>OY725475.1:0-2943020 GCA_963281015.1 Lactarius tabidus | reverse complement strand
AATTTAGAAGCTTCTCCTGTGTGGTTCTCTGACTTAATTTTTCCTGGTCTGGCCATGGCATTTCTGTAAATATTTCCTATGTGTTCCAACCATCTCTGCATTTTAAGACTTTGCACATTCAAAATATTAATATTGCATGTCCTGTACGCTTCTAAAATGTGCTCCAACCAACTCCATATTTAATTCATTCTATGCTGAATTTTGGAGCTCATCCTGTGTGGTGCTCCGACTTAATTTCTCCTGGTCTGGCCATGGCATTTCTGCAAATATTACCTGTGTGCTCTGACTGTCTCCACATTTTATAATTGTGCACATTTAAAATATTGTATGTCCTGTGCACTTTTAAAATGTGCTCCAACTAACTCCATATTTAATTTAGAAGCTTCTCCTGTGTGGTTCTCCAACTTAATTTCTCCTAGTCTGGCCATGGCATTTCTGTAAATATTTCCTATGTGTTCCAACCATCTCTGCATTTTAAAATTTTGCGCATTCAAAATATTAATATTGCATGTCCTGTACACTTCTAAAGTGTTCTCTGACCAACTCTGTATTTAATTCATTCTATGCTGAATTTTGGAGCTCCTCCTGTGTGGTGTTCCGACTTAATTTCTCCTGGCCTGGCCATGGCATTTCTACAAATATTTCCCATCTGCTCTGACCATCTCCACATTTTATAATTGTGCACATTTAAAATATTGTACATCCTGTGCACTTTTAAAATGTGCTCTGACTAACTCCATATTTAATTTATTCTATGCTGAATATTGGAGCTTCTCCTGTGCGGTTCTCCAACTTAATTTCTCCTGGTCTGGCCATGGCATTTCTGTACGTATTTCCTGCATGTTCCAACCACCTCCATTTTAAATTTGTGCACATTTAAAATATTAATATTGCATGTCCTGCGTGCTTCTAAAGTGTGCTCCGACTAACTCCATATTTAATTTATTCTATGCCGAATTTTGGAGCTTCTCCTATCTGTTGCTCTAACATAATTTCTCTCAGTTCGGCAATGGCATTTCTGTCAATATGTCCTGTCTGCTCCGACCTCCACATTCCACAATTGTGCATATTACAATATTATAGGCTGCTCCAACCACCACCATTAATTAATTATATTCTGAATTTTGGAGATTCTCCTCCGACCAGCCGACGTTGGCTGACCGATGAAAATCGTGAGAATCTCCAATGTCGGCCAATGTCGGCTGTCCATGATCAATGGGAGCAGCTCACTGTCGGCTGGGCCATCACTTATGTAAGCCACCGCTGATCATTATGTGTCCTGAAACCGGGAAAACAGCAAAAAATGGCAATTACCAAGGATACTCAGGAAACTAAAATGCCAATTTACTGATGAATACTAGGTTAAATTCAGAATAATGTAGTAGAAGTGAAGTGCTACGTGGGGCTACATGCCCCGAGGCACACAAAAATGGATGTAAAAAAAAAAAAAATTTGACAATATATTTTTGCAACAATATTGATTTTTGATGCATCGGCGATGAGAGTTGTCACATACAGTTGACAAATAGTCAAAATGGTCAAAAACACAGTTGCTGATAATGAAGGCACAAGTGAACTTTTCTGAATGCCAAGTTCGAGGCCAACAGAGCACGCGGCAAGCAAGCAGAATGGCGCACAATGCTTGCAGAAGTTATAAAGTTCCAGCGACCAAGATACCTAGCCTTCACTCGACACGCTCACCACCCTGTCTCCGCCGGCTCTTGACCGCCTCCTGATGCCTTTTCTTCCACTCCCGCGTCAGCTCACCACGTGCCGCCTTCCAGCGAGCACGGATCTCCGTCTCGTCTTCCGTCCGCGCAAACTTGACCCTCTGCACTGGCCTTTCTGGGGGAAGAAAAATGCGAGCGAAGCATCAAGTGCCTTGTGTTGTGTCATAAGTACGGCGGCTGATAGGGCGCTGTGGCCGGACGTGGCCACAGGAGCAGTCGCCGCAGTGTTTGGGAAGGTTGGCTCGTCCAGGTGCAGGTCCATGTCGAGGTCGAGTTCTGAGTCAAGGTTGAGGTGGCCGATAAGGGAGAAGCCTGTGGAGGAAGGGAGCAGGTCTTGTAAGGGAGACGACACCATGAATGGCAAACAACTTACCTTCCTCTTCCCGAGGTGCGAGCAGATCCTTGAGCTTGTTTTGTGTAGACAGGTGAGCGGGACCGGTTGTTGTGGGCGTTGGTGTAGCCTCCGCTGGCCTGTCAACAACAGTACTTTGTTCTTCTTTCTGGGAAGCGCGGGGCTCGTGGGAAGCAGGGACGACCTCAACGTCCGTGGGTTCAAGAGGGCTAGGAGCCGCGCACGGCGTATCAGCATGAACACCGGCCATCTCCACGTCCGAATCGATGCTCTCGGCGCAACCCCAGTCGGTGTTTGTGTCGCCAAACATAGCACTGAGAAGGTCCAACGCGCTCGCCCTCTCTGCTGCCAGGTCCAGCTCGGTATCGGAGGCGCCAGGATGCATCTTGTCATTGCCCGAAGGGGTCTGGCCCGAAACCTCGAGGATATGCTCAACCTCATCGACCTCCGTGGACTCCCCTTTCGCACTTCCGTCTCCCTCTGGTCCGGTGTGCACGGGTGGAAGTGCGTTCCCGTTTCCGTCAAGAAATATGCTGCTGAGATGCGTGCTTCACCAGCGCAGCGGGTCGATCGTCTGTCTGCGCGCCTGCGTCGGTGGAGGACGCTGGCGCTTCTTTTTCTTCCTGGTTCCCTTTTCGACGTTCTTGGTTCTGAGAGAATCGACGGGCGGGTCAAGTGGGTGGGCGGGGCGCATGCGCATTGGACGAATGAGC
This sequence comes from Lactarius tabidus, assembly GCA_963281015.1. Taxonomy (NCBI): domain Eukaryota; kingdom Fungi; phylum Basidiomycota; class Agaricomycetes; order Russulales; family Russulaceae; genus Lactarius; species Lactarius tabidus. The sequence goes on along the minus strand of OY725475.1, from coordinate 2,940,225 downwards.
CGTGCGAGTGGGGTGATGCGCCACTGGGGGCACTGGTGGACGTTGTCGGAGGTGGTGAGGGACATGTCTTGTGCGTGCCGACCATGAACACCGCGAGCGTGTCGTCTGAGCCTTTGGGCACATTTTCGAGAATTATCCTATACAGGGCGTAAGGAAGCGTGAGGGAAGGTCTATGAGGTTCCGCTCACCGCTCGCGAAAATCTGGCTTTGCCTCTCCGATATGTAGTTTTGCACCCTTCCATCTCGAACCGCTCAGCAAGTTCATGCCTGTGACAATGATAAGAACTGAAAAGAGAAAGAGAAAGCGTGGAGAACGTACATCTGGACAGCTGAGGTTTTGTCGTCCGCAGCATGGCATAGGCGAATTTGCTTGGCTGGCCAAGAGCGTCCAGTTTTCCTAGTCCATCGAGAGCGGTGACTGAGCCAAACGATCCAAGACGTCGCAAGGGATCGTCAAAAGGAAATATAGGAATTAAACCCGAGATGTGCAGTCTGTTCGATTATGATCTCGCTGTTCTCGGGCATCGTCCTCAGTGCATTTGATAAGCCAGTGCCAGCCTTCCGCTCATCCGAGTCGCCATCGCCAGGTCTCTCGCGTCAAGATGAACAACTACTCGACTCGACCTCTTGCATTCCAGGTCGTGCATCACTTTGACTCCAAATCCAACCACCGGGACGTCTGACCTCGTTCTCGTCTCCATATCATACGGCTATGGCCTTCTCTCATCCCATTCTCGTTACTATCCCAACTGGAATGCCCACGTGTCGAGCGCACCGACTTATTCAGACAGTCCCAGATGCACATTCTGATGACAAGGATACACTAGAAGCGCCATGAGAAGCACTCCTGATCTCATACCGAGGTACCGTCCATAGATCTTCCTACTCAGTCTCTTTTATCCTTCTCGCCCCACAGCAACAATAGTGGTAGCTTGCAAAGCACCTCATCCTCCTCTTCCGGCCGCCGTCGCTACTCCCCAAGTGTACCACCGAGATAATTTGCACCTAGCCTTCTGCCGGACGGTATTCCCAGAAGCCCACCTCCTGCCCACTCTCTGACGCCCGACATTACCGATGTCAGTGAAGAAATCACGCTGCAAGTACCATGGGGTCCCTTTCAGTGTGCGCCCGAGCTGCTTGTGGAATCGCTGCAGCTTCGTCCTTACGCGCCTCCGGGACCGTCAAGGTCGTTCCCTGAGCATCCTCTCTCCCAGTTGTGAGATTTCATCTCGGTTTTCTCCTCAGCTAGGCCGTTACCGGTAGTGGCTTCTATTCTTCAGCAGTCCCAGCATGCGGGAGTTCTCCCTCCCTCCCTCGACCTACCCTTGGCATAGTCTACCTCGAGGGTGCAGGGTCAACTGCACCGCCTGCGAGTAATGAGTATGGATACCAGACGACCACGCCGATGCCTGGTCACCTTTTCTACGCAATGGACAGGCGCTCGTCTCGGGGCCGAGACATACCTCTGCCACGAATGTATGCTGTGTCGCTCTTCACTTTCTCACCTTCTCGCTTGCTCATGGTACATTTTTATTTGCTCGTACTGGTGCAGGCAGCGACATGGGCTACAAGACTTCGACTCATTGCGCCCGTGCCGCAAGTGTGGGATCTTGTTCGGGAAGCCCTTTTCGTTTTTGGTCGTGCTGAGCACGGTCGGTCGCACGTTTCAGAGGCTGCTGCCCTCGTTCAATCCCCAGCAAGTGGTCAGTGCCCCTGTTTATCCACCTTCCTCGTGTTCTGCCCTCGTCTCTGGGCCCGTTTGTTCCCCTTCGCACACACTACTACTGCTCACTGGCCTCCTGGTGCTGCGATTCCCTCGCCAGGCGCTGCAGTGCTCATATCTAGTTACTCACATATCTGAGGGAGATTGCTGATGATGCGGTAGGCTCTACCCGAGATCATTCTTGATCTTCTACGAGCTGCCATGCAAGAGGTGTGGCTATTTTGGCTCACTACGCCATAGGGAGAGAAAACGCACCCCACTATCTCGACATTAGGTATGTGTATAACTGCGGACTATCGTGTCTCCGACTTAATCCTTGTTGTCAGGCTTTCTCCATCCTTGATGCATAGGTTTTGATCGAGTCTGGTTGATCGCTCTCTTTAGAGGAGATCTCAGGTGGTCAGAAATGAATTGGCGGAAAGCGATGCTATTTGAGTCGAGCAAACAGAGGCTCATAGCGCGTCGACTGAGACCTGCGGCCTCCGTGGAGTCTACCGCGACGCCTTACTTTCGGCATGTGAGAAGAGCGACACACTTACTCGTTTGATTCTAGCCCGTTCTGACCAACACCGATCGCCATCCTGCACCCCGACTAATCTCATTTGCACGTCAGTCGCCTGTTCTTCGTTCACCAAATCAGTTGTCCTTGACATCCTCTTCTCCAAGATCGTTCGAGCGTCCTTACCGGTCCGCACTCTGCCTGGAAAAGTACTTGGCCGTCCGCGCTCCCTCACCGCAGCAGCAGCGGACTGGTACGACTTAGGCAGCAAGTCCCGTGGGTCCTATTCTAACGTGCGTCTGCTTTGCTCTCTGCTCCGCTCGCCTCTCCTCCTTCGCGAATCGAATCGCGCTAATCGTGACATGCAAGCAGGCAACTTCCAGTGCCAGCTGCCCTTCTCGATTCTCCCTCTGGGGTAGCCCAGCGCGAGTGCAGGCAGTGCGTTGAGCCCTTGCACAGTACGCTATCGCGTTTACCAATTCCTCACTAGACCAGGCATGCTTTATAGCGCCGACTTACGATTTAGCGTCTGGGTCCTGGAAAGCCATAGCGCTACGAAGGGTAATACGGAAAAGGTAAGACACCTAGTTTCGAAAAAAGAGATGAGCAAGGCGTATAAGTTACTGAGAATCGTTGCATCCCGTATAAATTTGGCCATTCAGCCACATGTAGTTACTGAAAAATAAAGGACAAAACATTTCTGAAACCAGAGGAGCATGGAGTAAATACAATGTCACGAAATGCTCGCAAATGTTAAAATGTCAGTAACCGATGAACGTAGCTTTCACTTGAGCTGCTCACCACCCTATCTCCGCCGGCTCTTGACCGCCTCCCAATGCCGACGTTCCACTCCCGCGTCAGTTCCCTACACGCCGCCTCGCAGCGAACACAGATCTCCGTCTCAGCTTCGTCCGGCCCCGGAAGACGACCAGCTGCACGTGACCCTTCAAGTTCGGCGGAAGGAAAAATGGGAATAAAGGGTGGATCTAGTGCCTTGTATTGCGTCGTAAGCACGGCGACTGATAGAGTCCTGCGACTCGACGCAGCCAAAGGAGCAGGCCCGGCGGCGTTTGGGAAGGCGGGTTCATCTAGGTGTAGGTACATGTTGAGGTCGAGTTCTGAGTCGAGTTTGAGGTGGCCGAAAAGTGAGAAAGCCTGTAGAGGTAGGATGCAGGGCTTGTAAGGGAATCGGCACCGGACAACCGCCAGGAACTCACCTTCCTCTTTCTGAGGTGAGTACAGGTTCTTGAGCTAGTTTTTGGTGGATGACTGACGGGTCCGTTTGCCTACTATCAACGGCAGATCCCCTTTCCTCTCTTTGGCCGCAGCGTAGCTCACCGTCCACGGGGACGACCGAAAAGTCCTGAGGCTCGAGCGGGCCAGAAGGTGCGCGCGGTATATCAGCCATCTCAACGTCTGAATCGATGCTCTCCGTGCCACCCCAGTCGGTGTCCGCCTCGCCAAACATCCCACTGATAAGGCCCTCCTCTCCGCCGCCAAATCGAGCTCGGCGGCAGTGCACAGAGGCGTCTTGTCATCACCCAACGGGGTGTGGTCCAAAACTTCGAGCATATGTTCCACCTCATTGACCTCAGTGGAACCCCTTTGCGTTGTCTGGCCCGCTGCGCCGCTGTGAAGACGTGTTCCCGTTGCCGACCAGAAGATTTGCTGCTAATATGCGTGGTACTCCGGCTCAGGGGATCGATCGTCTGTGTGGGTGCAGCGCGCGCACGCTGCTTTTTTCGACCTGCTGCCCCTTTTGACGGTCCTGGCTCTGACAAGATCGAGCGGCGGGTCGAGTGGGAGGGCGGGACGCATGCTCATTGGGCAGATAGCGTAGGCAGACATTGCCGGGCGGATGAGGGACATATCCTGCGCGTGCTGACCGTGCATGCCGTGAACGAGTCGACTATGGAAACGCAGTCGTGTTTTGTCTATCCCTTGGACGCATTTTCGAGATGTATCCTATATGAGGTGATAAGAAGCGTCAGGGAAGGAATGGGGGTTCCGATCGTGAAAGTCTGGATTTGCCGATTCGACACGTACTGTAGCTTGCATCTCTCCCCGTCGGACCGCTCAGCGACTTCATGCCTGTTACAATAATGTGATAAGAACACTGGAAGAGAAATAATGAACACGGACATCTGGACATTGGCGGTTTTGTGGTCTGCTAAGTGACATGACGAATTTGTACGGCTGGTAAAGAATGTCCAGCTTTCCCAGTCCATCGAGAGCGGTGACAGAGCCAAAGGATCCAAGACGTTGCAAGAGATTGGTTCAACAGAAGCTGTGTTACTGTAAGCTAGTGCCGCTTTGCTCTCCGTCGCTCTTCCGACCCTAACCCAAGGGCCCTGGACGCCTGGAATGGCCACCATCTCGAGCGCACCGACTCACTACACTGTCACGGAGCTTAATGCCCATTCCGATGACAAGGATATACTGGAAGCGCTCCCTCAACTCTAAGGATACCAGATCGAAATCCTCTTAATCACCTCTTTCGTCGCGGCAACCCTCCAGCAATAGCAGCTTGCACAGCGCCCCGTTGTCTCTGCATCCACTTTCTACTCTCAGGCCTCAGGTGTCAAACTGCTACCTAGCGCGCCTCCGAGTGACTTTCTACCCGAGCTTCCGCTGGACGACATCCCCCAAACCGCACGACCCACCTACCCTTTGACGCCTCGACATCTGGCGGCGACAGGTCCATCAGGTGCAAAGCTCACGCAGTCCCTTGCAGTGGGTGCCCGAGCCGTCTGTACAGTCAGATGCACGCTTCATATATATGCGCTTCCAGGACCTCCGAGCTCGTTCCCCGAGCACACGCCCTTCTCCTAGATGTCCGATTTCTCGGCGCCTCCTCACCTTAGTATGCTCCCCCGCCGGACCCACCCCACCTTGAACCAACCTCAGGCAGGGTCTAATGCGCCACCTGCAATTGATGGGCACCCGACGAGCACGCCGATCCCTGGCAACCCATTGCCATTGCCGCGTAATGGACGGGCGCTTGTCTGCCCAGAGTCGTCTCTGCCAAAAGTGAGCAACGTTGCCCCACCTCCCTTTCATTCTCCTTTTCTCACTCGCTCATGGCGCCTTTTAGTTTTCACGCCCCCGTGCAAGCAGCAACATGGGCCACAAGGACTTCGACCCGTCGCAGGTGAGGGGAGTGAATTGGTAAGCCATTTTCGTCCATACTTGTCTCCAGTTCGTGGGGCGATCAGGGCAGCTGCGCCACGAGCCAGAGCCGGCACGGTCGTCAGCCAGCACTTTCTTTGCTTAATGCTCAGCAAGCGGCCATCGCCCCTCAAGGCTCATCCACCCGCTGCCCGCTTATTCGTCCCCGTCGCTTGGCACCTTCGTTCTTCCATGCATACCACCCCACTACCACGCACTGTCCCAGTGATCCTGGCCCTCTTACGGTGCGATTTCCTGCCAGACAACGCAGTTGTCATGTTCGGTAATTCGCGTGTTGGTGGAGGTTGTTCTGGTAAAGCGATCGGCACGACTCGACGCCATTCTTGTTCGGATCTCAAACCATCTTGGTTTGGGGATGCAGCAACGTCCTTTGTACTCCGAGCTACCTTCCATAGTATGCCGTGAAATATAATATGAGCGTCCATCGCCTGTGCGCAGACGTCGATGTGAGCGTCAAAAGGAGATCACGTTATCGTTCCCACGGGCGACAATGAGGCCAACCGGGCGGAGAGATGCAACTCTCAGTCCACACACCGTTGACTACAAAGCCATGCAAAAGCAAAACAAGCATTTTTCCTTCAGGAAAACGTTCCGTGAGGTCTTCTCTCCCTCTCCGAAGAGTGATCAATCCATCCGTGAGTAGCCGCAGGTTTTGAGTTCTTTTGTCGCTTGCTAACTCGGACTGGTCTCTTTCAGCTGATGGTCTCGATCCCGTCCCATCGGGATCGATCGGCGGGGGCAGGGATGTCACTATGGGCATTCTAGAGACTTCTCTCGCTACTCTGCAAACGGGAAGTGCTTTGGTGTCCAACGTTCCCTTCATTTCTCCGGTCGCAGGCCTTATCGTTCAGGCACTCAAGATGCGAGGTGTACGTTTTCTGATTACTCTTTATATGTCTCGGGTGTTAACAACCGTACGTTGAATAGGAAGTGAAGCAGTGCAAAGAGGAATGGGGTGCGGTGATGGAGAAACTCGCCGACATCGCGAGGATCGTTATCGACGTCGGAAAGTCATGCAAGGCACACGGTCTCGTTGAAGAAGATCTCCCGGATGGTGTACGCGATATATTGAAGTCCCTTCACAGGTACGTCGGGCATGTTCTCATCCAGGTTTCTTTCTCTGACGTGTAACAGCGATTTGGGTGGAATCGAAGGCGCATTGAAACAGTGTGCAGAGACAAAGTCAATCAAGAAGGTGCTACTGCGTGCGGACATGCTGCAGAGGGTCAGGAAATACGATGCCAAGTTATCCAACGCACTTCAATCTTTCCAGGTCGGTCCTTCCAATCGTCGTTTATTGCTATAACTCATCTCCCTAGGCCAAACTGCTTTTAGATGCCCGGCTCGCACAAATCGTCGAAAAGCATAAGGTGTGCTGACTGTCCGTTTCACTCTAACTTCAGCAAGTAACTCACACTGTCCATAGGTCAAGGCCGTGACCCAACCCGATGCGACCATGTAAGGCGCTTCTGGTCCAACTCCGCACATAACAACTTACTGACCTTTCTCAGGTCTCCGCCCATCTGGCAGGCACCATCTGCGCCACAGATCTTCTTTGGGCGCGATGCTGAGCTTGCGCAGATCGTTGATATGATCACTGCCAACATCGGATCACATCCCGCCAGGATTGCCATTCTAGGCCTCGGGGGTTATGGCAAAACTACCCTCGCACGCGCCGTGCTCACCGTTAAACAGATCAAGGACCAATTTGGCGATGCCAGATATTTTGTTCCCTGTGAATCTGTTACATCCTCCGGAGCACTCTTGACTGAGCTCGGAAAGACTCTTGGTGTATTGGAGGGTGGCACGGATGCCCTGTGGTCTCGCATTTCCGCAGTGTTGACCTGCGAAGATTCTATTATTTGTTTCGATAACTTTGAGTCCCCTTGGGACCAGCATGTTGAAACCAAACAATCTGTGGAAGAGCTTCTGTCGAGAGTCACAGAACTTCCTTGTGTTACTGTTCTTATCACAATGCGTGGTGCAGAGCGGCCAGCTCAAACTCATTGGACACAGCCCTTTCTTAAGCCACTGGAGACCCTTGGTCCTGATTCGGCCAAGGAAATCTGGCAGGCTATTGCTGGAAACTATGATGATTTCTCAGAGAAACTGATTCAGGTTGTGGACTATGTCCCCCTTGCCATTGATTTGTTGTCCCACATTTCTCAGGTGATGCCACCTGAGTTGTTGTGGGAAGAGTGGAACTCTAAAAAAATAAAGGCCATTCAGACAGGCCAAGAGCATAGGCTCTCAAACTTGGAGTATTCCATTGAGCTATCTGTCAACAGCAAGAGAATGAGAGCCAATCCAGCTGCCAAGAATCTACTTGGAGTGCTTAGCATGCTAACAGATGGGCTGCATATGAAGCAGCTTAGCAAATGGAATGGGATGTTTGTTGACATAGATGTCATATCATGCCTTCAGACACTTCTGCAGTGCAGTTTGATAAAGTTAATCAAAGAGAGATATCAACCTCATCCAATTGTTCGCCATTTTTGTTTAAATCAAGGCACAGTTATACCTATGCACAAGGAAATCCTAGAGGACTTCTATATCACTTTAGCTCTCTCTGATTATGCCAGTGCATCACCTGAAGCCTATGAGGAGATGATATTGGAGGTTAATAATACAAAGGCTGCCCTATTGAGGCTTTTGGATTCAAACTATGAGGACCAATCTGGACTCATTGATGCCTCCATTAATTTCACTATATTTTGCACAAGTATTGGGGATTACTCTGAAAAGGTTATAAGCCAAGCTGTTGAATTTGTACAAAAGAACTGTTGTGGCATAAATATTTTAATTAGGAGCATTCAACAGTGGGGAGAACTCTATCAATATGCAGATGACTTAGAGAAGGCTCAAGAAAAGTTGCAAGAAGCAGAGAAATTGTGCCTATCTGACCCACTTGTTAGCACTCAGTTATATGGCCATATACTAGAAGATCTTGGTGACATATATCATCAACTGGATGCATTCAGCAATGCTGAGGCCTGTTATAAGAAGGCTTTGAAATTACATCAAGATAGCAATGACATTCTTCATCAAGGAAATTCATATCATGGCCTAGGATACTTGTGTCAAAGGCAAGGAAAAACAAATGAAGCACTCACATTCTATGAGAATGCAATCCAATGTCATGAGAAGGTTAATAATACTTTTAAACTGGCAAGAGATTATGCAGACATTGGCAGAATATATATGAAGCAGGACAGATTAATTGAAGCAGAATCCACCATTCAAAAGGCCTTAAAGATTCATAAAATAACAAATTCAGCTCTTGAGCAAGGGAATGATTATAAATACCTTGGAGATTTATATTTAAGGCTGAACAATCTTGAAGATGCCACAGTAGCATGTGAAAAGGCTCTAGAATTATACAAGTCAATGAAGGACATTTCAGGTCAAGCAAATGTTCATCAAAAATTTGGGAACATATTCATTTCACAAGGCAAGCCAAATGAGGCTGAAAGTTCTTTTAACAAAGCTTTGGAGCTTTCAATAATGGCAAAGAATTCCTTTGGCCAAGGGCTTGCCTTGAGTGAACTGGGGCGTTTATGTATGAGAAGGGGACAGCTTCATGATGCTAAGGAAATGCTTGAGAAGGCAATAGAATTTCATAGGAAAGCACACAATGGTGAATTGGAAAAGTGTGATGCAGAGTGCTTAAGTGATATCACTGCTGTGATAACTCAAATTGAGAAAGCAGGAAGTATGGGGTAAAGCCTCTCTTTTTATTTCATGCTGTTCCATTGGCAAGTAGTAGTATGCATTAGTCAGCAAGTAAATTGGCCAGTATAGGTACCAGTAAACAGGGTTTGTGTAAAATAGTTGCCAAAAAAATCAGTTCCTGTCAGCTTAAAACAGTATAGTTTTGCATAATATTGGTTTTTGATCCATCATTGTGTCATTGGTGAGTGAGAGTTATTGCACACAGGAAAAAAATGGTCAGAATGGTCAAAATGTAGTTGTTGAGAATAAAGGCTCAAGGGAACTTTTTTGAAAGTCAAGCAAGAAGTCAAGTTGAAAGCTAACAGAGCACAGAGCAAGCAAAGATAATGTCGCACGATGCTTGCAGAAGTTAATAGTTCCAGCGATCAAGGGATGTAACTTTCACTCGACCTGCTCACCACCCTGTCTCCGCCGGCTCTTGACTGCCTCCCGATGCCTCCTCTTCCACTCCTGCGTCAGTTCCCCGCATGCCGCCTCCCAGCGAGCATGATCTCCGCCTCGTCTTCCGTCCGCACAAACTTGACACTCTTCACGTGGCCTTTCTGCGAGAAGAAAAATGGGAGCGAAGAGTCGAGGACCTTGTGTTGCGTCGTAAGCACGGCGGCTGATAGGGTGTAGGCTATGGACGACCGCTGGGAGTGAGGGAGCCACGCGCAAGGGCGAAACGGGAAGGTGCGACGGAGCGCGAGAACTAGACAAACTAGACAGAACAACAAAGAACTCAGGGATCGCTCGGGAAGCGATAACTGAGGGTACAATGTAAACTACGCAGGTATTTAAGTATGTCAGAATCGAGAAAGTATCCTATGATAAAGCAGATTCACATGGTATCGTAGCTTGTGATTCTACAAGCTAATCAATCATTAAATTGTTAGTTCAGATCGTATAGTAACGAGGCGATCGTGCAGGGGCACGAGGGTATCAGACAGGCATCACCCGCTCATCTCAACACTCCCCCTCACTTCGCGCGCAGGCCAAGACCAGCAGCGAAGTGCTTGACCTTGGGTGATGGCAGCGCCTTGGTCAGAACGTCCGCCACCATGTCCTCAGTTGGGCAGTACACAAGCCGAACGACGCCTTGATCAATCACCCAGCAGATGAAATGATAGCGCACGTCGATGTGCTTCGTGCGAGCATGGTACTGATGATCACGGGCAAGCGCAATCGCGGACTGGTTGTCGCAAAGCAACACTGTCGGGTCCTTGAACGGGCCGAAGACTTCAGACAAGAGGCTGCAAAGCCACATTGCTTCCTTCAACCCGTGTGTCGCCGCGACATACTTGCTTTCAGTGGTGGACAGGGAGACAATCTCCTGCCGCTTGGAGGACCACGAAACAGCGCCGCCGTCAATGAGGAAAGCGTAGCCTGAGATGGCACGGCGATCCTCGGCCATGCTACCGTCTGCGTCAGTGTACCCAACGAGAGCACGTCGGGCCTCGCCGTACGAGAGCCACAGGTCGCGCATGCCAGCCAGATAGCGAAAAATCCGCTTGACGGCCTCCCAGTGCGCTGGCCCGGGGTTCGATGCGAAGCGTGCCACAGTAGACACTGCGAAAGAGATGTCGGGGCGCGTGGCAAGTGCAGCCCAGTTGAGCGCACCAACAGCCTCACGATAGGGAATGTTCCGCATGGCTGCAAACTCAGCTGCAGTGGAAGGTGCCTGCTCCAAAGTAAGCCTTGCCTGAACATCCATCGGCATGGACAGTGGCTTGAGGTCAGTGAAGTTGAAGCGGCGGAGGATAGAGTCGATGTAGGAAGATTGTGATAAATGGATGGTACCAGCCTCTTGGTCACGCTTCACCTCGATGCCAAGCATCCAGTGCAGCTCACCCAGGTCCGTGACTTCGACATGCTTACCAAGGCGCTCCTTGAAGTCATTCACGAGACGCTGCTCGCTCGCAGCAATAGTGCAGTCATCTACATGAACTGCTATCACCACGAGCTCATGTGTGATCGCATCTGACTTGTGGTAGACGGCCTGATCGACTGAGCACTGAGCAAAGCCAAGCTCGACGAGGATGGTGGTGAACGTCTGGTACCAGCGGCGTCCTGCCTGCTTCAGACCGTACAAGGCCTTCTGCAATCGCAGGACTCGCTTTCCTGCGTCAGGTGCCGTATAGCCAGGTGGGTGCCGTAGGTAGAGGACTTCGTCGTCTCTAAGGATGCCGTTGAGGTACGCACCTTTGATGTCGACCTGGTGAAGGATAAGGTGGAGCCGGTTTGCCATTGCGATGATGGCGCGTGAGGAGGCGAGTTTCGCAACAGGGGCGTAGGTGTCGTCATAGTCCACACCGCCGATCTGGGAGAACCCTTGGGCGACAAGACGGGCCTTGTACCGGGCGATGTTCCCGGCCGCGTCTTTCTTCGCCTTGAAAACCCACTTCGAGCCGATGACATTGGCTCCGGGTGGTGCCTCCTCAAGGCGCCAGGTTCCCGCAGCCTTCAAAGTGGCCAACTCCTTCTCGATTGCCTTCTCCCAGAGTGACCAATCTGGGCGGCGCTTGGCCTCGGCAAGTGTGCTAGGCTCCAGGGCCTCAGCCGCAGCGATCTCAGCCACAAGAACATGCTCCAGCCACTCGGAATCCTCGAGCGCTGCAAAAGCATCCTCGGTCGACCATGCTCCCCCTGCTTCCTCAGTCTCTTCCCCAAAGCCGCCAGGCAACTGGGTTCCAACTGGTAAGCGCGGGTCAGAGCGACGGGAGGAGGACACAGTCACTCCCTCCAGTAGGTCGTGAAGGACGGGGGCTGGCTTGCGGTTTCGCACTGGCCGTTCATGGAGGTTGGGCACTATGCGGCTAGGAGGTGGGGATGGGGACGAGGATTGAGAGCTAAGTGAGGAGGGGAGCGTGACAGTGGGCGAAGGTGGTAGGGGGACATCGGTGGGTGATGGGGAAGACGCTGTGGGGGCTGCTGGTGCAGCACGCTGCTCGCATTCTGTGCCCGGGATGGCAAGCTGCTCCCCCTCGAGCTGTGGGGCTGCGCCGAAGTAGACATTGCGCTCGACTGCCACACTACGGGAGGATGGGAAATAAATGCGGTGGGCACGCGACTCAGTGTCGAAGCCGAGCCAACGTCCCTCTCGTGCGCGTGCGGCCAGCTTATCCCCATCGCCGACGTGTACCCATACAGTGGCACCCCACCGACGCAACCGCGAGATGTCGGGCGTGCGGCTGAACACAGCCTGGTAAGGCGTGAGGCCGTCTAGAGCGCAAGTTGCTGTGCGGTTCTTCAGCCATGTGGCATGCCGAAGAGCTTCCCCCCAGAGAAACTTGGGGAGGCCGCTGGAATGGGTGAAAGCACGAATGCGCTCGACGATTGTTCGGTTGAGTCGCTCGGCCACACCGTTGAGCTGCGGGGTGTCATGCACCGTCAGGCGCCGCACGGTTCCCGCCGTCGCTAGGTGCTGATCGAAAGCGCCGCTGAGGTACTCCCCACCACGGTCCGACCGAAGGACTTTGATCGCAGGGCAAAGCTGCTGTGCGAGTGCCCAGGCTTCAAACGCCTTATATGAGCTGAAAGCCTCTGCCTTAGTACGCATGAGGTACGTGACCGTGTAGCGGGTAGCGTCGTCCGTAAAGGTGACGAAGTACCGACACCCACGCTTAGTAGCGATGGACGACGGTCCCCACACGTCGCTGTGCACCTCGTCGCCAAAATTTTGCGCTCGAGGGCTGATGCAGACTTTCGGGATGGGCTTGCGAGTGGCACGGGCGAACAGGCACGCCTCGCAGTCAGCCTCTCGTGAGTCGGGGTCCAGCCTGATCCCTGTGACCAGGCCCTTCTCTACAAGGGTGCGTGCGCTGGCGGGTGCGATGTGCCCCATGCAGCGGTGAAGCTCCATGATGGAGACAGTCTCGACAGAGTTGGCGGACTCCTCGATGTGTGCGGTGCGATACAGGCCCTGCGTGGTCTGTGGGATGCGCGCAACGCGCTCGCCTCTCGGGGAGAACAGTTCGAGAGTCCCGCCACCAATAGAGGTGCGGTAACCCTTCTTATCCAATGCGCCGATGGATACCAACGTGTACCCAACGGCCGGTGCATGGAGAACATCGTGAAGAGTGAGGATCGAGGGGGCAGCACCGTTAGGCGTGCGTATTGAGAGTGTGCCGGTGCCGATGGCAGGGAACCGCTGCTGGTTCGCAGCGTTGAGGTAGACAGGGGGGTCGAGGGTGGTGTACGATGCGAAGTCGGATTTGTAAGGGGAGATGTGACGAGTGGCGCCCGAGTCATATAACTCAACGCATTCGCCGCTATTGCCTGAAACAGGTGTGATGACAGCTGCGGCGGTCTCCTCCTCCTCACGTAGCCAGTCAGTCTCGTCAATGATATCGTCGCCAGAGTCTGATGCTCCTGAAGAGAGTTCAACTGCCCAGCACTCGTCCTCAGCCTCGTCCGGAGTCGCGACAGCATTCGCTGACCCAACAGGCTTCGTTTCGGACTTCTGTGCCTTGTCAGTTTTCCCGGCTTTGGCATTATCCTCAGCCGGTTTCTCCTTCTTCGGAGATCTGCACTCCCGCGCCCAATGCCCCGCCTTGCCACAGTTGTGGCAGTTGCCCTTGCGGCGTTTCTTCTTGCCCTCGGACCCCGTAGCTGCGAGAGCATCATCTCCAGCGGCCTGGGATTTGGCCCCGGAGTCTTTGGATTGCGACTTAGCGCGACGGTTTTTCAACCTGTCCGCTTCCTCGCAGATGTGGTCAATGAGGGTTTCGGTGTCAACAGCAGACGTCGAGAAGATGCGGGCGGATGACAGGATGCCAGAGGCGAAGCGTGCAAGCTCCTCTGGGATACCCTTCAACACTGTGCGCTGGTACTCCTTATCGGAGATGGAGACGCCAGCAGCCGCGAGCTCCTCATGCTTGTACCGAAGATTGGTCAAGAACATACGGACGTCACCGCCCTTCGGACACCGCATGTCGTAGAACGTGGATTCAAGATCATTTTGCGCGTAAACGCTTTTCGCAGTGAACTCGTCATGCACCCGATCCCAGCGTGCTTTAGCGGTTGGGTAAGGCCCCATGCGTACGGCCGTCGAATCCGGCAATCGCTGCGACAAGAGATATCGCGCGACGAGATCCTCGTAGTCCCACTTCGCGATGGACTCCTGCTCGGCCGCCGTGACGTTCGCAGGGTCAGTCGGCTCCGGGCGTGCAGTCTTTCCGTCGAAGTACCCCCACCTACGGTTCGCTTGCATAGACTCGCGAAACCGTACGACAAAGATGGCCCAATTTGACCCATCCGGCTCAAGACGCGGGATGTTCGCAGGGAGTTGTTCAATGGAAGAGTGTGGGGCAGGAGGTGGAGGTGGGGCAGGGGATGAACCAGAACCAGAAGACGGGTTGGACATGGTAGAGAGGGGAGGGGCAAACTAGCAGCAGGTATCAGAGGGGTCGCCGGTCAGGGCCCATAACCTGTAGGCTATGGACGACCGCTGGGAGTGAGGGAGCCACGCGCGAGGGCGAAACGGGAAGGTGCGACAGAGCGCGAGAACTAGACAAACTAGACAGAACAACAAAGAACTCAGGGATCGCTCGGGAAGCGATAACTGAGGGTACAATGTAAACTACGCAGGTATTTAAGTATGTCAGAATCGAGAAAGTATCCTATGATAAAGCAGATTCACATGGTATCGTAGCTTGTGATTCTACAAGCTAATCAATCATTAAATTGTTAGTTCAGATCGTATAGTAACGAGGCGATCGTGCAGGGGCACGAGGGTATCAGACGGGCATCACCCGCTCATCTCAACATAGGGCACTGCGACTGGACGTGGCCACAGGAGCAGGCGCCGCGGCGTTTGGAAAGGCGGGCTCGTCTAGGTGCAGGTCCATGTCGAGGTCGAGTTCTGAGTCGAGATCGAGGTGGCCGATAAGGGAGAATCCTGTGGTAGCAGGGAGCAGGACTTGTGATCAGATGCGCAAGATCGTGCACCGCAAGCAACTCACCCTCTTCTTCCCGAGGTGCGAATAAATCCTTGAGCTTGTTTTGTGTAGACGACTGAGGTGGGCCGGTTGGTGTGGGCCGGTTAGTGCGGGCGTTGGTGTAGCCTCCGTTTGCCTGCCGACAACAGTATTTTTTTCTTCTCTCTGGGAAGCGCGGGGCTCGTGGGCAGCGGGGACGACCTCAAAGTCGGTTGGTTCGAACGGGCCAGAAGGGGTGCGCAGTACATCAGCCATGTCCACGTCTACGTCTGAATCGATGCTCTCGGCGCCACCCCAGTCGTTCGCCTCGCCAAACATAGCACTGAGGAGGTCCAGCGCATTCTCCCTCTCCGCCGCCAGGTCCAGCTCGGTATCTGAGGCGTGCGGATGCATCTTGTCATCGCCGAAGGGGTCTGGTCCGAGACCTCGAGGATATGCTCGATCTCATCAACCTCCGTTGACTCCCCTTTCGCGCTTCCGTCTCCCTCTGGTCCGGTGCGCACGGGTGGAAGTGTGTTCCCGTTTCCGTCCAGAAATATGCCGCTGAGATGCGTGCTGCCCCAGCGCAGCGGATCGATCGTCTGTCTGCGCGCCCGCGTAGGCGGAGCTTTCGCGCGCTTCTTCTTCGTCCTGGTTCCCTGTTCGACGTTCTTGGTTCTGAGGGTATCGAGGGGTGGGTCAAGTGGGCGGGCGGGGCGCATGCGCATTGGACGGATGAGCCGTCCGAGTGGGGTGACGCGCCACTGGAGGCGCTGGTGGACGTTTTCGGGAGTGATGAGGGTCATGTCCTGCGCGTGCCGACCGTGCACGCCGCGGGCGAGTCGTCTGCGTTTCCGCTGCCGTGTGTCGTCTGAGACTTTGGGCGCATTTTCGAGAATTATCCTATATGGGGCGTAAGGAAGCGTGAGGGAAGGTCTGCGGGTGTTCTGCTCACCTCTCGCGAATACCTGGCTTTGCCTCTCCGATACGTAGTTTCGCACCCTTCCATGTTGAACCGCTCAGCAAGTTCATGCCTGTTACAATGATAAGAACTGAAAGAGAAAGAGAAAGCGTGGAGAACTTGGTGAAGAACGTACATCTGGACAGCTGAGGTTTTATAGTCTGCAGCGTGGCATAGGCGAATTTGAGTGGCTGGCCAAGAGCGTCCAGTTTTCCTAGTCCATCGAGAGCGGTGACTGAGCCAAACGATCCAAGACGTCGCGAGAGATCGTCAAAAAAAAATCGCAGGAGTTAAACCCGAGATGTGCAGTCTTTTCGAAATGAGCTCGCTGTTCTCATCAGCGCATTTGATAAGCCAGTGCCAGCCAATTATCCCTCCGCTCATCCGTGCCGCCATCGCCAGTCTCGCGTCAAGATGAACAACTACTCGACTCGACCCGCGGCATCCTCCCACAATCCATTTCGTACATCACTGACCCCAGATCCAACTGGGATGTCAGCGACATCGAGCGCGCCCTCCTATCAATCGGCCTTACCATTCTCCCATACATCACTCACTCCGACACCGACCGGAATGTCCAATGTATCGAGCGCACCGACTTATCAGACGGTCCCGGAGCCAGATGCCCATTCCGATGACGAAGATGCGCCAGAAGCGCTCCCCGGTCTCACACCGAGGTTACCCAAGAGGTTACCACCCAGAGTTCCTTCTAATCGTCCCCTCATATCTCTCCCATCCGCTAACAATAACACTGGCATTTCATAAAGCACCCCACTCCCTCTTGTCCTAGCGCCGTCGCTGCTCCCCAAGCGCACCCCCGAGCAACCTTTCACCTGATCTTCCACAAGACGGCATTCCCAGAGCCCACCACTCAACTACTCTCTGATGCACGACATTAACGACGTCAGCGAGGCATTCACGGTGCGAAACCCATGCGGTCCCTTCCAGCGCGCGCCCGCTTGTGTAATCGCAGCAACTTCATCCCTACGTGCCTCCACGACGACCCAGCTCGCTCCCTGAGTACCCACTCTCCCGGTTGTGGGATTTCAAGCTCAAGTTGCCTCCCTCGCATACACCTCCGCTTCGTTTTTCTCCCCAGCCATGCCGTCCCCCGGTTGCGGCTTTTGTTCATCTGCGGCCCCTGTATGCGGGAGTTCACCCTCCCTCGATTGAGCCTCGGCATAGTCTAAACCGAGGGCGCCGGGTCAACTACACCGCCTGCAAGTGATGGGTATGGGTACCAGGCGAGCACGGCCAGGTCGGCTTGCCCTTTGCTGCGCAATGGACGGACGTCTACCCCAAGACATGCTGCCACGAATGTATGTTACATCCCTTCTCTTCTCTTTCTCACTTCCTCACTTCCTCATGGTGCCATTTTCGTTTACATGTGTTGGCGCAGGCAGCAGCACAGGCTACAAGAGCTCCACCCATCGCGCCCGCGCCGCAAGTGCGGGGCCTAGTTTGGGAAGCCTATTTCATCTCTTGGTCGTGCTGAGCACGATCGCAAATTCCAGACCACCGTCCCGGTTCATTCCCCAGCAAGCGGTCAGCGCCCCTGTTCATCCATCTCCCCCGCCATCCGGTCTGTTCGTTCCCCATTCCGCCCCCGTCTCTGGGCCCGTTCGTTCCCCCTCGCATACCATCGCCGCACCCTGGCCCCCTGCTACTGCGATTACCTCGCTAGGCACCGCAGTAGTCAACTCTGTTCCTTTCAGTGATAACGCTCTACGTTGCTTCCATCATCCCGGTCTGTGCTCTGACCCGTTCCGACCAACACCTTTCACTATGCCGTACCCCAACTGTTCTCTTTCACACCTCAGTGGACCGTTCTTCGTGCAGAATTAAACGCCCTCGACATCCTCATGCCCATCGCCCTCTAATCGCGATCTTCTCTCAGTCCACACCGTACCTGCACTACCCATCGCCCGAAAAGATGCTTAGGGCGTCCTTGCTCTCGTCGCGCCAATTCAGGCAGCATCCCTCCGCAACGGTGACATTGCACAAGCCGGGTAGCAAGACTTTGTAACCTCTATTTTGTGTGCGTCCTCTCTCCCACCCACCCATCTTCCTTTGCACCGACAACATGCCAGCAGATAGCCCAGCGCTAGCTCACCTTCGCGCTTCTCTCTCTGTGGTAGCCAAGCGTGAGTGCAGGCGGTGCGTCTAACCCCTGCGGCCTCGCACAACCTTATCGCGTTTTCCAATTCCTCGCCTCATCCACCACATACCACACATGCTCATAGCACCGGTAATCTTTAGCGCTAGGTCATGGTCCTGTTGAGCTGTAGCCCCAGCAGCGACTGAAGAATTTCAGAGCCCTTTCGGGTAGGGGGACCACAAAAAGTAAGAGCCCCGTTTCCAGGGTAAGTGGGTGGACACAAATGCCGATTTTCTGGTTGCATTATCATGTCAACGCCTCGCTTCATTTTCGTGATCGTTGGGTTGGCACTGGTGAAGAGGAACACCATTTCGAGTGACGCGTGACGGTGCAGTCGTTTTCCATAGTACGTGCGGAATACAATGAAAAATAAAACTAAGTTTTATCAGTGTCCATAATTTGTGCGAGAAGAGAACGAATATATCGCAGGTTTTCACCTACTGGTCTGGAGAACGCCGACACGGTGAGATGAGATGAGGTCACGTGTTCGTTCCCTTGGGCGACGAAACAGCTGGTGCGCTGTCTGCCTCGTCGTCCGACCCATCCGCTACTCTCCAACCCCCATCAAACACGTCGCTGAGTGAGTTTCCACCCTACCTTCCGCCAGACGACATTCCCGAAAGCCCACTTCCCGCCTACTCTCTCACGCCCGACATTGATGACAGCTGCGAGACATTCACTGGCACGGTGCAAGACCCACGCAACCCTCCAGTGTGCGCCCGAGCTGTGAGTGCACCTGCCGCCGCTACATCCATACCCGCCTCCGGGACCACCCAGCTCATTTTCTGAGCTCCCACCCTCCCAGTTGTCCGGTTGCGAGGCACCGCCCTCACCCTCAGCTCCGTCATCCTTCGTATCCAGCCGGGCTATCCCACGGCTCCGGCTCCTCTCCGCCAACGGCCCCAGTATATGGAGGGTCCCTCTCCCTCGAATTACCTTCGGGAACAGCCCAGCTGGTGCGTCGTAGGGTCAACTGCACCCCCTACAAGTGACGGGTATGGGTACCCGACGTGCACGCCGATGCCTGGCCACCCTTTACCGCGCCTCGGAATAGACAGACGCTCGTCTACCCTGAGACGTACCCTTACAACGAATGTAAGCCGCACCGCCTTTCCCTTTCTCACTTTCCTGCTCGCTCATGGCGCCTTTCAGTTTCACCCACCCGTGCAGGAAGTGACACGGGCTACAAGACTTTGAACTACAGGACCCGTGTCGCAAGCATTGGGACTGATTTGCCAAACTTTTCGTTCACATTTGTCTCGCGGCGAGGCAGCAAGGCCACCAGCCAGAGCCAGCGCGGACGCACTTTCCAGCGGCCACTGCCCTCGTTTAATTCCCAGCCCGCAGCTGCCGCCCCTGTTTATCAACCTCCTCCACCCCCTCACCATCGCCCTATTCGTTCTCCCTCGCATTCCGCCCCCGTATCTCTGCCATTCGTTCCTCCTCGCGTACCACCGCCGCGCACCGGCCTGGTAGCGCTGCCTCGTGGTGCGATTCCATGTCCAGGCTCCGCCACGGCCGTGTCTGGTTACTCGCGTTTTGTGGAAGAATGTTGGGGGTGTGGTGGGCGCGAGGGGAGAAAATGCTCGTAGTCCACCCGTCATCTCGACATTAGGTGCGTATTACCTCGTACTCAGACTGAGCCTTGTCTTCAGACGTTCGACGGCCTTAATACATAGGTTTGATTGAGTCGTTGAGAAGATTCTTGGCATTTGGAAACGAATTAGTGGATCACGACGCACTTATGCATAGACCAGACGGGCTCATTACGACACCAACTGCGGCCTGTGACTTCCTTCCTTTCTTCCTCACCTAAACTTGTGCCAGCCTGTGCAAATAACTTTTTCCCCCCTCGGTATCACGAAGCTATTCCCCGTCTAAGGCTCCTGTAATCGCACTGGCAGTCATCGGTCTTTCTTTCCTGCCTTGTACACGCTACCCCGGCTGATCTCTTTTACACCTTAGTGGCCAGTTCGTCGTTCGCGAGTCAGCTGACCTCGATCTCATGCCTAACAGCATTCAAGCGTCCATCGCAATCCTCTCTTCGCCCGAGAAGGCGCTCTGGTCGTCCTCGCTCTCGCCCTCACTGCGGCAACGGCGGACTGATCCAACCTGGGCAGCAAGTCTGGTGGGCTCAGTGCTAACGTGCGTCTCCTCTCCTCTCCGCTCACCCACCTTCTTTCGCGAATCGCGCCGATACCGACATGCGAACAGGTAACTCCCAACGCCAGTTTCCCTTCTCTTTCCTCCTGTTGGTAGCCCAGTGCAAGTTCGGGCAGCGCGTTGGACCCACACAGCCCCTCATGGTCCTAATATATGTCCACCACCAACACCAGTAACTTGTATCGTTTAGTGCCGAAGTCCTGTCTAACTGAAGCGCGGGCTGCATCACGATGACGACTCTAACATTACTACGCTTCCCAGGTAGAAAGTAACCACGAAGAGTAAGATACCTGGTTTCGTTAGATAGATGAACTTGAAATGAACCAGAATGGTGGGTCACGGTCGACCGACAGGTCGCTTCATTTGATTGCTCAAGGTGCTGGTGAAGACGCAGATCATTTTGATTAACGGACGTCGTAGTTGCCTTGCATACGACGGAAATATAAAATTTGTCAATGTTCCAGCAGCAGATGAGCGCGAGAACTGGATGAGATCACGTTTATGTTCCCACGGGCGACAACCAGGCCAACGCCCGGAGACGATGCGGCGCTCAGTCACACTCCGTCGACTACAAAGCTATGCAAAAGCAAACCAAGCCTTTTTCTTTCAGGAAGACCTTCCGTGAGGTCTTTTCTCCCTCTCCGAAGAGTGATAAGTCCATCCGTGAGTTGCAATGGCTTTGAGTTCTTTCCTTTCGTCACTCGCTAACTCGGACTGGTCTCCTTCAGCTGATGGCCTCGACCCCGTCCCATCGGGATCGATCGGTGGGGGAGGAGATGTCGCAATGGGTGTTCTGGAGACTTCTCTCGCTGCCCTGCAAACTGGGAGTGCTTTAATCGCCAAAGTCCCCTTCATTGCTCCGGTCGCTGGCCTTATCCTTCAGGCGCTCAAGATGCGAGGTGTACGTTTCCGATTACTCTCTTTATATGTCTCGAGCGTTAACGAGGGTATGTTAAACAGGAAGTAAGGCAGTACAAAGAAGAATGGGGAGCGGTGATGGAGAAACTCGCCGACCTCGCGAGCATCGTTATCGACGTCGGAGAATCGTGCCAGGCACACAGCCTTGTCGAAGAAGATCTTCCAGATGGGGTACGCAAAGTATTGAGGTCCCTTCATAGGTGTGTCGGAAATATGCGTATTCATGTTTCCCTGTCTGACCTGAAACTAGTGATTTGGGTGGAATCGAAGGCGCACTGAAACAGTGTGCGGAGACAAAGTCAATCAAGGTGGTGCTACTGCGTGCGGACATGCTCCAGAGGGTCAGGAAATACGATGCCAAGTTGTCCAACGTACTTCAATCGTTCCAGGTCAGTCCCTTCAATCGCCCATTCCTTATGACCGTCGTATAACTCGCTTCCCGTAGGCGAAACTGCTTTTAGATACCCGGCTTGCCCAAATTGTCGAGAAGCGTAAGGTGTGCTGACTGTCCGTTTCACTCTAACCTCAGCAAGTAACTCACACTGTCCATAGGTCAAGGCCGTGACCCAACCCGACGCGACCATGTAAGGCGCTTCTGGTCCAACTCCGCACTTAACAACTTACTGACCTTTCTCAGGTCTCCACCCATCTGGCAGGCACCATCTGCGCCACAGATTTTCTTTGGGCGTGATGCTGAGCTCGTGCAGATCATTGATATGATCACTGCCAACATCGGATCACATCCCGCCAGGATTGCCATTCTAGGACTCGGAGGATATGGAAAAACTACACTCGCACGTGCCGTGCTCACCCTTAAACAGATCAAGGACCAATTTGGCAATGCCAGATATTTTGTTCCCTGTGAATCTGTTACATCCTCCGGAGCTCTCTTGACCGAGCTCGGAAAGACTCTTGGTGTGTTGGAGGGTGGCACGGATGCCTTGTGGTCTCGCATTTCCGCAGTGTTGACCTGCAAAGATTCTATTATTTGTTTCGATAACTTTGAGTCACCTTGGGACCAGCATGTTGAAACAAAACAATCTGTGGAAGAGCTCCTGTCGAGAGTCACAGAACTTTCTTGTGTCACAGTTCTTATCACAATGCGTGGTGCAGAGCGGCCAGCTCAAACTCATTGGACACAGCCCTTTCTTAAGCCACTGGAGACCCTTGGTCCTGATTCTGCCAAGGAAATCTGGCAGGCTATTGCTGGGAATTATGATGATTTCTCAGAGAAACTGATTCAGGTTGTGGACTATGTCCCCCTTGCCATTGATTTGTTGTCCCACCTTGCTCAGGTGATGCCATCTGAGTTGCTATGGGAAGAGTGGACTTCCAAGCAAATAAAGGCCATTCAGACAGGCCAGGAAAATAAGCTGTCAAACTTGGAGTATTCTATTCAGCTATCCATTAATAGTGGGAGAATGGAGGCCAATTCATCTGCCAAGAATCTGCTTGGAGTGCTTAGCATGCTGCCAGATGGGCTGCATATAAAACAACTTGGCAAATTCAATGGGATGTTTGTTGACATAGATGTGACATCATGCCTTCAGACACTATCGCAGTGCAGTTTGATAAAGCTAATCAAAGAGAGGTATCAACCTCACCCAATTGTTTGCCATTTTTGTTTAAATCAAGGCATGATTTTACCTGTGCAAAAGGACATCCTAGAGGGCTTTTATATCAGTTTAGCCCATTGTGCTTTTGATACTGCATCTCCTGAAGCCTACAAGGAGATGATATTGGAGGTCAATAACACCAAGGCCACTCTATTAAGGCTGTTAGGGTCAGATCACAAAGATGAATCCAGTCTTGTCAATGCTTGCTCTCAATTCACATTATTTTGTATGAGTATTGGGGATCACTCTCAAAAGGTGATAAGCCAGGCTGTTGAGTTTGTACAAAGGAACAGCAGTGGCATTGAACTCCTGATTCAGAGCTTTCAAACCTGGGGAAACCTCTGCATTTATGCAAATGACTTAGAGAAGGCTGAAGAAATGTTGCAAGAAGCTGAGAAATTGTGCCTATCTCAAGGCCTATCTGGCCCACTTGTTAGCAATCAATATGGCTTTATATTAGAAGATCTTGCCAAAATATATGTTGAACTGAATGCATTCAGCAATGCTGAAGCCTGCTATCAAAAAGCTTTAAAATTGCATCAAGAGAGTAATGATATTCTTCATCAAGGAAATTCATATTATGGCCTAGGATCCTTGTGTTACATGCAAGGAAAAATAAATAAAGCATTCACATTCTATCAAAGTGCAATTCAATGCCATGAGGAAGTTGATGCTACCTTTCAACTGGGGAGAGATTATGAGGGCCTCAGTCGAATATATATGGAGCAGAGTAAATCAAGTGAGGCAGAATCCTCCTTTCAAAAGGCTTTAAAGTTTCACAAGATAGGAAATTCTCCTCTTGATCAAGGGCATGATTATTCAGGCCTGGCAAAGCTATATTTAAAGCTTAATAGGCTAGAAGATGCTGCAGCTGCATGTGAAAATGCTTTAGAATTATACAAATCAGCAAATGACAGTTTAGGTCAAGGAAATGCACATAAGAGATTTGGGGACATATACCTTTCTCAAGGCAACATGGATGCTGCAGAAATTTCTTATCAAAGGGCATTGGAACTCTTCAAATTGGCAAAAAATGCCCAACACCAAGGGGAGGCCTGTCAACAACTGGGACATATATATAGGACAAGGGGACAGCTTCATGATGCTAAGGAAATGCTTGAGAAGGCAATAGACTTTCATAGGAAAGACCAAAATAGTGCTTTGGAAAAATATGATGCAAAGTACTTAAGTGATGTGATAACTCAAATTGAGGAAGGAGGAAGAATGGAGTAAAGCCTCTCTTTTTATTTTGTGCTGTTCCATTGGTAAGTAGCAGTCTGCATCAGTCAGCTGGTGAATTGACTAGCATAGGTACTAGTAAATGGAGTTTGTGTACAATAGTTGACAGAGAATATCAGTTCAGTCAGTTATGACAATATATTTTTGCAACAATATTGATTTTTGATGCATCGGCGATGAGAGTTGTCACATACAGTTGACAAATAGTCAAAATGGTCAAAACACAGTTGCTGATAATGAAGGCGCAAGCGAACGTTTCTGAAAGCCAAGTTCGAGGCCAATAGAGCACGCGGCAAGCAAGCAGAATGTCGCACAATCCTCGCAGAAGTTAAAAAGTTCCAGCGACCAAGGTACTTAGCTTTCACTCGACACGCTCACCACCTCGTCTCCGCCGGCTCTTTACTGCCTCCCGATGCCGACGTTTCCATTCCCGCGTCAGCTCGCCACGCGCCACCTCCCAGCGAGCACGGATCTCCGCCTCGTCTTCCTTCCGCGGGAACTTGACCCTTTGCACGTGACCTTTCTGCGGAAAGAAAAACGGGAGCGAAGAGTCGAGTGCCTTATGTTGCGTCGTAAGTACGGCGGCTGATAGGGCGCTGCGACTGGACGTGGCCACAGGAGCAGGCGCCACGACGTTTGGGAACGTGGGCTC
Source organism: Lactarius tabidus (assembly GCA_963281015.1). NCBI lineage: Eukaryota > Fungi > Basidiomycota > Agaricomycetes > Russulales > Russulaceae > Lactarius > Lactarius tabidus. The sequence continues at coordinate 2,915,478 of OY725475.1, read as the reverse complement.
TTCCAAGTGCAGGTCCATGTCGAGGTCGAGCTCCGAGTCGAGATCAAGGTGGCCGATAAGGGAGAAGCCTGTGGAAGAAGGGAGCAGGTCTTGTAAGGGATACGACACCGTGAATGGCAAACAACTTACCTTCCTCTTCCCGAGGCGCGAACAGGTCCTTGAGTTTGTTTTGTGTAGACGACTGAGGGGGACCGGTTGTTGCGGGCGTTGGTGTGGCGTCGATTTGCCTGTCAACAGCAGTATTTTTTTCTTCTCTCCGGGAATCGCGGGGCTCGTGGGCAGCGGGGACGACCCCAAAGTCTGTGGGTTCAAGAGGGCTAGGAGCCGCGCGCGGCGTAGCAGCATCAACACCGGCCATCTCCACGTCCGAATCGATGCTCTCGGCGCCACCCCAGTCGGTGTTCGTGTCGCCAAACATAGCACTGAGAAGGTCCAACGCGCTCGCCCTCTCCGCTGCCAGGTCCAGCTCGGTATCGGAGGCGCGCGGATGCATCTTTTCATCGCCTGAAGGGGTCTGGTCCGAAACCTCGAGGATATGCTCGACCTCATCGACCTCCGTGGACTCCCCTTTCGCGCTTCCGTCTCCCTCTGGTCCGGTGCGCACGGGTGGAAGTGTGTTCCCGTTTCCGTCCATAAATATGCCGCTGAGATGCGTGCTGCCCCAGCGCAGCGGATCGATAGTCTGCCTGCGGGCCCGCGTCGGCGGAGCTTTCGCGCGCTTCTTCTTCGTCCTGGTTCCCTTTTCGGCGTTCGTGGTTCTGAGGGTGTCGAGGGGTGGGTCGAGTGGGCGGGCAGGGCGCATGCGCATTGGACGGATGAGCCGTCCGAGTGGGGTGACACGCCATTGGGGGCGCTGGTGGACGTTGTCGGAGGTGATGAGGGACATGTCTTGTGCGTGACGGCCGTGCACGCCGCGAGCGAGTCGTCTGCGTTTCCGCTGATGTGTGTCGTCTGAGCCTTTGGGCGCATTTTCGAGAATTATCCTGTATGAGGTATGAGAACTGTTGGGGTAGGAATTCCCATTCCACTCACCGTTCGCGAAAATCTGGTTTTGCCTCTCCGATGCGTAGTTTTGCACCTTTCCACGTCGAACCGCTCAGCAAATTCATGCCTGTAACAATGTGACTATAGTAAGAAATCCTGAAAGAGAAAGAGAAAGCGTGAACAACGTACATCTGGACAGTTGAGGTTTTGTAGTTTGCAGCGTGGCATAGGCGAATTTGCGTGGCTGGCCAACAGCGTCCAGTTTTCCTAGTCCATCGAGAGCGGTGACTGAGCCAAACGATCCAAGACGTCGCGAGAGATCGTCAAAGGATATCGCAGGAGTTAGCCCAGAGACATGCAATCTTTTCGAAATGAGCTCGCTGTTCTCAGGCATTGTCATCAGTGCATTTGATAAGCCAGTGCCAGCCAATTATCCCTCCGCTCATCCGAGCCGCCACCGTCAGTCCCATCGCCTTAAGATGAGCGACCCATCGACTCGACCCGCAGCATCCTCTCACAATCCATTTCGCACATCACTGACCCCAAATCCAACTGGGATGTCAGCGACATCGAACGCGCCCTCCTATCAATCGGCCTTGCCATTCTCCCATACATCGCTCACTCCGACACCGACCGGGATGTCCAATGTGTCGAGCGCACCGGCTTATCAGGCAGCCCCAGAGCCAGATGCCTATTCCGATGACGAAGATGCGCCAGAGGCGCTTCCCGATCTCACACCGAGGCTACCACCCAGACTTCCTTCTAATCGGCCTCACATATCCCTCACCTCGGCCAGCAATAACACTGGCAGCTCTCAAAGCGCCCCACCGTCTCTGCCTCCTCGTCCGTCCCCCACCGCCACTCTCCCACCACCACCTAGCCCACCTCCGATTGACATACTGCGTGATCTTCCCCCGGACGACATTCCCGAAAGCGCACCACCCGCCTACTCCGTGACGCCCGATATTGGCAGGGGCGAGACAGTCGTAGAGCAAGGCCCGCGCAGGCCCTTCCAGCGGGCGCCTGCGCCGTTCGTGCAGCCGCCGCCGCCAGCTGCGTACCCGCCTCTTGGGCCACCTGGAGCTTACCCCGAGCGCCCGTTATCCCAGTTATCCGATAGGGGGCCACCTCCGCCGCCGGCTCATCCTCGGTATGCTCCTCCGCCTGGCCCTCCCCCGTCCTCGACCCCCGCACAACAGCCCCGGTACGCTCCCCCGCCGGGACCTCCCCCTCCGAGCCGCCCTCGGGCAGCATCTACTTCGAGCGGCGCTGGGTCCACGGCACCGCCTGCCAGTGATGGGTACCCAACGAGTACGCCGACGCCAGGTCATCCTTTACTGCGGAATGGACGAACGCTCGTCTATCCCGAGTCGTACATGTGCCACAAATGTAAGCCGCGTCGTCCCCTCTCACTCTCTCCCGCCAATAAAAGCCTTTTATTTACCGCAGGTAAAAACACGGGTTACAAGAACTTCGACCCGTCGCACCCGTGCCGCAAATGCTGGGACCGCTTCGGCAAGCTGTTCTCATCCATACTCGCCTCGAGCCCGTGGGGAAATCGGGGCAGCAGGGGCACGAGTCAGAGCCAGAATGGTCGCACATTCCAGCAGCCGCTCCCCGCGTTCAGGGCACCGCAGGCAGCTACCACAACCCCTGTCAATGCACGCCCGACGCCCCCGCCCAGTATGCCCGTCCCTCCTCCCCCACGCACTGGCCCGATGGTCCTCCCCTTCGGTGCAATGCCCCCGCCTGGCGCCCCGGTGGTGACGCCTGGCGATGAACGCATCGGAGGGCGGCGGTGCTGGCGGTGCGGTGGGCGTGGCGTGACGCCATTTTTGATCTTTGACGAATTGCCGTGTGAGACGTGTGGCGGTGTCGGGAGGCTATTTAATTAGAGTGACATTCTTTTTTTTCATTTCGATTTCCTCAAGGGGGATGATAATTTCGTGTAAGGACGAAAGCATGTTGTACGATTTTTGATAATCTATTTAAGAGTAGTCACAAGCCCATTGAGAGCGTCAACTAAAGTCCGAAGGTCTTTGCTAAGTGAGTTTTACCACCATACGATGATGGGAAATGGCATACCAGTCAATGCTCCTTCCTAGCAGCTTTTTGTCTGTCCCGCTCTTCGAGCAGCGCTGTATTTAACTTTTGCAACTGCGCGGTGACAGTCTTGTCGCCACCTTTAGACGGTGGGTTACGACTCTCGAACTCGTCGAGAAAGGCCTGAAGATGCAGCTTGGCGCGCTTGGTGGACAGGACCTTGCTTGTTGTTGCGGTTATGCGAGGCGGTGGATCTGAGGCGTTGATTGAATCCATTGCAAGTTAAGAACGGGAGTTGCCGAGAGCAGCTCTCGGTTTCATTGTCAAGGTGATGGTCGATCTCAGGTGAATCGTTGACAGCTAACAGAGAACTCGCACCACAGAACAACGCAAATCTCAAACGGACATGTCTCGCTTTGTCCGCGCATCGAAATATCGGTATTTTCGCCCTTGATCTTCGCAGGATCGCTTCTGATGTTCGCTTCTTGGTGCACAGACATGTCTTTGGGCAGGCAGCGAAGAAGGAGCACTGGATCGACAACATGAAAATATCAGGCAGCGCATGGGATACAAACGTCATCTCTGCATCAGGCGTGCGTAGTTCTCCGATGTTTGTGACTGAGTCCGTGTTCACCCCGCCCAGACATACATCAGCGTCAACTGGAACTCATCAGGCGGCGGCGCATTCGCGATTCTCCCCGCGCCGTCTCCCTTCTCCGGTGCACCAGGGATCCCCACGAAGCTGCCAGACATCGTCCCACTCGCACGGTGCCACACAGCGCCAGTGCTCGACACAGACTGGTCCCCGCACTCAGATTCGATCGTCGCGTCCGGAGGCGAGGACGGTAACGTGATGATCTGGCAGGTGGATGCGTCCGTGTTCGAGGACTGGAGCGCGGATGGCTGGGAGCCGAAGGACTTTTCACCCGTGTTGCGCATCGACGCGTCCCCGCGCAAGGTCGGTCAGGTCTTGTGGCACCCCACAGCACAGCACGTTATCGCGAGCGCTGTCGGCGACCATACAGTCAAGCTCTGGGACCTCGGATCACCCGAATCCCCACGCGCTATCCTCGCCGGCCATGGGGATACCATCCAAAGCCTCACCTTCAACCCTACCGGCCAGCTCCTCGCGACCACGTCGCGCGATCGCAAGATCCGATTGTTCGACCCGCGCGCCGGTGGCGAGGCTGTGCGTGTTGGAGAGGGCCATGGCGGCATCAAGGGTGCTCGTGTCGTGTGGATGGGCGAGCACGACCGTATCGCGACGACTGGGTTTAGCCGAATGAGCGATCGCCAGCTCAGCGTGTGGGAGACTGGTGCACTCAAGAGCGTCAAGACGCTCACGCTCGACCAGTCCGCGGGCGTCGTGATGCCCTTCTGGAGCGACAACAACATCCTCTTCCTCGGTCGGTTCTTTTCGATCAGCACTGTACCCGCGCGACTAACGTTGTTTTTTGCTTTGGTAGCTGGGAAGGGCGACGGCAATATCCGGTACTTTGAGTACGAGAATGACAATTTGTACGCCATCGACGAGCACAAGTCGATCGACCCACAGCGCGGTATGTGCTTCATCCCGCGGCGCGCCCTCAGCACACCCGAGTGCGAGATCGCGCGCGCATACAAGCTCACCTCTGGCGCTGTCGAGCCCATCGCATTCATCGTCCCGCGCAAGGTAACGCTCACCCTCCCATCTCTTATCTCTTGATCCACTTACACACGCACCCCAGTCCGATTCGTTCCAATCAGACATCTTCCCGCCCGCGCCGTCGATCGAGCCCTGCCTCACCTCGGGCGAGTTCTTCTCCGGCAAGCCCATCTCTCTCAAGCTCGTCTCCCTCGAGACAGGCGCCGTGTCCACGGCAGCAGCAGCATCTGCAACTTCTCTCCCACTCCCGACGCGCACCGCGAGTGCCGCTGCGCCGTCGCCTGTATCGGCACCGGGACTGGCTTCGCCGCTCTCGCCGCCCTACGCGCCGCCCATCGCGAAAGTCGCCAGCGAGCCAACGCCCCTCTCAGCAGCTGCATCGTCGCCGCCAGCGGAGATGCAGCCGTTCACCTTGCCCCAGCTGCCGCCCTCTCGTTCGACGTCCTCCGCTTACGTTCCAGATGTGCGTGTGCGTGTGCAAGCCCATTCTCATTTATTACCCATTTCTAACGAAAAAAATTCTTTTTTGATGGCAGGATGGCAAGGCGGCTGCGGCTGCTGCTGTGCAACAGGACAACGACCGGTTGAACGCTGAGCTGCGTGAGGCGCGCGCACAGATACGCAACCTTGAGTTGCAGGTGGAGAGCCTCAAGGCGAACGCGCGCAAGGCGGCCGCGGCGCTACTGGACAATTAGGGGACCGCATGCGGCGATTGGCGTGTGTGGATGAAGTGTATTAATTAGAGAAAAAAAAAGGAAATGGTGCTAATTTCGATTGTTGGTCTCTTTCACAATTCAACTACTTTGCAAAAAAAATAATAGGAGTAACGTCTTGCGCGTTCCACTCATCGTGCAACCAGACAACCAGACGATCCCCCAATCTATCCTCTATTGTAACAGGAGCTGATAAGGAAACCTAGGGAGAGGTCGGGTCACCCAGATTTCGGAAACACAGTCGTACAGTAGGATGCTGATAGACCGATTTTTGCTGCCAAGAGGGCTCGGAGTCGACGGCCGAGGCGCAGGCGCGACATAGGTCTGGTACGAACATAGGTCTAGTACGACAAACGCGAGTTCCCCGACTCTCACTAGTCGCTGGACACCTCATGCATCACAGCCGTTTCGGCTACTGGTATCGTGCACAGTAATTAGAGTACTCAATGAGGAGGTTACCACGTGCAAAGGTTGTACGTTGAGAGGGCGAGGCCGCTAGCCGATGTACCGCAGGTCCGCGATTCCTACTAGGCCTCAACTCAGCGGATTTTTGACGACATCGTTCCATTCCCCACTCTTACAGGGGATTATCGATCTGATGTCAGATAAGGGAATAACACCCCCAAAATGTTCGAGGCCATCGGAAAATCGGGGATCAGGCGACATGGTTGTGGCAAGACGCTGGGAATATCATCGTAAAGGGCGTAGAGGCTGCCGCATGGCGGGCTGGATAAGCGCCGTTTGCGGTGCGCCTCGAAATTTTTTACGCGCCTGCTGTACAGTAATCGATTGCCTGAACGCGCGTTCAGCTGATGGGTCTATACAGCACCATGCCCTCGATTTATCCACAGTAAAAGCAGCCCCAGGTCGACGTCCGAACCCGCGTAGCGACGACGGCTTCCTCTGTGTCTCTCTTCCAATCGATCCTGACTCGCACTCCGAGCGGCTTGTGGACGAACGAAATGTTTTTTTTCACCTATGAATTTTTCCTTACCCCCTCTGGTTTTCTTCTCGCGTGTGGAAGGCGGTTGGTGTTCCGGTGTTCCGGTGTGGGTGTGGGTACATAAACAAAACACGACGTGGCAGAGGTTTACACCAGCTATAATCGATACGTGCTGCACGCATACCCAAACGTCCCGCGTTCAAGCACGGTGTTTGGGACTCACCGGGCATACAAGTGCTAGTATGTCATATTGTCATCTATCCATTCTTTCAATCTACCACGGCCGATCGGGGAAAGAGGAGGACGAAGGCTAAATACGGTACGTAATCAACAGAGTAGTCCAAAAGCTGATCAGAGAACATCGACACACCACAGAATACAAGACGACACCAGAGCGAAAAATAAAAAAAAGTTGAAATAAGCGATGAAACGATAACTACCGTCCCGTGGTGCTACACAGCGAGTGTATGCGGAGGGATTGGCGAAAGTAAGAAATAAAAAGGATACGTCGGCATTGCTAACACAGTCCGGCGGCCCAAGTTCCTTCCAACGACTCGGAGGTCTCCTCCGTTTTGGATACCTTTTTCGAGGTATTCGTGGGTACTATCCTACTCACTGCGTCGGAGAACATGGGCCGGATCTTCTCTCCGCTCCTCAGGCAGTGCGCCAGCCTCGCACGAAACGCCTCGAGGAGTCGTTCGACTTTGTCCGTTTTCTGCGTGGCGTCGTGTGACGACGTGTTACGGCAAGCCTCGTCCTTCTTCTCGTAGTGGCGATCCCTCGAGTCTGAACGTGCAAAATGGTCGCCGCAGCGAAGGCAGAAATAGAGTTCCAAGGGGTGCTTCTCGCAAGTATTGCAATGACGCTGGAAAGTCGCCCACGTGCCAAATTGCGCCTTAGGGCAGAGCTTGCACCTGATGGTGGTTACCGCTCCGCGCTCCCGTTCGGCCTGGGTCATCTGGAGCATCGATCGCTCCCTCTCCCACAGGTTTCCAGGAATTTTGTGGTGGTCCTCGTCGTCTTCGCTGTCCTCTTGAAGGACAATCTGCTGCGGCGCCGAGCTCCCCATATCGTACTGTGTTTCCACCTGCTCTCTCCCCACGATCCAAGACGGCCCCTCATGCTCAAGGGCTCCCATCGACCCCTGCGGGACACTAAGTCCCGGCAACGATTGATGGTAAACTCCTCTCGCTGTTGTGGACGCAAGCCTCTCCGCTCTGCGTCCCACCGCCTTGGATTTACAATTGATCGATTCCCGGGTCCTCGTGGCAGGGGGGCGACGAGTCCCATTTGCGGGCTGCGCTCTCCCCGGAACCCTGGTTGCACTTGGCCGGCTCCTCTTCTGTGGGCCGGCTGATTCGTTGTCGTCCCTGTTTTTGTCGTCAAACAGCTGCATAACTATAACTGTAGGTTTCATACCTTTTACGACCCCGCTTACCGAAGTGTACCGTTTGACCCGTGGCCATTACTGTCGACGCTCCTGGCATTGGCAGATGGCCGGTGAGCTGCGCATAATACGGCGGCACCGAATATCTGGTGAAATTGTATGAAGGTCGTCACGTATCGGGAGTCAAGGATACTCACGGCATGTTAAGATAAGGGTCGGAGATGTGGCCGAAATTTGGCTCTGCTTGCTCAACAAAGTTGCTACCCCCCATGAACCAGGTAGGGGGTGCGCCAGTTATTCCACTGGGGCCCAAAGCCCCGAAGGCGTCGAGCTGCGGAACTGAAGGGCCTGGCGGTTGGACCTATAAGAGCAGGGTGAGAAGCGCCTGCTGAGTTGGCGCGCTTGTACTCACGAAGTCTGAGGGCGCAGTGTCGAGGATAGGGAATTGAACAAACCCATCTACAATCTCATCGCCCTGAGGCGATGGAAGCGAGCTAGAATTGGTGAGGGCTTTGAACTGTGTGAGTAAAATTGAATAGGCAGGGAGGCGGTGACTTACACGGTGTACGAGAAAAGGGAAAGTCCTGCGGCGCAGGAAGATAAGTAAGAGGGTGAAGTGGTAATTAGCTATTGCATGCTCACTGGTTGGGTGAAGAAGTATCCTTGACTGAATGCGCCCGTGTTATCGGTGAAGAAGGGCGGCATGACCATGGCTGACTCGGACGACGTCGTAGTACCCATCGCGGTAGCGTCCGGGAGAGCTACGCTATGGTCGGAACTGCCCTCGGCCACCGTGCCTCCGGACGTCCAGTTGCCAGGCTATGACAAATGTAAGTTCTGTCATGTCCCAAAGGCGACTATGCTCACTAAAGTGTTTTCAAGGCTGAATGTCTCAGCGGGGATCGTTCTACTTGGTCCCCAGGCTAAGACAGCATCCAGCATGTCGAGGGGAATACCCTCAACAGCGGGTCCAGGCTGAGCATATTCACCCAGCTGGGCCCACATCGCCATCTCCTCCTCATTCGCGGGCAAAGCGTCCGGCCAGGGCGAGAAAGCGGAGAGGTCAGCGGGGTAATCCATGATGTGGTGAATTTGGGTGTCAGTGCGAGAGATGGTGGGGAGTGTGAACAGCAGATATGGCGAGAGAAAATGCGGAGAGGGGGCTTTTAACGGGTTCCGGGGATTCCACACGGGCATCGCTTAGAGGTTTAGCGAGAGCGACCACAGCTCTGAACGTTGACCGCTCATTGCATGCATTCACGCGCGCCACTTTGCTACTACAATGCTGTTTGTAGTCTCTTTGACCTAGCGGTGGTTAAATTGCCTCGTGGCTTTCAGGTACCCAAGCTCCTTGATTCAGTGGCGTAATTGACGACCCATTGTCAATGTGTTTCTTATCTACCGGAGAAACCCCCGCCGAGTCTAGCAGCAAGCGAAGGATGTCAGAATGTGTCTTTCGCCTTTATCGAGCTTTATCAAGTAAGGATCATTTGTACTTTGAAAGCACCCTCGAATGTTGTAGCCCAGCCTCGGCATCCCACATTCAGGTAGACAAGATGGGTGGCGTGCCGGCGCGGAACAAAAGGCCCAGGCGCGGCCTGCGTTCAAGCCCGAGTGTCCAAGAAGTCCAACCAGAATGTGGCAATATTCGGAGGTTCAAACGACGCATTCCACCTTCAGCACAATGCATGGTCGTGCCAACTTTTTATCAGCGCTCATAACTGGCTGTGGCTGACGGGGCTGAGAACAGGCGGTCGTATGAAATTCATAGTCAAATGATATGGAAGGCCAATGCGACTTCGAAATAAGAACGAGAAATGGGGGCAGAGATAAATGGTTGGCGGTCACCTGACGACTGGAAACCCAAGCTCGTGATGGGGACGAAATTCCAAATCGTAATACCTTCCATACGATTGCAAGCAGGGCGCGAAACGAGTGCCTTTCCAAGGTCACTTCGATGTAAAGTCAGGAGTGAGAACATTACCATATGCTACAGACAACAAGTACGCTTAAGTTACAGAAATGAGGTAAAAAAACAAACAAGACTGGGTAAAGCATGCATGTATACTCGGGGATATCCAAATGATGATAGTGCGAATTGACGGTCGTTACCTCGTTGCTCTTCCTCTTCCTCGTCCTCTTCCTCTTATTTCCTCTTCGCGCGAGGCTTGACTGGCGCAGTCTTCGCCGCAGTCTTCGTTTTCGTCGTTTTGGCCTTCTTGAGCGTCGATGGGCTCTCAATAATCTCAATATCCGAATCCGCAGTTGACGCTTTTCGTTTACCATTGCCGGGCGCCTGCTGCCTACTGCTCCCCGACGAGCGCTCCATCTCCGGCAAACCGTCAGATCTTGACGCCGCAGAGGCGCGCGTGTGCGACTGCTGCGTGGGACTCTGCAGACGGGACGATGTCGCAGACTGGCGGGACCACGCGGGGGACGCAGGCGACATACCGCGGCGCGTGGCGAACGCGCCAGGCAGGACGCCACCAGGCGGTACGTCCTCGTCCTCGCGGCGCGCAGGGTTCTCGTCCGCGAGCGGTATGCGCGTCTCGGCCCAGTCACGCGAGAACACGCTCTCTCCCCCAAGCGCGTCATGGAAGCCCCGCGGGGTCTTTTCGGACCGTACGGTATCGCCCGTCGCGCGTGCGGCGAAACGTTCGAGGGATAGAGACGCATTATTGCTGATGGCGCGTTCGCCTGGTGCCTCGCTGGCGCCAATGTCGCCTAGGCTTTCCACCCAGTCCCAAGGCTGGTTCATGACTGGAGGTCCGGGGACGGTCTGTCCTGAGGCATCTATCGAGGCGTACACCAAGTCGGCTACTCCTTCATGAGGGGGTGGGTAGGGGAGAAGACAGCGCAGTTGCTGTCGGTATTCAGCTGGCATGTCAGCCGGAAGCTCGGCGATAGGTATTTGTGGGTAGTTGCGGAAGATGTCTGCATTGGTGGCCTTCGCGTCTGTTGCTATCTCTGTAACAAGGTGGTTATCAAGAAGCTTAGCGCAAGGCTCTAAAATTAACCTCACCATCAACGAGGTACATGAAAGTATCAAGAAACAATGGGAAAGCGGCGGGGTTAAGATGGTCGCCAGCGCCGTGGGCCTAGGGGTTGGTAAGACGTGATACACTTGGCACATCGTTGCATGTAGGAACTCACCAGAGCAAGGTTGAAGACGGATTTGCACAGACCCTCCCCGAGGGATCGCGCCTTCGGAGTCCAGACACCGCGGAAAGCCATATTGAACTGAAGTAGACGAGCCATTAATACGGCGCCCTGAGTCGCCTGGGCTGAGGGAACGTCGGATGTAGGCATGGACTGAGCAAGAAGTGTTTCGAATGCCCGAATCTTGCTCGCGAGCGCGTCGATGAAACTATCTTGGGCGAGCGAGTCGACCACCGGCAACGCGGTTTGGTCGTCCCTGGCGAGCTCGACAACATGGGCAAGCAGGCGAAGCTGTTCGCTCGCCACGTCGAGAATCTCCTGTACTCCATGGCTCGTTAGCGGCGTTTGCACCGCTTTAAGGATGTTAGCTATGCAAGTGAATCCGGTATTCACGAACTGCTTAAAAAATTAGCTCCTCCGAAGACTGATGCAGATGTGAGACCTGCCTTGCACGCGATCGTTGGCCCAACGCCGCGAACCATCTCGGCGACCAAGTCTGCCTCTTCCGTGGACATGTGATGGTGCATGAATTTAGCAATTAGTCGGTCGACCTTGGTGTTTCTGTTCGGTGTGCCTAGAGCTAGGCGTTCGCCCATTTGCTTCAGCGAGAACTGCACCTCGATCGTCGTTGCCGCCAACTTCCAGGGACTCAGCAATGCGGACGTGTCTAGCCACTCCGAGGATCCTATAGTCGCCGTATCTGTCGCATTTCGTCAGTTCGTCGCCCAAAGTACGTTCGCAACATAATCGTACCTGTGCGCGCGACGTTGAGAATGAGACGCAAGGCGTCCATCAGCGGCTCCACGAGGCTCTCATCTAACGAATCGTACTGCAGCGACTTGTCAAAAGCGTCCCGCACAGCGTTCAGATCACGATATATCCCCTGGCGGAACTCGACGGAGCCGCACACCGCATCGCGCAGCGCGGCGGCTCGGGGACGCAGGTCGGCTGGGACATGCTGTGCATGCTCTAGGAAAACGAGGGTCGGGATGGAACCCACGAGTAAAGAGAGGTGTGGTGCGGAAAAGACGTCCTGGCGCCGCGCACGTACGCGTTGAAGCTCAACCATGTCGCTGCCCGGGTCTTCGTCAGATAGTACGAGGCGCGTGAAAATGTCGTGGGCGGCGCGGAGGTATACTTCGCAGTCGGCAGTTCCTGAGATGAGAGCGTGGCTCCATAGAGGATAGACCAGCCCCTTCATGATTGTAGTTGTCGCTAGCACACCTTGCACGACGAGGTGGAGGAGGGTATGCGTCAGGCTCATCCAGGCAACGCTGTCAATCGATATAAGCTCCGCCTTTCCCGTCTCTTGGAACCACCGGGCTACGTGTTCGTCGAGCCCACCGGGGAGATGTTGATCAACATGAAGCAGGAAGGTGGCGTAACGCGTGTCACGTGATGCCTCGGGGTTGACCTGGACCCGCAGAGCGGCAAACGTGTTATCCCAGATACTCCAGGCCCAATTCGGCGATTTATGATAGTGAAACCAGAGGCCGTTGGCAAGCATGGAGGGCGCGTCGGGCCGTGGGTTATTCGAAAGCAAGAGTATCTCGGGCAGTTTCTTGGGACAGGGTTCTGCTTCGCCACCTGATGGACGTAGAGCCTTGGGAGGGGTCAACGAACGTGCCTGCAAGAGAACGGCGATCGCATACCTGGGCAAAGTTAGTGATTTCCACCTCGACATTCTTCCGAGCTGGGACGTCAAGATAACGACCGGCGTCCATTTCCAGTAAAAGCTCCAGCAATGGCTGGCAGTGCGTCCCTCGGGTCTTGCATGACTGGTATGCGGCATAAAGCGCCAAGGTGATCGCTCTCAGCACACCCATGCCTGCCCAGATGGGGGAAAACCGGCGCAGCATCTCTAAAACGGTCGTCAAGGATTCGGATCTGCAGGGACGCTCCAAGACGCCCAGGCTCAGCTGCGAAGGGTCACAACAAGTCAGAAGGGAGTTCGCAGTGTAGAATGTCGCTCACCTCTAACATGGCGCGATAGCATTTGACTTGTGTCATCATGTCGATAGCGACACAATACACCCTCACGAAGACATTGTGCGTGACTGGGCTATCCAGAAGGCTAGAATATTGACTGAGCATTCGTCATACACCAATACGAAGATTTTATATACTTGGGTAGTTGCTTCAGGAGCAATGGGAGGAACCATTGCCTAACCGTCCTGACCTGCTGGTACCGTGGTGCTTCCAGGAGCGTGGTGCAGAAAGATGGAAGTGGTGGAGGTACATTCTCTACCCCTTCACGACCCGGATATACGGTCAGCAGAAAAATGCGGGAAACAAGCGACGTACCTGGATTGAATATCTCAGGGAACACGAGTCGTACTTGTCTACGCATCTCCCGCTCGTTATTCTCCTCGGGCGTGTCACGTGCCCGGACGCCATACAATGTTACACGACGCTGGTTGACGATCGCAGGTGTCGAGTTATGCAGCGGGATCCATCGCAGAAACTCGCGATGCCGGGACCCGTTCTCCTACAACCCTGCGATCAACAATCGCGCAAGCATCGATCCCAATCTTTTTGCATACCTCTGAGTACAGAAGGCCTGGTTCGCCTCGTGCGATCAACCGCTGCACGTACGACGCATACGAGAAGAGTTCGCTTCTGACGAGCTCCCCAAATAAGAGCGCAACCGAGGCCACGTCATTGCGCGTTTCATCCCGATCGAGCCATTCGAATAGCAGATCTTGAAGCTTCCCATCAGGAGCCGCAGAGTCCCGTCTCGCCGCCCGCGCTCCCCATTGGGCGCGGGCGCGGCGGAGAATCGTAGCTGCCACGTATGGGCGATGGTCCCCAAATTGGAGGGGCGTCACAGACCAAGTAAGGAGTCGATCGAGCTTGGCAGCAAAGAGCTGCTCGTTCTCTATGCCACCGTCGAAGAAGGCGAAGGTTTCGAGTTCAGTCGTGGGTCCGATGGAATTCAATTTCTTCGTGCGCGCGCAGAATTAGAGAAGGAAATTTGGGGTATTAGTGACAGGACGCGCTTACAGTGACGTCCGAAACTGCTTCGGTTAGGCGCGCGAGTACACGCGGTGGGAGGTTACGAAACCACATTGCGTCATTGCGTTTCTGGATATCGGCGAAATTGTCGGCAAGCATCGTGTAGATGGTATCTGGGGGGCGAGTGGCGTGATTTGACCTGGAGTCGCCATTTAGGATTTGTTGTAGGAGAGCTGCGTGCGTTATCCACATTCGTGGTGAGATGAAGGCGTCGGGGATGACAAGACATGCGCGCTAAAGTATTCCCTCAATATATGCATCTCGGGGAGTACGAGACTATACGCACTTGCAAGAAAACTTTCAAAGAATTCTCCACCGATGGAAGGTATTCTCTAGCAGATGAGCTCCGAATCTGATGCGGATCAGCCAGGCAGGGAGTTGAATTCACTATACTACACACCTCGGAAATCTTTGAAAGGCACGCGTCTACGAAGGGTCTTGAAAGCGCGCGGCAGGCAAGGATCCCATCGAGGTACTCGTCTGCAAGCCTCGCGACGAAACCTGCCTGCGCCAGATTACAAGTACACATCTGAAGTACCAACCAAGTCAAAAATGTCCGATTGTCTACTAGGCCTTCGGAATAGAAGCTACGCAGGAGGTCGAGGCTATAGAGTAAAGTCAGCGCCAATCACGAAATTATAACCACGGAGTATTTACCTGTATGTGAACTTGGATATCCACCTCGTCCTGGTCTCAGTATCGGCCAATACGCTCCGAAACATGCTCTTGATGTTAAGGGTTGGGCGAGGCGCGCTGGGGAGGATGATGTCGCCCAACTGTTTCTTCAAGTGGCTCGTCACAACGTTCGCCCACTCAACGCTGTATTGTGTCGGATCGTATGTAGGCTTATGGCGCAGGCCAGTCACTTCATTGGCGCCAAAGACACGGAGGAACCAAACTGCGCGCGGGATCGCGACGGCATTGACGTGAAGCAAATCGAGCAAGTCTTGGCCTTTCGCGCCGTGTGGAACGCTCTTCCCGAGCTTGTGTAGTGGGACTGAGGGGTCAGCAAGGTCGGCGAACCAGGCTTGTCTCTTGGCATCGTTGGGGGTGACGCGTTGGGGTATGCGGAAAGTAGATGGTCTGCCAGGATCATATGCATATAGTAGAAGTTCTCGAAGGAAAAACGAGTAGACGCACGGTATGACGACGGCCCCTGCACGGCGAGCAAATACCTGGTTCATGAGGTCCTCGAGTTCTGCGACTGTATCGATATCCGAGCGTCGCCGAAACGTTTCCGACGCTCCCCATGTTTCTGCCTAACAGACATAGATCGATTTGAATTTTAGTATATCCCAGAAAACGAAAGTCATAGACGCACTGCAACTGGAGTGGGTAAATGCAGGCCATCCTTGACATTCGTCTCCGTCAAGATGTCTTCTTCCTGTTTGGGATGTGGAAAGTGATATCCAAAACGACCTGTACGACAATGCGCGTTAGTGCTGCTACGACGTAGCCTCTCGCAGTTCTGTGAATACTCACCTAAATCTGCAGCGGTGTGCGCTTCCGGAAGCCAGTCTGGTGGGTGGGCCACCTGGAGCTGAAGTGGCGGCTTGGCCTGTCTTGTTTCGCGCATGTCTGGCTATATTCGCATATATATCGACGGTGGGCGTATATATGAGTCTAGTGGTGCCACGAAAGCAAGAACATCATGCCGCAGCGTCGACGAACCGAAGTCGTCACTCCTGCCGCATCACTGGCTTGGCAAGCGCCGTCGTCGGACTTGGGGTTCCGGTCAACGGGCCGGCGTCGCCGCAACACGCGTCACGACTCATTGTCCTCAGAAATTGGACATTACAAGGTAAGTTAAACACAACCTGACGGTATGTACAAGGTGAATAGATCTATAAAAAGCACTGGATATCGTCAAGAAGCACTAATCCATTACACCGTCACCACGCCCGCGACAGTAGCAAGCAACATGACATCGACACTGTCACGCGTCTCGCGCGCGAGCCAATTATCCACGCTCTCGAAAAGCGTCATCATCGCGTGTCCTCCCCTGGCCTCTGTAGCGAGCTTCTTCCCAGGCCACATCGCCTCTTCGTCGATGCCCTGGAAGTTGATATTTAGTGGCCCGGTGCCTTCAAGCACGAGGTCGATCGTCCAGCGGTCGACGCCGTAGAAAGAGGCTCCTTTGATATGATGGCGGGTGAACTCGTTTGGCGGCGCGTCATCGAGATTCCATTGTAGGACGTGCGCGTCGAACGCGAGGACTGGGGAAGTATTTAGTCAGAGTATATGACTACGCAGCGATTCACTTGCCTGTCCAGATGAGTCCGGGGTGAGTAATCTGTAGGGCGAGGCTGCGCGTTCCCGCCGCTAGGTCAACCCTGTTGTTCACAGCCTCGACTTTGAAAGCACGTTCGCCAGCGGCGAAAGGGGATACGAATCCGGGTTCTATGGGGAGGGGCAGCTTGTACGCGGACACGAACTGTTGAATAGAGATCAGTACGGTACGATAAAGGACAGAAAAGATCCCTGCTTACGGCGGAAAACGGGTATAAGATATCCCAGTCGCCGTTCCAGTCGTGCATATCCTCTTGAACAGCTTGTGTGCCGGCAACGCCAAAGTTTGCCGCGATATCGTGGACGAGCTGCTCAAAACCGGGGGCGCCATCCGCGGCGCTGACGTGAAGGTATCGTTCATGAGAGGTTATCTGTTCGACGCGTCAGCCTGGGCGCCTAATGATAATCCGCAAGATAAGCTCACATTATCGGAACCAAGTAAGAACACCCGACGTTGGTGGGTGTCGTCAAAGGGCGAACGGAGTGCGAATACCGCGACAGCTGCGACTGTCGCAATGTTGAGTAGCGTGACTGCGTTCATGCGGACGCTCTGCGAGAAGCGCCTGGAGAACGGTGAGACAAGCGGGGCGGTGATTGAGAGCATGACAGCCACGATCGACGCGATAACATGCTCGGCCTGTGCATCTGCACCGATGCGTCCGGTCTGCAAAAGATGAGGGTTAAAAGAGGGAGCTCAGAGATCGAGACGAGCACGAACGAGGGGGACAAATACGTCGAGAACAACGCAAGTTATTTGGAAGCCCGTCAGGAGCGGTACGCCCATGCTAAACGCATACGTCCACAAGCTGACAATGTTGCCAGAGTTCAGTAGCGTGTCAAATGACAGCGCGACGAACAGTGGTACCGCGCCAATGAATAAAAGATACGAAGAGCCGAGGCCGAGCAACTGGAGGGCTACTGCGCCGCCGGATTGCATCAACAGCAGGGAACTGAGAACGACACGCTCTTCGACCTCGGAAAAGAATACCTGCGATCCGAGAATTCCTATAAGACCACATAAGATAAGATGGAAAATGTGGAAGAAGGTCACGTGAATGACGAACCACCGAATGTCGCGGGCCCGTACAAGATGAGTGCAGAGTGTTCGGACGCAAACCAGCTCATGTTGCGTCCAAGTACACGATGCATTATGGCCGCAAGTCCGTTTGCACTGATCAATGCCCCACCAAATGCGAGAAGTAGCGTGCGTACGCCCGCCCACTGTTCGGTCAGGAATCCTACAGGCGATGAACCAGGCGACCTCTTCCGGTGGGCATACCGGACCAGGGTGAGTGAGAGAGTGAAGAGCGTGCCGTAAACGAGACGCGCAGTTTCGAATTGATATTGGAAGAAGCGACCAAACTGCGTGAAAAACACAGTCGCCGGAGGTGCGTAGCCAGTCGAAAGCGAAGGTAAAGGCGATGCGTCAGAAGAGAGGTATTGAAGAATTGCGAGGGTATTCTCGGCCATGCGCTATGAGAATTCGGTAAGGTAAGGCACGCATATGAAGTCCGACAGACCGACCTGAGCCACCCCGGGCTGGATATTATCGACTGAATCCTATGGGATGTTCTTCGTAAGAGTACGGTACGGTCTTAAGAAACGCTATGAACACACCTGGCGTGTGTGATACACGTAACTATTACCAACAACGGCCATCTAGACATATTTACAATCAGGTGGTAACTATAGGTATGATACGGCGATAAGAAGATAACGTACGTCGATCCCTGTGACATTGAGGTATTGTTCGAACTGACGAAAGTCGGTGCTGATAACGTCATGAAGGTCAGGAAAGAAAGGCTAACTCAAATGTCAAATGCATACTCGGAGAGTAAAACACCAGAGCTGAAGATCTCGCTCGCGATGACGGTGCCGAACGGTCTGCACGGCATCAGCTACTCCGCAAGGACTTCCATCGACATTAGCGTACCTTATGACATGGGAATATGCGTCGATCATCTCTTCAGAATTCACCTGAAAGAGTAACTCGGCTCCCATATTGCCAGCAGCTGATCAGGGAGTTAGAAACAGCTACTTACTATTAGGGATTCTTACCTTCTAAGTTGATAAAAGCTCTAACACTGAAGACTGGTTGGCAGGGGAATCGAAGAGAGGAAGAGACAAGCTCACGTGGGGGCTATAGGGTGCTGTGTGGAAAACAGGTGGGACGCATCCTGGAGCGATTCCTCTGCATGATTGAACACTGTAATAGGTCAGCTGGGGGAATGCAATTATATACGGCGCTTGGACACCTTACAGAACACAATAGCATAAGCTGGTGTCCAACTAGGTGTGTGCATGAGGACACGAATGCATTCGAGCATGACGCCGACTGATAGCGCATCATCTGCGGCACCAGGAGAGGGCAAAGTACTGTCGAGATGAGCGTTTACCAAAACAGCATGTTCTTTTCCCGCAGAAGTGCCGTCGGATACGCGTATGACGATGTTAGTGAGGTCCGTATACGTCTTGTACAGTCTTTTGCCCATCATATCGAATCTGCGTGATAACGGTTTATGAGTATTGAGGCCGGAATAACGAGGACTGATACACGCCTATGAGCTCCACTACCTCGTTGATGCCAAACCTCACACTCCAGCTTGCGTTCCGGATTCGCCTCAACTAATCGCTGACACTCCCTCTGAACCTCATGAGCCGTGTCAACCATCCATTTATCCGCAACGGCATGCTCAGCGGTTCCGACTGTGCGAAATCCGATGTCTTCAGAAAGGTGTCGCACGTATGAGAGGATTTGTGTCTCCGAGATTTGAGGAAGACCGGTTTTCAGGTTGACGCTGAATGCGTTGTCAGGACCGCCTGTATGGCAACTAACGTAGAGAGCACCTACAGGTCAGTGATAGGCTCTGGAAGGTCTGAGAAGAAGGTGAGTGGGTGGATATAGACGGGAAAAAAGGTGGGCCACCGTAGAGCTCGCGGAGAGCGAACCAAGGAACGATAATGAGTAAGGGAGATAAGCAGAGTAGGGAGCGAATAGGCCCCCATCTAGCAGAATTGTGCGACGGCGCCATTTCTGCGGGGTCGTCGTCGTGTAGAGAACTGCGTTGGAGGTGAAATGGTGCGGTTGCAGTTCAACACGCGGGAGGTGTGAGTTAATGAAAGGTGGGGCCAGAACGAGTTCCGAATTGGTCATTTGCTTGGCCGGCCCCGCGGAAATTTTACCGAGAAAAGGCATTGAAAAAACGGGGGACATGATCGGAGTGTCGCAGAGCCAAAAACGCTCTGTAGTCTTGATTGGGGTCGTCTATGTCTCGAGACGTTCAGGAGATAACGCTCGAAAGAGTTGATCGGGCGTCGTCGTCGGCGATAAGCGAAAGTTAAGGCGAAAACCAAGGGCGAAACTGGAAAGGAAATCTTGTACATGTCTTATTCCACTGCAGACAGCAGAGCAGCTACGACTAACGTATTTAATTGACATTAGCTAAGGCCATGGTGCCCAAAACACTCCCGAAGAATTATCTGCTGGGTGCTCTTTGTCAGTTTGGTTTTAGGACCTGTCCGACTCGACGCACATCTTGCTCCGATTGTTGCCCCACGGTACACTCGCCGAAAGAAGTACAGTACGTGCCCCGACCATGCGCCGAGGGGCAACGGCAACTTGAAGCAGGCTGATCGGTATGCGTGGCTCCGAGGATTTGCGGGCGAGAATCTGGGAGCAACCTTATCCAACATGGAGCAACTGAAAAAAACCTGATTCCTATTTTTGCTCTGACGAATGCACGAGTCGTTACTGTGACTACGTGCTGGCAGCTTCCTTACACCATCAATGTGGATAACCAATAACTGGTTGGTGTCGGTAAGTGCCAGTCTGCGTAGGGTTACTGTCTTGCCTAAGGCGCAGCCGCTCAACAGCTCGCCACTAGCTTGCAAGGTACCGGTGCACTGGGTTGCTATCTTTTCCACAGTTGGACGCCACGTTCGTCGCCAACACTGTGAGTGCTCCTATTAGTCCGCAGTCTAATGGTGGCAGAATCTCTCTCGAGCTCCGCTCGTGGACTCCATGCTAAAGAGGTGAGAGCGAGAACACGACACTGCCAAGTCCAATTTTTGCCTCTTATCCTTGTACGAATGGCCCTGGGGAACGACTATCGACGCACCGACGAGTACCTTGCGTCGGTCCGCCCTCTAACACCACTACTCATCCAAGACGCGCGACATTGTTTCTGAGAGTTACGTGACAAATACAATGCGTCGTGACTGTATAACCGTTGGGACAACGACGACGCGTCGCAAGAGCCGCGTAGATATTGTTGCAACACTGTACCATCTCGCGACGAGCTTTCATGGGCATCGCGGAAGTGACGTAGTTCGGGCGAAGAGGCTCGAGAGACTCGGAGAGAGTACGATTTATGTGATCTTCGTCGCTGCCTTTATTCCGAGAAACAGCTTTCCTTCAGGTGCTAAAGTTCAATCACATACGGGGACGTTTGCCATGTTCGTATGTTCGTGAAATGCAAACTGAAAAGCAAGGAGTTAAAATGCAAAAAATAATAATCAAGGTGCCAGTAGGCGCCCATTACGGCGAAGGTTCGGGGCCGTGCCGCAGGAATTCTCACGTCTTGCCCTTATCGATACCACTACCAAGTGTCGTCGAACATGCAATCCAAGCAATCCAAACACTTTTCTTTCAGGCAAACTGCCCGTAGTTTCTTTTCTATACCAACTGACAACCCGGCTCCAATTCGTACGTCTTACTATTGGGCCGGGGCTCCATATGGTGTCACTAACTAATTCCTTTAAGAGGGCGTCTCGGTCTCATCTGAGCAGGACGACGCATCCAATGATGCCAGTGATGTTGCGATGAACGCGATAAAAACGTCTCTTTCCGCCCTTCAGGTGGGGAGTGTTTTTGCAACCAAGATCCCGTTCATCGCCCCCGTCGCTGGTCTGCTACTCCAAGCGCTTACCATGCGGGATGTAAGTCGTTCATGTATTCCCTCCAATAATGAAGTATTCTGATAATTGCGACACCAGGAAGTAAAGCAGTGCAAGGAACAGTGTAAAATAGTGATGCGCAAGCTTGCCAGAATCGCAAACGTTGTCGTCAATGTCGGCAAGTCCTGCGAGAAGTATAATCTGAACGAGCGAGATCTCCCGGATGGCCTGCGCACCATCCTGGGTTCGCTTCAGAGGTCTGTGCATTATACGGCTATGTTGTCCCCTAGTCTGACGGACGAGCAGAGAGCTGGCTGGAGTCGGACATGTACTGAAGAAGTGCGCAAAGGCGAAAGGCGTCAAAGGATTCCTTCTGCGTAATGATCTTCTTACGAAGGTCAAGCAATGTGATGGCGAGCTTTCTAACGTGCTTGACGCTGTTTTGGTTCGTAGTTTGTTTTTTCTATATGTACTTCGTTGGTTGACATCGCTCCTGTAGCTTGAATTGTCATTGGACAATCGTTTTGCGCAGATTGCTGACGCCCGGGAGGTAAGGAGTACCATGAGATTTGATAATGGTGCAATTGGTTCACACCTTTACCAGACCGCCGCCTATTCAAACCCAATTGAACAAATGCCGTATGTGCTACTTTGTCACGTTCGCGATGCATCAACTGCTGACGTCGTCTCTTCCAGCTCCATTCCCCATGAGCCAAATCCCCCACAGATATTTTTCGGGCGAGACGTCGAGCTTACTCAGATTGTCCACATGGTGTTCTCCGGAATTACGTCTCGCCCAGCCCGGATTGCCATCCTGGGTCCTGGTGGATACGGCAAAACAACGCTTGCCCATGCCGTGCTCACTCATGACCGCATCCGCAAACACTTCGGGGATGCCTGTCACTTTGTTCCTTGCGAATCCACGTTTTCGTCCGAGGCTCTCTTAATTGAGCTCGGAAAGACGCTCCGCGTCCTCGATGGTCCTCCAAATGCCATTTGGTCTCGTATTCGTACTGTGTTGAGTACGAGGGAGTCAATTCTATGCCTAGACAATTTTGAGTCCCCTTGGGACCAATCTAGTGATATCAAACACTCTGTTGAGGAGCTCCTGTCGAGGGTCACTGTGCTCCCTCATGTTACTATCCTCATCACGATGCGAGGAGCAGAGCGGCCTGCTCGCACTCACTGGTCACACCCATTCCTAGACCCACTCGATACATTTGGTCAGACTGCTGCTGAACAGGTCTGGCAGGCTATTGCTGAAAATTATGACGAACATGCAGGGAAACTGACTGCTGCTGTGGATTATGTCCCTCTTGCTGTTGACCTGTTGGCACATCTCTCCCAGATGACACCACCTATCTTGTTATGGGAAGAGTGGAATTTTAAAAGGACAAAAGTGGTCCAAATGGGTCAGATGCATAGACTATCAAATTTGGAGTACTCCATCCAGTTATCTATTGATTGCCAAAGAATGAAAGGCAATTCATCTGGTAAAAGCCTTCTTGGAGTTCTTAGCATGCTGCCAGATGGGTTACATATTAAGCAGTTGGAGAAGTTTCAAGGCATGCTTGTTGATATAGACCTTACATCATGCCTTCGAATTCTTCAACAATGCAGCTTAATAAAGTTGACTGAAGAGAGATATCAGTTACATCCAATTATTCGGCATGTTTGTAAAAATCTCAGTCTAATAGTAACAGCACATAAAACAACTGTGGAAAACTTTTACATCAATCTGGCCTCTCAATCCTATAATCCACCACCTAAAACCTATGAAGAGGTTGTGTTAGAGGTTAACAATATAAAGGCAGTCTTGCTAGACCTTTTACAGTCAAACTACAAAGACCAGTCTGGACTTATTGATGCCTCAATCAATTTTTCATGGTTTCAGATTAGAATTGGAAATTACTCTGATAAGCTGATGAGCCAAGCTGTTCATTTTGTTCAAAAGAACCATGGTGATATGGACCTCCTTATTCGATGTTTAAGCAATTGGGGAATAATCTGTAAGGAGGCAAGAAACCTTGAGCTTGCTGAAGAAAAATTGAAAAAGGCAGAACAATTGTGCCAATCTAATTTTGATCTTAACAGCTCTTCATATGGTGAAGTTTTAATGTGGCTTGGTGATACATATCTGTCACTGGATGCAATTGATGCTGCCATGGGCTGTTATCAAAGTTCTTTAAAATGTTTTGACAGACTACATGACATTTTTGGCCAAGGATTTGTATTAAATAACATAGCATATGTATATCTCAGACTAGGGCAGTGGGATGAAGCCATCACATCACAAAAAAAAGCCATACAACTGCATGAACATAATAATGACGATCAAGATAGCTGTAGAATTCAGGGAGATGCCCACCAAGGCCTTGGAGAGATTTATATCAGGCAGAATAGGCTAATTGAGGCAGAAGCTGAAATTCAAAAAGCTTTAGAGCTCTACAAGCCATTGAATGAGATCCATGGTCAAGGGGACAGTTATTTATCATTTGGGAGATTATATATAAAACTCAAGCAGCCAGATGAAGCTATTTCTGCTTGTCAAATGGCCTTGGAATTTTACATAGCAGCAAATGGCCCCTTGGGTCAAGGGCATAGCCACTGTGAAATTGGAAATAGTTATCTTTCAATGGGAAAGCTGGATGAGGCAGAGAACTCATATATCACTGCACTGGAACTTCATAAAGTAGGAAAGAGTCTGTGGGGTCAAGGGAATGATTTATATGGACTGGGAAGGGTATATATGGAGAGGCAAGAATTAGAGAAATCTAGAGGCATGTTTGAGAAAGCAATAGACTTTCATACTAAATCACAAGACAGGTTAGCAGAGCAGAGGGATCAGGAGTACTTGAGTAAACTTGTAGGTTAGATTTAGGTAGACAGTGACTTTTCTTTGTATTTTTGTAAAGTTAGGTATTGAGATATGTTGAATAAGATACTCTAAATACAGTGTGCCATGGGCTGGTTGATATGAAGGCATTGCTTATAAGAAGTAATTGGTACAATGCACAGGTACATTAGCTTGCATGTTAATATGCACCCTCTCATCTGCCTGGTGAGAAAGGCATAACAAGCAGTGTGGTGAGTCTGGTGAGAATAATGTTGCTCACAATTAAAGACTATACTCAGCAACTACCATACCTTGCCAATGGCAAGGGGTTGGGGATGCTGCACATGGGTACTTCTGTTCAATGCCACAAGTAGGCATCTGACTGCATACTGAAGATGCCTTGAAAAGAAGGCATGGCAATTGATAGGAAGACTGCCACAACCGATGCAATAACATGCTCTGCCTGTGAGTCTACCCATAGATGGGGGACTTGAAAGACAGAACTGGGGATCAGGATGAGGACGAACAAGGGGAACAAACACGTTAAGAATGACGCAAGTCATCTGAGAACTCGTCAAGAGCGGTACGCTCAAGCTAAACGTATATGTCCAAAGACGACGAGACCAGAATTCAGCTGCGTATCAAATGACAGCGCGACAAAGAGTGGAATCGTGCCGAGAAATAAAAGGTACGCAGAGCCGAAGCCGAGCAGCTGGAGTAGTAGTGCGCCACCAGATTGCATCAAGACTCAGGAACAAGGAACTGAGAACGGTGCGCTCTGATACCTCAGCAAAATCAGCTGCGATGTGAGAATTGCCTGCAAGACCCACATAAGAAACAATCGTAAGAAGATCATGTGGACGACGGACCGACGATTGTGCGGAGCCGTACGAGTTGAGTGTAGAGTGTTCGGACGGAAACTAGCTCATACACGATGTATTATGGTCGTAAGACTGTTCGCACCGATCAATGCCCCGCCAAAGGCGAGAAGTAGCGCCCGTGTGCCTGCCCACTGTTCGGTTAGGAACCTCACAGATGATGAACCAGGCGCCCTCTTCCAATAGGCATGCCGGACCAGGGTGAGCGAGAGAGTGAATAGCGTACCGTAGATGAAACGCGCAGTTGCGAATTGATATTGGAAGAGGCGACCAAGCTGTGTGAAAAACACAGTTGCCCGGAGGTGCGTAGCTGGCTGAGAGGGAAGGCAAAGGCAACGCGTCAGAAGAGAGGTATTGTAGAATTGTGAGGGTGTTCTCGACCATGCGCCACGAGAATTCTGTAAGGTAAGGTGCGCGTATACAGACCAACAGAGGGACTTGAGCAACTCCGGGCTGGATTTTATCGACTGAATCCTATGGGATGTTCTTCGTAAGAGTAGGGTCGTAAGAACCGCTATGGACACACCCAGCGCGCGTGGTACACGTACCTATTACCATCAACGGCCATCTAGACGTATATACACGCCAGGTGAGTACCATAGATATGACGGGGCAACGAGAAAATAACATACGTCGATCCCTGTGACATTGAGGTATTGCTTGAATTGATGGAAGTCCGTACTGTCAACATTAAGAAGATCAGGAAAGAAAGCACTGTCATCGCCAGCGAGATCTTCAGCTCTGGTGTCTCACTCCCCGAGCATGTATATAATATTTGCGGCCCGCACAGTATCAGCGCCTGTGCAGGATCATCCCTAGATGCGAACATATCTTGTGACATGGGAATACGCGTGGATCATCTCATCAAAATTTACCTGAAAGAGTAACTCGGCTCCCATATTGCCAGCAGCTCATCTGGGATTTAGAAGCGGCTATGAACTATTCGTCCGGCTCTTACCCTCCAAGTTGATAAATACTCTAATACTGAAGCGAAGTCTGGTTTGTAGGGGAATCGAAGACAGGAAGTGACGGGCTCACGTGTGAGCAATATGATGTCGCGTGGAAAATAGGTGGGACGCGTCCTGGAGCGATTCCTCTACATGATTGACCACTGCAATAGGTTAGCCGGGGATGGCAATTGTATACGTCGATCGAGCACCTTACAAAACACAATAGTACAAGCTGGTGTCCAAGCAGGTGTATGCGTGAGGCACGAATACATTCGAGCATGACACCCGACTGACAGCGCATCATCTGCTGCACCGGGATCGGCAAGGTACTGTCGAGGTGTGCGTTTTCTGAGACATCACACTCTTTTCCCGCAGGAGTGCCGTCGGATACGCAAACGACGATGTTCGTGAGGTCCGTATACGGCTTGTACGGTCTTTTGCCTATCATATCGAACCTGCGTGATAACGATTTATGAGGATTGGGGTTGGGATAATGAGAACCGATACACACCTTTGAGCTCCACTACCCCGTTGCTCGCACTCCAGCTTGCGTTCCGGACCCGCCTCCACTAATCGCTGGAACTCTCTCTGAACCGCAACGGCATGCTCGGCGGTTCCAACTGTGCGACTCCGATAACATATGAAGGAATCTGTGTCTCGGAAATTAGAGAGAGACCGGTTTCTGGGTTGACCCTGAATGCGTTGTCAGGAAGGCCTGCAAGGCAACTAACGTGAAGAAAACTTACAGGTCAGTAATAGGCTTTGGGAGGTCTGAAAAGAAGGTAAGTCGGTGGAGGTAGACAGAAAAAAGGTGGGCCACTATAGAGTCCGCGGAGAGCCAAGGAACGACAATGAGTAAGAGGCAGAGCAGGGAGCGAATAGGCCCCCATCTAGAAGTATTGTGTGACGGCGCCATTTCTGCGGAGGAGTCGCCGCGTAGCGAGTGGTGTTGGAGGTGCGGTTGCAGTTCAACACGCGGCGGGAGGTGAGAGTTGGGGAGCCAGAGCGACTCGCGAATCGGTCGTTTGCTTGGCTGGCGTCGCGGAGAGAACAAACAATGAAAGAACGGGGGGCATGATCGGAATGTTGAAGAGCCAAAAAAACGCTCCGTCGTCTTGGTCGCGGAGGGTCGTCTGTTGGCTCGAGGCGTTCAGGAGAGATCGCTCGGAAGAGTTGGTCTTCGGCGATAAGCGAAAGAGCAGCCGGAAAGGAAACCTTGTCTCATTTTACCACAGCTGCGGACAGCAGAGCAGCTACGACCAACGTATTTAACTAGCAAAGGTCCAATTGCCCAACTATTTCCCGAGGGTTTGCCTGCTGGTTGCCCCTTGTCAATCAGTTTTAGGCCTGTCCGACCCGTACCTTGCTCCAGTTGTCGGTACACCTGCCGAAAGAAGTACGTGAACCGACCATGCGCCGAGGTGTACATCTACTGTTCGGTGTACGTAGCTCCGAGGAGCTGTGGACGAGAATCTTGGAGCAACCCTATCCAAATCGGAGCGACACAAATACAGAACTTGTCTCCAACTTCTGCTCTAACGACGCACGAATCGTAACTGTAACTATGTGCTGGCGGCATCCTTACACCGTCAATGTGGTCAACTGATAAGTGGTTTGTGTCGGTAGTAAGTTCCAGTCGACATGGAGCTATGACCGAGGCGTAGTTGCTCGAGACTCGGCACCGAACTCGTAGCCGCGGTGGCGCAAGAGGCTCTTTCCCACAGTTGGCCCTCAACCAGTTTCGTCGCCGTTATTCACGAGCGTTGTGAGTACTGTATCTCTTTAAACCCCACAGTCTAATATTGAAACCCTTCAGAGCTCCGTCCATCCTACTCTATGCCAATGCACACGAGGGCGAGAACATTGCACAGTTAAGTCCAATTATGCCGGCGCTCATTCAAAACTGCTTCGTGTCCTCGCACTCCGTAAGGCAAGAGAACGACTATCGACGTGCCACAGAATGCGGATGCCATCGCTGAATATCTTGGATACACCACATCCGCATTCGCAACATTGTTTCTGAAAGCGACGTGATATGTACAAGGTGTTGCGGTTGAATCGGTTGGAGTAACAATGACGATGTAAGAATCATTCATAAATAGCCATAACATCATCTCGAGACGAGATTTTCATTCGCGTTGACACACGCGTGGTCTTCGTCATTCCTTGTATTCTGATAAACAGCGTCCGTTTTCGTGCTCACGCCTATGAGGTCATTCTTGTGTACGCTTTTATGAAGAACGGACTTACAGTGCTGTACAGTAAACGAAAAACAAAACGAATATAGCCACGTGGCGCCTATAACGGTGAATGGACTGTGCCGAAGAAATTCCCACGTCTTCGCCATATCGATACCACCACCAAGTGTCGTCGTCGAACATGCAATCCAAGCACTTTTCATTCAGGCAAACCGCCCGTAGTTTCTTTTATACCTCTCCTGACAACCCTGTTTCGACTGGTATGTCTTACACAGGACGCACTGAGGTGTCACTTACCAATTCGTTTATCAAGGCGATGTCGATGCCGTCTCGGTCTCATCTGGACAGATCGACGCGCCCGGTGATGTTGCGATGAGCGCGATCAAAACTTCTCTGGCTGCCCTCCAGGTGGGAAGCACTTTTGCGGCGAAGACCCCCTACATCGCACCCGTTGCTGGTCTATTACTCCAAGCGCTCGCCATGAGGGAGGCAAGTCCTTCGTGTATTTCCTCAACTAATCACGTATTCTGATTACCGTGTAACTAGGAGGTGAAGCAGTGCAAGGAAGTGTGTGAGCTGGTGATGGGAAAGCTTGCCAGAATTGCGGAGATCGTTATCAATGTCGGCGAGTCTTGCAAAGAGTATGACCTGAATGAGCGAGATCTCTCGGCCGGTCTACGCACCAATCTGGATTCACTTAAAAGGTTCGTGAACGTTATGAGTAACCGACTGGCATAGCCTGATGAAGGACTAGAGAGCTGGATGGGGCCGAACGCGTACTGAAGAAATGCGCAAAGGAGAAAGGCGTCAAAGGGTTCCTTTTACGGAATGATCTTCTCACGAAGATAAAACAATGCGACGCCAGGCTCTCTAATGTCCTCCAAACCTTCCAGGTTCGCACTTTATTTTGTCTCACCACCTCACTCATTTGACATATCACCTCGTAGACTAAGGTATTATTAGAGATTAATATCGCGTTGACCGCCAAGAATCGAGAGGTATTGGGTATGCTGAGATTGATGAAGATGTGCTTGACTCACACTCTGACCAGGCCCCCGCTTCTTCAAACCCAACTAAAGAAACACCGTAGGCGCTACTCTCCATGTTCTCAATCGATCCGTACTGACGTCGTCACGCAGGGCCATTCCCCAGGAGCCAAATGCTCCCCAGATTTTTTTTGGACGAGCCGTCGAGCTGACTCATATTGTGCACATGATCTTTTCCGGAATTGACTCTCACCCAGCACGGATTGCTATCCTGGGTCCTGGTGGATATGGAAAAACAACGCTTGCGAATGCTGTGCTCACTCATGACCGCATCCGGGAGCACTTCGGTGATGCCCGTCACTTTGTTCCTTGCGAATCCATGTTTTCGTCCGAGGCTCTCTTAATTGAGCTCGGAAAGACGCTCCGCGTCCTCGATGGTCCCCCACATGCGCTTTGGTTTCGTACTCATACGGCTCTAAGTTTGAGGGAGTCAATCCTTTGTCTGGATAATTTTGAGTCCCCTTGGGACCAATCTAGTGAACTCAAGCACTCCGTTGAGGAGCTCCTGTCGAGGATCACTGTGCTCCGTCATGTCACAGTCCTTATCACTATGCGAGGAGCAGAGCGGCCTGCTCGCACCCACTGGTCACAACCATTCCTAGAGCCACTTAATACATTTGATCATGCTGCTGCAGAGCAGGTCTGGCAAGTTATTGCTGGAAATTACAATGAATATGCAGAGAAACTGACTGCTGCTGTGGACTATGTCCCACTTGCTGTTGACCTGTTGGCACATCTCTCCCAGATGACACCACCTATGTTGTTATGGGAAGAGTGGAATATTAAATGGACAAAAGTGGTTCAGATGGGTCAGATGCATAGACTATCAAATTTGGAGTACTCCATCCAGCTATCTATAGATTGTCAAAGAATGAGAGTCAATCCATCTGCCAAAAGCCTTCTTGGGGTGCTTAGCATGCTGCCAGATGGGCTACACATTAAGCAGCTAAAGCAGTTCCAAGGATTGCTTGTTGATGTAGATATTACATCATGCCTTCGAATTCTTCAACAATGCAGCTTGATAAAGTTAAATGAAGAGAGATATCAGCTGCATCCAATTGTTTGGCATGTTTGCAACAACCAGGGTTTAATAATAACAGTACACAAAACAATTGTGAAAGAATTTTACATCAATTTGGCCTCCAAATGATTTGGAGGCCATTTGGACCAAATCCTATGATCCTTTGCCTGAAACCTATGGTGAGATTGTGTTAGAGGTCAATAATACAAAGGGAGTACTGCTGGACCTGTTACAGTCAAACTACAAAGACCAGTATAAACTTATTGATGCCTCAATCAATTTTACTTGGTTTCATATTAGAATTGGAAATCACTCTGATAAGCTGATCAGCCAAGCTGTTGATTTTGTTCAAAAGAATCATGGCTCCATAGAACTGCTTATTAGATGTTTAAGCATGTGGGGAGTAATCTATAAGGAGGCAAGAAACCTTGAGCTTGCTGAAGAGAAATTGAAGGAGGCAGAAAGATTTTGCCAATCTAGCATTAATCTTAATAGTCATTTATATGCTGAGGTTTTAAGATGGCTTGGAAATACATATCTGTTACAGGATGCAATCAATGAAGCCATGGCCTGCTATCAAATTTCATTGAACATTTATAAGAGAACATATAGTGTTGGTGGTCAAGGATTGGTATTGTGTTCATTAGGAATCATATATACCAGATTGGGGATGTGGGATAAAGCCATTGCATCACAACAAAATGCCATACAATTGCATAAACACATTACTGAAAATAAAGCTAGTCATAGAATGTTTCAGGGAGATGCTCACCAAGAACTTGGAGAGACCTATATCAACCAGAATAGGCTGACTGAGGCAGAAGCTGAAATTCAAAAGGCTTTAGAGTTGCAGAAGCAAGTTAATTCCATCCTAGGTCAAGGAAACAGCTATTTATCCCTTGGGAGATTGTATTTAAAGCTTAAACAGCCAGATGAAGCCATTGCTACTTGTCAAATGGCCTTGGAATTTTATGTAGCAGTAAATGACCCCATGGGTCAAGGAGATGGCCACTGTGAATCTGGAAATAGTTATCTTTTACTGGCAAAGCTGGATGAGGCAGAGAGCTCATATATAACTGCACTAGAACTTCACAAAGCAACAAAGAGTCTTTGGGGTCAGGGCAATGACTTGTATGGACTAGGAAGGGTATATATGGAGAGGCAGGAATTTGAGAAAGCTAGGGTGTTATGACCTTGCAGGGTCAAACAGTGCACAATGTGCACCGGGGAGGTTCCTGTAGTACGAGGGGACAATGTTAGTTTAGTCACTCGAGGTGCAATGAGGCCGTGAGGCCAAACTGGACAGAGGAGAGAGGATTCAAAGAAGACAATGGGATTTGCAAGAAGTAAACGAAGAACAAGATGGGGCTATAGGACACATTGTCCAGCCTTTATATATGTATTCAGAAGTACAGCATGAGTCACATAGAATGAGACAATGTACTAGGAATGAGTCAATACGAGGAAATGCAGCCTTAAGGCCCACCAGTAAGTGAAAGAGAAGTAATCAGCGGACAGCCTCAAGGGCCTAGTATGACTAACAAACCAAGGATAAGAGCAGTTTGAATGGGTGGATGGATAGGAGGGGTAGGCAAGTGGGGAGGGAAAGGAAAAGAGAAAAATAAGCGTCTGTATCGTAATCATGGTGGTAAAACATGACATAGGGGTATGTTTGAGAAAGCAAGAGACTTCCATAGTAAATCACAAGATAGGTTGGCAGAGCAAAGTGATCAGGAATACTTAAGTAGACTTGCAACTCAAAAGGAGTAGGTTGGATCAGGGTTAGATTTATGTAGTTGGCCACTTCTCTTTGTAAAGTTAGGTATCAAAAGTATCAAAATGTCATGAATCAGTTGCTCTAAATTTAGTGTGCCATAAGTTGGTTGATATAAATGCATGCTTGCAAGAAGCAATCTAAGCAACACACAGGTACACTACTCTAAGCATTCATGTAGACCCTCCTAAAGTGCCATATGACAAGCAGTAGGGTGACAATAATGTGGCTCACAATCAATGGCTTGGTATGCTCAATCTGTGCCTCTACACTTCACCTAGTCTACTATGATGTTTGAAACTGGTTCGAAAAGCACTGAGAGGATGCTGTGCCAGTGGAAAGAGGCGTGATCAATGGTAGCATGAGTGCCATGATCGGTACGATAACAAAAGATGCTCAACCTCTGCGTCTGCCTGTAGATAGGACTTGAGACGGAACTCGGGATCAAGACAACGACGGAGGAGAACGAAAGCGTCAAGAACGACGCAAGTCGTCTGAAAACGCGTTGAGAGGAACTCGAGCTGACGACGAGACCAGGTTTCAGTAGCGTGTCACAACAGCAGCGCGACGGATAGTGGTACCACGCCGAGGAAAGAGAGGTATGTTAGAGCAGCTGCAGTAACAGCGCGCCACCAGATTGCGTCAACAACAGGGCACTGAGGGCGGTGCGCTCTGCGACGTCAGAAACGATCACCTGACATGCGGGATTACCTGCAAGATCCGCATAAGAAACAATCAGAAGAAGACCAGGTGGAAGACGAACGGCCGAATGTCGTGGGGCCGTACTGTACAAGAGGAGTGCCGAGTGTTCGGACGTAAACTGGCTCATATTGGCATATTGCATCCGAGTACGCGGACGCAAGTCCGTTGGCGCCGATCAACGGCCCCCACCAAAGGCAAGAAGCAGCGTACGTATGCCCTCCCACTGTTCTGCCAAGAAACTCGTATAGAATGGACAAGGCACCCTCCTACGGTCAGCGAAAAGTGCCGAGGTGACAGAGCGAAATGGGGGCCACACATAAAGCGTGCAGTCACAAATTGATTTTAGAAGAAGCGATCAAATTGCATGAAAAACAGTCGTAGGACGCACGAAGCCCGTTGTAGGCGAACGCAATGGTGACGTCAGAAGGTCGGTAATGTAGAATTGCAAGGGCGTTTTCGGCCATGCGCTATGAGGATCCAGTGAGGTGAAGTACCCATACATAGACAGACAACAAACATGGGCCGCGCAAGACTGAACATTATCGACTGAATATTATGGGACACTGTTAATCAGAGGAGGGTCGTAGGAAATGTTATGAACATACCTGAAGTGTGTGATAGACGTGATTGTTGACGACAACGGGCCATCTAGACATATTTGCAAGTCAGGTAAGTTGCGAAAATATGACGCGGCAGAGAAACAACATACGTAGATCACACTGACACCGAGATATGCTCGAGCTGAAGGAAATCCGAGCTGTCAAACATTACAAAGGTCAGGAAAGATATGCTAACGCATATATCAATTAGAACTTTGCCGGATCTAAGCCGAAGCGAGGTACGAGCGTAGGCGTAGATCGTAGTCTTTGCGCGAACGAACGAGGCGGCACGTGCTCATCCCTTTCTTCCGTGCCGCCATCTGTCTTTCCTCTTCCTCCGATTCTTTGAATCGGTGCTCTTTCTTTCTTCTTTAAAAACACAACCAATAGTCTTACTATCCACCTCCCTTCTATCACACCGGCATAAGCCCATGCCGCGCATTGTAGACGATCCGAATCGGGCTATCTGCCCAAGTTTCGACGATCCCGAATGGGAGTTCCTGAGGCAATCTGCGGTCAATGCCCACCAAGGTAACCAACCCTTGACCTTGGCAGAGGCCACTCAGCAAATGAAGGACGCTTGGTCCCGTGAAAACCAGCGCAAGATCGCTGCCTGGAACGATCAGGCACAGCAGGACCAGTTGGAACAGGACGAGCGAGACAGAGTGGCCCGCGTGGGGGAAGACGCTCTACAAGCCCAGCAAGAGAAGGATGCTGAAGACCTGCGCAAGGAAGTGGAGAAGAAGAAACCGAAGTTGAACTCCTGGGACCCAAATCGCCACGTCGAGATATGGATCGAGGCGAGGCCCTCCTCCTATGCCCTCAACAAACTGAACAATCTAGAGTACGTTGAGCTCGATTACTTCACTACAAAGGGCTGCAGAGATGCTGCTGCTGACACAAACAGTTCAATCAGTCGCGATACCCTCACCTTCACCCAACTCGGCGACTCTTTCGCGATCTGCCCTCTAGCGGCCGTGAGGTCCTCCAAGCACATCAGAAAGGATGAGGACCTCAGCTGGGAGGAGATGCTCGACGCCAAGAATGTCATGCTCCATTTCATGGCCAAGTCTGGGCTGTGGCCCATCGCCCATGCCACGTCCATTGCATCCTTTTTCATCAACCTTGAATGCCACCCGCGAAAGAGCCAGAAGAACGGCAAGAAGGCTTTAATGCTATACCAGGCCCGTGTCCGGCACGAATGGTTCGATTCCCTCACGCGTGACGAGGGTTTCAACCTCGAAGTGATCCAGGATGAGCTCCTGCGCGCGTTAGCTGAAGAGATCAATGATACCATTCAGGATAGGGACAATGCAGTCCGAGACAGGGAATTCGAACAGGTACATTCCCGTTAATACGACCGCTAGCGTGCTGACCCCGGAAATCACGAGTTGAGCACGCGGCCGGCACCTTACGAAGGCGCGCCCGGCCCGCGCCACGAGCGACAGGCCCGGTCACGCCCGAGGACCAAAGAAACAAACCCTTATCGGATATTTAGCGGACGGCAGCCCGTAGTGCCGCCCGACTTAGCGGAATCAAGACGATTCAACACAGCGACCCAGCAATACTGCGCGGGCGCCGCAGCGCGCGGCGCCCTACTCCTGAAGACATCCAAGACTACGTGGACGTGGGACATCACGAGCATGTCTGTGCGCCCCTTAGTCTGCGGGACCGGTCAGCGGAGACCACAGGAAATGTACTATCAAATGCGTAGAACTAACGACCGATCGACCGGTCAGGCCCGGCGTGCGCGGACCCCGCCCCTAGCTACAAGGCGACCGACACTAGTGTGACATACCTCGCCACATTTTAGCACGCGCCCGCCGCCAAGGGTGCGCGGGCCCTGTTTCGAGTTGACAGAGTATTCAAACGCTTCGGCACCCCTCGCGACCAGCGGCGACCTCGGTCGGCGAGAAAGGCACGTGTGCGACTCGTACGATGCGAGTGCGACTTAGAATATTTCGCGCTCTGCCCTACTGGCACTTAGGCGGAGCGTGCCCGCGTATTTAAGTAGATTACTTTGTATCAGAAAAGAACAATTCAAGTTATTCCCTCGCTCCTCTCTTCGACTTCCATTCTCATCTCTCGACCTTGCGGCGACGTAGCAAACGTCTCCAAACCCTTCCGCGACCGTACCGACCGTAGGACACGCCCGTGTGTGTGTCTGCGCTCGCTCTGCTCCCGGCCCGACAAGTCAGTGCAACTCGTACTGTTCGTTCCCGGATAGCACCTGCGACTCGCCACTCCGACCGCGTCGAACGCCTGTGAATCCGAAAGCCCCTCGAACCTGCTCGCTCTTAGCCGGCATTTTAGTGTTTAACGCCGGTTTAGGGTATCACCGTCTTTAGATTGCAAATCGACACCCAAGCTGATTGTTTTTCCTCCCTCCCCTTCACTCCTCCTCTCCCTGCACACCCTCCTGCCATCTGCCATCGCTACGGCCTTCTGCCATTCGCTGCTGCCATCTGCCATTCGCCGTTGCCATCTGCCATCTGCCATTGACCTCTCGCCTTGTGCCACACACCGGCGATGTCCTGCTGTTCTCCTCTGCCCGTAACCCAAACGGCCACCTTGGTCAGCTTTGCAGGATGGCAAACACCACTTTCGATTCACGGGCACCACCCAGACGCCAACACGCTCGCTCCCGGTCTCCGCCCCGTGCGGAGTCTTCGAGGAAGAACCGTTGCTCACGTTCCCCACTACGAGGTCACAACACCCCGCCTGACCGCCTGGAGAAACGTGCTCGAGATAACCCTCAACACACCAGGCAAGATAAACCCAAGGTTTTTCGTTCCGGCACAGGCCCACGTGGCGGAGTCTGTGCGGTTTGCCTCGGTCGCCACAAACATTCCTTCACGAAGTGCGACAAGCCCAAGCTCTGGGATGGCACCCCGAATGCCGTCCGCAAGAACAAACAAGGGCGGCTGGTTGCACTTGATGGCCTCCCACTGTGTTTCGACTGGCAGATCTGCGGATGCATATCTTCAAGCCACCCAGACCGACACAAGTGCTCAGGCTGCGGAAAGGCAGACCACGGGGCCCAGGGATGCCCTCGAGCAGAGAAGGCATGAACCCCTCTCCCCATATAAGGGAGCTGCGTGGGCAAAGCAACTATCGAGCCTCGGGTTGGAGGAGAAATACCCCCTACTCGTCCAAGGCCTTGCGGAGGGTTTTGATCTCGGGATCCCCCTGATCCAACACACATATACCCCACCCAACCACTCCTCAATTAGTCCCCTCCTTAATGTATATAGTACTATCGTCCATAACGAGTTCTCGGCGGGTCGCTATATTGGCCCATTTACGCGCAGCCAAATGGAGCTGGCCCTGGGCCCATTCCAGACCTCTCCCCTGTCTCTGGTTCCGAAGTCATCGAAACCAGGCAAGTTTCGAGCTGTCCACAATTTCTCCTATCCGCACGACCCGTCCCCCAACGCCTCTTCCATCAACTCACACATCAATAGTGACGACTTCCCCTGCACCTGGGGCACATTCGCAACCGTTGCCCTCATCATCGCCTGCCTACCCCCTGGATCACAAGTGTCTGTACACAACGTGGCAGAGGCATATCGAACAATCCCTGCCACACCAGCCCAATGGCCTGGGCTCGTCATCCGCCTCCAAGCAGAAGACCAGTTCGCCGTCAACATATGCAACAACTTTGGCCTCACGTCGGTGGGAGGCGTGTATGGGATGGTGGCAGATGCTGGAGCTGATATCTTTCGGGGACAAGGGATGGGCCCGCTTGCGAAATGGGTTGACGACCACATTTTCTTCAGGGTCCCATGGGCATGCATGGCTGAATACAATGCACAGTGTGCAGAATGGCTCCTGGAGATCCAAGCGCACAGAGGCCGCAGACAGGATGGCAGTCGGTTTTGGTATGGGGGGAAGGATCTACCAAACAACTCAACAGAAGAGTTTGACGAAGACTGCAGCACGAGGTTGCACGACCTGGCAAGCACCTCCCTGCACTCAGCAGCGGACGGCCTCTTCACCTATGCAGATGCGGACATTGACGAACTATCGGCTCAGCTCGGCATTAAGTGGGAGTCCTCAAAATCAGTTCCGTTTGGGAGAGAGGTCCCATACCTGGGGTTCCAGTGGGATCTGCAGTCGCGAGTCGTGCACCTGCCAAACGAAAAGAAAGCCAGATACCTGGGGGTTATCACTGAGTGGAAGAAGAAATGCACGCACAATCTCCTGGAGACGCAGAAGCTGTATGGCAAGTTGCTGCACGCAACACTGGTCATCCCTGCAGGACGCACTCATCTCACCAGCCTGGAGGCCATGCTCGCCTCCTTCAACGACAATCTGTTCATTCCTCACACCCCTCCCCGGAGCACCCCAGACGACCTGGACTGGTGGCAGTGCCAGCTCAGCCGCACAGTCATCTCCATCCCAATTCCCAGACCCTGCCCCACCACCGACTACAGAGCATACTCAGATGCAAGTTCTGGCTTCGGCGTGGCGATTACGGTTGGCCCAAGGTGGCAAGCATGGCGTCTCGTCACCGGGTGGAAGTCCCAAGGAAGGGACATCCAATGGGCCGAGGCCATTGGCTTCGAGCTTCTTGCCATCTGCATATGCACTCTTTCAAGCAAGGGAGAGCACATCATGCTCCACGGCGACAACCGAGGTGTTGTTGAGGGATGGTGGAAAAGATGCAGTGCTAACAAGCCAACCAACCACATCTTCCGACGCATCCTTCAGCTTTCAGAGGATCGCGATCGAGCGTTTCACACAAGATATGTCCCGAGTGCGAAAAACCCTGCCAACGGTCCCTTGCAAGGTCTCTACCCCCCTCATTCCCTCCTCCTCGATCCCGTTGTTGTCCCTGACGAAGCCCGGCCCCTCCTCATCGATATCTGACCCTGGAGAATTGGCAAAGAGTGCTGCAGTCAGGCGCCTAGTGCGAGCACGAGAGCCTGAGGATGCCGATCAGGGCACAAAACCACGAGCAGTCAAACAAAAGAAAGTTCCCGAAGCGAGACCACGACAACTCCCCATCCCTCCCACCACAACACTGACAGCCAGAGGTCCAGCCCCGTACC
The DNA here is from genome assembly GCA_963281015.1 of Lactarius tabidus. Lineage (NCBI taxonomy): Eukaryota > Fungi > Basidiomycota > Agaricomycetes > Russulales > Russulaceae > Lactarius > Lactarius tabidus. The sequence goes on along the minus strand of OY725475.1, from coordinate 2,877,346 downwards.
TGCAGCATCTCACCCCTATCCCCTCCCAACTGCGCCCACACTGCTTAGCAAAAGATCGGCTCAGACGATGGACTCCGGCATCCCCAGCTCCAAAACCCACAGACACACTGGGACTCAACGAAACAGAGCGCGAGCGTGTGAAGGACACAATGATCCACGCATGGGAGGAGGAAACACATGTATCATATGGTGCCGGCTTGCTCATGTGGCATTGCTTTTGCAATGCGAAAGGCATACCTGAGGAGGGAAGAGCCCCAGCCACGCAGGGTGTTACGATTCACCGATCGTACTGCCTGACTTAGGCGTAAGGGGGTCTTGATGAATGACAACGGCTACACTCGACGGTCTTGACCTCTATCACCTGCTGAAAGGGATAGGAATGCTGGTATAATATACAGAAGTGGATGATCACAACAGCCTAGGTTAAAGGCGAAGCAACGACTGTATCTGCTTGGGTTTTGATAAAGCTGAGGGGTTCTACACAGGAAGGGACGACTCCGAGCTAACTGGGTGAAGCTTTAAAGAAACTAAGCTAAAGACTACTGCTCGAGCTGCAGAGTCTTATATCCTAAACGGCAGCCATACTTCAGGCTCTGCTCCAATGTGAAACAGTAAGTAATCGTCCAATAATAAGTGTCCATCAAGCCACAGGGGCTTATCTCACATGAGTCATAGATAACCGCCTCAAGGCATACCTCATGCCAGGGGCATACAACACATGTCCAATGCATGTCCGTCCCATGACCGTATCTCTGGCCAATTGGATAAATACCTCTGCGCACCACGCGCCTCATGGCCTTCTCGCCAAGCCCGCCTAGATCCACCTAGAACCTTTCCAACTCCCAGCCGGAATCCTTCCAGATCCTTCCAGACTCTCCATGGCAGACCATCTGCCTAGACCCTGTCTAGAACATGACATCATAATTCATCAGCTGCCCATCACTTATCCGGTTAGACCCCTCTAGGCTCAAGTCTGGCCTCTGGGTCTGGGCGTCCATCACGTGACCCGGTCACGTGACTTCTTCTGGTGGTCTTGCTCCGAACTCGTGACCCATGACTTATTTGTTAGATCTCTGTGATCTGGGTTATCGTCACGTGATCCCATCACGTGGTCTTCATCCTGCCTGTAACACTGCCAGCGCGCCGCACAACTGCGTATTGTCGGGTACTCACTGCACGTGTATAGGCTTCCCGGTGGTCGTTCCACTCATCTTCTGCGGCTTCTTCTGCCGTCTTCTGCTTCTTAAAGGCGCGCGCTCTCTGGACCAGCGCTCCAACCTTTGCCTTGCTATCGAATGTGACACTTTTCCGGCGGGTCACGGGCCGATCCGTGACACAGGGGCTACTCTCATCTTTTGTCACGCACCTAGCTGCTGCATACTCAGGCAAGACAATCTCGGGTTACTTGAATGGTGTGCAGGCCTGGCACATCCTACACAGCTTTCCCTGGGTCCTCGAGAGGAGAGAGCTGGATACCATGTTGCAGGCGGCCGAAAAACTCACGCCCAACACCTCAAGGCGGAAAAAGCGCTGCCCATACACTCCAGCTTTCATCTCAGCAGTTTGTGGTCAGCTTGATCTCAATAAACCCCTCGATGCAGCAGTTTTTGCCTGCCTTGTCACCTGTTTTTATGCCTCGGCAAGGTTGGGCAAATTCACAGCACGAACACTGAACAGTTTCAGTCCCACCACACACGTCACCACGCAGCACCTCTCCTACGACCAAGATCGCAATGGGTTCAAAGTGACCGTGCTGCACCTCCCCAGGACTAAGGTGGCGGGCAATGAAGGTGAGGACGTGTACTGGGCCTCCCAGGATGGGGACACAGACCCGACGGCAGCCCTGGCACAACACCTCCGAGTCAACCAGCCCTCAGAGGTCTCGCACCTTTTCGCATACAAAGCCACGAACACACATCGGACGCTCACCAAGTCAAAATTCCTGGAGAGGGTAGGGGAGGCCGCTCACGCTGCTGGCCTCGAGCCGCTGCAAGGGCATGGCATCAGAATCGGATCCACGCTCGAGTACCTCCTTCGGGGGGTTCCCTTCGACGTCATGAAGGCCAAAGGACGCTGGGCAGGGGACTCATTCCAGTTGTACCTAAGGAAGCACGCTGTCATCATCGCCCCATACATACAAGCCGCGCCCGTCCACGAGGACTTCATTCGATATACCATGCCCCCGGTGCGCTAGGCCCTGCCGTCCCTCCCCGTTGCTCGTTTTCCCTCCCCTCACGGGTACGTAGCATTCATCTTCTCTCCTTAATCCAGGGGTGCCGAGTCTCACTCGCCGCGTCATTCGATTCCTTACAGGTCGGGTGTCGCGACCTCGCCTCGGACACAAAACCCATCCATCTTCGATCGAGGAGCACTTCGTGCTTCCGCCCACTCTCTGTGCCGTTCGGACTTCTGTTCCCCTCCTTCCTCTCTAGTACTTTCACCTCTATAGGACTGCCAGTCGTAATAGCTACCCCACCCATCTGGAATACACGTTGAATCATCAGAACCCTTCTGTCTCCCTGTGCGTGCGCGCTCTCCCCTTGCCTTGCCACGCAGCACTGCACAGCTTCACCCTTGGGCCTCTGCCCGCAAGGTAGTGTCACGCGAAGAGGAGAGAAACACACCGGATCTGAGGATCTCACGTGCGATGAATCCCAAACGTTTGTTTACGGTATCAGCTCCTGCGCAAGATCATCCGTCAATCCGAACCTAGAGACACGGGAATGTGCGTAGATCACCTCTTCAGAATTTATTTGAAAGAGTAACTCGGCTCCCATATGCCGGCAGCTGATCCTGGAGTTAGAAACACTATGCACAATGTGTGCGACTCCTACCTTCCAAGTTGATAACGATCTAGTACTGAAGACAGTTTTGTAAGGGTATCGAAGCATGGAAGGGTCGTACAAACTCACGTGTGGGCTATAGGATGTTGTGTGGAAAGTAGGTGGGACACGTCCTGGAGTGATTCCTCTGCACGATTGAACATTGCGATAGATTAAGGCACCAAGACGCGTTGTTCTGACATCTTAGACTTACAATAGAAACACAATAGTATAAGCGGGTGTCCAACCAACCAGGTGTATGCGTGAAAAAGCGAATGCAATCAGGCATGACACCGACTGACAGTGCACCATCTACTGCACCGGGAGATGGCAATGTACTGTCGAGTTCACCAGCACGGCCAAATCATGTCTGCAGGAGTGCCGTCGGATACGTGTATGACGATGTTCGTCTGGTTCGCATAGGCCTTGTACAGTCTTTACCCGTCGCATCGAACCTGCATGGTTGCAGGTTATGCGTCATGTGTATTGAGACCAGATTGATATAATACAGAACGTACCTGGACTGCACTGCTCCGCAATGCCAAACCTCGCCCTCCAGCTTGCGTCCCGGATCTGTCTCCACTAATCGCTGGCATTCCCTCTGAGCCTCGTGAGCCCTGTCAATCTTCCATTCGTCCGCAAAGGTGGGCTCAGCGGTTTCGATAGTGCGAAATCCGATGTCTTCAGACATATGTCGTATGAATGAATGAATCTGCGTTGAGGGAGACCAGTTTCCGTGGTTACGCTGAATACGTCGTCAGGAAGGCCTATAAGGCGGTTAGCATGAAGAACACGGACCGGTCAGTGTAAGGCTCTGGAATGGCTGAGAAGAAGGCGAGTGGGTGGTGGAGATAGACAGAAGAGAAGGTGGGCCACAGGTCGCCGTAGAGTTCGCGGAGATACGCTGAACACGTTATTAGGAATCCGTAGCCTAAGAGAGGCGTACCCATGTGACTGATATCAGGTCTTGAAGGGCTATGCCATAAAGAGGGTAGCAGCTGGAGAAGGATGGGGAAAAGGCTGGGACTCTAGAGTCGGTTGAGAGCAACCCACGGAAGGAAATAGGTAATGACAGAAGCGGGGAAGGGCGTAGAGAGGTCCCACATGACAACGTCGCGAAACGGAACTATTGTCGAATTGTGATTGCGTTTTGGTACGTTATTGGTGTCGAAGACGAAACAGTGCAACAGGTTAGTGTCAATGTTTATTGGTTAATGTCCAACAGGTTGAAGGGAAGGAAATCCGGCACAGTGCGACTTTGACGATAATTTTGGAAGAGTTACAGAAGAAAACGTGGATTCTGAGTCCACATATTCGAGTCGCGAAAAGTGAAGAGCTAAAAGCAACCTCGGCGGCAGTAGGTGATGACTAGGTAAGCATAATCGCATTTTCGAAAATCCCACGAGAGGATGCAAGGGAGTCTGGGATGATCGATGAACCGTTGAGCAAGGTAATTGACAGGGATCGGGTGAGCATTCGAGCTTCAAGTTAGAGAATCGTCTTCTCTCCGCGAAAGTCGGAACAGCTTGTTCTACCAGTCAGGTCAAAGTCGAAGCTTTGATTTCGGATGGGTCGATTGGCACTTGCTCAGGATACCACTTCTGATACCCCCCTTCTCCACGATCCCATTCTCGTAACTTAGTGGATGCGTCTTCCCTGGCTCGATGCTGGTAAAAAAAAACAGCGCGACTGGACCTGAAGTCGAAAGGACGCGATCACGTGTTGGTTCTCGGGGTCTCGCCCCTTGCGTCACAGTGTCAGTCTCAACACAAGCACCGGTCGCAAGTGGAACGAATTCCGAATGAACTTATCTCGATGGACGAAAGGAACTCCTTCCGCTTCCTTTGACGTAGGCGTCCTCTTCACCCTCTCCCTATGTATGCGGTCGCAATTCTTTCTTTCCCTGGGAAATTTCATCGATACTGCAAGCCATTAGTGAGTTCTCATCAACTACTGTCTGCTGAGACATGACATTTCATTACACCTAACTACAGTCGAGAGGATCATTCATCCGCAAGTGGGCTCAGATGCGTAGAATCGCGATCAGCTCGTCTTCGCGACCAAGGTGCATATCCCCGTCTTGTTCACTCCCGTTTTGTCTTCAGACGTGACCAACGACGAGCACGGCTAGAGTGATATGCCTGCGCACGACGTATATCGACATTCTCTGCATGCACTAGAAGGACTGCATCTCCTCGTCCGGAGATGTCAACTCGCCCCACGCCCTCCGTCAGCCTTGCAACGCTCGTACGCTACCCTCTCATGCGTTTCTTCATTCAATTCCTGTTGATCGGCCATTCTGGGTATCCCGCCTTGTGGATTCAAAGTCGGACCTAGGGCCAAAGGGTCAGAGCAAGACGTCGATCTGCCTCTGCCAGGTTAACTGGCCTGTTCTCAGCTGGTTGTTTGAACGAGATATATATCGATGGTGTCGTTCTGAGACCCCCTTACCTGCTTTTATGGGGTGAAAAATCCATACCGAGGAAGCCAGTCCGAAGGTGAGTGGCGAGATGAGCTGTTCAGCGTTGCCACTGCCCGAAACTTAGGTCGATCTCTGATTGGCTAACCACGGATACACATTTGCAATCACTCTGCATAAGCTTCCTACGTGCTCCAGATCATCGAAGGCCGAAAAGTCAAACAGCTCGATAGTAAGATATCGTCATTTGCCCGACTGCCAAGCAGATGAAGCGTATCGAGGACATTACGCATATCGACCAGGGCTTCCTGCACACCGTGCTCTCACTCTTTTTTCTATTATTGGCGCTTGTGGCCCCCTGTTGGTGGATGTTTTCGATAGCTCGTAAGAAAATGCCGCTGCGCCATATACTGTACCCTATGACCGCGCCACTGCCGAGACTGGTTGCAGCCTACAGTAGCAGTGTACATTTGATCGAGCTAAGACTTGTCTTGTACGCTCATTCCCACGAGGAGCAAGGTATCTATTACATTCCAACAATACAATTCGTACCACAATGTCAGGCAAAGACCGCCGACAACGCGAGTCATCTCATGGGCGAGACACCTGGAAAATCCGGAAAGCTAAAACAGCACGTTGGAAATCTTTTCCGCAAGGTTACGAGGAGGCACCTCCGGAGAGTCCGTCTCCTCGATAGTTGGAATGCCCTACGTAAACGGCACATGTGAGCATATCAAGACAACGTGCAGGGGCGTGCAACTGCTGAGACGCACCGTAACAAAGTCCATCTCGTGGGCACGCCAGAAAGGCCTGCGCATATACAAACTCCAGCCGATCCAGAGCGCGAAGAAGAGGGGGATGTTGATGTACGCTGTGAGGAAGTCCTGTGTGCTCCACTGAAAGAAGGCTTGGTAGCCATCGACGAGGATGAAGACAGTCGTCCAGAAAGCACCCCAGATCGCGAGGCCGGGCTGCAACGAGCTCCAGTATGCGAGCTTACTGCGGTCGAGGCCCTGAACTTTGTGACCACGCCCTGAACGAAATTTGGTCATCAGCGTCAAGAATATTGGCAGTGAAAAAAAAAAAATTGCACAGAAACGGATGTAAGTTATGTTCATTGACAACCAGCTGAAGAAGCCAGCCGAAGTCGAAAGGTTGACGAACCAGCTGCAAATAAACAAGTGTTTAGAAGACCTTTTTTTGTGAGCGAGGAACAAATGTGAGCCTACTTGAAGACCTTGGCTGAGCTGTTCGACACGTTCATAAAAGAGAGAAGGGAAAAAGAGCACTGTAAGTACGCGAGAGATAAGCTATGCAGGATCCTATACGGAGAAACCTTACACAGGACAGGACGGAGATGATCGGCAGGCCGTTCTTCGTGCAGTACGTGAAGATGCGGGGGGCCTGACCACGGATAGCAAGACCGTACAAAATACGTGACGAGCAGAAGAGGAACGAGTTGCCCGCAGAGAATGCGCTGGTGAAGATAGCTGCGTTAATGATGGATGGAAGTGTCCGGATGCCAGCACGGCGAATCGCAATGACGTAGGGTGACTGGGAGGCGGTACCAGCGCCGTTGAGCAGATTGGGATCGTCATACGGAACGAGCATGCCAGTGATGAGAATGCCAAGGATGTAGAAAACAAGGATACGCCAGAACACGCGGCGGACAGCCTTCGAAATGTTGCGGCGCGGGTTCTCTGTCTCGGACGCTGCGCTGTATGAATCAATCAGGATGGGTACTGAACGAAAGGAAGTAAAAGAAACTCACATCGCAACGAGCTCCATACCCTGGAAAGAGAAGCCCGCCTGCACGAGGACGCCCAACCAACCCAGAAAGTGGTCAGTTGTCTTGTTATTGACTAAACCAGGACCGTTTAAGGCACCAGGATGCCTCCAGTACTGTACCCACGGTTAGTGCGCATACAGGAAACTGAGTCTGTACTAACGGTGAAACCGAGACGCTTATGATCGGGGCCGCCACCAAGGTCGATGATTAAACCGCATAAGATGAGCCCAGTAATGAGGGTGACTAAGTAGGCGAGTCAACACCGTATAAAGACTCTGGGAGGACTCGGAAGAACCGTACGTTTGATGAGAGAGAAAATGAACTCCGCTGAGATGAGGATCAGATTAGATTACTTCGAGTGAAGTGACGGTGCTGACATTCTCCGAAGTAACGAACACCGAAAACGTTGACGAGGCAGACGAGAAAGCACACCACGGCGGTATAACCAGCCTGATGCTTGTGCTGGTGGTATACGGGCGTCAAAATCCTTTTTTCGTATCTCAGCAAAGAATTCAGTCCGTACGTTATCGTCCCAGAAAGTGATCAAAATGGTTGCAGCCGTGATCTCAACTGGAATGCTGATACTGCGGGTAGGGTTTGAATGTGGGGTGAATTTCCAACAAAACTCAAAAACTTACGCTTGTGACTACGGAGAACACATTCAGCACTATTGAAATTCAACGATCGACGCCACTCACATAGAAATAATTCTATTAAAAAATGAATCGTGAGCGTGTGAGCACTCAAAGTCCGAAGCGACCTTTAATTACGTACCCATCCAACCTACGCGATAGCGACATTAAGTGTGGGTAGCACAACACAGAAAGACGGACGTACAGCGGCACCAAAGGCAGGCTGAACCCATCGAGCGGCTGTACGTGGAGATACCAATATAAGATATGTTTCCTTTCTGACATCAGTCATCAGTGGAACCTACCATAGTGAGGGAAAGTCCCCGAGATGGGTGCCAGAGCCGTCATTTCGCCGAGAGAGCACAGTGACCTGTACCCTCTTCAGAGAAAGGTCCCAGGAGGATCAACTATTGACGCACGAATATGCAACTGTGCCAACCAAGATATACGCGATCAGTGCACCCAAGGGACCCGCACCATGCAGGGCAGACCCAGACCCAAGGAACAGGCCCGTTCCAATGGTCCCCGCAATCTGAAGAAGATGGTCAGACTCCGACTGCAGTCGATAACGAGCGGAGGGCACGGACAGCAATCCTGTGCAACCGAGGAGATATCAACGGGGTGAGCTACGTTCATGTGAAAAATAAAAGTGCTAACATCTGCACATGGCGCTGCTTGAGACGTCGCTGAACACGGTCGAGGTCGGATTTATCGAAGTGGTAGCGATCATCCGCGGGTGCAACCTGATCCAACTCTGTGGGGCCCTTTTCAAGAGACTTGTTGTTAAAGCTCTTGCGGTCCGTCTCGAAGTTTTCCGCGGACATTCTGCAGGAAATCAGTTGGGAGGGAGTGCGGGAGGGAGTGCGGGGGTAAAAAGGTGGTCAAGAAGCAACCTTGCCCACATGACATGCATGACACCTGTTATAAAGAAGCTATCGTTTTTGGTTTCATATCGAAGCTTCGGTAAGAGAAAGTCCCGAGATCAGTATGTGCCTTGAAGATACCTGCTGCTGCAACAGAAAATTCCTATATCAGTCCTCATGGCATATCTTTTGAAAATCGTCGATGGCTTCAACCTTCCCTGATTTTTGAGGTCGTCTACGCCCCAAACAGATGAGTTGCGATCACTCGCTTAGAGCAACCAATGTTTCGTCTGACTACTGTACCTTAGAGCCTGTCCGGCGGCGGAGTTGCCGCGTCGAGCACCCGCCAAACGAGAAAATCAATTCTCATGGTTGCTGAACACGACAATGCGGGTGTCCGGCGCAATTTTTGGTGCCAGGTGAGACCTCGGTCGGATGCGACCACCCTGCCAAAAACTCTGCCTCATGAGAAACGACTCTAGAGTCGTTTCTCTTTCATTTCTCATTCTCATTCTCGCCAACGTGACACCAAACCGACCGCATTTGGATATTATATAATTTAGATAACACTTGTAGATACGATTTTGTCTAAGTCGAATGAAAGGAGCATGCACGAGCGAGAGCATAATGATGAACAAGATGATGAAGGCACATCTCTTGCAGAATCAGGGTGACAGCCATAGTAGCAAAGCACATCACAGCCATCGAAAGACCTTCAGCCCTAGTTCCAGGGATTTCCGTGAACAGAGTGCAAAGTGCAAAGACTCATAGCAGGTGAGGATGTATGCACGCGTGCCTTTACGAGGGTAACTTCGAGTTCGATAGTATCACTACCATACGATAACCTTATCATAATATGCTAATCAAGATCATCACACTGGTCACACGGTGATGAAACTATGAGAATCCAATATATTGCAACGTGCGTCCGGGAATGCGACAGAGTTCTGAGTGAGGCCACATGCGACCTCATTCTACCACATGGCAGAATGAGGTCTCACGCAGCAACGCTAGACCCCTGTCTGTACGGAGGAAAAGAGACGACTAGATATGGACTTGTTTGTGGCATCGACCATCCAAGATTTTTCCGGTACAGTAATTACCGAGCTCAATCGGGACATGCGGCCATGAACTACTACGACTGCGCCACTTAACGATGATTCGCTGATGTTTCTGTCGTGTGCCACATGGATAACTGATGCACCCCGCTCCTATTAACCTAATGCGTGCGCAGAGGTCTTCTCATCCACATGCGCTGTGCATTCTTCGCTGGACCAATTAGCCGAAATAGGATGCCCTCCCTCAGCACCCAGGGTCACGACACACACCCCGCTGACCGTCTCAAGCTGTCATTGGAGTTGGCCGTGGGTCCCACGCGTGGTAGAGTCGGCTCATTTGCTTATGACGAGTAGCGGGACTCGTGAATGCGTTTCAAGTCCGAGGACTCCGAGGGGTACCGCCTATGATGGTGAGTTTTGGACAGCGTTCCTCATGACGTTGACACTTTCTAGAATGCCATGTAACTCCTTCGTGGGAGCGTTTTTGCCTTGGCGTTTCTTGAGGACTGGCGCGTGGTTTGGGCAGGTTCTTCACGACGCCACGACGCCACAGGGACTCCGGGTGTGACAGGCTAAGCACGGACTTGAGTCTGACCCTACTCTAATCTTCCGCCGCGGCTTTATTCGATGGCCTTACTCTCCTGGCCCAAACTCAAGCAGGTAAAACTCTCCACCAAGGTTCAGTGGTTGTGCAAAGGAAAAAGCTTGGGAAAAAGAAGCGTCATTTTCCGGGGGCGAGCCAAGGTTAATGTCCTGGTTGTACCAGCGAGACAGAAATGGATTCAGCAAAAGGTTGTCGGGGGGTTATCGAATTGGCATTCACTGATTCGGAGAAGTTGTCGTGGGGGCTAGACACAAACGGTCATGGGGGATGATTACGGCCAAGCCAACATGACACGCTCGCAAAAGCGTGAGAAGACATCAAATAGACATCCTTTGATTGGTCAGAGAGGCAACGTCATTCCCCGACGCGACGGCCCGACATCCTGAGCAAACCCAGTAAATTAAGCGCCGTAAGATTTATGGCCTTTGACTCTTCTCCGATAAGAAAGATAAGAAAGTTATGGAAACGACACCACAGGCTCCACCTCGATTCCTATCAGTGCCTGACTAGACACATGAGATAGTTCTTGTACCTGACCTCTGCATCTGACAGGCTCCCACTTTGACTCTTGGACGAGGTAAAAACTATTCTGGTGAAAAATTGCTGGCCGTGATGGTGCGAGTGCTAATACAGTAAGTTACTAGTGATGTACCCCCCAATGTAATGGCATCATTTCAGGAGTTCCAAGTTATAGGCGCTCGCATCGAAGGATAGTATGATGTGACGTTCTGTTGTCTGCTCGTCAGTGGTCTACGACTTTCAGGTGCTGTCGAGAGTGGTCCTAGAGACACCTAGCTGCAAGGGCTTTTTTATTGTTCGCATGCTATCAAAGGACCCTTACACCAGTCCATGGCTAGCTAAAATCCCTCTGGCCCATTCAAGATCTGGTTGCTACAGTATTTCCCGAGGAATTGCAACTGAGTTTTTTGGTATGTGGTTGTGGTCGGAAGCGAAAGAGTGCAAGTGACTGTGCAACTGCTCCGAGTCGACGTTTAACATCCAATACGTACGAGGGAGGGTAAACTGGCACGGTGCAACTTCGACGACTATTTTGGAAAGGTTACCAAAAAAAAGTGGGTTCCATATCCACAGAATCGAGTCCAAGGGTGAATCCTTGGGTGAATCTTTAAAGAGCCAAAAGGTCAACTTGAGCTGGCGATCGCACGTTCGAAAATTTCACGAGAGTATGCGCTGATTGCGCAAGGTAATTGGCAGTGATCAGGTGAGCATTGAAGAATCCAGTCTCTTCCCCGAAAGCCAGAACAGCTTCTCTATACCAGTCAGGTCAAATTCGAGGGATTGAGTTCGGATCGGAAGAGGAATACGCGATCACGTGTTGGGTTCTTAGGATCGGGAACTCGGGCGACTCGGTGATGTGCTTCCAGTTTTAGCTTACATTTCGGCTGTTCTGCGTCACCACTCCGGTCGAGTCAACCGCGATCTCCGTTTTTATGTCGGCCGTGGCGCACAAGGGAAGAATTCCCAACCGCCTCTCTCCAATTCCGCAGTACAGAGAGTGAGCTGTCACCATCATACGCCATTCCTCACCCCCACACCCTTCCCTATCCATGTGTGCGGTCGCAACCCTTTCTCCCCTGGGGGAAATTTATCGATAATGCAAGCCATTAGTGAGTTCCCAACCCCTAGTGCCACCAGAGACATCTCATTCCTCTAACTATAATCGTGACGAGCCTTCAACGGCAAGTGGGCTCAGATGCGTGGAATCTGTGACAGGCTTGTCTTTATAACCAACGTACACCTGTCCTGCGCACGACGTATATCGACATTCTTTGCGTGCACTGGAAGGATGCCACCTCTGGTGTCGGAGAGGTCGTGAACTCGTTCCTCATACTCCTCCGGCGAGGCAAAGCTCGTACGATATCCACTCATGTGTTTCTTCGTTTAAATCTTGTTGGTTGACCTTCCAGGGCTTCCCATCCTGCCTTGGTGGATAAAAGTTGGACCAGGCGCCAAGGGAGCAGAGCAAGATGTGGCTCAGCATCTACCGGGGTGACTGGTCTGTTGGCGACGAGTCGTTCGAACGAGATATACCGCGATGGAGCGTTCTAAGCCCTCGCCGTTGTGCTTAGGTGCTCAGGTGGAAAGATTCAGACCAATGCCATGGAAGCCAGCCACAAGGTGAGTAGCAATAAGGGTTAATCACGATACAACAACCTAAGCCTTATGTCGATCTATGATTGGTGAACACGGCTACTCGGTTGCGATCGCTATGCGTGCTCCCCTTGTGGCTGAAAAGTTGAACAGCTCGATAGTAAAAGATCGCCTGGCTGGACGTTTGCCTGGCCGCCGAACAGATGAAGCGTATCGAGGCTATATCAAGAACGTCACGCCTATCGACGGGGGCTTCCCGCACTCCATGCACTCCCTTTTTTCTATTATTGACTGTGGCTGGCGATGTGCGGAAACGTTTTGGATGTTGCGACGACATGTAAAGAAACTTCGTTGCGGCATGTACCGCACCCTGGGGCCCACGCTGCTGCAGCGGCCGGTCGCCCCTACAAAGCGGCAGTGTGCATTTGAACCAGTCGGCCGGTTAGTTTCTTTTTGAGGGGCCTTTCAAGTTGAGATTGTGCGTAAAGTAGTGTGAATGTCAGAGACGATTGCGAGAAAATAATGAAGGCGCCTATTACCGGGCTATTGCCGCAATAATTCCCACGTCTTGGCAAGGCGTCTTGGTCTTATCGGTACTGTACTACCATCAAGTGTCCTCAACAATGCAATCCAAGCATTTTTCTTTCAGACAAACCGCCCGCAGTTTCTTTTCTACGTCTTCTGAGAATCCGACTCTACCTGGTATGTCGTACTTGGGGCGCAATGGTGTCGATTATTGATTCGTTGATTTAGGCGACGCTAATATCGTCTCGGCCTCGTCTGGGCAGGTCGACGTGCCTGGCGATGTTGCGATGAGTGCGATCCGAACGTCTTTGGCTGCTCTCCAGGTCGGGAGCGCTTTTGCGACCAAGATCCCATACATCGCCCCAGTCGCCGGTCTCTTACTCCAAGCGCTCACTATGCGGGAGGCAAGTCGATCGTGTATACCCCTTTGGTAATGACCTATGCTGACAATTGTGCCACCAGGAAGTGAAGCAGTACAAGGAAGAGTGCAAGATAGTGATTCAAAAACTTGCCAGAATCGCAAATGTCGTTGTCAACGTCGGCAAGTCCTGCGAGAAGTATAACCTGAGGGAGAGTGATCTCCCGTATGGCCTACGCACCATCCTGGGTTCACTTCGAAGGTCTGTGCACTCCATGGCTGTGTTTTCCCATAATCTGACGAACTACTAGAGAGTTGGACGGGGTCGATTACGTACTGAAGAAGTGTGCGAAGGCGAAAGGCGTCAAAGGATTCCTCCTACGTAATGACCTTTTCACAAAGATCAAGCAATGCGATGTCGAGCTTTCTAACGTGCTCGAAGCTGTCTCGGTCTGCATTCTATTTTCTCTCGCCCCTTCGTTTATCTGACGTATCTGCCTGTAGCTTGAGTTGTCATTGGACATTCGCTTCGCTCAGATCTCCGAAGGCCGAGAGGTAACGAACACCGCGATATCGCATAAAATGCACTTGACTCACACCCTTACCAGGCTGCGGCCCCTTCAGGCCTAGTTGAGGATATCCCGTAGGCCCTTCTCTGTTGTATTCGTTCCATATCCTGGGTGCTGATGTTCCCTTTGCCAGGACCATACCTTGCGAGCCAAATGCCCCACAAATATTTTTCGGACGAGACGCCGAGCTTACGCAGATTATCCACATGGTACTTGCTGGCATTGTGTCACGCCCGGCACGGATTGCTATCCTGGGTCCTGGTGGATATGGCAAAACGACGCTTGCGAGTGCTGTGCTCACTCATGACCACGTCCGGGAGCACTTCGGTGACGCTTGTCACTTTGTTCCTTGCGAATCCACTTTTTCGTCCGAGGCTCTTTTAATTGAGCTCGGGAAGACACTCGGTGTCCTTGATGGTCCCCCGAATGCCCTTTGGTCTCGTATCCGTACGGTGTTGAGTACGACAGAGTCAATCCTCTGTCTAGACAATTTTGAGTCCCCTTGGGACCAATCTAGTGAAATTAAACGCTCTGTTGAGGAGCTCCTATCGAGGATCACTGCGCTCCCTCAGGTTGTTATCCTCATTACGATGCGAGGAGTAGAGCGGCCAGCTCGAACCCACTGGTCACAACCATTCCTAGAGCCACTTGGCACATTTGGTCATGCAGCTGCGGAACAGGTCTGGCAGGCTATTGCCGGAAATTATGATGACTATGCAGAGAAACTGGCTGCTGCTGTGGACTATGTCCCTCTTGCTGTTGATCTTTTGGCACATCTGTCCCAGACCACACCACCTGTTTTGTTATGGAAGGAATGGAATTCGAAGTGGACAAAAGTGATTCAGATGGGTCAGATGCATAGACTCTCAAACCTGGAGTACTCAATCCAGCTTTCTATTGATTGTCAAAGAATGATAGCCAATCCATCTGCAAAGAGCCTTCTTGGAGTGCTTAGCATACTGCTAGATGGGCTACATATTAACTAGCTGGAGCAGTTTCAAGGATTGCTTGTTGATGTGGATATTACATCATGCCTTCGAACACTTCAACAATGCAGCTTGATCAAGTTAACTGAGAAGAGATATCAGCTACATCCAATTGTTCGTCTGGTTTGTCAAAGTCAGGGTCTAATACTGCCAGTACATAACATACTTTTAGAGGACTTCTACATCAATCTGGCTTCCAACTCTTATAATACCTCACCTAAAGTCTATGGAGAGATTGTGTTAGAGGTCAACAATATAAAAGCAGTACTACTGGACCTTCTACAGTCAAATTACAGAGACCAGTCTAAACTTATTGATGCCTCAATCAAGTTTACTTGGTTTCAGGTTAGAATTGGGAATCACTCTGATAAGCTGATAAGCCAAGCTGTTCATTTCATTCAACAAAACCATGGTGCTGCAGAACTGCTTATTGAATGTTTAAGTACCTGGGGAGTAATCTATATCCAAGCAAGAAATGTTGAGTGTGCTCAAGATAAATTGAAAGAAGCAGAAAGATTGTGCCAATCTAGCTTTAATCTTAACAGTTGTTTATATGCCAACATTTTGATGTGGCTGGGTGATACATATCTGTTACAGGATGCAATAAATGAAGCAATGGCCTGTTATCAAAATTCATGGAAAATTGTTAAGAGATTACATCATATTTTTGGTCAAGGATATATATTGTACAAGCTAGGGGATATATATTGCAGACTAGGGCAGTGGGATGAAGCCATTACATCACAAAAAAATGCCATACAACTGCATGAACATTGTAATAGTGATCAAGATAGTTATAGAATTCAGGGAAATGCTCATCGACAACTTGGAGAGACATATATTAAGCTAAATAGGCTGATTGAGGCAGAAGCTGAAATCCAAAAGGCTTTAGAGTTCTATAAACCATTGAAGGAGATCCTGGGTCAAGGGAACAGTTATCTATCCCTTGGGAGATTGCATTTAGAGCTCAATCAGCCAGACAAAGCCATTGCTGCTTGTCAAATGGCCTTGGAATTTCACATGGCTGGAAATGACCCTTGGAATCAAGGACATGACCACTGTGAACTTGGAAATATTTATTTGTTTCTAGGAAAGTTGGATGAGGCAGAAAACTCATATATGACTGCACTAGGACTCCATGAGTTGGCTAAAAGCCTTTGGGGCCAAGGGAATGATTTCTTTGGACTGGGAAGGCTATATATGGAGAGGCAGGAATTGGAAAAAGCTAAGGGCATGTTTGAGAAAGCAATAGACTTTCATACTAAATCACAAGATAGGTTAGCAGAGCAGAGGGATCAGGAGTACCTAAGTAAAGTTGTAGGTTAGATTTAGGTAGAGTCTCTTCTTTTTGTACAGTTAGATATCAAAATGTCATGAATCAGTTAGTTGTGATGAACACAGTGTGCCATTGGTACATTGATCTGAAGGTATAGTTTGTAAGAAGCAACCTGTCAAATGCAAGGGTATATTTGTGAATGGAATAAACAAGCAATATGAAAACAATAATGTGGCTCACAATTGATGGCATGATGTACTCAGCCATCTACACCTGTATTCCACCCAGTCCACAATGATGTCATGTGATACAGGCTAGTCATTAACAAGATAAATACACATGAAGAATGAAGTGGTTCATATATGTGCACCTGTCTGGGACTTGCCTAAGGAAGACCAAGCCTGACAAGAAGTTAGAAGACCAAGATGGCAAGAATCAGTAATCTATCAAGCACAAAGGGTAAACAGCAGCATTGCACCAAGACAAAAGATAAACAATTTTCAGGATTACACACACCACCATACTTTCTCAACGGCAAGGGGCTGGGGATGCTGCATGGAGATTACTTCAGTTCACACAACAAGCAGGCCTTGTGACCACCTTCATGCATGCAGATATTCAAAAGGCACTGAGTGTATACTGTGAGAAGAGGCATTGTTATTGCTAGCATGGCTGCATGCTCAGCATGTCGTTTTTCTACCCATTTATGTAGTATAAAGAGACGGAACTCGGGATCAAGATGAGGACCAACGAGAAAAAATGTCGAGAATAACACAAGTCATCTGCATACCTGTCAGAGGCAAGCCCAAAGCAAATGTCCGCGTGATAACAGTGATAGCAGCATTCAGCAGCGCATCCAAACGACGAATAGTTGTAACACCCGCAGGAGCAGTATGTGCACAGAGCTGAGGCCGAGCAGTTGGAGGAACATCGCACCAACAGACTGCATCGTAGCACGAAACTGAGGACGGTACGCTCTGCTGCCTCAGGAAAGACCACCTGCGATGCGAGAACGCTTCTTAGACGCTTCTAAGAAGGAAATTTTGGAGGACATCGTGGGAGACGAACCGCCGAATGTCCTAGAGCCGTATCAAATGAGTGCGGGGTGTGTTGCAATGCAGCTGGTTTGGGCAAACTGGCACACCAGAGTAAACGTCTGAATTGAGTAGATAGAAAGTAAAGTACTTGCCTGGCACACCAGAGTAAACGTCTGGCGTACCAGTGCATACAACGCGAGCTTAAATACGTAGAATAGAGGTCCATAAACATGTGAAAGATAACATACGGAGGTCCGTCTCCTTCCTAGATACGAATAACAAAGATGTAATAAGTATTGTAGTCTAGGGGACTGTCCTGATCAAATATACGAAAGGTAGAATTATATCAACTACTTGTAACTACTAGGTTCTGTAGAAATGTCTGTCCGAATCATAAGTACTACCTCGATCGCGTCCTGCCACCGCTCTCCCGTCTCATCTCTTCCACGTGAGCTACGGTCGAGTCCCGACGACGCTGAGGTGCTGGCGCATAGGCGTCAACACTCCAACATCTCCCCCTGATCAGACCGTCCTCTGGACAAGCCCCAAGTCCTCGTTCTGTCTCAGAAGCGATCCGCGAGCTAACGGCTTTGTAAAGCCATCTGCTAGCATCTCTGCTGTAGGTGTGCGCTCTAGTGTAATTGTGCTGCGCTCCACATACTCTCGAATGACATGGTGCTTGATCTCAATGTGCTTGGACCGTCTGCCGGTAACTGGGTTCAATGCCAAGTCAATGGCCCCTTTGTTATCACCGTGCAAGGGAATGGGATCTTCCATGGTGTACCCCAGCTCCTCCAGGAAGCTGTGATACCACGCTGCCTGGTTAGCAGCGTCCGCCATAGCCATGTACTCCGCCTCTGTCGTGTTCTGCGCTACAGTCTTCTGTTTCCGTGAGGACCATCCAACTGCACCGTCTCCGAGCAAGAATACATAGCCCGACGTCGAATGCCTATCATCTGTCTGGTCACCCAGACTCGAGTCGCTGTATCCATGCAACCCTTCTCCATTCGCTCCATCATACCTTATGCACATGTCTGTGGTTCCGGCTAGGTAACCTAGGACGTACTGCACCAGTCTGAGGTGCTGAGGGGAGGGATTTGCAGCATACTGCGCTAGGCGCGATACTGCGAAGGCAATGTCCGGGCGCGTTCCAATCTGTATGTATAGCAGACTACCTATGAGTGACTGATAGTGCTTAATGTCAGACTGTGACGCTTCGCCGTTATATTTGACAAGATGCTCATCTGCGCCAGAGGGCAGTGGTGTGCTATGGGAGTTCGCGTTCTGCATACCAAAGCGCTGCAGTGTTTCCTCAATGTAACCACACTGGTCTATCTCAATGCGTCTATTCGGACGGTCGCGTACGATTCGAATACCCAAGTAGGATTGTATCTCCCCCAGGTCTGTCATCTCGTAGCGTTCACTGAGCGAGGATTTAACACGTTTGATACGTTCAAGCGAAGAACCCATCAATGTAATGTCATCAACATACAAGATCACGATGAGGATACCATCCCCCCCGTGTTGGTGGCATACATATACACCAGCATCTGAATACGTCCGCGCGAAGCCGAGCTCAAGAAGAACTCCGTGGAACTGGAGATTCCACGCGCGGGAGGCTTGTTTGAGGCCATACAGCGCCTTCTTCAGGCGGCAGACCTGTGTCTCCTGTCCAGACACGACGAAACCTTGGGGTTGCTCCATGAAGATCTCTTCCTCGAGCACACCATTGAGAAACGCGGACTTCACATCCATCTGATGGATGTGCCAGTCCCCCAGCGCGGCCAACGCCAGGAGCAAACGCAGCGACTCAAAGCGCGCAACAGGTGAGAAGGTTTCATCATAATCAATTCCTGGGATTTGCGTAAATCCCTTAGCTACCAATCGTGCCCGAAAGCGTCCATCCGACTTTAACTTGAAGACCCACTTGGATTTCACAGCCTTACGGCCGGCCGGTAAGTCCACCAGATCCCACGCCTCGTTTTTCGCCAGCGCGTCTATTTCGTACTGACAAGCTTCCATCCACGCGTCCGCATCCGCAGAGCGCATCGCTTCCGCGTATGTGGCAGGGTCTCTGCCCACCAGAGCGGCCGCCAGCAACTCAGCAAACCCAAGACGTCGACCGCGACCGTGCTGCGCCGCATTATCCGGGCCACAATAGCGCGGGTTGGGCACAGGGGTACGACTCGAACGTCTGGGCGCTGCTGCCTCCATCTCACGAAGCAGGTCCGCACGCTGCATGCGATCTGCGCGCCTGCCTGGCGGGTCAGCCAAGGGCGAGGGCGGCCGATCAACAATGCGCGTGTTTCTGCGGCGTGGCGGGGGCGAGCTGGGCGTAACGCTAGACCGCTCCGGTGTAGAGGGGATGGGAGTAAGCGAGGAGGAAGGAGGTGAGGGTGTGGAAGGCCGGGTGGTGTCGGCAGGGTCAGGTGCGTGGTCAGACTCAGGTTGTTCAGTGTCGGGTGGCTCAAGCATGTTTCGTACCCTCGCTTCACTGTCTGCGGACTGTGCAGGCGAGGGGGACCTCACAGGTGGTGATCCCGGAGGTGCTGAAGGTGGCACAACGACTGGCAGCGCTGCTGGCGGGTTAGGCACAGCGTGCACTGGACTCGGAATTATGGGGGCTTGCGCAGGTGAGTGCGCAGGAGACACAAGTGCAGGGTGTGGCTCATCACTCTGCAGGGACGGGAAGATACTCTCGTCGAAAGTCACGTCCCGCGACAATCGAAAAGAGTGGGTACGTCTGTCCCAAAGCCGGTAGCCCTTACTTCCCGGCTCATACCCGACTAACGTCACTTCGACCGCTTTAGGATCTAACTTATGACGCTTGTCTTTAGGAATGTGCATATAACCCTTGCACCCGAAGATGCGCAGGTGTGAAACATCCGGGATTTCGCCCGAGTTCCAAAGTTCAAACGGCGTGCGCCAACTCAACGTTCTGGTGGGACTACGATTATAGATGTGCGCAGCGGCCAAGACCGCGCACTCCCAGAATCCATCGGAGAGCCCAGCGGCATGGACCATGGCCATAGCCTTGTCCATTATAGTGCGATTGAACCGCTCGGCCACTCCGTTTTGTTGAGGTGAGCCCGGCATCGTTAAATGACGCTCAATTCCTTTCTCATCAAGTAGTTCTCCTACAGAACCTGCCATGTATTCACCGCCCCTATCTGAATGTAGTGCGCGCAATTTTTGTGACGACTGGGTTTCACCCCAGGCGAGGAACGTTTTAAAAGCTTGCACAAATCGTTCTTTGGACTTTAAGGGGTAAACTGCCGCATGACGCGAGTAGTCGTCGATGAAAGTGGCATAGTAAGTGGAGCCCTGAATTGATCTATCTACGGGGCCACCGAGGTCGCTGTGAATGACCTCGAATAAGCGTGTGGTTTTCTTTTTACCCCGCAGGAAAGGCTTTCGGCTTGACTTGCCGAGTTCACATCCGCGGCAAGCATTCGGAACTTCCGCGGATGCAGCGTCAAGATCCATGCCTGTCACGGCAGAGGGACCATGAGATTTGAGTGCCATATGGGACATATGTCCCATACGCTGATGCCAGACGTGTAGCGGTATGGCTGCGCGCCGTGTGTGTGTATTAAGGGAAGGAGGTCCTGCATCCATCCAGTACAGGTTATTCTCCAAATATCCTTTAGCTACACATCGCTGATTAACAACGATTTTAAAGAAGCCTTGGTCAAACACCACAGTTGCACCCCGTTCCACAAGCGCTCGCGTAGAGACGAAACGCGTTTGAAGTAGGGGAATGTGTAGAACATTTGAGAGTGCAACCTGGAAACCTTGGCTTGTTTTGAAGACGACGGAACCAACCCCCACCTGATCGACAGTGGACTTGTCCCCAAGACGCACCGTTCCCGAGCACGGAGTGTAATCCGTGAAATCAGATTTGTGAGGGGTCATATGGTGGGTCGCTCCGCTATCCATCATCCAACGCGTTCGCACAGCGGAATAAAGGCCAACTTCGAGATCACTATCATTCAGCTCCTCAATGGAGGCAGAAGTAGCTATATACTCGTGTACGTTAGCAGCCTTCCTCCCGTTGTCCGCGTTATTGCTCCCCTCCTCCTCCTTCTTTTTCTTATCTGCGTCGTCCTTTTTCTTCTTTCGGCAGTCTGGCTGAATGTGACCTTTCTTATTGCAGTAGTGGCAAGTCAAATTAGAATGATCTTTCTTCTTTTTCTTGCCACCGGTCTTCACCGGAGCGCGTGCCGAATTAAGAGAAGCCGAGGGACCAGACTTCCTCCCCTCCTCATTGAGGATGCGAGCGGTAATCTCGTTGTACTGTAGGGAGGATGCCGGTCCTGACGCGAGAAGAGTGGAGGCCACTACCTCGTATGACTTGGGTAGGGCGTTGAGAAGGATGAGGGAATATTGGATGTCCGAGACACCCATGTTTGCATTGGAAAGTTGGACGCGAGCCTCGTTAAGTTTAGCGAGTTGGGGGGCGAGGGCGGTAGTGTCGTCAAGTCGCGCCTGTGTAAGCTCGATCCAGAGATTGAAAATGGCAGTACTGCCGACACCTCCATAGGTAATGCGAAGGCGGTCGAACTTGTGTTTGAAAGTTGGAAAGTCGGTGTCCGACGCTACCGTGGAGAAGACATCTAGCGCACAGTAAAGGCGCAGGTAAGCCATGGTCCTCTTTTGAACAGAGTTCCAGTCTTCCCGATCGACTCCAGAGGGCAGCGTATCGTAAGTAAGAATGGCGTCAACTTCATTGAGCTGAAGGATCGCCGTAATTGTTCCGGACCAGACATTCCAGTTCTGACCTGTGAGAGCTTCGAGTGAGGTGCCAGGAGGCATGGTGATGTTGCCATTAGCCGCAGATTTAATGCGAGCGGCCGAAACTGGAGGGAGATTTACCCCGCCACCTGAAGAGCCGGTTCCAGAGGTTCCGGATCCAGAGGGGGGCACAGACGGATTGTTGGATGGAGTGGTGGTGGATGCCATAGAGTGGGACGATTTCTGTCGCCAAGGAGCTATCAGCGACAGTTTGATGCAAAAGACGAGCCAAAGAGTGGGAGTCCCAACCAGCCCGTGTAGCTGTATTGGCCAGAACACTAACGTGTCCTGCCTCCATATGTGCGGCTTCGAGAGTAAATAGTGTATGACTACTAGTACCGTCGGAATGCATGAGCGTGTGCCGACGCAGCCAGTTGTAGGCGCGGCGCAATCGGCTAGACTGCACGCTGAGAGGCATCCGAGGGCTCCATGTCAGGGAGGAGCCGCCCACAGCAGTTTCCACAGAGACGCAGGTTGGAATCCCTGCCTCTGTGCTGTTTGGGGGAGTCCCTGATTTACGCCTAGATGATTGGGCGCATGGAGTAAGATGCAGCAGTGAGGCGTGCACTCAGGGGTTGAGCCCTTCGGCAGCGGCCGCACCGCCGACATCCCATGTAAATACGACTATTTTTACACGGCGCAATTGTAACAGGCGCAAGGTCTAGGCTATGGTGGGCCCGCCTATGTTATACACCAAAACCGCTCCCACTTAAGGGCAGCAACGGCCAATCGTTCACCATGCCTATAGCCAAACCGGGCTTCCCCGGTCCAGCCTACCAAATCGGGACAAAGACCCGGAGATAAGAAATAAGGTAATGCGCACAGGGATGGAGGGGTCTTCCCGCACGTCTCCCTACGCCTAGGGTCCGTGATGCGGGTCGAGCAAGGCGTGTTAGGCCCCAGCACGAGCCTCAGGAGACATGCGTACCACCACGCAGAGGTGCTCCCGAGTTGGAGGGATAGACGATGGGTTACTCACAATTTGAGAGAGTGAGTAGACTTGTCTTTATTTAGGCGATAGGGACAGGGCCCATAACCTGTTGCAATGCAGCTGGTTTGGGCAAACTGGCACACCAGAGTAAACGTCTGAATTGAGTAGATAGAAAGTAAAGTACTTGCCTGGCACACCAGAGTAAACGTCTGGCGTACCAGTGCATACAACGCGAGCTTAAATACGTAGAATAGAGGTCCATAAACATGTGAAAGATAACATACGGAGGTCCGTCTCCTTCCTAGATACGAATAACAAAGATGTAATAAGTATTGTAGTCTAGGGGACTGTCCTGATCAAATATACGAAAGGTAGAATTATATCAACTACTTGTAACTACTAGGTTCTGTAGAAATGTCTGTCCGAATCATAAGTACTACCTCGATCGCGTCCTGCCACCGCTCTCCCGTCTCATCTCTTCCACGTGAGCTACGGTCGAGTCCCGACGACGCTGAGGTGCTGGCGCATAGGCGTCAACACTCCAACAGGGTGCTCGGACGCAAACCGACTCATACTGCGCCCGAGGACTCGACGTATCATGGTCGCAAGTCAGGAGTAGCGCGCGCGAACTCTCCCATTTCTCGATCAGAAACGCTCGTATAGGATGAGCCAGGCGACTTCTTCCCGTGGGTAACACGGACCAAGGGAATTTCGAGGGTGCTTTCTCGGCCATATATGATGAGAAGCCACTAAGGTAACGTACGCATATACGGATCGACAGTCAGACCTGTGACACCACAGGTCGAATATTATCACACGGCATCATGTGGGGCGTTGTTAGAAAGAGCAGGGTGTGAAGAAATATAATGAACGAACCTGGTACACGTAACTATTATCAATCTAGATATAGTTGAAGATCACGCAGGTAGTTAAAGATAAAATAAAAAGTACGCCGATCCCATAACATTGCTCGGACTGACAGACGGGCGTGCTGTCAAACATCACGAAGATCGGGGAAAAGATACCAATGCAAATATAAATTACGTACTCGGAGAGCAACAGCTGAAGATCTCGCTTACGATGACAGCCAAGGGGCCAGCATGGTAGTATCTGCTACTCCGCAAGATTTTCCGTCGATCCGAGCATACCTTGTGACATGGGAATATGCGCGAACCATCAGAATTCACCTGAAAGAGTAATCCAGCTCTCAAAATGCTGATCCCATGTACCATTAGTAGGACTCTTACCCTCTGAAGTCGATAAAAGCGCTAATAGCTTAGCCGTGAAGGCACATAGAGCGTCGTTCGGGCGGCTTATGGAATACAATAGCATAAACGGGCGTGCCACTGGGTGTATGCGCGAGGACACGAATCATTCAAATTCGACGGCGACGGGAAGTGCATCATCTGCCGCACCGGGAGACGTCAAAGTAACATCGATATGCGCGTTTACTGGCAGAGCCTGATCTTGTCCTGCAGGAGTGCCGTCGGATACGCGAATGACGATGTGCATCAGGTTCGGATAGGTCATGTACACTCTTTTTCCACCATGTCGAATCTGCGTGGTTCCGGTGTAAGAGAATTTAGACTAGAATGAAAAATACGCCGGTACACACCTATGGGCTGCACCATCCCGTTGGTGTCAAACCTCGCACTCAAGCTTGGGTTCCGGCTCCACCTCCGCTGATCGCTAACAATCCCTCTGAACCGTCAATCATCCATTGACCCACAACAGCACGCTGAGGGATTCCAACTATGAGAGATCCGATGACTTCAGAAAGGTGTCGCATGAAAGGATTTGCTTCTCCAAAATTTGGGGAAGACCAGTTTCCGGGTTGAAGCTGAATGCGGTGTCAAGAAATATTGGAAGGCAAAAAGCGTGAAGAACACTCACAGGTCAGTGATAGACTCTGGAAGGGCTGAGAAGAAGGTAAGTTGTTGGATATAGACAAAAGGTAGGCCACCGTCTAGTTCGCGGACAGCCAGCGATGGAACAGCAATGAGTAAGGGAGATATGCAGAGCAGGGAGCAGAGTTGATCAGGTCTTGAGGGGCCGTGAAAGAAGGTAGCAACTGGGGAAGACGGAGAAATTTTCTGGGCATTCTAGAGTCTAGATCGGCGGCCGCGGCTGAGGTCAATCAACGGAATGATGGGAGGAAATGACAGAGATGGACAAGGAAAGGAACTGAGAGATACCCCACCTAGAAAGTGAGCGCATTTCCGAGGAACGATGGTTGTGTTGGAACATTCAACGTCCAACATGTGAAAGAGAATGCAAGAGAAAGAAAGCAATTTGTGCGGATGGTGATGCAGTGATGGTCTAAACGTAAGGACCGCTTGCGGAATAGTATTCTCTGTCTGAACTTCCAGAAGGACACATGGTTTAAGTGGATAATTGGTAGTAATCTGAGCGATGACTAAAGGAGGAATCCGATGTCCTCCTTCCAGTCAAAGCACCTTGTGTTCTCATTTCGGCGTTTTGCGATCACGTGTTGGTTTTCGCCACCTCCGCCTACCAACCCGGACGTTATCTCTCCTTCCAGTAGTGTGGTGCAGCTTAACACTATGCCAGTGGTACGAGTTCTAAAGATCTGAATGGGGAACCGGGTAAAAAAGGGTTCTTCCAAGCCTCAAAATGCCTTCTTCGACGGGGGCGTAAGTCGCCTGCCCAGTGCCCACTTTCCCTATGTATGCGGGCCGTCTAACCTTTGCTCTAGGGAAACGTCATCGATACTTCGAACCATCACTGAGCTCTCACCTTAACACCTCCGATCTCTGACTGTGATAGTGTGAAAGTCGTGAACATTGTCGCTGTATTCACGATCTTCACTCTAACACAGTCAATGCGGAGATTCCGAGGCCTTCATCGGCGGGCGGGGGAGAGGCGTGGAATCGGCGACCAGCTGTCATCTTAACGGAGGTGCGACTCAGCCTTATTCTCCCTTCATTGTTTTTGTCTTGAGACGCGCTCCAGTCGTCAACTCAACTTCAAGCGCGGTCAGATTCACCTACATCTATTCAGGGAGCAGCACTGAATCCCCGTATCCATGAATGCTTCGCTTAAAAAGCTTCTCACGATGTACAATACGACATTCTACCCGTATGCTGGTGAGGCCACGTCACCTTGGTCGAAGAGGTCGTGAACTCCCCCCACGTTCTCGTTCAACAAGGTAAGCTATTCTACCTCGACGCTACCTACTTACGAACCCTGATGGCTTCCCTTCTAGGGTATCTTGCGACCTGGATCCATTCCAAGGCGAAACAGTACGCCCACGGTACAACACCGTTCAAGGCAGCAGTCCGTTCTTGATCTGTCGTTTGAGCAGGATGTCGTCCCTATGGCACGCTCTGAGGGTCTTGCACTTGCTCCCTGGGGTGCGCTTGGTAGTGAAGAGACCCGGATGGACGCGGAGGAAACGCTCATCAAGCCGGAAGGAAGGTCACATACTATTCGTCACCGAATGGGAGCGCACGCCAGAGCAGGAAGATGTATGCGATGTGCTTCAGGAGATTGCAAGAGAAATGGGTACGGGGAGCATCACATCGAGTAAGTGGAGTGGCCGCATTCCATAACTTCCCAACATTCGATCCGACTCAGGCTGCAATGCGGAAGGCAACCCACTGGCAGCAACGTTGCCACCTATTGATGACACAATCCCATTCCCAGTCCCTGCTGTATACAGGATATTTGGAAAGCCTTCTTGCAATCGAGAAGGTGAGGATGTCCAGGAGTTGGCGTTGAGTTTATAGGGAGATTTCCAGGCATATCAGATGGCATCGTTTAACATGATTGGGAAAAAAGGATTGATCGTAAGTGGCGACTGGCCAAGTCTTCAACAAGCCATCAGTACGGCCAAAAGTATATTATATTGTTTACAGGGTTGGTAAGGTAATCCAGCAAGCAAAATCGCGTACGTTTGCACGAAATGAATCTATCCAGGGGGCTCGAAGGTTATCGTTTATCTACCGCTCATATCGTCAAAAAGTCCAGATACCGGGGGCACGGGGTACTTTTTTCTATCAACCTATTACACTGTCTGAGAACGACGTGTCGAAGAAAACCGAAACTGGCGGAAGACTCTTCAGGACAGCTATTTTAGTGCTTGGGTCAGTTGTTTCCTGCGTGTCGCATGGAGATGAGGCATCCGCGTGTGCTTTGAGCTGGGTGAGGGTGGCAACCACAACGCCCCCTGGTCCATCGAGTGTCTCTCGGAGGTTGTCTCGTGAGTTCAGGCTGGGGTAGGAAAGTCAGGGTTCCAGAGATGGTATAAGAATAAGAAACGACGAAACGCACATAGACATGAATGCGCAGACATAGAGTCGAATCATGATGAAGAGCAACGGAGTGTATATTAGATCATTTTGATACTTGGCAAGCTTCGTTCAAAAAGTCAATTAGCCATTGACAAAAAGACATAGGCCGTGAAAATGAATATACCAAGGCCACGCAAGAGATAGCAAACACTCTGCATAATGAGAAAATCGTTAGAAAGGAATATCAATGCCCGTCGGTGCTCGGGCTCACAAGCTAAGAGTGCCACAATTGATAGCATAAATCGCGAGGAGGTTCAACACGTTGTTTGTTCTAACGAGAGCCGGTGTAAACAGAGTACTGCCATTTTTGGAACGTCCATCTACGAACGTACCTCCGAAATTGAGTGCGGCTGTTCAAGAGGGTATATACCATTCCAACCGTGATAAGGACGTCGCAAAGCGCTTTGCAAGTCAAGGCCGCGATGGAAAACTCCTGGTACGAACGACGATTTTGAGATTACGGCCCACATCACCAAGAAAGGAGCAAACGTACCTGAAAGTGACTGCCTGGTTCGTGTAAATGTTGCAGACTATATGCAGAAGCTGTGAGCAAAATGAAGGAATAGAACAAATGTAACCGCGGCTGACAGCTTTGTGCTGAACACTGGACGTGAGGTGAGGACTTAGAGACCCATAAATAAAAAGAGGAAGAAATATACCAATCACAAAACCTTACAAAAGTCGGTTAGGAGATGAATGTCCCCAGGCATGCCACTGCAGAGGAACTCACCGAGTTCTGTCAATGACATGGCAGACTGCTCTTATGAGTGGGAGCCAGCTCCGAACAGAGTGCGTATACGTACGATCGCTGCTGGCAGGTATAGAGAACCTCCTCTCACTGGACGACAGTAAGTTTCACACGGATGAACGACTCCAGTTAACTCACGATGATAGATCCTAAACGCGTAAAAGCTCCGTCCTTTTCAGTAAGAGTTCATTCATGAACACCCCATGAAAGCGCACTGCTGCACACAAACGTCAAGGACAGCTGGTTGGTTATGCATCAGCATTGCGGACAAAGCTTGTCACAAATGGATGACGCACTTCCAGATAAATCTGTTGCCTTTAGAATGATATTTGCTTTGTAAGTCTCTGAACAGACGGGATATACACCACGGTGGACGTACGGGAAGAGTCCTAGTAGTCAAGCTTCATAAGAACCTAAACCAGAGCAATACGTTGCGGTGGCATACCATGGAACGAATACTATAGACCGATGATCCCCGAAATTTGTGACGCCAATATGATAAGTTGTATGAATAATGAAAGCCATGTTGACTGAGTCGATGATCCTAGTCGAAGATGTTACTACCATGAATTAGATAGTGAGGCTTTCGAAAATGTGTACATCAAGAAAACGACCTGAAACGGTCTTCATTAACATTCCGAGCATAGGTTGGCATGGCGGGCACGTACTAAGGACTTTAGAGGCCACCAATCCCTTGAGCAGTGACTATTATAGTAGGAATAAACCTGCAATAAAGTAACCCCATAAATACTGGATGGCCAATCAGGCTCGGTCAAGTCCTGCGACAGTGAATGATAGACTGTGAGACGCACATAGACGAGAGAATTGTGCCGATGAGTAACGCCCCGAGGGTGTTATTTACAGGGTTCGATGCGGGCATGGCAAAAAAGATCACGAGAGAATATAAGAACCACAGAAATGAAAGTGGGGGAAAGGCAGGCGACGGGCGCGGTCGATTGAGTGACCCGACTCCCAAAGCTCTTGATAAATGCTTATCTTGGCGTCTGCATAAATTTGAGTGATGAAGACGAGTGACCCCATCAGGAATGTAACTTACCTGCGTGGGAGCACTTCGCAGCCTACGGTCCTTTCATCCAGTGAATATCCGCCAGTTTTGTAAACGGAACATGCCGACTATGTCTCGAAATGTTCATCTCCATGGGGTAAACCATGACTAGACAATAGGACAATAGTGTCCTTCCCACAGCCGGTGAACTAGGCCTATTTCTAAGAGCCCGAGCTTGAGACAAAGTATCATAAGGCGACCAGGCGCCCTGGGGCGCGGGAACTCTTACGCAGACGGTCCTATGTACCACCTTAAAAGCCAGATACAACTCCGGCTTGGGATGTCGTGGCTCTGGTTTCTCGACCTGACAGATCGTCCCTCAGAAGCCCTTACGAACAGGTGAGGACCTAGAGATGGCACCTCTAGATCCAAGCACCCTTCTCACATGAATGCGCCTTCGCCTCAAGTCCCGAAAGCTTGTTTACAAACAATCATAGAATCTCGCTCGATTAGGTTGGGTAGAACCAAGAGCTTGGCGTCCGACTGAAGTAGTAGCGGGACAAAACGTTCGTATGGAGTACCCCCCCACATGGTACTGGGCACCCAACGTGGAATGCGCAACGGAAGAGAGCTTGATAGCAGATATCGTAGAGGGCCTAACGTCGGCCTGTTGATATATATTGAATATCTCAGCACAAGGATATAGTTACGAGTTTGTAAAGAAGACGCCGAACTCAACTGGCGTGGTTTTCCTCATTGCTTTTTGCGAAAAGACATTCTTCGGCAGCCACTGGAAAGACCATATGCCAGTCCACTGTTGGCTCGAGCACATGACAGACGTCTGAAATGACGTGCATCCGGTGAAGGCACTCCATCTGAAAATATATAGAGAGATATGGAACCGGGAGAACAGAGGGATAAAGCAACGTACCAGTAGATCCGAAGCACCTTCATTTCGCCAACATTGTTGAGCGTAACAGTTAACTTTCTGACCAAGAGTAGAGTCGGGTCAGTCAAGCCGCAAGGCAGCTGAGGAACACAGACCTCCTGCGGCTCTCCGCTTCACCTCTGGCAGATTTACTTCAGCCAGAACCTCCAGCATGTCTTTTTGCGTCTTCTACACCCTCAGTAGGTCCCAATCATTTCTTCCGAAGTGCGCCAGCTTCTACTGCTGCCGCAGCTGTGTCTGAGTGAAGGGCCTAGTCATAACGCAGAGATGGGTTGATTCCATTCATGTGGCCTCTTGAGACTAAAACTGGGCTTGTGCGGGATATTTTGGGGTTCCTGCAACCCTGTGTCCTGTGGAGAGGGGCAGTTTTTGAAACTGGATCAGTGTCATGTGAGGCAACCGTGTTGGACGAAGAGGATGAACTGAATGGATAAGTTTGGCCAAGGCGAGGGGGGCAAGCACGTGACTATCTCCAACATACGATCGAACAGCCACATCAGGCTGTTTCGGGCTGTTTCGTCTTCATCACTGTTCCAACTTGAAACTGGTGGATGATTCCGCGGCAATCATGCGTCACCTGCAGGATGCTGCCAAGTGAATTCTGTCACCCATCATAGTCCCATGGCCTCTACGAACTCTACGGTGCCTCGCGTATTTCCCGCCTTCCTCGAGATTCTTACCTTCTTCGTAAGCCTTGCAGAGCCAACTTCATGGCCAATCAGTCCCGTAAGTTTGCCTGACTTTCATTGCTTATGCCTGTCGAGGGTCAACTCAGTAAACCTGCCTACCTCTGCAAGTTGCTGGGCTCGGCGTACGTTGTCATCTCACGGTTGTCCCGCCCCACCCCGCCTGATGTATAAAAATGGTTCGCATGATTGTCGTAGGGGAACAGTTACGTGCACCACGCATACCTAGTCATGGCACAATCATTCTTGCTGAGAAAATCCCTTTGGACAGTGGATAACATTCAACCTCGGTTGCCTCAGGTTGGTCCAAAGGACAAAATGTGCGTTTCCCGCGACCCTGTCTTCACGCAGTCTGGTCGCTTCTTCTAAAATCGACTCACAACTACCTGCCTCGTGTACTATGGTGCGATATTTGCTGTTACCATTGACCCACAGAATGAGGGAGCCCTGGTGGTAGTCTACAGGCTTTCAGATAGTGCTAGGAGGGCGAACATGCAGAGCTCGTTGCCTGTGCGGGCACATATATTGCTCGAACAGACTTGCTTCTATGATGTATCATGTTCTTGGCCGCAGCTTAAGCTGGTTTGCATACCAGCGAGCTGCTATTATACAGTCGTGAAGCCGGAGCATCCACAATGTCTTCCCCAACCTCTCTAATTTCTATCTTTGATTGAGTTCTGGTATCTCGGTTATATTCCTAGAAGCAACTGAGCACAGTGTCCCTAGCGTCTACTAGTCCTCGATGCAATCTGGTTGCTTGTTGCTGTTCCAACTGCTCGGTTTGACTTTGCGTACTCCTCATGATGATTCCTTTTCCGAGGTGTTATTCATCGCTGTTGCTTGTGGAACTCTAGATTTTAGTCTCATTATCGGTCTCATTCAGTCTGTAGATATAGTGTCGGGCTCGCTCATGCCCCTTCTGGCGGTATGTAGATGATATGCTTTGTTCGTGACTCATTCTTTCTGTCGTCTGTCCTCGTCTTGGTCCCTGCACTTCATCTTCTGAATGGTCTCTCTTGTAAACTGGATGGTGTCAAGATCAACGTTGGCCTCCTCGCACCTGACACTAAGCCACTGTTTCTAACCCCCACACCCAGGCCTTGATTTTTTTCTTCTTGCAATAGTTTGCTTTTTTTTTTGACCTCATTTTTTTGTTGGAATACATGCCCCTGACAAAGCCTGCAGCAGTCTGCATTCCCAATACGCACGAGCGGGACAAACATCCCCAATAATGTAAGTGATGCAGTGATAGGGAAGCATCAGCAGGAACTATGAGGGTATCGACTCGGCCGCAACACTGTCTGCGGTATCGCGGCTCGATATATTGCCAGTGGGTGAGAGTGTCATACTACCTACCGGGGCCTCACCTTTATTTTAGTCGCAGTGAAATTTAGTTTGAGCAACTTCGAACCGAGCGTACTACGCTCAGTGTAGTACATGATATTGTTGTGCAACAGAGACATCCATCTTGCTGACATTGACGCGAGCAGCATATTCCCCGCTCACGCAGCATGTGGACATAAAGGGAGCCCATCTGCCAGGCGTTCTTTACTTGTTCATGATCTACGAAACGGGCCACTTCCCCAATTAAATTGTGTATAATTTCGCGTAGTCCTGGCAAATACCGCAGCGGGGGTCAGAGTCGGCCCAGGAATCAACAAGCGAAGCGAGCTCGCATGCTGACACCCGACGATCGCACCCACTGGTAGATCTGAGGCCTAAACCATGACGGAAGAAAACGTCACCTATCCGATGTGCGGCGCGTAGAGTTAAATATAAATCTGCAGTGCGTGGATCCGGACTCTTGCCGTAAATGTCCTCGGGTGACCGCGGCACGTGTCAGGAGGGATTCGATTACGGCAGGTGCGATGCACCTGGTGGTACCATCCTGGTTTCAATGCCAGTGCGCTGATTTCGCCTTTGTTATACATGATTTAGTTGGCCTCAACGGTGGTTTAGTTTGTTCTCGATAAGACTAATTCAGATACGTGAACAAACCCCTCCGGGGTTCTCGCGTTTTATTCCACTTTGCTTCCTTTCCTTTTCCCGGTATCATGGAGATTTGTATCGCCAGTGTCAATATTACTCGCTCATACGCTGTCTCTTCACTTGAATCCGGGAGGGAATTGCCGTATGCCGGTGCATTGGCTGGGGAGTGTGCATCAAGATCTGCAGCAAATTGCACCTGAGAAACTCGAACCAGAACAGGAATCAGTTCCACGGCTGGTTGGCCCTCACGGATAGAGCTTTGAGGACAAGATAATGCATGCGATTACCTAGACTTATCTCTCATACCTCACACACGGACACGGTAATCGAAATATGAAGTACCTGCCCGTGAGAATGACAAACAATACTATGCGAGCGTGGCAATAGGCGGACCCGTATCAACATCAACAAGTGACTAGTGACTGGTGGCGTCTCTCCGCGGCGTACGAACTCTCTAGTTGACCACGTAGCTCACCGCGGAGCTGCCAGGAGGATGCGAGGGCGAATAAGGGTCGTTACAAGTCGGCAGTTGGGTGGCCCGGTATTCGAGGTATGAGCCCGCTCATCAAGAGTTCAAGACCACATTTCTGACTCGCTGTGTATCCTTGAGCAACCTAGATATCGCTTAGTGTCGGTGTCGTATCTTGTGGGAAACGTAGAAAACCTACTATTGGAGGACAAAAGCGAATTGAAAGCTGGAAAACTTATTGCTTCGAAAATGATCCACCGAGAAAGCCATAGTTTGCATGCTCTGCCGTCCCAAGAAGAAGATAGAACTCAACGGAAGGCGATCAGAAGCCGGAGATACTGGACATAATTCCAGAATAAGATCACATGGAACTTCCGAGATCGACGGGGTGACTCAGAGAGGATGGCCGACCAAGTCACTTGGTCGTATTCAGTTGCTTGAAGCAACTGAATATATCCCTCCTGGTCAATGCTAAGTTCTAATTGGTCGCTCTTGCATTCTACTTTCAGGGATGGGCAGTGCGATTTAGCTAGAATGGCCCAGCCGCCCAAGAAATGGCGCATATGAGACATCAGTGCCATTGACTCAGACGTTACCTTGAAGTGAATATTCAGAGCACACGCAATGTACCACCACTCGTGATGGGGCCCGAGGACAGGACATATCTTGTGCATTCGGCATGGTCTTTCTTGCTCACTCTCGACGATCACGTGTAGACCCTATATTCGCGTAGCTCTCCGGCTGGCGAATCTTTAGCGAATCCTTATCGCCGCGGGACGCTTTGGGGCCGTGCAAAATCTTTGCCAGAGGCGAATGAGGCGAAACTCTGTCTCCAAGATTAGTGAAGTCTGTCTCGCGTTTTGATACCCGATCATATCATGACCAACCCTGCGCCATGAGCGTTCCGGCTTCCCGGCCTGCAAGCTACGCACATCATCTCCGATTTTTCTAAAGATAGAGAGCACTGAGTAGTATTCGCATCCGCACTGTGCCACTATACTGCTTCTTTCGGGAGTTACTAGTGACTGTGCCACGTGTCGAGAAGAGGTTCTTCATGAGACGCGCACATACCTTCAGCGATAGACTTAGAAGCCCCGACGATAAAAGCCATCAGATTAACATTTTCTCGGAGAAACTGGTTTGGATGACAGAACAAAGATTTCTGTCAGCCTCGTATTGTTTTCTCTTTGCTTTCTCACTCTTCTTGCCTTTTTCTTGCCTTCCTCCTGGTCTTAGAGTAGACCTGAAAAAGTGGTCTGTTACGGCTTGGCTCTACGTACATGCCTCTCCTTTGCAAACTTACACAGGACCGAAGATCATCTAAATACAAATTTCAGCGGAAGTATTCATGGGACGATGTGGTCGAGACCAATGAACTCACAACAACTTTGGATTCGCCCTCACTGGCGGAGCCTCATTGGACCGGACATAAAAAAGGATTTGAATATGGCGTCGCAGGCGATGACTCAGCCACTCCGCATAGATGATATTCGGCACGAAACAAGCAGCAGACCAGATCTGGGTCCCATTTATGTGCGAGCGAAATTGTTTCCCCAATAGAAGACGATTGACAGTCACTCTCTGGCAGTCACTGACCAACAAACTCTCAAGGTGATCACTCCGACCTCGACGGAGCGCGGTGGGGATGATGATGTGGGACGCACCACACTTCGCGAAGCCCCGTCCTGGAGCAGTTTCATTCTGAGTTGGGGGGATCGTGCGAACCGTGTGTCATATGGTCTAGGTTCATGAGCACAGCATGCCATGCAGTCTCCAGCTTCGGACAGGAGTCGTGGAATGGGGTTGAAAAAGCTGGGATTCCTCTAAGACGAACGCATGTCGGAGATACTACCGCGCGACGGGTATGTTTGCATCGTATTCTGCAAATCAAGGTGAAGACTGTAGCGGCCAAAAAATAACGGCAAAGGGAGGTGAAGTGGTGAAGGAGCGATGGCTGCCTTCCTCAAAGTAAGACATACCCATGTGCGCCATTTGATGGTGTTATCTGTGGTCTACACCATGGTTAGTTGATTCAGGGGTTCACACGGAGTGGTTCTGAGAGCCATTTCTGGTCTGTATCAAGTGTGGCTTGTGGGGCTGCTAGAAAGTGCAGAAGGGAAGAGGATCGCTGATGAGATTCTATTCGAAAAAAAAAAAGCCAGTCCCGTTGGATGCCCGGACCGTTTCCCCCGACGCTTGTCCCTAGTAGTTCGCCGTGGCTCATTTACGCTCATTTACTTCCATGACTCCGCAGAAGCAGAGTCTGGAATTCGTATAGCTCTGACAGCCTGGCTTCCCTATTTTTTCCTGTGGATAGAATACTCCTACTAGCACGCGGCTTCAGCTTTTGCGGTGGGCGATACCTGAGCCAGGTGAGTTAAGTGTTCAAGTAACCTTTTTTGTTTTGTTTTTTGCATCCATTATCGTGCACCTGAGGGTGCAGAACCCTATGTAGCACGTAAACATTCACAAATCCTTCTGCTACTCCTTTCCACTTGTGTGAATACTCCTCAGCAAAAGCTTCAAGTAACCTTAATACCGACTACCGTATACTTACTTTCTCCCTAGCCTAGTCTTTGCACATCGACTCCACGCGTACGCACTATCTTGCTCGCCCCGAATATGTCCATTCTTCACATAATTCAGATTCTATAATCCCTACCCCACTCCCGTCATGGGATGCATGCAGTAGTGGCACATGAAAGGGCCCGGATGGAACAAGGTTTTGCTATAAAGCATCCCGAGTCCGAGAGTTACTAGGGTCAATTAGAAAATGTATGATGCACATACTGTACATTATGGGCCACCTGGCCTTACAACTGCCTTACACTACAACAGAATGGCCACCCGCCAGGCCGATATGTCCCAGATCTTACGGTATTCGTCGGAGACGGGACGCCTTTCGAGCACCACGGAAAGAACTCGTGAGTGGGGCTAAACTGCGGAGCGCACTACAGAAGAGGTGATAGTCACTGGGTCATTTGTGGAGTGGGTAGTAATGGCATGGAACTTTCCACGGAAGATTGATGGATGTGAAGCACACTGCCATCGATTCATGAAAATGATCGAGATGCCAGTGTGGGTTAAGGACTGAGCTCGCGAGTTATTACCGGCGATTTATCCCCCTTCAATGGTGGCTTCCTTTGGTGATGAGAGTGAGGCCAGTGGGGCCGCCACCATTTTGGGGTCCTTATTTTTACATGACTTGAATCTCATTACTTAATCTGATCGTACCACTGCAGTTCTCTTTCTCTTGTTCCCGCCAAGTTGCGCCAACACCCACATCAAGATGGCCCGAGGTAACCGTGACTGTGATCGTGATGGAACTTATACATTGTTGGACTGGTTACTAGTATTCCAACTTCCTGGGGAGGTATATGGTTGAGTGTGGGCAGTCCCTTGCACCCGGCTGGAGCCGGTCTTCTCCTTCGCTTACTCTCTAAACGAGATCGGAAAATAACAATACAGTAACTTGAGCAAATCGCGTGGAGTTGCATAAAGCACATCATATTTATAGTAAAACGAACGGATCACGGAGACCAAACCATCCTTCAAGAAGTGATGTGTTCTCTGCCCTTTCAACTTGCCGCTTTGCTTGTCATTGTGTCCGTACGTGTTTAGCCCCGTGACTCGCGTTTTCATGGCCGTACGTCTGAACGACTTGGTTTACGACAGTCCACGTGTGCTAGCCCATTGCAGTCTCATTCCAACTCTGGTGACTCAGAGTCCCGAAACCTCCGCCTCCGGCGATCCGACTCGGACGTCCTCCCTCTAGGATGGACCACGCTTGGATGCTACAGGTCAGTTCAGTAACAGTGTGCTGTCCTTCTAAATGGGTTTAGTCTTTCACGTTTGACTTTATTCCACATCAGGGTGTACGTATTTTTGCGCACAAGAGAGTTTTGTCTAAAGAAGTGCCTCAGGCATAACGGCGTGCGCTCGGATGTCTTCCAGACTGAGGTTGCAGATGAGGAGAACGTGACGGTCGAGAGTTGCGTGACCTCGTGCGCATCCCAGAACTTCACGCTTTCTAGATTGGAACACGGCGTGCAATGTTGTACGGTCGTCGTCGATCTGCCTTCACATCACGATTTAACTGACGATCCCTTTCACAGTCTGCGGTAACGATCTTGTGGATGGTGCTCAAAAGCTCCTCGATTCTGACTGCCGAGTTCTCCAGAATGATAAGAATATGTCGTTTGCTTCATTTCTGTGTCTCGTAAACTGGGAGGCTGAGATATACCTGCAGCGAGGCACGTGGTGGACTGAATCGGGTTTCTGTTTATACTTCGAGGGCCAGTACAACCAATTTGGCCGCACTGACCGCGCAGACGACAGATCTTCCTGGACAGTGGGAATATTCTCGATGCCTGGCGTGAGTTTAGATCCGCATTATATGAAGCCTCTGCTCATGATTTATTCAATCATCAGTGAACCTGAGCCTGGTCATGTGTTCCCGTACCGCATCATACTCTCGGACAATAACTCGGCTCAAACCTGCCTTTCTCAATGCTCGGCTTTTGGATACGATGCCGCCGGTATGGAATATGGTCAAGAATGCTGTATGTGGTCCACCGCCCCTCTCTCAGCAGAGCGTTAGTAAGCCCCTGCTCACAGAGACTCGCCATTTATCTAGGGTGTGGTGACGTTGCGGATATCACAAACAATGGCGGGACAACTGCCGCAGAGAGCGACTGCTCAATGCCATGCACTGGTAGTCCTCTCAATGCTTGCGGAGGTTCCTGGAGGCTTCAGCTCTACCTTTGGAACGGCACCCTCAACACTTGGAACGCACCTGCGAGCATTGGTTACTATCAGGTATTCACATTTTCTTTACTTGTAGGAGCTTGTGGTGATGAAAGGCCACCACCATAGTATCTTGTGTCCGCCCCTGTGGTTCCATTACTCGCTACCCTTGGCAAAAATGGGAAAGTCTCCTTCCTCGAGAAGTACGGCACATCGCCGTTCCCAAACTCTACTGGCGCATACGAGCTCGACTTGAGTCTCGTCCAGAATCCATCACTTGCGTGGCGCGAGATGCACGTCAAAACGGATGTGTTTTGCTCTGCTGCAGTTGTCCTTCCAGATAAATTCGCACGAATCCTCAACGTTGGTGGCTACTCGGGCGAATCAAACTTTGGTATCCGACTTTATGCCCCTGACGGATCGGCTGGCGTCAATGGAACGAATGATTGGGAGGAAGATCCTGGCAGTCTTGAACTTCAGGTAGGTGTCGCAACCGTCTTCTCTTCCCATACTTCTGTTCTCAAATATACCTTCTTACACAGGCTGCCCGTTGGTATCCGAGCGCACTTCTTATGTCCAATGGCAGTATTCTCGTGATGGGCGGCGAGGATGGCCCGAATGGCCCGCCCACCCCGACCCTTGAGATTCTCCCTCGTATACCGGGTGGCGACACAACACTGTTTCTCGACTGGCTTAATAGTACAGACCCCAATAATATGTATCCCTTCCTTCACATTCTCAAAAGCGGTCTCGTCTTCGTTGGTCCGTCTGAATCACTGAACTTCCTTTCCAGAATCGCTGTTGTTGACGTACTGTTATAGGATACTACAATCAGGCACGTCTTCTTGATCCGGTGACCTTCGCCACTGTCGCCGTTCTCCCCAATATCCCTGGCGCTGTGAACAGCTCCGCAGCTGGTCGTAATTACCCGATGGAAGGCGCCTCAGTTTTGCTGCCCCAGCATGCTCCGTACACGGACCAGAGTACTGTCCTGATTTGCGGTGGCTCTGACCCTGGTGGTAATGCGCTCGACAATTGTGTGTCTATCCAGCCTGAGGCAAAAACCCCGACTTGGGTCATCGAACGAATGGTTCGTACATCTTTTCCTTGTCTGACCATCGAAAAACGACCTGTTTTTTAGCCCAGTAAACGTGTGATGCCCTGCATGGTCACACTTCCCGATGGTACATTTATGATCATAAACGGCGCGCAACTGGGTTTTGCTGGATTCAACGCGGCCGATGACCCGAACTTGTCGGCACTGCTTTATGACCCATCGCAGCCCGTTGGGGGCCGTTTCTCAATCCTGAATACCACGAATATCGCGCGAATGTACCACTCCGAAGCGACGCTTCTCCCAGATGCAACCGTGCTCGTCTCGGGTTCAGACCCAAACCTGAATAACCCATCGCCCAAATTCCCAGAGGAGCGGCGGCTCGAGGTGTACCATCCCCCGTATCGGACCCAGGGTTTCGTGCAGCCTGTCGTGACGATCTCGGATACGGACTGGGGTTACACCGGGCAGTACCAGATCAGCGTGCAGCTGTTCCAAGGCACGACGTCTAGCATGAGAGTCTCGCTGGTCGCGGCCACGTCGAGCACCCACGGAAACACCATGGGTGGCCACATAATTTTTCCTTCATTCTCGTGCTCGGGAGACAATGTCTGCACTGTCATTGCCCCACCGAATTCTACCGTCTCGCCGCCGGGCTGGCACCAGCTGTTCATCCTGGACGGTCCAACGCCATCGATCGGCTTGTTCATTCGGATCGGAGGCGACCCAGGGCAGCTTGGGAATTGGCCCAATCTACCTGGCTTTACTCTCCCCGGAGTGGGACCTCTTTAATAGACATATCATTCTGAATCGCTGTCCAGGATACCCTGCAATCCTTTTTTTTTGTTTTTTAAAAAAACTAGATACCCTGCAATTCTCTATTTCGTTTTGTTTTATCTCGCTTTGTCTTCCGTCTTTGTCAGTCAAGTTTTCGCCCCTCTGAAAGGCTGTATCGTCGCTCCTTGTTCTGTCGGACAGTCGCAGTGCTACAGATACCCCAACGGACATATAACTTTTTTGTGCAATGTTAGAACTTAGAATCTCAGATTCTGCCTCACTTTTTCCTTCAGGACTTCGGTGTACCTAGAATCTCCCCCTCATTGGAATCATCGGACTTTGAGTACGAACACAGGATTAATCTCAGGCACGAATATTGAGGTATTCCAGAGCATGCAGTCGCTCTCCAGCTACCATCTCCAGTTGTCCCCCTTGAATGCTTGGTACTGGGTTTGTGTAATGCCCCCGAAGCGGAAGTGAAATAGTCACTTTATATTTCACTCGCAGCACAGAAACAATGTAGGGGCGCTTGGTGGTCCATAGCATCGTAAGGTCAACGCCAACTCCAACTTGCAGGACTAGTCATGCTCAAAGATGGTCCACTAGAATTCGCAACTCGGATCTTGATTTCCGTCTCGGGCTGACTCCGAGTCTAAGGCTCAGTGTTTGCAACTTTGCCGGCGTCACACCGGGTTTCCAGCGAGTTACTCATTTCAGCGTTGTAAGGCCTGCTTGCGTTCTGAGCCCGAAACCCTCGTTTTCTTATCTTGATCTGTTGCTTCATTGCCCGAGTTCTCCCCCATGCTTACCCTTTTCCGTATCGTCCTTCGCTTCACCTCTTTTAGGCACTTTCTTTTGTATTTAAACTGTCTGCCAGTGTCTTCGCGTCCTCGAATATCATGCGTTCAGGAGCGCCATGTCGCTACCTGTTTCCCCCCAAACCTCATACCATATCAATCTCCTTCTCTGCCACACGAACACGCGCACGCACTTACGAGCGCGTACAGCATTTTGCAATCACGTGTTGGTTTTGGCCGCCACCCGCCTACTACCAAACTCGGACGTAATCGCTCCTTCCAGTAATGCGTGTAGCTTAGCACGATGCCATGAGCACTGGCGACACGTGGTACGAGTTCTGAATGGGGCGCCGTGGGTAAAACCGGATTCCTTCAGGCCCCGAAAATTCCCGAAATGCCTACTTCGACGGTGGCGTAAGTCGCCCGCCCTCTGCCAGTGCGCACTTCCCTATGGGCATATGTATGCGGCCAGTCTAACCTTGTACCTCTCCAGGGAAACATCATCTGTACTTTAAACGATCACTGAACTCTCACCTCCAGTCTCGGACTGTGTTAGAATGAATAGATCGTGGAATTGCCGCCATATTCACGATCTTTTTATTATAACACAGTCAATAGACTCAATACGGTGCTTCCGAGGCCTTCATCAGCGAGTGGGGAAGCGTGGAATCCGTGACCGGCTGTCATCTTAATGGAGGTGTGTCTCTCAGCCTTATTCTCCCTTGTTTGTTTTTTTTGTCTAGGGACGCGCTCCACAGGCTGTATTCAACTCAACTTCAAGCGCGGTCAGATTGATATCACCTACATATATTCGGAGAGCAGCACCGAGTACCCATATTCATGAATGCTTTGCCTAAAAGACCGCTCACGATGTACAATACGACATTCTACGCGTACGACGCGTACGCTGGTGAGGCCACGTCACCTTGTCAAACGAGAACATGGGGGGAGTTCACGACCCTTCGACCAAGGTAAGCTATTACACCTCGTACGCTATCCACTTACGAACCCTGTTGGCTGCCCTTCTTGGGTATCTTACGGCTTGGACCCATTTCAAGACGAGTCAGCACGCGCGCGGCAAAACGCCGTTCAAGGCAGCTAGTCTGTTTTGAGCTATTATTTGAGCAGGATGTCGTCCCTATGGCGCGCTCCGAGGGTGTTGCATTTGCTCCTTGGGCTGCGCTTGGTAGTGAAAAGACCCGGATGGACGCGGAGGAAACGCACATCAAGCAGGAAGGTGGCATGCTTACTATTCGGCACCGAGTGGGAGCGCGCACCAGAACAGGAAGATGTATGCGATGTGCTTCAGGAGATTGCGAGGGAAACGGGTACGGGAGGCATCACATCGGGTAAGCGGAGTAGCCGCGTCTCGAAACTCCCAACATTCGATCTGACTGGACAAACACGGACGGTACAGGATTGCGATTGCGCCTGCTACCCTGCGTGGTGTTCCAGATCTTGGCCGCCGGAAAGTCAAACAAATGATGAAAACTCACTGAAACTAGGTGACGGCTCCCTTGAAATGCGGTCGCGCAACCGACCCAAAACTATGACCGCGTAGGTTGCAACAGCCATTTAGCCCCACGAAGCATCAGTACATCAGTGAGCGTGAACCAGCTTTGACTGTCTCAGTCCAAGTCTGTCAGGGCCCGAGTCTGTCAGTACAGAGTATAACGTTTGTCAAATTTGGGCGTGTTTGCGATATGCGAACAAAAATAGATATATTGAGACGGACCAATCGGTCTTTTTGTGGTGAAACCTCGAAAAATCTCAAACAGGATATTTTCAATAGTGGCGAGAACTTAACCCCATTGTTCTCTATCTACCATGTTCCTCCATGAAAGACTCGAAGCCTTATTCAGTTGTTGTCTGAGCTTGGCGGCCCCTGTATGCGTCACCCTGGCAGCTCTTTCGCCGCCGTGAAAGACTGTCTCGGAAGAACTAGAAAGAGACCAGTGTCGTTTGAACCTTATCTCAGTCGCTGAAGTCAGGAAGCTCGTCAGGGAGTTCTCTCAAGTCCCTCTACTCCCACCTGTAGATCATCGTGTGCTTGCCAGCTCATGTTAATTCGTCTGTTTGATGTAACATAACTTATTTGCACGTGCACTGGCACATTCCCGCTGAGCAGAAACGACTACTCCGAAGTACGTCATTCTGCCCACACTTTGAGGCGGAAGGGCTCGATGTCGACCGTGTGGACGGGACCAGAGTAACTCTGTCGTCGTGAATCATTAACGGACTCGATCCGCCTTTTCGATAGGTGCGCAATGAAACTTAGCTCGAGCAGCCTAAGGTCATGGTGTATGAAATCTTGCTTGTTCAGATTGTTCAGAGTCTGGAGTCTACTATCTTGCGGACATTTCCGTGAGAGCCTTCACTTGGCCTTCACAACTTATGTGACGTCCTGACCATGGCGGAAGAGACATACTGCCGCCAGGAGAATGGACGGAAGCTATAGTTATACAAGGTGTAGTACCCAGGTTGTTCCTTTAACTTTTTGTAAATAGATGTCCCAGCCGGCGACTGTTGAGTCGCACCAGTGCGATACGCCGATATATACTAGGGCCATGTACGCCATTTAGAACACCTCAATTTCCCAGAGAGTCACATAGTGTACTACTTGATGTGTTTAAAGTCAAGTCATCAATCATGTTGCTGGCGAGGTGCGAGAGAAGACGGGAAACAGAGTTGTCGGTGGGTTACGCCAATATCGTGAGTATCTCCGCGAAGTGTCAATGAGTGATCGTCTAGAGATTTTAATGCAGAGAAGCTGCCCCACGGAGAAGGAGAATGCGCATTCAGCCTTGCTGGTAATAATGAGGCCGACCGTGACTTCTAAGGTGATCGCGCACACGCACAGAAGAGCCCAGGCAGCAGTGGAAGGTAAAACCAAATGGAGATTGTACGCGGCACCCGGCGGCATCCCGGCTCAGGCTGGCTCTCGCACTTACTACCCGCACCCACACTCTCCCACCAATCAGTGCCAACGGACGGAGGAGATTGGCCTTGATCGTCCGCCGGCATACTTGCCAGTGCAATCAGTACCAGGGTGCAGTCCCGAGCCTGAGCATGAAAGTATATTTGTTTTTACCTTGGTTTTTACAAGTGTTTTCAGAGGCCCTCCGAGTCTTCGATTGCTATTTTTGGATATGTTTACTCTCTGGTCTCCACCCCTATATGTACAACGGCCGCCAGTGCCGAGACGAGCATTTTGCGATAGGTCCATAACCCCCGCCTAGAGGTCCTTGAGGAGCAAAGAAGACATTAGGAAAGTGCTCTGAGTCCGCTTACTGTGACCTCCATGCGCTGATCGCCAGGTTTCTCTCTTCTCAATGGCTCCGAGTCTTCTTTTTAAAATCTCGACTTATTCTGGAATCTATACTTGGCCTCCTACGCCAAAATTTGGGGGGAAATTACCTGAAATTTGACCTGTGTAAATGGCAGCAGCTCTGGAGATACTCAAAAACCACCGCTATCCACGCCTGGGGTCCGCCTCCTCCCGTATTGTGACTTCCTTTCTCTCTCCCGATGTTCTTTTGTAGTTCGGACTTTGGGTGCCCCTCTGTCCATTATTGCAAATATTCCGGGTTACTTGTCACAAAAAGAAATCTCCGCCTCTCGGAACACATGATTATCCCCGGAGCGCAGTGAATCCACCATCTGCTTCGATGCACGTTATAGCTATTCCGTGGAGGTCTTGTTTTCCTGAATCAAGAACACGTTAAGTATCTCCCATTCAAGTCATGCCAGTATCGCAAGGCATGATGCGTTCTCCTCCCATCCTACACACACTCTTTCGACTGGTGGCTTTTCTCGCCATTCTGCCAGTGCGTACTATTTAGATACAATCCGCGCTCTCGTGGGAACTGACTGAGGACTTTACAACGTGGTAGTTCACACGCGCCATTCAATCTCAGTTATATCGCAGGGCCATTGACTTTCAACGCGAGCAACGTGACCTCCCACCGGGATGGACTACTCTCGGATGCTACACGTG
The DNA here is from genome assembly GCA_963281015.1 of Lactarius tabidus. Taxonomy (NCBI): domain Eukaryota; kingdom Fungi; phylum Basidiomycota; class Agaricomycetes; order Russulales; family Russulaceae; genus Lactarius; species Lactarius tabidus. The sequence continues at coordinate 2,833,040 of OY725475.1, read as the reverse complement.
AGTTCCGCTTCACTGACCCTCTACGAGGTCTACTTTCTGACGCTTAGCTCACACTAGGACGTATGTTTTCATATTCACGACTCGAAGATTTCCTAAGACACAAAACAATACAGGGACAACGCGCGTCGATATGTCTTCCAAACAGTGTTTTCAGATAGCCAAAACGTGACAGTCGAAAGCTGCACCACGTCATGCGCTTCGCAGAACTTAACGCTGGCCAAATTAGAACACGGTGTGCAATGTTGTACGTTTTCTCGTCAATATATCGCCACATCACGGTCCAAAATGACATTTCTTTCTTCAAAGTCTGCGGCAACAGACCGATAATCGATGGTGCCTCTAACGTTTCTGATCTTGACTGCAAATCGGGCCATAATAGCAATAAAGTGTAAGCCGATCCGTTTGCCATCGTGGCCTTTGTAAATTAGCTGCTCACTCGGAGACGACGTCCAGCGAAGAACGTGATGGGCTGAATCGGGTCTCCATTTACATACTATCTATTCGTGCGAGCAACTCCAGCGTGTCGGTCGTTCCCACCGTGCAGACAACAAACCTTCCTGGACAGTGGCAATATTCTCGGTGCATTGCGTAAGTTTATATGCGCATATACTCGACGCTTCTGCTCACGATTTATGTACTCATCAGCGAACCTATGCCCGCTAACGTGCTCCCTTATCGCATACTCCTTGCAAACAATAACTCTGCAGAAAACTGCCTTGATCAATGCTCAACCTTTGGATATCCCGCCGCGGGTATGGAAAATGGTCAGGAGTGCTGTATGTAGTCCTCTTCCCTGCGTCAGAGCATTGCGCCTCAGCTTACAGAAACAAACCATTCGATTAGGGTGTGGCGATGTGGCAGACATCGCTGATAATGGCGGAAAGACAGCGGCGGAGAGCGACTGTGAAATGCCATGCACTGGTGATCCCCTCCACCTTTGTGGAGGTACCTGGAGGCTGCAGCTCTATCTTTGGAAAGGCAACCTGAACATATGGAGCACGCCCGCGAATATTGGTGGCTATGAGGTACTCCCTTTCCGTCTTGTATGTGAGTGTGACGTTGAAGGACCATCGACGTAGTACCTCGTGGAAGGTCCTGTACCTCCGCTGCTCGCTGCTCTTAATGTCAACGGCAAAATCGCCTTCCTTGAGAAAGGAAAGGGGTCTGGATTAACTGCATTCACTAACTCCAGCGGCGCATACGAGCTTGACCTGAGCCTCATCGATGACGTTTCTCGTGCCTGGCGTACGATGCATATCAAAACGGACGTGTTCTGCTCAGCTGCAGTTATCCTTCCAGATAAGGGTGCACGACTCTTCGATGTTGGTGGTTGGTCGCAAAATTCGTCAGTTGGCCTTCGACTCTATACACCTGATGGATCTCCTGGCGTCAACGGCACGAATGACTGGGAGGAATCTCCAGGCATATTCCAACTTCAGGTAGGTGATGCATGCTCGTCCTCACATCCTGCATATTGGTTCTTAGAAGACCATACTTATACAGCTTGCACGTTGGTATCCGACCGCACTTGTTCTGTCCAATGGCAGTGTTCTAGTGATGGGCGGTTTGATTGGTGCGGGAGGTCCCGACAGCGCTACTCTTGAGATTGTCCCTCAAATCCCCGGTGGAAGTACGCTCATGTCCCTCGATTGGCTCGAGAATACAAATCCCAACAACCTGTATCCCTTCCTTCACATTCTCCCAAGCGGTTCCATCTTCGTCGGTCCGTTTGAACCACTTCACTCACTTCCCAGCCGTTGTTAACATTCAATGATAGGAGACTACAACGATGCGCGCCTTATTGACCAAGGAACCTTTGCTACTGTCAAAGTTCTCCCTCCTATCCCTGGTTCCGTCAATAACGCGCTTGCTGGTCGTAATTACCCATACGAAGGCGCCTCAGTTCTGTTTCCCCTTCGTCCTCCGTACGCAAATGAGAGTACTGTGATGATCTGCGGTGGCTCTGACTCTGGTGGCAATGCGCTCGACAATTGTGTGTCTATCCAACCTGAGGCAGAAAACCCGACTTGGGTCATCGAACGGATGGTTCGTACATCCTTCAATTTCCTCATCTGAACATCGAATGACGGCCTGCTTTTTAGCCCTCTAGACGCGTAATGCCTTGCATGGTCTCTCTTCCCGATGGCACGTTCATGATCATGAACGGCGCGCAACAGGGTATTGCTGGCTTCGATGACGCAGAAAACCCGAACTTGTCCGCGCTTCTCTACGACCCTTCGCAGCCCGTCAATGCGCGTGTCTCCGTTCTTAACAATACGTCCATAGCGCGGATGTATCACTCAGAGGCAACGCTCCTTCAGGACGGCCGCGTGCTCGTATCAGGCTCTGACCCGAACCCGAACGGAGAGCAAACATTCCCAGAGGAGCTGCGGATCGAGGTGTACATCCCACCGTACCTGAACCAGGGCCATAAGCCGCCCATCGTGACAATCCCGAACACGGACTGGGCCCATGACGTGCAGTATCAGATAAACATACAGCTTTTCCAAGGCCAGACGTCTGGCATGAGAGTGTCGCTAGTCCTGGTGACAGCGAGTACTCATGGGAACACCATGGGTGGCCGCGTGATTTTCCCTGCATTCCAGTGTTCGGGAAATGCCTGCCATGTCACCGCCCCACCGAACCCGTGGATCGCGCCACCGGGGTGGTACCAACTGTTCATCCTGGACGGGCCGACACCGTCAACTGGCGTGTTCGTTCGGATCGGAGGTGACCCAGCACAGCTCGGAAATTGGCCCGCTCTGCCGGGCTTCCAGCTTCCAGGAACCTGACCGACTACAGGCGAACCCCACGCCCAATTCCTCGCAGAATACGTTTCTAGTGCTCTCTTTCTCTCACTCGTTTATTTTCTTGGCCAACGCTCGGCGTTGGCGCTTCAGAGACAACTCATTCTTTTTTGAGGGACACTTTCTTTGGACATTGTTACTCAACACCCTTACACTCCTTTTCACGCGAATGCTGATCGTCGAGGTACAGCCGTCTTAGGAAGCTTCGTTACTCACATTGGGAACCCCCGTAACTCGCTCACTTTGCCTTGGCGGCGCCACTTCTTACAAGGCGTACAATAATAGATTCGAAACAAACCTCCTTACAAACCTTCATCGTCGACTTGCACGCTCTCTTCTGCCTTCGCCCCCTTGTTATTTTCCACCGTAGCTCAAAATCTTGCATAATGGCCCCCGTTGTAAGATCCCTGGATAGTTAAGTGCCAGTGGTCGAATTCAGAGGTTATTTGGGCAATGCGATACAGAGCGATCGCGTCCCTAGATGGTACCCGGTCCAACTCTATCGTTGGTACTCAGGAATAAAAGGGATTTATTTATTTTTAAACAGACAATGCTCGTCTGTGCTGGGTGGATCTCTTTCTGCTACCGTGACTTTTACTAACTTGAATCGGAACGACCCAGACTGAACCTAGTCACCAGCTCTGTTGAATCCAAACGCGAAACATGCCTAGTTTCATCGAATCATCGGAAATAAAATGCGATATTTAAGGGATTTCTCCATTTCTCATGAGCACTTCCCGGAGTGCAGGTTATATATGAGTTGTAGTGATGATCACCACGTACCGACTTGGACGTTACTCAGGACCTGTCTGCAGCTGCGAGCTGCGAGCAACACACTGGAAGGCGTGAAAGGCGAGCCTCAGGAAGCGAGTGCAGTTTCGAACTCGCTACTGGTAGCGGGTTGGATTGCCAGTGTGAGCTTGCGTTTGAATGCCGGGAGCGTTGTTGGTGCAGTGAGTGTCACCATCAAACTTGCCATCATGGGCCTGACGTATTGATAACGCGCGCGGCCTAGACCCGCGGCTGGGGCGAACTGCCACTGACAGCTGCTGGTAACGCTTCCTGCATGCTTCCTGAGTAAAAATACGCCTTCGGACTCAATCCTTTGAACAGAGATGGGCACATACAGTGAGACCCGCTTTCGCTGAACACTCACTGGCAGGAACAAAGGGGGTACCGGAATCTTTCGAAGAGGTGGAGAGCGATCATTAGTGAAAGCACTACCATGCAGAAGGAAACCCGGCAACGTTGCCGTCACTTGATGACACAATCCCATACCTAGGTCCTGCCGTATACAGGAAATTTGGAAAGCTTTCTTGCGACCGAGGAGGTGACTCGGAGGACGTCCAGGAGTTAGCGTTAAATTTAAAGGGTGATTTCCAGGCAAAGCAGGTGGCATTGTTTAGCCATGATTGGGAAAAAGGATTCGATCATAAGTGACGACTAGCTATGTCTTCACCAAGCCATCAATATAGTCAAGAGTATGCAAGTCACCGGGTGGCTACCGGACAATTGAGACATTATATTATGTACAGGGTTGGTAAAGTAATGCCTATTAAACAAGCGAAATCTCGTGCGCTTGCACGAAATGATCTATTCAGGGAACTCGAAGGTTATCGTTTACCTACCCGCTCATACTGTCAAAAACTCCAGATAACGGGGACACAGGGTACTTTTCTCTATCAAAACCTATGACACTGCCCGAGAACGACGTGTCGGAGAAAACCGAAACTGGCGGAAGACTCTTCGGGACAGCTATTTTCGTGCTTGGGTCATCCTGCGTGTCGCACAGAGATGAGGCACCCGCGGGTGCATTGAGCTGGGTGAGGGTGGCAACTACAACGCCTTCTGGTCCATCGAGCGTCTCGCGGAGGTTATCTCGTGAGTTCAGGCTGGGATAGGAAGTCAGGGTTCCAGAATATGGTGCAAGAATAACGAACGGCAAAACGCACATAGACATGGACGCGCAGAAATAAAGTCGATTCATAATGAAAAACGACGGAGTGAATAATAAAACATTTCGATACTTGGCGAGCTTCATTCAAAAGGTCAAACAGTCGTTGACAAAAGGATACAGGTGGGGAAAATCGATATACCAAAGTAACGCAAGAGATAGCAAACACTCTACAAACGACACAATTGTTAGAAAAGAATCGCACACCATCGGCGATCTGGCTCACAGATTGAGTGCGCCGCAATTGAGAGCATAAATCGCAAGGAGGTTCAGCACGTTTTTTGTTCTAGAGAGCCAGTGAAAACAGAGTAATGGCAGTTTTGGGGACGATGATGCCAGAGCGTACCTCCGAAATTGAGTGCGGTTGCTCAAGAGGGTATAGACCATTCCAACTGTGATAAGGACGTCGCAGAGAAGCTTGCAGGATACCGCTGCAATGGAGTACCCCTGGTATGCACAGCAATTTGAGATTATGGCCCACATCACTGGGCAAGCAACAAACGTGCCTGAAAGTGACTGCCAGGCTCGTGTAAGTGTTGCAAGCTGTATGCAGAAGTGAGAAAGCAGAAGGAAAAGAACATGTGCCACTGCGGCTGACTCTTTCGTACTGAACACTGAACAGGAGGCCTTAGTAACCCACAAATAAAGAATCAGGGGGGAGAAATACCAATCCCAAAACCTTACAAAAGTCGGTTAGAAGGTGAAGGTCTCGAGGCATGCCACCGCAGAGGAACTTACCGAGTTCTGTCAGTGAGATGGCGGACTGCTCTTATGAGTGGAAGCCAGCTCCGAACAGAGTGCGTATACGTACGACCGCTGCTGGCAGGTATAGAGAACCCCCTCTTACTGGACTACATAAGTCTTACACAGATGAACGACACCAGTGGGCTCACGATGATAGATCCTATACGCGTAGAAGCTACGTTCTTTTCATTAAGAGTTCATAAGCTCCCCATGAAAACGTACTGCTGTACACAAACGTCAAGAACAACTGGTAGCTTATGCATGAGCATTGCGGATAAAAGTTGGTCACAAAAGACTGACGCACTTCCAGATAAAGCTATTGCCTTTAGAGGGATGTTGCTTTGTAAGTCTCAAGATGATATCTTCGAGGCGGTAGACGTACGGGAAGACTCCTAAAGTCAGGCCTCATAAGAACCAAAAGCAGAACAATACTTTTGGAGTGGCATACCATGGAACGAATACTATGGACCGATAATCCCCGAAATTTGTGACGCCAATATGATACGTTGTATAAATAATGAAAGCCATGTTGACCGAGTCACCGAGCCTAGTCGAAGATGGAAGATGTTACTATCGTGAAGTAGACGGCAAGGCTTTCGGAAATGTGTACATCAAAAAAACGACCTGAAACGGCTTCATTAATATCCTGAGCATGGGTGAATGTGGGGCACGTACAAAGGACTTTAGGGGCCACCGATCCCTCGAGCAGTGACTATTAAAGTAGGAATAGACTTGCAATAAAGTAACCCCATAGATACTGGATGGCCAATCAGGCTCGGTCAGGTCTTGCGACGGTGTATGATAGACTGTGAGGCGCACACAGACGAGAGGATCGTGCCGATGAGCAACGCCCCGAGGGTGTTGTTTACGGGGATCGATGCGGGCATGACGAAAAAGATCAAGAGAGAATAAGAACTGCGGAAACGAAAGGGGAGAAAAGGTCGACGACGGGAGCAGTCGATTGAGTGACCCGACTGACAGAGTTCTTGATAAATGCCTGTCTTGGCGCCTGCATAAATATAAACGAAGACGAGTGGTCCCATCAGGAACGTACCTGCGTGGGAACACTTCACAGCCTTCGGTCCTTTTGATCAGTGAATCCGCCAGCTTTCATGCCGACCGTGTCTAGAAATGTTCAGCCGTTGACAAGAGCCATATCACTGCCATATCCACGAGCTAAACTGAGACGAGACCATAGTGATCTCCCCACGGCCTGTGAATTAGGCCTATTTCTAAGAGCCCGGGCCTAAGACAAACTAGGTTGACCAGGCGCCCTGCGCCCTGCGGCGCAGCAACTATTACGCGGATCATCCTACGTACCTTCTTAAGTGCCAGATTCGACTCCGGTTTTTGGTGCCGTGGCTCCGATTTTTCAACCTAACAGATCCCTTAAACGCCCTTACCAACAGGTGAGGACTCGCTAGTAGATGGTATCTCTAGATCCAAGAAGGCTTCTCACATAAATGCGCCTCCACCATCAGTCCGAAAACATGCTTACAAACATTCATAGTAGCATCTCGCTCGGGCGGGTTGGGTGGGACCAAGAGCCTGTCGTTCGCATCAAAATGGAGAAGTAGTAGCAGGACATAACGATGGTATGGAGTCCCCTGCACAGCTTACGAGGCACCCAAGGCGTATGCACAATGGAAGGGTGATGGAGAGCAGACGGCGTAGAGGGGCTAACGTCAGCCTGTTGATAAGATCACGTCGTCCTGACGTTTACATGATGAGAATGAAAATAGAAGTGCACGCGGTCAATGGAGGCGTGACTTGAATGACTGATCCTCTTTATCCGGAAAGTCTGCGTGCGATTCAGAATGTGTCAGCATTGGATAGGCAGCACATCAAAACGTGGGGGCAGGATCTTGGGCAGGATATATAAATTGATTGTCTCAACACACGAATATAGCTGCGAGTTCGACGAAATTCTTCGGCGGACACTGGAAAGACCATATATTTCAACTGTTAGCTCGAGCACATAGCAGGCGCCTTGAATGAGGTGCATCTGGTAAAGACGGTGCATCTGGAAGTATAATTAGAATGGTGTATTGAGCTGGGAGGACAGAGGGGTAAAGCAACCTACGAGTAGGTCCAAAGCACCTTCGTTTCGCCAGCGTTGTTCAACATGTTAACGGTTAAACTTCTGACCAAGAGTCCGGTCAGTCAAATCGCAGAGAAGCGGCTTGGGAGCACAGACCACTTGCGGCTTTCCACCTCGCCTCTGGCAGATTTACTTGAGCCAGAACCTCGGAGCACGTCTAACCGTCTTTTTGCGTCTTCTACACCCTCAGTAGCTCTCATCCCTTTCTTCAGAAGTGCGTCAGCTTCAGTGATGCTGCAGCCGTGTCGGATCGAACGTAGGCGAGAGCCTGGTCATAACGCAGAGATGACGACGGAGCGACGGGTTGATTCCATCCACGTGGACTCTTGAGATGAATACTTGGGTGTATGCGGGAGATTTGGGGTTCCTGCAACACTTTGTCCTGCGTAGAGAGGCAGGTGTCGAGACTGGATCAGCCTCGTGTGGGACAGCCGCGTTGAACGCAGTGAATGGAAGAGAAGGGGATAAGTTTCGCGTTCTCGCCTGCAAGCGACCACGTGACTACTTCCAAGTCCGACTCGGAAACTGCCACACCGTCACGGTTTCGTCCTCATCAGTGTCCCAACATCATGGATGCTTCTGCGGCAATCATGTGTCGCAGGACGCTGTCGATGGATTTTATCATTCATTATAGTCTCATGGCTTATTCTCTACGATCTCTACGGTGCTCCGCGTATTCTCCGTCTTCCTCGAGATTTCCTCGAGATTCTTAACTTCTTCGTAACCCTTAAAGAGCCGACTTAATAGCTAATTGGTCTTGTGAGTTCACCTGACTTTCATTGCTTTGCTTGTCGAGGGTCAACTCAGTAACCTGCCTTCTTCTGCAAGTTGCTGGGCTCGGCGCAAGTTGTCATCTCACGGTTGTCCGCTCCCGCCATCTACCTGGAGTATAAGATGGTCCACATGGTTGTCGTAGGTGATAGTTACGCGCATCACACATCAACCTCGGTTGGTACAAACGACATTCTGTGCACTTCCTACTACCTTGTCTTTACGCAGTTTGGTCGCTTCTTCTAACATCAACTTATAACTGCCCGCCTCGTGTACTATGGCGTGATATTCGCTGTTACGGCTGGCTCACAGAATAAGTGAGCCTTGGTGGTAGTCTATGCGCTCTCAGATAGTACTAGGAGGGTGAACGTGTAGAGCTTGTTGCCTATGCTGGAATATATATTGCTACGAACAGACTCGCGTCCATGATGTATCATATTCTTGGCTGCAGCTTAAGCCGGTTTGCATACCAGCGAGCTGCCATCGTTCAGTCGTGGAGCTTGGACACCCACATTGTCTTCCCCAACCTCTCCAATTTCTGTCTCTGATTGAGTTCTGGCATCGTGCTTGCATGATCGGTGGCGTTTAGAAGTAACTGAGCACAGTGTCCCTAGCCTCTACTAATTCTCGATGTTGTCTGGTGGCTTGTTGTTATTCCAACTGCTCAGCTTGACTTTGCGTATCCATCGTTGTTCTATTTCTGAGGCGTTATTCATCACACTGTTGCTTGTGGCACTGCCGCTCAATTTTGGTCTCATTGTCGGTCAAATCCGGTCTGTAGATCTACAGTAGTATCGGGCTCGCCAATCCCTCTTCTAGCCGTATGTAGATGATATGCTCTGTTTATGATCCCTTTCTTTCTGTTGTTCGTCCTCGTCTTGATCCCTGCACTTCATGATTTGAATGGTCTCTCTTGTAGATTGGACGGTGTAAGGATCAACATTGGTCTACTCGCGCTACAACCCTAAATTATGAGCGCACACCCAAGCTTTGGCCTCTTTTTTCTTACAGTGATCTGCATTCCCCACACGCACGAGCAGGACATACGTCCTCAATAATGTAAGGGATGCAGTAATAGGACGGCATTAGTAGGAACTGTTGAAGAGCTCGAATCCGCCGCGCTATGCTCTGCCTGTCTCTCAACTTTCTGGTACCGCGGTTCGATATATCATATATATTCAATTGCCAGTGGGTGAGACTGTCATACTACCAACCTGAGTCTCACCTTTATTTTAGTCGCGGTGAAATTTAGCTTGAACAACCTCTAACTGAGATATTGGTTGCGCAACAGAGACATCAGTCTGCTGACATTGACGAGAGCACCATATTCCCCGCTCACGCAGCATGTGGACATGAAGGGAGCCCATCTGACGGGCATTCTGCAGTTTCTTACTTGTTCACCATCAGGAAAAAGCCTCCGCGCTAACGAGCGATAATCCGTCACTAAATTATCGATAATCTGAGTAATGGAGATAATGGACATATAATTGGCGATAATACTCGTTCGCCCACGAATAATTACGATAATATGAGATAATTTTGCCGATCGCTAAACGGGTTTATGTAAAATGAATTACAAAGTTCCAATACCGTGAATGCGTTCCACCCCTGTGGAACATGGGGCCCAAAAACTGGCAACAGATGTACACTACGAATGATAGATGTAACAGGGATAATACTGGCATGCCGCCGGCCATTTTGTGTAAGCCTTGTTACCTTGCGCAGATGGTGGTTTGAGCCGCGGGTTATAGGAATGGGGGAGAACCATTCAACATAGGCGAGATATCCAGGAGGTGGTGTATTTGGAGCCGTGAAAACCTCCTCAACAACTCATTTTGGTATCTCAAACACTACTCGCACTTGTACTATACGATGACCTGTGTAATAGTGAGGTTGGAAAGACAGTTTGATACTTTGAAAGACTTACCATCGGTTCCGTGCGTCAATCCATCTTGACTTGCAGATTTACCGCAGACAAGCGCTGTGTCAAATCGAGATGGGACTTGGCGCCCACATGCATCCTTTTGTTCCGGCCGAACTTGAATACTGTCAACTATTTCAGATCCATCAGGACTTGAGAATTTGATTCTATGGTGTACAGGAACTGAGCGGAATGGAATGAGGGTGTCAGAAGCGAGAGCAGATAGTGCTGCCCCAGAAGCCGCAGGGTTGTTTGTCCGAGCGATGAAATCTGCAAGCACATCTTGAAACTCGATGGCACCATATTTTTGTGCAAGGTCGTCAAACGAGACTGCCTTGAGTGTCGCAGTTTGAGCTATCTTCAAGCTTCGCGCACCAGGGCATGGAGGACCAATTGGCATTTTAGAGGGGGTAGTATCCCCATTTGTCCGTTGCCGCCATTTGATGAATGAGGAATGAAGTTGTACCTTCTCGCGGCGTCCCAGCCAAGTAGTCATCTGATAGTATTCGTCCTTGTGATTGGTCGCTCCAAAAGCTAGTTTCGTGAAATCAATATGAAGCCGCTCTGTTTGTTCTGTGTTATAATTGTCAGTTGTACCAAAGAGCCGGATCGACGGGACATAGTGAGTCAAGGAATGTAATTTTGGTATTTTGAAGTGATTGCAAGTGCCGAGATCAACAAAAACTTCTTTATTGTTGTGGAACCGAGAAAGGGACTCTTCCATTCACACGAGAGTATTTGAGGAATGCAAAGGTAACTGGGCCAGATACAGGAAGTCTAAAAGCGTGCGCACAGCCGAAATGATCTGCGGCGAGACTTGACCATCAGGGACCGGGAGATCAAGAACCAGACCGAGCAGAAAGCGGGACATGTTTTTGTGCTCTTTGCCTGTTATACGACTGAGTGACGATATCCCTTTGGCAAAGATCGAAATGTGGTGATTGGGTGGAATGGATCGACATCGTGCGTCGATTTCCAATGAACCAAAAGTGTTGATGAGCCAAGCAACCAAGTGTTTGAAGACACCTTGCAGTAACTGATGAAGTATATCCGGTGCGATAGATATGAAAACGTCGGTCAATGGGAGAGTCTCCCAAAACGGGTGGAAGACCGGCTTCTGGCCTGCCTCACGACAGGCCAGGTGAAATGCATGTGCATCACCATCCGACAGGAGGTATGCATCCCTGGCTTTGTCGTAATCACGCGGAGGGAATGTAGTATGGGTACCTAGCTCGTCATAAGGTACCAGACATTTCGGGCACCGGTTGTTGTATGTGCAGGTTACGAGAAGTTGCTCCGGATAGTCACCAACAAATACAGCATAGATGGGATGGCACTGGTGCCAGATGCCATCGCCGCTCATCATCGGAACGCCGGTCTCGCCGCAAGCTGTAATTGGGGATAAGATAAGTTGCATGCAGCTATGGTAAAGGTTCGACATTGCACGACGACGACCAGTCTTATTCGCAATATCTTCCAGCTTGGTGGTGGGGATGTAGGCGACCAGGATCTGTGCGTGGCGTGAGGGCTTTCGTCGAATTTCCTTTGGAATGTTGCCAATGGTGAGATACACTGGGTATGCTGTCTTGCCGCGGAACAGTGTTAATTGGGTCTTGTCAGATGAAAGAATGACCGGGATGACCGTGGCGCCCGGTCGGTTTGATTCGAGGGTCGTCTGTCAATACAGCTGTTTAGAACTATTCCAGGTGTAGCATAGACTTGCACACCTGTACGGCCCACCACCAATCTCCAGTGTACATCTCATTGAAAACGCGGGCCGTCTTCTCTTGATCCGCATAGTGGCGTTCAGGTGCAACGGCCAAGTCTTGAGCGAACTCAGGGTCACCATAGATACATCGGATGCACGCTAATATGTTCTGGAAATGTAATTCCAGAGTTTTGCCTCCAATGACCAAACTGCGGGTCTCGAATGGGGGGCGCCCAGGGAGCTCCTTGTCGATAATATCATTCAGCTGTTTCATGGAGCTGAATGATAGGCTGAGTTTATTGACAACCTGTGGCGATCTGTTAGCAACACAATAAGAACAAGTTGGTGAGCACATACCTCTGGTATCGCCAACAATTCTTCCATTGCCGAGGAAGTGGGACCACGCATTTTTGCCCAACGAGCAATCTCCCAGTCACACTGGGAGTGAAAGGGTGCCCAAACTGAGGATCCGAAGACTTCACGACTTGTGTGATAAATCGAAACGCCTTCATCTGTTCCTATAATCGGCGTGCCTGGTCTACCATATGGAAAGTGCTCGACAATAACTTGATGCAAGGTGTCCGAGCCATTGGTGTTGGGCTCTGTAGCTCGTGCTGGGGCTGGTGTCTCTGGCTCAACAAGGGGTGCAGTGAAAGGTGCCGGTGTCTGTGCCTCGACAGGTTGATCTGGTTCTGGGTTAGTAGATGAGGACGGCATGGTTGCCATTTCTTCTAGTAGATCAGCGTCGGCAGCGTCGGCAGCGTCAACAATGTCGCTGGTGTGCGCAGCAGTGAGATTGGCATTGGCAGCATCACTAGTGCATGCAGCGTTGACAGTGCGAGCTGGGTCCAGCCCAGCAGTGTCAATCTCTTCAGGGAATAACTCATTTCCACCTGCGAACACCGTACAATCATATCAACTACTCTTAAAATGATATATTCAACGCACCATGAGATTCATTCCTTAGGTCGATCCCGCGATCATTGCCTGACCCAGGATTTGAGTTCAGTGCTAGCGAAGTCCCTGCACCGGACTCTGTCTGAAACACGGACGGTGTTATCAGGGCCATTTGGATGGCGTGACATGCGGTGTTCTGAGGCTTGCTGAGGTGTTGAGAATGGCCACATGGTTTGAAAACTTTATCACACCCACGGCAACGGATCTGAGGCGCGTGCATTGATGAGGGTGGATGACAGAGAGCTGAGGCACAGTCAAAAAAATGAGCAACGATTCTGGGTTATAAAAGGAGGGCTCACCTTGGGCTGGATCCCCAATACGAACACAGTCTTTACTCACCTATCCACTCCCCTCTCTTTTATTGTCTTCCATACTTCTTTTGTCTATGGCACTGCACACCCGTCGATCTCACACAAAAGGCCCTGCGGATAGTGCCCAGGGCAAAGAGAACAAAGGTCAAGTTCCATTGCAAAGTTCTACTCTCGTCAATACAAAAATCCGCAGCAAAGTCGCTGCACGAAGGGTCGATCCCGAATCTCAGTCCCAAAGCGTGCAATCAGGTGGGTGCACAACTAGATAGAGTCAGACACGGCTGACACGATCATTAGCGCTTGGGAAACGCACCTATATACCCACTCAAACCCCAAGCAACACCCATGGCTCTACCCTGGAGTTCTCAGATAAGCAGGCCAAAACTGTGAAGAAAGCTCGAAACATTGGTAAGTCCTTCAGCCGATAACAATTATATATACGTACCAACGGTCCATTCCAAGGTCCTGCCCATGGCCGTCCGATGCCTCTCCTGCTACCCGGTGGGAGTGAAGTCGAAAGTGGCGAGTTTGCCAGCAACAACGGTGATTTCACCATCCAGCAGCGCAAAGCCGGTAGTGTTGTGAAAGGCAAACGAGTCGAGTTAGAATGCAGTGAGTTGTTTGCTTACCAAATGTGTTTGTGTATGTTGTCACCTTTCAACTTACAAAAATTTTCAGTGTCATCTTTTTACCCAGGACATGGTGACAACACCCATGTCCTCGCACGACTTGACCACAGAAACCCCGCTTTCCATGCTCCTGCAGTGGACGACGAGGATATCGAGACTGACAAAGACTCCGAAGACGACGTCCAGGCGGTCAAACTGGCTCTCAAATATCCCAACAAATTTTCCAAGTCTGTGGCTAATGAGGTAAGCTCACGACGATCTTCACATCATAACTAATAGCTACTCCAGAGGCCATCGTGGGTATTATCTGGTACTTCTGAGCCCGAGAAATCAGGTAGTCAGAGTTCGGCTGCGTCTCTCAATGACTCTGTCAGGTCTACTGGAGCCGGCGTGAAGCTTTCCGGTGAGCAGCCTCTTATTTCTCTTTCTGTCGCGACTCACATGGACTTGAGTTGTTGCTACTTGACCGAAAAACACTGTGTCGCCCGGTTTGGAGTGCCTCGGGCTGGTTGGCCAATCGACACCGATCTGATATTTGCCGTGGGGTCTACTAAACTGTCCCTTCTTAACCAACGTCCTATTGTCTGCGCCGTCATTCAAGAGGCAATTGAAAATCTTCGGGCCACCTTGCTATTTGCTAACACCTTTCCGGATGTTTGTTCGGCACTCACGCTGATCAAGGACTGCCTTTTCACTGCAGCTCTGCATCTTAAACCTGGTGCCACTGAGGTGCTTGACCGGCTCACTCACGACCAAGAATATTTGTTGAAGATGACGCCTCTGGTGAGTGTTTGTGAGTTCGAGATGACATCACTGAAATTTTTTCCCAGCCGCACGCTCGTATCTGTCTAATTCGAAGTGAGATCAAGGACCGCTGCAACGCCATCACCATGAACGGTTTCCTGGTGTTTGGTTCGGCATTGGATACTATCGAATATGTTTGCAAACAACTGTCCCACTATACGTACACTTTCCCCAGGGCCACCATGGTAAGTTGTACGGCCTCAATAAGCCCATGCTGATATCTGTTAGAACAATGCTCCGAATGTGTTGGTAATGCGCTCTCGGCCTTATCAAAACGATCGGATCATCACTGTGATCTGTGACATGTTCTTTGTTGGCAGGGCTGCATCTTTTGCCCACAATTTCCAATACCTTTTCCCGACATATGAAATTGCCGATGGAGAAATTGTTCTTGAGGTTCCAATTCCGATGGTGGCCCTTGTCACAACTGCGGTAAGTCCATTTTTTGGCTTATGTATTGTGCTCACTCTCCGTGTTAGTTGTATGCCGTGCTCTACGAGTGGCACACTGGAGATCATCAACTTGCAGAGTTCTCGGCCAATGTGTATTTGGACGTGTATCAAGGCCACGTCAATACTTTGAACCATATTCAGGAGAGGCGTGAGGGTGTGTTCCACCTTATGATGGTCGACATTTATAAACAAGCCAAGTAAGTTTTAATCGCATACAATCTGTTTTTGTTCTGATTAGTTGTGACCCAGCACCCTGCCCATCGGAAATGAACCAAGCCCTGCGGTTCAAATTGCAGAGATCAATCTCGACAATCTTGACGGCTGATAGGTATTATTGAGGTTTCAACACCTCTTCTTCAATGTGGTACACTGTAAGTGGAACAGAATGAGTTCGAATATTAGGCTGATAGGACTTCGACCTTGCCAGCCAACAGTGTTCCTCCCTCCTCCAGACTATACCTCTTTTGACTTTGATTTAACCTGTGTGCATCGCATGGCCCAATGCTCGTGATGTCAGCCTTATTCCTATCTACTACTTCTCGTCCCTCTTTTCCGGTCTTGTGTTTATCTCCTGATCATTCACATAATGCCGAAGTAATTTTGTGATAATTTTTGACTAGCCTCGTGAAAATTTGGTGACAATATACCGATAATTTGGTGATAATATACCGATAATTTGTTGCCCAATTGTCTGAAAATTGTCTGAATTATCGATAATTTATCGTGGGGACTAAACAATCCGCGATAATTCGATAATCGCGATAATTTTCGATAAATTATCGAAATTATCGCGGACCGTTTTTCCTGATGACGATCGCCGCTTCCTCAATTAAATTGTGTGTAATGTCGCGTAGGGCTGGCAAATACCGCGGCGGTCATCTGGGGCCACATACTGTATGTCCGAGTCAGCCCAGGAATCAACAAGCTCGTATGCCGGCACCCGACGATCGCGCCGACTGGCAGATCTGAGACCTAAACCACAATGGAGCACCTGTCCGATGTCCGGTGCTTTGAGTCAGATTGAAAATCCACAGCACGTGGATCCAGACTCTTGCCGTAAGTGACCGCGGCGCGTGTCAGGAGGGGGTTCCTTTACGGCACATCCGCCGTGGTGCCATCGTGGTTCCAATGCCAGTGCGCTCATTTCGCCTTTGTTAGGCCTGGTTTAGTTGGCCTCAAATGTCGTTTAGTTCGCTCTCGATAGGACTAATTCGGTGAACAAATCCTTCCGGGGTTCTCGCGTTTTATTCCACTTTTCTTCCTTTCCTTTTCCTGGGATCATGGAAATTTGAATCGCTAGAGTCCATATTACTATTACTCACTCATACGTTGTCTCTTCATTTGACTCCGGGAGAGAATTGCCAGATGTAAATGTTGGCTGAAGAGCGAGCATCAAGATCTGCAGTAAATTGCACATGAGAAGAAGCCCCAATCCAAAACAGGGATCTCTTCCGCGGCTGGTTAACCCTCACGGATAGAGCTTTGACGCAACAATAAAATAAATGCGGTTGCATAGACTTATCTCTCATACCTCACACGCGGACATGGAAATCGAAATATGAAGCACCTGTCCATGAGAATGACACAAACCAGATGCGAGTGTGGGCATACGTAGCAGACCCGTATCAACATTAACAGGTGACTGGTGGCGTCTCTCCGCGGCGCACGAACGCTCTAGCTGGCTACGTGGCCCTCCGCGGAGCAGCGGGGAGGAAGCACGGACGATTGAGGATCGGTACAAGCTTCGGCCGTAGGGTGGCAGGGTTTTCAAAGTATGAGCCCCTGCTTATCGACGGTTCAAGACAACAGACAACAGTGCTTGCTGTGTATCCTGCAGCGACCAAGATATAGCTTAGAGTGTCGGTGTCGTGTGCTATAGGAAATGTACAAAATCTACAATTAGAGGACAAAAGTGGGCTGAAAGCTGGAAGACGTAACGCTTTGGCAATGATCCACCAAGAAAGTCATAGTTTACGAGAACTGCCTTCCCAAAGAAGAGTTAGAACTCAACGGAAGGCGATCAGAACGTGGAGATAATGAACAAGATGCCAGAAGAAGTTTGCATAGAACTTTCGAGATCGACGGGGTGAGAAGAGTCAGGATGGCCGACCAAGAACACGTGGTGAAACAACACGGCCGTCTTCCCCGACACACGGCAGGACCTATCGGAGATGTATGCGTAGCCCATGGAATCGCGTTGTCCTCGGTGTATATCGTGAGCAACTTCTAAGAGATGTGTAACGGTAGCTCGGCCGTTGAGCCCGAAATCTTATCTTTTGTGCTATTCTCGGATCTCTCGGATCGCTCGGACCATCAATATCTCGAAGTCTTTCGCGTTTCATTCGCCTCATGTTCTCTTTGTCTTAAACCATCACCTCGTCGTCCCTTTCACCCTTTATCTTACTCTCCTTATTCTACAACGCCCTTCTGCCGTCGTCGGATGTCCCTCGATCGCCCCACCTTACCATTCACGGCTCGACTCATCACCAACTGCGACATCGACGACCTCAAGGCATTTTTCCTTCATCATTCAACAACCCTTATGGCTCCCACTCCGACGTTCCTTACCGTCACCTGTACCATCACCCTCGGCCGATCAACATCGTGCCCGCGTCTCTAGTCTCGTCAGGAGGATCGGTGTCGCGCTCTCTGTCTCGGGCACAGGCGCGCCCAATCTTTCTTTGATTTTACTTACTCTTTCTAACCGTTTTATTGTACTTTTAGTGCGCCTCGTTACGACCTCCGGCGCTGCTACTCGGCCTCGTCTTCTCGCTCCCCGAACCCTCGTTCCTACCTACGCCTCGTGTTCCGCGCCTCGCGTTTGCCTCGCGTTTTCACCCATCGACTTCCCTCTTCCATGAACCCTTTTCGTTTACTTTTTCCCCACTTCGCCGTCTTCCCCTCACAACTTTCGACTTCGACATATTTCCATTCGTTTAACCTTAGGTACAGTTCGCAATGTATAAAAGGCTCGCGTTCGTGATTCAATGGAGTTGTCGAATTTCCCCACTTTTCCTCTCTTCCTCCTGTTCGTCCGGCGTGAACAACTTGATAGCTTGGGTTCGGTCTTAACGTCGAAGACACCCTCGTATATTAAGTATTCGCGTGTTTTCTATCTACTTCAAGAACGAAACTTGCCCTTCTTCCGCGAACTTGCTAACCTTCTCTTTTTCCTTTTAGATAAACTTCTCGCGTTGATCTCCTCTCTCGGAGCGACGCTGAATCTGCCCTCTCTCCCCCCCCTTCCTCGACACCCACGTCCCGACTCACGCCTCTTCTTCCTCCCCTTCATCTTGTCATTCCGGTTCCGGCTACACATTCTCGCGCTCGTTCCGCGGCTGCTGGCAACCCCCTCCACATCATACCTCAACAATCCCCCTCTCTGCCACACGATCTTCACGCACGCACTTACGAGCGCGTACAGATGTACATGACCATGAGAACGGCTACCCTTAGATTCGGTGTCATATCGTTCCCGGTTGATCTGGAACGAAAGGAATTTAGAATAGCCGACAGGTAGATAGAGAGAGACAGCTATCTTACGTAACATACTGTGCCGAATCACCCTGGAGGGAATGTCTTTAGCAGATGCCAAGATGCTGGAATATGAATATGCAGCTTAGCCGGTATGGACAGTCACGTCGTCGTCCAATTCTAGAAAATTTTACATCAGTACAAACACGAAGCCCAGAAAACATCGCCCCGACAGTATGGCCTGTCATACTTGAGATCCGACTCGAGGAAGGGAGACCGAGGCCCAAACTAGTACGAATCAAGATGATGTACTCTTCGGTACTAGGCTCTCCCTCCCACACATCTCCTGGCGTGCAAGGTCGAATTGAGTTGTGAATATCCACAAAATCTGTGGCGACTTGTGATGGCAGGTCACTAAACCCGACACTTAGTAGATAGCAATACGTTTAGTACACGCTGAAGCACTCGGATGTGTTCACCGCATCTGTTCTGAGTGCTCAGTGGTTCGAGCTGCGTCACTGCGTGCCAATGCCAGTGGAAATGGTCGGGTAAGAGCGAAGTCAGATTTGGGTAAAAATGTTATTCCTAAATTTGCGGGAGCAAGGGAGGCACAAGCCACACTGGCAAGCGATGATGAATGTAGTTGGCGATAGGTCAACCTAAGTTGCAATTGTGGGAACTTTGCGGGTCTTATCACGACCACGTGACCAACTTAGCTCCCTCTTCATCTGTTCAATTTCTTTCTTTTGCTGGATCTTCACGTAATACAAAGCTGCTCATAGCGCTCACTTGCTCTGCAGAACCGAAACATTTGGTTTGCACTAATCTCCATCGATTATCAAAATGGTGGCATTTCTCAGTCCCATATCATTGCCATCCAAGCCCAGCGAGCTGATCAGGGTATTTCTTCTTTCCCCTCGTATTCGATGCTCTCCTTATAAAAACCTCCATGCCACACGGTGTATTGACCCTTCCAGTTAATATTTGATTCACCGAAAGAGCTCTCCGCGTTTTGACCGAACGACATGAATCTTTGACTCAGCCATCTGTATTGTGTGAAATCGGTGTCCAGAGCCCCGTCCTTAACGAGCTCCTGGATGAAACTTCCGTGCTACGCGGTCCCTTGCCTCTAGTCGATTCTCCGTTCACTGAAGGGCGCCCACCCACAGGTTTTCTACGCCGTCCCCAACGGATTCGGTAATCAATGAGACGTGTCTCAGCCATTCCGTAGAGTTCTAGGATCGTCTCTTCCTAGGATAGGCGAGCCGTGGGCTCTTCATGCTCCTATGTTCTCGGAATGAGATTACCTTAAGAGCCTCATCCCATCCCGTTCAAGTTTCATCACCGCATCAACATGGCTAGCGTGAAGCCTGCTTCACTCTTTCAACTTGTCGCTTTGCTTGCAGTTGCCAGTGTCTCTGTACGTGTTAAGCTTGTTTCTTGTGTTTTCTTAGCCACTTATACGAATGACTTGGCTCTCGGAACAATAGTTCATAAGAGCAAGCCCCTTACAGTCTTATCCAAATAGCCCTCACTCTAGTGACACCCGACGCACCCACCTCCAACGATCTGTCCTCCCCCTGGGGTGGACCACGCTTGGATGTTACTCGTAAGTTTCCATTGTGCTGGCCTTCTGTGATGGATCTCAGTCTTTAACCTATTATCAACAATAGGACGTACGCTTTTTCTCCTCACAAGGAAAGTTTTTCTAAGAAAGAGAAACGTCTCAGAGACAAGGCGCTCCCGGGTGTCTTCCAAATGGAGCTTGCAGATAACGAAAAAGTGACGGTCGAGAGTTGCACCGGCATAACCTCGTGCGCATCCCATAATTTTACGCTTGCCAGAATTGAACAAGGATGTTGTACGTTCATTGTCGATCTGCCGTCACATCACGGTTTAAGCGACCGTCCCCTTTTGCAGTCTGCAGTAACGATCTTGGATCTGCAGTAACGATCTTGGAGCTGAGGTTCTAACCGTTCCCGATTCTCACTGCCAAATTCACCGGAATGGAAATAAGATGTAGGTCTTCCGTTTTACTTCTGTCCTCGTGTAGCCTGGGCAGTTGAGATAAATTGCAGTGAAGCAAGGGGCGGCTCGGGACCGAACGGGGTCTCTGTTTACACTTCTCGTGCCAATACAACCGTGTTGGCTACACCGACTGTGCAGACGACAAATCTTCCTGGGAAGTGGGAATATTCTCGATGCCTGGCGTGAGTTTATTCAGCATATATACATTCGTTGCCACTGCTCATGATTTATTCAATTATCAGTGAACCCGGGCCTAATCACGTGTTCCCATATCGTCTCATCCTCGCAAACAATAACTCGGCTCAAAACTGCCTTTCTCAATGCTCAGCCTTTGGATATCCCGCCGCGGGTATGGAATATGGTCACGAGTGCTGTATGTAGTTCACTGTGTTGCGCCAGAGTGTTGTGCCTTTACCTACAGGAATATGCGCTTCATCTAGGGTGTGGCGATGTCGCGGACATCACTAACCATAGCGGAAAGACCGCTGCGGAGAGCGACTGTGCAATGCCGTGCTCCGGTGATCCACAGCATCGATGCGGGGGTACTTTAAGGCTTCAGCTCTACCTTTGGAATGATAACCTTAACACGTGGCATGTGCCTGCGAACATTGGTCGCTATGAGGTATTCTCGGCTTCCTTTCATGAATGGACATGGAGTACTGAGAGTCATCAACGTAGTACCTCCTGGATGGTCCTGTACCACCCCTTGTTGCTACTATCGGTATCAACGGCAAGGTATCTTTCCTCGAGAAGGGAAAGGGCTCCGGGTATACCGAATTCAATAATTCCACCGGCGCATACGAGCTTGACTTGAGCCTTGTTCATGATTCTTCACATGCCTGGCGTGAGATGCATATCAAAACGGACATGTTCTGCTCGGCTGCGGTTGTCCTTCCAGATAAGGCCGCACGAATCCTCAACATTGGTGGTTGGGCTCAAAGTTCAGCGTTTAGTCTTCGACTTTATACGCCCGACGGATCGGCTGGCGTCAATGGCACAAACGACTGGGAGGAAGATCCCGACAAATTTCGACTTCAGGTAGGTGCAGTACTCTCACTGTGACCCCACAATCCGTACATTGGTTCTCAAAAGAGTCGTCTCTATACAGAGTGGGCGTTGGTATTCGACCGCACTTGTTATGTCCAACGGCAGTGTTCTCGTGATGGGTGGCGAGCGTAGCGGAGGCGGTCCAGGTAACCCGACTCTTGAGGTGTTTCCTCGCATCCCCGGTGGAGATACGCAGTTGTTCCTCGACTGGCTTCAACGTACAGCCCCCAACAATCTGTATCCCTTCCTTCACATTCTCCCAAGAGGTCTCATCTTCGTTGGTTCGTTTGAATAACAGAACTTCCTTCCAAGATCTGCTGTTGTTGACATAGTGTGATAGGATACTACAACGAGGCGCGCCTTCTTGATCCGGTGACCTTCGCCACTGTCAAAGCTCTCCCCAATATCCCTGGTTCCGTCATGAACGCCCTTGCCGGTCGTACATACCCGTACGACGGCACTTCGGTTCTTCTCCCCCAACATGCCCCGTACACGGACGAGAGTACGGTGATGATCTGTGGTGGCTCCGACTCTGGTGGTAATGCTCTCGACAATTGTGTGTCCATCCAGCCGGAGGCAGCAAACCCGACTTGGGTTATCGAGCGCATGGTCCGTACATCTATTCCCCATCTGATCAAATGACCGATTGCCGTCTAGCCATCTAGCCGTGTAATGCCTTGCATGGTCGCCCTTCCAGATGGCACGTTCATAATTATGAATGGGGCACAACATGGAATTTCTGGCTTCGACGGGGCTGATAACCCGAACTTGTCAGCGCTTCTCTACGACCCGTCGCGGGCCGTTGGTGCCCGTATTTCAGCCCTAAACACCACAACAATCGCGCGGCTGTACCACTCCGAAGCAACACTCCTTCCCGACGGTCGCGTGCTCGTCTCAGGCTCTGACCCGAACCCCACCGGAAAGCAAACGTACCCGGAGGAGCTGCGCATCGAGGTATACATCCCCCCATACCTGAATGAGGGCCTCACGCAGCCCGTTGTGACGATCCCGAACACGGACTGGGCATATGGCGGACGGTACCAAATCATGGTACGGTTGTTCCATGGAAAGACGTCTAGCATGAGGGTCTCGCTGGTCGCGGCGACATCAAGCACGCACAGTAACGTCATGGGCGGCCGCACGATTTTCCCTGCGTTTTCGTGTTCGGGAAACAATGTCTGCACTGTCACGGCACCACCTAACTCGAAGGTCTCGCCGCCGGGCTGGCACCAATTGTTCATCCTTGACGGCCTGACCCCGTCACACGGCGTGTTCGTTCGTGTTGGAGGCGACCCGGCGAAGCTTGGAAATTGGCCTGCTCTTCCAGGCTTCCATCCTCCAGGCATCTGACCCACTCGCGCTAACGTACACAAGTCTTTGGCCCGGCCAATACGTACCCTCCTTATTCTCTCTCTTTCTCCTTTTTAAACATCATCTTAATTTTCTACAACTCTGTTAAAAAGAGATTCCGACATCAATGCCTTTATATAATCGAGCACCAAAGTATTTTCTCTTGACCACCTCTTCAATACATCGGACTTGGACACAGACCACTCGTTTCCTTTTGGGGGCACATTTATGTTGATTGTATCGTTCTCTGCCAAGTGGTACCGTCGTTACTCGCTTTATCAGGATGATATTAGGATAGGCGAACAATCTAATAGCTCTATGGCGGCTGTGCTCTTGCTCCTGCCCTCCTTCCAGCACCGTTAATCTCGGAAATCCAGTTCCGAGGCATTAGATATGGCGAACGTTATGCGTCAAGCCCGGGAAAGATTGCTTGCTTCTATCACTTGCATCCATCTCGTCGTAGCCAGTCAGTCCGCATTGCTTCTTGCAGTACTTTCGTGCAAGTGCCAACACACTGGCAGTTATGAACAGTACGAAAGTTGTGGAGTCACGACTTACGTTCATAGACCGTTCACGCACGGACGCATTGCACTGGCATGATGACCTCTCAGCATTCAACGTTCAACTAGCACTCACCTCACGACCAGTGTGTTGATGCCAATCTATGGACGCTTTCCGGGTTACTATATGCAGCATATACCTTCAACCCGCCGAGTCGCAAACTCGCTGCGCAGAGATTGAGGACCTCAACACATATACAGCATAGACCGGACCACCACTGACAGGTGAGTAGTACTGGGCCTCTTTTACTTTACTTTCAGGAATGGGTAGCGCGACCTAGTTAGAACGACCCAAGAAATGGCACATATGGGACCCCAGCCTGAGTGTCTCTAAATCGCTCACTCTTGACGATCACGTGTAGACCCAATATTCTCGTAGCGCTGGCGAATTCTTTAGCGATTCCTTATCGCCGCACTTTGGGGCTGTATAAATCTCTGCTAGAGGCGAAACTGTCTCGCAATTTGATACCCGAGTATATCGTGTCCAACCCTGTTCCCTGAGCGTTCCAGCCTCCCGGTCTGAAAGCTGCACACATCGTCTCCGATGTTCTAAAGATAGAGAACACTGATACTTGCATCCGCACTGTGCCACTACCCCGGGAACTGCCCAGTGACTGCGCCACGTGTCGAGAAGGGTTTCTTTATATCAGGCACACGACGCGCACATGCCTTCAGCGATAGACTTAGAAGCCTCGACGATAGAAGTCGTCATCTTTTTCTGGGAGACACTGGTTTGGATAGCAGAACGATGATCCTTGTCGGTCTCATGTTGTTTCCCTTTGCTTTCTCACGCTTCTTGCGTTCCTCCTGGTCTTAGGCTGAGTAGATCTGAACAAGTGGACTGTTACGGCTAGGCTTCACATACGTGCCCCTCCTTGTGATCTGACGCAGGACTGGAGATCATCTAAATATAAATATCAGCCGAAGTATCAGAATGAAGATCTATGGAACGATGAGGTTGAAACCACCGCACTTACAACTACTCTTGATTCGCCCTCAATGGCGGAACCTCATTGGATAAGATATAACCAAGGACCTGAATATGGCGTCATAGACGATGGTTCACGCACTCCGAATAGATGATATTTGGCACGAAACAAGCCGCAGACTAGATGTGGGTCCCAGTCACGGTTATGTACGAGCGAACCTGTTTCCGCAATAAAAAACGATTGGCAGCTACTCTTCGAAGTGATCACTCCGATCTCAGCGGAGCGCGGTGGGGATAACGATGTGGGACGCAACACACTTCGCGAAGCCCCATCCTGGAGCAGTCTCATTTTGAACTTGGCGACGTGCGAACCGTGTGTCAGACGGTCTAGGTTCATGACTTGAAGCACATGAACAGTCTCCACACCTTCGGACATGAGACGTCTCGGCGGTAGAGTGCTTATTTCTTCTGGAACGGTATTGAGAAAGACACTAGTTGCTGGCATAGCCAATTCTTGTTCCGTGGAATGAGGTGAAAAACGCTGGAATTCCTCTGCAGTGAGACGAGCACATGCAGTAGATACCGGGCGACGTTTCCATCGGATTCTGGAAATCAAGGTGAGGACCATAGTGGCCAAAAAATGACGGCAAAGGAAGGTGGAGCGGTGAGGGAGCAGTGCGACGGCTGCCTTCCTCAAAGTAAGACCTACTCATGTGCGGTGGATGGCGTCTTCCGCGGTCTACACCATAATGGTCAGTTGACCGAGCAAGCTATTTTTGGTCTGTCATCAACTGTGGCTGCTGGGGCTGCTGGAAAATGCAGAGGGGAAGGAAATCGCTGGTAAAGAAGACTGCCAGTGAGAAGCCGCCCCCAAATGGAGAACAAGATGGAGAATGCCTTGGAGAATGCGCACAGAATCTTGCACAGAATGCGTTGCAATGTTGGGATTCCATTCTAGAAAATGGAAGAACAACCTCAAAATCGAAACCTATACCTGACATCTGATCGATAGAATGTACGGTCAACGTTGAAAGATCTTCTTCCTTGACAGGCTGTTATTTTCAGTTATTTTCTTTTCTTTTTATAAAAAAAAAGTAAAAAGGTTATACAGTAACGCGTTGGATTCCCGGACCGTTGTTCCCGACCCACGTGGTGCCTTGTCCGTGGGCTCATCTACTTTCATCACTCTGAGGAAGAAGAGTCCAAATTTGTTCCTGCGTAGTACTGACATGCTGGCCTTCATATCCCTTCCTGTTGATAAAACAGTACTCCTACTATATGAGTTTTTACCATGCGCGATGGCCGAGCCTGGTGAGTTTAGTGTTCAAGTAATCTTACAAGTTACTACAGTGTATTAACCTGCACTTACTTGTTCAGTAGCATAGTCTTTAAATTTGTAGATTTGGTAAAGAATGAATATATTCGGGGCGAGCAATATAGTGTGTGCGCGTGGTGTCTCCATAATACAACACTACTCCAGTCATGGGATGCCAGTGCGGTGGTGACACACTTGAAAGGGCCCGGATGGAGCGAGGTTTCAAGGAGGTTTCACTGTAAAATCTTGTCAAGAATCTTGTGTAAAACATTCCGATTCCGGGAGATAGGGTCAATCAGAGAATGTATGATCACGTTGACGGCGTCGTGCAGATGCCTCATGTTCACGATACGTCCCAGATATTACGGTATTCGTCAGGGACGGGGCGCGTTTCGAACACCACGGAAAGAACTTGTGGGTGAGGCGAAAAGGCGGAGCACACTTCATGATCATGATAGTCGATAGGTCATATGCGGAATTAATTAATTCACAGCAAGATTCAGCAAGATTCACAGACTGCGTGCCACGGAACTTGCCCCGGAAGGTTGATGTATGTGAAGCACAGTGCCATCGAACCATGAAATTGATCATGATGCCATTCTGGGTGCAGGAGCTCGCGGGTTCTTACCGGCGATTTAGTTCCCTTCCACGGTGGCTTCCTTCCGACTACTTTTGTCTTTCCCCTTATTCAATTACATAATTTGGCCGTGCCTGCCCACTTACTCTTTTCAACGTCCACACCAAGATAACCTGAGGTAGCCGTGACTGAGATCGTCCAACTTCCTGGGAAGGTATATGGTTGAGGGTGCTTGCACACCTTGTTGCACACGGCTGGGACCGGTCTTGTGCTTCGCATACTCTAAACGAGAACGGAAAACTTGTCGGAAAATAACTGCGAGTAAATCGCAGGTTTGCATAAAAGCACATCATATGTATAGTAAAAGGAACAGATCACAGAGACCAAACCATCCTTCAACAAGTGATGTGTTCTCTGCCCTTTCAACTTGTCGCTTTGCTTGCCATTGTGTCTGTACGTGTTAAGCCCATGACTCGCGCTGTCGTAGCCGTTCGTCTGAACGACTTGGTTGACGGGACGACAGTTCATACGTGCTTCGCCGTTGGAGTCTCATTACAACTCTGATGACTCCCGACACCTCCACCTCCGACGATCCGACTCAGACGACCTCCCCCTAGGGTGGACTACGCTTGGATGCTACAGGTGGGTTCCAGTGCCAATATGCTGTCCTTCTAAATGCGCTTAGTCTTTAACGTTCTAACGTTTAATCCTTAATCCACGTCAGGATGTGCGTATTTTTTGCGTACAAGAGAATTTTGTCTAAAGAAGCGGCTCAGGCATAACGGCGTTCGCTCGGAGGTCTTCCAAACAGAACTTGCAGATGATGAGAACGTGACGGTCGAGAGTTGCGTGACCTTGTGCGCATCCCAGAACTTCACGCTTTCTAGATTAGAACACGGCGTGCGATGTCGTACGTTCATCGTCGATCTGCTGTCACATCACGGTTTAACCTGAACATCCCTTTCACAGTCTGCGGTAACGATCTTGTGGATGGTGCTCAAAAGCTCCCCGATTCTGACTGCCGAGTTCACCAGAATAGAAAGAATATGTATGCTTTCTGGTTCACTTCTATGTCTCGTAAACTGGGAGGCTGAGAGTCACCTGTAGCGAGACACGTGGTGGACTTAATCGGGTTTCTGTTTATACTTCGAGGGCCAGTACAACCAATTTGGCCGCACTGACCGCGCAGACGACAGATCTTCCTGGACAGTGGGAATATTCTCGATGTCTGGCGTGAGTTTAGATCCGCATATATTAAGCCGCTGCTCACGATGTATTCAATCATCAGTGAACCTGAGCCTATTCATGTGTTCCCGTACCGTATCATACTCTCGGACAATAACTCGGCTCAAACCTGCCTTTCTCAATGCTCGGCTTTTGGATACGATGCCGCCGGTATGGAATATGGTCAAGAATGCTGTATGTGGTCCACTGCTCCTTTCTCAGCAGAGCGTTAGTAGGCCCCTGCTCACAGAAACTCGCACCTTATCTAGGGTGTGGTGACGTTGCGGATATCACAAACAATGGCGGGACAACTGCCGCAGAGAGCGACTGCTCAATGCCATGCACTGGTAGTCCTCTCAATGCTTGCGGTGGTTTTTGGAGGCTTCAGCTCTACCTCTGGAACGGCACCCTTAACACTTGGAACACACCTGAGAACATTGGTTACTATCAGGTATTCACATTTTCTTTACTTGTAGGAGCTTGTGGTGATGAAAGGTCACTGCCATAGTATCTTGTGTCCGCCCCTGTGGTTCCATTACTCGCTACCCTTGGCAAGAATGGGAAAGTCTCCTTCCTAGAGAAGTACGGTACATCACCGTTCCCAAGCTCCACTGGCGCATACGAGCTCGACTTGAGTCTCGTCCAGAATCCATCACTTGCGTGGCGCGAGATGCACGTCAAAACGGATGTGTTTTGCTCTGCCGCAGTTGTCCTTCCAGATAAATTCGCACGAATCCTCAACGTTGGTGGCTACTCGGGCGAATCAAACTTTGGTATCCGACTTTATGCCCCTGACGGATCGGCTGGCGTCAATGGAACGAATGATTGGGAGGAAGATCCTGGCAGTCTTGAACTCCAGGTAGGTGTCGCAACCGTCTTCTCTTCCCATACTTCTGTTCTCAAATATACCTTCTTACACAGGCTGCCCGTTGGTATCCGAGCGCACTTCTTATGTCCAATGGCAGTATTCTCGTGATGGGCGGCGAGGATGGCCCGAATGGCCCGCCCACCCCGACCCTTGAGATTCTCCCTCGTATACCGGGTGGCAGCACAACACTGTTTCTCGACTGGCTTAATAGTACAGACCCCAATAATATGTATCCCTTCCTTCACATTCTCAAAAGCGGTCTCGTCTTCGTTGGTCCGTCTGAATCACTGAACTTCCTTCCCAGAATCGCTGTTGTTGACGTACTGTTATAGCATACTACAATAAGGCACGTCTTCTTGATCCGGTGACCTTCGCCACTGTCACCGTTCTCCCAAATATTCCTGGCGCTGTGAACAGCTCCGCAGCTGGTCGTAATTATCCGATGGAAGGCGCCTCAGTTTTGCTGCCTCAGCATGCTCCGTTCACGGACCAGAGTACTGTTCTGATTTGCGGAGGCTCTGACCCTGGTGGTAATGCGCTCGACAATTGTGTGTCTATCCAGCCTGAGGCAGAAAACCCGACTTGGGTCATCGAACGGATGGTACGTGCGTCTTTTCCTTGTCTGACCATCGAAAAACGACCTATTTTTTAGCCCAGTAAACGTGTGATGCCCTGCATGGTCACACTTCCCGATGGTACATTTATGATCATAAACGGAGCGCAACTGGGTTTTGCTGGATTCAACGCGGGAGATGACCCGAACTTGACGGCACTGCTTTATGACCCATCGCAGTCCGCTGGGGGGCGATTCTCAATCCTGAATACCACGAATATCGCGCGAATGTACCACTCCGAAGCGACGCTCCTCCCAGATGCAACCGTGCTCGTCTCGGGTTCAGACCCGAACATAAATAACCCAAAGCCCAAATTCCCAGAAGAGCGGCGCCTCGAGGTGTACACCCCGCCGTACCTTACCCAGGGGCGCGCGCGGCCCGTCGTCACGATCTCGGATACGGACTGGGTTTACACCGGGCAGTACCAGATTAGCGTGCAGCTGTTCCAAGGCACGACGTCTAGCATGAGAGTCTCGCTGGTCGCGGCCACGTCGAGCACCCACGGAAACACCATGGGTGGCCGCATAATTTTCCCTGCATTCTCCTGCTCGGGAAACAATGTCTGCATTGTCACTGCCCCACCGAACTCGAAGGTCTCGCCGCCGGGCTGGCACCAGTTGTTCATCCTGGACGGCCCGACGCCGTCACATGGCGTGTTCGTTCGTGTTGGAGGTGACCCAGCCAAGCTTGGGAATTGGCCTAATCTGCCTGGCTTCACTCTCCCCGGACTCTGACCTCTTTAGTAGACACCATACTGAAGTCATTCTGAATTGCTGTCCAGGATACCCTGTAATCTCCATTCCGTTTTTGTTTTCTCTCGGTTTGTCTTCCGTCTTTGTCAGTCATGTTTTCGCCCTCTGAGAGGCTGTATCGTCGCTCCTTGTTCTGTAGGACAGTCACAGTGCTACAGATACCCTAACGGACATATTACTTTCCTGTGCAATGTTAGAACTTGAATCTAAGATTCTGCCTCACTCTTTCCTTCAGGACTTCTGTGTATTCAGCATCAGCCTTACCGGGCTTTGAGTACTAGGGTCGCGACGCGGGCGGGGCCCTTCTGGAGCGAACTGACGAGGGTCGGGAGACTTGGGTCTCATTATCGATCCCGAATAATTATTAGTGGGCGCAGCGGGCGGGAAAAAAAAAAGTGTTCTGGTTCTATGAATCAGTCGAAACTTAAGTTGGGCGGGTGGTATGCCATGGAGAAGAGCGAAGCCGTTCGCTCGAAAACTCCGGGCCGCTCTTTGCATACGTTCGCTCCTCGCTTCAAGCTTCAAGCTTCAACACTGACACTGGCACATAGACCAGCAACATTTTAATTAGTGACGGGAGGATTGGGGGTATCTAACAATATGCTCCAACGGCCCACAAGTCGATCACAGAGATCACTCATGTTTTTTCGCAGCTTTTATCTTAGCCTCTCTACTTGCCAGCTTGATGGCTCGTGCACTGGAAAGACGTTGAATCTTTGCATACCTTCCCGATATCTCATCTCATTTAGTCATGTCACAGCAACTGTCTCAAGGAGAGGAGACGCCGCTTGTCTCATCGCGTAGTAAGTGCTAACAAGAATGACGATTGGGCCACGTCGTCCAGCGTAAAGGCTTCTCAACAGGCTACGAACAATCCGAAGTGGTGCGTTAATGCCTAGCGTCAAAACTCGCAAACATGTACACTTCAACTATGCACTGGAATTGAATTGACTTTTCATCTCGAACTTACATCCTAATTTCAAGTCATGACTAATTTCTTTCGGCTTCGAAATCCCCCAGACCCCACCCACTTCAGAGTATACAGCTAGCCAGCCAAAAATGCTCACTGCTGCTTCGTGGGAGTGATTGGCTGCGAAAGCGGTACGCGGTCATAGTGTCCAGCAGACTCTGCGAGGTAATTTTCGTAGGTGCCATCGCCCTGATGATCGAACAGGTAAACAAAATTGCTTCACAAGGCGTCAATAAACACGCACAATCAGAGTGATTGGGAAGCCTGGGTCGAAAGGCGTGGCGTCCTCAATACGCTTGATCTGTTCGGCGGTCAGAGAAATGTCCAGCGCCGCGATGTTCTCCTTGAGGTGTTCAACTTTTCGGCCACCGATAATCGGGAATACATAGGGAAGCTTTTGGAGGTGGTACGCGATTGCGACTGTTCATCCACGTCTGTAAGTCCCTGCTGGTATTGCGGGTGCAACATGCGGTTTCCCCACTTACTCGAAGTGATACTTTCCGTACCTAATTCCTTACCGATCTCTTCTAGCACGTCACATACCTTTTTCTGCTCAGGTGTGCGCTCCCAATCAGGGCCGAATACCACGCGGCCTTTCTCGCCGCTCTCCTTGCGGCGGGCCTCCTCGGCATTGGTGCGAATCTTCCCTGCGGCAAGCACTCCCCAAGGGGCAAGTGCGAGACCCTCAGAGCGCGCCATCGGGATAATATCACGCTCAAAGGACCGATCGAGGACAGACCAGTTACCCTGATAGATGCAGAAAGGTGTCTTTCCGCGATCTTTGGCGTACTGGTTCGCCTTGGAGACCACCCAGGCGGGAGTATCCGAGATGCCCTGGATGGGAGATTAAACAATGTTCGTAGCAGAGATCGAGCCAAATTATGTAACGTACGAGGTAGAGGACCTTTCCTTGCTGGACCAGCACGTGGAGCGCGTTCACGATCTCTTCCACGGATGTGGTGTAGTCCCACCAGTGCACAGAGAGAATGTCGATATACGTCGTGCGAAGCTTCTTGAGCGAGGCTTCCACGGAAATGTAAAGCGACTTGGCGCTATTCCCAGAATAGTTCATCATGTGGCTCTCATGGCCACGTTTGTAATTGGTCGTATACTGAACTGCCTCTTGAGATGACACTAGCAAAGATAAGACAGATATATGCACCTTGGTAGAGAGAACGAGCTGGTCGCGGATTCCACACTTCTCAGCCCACTCGCCGATGAAGGCCTCGGAACTTTCGTCTTGACTGGATGTAGAGTATATTAGATCGCCTAGGTATGATGCGATTTGGTGAGAGCTCACAAAGCGTTTGCAGTATCAATGAAGTTTCCCTAGGATTTGAGGGTAAGAGTCAGGACCGTATACACGGGGAAAGTGTGAAGAAGACGATGACTGACGCCTGCGTCGAAGTAGGCATCGAGAAGCTTGAAGGAACTTGTTTTATCCATTGAGCCCATTCCAAACTCTTGCCACTTGTCGCCGATGCTCATGGCGCCGAGCTGTAAGGGCGACACGCGCACGCCTGCAAGGGGCGAGAGTGTGCGATAACGTCCCAGCTTAGTAGGCGGTGGAGGGGGAAGAAAGTATAAAGAATTAGACATGGGAAAATGATTGGTGAGTGACGCATGGTAGGTAACTTTAGCTCTCTATTTGTACTGCGTACGCCGTTGCGCCGATGGTTGGGCAGAACAAGATAGGAGGTGATCTGCCGGTGTGAGGCGGTGAGCCTGAGAGCGCCGTTGACTGAGCATGTACGAAGGTTTCGTTTGCGCCCTGCCAGCAGGCCAACACGAAGCTTGGTCCGCAAATCATGATGATCAGAAGACCAGAACAGATGACAGTGTCGCCTATTTCGAGCGATATAGCAAAGGAGACCGTATGGTGCTCGGTCTGGTGCAGTCACGGTGCAGAACGTCTCAGCCCGGCATCGCCCGAATATTACTATAAGTTACATTCACAGCAGCTGGTGCATCGGGTGGAACTGATGCAAGATAAGAAGTCAGGACAGCGATTTGAGATACCGAAGGGTCACGCGCGGGCCACGATGCTGAGTCTGTCGATTCGATTCAAAGAGTTATCTTCGCGTCCATAAGTAGTTTCGCTTGTAGTTTCGACAAGAGTTTGGATCGTAGCCAAGATCGCTGCGCGACTGATTCCTCATGTGGAACCCTGTACCTGGGTCTCTATCAGCCAGGAAGGACCTTACTCAGTAGCAATAGTCACTGCGACCTTGGTTTGGTAAGTCGACAATGATGGTATGGGCCACCCCTTAGCGGTATACCTTACGGAGGCTACATACTAATTGCGTCGTGATCACGTGATAATTGAAGATTAGTAACGGTCGAGAGTCTGGCCTGGCAGCTACGAACTTTCAAAAAAGATTATGGCGTGGCTAAATAGTACCACTATAAATGCTACCGTGTACTAACACTGTGGGCATTTTACAATGTAATCCAATTCAGCTGCAAAAATCTGGCCAATCAGATTTTGTTAAATAGCCGACTGAATTGGATTACATTGTGAAATGCCCGCAGTGTAAGTAAGTCCCCGGGCCACTCCGGTTATGATAAATTAGCTTGGAAAACCTAGATTCAATGTTTTAGTGATGCTGCAATGCTGATGCTAATTGCGCCCTGCCAGGCGTCACCGTCAAAGAAGAAAGTACCTGTACCTGGGTTATATTCGCTTTTCATTAGACAATTCATACCAAGATTCATCAACGAACAAATAACATGCCGTACATCGGAACTACACAAGTACCAAGTCATTTTTCCGTAAATACAGCAACAAAAATACCCAGCTAGCGGGACATATCGACAGACATATGTGAGCGGGACACAAAAACGAATAACAGAAGACAACACACGACTGGCCATAAAAAAATCCAAAGCCGTTCAGATTCCCAAACCGAAACGTTATGCGTATTCGTCGCAGCAAGCGCCACCACGTTTGGTTGCGGCTTGACAGATTCCTCCATTGACTTCGGTAGAAGTCCCTTTACGGGCGAGCGTGCGAGGAAATCTTTGTCCCTGGATTGTACTAAAAACCGTACGCCTTCCCTAACCAACTCGTGCACCAACTCTCTATCGCCTGGAGGGTCGCGAGGTGCGCAGAAAACGTAGTTAATACCCCAGTGTGCCAATGCGTCCTGCGCCAGACGGGCGTCTGGATTTGAAATACGAGAGTAGGAATCAAGGAAGCTGTGCAGTATCGCTGATGCTGGCCCCGAGACGGCTTGATTCCCTCGACCAAGTAAATCCAGGTTGGCGCAGAAGAGGCCGATTTCCGAGCCTGGCAATCCAGTTCCCGTAAATTCCCAATCCAAGATATAGATGTGAGGGGGATGTTGGTGGGGGTCGATGAGAATATTCTCCTGCCAAAGGTCTCCCATAAGGAACTAGTATACGAAATTTGTCAATATCGGGATCGTAATAGTACAATACTGAACAAAACTAATTTTAAGGGCAAGGACTTACGACGTCGTGGCTGGAGACTTGGGCGGACATCAGGTGTGAACGATAGTCGTCCATCAGCTTCGAGACGAATTCGATGTCGGACGGGTCTATTTCAAGGTCTGACAACAACGGCAAATCGTCCTTATCCGAACGTAACAATGTAGACACTATGCGATTGTAGCTCAAATCGGCGATTATCTTTTTGGCATGTAAACTCTTTTCAAAGGTGTCGAGAATGCCGTCGGGATTGCTTCTGCTCCACTGGTGCAATAGCGCAATAAACTCACCGACGGCGGTCCCAATAGTTTCTGCGACACCCACCGAAGAGCCCCCACCAGAAGAGAGGAACTCTGTCAGAGTGACAACATCGGTGCCGCAGTCTTCCATAATGATGAGATGATTGGAGGGATCAAAATGGAGGATTTTTGGGACTGTCACGAGAGAAGTAGGGGGAATGCATAGTCTGACGCGCATCATCGCTTCCACTTCGAACCTCTGCTGTAGTGGGTCAAAGTGATCATCGAGAAAGTTTCTCCTATTCTCACCTGGCGTACCACCTCCCATGAGTTGACCGCTGAGCTCTTCCAGAATGGTTGGGCATGCTTGAGCACGACGGTCTTACTTCCTTCGAAAGGCGTTCGAAGATGGATTCTGTACACATAATTGACTTGCCCGCCGGTCAGTTCTGTGATGGATCGACTCGCGAAGGGAGTGTCGGCCAGGAAAGCCTCGACGGCAGAGACAGACACCAAATTGACTGGCTGGGAACACTGAGGGGGCATGCTGGTGTGGACAGGAAGGTAAGTCTTTCCAGGCATCTTGGTCACTGTGGAGAAAGCGAGTGTTCTAAACGAAGATTATTCCAATTGGCTTGGTAGCCCAGGACTACAGCCGTTTTCCCGAAAGTAGTTATAACGACTGGCAGTTTCTCGTACGGCTCGCAAGCGGGAGGACGCTGAGAGGTCCGAGTTCGAAGGCGGGGGTGATCCACGGGAGAGGGGAAAAGGAAGAGGAAACAGCCAGGGGCCAGGCGAGAACGATGGACCGAGTTTGTGAATCGACTAGAAAAGAGTGCCGTCCGAGACGACGGGCGAAATTAGTTGCGAGTGCCCTTGGTTGGGCCTGACTCAAATAACTAGGTTTAATCGAGCGAAAACGGGGAGATTGGCGAGGAAGCGTTCCCATCATTCAGGAGAAAAGAAGATGCTTAAATACAGGAATCCAAGTAGATAACCAATTAAACCCAAGGTGGCGTAGATCTAGACTTGGGCGGCGTCGACCGAGACAACGACGAGTCATGGGGTGAGAGAAATGTTAGCAAGACGAAAGGGGAATGGTAAGGTACGAGTGGCAAACCTCCCGTAGCACATGGGCCCGAACCGACCACGAGTGCGCAAACAACGACGTTGACATTGACGCGCGTTGACGGCACCAATTCCCACGGACACACTTTTAAACTTAAACCCCGCACTTTAATTTATGTTTTCTCGACTATTATTTACAAAGTAAATAACTTACAATGAAAATACATGAAAATAACGCGTAAACCTGACGCGCCTCCTCCCTCGTTTCCGTAGCCTCCACCTCTTTGCGCGCAAATCAAATCGACGCATGCGAATAGTGACGCATAAAGCCCCTTCTTTTTCGCCCTCTCTTTTGTGCGCGCACCCCCACCCCCCCCCCCCCCCCCTTTGCCCCTTTCCGTGCGTAGCCTATGCTGTTCACCTCCTCCCCGGCGCACAAGCGGAGTATGGTTGGTTTAGCACGGTGAAGATAAGCGACAAGGGGGTTCGCGCACGAAGGGGAAGGGGAATTCCCTCCCCCGGCTTGCCCATAAGCGATACGCTAACGAAGACCATGTCAGGAGGCGTTGGCATGTATGGAATGGAATGGGGAAGTCGCCGAACCACTGCGTTAATATTGCGTCAATGGTCGATCATACAACTTATGGGAGGTCCCAACGACGCTCGATTAGAATTCAACATCTTCTCTCGGACATACATAGTGAAGTACTATTGAACGATTCGGCAAGCTCGAAAAAAAAACCAGCTAACAACAATATCACCACTCGAATGCTCACTCCTGCTTTGCGGGGGTGATTGCCTGCTGCACCGGAATGCGGTCATAGTGTGCAACAGACTTGGCGAGGAAGTTATCATAGGTGCCGTCGCCCTGATCCACAAAGATGTCAACAAAATTGCGCTGGTCACACGCCAATAAAATAAGACGTACAATCATGGCGTGTGGAAAACCAGGATCGAATGGCTTGGCGTCCTCGATGCGTTTGATCTGCTCGGCGGTCAGAGAAATGTCCAGCGCCTCGATGTTCTCGTTCAGTTGTTCTACTTTTCGGCCACCGATAATCGGGAACACGTAGGGGAGCCTTTGGAGGTGGTACGCAATCACAACTGTTTATTCGTGTCCGTCAGTCCCAGCCAGAACGTCAAGCGGGTGTCAGAGGTGGTTCCACTTACTCGAGGTGATGCTCTTTGTACCCAATTCCTTCCCGATCTCCTCAAGAACGTCGCACACCTTCTTTTGCTCAGGAGTGCGTTCCCAGTCAGAGGTGAGTATCATGCGGCCTTTCTCGCCGCTCTCCTTGCGGCGGGCCTCCTCGGCATTGGTGCGAATCTTCCCTG
Source organism: Lactarius tabidus (assembly GCA_963281015.1). Taxonomy (NCBI): domain Eukaryota; kingdom Fungi; phylum Basidiomycota; class Agaricomycetes; order Russulales; family Russulaceae; genus Lactarius; species Lactarius tabidus. The sequence continues at coordinate 2,796,082 of OY725475.1, read as the reverse complement.
CGGCAAGCACTCCCCAAGGGGCAAGTGCGAGACCCTCAGAGCGCGCCATCGGGATAATATCACGCTCAAAGGACCGATCGAGAACAGACCAGTTACCCTGGTAGATGCAGAAAGGTGTCTTTCCGTGATCTTTGGCGTACTGGTTCGCCTTGGAGACCACCCAGGCGGGACTATCCGAGATGCCCTGGACGGAAGGTCAATATTGTTCGTAGCAGAGATAAAGGCTAAGTAGATAGCGTACGAGATAGAGGACCTTGCCTTGCTGTACGAGAACGTGGAGCGAGTTCATGACCTCTTCAACAGAGGTAGAGTAGTCCCACCAGTGCACGTAGAGGATGTCGATATAAGTCGTGCGTAGCTTTTTAAGCGAGGCCTCCACGGAGACATGAAGTGACTTGGCGTTGTTCCCCGAATAGTTCACCATGTGGGAGATATCCTTCCCTTGCCCGCGCTTGAAGTTAGTCGTGTACTTGGTTGCGATGACAAGCTGGTCGCGGATGCCACGCTTCTCAACCCACTCGCCAATGAAGCTCTCGGAAGTCTCGTCTTGACTTTATGGAGAGTCAATAAGACGCGTCCAAACGCTCAGTGGGATAGAACTTACTAATTGTTGGCCGTATCAATGAAGTTGCCCTGGAGGAATGGGTCGGCACTTATACATGGAAAGAGCGCGAAGAGGAGGACAACTTACGCCTGCGTCAAAGTAGGCATCGAGAAGCTTGAAGGATGCCGTCTTATCCATCGAGCCCATTCCGAAGTCCTGCCACTTGTCACCAATGCTCATAGCACCGAGCTGCAAGGGCGACACACGCACGCCTGCAAGGGGCGAGAGTGTGCGATAACGTCCCAGCTTAGTAGGCGGGGGAGGGGGTGGGGACCAGAGAGCAGACATCTGAGGATTGAGAAGAGTGGTGAATGGTGCGATGATAAGTAATGGCGATCCCAGCCCTCTATTTGTACTGCAGGGCAGATAGGGGTCGGTCGGGTGGGGGTTAGGAGGCAATCAATGGGAGAGTCGGCTAACTGAGTAGTGAGAAAGCTTCCATCTGCACACTGGAAGCCATGACTCGAAACTCGACCCGTGAAACGACACGCAACGACCAGTATAGGGTAACTAGCGTTGGTCAACAGGCACCAGTGACCTGCTGCATAAAAAGAAGCGTACAAACGTGATTCTGTAGAATTATAGAATAGCCCGGATGTGGGTGGAGACGATACTAACAAGGAAATCGCAAGAAATCGTGACACAGACGCCCAGCTCATGACGTTAACAATATTGATTTCTTGATTAATTTATCAGCAATTTGAAAAGGCATCCACATTTGCATCCACATCTCCTCCGCACCCCGAGCTCACTACCGGCACGTATTCCTCGTCAGCTTAACGGCAAGTGGGTTCTGATAAAAATGGCAGAGAGGTATGCGGCAACCAGTAACTTACATCGGTCACCGGTTACCGATGACCAACCCTAGGCACGTTGACCCGAAGATCTAGAATTGGCTAACACGTGTGTCTCTGAGTCAGCAATGCTCCATTTCCAATTCTCCAGAGATGGTTGTTTCTGTTGAACCGAGATCAAGACCAAGATGGGTATGAGCTGGTGGTAGTGGTACAATGTAGGAATGCCTGCCTGCCGGCAAGATAAGAAAACGGTCCAAATACTCGAGTCATAAGTACTATAAGTTATGGAACCCTGGCCCGCGAGTAGCACACAAGTACAAAAACTTGCTTTGTGCACAGTAATAGTACCATGGATGCATTAAGATGAGATTTATCTATCTTTCAAAATAAGTATGGTACAATACCGTGCGGCCCAGCGAGAGGTGATTGTCACGGACTCACGTTGATCGGGACGGAGCTCTTTTGCCGTGGCAAGCCCACAAACGTGCTTCGGCGCTTGCGAATTTGTCGCTACAAAGGTCCCCTTCGCCCGTTAGCTCGCGACCCTTTGGTTCACCTATTCTCAACTTATAAGTTTCGAGGTTTATCGAGGCTAATTGACCCCCTGCGATTGCTGTGAACTCAAGTTCGCAGAGGGTTTTCAAATCACTTTCTTCCGAAACAAGACTGTCTCTGTGCAAGCCTCGCGAGTGCAGCGACACCACAGTGGCCCAGCCTCGGAGGAGTACTGCTCCTTCCTCGCGGGCTGTGTCTCACCCCTCGCCATTGCATGACCCCTCTTCATGTCTACTTTCATAACCGCGACCAAGCGGCGTTCCAGCGACAGCTTGCCGCCGCTCTACCCGCCGATGTCAATGCTCGGGATTGGTTAGGTCGCACCGTTCTCCACCTTGCCTGTTCTTCTTTGGACCCGGCTGCAACCGAATACGTTCGTATGCTTCTCGCGCATCCCGGAATCAGTGCCAACTTGCAGGATATGGAGAGCCACTGGACCCCGCTGCACCGTGCATTGTATAGTGGGAATCTTTCCGCCGCGTACGTATCTTAACTCATCTCTGTGTCGTAGTCCTTCGTCGGACTGTCCCACAGCATCCTTCTGCTCCAGAGAAGCGACATCGATACCCTGTTGAAGGACTCGGAGGGCTACCGGGCTTTCGACCTCTACAACACTACTGTTGAAGACACGATGCCAAACAAACGTGATTCTACCTGTGGTTTTGAACTGTATACGTGGGGCACGAACAGGCACGTTTCCTGCCTTAATTTCTGGGTTCCCAACCAGTGGTGCTCAGTCATCACAGGAACGCCTCCTTGGGCCACGGCGATACTGACGACCGTATACACCCCGAACAGGCCGTTCTTGGGCGCCACAATGTGTCTGAGGGTAGCGTGACGGCATGCGACACAGTAACTTTCAAACTACAGCCTGCGCTGGCTAGAGATGTTCAGATGTCAAGATTGCATACCGGTATGTTAAAGCCCCCCCTCTCATACACCTGGTTGTCCCTTTGGAAGGCGACGCGTTGAATCGTTTTTCTCAATAGTGGTGATCATCGATGAATCCGAGTCCACCACTGGCATCCGCGCTTGTGGTTTTGCTAGTGCTTGTCGGCAAGTTCCTTTCGATTTCTGATTCCGACAGCTTACGTAATGACAATTCTCGTCAGACTCGGCCAAGGCGGAGGTCAACATACCCAACCCTCATTCACGCCTATCGTTCAGCTCGCTTCCGAGATCAAGGTCACTGCTGTTGCCCTCGGACAAGATCACACCCTTTCTCTTACGTCGCTCGGCGTTGTCTTCTCTTGGGGCTATGGTCGCTTTTCTCAACTGGGTTATGATGTTCCTGCGCCCCACGTGCAGGCGACCCCTCGTGTTATCAGCGGCCCACTGAAGCGGGAGCGCGTGCGAGGTATAGCCGCCTGTAACATTGCAAGCGCATGCTGGACAGAAACTGCTTTGTTTACCTGGGGGAAGAACAACGGCCAGCTTGGGTACGATAAAACCGCAAGTCCCATGCAGCCTATCCCGAGGATAGTTACCAAGGTCACGAAACCCGTCATTTCCGTGGCTCTAAACGTATGTCTACTGCCTTGTTGATGTATTTATATTTACTTGTTGGTTCAGGACAATGCGATGGCATGTCTTTTCGTAACGCAAGAGGTCGTAGTTCTATTTAACGACGTCCAATCGCGCGTAACTTTTCCATCACCGACGCGCCGTCCTTCCGACTTTCTGGCGTACCGACCACCTCAAGCTGCTCGAACCATCACCACTGCACGCATTTTTTGCAACGAGAGCACATTCGCCACAGTTTCCTCCGCAGGCGAAATATTTACTTTCAACAACCCGACTCCACCTGCCCCAAACGAGCGTCTCCTCCCTATACAGCCCCAACGCGTTTGGACTCTCCGAAAGCAGTGGAGTGCCGTGCATGTACGTTGCTCTTTCATCTCTTTCAGCTCTCTCTCAGGAACTGTCACCCATAGGACGCGGCCCTCGCAGGGGACGGCTCGCTCATTATCTGCACTGAGTCCGGGCATGTTTTCGTGCGGTCGCGAAGCGGTAGTTCCAAAGCACCGCGCTTTTCACGTGTAACGGGATTACAGCGCGTCGTCGCCGTTCGCGCAAACGACACTGGTTCCCTGGCTGCCCTGCGCCAACCTTATCGGCCTCCTAGAGTGGCCTCCTCGGGAAACACACTTACGGAAGACGTGATGCAATCGCGGCCGTGGATCTCTTTGACGCTTACTAAGCACGAGGGCCTGCGCCTTGAACCGCAGTTTGGGAGTTCTAGTCTCAAAGTGTGTGAGGAAAAGGACAAGAGTGATTCTGGTGGAGAAACGGAAACGCTCGTAGACTTACCGCGATCGCGCCCGCACGCCTCTGTCACGCACACCAAGAAAGAACGATTGGGCATTGAAGAGAAGCTTGGGAGTTCCTCGATAATCCCGCCGACCTCAATACCCTCTTGTCTCACGGAGTTAGAGGACGAGGATGATGCAGATTCTAATGCCGAGGCAGCAGCGCTTGCTCTTGACTCGCAAGAAATCCATCGCCTCTGGGATGTCCTTGCACAAAGTCGGACCGCGCGGCGGCCAGGCTCTCTTGGACACGGCACGACCAACCTTTCCAATGGCGCCGATCTTATGCTTCGCGTCCAGGGCTGTACGGAACTTCCCGTGCACAGTACTGTGCTTTCCGCACGCTGTGTGCCTCTCGCGCGGGTCCTCGGCGGCTTCGGAAGCCTCTTCGACCGCGAGTCCGGCATCTCACTCAAGCATCTCCCCGCGCCAAGCCCGAAGAGTGGCCCGGCACCCCCACAGACAGCGGGTGAGGCGCCCCGCCTGGCCATCGCGGGCGTGCACGCGTTCTCTGTGCTCGTGTTGGTGCACTACCTGTATACAGACGCGCTACTCGCCGTCGGCGATCCCCGGCTCGCACGATCAAGCGAAGAGGCGTTTGCGCGGGGCCGCGTAACGCCCGCGCAAGTGACGCGCGATCTTCGGACCCTCGCGCGCGTACTCCACCTCGAGCACTTGGCCGACGCACTACAGAGTACCGTGCGGCGCGAGCCGTCTCCGTCGCTGAACGCCGATTTCCGCGTTATCTTCGACGCGCCGATGTCTGCGACCCCGCCGGACGTCGTCGTACAGCTTGCGGACCGCGACATCTTGACGCACTCGTTTGTCCTGCGCGCCCGGTCGCCTTTCTTTGAGGATTTCTTTGCGGACAGGGATTGGACTGCAGAAAGGTGGGAGGACGATGGGACCCTCAGCGTCGATTTGCGCCATTTGGAGTGGCGCTCGATGCAGTATGTTTTGCGTTTCATGTGTTGCGGTGAAGAGGCCGAGATGTTCGAGAAACTGGGTATGTGGTTGTCTTGTCTCGATACCTTCGCTGGCTGAGCCTGTTGAGCAGATTTTATTGAGACTGTGGATCAACTGCTGGACCTTCTGTTTGACGTTATGTCTGCTGCGGTGAGCCCCGCTTCAATGGGTGCATTCTCGTCTCACGCTTAGTAATCCACTAGAATGAATTGCTTCTGGACCGATTGCTCCTAATATGCTCCTCAATTCTCGTCAAATATGTCACCATCAACAATATTTCAGCCACATACATGGAAGCTGCTTCCCTTCACTGTGAACAACTGATGGATAGTCTACATCAGTACATGTCTGTCAATATGGAAACTTTGCTCGAGGCCCGCCTACTCGATTACCTGCCTCCTCGACTCGTCAGGCAACTCGCCAGCGCCGTGCGCGGATACCAGGCTGCAAAATCGCCGTTTTCTCGCACGCAGTTGCCCGTGAATCTCGCAACGGCCGTTCACGCGCACCACGACTGGCTGGCAGAGCAGGACATCCCATGTCCAATAGTACGCTCACAGCCAAAATTACAGTCCAAGCTGTCCCCAAAGAGAGGCCGAAAACCGTCGCTGCCAACGTCCCCTGGGAGCAAGCCAACCCTCCCACGTACCCCACTTCTCTCCAATACGGGCGAAGATTTGTTCGCCATGGATGAGGCGCTTGTTCCTCCTCTGAATCTGGACGCAACTGCGTCAATTGACGAGCTGGGGCATATACCGAAGTCGGGCCCATGGAAGGGAAAGTCTCCTACTCCTAAGTGAGATCTCACTGCATCCCTCTAAAGATGTTCCTGACCTGACACTGACGGCTTGCAGGGTTGACATGAAAGCGATCTTGGCAGAGGCCGAGGTGATGCAGGCCGCAAGTCGTACACAATCAACCGTGGCGACATCAGTACAAAGGCAGCGGTCAGGTGATCGCATGCGCGTGTCGTTTTCGCTATCCAAAACACCAGATTCACCGCACTTGAGTCCTCTCAGTACCTCACGCGGCACGCCCACGCCAGCATGGCGAGTCCCCGCGCATCCGCATTCTGGAGAGCCCTCGAGCTACCCTCCCGTTCATGGCCGCACTGCCAAAACCCCGCCGTCACCCGCCCGACTACTAGCGCGCACTCCCCCAGCAAGCACCCAGGCGGCGTCAGATAAGCCGACCCCGTCCCAACTGCCGGTGACTCCGATGGTAGTGCAAAAATCACGAAGCTTGCAGAGCTCCTCCCCCAGCTCGTCAACCCTTGCGCCACCAAGTCGTACTGGCCTGGGACCAGTCATCAGTCCTTCTAAATCTAAGGCGGGGCCAACGGCACCCCGCCAAGCCTCGTAAGTTCCTTTACACCCTATCCAGGCTTTTTCATTGACCAATGACAATGCAGAGGCAAAGTTTGGGCGCTACCGTCCGCGGAGCCCGTCTCGCGGGCGTCCTCGACTGGTGCGCCGATCTCCTTCGCCGAGATCCAGCAGCTGCAGAGCCGACCGGCGCAGGCCGCGAACGAGCGGCTCTCGCTGCGCGACATACAGACTGAGGAGGCGGAGCTGCAGGCTGAGGTCGAGTTCATGAAATGGTGGACTGCGGAGGAGGAACGTATCCGCCTTGAGAACGAGGCTGTCGCTGCGTCTTTGCTGACGCAATCGAACCAACCACGTCACGGTCAACAGCGTCAATATCAGAAGGGTAGGAAGGGTAAGACAACGGCCAGCGCTGCGCCGGCCGATGGTGGTGCACCTGCATCTTCTGCTAGTCGTGGGCAGAAAGCACCCCGCGGCGGCGGAGAGGGCAGACGACGGACGCCGCAGCGGGTTCCGCCGTCAGATGGAAAGAGCGCGTCAGGTCGGAGCTGACTTTCTACTTTACTTTATCTTATCTTATCTGAGCAATTTTCGGACTGTATATTTTTTTGCCGAGACGGGAAAATAAATGACGGGTGTTTATCGAGGTCTGTTGCCCCATCCGATGACGGCCTCGATACGATCTAGGCATGCATGCAGTATTTTCGTGACTTGGCCCCGATAACTGCTGTTTCGTGGGCGATTATACTTATGTTTGGTAGTTACAAAAGCCGTTCTTGCAAGAATTAAATGAGTGATCCGCGAACTGTGTGGATTACGGCGCTCCGACAGGCTGAGCCGGGTACTGTAGTTGTTTACAAAAAAAAAAGCACTGGTGCGCTATGTATCGCGCGAGCTTGGATGATGCTCCTCTATCCACCTTTTCGGCCTCTTTTCTGTCACGGCGACATGGTGATCCTTGGGTCCACTCTCGTCACCATCGGCGAAACGACCACGCTGGGGATGCGCAGGGCACGGAAGCACGTTGGAGGCGGAGACGGTCAGCAGACACGCGAGGAAGGTCACGCCGAAGAGCGAGGATGTGAGGGAGCGCGCGCGGCGGCTGGTGAGACGGAATACGGGTGTTCGTGCGAAGACCATGTCCTATGACTGCTTTTTGGTTTTTAGGAGGGAGAGTTTTCCGAGATAAAAGGAGATGCCTCACCATAAACCCCATAACCCTCGCTTCTAGGTTTGTGTGTTTTGTGAACGTCTGTGCTAGACGTTGGAGGAGTTCGCTGGGAGCAGGTCGGTCGCAGTGCCTGTTTGCTGGCTTGCTGGCCGGAGCGCGCGGTGGAGTCGAAATCCGGTTGTTGTGGTATGTTTGTCTCCTCTCCGACTCCTTCCCATGCCTCCTCGACCGAACATACGTGTTCTGCGCGACACCAAGGCCCGACAGGGGGTACTAGACAACGAGATTGCAAGACGTGCATACCTCTACGTCGCACGCAACCAGACCCTCCCCGCCCAGGTGCGCTACCGCGCGCAGCTGCAGCTCAATACTTTTGGTCGCTACACACGGCCAACCACAGTCAAGAACCGGTGCACTGTCACTGGGCGCGGGCGTGGAGTGATCGGCGAATTTGGGCTGTGTCGTGTACGTTTTTTTTTGTTTTGTTTGGGTGGGATGCATTTTCGAGCTTTGGCCGCTTACACTTGGACAGTACCAGTTTCGGATGAAGGCACTGGCGGGAGAGCTGCCAGGTGTCCAAAAGGCGTCTTGGTAGGGAAATATTGGTGTCTGTGTCGGATGAATCGATGAAGGCTGGTGTCCAAAAACTTAATTAGGTGCCGTACTCGTACTTTGGTTTCTTTTTCACCATTGTTTGACGTTGGTGCCAGCACACCTGTTATTTGTCGTGCAGTTTCAGAACCAATAAATTAGTACCGTCACATTCAATTCCGAGTGCAAAGAAGACATCATAGATAACTCGTCTACAAAACCAGATATCAAAACCGACCACCAGCGATGCTCAAGACTCATCCCGCCGTGGCAGAAGTATGATCTATGTACCCCTCTTATGGCCCAAATATAGCACTCGAACTTCTGTTCCCCATGGTGTAGCTGTGCTGATAAACAACCGCATCAAATGCGTTGGCTTTTCGCCGCTATCGTTAATCGTGCCCCGCGTACTTGTCTCACGCGAATACGATAACACCAATTTGCCTTTTTTTTAATATCTCCGAGCTGCGGTATTCATTTCCTCGCCGTAATGTTGACGCATCAATGCTTCAGCCTTCAGTGAAAGTCTATCCAAAAAATTTCTCTCATCCAAATTTGTATTCTGCTGGCGCATATAATGAGGTGCCGAGACGCCAGAACCTCAGAAACACAATGGGGCGACGAGAATGATTGAAGTGCTCCTCGAGGGTTGCGTCGTCTCCCATAGGTCTGCAAAAAACTGCAACGCGAAACCGAGTCGGGCGCTCGACGGAAGACTGGAGTTGGGAATGGTGTGGCTGGAAATAGTGGAGATCAACGACAGAATTGAAGCGAGCTGTATATGGATGGCGGAGGTCTGCGCATGAGCTCTTCAGTCTGGCCTATTGCAGAGTCTGAAAGACATTGAACTCCTTCGGCAGTGTCTATCGTGCTGCATCGTCTCTGGACATTCAGACAACGGTCTTCTACAGGCTACAGGTATATAAATAGAAGTCGGGAGAGCAAATAAGCTGGGATGAGATGTAGTAGTGTTGATCGGGGTAACACTTCTATGCTGGAAGAGGTTCGCTTTGATGGATCTAGTTGAGTATCGTTAGAAGATTATTTGCGAGTTACATAGGTCATATAATACGCACCTCAGAAGCAATATTAACCCACTCAGAAAGCGAACGGAGGTACTCGTCCATCTCCTCGTCGGCTGGGATATCTGGGTTCCACAACACGAACGAATTGAACCTAGCCGACGGTTTGAGGACCCTGACAGGACGTTCGTCTTCAGGTGGCGGGATGCCCTCCATATCGTCGTCCTCGGGTACCTCCTCGGGGACCCGACGGCGGGCTTTCCGGGCTGGCCGCCGTTTCGCTTTACTGCTTGTCGGTGTCTGGGTCCGACCTTCCGCATCACCGCGCAGGACAATGCCGGAGTATCCTTTCGGCAGCGGTACTTCAACGCCATGGACCGTGCGTCCGCGGAAAGACGAGATGAATCGTTTGGCGGATCCAGAGAGCCGTTCGATGGGGCCAGGACGCAGAGGCTGCGAGGGCGGTAGCTTGATGACTGGGTCAGTTTCTGCCTTGACTTCCGCAGCGACCACGGCTGAGACAGTGGGAGCATTCTCCTTCTCCTCTTGGACTGCCACGACGGCAGAATCAGTTGAGACCGGCTGTGTCTCAGCAGCTACAGACGGGGGAGATGAACCTGGCAAGGGTGCGGGTTGGATGCGAAAGTATGTCGAGACAGGTGCTGGACCAGAGTACTGTATGTGAAATGGCATCAGATGGGGGACTCGCACTGGAGGTGCTGCAGGGCAATGAGCTATCCGTGTCGAAGTCGCCATGAGGAGCAAGCAAGGGGCTACTGTGGTACTAGACAGTGGCACTAGACACCGGAGCGTCAAATGTGTCACAACGTCATATGATTGTGACAGGTCGCGGATAAATCTCTCAGAAATGACCTTATTCGACAAATATTTCGCCATTGTAGGACTCGATAGGAAAAACCCCCCAAACATCAAATAGTACAATGGTAAGGGCGCTTCAAGCCTCCCATAATGCGTTATCTATAATAATAAAAAATTCAATTCTCAGACGAGGAGTGGTACACATGCGTGTACGGGAAGAATGACATGGTGACATCTTCCCTTTTACCATATTGTTCTGGGAAGTCGCAAATATGTTCTTTCCGTAACTGAAATGTGACACACCGCGCGTATGGAAGAAAGCCATTCGGTTTCCGGAAGGCATCCGAGTGTGAGCTGGGGTCAAGCCAGTCTAGCATAAGTTGCATAACGCAACACGCATTTCCGAGAAAGGCGTTCATAACAAATATTGGCCGTTAACTTAACAAGTACACAACAGGAACCCACGACTGGAACATTTGGAAGAGAAGTTCGTAAATCACAGCATGCCACTGACTACTGGGAGGTGTAGAAGTTCTAAGACGATGATAACTTGATAAGTGTTAGATTTCACCAAATTTTCCACCGACTTACCTATGAGAATATGGTTCACTGTATCTCTTCTTCTATTAGTAAGGTCGTGGTGCGCGGGGCGTTCGAATAGACCACGTTGTTGGAAGTGGGACCAAACCACATATTCGAAGAGGTAGTAGAAAGCATTCTTGCAGGTGACCGTGATGACAACAGCGAGGTCGACCGGTCGTTATTCGGATTATCCACCTTCGGAGGATAGTAAACTGACGCGAGGTGGTGTTCACTATTGTATCGCACATGAGGTAAGGGGGGTTGCGGTGTTGGAATGCCTGGGGAAGCGACGGCCGTGCTGCCCGGGTGAGGGAAGAGATTGGGTAAAAAGGACGCATAGAATGGACGAGTAATAGTACCACCAGGCCCAATCTGGCTTGGGAGGTGGGGGTACGGGTTGCGATAAACGTTTGCAAACACGCCGCGGGAATTATCGAATGGCAATAGAGTGACGCCTAGCGGTGGGCGTCAGCAGGGACTTGTCAATCAGGAATTCCGTAACAAAAGTAAGCTTGTACCTCTCAAATCGACCTCTTGGGCCGGTGAGCTATTGCGCCGGTCTTCACTAATCACGGTGGAAGTGGATGTGGAACTAAATCTGTCATGGCCAGGAATCGGCCCTCCGGAGGGTGAATTCGGTTGTACGATGGTCGAAGTCCCAGAAGCTTGGGCTGTTACATGATCGCTTGGGCGGTGCAGATACGTGGATAGAGGACGACGGCGAATGACCTTGTCGATCCGGCGAAGTAAAGCCTTCATATATTTTTCATCCTCGTTGCCGCTTGTCTCGATGACTTCATCCTCGTTGTCGCTCATCTCGAAAATATCGCTGACTTCATCCCTGACTCGGACGCCGATCCTCGTGCGAGTGTCGGCAACTTCATCTCGTAGTCGGTCTAATTCTTCCCAAACTGGGGCGGAAGCGTCTGTAAGGGGTAGCCGCGAATCTTTCGTCATTTTCTGCATTAGAGCCAACAAGTTCTTGAAGTCCGCATCCTTCAGACCTGATCCTTTGAAGGGTACCGCCATCAGACCGAGATATCCTAGTTTGCAAAAGTTTAGTAATGGCCCATCGCATTTAGCCGTGGCGAGCGTTGTGTGAGTTTTAGCCACTAGCTTAACCCCGACAGGGCCACCATCGACGAATGACTTCCAGAACTCCACATCTGCATCGCCGCTGACGCCGAGGGAATAGAATATTCGCGCGAGAGCTGCCACGTCCCAATGTGACCGGAAAATCACGGTGCCTTCGGTCTTGAACTCGTCCAGGAACTGAGCTAAGACAGCTCTGCAGAATCTAGCTTTGATGAGGCCGACACGAAAGGCAATGGCCCGCTCGATGAACATGCCCTGGAAACAATCCGTGACAAATAGTTCGAAGTAATGCGCGAGCGATCCAAAGTTAGGTGCTCGCCAGTCCACTTTCGAGTTCTCCAACGCCACGAACGCCGTGTCGATCACTGTACAACAGGTATCAAAGACGCGTAGCACGGCTGGAGTGAAGCTATTTGGTCGCAAGGAATTTGAGAGGTGGACTTGCAAGCTAATCCACAGGTGGTCACAACGGACGAGGCCCTCCATGAACTCCGTGGATTTATCGGGGTGTTCGGTAACAAAGTGCGGAAGGCATTTGGCGAATGCGTGGAAGAGATCGGGGTTCCGAAGATGGTCCTTTCCGAATACAAGGTCGGCGGCCTTGCTGCGATACTTGGGATTGGGTTGGTCTTGGAATACCCTGCTGAGACGCCGACCTCCGTCCACGGCGTCCAGGATCTCGAGGAGCGGGACTACGCTGAAGCCCGGCTCTTCAGTCTCGACGCGAATGTGTGTTTCTTCGTGTATTTCGCTGAACAGTTTCAATGGGGAGGCAGACACGTCGGCCCTGTCGATTCGAAATTCGCTCCGGAGTAGGTCGAGTGTTTTCCAACACATTGAAAGACTTGAATGATCGGCAATATCTTGCGATAGAATGGCTTTGGCTAGCAACGTCAGATTGATGAACGGGCCGTCATTCAGAAGATCCCGCCACATTTTGCCTCCATCGGAGAGCTCCGTCTGGGGGGGCTCCCTCTCAGAGGACTCCTTCTCGGAAGGCTCTATCTCAGAGGGGTTCTTCTCAGAGGGCTCCTTCTTGTCGGAAACTCCCGCGGGCACCGGCTTCTCCTTCGACGTATTGATGACCGAAGAAAAGAAGGTGTGCAGGGGAATGAAGTGGTCTGGGACTTTGACCTCGGGTGATCCCTCTCTCGTCGGCTGCGAGGCCGGCTCCAGGCACTTGGTCAGGAAACCGTGGAAAGTAAGAGCCCTGACGCAACATGCACGCAGGTCCTTTATCTCGCCTGGTTTGTCGCATAATGTGTTGAGATCATCGACGATACTTTGAATGTACACTGGCAGTGAGTCTTCTTCATTCGGGTTTTTGAGACCATCGGCGCTCGTCCGGAGGGGAAGTGTGACTCGTAGAGCATCGACGCATGCCGATATACGTTTGACGCGCGCTTGTTCGGAAAGTTCAGTAGTTGTTACGCACGCCAAGAGGTGCTCCCTGATGCGTTGAAGGATGTAGGGTGCAGTTAGAACCTCCGGTAGCTTCTTTGCGTTAGTGAACTGTGAGTGGATATACCCCGGGAGTCCTTGCAAAAACCTGTCCATATCGGCATCGTTAAAGTCATCGTCCGTGAACAGCCACCTCATGGCATAGAGGTCAAGGTCCGCTGCTTGTTTATTCGCCTGTTTCACGAGATAACGGGATTTGTCGAAATGGAGCTCTTTGCGCTGTGGCCAAGCCCTTTGGCCCGGGCCGTCGCAGAGCCTCCGCCATGCAGTGTGACAAAACAAAAGTAGCATCGTGCTACCGAATAGGAGTGGAGGGGAAAGAGCCGTTTGGTACGGGCAGTTGCCGATAAACAGGGGGAAAACGCTGAGGACGATATACGCCACCGTCGACGTAATGACACAGTACCATGAGACCATGCCAACCTTCGGGTAAAGGTCATGAAGATAATCGCTGAGGCCGCCGAAAAACAGGAAGACCGAGATGTGCAAAAGAGCGTGGACGCCGTACATAAACCTCCTGATGTAGAATCGATTGAGGCCTTTAAACAGATACGTTCGTACCCGCCCGCGCTTGTGCGGCGCCGCACGGGGATAGGCGTACTTTATGAATTCGTGGCACCATTGCTGGATAAGACCGCATGCTAGGACGCTCATCATTGCCAGGAAGAAGCTGATAAGGAGTAGGATATTCGATCGAACTGCCGCTGGGGAAGGTTCCCCAGGGTAAGGACCCGGACAAAATTGAGATGATTGTTGAGTGGAGTTTTCCGGGGAAACGAGCTGTGACAATAGGCAGACGGTTTCTTGACCGTTGTCTGGCTGAAGAGACTGGGACGTTTGTGTAATAAAACCCGCGATTATAGAAGAGAAAATGCCATTCTATGGCGTAAGATTAGGTTGACAATGAATGTGAAGTCCGTTCGTCGTTACTCACGACAATGGACATTGCTGTTGTATCACTGTTCAAGGTCTCGACGAGCTTCTGATCGCTGATTTCGGCCTCTGACGCGTACAATTGCCAGTATACGGAGGACGAGTCCCCATACTCAGCAGCTTCGGGTTGCTCAAGTTAGGAAGGGAAATGTCAGTAATTCAAGGCAGTGTACGTACTTTCGCGTCGGGATTTATCTGTTGGGGGCGTTTGGGCCTCTACGTCTGTCGAATCGCCAGGTGTAGTCATTGTCGTGGGTCAGATACCACTAGTAGGAGACGCTATTTAATGGTAAAACCACAACTGTACGTCATGGTTGGTTGGGTATGGCCTAGAGGGGACAGCAATCGTGAGTAGTGCATAGATTGAACGCGAAATGGTGCGAACTCTGATCGACACCAACACGCTTTTCTTCAAGGGACCCGCTGGCACTTTCCCAAATTCATTCCTGTAAAAGGGGACGTGGAACTATCACTTCTCGAATGTCGCGCGGAAACTCCAAGTCCACGCAGTTTTCACTAGTGTCGGGAGTCTAGAGATGACTGCAATTTCCGTGGCACCATGTACCAGTGGTCTGTCTGTCGATCTTAAGCGACGGTGACACAGGGATGACATACGGGGTGTTTGTTGCAATGACGAAGGTGACTGATCGGAAAATGGGTGTGACGACGGACTACTGTAGACGGAGCGCGGCGTTAGCAGCCTGAGTAAACCGGTAGTAACTGAAACACTGGCCGGCGGCGTGTCAAGATAGTGCCTGCGCGACGTTCCAGACGAATCATGTAATTGAGCCTGAGTATTCCGACCGTCAGTGATTCGTCGGCGTTAAGAATTACAAGTCTCCTCAAGTCAATCTCAATCACGGGAGATTGCACGAAGGTCATTATTCTGCGCTCATTGAGCCGCAGTACAGTATGTCATGCCAGTGTTTGGCCCTACATCAATCACGATTCATTAAATGCTCAAATGATGACGTTATGAGGCTATTTGCGAGCCCTTTTGTCCCGCTACAGTAGGAAAAACCTTGTGAGAGATAGAACTCTTTCCTTGACCCTTTCGATGATGAAATGTTTGAGATACAGTACTGCTGTAGTAGTGTCTCCACCCCCAATTAACCCTTTGTTCCTCAGAGCACCAAATGCCTCGCGAACCGAAATATCGAGCCCTTCCTCCAAGCCTCAAGTGTTTCTGTAGCGTGATGGCACATCATTTAATGCGTGTCCTAGATTGACCGATAGATGTACCGATGGCCTAACTCCAACCTCTCCTGTTGTCAGTCTACGGAAAGCACTTGCGTCTTCGCGTGAGGCACGCCCGCGCTCGTCTCGACCCTCAATGGCCTGTGAGTGCCTTTACTGCGCACCGACCAAAGCCACCCAGTCCGTCCTCATGCCCTGACAAAACTCTTCCGTCGCCCAAGAAAACTTGAATTCACCAGAATTTTACCAGACACGTACCTGCGCATGGCATCTTCTCGTCGAGGCAGAGGCCGAGCGCAGAAATACAGAATAAACTGGTCGCCCAAATGTTTTCCTTTTTGAAAAAACAAATAAATAAGAAGCACTCCCGTCCGTCCGTAGCCGAGATAAAAACGATGTACCACAAAACCTGAGCTGGAATGGCGACGCAGAAAGGCCGCTGGATGGCTCGGGAATATAGTGCTGCTCACTGAGCGCTGAAACCCGCTCTCAGGTTAGCCGGTGCGCCAAATACACAAGGTGTCAATGAGGTATATCGTATGGCATACTGCGTAGTAGCGAGGTCCGAGTCGGACCCTACTATTGATGCCGTGTATTAAAGCACTTCTTCACCCATGCGTCCGGTGCACCGAGCTAATATTCCCCTTCTCCGTTCATCATAGCGGCATTGAGCGCCTCGAGGTTTGCCTCAAGGCATGTAAGGGTTCCGGAAGCATGGATCACCGCATAAAATTTCGCAAGATGGAACGGGGTTAGAAATGTGCTCCATGGGCGGAATGTGACGACAACAGTCTACAGTACTGTAACTGCCAGCGAGAATGACATGGGAATGGAACTGAGGCTGGACACCCTGATCCTGCACTGCACAGGTTTGTATAGTAGCGGCGGAGAATGTGAGATTGAGGGCTCCATGAAATGACCTGCCCGTATCTCACCGCGCAGCTCGGCGCAGGACGATCCTCGAGTATCCTTTCACCAGAGGTGATTCAACGCCGTGGACGGTGTGACCGCAGAAGTAAGAAATGAATCTTTTGGCGGATTTGGAAAGCCATTCGATGGGGCCAGGACGCAGGATAACTTGAGAACTTGGTTAGTTGCCGCCGTGGTCATGACTTAGGCCGTGGCAATGACTACGGTTGAGAACTGGAGTGTTCGCCTTCACCTCTGGGGCTTCCAAGACGATAGAACCGGAGTCTGGCCTTAAGTCTAGCTGTACTTCAACAGCTGCAGACGGGGGAAAATACAGAGGCGATTCTGGTAAGGGTGCAGGTTGGATACGAAAGCTTTTACGAAAGTAGGTAGTAGTAGGGACAGCCTGGTGCTGGGCTGGAGTACTGTATGTGAAATGACATCATATGGGGGACTCGCACTGGAGGTGCTGCAGCGCAGTGAGCAATCCTCGTCGACGTCGCCATAAGGAAGATCAGAAACGAGCACCAAGGTACAGATCAACCTGAGTGTGAGCCCGAGCCCGAGCCCCAAAAGCGCCGTTCTGTCACAACTCATATGATTGTGACAGGTCGCGATCGATTCTCTCAAAAAACATTTATCAGAAAACCAAGCAGAGAACACAAAATATTATTTCGTTGTGGGTTCGTTGCGAGGAGATCCACAAACAAATACATCGGCAAAGGATAATGGGCACTTAAAGTAAAGTACTACGGTAACGCTTGAAAGAGGATAGTCTCGTCTGAGCTTGCGTCTGAGTACATTACCTATCTGTTGCTTGCTCGTCGCCGTAGCGATACCAAGACGCGACAACTCACCAATCACTGGGCTGTGGGGTTTTATGAGACAAGCGTTACACATCACCAAGTTTCCGCCCGGCCACTAATAATTACCGCTTGGGAGTGGTTCAACTTATCCCATCTACTGGTGAGGCAGCGGGAGGGTCGTTCGCAAGGTCGTTCGACTGAATTACGTCGCTGGAAGGGCCAAACCATTTGTTCGAAGGGGGAAGAGCCCTTTCAGGTGACCGTAATGATAACATCGTGGGTAACCGGGTAGTCGAAGCATCCCCTTCCGGAGGATAGTAAACGGACGAGTGGCGATGTTGACTGTTGTAACGCATGTGAGGTAAGGTCGGGCGAGCGGATGGAACCCCTGGAGACGCGACATCGGTGCTGCCCGAATGAGGTGACAGATTGGGTAAGAAAGATGCAGAGAATGGACGAGTGATTGCACCACTGGGACCAATCTGGCTTGGGAGGTATGGGTATGGGTTACGATAAACGTTGGCAAACTCTCCACGGGAGGCTCGCGTCGGAGAGACGCCTGAAAGATTGAGGTAGGCATCAGCAAGGACTTATCGAACAGGAATTCCGTCACAAAATAAAGTCCTCACCTCTGAAATTGACTTCTTGGATTGGTGAGTTATTATGCTGATCGTCGATGAGAGTGGTGGACGTAGAAGCGTGACTATATCTATTATTTTCGGGAATTAGCAGCCCTCTGGAGGGTGGGTTCGGCTTAACGGCGGCCGAAGTTCCGGAAGCTTGGGCTTGTACATGGTCGGCTGGGTAGTGCTCATGCGTGGACGAGGGACGGCGGCGATAAACTTCCTTGATTTTCATCAGCAAAGTCTCCATATGTGCTCCATCCTCGCTGCAGCCCCTCTCGAAAACGCCGACGGCTTGATCCTCTTTGCTGATATTCTCGCAAATTTCGGCGATTTCATCGCGTAGTTGGCGTAACTCCTCCCAAACTGAAGTAGAAGCGTTTGCCAGGGGTAGACGCGAATCTTCCGTCATCTTCTGCATCAGGTTTAACAGTTTCGCGAAGTCCGCTTCCTTCAGGCCTGATCCTTCGAAAGGCATCGCCATCATCCCGAGATGTCCTAGTCTGCAAAAGTTTAGTAATGGTCCGTCACTTTTAGCAGCCTTGAGGGTTGCGTAAGTTTTGGCCATTAACACCTCCCCGATAGGGCCACCATCGACGAATGACTTCCAAAACTCCACACTTGCGTCGTCGCCTACGCCGAGTGAATAGAAGACTCTTGCGAGAGATGCGACGTCCCAATGTGACCGGAAAACTACGGTACCTTTGCGGCTGAACTCGCCCAGGAATTGGGCCAGGACAGCATTACAGAATCGAGCTTTGATGAGGCCGACGCGGAAGCCAATGGCCCTCTCGATGAACATGCCCTGGAAACAATCCGTCACAAATACTTCGAAGTAATGAGCGAGGGATCCAAAGTCGGGTGTTCGCAAGTCCACTTTCTGCGAGTTTTCCAGCGCCACGAACGCGGTGTCGATCACCGTACAGCAGGTATCAAAAACACGTATCATGGCTGGAATGAAGCTATTAGGTTGCAAAGAATTCAAGAGATGAACCTGCAAACTAATCCACAGGTGGTCGTAGAGGACGAGGCCCTCCATAAAATCCTCGGATTTATCAGGGTGTTTGGCAACGAAGTGTGGTAAACAGTTGGCGAACGCATGGAAGAGATCGGGGTTCCGAAGATGATCCTTTCCAAACACGAGGCTGGCCTTGCTGCGATACTTGGGATGGTCTTGGAACACCATGCTGAGACGTCGCCCTCCGTCCACGGCATCCAAAATCTCGAGGAGAGGAATTACGCTGAATCCTGGCTCTTCAGCCTCGACGCGTCTACGTGTATTGGTGTGTATTATGTGGAACAGCTCCAGCGAGGAGCCAGAGATGTCGGCCCTGGTGATTCGAAGTTCGCTCCGGAGTATGTCGAGTGTTTTCCAACACATGGAAAGGCTTGCGGGACCAACGTCTAGATCGTCATGCAAAAGGATAGCTCTGGCGAGCAACATCAGATTGATGAAAGGGCCGTCGTGCAGAAGCACCCGCCACTCTGTGTCTTCGTCGGAAGACCCCTTTTCGTCGGAGATTTCCGTGGGCGCCTATTGCTCCTGCTTCTGCAACGTATTGGTGATTGAGGAGAAGAACATGTACAAGGGAAGGAAGTGGCTAGGAACTTTGACGACGGCGGAGTCACAACTAGGCGTCGGGTTCACACCAGTTCGACTAAGACCTTCAAGTTTGATGTTCGGTGATCCCACCCTCGTTGGCTCTAGGCACCTGGTCAGTATACCTGGAATGCGAGAGCCCTGACGCAAAATGCGCGCAGGTCCCTGATTTCGTCCGCTTTCTCGCATAATGAGTTGAGACCATCGACGATACTTTGCAAGTATGCTTGTAGTGACTCTTCGTCCGACTTTTTGAGAAGCTTGTCGCTTGTCCGGAGGTGAAGTATGACTCGTAAAGATTCGACACATGTCGACACACGTTTGGTGCGTGCTTGGTCAGAAAGTTCCGTATTTGTTACGCACGTCAAAAGGTGCTCCCTGATGCGTTGAAGGATATAGTGTGCGGTTAGAACCTCCGGCAGCTCTTCTGTGATGGTGAAATGTGAATGGATATATCCTGGGAGTCCTTCCAAGAACTTGTCCATATCGGTATCGCTGAAGTCGTCGTCTGTGAAGAGCCATTTCATGGCATAGGGGTCGAGGTGCGACGCTCTCTTATTCGCTTGTTCCACGAGATAACGGGTTTTATCGAAATGGCGCTCTTCTTTCCTTGGCAATGGCCCTTGTCCGTGAGACAGTTTTCGCCATGCGGTGCGACAAAAGAAGAGTAGCAGCGTGCTACCGAACAGGAGTGGGGGCGTAAGAGCAGTTTGGTAGGGACAGTTGCCGATAAACAGGGGGAAAACGCTGAGAGTCGCGTACACCACCATCAAGGTGAAGACGCAGTACCAGGAGACCATGCCAACTCTCGGGTAAGCGTCGTGAAGATAATCGCTGAGGCCGCAGAAAAACAGGAAGACCGAGATGTGCAAGAGAACGTGGACGCCGTACATAAACCTCCTGATGTAGAATCGATTGAGGCCTTGAAACAGATACGTTCGCACCCGCCCACGCTTGTGCGGCGCCGTACGGGGATAGGCGTACTTCATAAATTCGTAGCACCATTGCTGGATGAGACCGCACGCTAGGACGCTCATCATAGCCAGGAAGAAGCTGATAAGGAGTAGGATATTCGATCAAACTGCCGCTGGGGAAGGTTCCCCAGGGTAAGGACCCGGACAAAATTGAGATGGTTGTTGCGTGGAGTTTTCGGGGAAGACAAGCTGTGACAACAGGCAGACAGTTTCTTGGCTGTTGTTTGGCTGAAGAGACTGGGACGTTTGTACGATGAAACTCGCGATTATGGAAGAGAAAATGCCATTCTATGGCATGGGGATTAGGTTGACGCAGATTTTGAAGTCCGTGTATCGCTACTCACCAGGATCGACATGGCCGTCGTATCAGTGGTCAAAGTCTCGACGAGCTTCTGATCGCTAATTTCCGCCTCTGACGAGTACAACTTCCAGTACGTGGCGGACGGGTCCCCGTACTCAGCAGCTTCGAGTTTCCCGAAGTCAGCCAGGAAATACCGGTAAGTCAAACTAGATTACGCGTACCTTCGCGTTGCCTTTCGTCATGAGCTTGTTTGTTTCCACCGTTCTTGCAAATTGCACAGTTGGAAAACCATTTCTTAGGAGCTGTGAGATGCCAGGTGAGATAGGTCGAGCAGGTGAGAATAAATTTGGTGCAGACCTTTCGCAAGACTTTCCGTTTGTGCTTCTAGATCCTTCGAAGCCTGAGGTGTAGTCATTGTCGTAAGGCGAAAGTAAGTAGCAGACGGCCGAGGCTATTTAAGGGGGGACCACTGTACGAGGGTTGAGTGGGGCGTAGTGGAATATGCTGTGATCATGGACAGGGATACGGTGTAGAAGTCCCTGTGAACGCGAAAGGGTGCGAACTCTGATCGACACCAATGCCAAGCTATTCATCTCTTCTACTTGCCGAATTCGGGAAAAGGGGGCTCTGCCAGTGGAAGCATCACATCCAGGGGGTAAGGAGAAAACTACAAATTCGTTTTGGTTCCATGAGATGGCCGGAATTGTTGTAGTACCTTGATTTCAGTTGGACTATGTGTGAATCTGTCTGTGATGATTGGCGCGCAGGGATGACGTGTGTTCGCGTACGGGTGTAGTAGGAATAACAGCCTCGGGATTTTGAAGAAAAGAGGTGGGGAGCTAGGAGCGAGAATGGACGTGCGTGGTCGTCCGAGGTCCAGATAGTCCTTCCCGGCCATCCCGGTCGACTCCAAAGAATAGGCAACTGATTCCGAGTCGTCGGCGCGCTTGCCGCGGCGTCAAAAGCACCATGGCCAGCGGCTGTGATCACGGGGGGTGCGAGATTACGAGTGCAAATTAAATCTTCACAGGAGTAGAACTTGAACTTGGGTAGAACATAGAATAGTGCAGATAAACCGACAAACTCCAGTCGCGGCGTCCACGGCCCCTCCGACGATATTCCATTGAGGAGTCCCGGTGCCCGGTCTGTGAGTCGGATGCCACGCACAGCCTGCCGACGGTCGCAATGCTGACGCTGACCGTTTCATTGCCGGTTTTGAGAAAGTGTCTTATAAGACAGGATTCGGCATGTGTCGGACCTTACACCAATCACATTCCATTCAAGTACTGTAGGGCAAGAGTGAATGCAGGATTGAATGTGAAGGATTCGGAGCTACGTAAATGAGTTGCACATTGATCCTGACATCCTGCTCATTTCAGTGTCACACCGTCTTTCGTGTCAGTCCTTCGACTGTGTATACACATCCTGAACCTACCCACTGGCCACTAATAAGAGCGCTAAAGGCCCGCGGCACTATCGCAACATCGAGCTCCTCCAAAATCGGGCCTTAGGCTTGGGACGACACGCGCGTGCTAGTTGACAGACGAGCCTGAGGATAGATGATGTGTAGGTGTGCATAGCAACGACTTTTCCCGTAATGGTGTTGCCGGAGATTGCCGGCAAATGGCGCAGAACCGATTACAGGCGGAGATAACTCACCACAAACACTTGCGCCGGCGTTTCCACAAGGGCTCCTTCTGTGATCGCACAGCCAAGTCCAGACTGTTCTAGGTGTCCTCCCAAACCCCTCGCCGCCCTCAAAAAATCAACAAACAAACACCCACGCACGGCATTTTCGATTACGGTAGAAGCCAAGCCTGAGGTAGAAGCAGCGCGCGGAAGTCACAATATAGGAGCCCCAGTGTGTCGCGTAGTCGCTAGGGGCTGATGAATCAAGCCGGGGCGGTATTGCAATTCAAAGCGCACTGAGTGTCCGCTCTCTGGGCCGGTGATTACGCTAAGGAGCAGCCCGTGAGAAGATCCAGGCCTTGTCCCAAGCGCCTGTGGAGGTACAGTGTTGCGCCAACAAAAAACGATGCCACCATGGTGCCGTGTATTAGGGTGCATCTTCATGCATCGTGCGCACGCATCTGGTGCACAGAACCGATATCACCCATCCGAGTTTATCGGTGCGGCGTTAAGCGCCTCGAGGCATGTAGGGACCCCGGCCTGGGGGCAATAGGAGCACGGATCGTCGCATGAAGTTGATGGGGTCACAATAGGAGCATTCCTTGCGCGTGGATTCGGATTGTGACGAGTAACTACGAATATCAACCGAATGGAACTGGCCGCCCAGAGATAGACACCCTGCACTGCACCGAGATTGCACTATCTATGCATAAAGGTTACACGCTGCTAGCGGCGGAGAATAAGAGATTGAAGTCTGTACGCACACATTCGCAATAGCCGTATTTGTGAACTTATTATAGACAGAGAGCACGAGGGTGAGAGAGAGATATAGAGTAAAAATATGCTATCTTTCCAAAGAGAGGGCTGTACCCTTAGACAGAACGTCGCAATCCGGTGATCGGTTGCGACAGGCGTGGTGGAGTAGTGAGTTTGTAACTGGTATCCTCTCCCTGGCTTGAGGCATTATTCGCGTGGTTGTATCGCGAGCAGAGCTGCGACGGGAGGTCCTCATGTGAGAGTACCAAATTTCGAAGAGAAAGTGAGCTCATCTGCTCAGGGAAGGGATATCTGAAGAAGGAAATAAAGTGGTCGCACCTTGGTATGGCCGCCACCTGAAGATTGCATTACAGCCTGAGTAGTGCAAGCTGGACTCGAGTTAGGGCTTCAGTTAAGGTCAAGGGCTTCCCACACACGCGGGAAGTTGAAAGCCACTTGAACACACGACAATCGAAGAAGCAGTTTAGACTAGTCTTTGTGACTCACCCACAAAGACTAGCTGAAAAACTTCTTCTAACACGGAGAGCAAAGAAATGGTGGCCTGCATAGAGGCTGGCAAAAGTAGTGGGGGCGGCGCTTACTGTGGGGTGGCAGGTGGCTAAAATAGAAGTGTTCTAACTGTAGTTCCATCAGTCGAACGCCAAGCACTCCGAGTCTGCCTTGTGCTTCCACTCGTAACTCCGAATTCGAGTCACTGCACCCTATACCAGCCAAAAACATACCTGACCTCCCGGCGTTTTGCCATCTCCCCCAAGGTCTCCCCGATTTACCCTCTTTCCTTGATTCATCAAAGTTCGGAACTGCACATTTTTACTCGAATCTTGCTCGAATCGCGTTGTCAGTTCCAAGCCAAGTTTGACTCTCCTGCTTAAGCACTCCAGTACTCCACCTCCGTCCACATTTCTTCGACCTCATAGTCTTATCTACGGGCATCCCTGCCCCGCCCTGCACCTGACTCTGTATCACAGTTTCAACGTCAACACCAGCAATGACCGCTACCATCCCGTTGCAAATCCGAGCGCATCTGGCACTTCCAAGTTCCTCCCGTTCCTCCCGCTCTCTTCTCCCTACTTCGCTTCCTCTTCGTATATATAGGCGTCGTGGCTCCCTGCGCCTTTATCTAGAAGGCCCAAGATGGCCTCAATCTCTTCCGCCGCGCCATGAACCAAGACGCCCATGAGTTTCTCAACGAACCCTATATCAATAACGCCGAATACGACAAAAACCACAGGGTGTGAGTTCTTCCCATGACTCTGATGAGGATTGTGAGTGCAGTATCAATATGCTTCAGGCAGTGTAATACTCATTGGTCATCACTACGACGTCCCTGCTCACTCTAGAACCAGCCCGTCGTCCGTTTCGCACTCGGTGGCTGCTTCGGTATCGAACAGTGCTTCTACTCTCACTGCATACGAGCAGATATGTCAACGAAATGGTACCCTCGTGCACCATTTCTTGAAGGTCTGCTCACTTCGGAAATTCACACACGGTGAGTTGTTGCCCATCCTTACAGTATCTTAGTTGTTTGTTGTCGTCCCTGCATGCCCCAGCCCTCATCATCCTAGTGTTCATGTCTCCGTGTTAAGTTTAATTCTTCAGCGAATGGTGGCAAGCATGGGTTAACGACACAGACCCTTCTTGGCAAGAGGTGTCCTCTCGCGATGATTCTTCTCGATCGATATTAACTGTCAACACATTTTTGCGACTGCTTAGTGCCAATGACATATTGTGTCAGGAACAAATTATAATATTTTGATGGCGGCTGCGAAACTGGGAAGCGGTGCGTTCCTGTCATCAGTCGTACTTCCGACGCGTCTGTCGATGGGTTGAAGATAGTGAAACCTGTAAACATTCTCGTACCCCATCTAAAACGCCTGCAGTACCAGGAAGGCTTGAGAGAGTGCATTAAGCTCTGTGACTGTTCAAAATGGAGGGGCCTACTGAGTCTACGAGCTGTTTGGGTTTGTGGTGGCAAGTACGATCCCTCCACGTCTGTGCGATGTACTCGATATATACAGCCACCTTCAGATCTTCCGCGATATTTTTTTCCTCCATATTCTCGTCCTCCGGGACCTCTTCTGGGAACCGATGGTGGGGATTACGGGTCGGCTGATGCTTCGCTCCGTTGCTAACTGCCAGTCCGGCCATCCGCATCACCGCACAGGGGGATGCCGGTGTATCTTTTTGGGAGCAGCCCTTCCACGCCGTTGAGAGTACCACCTCGGAAAGACAAATAAATCGTGTGACGAGTCCAGAGAGTTTCTCGATGGGGTCAGGGCTGGGATTGCGAGGGAGTGGCCTGACGTTTCTGTGATTTCCGCTGTGGCAGTCCCTGCGGCTGAGCGTTCTCCTTCTCCCTAAGGATATCCTCGTCGGTAGGAACAGCAGAGACCAGCCGTGCTTAAATAGCTGCAGATGGGGGAAAACACAGATGTGATTCTAGCAAGGTCGCAGGTTGGGCACGATAGTAGGTAGATACAGGCGCTGGACTAGAGTACTATATGTGAAACGGCATCAGATGGGGGACTCGTACAGGAGGTCCCGCAGGTCAGTGAGCAAATTTTCGTTGTAATCCCCAACTAGAAACTTGGAGCTTTCACCAGTCTTTCACCATGTCACAACGTCATATGACTGTGACAGGTCGCGCGTCGCGTACCAGACCTCCCTTCCCCTCAAACCTCTTGCTTCACGTTCTCCATAGATTACGTCGTTCTCCTCGCCTGCCTCAACTTTGACACTCCTGCTTAGACACTCCTGCTCAGGGAACTCGTTGCTCCAAGCCACTCGACCTCTGTTCGCCTTTCCGCGACCTAGTAATCCTATTTTCAGACATCTCTGCGCCACTCACCAACGCCAGCAACCCCTTCGTAGCAACTCCGAGCGCGGAAATGTCGTCCCTGGTCTCCCTTCTACACCCACTTCTTCTACCCCCGTCGTCCCTGCGACTCCACCTATCCCCGTCTCCGTACATTGCTCCCTAAGAATCCGGCGGATAAAAGCGTCGTATCTCCCTGCACATTTATTGGCAAGCTCCGCAATTCCCTTCCCCATCAGACGCCCACTTGTCTCCCAACTATCTCCTCGACAAACATCATCAAAGAACTGTTACACAAGAAATATCACCGGGACAAGGGCGTTAGTTCTTCCAACCACTCTAACGAGAGCACAGTTCGCATGTGCTTCAGACAGCGTTATACTCATCATCCTTCCGGCTTCCCTGTTTCTATCGTGCTGTACGGAGGTGAATCCGTGTGAGTTCAAAGCGGAGATGGATCCCACTTGAAGAGGGAAGAGAAACGAAGATAGGCGTCCTCGTTAAGAATGGAGTCGCGATGCTGATTACAAAGCGGAATCGGCGAGGGAGCGGAGAGAGTAGGAGCGAGTGAGGAGCGGTAGGATTGACAGATACGAGGTTGGGCGAAAAGTGGGTAGGACAGGCTACGGCAGCGGAACGGCGAGAAGGGGGGGGCTAGACACGACCCGAGGTCAGCGGCTCGAGGTAGTCAAGTAACGATGGCGGCGGAGGGCGAAGCTACGATGGCGAAAGTGATGGTGATGGCGTTGGCGATGGCGAGGCAAGACGATGGCGAAGGCGAAGGCGAGAGTGACAGTGAAGGCAGGAGCTAGGCGACAAGGCAGGCTGAGAGTAGTTCACGCGGGATTTAGAGGGGAAAGACAAGACATCGGATTAGATCGAAACCTGGGGTTTAAATACAAACGAGCCGTATTGAAGGAATCCACGACTAAGTCGAACGTATAGTGAGAGACGGGGGAGGGAAGCGAGAAGGACGATGCGTAGGTACGAGTGACTATGAAAATGCCACCGAGGCACGTACTGAGGCGAGGAGCGCGGACACGAGTAGGTCTAACTAGAATCTAAGTGAAAGGAGAGGAGTAAAGTACTGGAGTCGATCGAGCACGAGAAGAAAGGAAAACGAGGATCTATGACGCACGACAATGCTAACCTTCCTCCAGATCCACGACGGCGCAGCGATCAGCGCTGGCGAAAGCGGCGACTTGCAGGTGGCATTGAACCTGACTGGTGGATGAGTGAGGAATGACGAGGCGGGCTGGTGGCGAGGCAGAAGAAAGAGAAATTTGTTGACAGAATGAAAGAGAGAGCAACCGATTGGCGAGAGTGGGCGACGCAAAGGGTGAAAGGTGGCTCGAACTAAGCCATGTTGGGGTCGATGTGGGCCGACGAACACGGGAAGCCGAGGCCACAAGTCGAGAGACAAAGAGCGGCGTGGGTGAAGTGGTGGTTATTAGTGGAAAGTATCGTATGAGGAGGAAGGAACGAGGCGCGAGGGAGACGTGAAGGACGGAAAATGCGGGCCGGGTGGCTGAGAGCAGGGAAACGCCGAACACGGCCGAAGTGAGCGAAAACATGTGATTTCGGGCCCAGCGCCCGAGCTATCCTTACAGTGCATACCAGTCGTCAGTCTCACACTCAATGGGTACTTGATATCGGACCATCCTTTTTCCCTCCCAACACACCGCTATGTCACATAGAGTGATACCCACGTGCTGCGCCATTCCGAAGGCCCGCTCCCTTCGGAAATCTCGCTATCTGACTTGCTAAACGGCGAGCAGCCGCCCTTCCTTATCTTTGTTCATTTAGTACATAGGTGCCCCAGCTCTCGCGTCTCGGTGACAGGTTTAGTTCTTAGGAGAGTCGGTAGTTAGAATTGTTTTTGTTCAGTGCCACATAGGGTCATGCACCCCAAGGCGCACTCTAATGGATTCGAAAAAAAAAAGGTTTAGTTCTTCTCGGGCGAATGGTGGCGTCCACGGGTCAACGGCCTGGGACACAGACTCCTGTCTCCTTTCGCGATGATTCGTCTCTCTCTTTTTTTATATATTAACGTGCACCTGAGGGCACTAACCCTATGTAGCACGTGTACTACGTCTCTCCTTTCTAGACCTCCCCATTCATATTGATCAATGTTCAGCTGTCACCACAGTTTTGCGACGGTTCAGCCTCAACGAGATGTACCAGCGGAACAAATTTTTTGACGACTATTGAGAGGCCGGGAAGCGGTGCGTTTTGTCTTTCGTTCTTCCGACACATGTAACGATGGAAATAATATCTGTATAGGACAAAGAAAAAATAAATTCCAATATTCCCGTCCTCCATCTCCAATGCTTCACGTACCAGAAGGGCTTGAGAAAGTACATCAGGGTGCCTGTCGTACTTTGGCAGCGCTGCTTCCAGGAGCGCGTATGTCTTGACCACCATCCTGCCTCGTTAAGGCCAAGCGCACTCCGGTATCCGACTTTCTCAGACTAAATACTTACATGTCGAGGTACATGTAATTAGTTGTTGAAATGCAAACCATGGCAATGGAAAGGACAATGAGCGCGTCAACCCAACTCCTGCCGCCATGCATTATCTATTGGAATATGTACCTGTGGAGAACGAGGTCATTTTCCTCTTTGGCTAACCTCAAGTCTCACCGTAATCGTTCTAAGAACTGAGACGTATGCCAGTGCAACGTTCTCTCGTTGATTGACGGCCCACCAACAACCCAACGACAGCATGATAGATAGCAATTGCATCCTAGTTGATGACTCGTGCGCTCACGTTGCGACCAACGGGCAAGCCCACGTAACAAAACGCAACACGGGCAGGTGCGTATTCGAGTTCGCAAGAAAGACAATGAAATTGGTCGAGCGCTAACGAACACATTACAAAGCCCGTCAATACTTGGAGGTGATTATCGTAAAGTACGGCCCGCACTGAATGTCATTACACGGCGGCCTATATTCGGCTCAGTCGTTGATCGGCTGCGCAAGCGATACCAAGACGCGACGATCCCCTGAAGTGAGAGTCTTTAGCATAAGGTGCCACCGAACGTTCTGCCGACCGCCAATAGTTACCTTTGAGACGCTCACATCATCTACTCTATTTGTGAGGCGCGCGGGGTGCTCGAATCGATCACGTTGCCAAAAGACGGACCTAGTAACATGTTAGAAGGCATAGCAAGCTTTCTTGTAGGCGGCCATGATGATAACAATGTTGTCGACCGGTTAGTCGGAGTGTCCATCTTCGGAGGATAGTAAACCGACGTGCGGTGGTGTTCACTATTGTAACGCATGTGAGGTAAGGGGGGGTGGGCAAATGAAGTGCCTGGGGATGCGACGTCTGTGTTGCCTAAGTGAGGGAAGAGATTGGGTAAGAAAGACGCAGAGAATGGGCGAGTGATTGCGCCACTGGGCCCAATCTGGCTTGGGAGGTGGGGGAACGGGGTACGGTAAACGTTTGCAAAATCGCCATGGGAATTATTGAATGGTGACAGTGCCTTGCCTGAAATTTTGAGGTGAGTGACTCCGTCAAACAGGAATTCCGTCACAAATGAAAGACCGTACCTGTGAGATCGACCTCATTGACTAGTGAGCTATTGCGTCGATCTTCATTGACAGCGGTGGAGGCGGAAGCAGAACTAGATCCACCATGGCTGGTAATTTGAGCTCGGGAGTGTGGGTACGGTGGTACGACGACTGAAGTTTCAGAAAATTGGGCTTGTGCAAGATCGCCTGGGCAGTGCTCTTGCGTGGACGAAGGACGGAAGCCATAGACTTCCTCGATCTTCGCCAGTAAATCCTCCATATGTGCCCCATCTTCGCCGCTGACCCTCTTGTAAATTTCGGTGACTTCATCTTGTAGACGGCGTAATTCTTCCCAAATTGGAGGGGAAGCGTTTGTCAGGGGTCGGAGCGAATCTTCCCTCATCTTCTGCATTAGGTCTAAGAGTTTATCGAAGTCCGTATTGTCTAGGCCAGATCCTTTGAAAGGCACCGTCATCAACCCTAGATACCCTAGTTTGCAAAAGTTTAGTAATGGTCCGTCGCGATTGGCCACGCCGAGCGTTGCGTGAGTTCTAGACATCAATTCGAGCCCGATAGGGCCACCATCAACGAATGACTTCCAAAAATCCATGTCCGCATCGTTACCTACGCCGAGGGAATAGAATATTCTGGCGAGCGACGCGACGTCCCAATGTGACCGGAAAACCACGGTGCCTTCGATTGTGAACTCGTCATGGAAATGAGCCAAGACGATTCTGCAAAATCTAGATTTGATGAGGCCGACGCGGAAGGCAAGGGCCCTCTCGACGAACATGCCCTGAAAACAATCCGTGACGAATAATTCGAAGTAATGCGCAAGTGATCCAAAGTCGGGTGATCGCCAGTCCACTTCTGAGTTCTCCAGCGCCACGAATGCTGCGTCGATGACCGTACAGCACATTTCGAAGGTGCGTAGCGTGGTTGGAATGAAGCTGTTAGGACGTAAGGAATTCGAGAGCTGGACTTGCAAACTAATCCACAGGTGGTCATCAAAGACGAGGCCCTCCATTAACTCGGTGGATTTCTCAGGGTGCTCGGCTTGGTGCTTGGTAACAAAGTGTGGAAGGCAGTTGGCGAATGCCCGGAAAAGATCGGGGTTCCGAAGGTGATCCTTTCCAAACACGAGATTGGCCTTGGTGCGATACTTGGGATTGGGATGGTCTTGGAACACCATGCTGAGACGGCGACCTCCGTCGACAGCGTCCAAGATCTCGAGGAGCGGGATTACGCTGAAGCCTGGCTCTTCGGCATCGACGCGCCGGTGTGTTTCTTCGTGTATTTGATTGAACAGCTCCAGCGCCGAGGCAGATACGTCGGCTCGGTTGATCCTAAATCCGCTCCGGAGTGTGTCGAGTGTTTTCCAACACATTGAAAGGCTCGAAGGATCGACATCGTCTTGCGAAAGAACGGCTTTGGCGAGCAAGGACAGATTGATGAGTGGGCCATCATTAAGAAGGGTCCGACACATTTTGTCGGAAGACTCCTTCGAGTGGGAAACCATCGCGGGTGTTGGCCGTAGTGTCGGGGACTTTTTGGCCTCTTCGGAGAAAAACGTATACAGGGGAATAAAATAACCTGGTACGTCGATATCCGTTAGTCCCTCTCCCAGCCGCTCCAAGGACGGCTCCAGGCACTTGGTCAGAAATCCTCGGAAAGCGAGAGCCCTGACACAAAATGCGCGCGGATCCCTTATCTCGTCCGGTTCTTCGCATAATGTGTTGAGACCGTCGACGATACTTTGGATGTAAATTTGAAGTGGATTTCCTTCCTCTGAATTTTCGGGAGGATTGGCGCTTGTGCGGAGCTGAAGTATGGCCCGTAGAGAATCGATGCATGACGATACACGATGTATGCGCGCTTGTTCGGAAAGTTCCACGGTTGTTACACAAGTCAAGAGGTGCTCCCTAATGCGTCGGAGAATGTAGGGTGCGGTTAGAACTTCCGGTAGCTCTTTTGTGACAGTGAAATGCGAATGGATATATCCTGGGAGTCCTTGCAAATACTTGTCCATATCGGTATCGCTGAAGTCGTCGTCTGTGAAAAGCCATTTCATGGCATAAAGGTCGAGGTGCGCCGCTCTAGCATTCGCCTGATTCGCGAGATAACGGGTTCTGTCGAAGTGGCGCTCTTTTTGCGGTGGCAAAGCCTGTTGACCGCAACACAACCGCCGCCACCCAGTGCGACAAAAGAAGAGTAGCATCGTGCTACCGAACACAAGTGGTGGGGTAAGAGCGGTGTGGTAGGGGCAGTTGCCGATGATTAGGGGTAAAATGCTGAGAACCGCATACGCCGCTATCAAGATGAAGACGCAGCACCAGGAGACCATGCCAACCCTCGGGTAAGAGTCGTGGAGATAATCACTGAGGCCGCCGAAAAACAGAAAGACCGAGATGTGCAAGAGAACGTGGACGCCGTACATAAACCTCCTGACGTAGAATCGATTGATGCCTTGGAACAGATAAGTTCGTACCCGCCCGCGCTTGTGCGGCGCCGCACGAGGATATGCGTGCTTCATGAATTCGTAGCACCATTGCTGGATAAGGCCACATGCTAGGACGCTTGTCATTGCCAGGAAGAAGCTGATAAGGAGTAGGATATTCGATCGGATTGCCGCTGCAGAAGGTTCCCCAGGATAAGGACCCGGGCAAAATGAAGATGGCTGTTCAGTGGAGTTTTCTGGGAAAACGAGCAGTGACAACAGGCAGACGGTTTCTTGGCTGTTGTTTGGCTGAAGAGACTGGGAAGTCTGTACGATAAAACCCGCGATAATGGAAGAGAAAATGCCATTCTATGGCATGGGATTAGGTTGACGCAGAGTGTGAGGTCCTTTTATCGCTACTCACTAGGATCGACATCGCCAACGTATCAGTGGTCAGGGTCTCGACGAGCTTCTGATCGCTGATTTCGGCCTCTGACGAGTACAACTTCCAGTATGTGGCGGACGAGTCTCCGTACTCAGCATCTTCGGGTTTCACAAGTCAGCCAGGGAAATGTCAGTAATTCAAGCTAAGTGTGCGTACTTTCGCGTCGGCGTTCCTCATGGGCTTGATCGTTTACGTTGTCGTTCTTGGAAAAATGTCTCCCCTGATCTGTGATATATGATATTCCAGGTGAGATGAGTCGAGGAAGTGGGTATAAATTCGTCGCAGACCTTCCGTTTGAGCTTCTACGTCCCTCGAATCGTGATGAGTTGTCATTGTCGTCACTCGAAGGGAAAAACCACAGGTAGAAGGAGACGGTATTTAAATGGAGAACCATGATTATACTACGTCATGGTGCGCTATGCAGGGTCCAGAACTTGAAGGCAATGAAGGGACGTGACGGTGAGTCGCGCGTAGTAGATGCCCAAAGTGAACGCAAAAGGGTGCGAACTTTGATCGACACACCTGTATCTCCGTCAAGTTTCCCCTTCCTAAATCCATTCAAGGGTTGTGGAGCCTTGCGTGTAATTGTCGCACCCAGGACGTGATGGGAAAAAACCACGGCAAACCTCCGACTAATAAAGGGCATGAAGACTGAAATATCGACGACCCTTGAGCCCACGAAGTTTTCGCTAGAGTCGGGAGGCAAGTTAGCAACCTTGGAGGCAACCGGGATTGGCGTGATACAATCTATCGACGGCGACGGTGACGGAAGGATGACATACGGACCCGGGTGTAGACCGCCATGATGATGTGACTGATCAGAAGATGGCGCAGGTTGTGCCTCGCGGCCTAGGCTGTGACTTCGGACCACGAGCTAGACGGAGCTTGGCGTTCGCAATAACGGTAGGAGGACACACTGGCAGCCGGTCCCGATGTCTGTGACGTTCCAGACGGTGTAATTGATTTTGTCCTTCCGAATCGATCGACTAGAGATACCACGAACGGTTCGTCAGCGCCTGCGTTTACGTGACGGACGCAGGAAGCATTGGAAGCGCTGGCTGACATACCTTCTGACGCGATCAAGGGAAAATAAACGGGCCCGTTGCAACTAATACTGGGTTGTGAGAAGGCCCATTATTTTGCACTCACAGGGCAGTACCGCATGTTGAAACCTACAACAATCACGGTTCATCAGATGCCTGCAGTGAGTGATGACGTTGCTCATTTGCTAGCTCCTCGGCCCCTTCTGTTCCGCACCTACCTCACGGTGACTGCCGTCATGTACACCCTCAATCAACTGTCTGTCCCAGAGTGCCAAATGCCTTGCGAACCGAAACTTCGAGGCCTTCCTCAAAGGTTTCTGCGGCCTATGATGACACACCCGGCCATCGAATGCGCCTTGAACGGTAGACATACTGGTGGCCGTAGCGTGTACGCAACTTCTCCGTATTGCCAACACTCTACTGACAGACACTACCACAGGTAGTGAGAGACGCCACAAATACTTGCAGCGTCTTCTGAGGCGCGCCCTCATTTGTCTCAGAAATGTCCTGTGGGTGCATTTGCTACACACCGACCACAGCTGCCCAGCTTGTCCTCGTGCTCCCACAACCCCACGGTCGCCTTAGTATGTCCAGCAGACAAATAGCGCACAGCGGCGTCTTTTAGTCGCGGCAGATGCAACGCATGGAAGTCAACAGATACTAATCGCGCAACTATTGGTGTTTTCTTTATTTCGTTCTTTTTCTTTAAAAAATTCACTAGTATCGTGCCAGCAGGCATGTAAGAAGGCAAAAAGTGAGACAATTTACCGCAATTCCTGAGCTAGAATTGCGGCGCAGATGGGGTCCCAGAATGGTGCAATGCTCACTAACTCGGGGCGTCCGTTCTCGAGGCTGGCAGCTGCGCTAAGGACACAAGGAATCAGTGAGGCATATCGCGCGTCATACTGCGTAACGAGGTCCGCCTCGGAACCCTACAAGTGATGCTGTGTACAAGTGCGATTCATCACCCACGCATCCCGAGCGCCGAGCTAATATCCCCCAAATCCTCCGTTTATGAGTGCGGCATTAAATGCCTCGAGGCATGTAGGGGGTTCGGAAAGCCCGGATCACCGCATCAAGCTGGCATGCTGGAACGCTGTCAGACGATTTCCCCGTGCCAATGGGCAGAGTGTGACGACCACAGTCTACACCAACTAGGAATGGAACGGAAATGAACTGCCCGCATGGGGATGTCCGCCCAGAGCCTGCGCACAATTCCTACGTGAATACAGGCTGCTAGTAGCACAGAATGCGAGATTAAGAGCTCCAAAGCTGAGATAACCGGCCAGTTTCTGCGACGACTGTCCGACCAGAACAGTGGCAGGGGCTATTTAAAAAGGTTAATCCCCTCATTGGATTCGAGCCTGACTGATACGATCTTCAGAACTTCCCCCAAGTAGCATTCGCCAGCGGAGGCTCAGAAACGGGACACTTTGAGCCCGAGCATGAGACTATCTCGACTCGAGTCGCAGCCACTCGCTAATCATCAATCAACCCCGAGCTGGAGAGACATTTGTGCAGGTCTGTACTCTATTCCCTGTGGAGGCGAGCTTTTTCTCTCTGTCGGGTTCTGTGAGGTGATTGCAGAAGAAGAGGGAACCGAAACGAGGCACAATTAAAGGGCACTGCTAATCCTTGTGCATATTAGTAGATAGCAATAAATCGAATGGGAAAGACAGGCTCAGGGGTTCCTGCGGGTATGGATGGCACGCCGCGGCATCAAATGAGTATGCCAGGTTGAGCGCGGGTAGAGCTGTCATTTGAACAGCCGCAACTTATCTGGTGATGCTAGATACTAACACTGCAGAGATAGCGCAAGTCTTGTCTCGGCAATATCCCCGAACCTCTTCAGGGTCTTCCAATACCTCTCCGCCGTCCGAGTCCGCCCCAGAAGAGACGCATCCCTATGGTGAATCTTCGATTTGTTACAAATCGACACGTGGAGTAGTCGTGCAAACGATGTACCGCAATTCCTGAGGTAGCGCAGAGGGTGTGGTGAATTGATCGTGGGGGTATCACGTTGCAGAGAACACAAGCGTCACCTCTCGCAGCTGCATAGGAGGAACTAGTGAGGCGTATAAATGTCCCTTAGGGATCCACAGGTGCCGGTTTCAGGGAATGCAGCGGCATTCTACGTAACGAGGTCGGACCTCGCACCACGTGTTATGCACGTCTGCACGCACATCTCACACTCTGCGTTTAGAAGTGCGGCGTTAGCGCCTCGAGGCATGTAAAGGGTTCTAGAAGTGCGCCGCATGAAGATAGAAGCGCGGAAAGGTGTTACAGTACTGTAGGAGCTTTTCTGTTAGCAGAGCTTGAAATAACTAGACGAATGGCACGCGAGTGGAGAAGTCTGCTCGTGGTGGACACTCTTTTTAAGAAAAATATGATAGGAAAAGGGGGGAAAGGGCCCGGGGCATAACCCTACGCCTAGTAAGTGGTGAATAAGATGTCTATGTGTCAAACCATCCCAAGAAAGGTGCTTCGAAACAATAAATAGTTGAGTGTCAGTGAGTGCGGCTGCGATACCAACGCGCAACGAGCAGCTGGGAAGTATAATAGAAAGTGGTAATGAGGCTGGGTGTCATCGAGTTTCCCACCCATCACTAGTAGCAATAACCATTATGCCTGGATGTCGGTAACTCACCCCTCCGGAACCACGGGCGAGGCAGGAGGAGAACTCGTTCGAACAATGTCATGGGTGAAAGGAGGAACAATCAGTGCGCTGGGGGCAGTCGTATGCGTTCTTCTGGGCGACCGGAACTTCGTCTGCGGACCAAACCGAGTGGGCGAGCTACTCAACGAATTCCGCCTGGGAGGATAGTAAACTGAAGCGAGGCGCTGTTGGTTATTGTTCCGCACGAAAGGGGACGAAGGGTCGATAGGTGTGGCACCTGGCGCGTCGGTCTGTGCACTTCCCAGGAGACCGGATGGGGCGGCTGGGAGAGGGCTAGCCATTGGACGACGGTTCACGCCACTAGGACCGGCCTGGCTTGGGAGGTGGGGGTATGGGACACTATAAAGGTTTACATGCTCGTTGCGAGAATTATTGGAAGTGCTGTTGGTGTAATTGGAGTGTGCATCGGCAAGGAAATCTGGAGGGAGATATATATATATAATTGATATCCGTGAAAAAAGAAACACCGCACCTCCGCCATCGCTTATCGATGAGAAATTATGCCGATCTGGAGCAACAGTGGTGGAACCGGGATTGTGACTTAATCTATCGTGACCAGGCATGGGCTCTGGCGAGGACCGTCTTGGCTGCACAACAGGCCAACTCCCGAAAGCTTGAGCTTGTGCAAGAGTGCGCTGGCTGAGCACTTGCGAAGCGCAAGGACCTTGGTTGTGGACGATGTCGATCTTTGCTTGCAACGCCTGCAACTTAGCCTTGTCGTCATCGCTGCTGTTCGCGCTGATTTCCCGGACTTGGTCTCGCAGTTGGCTCAAGTCTTCCCAAACTTTGACTGAAGCGAGTTGGAGAGGTAGCTCTGAGTCGTCCATCATCTTCTGCAGGAGGTCCACTACCTTCCCTAACTCCGCCTCCTCTAGGCCAGATCCCTCGAAAGGCATAGCCGTCGTTGCCAAATGTCCGAGTTTGACAAAGTTCAGTAGCGACCCGTCGCGTATTGCTATGTCAAGCGTCTCGTGTGCTTTCGCCATGAATTCCGCGCCGATTTGGCCTCCGTCGACGAATTGTTTCCAGAAGTCCGCATCTTCGTCATCGCCTACGCCAAGGGTGTAGAACACTCTCGCGAGAGCCGCAACGTCCCACTGAGACCGGAAAACCAGGGCGCCTTCGATATTGACCTCGTGCATGAATTGGGCTAGGACGGCTTTGCAGAATCGAGATTTGATAAGACCGACGCGGAAACCAGTGGCTCTGCTGACGAACGTGCCCTGGAAACAGTTTGTGACAAACAATTCGAAGTGATGCGCTAGTGGTCCGAATTCGGGTACTCGCCAGTCGACCGTCTGTGAGTTCTCAAGAGTTATGAACACGTCGTCGATTACCCCACAGCACGTATCAAATATGCGTAGCTTCTCCGGGATCGGGCTATCAGATTGGACAGAATTCGAGAGGATGGCTTGGAGAGTTATCCACAGTTCGTCGTAATAGACAAGGTCTTCCACGAAGCCCATGATCTTCTCTGGGTTTTGAGAAATAAAAGCTGGGAAAGAATTTGCGAATGCCAGGAAAACGTCGGACTTTCGGAGGTGTTCCTTCTCAAATACGCCGTCG
The DNA here is from genome assembly GCA_963281015.1 of Lactarius tabidus. Lineage (NCBI taxonomy): Eukaryota > Fungi > Basidiomycota > Agaricomycetes > Russulales > Russulaceae > Lactarius > Lactarius tabidus. The sequence goes on along the minus strand of OY725475.1, from coordinate 2,758,538 downwards.
GGATTGCTGTGGAACTTGGGGTGGTCGCGAATGATGGCGCTAAGACGCCTCCCTCGAGCCACGGTGTCCAATATTTCGAGGAGAGGGGCGATGCGGAAGCCTCGTTCTTCGGCCTGGACGCATCGACGTGTTTCTTTATGCACCTCGTCGAACAGCGCGAGCGCGGGATCGGATACTTCGACCAGGGCAATTCCGAGTCCCGTCCGGAGCAGGTCTAATGTCTTCCAACAGAAAGAAAGGTCTGAATGATCAACGTCATCATTCGAAAGAATGGCCTTCGCAAGCAAGGTCAAATTGGTAAGCGGGCCATCGGACAGAAGAGCCCGACACCGTCTCTGATCCTCGGCTATCATCGGCTGTTCCGAAGGGAATTCCGCGGGAGAGTCTCCGGCGTCTCCGGCGTCTTCCCTCGGTGTATCGGACGTATTTCCTCTTGAAGAGAAGAACGCGTACAAGGGAACAAGGTAGGAAGGGCATCTGCGTGTCGGTGGTAACTCTGCCTCCGAATCTGTGGATTGTGCCAAGAGACCGCGGAAGGCAAGAGCCCTGACACAGGATGCCCGCAATGCCACTGCCGCGTCCCGTCCATGATCACATAAGACGTTGAGATCGTCGATGATTCCCTGGATGTACTCCTTCTGCACCTTGTCCTCATCCCGGTTATGAGACTGATCGGCACTAATTTTGAAGATTGTCCGCAAGGAATTGACGCAGGCTACCACGCGGTTTACGCATTCATCTCCACCAAGCTCGAGAGAAGTCGCGCAAGTCATGAAGTGCTCCCTGATGCGCTTGAGGATGTAGCGCGCAGTCAGAACCTTGGGCAAATGATCTGTGTCGGTGAGGGGGGAATGGATATAGCCGGGAAGTCCTTCTAAGAATTTGTCCATATCAGTGTCGCTGAAATCATCTTCCGTGAACATCCATTCCATGGCGTAGGGATCAAGTTGCGCGGCCATCGCATCCACCTCTTCCAACAGCACGTGCGTTCGGTCGACGCGGAAGCCTTCGAAAAACCCAGCGATCGTCAAAGGCCCGATGGGGAAGCCCCGCAATAACCTCCACATAAAGCGACAAAAGAAGAGAATGGCCAATCCGCCATATCGAAGTGGAGTGGTCAGAACCGTATGGTAAGGGGAATTACTGATGATCAGGGGAGAGACGCTGAGCGCCATATAGACTGCCACCAATGCGAAGAGACAGTAACGGGCAATTTCCCCAACAGTTGTATTGACGGTGTAGAGGAAATCGCTGAGCGCCCAGAAAAATAGGAATACCGAAAGGTGCACAAGCACGTGAACGCCATACATGAACGTCCTCAATTGAAATTGATTGAGGCCTCGATACAAGTATGTGCGCACTCGCCCACGTTTGTGTGGCGCAGCACGGGGATACGCGTACTTCATGAATTCGCGGCACCATTGCTGGATGAGAACAGATGCCAGGACGCTTATCATGTTCATAAAGAGACTGAGAAACATTAGGATATTCAAGCGAATGGCAATATTTGGAGGAGTAAAGGGTTGGGGGTTGACAGAGGATGGGGACGAAGATTGGGTAGAGTTGGGCCCAGAGACGAGCTGTGAAAGCAGGTCTACAGTCCGTTGGCCGTTGTCTGGCTGAAGGGACTGGTATGTTTGAACGATAAAAGTCGCGACTATAGCAGAGAAGAGGCCATTCTGTAACATGCAGTAGTAAGATACTGCACCGTTTGAAGTTGGTGCTGTCGCCTCTCACCAAGATTAACATCGAATTTGTGTCGCCAGATAGGCTCTCTACGAGTTTCTTATCGTTTTCTTCCGCCTCGGACATATATAGCTTCCAGTATACGGCGGATGTGTCGCCATATTCAGCAGCTTCAGATCTCTCGGAGTAAGCGAAAACAACTCGAACGCCGGCATTTAAATCCGAGAATGCGTACCGTCACGTCGCTTTTTCTCACGGGTTTTATTCCTTCCATCACCATGCCTGTTAACAACTTGAAGTGAAAAATGCGACGATCGTCTCCTGGGAGCTATGATGCACAATCTGAGACAAAGTCAGGGAGGCGAACAATGTTTCGACACTGACCTTCTCTTTGGGCTTCCATAGCCGAGTAGTTGGGTGTTGCCATTGATTATCGTGAGGTGTAGTGTAACAACGAGTGAGGTACTGTAGTAGTTATTTGAGAGATGAATCGCTCTATCGTGTGGGTTAGGCGTGGTACCTTGAATGGACGGTGATCATGAATGGGGTCGTGGTGGATCCTATAGGAGGAACGACCGAATAACGTTATCACTTCGATTTTCGTGAAGCCGTGCAACCTTGCCATTTTCGTGTCGCCCACTTTAACATCATGACGTTTGAGCTATCTCTCACAGAGAGTTTGCTTCCTCCGAGGCTTCCTCATTGATGGGACTCGATGGAAAATGAAAGTTAGAACGTCACCCAAGCAGCATTCGCTAGTGGTGAGAAGGGATACTGTAGCGCCTTGAGGTTGCCATGCGTTGCGGTTCATCGATCAACCGGAATATTTCGGAGATGACGCAGGCAAGACACATGGATAGCTTGTGTCTGCATGATAAGGGGTGGGCTGTGGTTCGAAAGTTGAGGAGAGATCACAAGATATCTTTGGTTACGGAGAATTCAGCGAGGTGACAACGAGCGCATGGGTATCACTTGGAAAAACCTCACTCGTCGCACTAGTACTACTGTGCCAACAACTGTATGTATGACTCATTCTACGCTACGAGTGTACTATATACAACAGCAGTGGGTGATCCCAGGCTCGCTGCGCAACGACTGCGTCCGAAAGCCCAACCGGTTACCGTCTGGATAACAGCACAGATTACAGTACACAACACAACAATCAGTGCTTCAGCAGTTGAGCAGTGTCGTGATTATAGACGCATTGAACAGGCGTTAGAAACACCATGAGGAACGCGCCAGGCAGTCGCGAGCAGTCGCGCTACTCTGAAACATGCAGGGCGAAATCGAGCGAAGCATACCCTCCTCGGGAACCTCAGGAAGGGGGGGGTGTTCAGACGCACATCCTCATGCCTGTCGCGTGTCGACTTTGTTCATAAGCGTGCCCAAGTGCGCGGTCGCGCGGTGTCCTAGCTATCCGCAGTTACGAGGGAATCATTATGAGCCCTGCGGCGACGAACAGCGTTGTAAGCTTGAGCATTTCCTCGTGAGGTGGGTGGCAAGCAGTTGAAGAAACAATCGATGATGCTGAGGTCACCTCCACCGCACCGCAGGATTTCAATTTCAATGCTGCATTTCTCTACGTCTGTCAGCTCCCTTTCCACGATCTCGCGATCCAATCTCCAGACATCTCTGCCAATTCTCTGCGCCACCTTTACCTGTTTTCGTATCACGGCCTAACCCACCAATGCCAGTAACGACCCTCGAACGCGGCCACGTCATCCCCGATCTCCCTGCTGCTCCCACTTGCTCTGCTCCCGTTGTCCCTCCACCCACTTCACTCACTCCTCTTTCGTCTCTTATATTTTATAGAACCCCACGGATAAAGGCGTCATAGTTCACTGCACCTTCATCGACAAACGGGGCGTTGACCTCACCAAATTCTTCCCCAACTCAGCGCTATACATCAAGACCCCCCAAAAATTTCCGACTATATACTCAACCATAACCGCGAAGAAAGACTGCACGACAAACATCACAGGGACAAGTGCTGTGAGTACAGTTCCCATGTGTTCCGGGCAGAGTGATGCTCATCCATCATCCGTGCGGCGTCCCTGCTTAGTCTTGTACTCGCCCGTCGGCCTCACGCCCAGTGGTTACTTCGATATCGGAAATTGCTTCTCCCCTCACCGCACACTCCGATACGTCACATCAAAGTGGTACCGTCGTACTACATCGCCTCTTCAAACGCCGGCTCACGTCAGACATTCGCTTTCTGTCTTGCGAAACGGTGAGTCATGCCTATACTTATCTTTGTTTCTTTCGTACCCACTGTAAATACCCCAGCCCTCACCGTCCTGGCGCTCGTGCCTCGGTGCAATTCTTCTCGGACGAATGTTAGCATCCAAGAGTCAACATCTGCAGCCTCCACTTCTTGGGAAAAGGTGTCCACGCGCGAGAATTCGTCCTTCTTTCCTCGACCTCTCTATTGATATGAAGCAAAATTCAATTGTCGCCACATGCTTGCGATATTTCATCGCCAGCGAGATGTTGTGCCCGGGAACAAATTCTTGTATGATGATGGTTGTTGCGAAGCCGAGAGGAGGTGCGGTTTTTTTTTCACCTTTCATTCTTCCGACGCATGTGACGATGGATATAATATCTACAGGATGAAAACAAAGAAACCTCCAAATATACTCGTCCATCAAAAACGCTTCAAATATCAGGAAGACGGAGAAATTACACCAGCTTCCCCCATCGCATTGCCTTCCCCTTGAACTGGGTCTGTTCACTGTTGTAAGGGCTGCTCGTGCGTTGAGCCCGAAACCACGTTTTTGTTATCTCGATCTATGCTGCCCCATTGCCCGAGTATGCTTTTCCGTATCTTCCCTTTTCCTTTTCCCATTTAGGTACTATCTCTTGTACTTAAATAGCTTGATCTTACTGCTTCGAAGAGAATAGACGTTCAGGAGCGCCGTGTCGCTACCTGTTTCCCCCCAACTTTGCATGCTCGTCCCGGAAGTCAGGCCAACGCGGCACTCGAAGGACACTCGCATTTCTCGCATTCGACGGCTGCTGGCAACCCCCTCAACCTCTTACCTACACAATCCCCCTCTCTGCCACACGAACACACGCACGCACTTACGAGCGCGTACACTGTGCTACGAGCTCTTTGGGATTGTAATATATATCTGCAGGTGCGGTTCCTCCATCTCTGCGGTGATGCGCTGGCTGATGGGTCTCCATATACAACAGCCCTCCTCATGGACCTCGTGTTGCGATTGTCACCGGCCGTCACTCATGGCTCATGTTGGAGGATGACGAGATGAAGCCAATCAAGGAAGGCGAAATTTTGCGACACTTTCGCAGCGCTGCTTCCAGGAGCGTATAAATGCTCTACTATCGGTTGGTCGTCCTCGGCCTTTACCTCCTTAAGCTCAGGTCGCCCGTGGCCCCGCGATATCCGACGTTGTCGTCGCGATCACGCTTGTCACTGCGATGTATGCGGAGGCCATAACGGTCACAACTCCCTGCCAGTGGACCCCCACGTCGTGCTTATGTTGCCTTATATCACCTCCTGCTCGCTGTAATATCATGTATTGTCTTGCTCGTGTCCTGTGACTCCCTCTTCATGTATATCAGTCCCGGCCTCTTGTCTCGAATGGTCATCTCTCCCTCTTGCCTCTAAAACTCGAAGTATACTACTTGTCCGACGTATTGCTCCACGCTAAGTCCGATCATACCCGAGCCGGATCCGTCTAGTGTCGCTTCCACGCAGTGGACCATACAGGCGCGGAAGGACGACGATTAATAGTTTTATCGACCCAGAGAGCCGCTAGAGAGGGCTAGGACGCAGCGGTTACAAGGGACATAGCTTGATGACTAGTTCACTGTTAGTTTCCTGCTAGTTTTCCGTTTTCTGTGGTCAACCTGTCAAGCCCGTGGCTGAGGCTGAGACAACTTTACAGTAATCCTCCTTTTCCCATAACCGGCGTGACATTCTGTTAAGTTATGACATGCTCCTACTGTAACATTCCCTCGTTGGAAGATAGTAGCGGTTGACTGATATTGGGTGACGCAGGCCAACAAAGGGCTAGGGCATGAGAAGGAAAGAGTCCGATGATAAATATTCGTTGAATGCCATGAAGTCCAACTACACTGAGAGTGTATCGTAAACTACTATCTACCAAACACTATGACCTATATTCGGCTATGGGTACCTCGGTCCGGCGGTGATACCAAGACGCGACGAGCCCCAAGGGTAGGGGTCTTAAGACGCTGATAAGCGTTAGATGTCACCGAAGCTTCCGCCGACCGGAAGGACCTCGTCGTTACTAGAAGAACCCAACCGTGTGTTTGGACGTAAAGGCGAAACAAAGACTTCTGTGTGGGGCGGCTGTGTGACCGACTGACTGGACCAAATAACCGGATCATGTGCCGGAGGAAAGTAAGTCGACAAGTGGCCGTGTTGGCTATTGTAACGCAAATGAGGTAGGGGAATGTGGTTGGATGGAATACCTAGAGATGCGACGTCGGTTCTGCTCACGTAAGGGGACAGAGTGGGTAAGAAGGATGCAGAGAATGGACGAGTGATTTCACCCCTGGGCCCGATCTGGCTCGGGAGGAGGGGGTACGGGATACGATAAACGTTTTCAAACTCGCCACGAAAGTTATTGGATGGCGATAGAGTGATGCCTGGTAAATCGAGGTGAGCGTCAGCAAGGACTTATCGCACGGAATTCTGTCACAGAGGAAACCATACCTCTGAGATCGACCCCTTGGGCTGCTGAGATATTCCGCCGGTCTTCAAGGACAGTGGTGGAGGAACTAAATCCGAAAATCCCTCGGGAGGGAGGGTTCGGTGGTACAAAGGCCGAAGTTCCCGAAGCTGGCGTTTGCACATGATCGCCTGGGTAGTGCTCATGCGTGGACGGAGGACGGCGGCGACAGACTTCCTCAATCTTCACCAGCAAAGCATTCATAATTGCGTTATCCTCGTTGTAGCTCCTCTCTAAAAAGCCGACGACTTGATCCTCGTTGCTGATCTTCATGCAAATGTCGGTGACTTCATCTCTTAGTCGGTGTAAATCCTCCCAAACTGAAGTAGAAGCGTCTGCCAGGGGTAAGCGCGAATCATCCGTCATCTTCTGCATGAGATCTAATAGTTTCTCGAAGTCCGCATCCTTTAGACCTGATCCTTCGAAAGGCACCGCCATCGTCCCTAGTCGTCCTAGTTTGCAAAAGTTCAGTAATGGTCCGTCTCGTTCAGCCGTCTGAAGCGTTGTAAAAGCTTTTGCCAAGAACTCAGGCCCGATAGAGCCGCCATCAACGAATGACTTCCAGAATTCCACATCCGCATCATCGCCGAGGCCGAGGGAATAGAAGACTCTTGCGAGAGACGCGACATCCCAATGTGACCGGAAAATTATGGTCCCAGAGCGACTGAACTCGTCCAGGAACTGTGTCAGGATCGCATTACAGAAACGAGCTTTGATGAGGCCGACGCGAAAGCCAATGGCCCTCTCGATGAAGATTCCCTGGAAACAATTAGTGACAAATAATTCGAAGTAATGTGCCAGGGTTCCGAAGTCAGGTGCTCGCCAGTCCACTTTCGAGTGCTCCAGAGCGACGAACGCGGCGTCCATGACCGCACAGCATGTTTCGAAGACGTGTAAGGCGGCTTGAATGGAGATATCAGGTCGCAAGGAATCAGAGAGGTGGACCTGCAAACTAGTCCATAGGTGGTCACGAAGGACGAGGCCCTCCATAAACTCGACGGATTTGTCGGGGTGGTGGGTAATAAAGTGTGGGAGACAGCTTGCGAATGCCTGAAAGAGATCGCGATTCCGAAGATGATCCTTCCCGAATACAAGGTCTGCCTTGCTGCGATACTTGGGATATTCTTGAAACACCATGCTGAGACGTCGCCCCCCAGCTACAGCATCCAAGATCTCGAGAAGGGGGATTACGCTGAAGCCTGACTCTGCATCCTCGACGTGCCTGCGTGTTTCTTCGTGTATTTCGTTGAACAGCGCCAATGAGGAGGGAGATATGTCAGTCCTGGTGACACGAAATTCGCTCCGGAGTTGGTCGAGTGTTTTCCAACACATGGAAAGGCTTGCGGGACCAACGTCTAGATCGTCATGCAAAAGGATAGTTCTGGCGAGCAACGTCAGATTGATGAAAGGGCCGTCGCGCAGAAGCACCCGCCACTCTGTTTCTTCGTCGGAAGACCCCTTTTCGTCGGAGACTTCCGTGGGCGACTGTTGCTCCTGCTTCTGCAACGTATTGGTGATCGAGGAGAAGAACGTGTACAGGGGAAGGAAAAGGCTGGGAATTTTGATGTTCGGTGATCCCACCCTCATTGGCTCTTGGCACCTGGTCAGGATACCTTGGAATGCGAGAGCCCTGACGCAAAATGCGCGCAGGTCCCCTATCTTGGCCAATTCTACGCATAATGTGTTGAGATCGTCGACGATAGTTTGGATGTAAGTTTGAAGTGGCTTCACTTCTTCTGAGTTTTCGGGAGGATTGGCGCTTGTGCGGAACTGAAGTATGCCTACTAGAGATCCGATGCATAACGATATACGATTTATGCGCGCTTGTTCGGAAAGTTCCATGGCTGTTACACAAGTTAAGAGGTGCTCCCTGATGCGTTGGAGGATATGGGGTGCAGTGAGAACCTCCGGCAGCTCTTCTGCGAAAGTGAAATGCGAACGGATATATCCTGGGAGTCCTCCTAAGAACTTGTCCATATCGGTATCGCTGAAGCCTTCGACTGCGAAAAGCCATTTCATGGCATAGGGGTCGAGGTGCGGCGCTCTCGCGTTCGCCTGTTCCACGAGATAACGGGTTTCGTCGAAATGGCGCTCTTCTTTCCGTGGCAATGCCCCTTGTCCGTAAAACAGTCTTCGCCATGCGGTGCGACAAAAGAAGAGTAGCAGCGTGCTACCGTACAGAAGTGGAGGAGTCAGAGTCGTTTCGTACGGGCAGTTGCTGACAACCAGGGGGAAAATACTGAGTGCCACATACGCCGCCGCTGACGTGATGACGCAGTACCATGAGATCGTGCCAACCCTCGGGTAGACGACGTAGAGGTAATCACTGACGCCGCAAAGAAACAGAAATACCGAAAGGTGCAGGAGCACGTGGGTGCCGTATGCAAAGGTCCTTATATGGAATCGATTAAGGCCTTGAAACAGATAAGTTCGCACCCTTCCGCGTTTGTGCGGGGCCGCATTTGGATATGAGTTCTTCATGAATTTGCGGCACCATTGCCGGATAAGAGAACATGCCAGGATGCTCATCACGGCCAGGAAAAAGCTGACAATGAGTAGAATATTCGATCGGATGGCCGCTGCAGAAGGAGCCCCGGGGTAAGGACCAGGACAAGATGGGGATGGTTGTTGTGCAGAGTTTCCCTGGGAAACGAGCTGTGACAATAGGCAAACGGTTTCTTGGCTGTTGTTTGGCTGAAGAACCTGGGATGCTTGTGTAATAAAACCCGCGATTATGGAAGAGAAAATGCTATACTACGGCGTGGAATTAGTTTAACGGAGAGTTTGAAGCCCATGCTTCGCCGCTCACCAGGAGCAACACCGATTTCGTGTCACCGGTCAGGGACTTGACCAATTTCTGATCGTTGAGTTCAGCCTCAGACAAATACAACTCCCAGTACATGGTGGACGAGTCTCCATACTCAGCAGCTTCTGATTGCTCAAAGTCAGGGAGGCGCCATTAATTCAAGGTAGAGTGCTTACCTCTGCGTCTTTCTTCATGAAGGTATCTCTTGTGGATGTTGTTCCTGGAATTCCTTGCAGACTTAGGAACACGTTTCCTCCGAGCTGCGAGACGTTAGATGAGCTGAGGTCGAGGAGACGGGCAAGAATTCGGCGCTGACCTGCCGTTTGGGCTTCTAGGTCCCTCGAATTGTGGGGTCCCATTCAAGTTGCCGTGAGGCGAAGCCACTAGCAGATGGAGGCTACTATTTAAAGGGACACCACGACCGTTCGCGAGTTTGGCAGAGCCTAGCCTGAGGAGAGACGGTGGTCGTGGGTTGGATGTAGAGGTTTGTGAACGCAAAGGGATGCGAACCCTGATAGACACCTTCACCAACATGCACCGTGCCACAGGGCCCCTTCTAATGTCCGGATCCCTCAACTCATTCCTGGACTCATATCACATCCAGATGATGGTGAACAAGGTCAGACGAACTGGAAGAACTTGAAAACTCCTCGCCATCTCCACACACTGGTAGTAGATCACTCGAATTGCCGTGATTCCATGTGTCGCAGTCGGTCTTTAATTTGTCTTTGCTTCTTTTTGCGGACTGGGCGTATTCGACCACACTGGCAATGCACTGTTGCAACTGATCGGAAGATGCCTGCGTCTAGTATGCTGGAGCTGGACAGATCGGGCCCAGGCCTTTAGATAACGTTCAGGGGTGGAAGAGTCCTCCGTTTGAGCAGCCTATCATAGCAGCCTGAGACATTAATTTGAACAAACCTTTCGCCGCGCGTTGTCGGGCCCTTGACAATGTTGTTACAATATCCTGTCCTGATATGGTAGGTTTGACATGTGAACATCACTCAACACTTGACTCAACATCAATTTTATTAAGAAAACATCACATTTTGAGATTCGTAACCACTGGCAGACAACAGGAATGCGATGGAGCGGAACCAATGTAAATGTGTTACTTGAGTACTCACTACTCACTAATCAGTTCCAGAGTCCCTTCGACCCGTCGGACATGCAATCTCCGAGTCTTTTACATCATGTCTACTCAGGCTCACCTTCAATCACCTTCAAGGTTGATCACAACTTTAAAAAAAAAAGAGCGCCAACCGTCGCAGCACTAACTCGGAGACCCTGGCCTCCGGATTTGTGCAGGTCTGAGATATGCACATGTCAGATTGCCTAGTAGGCGCTGGTGTAGGCCTAAGCTTCTGAGGCACGCCCTGGATCATTTCTGCAATGCCCTAGTCCTTCTACCTCCATTGTACACCGATTGCAGCTGCAAGCCCATCCCAGGTGTCACCCTAAACCCCTATAAGATCCACCGGATACATTCTCACTGCACGCACTTCGTCTTCGAACTGTGGGAGAAGAAGTCCAAAATACTAGTGTGCAGCTTGAAACGGTGACCGCAATTTCTGAGCTGGGAGTAGCACAGTGAGGGGGGGTGGGTCGAGCATGGCGCAGGCGGTTGAAATGTGTGTGAGAGATGTGTGCTGCTTGAGGCTAACGGCGCTGAACAGCGTTGCAAGCCGGACATTTGCCTCGTGCGGTGATTTTTTTTTGATTTCACTTGTGTACCGGAGCATGCGAGTCGGATGATGTGGAATCACGGAATCTTCCTTGCCGTTACTGTAAACGGCGCTCCACTGGCGCTCCCGTCCCCTCCTCTCCCTTGCGACGACTTTGCGCCGTTGTTTACAACCCCTCCGATAGTACGCCGCCGTCGCAAAGCATGGCGATAGGAAGGACTGCGGAATGTGTCCTACTTCGAGCTGCCATTTCACCACAAACTACCCTCGACCTAGCACTCGCGTTCGCTAACGAGAAGTGGTTGGTCGATGTACGTTTGGTCTTCAGCTCTGCGCCTCTCCTCTATTCCCCTCCTTCGTTGATTTCCCAAAATTTGGATATACCGGGGTGCGTTCCCTTTATTTTTTGCGCCATGAGTCGGGTCTGCCGCTGCAACGTTCAACGTTCAACTTTACAATAACATTCCTGCTTAGTTACGCACTCGGTGGCGCCGGTCAAATCACTCTACATCTATTCACCTTTCTGCGGCCTCGTAATGCAATCCACGGACAACTTCTTCGCCCCACATGCGCCCGACACTGTATCACGGCCTACCCACCCGCCAACGCGCGTGACAACAACAGCCATGCGTCGTCGCAATCCGAGCGCGGAAATCTCATCCCCGATCTTCCTTCTGCTCCTACTTCTTCCCTCCTATTGTACCTCCAGCAAATTCACTCCCTTCTCCGAGCTTCATTCCCTCTACGTATAGATTATCGTCGAAGGAGTATGATACGACAAACACCACAGGGACAAGGGCGTGAGTTCCAATGACCCTTCGATGACTGTGAGTACAGTTCCTATGTACTTCGGGCAGATGATGCTCTTCTATCATCCGTTCGTTACTCTCGTGCTCACCCATCGTCATTGTCACACTCAGTTACTATCTCGATATCAAACAATGCTTCTACCCTCCCCGCACACTCCGATATGCCAAAGCCAAGTCGCCTGCGTCGCCTCGACAAAGACACGCTCATTTCGGAATCGTTCATCCAGCGAAGTGACGAGTCCTTAACTTCGTTTCCTTCATGTCTCAGCGCCCCAGCCCTCATCCTCCCGGCGCTCATTACTTGTCATTCCTCTTGGGCGAATGGTAGCACCAATGCGTCAACTGACACAGACTTTTCTTTCCTTTCTGGACCCGGGTGTCCTCGCGCGATCATGCGCATGATGCATTCCTCCACCTCTGGATCGACATGGAGGTCAAACTTCACCGCATGCTTGCCACAGTTAGGTGCCAGCGAGATGAGGTGACTACGGAACAATTTCTTTAGGATATGATGATGGCAGTTGGGAAGACGAGAACCGGTACGTTTGATCATCCTTCGTGATATCAGGATAAGATGAAGATAAAGAAACCACCAAATGCGCTCGCCATCTAATGCTTCAAAGTTCCAGGAGGACATGAAAAGGTATTCAGCCTTTCACTATCAGTTGTACCAACTTTATTAAGTATCAGGTCTTCAAGGGACCATAGAAGCGGAAAGTCGCTTGGGACCTATGATCAAGGGCGAAGTTAGTAGCTGTGAACCTGGTAAACTGCATTCCCCGCTAGAGCTGACAGCGTATTGGACCGAGCTCTTCACTCTCCGGACGTTGACTGGCTCATGCGAAATTGAAACCTCTCCTAGTGAAGCCATCGCGATTGAATTCACTTGGGCAAGGATTCTTTTTCCAAGCATCGTCGTGACGTGATTATGTGCTCCTCAGATTACCGCAACTGCTGCGGTCTCGTTCCTCGTATTCCTTATCCAGGGTCCGGCGCCTCTCCTCGGACCTCGTCGCCAGCCCAAGAGGCTTCTAGCAGTTCGTCTGATTCCCCTGCTATAGAGGATAGGAACTAACGGCAGTGATAGCGCTTACGGCACGATAACGCTTCGTTCTCGTCCTTTGGGTCCGGCCGACCTCCGCATCACTGTCATCCTTTCGGCAGTGGCGCTTCTGTGCCGTGGACCGCGCAATCTCAGAAGGACGGAGATGAATGGTTTGGTTGATCCAGAGAGCTAGATAGGGCAAGTACGCAGCGGTCACGAGCCGGGTAGCTCGATGACTGGGTCGGTTTCTGCCTTGATTTCCGTCGTGGCCGCAGCTAAGACCGTGCGAATACGGCTGACGCTGCGGGAGCGCTCGGTTTTCCTTCTCTAGTACTACGCGTGCACAGAATGATGACACCAATACACCTTCCATTTCGCGTGACCAAAGTCGATAACATGCCTTCGGTATCATTCTCTTTCTGAGGGCTGGCACACTACGAACACGGATGGAAGATAGCGGCTGACTACTGGCTGACTTATATTGGGTGACGCAAGCCAAAATGCGTGCCCGAGAAAGTTGTACGATAATAAATATTCGTTGAAAAGTCAAAACGAGAGCGAAGCACACGCTTAGAATATGTAGTATACCACTCTATACGGAAACATTCCATTCGATATTCGGCAATTTGTAGCGGTCGCAGTAGCGATACAAAGACGCAGAAAGCCCTTAGGGCAGGAGTCTTAAGACATTAATAATCGTTAGATGTCATCAACTTCTCAGATCGCTAATACTTACCGTTGTCTAGAAAGGCTCAATCACTTAATCTCATCTAGTACTCCATATGAGGCGACAGGGGAACTCGACAAGACTTGGTCATTGGAAAAACCGAATGTTTGAATCGGAGCCGAAGGGAAAGAGGAGGTTTCTATGGGGGACAGCGATGGTCGCGGTGTGGCCAACCGACTCAACCAGATAGGTGGAGTATAACCCCTCCGATGATCGTAGACCGACGATTGGCGGCGTTGACCAACGTGACGCAGATGAGGTGAGGGTGGGAGACTAGACTGAATACGTGGGGGTGGCACGTCTGTGCTCCCCGAGCGCGGGAACAGAGTGGGTAAGAAGGGTGGACGAGAGATTCCACCCCTGGGCACAATATGGCCTTGGATGAGGGGGGACGGAGTAGGATAAACGTTTGCAAATCCGACGCGGGAATTATTGGGTGGCGACAGAGCTACACCTGGAAGATTGAGGCGTGTGTCAGCAGGAACTTATCGAACGGGAGTAAAAACGGCCATACCTCTGTCACTGGCATTGACTTGCTGGGCTGGCGAGATATTGTGCGGATCTTCGCTGAAAGCGGTAGGAGTCGGAACATAGCCGGTTCTATCATTCCCGGGGACTGACCCTTTGGAGGGTCGGTTCGGTTGCACGACAGCCGAAGTTCCGGAAGCTTGGGCTGTTGGTACATGATCGCTTGGGCGGTGCTCTCGATGGCGACGATGGACCTCTTCAAACTTCTCCAGCAAAGCCTGTATGTTTGGTTTATCTTCTTTGCTGCTCAACGTACAAACGTTGACGACCTCATCTCGTAGTCGGCTGAACTCTTCCCAAACTGGAGTGGAAGCATGTTCCAGGGGTAGGCGCGAATCTTCCATCAACTTCTCCATTAGACCTAACAGTTCCTTGAAGTCCGTGTCCTTTGGACCCGATCCTTTGAAACCCACCGCCATCATCCCCAGTTGTCCTAGTTTGCAAAAGTTTAGTAATGGTCCATCGCGCTCAGCCTTGTGGAGCATCGTGCGAGTTTTAGCCAATAACACAGGGCCATCAAGGCCGCCATCAACGAACGATTTCCAGAAATCCACATCTGTATCGTCGACAATGCCAAGGGCATAGAATACTCTCGCGAGAGACGCAACGTCCTCCAGTGAGTATAAAACCACGGTGTCTTCGGGATCGAACTCGTCGATGAACTGAGCTAAGACAGCTCTACAGAGTCTAGCTTTGATGAGGCTGATGCGGAAGTCAGTGACGCTCTCAACGGACATGTTGCGGGAATAATCTACGACAACCATGTCGAAAAATTGCATTAGTTCCCAGAAGTTAGACGCCCGCCAGTCCACGATAAGCGAGTGCTCAAGCGCCATGAACGCCGCATCGATTACCACACAGCATGCATCGAAAGTGCGCAGCTTCTCTGGAATCGGGCTATCAGGAGAAAAATAATTCCGGAGGTTGACCCGGAGGCCGGTCCACAGATCATCCAAAAAGACGAGACCCTCCGTGAACGCCTTGGATTTCTCAGGGTAGTTGGTAACAAAGTCTGGAAAGAGGTTGGCGAATACCCGGAAGAGGTCGGGGTTCCGAAGGTGATCCTTTCCAAACACAAGGTCGGCCTTGCTGTGATACTCGGGATGGTCTCCGAACACCACGCTAAGACGCCGTCCTCCGGCTACGGCATCCAAGATCTCGAGAAGTGGGACCACGCTGAAGCCTGGCTCTGCATCCTCGACGCGCCTACGTGTTGTTTCATGTATTTCGTTGAACAGCGCCAATGACGAGGGAGATACGTCAGTCCCGGTGATACGAAATTCGCTCCGGAGTTGGTCGAGTGTTTTCCAACACATCGAAAGGGTAGAAGAATCAACATCATCATCCGAAAGGACAGCACGGGCCAGTAATGTCAGATTGATGAGCGGTCCGTCATTCAAAAGAAGCTGCCATCTACTGTCTTGGTCAAGGTGCGCGGTATCTTCCACATGGCTGTCCCACCGCTGCGTCTGTGACGCGTTCACCGAAGAGAAGAAAGTGTACAGAGGGATGAAGTGGCCGGGGATATTGTCATTCGGTGATGACTCCCGCACCGGTGCTAAGAACCTAGTCAGGAATTCATGGAAAGTGAGAGCCCTGATACAAAATGCGCGGAGGTCCCAAATCTCATCTGGCTTTTCGCATGCTGTGTTGAGACGATCGACGATACTTTCCATGTTCATTCGTATTGACTCTTCCTCCTCCGAGTTTATGGGACGCCCAGCGGATGCCCGTTGGCGAAGTATGGCCCACAGAGAATCGACACATGCTGACAGACGTTTTATACTTGTTTGTTCAGAAAGATCTGTTGCCGTTGCACACGTCAAGAGGTGTTCCATGATGCGTCGAAGGATAAAGGGCGCAGTTAGAACCTCCTGTGGCCCTTCGTTTTCCATGGCATGTGATCCGATATATCCCGGGAGTCCTTCTAAAAACTTGTCCATATCGGCATCGCCAATGTCATTCTCCAAGAAGAGCCATTTCATGGCATAGGTGTCGAGCTGCGCCGCCCTCGCATTAGCCACTGCCTCAAGAGAGTCCATTTTGTAGAAGTGGGGGAGAGGCAGTGTTCGGCCGCGCGACAAGTACGCCCATAACTTGCGACCAAGGCGTACCATCGTGCGAAGTAGCAGCGTGCGACATAACCGAAGGGGAGGAGTCAGAGCCGTGTGGTAGGGGCAGTTGCGGACAAGCAGGGGGGAAATGCTAAGAGCGACATACAGCACCGCTAATACGAAGGTGCAGTACCAAGCGACCATGCCGACCCTCGGGTAAACCTCGTGGAGATAAACGCTGACGCCACAGAAAAACAGAAAGACAGAAACGTGCAAAATCACGTGGACACCTTTGACGAACCCCCTCATTTGGAATTGGTGAAAGCCCCGAAACAAGTAAGTTCGCACCCGCCCGCGCTTGGAAGGGACCCCACGGTAATGAGCACAGGTCATGTATTCGCGGCACCATTGCTGGATAAGAGCGCACGCCAAGACACTTATCATAGACAGGAAGAAGCTGATAAAGAGCAGGATATTAGATAGGACAGTCGCCTCTGATGGCGCCGCGGGGTAAGGACCAGGACAGAATGGCGATGATGGTTGGGTGGGGTCTCTGGGGGAAACAAGCTGTGATAATAGACAGACAGTTTCTTGGCTGTTGTTTGGCTGAAGAGCCTGAGAAGTTTGTATGATAAAGCTCGCGACTATGGAAGAGAAAATGCTATTCTGAGCCGTAGGATTAGGTTGGTGCGGTTTGTAAAGCGCTCGCATCGCTACTCACCAGGATCACCATCGACTTCGTGTCACCGGTCAATGTCTGGACGAGCTTCTGATCACTAAATTCGGCCTCAGACGCATATAACTCCCAGTACGTAGCGGACGAGTCCCGGAACTCAGCAGCTTCTGATTGCTTAAAGTTAGTCGGAAAATGCCACTAAGTCAAGCTAGAGTATGCGTGCCTTCGCGCCGCCTCCTCTCACGCGCACGGGCTCCATCATAAATTGCCCTCCACTTGGAAAATTGTCTCCTCGGAGCTGTGATACGCCAGGTGAGACGAGATCGAGGAGGTGAACATATTTCAGCACCGACCTCCCCTTTGGCCTTCTACGTCCCTTGGATTGTGAGGTGTAGTCATGGTCGTGGGGAAGAGCCATAAGTTACCGTAATGAGGCTGCTATTTGAGGGGAGAACCCCAAATGTAATGTACGTGACTTGAGGCAGACCCCTGAGTGATCATGGGAAGCCCGTGAACGTGCAGCGAATTCTGATCGCTCGAATTCAGATTGACAGCTCTGCCAGATTCTAGTCATTTCGGGACAAGGTCAATCACATCTTGAATCTGGAATTTGCAGTGGGAGCAAACTCCGACTAGGAAAGACGCCAACTTTACAGTAAGCTCTACCTGATCATCCACGTAGCATTCACTAGTGTCGACAATTGTAATGTGTCTTGGCTTCTTGTTTGGGTTTTAAGAAAAAAATTGGAGTGTGTCCTTTTTGAAGGTTAATGTGTCCCTGGAGGGAGCCAGGGATGACGTGCATTCGCGCATGGGATGGCCGCGATATGCCGACACTGCGCGGATCGGAACCGTCGCGTCAAACAGTACAATAGACCAAGATAGGCCATCGCCATCGAGCCCGCCGCACAACTCCGCTACTGTACTGAACATGCTATGATCGGTGGAATGACGGCAGTCGTGATGCACGAAAAGGTAATTATTCTGCATAAGTACCGGTACCCCTGCAATTGATTGCGATAAGCACACATCTACAGAATTCACTGGCATTATTTTTTTCGATCATGGTGGGCTAGCGGTGGTCAATGTGGGCTCCGGGGTGGACAGCCAATTTTAGAAGGCGAGAGCTGCTTATAATTATCTCGTTATGTTCTTCACTGACGGCCCATCACCCACAAGTCCCATTAAACCTTTTCAAGTTTCAACAGGGATATGACACCTGTCACCTACACTAGTAAATCATAGTTGCATTTTATTCTAGACCCGGGCCCTCCATCGATAAGCGCTATAAGCCACAAGAACTCTGACCGCCTTGTGAACACCGTCGCAGTATCGAGCCCCCCCCCCTGATTACAGGCGGTTCTGTGGTATGTGGATGGTAGGCACACTATCGAAGTATCAGCGGCTGCTGTATACAGTCGCAACTTATCCCGGCGCCGCTGGCTAAGCAATGCGCACACTCTTGTCGAGGGGTCTCTTTTCCAAGCATTGATTACAACAGCCTAGTAGTGTCCACCAAAGCCCGCCGCCCGCCCACCGACACCCAAGACAGTTCACTAGACTCATGCACACAAAAGGCATCTTTAAACTGTAGCAAAAGTAGTATACGGAAGTCAAACAAATAACTATACAAACGGTTAGCCCAAATCCCTGAACTAAGCAAGCGCTGTAAGGACGAGTTCATCGTGCAGGGGTGGTAGCACCTTGCGAGTGAATCGAGCCTTGGCTTTCGCCACAACGATGAGCACGCAAGCGTGAGCCTGTGGGACATATTTAGGCAGCTAGGCCCAATGGACCTACTGTTCAATGCATGTCGTGATGATGCCAGTGAGGGTCGCCGCCTTAGCGCCGCATGTATCAGTGCACTTCTTTGTGTCCCATACCACGCATCTGATACTTACAAGCAGGGTTCCCACCTGCAAGCCGCATGGCGCTAGGTTATGTCACATGGTGAGCTATGCTACATGAAGCTACAGCAGAATGGGATGGCTTTAGCCATTTAAGAGCAGGTATTTTCCCATGCATGGTGTGTGTTGAGTGTAGGAAGTACAGGAGTACAGGAACTCGCCGGACAGCGTGTGAGTACAAAAGTCTGCCTCCAGGTGAAACCCTGCACTGCCGCGGCGATCCGTACTAGTCCTGGTACATGAGGGGGTCGGATACGTAGTTACACACTGCTAGCCGCGAATTTGAAGCAGTATTCTATATCAGGTCCTCAAATCAGTGTTCCCTTCTGGGCGCACCGGCCTTCCCGAGACTCCCGATTGAAAACAGACCCACGGATACAGCCGTTGATAGCGCCCATTAAGGCATGCGTGCACAAGGCCTTGTGGAAAGGGCTGAAGCACAAAGTGCTTCAATTGCGTCCATGGGACAGAGGCGAGGTTGCAACACTCAGCCTGTAAAGAATTCATGACGGAGCGAACAAGACCTGGCATCCCCAACTGAGGAATGATGACGCAGCAGGTCTTGTCCCAAAGTACCCGTAAGTGCGAAGGTGGTGATATTAGCACACCCGGGACAGTTGAATCCCAATACACGAGAGAAGCCCATGAAAGCTTGGAGGAATATATTGTAAGCCAACATCACGTCTATCATTTGTAACTCGGTCACGCCAGTAGTGATACCAAGACGCAACGAGTAGGAGTCTGGAGAAACTGATAGGCGTTAGAGGATTCAGATTTCACCAAAATTTCTGCTGGTCGCTAATACGTACCGTTGAGAAAGGGTGGCTCCCTTGATCACATCTACTCCAGCGGTGACGAGGGAGGAGTGATCGAAAATGCCTGGTCCCTGGAAGAATAGAACCGTGTGTTCAAAAGTAGAAGGGAAGAAAACACTTCTATGGAGGGCAGCGAAGGTGGGTGTGGCGAACTGACCGGTACGGATGCCGGATTATACCCCCCTGGAGGATAGGAAACCGAGAAGGGGCGGTGTCGACTACGGCAATGCATATGAGGTAAAGGAAGATAATTAAATGGGCTACCTGGCGATGCGACGTCTGTGCTGCCAAAGTGTTGAGATAGAATGAGTGAGAAGAAAGCAGAGAATGGTCCAGTAATTTGACCTTTGCGCCCATCTGGCTTGGGAAGAGTGGGCACGGGATACGATAAACGTGTGCAAAACCACTGCGGGACCTATTGGATGGCGATAGACTGATGCATAGGAGGTTAACATGGGCGTTAGCGATGACTTAACAACAGGAATTCCGTTATAAAGGACAGACCATAACTGAGGCTGACGTCTGGGCCTGGCGAGTTATTGTGCTGATCGTCGATGCCACCAGTGGATGTAGAAGCACCACTAAGTCTAGTATTTCCCGGAATAAGCGTTCCAGAGGGAGGGTTCGAGTCTTTGACCAAAGTTCCAGAGGGTTAGCATGAGCGGTGCTCTTGAGTGAATGAGGCATCGATGCGGGGACGGTAGCGATAGACATCGTTGGTACTCTCGAGTAAAGCCTGCACATTTGCTCCATCCTCGTTCAAGTTGCGACTCCTCTCGTAAATGTCCACGACTTCGTCTCGTAGTCAGCTTACAGCAAGTCTTCCCATAGTATTGGAGTAGAAGCGTGTGAGGGGTAAGCTTGGGTCCTCCGACCTTCATTTTCTGCAGTAGATATCATTTTTTTGCCTGGGCGACCCCATCCTTGATGGATCGTGGTGAGTGATAGATGTCGACCCGAGGGAAAGAGTAGACAGTAAGAAATGATAGGAAAGAGGGAACACAACCAGACAGAGACGGACGGACGGATGCAGATGGTGATCGCAAAAGGAAGGAGGTTCGTATTCGTAAGTGAGCCTACAAAGCTTAGTAACCGAAACCGACTCGAGTAACGTACAGTAGTACAGCTGGGACATGGTACTGACTCGGACATGGTCCTTAGAGCAAGATTCGCCCCTTGCTCTGACACGAGTTGATTTCCCAAAGTTTGGATATACCTGAGTGCGTTCTCTTTATTTTTTTGCCAAATTTGCCCCATGCGTCGCGTCTGCCGTTTCAACTTACAAATTTAACATTCCTACTTAGTTATGCAAGTAGTTACGCCATTCGGGTGCTCAAAGCACCCTACATTTATTCCCTTTCTGCGACCTCGTAAGACAATCCACAGATAACATCGCTGCCCCACATGTGCTGTACCTGACACTGTATCCCACTCGCCAACGGCACGTGACTACAGCAGCAACTCGTCGTCGCAAATCCGAGCGCGGAAATGTCATCCCCGATCTCCCATCTGGTCATACTACCCCCCTCCTATCGTACCTCCCGCTCCATTCACTCCCTTCTCCGCGCTTCATTCCTTCTACATATAGATAACTCTTTCGCGGCGCCATGCCTCACCGTCACTCAATTACGGGCCCACTTCTTAACAATATAGCCGAAGGTATATGGTACGACAAGCACCACAGGGACAAGGACGCGAATTCCTTCAATGTCCCGTCGACGACTGTGAGTACAGTTCCCATGTGCTTCGGGCAGAGTGATGCTCATCCATAGACTCAGTGGCTACTTCGATATTAAACAATGCTTCTACCCTCCCCGCACACTCCGAAATGTCAAAGCCAAGTGGTAGTGCTCGTTTGCATCGCCTCGACAAAGACACGCTCATTTCGGAATCGTTCATCCAGCGAAACGACGAGTCCTTAACTGCGTTTCCTTCATGTCTCGGTGCCCCAGCCCTCATCGTCCCGGCGCTCGTGTCTCGGCATTACTTGTCATTTCTCTTGGGAAAATGGTGGCATCTATGCGTCCACTGACACAGACTTCACCTCCTCCCTTTCTGGACCATGGTGTCCTCGCACGATCACGCGCATGATGCATTCCTCGACCTCTCGATCGACGTGGATATCAACCTTCACCACATACTTGCGACAGTTCGGCGCTAGCGAGATGAGGTGACTACGTAACAAATACTTTAGGATATGATGGCAGTTGGGAAGATGAGAACCGGTATGTTTGATCATCCTTCGTTCTTCCGACGTATGTGACAATGGAAATAATATCAGGACGGGATGAATAAGGAAACCACCAAATGCGCTCACCCTCCATCTAACGCTTCAAAGTACCAGGAGGTCATGAGAAGGTATATCGGGCTTACAATTTAATAGGTATTCAATCTTTCACGATCAGCTATACCAACCTTATTAAATATCAAATCTTCAAGGGACCATAGAAGTGGAAAGTCGCTTGGGGCCTATGATCAAGGGCGAAGTTGGCAGCTGTGAGACTGGCAAACTGCATTCCCTGCTAGAGCTTACAGCGTATTGGATCAAGCTCTTCGCCCCCCAGGCGTCGACTGGCTCATGCGAAACCGAAACCTCTCCTAGTGAAGCTATCGCGATTGAATTCACTTGGATAAGGATATTTTTTCCCTGGATCCCCGTGACGTGATTATCTGCTCAGATTACCACAACTGCTGCGATCTCGTTTATCACATTCCTTTCCACTGTTCCTGGGTGCGCCGCCTCTCCTCGGAACCCGTCGCCGGCCCAAGTGGCTTTCACCAGTTCATCTGATTCCCCTGGTAAGGAAGATAGGAGCTAACGGCGGCGCTAGCGCATAAGCACTTACGGCGCGGTGATGCTTCGTTCTCGTCCTTTGGGTCCGGCCTTCACATCACTGACATCCTTTTGGCAGTCGCGCTTCTAAGCCCGTGGACTGCGGGATTTTAGAAGGGCCGAAACGAATGGATTGGTGGATCCACAATGCTGGATAGGGTCAGCACCCAGCGGTTATGAGCCGAGTAGCTCGATGACCGAGTCGCTGATTTTCGTCTTGGCTGTAACTAAGACCGTGGCTGTGACCACAGCCGAGACTGCGGGGGTGTTCTACTTCTGAACCGCGTGCGCATAGAACGTTCTCTAGTCGAGGGCTGGCTCTTACGAACATGGATGGAAGATAGCGGCTGACTACTGGCTGACTTATTGACATATTGTGCACCCAAGAAAGTTGTACGATAATAAATAATATCCGTTGAAAAGCCAAAACGTGAGCGATGCCCATCCACGCTTTGAGTATATCGTATGTCACTCTACCCAAACGTTACATTCTATATTCGGCAATTTGTAGCGGGGCAGCGATACCAAGACGCAATTAGCCGCCAGGGGTAGGAGTCTTACGGCACTAATAAGCGTTAACTGTCACTGAAATTTCTGCAGACGTACCGTTGTTTAGATGGCCCTTTCACTTAATCTCATCCACCCCAGATGAGGCAACAGGGGAACTCGAAAAGACATGATCATTGGAAGAACTAAATGGTGTGTCCGAACCTGAAGGGGAAGAAAAAGATTCTATGGGGGGGAACAATGGTAGCGGTGTGGCCAACCGACTGGCCCAGATAGGCGGAGTATAACCCCTCGGATGATCGTAATTTGACGATTGGCGGCGTTGGTTAACGTAACGCATATGAGGTGAGGGAGGACGATTAGACTGAATATGCTGGGATGTGACGTCTTTGCTTCTCGAGCGTGGGGACAGAGTGGGTAAGGAGGGTGGACGAGCGATTCCACCCCGGGGAACAATCCGGCCTAGGATAAGGGGGTACGGAGTAGGATAAACGTTTGTAAACCCGACGCGTGAATTATTGGGTAGTGGCCGAGTGATGCCTAGAAGATTGAGCGGGGTGTCAACAGCCACCAATCGGACAGGAATTCCGTCATAAAATACCGTACCTCTGACATCGACCTGCTGTGCTGGTGAGATATTAAGTGGATCTTCAATGAAAGCGGTAGAAGTCGGGGTATAACCAGATCTTCCATTCCCGGGAATCGACCCTCTGGAGGGCGGGTTCGGTCGCACGACGGCGGAAGTTCCGGAATCTTGGGCTAGTCCATGATCACGTGGCCGGTGCTCTTGATGGCGACGATGGACCTCATCGATCTTCGCCAGTAAAGCCTGCATATTGGCTTTATCCTCGTCGCGGCTCCATGTGCAAATGTCGACAACTTCATCTCGTAGTCGGCTTAATTCTTCCCATACTGGAATGGAAGCGTGTGTTAGGGGTAGGCGCGAATCATCCGTCATCTTCTGCATTAGACCTAACAGTTCCTCAAAGTCCGTTTTCTTTGGGCCTGATCCTTTGAAAGGCACCGCCATCATCCCCAGTTGTCCTAGTTTGCAAAAATTTAGTAATGGTCCATCGCGTTCAGCCTTGTGGAGCATCGTGCGAATTTTATCCATCATCATTTCAAAACCAACAGGGCCGCCATCAACGAATGTTTTACAAAACTCCACATCTGCATCGTCTCCGACTCCGAGAGAATAGAGTACTCTTGCGATAGACGCGACGTCCTCCTGTGACTGGAAAACCACGGTGCCTTCGCGACGGAACTCCTCCAGGAACTGAGCTAAGACAGCCGCACAAAGTCTAGCTTTGATGAGGCCGACACGGAAGCCAATGGCCCTCTCAACGGACATGTTGCGGAAATAATCTACAACAACCAAGTCCAAATATTGCGTTAGTTCCCCAAAGTTAGATGCTCGCCAGTCCACTTTCAGCGAGTTCTCCAACGCCATTAACGCTGCATCGATTACCGCACAGCATGCATCGAAGGTGCGTAGCTTCTCGGGAACCGAGCTATCAGGAGAAAAATAATTGCGGAGGTTGACGAGGAGACTGGTCCACAGATCGTCAAAACAGACGAGGCCCTCCGTGAACTCCATGGACCTCCGATGGTGGTTAGTAACAAAGTGTGGAAAGCAGTTGGCGAATGCCCGGAAGAGGTCGGGGTTCCGAAGGTGATCCTTTCCGAACACAAGGTCGGCCTTGCTGTGATACTCGGGACAATCTCGGAACACCATGCTGAGACGCCGTCCCCCAGCCACTGCGTCAAAGATCTCTAGAAGTGGGAGTACGCTAAAGCCCGGCTCTTCATCCTCGACGCGCCTGCGTGTTATTTCGTGTATTTCGTTGAACAGCGCCAATGAGGGGGGAGATACGTCGGTCCTGGTGATACGAAATTCGCTCCGGAGTTTGTCGAGTGTTTTCCAGCACATTGAAAGGCTAGAGGGATCAACCTCATCATTCGAAAGGATAGCACGGGCGAGCAGCGTCAGATTGATAAGCGGTCCGTCATTCAGAAGAAGCCGCCATTTATCATTGTCGTCGTTGGGGAGTGCCATCACATCAGGAACACCCACATGCGGCGGGACAGAGTTCCACCACGGCGTCTGCGACAAGACCGAAAAGAAGAACGTGTACAGGGGAATGAAGTGGCCTGGGATTTTGACACCCGGTGATGATACTATCACCGGCTCGAGGAACCTGGTCAAGAATTCTTGGAAAGTGAGAGCCCTGATGCAAAATGCGGGGAGGTCCCATATCTCGTCTGGCTTTTCGCATGCTGTGTTGAGACGATCAACGATACTTTGTAAGTTCATTCGTATAGACTCTTCTTCGTCCACGTTCATGGGACGCGTGTCGCGTGCCCGTTGGCGAAATATAGCCCCTAGAGAGTCGACACATGCTGAGAGACGTTTTATGCGGACCTGTTCAGAAAGTTCTGTTGCCGTTGCACACGTCAAGAGGTGCTCCATGATGCGTCGAAGGATAAAAGGCGCAGTTAGGACCTCCGGCAGCTCTTCCTTTTCAGGGGAATGTGATTGGATATATCCAGGGAGTCCTTCTAGAAACATGTCCATATCGGTATCACCAATGTCGTTGTCCAAGAAGAGCCATTTCATGGCATAGGTGTCGAGCTGTGCCGCCCTCGCATTAGCCTCCGCCTCAAGAGAGTCCATTTTGTAGAAGTGGTGGCGAGGCAAAGTCCGATTTTGGGTGCGACCGAAGCGTAGTATCGGGCGAAGTAGTAGCGCGCGACATAGCCGAAGGGGAGAGGTCAGAGCCGTGTGGTAAGGGCAGTTGCGGATGATCAGGGGGAAAATGCTGAAAGTGATATACAGCACCGCTAAAGTGAAGGTGCAGTACCATGCGATCATGCCGACCCTCGGGAAAACGTCATGGAGATAAACGCTGACGCCACAGAAAAATAGAAAGACCGAAACGTGCAAAATCACGTGGACGCCTTTCACGAACCCCCTCATATGGAATCGATGAAAGCCTTGAAACAAGTAAGTTCGCACCCGCCCGCGCTTGGAAGGGACCCCACGGTAATGAGCACAGGTCATGTATTCGCGGCACCATTGCTGGACAAGAGCGCACGCCAAGACACTCATCATAGACAGGAAGAAGCTGATAAAGAGCAAGATGTTAGATAGGACAGTCGCCTCTGATGGCGCCGCAGGGTAGGGACCAGGACAGAATCGGGATGATGGTTGGGTGGGTTCTCCGGGGGAAACAAGCTGTGATAATAAACAGACAGTTTCTTGGCTGTTGTTCGGCTGAAGAGCCTGAGAAGTTTGTATGATAAAGCTCGCGACTATGGAAGAGAAAATGCTGTTCTGAGCCGTACGATTAAGTTGGCGTAGTTTGTAAAGCGCTAGCATCGCAACTCACCAGGATCACCATCGACTTCGTGTCACCGGTCAATGTCTGGACGAGCTTCTGGTCGCTAAGTTCGGCCTCTGAGGCATACAACTCCCAGTACATGGCGGACGAGTCCCGAAACTCAGCAGCTTCTGATTGCTCAAAGTTAGCCGGAAAATGCTAGTAAAGTCAAGCTAGAGTAGCGTACCTTTGCGCCGCCTCTTCTCACGCTCATGGGCTCCATCATAGATTGCCCTCCACTTGGAAAAACGTCTCTTCGGAGCTGTGATATGCCAGGTAAGATGAGGTCAAGGAGATTAACATGTTCATATTTCAGCACCGACCTCTCCTTTGGCCTTCTACGTCCCTTGAATTGTGAAGTGTAGCCATAGTCGTGGGGTAACTTGAAGAGCCACCAGTTAACGAGACAGCTATTTGAGAAGAGAACCCCAAATGTAACGTACGTGACTTGGGGTAGACCCCTGAGTGATCATGGGATTAAGCAGAAGCCCGTGAACGTGCAGCGAATTCTGATCGCTCGAATGCTGATTGACAGCTCTGCCAAATTCGTTTCGGGAATTTGGGAGCAAACTCCGACTAGGAAAGACGCCAACTTTACTGTAAGATCTACCTGATCATCCACAGAGTATTTACTAGGGTCGAGAGACGACCATTTTAATGTGTCTTGGCTTGTTTGGGGACTTTAAGAAAAGGACTAAAATGTGTCCTTTTTTAACTGTGGATTAATGTGTCCCTGTAGCGAGAGATGACCTGCATTCGCGGACGGGGTGGCCGCAATATGCTGTGACGGATCGGACCGGGGACCTGATACAGTAGACCAAAATAGGCCATGGGGCCCGCCGCGCCACATGCGCCACACAACTCCGCTACTGTACTGACATGTTGTGATCGGTGGATTGACACCAGTCGCAATGCACGAGAACTTGAAGGTAATTATTCTGCATAAGTACCGGTACCTCTGAAATGGAATGTGTTGAGAACACATCTCCAGACCTTGTTATTCCATTCAATCATGGTGGGCCAGCGGTGGTGATTCTGGGCTCCGGAGTGGACATCTAAAGGCGACTCGGCGAGAGGTGCTTATCTCATTATGCTCTTCACTGACGGCCCATCATCCACAAGTTCTATTAAACCTTTTCAAGTTTCAACAGGGTATGACACCTGTCACCTACGCTAGTAGATCCGCAGTTGCATTCTATTCTAGTAGACGCGGGCCCTCAATCGATAAGCGCCATAAGCTACCAGAACGCTGAACGCCCTGTGAACACTGTTGCAGTATCGAGCCCCTCCTAATCACAGGCGGTTCTGCGGCATATGGATGGTGCACCATCGAAGTACCAGTGGCTGCTGCGTGCAGTCGCAACTTATCCCGGCGCTGCTGTTGACGCAATGCGCACGCTCTTGTCAAGGGGTCTTTTTTCCGTGCATTGACCACAACAGCCTAGTGTCCATCCAAACCCATCCACCGACACCCAAGAAAGCTCACTGGGCACATACACGCGCACAGCATCTTAAAACTGTAGCAAAGCAGCACACGGAAGTCAAACAATATCTGTACAAACGGTTGGCCCAAATTCCTGAACTATCCAACTATCCAAGCACTGTAAGGACGAGTGAATCGCGCGGGGGAGGTAACGCCTTGCAGGTGCAGTATCGAGCCTTGGCTTTCGCCACTGTGATGAGCACGCAAGCGTGAGCCTGTGGGATGTATTTAGGCAGCTAGGGATCTACTGTTCAATGAATGTCGCGATGGTACCAGTGAGGGTCGCCGCCTTAGCGCCGCGTGTATCACTGCACTTCTTCATGTCCCATGCCACGCATCTGATACATGAAGGGATCTCACCTCCAAGCATGTAAGCTACATGGCACTGGGTTATGTCACACGGCGTGCTATGCCACATGAAGCTACAGCAGAATGGGATGGATTTAGCCGTTTACGAGTAGGCATATTCCCATCTGTACTGAGTGGTAGTAAAAGTACAGGAACTCGGCAGACAGCGCGCGAATGCAAAAGTCTGCCTCCAGGTGAAACCCTGCACCGCCGCGGCGATCCGTACTAGGCCTAGTGCATGAGGGAATCGGATACGTAGCTATACTGCTAACCACAGATTTGTTGAAGTGGTATTCTATCTCAAGTGTGTGTTGTTACAAACTGCGATACCCTTCGCACACTCGACTCAACACGTACCATACTGGAACCTCGCATCAGTGTTCCCTCCTAGCCGCGCCGGCCTTCCCGAGACTCCCGATTGAAACTGACTCACGGTTGGGTACAGCTGTCGTTAGCGCCCGTTGAGGCACACGTGCACAAGGCCTTGTGGAACGGGCTGAAGCCCGAACTGCTTCTCGATTGCGTATATGGGTCAGAGGCGAGGTTGCAACACTCAACCTGTAAAGAATTCATTACTTGGCCAGCAAGACTTTGCACTCCCGAGGAATGATGACGCAGCCGGTCTTGCCCCGAAGTGCCCACAAGTGCGAAGGTGGCGATATTAGCGCACCTGGGACAGTTGAATCCCAATACACGAGAGAAGCCCATGAAAGCTTGGAGGACTATATTGTAAGCCAATATCACGTCTGTCATTTGTAGCTCTGTCGCGCCGGTAGCGATACCAAGACGCGACGAGTAGGAGTTTGGAGAAACTGACAGGCGTTAGAAGGCTCAAATATCATCATATCACCAAATTTTCTGCTGGTCGCTGATACGTACTGTAGAGAAAGGGCAGTTCGCTTGATCACATCTACTCCAGCGGTGACAAGGGAGGGGTCCTCAAATATGCCTGTCCGTGGAAGAACATAGCCGTATGTTCAAAAGTAAAGGGAAGAAAACACTTCTGTGGAGGGCAGTGAAGGTGAGACGTGGCGAACTGACCGGCACCGATGCCGGGTTATACCCCCCTGGAGGATAGGAAACCGATGATGGGCGGTGTCGACTATGGCAACGCATATGACGTAAAGGAGGATAATTAGACGGGCTACCTGGCTATGCGACGTGTGTGCTGCCAAAGTGTTGGGACGGAGTGGGTGAGAAGAACGCAGAAAATGGCCCAGTGATTTGACCTCTGCACCCAATCTGGCTTGGGAGGAGGTGGTGCGGGATACGATAAATGTATGAAAAACCACCGCGGGAACTATTGGATGGCAATAGTGATGCCTGGGAGCCTGAGAAGTTGACGTGGGGTTAGCAACTTAGCGATGACTTAACAACAAGAATTCCATTATAAAGGATAAACCATACCTCTGAGGCCGACGTCTGGGTCTGGTGAGTTGTTGTGCTGATCATCGAAGTCATCGGTGGATGTAGAAGCATCACTAGGTCTAGGAATAAGTGTTCCTAAGGGGGGGTTCGAGTGTTTGACGACCAAAGTTCCGGAGGGTTAGCATCAGCGGTGCTCTTGAGTGGATGAGGCACCGATGAGGGATGGAAGCGATAGACTTCGTTCATGTTGGTCTTCTCGAGTAAAGCCTGCATATTTGCTTCATCCTCACTTCGTATCGTAGTCAGCTTACAGTAAGTCTTCCCATCTTGGAGTAGAAGCGTGTGTGAGGGGTAGGCTTGGGTCCTCCTTCATTTTCTGTAGATAACATTTTTTTGCCTGGGCGACCCCATCCTTGATGGATTGTGGCGAGTAATAGATGTCGAACCAAAGAGTAGACAGTAAGAAATGATAGGAAAGAGGGAACACAATCAGACGCGGACGCAGACGGCGATCACAAAAGGCATAGCGCACGATGTTCATATTAGTAAGCGAGTCAAAGCACAGTAATGTAAGGTACGTCACGTTCAAGTTGCGGTAAAGTTAGTTTCGACCGCACTGGTAACAAGGACATGGTCCTTTGCTCTGAAACGACTACGGCCCAGATCTCTACACTGACTCCGAGTCGAACACGACACCGCCCCTGCCATCCAAATCCTAGGTGCTGCTGCTATATATAGGCGTGATCATTTGCACAGGAGCAGTCAGACCTGAATCTGAAATTACTGGTGGAGGAGAGGAAGGTAGACACTTTCGAATCCTTGAGGCATGTCGCTTGCCGTCCGCTTTCTGGAAGGCCTCCAAATCGATGACCCACGCTGCCACATATTAGGATCGAGCAAACGGCTGGGGAACGTGACAGAACGCAACGCCAGCAGGTTCCCGCGAATTCCCGAGGAAGACGTTTGTAACAAATACCGAATGCCAACAAGTACGTGACAGAAGCGCATTAAATTCTCAGAGGAAAATATCAAGGACCATCGTCTACCAATACATTAACTTGAAGGTATATATGCGATCAATTGTGGCTCAGTTGAGGAAACGGTACCAAGGCGCGACGTCAGAGCATAGGAGTCCTAAAACACCGAGTAGCATTCGTTAGATGTTACTGAATTTTCCGCCCACCAGTAATGGTACATACCATTGGGGTTACGTGGTTCACCTACTTATCCACTTTTAGGGCCGGAATCGTGAGGGGAACCCAAAGAGACATCGTCGCTGAAAGAATCGAACCGTGTGTTCGAACTCAGGCTTGAAGGGCAAGGAAGCACATCTGTGGGGGGAGGTGATGGAGACGGTGCGGCTGACGGACTGGCCAAGATAGCAGAGTCCCTTTGGACCTTTGGAGGACAGTAAGCCGACGACTGGCGGTGTGGATTAGAGCGCAGATGAGGTAAGGCGGAACGACTGGCAGTGGTTGGAATACTTGGGGGTGCTACGTTTGTGCTTCCCAAGCGAGGGGAAAGGGCGGGTAAGAAGGATGGACGATCGATTCCTGGGAGGAAGGGATACGGGATAGGATAAACGTTTGGATCGCTGTGGGAATTCATGCCAGTGGATGGTGACGGACTGATACCTAGGAGGTTGAGGTGGGTGGGCCGCCGCGTCAGTAAATGACTTATCAAACAGGAATTCCGTCAAGAAGGGAAGACCATACCTCTGGGCTCGACGTCTGCGGCTGATGAGTTATCGTGCTGATATTTGAAAGCGGTGGACTCGGAGGTAGAGGCATGACTAGTTCTAGTATTATCGCCGGGAATCAGCCCGCTGGAGAGTGGATTCAGTTCTATGACGGCTGAGCCTGTTCCTGAAGGTTGGGCTTGCGCACGATCGTATGGGCGGTGCTCTTGTGCAGATGACGGGTAAACTGCATCGATCTTCTCCACTAACGCCTTCATAAGCTTCATGTCTACGTCATCCGGGTCTTCGTGGCTGATCCCCTTGGAAACGTCGACGACTTCTGCTCGTAGCTGGTCTAAGCGTTCTCAAACTGGAGTAGAAGCGTTTGTCGGGGGTAGGTGCAAATCCGCGCCTTGCATCATTTTCTGCATTAGATCTAGCAGTTTCTTAAAGTCGGTATCGTCTAGACCTGATCCCTCGAAAGGCACCGCCATCATCCCCAGATGTCCTAGTTTGCAAAAGTTTAGTAATGGTGCGTCGCGTTCGGCCTTGTGGAGCATCGCGTGAGTTTCAGCCATAAACGCAGGATCAACAGGGCCGCCATCAACGAACGATTTCCAGAACTCCACATCTGCATCGTCGCCTACGCCAAGGGAGTAGAATACTCTCGCGAGAGACGCGACGTCCCAATGTGACCGGAAAATCACGGTGTTTTTGCTTTTGAACTCGTCCAAGAAATGAGATAAGACGGCTTTGCAGAATCTAGCTTTGATGAGGCCGACGCGGAATCCAATGGCCCTCTCGATGAAGATTCCCTGGAAACAATCAGTGACAAATAATTCGAAGTAATGCGCGAGGGACCCAAAGTCAGGTGCTCGCCAGTCCACGTTCGAGTTCTCCAGCGCCACGAACGCTGCGTCAATAACAACACAGCACGTCTCGAAGACGTGCAGCATGGTCTGAATTGAGCTATCAGGCTGCAAAGAATTTGCGAGGTGGACCTGCAGACTAGTCCATAGGTGGTCACGGAAGACGAGGCCCTCCATCAACTCAACGACGGATTTCTTAGGGTGGTAGGTAACGAAATGTGGAAGACAGTGGGCGAATGCCCGGAAGAGGTCGGGGTTCCGAATATGATCCTTTCCAAACACAAGGTCGGCTTTGCAGTGATACTTGGGATCGGGATGATCTTGAAACACTTTGCTGATACGTCGCCCTCCGTCGACGGCATCGAAGATCTCGAGGAGCGGGTCTACACTGAAGCCTGGGTCTTCAGCATTGACACGGCTGCGTGTTTTTCTGTGTGCGTCGTCGAACAGCTTCAATGAGGACTCGGATATGTCGGTCCTATTGATTCGAAATTCGGTCCGGAGGGTGTCGAGTGTTTTCCAACACAATGAAAGGGTAGAAGGATCAACGTCGTCATCGTGCGAAAGAATGGCCTTGGCGAGCAACGTCAGATTGATGAACCGGCCATCGTTCAAAAGAGTCTTCCACTTTTCGTCTTCGTCGAGAGGCTCCTCATTGGAAACTGCTGCAGGCGACACAGGGACCTGCTGCTTGACCGAAGAGAAGAACTCGTATAGTGGAATGAAGTGGTCTGGGACCCCTGGTGATACCCCTCTTGCGTGCTCCAAAGTCGTCTCTAGGCACTTGGTCAGGAAACCTTGGAAGGCGAGAGCCCTGACGCAAAATGCGCGTAGGTCACGTTTCTGCTCCGGCTCTCCGCATAATTTGTTGAGATCTTTGACAATACTTTGCATGTACGCTCGTGGTGACTCGATTTCGGCCGTATTGAGTCCGTTGGCGCATGTCGTGTGTTTGATTATTTCCCGCATAGTATCGACGCAGGCCGACACGCGATTTATGCGTGTTTGTTCGGAAAGGTCAATTGCTGTTACGCATGTCAAGAGGTGTTCCTTGATGCGTCGGTGGAGATAGCGTGCAGTTAGAACCTTCGGCAGGTCTTCTGAAGCAGCGAAATCTGAGCGAATATATCCTGGAAGCCCTTCCAAAAACTTGTCCATGTCGGTATCGTTGAAGTCATTGACAGTGAAGAGCCATTTCATGGCATGGCGGTCGAGTCGAGCCGCACTCTCGTTCGCCGCATTCAGAAGAGAGTGGTATTTGTCAAAGTAGCACGCCTTGCGGAATGACATGAAAAAAGTCCTCCATTTACACCTTTCTTTGCTGCGCCGCAACCACAACCACACAGTGCGACCAATGAAAAGGAGCAGGTTGCCACCGAACCGAAGTGGAACTGTTAGAGCCGTTTGGTAGGGGCAGTTGCCGAAGATCAGGGGGAGAATGCTGAGAACCGCATACGCCACTGTCGAGATGGCGACACAGGACCAGGAGACTAGGCCAACGGTTGGGTAAAGGTCGTAGAGATAATCGCTGACCCCGCAAAAGAACAGAAGGACTGAAATGTGCAAAAGGACGTGGACGCCGTACATGAAAGTCCTCATGAAGAATTGATCAAGGCCTTCAAGCAGATAAGTTCGCACTCGACCGCACTTGTGGGGGGCGGCACGGGGATAAGCGTACTTCATGAATTCGTGGCACCATTGGTGGATGAGACCGCATGTTACGACGTTCCCCATGGCTATGAAGAAGCTGAAAAGGAGGAGGATATTCGACCGGATGGTCTCTGTCGAAGGAACCCCAGGGTAAGGACCCGGGCAAAATGAAGACGATTGCTGGGTGGAGTTTCCCTGTGAAACGAGCTGTGATAATAGGCAGACGGTTTCTTGGCTATTGCTCGGCTGAAGAGATTGGGAGGTTTGTACAATAAAACTCGCGATTATGGAGGAGAAAATGCCATTCTGTGTGGGGGGTTAAGTTGACGCGTGTTCGAGGCCCGTGTACTCTCGCCTGGCACTCACCACGATCGACATCGCCTTTGTGTCACCAGCCAAAGTTTCGAAGAACTTCCCATCGCTTATTTCAGCCTCTGACATGTACAGCTCCCAGTACGTGGCTGACGAGTCTCCATACTCAGCACCTTACCATTACTCAAAGTCAGCCGGGGAAACTCCAGTAATTCAAGCTAGAGTATGCGTACCTTCGTCATGGAGTTTCCTTTCAGGGCTCTCCTGGCATTGGTTATTCCCATCGTCGTTCTTGCTATCTGTCGCACAGTTGGGTAGTGACTCTATGCCAGGTGACTCGGAGTTGAGGTTGAGGAGACGAGCAAAAAAATCTGTGCTGACCTGTCGTTTGGGCTTCTACGTCCTTCGAATCTCGAAGTGTACTAGTCATTTTCGTGAGGTCAAAGCCAACAGCAGACGAAGACACCATTTAAAGGTAAACTACGACTGTAGGAGTTTGGCGGAGCCTGTGACTGGAGAGGAGGTGATTGTGGGATGGGGTGTAGAGGTTTGTAGTGAACGCGAAATGGTGCGTACCCTGATCGACTGGAAATATCGCATCCAGGATGTGTGTGATGAGTAATCTCCGACGAAGAGCCTAACTGAAAGCTCGACGTCACAATGCAGACGACTGGAATTGCCGTGGCACTGTGCGCTGCGGTTGGTCTAGGGGTGTTTTAGTTGGTGATGGGAACACAGTGACGACCGTTTGCAGACGGGGCGTACGCCGCAATACACTAGTGTGACTGATCGGAAGATGGTCATGACTGTTCTCGGGGAGGGTGACGGAGAGTCGGACAGATAAGGCGAGAATAGCCGTTTGGGGTATAGGCATGAGGCCATACTAGTAGAGAGGTCCAGATGCTGGTGCTCTCGGAGAAGTCTGACGTCCGATGGTAGACAGTGCCGTTACTTTTTTTCCCTGCTGAGTCGACTCGATGATAAAGAGAATATATTTCATCACTGCTCGCGTCGGGGTCAAGAAGCAGTAATGAGGGTCTCCCATGGGCTCGATCACGTACGAGTGCGGCACCCATTGGGATGGAACTAACGACCTACAAAATCCGATCGCCGCGCGTTGACGGACCCTACTCATATGGCCGTATTTGACGTGTGAACATCGACTCAGATAACACATGTAAAGATTGAATGCAAGACTGAATGCGGTAGACCGGAGCTGTGGGCAAGTTGCTTAAGTGATGGGGTCCTTTCGTTTTGCACCTACCTCCCGTTATGTCGACACGCCCTCAATTGGTTATACGAAGAGCGCGAAAGGCCCTGTGAAGTTCGAATAAAGGTGAACACGGTAACAGATACCATCACGGCCCAGTAGTGTCGTCTCGGCAATGGCCGAGTCTCGACTCCCAACTTGAAACCGCTCACGCACAACATCTCCGAATTCCGGAAGAAATAGTGGTAACAGTCCAAATATGGTCATGCAAACCGTGTGCCGCAATTACCGAGCTGGGCGAGCAGCG
Source organism: Lactarius tabidus (assembly GCA_963281015.1). NCBI lineage: Eukaryota > Fungi > Basidiomycota > Agaricomycetes > Russulales > Russulaceae > Lactarius > Lactarius tabidus. The sequence continues at coordinate 2,723,137 of OY725475.1, read as the reverse complement.
TGGAGGAGCTTCCAGTGGTGGACTCGCATCGAGGAAGCTGGGGCGGTACAGTAGCACAGTGCGGAGGGTTCGCTCTGGCGGAGGTAGTGCTAGGCCCGCTAGGAGGCTCCAGTGAGGCATATCTAGATCTTGTAGTGAAGGATGCGCGGGGTCCTATTTCAGGGATTCAGCAGCGTGCTGCGTAATGAGGTGTGAGCCGTAGCACCGTGGCAGGGGTGACCCTGTTCTGTGAATGTTGCCGCACACCGTGACTGAGTAACGAGGCGCACTCTAGCACCACGTATTAGTGCACTTTTTCATGTGTGGTGCAGTGCCCGCGCATCTGGTGGGCACATCTCACCCTCTGCCACGGTAAATCAGTGCCTCAAGGCATGTAGGGGTACAAGGCGTTCGGAGCTTTTCCGTAGGTGGAACTTGAAATACCCATCGTACCGCTGGCGTCCACCCGTCCGCGGATACACCGTTCTTAAAATCTAAATTTATAACGGGCAAAGGGGCGGCGGAGCATCACGCATAGTAGTAAACGGGTGCGACGCAAACAATCTTGAGAAAAAAGGTGCCTCGAAACTGATCATCTTGATGTTCACCAAAAGTTTGGCGAGGACTCGGAATATCATAAAGCTTCATGATTTACCGTACAAGTCTATATCCGAATAGCTGCAGTGGTTATAGTAAGTGAGTACGACTGCAATGGTACAAATACGCAACGAGCGCTGGTATGTATCATAGGAACCTGACAAGCGTGGTAGGAAGTGCTCGGTGTCGTCGAATTTCCTGTCTTCACCATCCATTAGTCGCTAGTCACTAGTAGCCTAGTTGTTAGTGGCTGACTCATCCGGAACCGCGGGAGAGGACGGAGGGGAACTGGCTCGCGCAATGTCACTGTTGGAGAAGTTGGAAAGAGAAACGATCAATGCGCTGGTGGGATGTATGCATTCTTCAAGGAGACCAGAACTTACGACGAGCAACTCAAAGAATTCTGCTGGGGAGGACAGTAAACGGGGGCGAGGCGCTGTTGGTTACTGTTGTGCACAAAAAGTGAAAAAGGGTTGGTCGATGTAGCACCTGCCACTGGAGCTTCTGGCTGTGCGCATCCCAGGAGAGGGAATTGAACGATTGGGAGATGCCCAGCGATTGAACGACAAGTAACGCTACCGGGACGGCCTGGCTTGGGAGGTGGGTGTGGGTATCTGACACTATGAGGGTTCACATACTCGTCGCGACAACATACCGATTCTGAAGCCTCATATAAGACTCTCGCAATATCACTGGTATTGATTCACGACCCGTAATACTTTGCGGTCGTTGATGATGCATCGAATGTATTCCTTCTGTGCCTTTTCCTCATCTCAGTTATGACGCTGGTTACGCTGGTCGGCATGCTAGTCGGCGCTGAATTTGCAGATTTTCCACAGGTCAAGACCCAGACCACGCAGATTACACGTGCCTCACCAGGGCTCAAGAGGAGTCACGCAGGTGACAAGTCACGACGTGCTCCTCCCTGATGCGCTCGAGAATGTACAATATCCGACAGTCAGAACCTTCGGCAAGTGATTTGTGTCGGTGAGGAGGGTGAATGAGGGGTGAATGGATAGAGCCTGGAAGTCCTTCCAAGACTTCAAGACTTCAAATCGTGCCATATCGGTATAGCTTCCATTCGATGATGGTGTAGGGATCAAGCCGCGCTCCTATCACATCCACCCTTCCAACAGCCCATGCCTTCGATCGACACGGAAGCCCTCAAATAAACCTCAGATCGTCAAAGTTTCAAGGCCGCAGCAACATCCATATATGGGGAGATTCACTTTGTCATTGAGGGAGGGCTAGCATCGATAGAAATATGGACTTCAGCGTTCTACAAGCGGCATTCGCTTTGAATCACTATTGGCGATACGGAGGTCTCGCCTTGAGGCTGACATGTGTTGTGGTTTGTTGATCAAACCGGAGGTCGTGGAGAGAAAGCAGGCAGGACATGTGGACAGGGATCATCAATATGCGTGCACAGATAGGGTGACTGTAGGCCAAAAGTTGAGGAATGATCAGAAGATACGTATCTGACTGCTTCCAGGACGGAGAGTTGAGCGCCAGTGCTGTAAGATAGAATGAAGATTGACCTAGGCCGTAACGGCACAACCCGAAGTTACGCACGCAAAAATGTCATTAGCAATCCGACAGCGCGCCTCCAGCCATATCGTAGAACCAGAACCTCGGAGAAGGATCTACCGACAAACTCATGAGAAATTGATACACTGTACTACTTGCTGTACTATAGGACGCGTGTTGAGGCGCACTACTGAGGTACTGTACGTAAACAGGACGTACGCCCTCGCATCTGCCACGTGTCAACTTCTTGCACAGTATTGGTGACAATTCGGTGTGTGCGCTTGTGTGTGCGCCGCATGGCGCGTATTGTAGAACGCTGATGCCTCTCTCCGTCCACATTTACTAGTGAGAGAGACATTAATTAAGGGCCACGCGTTATGCAGTGGCTCAAATAAATGCGAGCGAACGTTCTGGAGGCGCGTTGCTGGACTCGGAGGCTGACGCGCTGATAGCGCGGAACGGCATTGGAAGCCTCATGTGTGGTGCGTGTCGCCGTTGACGTAGGGAAAAGAAAACAAGTATAGTGGAGGATACCGTACAATGTACATGTATAGTCATAAAATGCGAACTACTACATCGACGGCTGTACACGGGTACTCAGGCTGGGAACAAAAGACTGAACGAACTTGATCATTCTTAGCCTGGGAGTGGGAAATCAGGTGAAATTATGTGACGGTATAAGCTAGCTCTATGTTTGAAAAATGCCTAGGAGGCTTTTCCACGCATGTTCTACAACGCTGGTACTGGTAGTGACACCAACCTCTCAATTGAATGTCCAACCTGTGCCTTCAAGCTTCAAACTTCGAGCTTCGAGCTTGGCTCTAAGTCCGACCGCTCGCACACTGGCAAATTCCAGTATTAACCCGATCCGCAACTTCTGGCATCTAGCGTGCCGTAACGTCAAATTTACTGTATAAAAAAAGTTCATTTACATCCGGGAATTACATCTAGAGGCAGGCCAGTCGTGTCTATGAACGTTGAACCATTTATAGGCAGGTAGGTCGGAAGGACCTGCGAGAACCGGTATTATAAAGAGTCGGACTGAGAAGAACAAAAGATGTGGGTGCATTGGTTGGGGTCACAACATAAAGGGTTAGCACGTACGTGCTCTGTGTAGCCGCCTCCCGAGTCATCGTCCGAGTAATGTGGCTATAGCGAGAGTCTTGAAGTGGGCGAAAGCGGTGTGAAGGTTGCTTCGGTTTCGGCAACGTAGCCGAGGTTTTGTGAACAGTTTCCGGAATGGTATACGCGTAGGAACGAACTGACTCTTTGCCAGGCTTGGGAATAGTCGATGAACCACTAGCAGTGGTTGGTGACGAGGTCGAGAATTTACCAATCTTCGGCGTTGGATCAAAGTCAGCTTTGTATCGTTGGAAGCCAATAGTGTACTCAGCGTGAAAGCGGGTCCGAGACGGAGGGCGGCGGTGTAGGTTGCGGGTTGAGATTGTCCATCATCGAAGGCTGCGCGCCAGGGTGGAACTTCCCGATGGATGGTTGAATTGGAGTAACGTCCTATTGCGACTGGAAGACCTCAACAATACCACTATCCTTGACCATAGCGGAAAACTGGTTTTGGGACTTCAAGGCCCTCTGCGGGTTCTATACTGGTAATGCCAATGCTGTTGCACCTTACTGCCAACCTTGACGTTTGCTTATCTCAAGTAGCGAAATAGAACGGATGCCCCGATTAAAGGCATGGCTCCCTACTGTCCCCCAATTTCGGGGTCTGTAAGGTGATGATGAGCATGCGTCAAGGCGTTGGAAGAAGACGAAAGCAACAAAGCCGTATTGCAGGCCCGTGGCCCAGGATACGTGGCCTTGATGGACTCGGACTGCGATCGGCGTAGTTGTCCTTCAGTACGTCCACCTTAGTTTCAGTAGCAGCAGCCCATCCTCACCGCATACTGAACAAGGAGAAGTCGAAGTACGAAATTCGACCACAGCGAGGCTTGATAAGCTCATTCGCCAAAACCTTTCTATTAGATACAAACATCGATCCGAGTCTGTGCTAGCCAACGATTCCAAAGGAATTGCCACACAAGCCATGTTGCTTCGCTAATGTGGCCTATGTAGTCCCAAGGTTGGGTCTCAAGGCAAGAAATGGGTAGTGGAACAGGTCAGGAACAGGCGCAAAACGCATGTTCTGCTTCTTGATTGGAAATGAGCCAGTGGAGGTAGATCACGACGGTTCGCACGAGTTCTTGATGGGCGCATCATCCTAGAAGGTAGGGTCAGCATCTCTCTGGAAGTCTGGACTCTGGCCCCTCATAGATCAGACCTACGTAGATATAGTGCGGAAATAAGAAGCCAATGAAACTATATTGAGTAAGTAGTCGGATTCATGTGACCCGACGACTGTATTGGTCTCATGCGTTATCGTCCGAGCTGGATCGCGGGCTGGTATAAGGAAGATGTGATCGCTTGGTGAGGTGTGCTGCTGCCCAGATATAGGTCAAAGAAGCGTTGATTGATACTACCTCTTTTGCCTCCTTCTCACTGCACCTGCCACACGTTGAACTCTCCTCCATCGCACCTTTGCAGCGTTTCAGCATTGAACATGCCACTTGAGCTAGATTCATACACACCCCCGATCAACCCTCCTCCCCTCACAAACATGGACTCGAGATCGCGAAACAGCGTCGCAGATTCGAGCACCTCTTCCAGGGGGGCCCCAAGCTGTGTGCGGCAAGTTCCGGACAGCACCTGGGAGTTGTAACTACTGTACAGCAAGTCACAAATCGAATTATCTCAAATTCTTGCCCCAGATCGTCGTCTAGTAGTTCTAGAGCAAGCGGGTAGCACGCTGGAAAACACCGCAGTCCCCAACTTCGCCAGTACTCGGAGATGTGACGGCAGCCCGATCCACTGCGACGAGGCAGAATGCTGAGACCGGCCTGCACTCGAACCTTAGCACCTCAAGCGTACGGGTACTATCCGCATTCATATCCGAACAACGAGACGAACAACGAGAAGACAGTGCAGTGACAAGGACTATGCCGCCCGAGTTATCATACGCGTAAGTTAAGGGCCAACAGCGGCAGTGCAACCAGGGTGCGCGGACTGCGCTCGGCATGCACAGGTGACGCACTTTGACTTCCTCCGACGACACCGCGCTCCTTTAGAAGGCACTCTTGTGTGCGGATGCGTTAGCTAGTGAGCCACGCACGCCAGTCCCCCGCGTCTCTGAGGCATAGTCGCAAGGGTAAATTAAGTTAATGTCCGCGTTTTCCGATATCGCAGTGACGCACGTAGCGGTGAGTCATGTCCATGACGACAGAGCGCCTCTCACACACTGGCAGCAGACGTACGCGCTGCCCGTCGACGAATAGGCTAAGCTCGGTAGCAGTCAGTGAGTCCTGTCAGGAGAGATATGCAGGTTCTAGTTTCGTGAATGCAACTTGACGAGGCCGACATGCAGCGTGTATTAGGGGAGGATTCTGTTTAGCGAACATGGCGTTACGAGACGTACCAGAGATCCAGAGAACCATGTATTACAAGTTTCCATGCGCCGTCACGGTTCCAACGCATCTGGTGGACACATCTCATCCTCTGCGAAATATACTGTAAGTGTCTCAAGATCTGAAGATGTCAACCTCAAGGCTTGTAAGGGTTGCGATGGAAGGTGTCGGAGTTTGAAATAACCTGCAACGGGGATGCCTCACTGTGTTTCAAATATCGAAATTACTGAAGTGACATGGGACATGGGACATGGAACATGTGAAGCGGTGAAGAGCAGCAGCATCTCAAACCATCTCGAGTAATTTAAGTTAAGGCGCTTCGAAACCACCTGGGCCTTGCAGCAGCTCAAATGAAATGCCAGTGAGAGGGTGCGCTCCTAGAGGCTAACGGCACCAAATAGCGTTCCAGGCGTCGTGAGTACGGCCACTGGCATGGAGTGCTCCGCGGGATTATCACTCTACCACCCCCTCAAACGGTGCTCCCCTCAAACTCGTCCCCTGGGCCTTCTCTCTCGTGCAACGTAGGCGCGCTGTTATTTGCGTCTCCTCCAACCCTGCCACAAATAATTGTGACAGTAAGGGCGGCGAAACGTATCTCACTTGCTACTTCCCAACAGACCCCACCGTCTCCCTTGCTCACAAACCACCCTCGATTTAGACCTGCCGCTCACAAATGCTACCAAGAAGCAGTTAGTTTGACCCAGGTTTGATATTCAGCTCTGCGCCTCTGCCCTATTTGACTCTTTCCATGAGATCCCAAAGTTCAGAAATACCTGGTACGTTCGCTTTACTTTTGCCCCATGGGTCGTATGGTCGCATCGTTGTTTCTATCGCTCCAAATTTGACACTCCTGCGTAGTTACGCAACTTGGTACTCAAAACGCTCTGCTCCCTTTCCGTGGTCTTGTAATCCAGTCTTCAGACACTTATTCCCCACCTCGACCTGACACAGTATTGTGGTCTACTCGCTCACCGACGCCAGAAACGTCACCCTCGTCACGCGTCACAAACTCAATCCGAGTCATCCTCGATCTCCCCTCTGCTCCCACTTCTTCTGCTCCTGTCCTCCCTCTGGCTTCAACTCTACCCTGTCCGCTTCGCTCCCACTACGCATATATATATATATATATATATATGAATCCTACGGATATTGGCGTCGTGCCTCCTTGCGCCTTCGTTGGAAAGCTCCACGATGGCCCGATTCAAGTTCCCGGCATCATCCACGGAGACGCCCATGAAGTTCTTGGCTATCTTCTCCATAATACCGTCGAACACATATAAAGACATCCAAAGACGTGAGTTCCTCCGACGACTCTGATAAAGACTGTGAGCATAGCTCCCATCTCCTTTAGTTAGAGTGATGCTCACACCCCTATCATCTAAACAGACCTCCCTGCTCGCCCCATCCCCAGCCTGACACCCAATGATTGCTTGATACCGAAAATGCTTCTACTACCCACCGCACACTCCGGTAATGTCACAACAAGGTCGTTTCCTTGTGCACCGCTTCTTTGAAAGCCCGCTCACTTCGGAACTTCGCTGTCTATCTTGCGAATCGGTGAGCCGTCGCCCATCTCTATCTTGGTTGCTTTCGGAACCAAATACCCCAGCCCTCAGCTTCCTGGCACTCATATTTCGGCGTTACGTTTAATTCTTCGGGAGCGAATGGTGAAATCCATGTTCAACTGACACAGACTTTGCTTCCCTTCATCGCGAAAGGTGTCCTCGCGCGATGATTGGTTTCTCGAATACTTGCGACAGTGTGGCGCCAGCGACTTGTACCAGGGGTCATATTCTTTCAAGCTACGATAGCCGTTGGGAAGCCGGGATGCGGTGCGTATTGTTACAGTCGAATAATATCCTTCTAAAATGGAGATAAAGAAAACCTCCAAATATATACTCGTCCATGCTTCAAGTACAAGGAGGACTTGAGAAAGTACAACGAGCTTACACATCGTATTGCCTTCCCCCTCTGAACTGCATCTATTCAAGGTGGAGGAAACTGGTCGGCTCTACCAGCTCATTGGATTGTCGTGCACCTCGGCAGGTACAATCCCTCCATCTCCGTGGAAATGTGCTTGCTGATGACTCCCTAAACACAGCCCTCTTTGTCGGCATCATGTTGCGATTACTACGGGCTACCACGCATAGCTCCGGTTTGACGACGACGAGATGGCGACAATCAAGGAGGCGAAATTCCGTAATACTTTGGCGGTGCAGCTTCTAGCGTATGCTTCACTATCGGTACACCGACCTCATTCTCACCTCATTAAATTCAAGCCACCTGCGCCTGCGGCGTATCCGATATTGTCGTCGCAGACCCCGCCAGTCATCGCGACGAATACAGAGGCCATCGGAGGAGCCGCGTCGGATTTAACAGAACCTGCGCTTCCGCACGGACTAGAAGCTTCAGACGTAATCTGCACCCGGAGAGGCAGAGCGTTTTTTGACTGCGGGAAGTTTTGGGAGGTCCCACAATATCCTCAATCTGAAGGTACTTACGTTACGGTTTTTACCTGCTCGTTGTACGAACCTCTCTGACTCGTGCGAATTGTCTGGCTAGTCAAGTTTTTACTTCGCTGGCGAGAGCTAGTTTGGTCTAGAAACTATGCGTCGGCTCTTCGCCTCTCGAATCCCTGGTGCACTCTTTCGCACTTTCCTTAATTTCTCACTGGCACCCATCGTCACAAATCCGATCTTCCGTCTACTCTAACCTCCCTACTTCCGACGTCCCTCCGAGTCCACCCGTTGCATCTCTGGGCTTCGCCCCTTCTACGAATATATCCAATCCCTCCGCCTCCTTACAGGCCTTACCTGTCACACCCTCAACTCTTCTATCACTCTTTGGCAGCTCTTCGGCAATCAACACGTCACCTATGCTACAGCAGACCCGTACATACCCTCGATCAATCATCACCTCACAAACGGAGGCGAGAGGTCGCAAGTGAAGTCGTGCGCCTTTTCTGAGGGAGGTTACGGCAAGTTACGAACACCACAGAATACGTTTGTCATGGCTAAAGTAGATATCTTTTTAAAATAAAAAAACTTCCGACAGTGCCTCTTTCATTTAATAGCACAATTGCTTGCAAGCACCGCAGTAGTTGGATACACCACCAGCACGCAGCAGCTCGGTGGGGTTAAGTGCACCAGACAACCGTAGTAGCGACGTGAGCGAACAGCCAGGTAGCCCCGTGAGAGCCGCTGAGTTGCACCCGTGTACGAAGTACATCTTGGTCTCCTGGGAATAGATTTTCGGGCAGTTACTTGAGGACCCTGACCACGCATCCTGAGATTAAGCACACGCCTCTCGCCTCGTTTCAGCTGGTAATAAAAGCCGGTGCCAGCGAGCATGTATCCCCAGGAAGCAGACGGCGCGGGAGTGTTGAGATATTTCCCTATTGCTGAGTACAGGCGAGTAGATGGAAGAACAACTCGCGAATGGGACTGTCCACCTCTACTTGCATGGCCTGGGTGTGCGGAAGCGCGTGGTTGGCTAGCAGCGTAAGCCGCAACGTCGAGGGTCTTTTAAAAATGGCCTGCACGGACGCTAGCATCTACACGGAGCAAGGACATCTTGTGACTTTTAGTATATGCTTGAAGATGAGGGCAGTACGGTGACGGAGGACTGAATGCATGCGATATGTAAAGAGGAAACAGCATTGACCAATGAGAAAACATCCCATTCGGAAACATGTGCACGCCAAGGAGTAGGACACAGGAAAATCTAAGGTAGCGCAGGTAAAAAATCTGGAGGTTGTTAGAGAACGCCAACGAGACCTGAAAAGCGGACTGCGCACAACAAAATTTCGATGATGCGCCTGACGAGGTGCTGGGCGGATTTAACAAATTGGTGGCGTGACTGCGTCGGAACAGTGAGAAACACTTCCAAAATGAGTAGAGGTGCAATTTTGTGCGGCATGGAGCGATACATGGCGGCGGTGCAGTATATGTCATATCATAGCACAGAATAAGGGCATTACAACAAGAGGCAAACATTTATTTCTGCAAAAAAGTGAGTAAGTCTTGCCGAAGAGGTCTGGATAGTAAGACGTACAAGGATGATACCCTCAAACTGCGACTTGTACCAGGCCATTGTATCGTCCTTCCTAACCCGATGGTGGGTCCCAATCCGTGACCGCTTAATCTTACGCTTGCCCACACGGTTCCCGGGGCGGCCCATTACGATGTAAAAGTCCATCCCAAAGATACCGATTGCGGGGTCGTATCGCGCACCGAGGTCGATGTGCTCTTGGATGCCGAAACCAAAGTTGCCCGTCTCGGAGAAATTGCGTCGACGGAGCTCGTACTCTTTTACCTTGAGGCCTCTCTCGAGGATTTCCAGAGCTTTCGGCCCACGTATCGTGACGTGCACAGCGATCTTCTCATTGCGACGGATACCGAATTGGCGGACTGTGTAACGCGCCTTGGACGTCACGGGTGTTTGGCCGGTTAGCTGCTCGAGAACTTTGGAAGCTCGGGTGAGACGATCACCAGACTCCCCGACGGAGATATCTATTGGGATGCGGAGGTCATGGCGAGGCAATAGTGGGTGGATGACCAAACGCACTGATGACGAGCTTCTCGATACGGAGATCCCGCATTGCGTTTGCAGGCGTCGTTTTCGTGTCGGCCTAAGGACAAAGATCAACAGACGACATTTATATTGAACTACGGTACACACCATTTTGAAAGATGTTGTGTTGGAGTTGCTTACCCTGCCGTCGTTGTCGACGTTGTGTGGTGTGTTTGTTGTGGCTTGCGACTGTACAGTTACTCTCGGCAATTCCCACGATCGCAAGGCAAACATTTATAGAAATTCCAGTGCCACCACCGGCCGACTAGCTCAGTTGGTTAGAGCGTCGTGCTAATAACGCGAAGGTCTTGGGTTCGATCCCCACGTTGGCCATAGTTTATTTTTTCCAGAACCCGCACAGGCATGCCCCTCCAGGCACAGGAGATGCCAAAAATTAAATTAAACCGTTTTCAGCAACCGAATTGGGCATTTTGCCACGCAAAAATCACGCAAAAGATTTTGGCTGCTGTTTCAAGCAAGTTCTTTACTATTGCACACTGACTATTCTCGGCGTGTCAATAGAGTTTAATTGTTGCAGAGAGTACGACGCTCTGAGACCAAGAGTAACAAAGCAGCCTCCAGCTTGATTGTCTGGTGGCAGCTAAACCGCAAAGAGCGGAAAGTGATACCAGTATAGGCACGTGAATAGGTCACGGATGCATTTAGGAATGCAAATATCCGCAGATGACCTTCCGAAAAAGGCAAATAGAGTTCCATGTGCCCATCCTCCGTCGACAGAGCTATTACATGTACATAATCTTTCTCTTTCTGTCAAGATCATAATCCCTTTTTTATTTTCATTTTCTCTCGCTCTCCCATCTCTCTTCCTCTCCTCTCCTCCCGCCTTTCCTTTCACTTCTTCCGCCATGCCTACAGCCAGTCCTGCTTCCCCACGCCCACTTGTCCCTGGGAGCCTATCGGTCAGCACCTCATCCAGCACCAGGTAACGACGTCCGTTTTCACTTGTCTGAAACGCTCCTCCTAACATTCACTAGGTCAATAGATCGAGCGTTAGCTAACCCGTCGCGGCGCGCAGCAGTATTCGAGTTGCAGATCAAGGCCCTTGAGGTGCGCACCATCTTCCTTTCTTCGTGCCACTCTCTTTGACCCACCCAACAATCTCCCACAACAGGAAAAACTTGCAGAGGACCTGAGCAATTGTCGCGCGATTGAAAGCTCGCTCAAGGAAGCCTTCAATAATATCAAGGTGCGCGATGCCACCCGTTCTCCGTCCATCTCGGACTATTGCCCCTGCTAACAAACGGGGTAAATGAATCCAGCGCACTTATCGTCGTGCAGAGAAGGATGCGCTCCGAACATACGTGCCGCATATCGATACCGAGCTCGACCAAGCGCTTGGTGTCCTTGGCGAGCTTGAGGTTCGACTCCCAGCCATCCGCACGCAAACTGCGCACGTGCGTCGTCTCTACGACTCGAGCCACGATAAGGCACGCCTCTGCCCCTTGTCTTTCTTGGATTATTTGGAGTCGCTGATCTGTGGTACCCGTCTGTAGTCACAGGTGTTAGTGGAAGACCTCCGCTGGCTGAATCGCGACTTCACAAGCCGCTGGCGTACTGTTGTCTTTTCGCGCTCGAGCCCGGTGTCGTGGCACTGGCGTGCAACACTTCGCGCCCTCTTTGCTCTCGCGCTTGTTCTGGTCGCCTGGGGCTCGTGGATTGCACTGCGTGGCGCATACCGCGCTCATAGGCAGCGGCTGGTCTGGGGCGAAAGGCTCATCTCGTAGTCATGTCCCGATTTGGCAGGTCACGGGCTTTTTTGGGGGTTCTTGGGGATCTTTTTTCAAGCACACTCTGAAGGAGTGTTGTGTGTATACCTCATCTTAGTTTCTTGGAGCATTACTGAATGTAGTATAATCACGAATAGTTCACGAGTAAATGTGCCACGAGTCGGTAACTCTCTCTTATGACGACGATAGTTCCTAGGCTTCCTCAAGGACTGCAAGTCTCGCGAGGTCATTTTAAGTTGGCGAGTGTGGGGACGCAGAAAGAAACGCCCAGCGTAACCTCTCCGATTGTGCCCTCCACTCCAACATCTGACAAATGCCGGAGACTTGACGATATAAGACCTCCATATCACATCCGTCAAAGGAACCTCCCTTCTCACCCTCCTCGCGTCTACCCATTCTGCGCATAAACTCCCAAAGCCCCAATAGAACGACGTCCCTACCCTCGCTAATACCTAACCTCTAGTGATCGTTGTGCGAGATGGTCCGCGTTCGTCAATTACAGTGATTGGGGCGGTCCGAATAAACCCGCATCCGGCGTCAGCGACTGTTGCGGTACTCTTTGCAATAAGCAACAGACTTTTTTACTACAACGAACGCGACCGCGGACAGAGGCTAAATACAGTTCTAACGCCTAAGCCCGTATAGTAACGCAGATCCTAGCGACAACCGGCCAGTGCGGTCGTAGACAGAGTGTGCCTCAGCATCTCATATGCGCGTGCGCTCTCGGTTATACCGTGTAACGTGAGATTGTAGTGCTTGCTGTAACAGTGGGAACACTTCACGTACGAGTACAGTATGACACCTCCCAGGAAAAAGTGAGTCACGCGGCAGGGTTAGCATTACCTCGCTGGCGTCTACTACGCTTCATAGGACTCCGCATATCACGGAGTTGTGCCACGAGGTGCTCGCGGTACTTTTTACTATATTGTCCCCGGTTACCGTGGTGAAGAATCTTGTCGTCCTTCTGTGCCTCCTCGAAAGCATCCAAGTGATGTGTAGACGGTGGTCATCGGGTCCGACAGGAGACTAGTAGTAATGCGGAAACAGCAGTGCTATGAAGCAAGACGGAGGTGTGGTATCACTGGCATCGATCCGTCTATAATCTATATAGTTAAGCAATCTCTTTGTTCCTGGGATTCGAGATGTTGCACAATCTCCTCGAGAAACCTGGTCATGCGACACGGACATGCCATCATTTTCCCGATCAGCGAGGACAGTTTGATGTGTGAAGACTCTGAAAAAAAGCAGACTGGCAGACGCCCAGGGAAGTCACGAGAGCTGCAGTAGCTGACAGCAGTGTTGTGCCGGTCGCTTGTCTGGGGTCGCGGTCGCCGACCGAAAATCGTGGGAAAGTCATCAACAGTCGTCAACGTCCAAACGTCCGTGACTTTCTGCGGTGCTTGGAGTCTCCGGGTTTTGCACTAGATCTGGTTCATGACGCCCGATTTGGGAGTGCCTCTGTAACTAGCGCTCGTAATCACGCAGACTTCAGTCGCATTACGTAATATATGTAGACACCCCTGGCACCCCGTAAAGTCGCGGTTGCGTTGGGTTGCAGAAAGTCACGGTCGGTAACTGTCGGCAATTTTCAAGACGGTCACGCAACCGGCACAACACTGGCTGACAGTAGGCGACAATCGCTCGGTTTTGCATTCTCTGCCGTTCTGAGGCCGCGTGTGGAAGGGATGCGCGGAATCGGCGGTACACTTGCGCGTCGGAATCAGTATCAGATATCGGAAAGACTCTCGGGACTCATCGACACCTGCGTTGACAGGTAGGTTGTTGCAAGAATTGAGGTTTGTTGGCGAGGTGATGAGCGTGGACTCGGCGTGGAGGTTGTACCTCCGGGCGCTGCCGAGTGCTAACCAAACCGAGAATGGGTCTTTGTAACTTGACTATCATAGCTTGACTCACAATAACAACTTTTAATCAGCTTTTAACTAGCATACATCTTCGACAGCCAGCATCAAGGCACCCGAGATGCGTGCTCGATGCATGGACCATGTCGCAGCACGAGAGCATTTTGGGGTTCACCTCGCCTTGTGACTGCTAAGCGCCAATCCGTCATGAATCGAACTATACGCCAAGTTATACACGCATTGTCATTTATGAGTGATGGCCTCGGCCTACTGAATGCAAAACCAAAGCGCAAGACTAGAAGATCCCGAAGAAGGCAGTTCGAGTGACACATCTCGCCCTCGTTTTCTGCCAATAGAACGATCGGCCACGGGTACGGTAACTTGAAGGTAGTAGGGAGTTAGCCTGGCGCTCACACTGCAGCACAGATCGCGGTGGCACGAAACGTGTTTTCTAAAGAGTTCATTCTGCAAAGAATCCATTGTAAGCCTGTGAGACTCCCGGGAGGCCCCTGTCTGAGCGTTACAGAATAAGGAGGCGCCATGGGACCCGCGGAGGCGATCTGAGAGCGGGCACGACTTGGGCGATCCGCGCACTCAACTTCGAAGAGGCAACCGCAGACAACGAGATGCATCCACTCAACAAGACAAAAACTGCTCAACACCAGAAGGTGGTTCGAGGGAAGGAGACCATCTTACCTCTCTATTTTAAAGGAGGTACCGTGGCAAAGAAGGACCTCCCAGAAATGAGTGTGGACAAGTCTGACAAGACGCTGGGTTCAAGAAACTCCGAGACACTGTCAATATGGTTTATGACCTTTATCTTGGCAACTCGAAAGAACACTGGGGGAAGAGTAGAAGTGTCACCCATCCTGGTCACATTCCCGATTGTTTCCGATGCACAATCTGATGCCACAGGCGTAACTTAGTAATATCAGAAGAGAAAGTATCAAGAGAAAAGGTAATAACTTGGAGCAAAGTACGAACTTGAAAAGGGTGCCGGTGCTAGGGGTAGTACGTGAAACTATCTTCGATCTCGTTTCATATCAAGTGTCACCAAAGTCCGCCCAATAGCATGAATCTCGATGTAGACACGCCGAGACTCGTCAAGAACTGAAACAGAAATCGCGCAGTCCCTAGAGCAGGCGAATGACTAGCGACTGCGGTGGCACAGAAAACAATTTTGCCTTGCTGCGCCTCGCTTTTAGGCATTGGCCGTGTCAATCCAGGGGCTTGACGACGAGACCCATCCAAGGCTCGAGGTGCCCCTCCGCCATCGGCATCATCATAACGGTTGGCTTGCGACAGATCCGCGGCATCTTCTCGCCCTCGCGTTCTGACGGAAGCGAGAATTCGAAATGTTTCACCAATGTCGCGACGATGACCAGCATTTCCAAGACGCTATGATATAACGAATGGGGGTGAGTTGAAAAATATTTCGATTCCCGGATGTCAAGCTGTCAAGTTTGACTCACGCGAATCGCCAACCAATGCACCCTTGCGGCCCACAAGCTACGTAACACATCACAAGCGCGGATGAGTGAACGAGCCCCCATTACAGTATGTCCTAAATTTAGCTCACAGAAGTTCAACCTGGGACGTAACACAAGGTAAGCGCAATTCCTATCCAGACATCGGTGGCGGCTGCGCTCACAGATTTCCATAAACACCGATTGGGGTCTGTTTGGCGTTCTCTGGATTCAAGAAGCGGTCGGGATTCCATACGCCTGCGTCTTCGCCCCATACCTCTGGCAGTCTTCTCCCGCGGATTCAGTTAGCGATACCCACAAGAGGAAAGGCTGCAGAGCTGCTGTGAAACTCACCGTTGATATGCGTGGAAAGCAATATCGATTATTGTCCCTTTTTTCACTGGGATGGACGATACCAGTCGGCCGGATTTAGTGGTCACGGGGAAGGCGAGAGGAATAGCGTCATCCTGTCCTGCCACCCTTGAAAGCAACCAAATGATGGGATGAAGACGCATAGATTCCTGCGCCCGTAAACGGTGGGCTCTTTCAGGCCAAGTGATTAAGTTACCTTGAGAGCTGCCTGCGTATATGCCATGCTATCCAGGTCTGCGGTGGACAGCTCTGCTCCACTGGCATCGATCCGTCTAAATATTGCAGCGACCTCTTCGCGGATACGTTCCTGGGATTCAGGGTGTCGTGCAATTTCCAAGAGAAACCAGGACAGGCTGCTCGCTGTCGTTTCCTGACCAGCGAGGAGGAGAGACCTGTGCACAGGGATTCAAAAAGCTGTCAGGGTCGGCCGACAAATTGGGTACAGGCGAGCGGAGCTATCCTCACGAAAGTTGGTCAACAACTTCCTCGTCTTTCAATCTGTTTTCGGGGTCTTCAGATTCGTTCGTGCGTAACAGCGTGCTCATCATGTCGGTTCCGTCGCGCTTTTCTGCGTTTTTCCTGATGATGCCTCTCGAAAATTGACGCGCACAATCAAGATATGTGCGGAACCGGCGATACTCGCGCGTCGGAAGGTACCGTACATATTGGAGAAGAAATTCTGGGACGTATCGCCAGGTAGATTTAAAAATCAGGTTGAGAGGCGTGGGGTATAGCGTGGAATCGATGCTGTACAAGATCAGGGGGTCAGATCAGAACTTGTGAGCGCCACGAACCACGAAGTAGAATGAACAAAAAGTTGAAATACTTGCAATAGGCCACCATACATCTTCGACAGTTCCGTCTCTTTACCATCGAGGGACCCAAAGTGAAAGTCGAAACCGGCTTCGTGCGCAATCTTAATTGCTGTCTCGTGGAATAAGAAGATTTGGAGCTTACCTTGCCCCATTATATCCAGTGTTGTGCGTGAAATCCATGTGGTAACATTTGTGAGCGATGGCGTAGATGGGTCTGAAGTAGCTAGCTCATCTTTCCATCTTTGAACGAGCTGTGAGAGAGCAGGAGGTGAGCAATTTCATATTGAAAGGGGTGGATCTTATTGTAGAGATTAGACACCTTAGATGACGCCTCTTGAAATATTGGGATGAATGATTTCAATTGAGAGGCGAAGAAAGCGGGGGCCAAAAATTTTCTCTGGCGTTCGTGGACTTTTCCTGAAGCACACCCCGTGAATGAAAATGACAGAGAAAGCTATTCCAAGTAAGAAGCGGACCATGAACACATGCTAACGCCGCTGTCCCCGCCACCATCTCCGTTACTTTCAACATGTCTGTTCTTTTCGGGAAATTGTATCCCGACGACTGAAGGATGTATTGCAGTGCCTTGGGGTCAGCCACCATCAAGTGGTCCTCCTATAATAACTGATCAGGATGAATCCGCAAAGATCCGATGATAGAATACGCGTACACCAACACACCCCCGGCGGCGCCACGCGCTACCAAACCGCTGTAACCACTCAAATTCGCAATCTCCCACTTCATTCTGATAATAAATGTCGCCTTCGTTTCCTAGCATGGTATAGATGACCACGGGGAAGGGATTAGTTTGCTGCTCACACAAGACGGCAGCAGAGGTGCGAAAGGCAGTGTTTTTGATACTCACCTATCCAGAAAGAACGTGATTTCGGTCCCTGGAGCTGATTGAGGAACGAATTGCGGCGGCGAATATAAATATAAGTTATGAAAGCGGCGACGGCAGCTAGGAAAGTAGGAAGCGAGCTGATATTAGTACCCATTGCGACGCTCAGAGTTCTCTCAGGCTGCTGTGAGGAGGTCGCCACTTCTGCTCTCTTGCTTTATACGGTACTGTACGTATCACGAACGTAGCTTCCGCGGCGGCGCGGGTATCACCATCATTTGGGCTAAGACAACAGCAGCCGTCGGCAGAGGGGCGTTCAACTCAAAACACTGTATAGTTTATCCAAGAAGGCAGTTCACATATATGCCGAAGATCAGGTCGCCTCCTGTTCCGAGGGCTGACTGCGGCGCCAAGTCTGGAGAGCTGATGGCAACCAATGCGGCAAAAAGTGATAAATAAAACTGGGAAGGTCAGTTTGAAACGCCGAGAAGTAACTGCAGAGGATCTTCTGGGTCTCAAGACAACTTGAGTCTGACGAAGTCTGTGAGTGCTACACCAACACACACCTAGGTCACCTTTTCTCCAAGAAAACGTGTACCCCCGCATGTGCCTGGTAGACGCCGTTGGCCCGTTGACTGCGAACAGGAAGGCTTAATTGTTTGAATCCGGGATGCTTAAGCCTATAGCGCAAACCTGCCTCAACTGAGCCCCCGCAGAATAACGAAAGTACATCGACAATGAGCAGAAAATATCCCCGTGTGGACTTGAAGCGTCTACCTCGGCGGGACCAGTTCCGCCAGCATAGTAAGTGATCTTCGGTCGGCGGGAGAGACGTGAGACCACCGCCTCCAGCTGTAGGTAGAACCTAATTCAGAATATCGTCGTCCTCGACAATAAAAGGAAGCAAGGAGCCCGGAAAAAGAAACCATCAATGATCGCTTGCCAACACGTGGTTGGGTCGTGCCAGGGCAGATCATCAAGGCGAGACCTGAGCTTGACAGGTACATTCGAAAGAGGTTCCGTGCCATTCTGTAGCAGCAGCAGGCATTCAGTAATTTAACCGAAAAGCTTTGACGCTGTGAACAATTGTTGATCGGTCCGAGCGAAAGGCGCTCGTGTCAACGAAGAGATTTGAACAATTTGTATTCTGAGGTGCTGCCAGGTGCCGGTACCGCGCCGTGCTCTGATGGAAGGAATGGAAAAAAAACCCCTGTTTTGCTCCATACGTCAAGCCGAGGGTACGAAGCTCCGCCCGCGTAACATGCCATGCCACTCCCATGCCCCCAAAAAGCCGCGGCCCGCCGCGCTTTTGGTGTAATTCATGTGGTCGCGCATCTAGACCTGCCGTCAACGTAAGCAGCGCCATCCTATTGTGGAACACATAGGCGGAGTGTTGCACTTTAGTCAAAAAGGTTCAGGGTGACCCGACGCTATCATACTCGCTGAATTGCGCCACAAACATCGTGTCGTCCCTTGTTTTGGGTATACTTTAGATTTCAATCAACCTGATTGATTCGGTCTCGATGATAGAATTGTCCAAGAAATTGTCCATACATCTGATTGGAACTTTAGTAAGGGAACAAACAACAAATGACGAAACTGCGGTACAAGCGTCAAAAAGAAGAGAAAGAGTTCGTGCCACGGCATACGGAATTGGATTTTTCTTATCTAGAAGCAGATCGAAGCGAAAGGTACCGTAGAAAGGTTGACAACGTTCATCGTACGCAAAATCAGAAGAAATTGAAAGAAAAATGTCTAAAGTGTCTTTAGGAGGCACAGGTCGAGAGCCAGGGGTCCAACAGCCGTTATCACTGCTCAAAAAACACCCTCTACACAATGTCCATTAACTTTGACAAAAAAAAAAAGATAAGGGCGGAGAACGCACCACTAGGACAGGCTGTTGGTCAGATGGCTCAGATGCCGCCGTGGCGCTAAGAAAAGTGGGCACGTCTGTCACGAGCTCAAGCACATTCTGATACACGTCCAACGCAAAGACGGCCGGGACAGTACCACCACCATTTGGTTTCGGGAGGGCAACTGTTGATACAGAAAAAAGGGTGAGCCAACAGCATGTGCTCGCGCAAGGCGATACGAGTAATGGAATGGACTTGCTCGTTAGTTCGCCCGTACTCGAGTCGTAACTCCAGTCTTGCGCGCCAGCTAGCATATATCGTAAGTCATCAGCGCATGTTCGGGACAAAAGCGAGTTAGATCGTACGGCCGTCAGGAACATTCGTAAAAAGTAATTCCCTGTCCCCAAGGAAAAAAAGAAGTTAGGGCCAGCGCCTACTTACAGCATGTGACGAAAAATTTGGACGTACTCGGGAGGGTACTCGTTAGGGTCGTTGGGCGAAGGGAATGTGGTTCCAAGAAAGTAGGGCCCCGGGAACAAGGCATTCTAATCGCAACGAGTAGCCATTAACGACGAGAAGATGAGCCTCGTGAGGTGGAGAGTCACTTACGGTGGCAACGAGAGTGTGGTCAGAACCCGAGTATGTTGCCTGCAGACGGGCGGACACAGGGGAACCGAGAGGGCTCGAGCCAATGAGGCTAAAGTCAAGCAAGAAGAAAAGGGTACGTCGGTCTCGTGCGTAGACAGACACCAATTTGCACACTCGACTCACGGGCCGCGAGAAGGGTTGTTCTCCATGTAGCCGAGATCGTGAAGCCCCGAGAGGTCGCGGAGCACTAGATACCCGCTCGCACTATAAAGCACGTTAGCAAGGACAAACGAGGGTAGATTTCGGGGAGCATTCGAAGTGAAAGGACCCGGATGGAAGACCCAAGTCCACTCCGAGAGACCTACGTTGGCGGCGGCTTGGAGGACGGTTGTGGTTGGGATGCACCATCTCGCCGTGCTGGGGGGAGTGGCGGAGCACCGCGCCTGAAGCGGTCCGCATTGGTCTCGCGTCGTGCGGCGGACGCAAGAGGCAGGACAGAAGTGAAGAGCACAAAGATGGTCAGAGCAACGGCCGCGAGCTTATGCATGGCAGCGAAGAGCAGGAAGCACAAAAGGGGGATTGTACTGGGAGCTCAGACTGAGCTCAAAGAATTAGTTCCCTGCAGTTAATATGAAGCAAGTGGCGTGCCGTGGCGTACGGTGCCGCCTTGCACATGGCCAATTGATGACATCTTTAGGCTCATGGGAAGCATCGATCGCTCAGTAGGCGCCTCAGAATTTGAAAAGCGGTCAAAGTTCACCGAACATTCCCTCTGTCAGACAATTCAAGTGGCGGGGATAAGCGCTAGATGCTGACTGAATTTCATGGCTAAAAAGGCGCGCCGCAAAAAGGGGTATGTACTGGAATGTGCGGCAGGGAAGAAAACACAAGACAAAATACTTAGATACTGTAAATATAAAATGTCCAAAAATGTCCAAGACGAACGACGCGGGAGAATTGGAGGAATTAATGGGAGGGTAGCTGGGACCGTCAAGCGAACAATTGCTTGGAGGTCCGTCACCCGATCACGACGCAAGGAAATCAGTTAAATCAAGTATAAGTCCTAAGAAACGAGTCAGCCAGAGTCTAAGATAACATGGGCCGATGTCCGTACCACTGATGCCCAACCACTATTCTGGCTACAGAAACCATCGACGTCACCAGTAAGAACAAATGTATTCTTGTTGGCATTGTAGGCACAGCTGACAGGAGAAGTGCTGCCGTCGCTGTTATTCCACTCAGGGATAAGTTTCCCACTTTGGTCAAGCGTCCAGGTACAAAAAGCTATAGGCACCCTATCAGTGTCATGCACGGTGCAGCCCACAAAGATAGATTCCCTTACAATCCGTTTTTTTATTTTCAACGTTAGTGAGAGGGACAGACCTAGCAATGAAAGATCAGTGGCCCCGTGGTAAACGACGGGACATCAAAACTTACGATGGGGACCCAGAATTTAATTTCGGAGAGCCGGGAGATCCACCAAGGAAAGATCCTCCTTCACCAAATTGCGGGTTCTATCCTGGGAATCAAGAACTGTCTAGAAACAATAGCTCCTAAAATGCTCACAACGCAGGTAATGCTGCTATCTTTGGGGTTGTACTGCACAGAGAGGTCAGAATTGCCGCCAGGGTTGATGCTACCACTGATGAAAGGAGCAACGAGCGCATCTAGTGAACCCAATAGTATAAGGAGACATATGTACGTACGGGCCAGACGGCGCATTCTGAAGGTAACCAAGAGAATGGCCACTGCTGTCACGAACTTGGCAGCGGCCCGTTTGACTACATCCCATCGGGAATAAGCGACGAGAACACCATAAGGGGTAACAATAATGTGCGTACGGGACCGAAACCTGCGAATTTTGGTGGCGTTTCGCAGTCGAACGACGTGAAGGTGCGCGAGGTGGTAAACCGCGAGAAAAGCGGCCGGCATTTGTATCGCGCTTCACATGCGAAAGAGCGTTGACGGACGAGGGGACGACAATCGCGAAGATAGCGACGAAGGCAAAAAGAATGACGGCGAATCTCTGCATTTGGTTACTTTTGTTCCGAGGGACGTTGCGCTGTTTGTCCGTGTAAAGAGCGACAGTGGGCTTTGAGAATAAGATAAAAAGGAAGGACTAGGACAACGATGCGCAACACCAAGTACGTGTAGTGAGAGGAGAGGCAAGGACGAGGGAGAAAGATAGAGAAGAAATGAAACCTTCCCGGCGCGATGGGTTGAGCTTTTAGCCTCCAAAAATCTCGTGGGAAGTTGAGACTCGGACAAGAATGCATTCTCAGGTCGGAACCTCGGAGTACTGCGCAGGTGTAAGTTACAGTAACTTACTTGGTGACCTGGTGACCTGACAAGCTGCATCCGCAGCGTCCGCAGCGCTAATTACGATGATCGCGTTCGCCTAATTTTGGCGGCCGTGAACCTGAGATGGGACGGGTCGGTGGTTCGGCGTATGTATTAAGTCCAAAGGTACCCCTCTGACGTCACTCAGCTGGTTCAAAGCAACTATTCCACGCTTGGTGTGTGCACTCTTCGTTCGCCTTTCCCCCATGTTTCGACTTTGGAGGTATTCTGCTTGGGTTGAGAGCTCAGCTTGAAGGCAGGACCGAATCTCAGGGGAGTATTTTCAAATTCGGGTGTTAAGCTTGTTTTTTCTGTCGGCTAGTAAATCCTGACTAATCACAACACAACGACCATTTGAATATACGGCGATCCCACGAAGATATCGAACTACGCCCCCCACCGCATGGAACACAAGAAGGGCCAAATGCATTTTTATAAGAGATCCTGGTTCGATAAAGTGCAGTACAGCACACATACAGAGGGTATAGGACCGTATGTCAGTGTATTCAAGTACAGTAAATGTAGTAAGGTTCATGGGTGGGGTATAAAGGATCACATGGTCGGACTGGATACCGCGTGGAACTTGAGTCCAACCATAAGCGTGGACTAATTTGGCTTGAGAGGCCGCCCCGCCGAACAAATGAGGCACCATGGAGCCCATTTGTCCACCAAAAGAGTATATGACTTCTTTGAAGGCACTGATCAGCCGAGAACCGAGAAAGGTCAACAATGGCGAAATGAAGGAGGGAACTCGAACAAGGGGGTACGAGTGCAGTGAAAGACTGTAAAGCGCAGTGGGGTTAGCGGTGATGATTAATGCGTCCAGCTTGGATCGAAAACAAGGGTAGACTGGACCTGGGTGCCATCTAGATTCGTCCGGTTGAAAAGCACAACCGCCACATTGTGGGGAGCCGATGCTGAGAGGCGGCAGGCACTGTCCGCTAGCGCCCCCCTTATTCTACCAAGTAGCCAATTCGCCACAAGCAGAGAGAAAATCAATTCTCAAATAAACGACAGTATTTGGGGGGGTTGGGGGGGAAAAATTACGTCCTTGAGCTGATCGTGTAGGTCAAGGTCAGTGAGACGGTGCCAGCAAACTGATAAACCTACTTTATGCTGAGCCAATGAATGACGGCCACCAGGTTCGCCGATGAACCACGGAACAACGATCTCAAGATCCTAGAATCATCTCGATACGGAGTGAGAAAGAGTAAGATGGAGACGAAACTACGACGTACTCTACGCGCAGCGTGCCGTGGCCAAAAGCTTCGAGTTCAAAAAACGGAACTTGGGAGCCCGATCATCATGAAGATTCGGATGATGAGCAAGGAATCTCCTTGTGGGTACCCCCCGAAATGACGCAGCAGGCACAGAAGGCAGAGGCGTTGTAGAAGGTACGCTCGGCCCCTTGGTCTTCTTATCCGGTACTGGAAATCGCCTGCTCTGCTGTTATTGACGACCAAGCACCTGGAGACGACCAGGTGCGCTGAGACACATTCATTTAGAGAACAACTCCGATGAACCATGTGGCAGCGAAACCTGGTATTACGCTTCGACCATCAGCTTGACCCCCAATCGGCAATATGGGACAATATTCAAAGAAGGGGAATCCCCACGTTCTTCTCCATTAGTCTCGCGCTTCGCGGACGGAGCCACCACAACAGGTACAATAGTACCGCCAAGAGCAGCCGAGGAGTAAGGTAGGGTAAGAGTTCTGCACCGTAAATGGACTTGGAGAGATGAAGGGACACGAGAGAGAGGAGGTTTGTGGATGCAACTTCTAGATTGGAAGAGATGGAACGGGCTGTGCGCCTGTATTTACCTGAAGCTGGGAAATAGTATTTCAGTCGGTACTTCACATTTCTTTGGTTCAGTACCAGCGCGGACGCTGTGCAGACTTGCTGATGTCGCTGTCATTGTAATGGGAATGAGGAGGGATTCCATCTTGCCCCTCCGAGGTCGTACCAGTGTCCCTCTAATGGTTACTGTTCCTCTTTGCCGTAGCATCGTAACATGGGGGTAGTTCTCATCCTAACCACCATTCTTACGGGGTTTATGTTGGACAGACAGGTCAAGTGATAATGAGTGATCGCTGAGGGAGAGCTCCAGGAGCTAGTCTATCCACTCTATCTCGACTGTGATGAGAACGAGCCTTTTCCTATTGACCAGTCGCGCTGCACTGAGTCCTTCGAGGTGCCAGGTGCTTTCGAGGTGTCGCCAGGGATGTGTCGCCTCACGTACCTTTGGGAGTCCGTAACTCGACTTTGGAGCCATATGTCAAGCGAACATTCGCCAGAAAACCCTAATGGGAACCATAAACTATCATTGTCGACAGTGTAACAGTCTTCTTCGTGGCTACATTTCAAAATCCATCGTTGACATCCCTTTCGACTGGTCGCCTCAGCTCGATATGGAGAAGAGAAGAGCCCACCTTAACCTCCAATGGTTAGATACGCAACAAACCCTGTATTTCCACCGACAACACCCTCTTCATATGCAGCAGAGATCGGTGCCCTTGAGATTGAAGCTTAGATGGACAGACCTCCTAGCCGACGATCCGAAGTAAGCTTGGAAGTGGCAGCTGCAGTCTTTGCGCTCTACAGATGCGGGCGAGGGGAAATGCTTGCTTCAGAGGGGGGGGGGGGGGGGGGGGGGGCAGCGTGACGCGCCGCATGCAGGGCTAGGCGGGGACAGAGGAAAGAGGACGAGGTGGGCAAGCGGGAGGAGCCCCACACCGAGTGCGGAGAGAAGACCAGTACGGAAGGGAGACAGATAGGCGAGAAAGGGGGCAGCCGAAAGCAGAGGTAGGTAGGGTTGACGGTGACATACAGAGCGCAGCAGAGCGAGGACTGCGCGTCGGAGGCCACTAAACAACGAAACGCAGATCGCACGTGACATATGCGACAGTCGCTCGCATTCCTTCGGAGTCCCTCAGTTCCGAGTCATCTCCGAGTCCGGATTCATCTCACTTTGAGATCTTCCTGGGGGTAGAGACGACCGAACCAGGCTCAAAGGAAATGCTCCCGCCGAGAAACGACCTAGCCAAGGTTTTCACGTGGTCGAAAGCTGACATATGGCTGAGAACACTGGCAGAAGCACTGCAAGGGGCAAACATGCCAGTTTTTTTTTAAAAAAAGGGGGCAAACATGTTTACAAGTTGATCTGGCTCTAGACACAGTACGGCACAACGGTACGGCCCCATAACTCTCGGCTTACCTTAGTAAAAAGTCTGGGCGATGTAAGAAAAACTCACGGACAGAGCGTCGAGGAGGGGAAAATGCTCATACTGCTCAGTGAAACGGACCACTTATACCTGGTGAGTACTCCGGTATTGGGTAGTGGTGTCGTTCTAACTGGGGAAATCTTGGGGGAAAGCGGCACTCATCATCAGCCAGCACGCATTAACACACTTATCTCGGATTTGTCTAGGGGGAGAGATCATAGCACGGGTACCAGATTAGCTTGAAAGGTATTGCCTGCGTTCGTCAGTTGCGTAAAAGAGACACACCAAGTGTCTGGCCCGTGCACAAACGCGCACCAATCTCAAACAAACTGAAGCACGCTAGTATTTCTTCTACAACAAAAACTGTACATAACTGCATGGCACGGCTCCACCTTTGCATTAAAGAGATACATTTCTTGCTGCCGTACGCGATAGCAGCAACTGGTGGACAAGTTCCGTTTCCTTCTGCATTTGAGATAAATCAGCAGCCCATTGTGATGCCATTGTAAGGCCCGTCGTGATCGGACAGTTTGGCATCCAAGATGGTCGGTACATCGCCCACGATGCACAGAGTAGAAGGATTGTCCTGGCCTGAAATGTAACCCACCCCTCACTTGTGTTAGCGTCCCGCAAATAACGCCGCATCCGCGCGCCCGAGAGTGTGAAAAAGGGGGAACAGCTCACCGGGACAATTTTCCCACGTGCCAGAGTCCGTGATGTGGACCTCGCCCGAGGGATGGACGAAGCCCAAAAACTTGCCTGGCAATATCGGGATGGGATCTTCCTCGTTGTTGACGTGCGCCACCTGACCACTGAGGTTGCTGTCGACCCAGTTCGCAAAGTCCTGATTCCCAACGCGAGGCATCCCGTAGCTAACCACATTCACCCTCGCACTTGGGAGTTGGAGGTGGAGGAAGACGCCGTCTAGGAGCGCAAGTGCCGCGCCGAGAGAGTGGCCGACGACAGTGACGGACGACGTGCCGTGCGCTGTAAGTGTCTTCTCGACGTATGAGAGGATCGTAGGTGCAGTTCTGCGCAGATTTGGGTCGGATGCGGAGCAATAATGAGAGAAGGACGCATGCGACGTACCTGGCCTGTTCCGAAGCGAAACCACTGTGCACCTCCACGGAGACGGAATACCCGGGAAGAGGGATGAGCTCAGTGGCTCACGGGTGAAATCAGCGTCAGTCAGGTCGGCCTCGCTGATGAAGGAGATGAGTGGCGATGCCGAATGAACGTCTAAGGTGGTCAACTTACAATTTGCTAGGGTTGGTGCCCTGGTGGGCGACAATGACAGTGTTTAGCGACGGGGAGAACCCGACATACCCTGCGTGGAGGCCATGTGAGCATTACTAGGGACCTAGTCAGCCATGGTTATAGTATCCTACAATACTGCGTTGAGTCTCCATCGCCTCCAGACGCCGCTGTCTGGAAGTCAGGGTTTGCTTGGCAATTGGCTAGAAGAGAAACACCAATACATCAGAATTATACGGTCGTACAGTGCGGGAAACGACCCACCACCACAACCCCAGTTGATTGTTGTAGAAGGGCTGCAGTACGCAGCGCTCGCGAAGTAGGTGAACGGAGTGTAGGATGAGATTTGGTTGGAGCTGAGCGGGGTGATAACCTGACGCTTCACTGCGACTGCATTGGCGAGCCCGGCGAGCACAAGAGCGAAAGCAGAAGATCGCATCAAAACCATATTTGTAGAGGTGAATAAGATGAATGACAGTGCTCTGACAGGACGAAGAAAAGTAACATAGTATATATAGGACACGGGGACGCCTGTGTGCTAGTTCAGAATACTCTTCCTCCCGGATTTCGGAGAAAGCGAAGCCATGACGTTTGTGTTGAGCCGACTATCAGGCGGAAATAGCGGGAGCGACTAGAGACGAAGAGGATGGCTAAGATGTCAAGATGGATAATCGTCCTATTTGCACTATTGTGATGTTATCGGAATATCGGGACCACCTGAGCTCCCCGAGTATGAGTTCATAACAAGAGAAAATTCTGTCTCAGAGAGCATAGTGTCTAGGCATGTTCGGCACTGAGTCACTTTGGGGGGTTCATGTGAGGAAGCACGACCGTGTGGAGCAGAATACGAAAATGCACCAAAGTGATCGTTTTGTCACTCTTCACAACGGCACCTATGCAAGGGCGACCATAAGGTCTCGCTCACAAGAACTTGGTAGGCATGTGGTGGCCAGAAAACTTCAAGAGGGTTATTTGACTAGAACTCTTGTGAATTTGATCGGTTAGGAATATGCCCCTGATTGCTTGTCAACGATGTGATCAGGTCTCGAAGAGGTACTGTGCTGTGTCGTCCGTGATTTCTTCTGCAATGTAGAAGCCTAAAAGACAGGAATGAGGGTGTTTGGGGCAGAAACAGCACTGTCGTAATGGCGACTAAGGTGGATATGCCACGTGAATCGCACGCCACGTTGTCCTCAGTACTGCCAGCGTGGCACTGGCAGAATAGCACGGTGCTATTCTAAGAGAAGAAGCAGAACGCTGTATGGCCTTGCTGGGCGAAAACGAAAGCGGTAAGTTCTTGGGGTCCACAAGTGGTTCCACATTCAGTTCTATTTTTGTGTCAACTTCGTGCTTTGAGGCGCCTCTGCAGTCGTTGTCAGCACCGTCGCAGGCATGTCTAGTTGAATCAAGCTGGGCCTACTAGTTGAGCTAAACAACGTGTGGACGTGCGAACGGAATTGAGCGGGGAGTTTGATACAAAAAAAGAGAATGTTCTACCTTCTGCTCGCCACACTGTTTGAATTGCCAGCTCTACTGTATGATTCTAATATGAGGTAGTCCGAATCCAAACCTGCAGCCGCGGTGCATGCGAATCGGCGATTGCCGGGACAGCCTACTGTAAACATCATGATGTGGTCGCGGTGGAATAGTGAGAACCATGGTTGTCCTGACAGCATAACATTTTCGCTTCCTTGAGAATCAGACATGGCCCAGCATCCCAAAAGTCGTATCAAAGCCGCATGCCGTGGTGCTCTGCTTCTACACATTTGTTTGCTGGAACAGCAAAACCGTTATCTGTTACTTGAGCAGTGCTTGCAAGTCTGGCACAGAAGACAATTGCACGGTCTGCGGCCCTCTCGTATTGATGCACGTGGCGAACCCCCACTGGAGATTCCGTGACAACGGTGCTGTCCCGATTCTCTTGTCCTTGGATTTAAGCTTACCGCAGAAGAAATTGGGGGGCTGAACGCTCGGAGGTTCTCACACGCAGTTTCTTGAGACGGTCCTATATCTGGGCATCCCATTATACTTTCTGAAAATCCTGAGGCCTAGAAAGAGATGGTAAAGCAAAATATTGATACTTCCAATTCACATACTTAAGGATGTACATTTACAGCAGAGGTTTGTGGTATATTCATGTCAGAAATCTCTACTAGCGATACATCAATTACTGTGTATGATTCTCTGGTGATCTGTGGATGTATCAGACCTCAGTGCACACACTGCGGAGAAAGGGCAAAACAGAACACGTCCACAAAGGTTATCTGGGTCTAAAACCGTAAAGCACGAAGGGTATAGAACCATGAGTAAGCACGTTGAGAGTGCATGAATGGGGGGGGGGAGAGTGTAGCACGGTTGAAGCATAAAGGAGCGAAAATGTGGTGACCCGGCAGTAGAAAAGGCGGTTCCATAGAAAACTGAACTTGCCGACTTCTTGAGCAGTCGTAATGTGTCTATTGGACCTGTGCCAGATAGATGTGCTGTAAAGGCAGTGGTCAGATAAAGGGTCAAAAAAAGGCGGAGAAGAGGGGAACTCCTACAACTGTGACCAGGGGGGGAGAGACATCCTCAGGAGTATCCGTAAAGTATAAGCTGTTCTCCAAAGTATGGTAAAGGATGGTAAGAGCGGCTTCGGAATTGTCCCAGGTCGCTGCAAGGGTATCAGCCAGCTAGCCAGCCACCCAAGAGGTGGTAGGTAGTACTTGCCAGTGGCAGTAAGCTGGCCCGAGTTGCTCAAATCCAAACTCCAAATGTTTGGGTCGTCTGCAAAACAAAGGAAATTAGTCAGAACAGGACTCAGAAACTGGGCTGGGTCTTACCACTTCCTTCCTCAGCGTTGGTAAATTGGATGAGGCTGGTTCCATGGTTAATGATCTTAACTGGAGAGAACCACTAGCACTGGCAGATGATGACTTACTCTAGAGGTTGACCTTGAGTATGTATTTCCAAACCCGCACCGATGTCATAAGGCGGAGGAAATGCGGGATCCTGGCATATCGATGCAAAGTGAGAACTTGAAAGCGAATCAAGGAAAGGTGGATAGATGAAACTACCAGATGCAACAGCGTACCTGGGCCACTAGGTTCCCGTCCTCAAACGAAACCACGAGGTTAGGATCAGTCGGATCGGGATTAGAAGCGAGATTCAAGCTGAGTCCGGACCTGAGGCAAAAGATGAGGCGCAGAAGGTCGGAGTGTTACAAATGTACACACGGGATATTGACATTATTGGAGGCCGAGCCTAATACGGTGCCGTTTTTGTATTGTACCTGGAGAGTACCAGTGTAGACACTAAGGAAATAATGATGGCGATCAGTGATTGTCATATTCGATTATATAACAATCTACTCACCGCGAGCTCTGCCGCTGCGAAAATTGGCTACGCTTCACGGCTATCGGCATAACTCCCAATCAGCAAGATGAATCAAATTTCAAAGAAGGGACAATCTCCTCGCACTGTCAGTGTGAGACCGCTTGGCAGGATCATTGGGAGCGAGGTGCCGCGCGAAGCGCTGAGCATTCGTCTCGCGCTTCACGAGCCTAGTGGCCTCAACAGGTAAAACGATCCCCATAAGAGCGACTGAAGCCACAAGAAGTAAAAAGGTGAAGTTCTGCATCACGAATGGAGGCGTCGAGTTGGACGCAGGATAATGGATGGATGGGAGCTTTCAACCTGGAAAAGAGAGAACGTGGAAACGCATGCCAGCTTTTGTGCGCTCGTATTTATCCTTAACCTTGGAAGTATTTTTATTTTGCTTTTCGGTTCTTCGTGCAGCACAAGAACTGCGTATGGTAGGTTGACGACCGGCCGAGTTTCACCGCGCCAAGTTCTCGGTCATTGCGACACCGAAAATGATTCTTATACTTTCCGTGCAGTTCTTCCTTGAGCCTCTCTTCGTGATGGGCCCTTTCCCGTCACATATATTTTATCCCTTCTAGAGAGCTAAGCCGCTATGCATGTGCTAGTGGTAGTACAAGTGGCGATATGGGTAAGCAGATTACAAAACGAAGAACAAGGCGCGGCACTTTCGATGCGAGCCTGAGTCTGCGGAAGACTCGGAGTATTTCCGATACTTCCAAGTTGGCCAATGACTTAATGACGCGCAGCCTCACCTAGACTCATTTCAATTAAATGTCTGGCGATGGAACGGAAGTGCCCATAAGGACCAAAGGGCTGTCCTCATTATACGCCTATTCTCAGCTCAACTGAGCTCACCAGTACCATTCCCATCTCGGATGCCGTGGATGAACAGTATCCACTTCCTGGCACTGGGTGGAAACATCGAACCAGGGGTTTATCTCATCGTGTCTAGAGCTTACGAGTGCATGAGGGAGCCCCACGCACCCCAGTATACCTCAATAGTATCACAATTAGAACGCCGGGGAGCATCATTTCGTACTAACCACTGGCATACTATGTATTCCGACCATAGCAGGGTGCGACTAACCCCTGTTAGTGCGATGGCATCATGATAGTAGGCTTCCTGAACTCTATACTCTTGGCTCTCCCATAATATCTGGTAAGCCTCTATGCCGCGGCTGACTATCCCGAGCGAGGAAACGCCGCACGCGACCCGTCATCCTCTGCGTTCGGAATGCAACTGCTCCAGGACAAGTGTGCAGTTTATTTCGTCATCTGGAGCACGAGCTTAGAACCGATTGATGGCTATTATTAGGTACCGACTGTTCCCCGAGCACTTTCTTGTCGCGCCGGAATATCGGATTATCTGATCCCCATTCGTTCTGGGCGAAAGAGCGGCGTTTTTTGCGAGCACTACTACAGGAACAGAGGCGATACCGTTGTAAGGCTAGCTCGCGTGCTGAGCCCGAAACTGCGTTTTCCTATCTTGATCTGTGCTGCCTCGATGCCCGACCCCTCATGCTTACCATTTCCGATCTTCCTTTCTTACTCTTTTAGGTACTTTGTTTTGTACTTAAATACGACCCTCTTGTGCCCCTTGGAAAGGAGAGTATCATAGACGTCCAGGAGCGCCGTGTCGCTGCCTGTTTCCCCCAACGTTGCGTGCTCGTCCCGGAAGTCAGGCCAACGCGGCACTCGAAGGACACTCGCATTTCTCGCATTCGACGGCTGCTGGCAACCCCCTCAACCTCTTACCTACACAATCCCCCTCTCTGCCACACGAACACACGCACGCACTTACGAGCGCGTACACCGTGACGATACAGCACGATCACGATCACTTCCATTTCGCCACTTTCAGCTTTGCCTCATGTGCTTCAGTAAGATCGCAACTATTTAGGCCCTTGGGTTGCCTTCGTCGTCGCCGCTTCATTCTGGTCGTGGTCACATGGCGGCCGTGTCGTCGTCATGCTATGTCATGAAATCATCGTCGCTATCGTCACGTCGTAGTTGCCACCACGGACATCGCTACCGCTCGGTCCTTCTCATCGTGGTTGGTGGTCGCATTGCCATAGTAAAACTTGAACGTGTCAAGCAGGTCAAACTACGCATACTCGGCGCTTGCCGCCTGCTCGAACTTGACACATGCGGGAGTTTAGACGGTACCAGTTAAGGTCTGGACCCATGCGTGGCAAGGTAACAGCCAATGTCCCGTGGCTTTGCACAGCTCGAAACCATCGTCTGGCTATTCGGAGAGCATGCGTATCAGGAAATCGGAGAGTGCGGAGGGGATTCTGTCAAACAATGCACGGAGATCCACTCCACTTGATAGAAAGGCTAGTGTCCCGAGTCACCTTGCTCACCGTGCTTATAGCCTCGTTGTTGAGGCCACGCGGGTGAGCGCATAATGGATATTGCGCTCTTTTGCGATGAGTGATACGCGACGCATGCAAGTGTACCAGAGGAATCTGTGGAGTTTGAACACGGTGGTCAATACCAAGCACAGATCGCTCGGAGGGTGCAGCTATTCGAAAACGCCTTTGACAACAGGGAGATGTCAACGTACACGACGACGCCTGGCGTGGATAGTCGACACCAGCCCTGCGCATAGGTATGATATAGTGGCTATGCGGATTTGAAATTGACAGATTTGTGGTAGTAGGAGGGCTTGCATTATGGGAGGGGTCAGGCGCACGGTTCCGATCTTGAGAAGCTTTTTCCGCCTGTTACCTCTAGCTGCCCCCCACAAGGCCACCATAGGCCACCTTTCTGGAGGTAGCAAAGGCGCAGTGACCACCGCGTGCATATTCTTTTCCCAATGGCAGCCGGAGCACTACCCCCTTCGCTGGAAAGGGAGAAAGAAACGATTTTGATTCATTAACTTCAAACCATTCTGACGTTGATTGCACGCAAGATTTAGTTTTATATTTTGATCAGCTGGGGTGACGATTTGTGCTGTTAAAAAGGTAAAATTTGCTGTTAAAAAAGGGTTCTCTCCGCCAGCGTGGTTTCAAAGAGCCAGACCCGTTGAGTCATTGCAAACGACGAGACTAGCACCCGAAGGGTCAAGACAGGCCTGCGGGGGCCCCATCTAGGCGTGCGGACTTTGTAGTGCCAGCTGTCCGTGGCGAATGTGCGCGGAGTGAACTGAGCTAGCTGATAAGTTGACACAGGGCCAATACTAGTTCGAGATCGTGGGGACGAGATGAGTTGAGATAAGATAAGATGAGGCAGCTGGTGGCCCTACGTGAGAGATTTTCTCAAGAAGCTTATATTGCAGCATTCGCAGTATTACAGCTGGCGAAGTGGAGGAAGGAAATGCGATAGATGGTCCACTGGAAACATCCCTTGATGATGACGAGGGAGGCTGCGACAATTCTTAGATAGGCCCCAAGAGAGAAAAAGCCCGACGACGACGCGGCGAGTTCAATCAAGTAAAATCGGGAGGAAAAGAACCAAAGACACGCACAAAACCCTAGCAGCCCTCGACACCAATAGGCTTTGCTGGTGGACTTGACTCTTGGACGCCAACTTCTTACAGGTGCATGATCACTTGGTATTGCATGCCAGTGTCCCCACATACATGTAAATTCTCGTGCAAATTTGTACAGAGAAAGAATAAAAGTTTCTCTTTTCTTGGCTTCTGTTACCTAGCAGCACACGTGCGGATGTTACATTATCTGCTTCTCAAAAGGACATCAGCAACCCATCGTAATGCCGGCGTAAGGACCGTCGTGATTGTCCAGGTCGCCATCGAAGATGTTCGGTACATCGCCGACGATGCACAGAGTGGAAGGATTATCTTGGCCTGCAATTAGGAATGATCCAGCACGAGCGTCAGCACTGGAAAGACAAAAGGCCGCACCAAGCCTGGGAGACGCTATGGACGAGAAACTCACCAGAGCAACTTTCCCATGTACCAGAGTCCGTAATGTGGACCTCACCCGAGGCGTGGTGGAAGCCCAAGAACATGCCTGGCACAATCGGGATCGGGTCCTCCTCGTTGTTGACGTGCGTGACATGCCCACCTAGGTTGCTGTCGACCCAGTTCGCAAAGTCCTGGTTCCCGACACGGGGCATCCCATAGCCGACCACACGCACAGTCGCATTCGGGAGTTGGAGGCGGAGGTAGACACCGTCTATGAGCGCGAGCGCCGCGCCGAGAGAGTGGCCGACGATTGTGACGGACGACGCGCCGTGCGCTGTGAGTGCCTGCTTGACGTAGGAGAGAATCGTGGGCGCGGTGCTGCGAATCTTTTTGTTGGGATGCGTAGCAATGCTAAGAGATGTAACGTACCTAGCCAGTTCCGAGGCGAAACCATTGTGCACCTCCACGGAGGACGGAATGCCCGGGAAAAGGGAGGGGTCCAGTGACTCGAGGAAGAAATCGGCATCAGTCAGGTCGGCGAAGCTGACGAGAGGGATGAGCGACCGTAGTGTAAGAACATCCGAGCAGAGGCTGCTTACAATTCGCTGGTGTCGGTACCCTGGTGGGCGACAATTACAGTGTCTTGCGACGGGGAGAACCCGACGTACCCTGCGTAAAGAAAGCCTACGTGAGTATAACTTGGGATCGTGTCAGCCATGTGCATATCCCACAAAACTGTGTTTCATCGCCATCGCCTCCAGACGCAACTGGAACGAAGTCGGGGTTTGCTTGGCAATTGGCTAGAGGAGGAGTACCAGACATCAGGAGTGCACGAGGCGGTAGAGAGGTCGGGCAGCTACGCACCACCGCAGTTCCAGTTTATTGTCGTTGACGGGTTGCAGTAAGCGGTGCTCGCGAAGTGTGTGAATGGAGCATACGAAGAGATTTGGCCGGAGTTGAGTGGGGTGATAGACTGACGCTTTACGGCGGCTGCCTGGACAAGTCCAGCGAGCAGGAGAGCGAAAGCAGAAGATTGCAACAAGACCATGGTCCTAGAGGCGAGAACGACGATGCGCTGAGAGGACGGTGTGCAAGTACCATGACTTTTAAAGGATGCAGGGCAAGCTTTTAGCAAGCTCAAGGTGTTGTCGCCATTCGGAGAAGTAAAATCACGATGTCGCAGTGAGCCGACCACGCGGTCATGGTGGGAGCGGCTGAGGTCAGGACAGACCAGTGCATGATTCGCGCAATGGTACCACCTGCTTGCCAAGCACTTTCCAGTGTACGAGCCCACAGCTTGGGGGTTACAATAGTTGGGAGATGGGAAGCACCGTAGTATCCGGGAATACTTGGCGTGCTTATCGGAGTGTTTCGTGGGTGAACCTTTCACACAAGTTCATGTGGAGAAGCGCGACCACATGCGCGGACGGCAGCGACATTTGTCCGGCCAAATAGATCACCCTTTTGCGCATCGCCCGCGATTCCTTGACGAGGGTGACCACAAGGACTCATTCATGTGAATTCGGTTTTGTACGTGGCTAGAAAAAAAAGGCTCTTTGACAAGAGCCGTCCTTGTGTTCGAACTATTCCAGAAAAAAATTAGTCAAAAAGTGACTACCACTGACTAGAGAAGACGTGGATTCAAGCGCCACGGTTACGATTGACTCGTGGGTAATAAGTACGACCCACATCCAAAGATATCCTTGGAATTGAGCTGTCAAAGTCAGCGCGACAGGTGCACAAAGCGTCATCAGAAACTTGCACTATCTTGTGAAGAGTGTCTGAAGAGAATCGTACCACAGTCTAGTAGCACCGTCACGGTATTTTCCGCCGTACAGAAACCGAATGAGTAACCGTAATAACGTTCAATTAACGTTGATACTTTTGACGGCCCGTACGTCCGGGATGGAGGAAGGTTATCCCACGCGCTCCGATCCGAGTGGTCCAGCTCGCATGGTCGCTGGTGTCCCACACGCTACACCGTGACGCTACCCCATACAAAAGTAAATCACCACTTCCAGAATACCGCGCCGAACGTCCAATACTGGCAGACTTTCCATGCACTTGCAACCGTCACGTGCGAGGAGCGGTTCCGAGTGACTCGGAGTACTTCAACTGAAGGGCATCATGATCTCGCCTCCCCCATCTCAGCGACTCAGCGTGAGCGGCGGCAACCTTTGCAGAGACGCTTCCCATCTCCTACTACATTCTCTCTTGCATTCGCCGAATTCAGAGGTTGGTCAAGCCGAACGAATAGAGGACCTCATCGCCACAACCCACCCTGCTGTGACCTCTGCACTGTTGCTGAACAGGCTGCTCTTTGCGACTTTACCACTTCTTCTCGTCCAAGTGTGGCAATAAGGTGACGACTAACAGCAAGAACTCACCCCCCGACCCACGCTGGCAGGCCGCTAATTAGTACTGGTTTTGATGAACCCGATTAGTGTCGGCCTATGAAATACGAACATATGTTCATTTACAGTGGGTCCGCAACTTGTCTGTAGACCAATTTTGAATGTGGGTGAATTTGAGAGATGCAAGACCGCAGCGAGCGTCGGCGAGGAAGATAAAGAAAAGCATACAAGGGTTCTACGTTTTGAGAGTATCCTTTTGAGAGCAAATTGACTGAACAGCACTTGGAACTGCAGCTCCTCTCACCACTCGCTAAGCTCGCTTCCCAAAGCGGGTCGACAGAAAATCCCATACGAGTCTCGCCTCATTCTTATATTTGAAAGCTTGTCCTTGCCGCTGTCTCTATCCATAGAGGATCCCATCGGGTCTCACCAGATCTCACTACTTAAAGCGTTACAGCAAAAACTTGTTCAATAGGCCACTGGTATTGATCTCAATGTTTATACCACCGTCATATACATTCTAAACGCAGGACACCAGGGGGTTCAGATATCCTGCCTGTCAACAGTACTTTTCAACTAAGCTCGCAGCTGGGCCACCTTGAATGCATCTCAGCTTTCAAACGTGTTGCACAGCGCCGCCCGCTCTCAATGCAGAAGCTCCAGCTTGTAGCTCTTGTTCAGCTACTTGGCTTACTACCGTCGTGTGGCCCTGAATGATCCGCTTGGGAAGTTCGGTACATTTGGTGGAGGTAGCTTTTGAAATTATGTTAGATTTACGGCGGGAACCTTGTAAGTAGCTATAGCGTAAAAATGCGACAAGTCCTGGATCCTTTCCTTCTCCGAAAGCAATCAACAGCCCATGGTGATGCCATTGTAAGGCCCACGGTGATCACCTGTCTCACCATCGAAGATGTTCGGTACATCGCCGACGATGCACAGATTGGAAGGATTGTCCTGACCTAAAGGGCAACCCGCGGCCACACACTCTCGTCAGAGCCTTGGCACCCTCACGCCGAGGGACAAAAGCTCACCGGGGCAATTTTCCCATGTATTTGAGTCCGTGATATGGATCTCGCCCGAGGGATGGTCGAAGCCCAAGAACCTCCCTGGCACGATCGGGATTGGGTCCTTCTTGTTGTTGATGTGCGTCACCTGCCCGCTTAGGTTGCTGTCAACCCAGTTCGCAAAGTCCTGATTCCCGACACGGGGCAGCCCGTAAACAACCACCCGCACGCTCACGCTCGGGAGCTGGACACGAAGGTAGACGCCGTCGAGGAGCGCGATTGCAGCGCCGAGAGAGTGGCCGACGACGGTGACGGACGACGCGCTGTGCACTGTGAGTGCCTGATTGACGTAGGAGAGAATCGTCGGTGCAGTGCTGTGGACGTTTTTGTTGGGGTGCGCAGTGATGCTAAGAGAGGGGGATCGGTAACATACCTAGCTTGTTCATTGGCGAAACCACTGTGCACCTCTACGGAGGATGAAATACCAGGGAAGAGGGAGGAGTCCAGCGACTTGCGGACGATCTCAGCATCAGTCAGGTCGGCGAGGCTGACGCGGGTGATGAGCGGCGGCGGTGGCGGCGTAGGAACCTCTGACTCTAGGCAAGGAAAACTTACAATTCTTTGGTGTCGGTGCCCTGGTGAGCGACAATGACGGTGTCTAATGACGGGGAGAACCCGACATACCCTGCGTGGGAACTGCATGAGTATTACTCGGGACGCAGGTCAGATATGGTTATATCCCACAATACTGCGTTTTATCGCCGTCGCCTCCAGACGCCACTGGCACGAAGTCGGGGTTTGCGTTGCAGTTCGCTAGAAGGGGAGCATCAGTACATCATGGTGGGTAGAACGGGCTGCTCTCGACGCACCACCGCAGCTCCAGTTTATGGTCGTGGAGGGGCTACAGTATGCAGTGCTCGCGAAGTTGGTGAACGCAGTGTACGAGGAGATTTGGCTGGAGCTGAGTGGGGTGATAGCCTGACGCTTGACTGAGGCGGCAGAGACGAGTCCAACAAGCGTGAGAGCGAAGGCTGAATATTGCAAGAAGACCATGATTCTCGAGGCGAAACCGACGATGCGCTGACAGGAGGATGTGCAAGCACAATGGCTTTTATAGGATGCATGGAAGCGTGTCGTCCAGTTCAGGGTACTATGCATGTCGCCATTCGGAGAAACACGGCCATTCTGAGTGTTCCGCGGTCGTTGTGGAGCAGTGGCCTAGAGTATGGGTCCTCTGATCGCAGTGAAGACATTAACACATTCCGAGTTTAGGACGGATCAACATATGATTTGCCCGAATCAACGTCATTGGAATCCTGGAACCAATATACCTGCTCGCCTAATCGTTACTCAGAGTGCTGGGAGTTATCGGGGTGGAGGTATGGAAGCCTGAGAAGCATCACGGTATTCAGGCGCTGAGGCTCGGAAGCGGCGAACTCCCCCTTCAACTACGATGAAACGTCTGACGCTCTGCCAGTGTCGAGACGATTCTCCGTGGAGGACAGGGTGGCACTCGCTCACGTTCGCGGATGACCCAGTGCAGCAGCCCACCAGGGAAAGGCCTCCATGACTGGAGCTGGAGAAACTTGAATGCTTGCTTGAATGCGTCAACTACTACTAGAAACAGTCGGCCCGGCTGGGAGACGTCGGGCCTCTGAAATATGCGACTATACTCGAACGGCCCGGAGATGCCAATTGCGAGACATATTGCGTGAGAATATTGCGTGAAACATACTGGCATCTATAGCTACACAGAAACTTGAAACTACAGCTCTGTCGGCATATAACTTGGTACTTACAAAATCAACAACCAACTCCATCAAATACAAAACTGTCGTGGCCGGAATATTACGAGCGAATTTTGGTTTAGGAAAAAGTGTACTATTGCAAGTCGCGTCTGTCGAACTCTGGCAAGACCGTAACTGTGAATTTGATCTCAACTCCACTTCCTCGTTCTCAGTTGCACGTCTGACACCAGGTTTAAGGTCCAGGGCAAGAACCTGGGCACCCACCAGATTCCACCAACTTCGCTTTTGATCTGCCCCGTCATGGAGAAGGCACGTGACTCGAAGCGGGCTTCCCGGCTGCCTGCTTCACGAACTTTGATACACGACGCTGTTCAACTAATTTTCCTTGACTGTACAGGTTCAATACACTACTACAGTACGGCGAGTTATTATTTCCGAATGAAAAGCCAAGCATCGGTTATCAATGTGTGGTCCCGGGCATAAACTCAGCCAAAGGGGCATCAATCTTGGCATCAATCATCGGGTATTGCGGTTATCCCTGGAAAAAAAAGGTCCAGGTTGTGAGGGGGTGGAGTTTCGGTGAATGCGCCAGGGGGTTATCGGATAGAAGGATGTATAAAGATGCATGGAACTTCATGCTTCGATAGGACGAGACCTTCACCTTGGCCAGACAGGCCCGCCTTGTCAGTATATGTTTCGTGCAGCACCTGCCACGGTGGTTCTTCATATATTAGTCGGCTTGTCTACGTTCATTCGACCTTTGTGTCTGAGTTTGTCTCCATCAAGGTCTCATTGGCATCTTGCGACTTTTGTTGCTGGCATACATACTGTGACAAATACCGTGAAGGTGAGCCTTACTGGTAACGGTATCCAGGCCCATCGGTCCTCTTGCAAGTGCCAATCTCTTGGAATAAAAGATTGGAACTACATATAGCTCAGAAAATTTGGAATCGGATACCCGCAAGGTGTGTAAAGACTATACAACCAGTCAGAGAAAAATTGAACAGCGTATAAACCAAAGTCCGTTTCATTGAAAAGTGAACCAAAAACCCAAGCAAAAACCGGTGAATAACTGGAGGTAATCTTATTTGACGGCTATCTAAACCCAACCCTTCTTACAACGCAAAGGACATGTTATGGACACGTCTCCACCCTTGCCTTAAAAAATTCCGATATTTTGGAAGTGAGAAAAGATCTGTTTAAACATCCCAGTCTGTGGCAGATGAAGGAAAGACTGTCCGCCATGCGCTGTTTTGGTCTGTTCCTGAGAGCAACCCATCACGATACCATTGTAGGGTCCGTCGTGATTGGTCAGGTTGCTCTCGATGACGCCCGGGACAGCGCCAACGATGCAATCAGTGGAAGGATTGTCCTGGCCTGAAACGCAACCCGGCGCGCGCACCAAGTCAGCGTGCGCTCCGAGGGACGGAGATAACATGCGAGGAAAAAAAAGGCTCACCGGGGCAAGATAACCAGTCGCCTGAGTCCTGGATGTGGACCTCGCCCGAGGGGTGGACGTAGCCCAAGAACTCGCTAGGCAAAATAGGAATGGGATCCCGCTGGTTGTTGATGTGCGTCACTTTGCCGCCTAGGTGGCTATCGACCCATTTCGCGAAATTTTTGTTACCGACCCGCGGCATCCCGTAACCGATCACCCGCACGTCCACACTCGCATCCAGTTGGATCCGGAGTTGAACGCCCTCGAGGAGCGCGAGCGCCGCGCCGAGAGAGTGGCCAGTAACGGTGACCGTTGACGCGCCGTACGTTGTGAGTGTCTGTGTGACGTTGGAGAAGATCACGGATGCGGCCCTGCGCGTTGTTTTTGTCGGATGCGGGACATTGACGAGAGGGGAACATGTAACGTACCTGATATGCTCAATGCCGAAACCAGCGTGTATCAGCGCGGTGATTGGCATTTGAGGGAAAAATTCCGGAAGGAGGGGAACCATGGCAAGATTCTCGTCGGTAAGGCGGGCTAAGCTGCGGGAAATAAGCAACGGTACTGTAAGAACCAAGGTAAGCTTACAGTTG
This sequence comes from Lactarius tabidus, assembly GCA_963281015.1. NCBI lineage: Eukaryota > Fungi > Basidiomycota > Agaricomycetes > Russulales > Russulaceae > Lactarius > Lactarius tabidus. Next base: position 2,682,280 of record OY725475.1, on the reverse strand, counting down.
GGCTGGATTGGTGCCCTGGAAGCCGACAACAACAGTCTCTTGCGACGGGGAGTACCCGACATACCCTGCGTGGAGGTAACGTGAGTGTGACTCAGGAAGGGCCAGTTAAGGGTGTGTCCCACAATACTGTATTTTGCGGCCATCGCCTCCGGACGCCACGGGGACAAAGTCTGGGTTTGCTTGGCAGTTACCTAGAAAGGGATAATCAGAATATCAGGGCCGCACGCGGTGGTAGAGAGGTTGCGGGAGACGCACTACCGCAGGTCCACTTTAATGTCGTGGAGGCATCGCAGTAGGCAGCGCTCGCGAAGTATGTGAATGGAGAGAACGAAGCGATTTCGCCATCAGTGAGCGGGGTGATAGGCTGACCCTGTGCACAGACGAGTCCAGCGAGCGCGAGAGCGAAGGCAGAGGATCGCAACAAGACCATGGTTGAAGAGTGAAAGGCGGTTGGCTGACAGGACGATATGGTTTTATATGTGGGAACAGATCTGGGCTAGGCTAGCCCAGGATGCCATTCCGCTCGCTTGCCGGAGAAACATAGTAGGCACGCGGTGGCGCTATAATACGACTGGAAGAGCTCGCAAGGCAGTGGTAGAATGCGGGGCTAGCTCAAAACGGATCAGCGCTCAGCGCTCAGCGTCCAATTACCGTAACCTAGTCCTTGTTCACTGGTACTAACACGCTGTGTCAGACATATCAGGAAAAAATCACCGAAAGTGAACGCCACTGTGATGTGAAGAGCAAGTCAGAGTTGTTGGGTTCCAATTGAGCCACTGGGCATAGATTCCGGGTCATAGTTAGCGACGCTGTGACACTGAGACTGACACAAGTGCAGGTAACCGTGAGTGAGATGGCGTCTCAATGAATGTGAATGGAAGGATAATGCCACGTGTACCGACCCGGGCGGACCGCGGCCATCTCGAGCTCCGAGAGCCGAACGTGCTATTGTCGGTGTGCTGCCATCCAGCAGCGAGGAACAACGGACCAACACGCACGGCCTTGATGCGTCTGAGAGCTGCGGGGAAATGTCTGATTCTGACAACGGTGAGCGGTCACCGTTCCCCGCGACTATTGTTTCGTGTTCAACTGACACTCGGTCTCGCCTGCGCGCAGTCGAACTTGATCCCACTCTGGATTTTCTCGCTGGCACCGTCGCAGGCGTCTCGGGTGTAGTCGTGGGATTCCCATTCGACACAGGTAAGTCCATGTCCAACAGCGCCGACCGAAACAGGAAAAAGCTGAAGCAAGGGACGATCACGCGCTGCTCCCACAGTGAAGTACCGTTTCCAGAACCCAGCGCCGAACGTCCAATACCGCTCGACATTCCATGCGCTCGCGACCATCACGCGTGAGGAGCGGCTCCGTGGGCTCTTCAAGGGCATCTCGTCTCCCCTGGTACGTCCAGCGCCCGCTCCGCGCACGCCAAATCGCAGAGATCGGGACGAGCTGAACGAACAGGGCGCCCCATTCCACTCCGCTACGACCCTCAACCACCGCTGACTGACAGGCCTCCGCACCGGTACTGAACGGACTGCTCTTCGCGACGTACCGCTTCCTCCTGAAGGTACAAGTGCGGCCGGACGACGAAGAGCCCTCACTCGCCCAGATCTTCCTCGCTGGCGCCGGCTGCGGCCTCGCATCCACGCTGCTCACGACGCCCATCGAGCTTATCAAGACACAGCAGCAGATGCAACAGCAGCACCTCTCAGAGCAGGCACAAGCGCGCGTCGCGCCCGCACGCACAGTCGCAACGCACATCTTCCGCGCGGGCGGTGTGCGCGCGCTCTACCGCGGGCTCTCCGCGACGATCCTGCGCGACGTTGGCGGTTTCGGAATGTACTTCTACGGCGTGCGTGTCCATTTCCCTCCCCCATCCGTGCTGAAGACTCTGCTTGCAGTACGAAGCGACGCTCCGTCTCTGTGCGCCGATACACCCCGCGCCAGGCGAGGTGCAAGAGACGTTTGCGCTCGCGCACCGCTCGTGGGCTGGGCTGCTCCTCGCAGGCGGCGCTGCGGGCGTCCTGGGGTGGGTCGTGACGTTCCCGTTCGATGTGCTCAAGACGCGCATGCAGGCTCACCTACCCCAGTACGATTCTCGGGCGCAGGCGCAGGCGGCGGACAGCACGTGGGGCACTGCGCGGGCGATGTACGCCGAGTCTGGGTCGCGGGTCTTTTGGCGCGGGCTCGCGCCCACGCTCGTGCGTGCCGTGCCGGTTAACATGGCTGTGTTTGGCACGTTCGAAGGCATAGTCTGGGCGTTTTCGTAACAGGAATACGTTTTGTAATAGACTGTACTGTATGCAGTTATGCAGTGTGGTCAGGAGGGTGTCGCCGGCACAGCTATGTAGGCCGTAAACTCAGATGATCATCCTATTACGGCAAAAGACTTTCAGCGCTCCTTGTCGGACGGTTATCAACCTTCAATGAGCCTTTAGGAGCGTAAATCTCTACGTGAATTTCATCCTAAGTTACGAGAACAAATGGCCACATGACAGGAAGACACAGGGGGGAGGGGAGACAGTCGGAACGAGGCGAGAGTCGGAGCGAGGCGAGGTCAGTCTGGATCATCAGGGTGGGGCATATCACATAGTTGGGCCTGCCTTTCTCTTTTGAGATATATTATTAGATTTACTCGTTACGTAGGATCTATGCAAGGTGGTGAGGGTTGGGGGATGGGGGTGGGTGGGTACAACATAGCATGCAGATGAATAATACAGCGAACGGAAATGCATCAATGATAGGGATTGTATAAAATGGATTTGGGGGGAGGGGAGGGGGAGGGGCAGAAAGATGAAGTGGGATTGGTGGATTGCGTCCATGCACCGATACGTAAGTGAGTGACCCACCACCGCTCGGGAAAAAAAGAATGAAAACTTGAAATTAAAAACAGGGCAACCACAACAGGGCAGGCCGAGTTGAGATAAGAAAATCGTGTTTGATAGTGAGTTGACATTGCGCGCACGAGGACAAAGGTAAAGTGCGACAAGTGGAGAAATCGGCCAATGGGATACGAGGGCGAAAGGAGCGAATGGAGGGGCCCCGTGCTATGATTCGTCCATCAGGATGTCCGCGTTCGGGATGCGCGTGGGGCTAGGTCCAAGGTCACGGGCGACAGCTTCTCCGCCTTCGACCTTTGCGCGTGCGTACAAAGCTTCACGAGCATCCTCGTCGGCGGTGAGATTTGCGAGGGAAAGGAGGGCTTCCGCAAGCTTTCCACAAAAGAAATAAAATGAGAAAAAAAGAAGAAAAAAATTGTGGGAAAAAGCGCTCACCAAAGGCTGCATATCCGCCAACGAGGTAACCGTTGAGGCAGATCGTTGTGCGCGGTCGAAGAAAGATATGGCTGTAACAAGTGGTCAGATATGGCAAAGTAGTAAAAACAACAAAAAACACACCCGTCACAAGCGCCGTACGGGCTTCCTCTGCCTCCTTACTGCTCAGAACACGCCTGTCTTCGCGTTCTAATGCGTCCTCGAGCTCGTCCGCGCGTGCACTACCCATAGCGAGCGAGCAGCGTCCACGCGCCACGACGACGCGCGTCCGCCACGCATCGACGTCCGCCTCCATATGCATCTGGTTGAACACTGCGTCCGCCCACGCAGCCCACCTACGGCGCTCCTCTGCTCCGTCCAGACGCTCTGCAACAAGGAGTACCTCCGACGCAAGCGTAAATAGCTCACTCTGGCGCGAGGGGGTATGTGGCATGTGAAAGATACCACGCGAGAACTGGTCTGCTGCGAGTATGAGGAGTTCATGAGCATTGGCTGGGTGCGCGAAGCCGGGTGTGTGCATGGCGGCGATTGCGGCGAGGGGCGAGCGCTGTGCGAAGCGCTGAAGTGACGGGGATACCGGCGAGGAGGGCGATGGAGGTGAGTATGGACTGCCGCCCGCCTTTGATTTTGTGAGGTGGTGGGCGAGGGCGACGAGTGTGCGGCCCCAGGCGATCGGCATGCGCCAGTCGTCGGGGTGATCGGGGCTAGTGAGAGTGGCGCCGTCGGTGTGGGACGGGAGGTTATCGCCAGCATCGAACACGTCGAGTGCGGCGCGCCAATAGAAATCAGGGGCAGTGGGCTCGCGGGAAATTGCGAGGGAGGAGTTTTGGGCGATAAGGTTACCAAATAGGAATAGTGCAACACCAAGTACGGCATGGAAGGCAGTGGGCGAATCACGACTTCTGTTTTCACGAATTGGGTCAACGTGTGCCAAAAGAAAAGAGAAACAAACGTGGGGGGAAAGAGAAATACCACATACGAATGACGATGACGATGACGATGGTGATGGTGACACGAAGATGGGTTTGAGTAGGTATCTGAACCCGAATCAGCGGTTTCATGAGTGCACGTGTTCATCCGATCGATGGCAATGTTTCTCGATGATGATGCTGATGCCACCGTGTCTTCCGAACTAGAGCTTGAGCTTGAGCTCCCTCGTCGTCTACTTCGCCGTTTCCGTTGAGAAAAAAAGGCGGAAGGGTTCGGGAAAAGATCGAGGAGACGATGACACTCGTGCACGACGGCCCGTAAGAGCGATATCGAGCCCGACAGGTCCTCACCTAGACAGATGCCACGACGATCAACACCGATACACCAACGGGGAAGCATTACTGTAACGCACCATCATACAGCTCTGACGCCCGTTTCAGCGTCCCCTTGACGCTTTCCCACTCTGAATATTCATAGCTGTCCTTCGTGCGCACCCGGCTCGCCCTCTCCGCGATAGACGTCGTGAGCATGTCCTGGATTAACACCAGGTCGTCTCTACGCTCCTCGCTGCAGCTGGCATTATCCAGCTCCAACTGCGGCGGCGAGGGGGCACACAATACAAGTGGTGTCGTCGTCGTCATCGTCGCCGACGGCGTTGCTTCAGCAGCCTCGACGTAGAAAGCCCACATCTCGACGCTGGTACTATCACAGCTATCCGCGGACTCGCGACGCTGGCGCTTCGAGCTGCCAGAGTGCTCGCTGGTCATTTCGTCGTCTTCGTCTACCTCGCCGTCGTCCGCGACGCTCTCGCGCTCCTTGCTCCCTTCCTCCTCGCGGTCTGTCTCTGACCCGCGCCAGGACGACCGCGAATGCGTTCGGGTGTCTGCTGTCGTTGTTGTCGTTCGTGGGACGGGCGAGCCGTGAGGCGCACAGCCCGAAGACGACTGTGTGGAGCTAGGGTCCACGCGCCGACGGGCCTTCCACAACCCACGCGGCCGTTTCAGGCCGCGACGTGCGAGCCGTGGCCATGTCCCTGCTGCCACGGCGGGCGGCGGGGGGGCCAGCATGCTTGAAGAACTTATCATTCGGAAAGGGGAGGGGGGACAGAGGGGGAAGAGTGTGTGCGCTTTCGGCAGGCGATTTCATCAGGAGGAAACCTTAAGTATATCAGGTTGGATGTATTAGCATATCGAGCGCTGTCCCCCAGCTCCCGTCAAGTGGCTGTCTGTGTCTGCTTGGCCCAGACCCTCGCATGAAGCCGATCGGATATAAACAGGTCCTAAACAGGGCCTTCCTGCCAGGTCGAGACCCACCGACCTCGTCCCGACCCCATGTGACCTATCATCACCCTCGCTTCCTTCCTTTCTAGGCCACACGCTCGACTCTCCAGGTCTCTCCAGACTCGACTCTTTGCTAAAAATATGATACAATATAAGGGCAAGCAAACATTAGCAAGAGAGGGTTAAGGGTCCGCCCGCGTCACCAAGACCTATGTCCGTCCATCATCATTTCTGACTCTGCCACATTCAGCGAGGCGATGCTGTGTTGTGTTCTCGAACAAAACACGCAGCCCCCCCTGGCCCTCGTCGTCCTGGCACTAACCTCGCCGCCGTCCCCCCTTGCCCCACTTTTCTAATAAAAAGTTGGTCATGTACTCGTACAACTCCTGGTTCGCACCACGCATCCGAATGCTGTGGTCACTGCGCAATTGATCATCATCAGTCCAGCGCTTTCGGTTTCATTTTTGCCCGCGAGCGAAGCGATCGAGAACTCCTACCTGTCAGTGAACATCCGGAACCGGAAGTTCCGTATGTGCGCCTTGGTGAACATGTCGAGGAGGTGCGCCGAATTCGCAAAGTGCACGTTGTCGTCGCCGCTCCCATGTGCGAGGAGATAGTCGACGTTGTCGAACGCCGTCACGTTCGAGATGGACGCATTGACGTACCCGCCCGGGTTCAGCGCCGGCAGGTTCATGTAGCGTTCAGTGTAGATTGAATCTAAAACAAAAGTGTCGCATCGCGGTGGGAAAAAAAAGAATGAGTGAAACGGATGCAGATGACAGGCGCTGATGACGAAGCTGTCTTGCGAAAAAAAAACACGTACCGTACAAGCGCCAGCTCGTGACAGGCTGGATAAGGGTTTTACGGAGACACAATTGGGTACAGAGGCTTCCATTGAGCGACGGTGACGGCAGCAGAAGAAGTGGTGGGACGGACGTACAGCGACTGCCATCGCCAACGAGTGGATGCCCGCGTTGGCCTCGACCACCTTTGAGCTCATGAAACCGCCATAAGACTGATGCGCAGCAGCAGCAACATAACATCCTGTCAACTCGCGGAAAAAGAGGAAGGCACGAGCCGACGAACCCAGCCCCAAATCCCAATCCGCTTCCTGTCTACGTAATCCTTCGCCGCCCAGACGCTGCGACGCGAGAAAGAGAATTTTAATTAATCAAACGTTCCCGGGGGTGCCGTTCTGCAATGCGACTCACCGCGCCGCGTTGATCTGGTCGCGCACCTCCCAGAAGCCAAGGTTGCCCTTGACCGGGTTGCGCAGCGCACGGCCCTTGTAGCCCGTGCCCCGTCCGTCGACGATGACGATGACGTATTGCAGGCTACACGCGAGATACGCGTGCCAGTCAATGTTGAACGAAGCGTCCACGAGCTGCGAGCCGGGCCCGCCATATCTGGATGTGCACACAGTCAGTACAGGGGAGTTTCGCAGGCATGTGACTGCGACTGGCGTACACGCGGAAGAGCACAGGGTACTTGGTGCGTCCAGAGTCGTCCATGTGTGGTGGACGTAATTCGACCGCGTTCAATTCTGCATATGGAAGCAAGGGGAAAGACAAAAAAAAATAAACGCGGTGGGATTTAGTCATCTCAGTGTTAGTGGCTGAACATAGGCTGATAAGGAGGGAAGGGGGGGTAAACCGCACGCACCGTAGCCGTCACTGTCGATCGTCGTGTGTTGAATTATTGGGGTCTCGAATCGGCTCCAGGTTTCGTTTAGCCGGGCATTGTCGTTTACCACATAATTGAAGTCTGTACGGACACACGCTTAGGAAATCCGGTAAATGCGCTTCCGGCGCGCACGGACGGACCTGTGTCGTTGGCCTTGACCACGCGCTGCCATGGTATCTGCGGCCCCCCGTAACTCAGCAGGTAGAACCCTGCCTGTGGTGAAAAACTGGCGGAATACTGTCCCAAGGTCAACGTATCCGTCAAAGCGGTGGGCTGCAGCGTCGGTGCGACTTCGGTGAACTTGAGGTGGCTATCGAGTGGGAGGGGGACGGAGAAGATATTACGGTCGACGGAGGAAGGGTTAGCGGCTTGGAAGTATCTGCGGCGTTTATTCGTCAGTACCGCAGGGTAGGACCACAAATAAAAAATGGCAGGCCAAAACGTACACGAGCCCCCTCTCCAAGTCGACAGCCTGGATGCCGCCAGTGACCTCCCAGGGCCCTGTGGTTAAGAAACGGGGTGTGGACGTGCTAGCGGGGCTGAAGAGTGCGATGTGGTTGTAGCCCTTATCGTCGGGCACAACGTCCAGATACGACGGGAGGCCACTGGCGGAGAAGCGCTCCGGGAGGGGGTACACCGCGTGCTCCGCGTCGATCCAGCCGTCGTCCGCCTCCTCGCCGTCCTTGCCGAACGTGCGCACGACGCTTCCCGTGCGTGCCGCGAGGAGCGTGGTATCCGAGACGTCAAACAGGGCCGCGATACCCTTGTCCGCGTTGCGGTTCACCTCCTTCACGAGGAGTGTGCCGCTGCTCAGCCAGACGACGTCCATGATTATGCTGTCGTTGACAGGCTGGCGGCCGGTCCACTCGAGCTCGAGCGTCGCTTCGGCAGGGGAGGGCTCGCTGTTGAAGGCCCGCTCGGAGAGGAACCGGTCAAGATCGAACACGTGTACGGATACGAGCGGGTTCGGATAGCCTGGCTTCGGATAGCGCATCGTCAACTGCGTGGTGTAGGGCACAACTGCGTCCGAATCATCTGTCGGGTTGTAGATCGGGAAGGTGAACTCTTCGACTAGGGTTTCGTCAAAGGCAAGAAAGGCGACTTTGGTTGAGTCGGGGGACCAGAAGAGCGCAAAATCAGCAGAAAAGACTTCTTCCTCGTATACCCAGTCGGGAACACCATGGAAGAGGGTCGCATTGCCCGAGTCAGTAACCTGGATGTGAGAAGTCCGTTGTCTTACGGGGATATGAGAAGGCGTTAAATGGAGCGGAGAAACAACATGGCTCTCACGAAAGGCTCGGGACCACATAAAGATCATTATTCATAACGTAGGCAATTCTCTCTCCCGTAGGAGACCATGTTGCATATGCTACTGTTGGTGGGTTGGATGGAGGGACTAGGGGGTAAATTTCCTTTGTGTCCAGATTGTAGATCCAGTAGTTGCCATAGCTAGACCAACGCCATTGCTAGGCAGCCTCACAGTCAATGCGAGGCTTAAAACGCGGATAAGACGAGGCAGACCTTGAGGTGGTCGGCCTTGATTAGCATGTATTTCATGTCGGGGGAAAGCTTCCAGTTATGCAAAGCCAGCCGATTTCCTTGCTCCTACAATGTGGACAAGGTCAAGGGCAGCACGCGCGAAATCATTGACCGGACTCACATCTCTCAGATCGGAAATTCGTGCTAGGTCAGTTGTGGTGTTAGACTCGAGGCTGACCAGCTTGATGAAACCATCTTGGTACACGGAAAATACACCATCTCCGGCTTGGGTCAAATGGAGACCTGTCAACTCCACAGTCACAAGGGCAAAACATATGGGCACACACACCCTCTGGAACCCACAAGAGGCCCGTTCGTTTTGCATCAAAAGTGTGATTGAAGAGGTGGTCCATGGTAATGTGCTCATGCCCGGGTATAATGCGTCTCGCCTCCTTGTAGTTGAAAGCGGCAAATAGGCCAACTACGCCAGAAAGGGTGACTAGGGCCGCGAGAGTGAGTAGGAGCCCTCGCACGGAGGGGAACTCCTGTGGCTAGTGTTAGCTCCTGGCTCACGCGAGCAGCTCATGGCTACGCACCTTCTGACCCCCAACGTAGAGCCCGTTAGACCCTGGGTCGAGCGAGTCACCGTGTTCTGCGCGATTCAGCGGGTTGGTGCGATCCTTCTCTATGATCGCGTCTTCCTCGTCGTCTGAACTTGGCGCGTCAAACGGACCCTCTCCGTAGTAGACTGCCGGTCTTGGAATAATACCAGCGCGCGCCGCATTATTGTGTGTGATATCGTCATCGTCTATCGGACTATCATCCTCCTGCGTGAGAGGGTCATATTGAGGAGGCATGACAGATTTGTGGGAAACTACGGCTACTAGTACGGTAACTGCGTACCACGGGAGATGTGACCGTTACGTGTTGTGTGTCACAATTATGTCGTGTAATTCCAAAAAGGAAATATTCGGACGACTCACCACGACAATGCCACCAAAGACAGCGACAACATGGGACCCAGCCATGATTATTTCCCAAGAACGTCTGCCAGCCCATCTCCCTCCTCCGAACCCTAGCCCTAACCTCTTTTTAGATTGTGGCACTCCAGTCCTTGCACTACCTCACCCTTGCCCTGCTCGTCCCCCCTCTTCTCTCTATCTTTGCCGAACCCGGCTCGCTGCAATATGAGGGTGGAGCGTTCAACGTTGGTAGGTTTAAATCCGCCATCGTCTGGTTTACGCGACTCCGATGATCGAAACATAGGCATGTTGATGGACTGGCGTGAGATGGCCGGACAGCCAACCTTTCGAAGATTGCACGGAGAAGAGCGATGGTCCTCTTTCACCGGTGCTTGGAGCCAAGGCCGCAAGGTTGCGGAAGGTCCCCGGTACATGGGAACGGACGGTCGTGGCGACTACCTACGTGGTTGGATCCTCGCTGCCTGTTGGGTTTGTGCATCAGTCGCTGAGTATGTTGTCCGCGCTTACTCCGTTGATCGCACCTCACCGCCATGCTCCCTGTAATAGTGTCTATTATCTATACCACCTCGTCCGTCGGCCACGGCTCATTCTAGACTTTACCCTCACTCTTCTCTTCAACCACCTCGTGCTCACGACATACTATTCCGCCGTTCTTCCTACCTCCCTGTTCTTTTGGGCCGTCGTCCTCGGTAGCAGTATCCTAACCTTACTTCTTGCGGAGCAAATGTGCGTGAAAAGAGAAATGTCCGAGGGTCTTGTGATTGCAACAAGCAACCCAGACTCAGGCGACGTTGAGATGGGCGCGCTTCGGAGAGACTGAAAGCAGCACGCGCGGTAATCACGCAGTTTGGTCAGTAAATAAACGATTCTCTGTCCCGGTCTTTAGCTCATCTCGCGTTCGGTCTCTCCTCGGCAGAATGCTTTTGCCTCAACTTTATTGTTTCACGTGGTGCCTTTACATCTAGAATGCCCATCGGGGCCCGAACTTGGGCGCACCTCTTCCGTGGTAGCGGTACATAGTGGAGGCAATTACATCTCGGCTGCTTGCTGCTTCTGTATGCACGCTTCATCTGCGGCGTTATGCGCGCTATCGTCCATGGCGGCATATGTTCATATTTTGTCCATGTTCTCTTCTCAAGCAAATGCGGAAAGGAATGGAAAGTATATTCCATGCCTATAAGTACATAAGGAGTATTCATTTACCTCTATCATGTATGAAGAAGCCGCATCGCAGCTGTCGTCCGCGTATTGCATCCGGAGAATCGCGATAAAGCAGCAATTGAACACGTTATATGTTGCTTCGACTTCGTACAGTGAATCTACCAGTGCCGTGGCCCTTCATCATATCAGATCTCGCGAGGGGGGGCTGCTTTCCGTCAGATTGGTTGCACTTCAAGCTTCATCGAGGACCTTTCGTGTCGCCTCCACGATGATCCCCCACTCCGCTCGATGCAATCGCTCTTCGTACTCCTCCAACGGCTCGTCTTTTTTAATCTCCACCTCACGCACTACCACCGGTTCGCCACGATCGACTTCCTTAATGACACGGTGCACCATCGCGCCGACCGTATCCACTTCGCCCTTCTGAAAAGCCGCATAGCTACGCTCGATCGCGTTCGTGCCGTCGAAAGCCCCGGGCAGCGCGGGGTGCAGATTGATCACGGGCAGCGCACCGACGGCGTCGAGGAACCCATTCCCCAAGACGTGCATCCAGCCGGCAAGTACGATGATGTCCGGATGCGCCTCGAGCACGATCCGCGCGATCTCTGCATCATACGTCATGCGTGTGCGATCTGGCACGGCCTTTAGATACGGCTGCAGCGCCAGATAGCGAGTGGGGATGGGCGGGTCTGCGGTCTCCGCACGCGTGAGGCCATAGGCGGCCTTGCGATTGGAGAGGACGAGCACGATCTGCGTATCGGGGAGGGCGGGAGAGTTCTGGGCATCGATGAGAGCCTGCAGGTTCGTCCCTACGGTACAGCTGTGTTCGTGATGAGACTGCGAGCCGAGCTTGCTACAGACCTGAACCGGATATAAGGACGACGATGCGCCGAATCTGTCTCTCAGTCATGGTACCGTACGGTGGTGGCAAAACAAATATTATTTCATTTTTGGAGACTTGGAAGATGTCATATCTATCACGTGCTTCATTTCCCCGCCGCCTTTGACGCAAAATCCCTGGGACAACTGTCCTTGTCCTTCAATCTACTCCACCATGACATCCCTTGTTCTCAGTCTTGGACCCGTGTATGCGTCCACAGCAGTTCCCGGAATGTAGTGTCACTTGATTCGAACGATTCCGAAACATTCCGTGACACAAGGAAGGGTGCCCAGACATTCGATCCCCGTGCACCCCCATCCGTTTTGCTTTGTGCATTTGTGATCTGAGGTAATGGGTTATCGCCTGATCAGCCAGGCGATGTGGATATGATCGTGCGCTTGCCTAGTAACATGATTCCGTTTTTTGTTCGCTCTAGGTCAAGTCACAGGCGCTGTATTCGATGGCCCAGTCGCGATCTTCAGCGATTACACTTTTTTTCCTCCTATTGTTCCGTAACTTTTGCGTTGAATGCCTTCTAGAAGTTTTTTGTGTCCACCCGCTTACTTGCGATGTTTATCGTGGAGACAAGATAGGTTATCTGCACACGTTTCGCGTGTCCCCACCGATATGCGCTCTTTGCTGTCCGCTAGATCCTTCGTCACTACTAGATACACCTCCACGGACGGACGCTACTCGGTACGTGGCTCACTCATTCACTGCCACCTCATCGATAGGCTATGCTCCGGCGATTGAACACCTGAGCGCCGCATCTTCCTGTTCTTGTTGCCTGATGACTCCGTCCGGGATTCCGTGTCTATGCGTAGCATGTGATGCCTCAGTGAACTTTCCTCTAAACCCGCTCCCTGGTGCGATTTAATGCTATTTTTACTTTCTTCCCGTTTGCGCACCGCGCCCTTCAACTTTGGCTTGCTCGCGTATCTAGGATATGGAAGACCATTCATCCTTCGGGTCTACATGTGATTGGAGAGTGGGGTGCCCGAGCCTCGTTCATTTAACGCCACCTGCGGTCATCTGACCTCATGTCTGCCCCCCCTGTTACCGTCCTTTTACCGCGTGGCTGATGTTTTGGATCTGTTATGATGTTCGAGACAATGATATCCCAAAACGTCATACGGCGCACAAGCCGATGCTGCTAGCGTGTCGTCCTGCAGGCCATCTCTAACCCTCTTTGACTCGTCGTTATCAACTTCCCAGTTTGCCGCGGATTCACCTGCTCCGGCTTCATGGCTTCATCATAAATACAATAAATACGACAGCTAGTCCCAATCGAACGATTTGCTCGTCGTTCTGGTCTACGCGGGCCGGTAACCTGCCTACGTTTAGTTAACCCCGCGCCGGTTACAGTCCCGCCAACGAATTGCGTTTGTCTCGTGGTAGATCCTCGCATTTCCGCACTCATTTTAGCGGGTACGCATTACCGTATACACACCCCTTCTCGTGCCCCATCTTATGTATCGTTTACCAACTCCACAGCACCAAAGCGCTTCAGGTCGTCTGATAAAGGAACAAGACTCCCAACCCCTTGGCCACTGTCCCGGCTCTTAGCGTTCATGTCCCTGGCTCCCGGCGATCGACGTGGCGTCGTATTTTCGGGTCACCTTACACATGTCGCAGCTTCCGTCAGTTGCCCCTGATGCGAAAATTCTTCAGTGATGATGGGAGTAGAGTGATTCTCGCTTCAGCTCCATATCTATAGGTATCGTTAGATTCGGGTTCCGAACGCCAGGCTATCTCATGAACCCTGATACAGGGCGGAGAGTTCGTCAACGAAGATGAACGTGCATGAACCCCGTCCAGATTTCATTTTGCGTGGTATCCCCTTCGATACCCTCTAAAGGTACAGTTTGTCCCGTTAAAGAAGTGTCTTGGTTACCCAACTCTACTGTCCCAAACTCATTACAGTATAAGGGTCGGTGCCCTTGTCGGAAGGAACTGCGTCAAGATCTGGGCGGCGATAGGCGACCATGGCCCATTTGCTGATTTGGCACCAACTCCGCCACATCCAGTCAGTCTTGGTAAGTCCACCCAACGAAACTCCTCTGGAGAATCCCCATACTGAACTTCCCAAGCTGCCATGAATTCGCTGCATGTTGATTGAGGGTCACATCTAGAACGTCGTGGCCTTCTAACCGATCTGGCATGGTTTCTGACGATCGGTTAGGTTGGACACCACGCTTCCAACCGCCACAAGCCGCCGCCGCATTATTGGTTCATAGTGCCGGTTCTCTGGATTCTGCTGGCACCCGGACCCGCACGAGGCATCCCGGATCGCATATAAACACCCCTTGACCCCAAACGGAGTGCACATTTTCTCTCCCCCCAGATATACCCGTCCCCATACTTTGCGTGATCTATGGAGGCCGTCAAAGGCTTTCTGGCACCACTTGGCCTCAACACTAACTCCATCCAAGACACATTGGTGTGCACAGCCCTTGGCACCTTGAATACCTGCAGTAGGGCCCTGAACTATTCCTTCACAGAAACTTGTCGTCATCGGAGGAACTGTTGAAACTGCGCGCCGGGCCTCAATCTCCGCATGGAATGGATTTGTAGATTGTCCGTATATGCCTTCCCTGTACAGTGGCACGATTGACTAAAGCACGATCGTTTAGCGTTTTACCTGACCGCACACTTCAGTCAGGAGGATTACCCATATGACTGGCAAGTCCGCTCTATCACCTTGACGCATGTGTGACTGAGGCCCTTTGCCTTGACAGGTTGATGCACTGGCTCTCTAAGGTTGGTGCCGCTGTGGGTAATACCGACCTGCGGAAAACTGACTGAAATGCCGTCACCCGCGGAAAACAGCAACCGGCATGGGGCCGCAGCCGGGAATTCGAGATTACCACACGTTCGGTGGGTCGGAACCAATTGAATCAATCGACCACCGGGGACCTGGATGAAGAAGAAATGGAGGAAGAAGACGAGAACGAGCTGGATCATGGTCGCCGCAAGCGCAAAGTGGCGTTTATGCCCAGCCCCGGTGAGGCACTACTCTACTCCGCCCGGCTTTAGCGACGTCCTGAATGGATTTTTTTTCTCTTTCGGACTAGACACGACGCATACGATTTACTATCGCGGTCATTGGTTGAAGGTAGGAGTCTCGATCAAGGGTGATCCCTAAATGGGATAGGGCTGAGTACGCCGCATCTCAGATAACGCGGACCCGTCGATACCAGGACTATGGCCATTACTCAGCCCTGAAAATTAGGTGAGCTCAAATACCGCCGAATTACGTTCGGCTGTGTTTGGCTGATTACGGCGGTGTAGTGTTGTCGCGCGGAACAATGACATCCTCAAACGTCTCGTGCTGGAGGCAAAGCGTGAATATGAGAAGGACGCTGAACACCGCGTGCACATTTTCATGGCAGACACGTAAGCGAGCGGTCCTACATCCAATGATATAGCTCATGCTGATTCCCGAAGTACATATGCATGCTGGAGATGGAATGGTGCCCGCCAGAAGCGTCCTATGAACTCAATAGTTCTGGAACCCGCAGTTAAGGAGATGCTTTTAGCGGATTGCCGAGACTTCCTGCGCTCTGAAGACTGGTACGTCTATTACTTAGAGTTCATTGGAATAAGAAGGGAACATGTGGTCTTGTAGGTACGCTGAAAGGGGTGGGTTCATAAAACTTTGTGCACGTAAACGCACGGGTACTTATAGTCCTGTTTCGGTAAGGGATACCCTTTCGACGTGGCTACCTGTTGCACGGTGTGCCCGGGAGGTACGTTCGTGTCCCGAACTGGATTCATGCGCTGACGTCAACCCCCAAAGTGGCAAGACTTCGCTCATTCATTCGCTGGCTGGCGAACTTGGACTGGACATATATGTGGTCAGTCTCTCATCCAAGGGGTGCGTATTCGGCTCTTTCCCCTCATTCCCCGGTTAATCTCGGGGAATAGAATGAGTGATAACACATTGACGACATTAATGGGAAATGTTCCATCACGGTCAGTTGATTCTCCGAAAGTAATGAAGGGGCTGTGTGGTTCTCAGATGCCTTAATCTTATAGATGCATTTTACTCTTGGAGGACTTGGACGCCGCATTCACCCGCGGCATCAGTCGTGATTCTACGTCCACGGGCGCTCCAACAGTGCCCACCAAGGCGGCAGCCGAAGCCAATGACGGCTCCACTCTCAGCCTCAGCGGTCTCCTGAACAGCCTCGATGGGGTCGCGGCGGCCGAAGGCCGGTGCGTCTTCCCCACGCCCGCCATCCATTTCCGGCTGCAGTAATTGACCCATTATCATTCCGGCAGGCTCCTTTTCGCGACGACCAATCACATTGAGCGTCTAGACCCCGCACTGAGCAGGCCAGGGCGCATGGACGTTTGGGTCAATTTCACCAACGCGACCAAATGGCAAGCGGAGGGCATTTTCAAATGCTTTTTCCCGTCTCGACCCTCAACGTTATCACCGTCATCGTCGTCGTCATTGCTCGACGACGATGCCTCGACCATCAGCGATGCCTCACAAAAGAACCCTCCCGGTTCCAGGCGCAAGGCGTCGGCGCACGCCGCCCCCGTTCTTGAAGAGGCGGAAATTGCGGAGCTCGCCAAGCGATTTGCTGATGCCATTCCCGAGGGCGAAATGAGCGTATGACCCAATTTCGCGCAATCTCGGGTTGTGCCTGTTTCTCACGCCGCCATTTCCATAGGTCGCTAGCCTGCAAGGGTATTTGCTCAAGAATAAGACGCGCCCACGTGAATGTGTAGAGGAGGTTTCGGAATGGTGCGGTGTTCATTTCACAAACTGAACTCAACTCGGGGAAGCTGAGTTACCACTGCATAGGATACTACAGGAACGAGAAGCCCGCGCCCGACTAAAGCGGGAGAAAGAGGAGGTGAGACGGTCCGTCGCCTATCCCGGTCGATTCAGAGACTAATCGTGTATTCAGCGTGAGGCGAGAGAGAGAAAGGAGGTATGGTAGCCCTCTTTGTCGCGATTGGAAGTGGCGGCTAATTCACGGACCGTGCGAAGGCGGAAGAGTTGGCGCGTAAAGAGGTTCGTGAACCCACCCCTTTTTTTTGTTTTGTTTCCAATGGATTTCTGACTTCTTCTCGACAGAGGGAGGAACGGGAAGCGCGAGAGGTATTGTTCATTCACCCGCCTGGCGGCTCATACAGTGCGAGTTTTGACAATGAGATTTCATCTAAGCGTGCAGAGAAGGAAACGAAAGAGGTACGTAGCGCATATACCCTTTTCTGTCTCGAATCCCCGCGCTAACTGCCTTTGGTGTTTTGGTTTTATCAGCGACTGGAAAAGAAGGAGCTAAAGAGATCTCGGCGCGCGTACCGTGGTGAAGTGCCTCGGCCCAACTCGGATCTGTACCTCGCCGCCTCGCAGCCGTCCTGCGTAACACTGATGCCACCTCCCCCACCTCCGCCGCCACCAGCAGCGATGGGTTTCCCCACGCCAACGTCGCCGCTGGCGCCGCTGCAGATGCTCGGTGGCGATGGGGAGCGCGTGGAGTCGTCAAGCGACGAGGACGGTGATGATGAGGACGACGATGACGACGAGGACGAGTTCGAGGACTCGGAGCCGACCGAGACCACGGCCACGGAGGCAGACTCGGAGGGCGATGAGCTGAGCGCGACGCCGGAGCGCGCCTCCAACACCGCGGAGAAGTGGGTCGCAGTCAAGGGGCAAGCGCCGCTAGAGCACCCATCGTTGCCGCCACCGCCCCCATCGCCGCAGATGCTGATTCCGGGCGCTGTGGTGGAGGCGGTGCCCATACTCTCCCGGTGATGCGTGGTGATGTTGGGGGCTGTTGTTTGGCTGACTGCGTGATGGATTGGATGGGCGGAGGGGAACTGATGATGTATGTTTCTCCTCCATCGATCCATCCAACCCACTGGAGCCTTTCTCCGCCGCCGGTCGGACCATTGCTTCTCGCGCTCGTGGCGGGATAAGGACCAATCAAGTCCATACCCGGGTCCGCTTCGCACCCGCTCTCGTGGGCTGCGCCGCAGGTGTCCCTCCTCTCTGTGTCCATCCATTCATTTCGCTTCGCTCAGACCCTTAGAAAGTACACTTTCCTGCTTTTCCATTCGTAGTCAGTTACCCATCATATATTGTACGTATTTCGCTGCTTATTCCCAACCCTACTCCGCTACCACGGCCACCATCGTCATCGCTACCTCTACGGTAGCCCTCATACCCAACCCTCCAACCCCAACCCTTCGTTCTCCCCCCATTTTCTTGGTATTTGATTAGAGCAGCTTTTAAAATAAGTATCTAGGGACATCGTACTGTAATGGAGAAAAAGTGAATATAAAGAGGCAATACTTCCTTCAGTCCAGCCCGTGGGTGCGTGCATCGGATCAAAATATGAGCCTGCCTACGGGCGAAACGAAACGTATCGTCATCCACCACAGACTCGGATGTAGTAGCAACAAACTTGAGCCTATGTGCGTAACTTAGTCGCGCGCCCACCCCACTCGCACCGTTCCCCGGTGTCCCTTATGGTAGGAACAGTAACAATCCGACTTCCCTGCAGCGCTTCTCTGCTAGCCCGCAGCTGTCGAACTGCGGAGCGCTTGAGTCAACATCCAGAAACCAGGACTTTGTCGAGGACCAAGCCAGTGGAAGGGATAGTATCGTTGGTGATGGTGGTGATGCGTGTGGTGTGGGGCCCACTGGCAGGCGGGTGACGGGTTACCACACTTGTGGCTGGTGCTCCACCTTCCCTCCCTCTCCCCCTTTCTCTCTCACCCCTCACATCAACGGCCTCACCTCTCACAGCCTAGTCTGTCTCTCCTCCATGGAGCTGGCCCGGGCGTCGAACACGGCCCGATCTATGGCGTACGACCTACAACATGCAAGACCGATGTCAAACCTACCCCAGTGCATTGTCAAACCAACCCCACTGCAACATTCACCCGGTTCCCTCTCTCGAACCCCTCACTGAAAACTTCCATTCCATCACTCACCGAGGGGCGTTCGAACCCCTCTCTCAACCTTCCCCTTTCGCCTTTCTCTCCCCTACTGCCGTTCTGCGCCCCCTCTTTTTCGTTCCGTGCGTGCATTGCGTGGACTAGGGTAACGTACCACTGGCATGGCACGATTACGGGTTTTGTTTAATTTATCTATCATATCACTCATGCACGTGTCGTTGCGCATTGCGCAGCAAGCGAGCGAGCAACGTAAGAATATATACCATTGACGTTTGATCTGGCAGTTTTAAAAAACCGGTTGTACGGTATAATGCTTGTACTTGCGCATGCACTCGGAAATCGCCCCATTCACCACTAGTGCTGTATCACGGCGAGGCAAGGCAAGCTCAGGCTTCTTTCCGTCCGTGCTCGTGCCCCGTCGTGACCGACCAAAAGCGACGCCTCACCGCACATCGTTGCGTTTGCGCTTGCGTTGCATCATCACGCATCACGCCTCCGTCCGTGTGATCGAGGGCCAAGCCCTCCAACCAAAAAGTACCTTTTTTTTGTCCAGATTCCATTTTTGTGTGCTACTTCACGTAGCACGTCACTTTGAATCAAATCAAATCGCTGAGTCAACATTTGATCCTCGTTCCCTTCTCTGGTATCCCACCCGCCCCCTTAAAAAGGAGTGGCATATCTTCCCAAAGTTGGGGCGAACAGGTCGCCATGGTGTGAGGTGCTGCACTTACAGTAAGGTGTTCGATTCTTGAGCGATCCGATTGTGTGCGCGCTTCCTTACATCTTCCGCCTCTTTCTTCGAGTCTTGAGTGAACCTATAATGGGTCCGGCGAGAGTAGCGTGATGGTGGTGTGGTGGCCGGTGATGTGGTTATGGTCTGGTGTGCTCCCGTTCCTTGTCGTCTCCGTCTCCGTCTGCGTTCCTGCCTCCGCGTCTAGGTCGTACATTCACTGCCCCGCTGCTCCGTCTAGTGTATTATTGCGAAAATCTGCCTATGGCCTGAATACAGCGTCTTACATCGATAATTATCTAACCATATAGCAGTTACATAGTGCCGTATAATTATTGAATGCGCCCATGCAACGTAATCACAGCAGACATTGGCATAAAATCCCAGGTCTGCATCTCTTCTTTGGTTTCCACACCACACCTACATCTCATCGAGGGATTACCGGTTACCACCGACGAGTTAAGAGGCAACTCTACTGCATCACCTCTGTAATAAGCACATCGGGCACACTTGAGGTAGCAGGCACTCACGAAGTTCCTGTGCATAATTACATGGGTGGCAGGTGATGAGTCGTTCTCACACTCGCGGGCAATCCCAGCCTGCTTTGCCCAGATGCAGTACTCGCCCACCTCGCCTCGGTCATGCCACCTACGTTCTCACTGACGGACTCTGATGGCGTTCCCTTATCCGGGCTTGGCTGGCGATTTGACGTTACTTCCGGCAAAGGGATCCATTATTGCTGGAGGTGTTGAAGAGTTTGTGGACCCTGCCTTGTCTAAGGCAAGGGCCTCTAAGGCCTCCTCTTCTGCTCTTACACACCGATTGTCAGTTTCATCGATAGATGAAGGAGACGACAGGCGAAGGCAGGCATGGCGGAGGCGCTGGCGTCTCGACCCATAGGTTTTGTCGCAAACACTACAGGTCTTGCGTTGCTGTTTAGGGCCTGCCGGGGGCACATCCTTAACTGCAACTGCCTTGGGTCTGTCGAGCAAATCCATGCGGGCCGATTCACGCTTGGCAGCACGATGCTGTTTGACGGAGAGGCGTCTTCTTTCTCTCATAGCACGATTGTCCTTAGCGCCGCCGTCAAGCAGCGCCCAGAAACTATCAGCACCATGGCCGTTTAGGACTTCAAGAAGGAGGACAAACATAGAGTGTTGCGTGTCTAAGGAAACGGGGTCGGCCATCAAAGGCCAGGAAGAGGGCACGAGGGCACACTTTGCTAGTGTTGAATGGAATTCCGGATGCAGAACCGCCCAGTCAACCAGTCCCTCTGCGTCTTTCGACGCCATCCACACCTGCTTGACGAGCTCCTCCCTTGTTATGAGGAGGCGACGATGCAGAACATTCAACACATCAAAGACAGACATGTCAACTTCTGTCTTTGCTCCTTCCGTACACACAGACTTCCTCACTTCTTTCGAAGCTGAAACCGAGCACCCCTGAGGCTCTGGGGTTGCACGGACGGAGAACTCATGGCATGAGAGGCCATTGCAAAGTTAAAGAGTAGAGGTATAAAAGAAAATAGAAAACGCAGACATGTGCGTTTACGTAATAATGAGGTGTGATGGGATCTATTTATTACCACAAGCTCAAGTAGACGAAAGGCTAATCTCAGACAACGTCTTGAACGCGTCTCTATACGCGTCAAGTAGAGCTTTAACACGCGCACGTTCCGCCACGAGCGCGGCGTCCTCATTGAGGAGCTCTCCGAACAGCGTGGGCTTGTACAGCGCACTGACGAGACGGTTCTGCACCTGCTGCGCACTATGGTTCACGAGCAGATGCATGATGGCCTTCGGCACCAGGTCCTCGATGCTCTCGCGCACGATCGAGAAGTACGATACGATCAGCGACCGTATCAGCCCGATCTCCATCTCCTCCCGCCCCGTCAGTTGCGGTCCCTCTCCCGCGACCTGCAGCCCATATTAGCATTTGGACGTCAGAGGAATGGCGTGCGAACGTACAGCTTCGATGTGCTTCCCCAGACTCTTCATGTCGTACGCTGCACTGTTCCCATCTAACTTACCCGCCAACGACAATCCCGACCGCTGCGTCGCACCAGCGCTAGGACCCGACACGTCCCGCCCAGTCGACACCATAATCCCATCCGCAGGGCCCGCCGCACCAGAACCCGCATGCCCTCCGCCCGAAACCGCAACGACAGGCCCAGGCCCATTCTGGCCAAAAAAGTAATTCAAGAACGTATCGCGCGCATTCTGCTGTTGGTGGTGGTGTGTTGGTTGTGGTGCTTGAGGGTGCGAATTGCGATGGTGCGCGTTTGCATTCGACGGTCGTGGCGACGCACGGCTGCCAGCACCACGCTGACGCTGTTCGCGTTGTTCGCGTTCCCGCTCGTATTGCACCGACGCAGAGACGGAGCGTGACGTCGTCGTAGGCGGGGAAGGCGCAGCTGCGCCAGGCGGGAACTCGTCCGCCGAGTCTGTCGCGCCGTCCTCATCTGCGCCACTGCGGCTGCTACCGCCGGCATGGTGGCCTGACGACGAGCCGTTCACAGGACCTGCCACCACACCAGAGTTCCCTGCCGATTCCGACGCCCTGGTCTATGGATATGTTTTTTTGGTGGGAAACGTGGGAGGATTGGGACTAGGACGTACTAGTGGGGGATGCCCGTGACCATGACGAGGTGCAGGTGGCGCTTGTAGGCGCTGTGTTGTTGCCGTGGCGAACGAAGGATGGTTCGTGTTGATGTACGCGACTTGAATCTCTATGAGGCTCTGTGCGTATGAGGACGTAGGGCCCAAGCGCTCGCGAAGCAGTTCCGACACCGTTTCTACGAGCTGCGCATGCAGCCGCGGGAAGCGTTGCAGTTCCTATTTCACGAGCACATGTCAAACAAACTAGCAAGTGGGAAGAAAGGGACAGTGAGTACCGTGCTCGTGCAGTTATGGCAGATCTTGACGAGCTCCTCGTACACGAGCTCGACGCAGCGCAAACTGGGCGCCTCGAGCAGCTTTATCTGCGGCTTGACGAGGAGGTCGAACGCAACTTCAGGCACGAACAGGCTCGGGCGCGGGCCGGTCGAGTTGCGGATGGCGGTGCGGATGTCCTGATTATCGAGGTTCTGCGTCGGCTCGATGCTCGCGAGTGCGTGTCCGAAGACATCGTTGAAGATGTAGTAGATCCGCGCGCCGCCGGAGAGCTCTTTCGTGGAGATGTCGACGTTCGTGCCTTCGATGGAGGTGACAAAGTCGCGTGCGAATCGGGTCATGAGGCGGAGAACGAGTGCGCCTTGCTGTGGTGATGTGAGCTGTCAGAATAATAACCAAATAAAGAACAGTATAAGGGCTAACCTGGTTAGTGTCGCCGTAGATAGCCTCGTCGCCAAACGAATTGAGTTCTTGTTGGGCCTGGCCCATGAGCGTGTTCAGCCGCGCCTTCATATCCGGCAACTTATCGCGTATATGATTCATGAGCACCTGCGACGCCAACTTCAGTCACCGAAAACAGCAGCAGCCAAACCTAGATACGCACCTGATTGAGCGTCTTTGCGAGAAACTTCGTCCCATTCCTATGCGCGATATTGCGGTACTGCGTATGGCTCTTGAAAAAGTCCGTCTCGGAATCGAGCGCGTCAGCCATGCTCTTGTCGACGTTGATGTCCTGCTGCGAGCGGTTCACGACGCCGATGAAGCCGAGCTTGAGCGGGTACACGCGCCCCGTGAGTATGTCGAGCGCGTGCGTGCCCGCGTCCATCAAGTCGAGCTTCGTCAGGATGCCGATCGTCCGCCGTCCCTGGGGGTCTACAGACCGCGCAAGCTTCAGGGACTCGGAATTAGCAAGGTCGACGTTAGCAGCTGATACTGCGAGTATGACACTGGGTGCAAGCTCGTGAGAACATCACATGGATGGAAACGGTGGGACAACCCCAACGCACCAATTGGGTTTTGAGATGTATTCGAGTACGAGCGTGCGGATCTGCCGCTCGATATCGCTTGGCTGGTCTCCAACGGGTATCTAACGCACGCACGCGTTGCCCTCAGAAACTGCACAACTGACGTGAGCCGCGAACGCACCTTCGTGAGGCCCGGGAGGTCTACAAGCGTAAGGTCCAGCACATTCGGGCTATGTATGCGCAAGTGTATGGGTAACTTCGACACGCCCTTATTCTGGCCCGCAACGCGGAACGTCTCCTGCTCGATCTCCTTTCTAATCTCGCCGAAATCTTCGAACCGCTTGTCGAGGTGCAGGAATTGGCCCCACTCGTCGCCGCCCGGTGTGTGGATTAGCTGGAGCACCAGCGGCCGACGCGTTACGATGCCCTGTCCGCGCGGGAGAAAGTCGCGGCCGACGATGCTGAGGGGAATGCGGGTTCAGTGGTTAGGAACGGTGGGCGGTGGAAAAGGGTACTTTTCGAGTACGCTGGACTTGCCAGCGGATTGACTGCCGACCTGTAGGAAGAAGAGAGGGATGGATATGAGGACGCAGTGGCATCTCCAGGAGTACTCACCACAGCCAGCTGGGGCATGTCGAGTTCTCCGCCTTTGTTGTGCACGCATAAGTCGAGCAAAGAGGGAGAGACGTGCAGCAGCGCGCACCGAGATGACTGAATGTGTCCTGCAGCTTGTTGACAAGCTTTATTAGATCTACGTCCATGGTTGTTGCTTAGAATGGTGGGAGGAGGTCAAGGTGGAGTGGACACAGCGCGGTCGGAAGGTCGGACGGGAGAGACGCGTCGTCACGGCACTCGGCTCACACAGCAAAGTAATATGTAAATGTTCTATTTAGCGTATTTTTACTCAAACGACACTACAACCACCGCCGTCAGAGCCTTAGACCGCCTTGTTCTTCACGAGCTCTGTGTCCATCATTAACAAAATTGGAGAAGGGGGAGGGGAGAAGGAAAAACTCACGCTCGACCTCAGTTACGGCCCACGCGAGCACATCCTTTTGGGTCTTGTCCTCAGAGATGTTCTTCAGCACGCTGTCGACGACGCTCTTGACGAGCCGATTCTGCTCGTTCTCCTTCGCCTGCTGCTCGAAGCGCACCCAGCTGTCGAGCACCGTCTTGACCTCAGCAGCGAGCGCGACGCGCTGGCGCTGCACGAACGCATCCGACTCGAGCTGTGCGGTCTCCTGACGACAAGAGAAAGCCGATTGGGGGTGTGTACCGGGAATCAAAGGGGGAAAACGAACCTTGGAGAGGGCAAAGAGACCCTCGGTGAGCGAGACGACGTCCTTCATTTGTCCCACTGCGTCGATACGGTCCTGCACGGCCTGCGTGTGCTCAGCCCGCGCACCCTCAAGCACGCCCTTGATGCGCGCAATGTGGTTTTCTGCCCAATCCTTGTACGGCAGGCGGATGATCTGCAGCATAGGTGTTAGGTATTTTTTAAATTAAAAAAACAGTTCGTGGTGGCACACACACCTTGGCAATGTAACCAAAGAGGATAAGGTATCCCACAGCGATGACTGTCTCCTCGTTGAAGACGTACAGCTCCTGGGAGATGGCAGTGGCGAGCAAGCCGCTGCCAAGAATGGCCGTACCCGTCTTGGTGATCAGGTTAGGGTGCGAGGGCAGCTTGTCAACGATTTCTGCGGCACGTTCGGCAGGAGGGGGTGGGTTTGAAGATGACGAGGCCATTGTACGGCTGGATGAAGAGGCGCGTTGGTGAGGATAACGAGGGGTACAAAGTCCGACTCACGCAGAGAGGATTTGCGGGAGGACAGCATGAGGCCTCGCGCGCGACGCTACAGACACAGATAAGTAGGAAGAGTGTTATATAGAGAAATTACGTGCCAGATGCGCGGAGAGAGTTGAGGGCAATTCTAGAGGCCATCGTCGTCGTTGTCGTTGTGCGTTGGCGTTGAACAGCGGAGAATCACACGCTCGGCTTATTCCGACTACTTTCACACGCTACTATCTACAGTCGAAACCGCCGACCCAAGTGCAGTTCTCCACATTCAATCACGCACGTCTCAGCAACCGATACGTCCTCCAGCGAGTGCAACACCGCATCGACAGTAAAGCGCCTCGGACCCCCTTCCGCGTCGTATATCGTTTGCAAAAAGTCAGCATCCCTCCAAGGAAGCAATTAATCAGGATGAGCGTCCGCGTGAAACAAAACGCATGCATTACCCGTCCTGTGCACGCCGCTTTGACTCGAGTGAACGGTGCATAGACGCGAGATCCAGGTGCGGCACGCTCTCCTCCAGCTTGACGCCGACACCGTCGCCATGATCAGTCGACGAGCCTACGCGCGCACGTTTCGGTGTACGGGCAGCAGGCGACGATGACAGGCGCTCAGAGGCACGGCGCTTCCTATGCACCTTCTTCACTTGCACCGCCGTGCCCACTTCCTCGGACACGGCGCCATCAAGGACATACGGCGCGATGGCGATGCGGAACTGTTCGCGCACGCAGCGTCGAAAACCTACAACCGCGTGCGTGAGTTCGCCCCGAAAGCTTTGTGTTGGGGCATAAGTTACTATGAGTCCCTGCACGGATATGCTATTGCGCGTCGGTGCTTCGCGCGTGCGGAACGAGAGGACGAACGTACCGCGCGACCCATGGGTCACTTGCGCCGCTGCAGAAGTAGTACTGCGCCGTGCGGCGCTCTTGATACGTCCGCGCGACGGTCCCACCATGCGAATCTGCGATATCACCCACTATGTATGAGATGTAGTATGCGCGTGTACATAGATAGTTTTTACCCCAGGACCGGAGCAGCGTCGGTGCAACGGACGGGCTGAAGCAGGCTTTTCGTTGTGCGGTGATAGTCAGCTCACCGTCGAAGGTGGTGTGCAAATGTATGCGCACCTGTGCCCGAGAACAGATGTGTCTGCATCGTGCGAGAACCGGACCGCCAGCGCCGCTCGTTGATTCTGTCAATCGCAGGCCCCCTGAAAGCCCTAAGGCATGTTTGATACGAAAATCGCGGATTTTCCGCCAATAGTCGTGGACAAAAAACCTTCTAAAAGTGGCACTTTTGTGGTGGATTCCGTTTTCGACCTTCGTGCTCAGCCCAAAAGGGGCTCAAAAATAGTGGACAGAGGTATCGAACCTCAAAAAATCAAATCAAATACATAAAAATACAAATAAAATACAGGACAC
The DNA here is from genome assembly GCA_963281015.1 of Lactarius tabidus. Lineage (NCBI taxonomy): Eukaryota > Fungi > Basidiomycota > Agaricomycetes > Russulales > Russulaceae > Lactarius > Lactarius tabidus. The sequence continues at coordinate 2,655,883 of OY725475.1, read as the reverse complement.
CGTTTTCATGATTCCTCGTCTTTTGAGGAAGATGATTTTGCTTGTAGTTTACGGACGGACTCAGTAATTGACAACCTTGACGGAAAGAGTTTTCCGAATACAGTATCCATAAAGAATGCGTTGATCTCGATGTCGTCCCCTTTTCTTGATGCAAATCCAGCAGGTAAGGTATAAAGGAATGAAGCTGAAAAGATATGCGCGAAGCGAGGCAGTGCGAGGTGGGAGGATGGGCCATGAATAGCTTTGAACAAACACCGCTGTCCAAGGCTTTGCCGCCAGAGTTGGACAACCATGTACGAGATAATGCCAATGTTCCGACACTCTCCAATCCAAGCGTGTCGCGCGACCCTGCCGCCTCCCTTCTCGTACATAGTCAATACTGGAATTCAGTTGTGTCAATAAAACCATATTCTCGAGCAGCACAGCGTACCTTGACATATCATTAGCTCGTTGTCAATTGAGGCAATGCCATATGAGCCTCGCTGAAGCATCGTCAACGCATTCACCTTGGCAGTTGAAAGCTCTTCTGCGAGAGGTATGCCAGCCTGAAGGAATGTTGTTCGTCGCTTCTTCACGATCTGTAGTGATTGAGTACAGTTATGCGTGAATTTCCTCAAACAAATCGGAAAACTTACCAGATTGGCAGCTTTTTGAGCAACTTCAAAGGCATTGGCGCTGTTCCCACTCTTTCGTTCGTTCGTCGTATCTGAGAGAGCTAGAGAAGGGGAATAAAGTCCAGGTGTTTTTGTCCATCGCATCCGCCTATTGAGGCCCGTGCTTGAACCAATTTTCTCTGTGTCATCATCAATTGCCTTTACGATGTCGCGGATTTTTTGTGCGAGGAGACGGTGCTCAGATATTTGTTCTTCAGATGCACCTGAAGACATGTGATGACCCGATGACTTTGTGCCACTGCCGGTGCTGGCCAAGCGTACTCCCTTCTCGGCTTCTTTTGTCTGGTGTCGCTGTCGAATCTCCACAAGAAATGAGAGATTCTCAGAAGGTGCGAGGGGCATAGTGCGCAATGAGGGATCGGGGTCTTGATTTTCAACCTGCGTTTCATGAGGCCTGATTGTCGACTTGGAGTTGCCCAACGATCTTCGTAAAACGCCTTGAACGTGCGTTGCAAGGTCTTCCTTAAGTGTTGGGTCAGAATCTGGAAGTGATTCGCTGGGAAAGTCATTAGTGCCTCATTGGACGAGAAGTAGTGAAGTTCATACAAATCAGTGAGGTCCTGCAAGTTAAGGGCAGCCACCGCAAACATGTATTCGTTCAGCTGTTTGTTGTTCTTTCGTGGGACACCATGTCCCAAGGAGTCCGATGAAGCATCGACAGCATTGAGGAGCTCCCTGCGATCAGAAATCCTGGTGTTGTCATCCCATCCTTCACTGGTATCGTCATTAAGGTCTTCCGAGTCTGAAACTGAATCAGCTGGCTGAGGCTTGTGTTGTATGGGCGCTTCACAAGGGTCATAGCCAAGTAGCGACCATAGATAGGTTGCTTCACCATAAGCATCCTTGGCAAGAGAGTCGATAGCTTGATTGGACGGAAATTGTGAGAAGAGGTGTGAAGGGGCATCGTCATCGTCAAAGTATGTGTGAGAGTAACCAGCTGCAGTCTCTCCAAAGTGTTGATATCTGGAACGGCAGGCTGCTTGAAGTCGTACAGTGAGCTTGGGGACCATGCGAAGGACATCGAGCATTGTGAAGTCAGAAATCAAAGAGCGCATGAGCCCGAAGACATGTTCATTGGACTCGCTTCCATGAGTCCAAGGCATCAATGGGAAAGGTTTATCAAGAGTGTCACGGTGAATGAGGATAAGACCTAGTAAACCTATTACAAGGGTATCGATTATGTTGTCCGCATCACGCGATATGAAATACCGCTGTTCTGTGTACTTGCCCTCAAGTAAGAATGACTTCCAGAGGTCCTTGAAAAACTTGGCACGCAGCACCATAATGACACGTTCTGAGTGAGATATATTTCGACTTTGGTAAGCGTCGACGAGGTCACCAAAGACAAAGATGTAAATGGTTAGTCCAAGGCTTGACTTTCCAAGATGGCTGAGTGTGTATGCAAGTGTGGCACTGGAAAAAAGACGCTCCGCTGCACGATCGTCTTGGCGATCCAGATGTTCGACATCACGTCTATGGAGTGGGCTGTGTGCAGTGTCATTTGTGATGTCACGAACTTGCTGGTAGAATGTCACATGGCGTGCAAGTACGAAAGCTCTCGCTCCAGAAAACAAATTGTTCCGAAGTGTCTTCCTACAATGTTTTGAGTCTTGAACGATTGTAATGACCTGTCCGAACGCCCTTAGAAGTGGAATTGTGATGGGTGGAGAGTGCCCATCAGGATGTTTGATATGGTACTTGTTAATTTCACCTTCGCCTGCGTTGACAAGTTTAGCAATCAGGACATTGCGTGCTTTACGTTCAGAGATAGCACCGTCAGAGCCAATGGAGATGACAGACAGTGGCTCTTCACGTTTCAAGAGGACCCTAAGAAGATCTTCATCCATCTGAGCCAGGGTAGATGAACTGGTGGCCGATGAGATGGCAGCTACGGCAAGGATCAGAGGGGGGACATGGGAAAGGGGGATCTGAAGAGTCCAGAGGCGAAGTTTCTCTGCTTTTTCATGGCCCGTAGATTTGAGTTGTTGGCGAAATTCGTCAGCACTGTCATGAATGACTTCCACCAGGTCACCCACAAGCCCAATAGCATACCATTTATTCTGTATGGGGTCAAAGAACGGTCTAATTGCCTCAAGGAGTGCTGTGTCATCGACACCAATAGCAAGAGGTCCATCCAGGGGGTAGTGATAGTCAAGACAATACTGACGTGCCCTTGTGTAGGCGCAAGATGTGATGCCAGGGTGGAAGATGGGGATCTTGGAGCGAATTTGGTGAAAGCTCCGCTCCGTCCTCCCTCCAAAGTGACTGCGGAACGTGCGATATGCTGTGGGGGATATGCAGAAAAGTTCATTGCACCATTCATTGAAAGCTGGGGGGTATTTGATCCCTTGGGTACCATGGCCGCGATCATGACGGTCGGCTAGTGTGACCATTGCTGAGGTGAAGTCAAGGAAGATGGGCTTGTCTTTGAATGTGCCAGCAGCAACTTTGCGTGCGAATCGAAGCAGTAGTTGGTCGTGAGGGGCATCCTGCGGAGAGAGATAATTCTGTGAGTACGTCAAGAAAATGAATCATAAACTGCACTTCACCTTATCAAATATTGCACCTAATCCAGAGTGCCTCGCGCATATCTTCGCTATCTCAGCAGCCTGGTACAAGAGTGGTGTAAACTTTCGATTTAAGTCTTCTGGAATTTCACGACTGATGGCAGTCTGAAATGCGCGGTTTCTCAAAAGGGCCTTGCATGCACAGCATGGCTGGGGTCGCCCAGAGCTATAGGGGATCTTCCGTAAACAACGCTCCTCCCCAATGGCAAAAACTCGTCTTCTCTGATGGTCCAGGGACCATCTGTGGGTGTGTACTTGCCCCACGCGCACATCCTGTTTCTGTTCCTCAGTGAGATTCTTGTAAGGTGTGTTATACATCTGTTCTGATATAGCATCGATGCTGATGCCGCCAGCAGACGAGACAGTGGTTCGAAGGAGATATGTCTCGATTCGTGGTTCGTCGTCCTCAGAAAGCCCTGGGCAAGGCCACAGGGTTGTTGGCTTATCACAGACACTGCTATCTGCAGAAGAAGACCCTGTTTGCTGGACAAATACAAAGTTTAAGCCTTGGTCAAGAGTGTGCATGCCCGCCCTAGCTGTGTGTGACTTGCAGTTTTGGACATGACGCTTGTAGAGTGTTGTGTCATAGACTGTAGCCATATGAATCAATTTGCCACACTTGACATGTAAGACATTGCGAGCACGCCTTGGATTGGTGTCATCCACTTCGGACTGAGGGTCAATTGCCAGTATCTTTGACTTGAAACTTGTCCACTTGCGCTCATCACGTTTGAATGTCCCAGCCTCAACAGCCTTGTTAAGGGCCAGTTTATTAACAGCAGATCGCCCTAAATTGCCTAGATAGAACTGAGTCCGAGCCACCTTAGGTTTTGGAGAGGGTGGTGTCATGGGCGTTGGTTGTATGTGTGCGTGTTTTGGAGAGGGTTTTGGTAGCTGTTCCAATTGGCAATGTGAACGCTTCCCTGTGCTGACAGTAGGGAAGTACGAGTGTAGTCCCCCTTTCATGGGTGTGGCTGACGTCGCAGGAGACGATGGGTGCGGTGGGGATGATGAGCATAGTTCGTCCACTTCAATGAGCTGTGTTGTTGAGGACGCATTTTCACTGCTATAGTCAGAGGATAAGTCGATTAAATCTAGAGTCGAAATCGTAGGCAAGGGACAAGAGGAATCCAAGGGTGATGAGAAGCTGACAGCACACAAAGGAAGTTCAAGCATTGAGTCCAGAGGGTCGACAATGTCCGGAGAAAAAGGAGCAGATCCCTAAAGTACGGAAATGTTGTAAGTCTAAGCCGCATAGATAACCTGAATATACGGAAACATACCTTTTGACCTCCAATTTGGTTGCACATATGCATAATATCAATGAACTCTTTGATGCGTAGCTGAGAACGGTTCTTCTCACACCAAAGTGCATCCCCGAATATTCGATGTCTGATTGCATTAAGCGCAATTATCCCACACGAATAACTATCAGTCTGTCGGGAGCAAGGGAAGTTGTTGCCAAGTGTGAAGGAATATGATGATAAGTGGTAGCGCAACCACTTCTGAACTCCAGTGATGAGAGTGGAGGGGGTACGACGACCTAAGGAGTCCGCCCACTCCAAAGTTCCCTTAGATGTAATAGAGATGGCAGCCCAGTGGCCAGGGGGGGAGTATGCGATGAATACAACCTCTCCATGCTGTGCAAGATGAGCACCAGCATGTCGAAGATCTCGTGGAGCGTGCAAAGTGTAAGCATCTGGTAGTAAAGTGTCGTGTGGCAAGTTCTTGCTATGTAGGAGTGGTGAGGAGGATAAGAGTTCCGAGAGTATAGTGGTTCCAATGAGATGATGACATCGTTCTTGTCCACCGGCTATCTGAAGCTGGCGAGTAGCAATTGAGGAAAGCGCCATGTCAATCTGGCTGCTCGAAAGCCAGCCATTTGACAGAAATGTAACCATCTCCAGAAATGTGACACGTGAGCGGAGAATTTGTAGCTCTGTATTCCAAGGGGTAGTTCGCAAGATATGATGTACTTCACGAACCTCCTTGTCAAGAGGTTCATTTTGAATAGCCTGTTCGAGCCATCGCAATGCTGCCGCCCACTCCTGTTGAGCATGTATGATCTTGGCGAGAGTGCTCCAAAATTCGATGAGTTCGAAGGAGAAGAAGGTCGTTGAGCTTTTGCAGGTCCAATCCAGGATCGACAGCTTGCCATTGAGCATTGCTTGCCGGGCAAAGTTGCGGAGACCATCGACAAAATGTGTTGGAGGGACTGGACGAGATAGACAAATAGTAACGCTTTCGTTTGGTGGGTGGTTGGAAAAGCACTGTTCTGGATTTATTGAAGGGATGACACTGGAGACAGTTGGGAGGCGTTGATCGAGGAGCTCCCAAACCGATAGGTTGTCAGATGGGAGCACTGCACGCGTGCTCGCTGTTAGTGTCAGGCGTTGTGTGAGCTCTTGTCCAGTTTCGATGATATCATCGTGCTCCTCCCCAGCAGTGTCCAGGTGACGGTTAGAAGAGGAGGGTTTGTGTTGTGAGGACAGAGGGTTGCGCATCTCAGGGATATCAGGCAGTCATCAGACAGACCGTACACCAATCAATTTAACATATCGCAGAACAAGCAAGAGAACAAGTAATCTAGTACATGACAACAGGCTGAGTGTCTTGACGGATTGTGGATAGCAGCGTCGAGACATAGAGAGGTAGAAGACTAGCGGTAGACATTATGGACACAGTATCCGACCTATTGTAGTCCTATTGTTCAGACTTCAGATTCCGAAAAGTGGCCTACTAGTCCCGCCACAGGGGGAAATTGTCGTGGACACAGTATCCGACCCATTGTTCAGATTCCGAAAAGTGGCCTAGTAGTCTCAGAAAGTAGGGTGAAAGTAGTGGACAATTTTATCGTAGATAAGACCACTTTTGGGGGGGTCGAGTAGTGGACGCCCGCAAGAGCGGTATCCAACCTCATGCCCATATATGGAAGGTTTTTAGTGGACACGTATTAAACCTTAGTAGGAGCTTTCAGGGGGCCTTCAATCGCGTTCATCACTGGCAGCAGCAGCCATGGATCCCTCCGTCCAGACCCACGCCCCTTCAACGCAAGATGTGCCCATGATCAAAACCGAAGAACGGCCTCGTGTGCGTCGTCCAAACCTATTTTTATTTAAGCAAAGGCTCACAGTAATATGTTTGCTTGTGCACGACACAGCCCATCCCAGCGCCGGGCCAGCACCCACCACAGCGAGTCCAGCGGTACAAAGACAAGTAAGTACATCCCCTACATATACAAGCCAACCTAACGCGCCCGCCCGCACAGATTCCAAACCCTCCGCGAGCGCTACGACACCGTAACCTCTGTACGCTCTCCCCTCCCCCCCACAAGCCCCCCACTAACGCGCCACCACACAGATGCACTCAGAATACACCCGCGCCGTCCAACGCGCAACCGAAAAAGAACAACGTCTCCAAGCCGAGATCAAGTGCGTTCCCTCCCTCCTCACACCCACAAACTAACCAACTAACTGGTGGGGCACCCAGCATGTTACTGGACTCGGCGCTCGCGGGTAGTCCGCCGTCGCAGCCGCCACAAGCGACTACACCGACGCCTGCGCATGCACAGTTATTGCTTTCTCCGAGCAGCACGACGGCGCAGCTGCTTGTCGCGAATGCACCGCCAGGACCAGTGCCAGGCGCAGGTCCACCACCACCTGCTTCTGCTTCTGCTCCTGCCGCCCCTCCGACGGGCGCGTACCCCCCACACGCGCACACGAACGGACACGGACACGGACACGCCCATGCGCACCCACACCCGCATTCGCATTCACGCACACACAACAACCATCCCCCGGATCGCGAGGTAAAAAAAACCGTGCCTATTCCCCCCCCAACGCGCCCGGCTGACCAGACCTTAACTTTTACAGCACCTTGGACCCGAATACGCGTCTAATTTCCATCGCTCGTCTTCGTCTTCTTCGTCGTCCTATTATGCTAGTCCGACGGGCCCGAACCCGAACCAACCGCCGCCACCACCGCCATCGCTCGCTGCACATGTATCTGCGTCTGTGACGTCTGGTGATGTGCCTGTGCCTGTGCCGCCGTCGCCGCCACCGTCTAGTGCACACACATCAGTTCACTCTCGCTGGTGACATTGCCTCTGCGACCTGCGCCCAAGAACGCGCACGTTGGTGTATTTTCATTGGAATGTCTGGTTCACTCGTGTGTCCTGGTAGTTTGTTGATCAGATCATAATCGTACAATTTCATCTATGAGAGCGAGCAAAAAGCGCAAACGAAAGTCAGGGAGCAGAAAAAAAAAGACACGATCACGACAAACGCCTCTCTTCCCCACCCTTGGCTGCTCTGCTTGCCAGTGATGAGTAGACAGGCGGACGGAGGGAGAAAAGCTCTCTTCGAGGCTTATATATATTTAAGGGGGGAAAAAAGCCGCGACAACAATGATGAACAGAAAAACACGGTGGAAGCTTGACATCTTTATCAGCAACGTACAACAGCGGCAGAGAGTAAAACAACAATTGAGATCCGTGCTCTGGAGGAAAATAATGAAAGCACACGCACAGTGAATACGAGCAACATGTCAGAGAACAGATAGACGGGCCGACTGATTGGGACGTGGTTGTTGATGACCGAGACAGAGGAGGACGTAGGAAGAACATGTAAAGAGTGAAAGAAAATATAAGGCGGAAAAATGGTTCGACGAGCAGACACGAGCGAAACAAACGACATGTGCGACGTTGGTTTCCATCTCCTGCGGACGACGCCAACACATTTTTATGGTCCTGGTGTAGCCGTCGCCAACGAGCCCATTGGGGGGAGCACCGGTGCACCCACTGCAACGGCACGAGCAATGCTGCCGATACTTGGAACCATATCCTCACGTCGCGACGCACGCACTGCGAGCCCGCTCCCGCTGCGTGGTCGAGTGGCCGCCCAGCTCGACCCAAAGCTATATCCCAGAGGGGCAGAGTCGCTCCGCGCACGCGCGAGACGCTGCTTCGTCCCGTCCACTGCCACTGACGCCGGACTGTTCTGAGTGACACCATTCGTGCCAGCACTCGATGCCGGTGGTGGTGGAATGCCTCCAGCCGAGGTGCGTTGTCGCTTACGGCCCTGTGCGTCATCGAAATCCATGGGAACGGGAGAGGGCGAGGTGCCGTAGGGCGCGTGTGAGTGGTTGTGCGTGTGTGGGAAGGAGTGCTGCCGTGAGAGCGAATGGGTGTGCGGATGGATGTGGGGCGGAAACTCGGCAGTGGTAGGGCTCGACCCCGGTGAAAGTGAATGCAACGACGCAGCGGCCGAGAGGGCCGAGACCGGGAAAGGCGCGTGTGACGATATTGATATGGTTGTTGGAGTGGTGACGTAGATGTTTGGACTTTCGCCGGGATCAGCAAGGTCGGCCGGGAACGGCGTGGGCACTGCGCAGGTGATTTACGTCAATGGGGATATCACAAAGTGGGAAAGGACGTACGCCAGCCAGGAAAGTTTTTGTCAAATGCTTCGTAGAGCGCCTTTGTGAGCATCGTCAGGCGTTCTGTCTTGGCTTTCTCCATAGCAAGAGCCGTAGCAACACGACGATTGTCCTCACGCATCTGGGCGAGCTGGGCAGCGACTTCGCCGGGGAGCTCGACACGGTGCTTTATCGATGGATCTGGTTCGAGGGCTTTGCGCTTGATTTCCTCGAGAAGATCCGGTCGGGCTCGCAGGAACTTGTGGTGTGAGAATTCCCAAGTCTGGGCATCGGTGGAAGTCCGCTGAGCGCGTGGCGTCTGTTTTCATTTAGCAGAGTCATGACGTCATGAGCGTATGACGACTGACCCGATTGATTTTATGGAATCCGTACATGTTCAGCTGACGCACAAAACTGGAAAACTGTTCCAAAACGAGTAAGCGTTCAATAGAAAATAAAAATCGGGTTCCTTACATTGTTGTGTTTAAAGTGGGAGCCTAGAATTGTCCGACTGAATTCCCCCACGTTTGACACAACAAAGCTGTAAACAGAGGATCAACAAGCGATAACACCTACGTCATAAGACAACTAGCCTCGTGCCGAGTTCCGTCCACGAGATGAAATGCGCCGACTTTGGGTCATTGATCATCCTGGCATTCTAATGAGCGGGCGCAAGACACAAAAGCGGGAAGGGCTCACTGATAGAGTTTCGTTACAAAGTTGTTAGTCCCAATCGGTTTGCCGATGACGTTCATTCCGCCGCCGTTCTGAACGGTGGGCGAGGTCATTTGGCCGTCAAGGGGTTTGAGGTGGTCGTCTTGCTCGTCACTTGCACTCTCGTCAATCGGACTTCCGTTGGGGTCAAGGGACGAGGGATAACCCATCTCCACTTCGTCATAAGAATTTGGCGTATGGATGTCCATGGGCTGCGCCAGGGCATCGAACATACGCTCTTCCACGTTAGTAGGGAGTGATGTGCTATGGCCGCCGGCCGTAAAGCTTCGCTTTCTAGGAACGGACTTGTCAGATGACGACGACGAGCGGCTACTCATAGCCACCCGGCGCGCGGCCAAGTCGTGTGTCGGATCAGAATCGAAGCGCATCCCTTGGTTATCGGGCGGCGTAAACGAAAATTGCCCATTCTGTTGCTGTGACCCCTGCTGTTGGTGGGAGGGGTGGAATTGCGAATGATGAGCGCCAAACGGCGTGTGATGACTGCCTGGCGCCTGCAACGGACTGATGGGTGTGACGGGCGAGACACCGCTGGTGGCGGTGGATGTATGTGGGGAGGGGTTGATGGGGGACAAGTTCGTCGGCGAAGTCACGGAAAGGGACGACAGATTGAGCGACAAGGTGGAGGAGCGCTCGATCAAATTTTCCGGTATGCCTTGGCCGGGTGGTTGGAAGTAGCCTCCGTATGGCGGAGGGTCCCCGAGGGAAGGAGTGGACGGGGTAGACGGATAGGATGGTGCGTGGGACGGGAGAAGGTGCGTGCCGGGTGGCCATGTCGGCGGAGGCTGTCTCTGGCGATGCTGCTGTGGTTGCTGAGACTGCTGTTGCTGTTGAGATTGCTGCTGAACGGACTGTTGAGGGTAGGAAAGATCGCTTGAAGACATGGTATGGTAGTGAACGTCCATGTGTTGGAGAGAGGAATGGGCAAGTGTAGAGGGATTGGGGGGAAGAACACAAGGAAGGGAAAAAGAACGGGAGAAGGAGAAGATAGATGTCTAAGAGGAACACGCGGTTAGCATGTGAGAATTGAAACGTGCAGAGACGAAGTGTGAAGGCGGCAAAAGAGAGGAGAGATGAGATGAATTGGAGTGAGAGAGGGAAAGAGGGGACGCATCAACGGGACGAGGAGAAAGAGAAAGAGAAAGAGGAGAAGAAGGATGTTGCTCTCGGTGCGTCGGCCGGTGTCAGTCAGTTCCTAGTACTGTACATAATACGGTGCGGTGCGGTCCATCCCTCCTATATTTTTTCACATCGCCTGTTCCTGCCGTTCTCCCTGCAAGACCACAGGTAACCGGCGAGCCACCGAATAGACTTTTTGGCCTTCGCTCAGTCCGACGACATGGATGAGCTTCTCGTCACGCTGTCGGGTCGCAGCATCCATAAGAGACCGAACTTCTAACGCGCTACTACTCGATTGATGATCTGATCAATGTTTTTTTTTCGTACACTCTTTGGTTATGTTGCGTACAATCGAGAGGGAGAGGCACACACCCAGTCCCACAGGGGCTCGCACAATCACGCACCATACACGCGTTATGTGTGGGGACGGTGGGTTGTAATGCCCGGTTGGCGAGCGTCGAGACCTTTGATACCCAACAGTCCTGAGCGCTTGGCCGTCATGACGCCATAGCCGTTCCGTCAGTGTCACGTTCTCCCCGCTCTATCGACATCCCCGCGCCTCGACCCTTCCGTCATATCTATCTAAAAAAGACATACGCTACCTTTCCGTGCTTTCACCTAAGCATATTTCATATTGCACCCCCTCTGATCAATTGACCTATGCCTCATACAGCTCCGGAGGCCTGCGGCCTGAGGAACGTATCACACGCGTGGGGCACTGCAGAGGGTTCATGTGACGCTCGCTCTTATGAGTCTCTTCCCCCTGACGTCATACCCTTTTCTCAAATGGGACAATCTTGCCGGCGACCTGGCGGTGCGAGGCTGCCTCGACCGCGGTTCTAGATCACACTGGATCCAAATACGTCTTGGTCTGCTTCCGTTTCCCAACCCGACGGCCTCGGTCCGCTTTCGGGTCCTTACAGGCCCTGGCTTACACCTTTGGTATATAGCTAGCGACGCCATCCTCCTTATGTTGGTTGGTTTGCGGCCTGCGTTTTCGGGACACACCATGTCTATTCAATGGTGCTTGAATTGCGCAGCTCGAACAACCTCGTGCACTCACTCGTCATGCGAATCGGAATAATGCCTCCTTGGTGCCGCATGGAGACGCAGAAGCCTGGGCACGGGATGAGCACGGGATAACTACTGGGCCCATGTCATTGTTGTGGTGTGGGAGCGGTGCGTTGGTCGTGCACAAGCCGAATGAACGCGCGAAATGCATGAATGGGGACGCGCGATGGTGTGCACATACAGTATTAGCAGATGTCGCGAGGCACCCGACAAGTTTTCTTAATCCCCATTCTATCGCCCTGTTTATCGGACTAACATTCACCACCGAGTAACGGCAGCCTCCTCTTTCGTTGGCTTTTTTTGTATAGGTCCTGCGCATCGCGATCGTAGGAGAGCCTCGGAGAACGATATGGGGTGTAACAAGATACAGAAACAGTAATTTATAATTAAAACAACGGAGTATGGCGCCCTGGGAAATGGAAAATAAGAACGATTCCAAAAGGATGTTTTGGATGAGGATACAATATGCGTGTCTTGGCATTGGCGAAGCGAGAACAGAAAAAAAGGAACATTCGACAAAGCAAAAAACATACTGTATCTATCTACATAAAGCACGCGCTCCGCAGTCAGGTCTCCTCAAGGGGTGTGTGTGGTGGCAAAGCGCACTAATCCCCACTCAGTCCTCCTCGTCCTCCTCGTTTCCGATTACGTGCATCGGCTCCTCGGAGCGCACGCGGGAGTACCATCCGCCACGTGGCACGGTGGACGTCGCCGTGAGCTCGATCTCGCCGGAAGAAGTGTCCTTCATCGGCCGCGCGTCGGGAGCATTGCGCCCCGACGTGGCGTATAGCGTGACGAGGAAGACGATGTGCGCGTATAGGAGGAACGCGATGCTGTATGTATTTTTGAGTCAGCCGCAGGCGAAGGCGAGGGGCCGAGGGGGGAGCGAGAAGGCACTTCGGACAAATGCGTACCTGAACATGATAAGGATGTATGTCACATGGTCCATCCCGCTTTCGTGAACGTATTGCAGTTCTTCGTCGGTCGCGGACATAAACAAGAGGCCCGCGGCCACTAAAAGCTACCGTGATTTCGTCGCGTCGGCATTCAGTTCGAAGATAACGATAACGATAACGATGGGGAGAGGGCACAAAAGAATGAAGCGAGATCTAGCATTGCTACTCACGAACGGTGGTAAGTGCCTGAAGGCACGGCCCTTAGACGCAGACCCAGATTCAGAACCGTCTGCAAGCGTGTGGTCCGATCTGTTGTCCTCTACCCCCTCGGCGTGCGTGTATGACGGTGCGACGAAGCACACTTCGATGAGACGCGTAACGCCAGCCAGCATGAGGGTGTAGCCGAACACAGCGTGCACCCTCGTCGAGAGCGGCAGGGCCTGCGCGTGTTCTGACATCGCGAATCCGGTCAGGACAATGCTACGCTCGTTGATAACATTAGCGAGGAGCAAGCAGGGCACGGGGTTGGCGCTAATTACATGACCGAGGGCACAACCGTCCGCTGCAAGCAAGTTTGCAAGTTGTAAATTGAGATCGGGCAGCGGCGTTACAAGGGGCGAAGGGCAGACCTGATTGTTCCGGGATAAGTAGACGCCAAGAACACCCCCGCACCACCCTATAGTCCAGTAGCAAAATGAACGGAATGGATCACATGCAAGCCTCGCGCTATGGACTCACACAAGATGCCGAGGATGCTGCAAATAGGGACACTCGTCAAAATGGCCAGAAGCTAATGTTTCAGAGACGCACGTATGCTGCATGTCTTTCACCGACCACACACTGCCGCGATGCTCGGTAAACGTGTTGACTGAACGGTCGGAAATAAAAGAGAGCGAAATCTGAGCGATCGGGGCAAAAATAAGGCAAGATGGTGAACAAAAACGCACCGATTCCCTGTCCGAGAATAGCGCGATCAGCTCGCATCGTGCTAACAAGGCGATGAGGACACACGCACCCAGGCTAAGATGACCCACGAATCCCACCAGTCGGGGCTGCGCCCACTTCTGCGAACCCAGGCCTCCCCCACGAGGAGCAGGATTGCCAGTATGACAGCGTACGCGATAAATCCACCGCCCTATGACAGATCATACATAAGGACACCCTTTCCAACCCTCTTTTGAGCTCCATCAGACGGGACGGAACGCACCATGATATAATGCGCCAGACATTGAGGCAGTGCGTCATCCCGACAGTACCCGCGAAACAAGATCGCGCCAAACAGCATCTGCGTCCACCCAAGCACGGGGTACGACTTCCCAACCACGCCATGCGCGCGCACGGCCCAGGGCCGCAGCGTCCGCTCGTGGATGTGCAGTTTGAGGTACACGCCAAGTGTGAACTGCGCAGCTAGCGGTACGAGGAGGAGCTTAGCGAGCGCGCCATGTGCGCTCGTCGGGAACTGCCGGCCGCCGTGCGCGTGCCCGAGGATGTAGCCAGCAAGAGTGAGCGCGATGCCCGTGACCTATTATGCGAATTGAGCGACGACAATGAGCGAAACAAGCGGCGATCGGCCCACACCTGTAATGGGACGTGCCAGCGACTGCGTGAGAGACCTAGTACCATGCCTGTGGGGAAGAGGATCCCCCAGACGGACGCCTGGAGGAATATGTGTATCCAGAGCATTGCGTCGACGGGGGCGTTGGCCATCTCCTCAGTGATCTCTTGGTGGTCATGTGCGTTTACTGCTGGGAGAGAGAGGAGGGCGAGGAGGGCGAGAGGGAGGATAGGCCTGCGGCCGTAGCCCGTATGCCAGCTCAGTGAGGAGAAGGGCGGGAGCGCCGCTATCATGGTAACGACGAGTGCTCGATTCCTGAGAAAGCTCGGTTGAGTCGCGTCGCGTCGGGCAACACCGGATTCGGCCCACTTCCCGGCCCGACGCATCCCGACTCCTAAAACTCTCCCAAATAAGATCACCGCCGCCCGTGACATCCACGAGTATCGCACTTCCTCTCAACGCTCAACCAAGAAGTCCCAGTGAGGGTTCTGAATACCGCACCACATGTACACGCATGGTCTCTGCCCGTTCGTGGCGGGCTTCTCAACATGTAGCTTCTCCCGATTAACACGGCTGTGCGGCGGGGTGCACCACTGCACGATAACCTTGTCCCTGTACAAGGCCCTCCCGGAGGGTGACCAAATACTTGTACGTACTCTTTCACAGTACCACGATTGCGGCCATAGCGGGGATGGGCCTGAGCTGAGCGCTGCGCTAGAAGGTGAAAAGTACTGTACGTCGGCGCAGGAACCGTGATTGTCGTGCTGCCACATGCACAGTGGTAAGTTACTGTATGGCAGCATGGCAGTGCCTCTCTGTGCTATAAGCCACGGACTCAACGCGGCCAAGCCGAAACGCCACTACTCTCAAGATGTAGTAGGCACAAGATCAGCGGTCACAAATTTTCGTCATTTTGGCGCTGACGGTTCAAAATTAATCCTTCCAAGGAGGAATCAAAGATTCGCTGCAACGTGCAGCTCCCACCTGCACGCGACGTCTCATGGTGGAGCGTCTGTGTACCCGATGCCTGCGGCATACTTCCCCCTGTCCCCCTCATCGTAAGGGGCTTTGCCAAGCTCCGGGTATACCTTGTATGACCGGTGTCACGGCAACGCAGGGGCTGGGAAAGTGTACCCCCATGATTGGCCTTTGCAGATCATCAATACAGTAGCAAAGGAAAAGAGAACAAAGGCAGTGTATGCAACGGTACCGGGACCGAGGCCCACGGTATCCGTTTGGTTGGTGCTAAGTTAGTACTGGCACCTAAGTACATCGCGTGGCCACTTGCCCCGCAGCATGCTATACAAGCTGATGCAACAGGACGACGCGTGGTGTCGACGGCGTCGTGGGATCTGGTCGTTAAAAGTTGTTGGGCAATCTTGTGCAATCAAATTGTCCATCATTTGATCGTATCTCTTCCTCTCACACACCTCCCCTTGCGCAGTCTCTAAGTCAAGGGTACCTGTCAACATCGGCCTCCAGCTTTAACGGCATGTTTAGTGGCTGCTTTTCGATTTGATCCCTGTGGCTTTGTCGGCCGCGCCACCCATCAGTCTACTGATCCCAAACATACGGCCTGGGTACACTTTGACTGGCATTCACGATAATACCGTAATTCATAGAGCGTACACCGGAGCGCCAGTTCATTTCGCAGGAAAGGAAATAGACTAAAGGGAATGCACAAGGCCTTTTGGTGTGATGGCTAGATTGCCGTCGCTCAGGTGGAGCCCAAAGCAAACACACGTGTGCAAGTTATGCCTAGAACTTGAAGTATACGACGGATGCCTATGGGCACTTGGGGATCGCCGAATAATATGCTCCACGCGCACATACTAGCATAGGGCATGGATCCAATTTGCGTTTTCGCCAGAACAACCATGGAAGCATCAGATAAATATACTGTGTTCTTATTGTTCTGTACGTGATCGTCTGCTGGGAATTGCAAAGTCCCATGTCGTACGATTTCCTTACCGACAAGGAACCGCAAAAACCTTCACCTTAGCCAGTGTGTTGGAGTAGAGTACCGGTGAAGAGGGCCACTGTACTGCGAGCACATGGCAGCGAGCGATATAGTTAGCTTGCTGTGATGCACTTAATGATGACGCAGTCACAGGGGCTACGGTGGCATCGTAGTCGCTCTAGTCCAGAAAGGACGATTGGGACCTGCACACCGAGATGCACTTTTACAGGTAAGATGGGTTGTCCTGACCCTGGTAGGCACGCGCGCGCCGAACTCCTGGATGTAGACTTCCCACTCAGGTGGTGGCGTCTGCCAATGTAACTTAACTTACTGTAGTTCACAAGGTAGTTCAGAACAAGGCATAAATCTACTGGTGATGTAGGGGATGTGAATGGGACCTGGCGGACGCACGTCCAGTCCTGGTCGCTGGTGGAAGTAGACAAGGAGGTAGATGATGGTGGCATCACTTCATTTCTAACTTACCACAAACTTACCATATTTTTCAGTCCTTGTTTCAGTCCTTTGTATTCCAGTTGTGCGGACCGAATACAGTAGAAGTAAAAAAAGGTATACTGGCGCAGTGACAAATCTGCATTGATGATACAGAATATTCTCACATCTTTTGAGCCCCTTCCGTTTCAAGTGTGCGTCCCTTCACCTGTTCGCGAGCCGATCTGCCCCATTTCCACACCCCTTTGTACACTCCACTCCCGGGTGAGTGCGATGAAAAAATAAGCCGCAAACTTGGGGGTTAGCGTATAGACATTATTCAAGTGTCACTAGAGGAGGGATTGCACGGCATGCTGATACCATCATAAGGACCGTTGTGGTCTCGCGGGTTACCGAAGAGGAGGGACGGAACCGCGCCGACGCTGCACAATTTGAACGTATTATCCTGACCCGGACACACTTCCCACACGTTCGAGGAGTCAATGTGGATCTCCCCGCTCGGTTGGTGGTATCCGAGGAAACGCCCAGGCAGGATCGGCACTGGGTCCTGCTTGTTGTTGACGTGCATGACCTGGCCCAGCATCAGCGAGTCGACAAAATTCGCGAAGCCCTGGTTGCCGACACGCGGTAGGCCGTATAGGATGGCCCTGACGGAAATATAGGCGGGCAGCTGCAGCCGGAGGTATATGCAATCGAGGAGAGAGAGCGCTGCGCCGAGGGAGTGCCCTACGGTTGTCACGGTAGAGGTGCCAGACGTGCTGATCACGCCCTGCACGGCTGACAGGATTTGCGTGGCAGTCCTGTGGAAAGCACGCAAGTGAGCTCGAGATGACATTCGTAATGAGTGGAACGAGTCTCTCACTGTGCCTGGTCCTGGGCAAATCCACTGTGCACTCCGACTGAGGAGGGTACGCCGGGGAAGAGGGTCGAGTCGAGGCTAGTGCGGGTCACTTTCAAGTCGTTCAGAATGGAGAGGCTAGTGACGTTTCGTTGACGCAACCCATTCACGAGTCAGTTAAACTGCGTACATCCGAGACATGTTAGTTCCTTCATGCGCTACAATGGCCGTGTCCTCGTCTGGGTCGTAGCCCACAAGCCCTGTAGTTTGGCGTTCAAAGCAAAAACGTCATGGATTATCGACGCACGCACAATACGGGATCATGACTCCATCACCTCCGTAATCGTAAATCTGGAAATCAGGAGTCGCGTCGCAGTGCACTAGACGACGCAGTTAGCAACGAGCAAGGAACCAAGTGTGTCTCGGGACACTGGCAGATCTTGGTCCCAGAAAGAGAAATCACCTCCACAGCTCCATGTCAGAATCTGCGATTGATCGCAGAACACCGCGCCGGAATAGTGGGTATACGGATCGTAGCTAGTGACTTGGTCCGGAGAGAGCGGCGAGACGTCCGGTGCTTGGATCACAGTGGCGGACACGAGACCCACAGAAGCCACAAGGGACACCGAGAGAGAAAGCATTGTGCGCAGTGCCGTTTTCCTCTACAGAGAAGAAAAGAGAATCAGATGAAATCACAACGGCAGTGAGCTGGGCCACAGATCAACGCGTTGCTGTCGCTGCTGCTGGTCAGAACAAGCTCGCTCAACAATGTCGAGGTATATTATGCTGTGCTGTATCTCAGTTCCGCGGTGGAATCCGCGGAGAAAGCCTCACTAGCTCGCACGATTCAATTTCGTTGGGCCTACCACACGAGGCCACGAGATTGACGAGTCACGCCGGAGGAAGAGCGGCGTGGATATGTCCGAGTCGCCCCTAATGGCAAATGGTCCACGTCTCCGTTTTATGAAGACAGAAGCGAGAGAATGTTTACAGGACGTTGGTAGCTCAAGAACGGAACCTTCGTTCCCAACGTACAGATGTACCCTCGGAGGACCGGACAGACTCGGGTGTTCGAATGGGAGTTATTCCGTAGATGAGGCGCAATCCGGGTAGTCGGTGGGGGACAGTAGAAGAATGTATGAGTGCACATTCAACGAGTACTTTTGTATAAATGTAAGCCACTTGATGGTGAAAGCGAGACGAGGGTCATTTGTGGATTGGTGTATGGCTTCAGATATCGAGATCGCAAACTCATCAAATCCGAGCACACAACGATCCATGCGACGAAATAGGGCATGACACTGGTCGTCGAGCCGTAGGATACCTAGGGATCAAAAGGGGATGGCAAGAAAGTACAGAAGGCTGCATTGTACTAGAAGACGCAAAAGGACCATTCAATGCGACAAGAACATGGCGCCTTTGTTGCCTATAACGGTGAAATCTCTCCCACCCCATTTCGTCTGGGTCGCTTCCGCGCCGGATGGCAGCTTATGAGTGCCCAGCTCACTAGCGATGAGAACGCTCTTTGCGAGTTTTTCCACCTAATAATAAGAGAAACGGGGGAAGGCATGTGTGACTGTAAGCTCAAACCCCAGACTCTGCTCTTAAAGAACGCACCTCGATCTGGAGACTAGAGCTGACGCACGAGAATACGCTTGTAACTCCTCTAGATCATGTTCGATATCAGCACTATATTTCCTACTTCACCAGCGACATACAAAAGTATGGACTCGCCAAGGCGGCCCTCCGGTCGTTTGACGTTCGCCAACAAGGTAGGACGGAAGAAGATGGTGTCGTTGTAGCCCAGCTCGGCGAGGGCTTGCTCAGTCGAGCCTTTGCTACGTGTATAGAAACTCCTAGATGTGGGATCGGCCCCGACCGCCTGGCAATTGGTGAGGCGGTCAGAACGCCGAGCACTCGTGATATGATGGCAAAGTCAAAGTGCTGGGAAAGGAGGGACATACAGAGATGTACACCAATCGCTGGTCCTTGTCTACCTTCGCGGCTTTCGCTGCGTTGACGACATACCTGTGCACGACATGAGAGAAATCCTAAAGGAGGGGCTTTACGCACTCCTTGTCGACCTTCGTGAAAATTTCCTGTGAACTCGCAAGTTTGAGGGTCGTACCCAACCTACGTGCAGTGGTTCATAGTAAGAAAAGATCAAGAAGCGAAGAGAGGGACGCACGCAACGAAGACGACATCCCAGTTGCCGTCTCTCAGCCCCGCCTGGTCTAGCCGCTCAAAGTCGATGACCTTCTGCTCGAGCTTCCCTTTCGCATGCGCAGACAGCTCTTCGGCGGGCGTCACGCGCCTCCCCGCTTCGCAGACGCGCGAGAAATTCGGAGACGCAATAAGCTCGCGCAAGAGGTGTTGACCAGTCTGGCCAGTGGCCCCGAATATGAGTGCAGTTTTCGGAGCTTTTGTAATATAGACGTAATGAGTTCGAATCTCACAAGCAAAATGGAGGGAAAAAAGAGGACGCTTGATCGCTAAGTGAAGCTAGTGAAGGCTCACCTTGCATTTGTTATTTCGCTCAAGATTTCGTTTGTCGGGACGCTCAGGCTGACACGCACAGCGGTGCGGAGAACCGAGTTCGTTCCACGTACCACATAGTTACGACAGGCTGACAAACCACTCCGCTTAGCTCAGATCCTTCACGTCTCTTCCCCCTCGCATTATTAAGGCTTTATTGTACTAGGCTGGTGCTTCTGACCTTCCCTGGGCTTGACTATTCTCTCATCCTTTGCAATGGTTATGTCAAAAATTGAAGCATGGCCGACTTGACTCATATCACTTTGCGTTTTAAGAGAGGGAATTTCCGTAAAACTGGGAGGTCGTTGCCAACCGGTTAGGGCCATTTAGGGGCGATTAGGCGCCCGTGCATCTTACGGATGAATCGATGGAGGTCCGTGCGCGGCGGAAACGGCAGTCACGCGTTAACCTTTCAAGAACTAAACTGAAGCTCGGGCTATCTTCCGCCGTGTGGCATCGACCTACCGAGAACACAGTATGAAGTACTCTTTGAGTCCGACCTTTCTTCTTCCGCCCCGCAAATCGCCTTCATGCGACATTCTGAAACTCGCTCGCACGTCTACATTGCACTTTGATAGATTTGTACGGCAAAGTGGTAAAGAACGACAACAAAAGAATGAATAATGGCTAACGAATGGTATATCCCCCTCATACGCGGGGTCTCGATGCAGACAAATAACAACCATCCTTATTTTCAATACATTATGTGCCGTTTGGCTCGCTTGTGGCGCAGAGAGGCACGGCGTAGGGAATCTGGAGCTACGTCGCCACGCTTGGATGTGGTAGAATTGTTCGCGGTACTTGAAACGCTCCTGTATGGGTCGCACACGTTCGGGTCGTTGTACTGCGACGGGTCCTGAGTGAGGTAGCCGAGCCTAAGGCCCTCCAGATATGACCTTTGAAAGTACTACCGTTTAGCCCCATTCTCTAACATTACAAAAGGCCTTTACCATTGGGTCACGAGAGGATTCGTCGCCTCGAGTTTAAAGCTCCAGAACTGTGATGTATTGTATATGTAACCGATCCGGTCAGCAGGAAGGTAAAAGGAACGCACGAGCCAACCAGCACCCTGACTATATGCTAACTTCTGCGCGTCCGCCCACTTCTTCAGGAAGTCGTCTGTGGCATTAAACTGAGTAGATAATGCCCACTCGCCAACCCACATAGGTGTGTCATTCACGTCCGCATCGTCCTGGAGAACCGGGCGGTCTATAATAAGGCGCAGTCAGAGGGAGTGCAGAAAAAATGGATATGCATGCAGCAGACGCACTGCATATATCCGTCAGATAAGCGTCTGGGTTGTCAGCTGCGACGCCCTGCAAGATGAACACTGAGCATACGCAAGTGACATTGGCTGTTCATCAACGTACCCCAAAGCTGTGAGAAGAAATATCAAAAAAATTGTCAGGCTGCAGTTACGCTGGGAGAAAGTCGAGCGAACCTATAGTACAAATGATGGTCATATGCCTGAGGGCCCATGGCGGCCGCTGCAGGGTTTGCAGGGTTATTGTACTGCCAGAGGACGTCCATAAAGCTGAAACCGGTTCTTCGTTAGGATGTCTCATGGGACTATGACGGAAAGACCAACTTGGTAGTAAGCGGAGATCTTCCCACACATGCATCTAAGTTCAGAAATCCGAGTTCGACTTCCAGTTCGACCAATATGGGAATGGCTTCTATTAGAGCCTGGACTACAGCAGATCCCGTGCTGAAGATCCCTGAATCATCACCACCGCACGCGTCGGTAAGACGTCCGCTCAGATCTGCAACGCTCGAGGCGCTATAGGGTGGGAGAGCCGGAACTTCTGGCACTTCTATTCCCAGAAGCATCTCAGTAGCGCGCACAACCTGGACGAAATTCTTCTGGACTGTGAAGGAAATTAGCGTGCATAATTCGGATACAGAGCTAAGGTTGAGAAGTGCATACAGTCGCCGTAGCCAGGTGTCAGAGAAGCGTTCATGATGGGCTCATTCACGGCTTCAATGGCAAATACGCTCTTGAAGTTCGGGTGCAGATGTGAGAGGAACGTCATCACGGAGGTCCAAGTAAGCGCACGGCCGTAGTTATAGTCCGTCTAGCCCCGTAATTAGAATTGCGGACATTAAAAATCGCGAAGGCCACCTACGTAGAATTGAACAACATCGGTACAGCTATATGAACGAGGAGGATACGGTTCCCTGAGTAACAATTATGAGAGCTTGGATGAGTACCCACTTTCCGGCGAACATTTGGCCCGGCGTCTGGACACCAGGAAGAGCATGGTGATCCAAGATAACTTGCATTCCGGCATCGAGAAGCCACTGAAGACCTTCAGCCTGACAACCCGAAGTTAACTTCGTGCGTAGCCAAGAAACGCAAAACCAACCAAAAACTTTATTCCGCCACGAGGGTAGTGCTCCGTGTCCCTGTCTACGAGCGCCTCAACAATCCAATAACCGAGCTGGAAGAACATTTAGATCGTTTTGGGGGCAACATACGACACTGATGTACTCACGGGAACACGAACAGCATTTATCCCAGCATTTTTGAGCGCAGTCACGTCGTCTTGCGTAAACCAGGTGGCCCTTGGCGACGGCATTATCAGTTCGAGAGCCGAGAACCCAACCAAAAGTAACCATACCAGTGCTGTGCGAACTTTTGGTCCGCAGTATCAGGATAAGCGGCCACAAGAGCGCTGCGTATATCAGTTATTAACTGCTTTTGGACGGGGTGCAGTTACTCACGATTCCGAGGCGATGCAAGTTGAGCAATCGTTACAGATTTGGCCACCCATAGCCACCCATTCTGGTCACAAATGCTGTAAGTGAGCGGCACGTGTCCTCACTACGGAAAAAAAAGGCGGACAAACCTACTGGGAGCATCCATGGTTCGAGGAGGAGCCTGGAAGGGTAAATTGAGACGCATTGATGTGCTAGCAAATCGCGAAAACTCACCAAGAGCCTAGATTCACACCGTAGATCTTGTCGGGGGATGCACCGGCAAGAGTCGCTCTGAAGAAACAAAAGGCAGAAACTAAAAGAATGAGGAACTGCATTGGGGCTGCGCTCAGAGCCTCTGGACGGAGAAAGGGAAAGTGAACTAGATAGAGACGAGTCTCATCAGTTTTATAACGCTGGGACGGTGCATAATACTGTATGGAGGTGCACGTCACGCCATACCCGATTTGGGATTTTAAGACTAACTAAGAGTATGAGGTTTAGCCGATTACAGGTTGCAGCTTCCATATTTCCGTGAGTTTCATGAGATGTTGCCTTGTAAGTTACGCCCAAATAGACGAAGATATAAAATGTGTGGGTTCATTGATTGGAGCATCGAGGTTGCGGTTTAGCGTATTTTTGCCGCAACAGCTGCAACAGTGCCAGCTCAGCCTTGCAGGAAAAGCGGCAAGGTCTCTGCAAGAGAACTACGTCATCGCATCATTGACGTTTTCCCATTTTTGGACGTGGCCGCTAGGTGCTGGCGCTGGCGGCCACATAGGCAAGTGCTTCCTTATTTGGTTCCGTAACTCCAACTCAAACGCCTCTGAAATTGTACACTATTCCTGCAGAAGCACAAACTCGCAACTGCAACAGGGGTGTTCTTTGATAATAAGTGCGGGTTTTGTGGCTTGAAGAAGGCGGCATCTGTTGCCAAGGCAAACAGGGATAACCTCGCCTTGTCTTCCCCCGCTTATGTCCAGACTCAAAAGTAGCTGTTTCAGGCTCACTGGAGAATGAAGATAAAATCACAAAAGTTAGGTGCCATCGCCGCTTTCTGGAGCAGAGGCAGGTCCATCGACAGGAACTTTTGAGCTCTAGTTTCCGTCCTCATAGGAAGCATGCACAACAATGTCATCAAAGCGCCGATACATCAGAGGTGGGGTTTAATCTTTACACGACCGAGGAGCGGCGTGATGCCGAGAAGCATCGAGTAACACACAGCTAAAGCCTGGGTTCTTTGCAAGAGGTAGTCTCGTTGAAACATCAAGGCCAGATTGACAACGAGTAGGCGGTTTGTCGACCAAAATTTACTTCTTTCCAGCATCAGGAAGCACCACCAGTGGTCGGTTGCAGGAGATAACACGAGACACTTCTCGCGGGCTTAACAGACTTACGGTAACCCCCGCAACCGCGGGGCGACGCGCGAACCTGGATGAAACACCGAGAACTTACAGAAATATTGCCGATGATTCCATGGCCAATCGCAAATGTCGCCTTGCAATTAGCGGTGGCTTCTCGGAAGCCGTCGGCTCCCGTTGTCGTGGCAGTATCCATAGCGAACGAAGGGCCGCAACTATCGGTCTGTCTATTACGGTGAAGGTATTAGACAATCGAATCTCATTCAAGGGGCACACCGGAGCCTGGTCCGGAGGCATTTGGTACGATATCTGCCTTGACCTTCCGTCGTCATCGTATTCCTGCGCCGACATCAGTATTGCAGATTCAAGTTAGCTGCATGTGCAGAAGAAGTAGCCGAGTCAAACACAGGCATTTGGTTCAATCTAGATGCCTGCGAAGTCCAGGCAAGGAAACTGTCGGTCTCGCATCGCTGGGGACACGCGGACGATGTATACGATCGACTAAAGGTATTGAGAGTTGGCTCGAAGGATTGACTCTGTCGAAATCTATGTTTGCGCGATATGTCAGCCAGGCACGTGTAAACCGCGTGATGTGCGTTGTACGTCGTAGCGCGATATTTTACCATCTCTACTTGGGTAGGGGCGAACAGTCAAGGCTGCCTGGTAATATTTACTATTTTTTTTGTCGCGCGCATCCAATTCGTTTACAATGACTCTGTAGTGACTCTGTCCGATGGACGCCGGCGGCCCTATTGACTTTATGGAACCGTGACCTTGACCGTGACTATCATCCTTCAGTCCCCTTAGAATTCGAATTCCTTACGTATTCTCAGACCATTCTAGCTCCCTTCTCGACCTGCCAGTCTGCGACTCCCACTTCTTGCTGGCCTACGCTATCTCCCTGCCTAGCAGTACTGCTATTCTCACCTCAATGTACTAGTTGGTACTGCGAGGTTTCAAGTGTCGTCCAAGGATGGCTACATAGGTAGTAAGTGGTGAGGCCTGTGAGATGTCTGTCGCCGGCTGGGCTGCAGCTGAGAACGATCTTAGGGTGTGTAAGTCGAGAACCCTGCGATTATATAGCTTCGCCATTGACTAATCTCTCCACTTTGTCACAGCCGTG
Organism: Lactarius tabidus; assembly: GCA_963281015.1. Lineage (NCBI taxonomy): Eukaryota > Fungi > Basidiomycota > Agaricomycetes > Russulales > Russulaceae > Lactarius > Lactarius tabidus. Next base: position 2,630,890 of record OY725475.1, on the reverse strand, counting down.
TTAGATCTTGACGTGCGGCCAAACCCGCGACACATCTTTCACTTTGCGTTCGGAGATAGAGAGGGTCCTGGTACGCGGCGACATCGGAATTCGCGTGATCAAAGAACCAACAAAACTGAGGGTCCGTTCATCGCCGCACAGTGCGACGTATTTCAACTCCTTAGTCCCACATATCTCCTTCTGAGCGGCAGTCCATCATCGTGTAAATAAATAGTAACGAGTCCATGCGACACTCTGAAACCACATCTATATTGAAGTCTAATAGATGTGTACGAAAAAGTCAAGAACGACAACATTAGAATGAATGGTAGCTGACGAAAATGCCGTTTGGCATGCCCTTTGAGAAGATAAGCACAGCTTAGGGTATCTGGAGTTAAGTCGCCGTGCTTCATAGGGTAGAATTCTTGGCGGTATTAGAAACGTTTCTGTATGGGGCGCATACGTTCGGGTCGTTGTACTGCGACGGATCCTGAGTAAGGTACCCGAGTTTAATGCCTTCTAGGTATGACCTATAAAAGTACCACCGTTGAGCCCCATTCTCTAACATTATAAAAGCTTTTACCATTGGGACGCGAGGGAACCCGACGACTCGGCTTTGAAGCCCCAGAACTGTGATGTAGTGTGCTTAGCCGATCTTACCACGAAAGGAAAAGGGACACACTATCCATCCGAGAGTCTCATTACTATAAACTAGCTTCTGCGCGTCCGCCCACTTCTTCCGAAAGTCGTCTGTTGCATTGAACTGAGTAGCTAACGACCACTCGCCAACCCACACAGGTGTGTTATTGAACGCTGTATCGACCTGGAGAAGCTGGCGGTCTACAATAAGGCGCAGTCAGATAGAGGGTGGAAAATGGACACGACGCAGTGGACGCACTGCATATATCCGTCAAATAAGCCTCCGGGTCGTCAGCTGCGACGCCCTGCAGGACGAACACTGAGCACACGCGAGTGAAATCGATTAGAAATCATCATACCCCAAAGCTGCGAGGAGAAATAGGTCAGACTGCAGTGATTCCAAGAAAAACCTGAGCGAACCTATAGTACAAATGGTGGTCATACGCCTGAGGACCCATGGCGGCATCTGCAGGGTTTGGGGGGTTATTGTACTGCCAGGCGTAGTCCATGAAGCTGAAACCGCTTCTTCGTGAGCGTGTCTCACAAAAATAAGATGGAAAGACCGACTTAGTAGTAAGCGGAGATCTTCCCGCACATGCGCCCAAGTCCAGAAATCCAAGGTCGCATTCCAGTCCGGCCAATATGGGGATGGCTTCTATCAGAGCCTGGACCACAGCAGATCCCGTGTTAAAGATCCCCGAATCATCATCACAACCGGACGCGTCGGTAAGACGTCCGCTCAGATCTGCAACGCTCGAGGCGCTATAGGGTTGGAGAGCCGGAACTCCTGGCACTTCTATTCCCATAAGCATCTCAGTAGCACGCACGACTTGGACGAAATTCTTCTGGACTGTTAAGAAGATTAGGGATTAGAATTAAAAGGCAGATCAAGTGTTGAGAAGTGCATACAGTCGCCGTAGCCAGGTGTCAGCGTAGCGTTCATGATGGGCTCATTCGCGGCTTCAACGGAAAAGACGCTCTTGAAGCTCGGGTGCAGATGTGAGAGGAACGTCATCACAGAGGTCCAAACAAGCGCGCGTTGGTAGTTATACTCCGTCTAACCCTGTGATAAGAAATGCAGACATTAAAAGGCATGGAGGATACCCACGTAGAATTGAACATTATTGGTACATCTATATGAACGCGGATAACAGAATTGCCTGAGTGAAAACCATGAAAATTTGGATGAGTACCCACTGTCCCGTAGACATCTGGTTCGGTGTCTGGACACCAGGAAGAGCATGGTGGTCCAAGATAACTGCTATTCCAGCATCACGAAGCCACGCCAGACCCTCTACCTGACAGCTCGAAGTCAATTTAGCTCAGTAGCCAAGACATGCAGAACCAACCAAAAACTCCATTCCGCCGCGGGGGTAGTGCTCCGTCTTCCTATCCACGAGTGCTTCAACAATCCAATAACCGATCTAGAAAGATATTTAGAAAGTTTGGGAGGCACGGGTAATTGTCGACACTGATGCACTCACGGGAATACGGACGGTGTTGATCCCGGCCTCTTTGAGAGCAGTTACGTCGTCTTGAGTAAACCAGGTAGTCCTTGGCGACGACGTCATTAGTTTGAGGCAAGAGAACCTAACCACAAAAAAAAATACCGTACCAGTGATTTGCGAACGATTGGTCTGCAATATCGGGATGAGCGGCCACAAAAGCGCTGCACAGCTCAGTTATTGACTACTTCAGACGGGGTGTTGTGGCTCACAATTCCGAGGCGATGCACGTCGAGCAGTTGTCACAGATTTGACCACCCATGGCCGCCCATTCTGGTAACAAATGTGACAGGTGAGCGATACACATCCTCACTACGGAGGAAGGCGGGCGAACCGCTTGGGAGCATCCACGGTTCGAGGACCAGCCTGAAGAGTAAATTGAGACCCGTAGATGTGCCAGAAAATCGCGAAAATCACCAAGAGGCTATGTTGACACCATAGATTTTGTCGGAGGGCGCGCTAGCCTGAGCAAGAGTCGCTCCGAAGAAAGCGAAGGCCGAAACTAAAAGAAAGAGGAGCTGCATCGCGCTCTGGAGAGAGGGGGTTGTGTACTGGGATGAGACGGGCCTCATAGCTTTTTATGTACGGTTGGGCAAGTAGATCGCCATGATACCCGTGGATATTCGTCACGCCATAGCTGATCGAGATCAATGAAGATTGAGGCTTAGCCGAGTATCCGAGTCGATCATCGCGTGGCGATTGCAACTTCCATATGTCTTGCGCTTAAAATTTAGGTGAAGGTACAAAACGTATGGATTCATTGGTTGAGGCCTTGGGTCATACTCGTTCAGTGGGACCTTGCAGAAAGTGTCGCAACCGCACAACTTGTACTGCTGAGAAAAGTGGCGATATTTCTCCTGTCGGCTATGGCTGTCTTGTTCTTTGTGTTTCGGTTGCATCCCAGGGTCCAGGGCATAGACTTGGCATAGACTTTACAGCAGAGTGTCCAACCGGCCTTACCCATTTACCGAGGTGGGATAAGAAAGCACCTGGGCCTACCAGTTGCCGTCGCGCATGCCCTGTTAGAGACCAACCGAGAACACCGAGTGACACCTTGAGTGACACACAGCCAAAAACAGGCACTGCAATCATTTGCAAGAGAATGCGTCGTTGAGACAGGAGATGCCAAGGCTGGAATGACGAGTAGGCAATTTGTTGATCAAAAGGTCAATTTCTCTCCAGCCGCAGGGTCGGTCGAGAAGGATCGGTGGCGGGAGATGGTCAGTTCGAGACACTTCTCACGTTCTTAACAGACTTACTCCCACAGTCGCTGGGATGCATCAGTTTGGATTGGATTGAATATCGAGAGTCGTAGACTCCTGTTTGTGTCGCCTTACTGGACCAGGGCTGCGTCAAACTGGTAATACCGTGGACCATCGCATCTCATTTGATGGCTAGCTCTGAATCCGCGATTAGCGGCATCTCCAACCACAGCTCACGTTCAATCCAAGAGCATGCCTTGAATTTCACGCACGTTGTCAGGCAGGCTCAACTTCTCTCTCGCCTCCTTCGCTCACACCTCGATCTCGGTCGAGTGGACCCCCGCAGACACCCACCCTTGCACCCACCTGAGAGGCTACTGCCAAGCCGCCTTCCACGCACAACAAGAATGCGTGCAGCTGACGGACGAGCAACAGGAGACGAGAAATGTCCTCTCAGCAGCATACCAAAAAGAAATATCCCAAGCAGAAGCGTACGAGCAATGGGCACGCGAATGTCACACCAAACCACGCCCATCGCTCGCCTACCGTCACTCCCTCCTGAACCCCCAGACGGAAATAACCACCCTCTGTGGATGGCGTACATTAAAGATGAGCCCTCCCATTCTTCCTTCTGCACAGCCCTATGCCTTGCGGTAGGTCGCTCCTTCAGAGGTCCTTTGAATACACACGTCGCTTCAAGCGCAACCTTGAATCACTCGACGTCATCTGTGAATGCGGATCCGAAGGGCGCACCCTAGCCCACATCATATTCGACTGTAAGTTGTTCTCACGAGCAAGAGACGAAGCCCAAATTGACAATTGGCAAGTTCACCCCTCCCTATACGACCTTTTCGAGTTGATCGACGGAGCGAAACAACTCTTCAAGTTCCTATACCCCAGCCGCGCACAAACCACCCAGGATCCCCTGGCTTCCTGGCACCCCTAGAGTAGACCCACGTACCAATGGATGGTACTGGGATGATAGCGTTACATGACATGTTCACCAGTCTTTGGCCGCACCAGGCCCAAAGCCATCGCATCTAGCCCCAACCTAGCCTGCCAGGCCGACCTGTTTTTGTCGTAGCTACGTGCCCTGTGCAGACCACGTTTAGAAGCAGCTGAGTCAAAGAAATGAAGCATCATCCGGTATTTGTTTTGATCTTCGCACCTGCGAACTCTAGGAAAGGAAAAGGTCGGTTTCGCATCTCTGGGGACACGAGTGATTATTCTTGGTATTAGTAGTACGGCCATCCGTATTGGTCTCGTTTCTTTCCAAACAATCAAGAGCTTTCAAGCTTCAAGGCTCACCAAGTCCTAGTCTGGGAACCACATCATGACCTGGAAGAATGTGTGTGCAGAAAGATTCTGAGCATTCCTGGCCGCAGCAATAGTTTTGACCCATGATGCATGCATCAGCAAAATAATATTTAATTGATAACTGATTACGAAATGGTAATTTCTTATGAATGATTGTGATTGATTATGATATACCTATTAATATGATAATCTATTATAATCATCGATAATTCTCCAAAGGATCCACTGGCCAACTCGTAATGGCTCATGAGCCATTGTGATTCTCATGTCCATCTCGTATTCGGGAAAGTTCTTGTAAATCTCGCATGCTTCACACATGGTCAGGGAGCTGGATCAACATGAATTATAGATCTGCAAAGCCTGCAGCAGTGACCAACTCGACATCGTTGTTAGCAGCTACAAGATCATCGTCATTCTCTTCTCTGACACCCTCATCTTCATCATCACTCTCGTCACCTTCCTCTTCACCCTCATTTCCTTCTCTTGCTGGCTCGTCGGGGTCTTCATCACTGTCACCATCTTGTGCCGGTGGCTCTTCCTGTAGGAGCGTATGCTTGTCAGCAAGCAATACCTCATTGCATTGCCGAGTTGCCATATGCCCGACCCCCCCTCCACGGTACCGCATAAAAAGATCCCGATCGGAAAACCTGGGGCAAGATAGACTGAGTTGTTGTAAGAGAAAAGCTTTGACACTTACATTGCAACATAGTACGTGGGATACTCCCCATCCAGATCAGAGTCTGGTATAGCAATAGACTGCCTGGTCAATAAATCCTTTGTCCTAATGGAGGCGAAGTCTGGGATCAGGTGCACCATCCGTATGACTTCCCTGGGATCCAGGAACCCAAAAGCGGGCCCATGTACGTCAGTATCAGGCAGAAACCCAACCTTGTGCAGCTGCCGCGCTCTCCAACCACTCTGTCCGTCAGGAGAGTCGAAACCTAACCATCGAACCAAGAGGACATCCATCTGTGAAGGGGAACTAAGGCCTGCCTCCCCTTCAGTCCTCTCGCACACCATGAAGTGGTATATTCCGATTATTCTTGCGTGCCAATACGGAAACGCTGCGCGACCACCCACTCCCTCTTCATGTGATAGGACCATGATGTCCGCGTGCGCGTGGGGTTTGGCGGATTCTTCCATCCTGCGGCCATCGTATGTCGTCGACCTGAACCGAATGGTCTTGTGATCATACATTCGGTTTTGATCGATGATGATCTTGTCACGTTCATAGCTTGAGAAGGACTCCTCATCCCCGTCATATGGTCGCCCTTTGATGCGCGAGTATAGATGGTCAAGAAGGCGAGGTCGAAAATCCTGTGTGAACACCTGTGTTACTAGCCAACAACAGACAAAGAGCGTCCACTCACATGAAGAGCAGGATCTCCCTGGTTTTGTACCAGCCAACTGGTGAGGTCTTTTACCGTCGCTGCCTTGGGTATCCAATAACGTTCACTTGAGCTGCTCGGCGTGTCTCCATACTCAAGGAGTGGTTGTTGTGCTGGTACAGGAACAGGCGGATTTTGGTTTTTGTTGATTAACTCTAGCATAGCGACGTAGAATCGTCGGCGGCATTCTTTGGAAGTGATCTGGCTAATGTAGCCACGATTTTTGTTCGATATCCTGTACCACATCCTAGATAAGCGATGGGCAAGTTCGCTCTGTTGTGACTAATTAAGCATGCGATTGGGGATATGGGTGGACTTACGGTCTGGGTACTATATGAATCTGTCGTCCCATATTCCCTGATTGTCGGCACATAGTCTGGGATACAATGAAGCTTGAAGGTCGCAGTGTTGAATGATTTGTCCTTGACGCCAGCAGTTTTTCTCTGTCTCGTGCCCTTGCCGCGCTTTGCTTGCTCTTGTTGGCGTGAGGTACGAGCGCGTGTTTCTCGTGGAAGTTCTCTTGTCTTGTATCGGGGGCACGTTATAGTGGCGAAGTCCCGTATTGCCTGGCAGAGGGCAGTGCCAACAGTCTCCATCATATCCAACGTTGTATCGGTGTGTAGGCGTAATTTAGCATAGCCGTGCCAAGTCGCAAGCAGGAATATTAGTTCTTTGATGCTCCTGTCGTCCTCCACTGGAAATAGCCCGTCAAACGCAGGAATCGCGCACTGTTACTGATGTCACACAGACTTGGATCGTACTGTCATGTAATGGAGTACGTACCTGTAATATATCTTCATAGTCTCGAGCGGCGAGTTTGCTCAGCTCTGAAACCTTTTTTGGTAACTTGCGGATGTTGGGACTGAAAGTGGGTGTGTTACGAAACCTGGGATGATACAAAGAAGTATTCAGCGTCATGCGGCTACGAGATACTGGCCTTACCTGTCATCGAGAATTCCTACAAGTTCTGTTCCCTTGCCTGGGATCGCATAGAGCATTCTGATTAGATGGTTAATGATCGACTTCCACACGCCAAGTTCAATCTCGTGAAGGAGGTCCACAACAAAAAGGTTGTGGTAGTCCTGTCCTACGCTGACAAGCACATCGGAAAATGCGTTCTGATAAATGTGTTAGCAAGTCCGAGTCTTAACCGCTTGGGATGGATACTTGCCCGAGTAGGTACCATGGAGCGATCGTTGAGATGTTTTTGAACTCCCTTGCTTGTTATGGCCAACCCCTTCTCGAACATAGCCTTGCGTGCCTCCTCAATGGCTTGACGTCTTTGAGCATTGTCGATACGAGGCCTACGTTTTCGAGCATCTGACCGGGTACCCACGCCAGGTATCTTGTTCTTTTTGATTAAGCACCGCGGGCAAGGGGCAGCCCCAAGGTTCCTGATTGTAGATAATAGTGCCCTTATCTTGTATCAGCGTTGCGGCAGTGACGACCTGGTTGATGTGACTTACTTTTCTGGGTAGTCAGCGGAATATGTGATAATACGAAGGAAGAATACTCGCTCTATGCCATCAGAGCATCGTATTGCTAGTCCGTTGGTAGAACCCTCGATAAATTCCTTGTCTAGCAAGAGGTCCCACACAGCGTGCATGAGCTCGCGCTTGCAGTGGACCTCAACTTCCGCCTTTGGTACTCGCTTTGTCTTTTCTTGATACCGGCTGGTAAAGTCTCCGCCGAGCTGCAATGAATATTAGTGCGATGCATTGTCGGTTAGTCATGTTAGGACCTACTGAGGGAACGTAGGCGAGGTGGTGAACCGCGTGGCATGATGGCTTCATTCTCTCCTGCTTGGATTGGTTCGCAAACATCAGATATACCGGCCATACTGAAGCTGACCCGAAACTTGTTAGTTGCGCGGAATCCGAGGCCAGCATGAGCTGGAGCGCTATGCGCTCCCTGCTGTCGCCTTCTTGCCGAGGGAGTTCGTCGACCTCCATCTGTGACCGTATCATCGCATCTGCAGTGTAAGTGTCAGCGTAAATTCGCTCGTGTTTGTCTGGATCCAGGGGGTCTGAGTGCCAGTGCATTGTGTAGGGCGTGAAGTGGAATGTCTCGGCGGAATTGGACCCACACACAGTTCTAACGATGTCAGTAATTCGTCGATGAAAGAAGCCATGTATTGGTAGCGTTGGTGCGTTGTCCTCCGAGGTAACTGGCATCCCTTCCACTGGGAGGCGGATGTGAACTGTAGACTCTCGCCATCCTTCCCCCGTCTGAAAGGGATGCGCATCGCCCTTCAGGTAATTGTCCAGGCGCACATTTTCGGAGTGAGCATTGAAACCCTCCATCTCCTCGCGACTGAACCTGGTGTCTTGCATTATCGTGGCCACTGAGGTCGCGTGCTCCTCAGATTTCAGATCCATTCCAGAGAAGTACGTTGCCATGTATAAGGCGACACTTAAGTTAGGAAATGGCGCAAAGGGGTCGGCAGGCATACCGCGGGATATCTCGTGCATCGCATCCGTACGGATGAGGATTGGCCGAACTTCCAACGATGGCGAGTCACATATGAGCTCCAGCTTCTCCTCATGCTTTGGGATCCAGGTCGGCGTGCGTGTGTATCGTCGGAATATACCGAGTTTATTAGCGCGTGTCTGGAAAGGATGCGGTCGAAGATCCGGCGGAGGTCTTTCGATGATCTCCGGAGTAGTCGAGCGATCATCGCGCTCAGATGGTGTAGGCAAACGGGGTGGTACGTGAGCGAGTGACATGTCGCCATGAGGGACGTAATCTTCGAGGTAGCGTGGTAGACGGATGGGGCGTCCTGATCGTTTCGACCGTACTACAGGTGGGGGGGACGGTGATCCCGGTGGACTTTCACCCGAGGGCGCTGTATTCTGTGAAAGTCATGATCCCGATGCAGGAAGACTTCAGATGGCATACCTCGCCTGCATTACTGCCAGATGGTCCTGGCTGCTCTTCGTCATCTTCATCCAGCCCTCCAATACGGGGTCGTTTGTGTCCTGGGTTGATCTCTGGTTCTTGACTGGACGGCCTCGTTCCCGGCGATCCCGAACTTGTCCACCTTTTTCTGCAGGCTCTTGCGTGTTTGCCAAGCGAGACGCTGCTGGCAAACGACTTGCCGCAGCGCAAGCAAGGGTGTCTCATTTCTTGAGGTCTGCCAATGTCAGTGATACTGGTGGTGAGAGCGAAGAATACCACGATTGTCTTGAGCAGCATGCAGGAGCAGCGCACCTGTCAAGGCCGATCAGCGACAATATGGATCTATAAAAAGTTGAGCACTGTCCTTCTGTCTGCGCATGGCCCTTCCCAACTCCACCACTGGCATTGAATTGAACTTGAACATGGGCACGGCCTCACCAGGGTTGCCCATGGTCGCTCTATTGCTCGTTCCTGCGAACATAAGCAGAGTAGTGAGTATTTCTGTATCTTCCGTAGAGTAAATGTACTTACTTGTCGCAGACGTTCAACCTGATCCCCTCCCCTGCCTCCGGCACAGGAGAAGGCGGTGGCGTCGGTACGGTGGGCCTACTGACGGAGCCCCCGCCATCCACCGGCGTCGAGGGCGTGTGCAAGGAGAAAGAAAAACCCGCGACTCCGCGTGCAGTGGACAAGCTGCCTCTGCAACGCACCCCGAAAAGGGGGCCAACTCCAAGCCCTCGGTTCACTCCAAGTCCTCGGTTCAAAGCCAGCGCGCGCCCGCGCAGGCTGCCTCCGCTGCGTGCCCCTGAGAACCTCCTGAAGAGGGCAAATGCTGAGGCTGCCAAAGCTGAGGCTGCCAACGCGGAGGCAGGACCATCTCGCCTCGTGGTCACCGGATCACCACAAGTCGTTGCTGGTCAAGATTTGTTAGTCCTTCCTCCCATGCCAAGGGAGGTATTCGATGAACTCACCAGCATGTTCGACGACGTCGACAGCTCCCGCACAGAACCGGAAACGAGTGACGAGGGGGCTAAGAGGCGCAAGTGCGGTTGGGAACTCGAGTAACTAGTGATGCCATTGTTATGTCCCGAATACAAATTTGACGACGCCGACAGCTCCCACACGGAACCGGAAACGAGTGACGAGGAGGCTGAGAGGCGCAAGTACGTTAGGATCTCGCGTAAATAGTGATGCCATTGTTATGTGTCCCGAATACAAAATCTGCGGTCTTATCTATGAAGACGTTCCCCCATGGTCCATCAACTGTTGGACAACGTCTTCAAGTTATCATAAGTAGGGTGCCAGCTGACAGGTAAACCTTGTACTTACCGCGATGCGTCGCGCCCCCGTCGACCTTCGCCTTCGCTTTGAGGGCAGCCCACTTCCCTCGAAGCTGTTCGGCAGTCCACGTGCTCCAACGCTCATCGATTAGCTCGGCCCATGGAATGTTGTTTTCGTGGTCGAGATTCAAGCGCGCGATTCTAAGTGGTCAGAATAATTCAGATTATTTAACGAAAACTTACTTCTTGACGAGCGTTTTGGCGTCGGTGTCACGCCAGCGAGTCCTCCCGCCACTCTTCGCTATCCACTTATCCCGGCATTGGTCGCGTGTCCGAGTCCCGTCCAAACGTTCCGATACCATCTTCCAGAACTTGGGAGTATTATCGGGTGTTTTGCCCTCCTCTTCCAGTACTTGCATGACTTGGGTGAGGCGAGCCTCCTCCTCTTCAGACCATGGACCTGTATTATCGTCAGCAATCAGTCCGTCGAGTAGAATAACGTGGGCATACCTTTGCGTCGTGTATCACGAGGTACCAAGTGCCTATGATACCTGTTGCGACAGGCAGCGGCAGAACGTTGCATACCGCGACTGATCTCATACCAATCCAAACGTTGATCGAAAAACCTAAACAATGTGAGCAGGATCTAATGATCCTACATACGTGAACCACTCACTTCTTCAGTCTCAAGTCCTCTTTGTCGGACCAGTCCCCTTTGTCCCGGTATGGATCGAATAATAATTGGGCATGGTCCAGCACCGAACGTACGCGCCTACCTGGAACCGCGCGAGCTACGTCGGACTGTTACTTAGACAAAGTAAAGTGGTGTTGCAGAGACAACGTACTGATGTCCTCCCAGAATCCATCCCGCTTCGCAACACCTAGCACGATGTCCTCAAGGTCTTCTTGACTGATCCCAGAGGCCTAGGAAATACCGTGAGGACGTGCGCGCTATTGGCGAGTATCGTCTCACCGCCCGATATCGACTAAGCGCGTCTTGCACGCACTCCGTTTCCACAGGTGTGAACTGTCCCTCGCGACACGAAATACCTGATATATGAATCAGCGACGAAGCGTACGCGAAGACGTTTGTTCTCACCGTGTAGTCGGAACTGGTCACCAGTCCACCACTTCGTTGCGAGCATCTCCGCGTGCTCGTTGGACGGGGAAGTCGCGTGAGTCGTGCTACCGACGGAGCTCATGTCCTGCAGGATTGTTACGACTTAGTTACTGATTTCAAGCGTTATTAACGCGACTTAGCTACTATACTATTGATTCAGACACGTATTGACTACTAAATGTAAGGTAGCGCGGTAGACTAAGTGGAAGATGAGATGGAGAGAAAAGAGTGTTCGGGAGTGTCCGAGCGGTATATTATACTGGGCCACTCCGCACCTGTCCCAAAGAGCACGTGCACGGAATGAAGCGTACCGGATCATATCCCAAAAGAGTGCTCGGAGACTTCCGATTTACCGGGCCGGTTCATGACCCGAATGAGACTGCGGGAGTCTCCGAGTGTCGCGTTGTATACCGGACCGTGCACGTGCTCTTTGGGACAGGTGCGGAGTGGCCCAGTATAATATACCGCTCGGACACTCCCGAACACTCTTTTCCTCTTTCCTCGCACATCCCATCTCCACGCATCACACATCTATATTACTGTAGCACGACTTGTAGTACGTAGCGTGTAGACCCAAACAAATGACGTTTGTTGGCGCAAGGCGATGAACCACGCTCAATGACGACCAGTGTAAGTGGAGCTTTCAAACGAGGCATACAATAAATTTACGTGGAATCTCGCTACAGTACGGACCCTACAACGCGGGCTCCCCACATGTGGGGGGTGTGACCCCTTGATGTAAGTGCTTAGCCAAAGATATTTGAGCAGGCGGGGTTCTCAACGTCCCCCCCCCCATTCTTTCTAACCACGACCAATGACAGAGTTTTCGGTGAGTCCAGTGTAATCCCTCTTGGCTGTTGGGAACTTACGTGACTGCAACAGCTTAGCGACTTTCTTGACATCGAAGCCGTCGTAGATAACGAGGAGGAGGACGAGGACGAGGAGGATGAGCAAGAGCTCGGTAAGTTCATCAACATAGTACATGATTTAATACTGATTTCTTGCATGTAGCTAAGTTTTTGGACGATGACATCGAGGAGAGCGAGTCAGGCGGGGAACGGCTTAGGTCGGTCACACCGTCGGAGCTCTCAGACGAGGCCACAGACATGCTCGCTCGCGCCGCTGCAAGAGGGGCGAACAAGGCACCAAGGCCAAAGGACGATGACGGGCAGCACTTACTCCTGCCCGCTAAAGGCGACCCCGAGATGTGGGCGGTGCGCGTAAAGGTACGTCGTATATTTCAGCTCCATTCTATTGTAGCTCACGTGGTGTAGCCCGGCTTTGAGAGCGGGCTCGTAACGCAGATCGCGACCCGGTGTCTAACCGGGAATTCATCCGGACGACCAACTATCGCGTCGGCATTCGCCCGCCCCGGCATTCCGGGATACCTATTCATCGAAGGTCGACCATGTGACGTCTCCGCTGCCGTCCGCGGCCTGGTGACAGTGTACGGCGAACCACGTCTGGTTCCCTCAGACGAGTGTTCGACGTTGTTGTCTCGCCGTAGTCCCCTGCATCGCCGCGTCCACGAGGGCGAATGGGTGCGATGTCTCCACGGGTTATACCGTGGAGACGTGGGTCTTGTCTGCGGTCACATTCGCTCTTCGGATGCAGATGTGACCATTGCCTTCATTCCCCGCATTCCCGAAAAGGCCTCGGGATCTGCAAAACGCAAAAGGCCGGGCCGACCGGAGCCGCGCAAGTGGACTGCCGCCGAAGTTAAGGCAATGTGGGGCAAGCGGGTTCGCGAGATCTCGGAAGTCGATTACTGGTTGAACAACGAGAGATACAAATCGGGTCTCGTCATCAAGTACCTTCCTCCCGCGAGCGTCGTCATTGCCGATCCTCCTCTGGACATCGGCCCATTCATTTTGACAAAATACATTTCTAACCTTCCTTTTTTCAGCTCGGTAGGGTATCGAAACGCTCAAACTTCGATCCAAGTCGGGCACCGGGTCAAGGTGATCGCCGGTGAACAGCGGGGACTCGTTGGTCACACCACCGACGTCCGCGATGGCGTGGCGACCGTCACCCTGCAGGTCGGTGAAGATATCTCTCCACTCATCATCTCGCTGCGCGCGCTTTCCATCCAATACTCCCCCGGTGACCACGTCAAGCATCGGTTCGCAGACTCACGCGGTATTCTGTCGACGGTCGACGAGGGCCGCAGGGCGGTGACCTACGTTGAGAAGGACACTAACGAGGAGGTAAGTACGACAGTATCTCTATGTTACACTATTAACATGTCTTAATAGTATGTCGCCCACATGGACGCCATAGAACCGTACTCCCCCCCCCGCAACTACTTCCGTTTCACTCCGGGCCTCTGGGTCCATTTCAGCGGCCCGAGGGATTCCGATCGACCCAAGCGTCGCGGCTATATCACGGCGGTGGAGGAGGATCACGCGCTCGTGACAGACGAGCTCACGTTTACGGAGGTAAGTAACAAACTGTCATTGCAGGCAGAGCTGACGTTGGACACAGTTCAAGATCGACACGCGAGACCTTGAGGTTTCGGCAACCCAGGCCGCTTCCCTCCCGGCTGGCGACCTGGTCCACCCTCTGCTGGGCAGAAGGGTCGTCATCACTCAGGGAGAGCGCAAAGGGTACGGTGGCGTCGTCCGAGACGTCGGAAACACTTCGATCACCGTCGAAGTCAACGCCTTGTTCGCCGGGGCCGTCTCGCCGTGCCAACCATATCCCTGGCATCATCTCAGACTCATGTACGTTCACTTTACATCGGGCAGCGTCTTCCTGCTCATTTCTCCTTAGGTCGAAAGAGGAGGAGATCGCCAAATCCAATCCCGGTCACTGCCCTCGCTCCTTCACTCCTCCGCCCGGGCCTGATTGCCCTCCACCGCGGGCCTTAACGCCCGAACCAGAAGGAAGTAAGTCGCGCATCCTCATTATACCTCTGTGAACTCACACATGGTACAGGTCATTGGCTTTTCAACCCGTCGATCCAACAACTCATGGAACAGAAAACCATTCCGTTCCATCTCCGCAACACTCACGAGTCGAGCGACGAGTCCTTGCGGAGGTTGGCAAGGAGTACGGGTAGGACCGTTCCCGCGGACCGTCGCAACAAGACCCCTAAAGACGGGGAAATCGTCCTCAGCGTGGCCGGACGTTCCCGCCCGACGCAGGTTTCGGTCCACCCGAGATTCCTCTTCCCGTGGGAACCCGTAGTCGGCGACGAGGTCGTGGTCATCAAGGGCCCGTTGCTTGGGGCGATGGGAATGGTCAAGGCGATGGAGCGGCTACTGTGTACGGTGACCTTTTCTTTGGACGACAAACCTGTGGACTACCAATTCGAATTAAGCGAGCTCGCGGTGATCGAGGACTAGTACGGTCTATACGTGTATTTTGTCATAGCATGTCAATGTATCATCTGTTCTCTGAACCCCTTGTGAGGGCTCCCAACTGGCAAGTACGACTACAAAGCATACAAGGATCAACAATGGCCCCAGTATAACTAAACACGGTACGTCCTCACTTGTCATTGGGCACATATGCTGACAATGCGGAGACCTTGGACAGCGCAAACCCCCAACCCATGGTGATAAATCTTGGGGTAACCTTTTCTGAATCGAAGACAGTAAAGTCTTGGGGTACTCTCGTCGAAGACTGCGATGATCCGGAAAAGGTAAGGCAACTACTATATATGGTTATATGACTCATTTGTTTGCGAAAATGCAGATCACGATCACATGTCCCTGAAGCCAGATAAAAGGGCGCCTGTTAGAGCCAGGTATATGCAACGCATCTCATCTTATCTCTCCCCAGATGTCCTCTACCAATCGCTCCAGCCCGTCTACTCACAGGGGACGCGAGTCAACTCAGCCCACTAGCGAGCCTGAGGAAGAACATCCCACACCTAAAAATAAAAATAAATCGTTGAGTTGTTCCTTGTTCCTCAACTCGTGCTGATACGTGCCGACAGGAATCCTGGCAAAATACCTGCAATAGAAGCCTGTGGCCGCTTTCTCCTGCGCTGTGTCCACCCGTTTGTTGCAGCTGACATTCTCATGGTTGTTGCACGGGAGCAGGTCTCACCAGGCTCTAGCAGAAAGTACAGGTTTCTGTAAGTCCTTTATATTCGCATATATATGGCAATCTCACAGGAATATAGGACCAAAGAAACCATGGAAGTATATGGTACATATAGTGCCGCCGCACTATCCTTCAGCGAGGAGTTCCAGACGCATCTGGAACAGAAGAACCTCGAGAACGTTGAAAGTTCGGTGAGTATTTATCCCCACATTCACGCATGTCTCACGTTTGGCACAGCTTGCACGAGGGATAAGCCAAGGTCGCTCCTGGGATTTGATTCGTTTGAAAGAAATGACCCCAAAACTTGCAAGTAAGACCAACGTGCCTCTTCCTTTGGTTTCCCAAACAAAATCGGATCGCGGGTTCAACAACGACGAAACTGGGCGGATGCTCATCCCTATTAGAAATCTCAAGGCATACAACAAAGACCCAATCGGTGTCCGCGCGAAAGTCAATGCCGGGTCCGAGGAGTTCCGAGTGACTGGAACCAACCCTCCAGCCTTCTTGTACGAAGACCCAGACAATTACGACTCCAAGAACTCTCTATCTGGACTCATGCGGGGATATTTCCTCGGGCGTGTAGGTTGTTTTGGATCTCACGATACAAGTGCTAACTTGTGTGGACAGTGTTTGCGTGCAATATTCTCAGGTCCAAGGACAAGCCTGCAACTCCCAACAAACGGGGACAGACCTACTAGCCGGTCTGTGTCCGAGCGCTGTGGTCTCAAGAGTGTCACGACCGCAACGATGGTATATGTGGCCGTGGTGGTAAGTACACACCGTCGAGCCTTCCTCACGACTAACACAGCAATAGGCCCGACACACGTTGAGCACCCAAAACACTTGGAGTGGTAAGGATGGTACCTTCGACTATCAAGACTTTGCAGGCCTGTTATTCAAACTTTTCGAGCTTGACGAGGAGTGGACTAAGCAAACCATTCGGCATTGGAATCTGTAAGTACTGCTTGTGGCATATGCATAAACTACTAATTATCGTTAACAGTGAACTCTTCGGGGACGAGGACGGTGCTGGGCCTGACAGGCAAATCGCGGGGCCTTCAGACCCAGATGACTTTCTGGCTATGGTAAAGGACCAATCGGAAGGTCGTCGTACCCGGAATATAGCGGCTGAGGAAGCACGTAGCGAAGACGCAGGTCAGTACATCGTCTCATGCACTGTAGGTGGTGATATTCACAGAATCAGACCCTCATGGAGATGGGGATTCCCGCCGCTCCGAGCCCCCAGGCGATGGCGATGATTTGGACTTCCCCACGATCACAAGGCAAACGCCTTTGACATCACGAACAGAGGACAGTCGTCAGACGACACCTGATGAAGACCGAACTGAGGATAGTCGCCCGCTCACACCATTGCCAGATCCTGAGTCTGATGAAGACCTAACTGAGGACAGTCGCCCGCTCACACCATTGCCAGAGTTCGAATCCGATGAAGACCGAACCTTGGTGGTCCGACCTGTTCCTAAGAAGCGATACGGAAAACAGAAGGACAACGGCACCGGCGATCAGGCTGGTAATGAAATGCAGCCCAGGGCCGCAAAGCGACGCAAAACCGCAACGTGTGCGAATCCACAAGCTAAGCCAAAGCCAAGGCCAAGGCCAAAGGTAAGTCTACTTATTGTACATCCGATAAAGACCCACACCTCTTTGCTCAGCGTCGTCTTCCATAAATGTAGTTATTATTGTACTATGTAACAACAAATGAAATTAATTGTGCGCAATGACTTTTTTATGTGATATTTGAGTTGTATTACAATCAATGGCAATCGCTTGTAAGATCACAAAACCTTGCAATCACTCGTAACATGTCAAAATGATTACAGATGCATATAAGACCATGAACGCTTGTGAGCAATGATGATCAAATTCAATCTACATAAGTGATTACAAGACAGCGGCATAATTATAACTGGTCATAATTGGCAAAAGTGGTTATAATACCGCCAAAGTCATACTAGGCCTCATAATTGACAAGAGGCCTTATAATCTACAAAATTGATTATAATCTATTCAGCCGCTTACGAGAATCACACAATCATACTAATGAATTGCCAATTTATCGAGCCAACAACGATGTCTCACGGTGATTGGCAATCATGGTATGTATTTATGATGATTATGGTGACTATAATATATTATAATCGCTTAAAATTTTTCCATTATTTTGCTGATGTGATGGCTGTAGGCTCTGGCAAGTGACTTAACCCGACAAATACACTCCGGCCCGGGGGGCGTAAACACCAGCGTGTGAAACAACCTGAAACACCTCCAGTCCTTCAAGTTGGTTCCCTACGAGCCCGAGCCACCACATCATGATGGTATCGGACTTCCTTGCGGAATTTACAAGGTCCACAACTTACTGAAGGATACATGGAACTGTTCTGGCAGAACTCTATGTCTCAGGATGGACACATTTTCTCGTTGTTCACGTTGTTCGAGGCGCGACCCATGTGCCTCGTGCTGTGTGACACATGGCATACCGTGAGTAGTCTTTCCAACCACATTTGTAAGTCATGAACGCGCACAGTAACTTATATGATGTCTCTTCTACTCTAGGCTCTGAGATAAGTTTGTCTCTCCGGGAGTGGGACTGTGGGAGCTTGCCAACAGAATCATAGATGCTATCGACTTGCTGAGGTTTCACGGAATCGACTCTGGCCCGACTCTTCCGATGCCTTTTACTATTTCTCATGAATTTATCACCGCCACCTGATGTCGAAGCCCACTCCAGCTTCTCAGATATATGCTTTCCAACTATCCGTGTCGCTCAGGCCAATCCATCACACACTCATTGGTGCTTCTTGAAACAAAGAAGCTTTGTGTACATCGTGATCCCTCGCAACAAACATGTTCACTCTTCCGTTTGACCGCTCAGACCCCGGCAGAGGCCTGAGCTTAAAGGCGCATGGTCTCTTCGTCACTCTATTCTCTGTGTTCTCCCCACCTACGCTTGTCTTGAAAGGTCGCTTGAAATGCTATCCTACATTTTCGCTGCCTTTTCGTTCTTCAGAATCGCCTATGCCTTTGCTATCACGCAGCGGCAAGCCATCACTACTCTGAGCCAAGCACAGATCGAGGGGTTCAGGCCGTACTCTCTCTATGCCGCCGCAGCTTACTGCGACCCTGCAAACACCCTAACATGGTCGTGTGGAGGTCCGTATTATGGGTCATCGTACAACGCTTCGGATCATGTGGGGACTGATTCATGATTCGTGCGACCCCCTAGAGTACTGTACGGGAAATCCGGATTTCCAGCCTTCGGCCTCAGGCGGAGATGGGTCTTCCGTCCAATTCTGTCCGTTACTTTCTCCAAAATCACAACCCGGGATAGCGCTTAACATGGCGCAGGGTACGTTGGGTGGGACCCAAACTTGAGCTCGGTCATAGTTGCCCACCAGGGAACGGACCCCACGAGTTTGTGAGTGAAGAATCAACCCACATGCACACACTGACTGACAGACGCCCGTCCGTCAACCGTCAAGCCTGGCTGATCTGACGGACCTCGATATCCCTCTGACCAACTTGGACTCTACGCTCTTCCCCGGCCTCTCCTCCTCGATTCAAGTGCACAGCGGATTCGCAGCAGAGCACGCAAAGTAAGCAACCTCGCACGTTGGACGCACACAGAGTTTCGAACTGACGCAACCCAGGACAGCCACAACGATCCTCGCGGCCGTGAGTCGAGCACTCACAGAGCACGGCGCGTCATCTGTCACCGTGACGGGACACTCGCTGGGCGCCGCTCTCGCGCTGCTCGACTCGGTGTACCTACCACTTCACCTGCCCACAGGCACGAGCGTGCGTATGGTCGGCTATGGCATGCCGCGCGTCGGCAACGGCGCGTTCGCGGACTACGTGGATGCGAGCGGGGTGCTGGCGCTCACGCACGTCAACAACCGCGAGGATCCCGTCCCTATCGTGCCTGGCCGGTTCCTAGGCTTCGTGCACCCATCGGGCGAGGTGCACATTCAGGACTCTGGCGCGTGGGACGCGTGCCCAGGGCAGGACAACCCATCGGCATTGTGTATCGTCGGCGACGTGCCGAACGTGTCTGACGGCGATATTTTCGACCATCTGGGCCCGTACGACGATGGCATTGATATGGGCTCGTGTTGAGTCCCGGGTGTTATCCGAAACGACGAAGTGGAGGATGTTTGAACATTGCATTTCGCTACGGAACGTAACTACTCTTTGTCCTTGGTCTCCTTCTAAAATAAATTACCGCGAGTATATGAGATCAACGCAACACATGATAGATCCAGCGTGCCAGCCCTCCCGCCTACAGTTCAACCAGTGTTAGCTCCCCTTCGCGTCCACCTTCTCCATTATCCGCCGCAGCAGAGTGCCCTGTGTGTCCATGGCAGTGCGCATCTCCGCGAGCTGCGCCTCCAGCACGGTCTGCGACTTCACAAGCTGATGATAACTTTCGTCGTGCTCAGAACTCGTGTTCGTCGTTGACGATTCCGCCGTAGCGTGAGGGTGCTCTTCCGACCCACGCAGGCGCGCGAGGAACCGTGGGCTCTGCGTGAACTGCACGTCTCGTGAGATTGGTAATGCATATGAGGGTGGGAAGAACGCACTAGCTCGGATTGCATGTAAGGCGTGCGCGGAAGGTGCCCGCTCGTCATGTCGTTCCAGATCATGCTGAACTCGCGTCCAAGAACGAAGGAGGGCAGCGCGATGAGCAGCAGCCCGAAGAGCAGCAGGGGGAGGGTGATGAGGCGCCCGAAGAACGAACGCGGTGTCATTTCACCGTAGCCGACCGTCGAGATGGCTGTGTGCACGCAAAGCGACATTAGGTGATCAGCTATTGGACGAGGTGGCAGTACGTACTGACGATGACAAACCTGCAAACGGTGATGTCATTAGACTGGGAGTTAGGAAGGTGTAACCACGTACCACGCTGCGGCTGGTATGGACTAAAACACGTGTGAAGGTTAGGCATTATATGAGAATCGCGGGTCCAACGAAGACTGACCGCAAACTGCGACGGGTCACCATCTGAGTTGATGAACGTCCCAATTGTGTCGTCCCAGGTACCACGCTCGATAAAGTACCTGATGCAATATATTAGCCGGCATAGTCGGGAAGAAGATGGAAGAACGTACAGGAGGGTGCTGAAGACGACAACCACCATGAGTACGAAGAATCCGAGAGCGAGTAGCGCGTCCTGCGAACGTCGGAAGGAAAGGTACATGACTTCGATCGTCCTGGGCGCGTCAGCAACTGCGCACAGGCGCTAAAAGATCAGGGAAAGGGCACGTACAACAGAAGTGTATTATTGTACTTGAACGGACGGAAGACGCGAAGCAAACGAAAAGTGCGAAGTATAGAAAAGCGGAAGAGGGTAGACTGTAACCAAACCGGATAAGATAAGCGAGTGACGAGAGCAGAGGGGTGATTTGATGTGACTAACAGTATCCTTCTGCAGAGCGACCTCTATGTAATAAGGCAGGATAGCGAGAAGGTCCGTGATGCCAAGAAACGCTGATGGGAGAAACGCAATACCATCAGGATCGATCCATCGTTGCCGCCGCCACCACGATCGTCATCACGGAGGATAATAGAGCAACACGAAAACGTACATCCAGCCCAGCCAAAGAAGACAGACCATGAAAAGCTTGTTGCGGCGCAGCGAGCGATGTACTCGATGGTGAAAAGCGCTACAAGGCTCGTCTCGATGCCGAACCAGATGCCGCCAGGAAGGGAATGAAACGCGGGGACGGTCTCAAGGATGGTGACGAGGGCGGAGAAGATGATCAGCACGGTGATGAGGACGTGCACGAGTACAGCTGCGGGGGACGAGTTGGGCCGCTCGAGGAGGTTGTAGAGGTACGAACGCCAGGGAGGCTCGATGATCGGTCCGCCAGGCGTGATGTGCGGCGCATCGTGGTCGTCGTGGTCGTCGTCGTGGGGGCTTAGGGGACTACGCGTAATCGCACGTTGGTCGGTAAGGATGTCGTCGCGGCGCGCATGTCGAGGGCCGAGGAAAGGGAAGGCGTCGAGGGGGATGTGAGTCGGCCCAGGTGAAGGCATTGAGCGCTCCCCTTATTCATCAAGCTCTGCTTTGTGTCACCATCCTACATGTCCAACGACGACACTCCAGTCCCAGTTTTCCCTCCAAAAAATTACAGAGAAACTTTCCAGGTCGGACACTAGCTCATCTTCACTTCCTTTTGTGTGTTGACCCCCTTTTCCATCAGAAACGAACTGTCACCTCACAGTTTACGGAGTGAGCGTTATTCGCTGTTGTTCATCGTGGTGCATGTCTGATACCACCAAGTCCCTGTGACGAGGCATCCAAGGCATCTATGGAATGCCTCAACAGAAACGACTATGACAGGGAGAAATGTCTTGACTTCTTCCAGGCATATCGTGATTGCAAGAAAGCATGGGTTCGTCCGACATTCTCTCCCCGTACCCGATTACACGTCACGAACGCTAACCGCTTCCTGAGATTGAGCAACGCAAGGCAGACCGCCGAGCTGGGAAATATTGACAATACTAGTTTCTATCCTACACGTATCCATAAGAATGGTATAACCATCATTGCACATTATCTGACAGCGTGCTTTTTGTCGCCCCTTTCTGCTTGTTTGGCGCCCAAGTCCCAGGACCGAACCCACGTGGTCCGAGAGCGGCATCAACGACATGCATGATTGCGAGGACCTTTTCCTCTCCCCACGCCTCGCCGATGATCTGCACTCCAACAGGGAGCCCCTCCATTGCCTGGGGGTTATACGCGCCTTTAGGACCATATAGCCCATCCTCGAGGAGCTTTGAGCCGTTTCCCGGGGCAGCACGCCACTCGTCCGTCAGTGCGTCGCGGGCTGGGTCGACGCGCGTAACGGGGACCACGCCAACGGGCGAGTCGACGACGTTGTACACTACCGTCGCACACGCAATCGGGTTGAGGTTGTCGCACCCGCCGTGCGGCAGCGCGGGCATTGCTTGCACGGGCGCAATGATTGCATCCAGTGGTGCGTTCCACAGGGCGGCGCGCGTCTGTCGCTCGAACGCAACTTTGTCTGCGACGTATTCGTAATACTGGCGTACAGTCTTCTTGTACGAGTGTGTAAGGAACGAAGCGAACTTGGTGTCTCCGACAAATGTGCGGATGACCCAGCTTGCGGCTGTGCGAACGAACCCTATCCGTTGCGTCAGACTGAGAAAAGAGAAATACGCTCGCAGATGTTCTCACCGGGAAGGCGGGGACCAAGTGTTGTTATGAACAGTGCTGATTCCTGAATGAGCGTACGTTAGCTGAGAAGACTAAGGAGGAACTGCATGGTCGATCATACCCTCTTATCTGGGCCAAGGTGTGACATCATCGTTTCATATCCGTCCGCAGAAGTGAGTGCGCAGAGGAACACAAGCGCCTCGATTGCTGCGGCAGCCAACATAAACATCAGCCGTAGTAAGGATCAATTCTTGGACGCACAGTCTGGGGAGTCAATTTTAATGCATTCATGGCCGGCGGCGCGTAGTGCTTGCACAGTTTCCAGCACGGCCCTGTGGGTCGCTGGAGAGCCTTTAACCGCCGTATCTGTTTCACCCACATGCATCAGTCCCGGGCTAATAGGAAAGGTCATGGTGCACACCGTTCAGATAATACCCAAATTGCAACTTCTCAGGAAGCTTCACATCGCGGTACGGTATCGGCGTCGGGAAGTACGAGTCCTCCCCATCACGCGCACCAAATAGAACGCGCGACATGCGCTCGAGGTCCGCCACCGAGCGCGCCATCGGACCCGCCACCGCGCGGATAGCTTCGAAACCGGGGATCGGATCTGTTCCCGAACGAGATGCGCAAATAAGAACAGCACAGCACCGGCGGACGTACCCGCCATGCCCCCGTACGAGATGCGTCCGTGACCCGGCTTGAGCCCATAGATTCCGCAGTACCCAGACGGTATGCGTATGCTTCCGCCAATGTCCGTGCCAACGCCGAGCACGGCACCGTCCATGGCGAGCAGTGCGCCCTCGCCGCCTGAGGAGCCGCCTGCGGTATGTGCGGTCGACCATGGGTTGAGCGTGCGGCCCCAGAGAGGGTTGCGGCTCTCAAATGCGAACAATGTCTGTGGGACGTTCGTCTTGCAAATCACGATAGCGCCAGCTGCGCGCAGAGAAACAACGAGCTATTGATAGTCGATCGAAGCAAAAATGAGGGGCGAGGAGAAGCGGTGGAGAGAAGAGGTACGTACCGGTGCGTCTTGCTTGGCTGGCTTGTTGGCCCACTGCGTGTATCCGATCGTGCTATCGAAGCCCTTCACGTCGACTTTACGGGGCAATCCCGTTATCTCCTTGGTGCACTTCGTACGACAAGCGGAGGGGGAACGCACTCATGTCCTTGAGGGTAATCGGTACACCATGGAGCAGTCCTTTGAGTTTTCCAGTCTCGGCAAACTCGGCATCTAGCTTGCGCGCTTCCTCCCTAGCCTCCTCAAAGAGCACTGAGCAAAAATGGAAACGTGAGCTCAAAAAGTAAACGATGTGATTAGGCCGCGCACCCTCCGTTAGACAATTCGTTGCCTCCTGCGCTTTACCAGCCCGTGCTAGAAACGCCTCTAGCACGGCTGTAGCAGTCCACACTCCATCCTGAATATTCTCCACGATCTGCTTCGCTGCGGAGAAAGAGAAGGAATTAGCACTCATAGTACTCACCAGGCGGAAAGCACTACAGGACCACTGACCTGTCGCATCGAGATACTTCTGGTGCTTGTCATCTGAGAAGACAGGTGCAAGGCTGAGAGCGTCCGCACGGTGTGCGCGCTTCGACTCGATGGTCTCGCGGTGGGCCTGCGCCGTTGTGAAGGGCCACATGAGGATAAGGGTTACGTCTATTCTATCGCGTTAAACCAGTTGAAGCTATATATACGAGGAAGACCGAGGACCACCGCGTTGCGGCCGCATATCCGGGGCTAGCCAGCGTCCCTATTCGAAACCAGGGTTGGCAGGCGCCAACCCTGTACTGTAGGTCGCAGGTCACGCAGCTTCTTGTACTCCATTTGCGGCAATGGAAGTGTGGGTGAAAGTAAAGGCGACGGCTTCGATTGATGTGTACAGTACGTCCAGCGAGAGGAGTTGGTATGGCTGTTCCAGCTCATAATGTACCTAGAGTACCTGTCGTAGTGGCGTCCGTCAAACCCTTTAAGAGGTCGCCACGTCGTTGGCGTGACGGCATGTCTCTGGTATTTTATCGTGCGGAGTCTCAGGTGGGGTCGATTTGTGAGCTTTGATTGATAGAAGGTTACCGGAGACTGCTGGACTGATTGCCAGACCCAGATTGGCCGGGCAAAAAAATGACGGTGGCCCATCATAAGAGAAGTCCCATTGGGTCCAAGCGGGATGTTGACCGTGACGTTCTCATGAGTTTTGTCGAGTGTTTCCTTTTTTTTTTTTTTTTGGAAAAGCGATGTATTAGGTAGCAAAAGATGGTAATTAATTACCTAACAATTCTACCTAATGCGCTGAAGCGAGCCTCTGGGGCTCGGAATGGGGGGAAAAATGCCTTGACGCACGCCCACAAGGGGTTGTGTAGGACTCGAATACCGCGGGAGTTATTCCCATATACTCACTACCCACTAAAAAACCTCGTTCCGATTAATCCAGTCGTCTGGGAGGTCGCGGTGCCTCTTTAGTAGGGCTTTACCCCACGTTGTTTTTACGATGTGTATGTAAGGGGTCCGTCGTAGCACTTTCGTTGCTAATATCTTATCTTCGGCTAATCTCCGGTTGATTGCTTTGAGCCATCTTGACTCTATTTCGCTCTGTGTATGGTTTTGACCCCCGATGGCTCTCGCGCATCTCAGGGTCCAGATCAAGTGCACTGACTCAGATATCAGGATTATCAGTAGGCGTGTTGCGCCTTTATCATGGACTCTGTCTGTCTGCACCTGGCCTCTTTTGTCTTTGAACGTCTTCGTTATCTTTACGCTTAGGGCATTGCACCCTATTATCGCTCCCATTGTGATCTCTGGCCAGGATCCCTCTTCGTAGGGCCATAGTTGTAACGGTTCGCTAACCGTTTGTCCGACTTGGACGGCTGAAGTGGCTTGCAACACGTGATCGGCGTTCTCGGACACTAGGCTGGCTTAGCACTAGATCCCCTAAGAGTGAAAAGGGCGTGATAGCACCTCCACTAAGTCGATGATGAGGGAGAAGAGATGAAAGAGAAAGAAGAAGAGAAAGATGATGACGAAGAAAGGCAGACTGGAATAGAAGAGGAAACCGAAACAAGATAGCGAATTGAAGAAGACCAGGATAGGGATCCCTGGTCTTTACTAGGCGACTTATATACATATAGGACTCGCTTTAAAGCGGAGTCTGAACTAAGTAATGAGTCCCGAACCCTAGTACAGCTATCCTAGTAATGAGTCATGTCCATGGCGTGTGATACTAAAGAACAATAGAACGCTTGACAGCGTGTGAGTCCGGCTGAGTAAATACTAATACACCGATCCTAGGAATGGAACATCATGGAAGGTCATAGAACACGACCTGTCACATGCCCTAAGGTCACCTGATAGATACCGTAACGCGCTATGATGGGAATGAGATAAGATGTGAACGAATGCAGTCCCAATGATAATCTGCAAAGATGGGTCAACGCAGACCAGTCCGTGACATTATCCCCTTTTCAGTTCCAGCGCCTACGCTGGATAGCCGAAGTGAGATTTTTGAGGGTATCACCCAATACCGCTCGTAGCGTATCCAATTCATCGTCCTCCCAACCATCCCACCTATCCAACCGCTCCCAAGTCGGCGTAGCCTTGTACTCCATCCCATACCCCCATACCTTGGGGTGTTTCTGGGACCTTTCTTCAATCAACGTGGCCGTCGTCCAATTTGGTTCTGTCGCGGAGTGGTCGTGGTGGTGAAGGGTATAGGCCATATCAAAGCAATACTTGGTACACCCCTTATGGTCGTGGTCAGAGGGGGCCGTCGGCGACGAACTTGAACTGGATGAGGCAGGGGATGAATCCTTTGGCGATGGAGGGGACGTGAGGTCGTAATCGTATTCTGGCGTGCCGACTAAGGGGGTTCCCGGGTTCTCACCCAGCCCCACCGTTGGTACTGCCTCGATCCCCTTTTCAGGGGTAGCGGCGGGTCCTACCGGCATGAAGGGAGAAGGGTCTCGGCTTACTGTGGTTACTGGCGTCCAGTGGTCATTAGTGGGCCCCAACATCCTAGGGGGCGTGTGAGTTTCAATGTTCATGTCGTCCGAGGGTGGCCATGATGCTGGGGTTTCTACTCGGTTACCGAAGAGCAATGTCGTTGGTGGTGATGGTGAAGGAGGGGTGCGTGGGATAACCATCCCATGGTCATCTACTAGGCGTCTGACCGGAATGTCAATTGGAGTAGAACGGGGGATGATGTCGGTGTTGGAGGGGTTGGTGAAGATCATTGGGAGCTGTGTATATCGAACTGCGTGTCGCAATAGTAGTTGAGAGTGTGTTTGGGCTGAGAGCTGAGGAGACTTAGCGAATAAGAGGCTCCTTATATGTGTTTCTTTGGCGGGGTTCAAAGCTTTGAACTCCCGCACCTTATCATCAGCGAACACGTCATCCTTATCAACCCACATGTTGTCCGCGTCAGGGTAGCCTTCCCATTTGACCAAATACTGAAGACGCCGTCTTCTGCCGAACTTCTGGGAGTCTAGAATCTTCTCTACGGAGTATTCTTCTTCCCCGTCCACCAGATCTGGTAATGGGCGCTGATAGTTGGGCCCATGCATTATTGTCTCGCGGTAAGGTGTGAGAAGATCGATGTGAAACACGGGGTGAATGCTCCATTGCGTGGGAAGAGCCAATTGATAACTGACCGGTGATAGTACCTTGATGACCTTAAATGGTCCATGTCTTCTGGGCGCAAGCTTGGCGGTCGGCTGATTAAGACGGAGATTCTTGCCTTCTAGCCATACTTGGTCTCCTTCCTTGTACTTGGGCGTATCACGGTGTTTAACCCATGACTGTTGCGCCTTAATCATCAACTGTTGCGCCGTATCTCGTGCCTGTTTCAGCTGTTCGAGGCGCAATGTGACCTGTGGTAGTGGGGATGATGACGAAATCCAATCAGCGCGTGGATGATAGCCCATCAGAAGGAAGAACGGCGACTTCCTCGTGGTTTCGCTTGGCCAATTGTTATGTGCAAATTGTGCGATTGGGAGATAAGGGGCCCAGTTTGTCTGATGGTGGTCGGAGATGAACCTGATAGCGGTCTCGACCCATTGATTCGAGCGTTCGGACTGTCCATCCGTTCGGGGGTGATAGGCCGTAGACGGGTTTCGCTCTATCCCCGTGATGCGACATACTTCCTGCATGAATTTCGATACAAATCTGGGATCTCTGTCGCTGATGACCTTGCGAGGTAATCCAAAGTGGGCAAACACATGTTGAATGTAGAGTGCCGCAGTCTCTTCTGCATTAATCTCTTCCCTGCATGGTATGAAGATAGCTGCCTTCGTGCAATCATGGTCGGTAACGGTGAGAATAGAGTCATATTCCTGTGACTCTGGTAGTTTAGTGATGAAGTCTAATGCGATAGTTTCGAATGGCATAGCTTCAGGTTTGGGGTAGATAGGCCTCAGAGGCGCCTTGGTTGGTCGGTTATTGACCTTGTGGCGTTGGCAGTCCGCGCATCCTTGTACGTAATCTTTCACATCTTGACGTAGTTGTGGCCACCAATAATCGCGTTCGACAATTTGTATGGTCCGATTGATGCCTGGGTGTCCATGCACCGGTAGATCGTGATGAGCTCTAATGATATTGCGCTTGCCTGCTAGTTCATCGGTAACCACCACTCGTCCTTCTTTGTACCATACGCCGTTCAATTGTTTGAGTTGGTGTGGGTCGATCCACGGTTTGAGACGCTCTTCATCTTGATGGTGTTGTTGTTCAATGGTCATGGTGGTTCTTGCAAAGAGACGCTCTGGTAGTACTGTGACGTTCGTGTTATCTTCAGTACCCTGATTATAATCCGGTCTCCTCGATAGTGCATCTGCGCGTCCGTTGGCCGTTCCCTTGATGTGGCGAATTTCAATGTTATACTCAGAGAGGCGAAGTACTTCCCTAGCTACACGTCTGCTGATCTTATGTGGTTCTTTCCAGTATAGCAGGTTTTGATGGTCCGAGTATACGATGACCTTGTGTGGAGAACCGGCTAAGAAGGATCTCCAGTTGTCCAGGGACATTACTACTGCCAATAGTTCTAGGTCGGCGATGTCATAGTTGCGCTGTGCTTCATTGAGCGTTTTCGAAAAATAGGCAATAGGGTGTCGTTTGCCGTCTTCTTTCTTCTGTAGTAGCACTGCTCCTACTGCGAAGCCCGATGCGTCAACCTCCAGTTCAAACTGCTTGTCTAGTTCGGGATGGGCTAGCACTGGTTCGCTTGTTACCCTGTCTCGTAGTTCATCAAAAGCCTTCTGACAACGTTCTGTCCATAGCCATTCAGCGTCCTTGCGCGTTAACTCGTTCAGTGGCCTCGCAATGTGTGCAAATCCTCGAATGAATGGTCGGTAAAAGTTGCAAAAGCCCAGAAAAGATCTGATGTCCTTAACTTTGGTGGGCATCGGCCAGTTTTTGATACCTGCGATTTTTACGGGGTCCATGCGCGTTATCCCCTTTTCGAGGATTACCCCCAGGTAATCCATACGTGGGGCATGGAAGGTACACTTCTCCGGTTTGAAATAAAGGTCCAATCGTTCTGCTACTTCGAATACCGCCGATACTGCTTTGATATGATCTTCTAGATTAGTACTGGTTGCGATAGCGATATCATCCATGTAGATGCGTATTGCTGTTCCCCTGGCATTCCAGAAATCAATAATGTCTCGGTACTCGTAATTCATCATATTTTGGAACGTAGCTGGTGAGTTCTTTAACCCAAAAAACATGACCAGTGGTTCCCATAGCCCGTACTTGGTTTTGAAAGCCGCCTTGTGTTCGTCTCCTTCCTTGATACGGATGTTATTATATCCATCCTTAACATCAAGTTTTGTGAAGATTTTTGCACCACTAAGGTCGGTGAGGAGGTCAGTGATTAGTGGGAGAGGGTATTGGTTGCTGATAGTGATATCGTTAATCCGCCGATAGTCCTGTACTGGTCGTAACTTTCCGTCCTTCTTCTGTATGAAGAAAAAGGGTGATGCGTATGGTGAAATAGAGGGACGAATGTATCCCTTAGCTTCCTGTTCCTGCAGGAATTTGAGTAGCGACTTGTCTTCGTCCTGCGTCATGGGGTAAACTTTGCAGGGTAGTGCGTCCGGGGCAGATGGTTTGAAATCAATAGCATGGTCCCATGGCCTTGACGGTGGAAAGCGGGACGATGCTTCACTACTAAACAGCTTTGCGAATCGATCATATACCTTCGGGACTTCGGCGGCGACTTGGTTTTGCCCCGCCTGAATGGCCAACTCGGTGGATACACCTCGAATGGTTGACTGCGATTCAAGAGTGCGGACTATGTGTAGTTTTTCTTCCGTCGACATTGTTGCGGCAATTATTGGCTGTTGTCGAACAATGCGAGGATTGACGGATGAGATAACAACTGGAAGAACTTGTGCGTCTATAACGGCGTGTCTCCAGCTGAACTTGGGTTCAAATGATGCTAGCCATGGATAGCCTAGCAGAATATCTTCGCTCCCGATATCCGTGATGAGAAAGCGCATTTCTCTATGAATGCCTTTAGTGTATACATCGAGGTCAAGATAGTGTGTGATCTTCCCCGATTTGTTGGTAGTGTTATCAATATTGAATATCTTTCTAGGCGTTGGGAGTTCCTTCATTCCCAAGCCCATTTTCGTCGCGAAATTAGGGTGCATGAAGTTGTCAGTGGCCCCTGAATCTACTAGCGCTCGCTTGTCGGCCATGAAGTAACTAGTACGAATCGACACTGGAATTCTCATAGAACGGTAGCGTGTGATGTATACAGAGTTACAACGAAGAGCCCTCACCCAGGCCGTTGGGTTCAGGCATTTTGAAAATCCTCTCGCCTCCACAATTGTTGCATTACGAGGTCTTTTACCTCATCTGGTTCTTCGGCTACCCCCTCTAGCCAAGCTTGGGCTTTTTGTTGGGGAGTACGTCCTTCAGCGATGCTTCGGTCGTCCACAATACTTCGAGCAGCATATAAGCCGTCTTCTTCTGCCTCTGCCTGTCGAACGCGCGGGGGTCCCGAATTTTGCCGGTAAAATGGGTTTGGCTTTAAAGGCTGCCGACAATCTCTTTTAAAGTGACCAGTTTTGCCACAGTTGAAGCATGTAAGGACTTTCCTTTGTCCCACAGAGGTACTTGTTTCTCGTTCCCCTCCTTCTGAAGGTCGGTAGCGATTTCGTCCTGGTTCATAGTCTTCTGCTTGAGCCAATCACGTTCGCCCTGGGGAGAGATCCATTGCATTTGGATCAGGGAGATTCGGAATATTGGGTCGGCGCCATCGATTGACGTTATTGTTGCCTTTCCCATTGTTAAACCCATTCGGGGCATTCCTTCTTGGATTGAACTGTTCTAGTCGGCTCCGCATGTGTACGAATACCTTCTGTTGTTGAATAGAGGCTTCGCGCCATCCTTCGTAGTCTCGTGGTTGTATGTTTTTGAAGATGTATTCGTACATCGCATGTGGTAGTGCATCTGTGAATATTCGCAGGACCAGTGGCTGATTTACGTCGTAGTTGGCGTGGCGTACCAGCTGTTCAAACCTCGTAATGAGGCCGTCTAAATCTCCGTTCTGCATGCGGAGTCCTCGTCCTAATTCGGCTTGTGCCTTCTCTTGTTCTAATACATCGGCATACTGCCTATTGAAGGCACCGATGACACCGTTCCATAGACGTTCGTCCGTTGTTGCCCATCCTTGGGTCGTGACTTGTGTGCGGAGCCATGCGTTGACTCCCTTCACCCATTCGTTAACGAGGTTACCTTGTATATACGTGAGGAAAAACATAGCTCGTTGATATGGGTTGCGCATTAGCGTGTTCGTGATATTGACCCCTTCGTATAGTTGCCATTGGGTGATGAATTGCTCCGCCTTGGAGCGGTCTCCTGTGAAAATGATGGGCGGGTTACCCACTAATTTGTCTCCCTGATGGCCTCCTGGTTGAGGCGCTGGTGGCATCGGCATGGGGATTCCTGCTGGCGGTCCTCCACCTCCTGGTGGTCCTCCACCTCCTCCCGGTGGTCCTCCGAAGGGTCCGCCTCCTGGTCCTTATCCTCCTCGTGGCCATCCGAATGGAATTCTTGGTGACGCTCGTCTTTCCCGAGTTGCTGGTGGATCCGGCTGATCCGGTCCTATGGCGCGATATAGCGCTACATCGTCTGGGTTCATAGGCATTTCCATATGCCCAGTATGTGGGTTGATAGTTCCTGTTGTTGGTTCCATGGTCATCGTATGACTCATGATCGGATCTTGGATGTGTAGAGACTCAGCTAACTGTAATGCGATGATTTGATCGCTTCCTCTCTGCGGTGCCGGTGATCGTACTTGAATTGCACTTGCTTCGCTAGCTACTGACGGCGTACTAGTTCGCGTTGTGGGGGTTTCGTCAATGGTGCTTCGGATTGTCCTTGCTCGGTCCAACCGATCTTGATTTTCCGCGTCTTGTGGGGTGATATCGAGTCCCAAGTCTTCTCCGGCGATACGGAAAGCTTCCCAAGTTCCCCCGACTTCTAGATTTTCAATCCAGCGGATTTCTACCCAACACAGATGTTCGAAGTTGAACTCAACTGGATACCAGCGCTCTGAGCCGGATTCTTCTGGTGCGTTTGATTTGGCGTGGTATCGTTCGATACCGTTATGTACTCGCCACTCTGCTGCTTTGATGAATGACTCCGGTATATCCCGTAATACCGGTCCTCGTAGTTCGTATACTTCGAACGATCCCTCTGACGCCCACTGTTCTCTTGTAGTTTGCAACGCCACGATGTGATCCTGGTCTTAATGTAACGGTTCGCTAACCGTTTGTCCGACTTGGACGGCTGAAGTGGCTTGCAACACGTGATCGGCGTTCTCGGACACTAGGCTGGCTTTGTTGAAACGTAATAAGTACGTATGTATCTTATCTATAGCAGTTACGACATAAGTAGACTACGCAAAGTATGATTACCATATTAAGTAGTTACATTACGCACATCCATGGGCGTAACACATATCAGGGTCATGTGAATGGTCCTGAGATGTTCTAGGGTGTTCCACACATCAGGCGTCACTGAAAACGCGATATAGTGGACACCTTTACTCATCATACTTACGCAAAGGGACATGGTGGGACCATAGAGGTCACTTTTCCCTATATAAGGAGGGGTGAAAAGAGACCTACCCTCCCCAGCAGAATATCACTTGTATTCACTCGTGCTCTATACACTGCGCTTAAGACTATCAACACCTTCTACCAAAGGTGAGTCTTCTGTAGCCTGCGTGCTGCGCCATGTGCTGCGCAACAGGTTATGGGCCCTGCCACAACGGCTAGCTGTGCGCTGAGCGCACCTGCACACTCCCCACTGCAAAGTGGATGTGGTGTTGAGCCTAGTTTCGTTGGCATAGCCTACAACGCCCCTAGTGGGCATGTAAGACCTTGGGATCACGAACGACACCACCTCATTGATTTGTGGTGGAGTAGAGCGTTCCTCAAGGCAGTTCTCCATAAGGAGAGTTGTTGTTGGCAGTCGAAAGGATACGTTCCTATTAGACCATTGTTTTTATCTCACTCAGTAATTGTGAATAGCCTTTGCTGACGATTCGCAAAGCTCTTCTACAGAAAACAATGTCGTCCCAACTCACAACATTTGTCCAAGTCTTTGACGGACAAAACTATGGCATCTGGTCTAAGGCCATGCGTGCCTTCCTTATGGCTCAAGGCCTCTGGGGTTTTACCGATGGTACTAACACCGAGCCTTATCCTCCCATTAATCCTATTCCCATTCCTCCACTTCCTTCCACTGCCAACCAGGCAGAGTCCGACGCGCATGATGTCCTTGAGGCGCAGTACCTTCTTGATAAAGCTGCGTACGAAAAGGAATCTCCTCTTCACCCATCCCTCTTCGCTGTCTGGCAGAAGGGAAATGATATGGCCTTGGGCAACCTCACCCTTCGCCTATCCCCAGCCATTCAGCAGCGTCTTAGTCCCAACTTTAACGCTCAAGAAACCTGGGAGTGGATCATGCGAGAGTTTGGTTCTGCCACCCTTCCCTCCGTCTATCGCGACCTTCGAGAAGCGATCACTATACGTATTAACCCTGCACATCACCCTGGACCCCAATTTGAAAAAATGGAAGCTGCCTTTGGGCGCATGTCCAGTACCCAAATTGGAAAAGGGTCATCTGCTAGGAAGCTACACGTGCCCGACGTCATCCAAGCCCTCATTGCGATGGCGGCTATTCCGAACAAATGGGAATATCTTATCCCCATTCTTTGTCAGAATATCGAGATCGATGATCTTGAGATTGCCGACATCAAGGACATCCTTGTTACCCAGTTCGAAAATGAGACCAATCGTGGCGCTCATAAGGGCAACAAGAAGGAGCAGCATGCTAACAAGCTTTCCAACGTTAAGCGGAAGCGCGACAACGACCCTCGCTTTAAAAAGCAGAGTGGTAGTCAGCAGCAGGCCGCCGACTCCCCACCTCCCAACCAGCAGCAGCATAAGCAGCGCGGTGCTAGGGCGGGAGCTCGCGGAGGAAAAGCTAAAGGCAAGGGCAAGGCTTCTCAGGCTGGCCACTCTCATGTCGCCTCAGTCGCTGCCCTCACTCCCGCACTTCCCTCCCCATCCACTACCTCTGTCGCACACATTGGACCATCATCGTCCATTGTAACGCGCACCGTCTCCATTCCCCACCCTACCTTACAGGCAAGGGTTGAGGGTCCTTACCCTACCGTCAATAGAGCGCTCTCGTTACTTGAACGCATGGATGCTCCACTGAGCATTCAAGTTGTCAAAACGATTGAGCAGCGGTTTGACGACTACGATCATACAGTTAGATCGAGGTCGAATTACAACTATGACGAGGAGTATGACTCCGAGGTGGATGTGGATATGTCTCAGCCAGTACCTGGGCGCGATAATACGCTGACCGGGTCTGACTTTGAAGACGATGGGGGTACGTCTCTTGTATCCGCTTTTGAGTCTTTGTCTGTCGACTTAAACTCACAAATCTCTGGAGGTATTACCCGAGCACCTACCCCAGAATATGTGGATCCAGAGACTGTAGGAACCCTCCATTCGGAGGAAGAAATTGCGGCAATGTGGGCAAATCCTGGTCACTCCAGAGCCGTACAACGCAGGGGTTCTAACGAGTTCATTAATGAACTTTACAGGAACCACCAGCAATACCTCCAGAACCTGGAGTTTGGTGCGATGGCATCTACACCCGCCTCGCCCATCACACCTACCTCGCGTTGTGCGACACCCGGTCATATTGCTAACTCCTTATTGGAGGATGAGCTACTTGATTGGGGATCTGATGATGAAGAGTACGCTCTTTTTTCACTCACTGCACATGATGCTGACTTTGACATAGTATCAGCCCACTCCCAAAAAAAGCAAGAGGAGCGGCAATGTAATAATATGTTATCGTCTGTAGTATCTAAACTGTACAGTATCAATCTCGGTGTTCTTGATATTTTAAAATGCGAACACGATGATTTCTTTACTCAGTGTGCACGGTGTAATAAGAGACTTGAAACCCTCTGGTTATTAGACTCAGGGGCTTCTGCGCACTTCACCAACAGAAAGAGTGACTTTATAAGTTACCAGCCTTATTCGCAATCTGACAGGCAACCTGTAAGGACTGCGGCTCATACGATCTTTGTAGAAGGATCTGGGACAGTATTGCTTCGGCATTATGTCAATAAGACTCTTGTTACGACCAGAGTTCATCCAGTCCTTTACATTCCATCTATGAGTATTCGTCTTCTCTCAATGGGAGAATTTTTACAACAAGGAATGCGCGTTTTGGGAAATTCGCTGCATATAACCTTGTTACACCAAAAGCCGTTTGTCCAGTGTAAACCCTTAATACCTGGACATACACTATATTGGTTAGATGCGGCATCTACTACTGTAGAAGCGCAGTTCATCGAAACACCTTATATCTACAAAGTAGATTATGATCTTATGCATCGTCGCCTCGGACACCCATCTAAAGAGGTTTTAAGGCATGCTAAGGATCATACTAAGGGTTTTCCTGATGGGATTAAAATTCCTAATACATCTAATGATGTATGTCCAGGATGTGCGCAAGGCAAAATGCCTTCTGCCTCGCATCCTCCTTCCATTACAAGGGCCACCACACCCTTTAAAAGGATACATTCTGATTTAAAAAGTTTTCCTTTACCGTCATATGCCAAATACAAGTATTTTATTGTCTTTTTAGACGATTATACTTCGTATGCTTGGATCACACTCTTGCGCGACAAAGGCTCAGCTATTACAGCTTTGAGACAATGGTTAGCGCTTATCAAAAATCAATTTGATACTACCATAAAAGAGTGGATGTCCGATGCCGGCGGTGAATATAAATCAGAGGTGTTCCTTAAAACATTGAAGGATGCTGGCATTACAGTGCTTCAAAGCACGCCCCATACGCCACAGCAAAATGGGCGCGCTGAACGCTTTATGCGCACTATCATGGATAAAGCCCAGGCCATGCGGTTAGAAGCTTGTCTCCCGCAGTCCTGGTGGGAATTTGCAGTAAATCATGCTGCACATTGTTATAATAGGACTCCTATGAGTCGTATAAATTGGCAGACCCCCTACCAATTATTAAACAATGAAATCCCTGACATTTCTCATCTTAGAGTTTTTGGTTGTGGCGCATATGTCCATATTCCTGAGTCTCGCAGAAAAAATAAACTTTCTCCTAAAAGCGAACTCATGATCTACTTAGGTAGACCTAACGGAATGAAGGGTGACATGTTCATGCGTACTCCAAATACTTTGTTTTATTCAGACAAAGCACTCTTTGATGAAATGTTATTCCCTCGCTGCTCTAATCAGCAGACTCCTGGGAAAACACGTGGAATAACCCAGTTAGATGAACCGCCATCTAATCAACCACCCCTTGATTTCGAAGACACCACTCCTGGTGATCTTGACTTATCACCCCCTGAGCCACCAAAAGGGAGTAGCGCTCCACATCCCGACGGGGATGAAGAGGTTCCTGCAGTTGCAGATGATCCTCCAGAGCAGCAAGCTCCGCCTCATCGCCCTGACCCTGTACCTAAGCCTAAGGGTAAATCACGGTCCCGACCTGATCCTACATCATCTGTAGAACCTAGGCGGTCAGCACGATTGAGGAAAGTACCTACCGATCCTGACAATGTCTATGGTGAAAGGCACCCTGCAAAGGTTAGCCGAGACATTGAGCGAACTCGTACATGGAAACAAATGGTTGAGAACCAACCGGGTAGCTCCCGGCGACGTTCATCCCATGATCAGACGGAATCAGGAGAATCTCCTGAGCAATCTGCATCTAAACTTCCTACTACATTGAGTGAAAGTTCGCATGATTCAGAGGATGAGGTAGATCAGCAGTTGCTGACCCGCCTTGCTCAGGAAGGGGGAGTCAAATTCCAAGATTATCTGCTTGCCAAAGCAGTTCCACCGTATGATCTTGAGTCACCTGATACCTCCAATATTCGCGAATGGACCTTTAGGGACATTCTTAAAATGCCAAGCGAATTACAGGAGGAGTGGAAACAAGCGTGTCGTGAGGAGTTGGCTTCTCTTCGCAAACGCAAAGTCTTTGAACTAGTTGACCCGCCGAAAGGCAGAAAGGTCATTAAAAACCGATGGGTATTCGACTTAAAGTCGGATGGCCGTAAAAAAGCTAGGCTTGTAGCCAAAGGCTTTTCCCAGGTTGAAGGCATAGACTATGACGAAATATTCTCACCTGTGGTACGGTTTGAGACAGTCCGGATGATGATAGCGCTTGCCGCTTTAAAAGATTGGCACATCTCCGGTCTGGACGTCAAAACAGCCTTCCTGTATGGTGACCTCGATGAGGAGCTTTACATGGAACAACCTGAAGGGTTTAAAGTCCCTGGCCACAAAAATAAAAACAAAGTGATGCGCCTTAAGAAAGCCATCTATGGACTCAAACAAGCTGCTTTAGCCTGGTGGAAAGCGCTTGATGCATCCATGGCTAGAATAGGCTGCACACGACTTGTTTCTGACTCTGGTATATTTGTCAATAAAGGCAAAACCATTGTCATTATCGTCTATGTCGACGATGTGCTCTTTCTTGGAGCAAACAAAAAAGACATTAGTTCTCTGAAAGAGCGTTTTATGCAGATTTGGGAATGTAGAGATCTAGGCGATACGCAAGAGTTTTTACGCATGCGCATAGTGAAATCGAAAGGTCGTATTCTAATCGACCAAGTAGATTATTTACACAAAGTGCTGCAACGTTTTAAACTCGTTAATGCGAAAACTGTACCTACTCCATTACCGGAAGGGTATCAGCCATTGCCTAATAAAGATCCTCCAAACCCAGAGCTCCGCTCTCAGTTCCAACAAGTAATAGGGTCACTCCTATATATTATGATTGGAACGCGACCAGACATAGCCTTCGCTGTGACTAAATTGTCGCAATTTGCAGCGAACCCTAATAAGGATCACCTAGATAGAGCGATGTATATTTGCCGCTATCTATTAGGTACATCCGATTATGCTTTAGTCTATAATGGCAAAAGCGATGGGGGTTTACTCGCATATGCAGACTCTGATTGGGCTTCCGACCCGATCACTAGAAAGTCTACAACGGGCTATTTAGTTAAACTAGCTAATGGTGTATTCTGTTGGAATTCTAGAGCGCAGAAATCTATTGCGCTCTCTTCCACTGAAGCAGAATATATGTCGCTTGCTGATACAAGCAGACAGTTGGTCTGGATACGGTCACTCTTTGAGGAGATCGGTATTATCCTAGCACCAATTCCATTATGCGGTGATAACCAAGGATCCATCTTCCTTGCATCTAATCCGGTGCAGGAAAAGCGCATAAAACATATTGACATCCGTTACCACTACATACGTGAAGTCATACGCGCTAAGAAGATTGAACTCTTCTTTATTGAAGGATCTGAGAATCCCGCAGACTTGTTTACTAAGAATCTGGGTCGCATAAAATTTCAGAAGTTCAGAGAACGATTAGGATTAGAGTTTTACTCATTCTAGTCATTAAGAGTCGATGAGAAGCGTGGTGTTCAGTCTAACCACTGTTACACGGAAACATTTCCTCAGAGACGTTTAGGACAGAAAGATGGAAACCGCGTTTTCAATTTCTTGTCTAGTCTCTAACACGTCTCATCAGAGACTTCTTAAACTGCTATGAAACAACTAGCATAGGTCGTCAATGAGTATTTCTCATAACGATATGTCCCGTGCTCAGTTCAAGTTCTTGGATTGAATGTTGTCTCGTTTCGTTCATTATGCTTAGACCACTTCTGTGTACTTAGCAAGGGGGAGTGTTGAAACGTAATAAGTACGTATGTATCTTATCTATAGCAGTTACGACATAAGTAGACTACGCAAAGTATGATTACCATATTAAGTAGTTACATTACGCACATC
Organism: Lactarius tabidus; assembly: GCA_963281015.1. Taxonomy (NCBI): domain Eukaryota; kingdom Fungi; phylum Basidiomycota; class Agaricomycetes; order Russulales; family Russulaceae; genus Lactarius; species Lactarius tabidus. The sequence goes on along the minus strand of OY725475.1, from coordinate 2,591,934 downwards.
CATGGGCGTAACACATATCAGGGTCATGTGAATGGTCCTGAGATGTTCTAGGGTGTTCCACACATCAGGCGTCACTGAAAACGCGATATAGTGGACACCTTTACTCATCATACTTACGCAAAGGGACATGGTGGGACCATAGAGGTCACTTTTCCCTATATAAGGAGGGGTGAAAAGAGACCTACCCTCCCCAGCAGAATATCACTTGTATTCACTCGTGCTCTATACACTGCGCTTAAGACTATCAACACCTTCTACCAAAGGTGAGTCTTCTGTAGCCTGCGTGCTGCGCCATGTGCTGCGCAACAGGCTTAGCACTAGATCCCCTAAGAGTGAAAAGGGCGTGATAGCACCTCCACTAAGTCGATGATGAGGGAGAAGAGATGAAAGAGAAAGAAGAAGAGAAAGATGATGACGAAGAAAGGCAGACTGGAATAGAAGAGGAAACCGAAACAAGATAGCGAATTGAAGAAGACCAGGATAGGGATCCCTGGTCTTTACTAGGCGACTTATATACATATAGGACTCGCTTTAAAGCGGAGTCTGAACTAAGTAATGAGTCCCGAACCCTAGTACAGCTATCCTAGTAATGAGTCATGTCCATGGCGTGTGATACTAAAGAACAATAGAACGCTTGACAGCGTGTGAGTCCGGCTGAGTAAATACTAATACACCGATCCTAGGAATGGAACATCATGGAAGGTCATAGAACACGACCTGTCACATGCCCTAAGGTCACCTGATAGATACCGTAACGCGCTATGATGGGAATGAGATAAGATGTGAACGAATGCAGTCCCAATGATAATCTGCAAAGATGGGTCAACGCAGACCAGTCCGTGACAATAGTTCTCTTGCTTTCCTCCATATGGTGCGTCTTGTTTGTTGATTGCACTCGATTAGGATATGGTTCATTGTTTCGTCTTTATCGCAGTCTGTGCAGGTTCCTCGCTCCTCTAGAGTTGGGATGTTGAACCAGAACTTTCCTATTTTTTGTGTGCCGTGCAGCGTTTTGTATAGGAATTGTCTTATTTTTAGGCGTATTGGGGACTTTCGTATGAGCCCCCATATGGCTTCGTTTGTTTCTCTTGTGCCTGCTTGGGTTGCAACGTCTTCTCGGACTTTCTCTAAGTTTAAGAGCGTGGTTCTTCTTTGGCTTATCTCTGATCTTTCCTGGATTCCCTTGTACGCTATTGCTTGTGTCAGAGTGGCTAGCTTTGCTCCTTGGAGGTCAAAATGGTCTGGGACGTCCAGATCAATTTTGTCTGGGTTTTCCTTCTCTGCTCCTTGTTTTGCTAGCCTATCGCTCTCTTCGTTCCCGATTTCGCCACTGTGTCCTTTGACCCATTTGAATTTGGTTGGTGCGGTGCGTCTTCTCAGCAGGTACGCCGCTCTTTTGAACCATTCTTTGTTCTTCACTCCTATCCAACCTTTGTCTTCCCATCTTTTAAGGTGGATTGTTAGTCCGTCTATCACATATCTTGAGTCAGTTTTTATCACGATTGGGGCGTAGTTCGGGATTTTTTCTAGCGCTGCAACAACAGCTGCTATTTCTCCAATTTGGTTCGATTGGTTCTCTCCGGCCACTTTGATCGCTCTATTGTGCTCGCTCCCTTCCCCTAGCCATATGCCGCCCCCACATCTTGCATCTTGCTTTCCATTGTTTATGCATGACCCATCAGTGTAGGCCGTTATCTCTTCATCTTCTGGGGGGATGCCTCTTGGTGGGGGGTGTCTCGCGGCGGGTATATTTTTTATCTTTCTGGGGTCGACAAATATTCTGAAGCATTCCGCTAGGTTCTTTTTCTCGGTGACTGACGGGTTGAATTTGATTCTTCTTGTGTCCTCATCTTCCTCAGTGTCGTCTTCGGCGTTGGTTGACTGACTGTTTCCCTCCCTTGGTCTTGTTCTTGTTAGGTCGTCTTGGTTCGGTGGTCTCATGGGGTTCAGCTTCGGTGTTATTTGTCCTAGCCTTTTTTGTGCTTCTAACACACATTGTTGTGGGTTCTCGCAGCCGTTCCTCCTATCATCTGTGCAGTCTTCGCAGTGGCACGAGAAGACTGGGAAGTGTGTTCCCCCTCTATATTCGCCTCTCAGCCTCTCAGCCGCTTTGATCAAGTCTTTAGCTTTTGTTGACTTGTGGTTTTTCGCTAGGCATCTAGATCTCGGGTTCTTTGGTGGGTGTCTTTCTATGCTGTAAGGATAGCTCAGGCGTTGGGCCCGAAATCGCCTATTTCGCTCGTTTCGGCCGAGTTTGGATTTACCCTTCTCTCAGCCATCCGGCCCGTCATCGCCGCCTTGTAATTTCATTTTCCATCCTTCGTGTATCTCTCGCGCCTCGTTCCTCCCTCCTCATACGTTACCTTCTGCTAATAACCACCACTCCACCCACGCTGCTCTTGGTTTCTCGACTCATGGCCTCGCCTTCCCGTGTTCTTCGGCCCACATCGACCCCAACAAGGATTAGTGGGAGCCACCTTTCGACACTGCGTCGCCCATCATTTTCGCTCTCCCTTTCATCCTGTCAGTCTCGTTCCTCCGTCATTTCTCTCCCACCAGTCACATCCAATGCCACTCGCAAATCGTGGTCTCACCCGGCGCCGGTCACCGTGCCTGCCGACAGGGCTTGCCACTATTGTTCCACCTCCCACCAATCTTATCCCATGCCACTCGCAAGTCGCCACTCTTACCAACGTTAATCGCTGCGCATGTCGTCGGACTCGGAGGAGGAGGCTTATTATCGTACGTCATACTGTCTCGACCTTCCTTGTTTTCTATTCTCGAACGCTCCACTTTTACCGCTTCCTTTTACTTGGATTTTGGCTAGTCTCACTCGTGTTTGCGATCGTCATCTCGTCTCGATGCCACCTGTGGCTTTTTCCCAGTCATTCGTACCTACGTTCCGCCCCTCTGTTGCTCCCCCCTCTCCATTCCTCACTATACGTTCGACTTAGCCGTGAATTTCTTCGATACGGTTCGCATGTATATATAAGGACGACGCTTTCTGACTGGAAATGTATCCTCTGTTTTCCCTTCTAAACTTGCGTGAAATTCTCTTACTGCTAAACCAAAGCCAATCCGCCCTCGCCTTCGCCATCGCCGTTCCCGCCGCTACTCCTGCTTCGCCGTCTTAGCCTCGCCACCTTCGCTGCCATCGCCGTTTGAGTCGCTGACCTCGGATCATGTTGCTAACGCCTTCTCCGATTACACCCCTGCCGCTTTCGTGCTTCCGTGCCCGACGCCTCGCCCCTGTTCCTATCTTCGACGCTTCACCCTTCTACCCTGCTTAGAGCGCGGACATCTGTCTTCGCATCTCCCTTCCCTCTTTCGAGTTTCCTCACGGGAACCATCTCCGCTTCGAACTCACACGGATTCACCTCCGTACAATGCCTATGTGTTGCCACGCCGGGAGTCTTCCTCTGAGTTCCTGTGATATGTTGATCGGTGCAAATGCTGCCTTATATTTTATTGCCGCTTTGATCATTCTCAGTGTATCTTCTCCCATTTTCTCTGCTCTTTTCCCTTTAGTTGGGACGTTCCATCTCTGTAGGAAGGCATTTACTCTTGTGTCTTCGTCCAGGGTTGCTGGTGTTGTTTCGTTTATCAGAATGTCCGTTATGTGGGCCCATGTAGCTCTTTCTTTTGTCAAGTTTAGGTATCCTTTTAACCACATTAGATCTATGGCTTCGTTCCTGGTCTTCAGGTTCAAGAGATTTATGCCTCCTCTTCCTTTTTCGCTTTCCAGGTGGCCCATACTTAGTCTCGGTGCGTGGCTTGTTTCTTCCCATATAAACTTTTTAATTTCTTTTGTTAGGGCTTCTCGTATGTTGTCAGGCATCCCTTGTGCCTTTGCTAGGAATTGCGTGCGTCCCCCTACTATTGCCTGAACTATCAGGCGTTTTCCATCCAAAGTCAGGTGTGTCCTTCTCCATCTCTCTAGGTCATTATGTACTAAGTCGATTATTGGTTCCCAAGGTTGTGACTCTACCGTTTTGTTCCCTATCCAGGCCCCCAGTGACCTTATCGCTTCTCCGTCCTTTGCTATTCTTATGTCCTCATGTATCGGTTGGTCCTCCGGGTGGAGCTTTCTGGTTCTGTTCACTGTTTCGCGGTGCGCTTCATTTCCAATTGGTATTATTTCTGTTTTTTCCTTGTTGAACTTTGCCCCCGACGCTTCACACCACTTGTCCAGTGCTCTTAATACATGGTCATACCGGTCCTCTTCGCTCAGGTAAAGTACTGTGTCGTCAGCAAACAGGTTTATGGCTAACTTTTCTTCTACTCCAGGGATTTCATATCCTCTGATTTCTTGCACGTTTCTTATAAGGCATGCAAGTGGTTCGATGCCTATGTCGAATAGGAAGCAGGATAATGGGTCTCCTTGGCGAACTCCTCGTCTAACTTTATAGGAGGTGCTGAATTCACCGTTGATTGCGACGGTTGTCCACGCATTTTCATATAGCTCTTTTATTGTTTTAATGAAGAGTTCTGGCATGCTGAATGCCTCCATCGTCTTCCATAGATATTGGTGCATCAGCTTGTCATATGCTTTTTCTTGGTCTAGCGCTACTATTGCTCCATTTTGTTCAGTCATTTCCGCGAATTTCGTCATTATGCGTGTTAATCTTATGTGGTTGAATATTGATCTGCCCGGAATAAAGCCTGCTTGATCTTGATGTATCATCTTTGTTACGTGTTGATGGCACGTTCTGCTCGACTTGAGCGGATTCTGAACGATGGCTACGCTGTCTGTTCTGCGCCCGGAGTTGTAGCCAGTTGGTACACAGTCTGTGGGTGAGCTCCTTCGGGTGCAGGACAATATAAGGAGGATCCGTGGTTGCAAAGGCACAGAGGAGTACTCTGTGCGGACTCGGTGATAAGTGAACAGGGAAGCGCACTGGCTTATGCTGTCACTGAGTGGAGTGAGACTGGGAAGTCGAACGACTTATGCAGCTCCTAGTCTTCGGGTTCTGTGAGGTTTGCTGTGTCAAGAGTCAATATGATTCAAGATCTCAGAACTGAAGTCTGAGAGTGCTACGGGTACAGGTTATATAGTACAAGTCGCCAAGCAGATACTATCAGTACCAGTACTTGGAAAGCCACCAAGTCAAGTAGCTACTATCGTAGGATTGTGTCATAGTCCGAATACTACTAGTATCAGTAGTAGGAACGAGTCATAACCGGGATCAAGTAAGTAAGCAGAAATGAGTCAAGTCTGTGCATGAGGGATAAGATGACGAAGTAAAGATGACGGTCCCAATGATAGTCCGTATAGTAAGCACAGTTGATAAGGAAGAATCGTAACATTACCCCCTCTTTAGGAGGCAAGTCCACATGCCTTAGACGGCTGAGGAGGCCCAACCCTCCCTCATCTTCGATCGCTCCTTATACCGCTCTAGTCCATCTCTGATCAGTGTACCATTGATGTTCATGATACGTTCTAGAGCGTCTGCTCCCTCCAGGTGTCGGACGGAGTCCTGTCGCTCTATCAGTGCATGGTAGTACCTTGCCTGTGCATCCTTCATCGATGCCAACGCGGACTTCATTGCCATGTGCTGTGCTCGATAGCGGCGTACCTCTGCACCCAAAGTGTGGTCCCCTTCTTCAACAAGGGCGTCGTCAATCTCGAATCGGCAAGGGTGATCTATTTCGAAGAAATAGAGGTCGGAGGGGAGATAGGTGGGGACAGAGGTGAGGTCGTGGGATGGTAACGCCCTAAGACGTTGTGAGTGTGCATTCGGGCTATGAGCCCGAATTCCTGCTACGTAAGTATCATCCCCACGGTCTAGACGAGTCCACTTGGCTGGCCACATGTTACCTTGGGCGTCTTGGATCTGACAAGGGATAAAGTCCCTTCCACAGTTCAGTCGGAAACCGGGTATGGGGGGAGAGGCGTTCGCTTGATCTTCCCAAGATAAGAACGTGTCAGCATCCGTCCACCCGTCGGTATCTGTGACAGTGCCAAGATCTCCTCGTCTCTCACTTCCTCGGGGCGAGCCGTGTACCTCCTTGGCTTTCGAGTCTTTCTGTGGGTAGGGGTGGAAGAGGGGTACAGGGGATCGCGTACTCGTCCTCCTTGAGTTCGTAGATAGTGCTCCCACACTGTGCTGCCTCTTAACAGGCGGGGGGATGATGGTGGGTTCGGAATAGGGGATGGGGAGTGGGCTGGAGCAGGAGGAGTGGGGAGACGGAGTAAGGGATCTGATAGGGGCGAAAGGGGTGGTTCCGGCTCTATGGGTGAGTGCTGCCTCGATGTGTCCGTATGCAGATTCCCAGGCGTGTGCAGCATCTGAGGTTCGACGCACAAAGTCGGTGGGGATAAGGGTCTGTGGGATCGTAATGCTCGATCGTTCTGCAAGCTCTGGGGTCGACGAAGAGGATTTGTGACTAGGGGTAGGACTGGGAGTTCGCCAAGAGGAAGGTTCGAACCAGGGGCTCCTAGTGGTGTCCTCTGTTCCGTATCCAATACGGAAATCACTCGAGGTGGGTACGTAGACAAGTCCAGCTGCAACAAGCGAGTCCCTGACCAGTTCCTCAGCTCCACTGGTGGGGGAGATGCGTTCCTCTGACGGAGTGTCTGATACGGTGGACTGGAGAGCGATGGCATCGGAGGACATGAGAGTGTAAAGTAATTGAAGAAGTGGGGATGACTTCAATACTGCTGTTCTAACGGTCGTTTTATGGGTGACGGATGAAGGGTTACGTTGTTTAAACTCTTCAAGAGCTTCGTCAGCGTGCATATCTCTCCAGTCGACCCACTCATTATCCGAGTTAGGGTATCCCTTCCACTTGACCAGGTATTGAACCTTGCGCCCTCGTCCATGTCGTCTTGAATCGAGAATTGCTGTTATGACCTTGCGGGGTCAAACAAAGCGCGACGTGCGCCGAGGGGTTTCTGGGGAGCAAGGTGGTCAAGGTTAGTTATTCACTCGGGGTTCGATGAGGCCGCGAGGCCAAGCTGGACAGAGTAGAGAGGATCAAGAGAAGTCACTGGAATTCGCAAGTAGTAGACAAAGAACAGGATGGGGCTATAGGACACATAGTCCAGCCTTTATATACATACTAATGGTACAGCATGAGTCACGCAGAATGAGCCTATGTACTAGGAATGAGTCACTGCCAAGATAGCGCAGCCTTAAGGCCCGCAAGTAGGAGGGCGAGACATAATCAGGGAACAGCCTTGAGGGCCGAGTATGAGTCACAGGTAAAGAGTAAAATAGTCCAAGGGATAGATGGGGAATGGGGTGGACAAGTGGGGAAGGTAAGAGGAGAAGAAAAGTATGCGTCCGTATCATAGCCGTGGTGAGAGATCATGACATCACCCCCTTTCTTACGCTGAGACCTCCACGTCTCATGACTCTCCGTCTCCTTCTTCGTCCTCATGGCCTACGTATCCCTCGTCTTCCAAGGCGGGGTTGTGTTCTGCAGGGAGGGGGACTTCAACGAGGTGGAGATAATGGGCATGGCAGCCCTCGCCGTAGATGGCATGGCGGCGAGGCACCAAGCAGCGAGTGGTGGTGTGGCACTTGGAGTGGGGTCGGGGGCAAGAGGCGCTGTAGTGGTTAGGGGCGTGACAGTAGGCGCAGCGACGACGTAGAGGGGGGTTGGGGAAGGTATACTTGACGCCCCAGCGGTCTTCGAACCAGGGTCTAAGGGACTCATTGTCTCCTGACTCTACGTCGATCATGACACACTGAGCCATGGAGAATGTCTGGGGTTCGGGGATAGGGGCGGTGCGATGAGAGAGGGGGGCAGAGATGCGTTCCCCTAGGTGCATGTAAGGGTGGAGACGGCTCCGAGCCTGTGCCTTCTCGAGACGTTGACGGAGGGGAGTAGACTTGCTGCGCCATTTGAAGAACTTGTCTTCCAGGGCCTTTCGTTGACACAAGAGGTTCTCGTACTCCAGCATGTGGGCACAGTACCGGTCGACGTCAGCGAGTACTCCGTAGTCCCTGAGCTCGTACAACGCGATGTCTACTTCTATAGCCCCCGGGTAGCCAGCATCGAAGATCCCTAGCGCCGAGTTGTCAGAGCGAGCGGGTGAGATCTGGGGGCCAATGAAGGGGGCGGCTTGGAGGGGCCAGCCATAGGCTTGGCGAGGTGGGTCAGAGTCGTCTCGGAGCCCCAGGACATAATGTTGGTGAGACACGAAGTCTAGGTCAAAGCGTACGTAGTGGGGGTCCTGGGGAGTCCCGTAAGGGGGGTCAAGGGCGATCCCCTCCACGTACTTGTCGTGGTTGGGGTCTCCTGGTTCGTATCGGACGTAGGACGTGGGGGCTCGCTGACCTGGGGGTGATGGAGTAGGAGGGGGGTCGTGGAACACAGCGTGGGGTCCATCTCCCAACATGGCTTCGCATATTTCGATGGTCTCCTCCAAGGATAGGGGCTCGGTGGGAGGTGAGATACGATGGTAGAGCGAGAGAGGTGGGGGAGGGTCACGGATTCGCGACAGGAGAGTGGGGGATGGGAGAGTAGGGGGAGGGACCATGGGGGACGTCGTAAGCTCAGGGTTGGGTACCTGTAATGGGGTTACGGGTGACCTGACAGGGAGTCCCGGCGGGCTGAGCGGGTAGGTGAGAGTCTCAGTTCCCGGGGAAGACGGGGGAGAAGGGGTGAGTAGAGGAAGGGGAGAGAGTGGTTCAGTCATGACGGTTATTCTTCGAATGGTGATGGGGTTTGGCCCCAGACCCTGAGTTGCTTTATAAGTGGTATGGATGGCAGAGGGATGGGTTCGGTAATAGTCTCTGATGAGCGAGTCAGTGTGGAGGTTGGTTAGGGGTTCCCAGCTATCGTGAGCTTCTGAGAAGCCTTTCCACCTGACTAGGTATTGGAGTTGGTGGCGTCTCTTCCTTGCGCCCAAGATTTGTTCAACTTCCCATTCTGGCTGCCCGTCTACTAGGTCTGGAGCGGGCTCTTGATATTTGTTGCCATTTAGGGTTGTTTCTTTGTAGGGTGTAAGGAGGGTGCCGTGGAACACGTTGTGAATCTTCCATGACAGGGGTAATTTGATTCGGAAAGACGTTCTGGATATGGCGTCCGTAACTAGGAAGGGTCCGAACCTCCTAGGCGCTAGCTTTGCTGAGGGGTGAGTGGTATTGAGGTTCTTCCCTTCTAGCCATACCAGATCTCCTTTATTGTAGGGGATAAAGCTCGACGGAAGTTCTATCGCTTGCGACCTGCGTAGAGCTTCGGCGGTGTCTTTCCTAGCTTGGGTGATAAGGGCCAATCTGTCGTTCAGGGGTGGGGATGTGGTGGTACGGAAGGTTTGATGGACACAAGGGATGTGCCCCATAATGAGTTCAAATGGCGCTTTCTTGGTGGTGGCGTTTGGCCATGCGTTGAAGGTAAATTGGGCCAGGGGTAACAGGTGGCGCCAGTTAGTTTGATGGAAATCTGTGAAGATCCGAAAGTATTGCTCGAGTTTCTGATTAGAGCGTTCCGATTGTCCATCTGTCTGGGGCCGATATGCCGTACTGGCGTTGTGCTGAATGGAGAGTATACGGCATAGTTCTTGGATGATGGAGGCCATAAAGCGGGGGTCTCGATCAGATATGATGCGTGAAGGTAGTCCATAATGAGGTAGTACGTAAGTAGCGTATAGTAGGGCAACTCCCGCCGTGTCTATAGTTTCATTGCAGGGGAGGAATATGCAAGCTTTTGAGAACGTGTCTGTGATTGTTAGTATAGAGTCGTATCCTTCTGATGTAGGTAATTTAACGATGAAGTCCATTGCGACTGATGTGAAAGGGAGAGTGAATTTATCTGATGGGATAGGGAACAGTGGTGGTTTGGGTTTTGAGGGGTTGTTTTTCCTCGATTGGCAGATGTGGCAGCCCTTGATGTATTCGGCGACCGTTTGTTTTAGGTTGGGCCACCAGTAGTCACGTGCTATACCCCATGTCGTGTTGGATATACCCGGGTGTCCTGCTGTGGGTGAGTCGTGGTATAGTGAAATTACCCCTCTTCTTAGGGGTAGATCGTCCACGACTACTAGTCGGTCCCCATACCAGTAGAGATCGTTGATGACCTTCAGGGGGAATGTGGTAGCCCACTTTTTCAGGAGGCTGGGTTGTTGTATTTGGCAAGCGCGGGTTCTGTCGTCCACGGAGGAGAAGGTGGCTGCTTGAATGAACAGGTGTGTGGGGAGGACCGTTACGTTGTCATTGTCTTCTGACCCCTGTGGGTAATCGGGGCGTCTAGATAGTGCATCTGACTTGTTGGCTGTCCCCGGGAAGTGGACTAAGGTGAAGTTATAGTCGGCCAGTTGTGGTATGTAACGTGCGACTCGGCGGTTGATGTGGCGTGGGTGGCGGTAATATTCTAGGTTTTTGTGGTCTGTAAATACCGTGACGGGAAAAGGGGAGCTTAAGAGGAGGTGGCGGTGGTGGGTGAGACCCCGAAACACTGCTAGGAATTCGCGATCGTGAATGTCATAGTTTCTTTCTGCTTCGTTAAACGTCTGCGAATGGAATCCTACAGTGACATGTTTCCCTCTGTCGTCTTTCTGGGTAAGAATAGCTCCCGTAGCGAATGCAGAGGCGTCTACTTGTAGGAAGAAAGGTCGACTGGGATCTGGTTGATGGAGCGCGGGGTTATCTAGAATGGTTTTGATTAGGGAATTGAGAGCTTCTGTGCATTCTGGGGTCCACAGGAACGGATGGTCTTTCTTTGTGAGAGCGACGAGGGGCCGTGCGATGTTGGCGAAGTTAGGGATGAATGGGCGCTGGTAGCCTAGGACTCCCAGAATACTCCGGACTTCTTTTACCGTGTGGAGGACGCGGGGCCAGTCTCTGAGAGCGCTCATCTTTTTGGGATCCGGTTTTAATTGGTCCCCGTCGACGACAATTCCCAAGTAGGTCATGGAGCGCTGCTCGAACTTGCACTTGGCTGGGCGAAGGAAGTATGATTCGTCTTCCAGAAGGTCCAGGACTTCATGGACGATTTGTCGGTGTCGCTCTATATTGTCTTCAGTAGCGATAAGGATATCATCCATGTAGACAAAGAGTTCCGTGGGATACTTGTCTAGTAGTCGTTTTAGAAGACGGCTCATTGCTCTACAGAAAGTGCTGGGGGCGTTATTCATTCCAAATGGCATAGCTCTGGGTTTGAACAGTCCGTAAGGAGTTTTGAACGCGGCTTTCCATTGGTCTTCTTCTTTGATACGGATGTTGTTGAAGCCCCATCGCAGATCTGCTTTGGTAAAAAAAATTTTCCCCTGGAGTTGGTCGATGATGCTTCCTATTAGGGGTAAGGGGTAAACATCTCGTACGGTCCATGCGTTGAGCGCGCGATAATCGACAATGGGACGGAGGTTACCATCCTTTTTGGCTCGGAAGAAGACGGGGGATGCATAGGGGGAGTTGGTTTCGACAATATATCCTTTGGCTAGATTTTCATTGATATACAGTTTGAGGGCTTTGAGTTCTTTTTCCGTCTGCCTATAGAGTTTGCAGTCTAGTTTAGCTGGGGCTCCGGGTTTAAGCTCAATTGCGTGGTCGTCTAGTCTGGAGGGAGGGAACCTTTGGGCGGCTTCTTCACTAAAAACTCTCCAGTGGCGATGGTATTGTGTAGGGATTAGCTCTTGTGTTTCCTCTTGATCAGAGGGGTTCGAAGGGGTAATGGTGCGAGCAAGGGGTTTCGTTTTGGACCGGTAACCGGCGGTTTCAATACTGAAGTCGTCTCCTTCCAGGCAGTTCGTACTCCAGTTAATGGCGGGGTTGAAAGTTTTGAACCAGGGGTGACCAAATATGATGCGATCGCTCCCTAAGTTTGCCACATAGAAGCCCAGCTTTATTATTTTGTCCCCTTGTCGGATCCATAGGTTGCAATATTGGGTGATGCTCCCTTCTTGGTTAAGTGATCCGTCGACGTTGTTTACTTGTAAGGGTTGTGGTAATGAACGGGTCCCCAAGCCTAAGGAGTTAACTGCTCGTTTATCGATGAAGTTATGGGTGGCTCCACTGTCTAGGAGTACTTTGGTTTCGGTCTTTTTGTGCCACATGAGAACAGAAATTTGGATTGTCATTGAGTCTTTCTTTTTACTGTACATGTTAGCTACGAGTGGTACCGGGTTTGCGACCGTCAAAGCCCAGCAGAACAAAAATCCTCGCCCATGTTGCGGGCATCGAGGTAGAGTGATCGTTCTTCGTCACTCATTTTTGCTTCGAGCGCCCGAATTTGCTGTGCGTAGGACAGCTTGGGTGGCGGGGGTGGTGGGACGCTTGACGTGGATGATGAAATCGACGGGGTAACTGGGTTGGTGGGAGGCGCGACTGGAGCTTCGCGGGCGTTGATGTTTCGTTGGCCCGAAACGTTCTGAGCGTTGGCGTTTTTCGGGCAGTTGCGAGCCATGTGTCCTTGGGTTCGGCATCTGAAACACCTTCCCTCAGCTCAGTATTGTGCTCGCTCTTCATCCGTAAGTTTCTTAAATGGAACAGTAACATTGGTGGCATCAACGTCCATTGGGACGTGCTGATTGTTTGATGAATTCGAGTGAGCGCGTTGACTCGTATTCTGGTATGAGTGTCCGTCACGTGATGTTTGGTTCCGGCGAGGCCCGATAAGTCCCAAACTCTGAAGTTCCTTGACTTTGGACACTTCCTTCCGCGCAGCGACCTGCCATTCTTCCATGGTATCGGGCATGGAATCTCGGTTGATAATGCGACGCTGGATGGCTTCGCGGAGACCCGATCGGTAACGGTCGATCGTTCCCTTTGCGTCAGCTTCCCAGCCGGCGGCGTTCGCAAGTCGGGCAAAAGTGGCATTGTAAGTGTCAATGTCTAGATCCTTCATCTGAAGTTTCATCAGCTGACTGTAGGCACTCTGGGTTTTCGTAGTGTCGGTCCAGGCTGCTTTGAACGAGGTTTTGAACTCGTTCCACAGAACCTCATCGTTTTCTCGGACGCTTCCCGGTTTAGTTGAGTCAGTTCGCCTTTCGAGTTCTATATCGCAGGCGTTAACCCAATCTTCGACTAGGGGGCCCTTGATGTAGGATAGTGCAGTGAGCACTCGGAAAAATGGGATACTAATGGAGTCGTTATTTCGGTTTAAGAGCCTGTAACGGCGGAACTCATTCCAAAAGGACTTGGATCGGCTACGATCTCCGGTGAACACCGCGGGAGCGGTGCCCTTCAGGCCATTGGTGGAAGGTGCGTGCGTTGGTGCTACTGTGGTGACGTTGGCTGACATGTCGACGTCGGGAGTTTCGGTGGGAGTATTAACGTTGAGGGGCCCGAACGCTGATGTGATCGAGCGGATGACCGGGGTTTCGGTGACGGGTGAGTGGGTACTTTGGACGCTTACGGCGGAGTGTGCTGATACAGTGTCAGATCCTTCGGAAGAATCGCTGTTGTCGAACGCTCCTGGTGTAAACCGGAAAGAGGCGCGAGAGGAGGTACGAGACAGGGGTTGGTATTCTGGGTGCTGAGGATCTGTCACGTTCCAGAACCCGATTCCGTATACGTTCTGGACGGGGATGGATAGGTTCTCTTGGGTGTAAAAGGTACGCGCGCTTGCATCGTATCTGAGTTCGTACCAACGATTATTGATGAACTCGACAGGTTCGAGAGCGTTGTTCGAGGTGAGGTGTTGGGGAATGTAGTACCCTCGGTTAGGTCTATTCCACTCGACGGTTCCCTTTACGTGAGTTGGGAGATCGTTGTGGGTTCGGCAGGTAACTGGGGTAGCTTGGTTGTTTGGGGCAAAGGCGATTTGTAGGGACGCCACGGTGTACTAGGTTTCGGTGGACTGTGGGTACAGGGTGTGGGACGTAGCGCGTCCTGTGGCAGATCCTGTTCTTATGTTATGACCTTGCGGGGTCAAACAAAGCGCGACGTGCGCCGAGGGGTTTCTGGGGAGCAAGGTGGTCAAGGTTAGTTATTCACTCGGGGTTTGATGAGGCCGCGAGGCCAAGCTGGACAGAGTAGAGAGGATCAAGAGAAGTCACTGGAATTCGCAAGTAGTAGACAAAGAACAGGATGGGGCTATAGGACACATAGTCCAGCCTTTATATACATACTAATGGTACAGCATGAGTCACGCAGAATGAGCCTATGTACTAGGAATGAGTCACTGCCAAGATAGCGCAGCCTTAAGGCCCACAAGTAGGAGGGCGAGACATAATCAGGGAACAGCCTTGAGGGCCGAGTATGAGTCACAGGTAAAGAGTAAAATAGTCCAAGGGATAGATGGGGAATGGGGTGGACAAGTGGGGAAGGTAAGAGGAGAAGAAAAGTATGCGTCCGTATCATAGCCGCGGTGAGAGATCATGACAATTGCTTCCACTTCGTATTCTTCCGTTCCTTGGACTAGGTCAGGCGGTGGCCTCGTGTAGTTTGGACCGTGGAACTCTGTTTCGATATAAGGAGTTAGAAGATCCACATGGAATACATCATGTATTTTCCATGTTCCTGGGAGTGTCAGCTGGTAGGTGATGGGAGATAAGACTCGTTTAATCGGAAAGGGGCCATGACGTTTAGGGGCTAGTTTGTTAGAAGGCACATCAAGATGCAGATTGCGCCCTTCTAACCAGACATATTCTCCTTCCTTAAAGGTCCGGCCTTCTTTCTTTGATTGCGCCCATCGCTGTTGTGCCTGTATGATATGTTTCTCGGCTTCTTTTCGGACCCTTTTCCATGTTTCTCGACGGAGTTCTAGAATAGGAATTGGGGTTGGGGCGTCCGAGATCTCGGCTCGTGGTTCATATCCCATGAGCATCTTGAATGGGGAATGGTGCGTAGTTTCATTCTTCCATGAATTGTGAGCGAATTTGGCAATAGTTAAATGTTCTTCCCAGTTATTCATTTGGACATTGACCCATGGTCTGAGGTATTGTCCAAGCCATTGATTGGATCGTTCAGATTGCCCATCGGTCCGAGGGTGATATGCTGTTGACATGTTCTGTGTTACTCCGATAAGACGACAGAGCTCCCTCATAAACTTGGAGATGAATCGGGGATCTCTATCACTGATCACCTTGCTAGGAAGTCCGAACCTTGGGAATACTTTGCGGAGATATAGATCGGCTACTCCTTCGGCGTTGATAGATTTGTTGCACGGTATGAATATTGCCATTTTCGTGCAATCATGATCTGTGATGGTGAGGATTGAATCGAACCCATTCGAAATAGGAAGTTTTACAATGAAGTCGAGAGCGATTGTTTGGAATGGTAAAGCTTCATGGATAGGGGTGATGGGAGATAGTGGCGCTTTTCGTGCCTGGGTGTTGATCTTGTGTCGTTGACATTCGGTGCATCCTTTGACATACTCTTGGACATCCTTTGCCATGTTGGGCCACCAGTAGAATCGGGTTATTAGCTCCGTTGTTCGGGATATCCCTGGGTGTCCAAAGGCTACTAGATCGTGGTGATTGTAAATGATTTTGCATCGTAGTTCCCGGTCTCCAGTTACCACTCTCCTATGCTCCTTCCACCATTCTCCATTAAGCTTTTTGAGATTATGTGGGTCGATCCAGGGACATAATATTTCCTCGTCTTGTGATGAAGTGAATTTAGGGGTGAGTATAGTTTCGGAGTTAGTCGTGGTGCCTGTTCTTGCAAACATGTGATCCGGGAGAACTATGACATCTTCGTTATCTCGTTCTCCTTGATCGTAATCTGGTCGTCTAGATAGAGCATCCGCTCTTCCATTGCTTTTCCCAGGTATGTGTCGGAGTTCTATGTCGAATTCGGATAGTTCTAGAACTTCCCTGGCTATTCTTCGGCTTATCTTATGGGGTTGTCACCAGTACTGCAGGTTTGCATGATCAGTATGTACGATGATTTTATGCGGTGATCCTGCGATAAATGGCCTCCAATTTCGACAGGCTTTGACTATAGCTAGATATTCCAGATCGTAGATGTCGTAGTTTCGTTCTGCTTCAGTGAGAGTTGTGGAAAAATAGGCAATTGGGTGTCTTTTGCCATCTTCTCCTCGTTGCATGAGTACTGCACCTAGAGCGAATCCTGATGCGTCTACCTCGATCTCGAATTGTTTGTCGAGTTGTGGTTGCGCTAGGACAGGTTCGGATGTTATTCGCCTTCGTAGTTCGTCAAATGCTTCTTGATGCTTCGGGTCCCAAGTCCATGGTATATCTTTCCTAGTTAGCTCATTAAGGGGTCGAGCTATGTGGGAAAATTGATAGATAAAGGGGCGATAAAAATTGCAGAATCCTAGGAATGATCGGACTTGCTTTACCGAAGAAGGTGTAGGCCAATTTGCTACCCCTTTTACTTTGGCAGGGTCCATGTGTGTTATCCCCCTTTCAAGGATTAGCCCCAGATAATCGACGCAAGGTGCTTCCCATGTGCACTTTTCTGGTTTGATGAAAAGATCATTCTGCTCCAAGATATCCAAGACTCCATGCACCGCCTCTCTATGTTGTTCCAAGGATTCTGATGTTGCGATTAGGATGTCATCCATATAGACGATGATCTCCGTTCCTTTCCCTTTGAATAGATTAATGATTGGTTCAAGGATGTAGTCCATCATTGCTTGAAATGTGGCTGGGGAATTGGTTAGTCCGAAGAACATGACTAATGGTTCCCATAATCCGTATTTCGTTTTGAACGCTGCTTTGTGTTGATCTCCTTCTTTGATGAGGACGTTGTTGTATCCTTCTCAGACATCGAACTTGGTGAATATTCGAGCGTCTCTTACTTGTGAGATGAGATCTGGGATTAGTGGGAGAGGGTATCGGTTTTTGATCGTGAATTCATTAAGTTTGCGATAGTCTTGGACAGGTCGTAGTTTTCCATCCTTCTTTCGAACAAAGAAGAAAGGAGATGTGTATGGAGATTTTGATGGGCGGATGTATCCCCTTTCTTGCATGTCTTTGAGAAACTTCTTTAGTGCTTCATCCTCCAGCGGGGTTATTGGGTATATTTTGCAATCAAGGGCTCTTGGTGCTCCCTCTTTTAGTTCGATTGCATGATCCCATGGGCTCGACTTTGGAAATTGTCGCGCTTCTTCTTCACTAAAGACCTTGGCATGTCTTTGATATTCTGCTGGTATTGCTACCGCTTGTGTATATTGCCCTGCGTCCTGTGCTAGCTGTGTGGAGATATTGCGATGCCAGCTCGATTCAGCTTCCAGGTCTTCAATTATCAGATCCTTTTCTTTGTCAGATAGTGGTTCCGTAACTATCCTGGCAACTATTGTATTTGATATGGTGGATTGGGTAGTTTGATACCAAGATAAGGATCGTATGATGATTGGGAGATAAGAAGTGTCAATTGCTGCGTCCTTCCAGCTGAACTTTGGTTCGAAATTGGCTAGCCAGGGGTATCCTAGGATAAGATCCTCTAGTCCTAGGTCGGTTATTAGGAACCTCATTTTTGCGTTCCTTTGTCCTGTTTGGACGTTGAGATCCACATATTCTGCGATCATTCCTGCTTTGTTGTTAGTCCCATCGATATTCCAGATCTTTCTAGCCTGATCTAGTGGGTGGGATTTGATACGAAGTCGTTTAATGAATCGGGGGTGAATGAAGTTGTCTGTGGCTCCTGAGTCTACAAGAATTTGCTTATCGGCCCTTGTGTATGCGGTTCGAAATGAGACTGGTATTTTCATACTTCGAAATCTGGTCAAGTATACAGAGTTACATTGAAGCATACGGATAGCTCTTCCCCAGGCCGTTAGGTCAGAGCTTAGGCAAAATCCTCGTTCATAAAGATGTCTTGAATCACTTTGTCCTTCTCCCCTTGATCCATGCCTCGTACTAGTTCGACCAGTTCCTGGGCATTGATCTTCTTGATAGAGTGAGATGGTCCATCGGTCCTGGACGTGCCATTACTAGCAATACTAGTATTGGTGGCGTCTTGTGAAGCATCACTGTTTTTATTAGTGTCAGTGGCGCGGATCTGGGAGTTTTGGTTAGGACAATTGCGCCCTATGTGTCCTTGGCGCCTGCATTTGAAGCATTTGCCTTCTTTATGCAATTGGGCTATTTCGTCGTCTGCTAGGGCAGCCCTGGCACGGATACGTCCAGGGGTAGTGTCCATGGCATTGTTGTCTTTGGCAAAACGTTGTTGCCACTGCTGCTGGGTCGGCTTTTTGGGGTTCTTTGAGGGCCGTTCAAAAAAAGCTTGGTATTGAAGGAATTTGCGATGGTACCTGATGGCTGCATCTTCATAGTCTGCTACTGTGGTTAGCAGATTCATATTTTCGTCTTTGACTATAGTCCTTCGGAGTCCTTTGGGTAGCCCTTCGAAGTATTTCTTTCCCACCAGTCGTTCGTCCAGATTGTATTCGGCGAGCCTAGCAAGTCGTTTGTATTCTGCTGTGTAGAAGTCTAGCTTTCCTCCTTGCATTTTGAGTTGATTGAGGGCTGCTTCTGCTCGCTCCGCGCTCATGATGTCTTGGAAGAGATTGGCGAAATCATGGATTACTGTATCCCATATGAATTCGTCCGTTTTTCGTCCTCCTGAGCTTAGGTGGTTGCTGACCACTCGGATTTGGTCATTGACCCAATTTCCAACATTGGGTCCACGAATGAAGGTGAGGAATAGCATGGTGCGTTCGAGGGGTGTAGCCATTACCCTGGTTCGATCATTAAGGGCTCTGTAGATGTTCCATTCGGTCATGAATCCTTCTACTTTGGTTCGATCTCCATCGAAGATTTCTGGTTCTCTTCCGATCAGTTTATCGGTGAGTCGATCTCCTGGGTTGTCAAG
The DNA here is from genome assembly GCA_963281015.1 of Lactarius tabidus. Classification (NCBI taxonomy): domain Eukaryota; kingdom Fungi; phylum Basidiomycota; class Agaricomycetes; order Russulales; family Russulaceae; genus Lactarius; species Lactarius tabidus. Next base: position 2,573,263 of record OY725475.1, on the reverse strand, counting down.
GGGTTGTCCGGGATCTCCCCCTCCTCCAGGGTTTCCAGGATCTCCCCCTCCTCCAGCATCTGGGTTTTCATCTGGTCCTCCGCCTGGAGGTCCCAATGGTGGTCCGGTTCCTCCAGGAGGTCCTCCACCAAGTCTTCCTCCTCCTCCAAGAGTATTTCTGATTGTATTTGCTGACTGAGTTCCTCCGGCGGGTATTCCAGCTCCAAGAGTTCGGGCCAATACGCTTGTTGGAGTGATCATGGTAGTTGATGCAATCTGTGACATTCTAGAAGCCAACGAAGGTAATCCGCTGATGGAGGGGATAGTGGGTCAGGTAATGTGTGTGGGAATGAGTTGAGCCAATGCAGCAATGGCGTGTTGCTCAATCTCGCTAGTGGGGATAACTGTGTCTGGATCTGGGGTATCTCCTCCTTCACTTCCGAATCGGAATGTGGTGGCAAGTGGTTCTTCTTCTTCGTCGTTGATTCCGTCAATAGGGCCCCACCTGCTTCGATCAGTTCTTTCTTCGTTAAAGATTCGGAGTCCGTATTTGATATGTGCCGGTCTGGTGATCCTGTATTGTCCGTTGATTTGTTCTGTGATTCCCCACTGCAAAGTTTCAAAATTGAAATCGACGGCAGAGAGTCCTCCTGTGTCGCTATCAGGATCGGAGGTGTAATATCCTGCTCCCAGGTATCCGTCTGAGTACCACTCTGCTTCTTTGAGATATCTTTTAGGGATGTTGTGTTCCCCTCTCCTGTCAATGAATGCTGTAGAGGTAGCCACGGTTGTTGAGAGTTCTGAGATAATGTTACGTGTTGATGGCACGTTCTGCTCGACTTGAGCAGATTCTGAACGATGGCTACGCTGTCTGTTCTGCGCCCGGAGTTGTAGCCAGTTGGTACACAGTCTGTGGGTGAGCTCCTTCGGGTGCAGGACAATATAAGGAGGATCCGTGGTTGCAAAGGCACAGAGGAGTACTCTGTGCGGACTCGGTGATAAGTGAACAGGGAAGCGCACTGGCTTATGCTGTCACTGAGTGGAGTGAGACTGGGAAGTCGAACGACTTATGCAGCTCCTAGTCTTCGGGTTCTGTGAGGTTTGCTGTGTCAAGAGTCAATATGATTCAAGATCTCAGAACTGAAGTCTGAGAGTGCTACGGGTACAGGTTATATAGTACAAGTCGCCAAGCAGATACTATCAGTACCAGTACTTGGAAAGCCACCAAGTCAAGTAGCTACTATCGTAGGATTGTGTCATAGTCCGAATACTACTAGTATCAGTAGTAGGAACGAGTCATAACCGGGATCAAGTAAGTAAGCAGAAATGAGTCAAGTCTGTGCATGAGGGATAAGATGACGAAGTAAAGATGACGGTCCCAATGATAGTCCATATAGTAAGCACAGTTGATAAGGAAGAATTGTAACAATCTTCTTGACATCTTCAATTAGTTGGAGTGAGATGGCTTTTGTTAATAGTTTGTAGTCTGAGTTGAGGAGCGTTATAGGTCTGTAATTTTCTATCCTTGTCACATCTTTCTTCTTGTATAGTGGGCACATCCACCCATCTGCAAAGTACATTCCTGGTTCTATTCCGTGCTGTTGTATATCTTGGAAGACTATGGTGAGTGCTCGGACTATGTCAAAGCCTGTTTGCCCAGCCTTTATTGCTTCGTCGTTCCTCTTTTTTAGTTTCTTCCACACCTCATATGGGCATCTGTCTAGGCCTGTCGCTGAGCCATTCTTGGCCAATTTGAGTGCCTGTTCTACGTATTCCTCAGTTATTCCCGCATTCAGCATTGAGTTTTCAGGGTCTCTGAACTTTTGGTTTTCTGGGATCTCTTCTAGCACTGTATTTATTCTCACTTCTCTTTCTTGTTCCGTGCATTCGCTTATCCCATTGTCTTGTAGTGTATCATGGTACACTTTTGCCAACTCTGCCATCCTGTCCGATCTGACTTCGTATTGGTCTGGGCTTGTGTTCGGGATTTTTAGTCTTAGGATGGCGTCTCTTGGTTTCCTAGGTTTACTTAAGTTCGACCACGTTCCTCCAAGTCTTTCGCCGTGCCATGAAATCTTCGCTCTTAGTTGCTCTCTGTTATTGTAACTTGTTATTTTTTCTAGGTGTTCAATCTCGTTTGCTAGTATTGCTTCTTGCCACTGTAGCTCTTCACTTTCGTCTAGATCTAGTTTTTTGAGGATCTCTTCTCTGTCTTTTTCAAGCTTCCTTAGTCTAGACTTTGCTTTGTATTGTTTCATTTTAGCTTCGTTGGCTATGTGTTTGGTAATGTCTGTTTTGAACCTTTTCCATTGTAATTGTGGGTTGTCTGCTCTCGATCTCACGTCTGGTGTCATGGACAGGCGGTTTAGGTCATCTTGGAGCTTCTTCCCTCTCTCCTCTACCCATGACATCAGTTTTTTGTCGTTCAGGGTGCCATGTCCACCTTCCTTTCCCTATATATGGGGCATCCTGAGGTGCGTATTTCACTGTGACCAGCCATGTTACGGTTAGACGGACCGCTCTGCTCGGCTTGAGCTAGGGTACTGTGACGAAAGTTGTTCTGTTGAATTCGGATCAACTGGGCCCGCAACTTGTGAGTGACTTCAGACAGATGCGGATACCCGGGGCGCTGATAAGGTTTGTATGACCCTATGGTGACGGCGTGGGACTCAATACCCTCGCGGAATCGGTGATAGCAGAGCAAAGTCTGCGATAGGAACGGTTGGGGAAGTCGTCAGGACTTATGCAACTCCTAGCCTAGAAGGCGTCGTAGAGTGTCTGGTTGATACAAGAACTCAGACCTAAGGTCTAAGTTCGCTAATGGTACAGTTTATATACTAAGTACATGAGTCACTACTACTGAGTCATAATACTAGGATGAGTCACTTATGACGTATAACTCCACTAATACTAATAGTCTCTGTAGTAGGAATGAGTAAGACTGACATCACATGGACGTCATATGGAAGGTGGTAGAAATGTCCAGAACTAATGATGTCATAACCACATGATAGTTCCAACTCATGTGATACACCGACGCTTCCCAATCAGGACGTAACAATACTCCCTTTTCAGGTGGAACGCCCACGTTCCATATCCTGTAAGAGTTCAACGACTCGTCCTCTGGCTTACACTGATCCTTCTCCAACTGCGTCAGTCCCAACCGTTCCTCTAACTGCTGGAGATCGTATAGGAGGTTAGAGACCCGCGCGTCTAAACCTCTGTACCGTCGTACTTCTGCCTTGACGGTTTGATCTTGGAGGGCACGGAAACCCAAGTCTACTTCGTCACGGTAGGGGTAACGATGACTGAGGAACCAGAGATCCGCCTTGGAGTAACGAGGACGGTGATACAAATCAAAATAGGGTTCGGCATAGAGGTAATCGGAATAGGGAGTAGGGCTTCCAGCACGATAGCCACAGACACGAGGGTTGTCCGTATATTCGACTTTTGTAAACTTGGCTGGCCAGATACGGCCATCAGGCCCTTTGATGTGCATAGGCACGTACTGGTCGCCTAGATTGTAGCAGTAACCCTCAGGGGGCGGCGTCCATGCTTCTCGAACCGGTTGAACATGCTCCTTGTCAACCTCCGTCCTCCCGTCGGTATCTGTGTTAGTAGGTTGATGTCCTCCGTGAATCTCTGCTCCGGTGTGAGGCGGAATTGACGCGGCTTCTTGACCTTGCGAGTTGGATCTAGTGACTTGAGATCCTTCGCGTAACCGCCGTGTTTGATCAAGTATGGCCCCCAGATAGTCGAGCTGCGGAGGGATCGGTAATGGGGAATTGGAACGTGTGGGGGAGGAGATGGGATTGGGGTCAGTGGCGATAGCGTCCGTTGGGGAGGAAGGTTCGGTGACGAGGTCCTCGAGTAATCGCACATGAGGGGTACTTCCTGCTCCTCCAATGAGTGTTTGGGGAATAGAGAACTCCGTGTATCTAGGAGCGGTGGGATCGACGAGGTCGGGTGTACTGGTTGCGGAGCGATGAAAGGATTCAGTGGGGGTATGCCAGCCAGATGGTTCAAAGCAGTTGATGGCATGCCAGGCTTCATACCAGCCCCTTGCTGGATGCGTGTTGGGGGGCGAGTACTGAGATCCAGCATAGCTAATTGTTGTCTGGGGTAATGGACTCGGGACTCCGGCCTCGGGGACGGGACTTTCACACTGAGCATAAGGTAAGGCGGCGCAGAGAGCATCTTGAGACATCGACTTGTTGCTGTAGATCCAAGAATGTAATGCGGGGGTTGATTCTACTTCCACTCCCTGAACCCGCCTTATATGTGTGATTGCTCTAGGGTTTTGTTTCCTAAAGTCCTCTAGAACTTCTTCAGCGTTCATATCGTCCCAGTTTACCCATTCATTGTCCGCGTCTGGATATCCTTTCCACTTGACCAAGTATTGTACCTTGCGTCCTCTCCCATGACGTCTTGATGACAATACTTGCTCCACCTCGTATTCTTCTTCATTGTTGATAAGGTCAGGTGGTGGCCTCGTGTAGTTAGGACCGTGGAAGTCCGTTTCGATATAAGGGGTTAGAAGGTCCACATGAAACACATCATGGATCTTCCATGTCGGAGGTAATGTCAGCTGATACGTGATGGGTGATAACACTTTCTTTATAGGGAAAGGTCCGTGTCTTTTGGGCGCTAGCTTGGCAGTTGGCTGATCAGTTTTAAGGTTCCGCCCTTCTAGCCACACCTTTTCTCCTATCTTGAAAGTCCGTCCTAAGTACTTGGAGTGCGCCCATCGTTTCTGGGCGATAAGGATCGCTTCCCATACTTGTTGTCTTGCGTTCGTCCATTCTTCGATACGCGTTTCAACCCTTGGTAATGAATTGGGAAATGGGGTAATGTTAGCTCTGGGATGATATCCCATGAGTACCTGGAAAGGAGATCGTTTCGTAGTTTCATTTCGCCATGAGTTGTGAGCAAATTCAGCGAACGGTAGATGTTTGCGCCAATTGTCTTGGGCAAAGTTAGCCCACGGTCGTAGCCACTGTTCCAGCCATTGATTGGACCTTTCTGATTGTCCATCTGTTCGAGGATGATAAGCCGTAGACGCGTTGACCTTGATCCCCATTCGTTTACAAAGGGTTTGCATAAATCGGGAAATGAAGCGGGGATCTCTATCACAGATGACTTTTGAGGGTAGTCCATAGCGCACAAAGACATTCTTGAGATACAGATCAGCTACTCCGTCTGCATCAATGGTTTCGTTGCAAGGGATGAAGATCGCCGCTTTAGAACAGTCATGATCTGTTATGGTTAGGATGGAATCATAGCCTTCTGATCTAGGAAGTTTGACAATAAAGTCCATTGCTATCGTTTGAAAGGGGAGGGCGTCGAGTTCTGGTGTAATAGGGTTCAAGGGCGCCTTCCTTGTTTGTGTATTGACTTTGTGTCTTTGACATTCGGCGCATCCCTTGACGTAATCATGTACGTCTCTTGCTATTTGCGGCCACCAGTAGTACCTTGTGACTAGTTGTGTTGTTCGTGAAATTCCAGGATGTCCATAAGCAGGTAAATCATGATGATCGTGTATGATCTGGCGCTTGATTTCAGTTCCTGAAGTAATCACTTGTCCTGTCCCTTTCCACCATCGTCCATTAACCTTTTTAAGGTTATGTGGGTTTACCCATGGTCTCAGGATATTGAGATTTTGATCGTATATCAGGGGTGTGGTCAGAGTGGTCAAGGCACGTGCGAAAAGATGATCTGGTAATACGGTGATGTCCTCGTTGTCTCGTTCTCCTTGATCGTAATCTGGGCGTCTAGATAGCATATCTGCACGGCTATTAGTGTTTCCAGGTATATGGCGGAGTTCTATATCATATTCCGATAGTTCTAGAACCTCTCTGGCAATTCTTCGGCTAATCTTCTGGGGTTGTCGCCAGTATAGCAGGTTAGCGTGATCCGTGTATACAATGACTTTATGGGGTGACCCTGCTAAGTAAGCTTGCCAGTGTCTTAGCCCTTTTACAACTGCCAGTAGCTCCAGATCCCAGATGTCATAATTTCGTTCTGCTTCGTTTAAGGTTGTGGAGTAGTAGCCTATGGGATGTTTCTTCCCATCTTCTCCTCTTTGTGTTAGTACTGCTCCTAACGCGAATCCAGATGCGTCTACTTCAAGTTCGAACGGTTTAGTTAGATTCGGTTGTATCAGGACTGGTTCCGATGTTATTCTTTGACGAAGGGTTTCGAAAGCCTCTTGGCACCTTGGCGTCCAGTCCCAGGGAACATCCTTCCTTGTAAGTTCGTTTAGTGGTTTTGCAGTATGTGAAAATTGACGAATAAAGGGTCTGTAAAAATTGCAAAAACCAAGAAACGATCGGACCTGTTTGACTGTGGTGGGAATCGGCCAAGATCCTACCCCTGCAACTTTGGCAGGGTCCATGCGAGTTACTCCCTTTTCAAGGATTAGCCCCAGATAATCGACTCGTGGTGATTCCCAAACGCATTTTTCCGGTTTTAGGTAAAGGTCTAGTTCTTCTAAGCGATCTAGAATCGCATGCACCGCTTCTCGATGGTCCCGGAGTTTGGCCGTTGTTGCAATTAGTATATCATCCATGTAGATGATAATCTCGGTGCCTTTTAGTCTGAATCGCTCTGTAATTTCCTCGAACTCGAAGTCCATCATTGCTTGGAATGTGGCCGGCGCATTGGTTGGTCCAAAGGGCATGACTGTCGGCTCCCATAGTCCAAACTTGGTTTTAAAGGCTGCTTTATGAACATCTTCTTCTTTGATGCGGATATTATTATATCCCCATCTAATATCGAATTTGGTGAAGATCCAAGCGTCTTTGACTCGAGTAATAAGTCCAGGAATGAGTGGCAATGGGTATTTGTTTTTCACAGTATAGTCATTGAGCTTTCGATAATCGATTACCGGACGGAGTTTTCCATCTTTCTTCTTGATAAAGAAGAATGACGAAGCATAGGGTGATTTTGACTGCCGAATATATCCTTTTGCCTTTTCCTCTTTGATCCATTTGAGGAGTGCTTCGTCCTCGGCTTGTGTCATAGGATAAATTTTGCAGTTCAATGCTTTTGGCGCTCCTTCTTTGAGTTCGATCGCATGGTCCCATGGTCTAGATGGTGGGAATCGATGAGACTCTTCTTCGCTAAAGACCTTTTGATGGCGTTGGTATTCCAATGGAACCGGCACTTCTTTGACATATTGTTGGACATTCTGCGCCAACTGAGTGGAAATATTAGCGCTTCTATGTCCTTGTTCTGTTAGTTCCTGGACAATTTGATCTTTCTCCGCATCGGATAAGACTTCGGTGGCTATTCTGTTCAGAGATGTATCCAGATGGGAAATGATTGGTTTGATCCGGAGTGATCACCAATCTAGAGATCGGATAACAATTGGAAGGTATTTGGTGTCGATAACAGCATCCTTCCATTGGAATTGGGGTTCAAATGCCGCTAGCCAAGGATATCCTAGTATCAGATCCTCAAGTCCTAAATCCGTGATAAGGAATCGCATTTGTTTTTCCTTATCTCCCGTTCGGATTTCCAGGTCAACGTATTCCTGAATAAGGCCAGCCCTATTGTTAGTTCCATCGATGTTCCAGATCTTCTTTGGTCGTTCCAGTTTCTGGGTACCCAATCCTAGTCGTTTGATAAGCCTAGGATCTATAAAATTATCAGTGGCTCCCGAGTCCACTAGTATGCTTTTGTCGGCCATTGCTTGTGACATGCGGAATGAAACGGGGATTTTCATACTTCGATAGCAAGTAAGATATACAGAGTTACATTGCAGTCTACGAATTGCTCGCCCCCAGGCCGATGGGTTGGAGCTTAGGAAAAATCCTGGCGGTTCTTCATGAAGACTTCTTGGATAACTATGTCCTTGTCTTCGTCATTGAGTTCCTTGATTTGTTCGATGAGCCCTTTGGCATCGAACTTCTTCGTGGCCGTATTAGCAGATTGAATTTGTACTTCTGCTTCTTCCTGATTTCCTCGAGCTTGCGATTGTTGCGGCCTATCAGGGCAGTTTCGGCTCATGTGCCCTTGTTTCCTGCAACGGAAACATCCTCCTGTAGCCATTAGTTTGGCGCGATCTTCTTCTGATAGGGCACCCCTTGCACGGATATGTCCAGGGGTAAGATCCATGGCATTGGAGTTCTTCGCAGAACCGGACCCTTGTCGCCAATTTTGGTTTGGGCCTTGTTTGTTTTGAGGTATTTTGCCCTGTGGTACTTTCCCATTGAAGAAAGTTTGCAGATACAGCCATTTTTGCTGCTGTTCGACCGCTCCTTCGGTCCATTCTTGCCACGAGTTTGGGCGTCTTCCTCCTTGATTGATCATGTTGTAATGGAGCATTTTTGGAAGTCCTTCAGCGAACATGGTCCATGTACCTTTTGCATTGAGATCGTGTCCGGAGATTCGAGCTAGTTGTTCAAATTTGGCTATATAGCCATCTAGATCCCCATCTTTCATGCGGATCTCCTTGATTGCTCGTTCGGCTTTCTCCACGCTCATGGTGTCTGTAAATGCATCCTTGAACCGATCAATTATGGTCCTCCACAGGTATTCATTATGGACTTGTGCTCCTCCGGCCATTTGGTCTCCTAGCCATTCAATTTGTGCTGCTACCCATTCTTGGATGTTCGGACCTTTGATAAACGATAGGAACAACATGGCCCGAGTAAAAGGGGTGGTAATGACATCAGCTCCCCAGTTTAGGCCATAGTAGATATTCCATTCTTGGAGGAACCCTTCGGTTTTGCTCCTAGTTCCATCGAAGACTTCTGGTTCGCGCCCTACAAGTTTGCCTCCTCCAGGATTTCCCCCTCCTCCAGGTCCTCCGGGATTTCCCCCTCCTCCAGGAGGTCCGGGTGGTCCGGGTGGTCCTGGTGGTCCTCCTCCCATAGGAGGACCTCGACTAGACCAATGTCCGCCTCCTCCTCCAGGAGGTCCTGATGGCGAAGGTCCGCTTCCAAAGGGATTGGAGGGTACTGTAAATCTAGTAGTTCTGCCCAGTATAGTTGCTGGAGGGACAGTGGTAGTTGCTGTGATTGAGGCCATTGTGCTAGCTGGTGTCGATGCTTTGTAGATAATGGTAGGGATGAATTTGGTAGAGGAGACGTCGGTGGGAATGTTGCTAGCCAATTGTGCAAGTTGTTCTTCAGTTGCTGCTGCTGCGTCTGTGACAGGGATTTCGATGTTTTCGTCTGGGACGTCCTCTTGGTCACTTCCGAACTTGAAATTACTACAAGGTTGTTCTTCTTCAGTATCGTCTTGTCCGTCCAGTGGTCCCCAACGGCTTCGGTCCACTCGTTCTTCGTCGTAGATTCGGAGTCCCAATTTGACAGGTGCTGGTCGTTCGATCGCAAATCCTCCGTTGTCAGGAAGTTTTCTAGTAACTCCCCACTGGAGAGCTCCAAAGTCGAAGTCCACAGCAATGAAGGTATCGTCGTCGTCGGAATCGTTGCTGGTGGTATAGTATCCCCAGCCGTATTCTTTGTCAAGCCACTCGGCTTCTTTGAGGTATCGTTTCGGGACGTTCTGCTCCCCCCTACGTGCCACGTAGGTGGTGATTGTGTTTGCTCGTGGAGTCGCCACAGTGGTACAGGGGTCTGAGTTAATGTTACGGTTAGACGGACCGCTCTGCTCGGCTTGAGCTAGGGTACTGTGACGAAAGTTGTTCTGTTGAATTCGGATCAACTGGGCCCGCAACTTGTGAGTGACTTCAGACAGATGCGGATACCCGGGGCGCTGATAAGGTTTGTATGACCCTATGGTGACGGCGTGGGACTCAATACCCTCGCGGAATCGGTGATAGCAGAGCAAAGTCTGCGATAGGAACGGTTGGGGAAGTCGTCAGGACTTATGCAACTCCTAGCCTAGAAGGCGTCGTAGAGTGTCTGGTTGATACAAGAACTCAGACCTAAGGTCTAAGTTCGCTAATGGTACAGTTTATATACTAAGTACATGAGTCACTACTACTGAGTCATAATACTAGGATGAGTCACTTATGACGTATAACTCCACTAATACTAATAGTCTCTGTAGTAGGAATGAGTAAGACTGACATCACATGGACGTCATATGGAAGGTGGTAGAAATGTCCAGAACTAATGATGTCATAACCACATGATAGTTCCAACTCATGTGATACACCGACGCTTCCCAATCAGGACGTAACAAGCCAGTGATCAGTTGGGATTGAACTCGGGGCAATCTTCCAGTCGAAAGTGAACCTCGTCTTGTTGCTTGATATATATATCCTGTCTAGTCTTGACTTGATTGGGTGCTCATTAACTGTCGCTCTATACGTGAATTCCCTCGCTTTGGGGTAGGCGTGTCTCCACTGATCTTGTACTCCGGCACTTAGCCTGAATTCTCTTAGGGCTGTAACTGCCCCTTGAGCGTCGTGTTTTGCTGGTGATCTATCGATTGGTTCCTCTGTGACATTGAAGTCTCCGAGGACAAAGTCCGGTTTTCTTAGGCGTCTGCTCCTTCTCTTGTCTTCTATTGTCTCCCAGAAGAGTTGGTGCTCGCTTCTTCTGTTTGGCGCGTACACATTCACTAGGATTGTCTCTTCGTTCCTCTTTTTCCACGTGAGTTTTATTGCCATTGCCCTTCCTTTAATCAGCTCATACACTTCAACTTTCTCTGTTTCGACGAGATCTTTGTTGAGTACAAATGCTACCCCAGCTGAGGCTCTAGGGTTTTCTTCGAGTTGCGAGTTCAACACTATTAATCGTTTTCCGAACGCTTGGTGAATTGCTAATGTGTTTTGTTCATCGAGGTGAGTTTCCTGAACAGCCAGCACTGCTATCTTTTCTTTTTTCATGGTCGCATTGATTTCCACCCATTTCTCGAGTACATTACTGTTCTCTGTCCCTGTGTGCAGACCGTTAATGTTAACTGTCCCTATTTTAATATTTGCTTTCTTTCTCAGAGTTTTTTTCCCCGGGGGTCTGGGGTGCGTGGTTCCCTCTGGGTTTGTGCTCGTGCACCGCTCTGCGCTGCCCCGTCCCGTTAGGTGACGTGTTGGGCTTGTGTTATTCTTGTTGAAACGTAATAAGTACGTATGTATCTTATCTATAGCAGTTACGACATAAGTAGACTACGCAAAGTATGATTACCATATTAAGTAGTTACATTACGCACATCCATGGGCGTAACACATATCAGGGTCATGTGAATGGTCCTGAGATGTTCTAGGGTGTTCCACACATCAGGCGTCACTGAAAACGCGATATAGTGGACACCTTTACTCATCATACTTACGCAAAGGGACATGGTGGGACCATAGAGGTCACTTTTCCCTATATAAGGAGGGGTGAAAAGAGACCTACCCTCCCCAGCAGAATATCACTTGTATTCACTCGTGCTCTATACACTGCGCTTAAGACTATCAACACCTTCTACCAAAGGTGAGTCTTCTGTAGCCTGCGTGCTGCGCCATGTGCTGCGCAACAGGTTATGGGCCCTGCCACAACGGCTAGCTGTGCGCTGAGCGCACCTGCACACTCCCCACTGCAAAGTGGATGTGGTGTTGAGCCTAGTTTCGTTGGCATAGCCTACAACGCCCCTAGTGGGCATGTAAGACCTTGGGATCACGAACGACACCACCTCATTGATTTGTGGTGGAGTAGAGCGTTCCTCAAGGCAGTTCTCCATAAGGAGAGTTGTTGTTGGCAGTCGAAAGGATACGTTCCTATTAGACCATTGTTTTTATCTCACTCAGTAATTGTGAATAGCCTTTGCTGACGATTCGCAAAGCTCTTCTACAGAAAACAATGTCGTCCCAACTCACAACATTTGTCCAAGTCTTTGACGGACAAAACTATGGCATCTGGTCTAAGGCCATGCGTGCCTTCCTTATGGCTCAAGGCCTCTGGGGTTTTACCGATGGTACTAACACCGAGCCTTATCCTCCCATTAATCCTATTCCCATTCCTCCACTTCCTTCCACTGCCAACCAGGCAGAGTCCGACGCGCATGATGTCCTTGAGGCGCAGTACCTTCTTGATAAAGCTGCGTACGAAAAGGAATCTCCTCTTCACCCATCCCTCTTCGCTGTCTGGCAGAAGGGAAATGATATGGCCTTGGGCAACCTCACCCTTCGCCTATCCCCAGCCATTCAGCAGCGTCTTAGTCCCAACTTTAACGCTCAAGAAACCTGGGAGTGGATCATGCGAGAGTTTGGTTCTGCCACCCTTCCCTCCGTCTATCGCGACCTTCGAGAAGCGATCACTATACGTATTAACCCTGCACATCACCCTGGACCCCAATTTGAAAAAATGGAAGCTGCCTTTGGGCGCATGTCCAGTACCCAAATTGGAAAAGGGTCATCTGCTAGGAAGCTACACGTGCCCGACGTCATCCAAGCCCTCATTGCGATGGCGGCTATTCCGAACAAATGGGAATATCTTATCCCCATTCTTTGTCAGAATATCGAGATCGATGATCTTGAGATTGCCGACATCAAGGACATCCTTGTTACCCAGTTCGAAAATGAGACCAATCGTGGCGCTCATAAGGGCAACAAGAAGGAGCAGCATGCTAACAAGCTTTCCAACGTTAAGCGGAAGCGCGACAACGACCCTCGCTTTAAAAAGCAGAGTGGTAGTCAGCAGCAGGCCGCCGACTCCCCACCTCCCAACCAGCAGCAGCATAAGCAGCGCGGTGCTAGGGCGGGAGCTCGCGGAGGAAAAGCTAAAGGCAAGGGCAAGGCTTCTCAGGCTGGCCACTCTCATGTCGCCTCAGTCGCTGCCCTCACTCCCGCACTTCCCTCCCCATCCACTACCTCTGTCGCACACATTGGACCATCATCGTCCATTGTAACGCGCACCGTCTCCATTCCCCACCCTACCTTACAGGCAAGGGTTGAGGGTCCTTACCCTACCGTCAATAGAGCGCTCTCGTTACTTGAACGCATGGATGCTCCACTGAGCATTCAAGTTGTCAAAACGATTGAGCAGCGGTTTGACGACTACGATCATACAGTTAGATCGAGGTCGAATTACAACTATGACGAGGAGTATGACTCCGAGGTGGATGTGGATATGTCTCAGCCAGTACCTGGGCGCGATAATACGCTGACCGGGTCTGACTTTGAAGACGATGGGGGTACGTCTCTTGTATCCGCTTTTGAGTCTTTGTCTGTCGACTTAAACTCACAAATCTCTGGAGGTATTACCCGAGCACCTACCCCAGAATATGTGGATCCAGAGACTGTAGGAACCCTCCATTCGGAGGAAGAAATTGCGGCAATGTGGGCAAATCCTGGTCACTCCAGAGCCGTACAACGCAGGGGTTCTAACGAGTTCATTAATGAACTTTACAGGAACCACCAGCAATACCTCCAGAACCTGGAGTTTGGTGCGATGGCATCTACACCCGCCTCGCCCATCACACCTACCTCGCGTTGTGCGACACCCGGTCATATTGCTAACTCCTTATTGGAGGATGAGCTACTTGATTGGGGATCTGATGATGAAGAGTACGCTCTTTTTTCACTCACTGCACATGATGCTGACTTTGACATAGTATCAGCCCGCTCCCAAAAAAAGCAAGAGGAGCGGCAATGTAATAATATGTTATCGTCTGTAGTATCTAAACTGTACAGTATCAATCTCGGTGTTCTTGATATTTTAAAATGCGAACACGATGATTTCTTTACTCAGTGTGCACGGTGTAATAAGAGACTTGAAACCCTCTGGTTATTAGACTCAGGGGCTTCTGCGCACTTCACCAACAGAAAGAGTGACTTTATAAGTTACCAGCCTTATTCGCAATCTGACAGGCAACCTGTAAGGACTGCGGCTCATACGATCTTTGTAGAAGGATCTGGGACAGTATTGCTTCGGCATTATGTCAATAAGACTCTTGTTACGACCAGAGTTCATCCAGTCCTTTACATTCCATCTATGAGTATTCGTCTTCTCTCAATGGGAGAATTTTTACAACAAGGAATGCGCGTTTTGGGAAATTCGCTGCATATAACCTTGTTACACCAAAAGCCGTTTGTCCAGTGTAAACCCTTAATACCTGGACATACACTATATTGGTTAGATGCGGCATCTACTACTGTAGAAGCGCAGTTCATCGAAACACCTTATATCTACAAAGTAGATTATGATCTTATGCATCGTCGCCTCGGACACCCATCTAAAGAGGTTTTAAGGCATGCTAAGGATCATACTAAGGGTTTTCCTGATGGGATTAAAATTCCTAATACATCTAATGATGTATGTCCAGGATGTGCGCAAGGCAAAATGCCTTCTGCCTCGCATCCTCCTTCCATTACAAGGGCCACCACACCCTTTAAAAGGATACATTCTGATTTAAAAAGTTTTCCTTTACCGTCATATGCCAAATACAAGTATTTTATTGTCTTTTTAGACGATTATACTTCGTATGCTTGGATCACACTCTTGCGCGACAAAGGCTCAGCTATTACAGCTTTGAGACAATGGTTAGCGCTTATCAAAAATCAATTTGATACTACCATAAAAGAGTGGATGTCCGATGCCGGCGGTGAATATAAATCAGAGGTGTTCCTTAAAACATTGAAGGATGCTGGCATTACAGTGCTTCAAAGCACGCCCCATACGCCACAGCAAAATGGGCGCGCTGAACGCTTTATGCGCACTATCATGGATAAAGCCCAGGCCATGCGGTTAGAAGCTTGTCTCCCGCAGTCCTGGTGGGAATTTGCAGTAAATCATGCTGCACATTGTTATAATAGGACTCCTATGAGTCGTATAAATTGGCAGACCCCCTACCAATTATTAAACAATGAAATCCCTGACATTTCTCATCTTAGAGTTTTTGGTTGTGGCGCATATGTCCATATTCCTGAGTCTCGCAGAAAAAATAAACTTTCTCCTAAAAGCGAACTCATGATCTACTTAGGTAGACCTAACGGAATGAAGGGTGACATGTTCATGCGTACTCCAAATACTTTGTTTTATTCAGACAAAGCACTCTTTGATGAAATGTTATTCCCTCGCTGCTCTAATCAGCAGACTCCTGGGAAAACACGTGGAATAACCCAGTTAGATGAACCGCCATCTAATCAACCACCCCTTGATTTCGAAGACACCACTCCTGGTGATCTTGACTTATCACCCCCTGAGCCACCAAAAGGGAGTAGCGCTCCACATCCCGACGGGGATGAAGAGGTTCCTGCAGTTGCAGATGATCCTCCAGAGCAGCAAGCTCCGCCTCATCGCCCTGACCCTGTACCTAAGCCTAAGGGTAAATCACGGTCCCGACCTGATCCTACATCATCTGTAGAACCTAGGCGGTCAGCACGATTGAGGAAAGTACCTACCGATCCTGACAATGTCTATGGTGAAAGGCACCCTGCAAAGGTTAGCCGAGACATTGAGCGAACTCGTACATGGAAACAAATGGTTGAGAACCAACCGGGTAGCTCCCGGCGACGTTCATCCCATGATCAGACGGAATCAGGAGAATCTCCTGAGCAATCTGCATCTAAACTTCCTACTACATTGAGTGAAAGTTCGCATGATTCAGAGGATGAGGTAGATCAGCAGTTGCTGACCCGCCTTGCTCAGGAAGGGGGAGTCAAATTCCAAGATTATCTGCTTGCCAAAGCAGTTCCACCGTATGATCTTGAGTCACCTGATACCTCCAATATTCGCGAATGGACCTTTAGGGACATTCTTAAAATGCCAAGCGAATTACAGGAGGAGTGGAAACAAGCGTGTCGTGAGGAGTTGGCTTCTCTTCGCAAACGCAAAGTCTTTGAACTAGTTGACCCGCCGAAAGGCAGAAAGGTCATTAAAAACCGATGGGTATTCGACTTAAAGTCGGATGGCCGTAAAAAAGCTAGGCTTGTAGCCAAAGGCTTTTCCCAGGTTGAAGGCATAGACTATGACGAAATATTCTCACCTGTGGTACGGTTTGAGACAGTCCGGATGATGATAGCGCTTGCCGCTTTAAAAGATTGGCACATCTCCGGTCTGGACGTCAAAACAGCCTTCCTGTATGGTGACCTCGATGAGGAGCTTTACATGGAACAACCTGAAGGGTTTAAAGTCCCTGGCCACAAAAATAAAAACAAAGTGATGCGCCTTAAGAAAGCCATCTATGGACTCAAACAAGCTGCTTTAGCCTGGTGGAAAGCGCTTGATGCATCCATGGCTAGAATAGGCTGCACACGACTTGTTTCTGACTCTGGTATATTTGTCAATAAAGGCAAAACCATTGTCATTATCGTCTATGTCGACGATGTGCTCTTTCTTGGAGCAAACAAAAAAGACATTAGTTCTCTGAAAGAGCGTTTTATGCAGATTTGGGAATGTAGAGATCTAGGCGATACGCAAGAGTTTTTACGCATGCGCATAGTGAAATCGAAAGGTCGTATTCTAATCGACCAAGTAGATTATTTACACAAAGTGCTGCAACGTTTTAAACTCGTTAATGCGAAAACTGTACCTACTCCATTACCGGAAGGGTATCAGCCATTGCCTAATAAAGATCCTCCAAACCCAGAGCTCCGCTCTCAGTTCCAACAAGTAATAGGGTCACTCCTATATATTATGATTGGAACGCGACCAGACATAGCCTTCGCTGTGACTAAATTGTCGCAATTTGCAGCGAACCCTAATAAGGATCACCTAGATAGAGCGATGTATATTTGCCGCTATCTATTAGGTACATCCGATTATGCTTTAGTCTATAATGGCAAAAGCGATGGGGGTTTACTCGCATATGCAGACTCTGATTGGGCTTCCGACCCGATCACTAGAAAGTCTACAACGGGCTATTTAGTTAAACTAGCTAATGGTGTATTCTGTTGGAATTCTAGAGCGCAGAAATCTATTGCGCTCTCTTCCACTGAAGCAGAATATATGTCGCTTGCTGATACAAGCAGACAGTTGGTCTGGATACGGTCACTCTTTGAGGAGATCGGTATTATCCTAGCACCAATTCCATTATGCGGTGATAACCAAGGATCCATCTTCCTTGCATCTAATCCGGTGCAGGAAAAGCGCATAAAACATATTGACATCCGTTACCACTACATACGTGAAGTCATACGCGCTAAGAAGATTGAACTCTTCTTTATTGAAGGATCTGAGAATCCCGCAGACTTGTTTACTAAGAATCTGGGTCGCATAAAATTTCAGAAGTTCAGAGAACGATTAGGATTAGAGTTTTACTCATTCTAGTCATTAAGAGTCGATGAGAAGCGTGGTGTTCAGTCTAACCACTGTTACACGGAAACATTTCCTCAGAGACGTTTAGGACAGAAAGATGGAAACCGCGTTTTCAATTTCTTGTCTAGTCTCTAACACGTCTCATCAGAGACTTCTTAAACTGCTATGAAACAACTAGCATAGGTCGTCAATGAGTATTTCTCATAACGATATGTCCCGTGCTCAGTTCAAGTTCTTGGATTGAATGTTGTCTCGTTTCGTTCATTATGCTTAGACCACTTCTGTGTACTTAGCAAGGGGGAGTGTTGAAACGTAATAAGTACGTATGTATCTTATCTATAGCAGTTACGACATAAGTAGACTATGCAAAGTATGATTACCATATTAAGTAGTTACATTACGCACATCCATGGGCGTAACACATATCAGGGTCATGTGAATGGTCCTGAGATGTTCTAGGGTGTTCCACACATCAGGCGTCACTGAAAACGCGATATAGTGGACACCTTTACTCATCATACTTACGCAAAGGGACATGGTGGGACCATAGAGGTCACTTTTCCCTATATAAGGAGGGGTGAAAAGAGACCTACCCTCCCCAGCAGAATATCACTTGTATTCACTCGTGCTCTATACACTGCGCTTAAGACTATCAACACCTTCTACCAAAGGTGAGTCTTCTGTAGCCTGCGTGCTGCGCCATGTGCTGCGCAACAATTCTGGTCATCTCAGGCGGTAGCTTGGGTTCTGCTATCACGCTCCTCTAGCTCTAAGTCAACTGCAACTCTTTGTTGCTGCGTATTCATCTTCTCTTATTGGTGTGGTGTGGGAGGTGGAAGTAGGGTCGGAGGATGGTCTTGCGTACTCCTGGTGCCTTTTTTGTTGGCTCCTCCGGTTATTTCGGTCTTTGTGTCGCCCGGTGGAGAAAGGTGGTTCTATTAACATTTTTCCGTTCGTTTATTGTAATGTATTAGTTGTATGTGCATAGTGGGTAAAGGGTGCGTAAGTCTCGGAGTACCTGAGGCTTCACCTCTTCTGTTTGTGTTTTTCTAAGGTTTTTTGGGGAGGGGGGAGTGATGCGTGATACGAGTAGTATGGTACATTTTGTCTATTTATGGGTATCTGGGGCTGGTTGGGTGGGTGACTATGGGTTTTACGGACGAGGTCTTCCTCTATTGTACGGTGCAGAGCCGCGGGAGCGGTGGGGAGGGGGGTTTGGGTGAGGGCAGGGGTACGCGTTCCTGTTCCCGTTGATACTGTTGTTGCTCATATTCGCGTTTGTGCCGCTTGCTGTGTACGGGTTTGTGTGTGCTGGTGGGAGGAATCTGTGTGTGGCTGTATTGTCGGTTCTTCTCGTGTTGCGCTCTCCATTCCACCCAGGGATGCGTGGGAAGGGGCAGAGCCCAGCTGGGTGATCGTGGCCATGGCAGATCTTGCAGACGAAGTCTTCTGTTATGGCTTTCCCTGTTCCTATTAACATCGTCTTGTATGTTCTGCTTCGGAGGTACTTCCTGAGTTGCAGCCACGATTCATCATCGTCGATTATGTCTCTGTTTGCGTACACATTGTAGTGCGGGTCTTCTTTCCCTCCTTGGCTCTTAATATCTAGGTACTCCACTGTTGCCGACTCCAAGAAGTCGATCATTTGCCCAAACCATTCTTGCTGTTCGTCTGGGGTTGGTGCGTCGCTCGCGAGTCTCTTGATGAGTGATGTGGTGATTTGGTCTCCCCATGTTTCTGCAAGGTGGGCCATGACGAGTTCGGTGTTTTTTGCACCGGTGAAGCCTTTGAGGGTGAATAGGAAGTTCGGGCGTCCTATGTTAATCGGTGCTACTTGGAAGGTAATCTCACTGGACGACCACACTTTCCTTTCCAGGAGGGTGTTTTCGTCTTCTTTCGAGATGTTGTAGATTAGGAAGGTGCTAGGTTGTTTCTCCCACCTGGAGATATCCGGGTCTTTGTTTGGCGGTGCTACGATGGCCGACATTGCTCCCGTGATTTCTTTTGTCGCATTCCCTAGTTCTTTTGCTATGCGTTCGTGATTTGGCTTGTAGGTTACTTCTTTGCCGAATGGGCGTGCTAGGACTTTGCCGGTGGGGAGAGACAGCCACAGGTGTATTTGGGTTTGGTCAATTCTTGCTAGCAGGGTGGCTGGGTCTTCGTCGTGTATGTCTGGCATCGGGCCTTCCGTGTACTTTTCTATGGGGTCTCGGTGCGTGGGTACTCTTCCTCCTGCTAGGGTTTTCTCCGAGACTGTCAGAATTCTGGCAAGGGTTTTGGCATTCGCCAGTTCGTCTACTTCCACTGTGATGTTCTCGGCTTTGTCTTTTGTCCCGTTTTCTTCTTGTGGGTCTCCCTGCCCGTCTGGGTCCTCCTCGCACCACCTCCGTCTGGTGTTCGTCATGGGGGTCGCTCCTTGGTCAACCGGGTGTCCACGTTCTTCGTCTACTGCCATGCTTTGCTCCGTGTTCTCCTCCCCTGTGGGTTGTGCTGCATCCTGGAGCTTTCGTCTTTTCAGCGCTTCACTTGTCGGCGAGTTTGGAGGAGACTGGGAGTTTTGTCTGTTGAACCTCGGCATGTTGTAGTTCGGGAGGGGTCCTGCTGGGGAGGGTGTGACTCGGGGTGGCTCTCTAGACTGGCTCTGCGGCGCGGACTGTTGGGTGATTTGTTGATCATTGTTCTGCTGGGCGTCTTGCTCTCTTCGAGGAGTTTCGGCGGGTCTTTTCCTCTTTTGCCCTGGGGTGGTGTCGCTCTCCTTGTCCTTTTCCATTTGCTGGGACTGCTGGGACTGCACTGGGGTGGAGTATGACGCGAGGCTTTCCAGGGAGTTGCTGGTCATTTTGAGGTGTGTGACTCAGGGTGAGGGATTGCGCGTTGTTGATGATGGATTTTTTCCCGTCGTTTATTTGGTCGGCTTTAGATTTACCCCTTTTTTGCGTTATCCTCTCTGTCTTCCTTTCTCTTTCTTAGGGTTTTTCTTTTTTTTTCCCTAGGGGTGCTTGTGCTCTTGAGCGGGTGTCTTAGGTTTTCTCTGTTTTTGTGTTGTACAACTCCTTTCTTTTTCGCATTGTCTGCCCGTCGTACATCTCTTTCTTTGTTTTGCTGTTTGATACATTTCTGTTTTTTCTATGCTACAATTTACGTCTTTTCTTGCTCGGTCTGATCTTACAATGGATGAGTGGGGGTATTCTTGATACATTGTGTGTGTTTTTACATTGTA
Source organism: Lactarius tabidus (assembly GCA_963281015.1). Taxonomy (NCBI): domain Eukaryota; kingdom Fungi; phylum Basidiomycota; class Agaricomycetes; order Russulales; family Russulaceae; genus Lactarius; species Lactarius tabidus. The sequence goes on along the minus strand of OY725475.1, from coordinate 2,552,911 downwards.
GTGGTCGTTTTATCATATTTCCGGTTCTACTCTTATACTGTGTCCCATCCTTTTAGTTCAGGCTTGTTTTACGTTCGTTTTTTGCGTGGGGGTATCCCTGGTAGCTCAGTGATCTATGCGTGCGTGTGTCTCTGTGCTGTTCGGTTCACTCGTAGGAGGGGTTTTTCCTCCTTCTTTGGGCGGTGGTTTTCCGTGGGTGCATGTTATTCAGTGGGTTCTTCGGTGCATCCCAACCTTGCCCACGCTTTCGCGTGGGAAAACCTCACCACATGGTGGTTGCGGTTCAAGGTCCCTTTGTCGAGTGTTTCCGAGTCGTTCTACTATACCGACCGATCGGGTTCCCGGGCCGCCCTTGCCGAATCTTATCGTGCCGCCTCGATTTCGCCCTTCTCACCTTACGAACAGTGTCTAGAGTACATCATATGAGATGTGGCAGCTGAGGCTATTAAAATGCGACTTAAATATTCTTGGTTACTAGAAGAATGTGGAGATCCGTCATAGTAGAATCATCATGTTGTCCGAATCAAAGACTTGGCTAATTTTCCTCCATCTCCCAGTAGTCCTACCTCAGTCCTCGTCATCACCCCTCGTCAACTGAACCTTTTTACCACTGGTCATTGTCCGAGTCGCCGTCTGCGGATGAATGGTCCGAGTCTCCTTCTCCAAAATCGACATCTCTGATGAAGAGACTAGAACCTACAGTCTTCCATATCGATCTAATTCGTTCCCTTTCTTCAGATGTTTTTTCCGGACCCAAAACATTGACCGCGAGTTTACTGAGAATCTCAACCACTGCAGGGTCCCACTGGAACGGGGTGTGCATGCGCAAGTCGAGCAGATCCAATGGCACCCCCTGTTCCAAGCGCACCGTGAGTGCATGCTCCCAACCACCATCACATAACACCTTATCGACAAAGGCGAGTTCTCTGAGAGAAGGAAGCAGCAGGCTGTCGCTCCTCGAGTTGGTAACCAGCATCTCTTTGAATGCACCCTCTACAGGGGCTGCCAGTCGCACGCGCCGGAGAAGGGGCCACTTTAGTAAGTGGAGGAGCCAAGACTCCTCATCGAGGGGTTTTTTGAAGTCTTGTGCAACGAACGTGACAACGCTCTCGAGGGGAAGGGCCACTATCGCCATCCCGATGCAAGTAGTGGGTGTATAGCGCCAGCGCCCCAGGAAGGAGAGGGTCACACGTGCAGGGAGCGTCCTGGAGAGTAAGGTAGGCGGGTCCTGTATCTCAACGTCAATGTCGGGCACGGGCCATGCAAGGATGTCTGCGTAGTTCTCGTCACTCCGGATGAGCACGCTCTGCAGAGGTTGGGCGTCCTGGGGTCCGTGGGCGTGTCGGACGACATACGGAAGGAGCATTTGTATGTCGACCCTGTTGACCAGATAACCAGATTTTGCTGTGATGTATAGGATGGTGAGAGCTGGCAGGTCGAGATGAGCAAGTGCGAACGCACAATCCGCAGGGTAGGCCAATATTTCCAAGTGAGTAAGGTAAGGAAGTGTGGCGGTGCGCTTAAAGTTGACGTTAAGTGGAAAGGGATGGGAAATCGGGGAAGCCATGTGAAGAGCAAGCGTCGTTAGGTGTGGCATTTCGTCCAGGGCGTCCAGCCAAGCTGCGAGCTTTGGCCTCGCTTCCGCGGGAGGTGAGCGTATCTGGAGGTATCTGAGGCCTCTCAAGAGCTGTGACTTCCAATTGATCCTGCAGTTGCAGAGTTTAAGATGAGAAAGCCTAGGGGTGGAGCCATTGAAAAGTGAGTCGGGGACGAATAAGCGACCCTCTGTTATTCCGACCCGACATTTCCCATGGGAAAACAGCGAAAGGTGTTCGAGAGTGGGAGCAGGTTCTACAAGCACTTCGAGTATTCTTTGGAGATGGTCGAGCCCTGCACTTATGCCAAGGTGGGATATATGAGGAGTGCGCGTCTGGAGTTCTTTTCGGAATGTGGTAAATCGAACGTCGTCCCAGTGAAGGCAAGGAATCCTTGCTTCCAAAGATAAGGGTACTGACTTGGCCCGAACGAGTATCTCAGTCGCACAAGCCTTGGTGAAGTCAACATGACTCCACATAACAGGTTGATGGAGTGCGATCTCACGCCATCGATGGCAGACGTGGGACACACGAAGACTCGTCAGATGATGGTCTGGCTCCAAGTTTCCACCTACTAACGATGATGTGCCAGGTAAACACAAAACGGAGAATATAGCGGCGAAGAGTTCAGGAGGCAGAGATGAAATAGGTGAGAGGGCATTGCGGCGAAGCTTTAGTGCTCGGGCGGATTCCTCCAATGATTTATTTCAGCATCAATGGCATGTTGTAGGCGTTCCCGAGAATTTGCTTGGCTTGGGTTCATAATAATAAAAAAAGATGGAGTGATGGCACAGTTAAACTCGTGGTGGCTACAGTTTAGGGGACTGCCATTTTCGACTAATCAACTTCTGGACAACCCCGAACTCCACTCCGGACTTGCCGTCAGCCGTAGCTTATATGGGGAGCACTTTCATTGTATGCCATGTGGACGTTGTCGTACCGTAGTTATACGTGCTCAGGCAATTATATATGATAGCTAAACGTGTTTCTCGATCTTTACAAAGTACGTCCTAGAAAATAGAATCATGCAAACGAGAAGTTAGGTAACATACCAGTTCTCGTCTGTGGGTATGTACGGGTGCCATCGACCAATGGTCCAGCACCGTTCACTTCTTGTCAGGTGACGCCGGCGCTGCGCCACGCTGTTTGTTTGGAGCCCACGACCCAGGTCCGAACCCGCGGGGTCCAAGCGCCGCATCGACGACGTGCATGACCGCGAGCACCTTCTCCTCGCCCCACGCCTCGCCAACGATCTGTACACCGACCGGGAGGCCCTCCATCGCATGGACGTCGTACGCGCCCTTAGGCCCATACAACTCGTCCTCGAGCAACTTCGAGCCGTTGCCCGGCGCGGCCCGCCAGTCGTTCGACAACGCGTCGCGCGCCGGGTCAACACGCGTAACGGGGACGACGCCAACGGGCGAGTCGACGATGTTGTACAGCAGCGTCGCGCAAGCCAGCGGCGCGAGACGGTCGCACCCGCCGTGCGGTATCGCGGGCACCGCTTGCACTGGCGCGATCACGGCGTCCAGGCCCGGGGAGCCGCCCCACAGCAGGCCGCGCGCATCCCGTTCGAATGCTAGCTTGTCCGCGACGAAGTCGTAGTACTGCCGTACCGTCTTCTTGCGCGAGAGTGCGAGGAACGAGGCAAACTTCGCGTCGCCGATAAAGGTGTTGATGACCCATCCAGCCGCGGCGCGCACGAAACCTGTTTCGCGTCATGGCCGTGAGTGAAAGGGTGTGTGTGAGACGTGTGAATATATGTGCACTTACCAGGGAGGCGCGGACCGAGAGTCACTAGGAAGAGCGCCGATTCCTGAGCGAGCCCTAGTTAGTGTGAGACATTACAGCGTGAATGATTGACGATCGCACTTTCTTGTCAGGACCGAGGTGTTGTGTGAGCTTTTCGTATCCGTCAGCTGAGGTGATTGCGGTAAACAATCGTAGCGCCTGTGCCGCTACATGTACACTGAGTTTAGTGACGACCAGAGAAGTCCCTGCCGATGTACGCACAGTCTGGGGAATCAATCTCAAAGCATTCGTGTCCGGCCTTGCGCAACGCCTCTACGGTTTCCAGTACAGCCCTGTGGCATGCAGGAGAGCCCTTGACCGTACCGTCTTTATCGATATGCGTCAACTCTCTTAACCAAAGATTGCGAAGAGGCACCAACGCACCATTGAGATAATACCCAAATCGCAGCTTTTCGGGGAGCGTCACGTCGCGATAAGGGACTGGCGCAGGGAAGTAGCCATGTCCACTACCGTTTTTGCCGAACAGGACGCGCGCCATGCACTCGAGGTCTGCGACCGAGCGACCCATTGGTCCGGCTACTGCATGGACGGCCTCGAAACCGGGGTTCGGGCCTGGCCAGATTGAGATACAGGAAAGCGAACGAACATACAGCAGGGCAGACATACCAATTGAGCCATGGTATGAGACGCGGCCGTGGCCGGGCTTAAGCCCATATATCCCACAGTATCCCGATGGTATGCGGATGCTCCCACCGACGTCCGTGCCGACGCCGAGAGCAGCACCGTCTGTCGCGAGCAAGGCGCCCTCGCCACCTGAGGAACCACCCGCCGTGTGTGCAGCTGAGTACGGGTTGAGCGTGCGGCCCCAGAGGGGATTAGAGCTCTCAAACGCCAGGAGGGTTTGTGGTACGTTTGTCTTGGTGAATATTATGGCACCTGCTGCACGCAGCGTAGCGACGGCCTGTTGTGCAAAGTAAGGGTTCAAATGTAATACATGGGTGATGTCAGTCAGGAGCGGGAAGGAGGGGCGCGAAACGCACCGCCGCGTCTTCCTGGGCTGGTTTATTGCCCCACCGCGTGTAGCCGATCGTGCTATCAAAGCCCTTCACGTTGACTTGTTCGAGGCATCAGTATCCACGTACACGACACGAAGCGGAACATGGAACGCACACATGTCCTTGACACTAATCGGCACACCATGCAATGGTCCCTGGAGTTCTCCCGTCTTAGCAAATTCGGCGTCCAGCTTGCGTGCTTCCTCCCTAGCCTCCTCAAAGAGCACTGAGAAAACAAAGCAAAGAAACGTAAGTTCCAGAGAGTGGTGTGAATGGCAAAGGGGACCCCGCACCTTCCGTCAGACAATTCGTCGCGTCCTGGACCTGAGCAGCTCGCGCGAGGTAAGCTTCCAACACGCCTGTGGCAGTCCATACTTTCTCTTGAATATTCTCCACAATCTGCGTCGCTGCACGTCCCCTAACATCAGCACCCGCCGGAAATGCGGCACCACAGGCAGGCTAACCCGTCGCGTTCAAGAATTTTTGATGCTCGTCTGCCGAGAAGGCGGGTGCGTGCTTGAGAGCCTCTGCGCGACGCGCCCGTTTCGAGCTGATGGTGTTGCGGGAAATCTGCGCATCACCTGAGAAGGGCGACATGAGGATGTGTGATGGTGGTTGCGTGAAGTGCACTGATTATGTATGGCTCAGAGCCGAGGGAATGCGATCAACACGTACCCCGACCGAATACCGAATAAGGTTAGCACTCTCTTCGTTCAGCGCATTCAAATAGAATGTGCTCCGAACCGACCGAGAAATGCTCAGTACCAGGTTTCGGTCTATCGAATAATTTGCCTAGACGCTAATCAGGCCTCCACTATACTAACGCCTTAGAGTCATGGGAAGAAACACCTCACTCATCGCCTTCGCCTACTCGCCAGTGCTTCTGGAACAGGCCAACGTCAACACTCGCCCAACTTCTTGCACAGCTTCACACATCAAACTAGAGCACAAGCTCATAGGGGAGAAGGTGCCGAAAAATAAATGGCAGAGTTATGTCATTGATGGGGACAAGGTATGTTAGCATGGTCATCTCGCCCCACAACAAAAGTGACGTGCGAGGGTCAGGTGGTCGACGGACTGGTACAGCTGGTTGAAGCCGACGGAGAGCCCATCCTTGACTGTGCGGTACCTTTCCAGAGCGATAGATTGGTCTTTTTCTTGTATTGCAATGCAATCACACGCAATAGGGCAATCTCGAAGCTTGGTGGACCGTCAGCCCGGTTGGTCTTTGCCGATCTCGACAGTTTGGCACGTTGACACCCCACTACGAGCGGTTGCGCATCGAAACATACAGGAGAAGAATGAGGCGGAATGACGTGCTTGGAGAATGCTTGCCACTCGCGGTCCTCGAGGTATACGCCGAGGGGAGTGTTGCCCCTCTCCGGATCGGATGCACAGAACGGTACGTGCCACATCTCACAGTGGATCGAGATATGGCAAAACAACAACTGGATTCTGGGAGCCTATCAAATGTGCATTGACATTTTACCTGCCCCATGCCCAACAACGTCCTCACCCGATGACAAGTTGACGAATCCTGTCCGCGTTCTCATCCCATCCTCACCGATTTATCTTTTCAACGATTTTACAAGGTGCGCAAAAAGCCTTTGTTCACCAAGACCCCCATTTCGCGATCTAAGATCTCAAGGCGGATGTAATAATCGGAAATATGCGGCGCTGGCACGGATAACATCTTTGCCCCAAGCTACTAAGCTTACTCCGCGGGATTGCAATGGCCTACAGTATTTCGATATCACCATCTTTATATGGGAAAGCCTTGGGGAAAGCAGTTGAAAGGCTCAGGCCTCAGGCACAACACCAAAATGGAGCAAGTCGTGCCTGTTTTGAACCAGGCGGCGGTCGATCAGGTCACAAGTAACCTGGAAAATCCTTGAAAACCCCAATCCTTAGTCAAGGAAAAGTTTTAGCTCTAAAATACGTTGCAATCCTCGGGCACATCATGATTGATCACCTTCCTTGATGTTGTGGTTGCTTAATTAAAGGCACGCAAGGGATGTGAAGCACATAATACATTTATTAACGACTTCCAAGGTGGAGAGAGAATGCGACATTGTTAAGTCTTCTGAAGGACGAACTGAGATTTCAACGTTGAGCTAACGGCTAAATAAATGGCGATGCAAAATAAAAACACTGCCAAATGCAATCCAGTTGTTCGTTTTGAATCGTCGCTGCGGCTTTGAAAGCCCTACAGCGCTGTGCTGATGTTGGAAGCGGATGACGTTGGGGCGTTGACCTGGCAACCTAAAGGGGATAACCATTCCGTAACTCGAATTTTGTAAGTTAACGAATTCTACCCCAGTAACTATGACCTCGCTAGCGCGTTTGAGTATTGGAAGTCCGGCAGCATCTCGGACGAAATGACAGGCTGACTCAAGGGTCGACTGCGGATTTCACAAGGCACTGTAAGTCGGATTTTGCTGTCTTTCTTCACACCAACGAGGAGAACCATCTCCATCTGCTCGGCACTAAAGTCAGCAAGTGGCAACTAGGTTTCGTGCCAAGCCGTTTCAGCTAGCATGCCTTCTCCAATTTCCCTCACCTCCCTTTCCCGTCAAGACTCGATGTTCAAAAAGCGTTCACCCACCTACACGAGAGCACAGCCCTATCTTACCCCCGTTTCAGGGGCAAATGCTCGTGCAAGGTCCATTACATCCAGCCCACCCTCGACTCCACCCCTTTCCTTTTCGTCTTCGTCTACGACTTTATCTGAAGATATCGCTCTCAACGGTACCCCCTACGACCATTGCGATGGTCTAGCATACCCTACCGTTCCCCCGACCTCAGAACAACTCGTCTCTGCTGACCATTTACAGTTCGGTTTTTGCCCAAATGAAAATTATAGGTACAGGTCGTCGCATAAACCTGGAACCGAGCTCAAGGAGGCCCCTCAGCATGACCCCCCATACTACATTCTTTTCACCACTTACCTAAGCTGTCTCTTCCTCATCTGCATGGGTCATATTCGGGATTTCTTCGGGAAGCGTTTTTATCCCGCTTTCTACCGTCACCTAGTTCCTCTTGACGTGAGTATTTTCCTGTGTGCGAATTGTTGTTCTCGAACGCCGGGTCTTCTCGACTCGGTGTGTCGTCTGTAACGTTGTCGCTGATCGTATCCTCCTGACAGGGCTACGCACCTCTCAACTCGGATTTCGATTCCTTTTACACACGCCGGTTCCAGAAGCGTGTCAATGACTGCTTTTTTGCCCCTGTCACTGGCGTTCCCGGTCGAACCATCAATCTCCTTGATCGTAAATCTGAGGACTACTACCTCACCTTTTCTCTCACGGGGACCACGACTCGAGGCCTTAACATCTCGTCTTACAACTATCTCGGATTTGCTCAAGCACAGGGTGGATGTGCAGATGTGGTAGAAGAGTCCCTGCATCGTTATGGTCTATCCACATGTGGCGCCAGACTCGAAGGTGGCACCTCCAGTCTACACGTGACCGCGGAATCTCTCGTCGCCCGTTTTCTTGGTCAAGAGGACGCACTTATCTCCTCGATGGGTTTTGCAACCAATTCGACGATCATCCCCGCGCTTGTTTCGAAAGGCAGCCTTCTCATCTCCGACGAGAGCAATCATGCGTCTATTCGTTTTGGTGCCCGCCTAAGTGGGGCTGATGTCAGGATGTTCAAACATAACGACATGGAGTCGCTCGAGTCGCTACTCAGAGAGGTTATCAGTCAAGGCCAACCCAAGACGCATCGTTCATGGCAGAAGATTCTCGTCGTCGTAGAAAGCCTGTATAGTATGGAAGGGACAATCGTGAACTTGCCACGTATCCTGAAGCTGAAGAAAAAGTACAAGGTGTGTTTTCACTTCACTCTCGAGTAGAACGAGCATCTAATTTGGGAAACAGTTCTCTCTATTCGTCGACGAGGCGCACTCGATTGGTGCTATGGGTCCAAACGGGCGAGGCGTAGCTGACTACTTTGGCGTCAACCCACGGTCGATTGATATACTAATGGGCACCTTCACGAAGTCCTTTGGGGCTGCTGGAGGGTATATTTCAGGAACCAAGGCCCTCATCGACCGGTTGCGTTTGCGTGGACACGGCAGCGCGTACGCCGAATCAATCACCCCTCCAGTTCTGGCGCAAATTCTTGCCAGCATGGCCTGCATCATGGGCGTCACTCCACCCACATTTTCTGCTGTCGAGGTTGCACAACAGCACCCTGGTCCGGCGCACCCATCCCAACTTCCAGCGTGGATGGACCTCCCACGTTCGTTACGTGACGGTTCGGAAGGTCGCATGCGTCTACAACGTCTCGCATTCAACTCGCGTTATCTGAAGCGCGGCCTTGCCAAACTTGGGCTCATCACCTACGGCCACACCGATTCGCCCGTTGTCCCGTTGTTGCTGTTCAATCTGGGCAAATTGACCGCGTTCCACCGGATGACGCGTGCACGCAAGATCCCCATCGTTGTGGTCGTCGTCTCCTACCCTGCCACTCCGTTGATCACCTCGCGCGCACGCTTCTGTGTCAGCGCGTCACATACGAAAGACGATATCGACACGATTTTACGTGCGTGCGACGAGATTGGCGACATACTTGACCTGAAGCACCTACCTGGTGAACGATGGCCACTCGAGCGGATTATGAACAGTGCTGTCGAGCTAGTGAACATGGAGGACTAAATACCGTACTTCTCCCGCGAGTGCTGACTCGTAATGATACCAACATGCGACTCTTACTTTCGCGTACAAGTTACTTTGACAATTGATACATCAGGTTAATCTGATAGACGGGGACATGCGCAACTTTCGTACTTACACTTGATAATTCTAGGCGACAACAGGTCTACTCTATCCAAATGCTAACCCTTACTCTGAGTGGTTTCGTACGCCACCTTCGGAACCCGAAGCAACAGCGAGAGAGTATTGGGTGTGAGGAGCGATCTGGACCGAATATCTGACAGTATCTATTGTACTTGGCACAGTACTACAGGCAGATACTATAAGAGACCGGGGCGAGCACCTGCTCCGACTTCTGCAGGTTATGGGATCCCTTCCGTAACACCATATAGGTCCCGCCAGTCAGCGGATCATAATAAATGTGGTGTGTGATCATGATTCCATCCGAAGGCAAGGTATTCTTAGAACTGTTTGTCCCATTTCCGCTATCATGTTCGCCACGTGCGCGCAGTTTTCACTCAGCAGTGATACCGAGTATACGTCATCTACTGTCATGGTGAGGAATAAGTTTGCTCCGCATACATACACGCGTTACTAGCTGGGGAATCGACCTTCTATTGTGCTGGTCCGAAGTGCCTCGGGAGCCGCAATGACACCGTAATCCGGACTGTATCGGGGTATCGATACCGAGTCTGCATATAGTGCTGCGTTGCTACTCGCGAGGTGGCGCAGTTGGAACAAAAGTCCAAGTGTCGGGCACGAGTCTGCGGGCGACATTTGCTCCGGGAAGCATGTTGCTGTCCTCGCTACGGTCAAGGGTTACCTGTACCGGGGATAGCGTCATTGCTGCCAGTGAGCCTTGCGGAAGTGCGACTAGTGCTTCACAGTTGGCTCTTCGCTGAGCACGAAACGCATGTGGAGGGTGAAGTCAAGATAGCGGGATTGCCAAATGGTAGTTATGCGACCTAGCGCTGGGGCGATAGCATATAGTTAGCGGCGCGAAGCACGGTAAAATACCAATAATACATGGTGATGTTAGTCAGTAGTAATTCAGGTAGTGAATTGTAGATAGAAATATAGTATAAATGTGACGAGGGCTGATAGCGGGGTGCACACGGCGAATAGCTGACAGCAAGTGGAGAATGGCATTTGGTGTCAGGGAAATGGTACCTGATGATTAGCAAGGTGGTAGAGGGGCTAATAGCGGGACACCCATTATGAACAGCTGGCGGCAAATAGCAAAAAGGTTTTGATGGATGGCGAAGGACATCTGAGGGATAGCAGAAAATAGCAAATGTACGGCCAAAGGCCGGTAGCAAGCACATGCGCCAGTAGTGAATAGCAATTAGTACTTGACAGAGTAGCAAGTAGCGGTCAACAGGTTTCAGGTAGCGAAAGTTGTTGAAAGGATGACAACAGTTACAGTGTTGAGAACAGTGTCTGCTTGCAGTGCAGAGTCACCCTATCTCGCACCTGGATGACTTCCCCTGTCATTGGCCCTCTCAAAGAGGGCCTTCCATTCACTTGTCCTTTCCTTAGGCGCAAATCGAGCGTGACGAAGAAAATCGGAAGGGGTCTGCCACAAGTAGCTCAGGCTAGCTCCGAATCGCACTGGGTGACCTGCTCTACTGGGAGAGGGTGATTTCCCAACAGAGCGTCGACTGTCAAAAGGCCGACTGTCTAAGTTCCGTCCTCGAACATATGGGCATTCTCCAATAATTGGTTTATACCAGGATGTTTGAAAAGGATGTAGTGAAGTGGACAGAATGCGGTTGTTATTTCTCGATAGAAAAGGCCCGTGTTTTGGTTTTTTGAACTGATTGAAAACTCGGACGGTGACGGTGATGGCACGAAAAGAAGTGCACGTGCCGCCTCATCGAGGCATCAGACAACTGTGACGCGGGAGTCACAGAATGCCTGGGCCTTTACTTTATTTTTTCTTTCCTCAGTCGGCCTTAGACCAGCCTGCCAGCAGTCCATGTGATTATAACTGGAACCAGTGGCTCAACCTGCTCACTAGAAATTTAAGTTCTAAGTTACCGCGTCCCGTTGGGAGTCGACTTCGCTTACAGCGTGTCAGTAGCAGACCTCTCTGGTGAGAGGTCCTTCTTATCAACCAACCTCTTGATTTATACATTTTCACATAGGACGCGACTTTGATGATCGCACGTGGCATATCGCTTGGAACTAGACTTCACGAGGCGGCATGTATCTGTGCTTTGGTGTCTTCTTCGGATCAGTGGCTACAAATAGCAGACTGGCAGCAGCTCCGTTGGCATGCTGACATAGCTGAAGTATACCAGAACGCCGTGAGTGGAACTTTTGAGTATCCTTGGGCTGTCCAAAGGTCCTTGTTTGACTATGGGCCATACTTCAGTTCGTGAATAGAAGCATTCTCACGATATCGTCCAGGATGGCTGGTGACCCCTGACCTACTTCCCTGGTTACACTGTCGGAGATCGATGACTACATGCCCTCGGGCGACCATAGAATGTGACCGTGGGCATGTTTGAGTTGGATTTTGTTGTTGTTGTTTGTGTCGTTCTTCAAAACGACCAACGGCGACCACCATCGCGGTCCATCGTAATTAACTCGTAAACAAGGTTAGCAAGTAACAGCTAGGTTGCTAGTCGTTGCTTGGGCAAGCTGGCACAGCTATGCCATCGCCAATCGCTCTTATCTCTCCTCTTCGTCAAGGCTCAATATTCAAGAAGTGTTCACTCTCCTACCTGAGATCCCCACAGGACTATCTTACAGCCGTTGCCGAAGCAGATGCTCGCGCTAGGATTCGTCACTCTGCGAGCATCACATCCACCCCACCGCTTTCCTTTTCGTCTTCAGCCATTTCATCGGGAGGAACCGTTCTCAACGGCACCCCCTACGAGAATTCCGACGGTCTAGCATACCCTACCGTCCCCCCGACCTCCGAACAAGCCGTCTCCGCTGACCATTTGCAGTTCGGTTTTTGCCCAAACGAAAATTATAGATACAAGTTGGCGCATAAACCCGGAACCAAGCTCAAGGAGGCCCGTCAACAGGACCCTCCATACTACATCATCTTCAAGGAGATAGCTTAAATAGGTGGTGAACTTCACCACCTATTTGAGCTATCTCCTTTATATCTGCATAGGTCATATACGAGATTTCTTTGGGAAGCGTCTTTATCCCGCTTTCTATTGTCACCTGCTTCCCTTTGATGTAAGTCATGTTCCCGAGCGCCGGGTCTTCTAGGCGCGGGGTGTCGCCCGTAGCATGGTCACTCATTTGCTTCCTGACAGGGCTACGCACCTCTCAACTCGGATTTTGATTCCTTCTACACTCGACGGCTCCAGAAGCGCGCGAATGATTGTTTTTTTACCCCTGTCACTGGCGTTCCCGGACGAACTCTCAATATCCTTGACCGTAAATCCGGGGACTACAATATCACCTTTTCCCTCACAGGAACTACGACTTGCGTCCTCAACATCTCGTCTTACAATTATCTTGGGTTTGCTCAAGGACAAGGTGGATGTGCAGATGTGGTAGAGGACTCCCTCCATCGTTATGGTGTATCCACATGCGGTGCCAGACTCGAAGGTGGCACCTCTGAGCTACACGTGATGGCAGAATCTCTCGTTGCCAGTTTTCTTGGTCAGGAGGACGCACTTATCTCCTCGATGGGTTTTGCAACCAACTCGACGATTATCCCTGCGCTTGTCTCGAAAGGCTGCCTTGTCATCTCTGACGAGAGCAATCATATGTCTATTCGTTTTGGTGCACGACTAAGTGGGGCTAATGTGAGGATTTTCAAACATAACAACATGGGGTCACTCGAGTTGCTGCTCAGGGAAGTTATTAGTCAAGGCCAGCCCAAGACGCATCGTTCATGGCAGAAGATTCTCGTCGTAGTCGAAGGCCTGTATAGTAGGGACAATCGTGAACTTGCCACGTATTCTGGAGCTGAAGGAGAAGTACAAGGTGGGTGTTTTAGCTGCTCTCTCGAGGAGGGTCAGGATCTAATTTTAGAATAGTTCTATTTATACGCTGACGAAGCACACTCAATTGGCGCCTTAGGCCCCCACGGGCGCGGCGTAGCCGACTACTTTGGCATCAACCCGCGGTCGATCGACATACTTATGGGCACCCTCACCAAGGCCTTTGGGGCTGCTGGTGGGTATATTTCGGGATCCAAGGCCCTCGTCGACCGGGTCCGTTTGCGTGGACATGGTGGCACTTACGCTGAATCAATCGCCCCTCCGGCTCTTGTGCAAATTCTGGCGAGCATGGCCAGTACCATGGGCATCGCTCCACCCACATCTTCGGCTGCTGAAGTCGCACAACAGCACCCTGGTCCGGCGCACCCCTCCCAACTTCCAGCGTGGATGGATCTTCCACCCTCATTGCGCGATGGTTCGGAAGGTCGTATGCGTCTACGGCGTCTGGCCTTCAACTCGCGCTATCTTTGGCGCGGACTTTCCAAACTTGGGTTTATCATCTATGGCCACGCTGGTTCGCCCGTTGTGCCATTGTTAGTGTTCAATCCAGGAAAATTGGCCTTGTTCCACCGGATGATGCGCACACGCAAAACTCCCATCGCTGTGGTCATCGTCTCCTACCCTGCAACCCCCATGATTACCTCGCGCGTGCGCTTCAGCGTAAGCGCGTCACATACCAAGGACGATATCGACATGGTTTTGCGGGCGTGCGACGAGATCGGCGACATACTCGACTTAAAGCATGCGCCTGGTGTGCGATGGCCACTCGAGCAGGTTATGGACAACGCTACCGAGCTGGTAAACATGGAGGACTAGATCCCACACATCTCCCGAGTGCTGACTCGCAAAGATACCGATCTGTAACTCTTTTACTTTCGCGTGCAAGTTGCTTTGGTTGTTTATACGACCGTGGCATTCTGACATCACTTCAGCTGAAGTATACCAAAACGCTATGGTTCCGTTCGTGAATAGAAACATTCTTACGATCTCATACAGGGTCATTCTTGCTCCGTTGTCCCGCTGATCCTGTCGGAGATCGGACGACGATGGACCATGACCGTGGGTATGTTTGAGTTGTATTTTGTTGTCGTTGTTTGTCTCGTTCTTTATTACGACCAGCGGCGGGCACCATCACCGTTCCTCGTGCTCGGTGCCAAAATTAGCTAGCGACTGCTATATTTCTAGTGGTATGCAAGCGGGTGCAGCTATGCCATCGTCAATCACTCTTATCCCCCTCCTCGTCAAGACTGAATATTTAGGAAGCGTTCACTCTGAGTCTCCTGCGTTCACTCTCCTACACAGGCATGAGATCAGCAAAGCTCTATCTTACAGCCGTTTCCGACGCAGAGGCTCTCGCGAGCGTTCGCCTCTCTGCGAGCTTCACGGCCACCCCACCCTCTTCTTCAGCCACGACTATATCTGAAGCAACTACTCTCAACGACACCATCGACGGCAATTCTGATGGTCTAGCTTACCCTACCGTCCCCCCGACCTCAGAACAAGTTGTCTCTGCTGACCATTTGCAGTTCGGGTTTTGCCAAAACCAAAAATATAGATACAAGTTGGCACATAAACCCGGAACCGAGCTCAAGGAGGCCCCTCAGCAGGATCCTCCATACTACATTCTCTTCACCACCTATTTGAGCTATATTTTCCTTATCAGTATGGGTCATATACGCGATTTCTTCGGGAAGCTTCTGCATCCCGCTTTATACCGTCACCTGCTTCCTTTTGATGTAAGTCATCTGTTCATGCGTGTGAATTGTCGTTCTCGAGCACCGGGTCTTCGACTCGGTGTGTCGCCCGTAACATGGTCACTCATTTGCGTCTTGACAGGGCTACGCACCTCTCAACTCGGATTTTGATTCCTTTTACACTCGGCGGCTCCTGAAGCGTGTGAATTACTGTGCATTTACCCCTGTCACTGGCGTTCCCGGACGAACTCTCAATCTCCTTGATCGTAAATCCGAGGACTATTACGTTACCTTTTCCCTCACGGGAACCACGACTCGAGTCCTCAACGTCTCGTCTTACAATTATCTTGGGTTTGCTCAAGGACAAGGCGGATGTGCAGATGCGGTAGAGGAGTCCCTTCATCGTTATGGTGTATCCACCTGCGGTGCCAGACTCGAAGGTGGCACCTCTGAGCTACACAAGACTGCAGAGGCTCTCATCGCCAGTTTCCTTGGCCAGGAGGACGCCCTTATCTCCTCGATGGGCTTTGCAACCAACTCAACAATCATCCCTGCGCTTGTTTCGAAAGGCTGCCTTGTCATATCTGACGAGTGCAACCATACCTCTATTCGTTTTGGTGCAAAACTTAGTGGGGCCAATGTGATGACCTTCAAACATGGCAACATGGAGCTTCTCGAGTCGCTGCTCAGGGAAGTTCTTAGCCAAGGCCAACCCAAGACGCATCGTCCATGGAAGAAAATTCTCCTCGTCGTCGAAGGCCTGTATAGTATGGAAGGGACAATCGTCAACTTGCCACGTATTCTGGAGCTGAAGGAGAAGTACAAGGTCGGATTTCACTTCTCTTTTTCGAAGGACCGGCATCTGATTTTGGAATAGTTCTATCTATACATCGACGAGGCACACTCAGTCGGTGCTTTGGGCGCACACGGGCGAGGCATAGCCGACTACTTTGGTGTCAACCCACGGTCCGTCGACATACTAATGGGCACCCTCACCAAGGCCTTTGGGGCTGCTGGTGGATATGTTTCTGGATCCAAGGCCATCATCGACCGGTTACGTTTGCATGGACATGGTGGCACGTACGCTGAATCAACCTCCCCTCCCGTTCTGGCGCAAATTGTGGCAAGCATGGCCAGTACCATGGGCGTCGCTCCATCCACATATCCTGCTGGTGAAGTTGCACAACACCCTGGCCCAGCGCACCCCTCCCAAATTCCAGCGTGGATGGACCTCCCACCCTCATTGCGCGATGGTTCGGAAGGTCGCGTGCGTCTACGGCGTCTGGCCTTCAACTCGCGTTATCTTTGGCGCGGACTTTCCAAACTTGGGTTTATCATCTATGGCCACGCCGGTTCGCCCGTTGTGCCATTGATGGTGTTCAATCCGGGCAAACTGGGCTTGTTCTTCCGGATGATGCGTGCACGCAAAACTCCCATCGCCGTGGTCGTCGTCGCCTACCCTGCTACCCCCATGATTACCTCGCGCGTGCGCTTCAGCGTAAGCGCGTCACATACCAAGGACGATATCGACACGGTTTTGCGTGCGTCGGACGAGATTGGCGACATACTCGACTTGAAGCATTCACCTGCTGAGCGATGGCCGCTCGAGCGGATTATGAACGAAGCTACCGAGCTAGTGAACGCGGACGACTAGAGGCCATACTTCTCACCAGAGCTAGCGCTGACTCTCAATGATACCGATGTGAATCGCGACGGATCGCAGTGTATGTGGTGGGTGATGATTACTCGGAGGATTCCATCTAGTGGCGAAGTGTTCTCTTTGGTCCATTTCCGCTGCCATGTGCTCAACGTGCGCAGTTCTTTTTCAATCTTAGCTATATATACATATGCCCTCTACTGTGTTTGTGGGGTATCGGTTAGCTCCGTATGTCCATATACGTCCCCTTGCGAATTGTTCATCCATTTTGCTGGTCCGTAATGCCTTGTGAGCTGCAATCACGCCGAAATCTGGACAAGGCCGACTGGTGGATATTTCTGCAGTCACTTCTACTCATAGTGCTCATATGGCGCTCACACCCCAGCCTTTCCTAGGGTTCTCGTCATGCTGCTATTTTTATAACTCACTCCACAGCTAGAACTTTATTGCTTATTGTGCAACTCTCTACTACTTTGCCTTTGCGGTGATGTCCCACCGGGGACCTTTAGTGAAATTTACGATACGCCTTTTTGCATATCGTAATGTGTTCTCTTCTGAACCCAAATATTAATACTCTTCAATGGCCCCGTTTCTAGAATCTCTACTTTAGTGGCGATCGTTTCTATGTATAACGGCACACGTGCTGAACGTATCCGCATGCAGCATACGGCATCCCAGATCAATTCATGATTGCATGATCGTTCAAACCCGTGCTCGAGGGCGATTATCGTCGCGCTCAGCCTGAGATCGCAGCACCATTCGTCACTGCCAGCAGCTTTTAATTTCAATCCCTAAAGATCAGCCTATAACCATGCTCATCCAGGCCCTTGCCGAAAGGCAGCCAGTCCTAGGACCTAGGACACCCTCCAGCTCCACAAAATGCCGAGAATTTCGGAATGGGATTATAGTCACTGGGTTCGATCTAATTTGATGTGATTATAGTTCAAGCGGGTTTGTCTTTACGATGCGCTTCGAAGATTGGGGATAAATTTACTGCTCACTTGTCGGTGGCACCCAGGGGTGGCACCCTCAAAAAGCCCATCATCCAACAAGGGGTTGTCTCCGAATTTCTGCAGGCGTGAATGAAATTGGGATTAGGGAAAATGGTTCTGAATCTTTTCAAGTTAGGGATCGAAATGGAACCGTTGAAGAGTGGTTCCACAAAGTGTTAGTACCACCAACCAGGGTCTCGGGTACATGAGGCCGAGGCTCACTTACCGTTTCGTAATGTTTCGGCAAGGGTCACTTGTCCACGCAGCAAAGCGAACCAAGCTGATAGAATTATTATTTCACGAACCACAGCAAACTGTTCCGAAGCCTCCATCGAGCAACCCCAAGGAGTAACTTCAAGTATAGAGCATCCTACTTCAGAGATAATCGATGCCCGATCTTAGGAACACAACGATATTATAGCAGCTGACAAAGCGTGTATAGTGACATCGCGACATCGCGACCAAGCACACCAAATTAACCCCGAGCACAAATACCTCAGCGAGCCGAGAGGAGATAGAAAAAGGTACCGAATACAGACACCGAAAGAACTGAAGCAAAGACCAAGTACGTTTTTTCTCCTCATTCCGTCGCTTCCCGTCGCTCGTTGCGTTGCGTAAGGGCTTACTGTGGTAGGGGAGGCGGCGCGTCCGGCTGGGGAGCGAAGATCACCTCGAGCGGCGGCGTCGTTTGGCTATCCTCGCCCAGCAAGGTGGCGATAATACTCCGCCCCGCAAACGAGCGGCCCGCGAGGGATTTCATCGCTGCCGCGGCACCAGGCGCATCCGTATACTTCACGTAAACGCGCCCGACACCGTTCGCTTGATCGGCAGGGTGCTGCCCACGTCCGAGTGTGGGCCGAGGGATGCGCATATCTTCGACGGCACCATACGAAGATACCTCGGTACGGATGTCGTCGAGGATTTCCGCGTACTCGTCATCGTCGACCAGATCGTCCGGCGTGACCATATTCAACATGAGCAGTATCCGGGCCTCGTTGTCTGACACGTCGCCCGCGGGCATGATGGGCCGTGGTATTTCGGGGAATTGTTCATAGGGGAGGTCAGGGAAACCTGGTTGACCCGCTTTAGCGCCGACAGAAGCGCGCTGGACAACGAGCTGGCGGTCGCCGAGGGTCATGCCACTCAGTGCGACAATAGCGACATCCGTAACTGATGTCTCGACGTATTCGAAAAATGCAAAACCCTGAATACGCTTACTTCAGCGGTGATAAGGACAGAGCAGTGCAAGTAAGCTTACCTTTGACGGCCCAGTTCCATTATCGCGAACAAGGTTGAATGCTTTGAGCTCGCCGAAACTTTTTAGCAATTCCATCACTTGCTCCTCGTTGAGGTATGATGGCAAGCCGCCAACAAATACTTTGTTGGCCGAGTCGGGTACGTTCGTAGAGACTACTCCTGGAACGTGGAAGCCAATAGGCCCTGTCATCTCCATACCACCGTAGTCTTTTGGACGGCGAATTTTGAGTGGACCATTTAGGAACATGATTCCGTCAAACGCCATTGCCGCTGTAGCATCCTCGGCACTGCGGAACTGTGAAATGTCATTATTACGAAGGAGAGGAAATACACGACTGGAATCGCACCTCGACGAATGCATAGCTTTTTTCATAGTTGCATTGCACGGCAAGAACTGGGTTTCCTGGTGCGCCCGTGCCAATCTTCATCTCCGTCATCTTATTGTTGAAGAAGTCGGCAAGGTTCTGTTCGTTGATTTCTGGCGTGATGCTGCCGATATATAGACGCCTAGACTGGCGAGAAAGGTTGGGGTTCACCGCCATGCCCATGCCAAATGTCGGCACAGGCATTGGGGGCGGAAGGCCAGGAACAGCCAAAATCGGGGGAATCTGCGTGCGGTTGGCACCGGGAAGATTGAAAAGACCTATAGTGCAATGGTGTGAGCGTCAGCCACCCCATGTCAAAAAACAAAAGGCGGTACGCACCAGTTTGCTTCGCCTGCATCGCCGAGTACTGCTCATAACCGGGTGCATGGACATCCCAGCCACTTGCCTTGCGTTGGCGCTGATGGAGCGGGACTGTGCCGACGGGGGTGGGCGAGCGGCGTTCGGGCGACCCCCCGTTACGCTCGCGGCCGCGGCCTCTGCGGGGTCCGCCGCGAGAGGGGCTGCCCTCTTCGTTCCCATGGGGGCGTCGACGATCGTCCTCGCGTGGCTCTCGTCGACGTTCCTCGTCGTAGCGCGGGCGTCCTCCTTCCTCACGAAAGCGGCCACGCTCACGATCTCGGTCGCCGCGTTCCCTGTCGCGTTCGCCGCGCTCTGCGCGTTCGCGGTGGGAGGAGTATCGTTCACGCTCGTCTCTTTCTCTCCTGCCACGGTCCCTGTCCCTTTCCCTGTCTCGGTCTCCACGATCGCCCCGTTCACGTTCGCGATGGTCCTGGCGAGAAGAGCGGTGACGCTCAGAGTCACCGTGGTGGTGGTGAGAGCGTTCTGTAAAATAGGGAGAAGAAAAGAGGTGAGCACAATGCTATGGCTGTCGGTTAGTAGAAGGCGCGCTGGGTCGAGTGGCAACGAATCGAAGGAGACAATGACTCTCGAAGCTAGCTAGCTGGTGCGGGTGGAATGCACCATAAGCGGGTTGGGTCGAGCAAAAGAAAAAGGGTAAAATGTGGTAATTACCTCTTTCACCAGCGTAAGGATCTGTTTGAGAAAGTTTTAAGAGTAAATATGCGACAATAAATTGAAGAAAGGGTTGCTGACCAGCTGCGTCTGCCATGGTTGTTGGTTGAGTGGCAAGAGAAAACAATGGTTGTTCGGTGTGAACAAGCTAACCACGAGGACCCACGACACCCCGGATAGAGCACAGCATACCCCCAGTCACCAGTCAGCGCCTTACGCATTCGGGTCATTGGCAGCGCAGCATTCAAAGTTACTCCCAACCACCACGATTCAATGAAGACTGCAGACGTCCCATACGCAGCTGATGCAGAGCTTTCCCTCTCGTTTGACGAGCTTCAGGTTTCGCTTCTCTTATTCTTCTCACCCACAATTGACATCTGACGGCGAACACACTATAGGTGCTCCGTGCGCAATACGAAAAGGAGGTGGCCCAATCCCACGTTACCACCCAGACGAAATTCAACTACGCATGGGGGCTCGTCAAGAGCCCAATACGAGAGCACCAAGTAGAAGGTGTGCAGCTCCTCGCAGGTAACGCGGCTCTAGTTTCTTGGATCTGTTGATTAACTCACGGACTTTGGTCCAGATATATACCGCTCAGAACCCCAGAGAAGAAGAGAATGCCTGTACTATCTAGCACTAGGACATTACAAGATGGGCAACTTTGAGGAGGCGAAGAGCTTTAACTGTGCGTCCCATCTTAGGTATCCTAGCACATATCGCTGAAGCTGGATGTCACAGCTCGCCTACTGGAGCGGGAGCCAGCCAACTTGCAGGCACAGTCCCTTGACGGCCTCATTGAGACCGCTGTAAAGCGGGGTACGTTGTTCGCATTCTCCGTACACAGCGCTAGCTGATTCTTCGCAGAGGGATACATCGGCATGGCCATCGCTGGCGGAGCTGCGGCAGTTGGCACACTTCTCCTTGCAGGTTTGATTCGTCGCGCCTCACGCAAGTGATGCACTCATAATGGAACGATCCCTCTCCATTCTGTTTTGTTCTCTGTTCTCGCACCTAGCATCTCAGTACATTTCGCCATCGTCTTTGTCTTTATCTTAATATGAATATCTCACGACAACCAAGGTGCACATCTGCCAATGAGTCGCCTTTTCCGTCAAAGCCTCTGAGATGGTGATTTTCAGGGAAAGGATGATGTCCGTCAGAACGTGGAATGATCACGGCTTATACCTCCCCAAAGGTGCCGCCCAGTAGCCATCTAGGTTTTTGTCTGAGCAACGAGAATAAGGGGATGAGAATAGACAACGGCATCATCAGTAGTGATTTAATGACTGTACCTTGTGAGTAGATGATCCCAAATGCGACCACCATTATCTCTGAACTGGTAAATTGCGCCCAAAATGTTTGTGTCTCCGTGAACCCAGAGGACTGGTACTGAGCATCGTGTTAAGAAGCTATCTAGGTTGAGTATCGAGGCCAAGTTCTGGTTTCGTGCTTCCTTACACGAACGCCGCTTCTCACTTCGATCATCTCACTACCAACAGCCCCGAAGCTCTGAAGTCGGTTCTGAAAAGTTAGTTAAAAGCAACGCCACATCCCAGGCGCGAATGCTTCGAATGGCAGGGCACTGTTCTCTGATACCCGAATCGTTTGATGACGAGGGTGTTGCCATTAGAGAGGATCTGCGACTTAGCGATCGGCACATCAGGCGAAGCTATTAGTCTTGGTACAGGGCTATCCAGATGACTGCAACCGAGTAACTATGCAAGGGATCTGCTGCACGTGGTTAAGGGCGTTGACAAGTGGAGCCGAACGTATGAATGCAAAAGCTAGGGTACGCCCAGAAGTTGAAATTCATTCTTTGGTGTTGTCACGCGTTGTCTGAATGCCAGCGTGTGCAGAAGGTGTCGTGGCTGACGCTCCCAGCCAGGTGGCAAGCAGTGTCGAAACCAATAAGAATGTGCGGCAACGCTTTGGGAAAGAGCGGCATAAAGAAGATGTCCCAGAAGCAAGCAGGGCGAGTGCCAAGACGCGGCCACGTGATGCTCTCTGCCGGACCGGGGAAGGAGGTGAACTTGAAATGGCCTTGCATCTGCCACGAGGAGATGTGAACAGGAGAAGAGTCTTATAAGCAATGCTCCCAACGAGGGACGGGCCCTGCACCGGCCGAGTCGCCCTAACGCTGCACGACCACGCTACTCCTCTGCAAACACCCGCACTGGCCTTCTCATCCCATCTCCTCGTACAGACCTCGTCCCCATGTCAGATACTTGGCAACCACCCTACGCACCAGCTGCCACACCAACCCCCGCACCAGATTTTAACGGCGGCCCCCTCGTCCCTACACCCAACCAGGTGCGTGGCGCCGCCACATGCTCCAGGTTCACTCATATATACCTGTCTAGTGGTCGGTCCTCTATGTCGTAAGTTTGCACATCTCCCTTGGCCCTACTGTACGCGTGCCCAACACGGATGGTCAGATAGTTGTGTATGCAGTCATACTGTTTGGACTGTGGAACATCCCCGTCGCGCGGGTGATCATCACCCCACTCAAACTTTTCGCCATCGGCTGGCACGAGGTCTGCCATGCCGCCCTGGTGCGCCACGTCACAGATGTTTATCTTTTGAATCGCGCGTCTGACATCCTGCCATATAGGCAATACTGACAGGGGGTACTATATTGCGCATGTCCATAGATCCCACGACGGGCGGTCATACAGTTGTGCAGGGGGGTCACCCACCCACGATCCTCTGCAGTGGTTATATCGGTTCTTCAATTCTCGGCGGCCTGTTTATCCTCGGCGGCTTCGACACACTCGTCGCCAAAATCCTCAGCTTCGTCGCAGGCGTCGGGCTCATAGCACCATTGTCTCTAGTCCGCGATAAATTGTACGTGCCCTTGCAATGCGTCCCCCAATGCTGAGATTCGATGCACGCACAGGACGATCTTGCTCACTCTGTGTTTCGAGGGGCTGTTAGTTGGCTTTTGGTTCATTGATCACGCGTGCGCAACTTGTTGGCTATAAACTCGTTGCACGCGCACTGGACTTACGTGAAGTAACACAGCCAGGCGCTAAGATGGTACATGCTTTTCCTTGGCATGCTTCAGTGAGCGTTCCATCACCCCCACCCTGCGCTGCAACTTAGTTTTTCCTCTCAGCGCGTTGTACGCAATCTGTACGTGTACACACCCTGCCCTTCTCATGTGGTGAGGTTCACGTGTCCAAGGGGACATCACCGATGAGAAATTCTTTCGGAAACCGAATGACTCCGATTGCACGCAATTCTCTTACGTGTTCAAATCTATCCCCTCTCACGGTATGCACGTCGTCCGTCCTTATAAGGAAGTAAAACAAAAACTCAACGCACTCCGGTGTGCGGTACGTGCGGATAGTGTGGGCGGTGTTTTGGATCATGTTCCAGCTGGCTTGGCTGGTGGCATTCGTATTGATAGGCATAGCATCATTCAAGCTGACGCAGGAACAAATGTTTGTCGAGGCCCGTATGTTGCTCGGGACTCTCGTAACTTCGCGGATGACACTAATTGCTTTTATTCTTCATCACCAGAGCGCTTCCTCCCAACATAGCACGCCGTAAACGGCACTGCACCCCATTTCTCCTCAGGCATTCATTGGTGTAATTGGTTCCTCCTGCGAACACGCTTTGCTTGTTGTTTGTACATTGGTATAGATGTTCTCTCTTTTGCTATGGTTTCTCAGGTTTGGTACAGACGATTGTTATGTTATGAATTAGTAGAGGTGATGGCAACACCAGTCTTGCGTCACTGTGATCCGTCGTCGTCGTCCTAACTATATTCGAGTAAGGTTGGGTGTGCCCATGCTAGTTAGTTGTATCACTCTATAGGCTTTATGAACTTTTGAATATTTGTGCCCAAGAGAACGATTCTCTCAAGTCAACGTGCGGGCAAGCGTGCGGGAGGATTGAAGACATTGTCCCAGTACCATCCGTCCGCTACGGTGCCACGGTGCCTCTTTAATTGGTTCAATACGAAGCTGGGCCTCGTGGCTCTCGCTCGATTGACCCTCCAGGCCTCCAGACTCTTGTCATTTTCAATCATCACTAACAAACTTACCGTCGCAAGCAATGTCTTCGTACATCCCGGGTCAGACAGATATCCCGTCGTCGCATTTCAAACCAATCCTTGATGCCGCGTGGAGTCACGCCTTCAAGAAAAACGCTGGGCAAGAACTTCTCGACGGTCCGCTCGCGACCGAGGTGCAACAATGTGACTCTGTCGATGCCGTCTTAACCATATTTCAA
The DNA here is from genome assembly GCA_963281015.1 of Lactarius tabidus. NCBI lineage: Eukaryota > Fungi > Basidiomycota > Agaricomycetes > Russulales > Russulaceae > Lactarius > Lactarius tabidus. Next base: position 2,528,641 of record OY725475.1, on the reverse strand, counting down.
GGCTAGGCCAAGGCATTTCAGTAGTTTAGGGATGGTGATAGGAGGTTGATGAAGTGGATCAGTCCGGTTGTAAATGTTCTCCATATGTTTTCGACACCATGCATCATTCTTTATGTTTAAATAATGGAATGAAAACCTGAAAACCACTATTCTCGAAATACACCTTCTGCATATATGATTTCACAGAGAAACATCTGAGAAGCTGTGGGAGGTGGTTCAGCGTGACAATCAGGCATCGGAGCTGTCTGCTCCTTCGTAGTGAGTACTAACCACAATGGTTCTTATGACCCACGGCACCATATTGTAGTGAAGAAAGAAGAATTTCCATTGGTCAAATAAGCATAATCATATAAATAGGAAGTGTCAATGTGGATACAGTATAGATAGAGGGAGGTGTCGCAAAGGATAGAGGTGGTAATACTTTGTACGTGTTTGCACATTTCCGATCACTTTACGATCGAGCAGAGCATGATCGTTACGTAACGGAAAAGGCAGAGCAGCATCGTCATCAAGATCGTTATAGGACCTTGGCAATCCTTGATCGTAGCCATCTGGATGTGAATATCTAGTGCAGTGTGAATGGTCTGCAGTAGCCCCTGCGTATGCGTCGGTTTCCAACCCTCGGGGAGGCGTTCTTCCGTGAGCCATTCGCGTAGCACGCCCAAGGGCACACCCCAGTGGTGGGCGTGCTCCTGGCCAAACACCCCCAACACCATGGCCATCTCACCCCTTGCGATTTCCGAATGCAGGCCGTCTATCAAGGGGCATACAGACTCCCGCTCTACGCGTGCTCTGGCAACGTCCTCGGCTGTTAGAACGTGGCCGTCTTTGGATTGGAGCAGGAGCTTCTTGATCAACGACGAGTCGGGCGAAATCGGCGCGTATTCGTCTCGGCCTTTGGTGTCGTCGTGCACGAGCGATGCATCGTGCTCGATCCGATTGTGGCGTGCGAGGTCTTGGAGACAAAATGCCCCGACCTGGCCAAGCAATAATATGCTCCCGCGAACCAAGCCTTGGGCGAGTGGGGTCGAGAAGCCGTAACCCTCCTGGATAGCGTGGATTAGAATGGAGGCAGTGAGCTGCTTTCCGTCGCGGGGTCTACGACACACGAGTGAGTCGAGGCGCGCGGTAAACGGCGTAGTGCTTACAGGTAACCATGGTTGGCGAGTGTGTTAAGAGCAGGGCATGGAGAACGAGAGTCTCCAGGCTGCTTGGGAATCCACCGGTGCCTGTCTTCTCCAACTTTAGCGTTCGGGGAATCGTCGGTGTGAACAGGGGATGTAGTGGTAGTGGACATGATTGATATGCAGGAGAACTTTTGGGATGTAACTGAGGCATCAAGCTTTGCCCTTTTTATCTTGACGGATGACATCGAGACCACGAGTATAGCAATTTCCAAAATAAGGATTTCCCGCCCGACCCAAAGATGGGCGTTGTTTCAGCCAATGTTGCGGTGCGGCGCTGACAGCTTGCCCGGACTCAGCTATTTCATCATCTGTACACAATAAGTGGCTAGCGTCGTAAGTTACATGTTCCATTACACCGGTTGGGCTAATGCCCGAACGTATGCCGTGGGAGACCGTCGTCAAGCTAGCTGTAACTTAGTGGCGGGACACAAGTGATGAAACACGATCAATGGCGGTGCGTGATAGCAAGCAGCGCGCATATCACCGGCACGGGCGCTATGTCAGTTATTGTAAGCTCGACCACGGCTGCAGAAGAGAATCCTGAAGGCCTGAATCGCCAACGTGTCATTGCGTTGACACTAACGTTGGAGGAAAAAATGTGGAGAGGTACTCGAAGCCATTCCAGCTAGTTTGAAAGCCATCCTGTAGACGTTTTCCAGAAATATCGCACGTCGCACAACGGCTGCGGCTGTGCTGGAAATGACTGAAGCGGCCGGTGGCTGTGGGGTCCCGGTCCCCGCCTTCTGTGGTTGTTTGTGGAATTACCTTGCTTGGTAAGGTCATGTCGGTCACGTCGGATCTGAAATTCCTTTTGCCTCTCTGGGATTTCATTTAGTTTGATTCAGTTTGTACCTTGGTTTGTACGCTTGACTATATACTGTGGCTTGACTTGTCGACCTGCTGACCTGGTGGAAGCAAATAGCCTGCTTCAGGATAGTACATAAAACTGATACGCATATAGTACTGGGTGGGCATAGCCTTGCTTGACATTTGATGGATCTCGGTGAGAAGGCATATCTTCTGCAACATATGGGCGTCTCGAATTGGATGGATCAGATGTTGTTACGACTTGCATCGCGGTGATTCGTCGCTGCGACCGCTGTTCAGTTGTACCGGCCTTGGTACCGGCTCCATGAACAACAGATACAAACAACAAATGCTACCACGAAACCACACTCGCCGACTCATTTCAATTCGAGCACTATCTCGTCCACGCCAGCACGTCCGCATCCGCGCCCTCCACACCACACCCCGATGCCCATCCGAGCAGACACCATTTTCGACCGTCAACGACGCCGAAATCGCACACTTCTCGCGTCTCTCAGCACTCTGGTGGGACGAGCGAGGCGAGTTTGCCCTGCTGCACAAGATGAACGCGCACCGTATGCGCTTCATCCGTGAAAAACTGCTGCATGCGGAAACGCGTGTGTCTGATTCAAGCCGTGTACTCGCGGGTCTGGATGTGCTGGACGTCGGGTGTGGCGGGGGTATTCTATCCGAGGCGAGTAACTTACGCGCATATGGTTCATGCGTTGGCTGACGCGTCCACACGTCTGGTAGAGTCTTGCGCGTCTCGGCGCCAATACGCTAGCCGTCGATGCGTCTGAAGAGAACATCGGCGTCGCGTCGTCCCATGCCTCCGCGGACCCTTCCCTCGCCTCCAACCTCGTCTTTCGGCATGGGGCAGTCGAGGAGCTCGTAAACGAACCACGGCGATTCGATGTTGTCTGTTCTATGGAGGTCGTGGAGCACGTTGACAATCCGTCTGCGTTCCTACGCTCATGTGCCGAGCTCGTCAAGGTGCGCGTCCTATATACCTCGGCTTCATAGAATGCGAATTGACATGGTGTCATAGCCCGGCGGACACTTGTTCCTTTCCACGATCGCACGCACACCGTTGTCGTATTTCCTTACTATCGTAGCAGCGGAAAAGCTCCTTCGACTCGTCGAGCCCGGCACGCATACCTACTCTAAATACATCAACCCAGACGAGCTTGTCGGCTTTTTCGAAAAGCCGCTCGCGCCCGGCGCGCGTCCGTGGATATCCAGGACATATGCGCATGGCCTGCCCACGCGCACGGAAGCTGAGGTGCGCGGTATCGTTTATGTCCCTTGGCGCGGGGATTGGGTGTTGGCGCCTCGCGCGACGACGCCTTGGTCGTCGCAGGTAAACTATTTGTTTTGGGTGCGCAGACCCGACGATGCATAGAGGACTCCGTAATCAACATGGGATTATCAGATGTCAGTTACTTATTCATGAAGAAATAATAATACATATGTGGTGAGAGGAAAAAAGGGTATCATGATGGAAGACGTTCGCCCCACAGGAGTCGTTCTCGATGAGCGCGGGTTACGCCGAGGAACGCGACCCACATCATCCATGCTAAACCCATGGACATGACCACGAAGAGCGTGCGCAGTGTTGCACGCCATCGCCATGAGACGGGACTTTTGGACGTGAAGATGACTTCATACGAGCGTTCGTACCATCCACGGTTCAACCATCGTAGGTCCTGCACGACCGCTTCCGCCTTGCGGCCACGAAAAGGAGTCAGAAAATTCTCAAGGAATATACGCGCCAGCCACGGATACCTTTTGGCGACCGGAATCGTACACAAGTTGGAGCTGCGCCGCCTGAGTGCGGATTACTGGCAGACGAGCCTCAAGCTCTGCTAAGATGCGAAGAGACTCCGCGAGCTCATCGTCGATCTGAGGGACGCTCATGCGCAGCGTATCTTGGCCTGCACGACGGTATTTTCGCTGGAGATTTTTTTTCGGGAGGTCAGCAGGTGCAATGTAATGTGCCTGATAGATAAGGTGAGAGTGGAGGTAGAGTTGCGCGTACCTTAATTGAGGTGAACGAGTCGCGGATGATGCCCTCTAGTGCTCGGCAGTTGCTGAGACCCTCGAGGAGTTTTTCCTGTGATGAGCGTCAGTGATGTTGTGAGAGAGAGGACCGGTGGCAATGAGGATCGTACCTCGAGATCTTTGAGCTCGTGCTCGTATGCGGCCGATCTCTGCAATGCAGTTTCGAAAAGAGGATCAGATGGCCTGCAGTGGGACGATAATATCAGCACTGCTTATGGTCAGTGAAAAAAAAAGGAATGTAGGCATACACAGTGTCCATTGGAAATTCTGAGTCGAATGGGTGCGAAGGAGAGGGTGGCATTTGGTAGGGCTATCTCAGTGATAGTAGCAAGGATGAAAGTAGATTGGAAAAGAGAGAGCGGAAGTGAGTTGGATGAAGGAAGAGGAAAAGGAGTGGAAGGGAGTGGATTTGAGTTGCGGTTTTAAATTGGGTCGAAGATATGAGCTTGGCCTTGTGCCCCTTTTCATTCCAACCACGTGGTCTCGACCCGCGGTAGAGATGAGCAGGTAAGGACAAAACAAAGCCATTTCTGAGTCGCAGTTGGTTGTGATGTTCTCTAAAACGTGAAATTCACCGATGCGTGAAACGCGTTTGCACTGCTTCGGTGCTTTGGTCCGAGCAAATGTTAGCGCCATCGGTGTAACGAGTTCCACAAAGATCAGATAAGATTGAGTTGGTAGTCACAGATACACGTGAATGTGACACCACGATGCACGTGCAGGAGAGGCCACAGCGCGCCCACTCTCTGTCGCTTCAGTGAGGCACGGCACCGTTCTCATCTGAATGGTTTGCTATGGAGCTGCTGTTCGACGCTGCCTCAACATCTGACGTTGAAGAGCGTGAAATCCTTGAATCCGCAGGCTCGCAATATTGGAATCGTGCTGCAAACAGTCATCCCAATTTACGGCCACCAGACGCGTCGTCTGACCTTGATATGGAGGGCACAGCTGACTCTATGGTACGTGTTGTTCATCGGAATCGTTTAGTGACAGGCGGTTGTGTACGTCTCAGGCGTACCATAGGTCCACCGCCGTCACAAGAGACGTCCTTCTGCATCCTACTTCGCAACTCTCGTCATCCTCTCCGGCTACACATGTCTCTCTCGGCGCCATTGAAAATTCCACAACACCAGGTTGGTCGGGTCGTGGACCACCAACCTCATCGCCTGTCTCACCGCCCATCCCTACTTCCCCTTCTGTCTCCTCGTTGCGGAATCGCCCTAAAACCTTAAGGCGTACTAGTCTGGATTTTGAGCTGTCCCCTGACCCTCTGCAACATATCTCTCCTTCCAGACAACTTGATGAAGAGCACGATCCATTTACTGCTGACGCCGAGATGCATGATCCAACTTCTGGCTCGAACGGAGAAGGACACCATCGTGACGCAATGCTAGGTCGATTGGCTACCTCAAGCCCGCCGCCCATCAGCCCGATGCAATCTTCGCCCTCGGTAGATCCTTTCATCGTTCCTGCCCCAGCACCAACTGAGGCGAACCGAGATGAAGCTTACGACGAGATGCATGATCCAAGTTCTAGCCCAAACAGAGAAGGACACTATCGTGACGGTATGCTAGGTCGATTGGCTAGCTCAAGCCCGCCGACATTCAGCCCGATGCAACCTTCGCCCTCGGCAGATCCTTTCGTCGTTCATGCTCCCCCACAACCCGAGGCGAGCCGAGATGAAGCTGACCTTGACGGTGGCGATGCCGACGCTGCAGGAGGAAGATACTCTATGCGCACTCGCCAGCCCCGCCAACTGAAACCTTATGCCTTTGATCGGTTAGAATATAAACACCAGCTAAAGCATCACCCAGACGCGATTGTCCGATTTGCAGGACTTCGAAATCCTGTTGAATCGTCGCCGTCTCCTGCCCCCTCAAACGCAGGTGAGAGCGACTCTGAAGGAGCAGCGGGAAACTCGGCCAGCGGGCGTGTACCGACGAGTGTGCATACAAACGGGAGGAAACGGCGTCGAACAGGTGCAGAACGGTACCCTACCACGCATCAGGAGACGTCAAGAGTTCGGCCACCTACGACGCCTTTGGGTCGGGTCAGAAGAACGAGCGGATCACCCGTAGTCGACGACTTTCCTCGAACACCGTCGTTACCTGATCAGGGTGGGGACGACATAGCGGATGCACCCATGCCGTGGTATCCAGACGCATTCAATGACATGTCTAGCGTGTTAGGTAGTGAAGATGAGCCGTTGAGCGTGGTACAGCGACCGCCAGGTGCGAGCCATACACCCCCACCACGAGCAAAACGCAGACGGGTAATAGCTTGGTTTCAACGACGCATGTTGCAGGGGCTAACGAGCGGTTCCTCAGCGCGCTCCGCGCAAACCTCCAAACCTATCGCCGCTCGCGCTCGCTTCCCCACGCCCTCCTTCACCGCAACCTCCCTCGCCAGATGCAAGTCGTGCCTCAAAAGAAACGATATCGTCAGACTCGAGCACCGAGGAAAGTTCGTCGGGATCCGAATCAACGGGGAGCTCGAGCGGCGTCGTCCTTCTGTCTGAGCGGTCGTTCGTCATGGTTGTTGACCATCGCACACTATCCCCTTCACCTAAAATGGAGCGTTCCCCCCAAAAGGCTTCTCAGAAGCGACGACTAAAGCCATCGAGGTATCCCGTCATCACGGACTTCTTCGATCGTCAGTCTCGTGTGAGCAAAAAGACGCCACGAAAGCGAAGGACCATGGGAGGCGAAAAGGGTAAGCGGTCCGAGCGCACCGAGCGAAGAATCGTTGCTGGCGGTAATTCCCGTTGCTGTCGTGCCTTGCGTTCTTTCTAACAGTTGGTCCCATCAGATCCAGTACCTGCGGATTGGCGAAAATCCAAGAGTCGTCGGCGGCGTGAGCGGCCTGTGGACCTCTCTGTGTTCACAACCGTAGGCAGGCGGGTCCTTTCCGGATGGCAGAGGCGAAATGCGGTCACTATTGACGCAGAAGACGTCGCCTTCCATAGAGCGCTGGAACCATTGATGAATCGTGCGCGTCAGCCTCCCTCAAAACCAATCCGCCCACCACCACCCAGGCCTCCTCCCGTCAGACGTCCACCACGACATAGATCAAAAGATCGCACTAGACGAGATGGGGCTGCATCGTCATCGAGAGTGCCTGATCCTGAACCCGACAGGGAAGTACGGCAAAGGATCGTCGTCGACTTTGACATACCGTTCCTCTCGTCGGGAAAGGAATTCTCCTCTAGTTGTTATCTCGGCAGGGGATGGCTCCATGAGCTCCTATCAGTCCTCTCTGGCACACCACTCTCCCACCCACCTCCGCGCTTTGAAGTGGATGGCCACGAACTGTCATCGGTATCCACGGCTCTCGACTACACCGTCTTCCTTCCGTACGCCTGCGACTCATTCGCCAAGGTCCTGGACGACCCGCAGGTGATGCCTCATGCCTCGTTCGTGAAATGGAACACCGACATGCATGCTGTGTGCTCGCTCGCCTCGTGGATATCCGCCTTCGCGACGGGAAACGACGCTCACCTCATCCGGACCGCCTCGTTGGAGTATAGTGGATCCCTGATCGCGCGGATCGATACGGTGCTGGGGGACTCTGGAGAGCAGGCCAAATCACTGAGCCCGTGCACGCTTTGTCTCCAGTGGTTTGCGATCGAGCTTCTCGTCCGCACCTGCTGGAGCGCTATGGGCAACGACGAGGACCTTTCGACTGCCGTCAGCGCCCGATTAGTAGGATTCGTGACACGACTGCTACAAATTGGCGTACAGGCTACGGTTGCCCCACTCGTCGACAATGACGAGTCTCTAGACGACTATTCGCTGTATCCTTGCGCGGCCGAATTGTGGATATGCTTGATTCACCTCGGAGCAGCACATGGGACGACAGCAGCGGCTCCTGGGAACAGCCGTCTTCCCTCTATGGTAGACATCCTCCAGCAGAGCTTAGCAGCCTCCGAATCATCCGCGCAGGGTAGCCTGCACGCCAGCGAAGAAATATGGGGCACGTTGTTCGGCTTGTGTGCCCTCTCTCAGTTCTCTGCACATGGCGTATCGACGTCCACGAGCCGCTTGAATACCTCGTGGGAGATCGTCCTGCTCGCCCTAGAGCGAATCCGTCTCGTCACCGACCTGCAAGTCGATAGCAGCCTCACAACGCGCAATCTCCGCCGACGTGACGCCTACGTCCGCCTCGTCGTCTCACGGTGCTTCCTCCTCCACCAGCGCTGGCACTGGCGTCTCGACGACGATGCGTCCGCGGCGGTCTTCCGACGCCTGGTCGAGATCTTCAAAAGCCGCCGATTCGCAGATCTGCGCGGCGAGATCGCAGGTTTCCCGGCGTTCGTACAGGAGAACGATGCGCACCTCCTCGCGCAGCACGCCAGCACCGACAGCGCGTTCTCTATCTTCCTCAAACTCATCTATGCGTCCGCGCAGCAGATGCGGCCACCCGCTATGCGCGACGAGGAGTACCTAGGCCGCATCAAAAAGCTGCTATCGCTTATCACGCCTGTAGGATCCGTGCAGGCCACCGACGATACGACACAGCTCTCGATGCTATATAATCGCTTTGGAGCGCTCGCGCTCGCGATGCGTGTGCTTCCGTCTGCGGAGAACGTGCATTATCGAGTGTCGCTTGCGCGTCGGTATGTCGATGTCGGACGTGCGACAGCTGCTACGCGTGCTGTGTGCATACGCGCAGCGACGCTCCTAGCGATGCAGGCGCTCGATATGGTGCTGCCCGTCGCGCCGGCGCTTGAGTGGTCTGCGGAGATCGCAAAGGTCCTGTTGACTGAGTTACGTGCAGTCCCTGGTGCGGTCGCGGGGCTCCCGACGGGGAGGATGGAACGCGTGCAGTGTGTGCAGTTGCTGTTGTCTGGGCTAGGTGACTTGTCACGCGCGGCCACTTCTCCCGCAGACGCGGACGAGGATTCTAGCACGGCACTGGAGGTGCTTCAGAAAGGCATGAAATTACTACCTTTGAGAGAAGGGAGACTGCTGACACGTATAAACGCAGGGTGTCTTTTTCTCGTTCTGTCCGATGCGGAGCTCTGCGAGATCCCGACGGTACAGGGGCTGCTGCAGGGTATCGTCGATTCGCACTTGAGTTGCGCCCTGTCCCTGCAAGGGGATCCGGATCCGCAGCAGCGTGCGATCCAAGAAGAGAGTCAGGACGAATATGGGCAGTTTGATCTCAACTGGGACGACCCTAGGGTGCTCGCGGCGCTGGACTCTACTTCTGAGCCGCCTCGGGCAGCAGTCACTACGATGCAGTATACATACCAAGGTATCGTGGAGGTACGTCGTTGGGGATTTCAGATATAGACTGGACAAATCTGACTGGTTGTGCGACGATAACAGCATATCAAAAGTGTGGCTACGCCCACGATCTTCGATCATTTAATAAAGACATTCGAGACGAACAGACTACAACAACGGACAACTATCAATGACGGCGAGCGTGTACCCTCTTAATGATTTCTGTATCCATGTTTTAGCATTTGATGTGTGGTACATAGCAGTGGCTCAGCATTTGTATAAGGAACATTCATTGACATGCATGGGAAACATTGTGGCCACCTGAGTGCATTACAACAAAGATATTACACTTAAGAGCCTTCGCACGCGCACACGTTTATCGTACAAACATGGTGATCTTTGCCTCCCTCAACTAACCCATACAGAGAGCATCAAGCTGTGAATCCTGGATAGCCCCGCGCCTTGAAGTCCTTGACCGATTCCTCGATTACGTCCTTCAGAGGTACAGTCCCGTCCAGCCCCAGCAGGTCCTTCGACTTAGTAGACACGATGTTAGTGTTTTTCGTGATGTTCGCCGACGAGTACGGTTCGCCGCGTGCCACGTTCGGGATACCGAGCTCCGCCGCCGCATCGACTTTGTAACACAGAGCGTTCATTTTGAATAATTAGCCAGGAATAAAAAGAAACTTACGGAAGTCTTGGTAGAAGAAGTAACCAGAGCTAACGATGATGCGTTCGCCGCCTGCGGCCGCCGCGTGCGTCGCGCGTACATGCGCCTCTGCGGCGACAGACACGTATACGTAATTACTTTGGCCACGCAACTGCTCGCCAGTGCGCGCACCCGTGAGCGTGTCGTAAATTTGTCGCTGGGAAGTGTTGATATCGTCGACCTTCGGCGCGGGACTGAGGGACGGCTGTGTGTGTGTTGGACAAGAATTACAAACACACATCAGGCGTGGAGGAAGAAATCAACGGCGTACGCCAAAGACAAACGGCGGGTTGATGGCGACGAGGTCCCATTTGAGCTCGGCCTTGTGCTTATCGACGAACTCCCACGCGGCGCGCTCGGCGAGCGTCTTTGAGGCGAGGTAGATAAATGCGGGTCCTGCGGCGGAGCCTTTAGTGTTCACTGCCGTGACGGCGGCGTTGTTCCAGTTCGTCTCGTCGTACGTGCGTGGGTTTGGGTCGGCCTCGCGGATCGCGGCTAACGAGGACGTGAGCACGATCCGCTTCACGTTCGTGCCGTACTTCAGCGCCGAGTTCAGGATCGTCGTGGTACCGTGCACGGCGGGGACGATGAGCTCTGCGTGGCAGCGTCAGGTCAAACGCGGCGCAGGTTTTCTCTTGTTGCTTTGCGACGTACCATCGGGCTCGATCGCATTGTAGTGGAAAGGAGAAGCGGTGTGCGCGATCGCGTCGACGCCTTTGACAGCTTCGTCGAACGCGCCGTCCTTCGTGATGTCCTCAACGACGACGAGCTCAAGGCGCTCGCCATATTCCGCGAACTGTTCTTTGAGAAATGCGCTCCTGGTCAGAGAGCGGACGGTGCCGCGCACGGAGTACCCGGCTTCGAGATATTTCTTTACGATCCAAACAGCGAGATAGCCATTCGCACCAGTGACGAGGACTTTAGCGGGGGAAGAAACGGCAACCATTTGGAAGAGAGAGGGGTAGCGTGTGAGGCGGGAGATAGCGGAGCTGGTACCGTTTATGTATGCTCTTTCCCGGGAGCACTCGGGGTCGGCGAGACACCATGCAGGGACACAATGCAGCGCTGTTGCCAATTACTAAGGAGTATTGCAAGCTGACGAAGACCGACGTTTCGCTCTTCTTTACATGTTCGCGCAAGATCGCATCATTGCAAATGGCTTGCTTGGCGATGACTACTTCGGCGATGAGGCCGTGAGGGGTACAGTGCTGGACAGTCAAACTCGACAAATTTGGTAGTTGCTCCCACAGTAATTTTTGTAAACTTTTGACCCTGCCATTGTGTTCAGAATGGCAAAATACATCTAAAAACACACTCTGGGGGTTTTCCCACGACTTTTTAAGGGTGGCCAACTTTTTTGACCTAAATTTTCAGTGCCTAATCCCAGATTTGGCAGTATTTCCTGTACTCTACTGCATTCTGAGGCTTTACTAGGATTGCTTCTGATCCTCCCACTCAAGCAAGGGTATCCCAGACCCACAAACCCTTTTTCCTTGTATTTACAACCTTTGACAATAGTGAATACTTCCCTGGCTTCATGTCTTAGTATGGCTCAGTGCACCCCATTCCCTGTGTTCTTCGACCTTCTGCACTCGTGTGCGCCCTTAGTAACTCTGGTGATGGTTACTACCATTAAAGGTGGACCATTATACCAAGTCTTATACCGTGCAGAAGTGTGCCCGACCCCTTGTGCCACTCATCAACACTTAGCCAGAGTGACCCAGTTTCTGCATTACCTGGAATGCTGCATCTGCACACGGCCTTAGAAATTTTAGAGACACACATTTATTAATATTACACACATCTGTACGAAGTTTTGTGCCGTGCAGAGGCCTCCACGATTGATTGCAATGCTTTGCCTTGTGTTTTGCACCTCAGGATGTTTTGGCATGTCAACATTTGCTCTTACTACAGCTGTGACCTGCTGAATGTGGCAAGTTTACTGCAGCACACCTTTGCACCCTAATAATATTGATTGCAAGTCCCAAAGAGTAGGATTTTTGACAGTCATAGTCAAGTCATGTGCTGGCTCAAAATTGGAACTTCCCATGGCTGTATGATTTTTCTGGGCACTTTTGGTGCTGTCACGGATCGGCCCGTGATGCGTGGGAAAAGGGTCACATTCGATAGCAAGGCAAAGGTTGGAGCGCTGATACAGAGAGCGCGCGCCTTCAAGAAGCAGAAGACGGCCGAAGAAGCCGCAGGAGACGAGTGGAGCAACCACCGGGAAGCCTATACACGTGCCGTAAGTACCCGACAGTATGCGATTATGCGGCGCACTGGCAGTGTCACAGGCAGGATGAGGACCACGTGATGAAACCCAGACTATGGAAGTCTAACAAATAAGTCATGGGTCACGAGTTCGGAGCAAAACCACCAGAAGAAGTCACGTGACCGGATCACGTGATGGACGCCCAGACCTAGAGGCCAGACTTGAGCCTAGAAGGGTCTAACCGGATAAGTAATGGGCAGCTGATGAATTATGATGTCATGTTCTAGACAGGGTCTAGGCAGATGGTCTGCCATGAGGAGTCTGGATGGATCTAGGAGGATTCTGGCTGGGAGTCGGAAAGGTTCTGGAAGGATCTAGGCGGGCTTGGCGAGAAGGCCATGAGGTGCGTGGTGCGCAGAGGTATTTATCCCATTGGTGGGAGATATGGACATGCATTGGACATGTGTTGTATGCCCCTGGCATGTGGTATGCCTTGAGGCTCTTATCTATGACTCATGGTCGATAAGCCCCTGTGGCTTGATGGCGGTATGCCATTGGACGATTACTATAGGGTTTCAGGTTCAGTAGGAGCCTGAATGTGTTACTTATACGGTATATAAGACTCTGCAGCTCGAGCAGTAGTCTTTAGCTTAGTTTCTTTAAAGCTTCACCCAGTTAGCTCGGAGTCGTCCCTTCCTGTGTAGAACCCTCTCAGCTTTATCAAACCCAAGCAGATACAGTCGTTGCTTCGCCTTTAACCTAGGCTGTTGTGATCATCCACTTCTGTATATTATACCAGCATTCCTATCCCTTTTAGCAGGTGATAGAGGTCAAGACCGTCCTGTGTAGCCGTTGTCATTCATCAAGACCCCCCTACGCCTAAGTCAGGCAGTACGATTGGTGAATCGTAACAGGTGCCACTGGAGTGTGACCATCACACTCAGATAAATGAAACAAATCAATTGAGCCTAATTTCGAGTCCCTGGTGCTAAATTTTTGAGGTGGCCAACTTTTCAGGGTATAATTTTAAAAACTTGAGTTTTTTGAGAGAACCAATGCACAAGACCATTCAGGATAATAACTACAGTATCTCTAATCACTTTAGCATCCATTCCAGGCATTTTTAAAGGCATACAAAAAAGTCAATAAAATTTGTCAAGTTTGACTGTCCAGCACTGTAGTACCAGAAGAGACAGGCGCTCGCTACTACGCTAGTAAATACCCTCTGGCGCCTGCTTCTCGTTCGGTTGCAGCTTTCTACTTTACGTTTCCAATTGCGCCTGGTGCTGCAGGTGCTGGATGGATGTCTGGCGCTATCAGTTGCTGAAGCGCTGAAGATCAGCTTTGCTGAACATGCTAAGGTGCTACGTATCATTCGTAAGTTCATATTATTTAGACTTTCCATACTCTTAGATGATGCCTACGTTTCTGTCTAATTAAATACGTGAGTTGTCGCCCAAAGATGCGACCAACTGCCGAGTCTGCTGTGTCTATCTATCAGTGTGTACTCCCGCCCGCGCATAATGCATAATCCTGGAGCTCTTCTCTTCGTAGCCGCTCATAACCTAGTATACAGAGGCCGCCTGACGACCCATTCAGACATGAGAAATAGAAGGCCTCCTTCCGCGAAATGCCGCAGTTCCTTCATCAGCGCCTGCCTCTCCTGCTCGTCAGCAATTCTGGTGCCGTCACCCAACTCCAGACATCCGGCATTCATCATGGCCGATGTGAGAAGGTCGAAGACCTGAGAAAAGCTCTGAACCGAAAATGCCGTGAAATCCGAGAGAGGTGTCTCGTTTAGCCCCCTGTAGAAATCACAGTATTTCCCGTGAGGGGCAAGGGCCCGCGTAGATGACAAGACCTGAAGAGATGCATCTCGGAGAAACTCCGGGAAATGATAAGAAAGGCTGCGGTTGGGTGAGTCCATGCGCACGACGCAGATATAGATGTGAATACACACCCGACAACGAAACCTTGTCGGAGCGCCCAACCCGAGTATATGCGATTGATTGTAGCAAGTGGGGAATTGCCTTGCGTGTATGAATTGATATCGGGCTTACGGCCCTCGAGTGGTGGGGGATTCTCGTGTGTGAACATGAAGGGATCACCATCTCGCAGAACGAGGTACCCTCCAGGCGCTACCACGTCCGATTGTAAGTTCGGAGCTCCGTACCCGTTGACAAAGGCTGCTCACTCAGCAATCTTCGCAAATTTTTCAGCGCTATTTTCCACCCCGGTGCTGTCAGAGCGAATCCCAAGTAGGTCATGTTGACGAGGTCGAACGTCCCGAGCATCTCATCTGGGAATGGCTTGGTAACGTCGTGTTGGAAGAAATTTATCTTGTTAGCGTCTGGTTTGTCCGCCTGAGGGAATTTTGCTGTAGAGATATCACAAGCGAAGACTTGAACACCGCGATCCCGAACGTCGGGCCGTGATACGAAGTCGAGGGCCCATGCGCCTGTCCCCGTGGCCACGTCGATTACTTTTCTGAGGCGAGAGACGTTGACCGCAGGCGGTATGATATCCGGATAGTCGAAAACAGTTTTGAAAAAATGATATTGGTTTTTTAACCTATTCGCAGAACGTCGTCTTAATGTCAAGACGATCAACTGACACGAGTCTGGTACGCACCGAGAGATCTCCGAATTATTGTCGTCCAATATATACTTGGGCTTAGTAGGAGGAATTTGGGTTTCGTTCCACATGTCGATGCTGGTGGTTGGGAGTATGGAGCGGGGGTAGAGCGCAGCAGAGAAGTGGGGTCCTTGGTCAGCCTTTGAAGGTCACCATCGCATTGACTTCCCAGTTATTACGAGGTTTCCAAGGGGCATCAGAAGCGACAGCGACATCCTTGGTAAATCCAGAAATGGGAGTTAGCTTGTCTCCAGTGTGGCGTTACTAGCTAGCCGCTCAACGTTCTCGACCTGTCGTCAACCTAACCCCTTGAACGACAGGGTAATGGATGAAGAGATTTACAGGTACTGTACCTCGATACGTTCTAGTGACTTTCGATCGTGAGCATTGTACTTTACTCGGATTTGTGAAGTCAGTGCCTCTTTGTTCCCTTTCCAGTGACAAGCGCAGGGTCGGAGTTGGCAAACTCAATTTCGATTCGAACTCCTGCAGTCTTGATTGGAACAGCAGAGCAAAAGGTGGAGGGAAGTCGATATCCCATCGATCAACAACGCTCACTCGAAAGGTGCGTGTATGCTTCTGCTACTGAATATACAAAAAATATTAGGAGTTTTCGGAAGCTCGGAGGGAAACGGACCCCCAGGCAGAGTTGACTGAGTTGAAAAAAATGGCATTGAGCCTTAGCAATAGAGTCGTCCGTTAGGCGACCTCATTGCCAAGCTTGCGTGTGCCATTACAGAAACAGCAGGTAGGGGGACAAGGGTCACCGTAGGGAGGACATGGAAGTCTTCGGCGTGGTGGTGGTGAAAAGACAAGGTGGTATAACTAGTAGTACTTTGAATCCGGGTGCGTCTTCAAGTTTTCTCAAAGGGCCTATTGTTTTACTATTGTTATTGTAGTGTAGGCCTACAGTACGAGTACGCCCATTGTTTTCGGGTCAGCGTGGCTCACGTAAAGTAATCAGGGAGTCCAACCGTCCGAATTAAGAAGTAGGTTTTCGCCATGGTTGCTTCAACAGTCGTACGGTATTCTATACTGAACAGCGGCGTTGGCATCAGAGCATTGTTGTCGTCGCTTTACAACAACAACTAAAGAACATCTGATGGATGCAATAGCAGTTGCGTCGCACTAGAGAAGGTGAATGACCGGTGACTAGGTGACTGGACGTCTTGAACCGTTGGTCAAACCGTCAGTCTCGGGATTTCCAATTCCCACAGAAACCCCAATCTCATTTCAAGATGATCGATGATTTGTCTGATGCAGTGACTCAAGATGGTGGGCACAAATGCAAACGGTGCGGGCGTGCTCTGACCAATGTACAGGTTAATCTATACTTAGAAGCAAGATGTTTTGGGGACTCCCAACTAAGCCTTCCCCTTCAGAGAATCAGGCTGTCAGCGTGTAAAACCAGGATAGCCTCGTGCCTTGAAGTCCCTGACAGACTCCTCGATTACATCCTTCAGAGGCATAGTCCCCTTCAGCCCCAGCAGGTCCTCTGCCTTAGTTGTCACGAGATTGGTGATTTTTATCGTCGAGTAGGGTTCTCCACGCGGCACATTCGTTATTCCGAGTTCTGCTGCCGCATCAACTTGTTTGAACAAAAACGAGTTAATTCGAGAAATGAATCAGGTGAGGAAAGGAGACTTACGGATGTCTTGGTAGAAGAAGTAACCAGAGCGAATGATGATACGCTCACCTCTAGCGGCCGCAGCATGTGTCGCGCGTACATACGCATCCGCAGCGACTGACACGTGCACCTAGTTCCCTTGGCCTCGCAGCTGTTCGCCGGTGCGCGCACCCGTCAGCGTGTCGCAGATTTTGCGCTGGGACGTGTTGATGTCACCGATCGTCTGCGTGGGATTGAGAGACGGCTATGCGTGGGGCGAGAGTACGACAAGGATTAAGCGCCATCGACGTGAGGGCACTCAAAGGAAGAGATCCGCGACGTGCCCCGAAGATCCAACGGCGGGCTAAGGACGACGAGGTCCCATGCGAGCTCGGCCCTGTGCTCGTCGACGAACTTCCATGCAGCGCGCTCGGCAAGCGTCTTCGAGGCGACGTAGATCACGCCGGGCCCCGTGGCGGATCCCTGACTCGCCACCGTCGCGATGGCGGCTTTGTTCCAGCTCTTCTCATCATACTCACGCGGCGTCGGGTCTTCCTCGTGCACCGCGGCTACTGAGGAGGTGAGGACGATCCGCTTCACGCCTGCGCCGCACTTCAGCGCAGATTTCAGGATTGACGTGGTCCCCAGCACGGCGGGGATAATGAGCTCTGTGCGACAGCTTTACTCACGGTACATGCGTGCAACGTATTTTCAGTTGCTGTTCGACGTACCACCGGGATCGATTGCCTTGTAGTGGAAGGGGGAAGCGGTGTGGGTGATCGCGTCGACGCCCTTAACGTTCTCGTCAAAAGCGCCGTCCTTTGTGATGTCCTTCACGATGACGAGCTCGAGACGCTCGCCGTACTCCGCGAACAGAGAAATGCACCCTTGGACAAAGAGCGGACGGTGCCGCGTACGGAGTAGCCGGCTTCGAGGTATTTCTTCATGATCCAATGGCGAGATAACCGTTCGCGCCAGTGACGAGGACTTTAGTAGCGAGAGAAACGGCGACCATTTGAAATAGAGGTACAGTCCATCCAGGTAGCATGTATCATTTATCAATGCTCTCGTCCTGGATCACTCGTGACTCGGATCAAAGGGGATCATACCTGCAGCGGCTATTGATAATTGCTAAGGAGTAAGGCAGTCGCTGAGGCAGACACATCTAGTTCACCTCAGTTTGACATGTCTGCGCAAATTTGGAAGAGGATTGCGTTCTTGACGCACGACAATGTCCAAGTTCTGGATTTAAAAATGATGGGGAATTGGTGGAGTGTGGTGAGTAATTCATTCCCCTCGATCGTTTATGATCAATTGAGGGAGACTACAGTCGGTGCAGGATGCGCCAGCTTATCGGCCAGGTGCTGTGATTGAGACCGAGCCTGAGCGTCTTTGTTAGTAGTTGATGGGAAACAAAGTTGGGGTGCAGTGGTAAAACCACTTGTAGGCATGTGCAGCCGTCCAATTTACTTTCGACGAACAAGCAAGCTATTCCCCTGTCGGGTGTCACCAAGACTCATTCGCCTAGGAATTTGGCTGGTGCACATGCTTCAAATGGTCCCGAAGCAATTCCAGTTGACAACGAAACGATAGACCCAAACTCAGTCAGATAAGTTGAATAAAAGACGTTCTTAAACGTAGTGAACTCTGAAAAAGATGTTTCGTTTAACCCCTGGTGGGAAGCATAGTGTTCCCCGTACGGGAAAAGATCGCACGTAGATGACAAGACCTAAAGAGAGGCATCTTGGAGCATCTTCCGGAAATGATAAGAAAGCTGTGATCAGATGATTCCGTGAGTAGAAAGCAAAGATAGATTTGCATGCTCACCCGACCACGAAACCTTGTCGGAGCGCCCAACCGTAGTCGATGTACCTTAGTCAGTGTGGACTTGCCTTCAAGCTTGCCTCTCCTCACGGTGCATACCTCGATATCTGGCTGACTTTCGAGCAGTGGGGGTTTCTAGTACGTGAACAACAACTGATAACCACCTCGCAAAACAAGGTGTCTGTGAAGTGCTGTCATATTGTAAGTACTACAAAGTTCCATACCCGATGAAAGCCACGATCACAAGTTTCAGGCTGTGATATAAAGTCGAGTGCCACGCACCTGTCCCTGTAGCCGCGTCAATTAATGTCATGAGATGAGCGACGTTGCCCACAAGTACAATAATTAGGTTTGGAAATGAACTTGTCGCAAGTCCAAACTGCCGCTTCCAGATGATCTGATCCCGAGCCCCTTTACTGTAGAGCCATCACCTTGGATCCACTCACAAAGCGTAAAGATCCAAGACGCGGGTGTCCTTCCTCGTGCCTTCGTTTATTCGACCAATATCAACCGATGCGAGATGTATTCGATAGTAGATGCCTGTGTCCTCGTATGTCATGTGACACCATGTCACATGACGCGCATGACGGGAACGGGACCGGAAGAAATTTATTAGACCGCCGCCTCAGCGCTTTCGAGACCAGACGGTATTCGAAAGCCAGACGGTATAAATGAGAGCTAACTCACTCTCATCGGTTCTCCTTTTTTTCTGCCACTCACATCTTACAGTGCGAATACGAATACAATGGCTGGCATGATCCTCCTCCCTGCTGTTCTCCCCGAAAATTGGAATGAAGGCAACATCTCCAAACCTTGGTCCCAATTTATCGACTACATCATTTCCACACGCATGCCCATTGACGAAGACCCTATTTTGAAATCGGCGCCTCGCTGGACCGCCGTATTCCAGCCTGACCCTACCTTTGCGCCTAGGTTTGCCTGTTTAGAGCCGTCGCTTCCGAATCGGATTCTCGGTACCCTACCAGGTTTGCTCGCCAGCCCTGGTACCTTTTCTTTCACTGGCGCCCCGCTGTGGACTTCTGATATACCGGACACTGTGGCTACTCAGCTTGATTATCTCCCTACGCAAATTGGGCTTGCTTGTCGCGCATACTCAGGCAAGGGCGTCACCACCGATGTTCGTATGAATATCGCTGGGGTGGCCATTGTTGCAGCGCGAGGCCTCGAACACGCATTTAATACGGTTATCGACAGAATTACAGTTACCAGTTCACACCAGCCCAATTCGTGGCGCAATGACTGGTCTATGATGTGTGGCGAGCGCTTGCTTTTGGTCGGACAAGATTATCATCATGAGATTATACGCGACATGCCTGACCTACAATCTGGCCTTGTTTTACAATGTTCCTCTACACACGAGGGCCTGCCTGCCATCCTTGTTCAGGTTTGCGTTTCATCTATCCGTCACTCGCGTATTTTAAAACTATGTCGCTCAAGATCGGCTACCGCATGCTCTCCGCGAATGTTAGATTCGGCATGCTCTTCAGCACGACCGTTTTTCGTCTTGTGGAGATAGGTACGCTCACTGATAGCGTATCTTCCTTCTTCCTTATATTTGTTCCAGACTCCCGTCTGGAGCAGGGTCACACTCTGTTAGTGTCCCCAGCATACTGGGTCTCATCTGGACATTCTGGAGACTTTGGCGCGCCAGACCTCGAGGCCAAGCCCCTTCTGGCCCTTCTCACTGCTATAGTTTTGGCCGCTTATTGGCCACCTTTCATCCAACCTGCAGCCTGTGAACTGGAGAGTTTGGGGGCTGTCCTTCGGAACAGCACCCCTATCAACCGCGAAGTGTCTTCAGAAACAGACGCAGTTGCACCAGGCAGTTGTGTGTCCCCAGAGCGCGTGCGTCGGTAACCACTGCTGACCTTCCGGAGGCAGCTGCTGAGTGACTGCAGGTGCTGGCCTTCTCGTACGATGCCACGGGAGTTTCTTCGGCTACCCGAGTTCTCCGCCGTGCCCGTCTGGGGCAACAGGAGGAAGGGACCTCCCAGTTGCCGACACCCCCGCACCTCAACTCTTCACCCATTGTCCCGCCCGTCCCGGACGACTGTCCCACCCTCGGCACGCTCCCGGATCCGCCTGGGCTCCCAGAGCCACAGCAACGGCTTGTGTTGCGCGAGCACATCGTGTACGAGGGTTGTCTCGAGGCGTGGCGCGGCACGCTGGACCAGTCGGAGCAGGTGGTTGCGAAGTTCTTCCTCCACGAGCACATCGAGTCGGCGTACCGCGAGGCAGTAGCGTATGAACGCTCACTCTCGGTCCCGCGCGTCGAGGGCACCACCGTGCCACGCTACTGGGGTACCTATACCTACCGCGGCGAGTTCTACGTCATCGTACTAGAGGACACCGGTCCGAAGCTGAAGAGCTTCCGCGACTGCAATCCACGGCAGAGGTGCGTTGCGACTACAGGTACCTGTTCAGCGCCAGAACTGATCGTTACTTCGTTCGTTCTTTTCTTGCCTCTTGGTGGTGCGTGCAGGAGAGCCATCATAAGGCACGCACGAAAAGTGCACGGATCTGGCCTCGGTTTTCCCGCGGCATTGTCGCACTTCACGCGCAACTCTAATGGCGATATACGTGTCGTCGACTTCGGGGATTCCTTTGAACATCGATGCAACCCCGAGACCTGTGAGGGACTGAGAAAGCTGGTACGCCTACTCGATGAGGTAGAGTGAAACCTGTTTTTGAAGGTTTTTTATACACTTCGAGATCCGAGCGTTGGAGACCTCGGCCACACGCCTCTCCAACTAGAGGATACCTCTCCTTCAACTCCTTCTAAAAAGTACGTGGGACAAAGTACGACACGACGAAGGCCTGGGACGGATAATTTCGGTACGGTACGCCGCGGTCGTAGGGTCGGGTTGGTTTTAATTGGTTCTGAAGGGTGGAGACGGGACGGGAAAAGTTGGTTATAGGTGTTCTCCGAACTGGAATTGCATGATTCGCTTTTGGTCAACAAGAAGCCTCTTACGTTGTCTTAATATTGTGCTACTGACTGAGCGTGCCGTGCTTGGCATGGGCAGCACTTGGCATGAGCATTTGTTTGAATATTAGCAAACGTATGGAATTTGCAAGAACGTGAAAGATAAGATATTGATCTTCGTAGGTGAACTCGATATTTTCTCCATTCCTCGACCGGCTGTTTCAAGGATTTCAAGTCCGCCGGAACATGCACTTTGTTGCATCACATGCCTACGGCGATCGTTCGTACCTAGTCGTCCAATCCAGTCCTGCTGACGCTGGCCAAAGACTACGCCGCTGACCCTTGACGCTGTCATTCTCGTTGGCCAGGTACTTGTCCATTGTGCATATTCCTAATACCTAAAATCAGGGCTTTGGTGCCACGCACTTCTCAACACCTCACCGCCTCGGCTTGCTCTGTGTAGACGTATCTCCGGGTCTTCGGTATGTGATATCCCAGCGACGTGGCTCATTTTTATATAGGAGGTCGATCAGCGCGGATGTGCTATATTTGTGTTGCTAAATCGATAAGGAAAGTCGCAGACCGACCGCCAGGCGATCGGCATATACAACTTTTGTGGCCCAGCTATTGTTTGAGATGTCAGCAGTGAGCGGCCCCGCAGCCAGCGCCCCAGGGCCTCAGGTGGTGCGTCACGCGTGCATCACGGGTCAAGGAGGTACCTCTCCAGAAACTGCCGCCTCAGCCCAACTGCTTTACCAAATTGAATTTGGTGCGAAAAGCTGGTGCGTGACCGCCACCCACTCCCCGTCGCAACGGTAGCAGCACAGTTGATGACGACACACCCCTGCGAGTGGAGTATGGCGTTCACCGTGCGCTGGTGGACGGGGCGAAGGTGGTTTGGAGGGGGACGCCGTCATGTCTCCCCGCTCCGCATCTACTGAAAGGCACGGTGAGGAGGGCGTGATGCTAGTTGCCATTGACTTGTGGGAACTTGAGTGACGCGCGCGAAAGTGATGAGAAAACGGCGTGTAGAGTACAGTAGAAACTTTCGTGAGCTGCAGTGAACGCTTTCCGACTCTCGATACCGACGCCGAGAGATCTTGGCGTGGCTTGGAACTGCCAACTGTGCTGTGTAATTGAAAGTGTGAGATTGCCAAGCGCAGTTGTGACACTCTAAAAAAGAGACATAGAAGATTCGACGTGGCAATCTCAGTAGCAGCAAAGCATTTGTGAAAAAATAGGGCGGTTGCATTCAGAGACGCAGCGTGCACAACAAGAGGAGATAGTGAGGCTAAGGGCAGATGCCAGACGCTTATGCTAGCGACTTCAAGGACAGTGAGGGAAGACATCGACGTCATCAATGCCAAGCCTGGCTCTCAGAGAAGACTGTAACACCCAAGCCCAAGCCAAGGCCATCGGTGACTCGAAGCACTGCTTCTGAAACGTTTCTTACAGTACTGAGGTTCGCCTCGGACTCCAATCGGACTTCCAACCAACTCCGATCATCTGACCGATTATCGATTATTAGTATGGACCACAGCTGTACTCGATCACATCCGAACCAATGAGAAGACTCTTTCACTCCCCCCGAATAATTATAGTTAGCAGGCTGCCAAGAGATTTAGTACTACGAGATTTATGAGACTCGAACTTGGCCTAGGGGGTTTTTTTTTTCAGATGATTTTCAAATGCCAATGCCAATGCCAACCCGCGCGCGTTCCAGCGCACGAACGGCCTCGCCCACCTCCCGTGCCATGACTCTGACGACCGCGTCTGCATCCGTCGTCGCGACATACCCCAGTGTTGCAGTCGCGCGCCGCACAGGGAAATCGTCGTCATTCAGCGGAATATTGCCGGACGAGGATGAGGCAGATGCGCGCTGCGTGTACGCGCGCACGAGCACTCCGAGGAAGTGTAGCGACGCACGGCGGAACGGCGGGAACCTCGCGTCGGCCGCTGTGGGCTCACTGTCCATGCTTGCTGCTATTTCAGCCTCTGTGGGAGGGGGATCCGCGTCAGCTGCGCGTGCAGACGCATTGCCCTCGACCTGCAAGAGGTCGAGCATTGCGTTGGCGAGGTCGTGGGCGTAGGGCAGCAGAGCAAGGTCCGCCGTGTCGGCGCAAGTGGCGAGGAGGGAAAGAGAGGATGTACGTATGGTCGTAGGCAGATGCGAGCTGCGTACGAGCGCGAACAGCTGGGGAACTAGAATATCGGCTGCTCCCCGAATAAAAATATACCGCTTGTAAGTAAGAAGACAATCTCGAACGACCGGAAGAGAGAAACTGACCATAGCGTGGTAACGTCTCCCCGCATCGCCGAATGACCTGCCCAAGAGCCTCCCCGACGCGGAGACGCATGTCAACATCCTGTTGCGTGAGCGCGCCGACGGCCACACCCTGCAACCCTCCAGCGTAAATCCCCACCAGCCCTCCGAGCGCCTCAGAGCCGAAAGAGTCCGCAAGCGCAGCTAGACCCTGCACGGCATTCAGAAATATGTACGAGTCGTCGTCCTGGACGGCCTGCAGGAACAGATCGCGGATGGCGGGCTCGAGCGCGCGCACCACATCGTGCGGCGCGGTGCCTGCACGGGTGGCCACTAGTTCGCGCAGGAGGAGTAGCCCGTGCGCACGCACGGGGAGAAGGGCGTCTTGCAGGAGCTTGAGCGCCCTCTGGTAGGTGGATCGGATCCGGTCTTCCTCGGGCTCCCGGGCGGGACCTGAGGGTGCCGTCGAAGCGGATGCGAGACGGACTGTAAGCACCATCCGTGCCTCGCGAGCGAGTGTGCGAACAGACTCGGAGGGTACCTTGGCTAGTCGCTCAACGTCCTCAAGAATTTCATCGAGAACTGGGGCAGATTGTGCGGAGAGGTTCGGGTTCGCTGATGAGGTCAATGAGCGGTGCGTTTTGGTTAGAGCCCGGACGAAAAGTTGTACCTTCAAGTACACTAAGAAGCAGATTTAGAGCAGTGATTGTCATCTCGTTGTTAGGCTGTGCGACCTCTTGATTAGGCGTCTCATCGTCGCTATCGCCGTCGATATCCAAATATTCGTCCTGCTCTTCCTTAGGAACGATGCGAAGATCATTCATTGTCATCCCTTGGCGAGCGCTGGGCCTTTTCGGCCCTGTCTTAGGGTCGGGGCTTTGGAGAGTGGAGTCACTGTGCAAGGCGTGTTTGATGAATGAGAAGACGTGTTCAGGTTTGCTGAGGATATTGCTGGAAGATGGGCCATCTTTTGACATTTGGGTTTGAACCTGGACAATTAGTTGCAAGAAAAGAAGCGTTCTGAAGGGTACATGAGCATCGCAAAGGCGACAGAAACAAATGACAATGCTATCACCTTAGAGGATCTCCGTCATCGTCTGATTTCAATTTCCGGTAGCCCTCGAGAAGCCGAACGAAAATTTCTGATGACGCATCGAGTCGTTCCAGCGACTTCAGGAAGGCCACAAAGTGCACAGGGTCAGGGCGCAGTCCCAAGAAGTTTGCATCGACGTCAAGAGCGCCACTCTCTTCAGCCTTTTTGAGATCTTCTGGCGTGAAGAGTGCCAACGACTGGTTGTTCTCATGTCTGCTTTTCGAACATAAACTTTGCGTTCGCAATAATGATAAAGAACGTACTTTTCTACACACCTCACGCCCCCAGCGATGTCAATAGCCCATTCACCACCTTGACCTTCGACGCAAGCCCATAAAATCGCGACGGCTTCGTCTGTGGAAACCACACGCCCCCAAGCGACCAGCAAGCCTCGGACCAACTCTCTTAATGTCGGATCTGCCGTCTTCACATGTGCGAGGGTTTCGAGGAGAGCATATAGTGATGTCACAATTGGCGACAGGATAGTCGAAACAAGATTTGGAGAAGGGTCTGTATTTGTCAGGAAGATCTGAATAACTTGAATCGCCTCAACAGCTGTGAGCTCTTTAGCTTCTTCGGACGTTGACAAGTCGGGGGTGACGAGAAGAATCGGATCATGCAGCGAAGAGAGAAGCATGCCGGATACAAGGGAGTGGTACCGTGCGTTGCTTTCGGTCGTAATCATGCGCGAGAGCGAAAATGATGCCGCACGGATGTAAGCAGGAGAGACTTTCGTCTTGAGTAATTCGACTAAACATGAAACGATGGAACGGAAGTAATCCTACGACCACGTTAGAAAACGCCTGACGCTAGCATCGCCCACGTACCTCAGGACTGACGGTTGATGGGACGGCGCTGAGTACTAGAGAGACGTGCAAGAGCTTCTCAAGTGGTGCCTGTGCCGACTCGCCCTCGCCGAAAACCGCTGCGAGGAGACCACGGACGCCCTCCGGGCGCACCAATTGTCGGCTGAGTAAAGATGCGCAGGATCTGTGGACGTGTTGAGGAGGTGGTGGAGAAGATGACATGATGGCGCCAAGAGACGCAATGGTCTGCGATGGTGGTAGGCTGTAGATAGCATAGTCAGCTCTACGGACTGCGCGATGTCAAACAGAATTCATACATTGACATCAAGCGCATTACCAAGGGTCTGAAATCGTCCACTACCGGAAAAGACTCGGGAAACAAGGTTTTTGGAACCCACCCAAGTGCAATCGCGGGACGTAGTACATCTGTGACATGGCGATGTAATAGCGTAGACGTGATGAGTGTTTGTGGGAGGGTTCCATGCACCCCGCGTGGTAACAATAAAGAAAGCAACCGTCGTGTCATCGTGGTAAGTCGTTCGTACGAGTGAGGAGCGTCGTTTACATCGACAAGCTGCGTTCGCGTGGTACCTTTTGCAGGCCACACGACTTTTACATGCGCAAGCAAAGGTTCAGTACCCCATTTAAAGACGATGGAGAGGAGAGTGCAGAGCTGCGAAACGTCTCGCGTGCCTATGACGGGCTCTCCACCAGGTGTGTCCTCAGGAGCCGGGTGTGCATCCTGGTCCAGTAGTACCTGAACGCCTTCTACCACCGATAGTGCCTCTTTTGCAGTCTCTTCCTGTGCTTTCTCCAATGAGAGATCGCCATCGTCGCGTTCAGGAAGCCCTAGCTGCGCACGATATTGAACCAGTCGCGCAAGAAGAACTGCTCGAAGATTTGCCGCAGGGCTAGTCTTCTCGCTATGTATAAGCAGAGATCCTGCAGAAAGCCAACGCGAGAGTTGCTCCATAAATGTGTCAAGGTTTAAAGAAAACAGTCATCGTTGCGCGCTCAAGACAGCCCGACGCCCCGAGCCAAAAGTGTGTAAGCCAAAGAAGTGCACGAGTCGCGCAGCAAGCGCCTATATCCGTCTTTACACAAACCACAAACTCAATGTCGGACAAAGATGTTCTCATTTCAATGGGCTTTGACCCTGCCAGGGTCGAATGTACGTTTCTAGGCAATGGTACAGGTTAACTATGAAGCCAAAGAACCACGCAGGGGCTCTGCGTGCCACGAATAACAAGGGCTTGCAACCTGCCATGGATTTCATCCTCGAACACAACGATGACCCAATACCCGATCCCACATCTGTGGCGGCTGCAACATCGTCTGCGCAACCGATAGATGTGGACGATGATGAAGATACGGCAGCGCTACGCGCAGTGTACGGTACCGGTCCTGGTGCCGCAGCTCAGGCTGACGCAGACGCAGGCGTTGAAGCAAGGGTGCGCGATTGCGGTGTTTTTCTGTTGTGCCACTTATAAGATGATCGTTTGCAGAGCATCAAGTGCTCAGAGTGCGGGAAGATATTTAAGAACACTGCACTCGCGAACTTCCACGCCGAGAAGAGCGGGCACGATCAGTTCGAAGAGTCTACCGAGGAGGTGCGTGTGCATGCGATCTCCTTTGCGTCTCGCTCATGCTTTTACGTTGCGCCACAGATCAAGCCACTCACTGAGGAAGAAAAAAAGCAGAAGCTTGCCGAGCTGCGCGAAAAGATGAGCGAGAAGCGCATGAGGAAAGCCGAGGAGGAGGCGAAAGAGGCAAAGGCAAACGAGCTTATCAGGCGCAAGGCAGGAAGAGTACGCACCGGGACTCGCTTTGCCCCCGCAAACAGCATCTGACTGTGGATCACAGGAGGCCTCGCAGATCAAAGAAGATCTGAAGAATAAACAGCTTCTGAAGGATCTCGAGGCGAAGCGCCGCGGTTCGTCCCACTGCCCTTGTCCCAGATCGCTACGTGAAACGATGGTTTATTGTTTCTTTTAGAGAAGGAGGACGAGAAGAAAGCCCACGCGGCAATTAAACTGCAGATCGAGGCGGACAAGCGCGAGCGCGCACAGAAGGCGGCGCAGGAGAAGGCGTTGCGTGATGGCGTGCCGCCTCCAGCAGGCACCTCCGCACCTCCCGCCGCTCCACCGACCGTGGCGGCTTCGATTCCCGGACGCGAGTTCAAGGAGACACGCCTGCAGATACGGCTTGCGAGCGGCGGACAGCCGCTGACCACCACGCTGCCCAGCGATTCCAGTTGCGTCTATTTATCGTTTGTTTCGATTTCGAGGTTCTGATGGTCTGCTGTGAACAGCGTTGCGGGAAGTGGCGGAATTTGTTGCTGGCCAGACTTTGACTGTAGACGTCGACACTGTCACTTTCACACAGCACTTTCCTCGGTGTGTTGTCTTCTCGTGTTTCCCTCTTCGTTAACCACTCAATATCCATCTAGAAAGCAATTTTCCGCGTCCGATTTTTCTAGATCCCTTCGTGATTTGGGGCTGACGCCGTCCGCTGTGCGTCGTTCTCTTATTTTTACCCCGATCTGCAACTGACGTCCTCGTAGGTCTTGATAGCATCATAGGATGTAACTTTGTAGATTATTTTTGTTCAAACTGAAGAGATGTACAATATCATACTGTTCACCGGGTGTGTATATCGAAGGGAATGCAAACAACTTGCATGGAACGGTATCTATTGTTGTATTGTTGCAGCCTGTCAGAAAGATGCCCCCACGGTATATGAGAACAGATAGCCGCGAGCCATTGCCACACTCCAGTCTAGAACCCACGGAATCCGTGTGGTCCCGACGAGCCAAAGGAAAACCCACCACCACCGCCACCACCGGGGCCGCCGAACTGTGCGAACATACTAGCGAAGTCGGCGGGGTTCATCCCACCAGGGCCACGCATGTGTGACGAGTCATTCATGCCATCCTCATCCTCTCCTAGATCATATCTCTCACGCCGATGCGGGTCCGAAAGTACCGCATGGGCCTCGACAACCAGCTTGAACTTCTCCTCATCACCCCCCTGCCAGGCATCAGAAATCGATAAGAAAAGGGAAGAAAGCCAGCCAGACGGACCTTGTCTGGATGGTGCTTGAGCGACTCGCGCCGGTACGCCTTTTTGATGTCTGCTTCGTTGCAGTCGCGCGCCACGCCGAGGATCTTATAGTAGTCCTTGGTCTTGCTGCGCCTGAGCGCCGCCTCGGCACGCTTGAGTTCCCCGCGTAGCGCGCGCACATCCGCATCTGCGCTCTCGAACTCGGCCTGCTCGAGTGCAGAGCGGAAGTCCGCGATTGCTTCGTCGTACTGCTCGTTGTGCAGCCGGATGCGGGCGCGTGTACGCAGCGCCTTGAAGGAACCCGGCTGGAGGACCAGGGACGCCTCGGTGTCGACAAGGGCGTCGTCGTAGCGGGAGAGCTGGATGTACAGTCAGAATGCGCGTATGATGAGGTTACGAGGCGTACTTTGACGAGTGTGGTGGCACGGTTGGAGAGCAAAGTGGCGCGTAGCTGGCCGCCTTTTCCCTCGTCATCGTTCTCGCCGACTCGCTGTTGATGTCGTGAGGTTTGGAATAAAGACGTAGGTAAAGAACGCACCTCGAGTGCATCGGTGTATCGGCTCAGGGCATCGTGCAGCGTACCCAACTTGAACGCTCGATTTCCCTCCTCTTTTAGCCGTTCTACGTCTTTCACCCGTTTGCGCAAACGCTGTGCGGGTTCATGACCGGGGTCGTACCGAAGCGCAGATTGAGCGTGCTGCAATGCCTGCGGGAGTCGCCCACAGAGAAAGAGCACGAGCCCTCGAAGCGTAAGCACGTCGGGCGAATTTGACTGCAACCGCAGTGCATCGCTGAAGAGCGAAAAGAGAGTGCACGAATGAGAACGAAGAAAAAATTGAGCAAAGGACGAGCTAGAGACGCACTTGGCCGCGCTATTCGCACCATCCCAGTTTCCGCGTGAGAGCTCGATCTCGACACGCCACTGCCGCCACTCAGTCGGGGTCTCGCTCCCCTCCGCCTCGACAACCTGCAAACACCGGTCAAGCGCAATGCGTGCCATACCCCACTCTCTGCGCTGCCGCGCCCCGACAAGGTTACGTGTATGCGCCTCGAGTTCCAGCGCGCGCGCATGCATCTGCATCGCGGGCGCGCTGTCCGGCTCCGCTCCAAGTACCGCGCGGAGCGTCGAGAGCGCTGCTGTCGTCTGCGCGAGCGCAAGCTGGCACCGCGCGAGCCTGAGGAGCGTCTTGGGCGGAGCTGTGCCGTACGCGGACGCCGCCGCTTGTAGCGTCGCTGCGAGCTGGCAGTCCGCGAGAGCGGAGCGGAAGCGCTTGATGGCGATGTACGCCGCTGCGCGGTTGGTGAGGTAGGCTGGCTCTGTGGGTGCCAGGCCTGGTGGTAGGGACCGCCATCGCCCCGCATTGTCAGTTGGCGCCCCTGTGAAGCGCGTGGATCGGATTGTGCTGCACGCACCGATGGCTTTGGTGTATAGGTCGATGGCATCGCCGTAGCGCCCGGCCTTGAACGACTCGTTTCCCTGTTCTTTTAGCTTTTCTGCTTCGGCTGCTATTGCTGCCGGGTCAGGCTCAGGGATGGGTGGGGGCTGAGAATTCGGTGGCGTAGGCACTCCATTCTCTGCTTCTGGGGGCTCCTCGACTTGCGGTGGCGGTGAATCTGCTGGTGGAGTGTTGGGGCCTGTGGAGGGGTCTGCATCTATGATTGACTCTACGGCAGAGGGTGAGGCGTCGTCGAGCGACATGATGAGCACCACGAGTGACCGTAATACCACATACAGGGGACCGCGCGGCTTACTCAACCAGCGCTCGTGTCCGTCTCAGTCACTCTGATGTGCTCTAATATTTTTTATTCGAACCCAGATCATTATAAGGGTTTCTATCGAACAGGGATTGTATAGTAGAGCCATGCGTAGAGCACTGTGTAGGTATGGCATTCGGTCATGCATGCATGCATCATATCACCAATAAACACGAAATACCCCAAGCCCGAAAGAAATATATCCAAACATCCTAGCAAAAAAAAAATTGGGGTATTCAGGATTACGGAGCATTTGTCTTCACAAAGGGTGCGCCGGTCATTCGACGAAAAAGTAGCCCGCGTACGACGAAGCTGTTCAGAATAAGAACGTGAACGTGGCTGCGATGACCGAGAGGGCAACGCCGGCATGCGCTGCACGCGTGGACGCCGCGCCAACGACGAGCCCACCGGCCGAGTTGCTGCTGCTCGTGCTGGTCGTAATAGCAGGGGAGCTTGACGAGGTGTCGGAAGGCGATACGGTCGAAGAGGTACTGCTGACCGCTGTGCTTGAAGGGGTGGCGGAGGAAGACACCCTGGTGGTATTTGTTGGGACCGTGGCGTTGGTGCTAACAGAGAGATACGAAGGAGCGGGCACGGCGGTGGACGGGTCGGTAAGCGCGCCTGTTCCCCAGGGGATCGCGTCCCCGTTAGGCTGGTTCGCATTTGCTGGGGGGACGGTCGCCCCAGTCGAGCTTGCGATGGCAAACCGGGTGGTCCACGAGTGGTTCTGGGAAGCCATTGAGGTGAACTGGTAGAAGTAAATGGCCGAATTTGGAGTAACCTGGGGAGGAAAAAAGGTTGAGCGGGGATTGGTAAGAGACACGTATAATCGAGACGTACATTGGGACAAGGATAACTGAATGTTCCGGGAGAGGCAGTACCATCTAGATTACTGGCAACAGCTGGAGTGAGAAGGAATGGGTCAGACGACGCAAGTTTCGAGAATCAAGGAAATTCATACTCGTCAAGAACACCATATTGATGTTGTCACCCGTCATGAGTTCAATGTCAAGGCTTTTCCATACCCCAGTAGTATCTGGAGTCCAAGTGACGGTGCAGTTTGAACCCTCATTGAAGGATTGACCAGGGCTGGGTCCTGTGGGTGTGGGATCCGCCAAAACAAGAAAGAGAGAAGACAAGATAAAAGTGGGGAGAGCGAGACGAGAGAACATGACAAATGGCTGTGAAAAAGAACGAAGGTGAAGGAGAGTATTTAAGAGAGAGACTGGGAGGAAAGAGAGTGTTGTTGGAAACGGTTGAGAGGAGAGAAACAGAATTTGCAATCGCCGGTTGAGTCCCAAATAAACTCGTGGACTGATCAGGAACCACCGCCGTAAATCAGCCAAGCGTTGAGTCAAGCGCCCGACGCACCGCCCAACCTCGTGTCTCTCCACGCTGCTAGCTGTCTCGTTTGTGCCGTTTGTTAGTAGATATTGGCACCCTATACCCTCATGGGTACGGTATACACATGTCGCTGAATTAATATGTTGCTCGGGTCGCCGCCGAATTGAACAGCGCCCACATGCTCTTAGGACAGCAACCGGAAAATATTATATTGCTTCTGTCAGGCGCTGACAGCACATATATGGTGGCGGACTCAGAGGACATGCTGATTGCAGCATCCACTGTAAGTTACTTGGTCCGATGACGAGAACAATGCTGATCCATGAAGGCTACACCAATCACCATGAATATCTCATAGGGCGGTGCGTGCGCCACCATCTATGGGCGGTGACTTGGACTAGCAGGGCGATCAAAAAAACAGGCTACAGATGCGATTGATATAGTGCATCGCATCGCATCGCCCACAACCTGCTCGAAGGTGCCAAACGCGGATTCTACTCGGGTCTTGGGCGGATGGGGGCCTGGGACCTGCATCATGAGGCGCAAAGACATTTCGTGATGTGAGCACAATGATTGCGCTTTCATTCTCTCTCCCACCTCGGGCGCGGCACTCGCAGGTCCATCATTTCAGTGGCAGCGCGATAACTTGAAGGCTTCCTTGAAATTGCTCCAGGTTTCCGAGTCTTTCGTATCCTCTCAAATTGCCGTTCAAGTCACACTCAAGTCCATGTGAGCATCAGTCCTTGAATCTACCCACCACGACTGATCGATGCTGAAGGAGAACGCGCAGCCCTTGCCCACACTCAGAAAAGATAGAGTTACTGCGCAGAACATTACATGCGTATACGTATCCTTCGAAGGTCCCGCGTGCGGGGTAATATGATATCGGCGTGTCATCCCCGTACCGCCCAATGTGCCACCAACTTGATTTTGCAATGGAACACCCGCGGCGAATACACGACTACTCAAGACCTCGGAAGTGGAGGTGGAACCTACATCCGGTCCCTTTGGTCGCCATCTTGTGGATCTGACTCGTATGTACTTCTGGCAACAGTGGGATGGGTCTCCCCAGCTGGGACAAGAACGAAGGCAGTTCTCTCTGCCTGGGTCGACTACACTTTCTGACTTGAGGCGATGCTTTGGCGCGGCATTTTGCAATAAGCTACGTCTTTCGTACTGGACGTTTTCAAATTCTTTCCATCCAGATGTTCATTTAGGAGATTCACGATCTCTCCAATAGTCCTGGCACGCAAACGACTACCTCCGCACCACCGCCTCCTGGCACGGCCTCTCCCCCTTTCAACTCACATCGATCCGTTTGCTTCGTGCCCTTTACGTGGTCATTCTCATTTTTCTTGTCGCGCTGTAGGCTGCATGCCTCCTCCACGCTGGATCCCGACACAAGTCGAATTCATTAGAAAACACGCTGACAAGGTGAGGCTTCTCATGGCAGTTACCAGTTTGTGATCACCTTGCAATTATGGCTCTCAATGTCTGCGAATGGATATCACCCATCCTAATTCCCCATTTTCATTTCTACAACCCGTGGGGGACGACCTATCACGCATCACTCGCAGTCACCCGAATGGATCTACCTAGCCGCACATTGAGTTTTCAGACACATCAGGGCCCCAAACCAATGCACCCAACTTTACACAGCATACTGAGTAGCTTCCCTCGGCCCATGTCTGTGGCTTCTTTCACATGGGAGAAGGCCTCGGCCCAAACAAAGACCCCCCGGTGCAGAAAGCCTTGAAGCTTGAACTCAGACGTTATTTTCTATTGCGAGTGGTTCTCACTTAGACTGCGCTTGATTTAGATTATGACAGATGTCGTATTCGTCGTTCTATTCGCACCCTGTTTGAACGGTGCTATACAATGAAGATTTTCCTTTCGATTTCCCATGTGCAAGTTACGTTTTCCGCCCTAGCTAGTGAATGTCTTCCAGGACGTAACCTGGGACACGGGATGACCACGTTGTTGCAATGCAACTATTCAGTGCTGCCCCTGTTATCCTTCTATTAGATTTGTTAGTTTAAGCTCGCTACATGATCAAGCACTTTCTCAGTGGGGTAGGGTTTTTTTGGTGGCATTTATAGTCCGGGCCATATGCACCCAAATACAAGCAGATGTGGAGGGCTAGTTGTGAGGTATAGAAAGCATCGTGCGTCAACTTTGAAAATTAACGGCGTTCCGGTGGGAGCGCCCTGGAGGACTGAGGCCGCACTGCGAAAAGATAGGCCCGATCGGGCGCACCCTAGGCGATCCTTTGCCTCTCACGAAAGACATTGGCAGGCAGAGCCCGTGGCAACGACTTACGCCTCAAGTCGATGGGCACTATGGCACGGGGTGTCGCAGGGGGTGGCCATGAGTACAATTTTAAGATGTAACAAAACCTCAGTACGGAGTTGTAGGGAAACTATTCATGCATCTGACAAGACTATCACTGGTCAAAGCCCAACTTTCAATGTTCAACGATTATGTACAGTAGATAAACAGCTTTACATCTTACCTCAGTCCTCGTGGCACTTCCAGTTTACTAGCCGCAGAGAAGGTGAGGGAGGCAAATGATTGGGCAACGCGCATTCGGACCGCGTTTTCCCGTCACCGTCACGTGAAGTATGGTCCTGGCCTGATTCTAACGACGTCAACGCTGTCAATATCGCATCAAGTTACAGGTGTGTTGCCACCTTCATGTCATTTACTGGGCCTGAATGTACAGATGTATACGTTTTTAGAGACTCCAAATTTATGCCCATTTTGAGATGACAGCAGTTGACCCACGACAGGATGGCGGTTTATCGTTGACCTCCCTGGGGGACGTTTTATCTGGAAGGCCAGAGTTGTCATCTTCAAAGGCTGCATCCTATCTCGAAGAGATCACCACTCTTCCACTAGACTCGATTCTTGCACAGCCTGCAAACCTTTCCTCCACTTCATCTCAGCTCACAAACGCGCTCACAAATCTCTGCACCTCCTCTTACCCAACCTTTTTGTCGCTTCATTCAACGACCACAAACCTCACCACGACACTTTCGTCTTTCTCAGATACCCTCACTACCCTCCTCGAGGATATTCCCGCTCTAGAGTCTGCCGCGCGCTCGTTCTCTTCGGACATTTCATCCATCCAGTCGTCCCGTCGCCGTGCCGCTCTCGTCCTAGAGCATTCGTCAAAGTTACAAGACATACTCGAACTCCCCGTCCTCGCAGATGCGTGCGTTCGCGCTGGTCATTTTCAAGAAGCCCTCGATCTTGCTGCACACGCAGCGCGTCTAGCCGCGCGTTTCCCGCATGTCCAGGCTGTTCAAGACGTCCACGCGGAGGCGGACAGCTCTATTCGCGCGCTCTTCGCCCAACTACTTGCCACGCTCCGCGCACAGGGAAAGCTCCCTACACTTTTCCGCGCCGTCAGCTTTCTGCGGCGCATGCGTGTACTTCCGGAGCGCGCACTCGCACTCGCATTCCTTACCGGCCGACTCGAGGCGCTTAACGCTGCGCTCACAAACGCGGAGGGCGAGAGGCGTGGGCTCGATGCGCCCGATGCGTGGGCACGATACATGAAGAAGTACATCGATACGTGGCGCGAGGGGGTGCACGACCTCGTCACCCAGTACGCTGCCATATTCCTCGAACGGCCGCCTGCAGATCTCGCCCGGGAGGACCTGGATGTGCTCCGCACACTGCTCCCCGCATGTGCATCTCAGCTGCTCGAGCGCCTGCTCGACGCACTACGCACCGCACTACCGCGCCTGTCCGACGCACCAGCGCTCACGGCTCTGCTCACCCAACTCACGTATTGCAGCACGTCGTTCGCGCGGCTCGGTTTGGACTTTCGGACGCTCCTTCCACCGCTGTTTGAAGATGCCGTGCGGGCGCGTGTGTCAGGCGAGTTTTCCAAGGCGGCGGAGGAGTTTGGGAAGACGCCGAGGACGAGCTGGGCTGGAGTCGGCGCACCGCGAAGAGACTCGCGGGCTTCTGCAGGGACGACGGCGGGGGTGCTTAAGATGCCGCCGCAGGCGCTGGTGGCATACCCCCCCGTTGCAGTATTTGCCAATGCGCTACTCGCGGCACTAAATGGGCTGCGGCTACTCGCCCCGGTAGCCCTATTAAACGATCTGGTGCGCACACTGGATGGTTCGCTGGCCCAAGCGTGCCGCACGCTGCTGGATGCTCCCCGTGAGGAAGCACGGGGTGCTGCGACGGCGTTTGTGCAGCTCCTGGTCCCGTTTGTGAGGAGAGGGTTGATCGGGGGTGTGTATGGGTCTAGTGAAGGCGCTATGATGCCGAGCGAAGGGTTGCGTAGTGTAATGGAGGAGGTGGATCTGTGGATCGGTAACGCGAAGGGAATTGAAGTTGCATGACCGTCTCTTCAACCTACGCCTGGGCTCCTTTACCTTGGTCGCCATCCGTCTCAATGCTCCTACTCACGTCAATTTGTTCCAAATACTACAGTGCGGTCCAAAATCATAGCTTCATATATACCTATGTCCATGTCCATTTTTTGGTTTTTAAAAAAAGTAATCTATGGATATACAGGGGCGTGTCAAGACAAAAAATGGATGCTAGCGGTGGCGATCGCCTTTACGGACGCAACGAGTACATGGCCCCACAGCGGCGCAACCTCAAGGCTCTCCGCGATTTACCACACGAGAACCTGCACTTGCAGGGTCAGTGAGACACTTTCGTTTTTGACGGTGACGTGAGGAACGGGGAGAGACTGCTTGAAAGAAGAGCGCGAGCTAGGGGGGCAGCGGGGAGTGTACACGAAGTGCCAAAGGGGAAGGATATCTTGCATTAGAGAAAAGTCGCTGGCGAGCCTCAGGCTGCCAGGGGATTGACTATCAGTGGTCACCGGTCACCGGTCACCGGAGATTGACCTTGGACCATGCCGTGTCGCCGCTGCTTCCATTGCTGAGCTTGCTTCGCGTGCGAAGCCGAAGACGTCTAGGGTAGACACTGATGCGTCTCCCCATCTCCAACCAATAGGGACAACTTCAATCTGGTGCTTGTAGAAATCTGGAAAGTTGACACTTACATTAGGAGGTGGAGAGGGTTTGGTCGCGAGTGCAGTTGGGTACATCGACAATGCTCTATGATGGTTGGGTCAGTTACAATATGTACCTTGTTGAATTGAGAAAATGTTCTTAAGTATAAAACTCGGGGTTGTCTTGCAAAAAAAGTTTTTTCTTGCAAATCGCGTTGGAAAGTTCCTGTACCAAAATTCCCGTGAAAAAAATGTGAGATGCCAGATTTCGGAAAAACGGCTAAGAAAAAGTTTCCGCACTGAACGGCATCTTTTCATTTCCTTCGGACATCAGCCTCTAATCAAGGCTCTAATGCACGATAAGCTTGAGGCCTTGCGGTCTTGGAGGATTGGTTGGCGTTATGCTTGGCATCATGCTTGGCGTCTTGTGGTGACGTTTCATAATAAAAGCTGAAAGTTAATATAATATTTTTCAAGATCTTATTATAATAAGCCGTGTAATTAGATTATTCCAAGTTATAATAACTATATTTATGAATTTACGAATACTCTTCTAATCCTGACCGCCATCTGTGTGCCAAGCCTGGTCCGCTATATTTCGGTATCATCGTGCGCCAGTCCAATCGAATATTTCTTTGATCTAGGGGCGGTAATTGCGACGTACTACGAGTGCCCTGCGCTACCTTGTGTCCTCTTTTCGACCTCTAGGTCTCTTAGTTCGTTCGCGAATACGGCTAGGAAAGAATATAACGCTGTCGCCAAAATCCGGGGTATCCCTTTCTCAAAGGAAAAAAACTATGAACGCATCGCCTGAAACTTCAGGGTCTTTACATTGACGGCCTACGCCTGCAGCGTCGGGATTCTGATTAATTCGCCACATGTACTTATCAGCAACGGTGATGCAGTATATGAAATTCTGTGCGAAATCGTTCAGCTCCATGTCTTCCTTTGGGTGGTTAAATCGGCGGACCTGTGTGTCCCCCATCTATAAAGCGCGACGGTTCGCAGGAGATCTGTACTTCATGGCTGACGCAACATCTCTCAACTTGAACGAGCTAGAAGCTCAACCAGGGGGTCAGCGTCAAGCTTGTGTTAACTTTCCCTGTCTCATTCATTGTTTTCCCCACAGCCGAGAAACGCACCTCATACTGTGCAATTCTCAGAAGGGATGATGAAGGAAAAGGCAACCGCCGTGACAAAAAGAAACGAAAACGCAAAGGTACGCATTCTCTAGCTTAGCTATTGCACTCGCCAATATCCAGCCAACCACAGTTGCTGAATATGGTGACACTTCCGCCGCCTACTGGAAACTATATGGGTCAGAAGCAGAGATTCATGACCAGAAACTCGTTGATGGCCTGTCTGGTGAAACGAACTCGATGCTGATCCTGGTAGGCGGCGACCCCTGCTAACTCCACTGTGCGGGATCTGAGTACGACATTACAGAACGGCCTTTTCTCTTCCGTAGTCGCAAATTTTATCATAGAAACCTACCAGACCCTTCAGCCCGACAACTACCAGCCCACCCAATCCCCGTCATCGTCTTCCCAGAATCCGAAACCTCCACAGTCTCCTTCAAGCCGCGCCGTTCGCATGAATATCCTAATGTTTCTCAGCCTTTTCTTTAGTCTGATGAGCGTCCTGGCGTCCGTTCTTATCCAGCAATGGTGCCGCGAATACATGAAGCATGCATATCCACGTGCGGCGCCCCACAGGCGGGGGCGAGTGCGGACTTATCTGTATCAGGGCCTCGACCAATTCCAACTGAGGAGGTTCATGTATGGCGTCCATGTGCTCTTGCACATATCGGTGTTTCTATTCTTCTGGGCACTCACCGATTTCTTTTACTACGTCGATGCGACAGTTGGTTCAGTCGCTCGCTCCTGTCTCTTCGGCCTGGGGGTGGTGTATACCACTCTCAGCGTATCTCCCCTTATCACCAACAATTCCCCTTACCACACAGCTCTGACTCCTCCACTTCGATCTGGCGGCGTAATTCTCTTCTACCTGTACCGCTTCATATGGCATTCTTTACGGGGCGGCCCAATATTTCCGTTGACGCGACGCGAGTATTTCAAGGGCCTCCGCTTTGACCGAACGTGCTTCCTGTTGGAAGCGGCGGATGACAGGGCGACACAACTCGATCAATATGCCATGAAATGGCTTTTCACGGACGACGACTTCAGCGATATCGACATGGACAAGTTCTTAGAAGGACTCCCTGGATATATCCAATCCCACCTCACCGACGCAAACCACTTGCCGAAGGTTTTGACTGAGGAGTACATCTTGAAGCGTATCAGGGAGCACTTCATGACATGCGCGACATCTCTCGAGCTATCTGAAGAAGCATGTATGACCCGCGTGCTGGCTTGTGTCAATTCTCTGCAAACAATCTTCAAGGTCTGCACCGGGCACTCATTAACCAAAGAAGAACTGCAAGAAACATACATCCATGGCATCATCGACGATCTCAATAGATTGTGCAAGGTGGCGAATTCAAAAGTGTCCTTACGCGCGTCCTGTGTCAGGAGTCTTGCTTTCCAGGGTCTTTTAACCCGGCTCACCGAATCAGAAGGGTTGCTACCACCGATTCACAGGCTTCCCACCTACCTGGTTCCCTTGTACACGTTCTTCTCTTCCGGAGGCGGTACGCCGGATACACAGACGGAAGAAAGCAAAAATCCCCCCCGAGGAGCCACGTCCGAACAATCGCCGACGGCCGACGATACTGAAATGTTGCATACTGTCCTGCACGATGGCCCGCTGATCAACCTGACCCTACTCGCCGAAGCCGTTGTTTTACATGAAGTTTATCCTTCAAATCTTTCCTTGTGTTGGAAGACACTCGACCACCTCATGAAAGGACTCGGGTTCGCTCGGACCAAAGTATCTAATTCTGCGCAGGCACGGTTCGATAAGGTGCACCTCGAAACACGCATGCGTGTCCATACTGAAGGCTCCAGGCTTGCCCCACTCCTCGAGATCTTGGACATCGTGGCCCAAGGACAGCGTCTCAGCGTGGTGTTTTTATGCCGCCAGAAATATCACTGTAGAACGGATCTAGTATTTGGAAAGGAACACCTTCGGAATGCTATTCTCTTGCAGGAATTCGCAAGTTGTCTCCCAGATTTTATTTCCGCCACAAATCACGGCGAGTCCATGAAGTTCATGGAAGACCTTATCAGTGAGGACGGCCTATGGACCACTCTGCAGGGCCATCTCTGGACAGCCTTGCGAGAAGATATCCCTATCCCGGACAAGTCGCGCATTTTTGTGGCCTGCTGCACCGTGCTTGACCAGGCATTTGTCGCGCTGGAAGGTTCTCAGAATGTGGACTGGCGCGCCCCCGAATTTGGGTCTCTAGGGCAATACTTCGAACTGTTCGTCTCGCACGGTTTCCGAAGCATGTTCATCGGGAGGTCCACAAGTTTTCGCATCGGTTTCCTCAAGGCCCGATTCTGTAGGGCCCTCCTTGCCCAGTTCTTTAAGGAGCTCGATCGCGATGGCACGGTGCTCTTCCGGTCGCAGTGGGACGTCGCTTCTCTTGCGAGGTTGTTCTATACCCTTGGCGTAGGGAACGAAGAGGACGTGGAGTTCTCCAAGTCCTTTTTAAACGGGGGACATTTCGGGACCGAGTTCATGACGAAAGCCCACAACATGCTTAAAATCGCTGTACGGGATGGGCCTCTACTGAACCTTTGCAAACTAGGTCGCTTGACGATGACTATAATGCCGTTCGAAGGGTCTGACCTGAATGATCTGGACGTGGACATATCGTTGAAGCTGCTGCAGAAGATGATGGACGACTCGCGTCTACCCTTAGAGCGCGCCTCTGCCGAAGTTTGGGAAGACTTGAGCCGCCTATGGGATGAAGTCTGCCACGTTATCTCGAAGAGCTGCGACGAGGATAAGGTCAAGCTACGCCCGTTATTTGAGAAGATCGACCAGGTTTATCACCGTCGTCCCTCAGCTTCCCCTCGCGATTCGGGTCCACGTGACCCGCCTGGTTCCGAAACCCCAGCCATCGTGACGTCCTCGCGACATAGCCGTAATAGCGAAGCTTCAGGTTCTTCCCCGACTATTCTTCAAGGTCGATGTGAGGCCTCTCCGACAAAAGATGGTGGTTTCAGAGGTGCTGTCCTCCGTCCTCCGCCATTCTTGAAGCTTCCCACTGACATTTTCCTAGGGTCCGTTATCGACGCACACCTCGATCCAAGGAATACTTTGGCGCGTCCGTGCTATACCTATAACGAGCACGCGACACATGGTGATGCATCAGACCCTTATCCATCCACTGGCGCCGCGTACATACCGCCACCTCTTCTCGGGAACGTGCCGCTAGCATCCCAAAGTATTTCACCTTTCCACCCATCATTTCCGTACATACGACAGGATATTCAGCACCCCGTCGTGCCAGATGAAATCTATCCCAGGGATAATACAGGAGATTGGGCCACTCAGTCGCCGAATACTACACCACTGACACTGCGGTCGCCAAAACCGGGATCCCTTGGTCCCGCCAGGGCGGAACCTGCTTCCTTGTCCGACCATCCTAATACTGTAGACTGAGCTCCGTCGGGTGTCTGCGTTATTCCCGTGATGTACAAAGCAAGTAGAACGGTAGGTAGTGATTGAGTCATGCAATTGCGACTGGCGCTCACGTTTATTTCCAGACTTTTCATTTGACTCGGACCTGTGAATTGAAGCATCCTAAGAGCGATGAGGCCTATGAGAGGCCGGCGGTTTTGTATCTTGCCAATTCTTTTAGAAATATCGGATTGCCGCTTGTATAAAATACAACTAAAATGACCAGTTCCTTTCTCTGAATCATCACGCGGTTTTTCACGGTCTGCCGTCGTCCGGGTTCTCTCTCTGAGTCCACAGCCTCAGATCCATTATAATAATAACTCGTCGATCTCATTTAAGTAGTCCCGATACCTATTAATCACGGCTATCTCTACTGTGACTGCGATACATCTGCGGTGCAGAACGTGGACGTGGAGGTCCTTTCGCGCCTAGGCCCAGTTGCGCTCAGACTAATGCTCAGGGTCGGTATGTATACCGGACATGCGTGGTATTTTGTTATGATATCCCGATATCATTCGTGTAGTGCCCAGACATCATATGAACGGGCGGCGTCAACGCGTGAACTTCATTTTCAATCTATGTTGCCCGATGCGTCGTGAGACAGCAGGGTCAAACCCTAGCACCAGAAAACTCCGAAACGCATTCCTATCTCGGATGTAAAAATCGTAAGGCACTCGGCGTTGCCTGGGTCTCTGTCATTGCGATAAGAACTTCAAACAGCAGCATAAGATACATTTACATTTAAGGGTGGCTTGGCTCATCTAGTACTGCCTACGTCGCCTAAGAACCCTCCAGTGTCGATCCATTTCACACATTGTGAGGCTACCTCGATGCCATGGTCTAACCAACGAAAGTGTCAAAAACTTCAACTTGGCTTTGCCCTAATAAGACTGCTCACTGATGCTGAAATCGTGCGGGATATCACTGTGCCCATGAACTACCCGCACCTCCGCAGGCGTTCCGCTCAAGACGCGCAGGACAACCTCTCGCTGATTGCCAACCCAGTGATCCTTCTCTACGTAGTAGAACCAGAGTTTGTCGGAAAATTCGCGAAGGAAGTTGACGTCGAGTTCGAGGACCGTCCTCATTTCATCGTCTGCCATCGTCAGAGCCGCATATATCGCTGCGGGTGATTGTAGAAGGCGACGCAAGACTTGCAGTTGGCTTTCCGGCCAGGAAGGGACGAAGAGGCGAAGAATCCACTGAGGAGCGTATTTTAAGAGCAGCGAGACATATGCGAACACACTGGGCCAAGGTGGGCAAAAGAAAGGCTACGTGAACCAACGGTAAGGTGGCATCAGGTATAACGCATGCTAGGAACAACGATATGCGTACTGAGAATCTTTTCCCACCTGGACTGCTAACGACCTCAGATATCACGGGAAATAGCATGAACACACCAAAGCGTGGGCGGGGGTGCAACGCAGTAGCACGGGCCTTCAGCATTTCTTGAACGAGCCAGGAGCCGATGCTATGTCCCACCAGGAGCACGGTCGCCTCGGGACCATACGCCGCGAGCAGCTCGTCGAGGAATTCAAGGTGCGCTTGTACCTGCGCAGGTAGGGTCACGGAAGAGGTTTCGGGAAACGAGCGGTCGCCGCCGATGAACGAGGACAAGCCCAAGTGCGCATGAGCAAAGATAGTTGCGGATGTGCTGACCTTGTCATAGATTGCGTCCAAAAACGGCATGTAAAAGTCGAGCAGCCCTGGGTTCCCTGGGCAAGTAGAAATCACATGTCAGGAGAAATACCAGTAGAAATAACAAGGCCGACGGAGAAGAGAGAAAATGGTACACGTACCAGGGATGAAAAGTAGTACCGTGCGAGGCATAACTTGAACAGAACCATTCTGCG
Organism: Lactarius tabidus; assembly: GCA_963281015.1. Lineage (NCBI taxonomy): Eukaryota > Fungi > Basidiomycota > Agaricomycetes > Russulales > Russulaceae > Lactarius > Lactarius tabidus. The sequence goes on along the minus strand of OY725475.1, from coordinate 2,485,676 downwards.
GCCTCCATGGCCACCACAATACCTGAGACTGCCCAAAAGGTTGTTCGTGACTATACACCGCATGGACAGGTGGTGGCCTGGGAGCCTGAGTCGGCAAGGGCGGTTGGAGGCTTGGTTGGAGGAATCGGGGAAGAGATAGCGAGTTTTCCATCTGCGACACGGTTAGTACCAGAGCATCCTATTCGGAGTCCGTGAAGAGAGGATGTATGTCGCAATACGTCTGATCATTCTTGTAACTTGCTTGGATCCCGAAGAGGGACCCGAGCGCCCAAGCGTCGACGCCACGACAGAAATGGATAGGCTCGGGTTCTAAATAGTAAATAGCGTTGTAATGTTGACAACAACTATTTTCTAAGAGAAATAACATTGGTGTAAGGGTGGGGGAACTCGAAATCAAGGCTTGCATCTTTACGTTGGACATCTCGCGCTGATGCACGAAACTTGAAAGCGGAAATTCCCGCGATCACGGCATACACGGTGTCATCTGTGTCTTGACCGTGAAATCGCAACCCTACTGTACGCCCTCGAATTCAAGCCCGGACCATATTTTCTATGCATCACTACCTGTCTGCCAGAACAACATGATTTGGTGATATCTCCTCGTAATCCAGTGTTGAATCTACGGGTGGTGTTGGTATAAGATGTCAGCGTGAGCCAAGGCGCTACTTTATAGCCAGCGCTGAGTTTTAGACCTCGCGTTCTCCTCGTTCATACGGCGCAGGCAAGGCGAGGAGAATACCCAGTGCTGTCGCCGAAATCTAGGGTATCCATGTCTCTCGAAGGACACATTATGACGCTTCGCCTAAGGTTTCAAACTTCGCTTGGACGTCGCTTAACCTTTGGTCAGAGGGTTTGGGATCACCCGCATTCCACTTTCGCGAATCGCACCAACAAAGCCCCTTTCTATCACTTTCAAACACTAAAACTGTCCAAATCGTCTTTCTAGCTTTCTCCAGAAAGGCCGCGTGGATGCACCTTGTACCCGAAAGGCGGTAGGCTGGCGCTTACAACGTCGAGATCCCGATTAATGTACCACATGTGGTGGTGATTTATCAGTGCTGGTGATGCGTTATTCGAAATTCTGGAAAGGATTTCGTTATCAGCGGACCCTTTTGGACCCCTACATAGCCCGCTATCACCTCTGTCCATGCTTCCCGCCCCTCATAAAGCGCCACGCTCCGCAGGCGATCTGCACTTCATGGAGGGCACAATATCTCCCAGTTTGAATGATCTGGAAGCTCAACCAGAAGGTAAGCGTCGAGTTTAAGTCTACTTGCTCTATCTCACCCATTGCTTTCCCCACAGCGGAGAAACGCGCATCGCGTCGTGCAATTTTCAGCAGACTTGACGTTAGAAAGGGTAGTATCCATGACAAAAAGAAACGCAAACGCAATGGTAAGCATTCTTTAGCTTATCTATTGCTCTCGCCAATATTCAGCAATCTAAAGTTGCTGAATATGGCGATACTTCCGCCGCCTACTGGAAACTATATGGGTCAGAAGCAGAGATTCATGACCAGAAACTTGTTGATAGCCTTTCTGGCGATACGAACTCGATGCTGATCCTGGTAAGTGGCGGTTCCAGCTGACTGCACAGTGTGTGGGATCTGAGTATCACATTACAGAACGGCCTTTTCTCTTCCGTAGTTGCAAGTTTTATCATTGAAATCTACCAGACACTTCAACCCAACAATAACCAACTCACCGTGAACACCCAATCCCCGCCCTCCTCCTCCCAGAATCCGAGCCCTCAGCAGTCCTCTCCTTCAAGCCTCGCCGTTCGCATGAATATCCTAATGTTTCTCAGCCTTTTCTTTAGTCTGATGAGCGTCCTGGCGTCCGTTCTTATCCAGCAATGGTGCCGCGAATTCATGAAGTATGCCTATCCACGTGCGGCGCCGCACAAGCGCGGGCGAGTGCGGACTTATCTATATCAGGGCCTCGACCAATTCCAACTGAGGAGGTTTATGTACGGCGTCCACGTGCTCCTGCACATATCGATCTTTCTATTCTTCTGGGCCCTCAGTGACTTCTTCCACAGCGTTGATACCACTGTTGGTACAGTTGCCCGTTCTTGTCTCTTGGCGCTGGTGGTGGTGTATACCGCTCTCAGCATATCTCCCCTAATTATCAGCAATTCCCCCTACCACACGGCTCTGACCCCTCCACTTCGCTCTAGTGGCATGATTCTCCTCTTCATTTATCGCTTCATATGGCGTTCTTTGCGGCGCGCCCCCATATTTCCATTGACGCGACGCGAGTATTTCAAGGGCCTCCGTTTTGACCGAACGCGTTTCCTGTTGGAAGCGGCAGACGCGAGGGCGACACAACTCGATCCTTACGCCATACGGTGGCTTTTCACAGACAATGACTTCAGCGATATCGACATGGACAAATTCTTGGACGGACTCCCTGGATATATCCACTCCCACCTCACCGACACAAATCACTTGCCGAAGGTCCTGACCGAGGAGTATATCTTGAAGCGCATCAGGGAGCACTTCATGACGTGCGCGACATCTCTCGAGCTTTCTGAAGCAGCATGCACGACCCGCGTGCTGGCTTGCGTTAGTTCTTTGCGCACGATCTTCAGGGCCAGTACCAAGCAGACGTTAGGCGAACACGAGGAGGGTTTGCAGAAGAAATACATCCAGGGAGTTGTCGACAGTCTCAACGGGTTGTGCAATGAGGATGATCCGAAAGTGTCCTTACGCGCCTCCTGTGTTAGGAGTCTTGCTTTCCAGGGTCTCTTGACACAGCTCACAGAATCGGAAGGGGAGTCGCAGCCGCCGACTCGCAGGTTCCCTACCCACCTGGTCCCCCTGTACATGTTCTTCTCTTCTGGAGGTAATATGCCGGGTACGCCACAGAACGATTCCCCCCAAGAAACCACACCCGAACAGTCGCCGACGGCCGATGACCCGGAAATGTGGCGGGCTCTCTTGCATGACGGTCCTCTGGTAAATCTTACCTTGCTTGCCGAAGCCGTTGCCTCGCACGATGTCGTTGGACCCTCGAAGCTCTCCTTATGCTGGAAGACCCTCGATCGCCTCCTGAAAGGACTCAGGGTTGTTCGGACAAAAGTATCCGACTCTGCGTTGGCACGGTTCAATGATGCGCACCACGAAACACGTGAACGCGTCCAGCGTGAGGAACGAGGTTACAGGTTGGCCCCTCTACTCGAGATCTTGGACACTGTGGCCCGAGGACAGCGCCTTAGCATGGTGTTTTCGCGCCACCACAAATATCACGGCAGAGCTGACCTTGTGTTCGTGAAGGAACACCTTCGGAATGCCAATCTCTTGCAGGAATTCGCAAGTTGTCTCCCAGCCTTCGTTTCCGTTACCAATCGCGGCGAATCCATGACGTTTATGGAAGACCTTATCAGCGAGGACGGCCTATGGACCAGCCTGCACGGGCATCTTTGGAAAGCCTTGCGAGAAGAAAGCCCTATCCCGGACAAGTCGCGTATTTTTGCGGCTTGCTGCACAGTGCTTGACCAGGCATTTATCGCGCTGGAGGATTCCGAGAATGTGGACTGGCGAGCTCCCGAATTTGGATTACTAGGACGACACTTCGAAACCTTCGTCGCTCACGGTTTCCAAGGCACGTTCATCCGAAGGTCCACGAGTTTCCGCATCGGTATCATCAAGGTTCGATTCTGTAGAGCCCTTCTAGCCCAGTTTTTTAGGGAGCTCGATCGCGATGGCACGGTGGTCTTCAGGTCGCAATGGGACGTTGCTCCTCTCGCAAGACTATTCTATACCCTTGGCTTAGCGCGCGAAACCGATGTGGAGTTTTGCAAATCCTTCGTCGATGGGGGCCATGTCGGGTCCGAGTTCGCGACAAAAGCCCACGAAATGCTTAATATCGCTGTGCGGGATGGCCCTCTACTGAATTTTTGCAAACTAGGACGTTTGGCGACGAGTATGGTGCCGTTCGAAGGGTCGGACCTGAATGATCTGGATGTGGAGACGTTGTTGAAGCTGCTGCAAAACATGATGGACGACTCACGTCTACCCTTACAGGGCGCCTCTGTCAATGTTTGGGAAGACTTACGGCGGCTCCGGGACGAAGTTAGCCACGTTATCTCGAAGAGCCGGAACGAGGATAAGGACAAGATGTGGCCGTTTTTGGAAAAGGTCGACCAGGTTTATCACCTCCGTGCTTTTGCCTCTCAAGAGTCGGGCCCAAGTGATCATTTAATAGTGCCGAGCGCAAAAACGTGGGCCACCACGCGGCCCCGGCTGTTCGCGCGAGAAAGGCCTCTCCGCAATAGATATAGTGATGCTTCAGGTTCCTCGTCGACTGTCGTCGCTGAAAGTCGATACGCGGCCTCTCCAACAAAAGAGACTGATTTCAGAGGTGCAGTCTTCCGCCGCCATTCTTGAAGTTTTTCACTGACATGCCCCTAGAATCCGCTATGGACTCAAACTCCGATCCGCCGCACAACACTTTGGCGCATCCGTACTATTCTTATAGCGAGCACACGACCCATTATAGTGCTTCAGACCCCTACCATGCCGACGGTATTGATTCTGGAGACGTAATTGCTGGCCCATCTGCTGGTGCCGCATTCATACCGTCACCTCTTCAAGGCAACATGCCCCTGGCACCCCAAGACCTTTCACCTGTCCAACCATCTTTTTCGTACACACGACAGGACATTCAGTACCCCATCGTGGCAGTTGACATCTATCCAGAGCAGAATACCGTTGGAGATTGGGACAGTCGGTCACCGAGTACACGCACACTACTGACCCCACGATCGCCAAGACCGGGATCCCTTGACCCTGCAAGCGCGGAAAGTGCTTCCCTGTCCAGTCATTCCAATGCCGTAGACTGAGCTTAATTGGGCGTCTCCGTTGTTCCATGATTTATTAAGGAAGGAAACGGTGGGTGGTGATTGAGTCGTGCAATTGCAATTGTGCTTACTTTTTCTCGCCAGACTCTCCAGTGTATTTGACCCTCGAATGACGTCTTCTGAACGCGATGAGCTTCTAGCGGTGCTGGTTCCTGTGAGCCAATATTTAGACATATCGGACTGCCACTCGAATATAGTTTTGTATCCTTACTGACCAGCTCAGGCTCTCTTCTCTAAGTCTAAGTCCTTGTGTGCACAGAACAATCGGAGCTCAGTTTCGGTTATTCAAGGTTCGAGAACTAAGTTCACTGCCGTAGATCCATTATAATGTCTCACCTACGGTAGTCTGGATACCCATCAATCTCTGCAGTGGCACCGCATATATGCAGAACCTTAACGTAGACGTCCATTCACGCCTCATTGTGTCCCCAGTCGCTAAACTCTGCGCCGCATAGGTAAACTAGTACAGCACTCCTGCGAACGGCTTCAGTGCCCGTGCTTCCGGAACACTCAGTCGAGAGTTTGCAGCTCTCGCTTGCCTATGGTAGTATCACGCCGGAGTGCGCGAGGCTGCGTGAACTTTAATCATACTAGACATAGTACTACTGGTACGTGGCACAAGAACGTGCGCGACTTCATTAAGCTTGATTGCGGTGATCAGCCTGATCATATGCTACTATATTCTTCGAGCAGCCACCCAGTACTAAGTACCTTCGTGCTTCACTTATTAGTAGGCCAGCCGTGAGATCGCGTGAGACTTGACGACGCAGCAGCGCGCTAGGTCTTAGTATGCCAGCGATCGCAGCTACTACCTCGACACCCACCGACAACGTATAGTAGTCAAGGATATAATTCACTTGTGCTTCGCCCACGTGGTTAATTCGGAACGACTTGTGCATAGACACCCCACGTCAATGGATGCTATGAGTAGTCACGCTCGAAACATGGTTCGCAAATATTATACATGAAACACGTTCAGGGACAACAGTAGATAGTTGGTACAAATCAGATCCGAGCCGGGGTGAAAAGCATGCCAAAGTCATCGTAAGAACGTCAAGCTTATAAGCACCAAGTAGAGACACCTATGCCCGAGATACCAACATCGGAAGCTTAGGGAAAAACGACGCAACTGATCCCTTTACCGATGGACTCGAAACGACGCCAAATCTCCAAATTACGTCGGCTTCGGCGGGTGCAAGTCGGAAAGCAGGAATAATCTGCGACAACGCAACCTCTGGACACAGAAGAGTTAGATCTACAAGATACCCTGAACATGCTTCTCTTACTCATTTCCAGGAGCACGAATTTGAATCCACTAATGATAAGGGTCAACCACAGATTTCCATAAGGCAGAGTAGCACGCACATGCAGGACCGTGGGCCACCAATAAATGTCATACTAGCCAGCAGTTAGTAACAGAGAGCTATTGTAGCAAGGATCTTTCTCCTCACGTGTTTGCATATAGGCTCTGTATATTTGTAACGCTCTCAGGAAGTGGTGCCAACCAACGCTCCGGTTTCCATTCCGCCGCATCGGTCCCCCATATCGATGGGTCACGGTTTAAATTATAGATCTGGACGTACACGTTGGTGTTTTTCGGTACGAAGATTTCATAGACTTTGCGACCATCGACATCGTGAATGGGAGAAGAAAGTGGAAGGATGACATCACTGTTTGCGCTGCTGACTAGTGATTACGAAGCACGGTAAGGCGGGAATGGTGCATCACGTACGTTCTCATTACTCCAGGACCTGGCGGGTATCTGTAGCGACTTTATTATTTATCCGGAGATCCAAGACTATCCACTTACAGGCGCAGAGTTTCGCGACAGACAGCCTCTAACAATGGTAAAGAAACAAGTTCATCGTGTGTCAGCTCCTCTTTGTCCTTACAAGCCTCTAGCAGCTCTGCTCTGAGCTTGTCCTGGATGTCGGGATGCAGTGCGAGTAGGTGTACAATCCGGGATAAAGACGACGATGTTGTATCTGTTCCTGCAATGACAAGGTTTCTAAAAGAAACGTTCTAGCCATCGGTGTCATCGAATCAAGAACGCATGGGTCATACGTCATTTGTGCAAGCAGTTCCTCTTCGCTCAGTCGTTCTGCCTCGGATTCCGCCGCACTAGCTCGCACTATAAATTTCCACGTCAAAGACTTCAGTCGAAAAATGATGCTGTGTCATACGTACTGAGAAGACCAAAGATGTCCTTGCCTTCTCCAACTTGCCTGACGGTAGCATCATCATCTTGTTCCAGTAATCTCTTCTTTGCTTCGTAGATTTGCATCGCCTCCATGTTCAGAGTCTCAGAAAGGTCCATGAAGTGGTGCAATTTCGGCCATGGCAACATTCTTCCCACAAACTTCAAAATTTTGGGGTGAACTGACCTTTGGAAGAAGGGAAAGAAGTTTCGGTAAACCGCAAAAGCGGACGTAGTTGGCCTAGAAAGCAGGTCAGACTATCGCCGACTTTCGAGCATTCATTGAACTGACATCCACTCTCTGAGCGCTCTGCAGTATTCATCTTTTCTGCCTTCGAGAGTACCGAAGGAATACCCGAGACCACCCTGTCCCATGCTCTCGAGCGTGTACTTGCCTATCCATTCGGCGATGTTGATTTCTTGAGGACCAGACGACACAATTGACTCGAGGCTTCCACGAAGCTGTGAAGAATGAAGTCACTGGTTCGTTCGTGCTAGGGTTAGAGAGTACCTGTCGCGCAACCCGATAAAAAATGGGGGTGAGATCACGTAAATGATTGACGTTGAATGCGGGGACTAGCAACTTCCGTTGCTTCCGGTAGAGCGGTCCTAAAGGGGTGGCGAAGTTATGGCATATATAGGGTTTAAAAGGACCTGCCTACCCGATATAGACGAGAGTGCCGGACCAAACGCCTGCATGTTCAAGCTTCTCGAGTTAGAGAAGCGCGAGTCGTAAATATGAGGAAAGCGAATACCTTTTGTAACCCTGGGTTTTCTCGAACACTTGAATCGTGGTGAAAATGTTGCTGCATGCCTTAGGGTCAGAAACCACAAGCTGTATGTCCTGTTTCAGGTGAGCTCGATGAGTATGGGGCATTGTGATAGTCGGCGTCTTTGCAAGGCGGCCTTACTCCCAAGAAACCATAGACGCGCGCTACTGTTCCATATGTCGTGTATAGTCCTTCATGGAACGAATAGGCATAAGGGTTGTACATATGACGCCAATGACCTGCTCATTCCCTCAGCCTTCAACACGTGGCCCGAGTTCTCTAGTCACCTACCCCAGAAACGAGAGGCATTTGGCGGCCCGGGGATCTTATGGAGGCTCCTCTGCCTGAACCTGTGTCCAATGGCAGTAAGAGAAACCACACCGGCCAGGGCTACAAGAGCATACGAGACGAGTTCGAAGTAATGGAAAGGGAAAGACATGCAAGTGGTAATTCCAATCAATTGCACGAACAATACAATTGCGAAGCTCCGCCATTTGTCGCCGCCATTGTCGGGACAAACTGTTGCCCCGGAAGATGTTACCGGTTACCGGTCACGCGAGTAATAATTAATATTCACGTGATGTGGCACGTTAGAATTGAATCAGGTTGAAGTAAAAAGTAACCGTAATAAAGCAGCAACATCTACAAACTTGCACGAGATACCACGATCGGAAGGCTGGGAAGGAAAGAATCTACTGATCCCTTTACGGATGGAGTCACAATAGCGCCAAATCTCCAAACTATGTCAGCTTCAGCAGGCGCAAATCGGAAAGCAGGAATGATCTGCGATAGCGCGACCTCTAGATACAGAAGAGGAGTGAGATTTATAAGACACATTACACCGCAGTTCACTCACTCATTTCTAGTTGTGCGAACTTGAATCCGCTAACCAAATGAAGTGAGAGTAACTCTGAGTAAACCCTGCTTTGTTTAAGATGCAGAGCCATACGCACATGCAGGAGCGCGGGCCACCAATAAATGTCATACTAACAGAGCCGTCAGCAAAATGGCTATTGTGCCAAGGACATATTCCATTCACGTGTTAGCGTATACTCCTTGAATATTTGCCTTTGCAACGCTCTCGGGAAGTGGTGCCAACCAACGCTCTGGTTTCCATTCCGCCGCATCGGTCCCCATATCGATGGGTCACGGTTCACATTATAAATCTGGACGAACACGTTCGTGTTGTTCGGTACGAATATTTCATGTCTTTTGCGACCGTCGACATCGTGAATTGGAGAAGAAAGTGGAAGGACGACGTCACTTTGTGCGCTGCTAACTAGTGATTACGAAACACGGTAAGACGGGGTTGGCGCATCACGTACGTTCTCATTACTCCAGGAGCTGGCGGGTATCTGTAACAACTTGAATATCCACCCGGAGATCTAAGACTGTCCACTTACAGGCGCAGAGTTTCACGACACACGGCCTCTAAGAAAGGTAAAGAAACAAGTCGATCGTGCGGCAACTCCTGGTTATCCTGACAAGCCTCTTTCAGCTCTTTTCTGAGCCTATCCTGGATGTCGGGATGTAGCGCAAGTAGATGTAGAATCCGGGATAGAGCTGAAGATATCGTATCGGTTGCTGCAAAAATCAGGAGCCTAAACAAAATGCTCTAGTCACTGGTGGCATCCAATTGAGCACGCCAAAGCATACGTCATATGCGCAAGTAATTCCTCTTCACTTGGCCGATTGTCTTCGGATTCCGCCGCGCTAGCTCGCACTATAAATCACACCATCAGCTCACTGGTAGGAGGACGAGGCTACCGGGTACGTACTGAGGATGCTGATAATGTCCTTTCCATCTCCAACCTGTTTGACGGTAGCCTCATCACCTGATTCTAGCAGCCTCTTCTTCGTCTCGTAAACACGCCTCGCTCCCACGTTCATGGTCTCGGCGACGTCCATGGCGTGATTCAATCCTGGCCATGGCAACATTCTTCCAACAAACCTTAAAATTTGGGGGTGGAATATCTTGTAGGCATAAGGGAAAAAGTTTCGGCAAAGTGCAAGAGAGGATATGGTTGGCCTAGAAGCGAGTCAGACTAACGCCGTCTTTCAGGCAGTCATTTTACTGACGCCCATTCCTTGATCGCAATGCAGTACTCGTCGTTTCTGTCTTCAAAGGTACCGAAGGAATACCCGAAACCGGCTTGCCCTATGACTTCGAGGGCAAACTTGCCCAACCAATAGGCGATGTTGATCTCTTGAGGGCCATCCGAAACAGTCGATTCGAGACTTCCACAAAGCTATGAAGACAGAGACCAATGATTCGTGCACGCAAGATCTAGGAGTACCTTTCTCGTGACCCTATGGAAAATTGGAGTCATGTGTCGCATGTGGTTGACGTTGAATAAGGGGTTTAACAACTTTCGTTGCTTCCGGTGGTGAGGGCCTAGGCAAGTGGTAAAGTTCACGAGTGCAGATGATGACTTTGGATACAAGTTCGTTACCCTGCGTAGCAACAAGTGTCGGCCCAAATGCCTGCATGTTCGAGCTTCTCGTGTTAGAGAACAACGCCGCTTCTCGCCCAAAAACTTACTAGATAAACGCCTCTGTTTCCTCGAAAAAAGCTTGATCCTTGATAAGAATGTTGTTGCATGCCTTCGGGTCAGAGATCACAAGCTGTATGTCCTGTTCCAGTCACTTACATTGAGTATGGGGCTTCGTGATTTTATCAACCAGACTTACCCCCAAAAATCCATTGACGCGTGCTACGGTTCCGTAGGTCCTGGATAGTTCTTCATAAAATGAAAATGCATAGGGATTGAACATGTGATGCCAATGTCCTGCTCAGTCCTTTCAACATGTGTCCAGTTTTCTGTAACCAATGAGTCTTACCCCAGAACAGAGAGGGATTCGATGGCCCCGGAATTTTCTGGAGGATCCGCTGCCTAAGCCAGTGCCTAACGACAGCAAGAGAGGCCACACAGGCCAGGGCTACGAGGGCATACACGGCAAGTTCGAACAGAAGAGCAGACATGTCAACAACAGTGGGGATGCCCAGCTGCGTAAAGACGCGACCTCCTTGCGATCTATATAGTTGAGCGACTCGGATATCATACAGGACTCTGACCACCGAGGATGACACCTTGACAACTCGTTGATGAGCTGCTACGACTCCGAGAAACAGACATCATTTCCCATTACAAGCGAAATTAGTCAAGAACAGAGGTATGGTTGTTACTGTTCGGGGAATAGCTAGACTGTTCTTGTGGTGATGCTCATCGTGGCACAATGCAATTTATGTATAGTAAACTGTTGACCTGAAAGTAATCGGAGTAGCCAGACTCCGCAGCTGAAGTTTCTTGTTCTGCTCCTCTGAGAGTAGCCCTGAAAGGAAAGAATTTCTAGGGAGGCATCGTAATCTGGGGTGTTAAGTAATTGGGTCGACACAGTTAGCCAAGCTGACCCCACTAGCTGACCCACTTAGCATATCGCTTGACATATCATGGCCAAAAATGGTAACAGCGGCATTTAGGGCACGTGGAGCGGATGTAGCCAAGGGCATTCCTAAGAGAGCAAGCAGTGCGTGGACGAGCTCAATCAGGTCGAGGTTCTAGGAGGGGAAGGGGAGGAAGGCCAACTGCCAAAAGGGTCACGAAGTGAGTCACTAGTAATGACTGCGGGAGTCCGCACAATAGGACTCAAGCTTACCGGGACTTGTTACCTCCACTCTAGCATCACAGGATTGCGGTCGAAAACCCTCGTGTGGTTGGCCAAAACTAGAAAGCCGTGCCTTGTGGTACTGAAGTGCAGCGACGAGAGTGCGAATGGAGCAACCGCGCCTGGTCCAGGAATGCACCCCCAAGATCGGTGATGCACAAATAAAGGTGTCAGATATCAACGCGGGGACCCAATCGTTCGTTTGTAAGTAAGGGAAGTGAGCAGCTCGTCAGTAATGCCAAAAACGAGAGGACGCGACTACACTGGGACGTAATAACTGAGAAGGCGCCATGTAAGTATCTCATGCTCGTCTTCCCATTTCTCACTGGCAGTAATGCTTGTGGGAGCGTACAGAGTCCCCAGGAGCCCACACGGTGTGAAGCAGACTCAAACTCAGGGCCATAACCTCGCGTCTAACTGGGAGAATGACAAAAACAGTCAACGGCGTGGGTGGTGAGAAAGTCATCAGTCTCAGTGGCGTGCCAGGTACCGAGAACTGAAGTAATACTGTAACACATAAGGTTAGCTCTGTTCTGCGATGACCACTTTCTTCCGTGCCGCCTTGGGTTTGCTCTCGCCCGCGCGAGTGTGCCGTCTCCGCCTCTCCTCCTTAACGCGTTGTGCCTCTTCCATTGTCTGCTTGAGCTGTGCGGCTTTGTACACAGGCTTCGGGATGTGCCGACTCCTGGTTATCACGTTTAAGCGTTCGAGTGCCTTGCTGACCTAGGATACCACGTACCGTTGCACCTTGCCAATCTCTCTGTCCATCTTCCATCGATCCTTTAGCGCGTCTCGATACTCGATCGCGGAACGCTCACGCGCCGTGATAACGCCGAGTTTCTCAGAAGCGTTCGCCTTCCACATGCGCACATTACCGTCGTCCGAGCCGGAAAGAACAAAGCGCGCGTCGGCGGTGAAGGCGGTTGCGAGCACGCGTTGCATGCGCTTCGTGTGATACACCTCGGGTTGCGAACCGCGACCCTCCTTCCATATGCGTAAGGTGCGGTCCCACCCACCAGAGACGAACTCTGTTCCAGTGAGAGACCAGTCACAAGAAGTGACGGCAGAAACGTGTGCCTTGTACATTTGGGTCGGGGTGTCGAGGCGCCGGGTGTCGAATGTATAGAGATTATGATCTTCCGAAGCAAGAAGAATAGTGGTTGGGAAGGTAGGGGACCATGAGAGATCATTGTTTTTCATCTACGGCCAGGGTAAGACAGCAGCGATACAGAGACCAAGAAAGGTATGAATACCTGCATGACAAGACGTCGCTCGGCCTTACCAGTTCGGATATCATAAAGAATGAAGGTCCGATCGGAGCCAATGCTGGCAAGCACCGAAGGTTCGGAGGGATTGAAGCGAACCCTTGTCACGGATTCGGCAGATGTAGAAAAAGTGATGTCCATCACGGGGGCACTCCTAGAAACGATGAGAAACGAAAAACACCTAGACAGCGAACATACTTTGTCTCATCCCAAATCTGAACGATCGTCGAAGACGACGCGAATATCGGATCCTTACTGTGATGGTCTATTGAGCTGCAAAAAATGTAAGTGGCAATGATGGAATACAGAGGTAGGGACTGACTGGAGGGTGCCTTTCCCAGGAAACACTGCCAGAGGTTTCAGCTAGAGAGGCAATCAGAAAGAGCCCAGGCAATGTGAACAGAAAAGCGCGTACTTGCGATTGTCCAGCTTCTGAGGGGTACTGCGCGTCTTGGCACACATTCCACATTTTGATGTTTCGATCCACGCCGCAACTCAATATCCGATTCTCGTCTGCCCAGCACAGACCTGATACTTTGCCCTTATGCGCGCCCGGGATCTTCGCGAGATGTGTCCTCCGCCCAGCATTGTGAACGATAATCTCTGAAAAGGCAGCGTTGGTCAATTGCGAGGACGCCCATACCACGTAACCGTACCTCCGTCCCAACTTGCACTCGCGATGTCTGTGATGGAGTTTGGGCGACGTGCGAGCACTTCCACAGCATCGGAATGTCCCTCAAGAGACGCAATAAAGGGCTTGGAGAACATGCGTTCCATTTTTGCCGCGTTTAGCGCGCGAATACGCTCGCGAGCTCGGGAAAAGGGATGTAGTAATGGATCCAAATTTCTGTGAGTCGGTGTAGGATCTCCTGGACGCGCAGGCAGATGCGCAGAGGGTGCATGTTGTAGAACTGATATCTTCTAGAAGAAATGTAAGCGAGGGGTAACCGAGCACTACAAAATAGAATTAACTTACCACCATCGCAGACTCGTAGTCGGTCAGTCTAGGTCAGCCTGCTGCAACGCCGGGTTTGTGGCGCTGAGTCAGCACCGACGGCTCAAGAACGCCTGGTCCTCGAGTCCTCTCCCTCCTGCTGTGGGCTTGACTCCTTCCACTCCTTTCACTCGTTCGTCATAAACTCCACATCCTGAATGTACCAGCAACAATATATAGAATTTCTTGACAATCAACCAGGGAGACAACCAGGAGATCTCAATGAACTCGAGACTTGGTGGGTAGAACGTCAAGAGGCGTTAGAGGCGGTCGGATACATGCTTCGGCCTCGTTATCGTCCTGGCTGGATACCATCATGGCGCGGCACCAACAAGTTCTACCTCAATGTCGAAGATGGTCCGAGTGTAGCGGCAAGCACCTACTTTACTTTCATGATGTGTGCCCACGAAGTTTCTTAGATGCGCTTGGGGATGGACGCAACTCGAATATCTGATGGGAGACCTGTGATATTGAAACGGCAATTGCTCAAGGAAGGACCTTATGAACTCCAAATCAATAGACTTTTCTCCACCGAGCCCCTTGCCTCAAATCCCCGGAATCATTGTGCCCGCCTGCTCGATGTTATCGAGTTACCCGGTGATCAACCAATCATGGTTCATCCCCTGCTACGTCGACATTATGACCCCCCGATCCGAACTATTGGGGAATTTGTCACTTTTTTTGCGCAAATATGTGAGGTGAGACGGTGCCCTTTGGATGGGATGGCTCGGGCGGCTGACCTGAGTAGGGTGTAAAGTTCATGCATGAAAACCATGTCGCTCATCGGTATGTTCGCCTATATAATAAACCTTGCACCTGATTCGGCCATGACAGTGACTGCACATATGAGAACATCATGCTAGACCCATCTGGAATGTATCCAAACTCTTTCCATCCGGCGGATCCAAGGAAAAGCAAGGATTTTTGTCGAAGAGCAAAAGGGTATTCGCGCACCCGACGTCCCACACGATACCATCTCATTGACTTCGGCCTCTCCCGGCTTTATGATCCTGCGAACGGGCCACCACTCGACCAGCCACTGCGTGGCGGCGACAAGTCCGCACCTGAACACCAGGACAGGAAGACCCCGTGTGATCCGTTTCCCACCGACGTGTATTACCTGGGAAACTTGGTTCGAGAAGATTATATGCAGGTCCAGATTCTTTTTTACCAATTTTTTTTGTCTTTCAAAACACTTTCTGACTCTTACGAACCAGAGATATCATGGCCTCGAGTTCATGCAACCTCTTATCGCCGATATGGTCCAAGAAGACCCGACGAAGCGCCCCACTATGGATGAGGTCGTCACTCGTTTTGCTGGGGTCAGAAAAAAGCTCAGTACCTGGAAACTTCGATCTCGAATGCCACGCAACATTGAGGTTTGGCCCGTCACAGCGTGGAGGTCTGTCGCCCATTGGTGCCGGACCATAGGCTATGTTCTCGCTCGCAAAGCACCTATTCCTGATCCTAAATGATTGTTCCAACTCAACGCTTTCACTATTCGTACTTTGTTTTTCTTTCATGTCATGTCTATCCTGTGTCCTTTGCCGTGCAAGAGCATGTTAAGGAGTAGCACTAGACAATATATGTTGAATTTGGTAGTGATCCGACTGAGCGGTCCTGTCCGAATGAGCCAAGGAATGAGCGGTCCAGTACAGTACAGGACTATCCTAACACATGCTTATAATCTACATAATCAATTTTGAATTTGGGAAGCTAATCAAAATTCCGCGGGTTTTTGCCGGTGTCGTCCATCGCAAGGCACCCTCTGTCAAATCTATTTAGAACATGAGTCTTTTTAATTGGCCCACTCATGTAATTTAATAGAAAGGTACTAATGAGGTTCGTTTGCAGTTGCCGTATTCGACACGGGGTTAATGGCTCTTGAGCTTGAGCTTGAGAACTCATCCAAAGCAAGCTATCTTGCAAGCTATCGTTTGCGACTTTAGAGCGACGAACAGCGAAAACGATAAGCAAAGATGCACTCTCGCCAATTATGAAGTCTCTACTTCCGCCCTTCCGGCACACCAATGTCGGTGGCATCGAGACTTGTCAACGGGTGTCATTGCGACCCATTCGCGATGGATCTGGTTATGCATCTGCTTCCGCTCCCCGCCACTTCGGAGGTGTTGTCTTTTCTATTTCGCAGAACTTCTCTTGATGTCTCTCTGCACGGTCTTGAGAAATCAAGCTCTGATCTCCCTAAAGGCGCTGACCCATTCAAAGTTGTCCTCGCTCGCAACGAGCATGTCAAGGGTCTTACGTGGTCGTGTCAGGTAGGGGCGAAGTATTTCAATGCAACTGTAAGAAATCGACGTCGTAGACAGTCACGCGCAGTCGAGCGAATTCGAGTTCAAGTCCGTTACAAAAGCGGCTGGAATCGGCTTGCGGACGATCAAGAGATAAGTTCTAGAAAGAGAAAGTACAAGATATCTACTACTAGGAATTCGGGCTTGTTACTTGCGGCTACGCCGTGATGGCTCTAAGCACTACTGTCGGTAAGGTCGAGTCATCTATCCTACCGCCCACAGGGGTTAAGAACTACGAGCGAGT
Organism: Lactarius tabidus; assembly: GCA_963281015.1. Taxonomy (NCBI): domain Eukaryota; kingdom Fungi; phylum Basidiomycota; class Agaricomycetes; order Russulales; family Russulaceae; genus Lactarius; species Lactarius tabidus. The sequence goes on along the minus strand of OY725475.1, from coordinate 2,469,368 downwards.
CAAATGGAAATCATAGAGTCAAAAAAACGAGTCTGACACGATATGAGTCCGTCGAGGTGGGTTGGCGCGTCATACCAGGAGCGCCACCTATGCCCGAGATACCATGAGCGGAAGCTTAGGAGAGAATAACTCCACCGATCCTTTTACTGATGGACTCAGAAGGGCGCCAAATCTCCAGACTATTTCAGTGTCGCTCATCTCAAGTCGGAAAGCAGGAACGATCTGCGACAAAGCAACCTCTGCATACAAAAAACCAGTCAGCTCTGCAAGATGCCTTTGAAATAGCTCCGGCTTACTTAGTTCTAGTTGTGAAAACTTGAATCCGCTAGGGATAGTTGGGTTAGCCTAGCTCATGTCAAAGAAAGGCAGTCCCATACATGCAAGATCGTGGGCCACCAATGAAGGTCAAACTAATCAGGCTTACTTAGCCATAGACTATTGTCACGAAGGTCTATTTCACTCACGTGTTAGCATATACAGCTTGGATGTTCGCCTTGCCGACGCTCTCGGGAAGTGGTGTCAACCAGCGCTCTGGCTTCCATTCCGCTGCATCGGCCCCCCAAACCGATGGGTCGCGATTAAAATTGAAAATATGGGCGTACACGTTCGTATTTTCCGGTACAATTATCTCATGCATTTCGCGTCCATTGACATCTTGAATGGGGGAAGAAAGTGAGAGGACCACATCACTCCGTGTGCTGCCAGCTAGTAAGTACAAAAGCTCCCGAGATGAGAATGGGCAATTGCGCACGTTCTCATCGCTCCAGGAACCGGCGGGTACCTGTAAAAACTTTCAATACGAACACGGAGAAATCAGCTTGTTAACTTACAGGCGCAGGGTTTCGCGACAAACTGCCTCTAAGTATGGTAAAGCACCGAGCTGATCATGTGTCAGCTCCTCTGAATCATTTTCCTCACAAGCGTCTTTCAGTTCTTGTCTGAGTTTATCTTGGATGTCGGGATGCAGTGCAAGTAAATGTGAAATCCGGGATAGAGCCGACGATGTTGTATCCGTTGCCGCAAGAACAAAGACCCTACAAGAAATGTGCTAGTGTTAGTATCCACATATCTCGAACGCACAGAGACATACGCCATTTGTCCAATCAGTTCATCTTCGCTCAGTCGATCGGCCTCAGATTCCGCCGCACTAGCTCGCACTAGAAATCGCCACGTCAAAGCCGTTTCCGGAAAGTGACGCCGTGTCGTACGTACTGAGAATGCTGAGGATGTCCTTGCCCTCTCCAACTTGCTTGACGGTTTCATCATCTCCTGATTCCAGTAACTTCTTCTTTGTCTCGTAAACACGCCTTGCTTCGGCGTTCAGGGTTTCCGCAAGGTCCAAGAGATGATTCAATTTCGGCCATGGCAACATTCTTCCCACAAACTTCAGAAATTTTGGGTTGAATGTCTTGTAGATATAAGGAAACAGGCTTGCGAGGGCCAAAAGAGAGGACGTAGCCGGTCTAGTAAGAAAGTCAGAACAACGCTGTCTTTCAAGCATTCATTGTACTGACATCCACTCCTTGAGCGCTTTGCAGTATTCGTCGTTTCCACCATCGAAGGTGCGAAAAGAGTGCCCGAGACCTGCCTGTCCTATGACTTCGAGCGAAAACTTGTTCATCCAATCAGCGATGTTGATCTCCTGTGCACCGTTCGCCACAATTGAATCGAGACTTTCGCGAAGCTAAGGAGGTTGAGACCACTGGCTCGTACGGTAAGAGACCGAAAGTACCTGTCTTGCAATGCCATGGAAAATTGGAGTCATATTACGCAAATGAGTGACACTAAATGCGGGGTTTAGCAATTTCCGCTGCCTGCGGTGGTGAGTGCCTAGAAGATGGGCGGTGAAGTCAGTGTATACGCGGAAGTTAGAAACAAAAAAATTCTTACCCGCCGTTCCAAGTAACCCTGGACCAAATGACTGCATGGTAGAGCTTCTAGGATTAACGCGGAGCGCTAGGACTAAGTCGGACAGGAGAACGCTTACTTGAGGACAACGTCTGTTTCTTCGAAGATGGCTGGATCCTTGATAAAAATTTGGTTGCATGCCTTCGGATCTGATACCATGATTTGTACGTCCTGTTATCAGTGATCAAATTAACTATTTGGTCTCGTTGTCAAAGTCTTTGCCACTCGAACTTACCCAAAGGAAACCATAAGTGCGTGATATGGTTCCATATGTACTCTGCACTCCTTCGTGGAACGAAATTGCATAGGGGTTAAAGAAGTCACGCCAATGACCTGCTCATTACTTTCAACACACAGCCACCTTTCTTGAAGTCAAGTCTCACCCCAGATAATAGAGCTGTTTGGCGGCCCAGGAATTTTGTGGAGGTTACGCTGCCTGAACCTGTGCCTAATGATAGTGAAGAGGACCGCACAGGCTGGGGCTACAAGGATAAACAAAGCAAGCTGGCGGAGAACAGACATGTCAAGATATGCAGTCCCACATAGACGCAACCTCCAGGTGGCCTATATAGTGGAATGACATGGTCCGCAACGACGAAGAGGTGATAATTCAAAGGCATAAATGGTGAGATAGTCGCTACGGCCCCGAGTAAAAGGCAGTTCTCCCCTCGAAGCAAGGATGTATACAAGCCAAGACTGTGAATCTGCCAGTGAGCGGTGGTGTCCATTGCTGTTCGAGGAATGTTCAGACCATTCCTGCGGGAAACAGAACTCATCATGAGAAGATAGAGGTCATGCATGAATAGCTCGTGAATCGAAAAGAATAGACTCTCTTATGACCCGACTCGGCGGCTGAACAATCTAACTGTAGTGAGCAGAGTGCCGAACCATGTGAAAAATATCCCTCGGTCACAGCGAAAGTGAAAATGACAAACATCATACCCAGATCATACCTGGAAGTACAGTTGTGATGCTGGGGAATGGAAACGACTGAGAAGCGCTCGTATATGCACATGCACGTGGAACGTGGACCCATCAAGCTCAAGTCTTGCCAGTGGGCCACTGGCAGCCCTAGAATCACTCACAACTTGCATTTCCACCAAGTCCAATGTAAGCGTACCTCCGAATCGAAAACCATGCACTCATGAGCGGAGATCGCAGTACTGTCAGTGCTTGGGACGTTGGTCACCTCGTAGTGGCCATGTTTTTCAGGTGTTTAACACGGCGGCCATCTCCTTCTGTTCAATTGACATCCTTCCATAACTCTGGTCTACTTACCACGCCTCCAACTCAAGAACCGGCATTATTTATATCCCTTCAGGGACTCTCTGACTTGGATGTTCATCTTTATACCCGAGTTATTTGTCACATGCTTTCCCACCAGGGTACGGACAACTGGGGTCTACTCGTTGTTGGGGTGCAATGCGACGTCGCTTCTCTTGCATGCAAGGCTATTCTGCACCCCGAGCGCCTAGCCTAGTTATGCATCTGCATCCACAGCCCCCCAACTTCGGGGCTGTGGTAAATCCGGGCGGTATTTCGGCATCGCTATGATGGAGACTACTATATAGGGTTGATATGCATCTATTCCCCTCAGTCGTTTTCACTTTTATATTTGGTTTTCAGCTAATACAGTATATAACGACTTCTTCTTTTGAAACATTTTCCTCTGAAGAGGCACAGTTATGGTGTGAACAGGCTAATAAAGGCGAGCAGTCTCTGTACATAATCAGTACTTACCACGTTTCAGTCATTGTAAATCTCGTTCATCTCATAATGGGAAGGTTTTGAGAGAACGACTCAATTTACCCCTTCACCATTGGTGTCAAAAGGACTCCCAATCTCCAAAATACTTCGGCTTCGGTTGCTGCAAGTTGGAAAGCAGTATTTGCGACGGTTCAACGTTCAACCTCTGCACACAGAAGACCAGTCAGATCTGCAAGACGCCCTCGCGTAACATAATGTCTTACTTCCTTCTAGCTGTGAAAACTTGGATCAGCTACGTGTCGGGTCAGCAAGATCATTTCAGTAAGGCAGCGCCAGGACCGCCAATGAATGTTATACTTACCGAGCTAGTTGCAATGGAGCGCTGTTATCGCGAGCATGGATTCCACTTACGTATTAGCATATATCCACAACACTCTCATGAAGTGGTGCAGACAACATCGGGAAAACCCCTCCCCGTAAATCCCGTTTTAATTAGCACTAACGCATTAAAAGCGCTAAAAAATTGTAAATAGCTGAGAGCGCCCGTTTAATGGACGGCGCTTCAAGGATCTATTAAGTTTATGCTAAGCTTTCGTCGATCGCATTCAAATTTTGGTACATGTGTCTATCGAGGAATGGATTGATGTAGAAGGTCCGGCATTTCTCTAGCACGGTTGAGCTCCGCCACTCCTGGGGAATGACAGGTCCGAAAGCTGGGGACAGCTGCACGCTCCTGCATACCTCTGCTAGAGGTATGACGCTTGCTACTCGACGATCGTTGCGATAACTCCTGGATATCCGGTACATCCCGTGGCTTTCATCAGTCATAGAGGGGGGTGAAAACCACTCTACGTATGCCAAGTGTACGGGAGGAGCTGGACGCGAGCTGAGAAATATCGAGGAGAGCGCCGAATTCGGAAGTTGGAACACGACCCGGATTTGAACCACACGAATTGTGCTTCCATTCTTCACCAATGCCGTGTCGAATCGTCCTGGATTAGTGTGCCCCCGACGGCTGTGAACCTCTGGTCGGATGTGTATGGCATCAACGATTTTCGCGTCTGGATCTTCGGGATTTGAGAACTTGATCTTATGAAACACAGAAACCTTTCGGAATGGAAGCAGAGTGTTGTTAGCGCGCCGTCGAGCCACACCAGTAGATAATCCAGGGTAGTTGTGTTGAACAATAAAGTCTGCAAGCGCATCTTGAAAGTCGATAGCACCATATCTGTGGAAAAGGTGTTCAAAGCTTACTCCCTTTTCCGATGGGTGGATTGTCAAAATGGGTCGTAGCATCAGATCCGGACGGGGATATGCCAACGGAGATCTCGGTAATACAGAGTGTCCGCTTTCGCACCAGTTGAGAAATTCCGCGTGGTGGTTGATCGTCTCTTGGCGCTCCATCCATGTAGTCATTTGCTTGGTCTCGTCTTTGAAATTGGAGGCACGGAAACCCTTCTTGGCGCACTCGATGTGAAGGCGTTCTGACTGCTCAGTATTGTAGTTGTCTGCAGCACCGAAAAGTGCGATGGATCTGGTGTAATGGATGAGGCTATGGAGTTTGGGAATGATGAAGCCTCGTCGGACTTCAAGCTCGATAAGAATGTCTTTGTTCTCATGAAATCGGCACAGGGCAGCGTCCATTGCTTTGAGACTTTCTGTGGTCTGCACTGGGTACTGGGAAATGTAGATAAAATCGAGGAGTGCCCGCACAACGCGGGCCAAGCGTGCTGAGGACTGACCACCTGGAAGAGTTAGATCCACGACAACCCCAAGTAAGACACGACACATGTGTTTGTGCTCTTGACCCGTGACCCTTGACAGCCATGTGAAACCACTATGGAAGTGCCGGGCGTTGTGATTCGGCGGTAGGCGGCTGCATCGTGTGTCGATCTGGTCAGAATCAATGTCAGCTAGACACTCGACCATGTGCTTCAGGATGCCTTGGTGAAGTTGATGTAAGATATCTGGGGTGATTGAAACGAATATATTGGTGAACGGAAGACGGTCCCAGAAGGGATGGTAAGTAGGCTTGAGACTAGCGTTGCGACATGCCGCGTGAAAGGCTGTTGGATCGCCATCTGACAAAGCAAAGACCTTGACTGCTTCCCCGAAGTCGCGTAAAGGAAATCTTGTATTGTTTCCAAGTTCATCCGTCGGGACCAAGCACTTGGGGCACCTCCAATTTGAAGTGCATGTGACAAGTGATTGTTCTGGGTAGTCGCCGACAAACGTTGCGAAGACAGGATGGCAGCGGTACCAAATCCCATCACCGGTGGCCATCGCGATACCTGTCTCGCCATAAGATTCAATGGGGGAGAGAACTTTTCGCATGCATGAATGAAAAATGTTCGCAAGCGCTCGGCGCCGCGCCGCCTTATTTTTGATCTGCTTGAGCCGTGCAGTTGGAATGTACCCCATCAGCATTTGTGCCTGCTGAGTTGGTTTGTTGCGAATAGCTTTGGGAATGTTGCCTATCGTCATGTAGATAGGATAGGCACTCTTGGATCGAAACAGAGTGAGCTGGGTCTTGTCTGAGGAGATGACAATTGGAATTACTGTCGCGCCCGGCTTGCGAGACTCCAGGGATTGCTGAGGTTAATGTGAGTATCTTGGGAGTGCGCAGGTCGCTATTGTACGTACCTGCACCGACCACCACCATTTTCCGGTGTACATTTCACTGAACACCTGTACCGTATGACCTGCATCGTGATAATGACGTTCCGGCGCAAATATGAGGTCCTTCGAAAATCTTGGATCCCCAAAGAGCGTGCGGAGGCAGGGAACGACTTCTCGAAAGTGGAAGTCATAGGACTCCCCACCGATACAGACCTCCTCGCACTTGAACTTTGGTCGGCCGGGCATCTCTTCATCGATGATGCGGTTGAGCTCCTTGCTGTTGCGGTATGAGAGTCCTAAGCTCTCAACCACCTATCACAACCCACTATTAGCCATCAAATCAGTCCGCGTGGTCAGCTACTTACACCATTGATTCCGAGCAGTTCAGTTACTGCAGTTGAAGATGGCCCCCGGTTCTTTGCCCATCGGGCAAATTCCCAATCGCGCTGCGACTGAAATGGGTACCAAATGTGCCCTTGTCCTAGATTGTCATGCAACGCCTCGTATCCTGGCACGCTCTCACCCATGTTGGGAATGGGGGTTCCAGCCGCTCCTGAGGGAAATCGCTCGACAAAGGGCATCCCGCCTTGTTGGGCGCGATTGGGCGCTTCAGCACACATCGCCGTGCCGGCATCGAATTCCCTGTCATTGGGGTTCGGGTCAATGACCATGTGGTCACCATCACCTCCGTCTATGTCAAATGCATGATCAAATTCACCCCCGTCTAAAAAATAGTGTCAATTTACTAGCATGGCCGAGCTGGCAGAGACACTCACTTGGATTGCCATCCTCTGGGTCAGGGACGCCTGGGCGGTGATATGATACAGAGCGATCCAGACGGCGATCGTAGATCCTGCGACAGAGAGGGCGTTTTGTCATGCTAAGGTGGCGCGCGTATCCGGCATGAGTGAAACGGCGATTGCAGCCAGCACATGTAAGAGAGCTCATAGGAAATGAAAAATAGTGTGATTTGGAATGTTATGGAAAGTGATAATGACAGAGCGGCTACGTCGTGGTTGGGGTACAAGTCAATGACCCTGTAAACAAAACTAAGCGTGCTAATATATATATAAGACGTGGAACACACCTGGATAAATTCCCCATTCAACTCATCGTCCCTCATTTTATCTTCCCACTTCTCTCTTCCCAACATACTCTCTGGTCGTCGTCTTGCCAAACAAGCATGGCACCTCGCACGCGGAGGCAGCGCGCTACAGACACAGGTCCGGTGGCCACGATTCCTGATAGCTCAACACACACAGTGAGGTCAAAAAAGAAGGGAAAGAGTACCAAGACGCACCGTACATTGCCTAAGATAGTGATCAAGAAGCCGCGTACGCCAGTGCTAGCAGACTCAGAGGGTAAGTTTGTTACCATTGCGAACTCAACGTGATATGACCACTTACACATATTTTAGTCTCCGGAAAGCACCCTTTGTCTCCTGAAGAGGGCCCGACCATCAGAACGGAGAGGGGCGCGAAGTCAGGCTTCCCAAAACCTACAAAGCGCATTAAATCAGGTCGTGAGTTTTTTTTTTTCATATGGGTGGAATTACTTACATCTAACAATGTTGAGTTCTAGGTTTTGAAGAAACCCATCCTCCGGGTCTTGAGCTTCTGCCGACGGATGATGAAGCGGAAACCACTAGCCAGGTCGTGAGTGGCTTTGTTGCGCCAGGCAATGTCCCACCAAACCGTGGGAGAAAGCTGAAGCGAAGTGCGTGACATGTTTGGCTCAATCAACTCCGACTCTGATGCAAAGTTCAACTTCGACTTTTTTCGCAGCAGAGACACTTATCCAGGAGGACGACGACGACAACTCTTCCTTAGACAACCACTGTTCTCATTCCAGTGGATCAGATGGCTCAGATGACTCGCATCCCGAGGTTTCCGAAGACGATGAACTGGATGCTATAGCTGAGTTCATACCGACGTCCAAAATGGCTGAGAAGATGGCGCTAGAGGTGAGTATTTCTCGACTTCCCGGTATAAGTCGTGACTTAAGGGTGTCATTTAGAGACCTTCTTGGCCGACAACTACCACAGAAGACAGCGTGCAGCATCAAACCGCTCCCAGCAGCGTGCCACTGCCGTCCACGCTCTCAAGCGGAGAAGATATTGATGTAGAATTCGAGCATGATCAAGAAGCAAACCTGGAGTTCACAGGTAAGTCTGGGTGTAATTTTGTGCATGCTATATACGTGCGTTAATGTGTTCATGTAGGTGCTGCGTTTGAGGGTCGACAAATGACCCACGTGCATGCCAAGCATCCTCAAGACGATATCTCGGATTTCTCAGGTACCACTCAATTACTTATTCTATGCACAATATTTACCATACGGGTTGATGTGTTGATGTAGACACCATTTCCGAGGGTCTACAAGTGGCACGTGTTTGCCCCAAGGGCTATGTCAAGGGTCAACGAGCTGCACATGCCGCGGCACGTTCAGAGCGCCAGCCAGTTTCTACACTGGTCTCTACAGGTACGTTTCCTGTATCTATTGGCTCAATAGTACTCACATTGTACATTGAGATTCAGATACAGGCGACACTCTCGGAAATCAGCAAAGCGCATACCGTGCCTCTTCCCAGGGTTATCGAGGCGCACATGCACCTTCCAGCCGTCAGCAAAGTGCATGCGTCCCTTCCAGCCGTCAGCAAGGTGCACGCATCCCTTCCAGCCGTCAGCAAGGTGCACGCGTCCCTTCCAGCCATCAGCAAGGTGCACGCGTCCCTTCCAAAGGTCAACGAAGCGCAAATATACCTTCCGAGGATTCTCAAGTTTCTGCCTCGGGATTCACGTGTGCGCAGGGTTCTCAAGCCACCTCCTCAGGATTCAAAAGTGAGCCAGCATACTAGTATGCCACCGCGCCTACATTCTATGCTAACATAACAAAACAGCTACTACGCCAGCAATATCTGATGACCGTGTTCGCCCAAGAAACACCAAAGTCCCGCAATTATGGCCCAAGGATACTGACCTATGTCTCAACGCTTCGGGGAACATCAAGCTCACAGACCAGACGTCAATTGTCCGAGCAACGATTACGAAGGCGTTTGGCTTTTTGCATGCCTCAATCGTGTTGGAAAACTCATACCCGGACGCCTTACTCACAAGCAAGTTTATTCAGGACGCACTTAGTACAGCAGCCCTCCATGTTCCTGATGCAGAGGATGTACATGTCCGCATCCTCAAAGACCATCCTTACTTCGTGAAGATGTCCATCCTTGTAAGTTGTCTCTGTTCGCCCTTGAAATCAACTAAGATAAATTTAGCCCCGTGCACGGATCAGTATCTTTCGCTCAGAGGTCAAGGAGCGCTGCGTGGCAGCCATTGCACTCTTACTTGGCGCCCATGAGTCAGCGACAGTGATTTCGGAACTCGTACTGAAGCTACGAACAGATTTTAATTACATTTTTCCGAGGCGTTTGAATAATGCAAACGTGAGTCAACAACATGCCCAAAGCTGGGTTTACTAATGATCCACTTATAGAACAATGTTCTTATCGGTGTACCAAATATCAGTCGGCCATACCGTAGCTCTATCATCATCTCAGTCATCCGAGATCTTTTCTTTTCGGGAAATACTCCCTTTGTTGTACAGCACCAAGCTCTGTTCCCATCTCGTGAGGGAACCAGTGGGGATGTAATTTGGGAGGTTCCAAAGGCAATGGTCGCCTTAGTATCAACGGCGGTAGGTTTTTCCCTCTGCTTGACATTTATTTTCTAATTATATTCGGAATTACCCTAGTTCTATGCTGCCCTCCATGAATGGGAATCGGGCGAGCGAAAGCCACACGACTTCACAGCAAATGCCTTCATGGAGGCCTACGGTACACATATCTCCTCATTGGACAGTATCGAAACCAAGCGCAATACATCCTACCATAGCATGATGGCGGAAATATACCAGCTTGCAGTGTAAGTTCCCATTTTCAGACTCTCACCTAATTTCGCTGATTATTCTCAGCAATGGCAAATTGAGGATGGACCAAACCTCTTCCGTCCCTTCACTTGATCTTAGTGTGCTAGAGGATTGAGTACACACAACAACAACCGTTTGTAATTGCTCTTTTGCTTTTACTTGTCATGATGTGGATATTGATTACTGTGCAGACTGATACCCAAGAAATTGGCTGCCGGTGTCTTATCTACATTCGTTTAGTCACTTCTTACCGCTCGTTTAACATACATTAGCTATGATTTTGGACCAAATGACCAGAAAATTTAATGTTTCTGAATGATCAATTACTCAAAATTTAAGGTGTTTGCGGATTAGCAAGAACTGAAGTGAAATTTATTCTTAATTATCGGGGGGGATAGTTAAAACCGAAAATGGGCGCTTAGGTGATAATTCGAGTTAATTTCTATTCATCTGCGCTAATTTACAGTGGGGGTTTTTCCCGATGAAACGCTCTGGTTACCATTCGGTCGCATCAGTCCCCCAGACCAATGGTCACAATTTAAATTATAGATCTGGACGGTATAGAGATTTTGCGCCCATCGACATCATGAATGGGAGAGGTAGCGGAAGGATGGCATCGCTTCGTGTGCTGCAAGTCAGTAAGTACGATAGACTGTAAGACGGGACTGATCCAACGCATACCTTATTATTACTCCAGGGGTCGGTACGTACCTGTGGCAACTTTGAATATGAACCCGGAGAAACACTAACAAGACTGTCAACCTACACGCGTAGATTTTCGTGACACACCTCCTCTAAAGAAACGAGTTAATCATGTGGCAGCACCTCATTGTCCTCTTTCGGCTCTTATCTGAGTTTGTCCCGGATGTCAAGATGTGGTGCAAGTAGATGTAGAATCCTGGATAAAGCTGAGATGCCGTATCTGTTCCTGCAAAAATACAGCCAAATGATCGTACCGAAAGAATACCCAAGACCGTCTTGCTCAATGACTGCGTTAACTCACCCGTCTCAGCAGTGTTGATCTCCTGTGCGCCGTTCGCCACGATTGACCCGAGATTCTCACGATGCCTAGGAGATTGAGACTCGCCGATTCGTACAGCAAGAGACCGAAGGTACCTGTCTTGCAATGCGAAATTAAAGTCATATTAGGCAGATGAACGAAGCTGAACGCGTAATATAGCAATTTCATTGCCTCCGGTGGTGTGCGCCTAGCTCGGTGACATCGTCAGTGCATACGAAGGATCCGCATACATTTTTGCCGACCCGACACGGAAAGGACCGCTGGACCAAATGCTGGCATGTTCGGGCTTCTTGAGTTAAACCTCAGCACCAGGAGTTGCTCGGAGAGAATAAACCTACTTTAGGAAGGCATCGTTAAATGGAAAGCGGCGAGATCCTTGACAGAAATGTTGTTGCATGCCATCGGCAGATAGCATTTGTTGTATGTCCTGTCTCAGGTTATTACATCGATGATCAAGGGCACGTAGCCAAAAAGTCTTTGCAAGTCGGACATATACCCAAAAAACCGTGGACGCGTGCCACGGCCCCCTATGCCCTGTATAGTCCTTCATAGAAGGCAAGGGCACATGGGTTGTACAAGTAACACCGATGACTTGCTCATTAGTCTGGACATGCGCCCCGCTTTTCTGTAAACCATTAATTTTACGTCAGAAAATAGAGGGAGTTGATAGCCCCAGAATTTTGTGGAGGCGTCGCTGCCTGAACTGATGCCTAAGCATAGTAAAGAATGCCGTGCGAACCGGGACTACAATCACACACGCAGCAAGTCCCAAGTGGAGAGCAGACATGCCAAGACGCAGAGACTATGCAGCGCTACATTGATGTGACTTCCATGAGGTCTATATAGTGGAATGACATTGTGGGCGGCTCGGGATGAATGTCAGATTTCGCTACGGCCCCGACTCGGACTCGAAGTAACACATGTGAAGAAACTGGGCAGCGGAGTCCATTGCTGTGTTCTCATGCGACTCGATAACAGCTTATCACAGATAAATATTTGATAATATACTGACACGTCGACGTTGCATCATTGACTGAAACGAGACTTATCCAACGGCCATGCCAAAGGCCTACCCACTCCCTACTGACCTCTCTCCGGCGACTGTCGCGAACACAGCTTCGCTGGTCCGAACAGTTGCTTTTCTTCTTATCTCTGGTGCTGCTATTGCATCACGTTTGTTCGCTGTCATCAACTTTGAAAGTATTATACACGAGTTGTAAGTCAATCACCTCCTTCACAACACTACTCCTGACCCACCTTCGTACCTCAGCGACCCATGGTTTAATTAGTGAGTCCGTTTCTCAGAGCGCTGGGAATACGACACTCAACCCAAGTCAGTCGCGCCACCAGGGTTCTCGCCTCCAAGGGATTCTACGTACGTCTCGTTTCGGTCTCGTGTTGAGTTGGCTCGCTGACACCTGTGCAGGAATTCTGGAACTGGTTTGACCCCACGGCATGGTACCCATTGGGCCGAGTTGTCGGCGGCACGATATATCCTGGTCTTATGGCAACCAGTGGCGTCATCTACAACGCTTTGCATGCTCTTCACCTCCCTGTCGACATACGGAATGTCTGCGTTCTCCTCGCTCCGGGCTTCAGTGCCCTTACAGCCTGGGCAACCTATATGTGAGCTCAGGTCCATTAGCCTAGTTTACACGTACTCACTCGTTCTATTACAGGTTCACGAAGGAGATGAAAGATGAGAGTGCCGGCCTTCTGGCCGCCGCTTTCATTGGTATTGTTCCCGGGTACATATCCCGTTCCGTCGCAGGATCATACGACAACGAAGCCATCGCCATTTTTCTCCTCATGTTCACCTTCTTCCTCTGGATCAAAGCTATGAAGCAAGGCAGCGCACTGTACGGCACACTTGCTGCCGTTTTCTATTTCTACATGGTTGCAGCATGGGGTAAATCCCTCTAATTTGGTACAGAGGACCACGGCTCACGTACGGTTCGCAGGTGGCTACGCATTCATCACGAACATGATCCCGTTGCACGCTCTCGCCCTCACATTGATGGGCCGTTACACAAACCGTCTTTATGTGGCCTACTCGTCATGGTATGCTATTGGCACATTGTCGAGCATGCAGGTACCCTTCGTTGGGTTCCAGCCCGTCCGTACCAGTGAACATATGGGTGCTCTAGGTATGTCCTAGTATCGTTTAACACGCGATGTCAATTAATCCCTCTTCAGGTGTTTTCGGTCTTTTGCAGATTGTTGCGTTCGTAGAGCTTGTTCGGTCTCACGTATCTTCCAAGCAGTTCCAGCAGCTCTTATTTGCCGGCGTAGTCGCAGCTGGTCTCCTCGGTACACTGGCCATCGTTGGACTCACGTATAAAGGGTGGATCGCACCGTGGACCGGACGATTTTATTCTTTGTGGGACACTGGATATGCCAAAAAGTTGGTGATGAGCCCCGTATAACTGAATATCTCTGATAACCTTTTCAACAGGTACATTCCAATCATCGCTTCCGTCTCTGAGCATCAGCCCACTGCGTGGCCATCCTTTTTCATGGACCTCCATTTCCTCATATTCCTCTTCCCGGCCGGCGTTGTCCTGTGTTTCAAACAACTACGCGATGAGCACGTATTCGTGATCATCTACGCCCTTGTTGCGAGCTACTTCGCTGGCGTGATGGTACGGTTGATGCTCACGCTCACGCCGATCGTGTGTGTATCCGCAGCAGTCGCTCTCTCCAGCGTCTTTGACACATACATCGACCCAATGGAGCCGGAGGTGTCGGGCGGTGATAAGGCAGACGAATCAAAGAAGGACAAACCGACTGCGTCTTCTGCATCAGGCGCGTCCGTGGCGGAACTTCTAACGGAGATGGTGACATCGGGCTCCTCCGCCGCAAAGAAAGCCAAGCCCGCGCAACGAGGGATCTTTGGCCTCGATACGCGCGCTGCTGTTATCGTGAATGCGATGGCGATGTTAACATTTTTTGTTTTGCACTGTACTTGGGTGACGTCCATGGCCTACTCGTCGCCCAGCGTCGTGCTCGCATCGCACAATCAAGATGGGTTGCAGCTTATTGACGACTTCCGGGAGGCGTACTATTGGCTCCGCCAAAACACACCGAAGGACGCAGTCGTCATGAGTTGGTGGGATTACGGTTATCAGATTGCTGGCATGGCGGACCGTCCCACGCTCGTCGACAATAATACGTGGAACAACAGTGAGTGGCTCAATGTCGTGTCTGTGTACGTCGAATCTGAAGCCCTCTCACAGCTCACATCGCGACGGTGGGCAAGGCGATGTCCAGTTCTGAGGAGGTCGCGTATCCCATCCTTCGAAAACACGATGTCGACTACGTGCTCGTCATCTTTGGTGGCGTGATCGGCTACTCTGGCGATGACATCAACAAATTCCTTTGGATGGTGCGCATTGCGCAGGGTGTCTGGCCCGACGAAATCCAGGAACCGCGTTACTTTACCCCTCAGGGTGACTATCGTGTCGATGAGCAAGCATCGCCTACTATGAAAAATAGTTTAATGTATAAGATGTCATATTACCGGTACGTCAGCAACGTTTGGGAAAAGACCAGGGCTGATGATTGATTATTTAGGTTCGCGGAGCTCTTTGGTAATGGGAATGCACAGGACCGTGTTCGTGGGCAGAAGATCCCCAGCCCAGGACCCACCCTGGATTATCTGGGTGAGTCTTGCACTTTCACATTTGCACAGGAATGGCATGTCCTGACTAGTGACGCAGACGAAGCGTTCACGTCGGAGAACTGGATCGTAAGTCTCGTTTCTCATGATACTCTTGCTTTTTATTCAAAAAATATTACAGGTTCGCATCTATCAGGTGAAGAAAGAAGATCCCCTTGGACGGGACTTGAAAAGTGCGAATGCGTTTGATCAGGGAAAGAAGCGTAAGCGGACGCGTCCACCTGTCCGCAGACGTACACTCGCATAGACGTTCGTTTGTAACTTATACGTAGATTGATTGGTAATCAGTTCCACGTGACTAAACGCGCGTATCACGTAATAGAGATGGCAGCGTGGCCATTTAGCGCGGCGCGTCTTAGCTTAGCGTTGTTGGGTGGATAACATGTCCACCACGGACCCTCAGCCGGGACAGATATCTCAGGTCGTCTTCTCCATCGTCTCCAAAGGCAGAGAGAACAAATCTCTTAGGTTCGTTTCTGTTCTATACGTCACCCCGTCGATGCCATACCGTCCATAGCTCCCTCACACCACGCCTCGTGCGCTCCGAGGTCGAAACTGTGCTGGGACTCCCTAAGAATACACTGGATGCGCCAAAATACAAAGAGATTGTCAAGCACGCAATTAACGATGCCATGGTATGTGCTCCGACAACGCGCTGACCAAGCAATGTCATCCTCATATTGCTCCAGCAATCCAAGCAGACCCCAGGAGCAAGTGCGAGCAAAGAGAGGAAGAGGGTGGAAACTGGTTCGGCACGAAAGGCTAGCGAAAGTGGACGTTCGTCGCTGTCCAAGTCTGCCAAGTCAAAGGTGTGCACCGAGAAGAGTTCAATCGAATCTACATATCCATCATTTCTGTTTCCAGGAAGTTATCTCGGACTCTGACTCTGCAGCTGAACCCACTTCATCCCCCTCGCGAAGTAACGTGAAGTCGAAGATAAGTGCGAACGCCGATGAGGTGCTGTACACGCCCACTTAATGATCCGCCCTGCGTGCGCTCCCTCCATCAACTTACCGATCAACTCTACAGAAGAGCAAAGCTGTTCGTCCTAATTCGAAACCAAAGCCATCCAAGACCGTTTCTGCACCTGCAAAGCCCAGTTCGCCGGATGCCAAGGCCGCACAGACAGGACCGAAGCGCAAACGCGCGTCTGCACCCATAGTCCAGGTCCACAACTTACTAACCCATTCTAGGCGCCACTGATTTCCTCGTAGAGCGACGCTGACCCAGAATTTTCTGACGCGAAACGGAAGGTCTCTTCTTCGTCTCGCAAAATACCAGATGCCAATAAGGTATGCATATTGCCATCCCTTTGCAAAAGCTATTTGAAGTATTGATCGCCTTGCTTCGTGTGTGAAAGAGCGACTCAGAGGTATCGTCACTGGTAGACGAACCTATAAAGAAGAAAAATCGGAGGAAATCTGCGGTTCGTCTTCTGGTACCGTTTTGTTTGACGCCTGAAGTCTCATTACCTAGTTCAGAGCTCTGAAACTGGGAAGTCCAAGGCAAAAACCACGCGTGCCAAGAAACCCGCCGAGCCTCTTTCTAAGGAAGAAGAAACAATCAAGGAACTGAAGGTCGCCGAGTATCTTTATTGGGCTCGTGCAAATCTCTTACTATTTTAACTCGTACAGGCCCTTGTAAGGACGTGCGGTGTGCACAAGATATGGTCCAAAGAGCTCAACGGCCTCGATCTCAATTCCCAAATCACACACATCCGCAAGATACTCACCGATCTCGGTATGAAAGGTCGGATGAGTATGGAACAAGCCATAAGGATCCGTGATCGACGTGAGTTCGCGCAAGAGCTGGGTACGTAACACATCTCCCGAGAGGCCAGGATGCCCATGGTTGCTTGCCTAGATGACGTTCAGAAGTTCGGGAATGCCATAGCAGCCGGGAAGCCGTTTGATTCGCAGGGCACTAGCAGGCGCGTGTCCAAGAGGGGTGGCGATAAAGACGATAATCCCGACGAAGCCTCGGATCAGGAAAGTGAGAGTGTCTCCGACCATCAGCGACCCGTCGTCGTAAGTGACCTGGTCCTTGCTCCCATATTGATCTGATTGAAACGTTAGAACAACGCGCGGAGGAGTATCATGGCTTTCCTTCAGGACCAGAGCTCGGACGACGACTGATTCGTGTATCCGCTTCGCTGCATTATGCTGTGATCACGATACCCCTCGTGCTACACCTGTTCGCCAATCTGTTATCATGAGTGACGTCATGTAAGTTACGATCGAATCGGCTACCAATGCCAACTCAGAGGTCCTCGGAGTACGTCACAGTAGTCCTCTGCGCAGTGTAGCTTGCACTTTCTCAAAAATACCTTTTTTCCGCCTAGTCATTGCTAACTATTTATTGCGGTTCGGATTAGTACATGCCTTAATGCACCCTTGCTTTCTTATAGTGTCTTCGGTATTCTGCTCAATGGTCCCTGATCAGCTCTTTTGACCTCTCGATCTTTCATGATGCTATCGCTCGATATCACTGCAATAGAGGGAGGTGGTTCGAAAATCGTACAGCGCCTCTAATACCTATGAATCCACTACTACTACAAAGTTAACCCCGATGGAGGCCCTCAGAACAACGTCGCGTGGCACGCATACATATATATGATATTGAACGAAAAGAGAAAACTAATTTTGTAATTAGATGGGGTGAAGCAAGGACAAGTTTGCGACAAAGTTCAGAGGGTCGACGCGATAGTCGTCGGGCTCTGTGATCACCGGAAAGAAGAGGCTGTCTTGGAATACGAGCGTCACCGGATTTTGCACGTCGTACTGCGGCCATGGGAGCTGGAGGTTGCCGTTCGGATCCAAGTTATGGGTGAAGTAGATGAAGTAGTCAGTCAGTTCTTGAAGGCCGAATATATTCGGAAGGTCTGTCCCGTGGGCCTTGGAGAGGGCGGCACCCATTATAAGTTTTTTTGAAATTCACTGCAAGAGTGTGAGCTTACCGCTCCAATAAAGGGTGTACTCTTGCCGCGCTTATGAACTGGGTGTGTGCGTTGGTAATCGGACGATTTGAAAGGTTCCACAAAGCACTAGACTTACTGTAAGACCAACTGTTCTGCTTGCTGGATCGATATTTCAAGAAAAAGCGACGTGGGCTGTGGAAGACTATATCTCCCTGGATGGCCGCGATTCGCTTATACTGTGGGCCTGACCAACTTCAAAACACGAGGCAGATGGGAGAAGACAAAGAAGGCGCACTAAGAATATTCCTGGTCCCAGTACCGAATGGGCATCCGGCTGATTGGTCGTCTGGATAATATTGCAAGAGGAGATCGGTTTGCGCATCTGTAGCAGCTGGCATCATAAACGACTTCATATATGCCGCAACTCCTTTCGTGTCGCTGCCATCAGTTGACTTTTATTAGCAGCCGAATGATAGATATAAAGGAAGGCATGGATGGGAACATACGTGATGTTCAGAGATGCCATCGAGAACAACGAACCCTCGTCGTCGCAATTTCCTGTTAAAAACATGAGTGTTTCACGCCACGGAGGACATACGGTAATGGCGTGCCTGTGATTATTGGTACATTCGCGACGTGACCACGCAAAACAGCATATTGTGGTGGCTCAGTCAAGAAATTGCCATCAGCGCGAGGCATCCAGGACAATGCAAGGCCCTGCAAGGTTCGACTGATGAGTTGCATATTTCACTGGCGCTGAGGAGGCATGGCATACCTGATAGGCGAAGAAGTTGGGCGAGATATCCATAGCATACTTGAACCTTTGATACGGAATGCTACGAAGGCATTCCAGGGTGTCAGGGCTATTGTCACAAGCCGCATTCTTCACGAAGGTGTCGTAAATTTCTTGGGCGGTGGGACTGTCGATGTCCCCGACAGGAATGGGGCCACCCGACTGCATGATCGCGCCCCGGAACAAGCCTTCATGATCACCATTATTGACTAGCATGTGCAGAGCTACCGAAATGGCGCCGGCGCTTTCCCCCGTTCTGGAAGAAGAGGATACTAGTGAGGGACAAAGAAAATTGTATATTCAGAGGCCATGGGCTTACATTGTCACTTTGGAAGGATCACCACCAAATGCCGTGATATATTTCTGGACCCATCTTAACGCGAGACGCTCTAAACGGTAAATTTATTATCAACCAAACAAAAAATGCTAGTGGGCGAGCTCACGATCCTGAAGACCAAGGTTTCCTATTTTCGCCGCCTTGACCTCTTTCCCGGGCAAGAACCCAAGTGCTGCGAAGAAAGTACAAGGCATTTAAGAAGGTGTTGGGAAGTATAAAAGTCGCTCCCAGCCTACCTGACACGCTGGCATGCGCATGGAATTTCTGATCAGCTGCATATGGCATAGATACTTACTACTCACCGATAGTTCATGCTCACAAAGATAACTGGTTGCCCAATACTCACGGATCGTCCAACAATAAGCTTGCCATCGTAACTTACCGACATGGTGATGAAAGCTAGCCACAGAGAAAGAGAAAGAGCTCATACATAGCTGTCCCACCTATCTCAAAACCACCACCGAAGAGCCACTATAGCGACGTACTGATGAGCGGATATCAGATTGAAGTGCCCGCGCTGATGCTTACGACAAGTACTGGAAGATTCGATGTCGGCGTGGCGTTCTCGGGTGTGAAAACATTAACGGTCAGGCCTTGTGATGAAAAGGTGCTCAGCACAAATCAGCGACGTAGGAAGATGGCGCCTCACAGTCTTCGCTATCAGTCGTCACGTCCTCATACATGGAGGCGACGATGTTGCTTATATCTTTCTCCAATTGCGAATTGAGTCCTTGAGGAAGGATTAGTCGCTGTTGCGGGCACGACGGCCCAAATTTATGGACATCGTAATGGCCTCCGTAGGGCGGCAGGGGTTCGGGGGGACGCAACCGCCGATCCCACGTGCTAAATATGCATGCCTGTTGGCCTACTGTCGTCACAGGGTGAAGGGTACATCCGGACTTACGGGGGTTTCGCGTAGGGAACCCCCAAGAAATAGGCTGCTCGACCGCCACAGACTCCAGCGAACGTTGCATTGTCAAGATAGGCTAGCGGGGGGAGACTGGCGCCTTGGCAGAATCCAGCCCGCGCGGCGGGTTCGTCGAATCCTTGTACCGTCAACGGCCTAACTGGGTTTGCGAGGACGAAGGCCGCTTGGTTTGCGAAGAGGGCGAAGAAGGCTAGGGCGAAGCGAATGGTGTGCATGTCGAGCACACGCTTGGGCGGGAAGAGACTTGATAAAGATCAGGATATGGCACTCAAAGCGGGGGTGGTTTTATGTGTGGATGTTTCACACAGCTTTTGAGCGTTGCGCGCCGATCGCCCGCGGCCATATGATAACAACATCTTGATAGTTTCAGGAGGAATAGAGCCCTTCATAGAGCCTTGCGAGGCATCACCGGATTGTATGGCGTGTCCCTGTCCCTGAGGCAAACAGATAGAGAGCAGATAGAGAGCAATATGCAACTGTCGAATCTGGACAGTCTTGCCTCCTCGTGATCAAGCAAGTGATTGGAATAGTACCTTCCTTCGGAAAGGCAAGACCGGATGTCCGAAAAGGGAACAGTTCCAGATTCCAGATTAAGCGCACATATCTGCCCTTGTATCAGGTGCGCAGCGCTCTCAAAATAAGGTAAGTAGGCCGATTTCTGTCAAGGGTCCGAGTTCTACGGAGTCCCAGTCTGACAGCACCATGGTGCGTGGGATAGAATATCCTAACGTAGCATAATGCTCACTCCGATCCAGGGGAATGTACTGTAGCCACTCCGGGCCTTCGCATGAACTTGCTCTACAGTAGAGTGGCGCATCAACTGGACTGGTGACCTATGACCGCTCCCGCTACCTGCTTTCAGAACCTCCCCCTGTCGCTCGTGGCTCGATCCTCATTCGAATAGCTGATCAAGAGCCGCGTGGATCTCTTGTCTCTTTTTCGACTAGTTCCACGTGGTGGGTTCGCATTCAGGTCTCTTTTCCTCCGACTCGGACTTGCAGGTACCCAAAGGCTGGCTCTGTGAGGTTATGATCAAATCACCAACTATGAAAGCGTTCACGGTTAGTGAGGGACGCCACTTAATGGCGCAATACGAAAGAAATAGGAGAGGATCTATGCCACAATTGAACCAGGACGAAGGAAGAACGATGACACTCAGTTTTGGTCCGAGAATGAATGATTTCCTTCATCCGGGAGTATTCACACCACCACGACGGTCAGGGTTACCAATCGACGTAATGTGATACTCAATCGATCTTATCCATTGCATCATTTATTGTAAGAAGTTCGAATATTTTTAGTGTCATGGTTGAGTTCTGAGAGTTCTGATGACTCATTTACTATTGCATGACAGCTCCACCATCAAGTTCCTGTGTCCGGATGTGATGGGTTCTTTCACTGGGCGAAGGATTGGTGCTCGAACACTTAACGATTCGATGAAAGGAGTGTATCCGTCCTGCGCTTGTGAACACGTATCGAACCGTGTAAATTGCAGACCTACTAACTCAAGTACTGACTTCCCCTGCTTCGCAACACTGTATTCAACACAGAAACCGAGGACGCTCGACGTCATCTCAGATGGTCGTGATCCCCTCAAATGGGCGGCCCTACCACCTTAGTCATCTGGATAAGAATTGGATAAGTCTGGCGCCAGCGATGACTCGATGACAGGTAGGCGAAGTGCCATGTTGAAATTAACGGAAATCCATGTCCCGGAGTCGCAGGCACGAGAGACATCAATTTGCGTGGGCCCAAATAGGCTTCCACTCGGATGGGATGGGATTCACTGGGCGAGCGGTGAGTGGCGCAGTACGTTGCCAGGATGTTACTGGTTCGAGTCGGTACGGCGCTGCGCCAGCGTGATCGACGCGCGCTTTTACTGCGAGTTTACGCCCGCTCAGCGCTCAGATCTCATGCCGGCCTCGTGCATCGTGACTTGCGCGCCCGTCTCATAGATCCAGATTCATCTTTCGCTTGGGCAAAGCCCAGGGTAGTGGGGGTATCTGAGTCTGGGCTATGGCGTTGAGTACCACATATACACACTGCCACACGGACACTTATATTTAGAGCTTCCATTAACGAAGTTTTTCTCGGAAGATGCCAGCGCAGGGAGTGTGGGATGGAGTGTGATAGTGGATGACTTCCCGTAGGAATCTGGAGCTCCAGATTACTAACAAATTGAATTTGATAAATGTCTGGAAGAGTCTGAATCGGAATGTGCGAAACCGTAAGCCGGGTTGCTCTAGATTGAATAATCATTGTTTTGGGGCTGCGGTTCGAGT
This sequence comes from Lactarius tabidus, assembly GCA_963281015.1. Classification (NCBI taxonomy): domain Eukaryota; kingdom Fungi; phylum Basidiomycota; class Agaricomycetes; order Russulales; family Russulaceae; genus Lactarius; species Lactarius tabidus. The sequence goes on along the minus strand of OY725475.1, from coordinate 2,447,253 downwards.
TTACCAAATTGGGTAACTCTTTTTTCATTCGACATGTTCTCAGGCTGGGAGGAAGTCGAATATCTTGAAGACGAAGAGGACGACGAAGAGGACGATGAAGCTGCAGCTGCAGCTGGATGGATTGCAAGTATTTTCGCCGGCATACTCACAACTCGTGAGGCACAGAACGAGCGCCGACATGAACATCGACTCTACCTCCGTCGAGGAGAGCTACTACCTGACCCACGTATTGCTACACCCTGGCAAAGGTTGTGGGAAAGCCAGCAAGATCGTGCCTTTATCACCACAATGGGCTTCAATGTAGCAACTTTCCGACTATTATTAGAAGGCCCTGGACGGTTTGCAGAGCGTTGGGAAAACACGCCTATTCCACGAAACGATGTCAACCCTGGTGGACAAGCAAGAATGGGACGACGCTCACTTGACGGTGCTGGGGCATTAGGGCTTGTGCTGCATTATTTGGGTTCCGCAATGCTCGAGGTAAGTCTCCAACAAATTTTTGCGCTGACACCTTCCACTTTGAACAGGTATCTTCAATTTGCGGAGAAGGCTCTCTACGAAACTCTTCAACAACTCGAGGAGGCTCGTATCTCAATGCCAACCAGTCAAGCTGAGCTGGAGGAGCTCTCACAGCTCATAAAGCAGCGCCACCCATTGCTCGATGGTGCGTTTGGTTCGATCGATGGCTTATCCCTCTGCGCGCAGGTTTCGGATGACCCAGAAATTGAAAACGCGACTTACAATGGTTGGAAATCTAACCATTGTATAAACAATGTCTTCGTCTTCTCACCTGAAGGTAAGTTCGCTGCCGATTATTTTGTTCAACCAACTTCCGCTCCCCACAGGTGTCATCATCAATGCCGTCATCAATGCCCCAGGTAGTTGGCACGATGCGCATGTCGCACGTCCCATTTTCGAAAAGCTACGGACGAAGATACCGGACGACTATTACCTTGTCGCTGACACAGCGTTCCCACGTGGTGCGCAGTCGATTGAAGGGAAGATTCGTGCACCACTCAAGAGCGGTGAACAAATTCCCGCGGATCCCATTCTGCGCCAACACCTCCTTACCTTCAACCGGCAACTGCTGTCGTACCGCCAGACGGCTGAGTGGGGGATGCGTATGCTTCAAGGCTCATTCGGACGACTGCGTGTCCCCCTTCCGATCTCCTCGGGAACACGTCGTCATTGCCGCATTGAACTGTGTGCACGTCTCAGCAATGTCCGTGCACGTTGTGTTGGGATCAACGAAATTCGCTCGGTGTACATGCCAATATGGAAGGCCTCCGAAGACGATCGACTCTGGTTGGAATTGGGAGATATGATATTTGGTGATATTCGGAAGCGCGACCGAGTTTCTCGGTTTCACTTGGAAGTCATAGAACAACAGTAGTTGGCATACAGAACAGCTTCTTACTACTACAAAGAGGGATGCATAGGTAACGGGAAGCGGGGCATATCGGAAATATAAACAGTGCTTTTACTACTACAAAGAGTGATCCTCACCGGCAGGCAAAGCGACCACGCTAGCCTTGGGGCTGTTCATCGACGGGCTCTTGGTGCCATCTGGGCCAATAGCCACAGTCTTCTGGGAAACAGAGGGAGGGTGGTGAGAATGCCGGCGACGACGCTTTCGTTCATGTGGACTGGAATCGGACTCAGAGTCAGTATTAGACTCCTTGTCATGCCGGTGGTGATGGGAGCGCATGGAATCCAAATTGGCCATCAACTCGCGGTTCTTGACTTCAAGTTGTTCAACTTTGTCCTGGAGGCGAATGACATGCAGGTCTAATTTGTCTGCACGGTGTGTCTCGGCACGAAGAGAGTCGGAAAGTCGCTTGTTCTCAGAATTGGCCTCTCGAAGCTCGGAGCGGACTTCTCGAAGTTCAGAACGGACCTCTTGAAGATCTGTCTGGGCCGACTGGAGCTGTGCCACGAGGACGGAGTTGCTGGCAATGCTGGCTCGAGCTTCTGCACGCCTGTCCGCACGTTCGCGTTCACGATCTGGACTGAAATAAGTGCTAATCGCGGACATGGCGTCCACAGCTTGTGATGTCGAGGCACGTGTCCCACGAGTCTTTACTTCAAGTGGGTTGGCAGTGCGATAACCCTTGACAACAAGTGCTTTTGAAGGTTCGTCTGCGGCCTCCTCTCCATCGGAATTCAATTGGATGACCTTTTCCTTCTCGGAAGCTTCAGCCTCGCCACCAAACTTACCACCTTCATCTGATAAGTCGTCATCAAGTACTCCTGTCCCAGCTTTTGCATCAAGTAGGCCGTTGATTTCAAGTGCCATTGTGAGCAATTCCGAGCGATTTGCCTCTCCTGTCGGCTTTGTCTGGGCCGTATACACAGTCTGAGAAAAGAGTTAGGTGGAACCATGGAGTTCCCGGAGGCCTACAGTTCACTTACCTTCTCAAACTTCTGCTTCAAGGAACGGCAGTCCCGTTCACGCAGCTTGTTTTTCTTTGCAAATTGATTATATTCGTCTTTAGCTCCAGTCCAACCATCCAACCCAATTGGTAGCCACTTGCGCACAACCCGGAGTAACTCCTGGGTTTCGGATGCACCAAAGTTGGTGACACCTTGTTGCCTTCCACCACGCGGCTTCAGTGGGGAGTTCTCTTTCCCTTTCCCCTTATCCTGAGCCGAGACTTGGGGTTTGACCTGCTCATTTTGGATGGGAGTTAGGTGAAAGGGCGGCTATATCGAAGATAAGTATTTTACTGTGTTTATGGCATTTAGTTTCTTGCTTACCAGTGGAGACTGAGATGGTGGTACTTCAAACTGAAATACGGGCTGAGATAGAGAGTTGTCTCTCTGATGAGTTGAGGTGCCGTAGGTCATTTGAGGAGGATGGGGGGGTGGTAGCTGAGACTGAGATTCACTCCCATTGTACATAGCATAATTTCCGGAATAGTCCATTACAAAGGGTGAAACAGAGAGCAGGATAGCTCTTCAAACGCTGCTTCGGAGGTGGGAAATGCCTCAGTGGAAAATATGAGGTCGTCTATCATGGCATCCCTCTGTTGCGTGTGAATGCTTATATGACGCCCAGTTCAGCCACCAAATATATCAAGATTGATATTTCCCAAAAGCAGACACATTTCGACTCCCGTACTTCCAAATCAGGATCTGGAACGCTAGCCGAGGTCTGATGAGGGGGGGGGGGGGCCTCTTCAGATTTTAGAGTTTGAAGCAGGGGTTTCATTGATTTACCGTGCTTGGTCATCGCAGGCGTGATCTATTCGACCCAAAATGTACAGTTCTCATGTAATCTGGAGCTCCAGATTCCTACGGGAAGTCATCCAGTGCTACTAAGCCTCAGCCTAATGACATCATCAGATGGCATGATAGCGTAGCGCATGCGCTTCGATTGCTACTGTATCAATTCATCTTGGGGCACCAACTTCGTTTCGGGGCCAGTAAACTCTCGAAATCACCGCTGTTGGCAAAAATTATGAAGAGCAGCCCAAGATATCGCCGTTAGGCGCTGCTCCAAATATCGAGCATTGGTCAGATGGGCACTATCTTCATGTGTTACCTTCTCTTCTCTTGGGTCTTGGGAATTATCACGACGCCGCACCTCTCCGCCTTCAAATATTAAGCGGCACAATGTTCTCAGTCTTACCTCATTACTGTAAATGAGTAGGCCGCAGCGCGGACCTCGGATATGGTCAGGGAAGAGGGAAAATAATAGTTCCAGCACCAGTGGCTCGAGAAGCTACGAGCCATGATGGGGAAAACAAAAACAGTGTAAGTACGGTACATAGGCATTTTTGAATTGATAATGCCGCTCGGCTCTATCGTCTGCGTGAATGCGGAATAATGTCTCCCAAGGGTCTACGTGAATATACATGTATATCCGGGGAGGTGGCATCGCAAGCGTCGCACTTGCTATTGTGACAAATACTCCGCTCGCAACAAAGCGAAGCGGCGAAGATTTCGGGCAGCACGAACTTGGCGCGCTGGCTTAGACTTGAGGGATGTTGGCGTTGATCATCCGTAGAAGATCCCCCGCGGCCTGTGCGCTCCCCACCTAACACAGGGTTTCTGAGGACCAAGCCTGGGGAAATAGAAAATGAAATGACGCACTCGAAGGTTATAATGTGTAGTCCCACTGGGAGTCAACACGCTAAATCGCAGGTACCGCGGATCCTGAGCGATTGAGCAGCTCATGCCACGGAAGAGCGTCACATTCAACAGTACGGCGTATACGGCCTCCTTTCGCATCACTTTGTGCGACAAGAAAGAGGGGAGTCAGCTCGAGGGCATTACCGTAGATTGAAACGAAACATACCCAGTCGCGCACCGCTGTGGTCCACTCGCCGCCTGTTGAGGCGCAGTAAGCCAGTCCCGCGCTCCTTCCACTGGTTCTGCTCGCTGAGCACGAATAATTTACCGCGTACGCTGTGTATCGTCTCATCCTCTTCTTCGCCCGTCAATACTAGAAAAAAGTAGAAGTCAACGTTCAAGGAACTTGGCAATAAAGAAGCGCTGCGACTGAATTTACCCTCTTGCTCAGCCCACTTTGCACTCGCGACGTTCTCCCCCAACACGCCCGACCCGCCATCAGGTTCGTCCTCCTCATCGCCTCCTGAGCCTGAACCAGCTCTTAATCGTTCTCCAAACGTCTTCTCTGGTCCGATGCTACCCTCGCGCCAACTGCTGCTCTCTCCGCCGCATTCTCCGGGAGCGGTACTTTCGCTGTCCCCACGAGCGCGCTTCGCTGCTGGTGCCCCAGCCGCGCCAAACAAGCTTTGGGTACCACCTGTTGCATATATCGCAAAAGGGTTCGACCGTGCCCCCGTACCAGGACCCGGAGAGCCAGAGCGACGTACAGGGGACCGAGCCCGCGCGGCCGCCGACACGAGTGGTGACGCCGCGGATGCAAATGCTTCAAAGCCGGTCCGTTTGGCGGGCGTTGGGCTCGCAGCGCGCTGGACTGGCGAACTGGGGACAGTCCTAGGCGGGGAGCCGAGTGCGGAGGGAGCAGTGGTCAAAATGGGGGTAGCATTCGAGATGGGAGTCGACGTCATAGTCGTGGTCGTGGTTGTTGAACTGCCTGTGGTTGCGGAAGAAGCGGAAGAGGCACCGAAAATATTGGGGCCTCTAACAGCTGCAAATGGTGAGGTCACAGCCGCATACGCGAGGAAGCCGCCGCCGCCCTGTGTACGCGTCAGCTCGGGTAAGTCCAAGAAATCGGAAGGCGAGTGGCTCACAAAAACAGATCCAGACTTAGCCCTAGGCGAGGTGGGCGCGCTTGGCGTGTGTACTTCTGACCCGTTCTTTTTCTTTGCTGGTCGGTCCTTCGTATCTATATCTTTCTCTGGAGGCGGTGATGCACGTTTTGGCTCACGAGGATTAGGATCCACGTCCCCATCCTCGTCCTCGCGAGGGCGTTTGGTTGCACCGTCAACCTCAGAATGCGGTGGTGTAGTTGGCTGCTTGATATTCTTCGTGCTAGAGTCCGAGCCGGCATCGTCGCCCTTTAGTTCCTTACTTGGGGGGTTGTCAAGGTCACGGGGAGGCGTAGCCGCAGGTTGAGATATAGGGATAGTAGAGGTCGTGGTGTTGTCATCTTCGATAGCCGGGGGGACGGTGGCGATCGGTGGCGCAGAGAGGGACTCCGACGAGGCAGCCAGAGCCGCTTCGGCTATTGGTATTGATGGATCAACCTCTTCGGTGACAGGGACTTTCATGGCGCCGGATTTATTCTGTATTTCAGGGGTTGGGATGGTAGACGTCGTCACTGTCTGGGTTTGTAGTTCTGAGGGTGCTGAATCATTAGGCGCTGTGGTGATGTCGATACCAGCTTGCGGCGTGCTTTGGCGATTACGCCTACTAACATCTCCAGAACCTTGGGAGATTTGACACACTTTCGATTCACCAGGCGGTGAAGGTTGTGGTGAGGGAGCCGGACCTTCATTTTCTGACGCATCGACGGAGTTTTCGACTTGTTCCTCATTGGCGTTTTCATCGACCTCGGCAGGGGTGGATAGTGCACGGCTCTTCTTCACGGGCGACCGCGAACGATGTTCGCGCAAAGTGGCATCCTTGTCCTATCTTCGAGGTCAGATGACTGCAGCAAGCATCGAGGATGGGGAGGAATGAGAGTCACGCACGGCGTCATCCGGTTGAGGGGTAGAGGGCTCGAGCGAGACCTCGCGTTCCCGCTTTTGCGGTATGGCGGGATCTGAGCATGGCGCCATGTGAGCCACGAGGGCGACATGCACTGCCGAGAAGCTAAAGCGAACATACCTACACCGCGTGCAGCGGTGACCTCACCATCGAGGCATTGGTCGAGATTGTCTATTGTGGGTGCCTGAGTAACGCCTTTGTCTGAAAGAGCAGCGGAGGACTGGTCGAGCTCCTCTGTGACCGAGTGAGGGGGAGACTGAGACATGGATGGGACGGGATGGATGAAGAAAGAAAGAAAGAGGAGAGAGGAGAGGCTGAGTGTGTGTGAGTGCGAGGAGCGACACCCTCGTATGAATTGCCATTTCAGTCTCGCCTCGTGCTCCAGATATCCAATTGTTGTCTACGATGCCCGAGTCCACATCTCGAACTCGTACTGTACACCCCGCTCGCTCTGCAGCCCCCGAGGCACATCGAACCCCACCCACGCACTGAGCGCTTCGTGCCCCGCCCGCGTCCACTCCTCTCCGCCTCCACCACCGATAAAGTCTGGCATGAATACGTCGCACTCTTCAAACGTGGGTTCGACGATCCGGGTCAGAAGCACACGTTCCGCTAACGGCAGAGCTGCGGCATAGAGCTTCGCACCCCCGATTACGAAGAGCCGGCTCGCGTCAGCAGCGCGCGCACACTGGAGCGCGGCCTCGAGGCTCGAGGCTAGCATCACCGTATCCTCGCTAACTTCGCCCTGCTTTTTGTTTTCGTCCGTGCCCGTGCTCGACACGCCCCTGTGCCAAGGCGGACCAACCGGTCCGTGTGTCAACGCTCGCCCTCCAGCGAGATGCATGCACGCACAGATTGTACTCGGCCTGCCGGGAGACGACAACGTTAATCCGCCCTGGAAGCGGGCGAAAACGAAGCGGTATGCTCTCCCATGTTGCGCGGCCCATTATGACAGCGTTCTTCTTGTTCTTCTCTTCCCCGACATCCTGTGCCGTATCCTTTCCGCTCGTCACTTTGGCGAAATATTGCATTTCCCGTGGCAAGCGCCAAGGGAGCTTGCCTGCATGCCCGATCCCGTTATTTGTTGTTGCAGCGACAATGAGTGTCACGCGGCTCATGAATGGAGACAATGAATGGAGGTAGGACTGATGTATGGCTATTTTGGTTTGGTAATGCAGCACTTGCTTCAAAAAAGGAAAGGGGGCGCGCGGTCTGGACATTCGCAAAGACAATGGGTAGCGAACGTATTGCGACCGACCACAGCCATTATTTGTGTCTATAAGGAAAGATGATGTCTATTGGGCCACGATATCCAGAGTCCAACACGTAAATATGGGAGCTAAGAGGGAAACTAGAGCATAAGATGTTGTAAATGGACGGTAGCCAACTGCTGCGCGCTCAAGAGAAGCGCTGGATTGTGCATGCATAAGGCACACAAAAGGGGTCTTAAATACAACCAAAAAACCAACAATAAATACGTTATGGATGATCGTGAACAAGTTGAGTATGATACAAATAACTGAGCCAAATAACTGAGCATCGAATATTGCCAATGATAAAAATGATAGTGGGGGATGTGGTGGAAAAATAAAAGAAACTGAGTCGTGTGCTAAAGGAGAGATAGCCCGACAAATGAAAGAAAAGAGTGGTTCACGGCGATGCGCCATTCTTGATCGCGCCAATCGATAACCGCTCACTAGCAAGTGCAAGCATATTCCTCAAGTTGCGCTCACGCACAGGCTTGGTCAACACCCTAGAAACAACTGTCAGCACACGATGTCCAGCCTTCACCTACATTAGCAACGGAATAGCAGGAAAAGGCACGCACTTGTCCACGCCTGCCTCCAGGTATTCTTCCTGATCTGTTAAGAGCGCGTTCCCCGTAACGCCGACGACGAAATCGCTCCTTCCCGCCTCCCTTAGTTTCGCAACCATTGAGAGGCCACTCATGACTGGCATCTGATTGTCCAAAAACACGACAGCGAAGCGTCCACTGCAGTCGCCGAGCACCATATCAAGTGCAGCCGAGCCGTTCTCGGCCGTGCTCACTTTGCAACCGAGCCGAGAGAGCATCCGAGTCATCAACGTCCGAGTCAGCGCATCGTCATCTACCACGAGTACTGGCAGCCCCGTCGGGACCGCCGTTAGAGGCTCCTCTGACCCGCCTAACGACCGCGATGGCTGAGGTCGTAACAGCGGGACCGCAATGTCGGGTGGATTCGCCAATACTGGTGACGGCTGCCGCGGCGTCGCAAAGGTGACGACAACTTCAGGATTTTGTGACGTACACGGAGGCATGTCATGCAAAGAAACTGGCGACGGGAGCGCAGGCAGTTCCAATGACATGGGAGACGGCATCGCGATTGCGTCGACTGGGTCATCCACTTCCTCTTCAGGTGATGTTGCGAACGCGAGCGCGTCACCGATCGTGCGTGTAATCACCGAGGGCGACGCATGCGCGTTGGGTCCGATTTCAACTAACCCACCCTGTTCCATGAGACTGTGCATTGCCGAGCTGTGCTGTGACCCAGTCGGCGACAAAGCGCCACTGGCACTGGCTCTCCTATTGCCTTGTCCTGTGCTTGCTCTTGGCGGTTCCACATCGATGACTAGGTGGGGTGAACGGCGGACCTCTCCTGAAGTATTGTTTAGCACATCCACTGAAAGATGCGTACTCGGGGGTTTCTCGTCATCTAGGGGAACGGGAGCAGGGGTCCGTGGTACAATCGTCTCTAAACCAATACCGAGTGCTAGGAGCATGTACTGCATCAGCGCATCCAGCAACAGTCTGAAGGTGTAGGACGTACGAAGTTCGACCCAAAACGTGGAGCCCTTACCGACGCGGGACGAGACGCCGAGCCGCCCGCCACTGCGCTTAACTATCTGCCTGACAAGGGCGAGGCCAAGACCAGTCCCTTTTCCACCTTGCTGCTTCCCTTGTTCTGTTTGATTAAATGCCGCTGTGTACACAAAGTCAGTACAACGCCTAAAGAGAGAAAAATATATTGAACGTACAAAACAGCTTCGACTGGACCATTTCCTCCGGTGGAATCCCATATCCGGTATCAGTCACTTCAATTCTGACTACGATACGATTCTTCCGCAGTTCATGTGATCGATTATGTTGGTCAAGCGAGCTTGCTGATAGTTCAGACACCTCAACCGTCCCATCTTGTGCGCATTTCCCCTTCTCGGTCTCGTCCACCTCCGAACATTGACCTGGTGATGAGCCGTGGTGGGAGCACGCAGGCACAATCAACTTTGTAGCGATACGTAGCTTGCCCCCAGGTGGGGTGAACTTGCATGCATTACTTGCCAGGTTCGTGACGACCTGCATCAGCCGAGTTTCGTCACCAACCACAAGTGCAGGGGCGTCCTGATCGAGAACTGTCTCAGGATCAAGGCCGCGAGCTAGGCATATTGCGTCATGTGCAACCTGAATTGTGCGGTCAGACATCACGGAAGTAAGCGGGAGACGGTCGGCTCAAATGCGACAGGGAAAGATGAAGAACATACTTTATCGATACACGGGTCAAGGTCCGTCACGAGCTCAAGATGACGGGCATCCGTCGCGAGGCGCAATGGTACGAATAAACCGCGTATGACCTGATGGAAGGAGTATGGCCTGGACACGGATTCGAAACGGCCACTATCCATCCGATTGCTATGGTACACGGTCAGGGTTTAACATCAGTAAACTCCCAGGATCGTAGAAAAGTGTGAGCGTACAAATCTAGGACGTCGTTGAGAACTATCAAGTTAAAGGCGAGCCTTTCAGAATACAGTTTTTCATGGGAGGAATTTTGATGTGCACTTGCCTTTGGACATCATGCTCAAGCTCCCTTCCAGTGCCTTGAACTCAATTTCCTGTGCCCGAGGCACGATCCCACTCGCCTCCATGTTCTGCACGGCAAGCACTGCTCACCATACCCACCAACGGATGCATGTCAGCGTCTCCTCGGGAACAAGCATCAATGAGCAGCACTTACAGGCAGTGTTGAGCGGCACGCGGACCTGTGCAATGATGCCCCCATCGGCTCCGTCAACAAAGCTCCGGGTTAAACGGAAAAATTAGACTTATCATGGAAGACATATCTGCAACGGTTAAATATCTCGTGTCAGACACATGCAATCGTTCGCCGCAAAAGCTACGCACGAAGTCAGACGTCGTTTCGAGTCCGCAGCCTTCCGTTCGTTGATCTGTGCTCTTTGTGTTGCGAGAAACTGCACCTTGAGCTGATCACGCAGTACGTAGAGCCTGCGTTCTGACTACGATGAGGTGTCAAGGTCCAAAATCAAGAGACTTGGGAACAACGTTCGGCGGAGAGAGAGATCAACGTACGGTTTCAAGCATGTAGTGTACACAAACCAAGAACCCTTGGAAGATGACGAAATTGAGAACATCTGAGAGAATTAGGCACGGAGAACATGGGGTCAGAGGACTCGCAAGAGAAAGGCCAAGTATATGCAGACCCACTTTTTGTCCATACCTTGCGGTGCGGGAGAATAACCGCGCTTGAACTGAACACGGAGAGAAATGAGAAGACGATAAAGGGGGAGAATCAAGGGATTTAATTACAGGCAAACCCAGACCGTTGCACAGATGACAGCAGGCAATCGCTTCTGGCGCAAGCCGAAGAGGGCTACAGTCTGCAACGCGCACAAGAAGCTGACCAATGGTTATGAGCGTGGTGAAAATGAGTAGCAGAAGTGGTAGAATGAAAACTGCATACTAGAACATAGTCATAAAGTCCCTTTTCCCACAACTAAAGATCGAGGAATTTGGGTTGTAAAGACCGCAGAGGGAGCTAGAAGCCGGTAACATGAGAGCCTACAGAGAGAAACCCCATGGGGATGTGCGTACATGTACAAGATTTCATAACATCCCCTACATCGTCAGTCAAGATAGAACTCAACAAATCGAACAGAGACCACGCACCAACACCAGATTGAGATAGATATTATTACTTGATAGACATTGGGGCGATCGCGTGGCCAGTCATAGATGACAACAGGAAGGACGGCGAAGGTGCAAGCAGGTGCAATCTTGGTCACCGTGTGAGGGAAACACTAGGATATTAAACCGGGTTACTCACGCCGTATAAAAAGATTTTGTCTATGAGGAGAATAGGGCCAATAACAAGTAAGGTGTTGACCACCCAGTTAACTATCAGAAATAGGGAGGACCAAATCGCAAGCGGCTAAAGTGAGGTTGGACAGTGACAGCGAGAATGAGAAGGGGGTGATGACTATCATGCAAGCTTCGCGACGCACTTTACGCATGAACCAATTTTCCTTGATATAATGCATCTCAGATTTCTCGCTGGGAAGTTTTGGGGAGAAGAAGTTTACAATGGCGGGGAAGAGACGCCATCTAAGGACGATGAGGGGTGTGCAGAGACCCCAGAAACCGCCAGCGTGCACAGTCACGGAGTCGTGATCGGTCGAGGGACTGCCTAACTTTCCAGGGGATATACTTTGCTCAGAAAGCGAAATGGATGACTTTGTGTCCTCAGACCAGTTTCGGTCAACGACTACCTCGTCAACTTCTTCGTTGTCTTCGCCTGGCGAACTGTTGCCAGCATCGGTGCGGAAGTCAACAACGTTGACAGTTGCAGAATCTTCGACAAGGGATGGGGTGGAGGGAGAAGCACCCGCGCCAAGACGACGACGGAAGCGACCCCAGTAGACACGGACGCGATGTGCCCCGGTGATGTGAATTGTCTTCTTTTGCCTCTGCGCGGTGGTGCTGACGGTGACGGCAGGAAGAGGCAGGACAGGGGCCTCAGGATTCAAGTTGGAATTACCGAGAGCGACAGCGTGATTCCAGCAACGGGTGAGGTGTCCTCGTGATTTCTCGAGCGAAGCCATGGGAATGTCATCAAAAGCCCATCGGGTAGAGGTAGAGGCTGTGGTCGCTGTTGAGTTATACGAAGTGGCCAGAGCGGAAAGAGGATGAGACCAGCTCGACGACGAGCGAGCAGAACCAGGTGAGCAGCGGATCTGCGTCTTCTTGGAAAGCGAAATGGTCTGGACTTGCGTGCCTCATTCTGCTGCCGTACTCGACTCGTAACGGAAGCAGTTGTGCTTAGTAGATCTTACTCTCTATTCATAAGTTAATTTGTTTCAGGTATGTTGTACTGTACAGTACGTGAGGTTCCCAGGGTAAAGATATCAAAATACAGAAAAGGGGGATGCGAGTTGTGGTAGGGCCACGAATTTTATGGAATGAAAAGAACAAGAGAAAGAGACTGAGACCTTCTCTCCATCCTTGTTTGTCGATCAGGTTGGCTCCTGAGGAAGCTATCGGGCGGGCGCATCGAGTCCAAAAAGGAATGAGAATTACACACCATTGCATTGCCACCGCATCAACGTTGAACGCCGTTGAGCACGAAAGTCCCACACTTTGATTCAGACTCGGAGTCGACGTTCAACGTGCGTCGATATCCTACCAACAATCAACGACCCACCGCATAATACGAGATAACGACACATTCACCAGTCACCAATTTCATGCATCTGTCGGAGTTTGTATTCTAGCACTGGTCCACTTCCTGGATCAGGCCTGGCTCCGAGTCAACCTCCCATCTACTGCTCCCCTCTACACCTCATAAAAAAACGGTTCTGGTACTAAAGAGCCTCTCCTTGACTTCCTCTATCCGACCTACCCATTGGACAATTATTCCTAGATTTTTCTCCTTCACAAGACCCTACACTTAATCCCGCAGAACCACCCAGCCTCATGTCGACCTCCATCACCCTCAAAAACGGTGAACAGGTCAAAATAAATGGTGATTTCTCATTCTCCTCACTCCCAAATCCTCTCAGAGTCTGACCTGGTTTATTTCACACTCAACTTCTTTTACTCAATCTAATTCAGACCATGTCTACTGTTCGCCCAGCTGGTCCATTCGCGACGGCACGCCATATTCCGTCGCACGCATTATGGAATTCCTTCCTGCAGAGGGCACACCGTCGTCGCACAAGGGTAAAGGCAAGGAGCCCGCGTCGGTGTACACGCGCGTGCGCCTGGCTTGGTATTACCGCCCCTCAGACGTGAGCGACCGCCCCGTAGCGGACTCACGGCTGCTCCTTGCAGCAATTTATTCTGAGATCTGCGAGGTTGCCCAATTGCGCGCCAAGTGCTATGTTGTACATCGCGACAAGATTACCGACCTCGCTGGTTGGAAGAAGCGCCCGGACCGGTTCTATTTCAATCGGCTCTTCGACCCATACATCAAGAAGGAGTTTGAAGTGATCCAATCCAACGATGTCCGCAACCGTGCGTGGCGCCTATGAGCCAACCGTAGAGGAGAGCTTACTGATCGCGTGACCATTTCCAGTTCCCACGCACATCCGTGATGTACTGACCCAACGATACGAATATGTTGTTGCGGAGAAGGAAATAGTTCCTGACCTCACCGATGCCCTCCGGAATTGTGATACCTGTTCCAACTGGTGCCCTCCGTAAGTTCGCCCCCTTCCCCCTTTCGCCCGTCTTATCGTCCGTCCTCGTCCCCCCTTTTCGTGTAGACAAGAAACTGTCCGGTGCGACCGTTGCAAGTCGTTCTTCCACATGGGCTGCGTACAACCCCCTCTTATCGCTAAACCTACTCGTGGGTACGGCTGGACATGTGGACCATGTTCTCGTGCCCACGAACAAGCTGTTGAAGGTCACGACGTACGGCACGCGCCTTCTACATCTACAAAACCAAAATCCCATGCACCACCAGCGCGCGGGCGCGGGCGTCCACGAAAGGACCGCACACTGGCCGAGAAGGAAGAGAATGTGCCAGTGCGTCACTTCAAGATGTGGCCGTTCCGATACTTTGGGTTCGTATTCTTAACCAATGATTCCAAACGATGTCGTGAGCCTTTTGGTCGTTGTAGATCACATACAGTCGCTGAAGATACCCTTGGTAAGTTGTGTAGTCAAGGGACCCCGCTAGTTTGCGTCCCTTTGGAGTCTGGAGGGCGCTCATCTTGCTCCATCAGATCCTGACGACCTTATATTCCCTCGGGCAACTACCCGTCTTGGTCCAAAATATCAAGCGCCTATTCCTGCTAAGGATAGCGCACGTGATCCAGGTTGGCGCCTTTTCTTGTTGTTAGTAGGTGATTTCACAACGTGCGCGTTAAGATATCCAAGAACGTGGTGGAGATGCGACCGTAGAGGTATTGAGCCTTGTGCACGAGATGTCTGATAAACAAGGCAAGCACGCGATCGATTCCAAACCAATGCCTTCCGGCTCTAACGGCCCGCCTCACACAGTGGCTGATCGTGAGTCCCCTTCCTAAACCGAGACCAATTCCACTTCTTAACAGTGGCGTGTAGTTGAACAGCGCAAGACACGCCTGACAGCGAAGCAGGGCTTACGATCAAACGTTGATTGGCTCACTGAGGTCATACGGCGATTTTCCGAGGCGTTTGCGCTTGGTCACGAATTTTCGACGGTGAGCATGTCCAACGTCTTCCGCCATGAAAAGGTACGTTATTGTACCCTTTCGCTTTCATTATAACTCACTCGTCCCGTACGTGGCTCTAGTGGAAGAGCACGGAAACCCGTTATGCCGATCGTGAATGGGACGACGACGAGAAGGCTGCATTCGAAGATGCGGTCCTTACCCACGGCGCCGAACTGCGTACCGTCCGCGATGAAGTTGGCACGCGCACTATCTATGAAGTCGTGCGCTACTATGGCCACTGGAAGAAGTACGTATGGCACCCCATCACTACTACCTTAGCCCTAAGCCCCTCGTCGTAGCATGAAACTCGGCGAGGAGAACCGCCGTCGGCGACTGCTTGGTCCTCCTGGTCAAACCCCACCCCAGTCTGCGCTCACCATGCCCTCCGGCTACGAATCGGACTCTGAGGGTTCCATCGTACGTACACCAAGCAAAGCGCACGCGTCGTGTGGTGCCTGCCGGACGCGTGATACCAAACTTTGGTGGAAAGCACCCAAGGGCCTGCCGACGTCCGTCCTGTGCGATGCGTGCGGTATCTCGTGGCGCAAGTATGCCGATCTTAACCACCTCCGGCCAATCCGTGAAGAAGCGGCTGCAGTTAAGCAGGCCAAGTCGGAGAAGAGGGAAGGCACACCCCTCGCAGGTTCGAGCGTTAAGCGCGTAAAGGTAAGTATCGTCCTCTATTGATGACAGGGGCGGACGTTGAAGACCGACGTTACAGACTACCGGCTCTGTCCCTTCCACTCCTTCACCACCGGTAGGCAACGGAACCCCGCAGCACCGTTGTCTCGCGTGTCATAAGTACGGGTCCGGAAAAGTGTTCAAGTGCAAAGAATGCCAGACGAGGGCACATTCCGGTGAGACCAGGTGACATTGTCGCGTAGGCCTCTAACAAATCCACTCTTCAGGCGCATGTGGGATCGTCGACCCTGGCTCAGTTGAATCTTGGATATGCGACCTCTGTCAAAATGAAAAGACCGCTGAGGCGTCACTCGTAAGTAGATCCAGTTTTCTCTTGTATTCCCAACCTCACGACCACAGAACTCTGATTGCGTACTTTGTGCGCGATCTAAACGCGACCGCGAAAAAAGGGTAGTTTATCCGCCAGCCGACTCATTTCTTCGCGTTTGCAAGCCTACGGAGGGCCAGGGTTGGGTGCACCTTGCGTGTGCAGTATTCATACCCGAAGTATCATTCTCCGACGCGAAGCGTCTGCGCATCGTCGAAGGCATCAGCACGATCCCCACTCACCGCTGGTCAACGGTACGTGGTGGCTGCGCCCCTTACTCAAATTACTAATGCGAAAATGCTTGACCGCAGCGATGCACGCTATGCAACCAAGTTGGTGGCGCAGTTGTCCGATGCAGCGACTGCTCTGCCGAATATCACATCTCATGCGCATGGTCTCGCGGTTATAAGTTTGGCTTTGAGATCCAAGCGGTACCACTCACCAATTTCCTCTGCCCGACGTGTGATAACCTTCGTCCTTGCAGACCAAATCCGCTAAGCGCGAGCCCAGTGCCTCGGTTTCTTTCAACGGCACGGTTGGCACGATGCTCCCCGTCGTGCGCTGCAAAGAGCACGAAGGCGGGCGGCGGCCGCTCATCGACATTTGTGAGGCAAACGAGTATGGAGAGGTCCGTCTAACCTTTCCACTGTTCGCTGATTTTCATTCATCGACTCACACTTTGTTGACACGCAGACGGCCCTGCAAGTGTACTGCAACACCTACAAACAGGCCCCAGTTGCTCAGTCGCACGCGCTCCTTCGTAAAGCACGGCGGCTAGACCTCGTCCTGGACGAGAAGGATCTGTCGCTGAATGGGCAAGCGACAGCCACGGCTCTTGCCGCAAACGGCGAAAACAGTGCAGAAGATCCAGCATGTGCGCATTGTAAGACGTCTTACTCGCCGTTCTTCCACCCCCTACCACGCGCTGGCGCGTTCGCGTGCCACCGCTGTCATTTTGAGGGTCGCACACAGATGCCGCTTACAAACGGGCACGCTCACGTTCACGGACTCGGGCATACCCTCTCATCTTAGTCCCTCGTTGGGGTTCACGTCTTTAGACTATTTTTTTTTTTGTCTCTCCGCTCCTTTGTTCTTAGAGTACTAGGGTACCACTGCAAGGGATCTGTACGATTACATTGTTCTGTCCTGTGTAACGATTATCATGAACACTTGTGTGCGAGATCGTGCAAATACATGTGGGCAATACGAGTAGAGAAAATTAAGAAATGAGGTTAGGCAAAGCAGAGGGAGGAATGAATCGGGGTTGTAAATACAGCATACGTGGCTATTTTCATGTTTTAACACGTTTGTAGTACAGGACGTATGCTGGCTTGCCCTGCGGAGATCATGGAGCAAATCAGCACCAGCAGTAGCAGAGAATGAAACCGAGAAAGGACAGGAATACCACTCACGACGACGTCCTTCGCGTTGGCAGGTGTGACACGACTATCATCGCAGTATAACCAGCCGCCTCGAGAGGCGATAAAAGCGGTATCTACGAGAAACACGATCACGTGATGAGCAGCCATCAATCCACGTACGGGACAGGACTTACAGTGCCCACTACTCAGACTGCCGAAATGATTCGTTACTGCATACAAATCATACCTATATGGGGGTATCTGCGAGCGAGGGTCATCTGGTGGGTACATATGCATGCCCGTGCGGTCAGCACCAGGTGGAAGTGGGGGAGGCATGTAGTTGGTCAAGTCGAGGCCTTTCAGCGGGAAGTCAATGTGCTTTTCTATCTTGTCCGTGAACGGGCCCTTGAACGAGAAGCGCTTAAAGTGGATGAGAAGCACAGGCGGTAACCGAGAGAGCGAGAGCATTTTGGTCGCCTTGCGAAGCGTTTTGCAGCGCGGGCAATTCCTAATTATATTTAAGAATAATGAAACGAGTAAGTTCCTGTCAAAACGAGGCGAGTCACTTTAAATAACCTACCAAGCGTCGGACTTTTCCATTACTTCAGTCCTGACGAACGCATCGAGACACTGTTGGATATCAACCTTGCTGGTCTTAGTCGATGGTATCGGCAGGGACAAATACATGAAACTGTTATACGTCGTTGATGTCTGCCAGAATAAAAGTCCAATTCGAAGCCAACGAAGGTCATCAAAGAGACTCACCTTATGACATGTCAAGCATTCTAGCCGGTTCCGGAACTGTCCCTGGAAAAAGTCCACAACAATGCTATCGTTCCGCATGCGGTAGATCCTCCACTCTTGCTCACTAGCGATCTGTTGAGGGAGTTTCTCGAGCTCCTCTTCCCGGGAAGTTGTTACCTCATTTGTAGGTTTTTTGAGGATGCGGTTCAGGTCTTCGTGTAGCCCATCAAGTAAAAAACTCAAAAACTCCTGCGAGTCATGCTGCTCCGATCCGCCAAACTGTGACGCATGTAGACAGATAGAACGCTGACATAACCCCAAGTTCAATAGGTTAGCTCCAGCAATAGAAAGAGAAACAAGTACACATACACGGAATTGAAAAGGTGTGATATACGGCATCTCCCCGTGCCACAAATCGTGCAAGATCCCCGAAAACGCGTGTACAATATGACCTTTTGTTCCCAGCGGATTCACCATATTAACAGCACTTTTCCACCGACCGTCTATCCAGAAGAAGAAAAAAGTCGTAAGTTCCCTTCCATTGCAGTGGAGCGAAAGAGGGCACTGCACCTGTAAAGAACCGCGCAAAGGGAACCGTCGCGCTCAGGCATTGGATTGTCGAATTCATATAGCACGTATTCCCCAAGTTCTTCAAACCACTAATGCCAATCTGTACGTCCGACCAGTAGGTCACGGGATAATCAGACGAGATCGTTGGTGGCGGCGGCGCAGTCGCAGGCACCGAGAATGAGTGCGCATGCGTTCGCGGGCGCTCCTTCAGCGCGGCCGCGACAGGTGGTGGACGGAGGATGTGCTGCGCTGAAAGGTCAGGGTAATCAATAGGCGCGCGGGAGGCGAAGCCTGCGCCGGTGAGAGCGAGTGAATCTTGCGACTGGTCGTAGTACTCTGACCGCCGTCGCGAAAGGGACGACGGATGGAGGGATGCTTGAGGGGGTGAAGCGAGGCCGTAATTGACTGCAGACCCATTGAATAGTGAGCCGGAGTTGTGAGGAACCAGCGTGCGCGCAATTTGAGGGTATTGGATGGGGCTGTTGGTCGTGGGTGGTGGTATCGTGGGAGAAGCCTGAGGCGCCTGGAAGTTGAAATGAGTACATGGGAAATTTCATATGGCGACGAGTAAGAGGAAAAAACGGACTCCTTCAGACAGTGTACGTGGAACTGCGTTGAGTGACGACACGGATGGTGGGCGGGTCATGGTGGGCTTGCGTTGGAGACGGCGAACAGGTTCCGAAGGGGGTTCACGTGAATCAGGGAGGCTATGAGAGGGGGGAAGAGAAGCGTAGGAAACGCAATTAGTACGTCAAGAGCACCTACAACAAAATTGCCGTACCGTGGTGAGGTAGGACCCTGGTCGAAGGAGCGGTGTGAGTAATTGTCGGTCGGGGGCGGCGGGGAGCGGATATCAGACACTAGCGGGGTATTGCGCGGTACCGGTGGTAGAGCCCTGAACGTTTCCAAAGTAGGACTCGACACGGAAACACCTGACGAGGGGCGCGGCGCTTGGGGAAGCTGCAGCTGTGGCGATGGTGGGACAAACACTTCAGCGGGTGGTAGCGCCGGAGGTAGGGATGTCGGCACTGAGAGCGGCTCTTCGGCCACCACGAGCTCCCCTTCGCCAAATTCACGCTTCCACGCTTCGAGGCCACCGATAAGCAGCACAGGCACGCGTTTGAGGATCTTGCGGAATGCAGTCTCGTATATCGCACGTTCAAGCCTGGCAAGTGGTGCGTCAGGGGGGCCAGGAGTCTCGGAGGCGTCGTCATAGATCGCGATGAGGTCAAATTTATCGCGGTTGCAAAACAAGACCCACTCGTCGCGTGGCGCAACGGTTAGTGAGTCTTCGATCGTCTGTCCAGAGACACTAATGCAATGCGGTCAGCGACGCTGTGTGGAAAGCGGCGCAAGGAGAACGAGAGCTCACTTGTCGCGGAGGAGTACAGATGGTTCGATGCAAACCACGGCGTCACCCCGGATGTGTTCATAATCAAACGCTTCACGAGTGCGTACGTCAAGAATGAGCACCTTGAGCTCATTCTTGTACATATAGTTGTACAGTTCGCGCGGTTCCGCCATGCTCTTCACATGGAGCTCGGCGGAGGGCATGAGAGGCGAACTGGACCCGCGAATGCCGAGTGCTCGCTTCGCCGGCGATGCGGGCCGGCTCGCAAAATGGTCGACGACGGGAGTGATGGGTGTGCTTGATGGGCGGGTGCTGAGGTCGACGGGGAGAACGGGGAAGGACTTGGAGCCGACATTGGGAGAGCGATCGCCCGGAGGATGGGAACTGCTAGGCCACGGAGTAGATCTACTGGCTGAGCCTTGGGCTGAGCTGCCGGAGTTATCGGAACGAGGCTCAGTGTCGGCCATCGCTCGTCGACCATCGATCTCCTCGAGTTCATCGATAGAAGGGAATGCCTGAGAAAATTCTACGGGGGTGAGGAAGGACGTGCGCGGGGATGAAGAGGTCGAGGACGTCGGTGACGGGGGTCCAAAGGCGGAAGGCGACACAAATGAGTGGGTGGAAGGTAGAGGGACCGAAACCTTGGACGACGACGATGTACTGTGGGTGATTGTGGGCGACGATAACCCGAGGGACTGCAGAGAGTTGCGGATCGTTCGCGTGGCATCAGACGACGTGGATGTGGATGTCGGGGAAAGGGGTATCGACAAGGTAGACGGGATTTCTCTTGAGACGCGTTTGGTCGTGCTCACGGACAAGCCTGCGTCCTGCAACGACCGCATTCTATCTGCGATGCTCCCTCCGGATACTTTTTGCACGCCGTTTTCTAGAGGTGGCGAGGGGTGGTGGTGTCCATTGAGTCTAGGGAGTATATGTGAAGAAGATAGAGGGCAGGGGGAAGGTTGACTTACTGAGTGCCGGCAGACCTTTCCACCTGGGACAATCTACTTTCTATGGCATGTGCACGCTGCATAAGGTCGCTACCCTCTCGCTAAAGAGCGGGTGATGAGAACAAAGCAGGAGAGGTGAAAGTGGAGAGCAGCTTACCTGCTGGAATTCAGAAAATTCCTTCCACAGCACACCTCGTTTTCCGGGAACGCTTTCGGCCTTGAAATCTGCAGTGTCCATGAATACCTGGGTAAGACTTGCTGCCTTGGTGAATGCGCTGAGGGCACCCTTGAAGTCTCCAGCACTTTCGCATGACTGCGCAAGAGAAATCTGACCCTTGGCGGAACGGATGAGGGATATTGAGGAGGAACCGCGACTTGCACGTTGTGCCTGCTGTATCGCCCGTTCCTTGATCTCTGCGACGGACATGTCCTCGAAGGGCCTCGAGGATCCGTTCAGTGGGTCTGGGTGGAACGATGAGCAAGGATGAGAGGAGCGAAAGAAACCAGACAGACTAGAAGGCGCGGAAGGCGATGATGAGGGGAAAGCTGCCGGGGGTGACGGAGGCAAAACAGTGACGCTGGGCATTTCGCTGCCCCGGCGACGAAGAAGTGGGAACGGATTATACGGCGTAGAGTAAAAAAGAATAAGGATAGCGTCAAAACGGATGATGACAGTCACGGCTCATGTGCTCATATCCCGTTTCGTGAGTCTCTGCGTTGGCGAAAGTGCGATTGATTCCGTATAAATACAACCAAGTAATAGTACTCTGCGCTCGCCTGCGACCACAACAGCCGCGATATCCTCATTCGGCCCCCTCCTCGATACCCTTCGACGTCCTGGTTGAAGACCTCCACCACCTACAGATAGTCACCACGCTATCGACAACACATTGCAGAAACAAAATCAGTGCCACAATTTGACCAAATCCCCAGGCGCTTTCCCCAGACCCGACGTTCGGTCGGTTGCGCTGAACCTGGTAACATCACCATGAGCATGCCTTCCCTGCAGTGCGTCGGGGTCCCACATACTATTAATTCTAAGGTTGTTACCCCGTATATTGCAGATCTAACGAACAAAGTTAGGAACACGAAGTAGCGAGTCAATCGGGGAAACGCACCCCACGGGGAGAGTCAAGAATTGTCTATAGATTGACATCCTTCCAGTGTCATCTCCCTTTTCATTAGATGCGCCCGGACGTTGCTCCTCAGAAGGCTTCGTCTTGAGAGATACAATTATCGTGCCGAACCCTAATAAGAGAGAGCATGCGGCAAAGACGATGCCGACAATGAAGAAAGCCCGCAGCCAGGTTGCGGTCGCCTGGATGCTGGCAAACAAAAGGACATATTTGACGACGTGGTTGCATTCTGGCAGTGACCCAAAACGACTATTTTGTGCCCATACGTATAACAGCCAGATGGTGAACACCGCGGTTGAGAACATTTGAATCGAAACGAGGAGAACCGCGCGCAAAGCGTTCCTGGAACGGGAGAACCTCCTCATACCTGCGTCATCCTATCTGGTCAGTGCCTGAGAGTAATTCGTCGATGAATACAACCCGCACCATATGCATAGACGAAATCAAGGGAAAATATGATTTGCATAACGAATATAGCATGATATAAATCCAATTGGCCCTGTATAGTTTGGACGGCAGCGGTGATGACCAGACCGAGACCGAGGAAGACAGCGTTTTCATATAACCCATCCAAAAGCTCAGTTGTGAGTTCGGTTTCGGGTATAAGGGAAATTAGGAGTATCGTCGCGTAGAAATTAACGCGAGTCTGGGGGGATTAGTGGTGAGTGCTAGGGGTTTCATACGCCCGAGTCGGAAAACGTATGAGCTTACCCCAATGCCTACGATATCCGCATTGGCAGCAATAGTATGACTGGGGCAGCTAGTAGACATGGCAGGTGGTTGTGAGATGGTCACAATATTCGTCAAGAGAGAAAGTAGGGAGAAGGGCAAGTACAGTTGGCAATTGAGAAGCCAGGCGACTTACGCATCTTATACTGTGACAGGGCACCATGCACCGGGCTGAAAGACTCGGGGAACTCGAATACTGGATGCAAGTTCTCGGACCTTGCGCCTCGAGTGATCCATGAGTCGAAGGGTCCGTGCGCAATTGTCAGGATAACCTTATCTTCCAGGGCACACAGCACATGCATGTTGCGCATACAGTAGGTCATATCAAGCACAGCGGGTACGAGGCGAATAGCGCAGCAGTCGACAATGGAAGGTCAGTGGACACGTGGGGCGCAAGCTGTGGCCTGAGACTGATGGGCAACAACGTTAAGCCAAGGTGATTTAGTCAGCTTTGATAAAGGAAGCCAAGGATCCACAACGGGGATGAGGTGCAATTTTTAGGCAAGCACACCAGACAACTGTGGTGTATGCAAGAGGCACAACACCTACATATCTCCTGGTTCCCGGAATCACAGCGGAACTAAGGAAGGTCCCAAATACGTCTCATTAATTAGATGGGGTCCCGATGAACTGGCGTTGCATGGGGCAGCAAAGAAGAGAGAGAAGTGGACCAGCAGCATGCCGGTGGAGCTTGTGATGTAGGCGCATGTCCTCTGTGGTCGTGAAAGGCGACAAGTGACTCCGAGTTAAATGGATCTGGCGCTGGCTGCGGTGCCCTTGCATTGAAGCGATCACACCGAAACGCACGGCATTGTCAACCGCACCAGAATCAGGACGTCGAAAAAAATGAATGCAGGCTCTCCAGAGGTCCTTCGAGGCCCACTGTTTGGAAGAAATCTGGCAAGGCGGTTTTGGCGTGAGCATGCTCAGCAAGCATAGAACTCCAACGATACGGTCTGGATCGGTGGCCACCGCACCATGCACACAGACCGCCCTCCGCTTACATTTCAAAAGCTCAGTTCAGCTGTCAGCCGTCTTCTCAAGCCGTGGAGTACGTATCTGTGTCGTCGCCTAACGTCGACTATCAGGTCATTAGGCGCGCCAGCCTCGAGCTTCGCCGCTTCACAAGCCTCATTGACAAACACCGCCGTTCCTTTTTGAGATCCCCCCGCCCCTATCTGCGCAATAAGTTCGGCCATCGAGTATTCACCGGCAAGAAATGGAGTGACTGCGGTGGTGCAATCGAACGAATTCTCGCAACGATCGGAAGGCCATCAGATGAGGATGCCCGCTATTGGGGGTGGTGAAGTTGGGTCGTTATCTCGTCCGAGGCTTGACGCAAAAGTGCGAGTGCCAATGAAGCACAAGATGGGGGCATTTCAGGCGTGAAGGTGGCGCAATACGATACTGCACTTGTATTTGGTCAACGCCAGCCACTTCCAGCTCATGTGTACAAGTATCTCCCATGGAATTGGAATGAACATGTGATGGAGAGGGTACGTGTCCATTGCCTCCATTTGTTTCATCACGTCGTGGAGCTGAGTGCGCGCTTGATCGCATCCAGGATCACATCACCCTCGTTGTGCTCTGCCTTCGATCACAGCGGCCAGCGTCTTCGATGCCCGCGGCGGCGAATTGCGAACTAGACAAGAAAGTACATGAACGCACTGGAAAACTCCGAGTCTCCATGATGCGAGGTCCAGCACAAGCCGTGGTTCCAAGGACCTTGTTATCGTGAATCGCACTCCCTTTGGACGGCATTGACCCACTTCAGCCGGCCCCATTTTCGTGTTCTAACAGTTACACCGCCCGAGGCATCGCCGTTCACATGGTTCCTTGTTCAGTATGTCCTCATGCACTCTCCCGAACTTGGTCCGCTGCTTGGCTTTAGTTCGCGGGCTACAACGTGCAAACTTCATGCTGATATCCCGCGATGTGGCGCGATTTTCGTGCTTGCCAACATTTACCGTCGAACACAGACATACGAATGCTCTTTTGCGCATTCAAAGTTTATCATTCAATGTCCGGCTCCAAGCTACATCGTCAAGTCTTGCTCCTTGGCCACGTCCTTGCTTCAATTTACTGGTGTCTCAGCACCGCAATCCGTCGGTCGTAACGGGGAAGGGCGCGTTGTTTACCAGCCTGCGAATGCGGTCACCCTTTCAGGGAAGTACCTGAACTCCGCTCACGTCTTGCGTAACGAGGAAGTGGCCAGTGGTATATTTAGCTCGCCGCCACTGACGGCAGCGTACTGTAATATATCGCTCGGACCTTTCTAGCTTCGAGGATCCGCTGCTGCCGTGAAACCCGCCATTGTGGTATCGCCCAGTTTTGTACCATTCATTGGTCATATATATCAACAACCCTGTGACTTACTCCGAGGTGCAAGCGAGAGTTTTGAATTTTGATTAAGTCCCAGTTTAACGAGTTTGCTCAGAGTGGCAGGCATTCGGTTGATGTGCCGGGTGTCACCAATTTCTCATGGACTCGGGCTGAAACCAGCTCCATAGCGCTTCAAGCTTCAAGCTCCAAGCAGAGAGTGGAATACGGGCATGTGAGTTAAAATAAGTCTAGTATCGTAAAACGAACGAATAAGCAAGGTCGTCCTTGACTCTAGACACTCTAGACCGTGAGGGGCTTGTCTCCAGCCATTAATCTAATTTAGGCTTGTCCTCCGTCGCGCACCACCGTCCGAGCAGTTGATTCGCACGGAGGATCAACAGGTCTCGCAGCATCCGCAGCGAATCACGTACGACGCTGAGCTTGCTACCTGAGACTTCATGCCATGTGACGGGCACCTCGGCAACAGTAATGCCCAACGTCTTGGCGAGCAGCAAGAGCTCGACGTCGAATATCCATGTCGCGAGGTGCTGGCGCGGAAACAGCTCACGGGCGGCGGCGCGCGAGAACAGCTTGAACCCGCACTGGGTGTCGCGCACGTGGCCGACGCCCGCGATGCGAAGCACGGTATGCAGGCCGTACATGAGGAAGTTGCGCAGGACGGACCGCTGAGGGAGATCTTAGGTGTCAGAACTCATTTGTGCACGAACGACAGAGCGGGCGCAAGCGCTGATCGATCGAAGGAACAGGTAACACACCTTAACGACCGCGTCCGTCTTGACGAGGTGAGCACGACTACCAATCGCGACTGCGGGCGCGTCGCCGTCTGCGGGCGCAAGGGGGTCCATTGCTCCGAGCAGCAGCTCGACGTCCGCGAAGCGGCTAGCGCCGTCCGCGTCGGCCATGAGGAGTCGGCGGCCCCGGGCATGTAGCATGCCGTGGCGCACGGCGCCGCCCTTTCCGCGGTTGCGCTCAAGCTGTACGACGCGGATGTCTGCTTTTGGGTGGTCTTTAGCCGCGAGCTTGAGCACTGCGGAGGCGGTGCCGTCGGAGGAGCCGTCGTCTACGATGAGGATCTCAAAGGAGCGTTTGGGGAATGACGCAAGGTGCTCGAGGGTGGAAGAGAGCATTGAAGGAAGACGATTGGTTTCGTTGTATGCGGGTATGATAACGCTGAGGTCAACGGAGGCAGCATCATGGATGGAAGGGAGTTGGCGAAGTGTTTGGGGATCTTTGGGAGTACGATAGTGTTTCTCTGACGGTAGCTCGTAGAGTGGCGGGGGTGTCCAGGCGAGGAGAGCGAAGTATGCCTGAGAGCAGAACATCAGTATCGAGTGTAAGAGGAGGAGCCTTCAAGTCCATTTGCTTGATAGCATAAATGAATGGAAGGGATCAGTGGCAGCAGCACGTATCGTACAGCGCCCATCAATGTTCATCTTCGCCTCGGCGCACGTCGATGTGGACGGCCCATGGCTCTAAGAACAAGGATGATTCTGGTAGTCATCTTGTCCCCAATCAAGACTCTCCAGTTGGCAATAAAACTCACGAGTATCAACCCTACAAGAAGTGCGATTAATACCGCATATAAAATTTGAGTTTGGTCCATGAGATAATTGCCTTAGTCCAGAGGCATATGCGAAGAAGATATAAAGAAAGAAACTGTGAGACAGAAAAGTATGTCGCTTGCTGACGTGTGAATCTAAAGAGGAAAAAATAATCATGGCCAACGTGGGGATCGAACCCAAGACCTTCGCGTTATTAGCACGACGCTCTAACCAACTGAGCTAGTCGGCCGTGCAAAACATGTCTTTTTGTTTACATCAGACAGGAGTTCGATGATCAGAGAAATCAACATTCCAACTGTGACTCTCAGCTCTAACCACAACGACCATGACACCCCAAAGATCCAATTCCTCCAAGACCCGAGACTCAACAAGGTCTAATAGTTTACGGCAAGGGACACTGTCCTTTGCCTCGGCGAAGCGCAGTGGCAGCACCAGTGCCAAAGACAGTCTCAAGGGGAAAGTCGTTGCAGAACCTACTACAGTTACATCCATCCGTGTCGGCGGGAAACGCAAGTACGATCCCGATACAGAGACGGAGCATGAGAAAGTGAAAGAAATAACCGAGGGGTTGGAACGAGAGAGGTTGGACCCCGAAGATCCACGCTGGAACAAGGCGTATGGCTTGGCGCGGGCGAAGATGGGACATATCCAACCAGGTTCGTGTTTACGCCGATACGCTTCCTTTCACTGACAGAGAACGTGTCCGCGGTGTAGTACACGCCAAGGACCAGTCACCAGTGCATCACATCTTGCGCATCTTTGACCTGTACGTATTATGTGCACTCTGGTTGGTTGATAATGTACGTTCGCTTATAGGTCGTACGAATACGGCCCGTGCGTTGGCGTTACGCGGATGGAACGGTGGGAACGTGCGGCGGCTCTTGGGTTAAACCCACCAGTTGAGGAAAGTCTAGCTGTGTGCTTCTTAATGACGCTGTCTCACATTATGTTTGCGCCCATAGGTTCGGGAAATCCTGACGACGAAAGAAGGCTGCGAGGACGCGCGGTTAATTCAAAACGTGTTGTATGATGAGGTCTAGCCCATGGGTAGGAAAAATGTGGTTCCTTGCCTCCGCGTCGACGTCGTTTGTAGCATCTGATCTTGATAAATGGATTTGCCTAATTTGTGAATGTTGCTGGGCAAGAGAGCTCCGCACTCAACTGTTGCGTTGATCCCGGCGCATGGCATAACCCGTTGATGTTCCGTGCCGGCCGACTGTCTCGCTTTAAAATACGTCTGCTTCCCCATCATTCCCACTATCGCTTCACCCCTCTTCTGCTTCTGCCTACCGTTGTGTCCTAACTCCATGGTGTCCTCTAATGAATCTCACGTGGACGTCCTCATCTTGGGTGCTGGTCCCGCAGGGGTCATGTGCGGCAATGCTCTCGTACGCGCTGGCATCAATGTCCGAATTGTCGACAAACGGTGAGCGTCTTTATGTGCCATCCGAGTTCCGTACCACTCACGTGACGATTCCTAGCCCTATCAGAGTCGCCGCTGGGCAAGCAGACGGAATACAACCGCGAACTATTGAAGTCCTTCAGGTTAGTCAACATCTCTTTGCTACCAAATTCTGTGCTCATTGGCGTAGAGCTATGGCCTTGCCGATCGTCTTCTCAGTAAGGCAGCGTTGATGGTCATGGCCGTCAGTGTCCCGTCTTTCTTACCTGGGACCTTACCCAATCACCCTGTAGGCATTCTACAATCCAGGTCCAGAAGGAATTGAGGTACGTGCTTTCTGATACACGTGTCACCTTTATCATTGTCTCAACTACACTCCAGTGCATCGGACGTGTCCCCGATGTAACAGCCCCTACCGCACGCTATCCATATGAAGCAACCTTGCATCAAGGAGAAATAGAGGCCATGTTCCTCGATTCCATGAAAAGAGAGGGCCTCCAAGTCGAGAGACCTATTGTTCCAATCGCTCTCCAAATCTCTGAGGACCCACGGGAGCTTGCCGATCCGCATGCATATCCCGTCAAGGTGCGGAACTTCCCGGCTCAACCCACCATGCATTATCACTAAAAGGAACTCATTTTCGCAGGTTGTGCTAAAAAATTTGGCCAAGGAATCAGGTGATGACACGGAAATCGTCCGTGCAAAGTTTGTTGTTGGCGCAGATGGTGCCCATTCATGGGTCCGTAAGACGCTTGGCATTTCTATGGATGGCGAGCAAACCGGTGCGCATTTTCCTCCGGATCAATTCAGCTCTCTAGATTCCTTCTTCTGATGACCAATTGAAAGACTTCGTTTGGGGCGTCGTCGACATTGTTCCCTCGGAACGCACGGACTTTCCAGATACCCGAAATAAGTCGGCGATACACTCCAGAAATGGCTCGTGCATGATTATTCCTCGGGAAGGCGACAAGATCCGGCTCTACATTCAACTCTCGGACACCGATGCCGTCAACCCCCAAACGGGTCGTGTCGATCTTGGTCGCTACGATCCCAAGCGTTTGATGGAGGTGGCGAACAAGACGTTCCGGCCATATACCATTGACGCGGCACCTGACCAGATTGATTGGTGGACAATCTATCAGAGTGAGTATCCAACTTTTCCACATCCGTAGGTCGCAACTAGACCCCGGATGGTTGGTTCTTCCTGAAGTTGGTCAACGGGTCGCATCGAGATTCACCGCACATGAGCGGGTTTTCATCGCTGGTGATGCTTGCCACACGCACTCGCCGAAAGCCGGGCAGGGTATGAATGCCAGCATGAACGATACCCATAACCTCGGTTCGTTCAAGTCCATTCCCTCTTATTTTCCGGCTAATGGTATATTAGCTTGGAAGATAACCCACGTCGTACGGGGCTGGGCAGACCTATCACTTTTGAAGACCGTGCGCTATTCCCCTGCATGTACCCTGCTATCGATCTAAGATGTGTGCACCGTCCAGTATGAGTTTGAGCGTCGGAAATACGCACAAGACTTGATCGCATTTGACAAAGATTTTTCTGCGTTGTTCTCCGAAAAGCTCCGCGAAGACGGGGAAGGACATGGCCCCACTTATGAGGAGTTTATAGGGTGCGCTTTCATCGCATCTCGACTTGACTCCGTTCGTTATCTCTGACACATACCTCTGGCAAAACACAATAGGGCCTTCCAGAACTACGGCAACTTCTCGTCCGGCGTAGGGGTACAATACGCCCCCTCCGCGGTTACCGACACACTGTATCAATCAGTAGCCGAGAACCTCGTCATCGGTCAGCGACTGCTTCCACATGTACTCGTGCGCGCAGCCGATGCCCGAGAGGTCAACATACAAGATCTAGCGCCCTCTGACTCGCGCTTCAAGCTCTTCGTCTTCCCGGGAGACCACGCGACCTTGGTCGCATCTTTCCTCGAGCGACCCGGAGGCTTCTTCAACAAGCGCCGCGACGCGTACAGCGTCATCACGGTCCTGATTGGTGACAAAACGAGGATCAATTATCTTACTGTACCCCCGGTGCTACGGATACACTGGACAAAGTATCTACCTAAATCGAGGTCCCCTTAAACGATTTCGCTGATCTTGCGTGACGATAGGGTTCTTCTTGACGACTCGGACGTCACTGGCACACGCGGTGGCCAGATCCACGAACGCTATGGTATCAGCCGCACGGCAGGTGCCGTAGTCGTTGTACGCCCAGACGGGTATGTTGGCACCGTTGTGCCACTGGACCAGCTCACTGTACTGGATGACTACTTTGGCCGGTTCATGTTGTCCGCTTGATCTTCGGGCTTTAATCAAGGAAATGGGGGAGCTATTGATTTATCTAGCACGATCAGAATGTAAATAATAAGTACATTGTGGATACCTTCCACCCCAGCTGTAGTACTGGGAATGCATTTGGTTATAACTTGTGTCGTCTTAACCCTTTAAAAAAAACTCACGTTGTCTTGTTTTGCACGTACGAAGAGTCCGACGATGACTGGACATTACGTTTTATCGTGCAGGTTCGAAAACACCGCAGAAAAGTTCTATTACAATACAACGACCCAATAACGCACCCCCCTCGTCTTTACAATACCAAATTGCACTACCCCGTACTACCCGTGGTGACATGCGACGCATAAACCAACCCCACGGTTTCAGAGCCATCTACGAACCGCGCCGCGAACCATTAGTCGTCGTCATCTCACCTCGACCAGCAGCGGAAGAAGCGGCGGCCAATAACCTGCCAGCCGCCCCGCCCACCCGATCTGACTCTACCGTTGGTTCAGTAGCTACCACCAGCCTGGGCGCTGTGGTGACCTTCCGCACATGACCAGATCCAGACGACGCAGCGTTCGCCGGTGCAGCCTTCTTGCTCTTGGTGGTGGCGGCGGGTCCTCTGAGTCGGCGTCTTATCGTGTTTTCCTTCTCTGGGGCGCGAGGATCTCTGTCCTCCTCATCTACGGTGGGATTTGGATTGGCATTGGGATGGTCGTCGGAGTCGAGATCGAGCCCAGCGTCTCCGGACGTACGCTTTGACGCGCGTCGGCGCGTGGTGTTGCTAGCTGTGCCCGTGCGGAGAGGTGCAGGGGCTGTCGCGTTGGTGCCACTAGGAGGTGGTGGCTTGAAGACAGCGGCGGGTGCGGCTACGGGAGGGTGTAAGGATTCCGGGGCTTGGACTGTCGCTACCGGCGGTGCCGGTGCCCGTTGCGGCGGGTGTTCGACGACGGTGGCCTTCGTGAACACGGGGTTCGGCTTGGGATTGAGGGCGGGAGGAAGAAGGGCAGGCAAAGAGACGGGAGCGTGTACAGCGGACGCGTGAGTTGGCGACGAGCCCTCGGGCGAGTCGGCAAGCAAGAGGATCCGGCTCAGCGGGCTTGGCTTAACAGGCGAGTACGCGTGTGCGACGTTGCGCGATAGGGACTTGGCGAGCGGGAACGGATTTGACGTTGGTAAGGCAGGAGACTCGGTCAGTCCGTCATCATCGTCCGGGACGGTGAGCTCAGGCGCACGCGATTCCTCGGTGGAAGAGGGGACTGAGAACGGCGGTGGAAACGGGGGCGTCGTCGACGGAAAGAGGAGCGGCACTGATGGGGCCAGCAGTGACGGTGGATGGGGTGGGAGGCATGACTCTGGCGAGGGTGGAGGGAGCACAAAGGAGGTGGGCAGGAGCGAAGCGGGTACGGTTGAAGGATTCCCCTTCATTTCCGAGGACGCCTTGACTCCCTTGCTTGCTATACGTTTAAGACGGGGGCCGGAGGTCAGTCGCTTCGCAGATACTGACGATTTGATGGTTTTGAAGGGGGATTTATGGTTCAGCTTTCCCTTGGACTTGGAACGGGTCTTGCGGGGGGAGAGGCGGGAAGGGCCAGGTACAGGTGCTGGTGCTGGTGCTGGTGCTGGGGCACCTTTCGTCAGTAAGGGTGCCGATGCGGCGGATGGTTCTGCCTTCTTCGTTGTGTGTTCGCTGTCTTTGGGCTTTCAAAACAATGAGCAAAGGCACTACATAAAGGCGAGGGGAAACTGCGACGACCTACATGGGACTCCGTTTCAATCTGTTCTAGATTGGGGCTGTCTTGTACATTGTCGTGCTGAGGTGCCAAAGCTGGGACGCTTTCCTCCTCATCAGTCGGAGGAAGGTGAGAGGCAAAATCGTCCTGCACCGCACATAGTTTGGTGCTTTGTCGAACGGGCTTCTTCTCCGTCCTTGCTTTCTCTGCGCGCGAGAATGAACATCCCTTATTTTTTCGAGGTCAGAAGCACGGCTCACTTAGCTCGTCACGGAGTCCCACTATGATGTTTTGCAGCTCCTCAATCTCCCATTTGTGTGCCTTTGCGTTCGACTCTGCCGCCTTCTTCTCTAGGTCCGCGAGCGATATTTGCGGTTTCGGGTGCGGGCCTGATGTCGTCGGAGATGTGGAAGCCCTCAATGTCGTGAGTGCTTCCTGAAGTGCAGTGAGCGACTTGCTGAGCCGCTCGAAGGCTGCATTCGGAGATCCAAGCGGGAAGAGGTCATTCGTGACCAGAGGAGGGGGCTGAGCCCAAGGGACGACGCGGTTCAGATACAGAAACGGAACAAAAAAGAATAAACCACGAACGAATTCGATGTCATCTGGGTCAGCGGTGGCCGCCTTGTGCAAGACCCTGCGTACTGCGTTGGCGGAGTCCACAACGAGCCCCTTCAGCTCAGCATTCTCGTCTCTCAGCCGAGCACAGGCGCTCTCCGCCTCCTCCAGCAACTTTTCGACGAGCCCCTTCCCCCTCTCCGCCGTCGATGTGGCTTCGTCCAGTGCAAGCACTCGAGCATTCGCTGGCTGGACGACGGTCATCCCGCTCGGAAACGTGCCAATCTTGAGCTGCGAGTCGGACAGCTTGGACCAGCGCTCGCGCATCGCCTCGATCTCCTTGTCGCGCTTCTTGAGCTCTGCTACGTGTGTGGCACGCAGGGCTTGCAATGATGAGCGCGCGCGCTGCAGGTCCGTCGTCGTCTGTTTGTGCGCCACTTCCGCCTGCTGCTGGGAGCGCGCAGCGATCCTACCGCCACATTGTCATCGTCGTCATCGTTAAAAACACATAGGTACATGACCACGAGGAGGGGAAGACGCAAACATGAGACTCACGTCAGTTTGGCACGCGCTGCAGCCGTTTCCCGCTCTGCAGTCTCGGCGGTCTCTTTCGCAGAGTCGTGCATCGAAATCAGACGTTCGTGGTCGTACGAGAGCGTGCGCAGCTTTGTCGTTAGCTCTTCTGCGCGCGTCATGTCTTCCTAGAGAGACGCGCCAGTTGGCTGTTGTCAGTGACAGAGACGCGACAAAGTAGTGATTCGGCCGACCACGTACCACACGCTGGCTCAGCATAGCAAGCAAGCACTTTGTAACCTCATCGGCTTCTGCAGACGACAGACTGTCGAGGCTCAGACCAGGAGGGAGAACAAAGCCATGCGAGATGAGTTGCGAGTTGACGTAGTGAAGGGTCGATGTCGAGTATATTGAAGTTGTAGATGTCGAAGACGTGTCGGAGAGTGGCGACTGAACTGGCGAAGGTGCCCAATGGACTGTATTTTTCTGAGCTGGCGCAGGTGTTGCGGCCATTTGATCGCTCGCCATTGTGCAACTCAGTTCAACGCGACTCGGAGGTGGAACAATCAGACCACGTGGTCGCGTCGTGTATAACTTAACAATTACATTATTTACTCGTAATTTATGTCCCTTATCCTCATCGCTCGCGCCCACCGCCAACGCCGCACCTCAATCGCCCAGCCTTCCCGAGTACAGCTCCCTGATTCTGCAGACGGTGGGTCCTGCAGAACCCGCATCTCACCCTCCACGAACTCAAGGTTCGACGCACGCAACCCCCGCTGCAACAGCACCGCGCCTTCCCAGCTGTCTCCGTCCGTTTTTTTTGTGTACAGAGAAGTCTCCTCGAGGGTACCAAGGAGCCAGATCTCCCAGCGTCGGCGGTCACTCTGCATACGTGTACCCTCTCGGTTGCCTTGCGCCGTCTGCGTGTCCTCGGCGATCATTTTACTATTTTCGGCATCATCTTTATCCTCGTCGTCGGCCCTAAGGGAGTCGATCTCTGAGTCCGCGTTGTACATGCGCAACAGGAAGAGTTCGACGGCCGTTTCCAGCTCGAAGCCGCGTGGGACTGGCGCTCCATTATCGACGCCGTTTCTCTCTGCCGTGTCATCCATTGGGTCGTCCATTGTATCGTCATTAATGCGTTGTCTCTTGCGCCCGCTCGAAGGTACGGACAAAGTGGGACGCAGCAGGCGCGGGCGCAAAACGGCATCACGAAGCGCATCCGGCTCATACTTGAATCTGTATTCCGACAACGATCGTCAACGTTCCCAAATACGCATGACGAGGAATGTAAGTAAACGTACCCCGGGAGCGCGCCCCCTCTGCCACCCTCAAAAACGATGGTCACACGAGCGGCGAGAGCATCGACGTCCATGTCTTCATCGTCTTCCTCTTCGATCTCGCTCTCCGTTTCTATCCCGTCTTCGTCCGTCTCATCCGAATCGGGCGCATTCGAATTGCCAACGCCGACGCCGCGTGCGCGCTTCGTCCTGCCACCAGCCGCACCAGATGCAGCAGCGCTTGCAGCAAATCCGAGAACTGCCCCGCGCTCAGCGGCATACTCGCCGAGGCGTTGCTTACGATTCTGGCGCCCGAGCCCGGGCGCGCGATGTGCCGTGCCGCCCTTCAGGAATGATGAAAACAACCGCCGGTTAGTCCCCGGAAATCTAAAAAGTAAGAATCCTGCGACGCACCTTGACAAACGCCACGTCAAGGATCTCGATCCCTGCGCCTTCATGCCCGTTGCCCCACCCTGCACTAAAGAATCCTCGCCCGTCATCTTCAGGATCGCCACCACCTCCAGTTTCAGCAGCGGAGCCAAGATTACCAATGTACCTCTCTGCCGCGGGCACGACTTGAACCTCGACCCGCGCGTCCCGGCCGCGCCGTCTCGCTTCGTGAACCTCACTCCACCGCAGTCGGCCGGCATGCACCGCAGCGGAAATGATATCTGAGTCGTCCGTATATGGTCCGCTACCCCACACGCGAGGGTGGGCAGGGCGTGCACGTGGCAGCGCGAGGGCGGGAATGTACAACGTTGCACGTGCCAGCGTACGATTTCGGGGGAGCGGCAAGGGGCCGAACGGATGCACGAACGCACCAAGGTGGACCGGCGCTGCCATTCGTACACGCGAAGTAGGCTGCACTGGGGGGTGCAGAGGGTGGGCGCCAGAAGCTTGGAGTTGAGAGCGCCCGTGCAAGTGCGGGTGTTGGTGTTGGTGTTGGTGCTGATGCTGGTGTTGGTGCGTGTGAGTGTGCGGACGCGAGTGGGTGTGCCCGTGGCTGTGACTGTGAGGGTGTGAACCCACTCCCAAGCTTGGAGGGGGGGGTGCCCTTACGTCGGCAGGGTGAGTAGGGTGATGATTGTGCTGATGCTGATGCTGAAGCTGATGAGAGTGGGGGTGAGAGTATGGACTATTGTGGGGGTGATCATAAGACGGAGGTAGATGAGGGTGATGGACCTCAGAATCAGGGTGTGGGGGCACTGATGCCTACGAGAATATAACTCGTCAAGAACCCAATCTGTATCATAAAATGTTAAAGAACCCACCTGAGCATACGGGTAGCTAACATGCGGGGCCGTCCCATCGTCTGCCTTACGTGGGATAGGTGCTGGAAGCACCTGGTGAATGTATCCCATACCTTCGCGTTGGCGGGGTTCCTTTTCCCGTGGTTCCCGCTCCCGTTCCCTATCTCTGTCGCGCTCTTTATCTCGCTCGCGTGGGCGCACCCTCTCGTAATTCTCGCGGTCATGGTCTAAATCCGTTGACAGCCGACTACCCGACGGCGGAGGGACACCCGAAATTGTAGTCCTCAAACGAGGTTCGCGTGTTTGGGGCAGGGGCGGCGGAGCAACGGGAAACGATGGATGCGGGCGTGCCCTTCCGCGGTCACGATCGCGTTGATGCGCCTTGCCTTCCAATCGATCACGTTCACGCTCGTCCTCAATAAGTGGCCCAGGTCCTGGACCCAGTGGAAGCGCCATGGCTGGGTGGGGTTCTCTATCTCTATCCCTTTCTCGGTCTCTCTCCCTGTCTCTCTCCCTTTCCCTTTCCCTCTCCCTGTCCCACTCGCGGTCTCTCAGTATCGCGTTGGGAGGAAGGGGAGCAGGTGGAGCAGGAGTAGCGGATGATGAACCAGGGAGCGACATCACGCGAGTATGTGGCAAGTTGTTCCCACGATCACGATCCCGCTCTCTTTCTCTTTCTCGCTCCCTTTCCCTTTCGGGTGGCTGTAAACTTGACATCACCGGTGCCGCTGTGGTGTCTGGCCGTGGGACCCAACGCTGGGGGGTAGGAAGTCCAGGAGCTGGGACTGGGGCTGGCATAGGTGGCCCGGAAGAGGTCGTCGTGGGTGGCAATGGCGGAGCCGGTGGCGGTTGATATGGTGGGTAGTGCGAGGTAGGCAACCCGGTATACATCGGGGAGGGTTCATGAAGGACCGAGGGGGGCGGAGAACCCGAAAAAGTGGCGTGATGTGCAGACGGTACAGGATGTGGAAGTGGGGGCTTGGAGTGCGGGGTAGGTGGCGTGTACTCGTGTCGGTGGGAATGAGGATGCGGATGTGGGACAGACTGAGAGGGGCCAGAAAGATACATGGAGGAAGGCGCGTGTACACCACGCGATGGTAAAAAAGTAGATGCGTTACCCGAGCCAAGGGGGGAAGAGTGCTGTTGCGCCTGAGGGTGTGGGGGATAATCCGGAAAAGGCTCACGACGATCAAGCTCGGGTGGGCTGCGGTGTGGAGGATGAGGCGGGCGGTGATGGGAGGGCGGTTGGGGAGGGAAACGATGCTCGGGACGCTCTGCGTGGGGTGAAGGCAGAAGGTGCTGCTGCTGTTGCGGTGGTTGGTGTTGCGATTGCGGTTGGTGATGATGATGCGACTGTTGTTGTGGCTGTTGCTGTTGCTGAGCTTGCTGCTGCTGTTGCCTACGCTTAGCGAGCTCCTCTGAAGGAGAGTTCTGAAGGAGATCAGCTACGTTCATGAAGAGAAGGGAAGGAGGTCAGAGGAATGATGATTGAGCACAAAGGGGATTCGGGGAAAACAAGTTGACCCGACTCGAGTTTTGAGCGCGCGTCGCATATTAGCCGAGCAACTCTAGGTACCGATCGAGATCCAACCAACGATCACCTGATCGAAGGAATCATTTCCTCATTTGTCTGCTAAATATTACTTGGTGGAAAGTCCCTAGATAATTTCGTTAATTTTGTTATAATTAATTTTCAGCTTGCATCAATAATTCAAAACTGCTTCCACTACCTCTGCCTGATGCATGTATGTATATTTGCACCATGGTGAATGCATCAACTTTGCCTTGAATAACTTTCCATCCAATACATGGTTACTTGCAAGAGCAAGAAGTCTGTGCTGTCTGATATCTGTTGGAGATGTCCCAATGGCAGCAATTGAAAGGGCAGATGCCATGCATAGGTGTGCACATTGTTGAAATGTAATAAGTATGTATGTATCTTATGCCCACTATCATGCACTATGTAGCTACCTAATATGGTAATCATACTTGCATAGTCTACTTATGTTGTAACTGATATAGATAACACATATTAGGGTCATGTGAATGATTCTGAGATGTTCTAGGGTGTTCCACATCAGGCATCACTGAAAACACAATATAGTGGACACCTTTACTCATCATAGTTACACAAAGGGACATGGTGGGACCATAGGGACCACTTTTCCATATATAAGGAGGGGTGAAAAGACACATACCCTCCCCAGCAGAATATCACTTTTATTCACTTGTGCTCTATACACTGCGACTAAGACTATCAACACCTTCTATCAAAGGTGAGTCCTCTATATCCTGCATGCTGCACTTTATGCTGCACAACACACATGAACTATGGGAGTCTTGGTGTCACGGACTGATGCAGAAGTGGACTGACCAAGTGGTGATGACTACACTGTCAGATTACAATTAGTCATGGACAGGAACCAGTTGATTGTTGTAGTGCAGACTCACACACTGTCAAAAGCATTATTGTTCTTTAGTATCACATGCCATGGACATGACTCATTACTAGGATAGCAGTACTAGGGTTTGTGACTCATAGTATAGTTCAAACTCTGCTTTAAAGCGAGTTGCATATGTATATAAGTTGCCTAGTAAAGACCAAGGATCTCTATCTTGGTCTTTTTCAATTCACTATCATTGTTTCCCTTCCTTTTCAGTCTGCCTCTTCATATCATCATCTTCCTTCTCTTTTTCTTCTTTCACCTATACTCTCTCATCATTGACTTAGTGGAGGTGCTGTCACACCCTTTTCACTCTAAGGGGACCTAGTGTTAGCCAGCCTAGTGTCCGAAGAACACCAGTCACGTGTTGCAAGCCACACTTAGTTGTCCAAGTTGGACAAATGGTTAGTGAACCGTTACACTTGGAATGGTTGGTGAGCAGAACATAGCCAGGTCTTCCAGTTCTCCACATGGATTTGGTACACAACCTGACTTGGCACCACTCTTTCAGCCAGCCTCAGAGACAACTCAGACTCAGCAATCTGAGGGGGAACCTGGGCCATCTCAACCTGATGTTGGTCCCCTTGAGCATGAGCTTTCTACTGATGATGCTACTGTATATGATGCAGTTAGTGGTGTGCAGTCTCAGCTCAAAAGCCGATAGCTGGACTAAGACGGCCGACTGGAGACTGGGATGAGACTGGGACAGTGATGTGTCCTCACAGGGCTAATGGCATGGTCTTCATTTTTGGCAATAGGCTCCCATGGCCTCACATTTCAGGCTTCAGTCATTAGGATGGTGTGTCTTTGACTGGGGATTCACCTGCATTTGCAATCTGATTTTCACTCCAGAGGATTCACATTTTGCAATCTGATTCACCCTCGTGCAACTCAGGATCATTGACTTGAACCTAGCAATGCTTGACAGCATTGACTTCAACATTCTCCTTTGCAAGTTCTCCTTTGCAAGTTGATACACCATGACACCCCTGAGCTCCAAGGGGATGAAGTCTGTGTCTGTCCTCATACTTTCCTGCATAAATACAACCCATTTCTTCATCACTGACCATACTACTATGCCAGTGATGTCTTTTTGACCAGTGTGAAAAGTTTCCCCCCCTGCAAGGTTTACCACCGATAATGCTGAGCCTGAGCAACTGTCTCTTTGCAGGGCTGTTGCACCCATGTCTGTGCTGTCTCAGTCAACTTCCACACCTGCCACAACCTTGTCCCCACTTCCTGAGTCCTCGCCCCCCCCCACCAACAGATACAGAAGATGACTTGCAGGCTATTGTCTCTATTCATCATTCCTCAAAGCACACTCCACACAACACCATCAAGAGCACACTGTCCAATGACAGTGTCATCACTGTTGCCACCTCTGCCTCTGATGGTGCTGATGCTGATGCCCCCAATAAGGCACAAAACCCCAAGAAAGCCAAGACATTGGCATCATCAGGTGATCAAGGTGAACCCTTGGAGATCTCAGTCATCAACATTGAGGACATTGACAACCCAGATGATGAGCAACAGAACAAGTCCCAGCCCACTGCTAACATCAAGTGTTTCTTTGTGCCTGTCCCTTGCCTCCCAGGCCAAACCAAACAGCACATGAAGTGCACCTTTCGTGTGTATGTATCCTCAGTTTTTTTAAAAAAAAGACTTCCTTCTCACCATGTGACACAGCAAAGGACTTGGTTGTGCCAAGGTAGAAAAACTCATTACAAATGAGCATTCCACACTTTGGTGCCACATAGCTGTGCTCCACACTGTATGTCCTAGATGCTTAGATGATATTCCTTCTGACCTTCTGATCTGATTTACTTTCCAGGCTCGATACCAAAAATGGTGCAACACCAACAAATTCAACTCAATGTTACCAGGAGACACCAAGCAGTGCAGGGAGGCCACTACAGATACTTGCCACAAGACTCAACAGACAATGCTTGCAAAACACTTTACCACTAATGAAAAGATCATCCTGTACAGTGAGAGGGTGCTTGAGACCACTGCCATAGAATGGCTCATCCTGAATAATCAGGTGTGTCTTTTATTCTCCCTGATGTGTTTTACAGTTCTGATCCCTTGTGTCTTGCCAATCCAGGTGTTCAAGAACCCTGGCTTCAAGAAATTGTTGGACATTGCATCTTGAGCACCACCTAGCATCAGCATCACCATGCCCTCATGCAAGAAAACTCATGCACACATTGTGCACATGTTTGAACAAAAAATGTATCTGCTCAAGAGACATCTTAATGTGCACATTCAACCTTTCCTCCTCTTCTCTTACTGACATTCACTTGCTAGGGCCCCACAGTTAGTGGGCAAATCAGCCTGACTTGTGACACTTGGCAGTCTGACAACACAGACTCATATTTTGCTGTCACAGGCACTGGGTTGAGGAGCATGCCCCAGGTGAGTGGAACTTGGAGCATGCATTACTTGGCTTTGTACAGATGAACTGTGCCCACAATGGCCACCATCTTGGGCATGTCCTTTACCAGGTCTGCAATCAGCTTCAAGTCATTCACAGGGTGATCTCATTATCTCTTCTTAATGCCCAGCACTCACTTGTTGATACAGGTTGGTCATGTTACTGTGACAACACCAAGAACAATGACACCATGATGCAAGAGTTTGCACACTGCTATCATATCAAGATGGGAGATGATTTCAATGTCAAGCAGTGTCAAATAAGGCATGTATCTATCTTCTGTCCTTGACTCCTTGTAATTGTATTGATGTTCTGTGCTGCTTATTTGTCTAGGTGCCTTGCTCACATTATCAATCTCACAACTCAAGCTGTAATCTCCACATGCAGCAAGTCCAGGTACTACAATGGCAACCCTGACAATGTTGCAGTGCCAATGCAAGATGAGATTGGGATCATCTTTTATTGACCCAGGGGCCTGTATACCTGAAAGACCCTCTCTGTAACTGGTGGTATTATGTGCCCTGGCCGATGTTTGTAAGCAGTCACATGACTTTTCATGTCATGTGTTTTGGCCAAGAATTTCGCAAAAATTTGTTAAGTTGATTTAGATTAATGCACAACAGTCAGAAAATGAGTTTTAAGAAAACAAAGGGATTGACATAAGGTTCAACCAAATCACAATATTTTTTTAAAAGAAAACCTACAATACACAGGCAGTACCTTTTCCTTTCACTTGATGGTTTTATATTTAGTCTCATGTTATGTGTGAGGAAGGAGATTGTGAAGTAAATCCGATGAGCTTTTGCTTAAGTAAGGGGTGTGGGTTCTTTGTGACGCCTACCTTAGGACTCAAGGAAGCCAATGCAGAGAAGCAATGCAAGTTGTCTGCTCTTGCTTTACATGAGGAGGAGTGGACACAAGTCTGACTCTTCTGCAATCTGCTCCAGGTATGTCCTACTTATGTTGATCACCAATTCCTACTGACACTGATGCACCTAAATCCCAACTTAAACAGCATGCTGATGCTGCACAATAGGCCTTCTCCACTGCAAAGATCCCAACACTTCAGTTGGCTCTCCCAGCCATTGAACACCTTTACACATCTTGGGAAAAGGCTTTAACAAAATCACAATACGAAAGTTGTACCAGCACTCAATGCTGGTATGGCCAAACTGAACAAATATTACAAGCACTCTGCAGAATCAGATGCACATATAATGGCCATGGGTAAGGTCTGCACATCTTATCTAATGATTGTTGCTGATCTTCATGCCAAACTACCTCAGTGCTTGAGCCTTCAATGAAGATGGCTTACTTCAAGGAACATTGGTCATCCAATCTTGTTTCCAAGGTTGAAGAGACTATCCAAGCCATAGTAAGTCCCCAATCTGTTTATGGCATCTTACTCATATTATCTCAGTTCCTTGAACACTTCAACAGCCTGCACTGGGACCCCTGTGCGAAGTCAATCTGCAAGTGCACATCTTCATCCCTTCAAGTTCACAAGTTTGCTGCTGTGCATTGCAATATTGATGACACTGACACTGAAGATGATGCTGGGGACTGTGATGCTACAGACACCCCATCTAATGCTTGGATGGATGAATGGAAGTCCTACCTCAACACACATGAAGATATCCTGGAGGGTATGGGGATCATCCAATGGTGGGGGGTAAGTACACATCTATTCTATCTGCATATGTCACTAATGCACACAATACTACTATTTCACTGTAGTTGACTGGTTCCTGATATCCCACCTGGTGCTCATTGGCTTGCAATTACCTTGCCATCATGGCATCTTTGGTATACAGTGAGCAGGCCTTCTTGTTGGCTGGGATCACCATTTGCAAGCGATGCAATTGCCTCAATGGCAACATTGTTGAAGCACTGCAGTGTCTCAAGGCCTTACTTGGTCCAGACATCACCCTCAGGTCCATTCCCAGCAGCACAGCTGATGAAGAGAGTCTCATGGATGATGCTGATATGCAAACAGCCAACCAAGAAGGGTCTGCAAGTGACATTGTTGAGGGTGCTAAAGACTAGACTTGGGATAAGGTTGGTGTAGCAGATGACTATCGGCTACGTCAAGCAAGCTAAAAGTGAAAACAGGCTCGTCAAGGACTGCTCAAGCCTGATGCGGAGATAAAT
This sequence comes from Lactarius tabidus, assembly GCA_963281015.1. Taxonomy (NCBI): domain Eukaryota; kingdom Fungi; phylum Basidiomycota; class Agaricomycetes; order Russulales; family Russulaceae; genus Lactarius; species Lactarius tabidus. Next base: position 2,404,831 of record OY725475.1, on the reverse strand, counting down.
CACGTGCCAAAACTAACCAGTGTGGAGCGTGCTACTCTTGACACCTTTATACAAAGTGATAGAAGCGGTGTCGCACAAAAGATCAGTCTGAGTGAGAACCAAGAGGACAAGTTAGAGCCTGTCCGGCGGCGGAGTTGCCGCGTCGAGCACCTGCCAAACGAGAAAATCAATTCTCATGGTTGCTGAACCTGGCAACATGGGTGTCCGGCGTAATTTTTGGTGCCGGGTGAGACCTCGGTCGGATGCGACCACCCTGCCAAAAACTCGGCCTGATGAGAAACGACTCTAGAGTCGTTTCTCTTTCATTTCTCATTCTCATTCTCGCTATGTGACCACCAAATGGACCCCTTTTGTGTATTATATAATATTCTTCTCCTCGCAGCTTGTAGACACGCATGTCGAGTCAGCTATGCAGAGCGTAGGCACTCTGTCGGGATTGTCTCGCCCAGACGGTAGCCATGATACCAACCCCAACCCAGTCAGGTGCGTACCAGTGCTCGGCTTGCTTGTGTTCACCACCATCATCAAACCTACAAGCAACACTGTGCATGAATGTAAACACCCGGTAGGACATGGAAAGTACTACATACTAGTACACCTGAGTCTGTTGTATGGAGTGTGCAAAGCAGCGCAGAGATGACAATGATAACTTTATTGCCAAAGATCGTCACACTGGTCACCCGGTCACAAGGCAATGAAACAAGAATTCATTCTTTCGACAGGTGCGTTCGGGAACGCGGCCGAGTTCTAGACGTGGCCGCACGAGACCTCATTCTACCAGGTGGTAGAATGAGGTCTCACGCGGCAACGCGGATCCCCTCTGCCGCCGCCGGACAGGCTCTTAGATTGGTGTAAGGAAGACAAGTAGGAATGCGAACCTGAGTGAGAACCAAGAGGACAAGTTGGCTCTACTCAGGACGCTACAGGGTGTCTTATATACTACTAGGGATGAGTCACTTACTAATCTACTGAGTAAGTACTAATGACTACAAGCTGACGTGTCGTGTATCTATATTTAGCACTTCTATTGTGATTACTGATCACTGTGTCATAAGTGCTTACTTGTGCTGACGCATTGCCCTAATAATAGAATAATGCTGACTGAAACCTAATACAGCATGTAATCTACATTACCCTATTGTTCTACGACATTCCATGTCCTTCTAACTAATCATAATGTACACATGTCTGATAGATGATAAGGCAGGTCCTTCCCAGGATCACATGCCTTTATGACGAATACAATTGCACATGTTGGCATCATGTGACTAACCATCTTATCATATCTAATGATAAGGACTTCAACTCAGGAAACAGAAAAAGATATATGCATCCGTGACATTACCCCCCTTCTTAGGGATTAATGTCTGCGTTAACTTCTGTAAACTGGTTTGGCGACTGCCAAGGCAAGGACGTGTATAGGAGTGCTGCTATCTTTCTAGGTGCTCCCGGGTTTCTGGAGTGGAACTCCATGACTTTTTCTGGTGCATGAGCTAGATTTTTAGCTGGTTCCCATGTATCCTCACCCTCCCCATAACCTTTCCAGTGAACAAGATACTTGAGTGTGCGACCAAAGAGTTTTGAATCTCTGATATGGTCGACCTCATACTCTTCTTCGCCTTCTACTGTAATTGGCTCTGGTGGGGGTGGCTCTTGCCCATTGACTTCGTTCCCTTTGTGAGGGCTGAGACGATCTACATGAAATACATCATGTACCCTAAGTGCAGGGGGTAATGCAAGCTTGTAATCGACATCACTTCTAACTTCAGTGACTTTGAAAGGGCCCAACTGCTTTGGTCCAAGCTTGGACGACTGTTGGTGAACCTTTATTTGCTTTGCTTGCAACCAAACTTTATCTCTGATGTTAAACTTGTATGGCTTCATATGTTGTTTGACATCTGTCTGCATTCGCTTTTTACTTAAGCAAAGGGCTGCCTCTGCCTCTTTCCTTATAGACTGTAGGTGTTGAAGACACTTGTCTAGAACTGGGAATCCTGTGGTACAACCTATAGGAATTGTGAAATCTGGCGTATAGCCATACAGCATCTCAAAGGGCATATGCCCTGTAGCTGAATTGAGTCTACTGTTGATCACAAATTCTGCTGTAGGTAACAGATCTACCCAATCATCCTGGCGTTTGTCAACGAAGAGACGTATATAAACCTCGACTTCTTGGTTTTTACGCTCGACTTGGCCATTAGCTTGTGGATGATAGGCTGTAGTAAGACCTGAGTCTATCCCTAGTCGCTTGTAAAGGGCACGCATGCTTCTTGCCACAAATTGGGGTCCCCTATCACTAATGATTTTCTTGGGGATTCCATGGAGCGGGAAGACTTGTTCAAAATAGATGGATGCAACACCATCAGCTGTAAGTTGCATTGTCACAGGGAATAGATGGATCTGTTTCATATAATGATCCACTATATTAAGGATAGTGTCCTTCCCTCATGACATTGGAAGCGGTCCAATCATGTCTATACCTATGATTTGCCATGGACCCTCTGGAACTTCTTGAGGCTGAACATGTGCTTTAGGATGTATATCTTTCCTATAGCGCTGACATTTGTCGCAACCTTCTACATATGCAGAAATAAATCCTGCCATGCATGGCCACCAGTAATAGTGGCTAACTAGTTCTATGGTTCCATTTTTACCAGGGTGACCAGTGGTTAACGAATCATGACATGATCGTACCACATCTTTACATAGCTGCCTATTATTTGGCACGTAAAGTTGTCCCTTGTAATAAACGAAACCATCATCCTCTTCCCACATCGCAACACTGTCTGTGAGAGCTTTTGGAGCGGTCTTATCTATACTTTTGAGACCCTCTATAACTTCTGCTTCTCGCAGACTTGCCCAACATATACGATCCCCTAGGGAGTCTACTTCAGGACGGAAGTGAACTTTTGCAGCGTTTAGGAAATGCTGTGGTCCTAAGACCTGGACTTGGCGATTGTCATCTCTGTCAGAAACATGGTCTTTTGAAAACCGACTTAATGCATCTGCTTGCATTGATTCCTCTTTGCAATAGATTACTTTAAAATTGAAATGACTTAGGTAGAGTGACCACTGTGCTTGTTGTCGATTTAGATCTTGCATTGTTGCCCACCATTCTATATTCTTATGGTCAGTAACGAGTTCAAAAGGGATCCCTTAAAGGAAGTGTCTCCAATCCTCGAAAGCTCTAATGCAGCCTAGCATTTCTCTGTCGTAGATTTTGTAGTTACGCTCTTCTTTACTCATTGAGTCAGAGTGATAAGCTACGGGGTGCCAAAGACCATCTGTGTGTTTCTGAGACAATATGGCTCCGGTAGCAAATCCTGAAGCATCGACTTCAACTCGTGTGGGCAATTCTGGATCGTAAACCTTGAGAATAGGTTCACAACAGAATTTCTCCTTGAGCCAGTCGAATGCTTTTTGCTGTTCTGCATGCCATTGCCAAGGCATGTCTTTCTTAGTGAGGTCATGGAGTGGACGTGCTACAGTAGCAAAGTCCTTTATGAACCTCCTATAGAAGTTGGCGAACCCTATGAATGCTCTAACTTCCTTAAGCATGGTAGGTGTAGGCCAATCTTTAACTGCGGCGACCTTGCCAGGGTCCATCCGCACTTCTCCAGGTCGAATAATCATGCCTAAATACCCCATTTCTTGTTTTTCAAATTCGCACTTTTCAGGCTTTAAGTAAAGGTCGTACTCTTGTAATCTCCTTAACACTTCGCATACTATTTTGTGATGGTGTTCGAGATTATGGCTATAGATGAGGATGTCATCCATGTAGACCGCAACTTCAGCCTGCGCGATTAGATCAACTAGAATTGAGTTCATAAGGGCTTGGAAAGTAGCTGGGGCATTGTTGAATCCGAAACCCATAACTGTGGGTTTGACCAATCCCCTGTTGGTTACTATTGCTGCTTTCCATTCATCTCCTTTATGGATTCAAATATTGTGATACCCCCATCGAACATCAAACTTGGTGAAGTATTGTGCTCCTGTAAGCCTATTGATAATATCTGAGGCAAGCAGTAATGGATAGCGATTCTTAATAGTAATTTTATTAAGACGCCTATAATCCTGAATGAGTCGCAAACTTCCATCTTTCTTTTTGATAAAGAATACAGGCAAGGCCATTGGTGACTTTGATGGTCTCAAATATCCTTTTGCAAGATTCTCTTCCAAGAATTTATCCAACGCTTCCTGTTCTATTACTGACATAGGATATGTCTTGACCTTCCAGTGTGTTACTGCATCTGGTTCTAAGTCAATTGTGTGATCCTAAGGCTGATGCTTAGGGAGTCGATGAGATTCTTCCTCTGAAAATACTTTTGCAAAGTCCCTATAGTGAACTGGAACCATCTCGTTAAATGTTTTCTTTCCTTTAGCTGTTATGGCTTTTTCAGCAATTGCTTGCGAATATGTGAAGCCGGCTAAACAGAATACATTGTCTTGAGAGGTTTCCAACACTTTCTCCACGAGGAGACGATGGCGTTCCATCCGGTTTGCCATGATGTGTGTCACCTCTACCTCAATTGGTTCAGGGCCCATTCCCTGATCTGCTTTGAGGTGCATTGTGCCTGCTTGCCAATCTATAGCAGGATTCCAATGTCGAAGCCATGGTAGACCCAGTATTACTTTTTCTGGTCCCAAACTGGTTACAAAGAAGTCAAATTTTTCTTTGTCTTGACCAACTTGCAGAATAAGTGATACTTTATGGGTTATGCTACCTGCTTTGTTCAAAGTTCTGTTGATATTGTGAAGACAAATCTGTTGAGTTAGAGGAACCTGCCACATCTTCTGGCTGTCGGCATACTTCTTGTCAATAAAGAGCACAGTTGCTCCTGAATCGACCATAGCTGCTACTTTTATAGTACGATGACGTCCTTTTAATATACAAGAAATATGAAAATGGGATTTTGCATGTTTTGTTTCGGAAATAATTACAGAGTTGAGTGCGGCATCAGAAGACTTCACTTGCTGCACTGCTTCAACTGGAGCAATAGGAACAGTATATACATTGTTCATCTCCGAGGCAGATGTAGATAGGGTTGATACGACAGAAGAAACACTACTATCTAACTTACAAGCAGAAACCGAAAAACTATGAGTACATAAGTCCAAAACTGTGTCATATGGTACTACTAGGGAACTGTCTGCAGCTATTGACAGTCCCGACACTAAAAAGATGCTTTCAGAGCTTTGATCTGTTCGTCTTGTTCTTGGATTTTCGCCATAAGCTGGGCCAACAAGTCTGCTTGTGTCTTATTATCTTTGGCCGGCAATGGTTTTGAGGATGATGAGGCAGCTACCGTGGCTGCTGGTTGTGATGATGTAGACGGGGTTGAGATCATTCCATCAGTGGTAGCCTTTGCTGTGGCAGACTTGCCAGGCTTTCCGACGTACTTGGCGAAGCAAACTGTTGATCTATGGCCAACTTTGCCACAGTGGTTGCATATGTCTCGTTCATGTCTTCTGTCCTTTTTTGTATGTTGCGTTGAACTGCACCCATAACACTTCCCTTGCATGTGTTCCATATAAGCAGCCCTATCTTTCTTAGGGCCGTTGTTGTTGCTGGTGCTGCCAGTGTGAGTGGCATCTACCTGCATTGTGTTTGGATCTGATGATGCCCCAAAGGGCGTATGGGAAGTTGGGTGCCCATTCTTTTCAGCTTGGCGCTGCCTATATCGCTGGTCTATGACCTGCACTGCAGCCTGTACCTCTTCGAAGGTGCCTATAGGGCGGTCTGTAAGTGCCAATCCGTCCTTAACAAATTCAGAGAGTCCGTCATAGAAACGTTGGCGGTGGTCAGCATTTGACCATCCTGTTTGACCTGTGTGCTGATCGAACTGTGCCATATATTCTGGCACAGATCCTTTTCCTTGTCGTATTTTCTTTAGCGCCTCCCGTGCTGCTTCTGCTGTATCAAGAGGGGCGAACCTTCTTGAGAATTGGTCGATGAATGTCTGCCAAATTCCACCAAAGGGGTCCCGGCCATGCTGCAATTCTTCTAAATGGGGGAGAGCCCATGTTCGTGCATCACCTTCCATTAGATTCAATACTGATTGAATCCAACTGGTCTGGTTTATAATCCACGCATTTGTGGGTTGATTGAATGTGTTTAGTGGGTCTCCCTGTGCCTGTGCATAGTTGTTGAATGCAGCGAGGAAATGTCTAGCTTCGACAATTCCTCCTTTGCCGTCCCATGCTTTTGGTTTGGGAATGACATCCCGATTGCCTCCTTGTCCTCCCGGGCATGCAGCCATTAAGGTAACCTGCTGTGCTAGGAGTCCGATGGCATTGCCAATGTCTGCAACTAATCTTGTAAGGTCATCTAAGGTAGGTAGGGGGGCGGGGACAATTGGTGGTAATCCACCACCACCACCTCCTCCTCCACCTCCTCCTGGTGGTCTGCCTCCACCTCCTGGTGCACCTCCTCCACTTCCTCCTGCTGCTGGGTTTCCAGACATACTTTTGTCTGAGTCTGGTTTGTTGATATCCTCATCTGAATCAGGTGCTTGTGGCCCCCAAGTCGTGCTGTCTAACTCCTTCCTTTGTTCTGCTGATAAATCTGCCCAATCGACAATATAAGCTGAGAGGTCTCGAGCTTTTGCTTTATTGTTCTTTGATTTGGCTGGGAGATTCTGGCCGCGAAGCTGAGCTTTCTGCCTGGTTTTTGCCACTGTTTACTTCGGTGGACAAAAGCGTGGGCTCTACTACAACTGCGGTGAAGTATGAAGAGTTTGAAGGGGTGTTGACAAGGTTGGGGTCGTCTGGACCTGCAAGGGATGATGAAGAGGAATGAGCAGAGGGTTCATACTCGTGCTCTCTTGTTTCTTGAGGATGGAGTAGATCTCTTTCCGAATAAAGGGCTGGTCTGATATTGACATTCCCTTCACCGGTCCACTCGTGCGTAAGGAAATGTGTGAGGTAGAAGTCGTGTACTTGAAATGGGGATGTTCCAATGAATCCGCCTGGTCCACCAAAGTCCCTTTCTAATAGATGATATAAGAACTGGTTTGCTCTTATTTTGCTGTTGATGTGCTCAGCAAATTGTACAGCAGCCGGTGATAGCTCCTCTCCTTTGTCTTCCTCAAAGACGTACTCGTCTTCAACAAGCGTGCTAACCAACAATTCACTAGAAACATTTTGGTTGTTTAATGTAGAAGATGATGATAGAGGTGAGATTGGCAAATGACTTGGTGCCGGTGGCGATGGTGTACGAGGGATAGGTGAGGGTGTGCGGGTTGGGACATGTACTTCGAGTGATGCGTGTGATGAAGGAGTATTTCTCCTTTGACAGAACATGCAGTATGCCTGTATTAGGCGGGAAATGATGATAACCAGTTTGACGAAACTGGGGTGGACTATAGTGCAAGGGTACGATCGGCGCACAACACTAACCGAAAGGTGAAGAGCAAATGTCTATCAAGCAAGACCAATACACCCTGATCGATGACACAGGGTGCGAGGCTGTGGCGATAAAGACAAAAGCAGGAATGGGGTATGAATGAATAGTACAGGAACACAAGGCTGTCTGCCGCAGTCTCCTCGACCTGTTGGCTGCCTCTCACTCCGAAGAGCTCTCACAAGTGTTCTGGATACAGAGGGTAGCTGTCACGTATACAGGTCTTTCACTGTATCGGCCATTCTGCTCTGGTCCCCAGGTGCACAGGTAAGGTGTATGTACTAGGACTGTATGTGCACAAGCCACCTAAGGGAATAAGGGATACATGTCGCTGGTGAGCGAAGATGTGTCAAGAGCGAAGTATAGAACTTGTCCTAATGTAGCGGATGACTATCGGCTATGTCAAGCAAGCTAAAAGTGAAAGCGGGCTCGTCAAGGACCGCTCAAGCCTGATGCAGAGATAAATCACGTGCCGAAACTAACCAGTGTGGAGCGTGCTACTCTTGACACCTTTATACAAAGTGATAGAAGCGGTGTCGCACAAAAGATCAGTCTGAGTGAGAACCAAGAGGACAAGTTGGCTCTACTCAGGACACTACAGGGTGTCTTATATACTACTAGGGATGAGTCACTTACTAATCTACTGAGTAAGTACTAATGACTACAAGCTGACACATTGTGTATCTATATTTAGCACTTCTATTGTGATTACTGATCACTGTGTCATAAGTGCTTACTTGTGCTGACATGTTGCCCTAATAATAGAACAATGCTGACTGAAACCTAATACAGCATGTAATCTACATTACCCTATTGTTCTACGACATTCCATGTCCTTCTAACTAATCATAATGTACACATGTCTGATAGATGATAAGGCAGGTCCTTCCCAGGATCACGTGCCTTTATGACGAATACAATTGCACATGTTGGCATCATGTGACTAACCATCTTATCATATCTAATGATAAGGACTTCAACTCAGGAAACAGAAAAAGATATACACATCCGTGACAGTTGGTGAGGATGATGGCAATGGCAATGGTGACAGCAACAGAAATGACAACAACCAGCATTGAGGTGTGAGGTGAATGCTCAAATGGTCACTCAATATAATACAGAATATCTTGTTGTTGCCCTGTAAAGTATCATATATGAAGTGGACTCTACTACTGCAAAGCCATGAGGCTGTGACAAGCTGAGTCTTCTGGGCTGTCAGGGGCCTAAGATGCTGAAGACTGGCAGTACCAGCTCTGTCTGTGAAAACACTAGGCCTAAAGACCCCTATAGCTGGGCTGAACACCCATCTTTCAGGCTGAGCTGAGCCTGCACACCACTAGATGTGGTAAATACATCTGTAAGTTGGGAGGTGTTCTAGGAGTTCAGGGAATGTTCCTCAAACACCTTTGAACCCAAATGCCAGCCCCATTCTCAAATGCATCTAAACACCTGATTTGGGTGCACCTGCCATATTGGGTGACATGTATCTTGCCATATATAGATTTACAAATTGGAATATATCTTATTTTAGTAACATCCCCTGATCTGGCAATGTGGCATTGAGCCTATTATGGTCTAAAGTCCGACTCTAAACTGTTTGAAATTGTTTGGAACATTCACACTCACTTAACTCCCAAAGCAAGTTTACAGATGTACTGACCATCCTGAGCCTTCTCCTGATACTAGCACATCAGATGCTGGGCAACCAGCACAATGCAGTGTGTCTATACAACTGGCAGATCTTGTGCAAGAGCATGGTTATGAAGGCCCCAGTAGAACTGTTACAACTGTCATGGATGTGTATATCTTTTTTGTTTTCTGAAATCTAAGTCTTATCATTAGATATGATAAGATGGTTAGTCACATGATGCCAACATGTGCACTTTCTATTATGTGCACTTTCTATTACATCATTTGTCACATGACCCTGAGAGGGTCCTGCTATATTCATCTGGACACATGCACATTATGATTGGTTAGAATACTATAGAAGGTCATAGAATAGTGGAGTCATCATGATGAGTAGTGATGTTAGGTTTTACTCATCCAAGTTCTATCATTAGGATGACATGTCAGCACAAGTCAGCACTTATGACTCAGTCACCAGTTGTCACAATAGAAGTGCTATAAATAGGTACATGACATGTCAGCTTGTAGTCATTTGTACTTACTCAGTAGATTAGTAAGTGACTCATGCCTAGTAGTATATAAGTCTCCCTGTAGCATCCTGAGTGGAACCAACTTGTCCTCTTGGTTCTCACTAGGGATCATCATGGGTCACCCCCAGGTCATTGAGCCACAACCCATAGGTACAGGTTTTCAGGGTTGTGCAGGTTGCACATGGGTCTTGCAGGTGTGTGCAGGTATTGGGAATGACATGGGTTTTGTGCACCCAAGGGTATACAGAATGTGTATGGGTTTATGGGTATGTGATAGAACTGAGCCTTGCAAGCACATGTGGTCTACAGAGATTTGTCACTATGTAAATAACTAGCTGTCAACCTTGTTGACCGAAACCTTGCTTTGTCTGGTGTACATGTTATGTAAACCAGGCAGCCACAGGGGGCAGGTTCCTATTCATGGAGGGGTATGCTTTACAAGGCACATAGAAGTAGAATTTCAAAGAAGGTAAAAATGAAAGAAAAAATTTGAGGATTGGGGCTATGAGGGAAGATTTACAGAGGAAAAAGAAAAAGACGATGGAGAATGCTATCAGGTTTGTGTATCTACTGTTTTGTCGATCTGATTGTTGCTGTTTCCTGCTGAAGTCTTGGCTGAAGTAAAAAAGTAGTGGTTGTCATCAACAACAAAGGTGATGCTGTTTTTCATTTTCATGATTTGGGCAGAAAACATGACAATGGAGTTGACATGGCAAAAGTTGGAAGACGTTTGGAGAAGACTCAGAGAGGGCAAGTGTGGCTCGGATGATTAGTGGGGAAAGGTGAGTGAGTCTGAAAATGTTCTGAGCTACAGAAACCATGAAAGTATCTTCTCATTCATTGTTTTTGCACACTTGAGCAGACATGGTGAGCTTGGCAGGGGCCTCGCCTTGCAAATCCCAAAAGTTGTTGTTGCCATCCCTCCCATCTGAGGGATGGAGCTGTGATTATGTCACCCAGCATGGGACCACAACAAGTCACATGATTGCAGAATCTTAGCTAATTCCCACTGGGGAGTGACCTTGGCAAGCAAGGTAACAAATGGGGGTTTATACTATTTAGGCCACTCAAGATTCAAACTGTGTCCCAGCCCTCTGGCAGCTCATCAACTTCTGCACCCTTGCCAACTTCTTCAGCAGTAAGGGAGGCCCTAATATTCCTGTCCTTGACAAGGCTGAGGGCGCTCCATTGGCCGAGGCATAAGAGAGCACATGTTGAGTGGATGGAGAGTTGACTGTGGACATGCAAAAGGAGGAGATGACCTTGACTGAAAACACATTTGACATCAATTGAAGTTGCTTAGAGCAACTAGTAAGCAAACAGCAAAAAAGAATTGAATAGAGTGCTTACCAGGGATTGAGAGATAATCCAGAGCCATGCAGGATAAAGATGGGAAGCTTGCACATCAGTCATGCCACCACAAAAGGGCATCCTTTACATCTTTGGTGTCAGTAGAAAGATAGCATTCAAGCTTGTCATGGACATCAGATGAAATCAGGTTGAGGTCAGGCAGGTTGTCAAAAATGTTATGTGAGGACAAAATAGACTGTCAACATGGTGTAAGTCACTAAAGAAATCCAGGGGAAAAAACATACTGAGTCCATGGAACCCACAGTGATGTAGTTGTCATCACCATCACTGCTGTTGTCGAGATGTGCTGAGGCATATGAATGATTGTACTCCTCACAGACAATGTTGTAGGCGGCATTGACCCAAGATTCTTCCAAACCTTGACTCTTGAAGTATGCAAGTTTGTGCTGGGGGTGAATGCAGAGATATGAATACATACTCATAGCAATGCAATAAGTTTCTGAATGGTCTGTCTTGTTGTAATAGTGATTGATGGTGTCCTTGCCAATGATGAGAGCCACATGAATGGATAGGGAAAACTGACAGCTGTCAGATTTTGTAGCAAGGACTTTGTCAATATGGCCCATTGCTGGGATGACAGTAGAAAGATTTGGGGTGCTATGGGAGAAGAACAGAGTTGCATCTTTGAATATCTGTGAAAGGTCATTTAAAAACATGAAATAAAGGATTGAAAATGAACATACATCTAGGACATCCCTAAGCTCCTTTGCAATACCCCATTCTGCAGGAGATAGCTCATATTTTTGGAGATCAAGGTTGTGCATTGCAGTCATGCTATTGATTGCTGTTCAGAAGTCAAGCATGAAGTGGAGCATGTCATATGTTGAGTTCCAACAAGTTGATACATCACATGGCATCATACAATGAGGAAGAGCACAAGAAGCAAGAATGCTGAACCACTGTGGAAGGAGTATTGTGGTTGATTTTTTCACAGTGTATGCAAATTTACACAGCTTCACTCCAAAAAGTTAACATTACTTTTGCTGGAAAGTAATGTGACATGAACCTTAGTCAATGTTTTCTGGACTGGCTGGATGCTCAAATCAATCATATCTTTTTCTTCACTGTCAATCCTTCCTGATAGGTGATCCACCTATCCAGTGGTGGATCTTTGGCTTCATCATCCTAGTAGTCTTGGGCATCATATGCCTCCTTCTCCTTGGTGTCAAGCCCCTCAGCCAGGCTGGCAAGTGCCTGAGCTGTGTCATCCATCACAACACCCTTCTTGGCCTTTGGTACATTGAATTGTTGGATTATTGCCTTTGCTGTAATGTTGAGGATGTGTAGGAAGCATCTGGTCTGATTCGAGGCACCAGCAAAGTCATCCAAGTGGATACTGAGGTCCTCAATCATTGTGTCATTGTTGGACATGTTGTCTGCTGTCACACCAAGGATCTATGTGAAAAGGTGAGTTCTGTTGCCATTCCCTATAATGTGTTCTCACCTTGTCACTAATTCTGAACTCTTTTAGGACCTTGATGAATGTGAGTGCAAGGTTTGCACCTGTGTGTGATTTTGGGACCTCAACAATGTCCAGGAGCATCACAAGTGGTTTCCCATCCTGCTTGAGGTGGACTGTGATGGCTATGAATGCCTTGTTATTTGGTGAGGTCTAGGCATCTGTTGTGAAGCTCAATTTGCCATCATATTCCTATCATAACTGGTGAGTCTTTGGATCGAATCTTTCCACTGATGCAGCACTGACCTGTTTGCAAACATGAACAAAGACATTTTGTACATCATGTGACAGTGTTGCCACTGATGGAATATAATACTCTGGTCTCCTGTTTTTCATGAGGGACCAGAACCTGTGGTCATTTACAATTTCAAACAGCCTTCTGCTCTCTGCAACCCATTGTATGAACCCAGCACTAATAATATTACACTTTAGGCATTTGTTCTCAAAGCTGTCAAGACAGGACATACCACACTTCAACCTTGGTATGTTGGCAGTGACTGTAAGTCATTCTCCCCTTCGCTGCACATTGAAAGAGAGATGTGATTGACCCATCAATACCTTCTACATTCTTTAGAGCCTCTCAAGCTGTTTTGATATCTCCTGTGTTGTCAGCTGCGCCCACTGCCTCTTTGCCCCAGCACTTTGTGGCATGTCAATGCAGATTGCCTGTCAACTTTGCATCACCCATGTCAAGGAATTGGTGAACAGACATGTTCCTGCAATGGCAACTAATGGCTGTGCACTCAAATACAGGTGCCTTACAACCATCAATGTACTGGATGGTTGGGAATGGCTTGAAGAACATGTAGATTGGTGCATCCCAATCCTTTCTCACTTGCTCTAAGTCTCAATCAGTTTACAGACCTTCAAAAAAAACTGCTGTACTCACCAAGTTCCTCCTTGTCATCTTCAACCAATTCTACCACATCTTCATCACTGTCACTCACTTTGATCAGCTCTGCCTTGGACTTTTGTGAGGTGGCATTGTCATTGCTGTCATCAGCACCTTCAGGGGCACAAGGTGGGGCACAGGGTGGGGTAGATGCTGTGTGATCTTCAATACTTTTTTGGTTTCAAGGTCTTGTTGAGCCAGTGGAGAATAGTGTTGCCATGGCATGGCATGGCTGACATCTGACCCTGTCCCTGGCTCCAGAGCTGAGCCAGAGCCATAACATGTGGCAGAGTGCCAGTTGGCTCAGCTGAGAGCTGGCTTGAGCTATAACTGATACCAAAGAGGAAATACAATATATTTTGAATTTTAAATTTACTACAAGCTGTCATCCTTGTCATTCCCCACCCCCAAATGACTGCAAAAAATCAAGAGGCTTATCAGAGGGATGATTTTGGACCTCTAGAATAGCCTCCATGGCCCTCTTTTCAACATCTTCCTTCAGCCAATCTGTGAAATCCAGTGAATGGCCTGTGCAAAATGAGAATTTGAGCATTTGCAATGCTTCCATCAGTGACAGCAACACATTGTTATGCTGTGCTGTCATTGTCTCCTTGGCTGAAGAAAATACATGTTCACATGGGACAGCAGAGCCTGGATGGGCAAGATATCCATGGCCATGTGAAACAGTGTTGGGTACTGATATCGGTTATCCTGTAGCTAAATTATTAGAAATGCACTCAGACAGACAGAGTAACTTACCTGCCAGTATGCAAGTGGCATTGTTGGCATTGTTGGGTCCATGAGGTATGCATTAAACTCTGCATCCATGCCCTGCTGAGAGCCATAGGCTGTTACTGATCCATCTGATCCCAACCCAAGCAGGTTTGCAGCCCAGCCATCTTCACTGCAGAGGGGACCAGTGTTGCCATTTTCCATTGGCTCATACCGAGAGAGCTTTGAAGTTATTAGTAGATATTTGCTCTTGCATATGTAGTTGACATTACCTCATCCAAAAATATGTCCCTAATTCTTGGAACATAAGATGGCTGGTTCTTTTCAAACCAGCATAGTTTCATAGTTGGATTGAGAACTCAAAGTCCAATTAGTTAGATACTCATACAAACAAGTGGAACATACTCGTAGCCAAAATATAAGCCAGCACAGCTGACATGGATGTTTCATACTGGGTCAAATTTTTAAGTCCTGCATCTATGACTATAGATGCATGTAGCATTGCCATCTTCTGTTGACCCCATAGAATGCACATAGCTTGAAATGAGGGGATGGCATAACACAAGGTTGGTGTCTTCCCTGCTGATAAGCACTGTTGAAATGAGTGAGGGACCTGTGAAAATATTAGAACAATTCTTCTATGCATAACAGGTCAAGTAACTTACCAACAATATTGTCTTGCAGTCTTCCAGGGCCTTCTATTCTTCATCATTGAGGTGGTAGCTTTGCAGCTCTGGCTCATCCAATAGGTAACTTGAAATAGACTAAGTGATTGACTCAGTGTAAATGAGGTCAACAGAAAGACAAACACATACCTCTTGAAGAACCAAAGCTCTCTCAATCATGAAGTACATTGACAACCATTGTGTACTGCAGTCATGGATGAGTTGAAGTGATGTCCCTTGCTGAGTTTCCTGGATTGTGCAGAAGGCTTGTCAGAGAAGACCAGATGCACATATCTGTCACTATTAAAATAAAAATACTGGGAGAAAATTAAGCACTTACTCTTACTATTCAGATAACATTATGGATCACAGCATTTGGATCCTTCTCAATAGCCTTGCAAAATGTGTTAGTGGGTACATCATAAGTCACCACATTCACAGCAGACTCTTCACTGGCCATATCCATGTCAGTGATGGTGTCAAGGACCGCCATACATGCAAGGTTCACAACATGCAGAAAGCAGCTGGACTATAATTAGTTTAGTGTCAATTCAATATTAGATATTCTGTACTAGATGTGTCGCTTGAGATAGTCAAATCTGATGCCACATGCTCTCAGCAGTGCAGCAAACACTGACATCATTGTGGTGTTGTTGGACACATTCATCAGCAAATCCCATTAGAAATTGCAAGCACTTATAAGTGCTCACAAGTGGTTACAATTGCTGCAATTGGCCCAAGCAAGGGCAAGAATTGCAAGCACTTATGACACCTTACCATTTTACAATTGATAGTGTGAATTTTAGTTTATGGGCAGATTGCAATTGATTGCATGTGCCCCTACAAATTATACAGGCTTATAATTGATTTCCAGTGATTGCATGAATTGCAACCGATTGTGTGAATTGCAATGCTTTTCCTACTGGTTTGAAAATTGTAACTGATTCTACTCAATTTCATTGCTCGCATTCATACCAATCACTTATGATTGGCTGTCATTGTTATTATATTTGTGCATGATTGCTAGGGTTACAAGCAATTACAAGTGCAGGCAATTATTACAATCAATGGTGTGGATCATGATCCACATGATGAATGTGAGCACTTGTAATATGACACCATTCTATGACCCACTGCAATTGTTATCAGATGACTGTTATCATGCAGAATTACATCCAAATGGTCACATTGCATTGCAATTGTACATGACATGACTATACACAATTTTCCATTATTCTACACGAACAATTTGATACAGTGTTTAAAGTTAACTTATTGGCACCAATGCTGTGAACATAATGCATCAGTAATCAGCATGTTGATCAGGGTGGAAAGGACTTACCCTGCCTTTCTGTTTCTTTGCAGGCATGGGCCTGGGATCCAAGGGATTTTCCAATGCATTAACTCCCTGCTTTTGAGACTGGTGTGCAGGGAGGACTCCCCCATTCTCCTTATCTCCATTGGCACTGCAATGGCTGTGTACTGTGACGACAGCATTCAGCAATGAGGTTGCATTGGTTGGCTCAGGCTCATCTGGCTCATCTGGCTCTGTCAGAGGATCTTATAAACCTCATGTACATCCATTATAATAATGAAAGTTTGAGTGGCATACTCACCCTCATCTTCTGCAGCAGCTCTCTCCACAGCTTCCCTGTCCACAGCCTCTCTCTCTGCAGCCTCTCTCTCTGCAGCCCCTTGCTCTGTAGCATCTTTGTCAGCACACTGAGAGAGCTGGGCCTTTGCCATAGCCAAGAGGCCACCACTAGAGGTTCCCAGAGACCTGGAAGCAAGACCATTGCTATTGCCAAAGACCTGGCTGAGAGTGGGATACCATTAGCTTTGTGTCATATATGTTATCATTGACATACATATTCCACCAGGCAAGGGTTTCTTTGGTCCAGGTCTTGTCCAATTTGAAGACCTCGAACAGGATGCTTGTAAAATCCATGTAGCTGAATGTTGTGTCCCTGCCCGTTCACTTTTCCTGTGAGGTGAGTGCAAATCTTGCCTGTTTGTGCTGGCATCAGATTGATTTACAGCAAAAAGCCAGACTTACCTGGATTGCAGTGTATACAATAAGGGGCTTGGTAACTTTCTCTAGCTTGTATTTCTTTATTAAGCCAATTTCAGTAGATGGTGTTGATGACTGATCAATGCCACTGGAAGGGCTGACAAACAACACCTGGAAACACTGAAAAGGCATCAAGATGCATCATACTAAGGTTGAGGTACACTTACATGGAGGAGGAAATACCCTCACAGGAGGCCTGTGAGGACATTCTGGGAATTGTATTGGGTTGGGTCCTCATACAAGAAGGCCGGCATGTTTTCAGCTGTTACATTGTACACTAGGTCCCCAGCATTCACTAATGCTCTGACACTATGCATGGTGATCAGCATGTGAATAATGAATTGCTTGTGATACTCACCAGACAGGATCATCATTGTACTCCTCCAGATACTCAACAGGTATGAGCATGCATCCCAATTTGTTGTTGTTGAACCTGCAATCTGCCCTTGTGTTCTAGCCAACTTGTATGTGGCAATCTGGTGTGCTTGCCAGAGGCCCAGTCATTGCTTTGAGTTTGTTGGCATCAGTGGCTCACACTCCCCTCATGCCAGTTCAGAGCTATGGTGTAGTGTCAGGTCAGACACATATATGTGTGATCACATAATCTTACCCAGCTTTTGACATGTTTGCTGTCATGGTGCAGGTGCATTTTCAATAAGGGATGAAAGGCTGTGATTGCCTGGTATAGACAAATCATGTGGTCACCCCTATACTACATTAGATGGGACCCTCTTACACTGAGACACATAACTTACTCAGGAGTTAGTTTGCAATCTTTCCTCAATTCCAATTCTTGTGCAAATTGTATGATATTTGTCACAGAGGCACAAGGGTGCACACAGCAGATGAGGTATTGCCCTGTTGATATAATAGGGCATTTTTTTGGTGCAATGACCCTGCATACATCAGGATGTGAGGCACGATGATCTGAAATTTATAACTTACAACTCTGCAGTTGGAGCCTCAGACAGTTCTACAGTGGGCTCCTGTTGGCTAGGATCCTGGCATATATATGTACTCATGGTGAGCAATGTGATGGGGGAGATGAGAGATGAGAGAGAGAGATGGTGCATATACTTACCTCACAAATGGCCCCTTAAAAACACCTTGGGGTACATCATGTGACTGCTTTGCAAAGTGTCAACTCTTGGACTGATTAGGCATATGACTTACCAATTATGGATAAATGTCTTGGAAGTTTCACAAAAGTGTTTCAAGGTTCTTTCACATGCCCAGAAAGGATATATTGTCAGTGCTTGCAACTCTGTGGATAGCTGAGTGGACACTTATGCTGTGTGATGCACTGTTCACCATGTCATGATGTCCTGCCTCAAGAAAATCACACATTAAGGGTGTGATTGGTGCGTGTCATTCATCCAGTCCATTGATGAATGGCACACACCAATCACACCCTTTGGGATCTTCAATCATTGCAAGGTCTCTCTCATGAACTACAAAGTCACCAGAATGTCCATCTACACTGAATGACACAAGCCATTGATTGCTGTCTCTTTCCTCCTTAGCAAAACCTGCTGTACCAAACAACAGGCCCTTGATGACCACAACCTCGTCACCGACTATGGGTTGCCATGAGAAGAGGAATTTTGGATGGACTGAAATCAGTGTCTGGTGGGGAGTCTTGAACACACTGAGAATGATCTCACCCTCCTTGGGGGTCTTCTCGCAGCAGCCCAACGGAATGGTCCTACCCATGCACTTTTCATAGTGCACCAAGGACTTGTCACTTGACTCGTGAGTGTTGCAGATATAGAATGGAATGGTTTTCTGTTCTATGAGATCCTGTATTGACAGGGCAAAAAGCCAATGACCTGTACTATATGTGAGTTCACAGACATATGATGCAGATGCATGACTTACTTCCTTCAGGTTTGGGCGTTAAGGCCTGCAGTGGAGGGCAATCAGGTCCAAGCAGAGGAGTGACTGTGCAAGGGCAATGACCTGGATTGGATTTGGCCATCTCCTCTTCTTTTGACCTAAGGAGATATGAGCAAGAACACACTGACTGATGTAGAGTGAATGTACATTAGTCTGAGATGGTGCCATGGATATGGTTGGCATGGCAAGATAGCCCTGCTAAACAAGGCATTGACTTCGACAGTGATCAAAGTGTTTCTGATGTCTCAGACAATGCCATCATACCCTCTGTGCTCTCCCTGAACAATAATGACCCTTCTACCCAGCAGAGGGTGGACCAGCTTGCCAGCTGGGAGGGAAGGGGCCTGGGTTGCCAAAACCTAAAGCTCTCGTGTATTGATCTTGAACTGAGTCCAATGCCAGCTCTGCCTGTGATGACAGTTTGTTACTTACCTCTGTAAACATGAGCTTGTCTGTCATGAGTGCATGATCCTCCTCCACTGCTGTGATATAGCTGTGACACTTGGGTCGATCAGAATCCCTCGGGCCGCTGAAATGGACCCATAGGCCTGGTGTGAAATGGAAGTAGTTGCAGGGGGGAGTACAGTTCTATTGTGTCCATGTGGGCGAGGTACTGTAGAGGGATGTTAATAGTGCAATATAGCAATACTGTTGTATGTACCTCCTCATTAGTGTCCTTCTCAACATAGGTCACTGCCCTGCAGTCCTCATCAACTGTTGATAGAATACCCTGCAATTTTGCAAACCGGTGCTTGATGTGGTCACCGGGGGAGTATTGGATCAACAGTGCATGCAGTGAGATGATGAGTGGAGGGATACCTTCATCAACCTGCAGGGTGACAGTTGCCATGCCATTGCAGATGTCAGTGGTGTGACCAATGACACCTCACTGTTCACCAGCGATCACCTTGACCCAGTGCCCAACTTGGATCAAAGTTTGAGCATTTCAATACCCTACCAAGCTGAAAAAGGAAGATTAGAAATGTATTTTGTTGAAATGAATGGGCCAATGTCCAGAGGAGGATCAGCAATGACAACACTCACAGGAGGGAGGTACTTGATGACAAGGCCCGATTTGTATCTCTTGTTGTTCAACCAGTAATTGTCTTCTGAGAGCTTGCAAACCTGCTTGCCCTACTTTGCCTTAACTTCAGCAGCAGTCCACTTGCATGGCTCTGGGTAGCCTGGCCTTTTGCATTTTGCAGATCCCAAGGCCTTTTCAGGAATGCAGGGAATGAAGGCAGTGGTCACATCTGCTTCTGAGCGATTGTGACCACAAACAAGACCCACATCTCCACAGTATAACCCGTGGAGACATTGCACCCATTTGCCCTTGTCAATGCAGTGATGCAGGGGACTATGGTGAGACAACAGTGTTGCACACTTGTCTGAGGGAACCAGACATTGTTTGCCATATACTGTCACCAGGCCGCAGACAGCAGCAGAGACATCACATGGTCGACCTTTGATGAATATGTATCCTGGAATGCTGGGGCAGGCAAATGCCGATGCAATAGTTGGTTGTCCAGATAAATTTCCGGTAAGACACCAGGTCAAGATCTGCATTATGAGCCTGCTCTCAAAGCTGGGCTACACTGCATGAGCTACAATAAAAGGGGAGCAAATTGTACAGCCCACCTTTATGCACACTGCCCACATCTTGGCATCACCTTTAGTGGGCAGGAGTAAGTGCTGCCCATCCTTGTCCTTGTCCTCTGGCCTTGGTGCCTTGTTCAGCCCTCTTGCAGCAGTGCGAGCAAGCATGTCTGTGGCCTTGTCTGAGAGCTCTGACAGTGTGACTGACCTGGGCTGTTCCCCACCCAACTCACTCTCCTTGATGTCATTGTCCAAAAACTTAGCTACATGCAAGTAATCAGTATTAAATCTTGTACTATGTTGATGAACTTACTGAGCTCTTGCTCATCCTCCTCATCCTCATCCTCCTCCTCATTATCTACAACGGCTTTGATGTCAAGAAAGTCACTGAGCTGTTGCAGTCACATAAGTTCCCAACAGCCAGGAGGGATTACACTAGACTCACCAAAAACTCTGTCATTGGTCATAGTTAGAAAGAATGGGGGGGGGATGCTGAGAACCCTGCCTGCTCAAATATCAGCGGGAAAATGTGGCTGAACACTTACATCAAATTGTCATGCTGCCCATATGTGGGGTGCCATCATTGTAGGGTCCCTACTGTAGCAAGATTCCACATAAATTTATTGTACACCTCATTTGAAAGCTCCACTTACACATGGTTATTATTGAAGACAAGTCATTCCAGGCACTAGTCAATGTCATTGTTTGGTTCTGTACACTATCTAAAACAAATTTTTCCTAAGGTATAGGCAACAAGTGAGGTGTGGAGATGGGATGTGCAAGGAAAGAGGAAAAGAGTGTTTGGAAGTGTCTGAGAGGTATATTATACTGGGCCACTCTGCACCTGTCCCAAAGAGCACCTCAGAGAGATCTGATTTACTGGGCCAGTTCATGACTTGAATGAGACTTTGGGAGTCTCCAATTGTTGCATTGTACATACTAGACCGTGCATGTGCTCTTTGGGACAGGTGTGGAGTGGCCCAGTATAATATACCTCTCAGACACTTCTGAACACTCTTTTCCTCCCATCTCTACTTCAACTTGGACTACCACACTATCTACCATACATTTAGTAGTCTATATGTGTCCAACTCAATAGTATAGTAGCTAAGTCATGTCAATAACATGTCAAATTAACAACTAAGTCATCATAACTGCAGGAGAAATGGCCTCTGCCAGTAGTGTGACTAACACAACATCCCCATCCAATGAGCATGCAGAGATGCTCACAACAAAGTGGTGGGCTGGGGACCAGTTCCAACTACATGGTGAGAACAAACATCCTCACATACACCTCAGCACTGATTCATCTCAGATATCTCGTGTCATGAGGGACAGTTCACACATGTGGAAACAGAGTGTGTGCAAGATGTGCTTAATCAATATCAGGCAGTGGGACTATAGTCACTAATGATGTGCATGTCCTTATGGTGTCTACTAGGCCGCTGGAATCAGTCAAGAAGACCTCAAGGATCTCATGCTAGGTCTTGCAAAGCAGGATGGATTCTGGGAAAACATTGGTGTGTCATCCTATTCCATTACTTTGCTTTCTCTTAATAACAGTCTGACATAGCTCATGCAGTTCCAGGTAGGTGTGTATGTTCGGTGCTTGATCATGCCCAGCAATTGTATGATCCATACTGAGACAAAGGGGACTGGACCAACAAAGAAGACTTACAACTAAAGATGTGAGTGGTTTATGTATGTAGGATCATTAGGCTTGCTCATAATTGTTTAGTCTTGTCAATGAACATTTGAATTGGAAGGAGATAAGTACCAGTATGGAATGTTCTGCTGCCACCTGTTGCAACAGGTATCATAGGCACAAGGTACACCACGATACATGACACAAAGGTATGCCAACTCTATACTATGTTACTGACTGAATGCTGACAATTATACAGGTGCATGGTCTGAAGAGGAGGTGACTTGCCTCACCCAAGTCGTTCAAGTGATGGAAGAGGAGGGCAAAACACCTGACAATACCCCCAAGTTCTGGAAGATGGTATCAGAATGTTTGGACAGGGCTCAGACATGTGACCAATGCCAGGATAAATGGATAGCGAAGAGTGGCAGGAGGAATTGCTGGCATGACACCGATGCCAAAGCACTTGTCATGAAGTAGGTTTTCACTCAATTATCTGAATTATTCTGACCACACCTAGGATCATGTGTTTGAATCTCGATCACAAGAACGATATTTGATGGGCTGAGCTGATCGACGAGCATTGGAACATGTGGACCGCTGAACAGCTTCAAGGGAAGTGGGATACCCTCAAAGTGAAGGCAAAGGTTGACAGGAGTGCAATGCATTGTGGTAAGTACAAGGTTTATCTGTCAGTTGGCACCCTACTTATGATAACTTGAAGACATTGTCCAACAGTTAATGGACCACAGGGGAACATCTTCATAGATAAGACCGCACATTTTGTATTCGGGACACCATAACAATGGCATAACTATTTACTTGAGACCCCAACCATACTTGTGCCTCTCAGCCTCCTTGTCACTCATTTCTGGTTCCATGTGGGAGCTGTCAGTGTCATCAAATTTGTATTCGGGACACATAACAAATCACTATTTACTCGAGATCCCAACCGTACTTGTGCCTCTTAGCCTTCTCATCACTCATTTCCAGTTCTGTGTGGGTGCTGTTGGGGTCATCAAACATGCTGGTGAGTTCATTGAATACCTCCCTTGGTATGGGAGGAAGGACTAACAAATCTTGACCAGCAACAATTTGTGGTGATCCAGTGACCACGAGGCAAGATGGTCCTGCCTCCATGGCAGCCTCAGCTTTGGCAGCATTTGCCCTCCTCAGGAGGTTCTCAGGGCACACAGTGGAGGCAGCCTGCATGGGTGCGGGCTGGCTTTGAACTGAGGACTTGGAGTGAACTGAGGGCTTGGAGTTGGCCCCCTTTTTGGGGTGCACTGCAGAGGCAGCTTGTCCACTGCATGTGGAGTTGGGGGTTTTTCTTTCTCCTTGCACACACCCTCGACACTGGTGGATGGTGGGGGCTCTGTCAGTAGGCCCACCATACTGAGGCCACCACCTTCTCCTGTGCCGGAGGGAGGGGAGGGGATAAGGTTGACTGTCTGCAACAAGTAAGTACATTCCTCTCTGGAATATACAGAAATACTCACTACTCTGCTCATGTTGGCAGGAACGAGCAACAGAGCGACCATGGGCAAACCCAGTGAGGCTGTGCCCATATTCAGGTTCAATTTGAGGGTAGAGTTGGGAAGTGCCATGTGCAGACCAATGGACAGTGCACATCTCTTATGTGTGAACGGTGCTGCTGATCGTCTTTGACAGGTGTGGGGAGCATTGTGAATCAGTCAGTATGATATAACCTTGTGGTACATGCTTCTAATTCTTACTCTCATCTGGTAACTCAACAATGACCCATGGCACACACATGCATGTCTTGTGGTAGGCAGTTCATCAACAATGTGGTGCTTGATAGGCATGGGCCAAGATGCCCTAAAAGAATAAAAAGGCCTTTGCCAGTACAGGGAATGCCCCCTCAAAATTCCTGCAAATGTGCTTGTCTCAAACCACCAGATGTGGGCAATGATGGACCAAGTCAGAATGATCTACCAGAAGACCCCCCTGTAGTACATTTGGCTCGTTCTGGTCACCCCATTCGTCTTCCACGATACCTCCAAATCGAAGACTATGTGCCCCATGGCAATATGTCATTGGATCATGTACCACCTCATGAACCCACTCCTCCCAAACATGAAGACCGCTATGCCTCTCCTACAATAGAGGAGACCTCTGTCATGAACCCACAACCTCACCCATTACAGACTGCAGTCAACAAGCACCACAACCACAGGCTTGACAGGGATGGGGACAGGACAACTGCAACTGCAGGCATGATGAGGACAATGATCACGGGCACAACCATGACCACAAACATGACAAGGAGGGGGATGGGGACGGGGACAACCACAACCACAACCACAACCACAACCACAACCACAACCACAGGCATGACAAGGACAATGATCATGGGCACAACCACAACCATGGATGCGACAAGGATGACGACCACAGGCATGACAAGGAGGATGACTATGGGCATGACAGGGATGATGCTCTAGCACTCCCACTCAACAAAAGCTAACCCTTTCTGATCTTGCACAAGACCTCACACTCACCTCAGCCAACCTTGAACCAGGCCAATAGCACTAAATCCTGAGCTCCTTTCCCTACTGGTGTGTCGACTCATAGAACAATCATAGTGTAACGGTTTGCTAACCGTTTGTCTGACTTGGATGATTTGAGTGTGGCTTGCAACACGTGACTGGTGTTCTCAGACACTAGGCTGGCTAACACTAGGTCTTGTTAGAGTGAAAAGGGTGTGACAGCACCTCCACTAAGTCGATGATGAGAGAGTATAGATGGAAGAAGAAGAAGAGAATAAAGATGATGATAGAAAGAGGCAGACTGGAAGAGGAAAGGAAACACAATAGCAAATTGAAGAAGACCAGGATAGAGATCCCTGGTCTTTACTAGTCAACTTATATACACATGAAGCCCGCTTTAAAATGGAGCTGGAACTATGCTATGAGTCACGAACTCTAGTACAGCTATCCTAGTAATGAGTCATGTCTGTGTGCATGTGATACTAAAGAACAATAATGCCTTTGACAGTGTGTGAACCTGTGCTACAACCATATTCTGACCCCTGTCCATGACTAATGTAATCTGATGGCATAGTCATTACTGCTGAGTCAGTCTTCTTCAGAGGTAGTCCATGACACATAGCTTAACCAACTGATGCAAAATTTCTCTTCACACAACCAGACTGCGAGTGTCAGGCACCTGCTCAAGCTCGCAAGTGTCCTTGGCACAGTCAACTTATTCGAGGCATGAGTGGATTTTAGTATGGGTCACACATCTGCAAGCCTTGTAGCTACCTTAGCATGTACATAGATAATGCAAGGTAGTAATATATCATTGAATCTCAAAGAAATACAAAGTGTGGCAGTACTGTACCAAATTAGGAAAAGCAAGTTTATCTCACACCACAGCTGAGCTATGGCTCAGCCAGTGCCAGCTGGGCTTAACTGGCTCCAAGCTAGGTCCAGCCAGGTCCCTGTGGCTTGGCTGTAGCTCAGCTGAACCTGGCATGGCTGATGGCTCCAGCCATGCCATGGCAACACTAGTTGAGACTCTTTGCTTCCCTTTTATGGTAATTGGACCCTATATTTAGCACCCTTCCTCCTGTGCATCAGGTTCACCCTCTTTTTTCTTTCTATCCTCATGGACTTGCCAGTTTTACCTCCTAGTTTATCCTTTCTTGGGACTTTCCTGATTGCATGTGATTACTGTGGAGTGGCTGCAGATTGCACCATACTTACTGTGGATTGTGCCATCTGTTTGTCTAGAACAGACAACCCCTTATGTATATAAACTTTCTCTGTAGACTGCTTGTACCTTAGACTCAACTTCTTGAATACTACAGTGCTTTGTATTCCCATCCAGGGGTTACTCAGAACTGTACTCTCAACTATCTTGAAGGACTCTCCTCGCACCTTAGTGTTGTGTCACACTAAAGTACTTGTCATCCACTTAACCCTGGCTCTCAACAGGCAATCCCTTGGTCCCAGACACCAGACAAATGAGCTTGCACATGTTGTGCCCAATGTCCCCACTGTGATGTTACAAGAACCATCCCTTTACCCAAGCTAGAAATGACAGATTGTGCCATCTCCTCAAAGAGTGGATAGATAAAGGACTCAATATTCCCAGGTGCTAATGACCCTTGCTTTATAGCACATCTCTGGTGGGAGATTGAGCAGGAGAACAATTAAAAGCCACATATTAGATTGTTTTTTCATTGTGAGCTGAGCACCATCAGAGGAGATTGATAAAGCAGTCTCTGTTGGATCATGAAATAACCCTAAATTCTCATAATGGTATATGTGATTGTCAGAATTGGCAAATTCTGACTTCTTTACTCCTGCACCTTGTGCCAGTGCATCCAGTGTCTGCTTTAAGCAATGATCCCTATGGCACATCTCATGGGATGTTTCTGCATTGGCATAATATGCCTGAATAATTGGGGTGATAGGCATGTAGAGCATGGTTGCCCTTGGCTTAGGTTTGGCTCTAGAACCTCTCACTGATCTATAATGTGGTTCAGTACAGTCTTTGCTATTATGACTGTATGAGCAAGCTTGTTGACTTTTGGCATCCCCAGTAAAGGCCATGCAGCTGTTGGGGCACATATCCACAAAAGAGGGCTTTATCCCAGTAAGATTCATAGCTAACTGCTTGACTTTGTAAAGGCTCAGGATCTCCTCCTGTGTAGCCTCTGCAAGTACCCGTGCATGGGCATTATATGCTTTGACAGTGTCATGGGAATCTGACCATGCAAGGTAGTGCTGCAAAGACAATGTCTCTGACCTAGATAGAGCATGCTCCTGTGGAGGCCCAACTGGGCAAGGAGGAAGTTTATAATCCCCCAACAGTTGTTTTTGAAGCTGGATAACCACATCCAGGAATGTGACCATCTGATGGTATAAATGCCTCATCAGAACCCAAGTCATCAGGCTGGGCAGAGCTATCATTCTGATCCTGATAGTCCATTTGGCTAGAATCTGGGCCCAATTCTTCATCCTCAGTCTGATAGTCTGGCAGTTCAGAATCTGGGCCCAAGTCCTCATCCTCATCTCTCTGTAAGACCTCCTCTGGAATGTCAAAAATAACATTCTCATCATCCCCTAGATCCAATCTATAATCCCACCCTGGGAAATCCTCATCCTCATCCATAGGCTGTGAGGGAAATGTGCCATCTAAAATGGCAGTGTCATAATAAAATATAAATCCTCAGTAAATATATTACTTACAGTCATCATCAACCATCATGGCATTGCTGCCTGCTAGTTCACCCTCAGGAGATGGATGTGAGTCAAGATGAGCATCAGCTAGATCCAAGCAGATCAATCAGTATTGCAAGCAGGGATAGATGTGCACTTACCATCTGGATAAGGGGCATCAGCTCAGATCAGTCAATATTTACAAGCATAAGCAAATATGAACTCACCATGCTGATAATGGGCATCAGCCATGTCTAAGCAGACCCATGAGTATTTACAAGCAGGGATAGATGTGCACTTACCATCTGAATAAGGGGCATTAGCTGGATCAAAGCAGATCAGTCAATATTTACAAGCATAGGCAGATATGAACTCACCATGCTGATAATGGGCATCAGCCATATCTAAGCAGACCCATGATTATTTATAAGCAGGGATAGATGTGTACCTACCATCTGGATAAGGGGCATCAGCTGGATCTTAGCAGATCAGTCAGTATTTATCAGTGCAAGTAAATATGCACTCACCAGCTGGATAAGAAGATCCAGGATCAAACTCCTCATCAATACTATGCAACAACTGCATGATCTCATCATGACAGTTCTGTACAAAGGCTAAAGTGTCCTGATGTGCCCCAGAAGCTCTAAGATGGTTCATATGATCCAGATTCTCTTTAAAGTGAGCCAGAATAGTCCTCTTGACTCTCTCCTTCTTTGGCTTGCACTTGAAGCAAGGGCAGAGGTACTTGGGTACTGGGGCCATTGATGTTGCAGGGGATAACAGCAAGATGAAGGCAGATGGCCACTGATGGCCTGCAGATCTTGCTGAGATAACAAGTTTCAACAAATTGTCTGCTCAGGCTGCATTTGCTGCCCTGCCACTGCTTGTGCACCACTGCTTAGTCTCACTGCCCACACACTTACAAACATGTGTTCATTTTTTTTTGTCCCACTAGCTTTCTCACTACACTCACCTCTCTCTTTGTTGTCCCCTCTTGCTTTCTCTCCCCCCCCCCCCCCCCCCCACCATGTCTAGTTCAACCTCTATTGCTGATGCTGCTTATGACAACCCCCTTGAGGAACCCTGGTCACAAGTTGATGAGGTTGTGCAGGGCTTTGACAACAAGGATGAGGACGATGAATATGACTACAGCCTTCCTCCTTCCAAGGCAAAGCCTGCCCTCCACCCTCCAAGTGTGGTCACCTCACTATTGCTGATGCTGCTTATGACAACCCCCTTGAAGAACCCTGGTCACAAGTTGACGAGGTTGTGCAGGGCTTTGACAACAAGGATGAGGACGATGAATATGACTACAGCCTTCCTCCTTCCAAGGCAAAGCCTGCCCTCCACCCTCCAAGTGTGGTCACCTCAGATAGCAGTCAGACACTTGCATTGTCCTCCAGCAAAATCTCCAAACCTTCTGGCCTCCCCATTGACACCATTGCTCACCTCACTCACGATGAACTCCAGCATAACCCAGAGTTCATGAAGTACATGAGCCTGGTCAACTCTTCAAAAATTGCTTAACTTGTGGGAGAAGAGTGCCATGCACACTTTTGTTTGTGAGTCACCCCATTGCTGCTCTCTCTGTGCTCACTTCCTTTGTGTCAGCCAAGCCTCAGAGCACATCCTCTTCCCTGTGCCCAAGCCAGTCAACCTCACAGGTCACTTCTTTGATCGCCAACCCCACAGAGCTCTGGCTCTTTCCTCATCCAGCCAATTGCCCAGACAAGTTCCCCCACAAGATCCTCTGGACTTGGGACAACTGCAAGACGGACCCTGATGTAGCCATGTCCAGCAGCAATGTGTCCTGACCCCCCATGCACAAGGTCACACACCATGAAGATGGCTCGATGCTTAGCAAAGCAGAGTGGAAGGTGGTTTGTCAATCCACATTGATTGTTGCTCGCAGCAACTTGGCATCCCTCCCCCACACTGTCCAATTTGTGGACAACCAGCCACACAAGAAAATGGTTTTCAAGCACTTTTTTTTTATGGATTGGGTTAAAGCTCTCCACAAGCTTGAATCCCTGGCCCCCCTGCTGTCCCTTTGTGCCAGCAAGTACAAGGCCAACATCACCCTCAGCATGGTGCTGCAAGACAACTTTACCCAGTTTCAATGCAATGCTCCCACCATCCCAAGCCCCAGCCCTCTCTGCCCCCCTTCTTGCAGTGGCCCCCCTTCTCGTGGCAGCCCCACTTCCAGCTCTGCCATCCCCCTTCCCTCTAGCACTGCCCCCTCATCCATCAGCTGTTCTTGTCCCCCTTCCCCTTGTCATGTCACCCTCAAGTCCTCTCAAAAGGGCTCCAAACAACCTTTGACTGCAGCTTCAAAAGGTAAGTGCCGATGCAAACCAAGCCCAGTGCTGGCCGAGAAAAGGGCAAGGAGTGTCAACTGTTCAGGTGCACCTCATTTTCATCTTTGTTGCATGAACCTGACCCCCCCTTAGATGCTGGGAAAAGCTGGCCCCCTTCCCCTCATCCTGCCTTCCTCACAATGGTCTGCTCTGGTGCAGCCACTGATGCAGTAAGTCATTTCATTCTTTCTCTCACATCAGCTGTTAAATAATTTCACAGCCCACCGCCCCCCATGTCCCCAGCACTGAGACAGCCCCTCAAAGGCACCACCACATTCCAGGGCCTGTATGCAACAGACCTGCCCCAAAGGCCACAGATGTTGGCTGTTGTGCAAGGTCAGACAGCAACAATGCATCCACTCAACCACAGTCCAAGGCCAATGCCTTGGCACCAGCAGCTGGCACCACAGATGGTGCCAAGGATGAGGGCTTGGATGTGAGCACAGTATTTTTTTCTTTACTTTCCATTACTGATTTTATTTCTTTAGGATGGAGACGATGGCTTGTGCCTGGAGGATCTCACCTGAGATTAGTTGCTCAGGTGGATCAACTGGCATGACATTGAGGCACAAACTAAGCAGGTGCAGAAAGAAGGTGAGTAGCTACAGTCAGTCCCTTTCATCACCATCTCATCTTGTTTGAAGATATCATTCAAGTGATTACAAAGGCACAGAAGTTGGAACAGCTGTCCAAAGAGGACATTCAATGGATCATAGTTGATGTAAGTCCCACCCACGCCTTTCTTTTTGATTAGAACTAACAGATCTGTAGCACAAATCCAAACATACTATGAAGGCTGCCTAGCAGCCCTTTTTCTTTTACTATACAAGCTATGTTCCCAGGGGATGTCTGTTGAGCATGCACCCATGTTTTTTTTACACAAATATATGTTTTGATTCTTAAGCATTTGATTATGTGAGGATTTGACTTTTACCTGACTATGACAGTCGAGTAAAAGTCAAAATAAGTCAGCACACAGTCAATGGAAGTTATCTGACTTCCATTGACTTTTCATGGCTAATTTAGTCAGGAAAAAGTCATGAAAAGTCATCTGACTTTTTTTTGTTAGATGACTTTTCATGACTTTTTCCTGACTAAATTAGTCGTGAAAAGGTCATGAAAAGTCAATGAAAAGTCAATGCTTTTGCTTGACTTCCAGATGACTATTCTTGATATTTTTTTGACTTTACTAGTCACAAAAAGTCAATAGGAGGTCAATCAAAAGTCAATGGAGTCATTGTGAACCAGTTGACTAACTTTGACTTTTTGCTGACCTTTCACTGACTGAAATATGACTTGCAATAGTCAATTAAAGTCAAAAAAATTAAGCAAAAGTCAGGAATGGTCAATGATTTTTCATTGACCATAAGTTGACTATTAGCTGACCCTGCATTGACTGTAGCTAACTTTTATTGACCAAAACCAGACCTTGGCAGTCAATTCAAAGTCAAAAAACACAACCAAAAGTTGGAAAAAGTCAATTGACTATGCATTGACCTTGGACCGACTTTTGGTTGACTTTCTTTTTTACAGAGGGTGATGCTTGAAAGCTTCCCCCAGGTCTTTGGGGCTTGATCAAATTCAAGCAGCGGCTCCCAGACCACATACACTGATGGGGGTGCCATCCTCCTTTTCAAGGTATACATGCTTGTGTGTCTCGCCTTGTATCCTAAGTTCTTCAAGGTCTTCATTTGTCGACTTCTGCAGGTGTCCTGCCTTGTTCTTGGTGGCTACAACTGTTGCATTGCCATCTATCCCTCCTTTTTGCTGGGCTCCTGAGTGAAGGAAAAACACCCTCAGCCAGTATATTGCTTTGGGTTTCTCTTTGTGTGTTGGGAGCTGTGGTCATGGGGGGATACCTACAAGTGAGATGACCCATTGTTTGCTGTTGCCACCAATGGCTTTCATCTTGTTGTACTCCAACACAAAGATTTCTAGGGTCATCCTGGAAGGTTGTGGTTCCATGAATCAGAGTGGATACATTCTCAGCACTATGCACCAGTGAGTCTTGTCCAGGGTCTCATATCTTGCCTTCAGGTCTTTGTATTCCCTTTTCTGATTGATGTTTTTTCTTTCAGTTTGGCTATTTCTTGGTTTTGTTGACTGAGGGTAAGCTTCAATTGCAAATGGAAGGTGTTTTGCTCGATGAGCACTTCATGTGTGCCCCAGACAGCATCTGTAATGCTTGCTCCCTGAGTTGGTCAATACCTGACAGAGAATCAACTATATGTGTTGTGACACATGTATGCTCCAGATCCAGCCAGCATCAGAGGTGCCTGTGACCTCACATATATGCCATGATTCACACTGGGATCTGCACTGTTGAATTGCCATTGGCCCTGGGGATCAAATGACTGGTAAC
This sequence comes from Lactarius tabidus, assembly GCA_963281015.1. Lineage (NCBI taxonomy): Eukaryota > Fungi > Basidiomycota > Agaricomycetes > Russulales > Russulaceae > Lactarius > Lactarius tabidus. Next base: position 2,373,035 of record OY725475.1, on the reverse strand, counting down.
TACTCTCCATTGCCAAGGACATGTCTGTCACAGAATGTGTATATCTTTTTCTGTTTTCTGTGTTGAAGTCCTTATCATTAGATATGATAAGATGGTTAGTCACATGATGCCAAACATGTGCATAAGTATTCATAATTATGGCACATGACCTTGGGAAGGTCCTGCCTTATTCACTATTGGACATGTGTACATTATGATTTGTTAGAATGCTATGGAACATTGTAGAATAATAGGGTAATGTAGATGATGTGCTGTATTAGGATTCAGTCAGCATTGTTCTATTATTAGGGCAACATGTCAGCACAAGTAAGCACTTATGACACAGTGATCAGTAATCACAATAGAAGTGCTAAATATAGATACACACATGATGTGTCAGCTTGTAGTCATTTTTTCTTACTCAGTAGATTAGTAAGTGACTCACCCCTAGTAGTATATAAGACACCCTGTAGTGTCCTGAGTAGAACCAACTTGTCCTCTTGGTTCTTACTCAGGTGCACATTCCTCTGTGCTCTCTACATCCAATCTAACTTGTCCTCTTGGTTCTTACTCAGCTATCCCTTGTGTGACACTGCTATTATTGTCTTGTCAAAGGTATCAAGTTTAGTTTAGCATGCTCCACAATTGTCTGATAGCTAGGCATGTGATTTATCTCCACATCAAGCTTGAGTTGGTCCTTGATGAGCCCATGTGGCAGAATGAGGTCTCATGTGGCAATGCTGGACCCCTCTGCCACCACCAGACAGGCTCTAAGTACTTCTGGTGCAATGTAGTACATAACCAGCTTGGAACTAATCCCCCCAAAAAGGAGCTACTCAAGATGTGCTTGAACTTGCTTGATGTCTCTGGTCTCCAGATTGGGCAACAACTCAGTGGGCACACTCTGGTACAGTATGCTGGCTCTCTTACTGGCCAGGATTTTGACATTATTGCTCAAATTTCCCCTTATGTGTTTTACAACTTGGTACCACAGGTGTGCTTGGATGCATGAGTCTCGCTGTGTAACTTGGTCCCACTTCTTTGGCAACCTGCAATCACAGATATTGACAAATATGTCATAAGTCATGCAGATGCTTGGTGGCCTGTGTACCTCACAAATACTGATTTTCAGGCATGTCTCAAGAGTGCAATTGCTGCCTGCTGGACCCCACATTGGTCCAACAAGCCAAAGATTTACTTCATTCTCCATCTCCCTGCCCACATTCAATGTTTCAGGCCTGCAATTCTCTTTGCCACTGAGCCTTTTGAGTCCTATAGTGCTATTATCTGGGGCAAGAGTGTGCATTTGAATCACCTTGTGCCCTCTTGGGACATTGCTATTGCATTTGCCCACTACAGTTAGGCCCATCATCTCCTCAGTGGCGGACACCATTTCTTCTGTGAGAGTGATCAGTCTTGGAAGTATCTACAGACTTTTGGCTCAGCAAATACAAACAGTGACAATGCATCATCCAATTATGTGGGCATCTGGTGGCAAGTTTCCTCAACTGCACCACACATGCAAATACTACTTAATCAACACTCATCTCTCTCTAGCTATGTAGGACCATCTGTCAGCCCAGACCTGCATTATGGTAAGTCAATTTATGCTTTTCTCAAGTGATCAAACATATTGATAGTTGTAGAGGTACCTGTGTTCCCAACAAGCAGGCTCCACAACCATATGACCATACAGACCCACTGGAATGTTTCTGTATTACCATGAGGGACTATCAAACAACCAATAAACTACTGCTCAAATCATCAATGGCATCTGCACAATGGCTTTGCTTGCATGCCCATACACAGAAGTATGTGTGCCTATGGCAAATGCTGAAAATAGCTACAAACTCAGCTAATTTTTTTAACAGATGCCAGCAAAGCAAGTCAACCTTCACACACACTCACCATGAGCAACTAACTCCCTTGGCAAACCCTTCCCTTCTTCCCCAGCTGTGGCTCAAAACAGCACCCCCTTGAGGAGTCCTTATCACTGTGGCCAAACACCTGGGATGACCCAAAGGACTCCAACCCATGGTTCTAGCTACTATGGATCAGGTTACATGATGCCTAGCAGGGGTACACATTGTGCATGCTGCTCCATCCTTTATCAATTAGATGCAAGTTAACATACTGCAATGTACTTCTTAGGTGGTGTGCTGCCCTCTGCCCAGTGACAGCCAGAGCCTGCATTGTCCTATGATTCCACAGAGTTCCAAGATATTGACATGAGTATGGGGTCTGACCCTGTGATCAGCTCTACTCTCATTGAAGCTGTTTCCCAGTCCATGAGCAGATGACTATCAAGCTATGTCAAGCAAGCTAAAAGTTGAAACTGGCTTGTCAAGGACAACCCAAGCTTGATGCAGAGATAAATCATGCACCAAACTATCAAACAGTGTGGAGTGTGCTAAGACTTGATACCTTTATGCAAGGTACTAACAGTGATGTCACACAAGGGATAGCTGAGTGAGAACCAAGAGGACAAGTTGGTTCCACTCAGGACACTACAGGGAGTCTTATATACTACTGGGCATGGGTCACTTACTAATCTACTGAGTAAGTATGAATGACTACAAGCTGACATGATGTGTATCTAATTATAGCACTTCTATTGTGATGACTGATGACTTAGTCATAAGTGCTGACTTGTGCTGACACATTGTCCTAATAATAGAACTTAGATGAGTAAAACCTAATACAACTCATCATCATGCTGACTCTGTCCTTCTACAACCTGCTATTGTATTCTATCCAATCATAACATGCATGTGTCTGTATTGAATAAAGCAGGGCCCTCCCAGGGTCATGTGGCAAACGATGTAATACAAAGTGCACATGTTGGCATCATGTGACTAACCATCTTATCATATCTAATGATAAGGACTGAATCAACTCAGAAAACAGAAAAAGATATATGTGTCCATGACACAAGCCATGTGATTGCAGATTCCTGCCAGGCTGATCGGGCAATGATGGCCAACATCCACACTTGCCTTGAAGAGATGTTTGCACTCACACAAGAGCAAAAAGTATGTTGTCCTTATTATTTCATTCTACCTACCTAACTGTGATTTGACAAGACAAACATTTGCCTTGTTGCTGGGGAGTTTCTCCTCAATCCTAGCTGTGTGCATTATACCCAATTTCATGTTGATGTTGAGGTAAGTGTCTCTATCTTTGGACCAAGCACACAGACAAGCTGACTGACCTCACATTTAGATCAAGATCCATGAGAAGCAGAAGGACCTCTGCTTTGTCAATATATTCAGCAACTTGGCTCATCAATGACACCTTGCATCCAATATACAGCATATTTGCTTGAGCATGTGAATACCAAGAACATGTGAGCACAAATTTATCTTTCATTCAATTACTAATACAGATTGCAGCTACATGATAGTGTCATTGGATTTAATAGGTTGACTCTTGATGACTTCATTCTTACCATAACCAATCATTTCATCACCACCTGGATGGCAATCGGGCCTACTTTTATTGCTCATATAGCTTTGCTGGTGCATGCTTTGTCCACCAACATGATGCTAACTATTACTGTATGAGTAGTGATGATTTGCTTTAGAGCATCTGCAAATCTTTGACCAAGTGGACCAAGTGGCTAAGGAGGAGGAGGAGATTGATGAAGCCACAGATGGTGCAAGTCATGTGAGCACCCAACCAGAAGTTTCAGAATCCAAGGTGAGTTCCCAGCCATCCAGTGCCATGTCCAGTGTTTGCCAGTGTGGTAAGAAGTGCAAGCATAACACACAGCTAGCACCAACATGAACACCTTTGCCTCACATAAAGGGCACAGATTTTTGGTCAATGGTCAAGAAGTGGTTTGCTGCCTGCATGCAACCAGACCAGCTTGGAACATCACTGCCCAGTGGGAAGTTGTTAGTTTTTTTTGACTGTATTTGATTTTGAATATATATTTTTATTGTGTTCAACTCAGGCCATTTTCAACTGGCCTCAATCTGGTTTCAGATCTGGTTTCACACGTGTGTGAACATGTGCCTCAATCTTGACACTGAGCTATGCATCTACACACACCGTACACACACTGGTACTCGATCCACTGGTACTCTGTCTATGCTTTGCACACTTTGTCTATGTGCCTCAACTCTCGGTCCACCACCATGCTGCAGCTTAGTCTATCCAAGAAGTGCAGGCAAGACTTGCACCTGGGCAAGTACCTGCATGCAAATGGACTTGAAACCAAGCCTGTCAGGGTGTTCCCACAGCAAAAAGGGCAGTCAACTCAATGCATACAGATGCAAAAGGTCTTTTGACTATTTTTATTCTGTATGCATTGATACAACTATCTGTCTGTCTAGCCTGCTCCTCATGGACATGTTCCATCCTCTAGCTCTACTAGTGCCCTCCCTCCTGCTCACAATCCAACTGGGACTGTGTCGCAGGATAATTCCAATGATCCAGTGCCCACTGATGGCCCCAAGATTGTTCCACCTCAGTCTGATGCTTATGCATCATTGGATGCCCCCAAACTCAATGCACCCCAGCCTGCCACCCTGCCTGACATGCATGAGCTGGAGGACACCCCCAAGCCTGAGCATACCCCAGAGCCTGAGCTCAATAATATTCTGCGGCTCAAAAAACTCGAATTCTGGGTCTCCACCTGGTCCAGACATGCAACTTGGGTCTCAGTCACATACAGAACCACATAGAATTGGCCCAATGCTGACATATGGCCACATGCTGTCTGTCATTGGGCCAAGCCTCAGCTTCCCAATGGACAGAAGGCTTGCTCAGTCTGGTATGAAACAAGTGTGACAACCAAGTTGCATTGATCTTTGTGTGTTGAGGTGAGTCCCTTGTGTGTCAATTGTTCAGTGTACTGCTAACTAGGGTGCAGGTTAGCTATGACGAGAAAATATGTATAGCTAATGTACTATACTACTTCTTCCTGTGCTTTGAGGATGATCAGTATCCCTTGGCAATGGTTGAACTATTCTCCAAACCAGACACAGACATACTCTCTGAATCAAGTTGTACTGTTCACCTTTGTGATCCTCATGTAGGTGTTGCAGTATTGCCCATTACATTGATCCACTCGGTTGTGGCAATGTTTCCCAACACACACATGGACATATATGGGGTTACCTCAGAAACAGGTAAGTTCTCATTAATGTGACATCCTTACATTGAAGTCACACAGTTTACAAGTGACCATTCATTTGAGGACAAAGAAGAGGACATAGACTTAGAATCAGATTGATAGGTAATGTTTATTGTACAGCATTTTTAGTCTACAATTTTACTTCTTTGCATCCAAGCCTTCCTTTGAGTCCAAGTCTCCTTCTACAGTATCCAAGTTGATATCCATGAGTGTAGTATTGGCATCAGTGTTGATGGTGCTGGCATCTTCTGTCTGTGTGCCTTTAGAAACTTGGTGACACTGTAGGAAAATGGTCATGGTCAGACAATGAAGTAACTTAATCAAGCATGCATACATACATCATAGGGATACTGGACCTGATGTGGTCCTTTTGTGTGATGCCTTGCAAGGAGCCTGTTTACAATCCTATAAGGGAGCATTGGCTCGACAGGTGTCAGGAAGTCAACCTTGGAGTGATTGATTGGATCCCCTCTGAGAGAAAGTCTGTCAATGGCCATACAGCATGAGTTACCAAAAGCATATTAATAATGGTTTGACTGACCTCTCCCTGAGAAGCTCATTGCACTCCCATAGAATATGATACATTGTATAGTTCCTAGTGCAAAGAAGATCTTGTAGGGTGGCTTTGTGGAGGAGCTGTATCCCAGCTACTTCCAGAAGCCATGCATCATCATATTTGAGGGCACTATGTGCGATGTTTTTGTCCAGCACAATGACAGTTGACTTGTTGTTTAAGGACATGGAAAGATGGCAGGATGTGGGGAAGAGCATGAGCTGGGGAGGTGTCAGTTCTTTGGGGGAGGGCAAATAATGTACTTATGGTCCCACACCCAGAAAGGACATGTCAGGTCTTCTTTTGGATGCAAAGGTCTGCACATATGAGTCTCTACCCCAGTCTTAGAAGATATCCTTCTTTTCCCCCAACTGCAATGTCCCTGTCCCTTCCCTTCAGTCCAGGAAGTGGTGTCAACATTGTAGTGGATGACTACCTTGCTACATCAAGCAAGCTGCAAGAATAAAGGTGGCAGAATGAGGTTGCATGTGACAGTGTCTAGAACTCTGCCACCTTCCCAAATGCACATGCAGAGAGAATGGATTCTTGGAGTTTTGTGACCTTGTGACTGGTGTGATTGCTGCCATTCAGTTGATTGAAGAAAATGAGGGGTTTAGCAATGATGACCTTGCATTGGCTGCAACATGTATAATGTCAAACAAAGGTCTGGCCAAATTTTATGGCCAGTGCATGACCCTCAATTAGTTCCTTCTTTTCCATTTCTTTTGGGGCAATTAGGTTTTTGTTTAGTACAAAAGCCATGCCTGCAGAGGTTCATGGGTTTGTGGGGAGTTGGGAGTTTATTATTTCTAGTCTTTTTCCAAAACACTCTCCTATTGAGTGTATTAGGGCATTGTCAAGGTGTGTCTCCTGTATTGTGAGGATGGCAAACTTATTTTCTTTCATCATTTGATAGATTGCCCACCATTTCTCAATTCCAGACATGTTGCTGGCAGGTGCTGTGTAGCCATTTATATTTAGAAATGCTATGCTTATGTTTGCTCTTAGGTTTTGGTGTTTGGGCATTGCACCTTCAGATGGTGCATCCCCTTGTGGGTGGGGGGTACTGGTGTGTACCCAGGGCACACCATAGGTGTGACCCTCATTTTGTTCCCTCTGGCCAGGAGGGGGCATGACAGCCTGGGGTATGGTAAGACAGGGGGGCTCACATGGTGCAAATGAGGAGCTTTATTCTCATGTTGGCCTTATAAGTGCCTCATTTTATTTGGGTCTGTTTACTGGTATGTGGTGGGCTTTTCCCTTACTGCAGTGGACAGTTTATCCTAGCTACTCTAGGGTTATTGTAGTTTGAGTATGGGATATATCTCTGTCTATTCATGCATTGGCTGATATTGGGTGATGGTCCCCCATTACTGAACCTCCTCTGCATGATCTTGCCAGTCTCTCTCTTTGGTCTGTTCCATCCTGGTAGGTTGGGGAAGGGGCAGAGGCCCCTTGGGTGGTCGATGCCATGGCAGCATGAGCATCAGAAAGATGTCTTGGTGTCTTCTTTGAGGTGGGAAGTGTAGGCATGGCCTTGTAGGAAGTTTCTGAAGTGGGTCCATAGCTTGTCATAGGAGAAGTTGGTGCAGTCTGCATAGACATTGAAGTGTGGGGCTAGTGTGCTGCCTGTGTCTTTGGTGTCAAGGCAGGTGAGATTAACTGAGTTGATGATGTTTTCAAGGTCCTGGCTTATGCTGGCTTGTTTACTTGGCAGGACATTGTTTATGAGTGTATTGATAAAGTTTTTAGTCTCTTTGCTTTCCCAGACTCTTTTAAGTATTGGGTATACTTCCTTCATGGAGACCATGCCAAAGCCTTTTATCACAAAGAAGTAGGATGGGCAGATGGTGGCAAAGGGGGCAGTTCTGAACATGATAGCTTTTGAGGACCAGACCCTGTGCTGTAGGAGTATGTCTGCTTGGCCATCTGTGATATTATAGATTAGGAAGGAGGTTGGGCATCATGCCCTCTTTGCTGTGGGCTCCTTGTTTGGCTTTGGAGCTGCTACACTTGCTTCCTGGGTACTCAGTATCTCTGCAATGGCCGTGAGGATCCTGCTTCTGATGCTCTTGTAGGTCTCCAGGAAGGTGACATTGGGGTCAAAGGGGACTGCTAGTATGTTCCTGCCTGGTCTGATTTCCCACTCTCTGACAAGGTCAATGTTGATGTGTTTGAATATTGCTGCAGGGCAGTCATCTTGTATCAGGGGCCCATGTGGAGTACTTGTTGATTGGATTGTGTGTTGGGTACCTTCCTAGCATAGATCTCTTGGATTCCACTTCTTCAAGGTGAGCTGAGATCAAGGATGCAACAGGGGTGTGAGATGGTGTGGCTGTATTAGTGTCTTGGTCAGGGTTGTTGCTGGAGGGTGTGACAAAGTTTTCCTTGTCCTTGTAGATTGGATGGGTGTCAATGGGGACCCTAATCTATCAGGGGGTGGTTCCATCAGTGAGTATAAGTCCAGTGCCAGGAGCAGGGCTAGCATGTTGCTCTTTTGTCCCCCTCAGGTGGGGCCCAAGGGGGGAAGAGGTAGGGGCCTTTGATGTTCTTGCTGGGTGGGTATTGTGCCCTCATAGTGTGACTACAGTAGTGTTAGTTGGGTTTCATTTTTTTGCAGGGGGAGTTCCAGCTTATACTTAGTGGGGAGGTATCCATGTCAGATGTGAATGGTAGTGCTACTTCTTGACCTGGGGTCATCTGGGGGAATTCATTGTTAGGTGGAGGGCCATATATGGGTGTGTCACTTACTGTTGCACTTCATTTTGTTTTTGTGTGCATCTGCTGTGTTTGTGGCTGGGCCACTTGACTTGTTTACACATATTGCAGTGGACAAGTGTTTCAGCCTCATTACTCTCTCTGGGGAGTGGCTTTGGGGAGTACTATCAGGGGTAGGGAGGTCCATGATGAGCATGTTTGATTTGTGTCAGTTATTTAACATGGGTCAGCTTTTGTAGGGGGGCTTTGTTGGTGGGTTTCTGGAGGCCTAATGGGGGGTCTCCCTTTGTTGTGCCTTCCCAGTAAATAGTCCTGTCCTGCTTGCTGTACCATGTGCATGTTGCCCTGTTTCATCAGCTTGTGTCATATGTTCATTGGGTCAGTTCCTCATCAGGTTCATGCCTGTGCTGGGGAATGGTGGTGTTTGACATATGGTGGCACTGTGATGAGGCTAGTTGGTGTGGATTTGGCAGGTTAGGTATTGGGTTTCTGGCCAGTGTAATGTGTGTACCTTGGGTGGCTCAGGGGTCCTCTTGTTTCCTGTGTTCTTTGGAGCATCTGGTTTGGTGTGCCTCTTGTCCTGTTGGTGGTGTAGCAGGTTCTGGGTGGTGTTGGTTGGTTGGGGTTCATCTTGGCTTCTAGAGGGCAGTTGTTTGGGGGGTGTTTGATTGCCATCACACACATCAGAGCTAAGGGGGCCAGGTGGGCATTTTGGGTGATGTGCTCCTACAGTAAATAGCAATAATGATATTGGTAGTGTTATACAGGGCATTGTGTGCTTGTGCAACTTGGAGGCCAGTTATACATGGATGTCTGTTTTATAATATACATTTCTAGCTTCAGGGTGGTAATGCACTTGGTCAGTTTCCCTAGATGGCAATTGTTTGGCTGGGAATGTTAGTGTTTTGCAGTCCCAGCTTGGCCCAAAAGACAGTTATTCAGCCCAGTCCTGGGGGTCTTTAGGCCCATGTTTTTTGGGGATTGAGCTGGTACTGCAAGTCTTCAACATCTTTAGGCCCCTTATGGCCTGAAAGACACAGCTGGTCACAGCCCTACAGCTTTGTAGTTCTAGAGAACACCCTCTGTATAATACTTTATGGGAATGACAAGAAAATGTTTGTACTACAGTGCATGAACAACTACTACTACAGGATCACCTCAATGTTGTCCTTGCCATCATCTCCATTGCTGTTGCAATTGCTGGATCCTCCCCAACCTCATCCCAAGTCCAATCCTCTGCACCTTCAACAGCATTGCTTGCAGACCCTTTGTGGTTGATAGTTTGCATATCAGTGTTGTCCAGGTGCATCTCTTCATTGGCTACACTGGGGATGAACCTTAGAGAGATTTCTTGCTGAAGTAAGGCCTTGAGACATTGCAGAGCTTTGACAATGTTGCCATTGAGCCAATTGCATCACTTGCAAATAGTGATCCCAGCTGAAGAGAAGGCTCTCTCACTGGATACTGAGGGTGCCATGACAGCAAGGTAATCATGAGCCAACACATGCCAAGTAGGATATCAGGAGCCATTTACCTACAGTATCATGTGTGTCAGCAATGTATGAGGATAGAATTAACATACTTACCCCCCACCATCAAACAATCCCCATACCCTCTGGAACATCTTCATTTGTGTTCAGATAGGACTTCCACTTGTCCCTCCATCTGTTGGACAAGGCATCTGTGGCCTCACAGCCACCAGCATCATCCTTGGAGTCAGTGTCATCAATGTTGTGATGCACAGACTTGCACCTTGATGAAGACTTGCATATGGGCTTTGATTTTGCTCCTGGATCCAACTGCAAGCTGTTGAAGTGTTTAAGGAACTAAGGGAATATAAAATTACAAATCAGTGAGATGCCTATGAATGGATAGGGCCCTAGGGGGACTTACTCTGGCCTGGACAGCGTCTTCTACCTCAGAAACAAGATCTGATGACCAGTGTTTGTGGAAGTATGTCATCTTTGTTGACAGCTCAAGCACTTAGCCAGTTAGGCACAAAGATCAGTGAATGGCAAATAGATAAGATGTGGACACATTACCCATGGCCATGATATGTGCATCTGATTCTGCTGAGCACTTGTAGTAGGTGTTCAGTTTGGCCATACCAGCATTGAGCACTGGTACAAAACTGTTGTATTGCGACTTTGATGAAGCCTTCTCCCAAGATATGTACAGCTGTTCAATGGCTGGGAGAGCCAATTGAAGTGTTGGGACCTTTGCCACAGAGAAAGCCTGTTGTGCACAGTCAGTGTGCTATAGGTCTTTAACCTCCCAGAAAGCCAGCAACAGTGTTTGAAGAGACCATTTGGTGGGAGTTTTTGGGTGGGCTATACACTCAGTGCATGGTGACTCCAAGTATGGGTCATGACATGGGCTAAGGATGACCAGCTGTCCAGTGTTGCAGATACCTCTTCAGGCACACACTAGTGTAGTCATGTAAGTTTGAGTGTTAGGTAAGAAGAAAGGAACAGTTACCATGAAGAGATCCTTTAATATGTACCTAACTTTATGGACTTTCTTGTGGATGATATTTGCAATGCTTGTGTGTGCGAGATATTGTAATCCCTGGTAGCAGGGTGTTGGAACATAAGCAGCCAACAGGGCTGCACAGTCCACCAGGGAAAAAGCCTATGTGTTCATTCAAGTCCTAACCAAGTAGCAAGAATGTAACAAGTTGGAACATCAGCTCTTGTTACATAAATGAACATTGCATCTCTCACCTGGTCATCTACCACCACCAACTTGATGATGTGTTCCATCAGCCCCTGTTTTGACCATTGGGGCTCCTTGGCAACAGTCCAACCCTCAAGTGACTGTTGCTCCTGTGGTCTTGCCTCCTCTGCTGCCTTTGTCATGGCACTCATCTCTCTCTGGTTTGGCTTGACTTCTTTTTGGCACTCTGCCAAGTACAACTCCTGGTGGGTATTCTATCATCTCATCTCTGTCAGTGGCTGATGATTTGACTTTGAATAATGAGTAGGTACCTGATGGTGTGTGTGCACTATGCACATTCTCAGGTGAGTCCAAATAATCTAGGAATACATTGCTTTTCTTACCTTTGCATCTTTGGTGGCTATATCATCCAACTGCAAATATTCCCATTCTTCCTCATCTGACACCAATCCATCCCCCATTGTGGCCTCTCTGGTTGACATGTTCCCCAATGCATACATGTTGTTGGAGACTTCTGTATTGGCACAAGCATCCTGAGCATCCTCAGGTCCTTGTGAAAATAGATGGGTTTTCAGCCTATCGGCTTCTTCAACAAAGCTGTTGTCCATCTGTGGAATTCACTTGCCATTTGAGACTGGCCCACTGACGGTAAGTGCATCCTTAAATTTTGCTAGGAGTTTGTGAGCACAGAAGGGGTGTTCACTAATACTGATCAACAGCATCACAGTCTGTTTGCTTCTAACACTGTGTAAGGACACCAAATGGACTCAAAGTGCTTGGGTACTAGACTGTGATGTGGGCTCTTGCCTAATCAAGGTAATGGGAACAACAATAAATGTCATAATCTGTGGACATACAAATGGTTACTGCAGAAGCATCATCCAGGTCATTGATGCATCCAATTTCATGTGCTTCCTTTAGACTGCTGTCAGGAGCACATGCAAACCATGCAGTTTCATTGGATCCATGGGCACTTGGAATGCATTCATGCAGACTTAGAGTAACAGTCTAAACTGCATGAACTTTGAACTCTGCTCAGAGGACAAATCTGAACTTGGGGTACAACCTCACATGAGCTGTATAACACACAACACCCTGCAAGGACATCATTCACACCATGCATCCACACACTTTCCCTCATAATTTGTTGATCTTGTATGTTACATGTTACAAGCACCAAGCATCTTGTCATCAATGCCAATGTTGAGGAAATGGTTTAAGATCTTAGGTGTAATGGGCAGTGGGGAACTTGCTGGGGTAGGTAGATAAGGGTGACACAGGTGAGTTGAACAGCACCATCATGAAGAGCCTCACAAAGTCATACTGCCATTTTAAAGCAGCTAAACTATTAAGCCATTCTCAAAGCTAGCATTTCAAACAAACCCATATGGCTCAGACAGATCACACCATGTAAGTCTTACATCCTCTTGCATTACAACAATGACAGCCCTTCCAGAGCAAGGCAGAACAACACCTGTGTGTGATCAAGTGGTGTTTACCTGACACTTCATATACAAGGGCTTGGAAGCATGATCAGGGAGTGGATGGTGGAAAAGAAGAGTGGAACAGATGGTGTTGTGTACTTAATGTGCTTAGTGTGTGCCCATTATTATTGGCTTGCCCAATCCTTATCACAGTTTGCATGTCTGTTGCATGTATATTAGGCTTTGGTTCAGGGTGCAGTCCAGTTTGGACTGGATGTACAATATACCCAGCCCATGTCAGCTGAACCCCAACCACACCTCTGAGCAAAGTCAGGGACTGATATTGCCTTGATTATTTCTGTAATATGAGATTAGTTCCAACTTCTGAGCAGATAAGGATTGCACACACCCTTCTTTGCCACCCATTTGCTTATTGCCTTGATGAGGTGGTCATTGATCCAATCCATAAGTTCATCCCACTTAAGGGATTTGAGGGATGCCTTGAGAAAAATTAGCAAAAATATCAGAAGATGAGCAAGCACACACCCCTGATTCTGAAACTGTCTCTCAGAAGTAGTTCTGAGCAGGGTACACTGTCCCTCACTGATGACAGTGATTGCTACTCAGGGCAAAATATGGGCACCCACATACAAGAGGAGCTACCAGAGGAGCTACCATCACTGCCTGTCAGCAAGGGCAGCAAGCTCATGGATGGCCTGTTCTGTTTTTCCCATACTGGGGTGGGCTTGATGCACTTGGTCTTGGGAGGAGCAGGCTCCACTGGGAAGTCCTAGTGAGCAGAGGTGGTGAACATTGCAGAGTATTGTTTGAAGGAAAACTTACTGAGGTGCCAAACTTGACAATTGAGAGGAATGCAGGTTTGGGGGTTGGAGGGCCTGGATCTACAACTCATTAAATATAATTCCATAGAAAAAAATAAAATAAAATAAAATAACACATTAAGAGAAGTCAAAGATTGTGCATCCCCATTATTACCCTTTGGCCACTTCTCTTTTTGCAGTCCCAGGCTCAGATTGCACCTCTGCTTGGATTTAGAACCAGCCATGCTCAAAGGCACTGAATCAACTTGTTGCAATTCAGGCATGCAAAATTGAGTTGACTTGGCAGCAGTGTGATGAGGGGACTAGCAGGAGGTGTGAGAAGCAGAAGTAGCACTCACAGAGTGGGAAACAGGAGCAATGTGAGAAGATCCAGCACAGGAGGGGACAGTGGAGGGGGGAGGCCATATTAGAGGAGGGGACAACACTGGAAGGAGCAAGACTGGACAGAGTTGAGGAATGTGAGGGAGGGTCATGGAGAGGAGGCACAGAATGGATAGATTGGACATCCAGGATGGACTGTCATATGACTCATATCTGTAGCAGTATGACTACCTTGCTACATCAGGCAAGCTGAAAGTTTGATGCAGGCTTGTCAAGGTCAAACCCAAGCCTGATGCAGAGATAAATCACACGCCTAATCTTCAAAACAATTGCAGCAGGCTCAGAGACTTTATACCAGTATACAAGGTAATCAAAGGCAAATGCACACAAGGGAAGACTGAGTGAGACCCAAGAGGACAAGTTAGATTGGATATTATAGAATACAAGAGGAAGGCACACCTGAGAGAGAACCAAGAGGACAAGTTGGTTTCACCACTACAGGAGGTCTTATATACTACTAGGCATGAGTCACTGACTAATCTACTGAGTCAGTAAGAATGACTACAAGCTGACATGTGTGTATCTAATTTTAGCACTTCTATAGTGATGACTGACTGTGCCATAAGTGCTGACATCTGCTGATGCATCATCCTAATAATAGAATTGGATGAGTAAACCCTAATACAATGATGCCTCATCATGATGATTCCATTGTTATATATCTTTTCATACTATTCTAGCCAATTGTATCATGCATGTGTCCATAGTGCATAAGGACCCTTGCAGGGTCATTGAATACAAATTGCACCTGTTGGCATCATGTGGCCAACCATCTTATCATATATAATGAATGATAAGGGCCAAGATGTGGAAAATAGGGATAATATATGTGTCCATGACAATGTCAGCCTTCCAAGTGCCAGCACAGAGAGAAGTGAGAGGGGCCACAGATTCCATCCAGCTCATTCATGACTCAGATCCAGTCATGGAGGAAGTGACATTTAAAGAAAGATGTTTTGCATGGCTGGCCTGTAGAGAGAACACCAAGGATCAAGCAGCCCCAGGATGGTGTGGACAACAATGGCTGCAGCCTGATGAATTTAATTGTCTTCTGCTCCTTGTCTGAGATGAGTGTCCTATTCTTGTGTCAAATCACATGCCTCATGGAGTGGCAGGACATGTTTGCATCAGAGGTGGTAACAGAGGGGTCATTCTTGCAGTCAGCAAGGGACCAGAGGGTGTTGGGATGATGGTAGTCTGGACAAACAGACAGACAGGGGATGGATAGGTTTTGCCTATATCTGGCCAAAATGAGGGCAACACAAGACACTGAAAAAATGAGTACTGAACAATAAGGAATGTAGATGGCTCACTGTTCAAAGTCTTCCTGGGAAGCCCAGCAGTTCTTGGAGGGTGTCCACCATGCATATGTATTTCATGAACTCTGCAGACATTATGGCAGAGTTCATCATGCATGAGCTGGGTGATTGTGTTGACAGTGAGGCCAGAAGGTGAAGAAATAGACAAGGGCAGGAGGACACACATGACAGAGTCTGCCTTCTTTGACACATGGGGCTGGGAGCAGTGATGGGTGTCCTCATCTATTTCATCAAAGTCCAGTTTGGGGTTGACATCAGCATGGAGAGTGGACACTGAAGAAGGAGAAAAAAATTGAGCAAGACGAAATGGACATGAGAAGAGAAGAGAGGAGAAGGGAAGAGACAAAGAGACAAGATGAGACAAGATGAGAAAGATGAGTGGAAGAAAAGATGGTGTAGGTTGAAAAACCAACCAGAGTGTTGCACTGTGCTTGACAAATTGGGGCAGAATGCTGAGTACTGGCACCACAACTCAAGCAACTCAGCTAGATTCACTTTCTGTGTGCTGATCTATCTACATCACCTTTGACACCATTGAGCCTCATCTGCATATCCTCTGGCAACAACTATAGCCCCATTCAAAAAGTACAGGTGTTCATGCTTCAAGTGCTCCTCTAAGAAGGATCTTTTCAAGAGGACTATCAGGATTCACTTCAGGGTGAACTTATTTCATCCAAATAATCTGAGAGCTTCTGAGGCAGATCTGGGCACTCTGGAATTTGTGGAGAACTGTCATTATGACCTCACACATCTACCTAGAAGCCTAGCTGAGGAGTCTCGAGCAACTAGGCCACCTGGATCTCCTTATCCAGTTGGTGAGTCCTTGCTTTTTTATGTATTTAATCACCTACTGATCTGCTTTGATCTTGTTGATGCTCCTATTCATCTCTGCCTTCATTTGCTTGGGGATTATTCAGAGATAGGGATGCTACAATGGTTGATGATGATTGTAAGCAGTAATTGGAGAATTTATATCATTATTCCAAATATCATTGTAGAGGCCTCATTTCTCTTTTAGGGGAGAGGGCCTACAGATGGAATGGACCAATCTCAGTCAGATCCTGATGATGACTCAGATGGTGATGATAACCCTATCATGTGTGACATCACAGAGGAGATCATGGACCCAGTGGATGATCCTGGTTCAGACTCAAACCAAACAGAGGATTTTTGGGAATATGATGAATCTTTTGAGCCTGATGGATTTCCTGAGGGCTCAGCCTTAGATGAGGCTTTAAATGAACCTCAAAGTGGTGATGGAAATAGTGGCAATGTGCCAAAAATTATTATTCAGCTTCAAAAGCAGCTGCTAAATAAAGGGATACACAATCCCTCCCTGTCCTACTCAGGCCCCAGGGCAAGCACCACTGTGAACAGAAAATAAATTTCATCCTCAGATAAATATTATTAGCAGCTTAGGATGAAAATCATTCTAAATTGTCCAAATTCAGTCTATCAAAAAAAATGTATAATTTGAAATCAGCCATTAAAACATCTAAGCTAGACTGACTTGTACAAAACTAGTAGCAAATTGGATGATAATCATCCAACACAATGTTCCTAGTGCACACACACTCTCAGGCAGAGATATTGTCACTGCAGCACTACCTTGCATGGACACTCTCCTGCATGATGTAGAACATGTGTCGAGAAGCAGGCAGAAGTGCACAGCCCTACTTATTGGACTAAGCACTGTGCTGATCACAAGGTTCTACCTCATGGCATTCCCATGCTCATTTTGCAAAAACCAAAAGCTGCAGATTACAAGGTATATATTATTATCATACTATCCTCTTACATTATTAACAAAGCAGTGGCTAGATCACCATTCCCTGCAAAAATATGCTCCTCCAGATGACCCAGTTTTTGACTTAGTCCCTCATGCATTTGCCATGCATGCAAATGCTGTATGGACAGACAGACCTGGGGTCTCCAGAGCCCCAGTTCTCTAATGCATGGGACATTTCCTACACCTCTGTGATGTGCTCCACAGCATGGCTTGGGATGGAGCTTTTTGGCAGTGTCTTTCTGCTGCCTCCCAACCTGAGTATTATTCAGAGAGAACTATCTCAGGCAAGATGAGGATGAGGATGAACCACTAGTAGTGGACATTTCCAATCATGAAGGGGATATTTTGATGATTGATCTTACAGACACCAAGGAGGAAGGGAATACTAGTAGTATTAGGCCTGAATTTTAGCAAACATTCTTACTGTGTATTTTCTGCACTTTTTGTCAGCATATGACTTCACCCCATTCTCTGATTGTTTGTCCCACTTATGGCTTTGAGATGTGGCACTTATCCTCCAGCAACTCCCTCTGCAACTCCCTTCCACCCACACTTATGACATTTCTTAACCTCCAACATCTCTTGCAGTCCCTTCTATGGAACATGGGAAGGATTATTGCAATGATTCCAATTCTTATTCTCCATGTACTTGTTCCATTGTCAAGTGCATGGGCTGTGTTTTGAGGACAAGTTTGTTTTGGTGTTGAAGTGGGTTCAATACCTTTCCTTTGTCAATTGCTAACTCAGACTGGCATACTTCAGTTGATGGCCTCAATCCTGTCTAATTGGGGTCAATCAGTGGAGTAGACCATGTTGCGATGGGTATTACAGAGACCTTTGCTGCTCTGCATGCAGGGAGCAAGCAAGCATGTTAGGGTCCAATGTTCCCTCCATTCCTCCAGTTTCTGGCCTCATCCTTTGGGCAGTTTCATCAGGCAAGTGGACCCCAAATGGCTTGCTGCCCCAGCAAACATTCACTTGTGTCCTTTATTGCTGGGTCTTTTGCATTGGCTTGTATGCATGTGCAAGGTGTGCCATGAGTTCTTCCCCTCCAAAGAGTTTCATCTATTTCACTTTTTATTTCATTTGTCAATCCACCTCTCACATGCATTGTTATCTAGCCCTCCATCTTCAGGAGGAAAAGTTGATCACCATCCTCTGCTATCAGGTATGCCTGTTGTTTCTTTTATCCCCCAGCTCCTTCCCGACTGTGCCACTTCCTTCCTCCCCCCCTGACCCCCCAAACATGCCACATGGCAATCTCACATAGCATGCAGCTTGTACACAGTGATGCTCAGCTGTTTTGAACAACTTTCCTCAGTGCAATCACAGCTGCACTCATGATCTTGCATATTCTGGCAGCCAAACAGGACAAGTGCATAGCAGTCAAAACAAGAGGGTTGAAATGGACCATGTATTCAACAAAGTAGCATCATTGTCTTATCTTGGAGGTTAGTGCCCATTTGATTGTTTTGTCAAACAACCACTTTTTTTACAGGAACTTATCACATATTGTGCCACCTGCTGAAGTAGAGTTACCAATAAATATTTTGCTGCTAGCTTGTGCACATTGTTGGACAGATAGTGTATGGTCTAGTTCAATTTAAATGGGGCATGTTTCAGTTTAACATGAGTTGAAATATCCTTCCTAACATCATGCCCACCCACTCAACTTGAACACACACACACTTTCAAACTGACAGTCCCTCTTTTTGGTCTCATGGAGCAAAAACCAAGTCTCCAAATTTCACTTATGGCTCCCACCACCAAATGCAGACATGAAAATGCAAGAGGTATTGCAAGCTTTGGCACAGAAGGTGAAGGTGTGAACAGGTAACACAAGTTACACAATAATTTGGTCTGCTACAACCAACCACTACCAGACCAAGGCTTTCCACCTCTGCAACTTGTGAGTACCTTAATTCTTTTTTTGGCTATCACACTGATGTGGTAATCATATATATAGCAGCCATCACTTAACCTTGCACATCTGTTAACTTCAAAGAAATTCAAGTGAAGTTGCTGCATCTCAAAGAGGTTGGTGTTTCTCATTCATACATTTCCTTGAGCTCACTTTTAACTTTACTTTTTGGTAACCAATCTCAGGTTATGCTGATGAACAAGCCAGGAGGACTGAGCCAATGTAAGTCCACTACAGCCAATAGGCTGCATTGATCACTTTCTCTTCAAGGCCTGCTCCCAACAGGCTGGGCACCTGGTCCTGTAGGTGAAAGCACACCATATTGGTTGCCCTCCCTTAAGATCACCCTTCCTGAGGTGTACATGGCATCTCTTGTATGCAAGCATTATGAGGCTGTGCATAACCAACTTTGTCAGCAGGTTTGGGCCAGTGGACAGGATGGTGTCAATGTAATCATAAACAGACAGCTGACACCTGTCAGGCCTGAGGTTCTGCAGTTCCTAATCTGATTTTCACTCTTCAGGATTCACATTTCATGTGCTGATTCACCTCATGCAACTCAGGACAAGACTCAGGATCATCAACCACCAGAAACACTCAAACCTAGCAACACAGGGTACTCACTTCCGAGTTGTGACATGGTACATAATGAGCTCTGTGACAGCCTCTAAGGCTCCAACCCTAGGTCTCTAGCATAAATATGACCCATCTCCCCCTTGTTGACTACAAATTGCAGCAACGTCCTTCTGACCAGTGCATGCAATCTTCCCTCCCATGTGGTATCCTGAGAATGCTGCTGACTCAGAGCTTGAGCTGTTGTCTTGCTGCAGGGCCAGCAAATCCATGTCCATACCATTGACCACTCCCCAGCAAGCTCCCACACCAGCAACTATGTCTTCACCACCACCTTAGTCCTCCTGACCACCTCACTGACAGATTCAGAAAATGGCTCTGTGCTGGCTACTGAATCATCTTGTCGTCCCTCAAAACATACTTTGTACAATACAGTCAAGAGTACACTCTCCAATGAGAGTGTCATCATGATCTCCACCACCTCTGGCAACACTGACACCATTGCCCTTGATACTGTGCAAAATCCAAAGAAACTGAAAATGTCTGCATCATCAGGTGATCACTTGAAGGCAAACATTCTGATATCTCTGTCCTTGATATTGAGGACATCAAGGACCTGGATGATGAGTGACTGAATAAGTCAGAGCCCACAGCTGACATCAAGCAATTTTTTACAGCTGTCCCTTGCCTCCCAGGTCAATCAAAATGACACATGAAATGCAACCTTTGTGTGTAAGTACTCAGTTTCTTTTTTTACAAGCTTCCTTCTCACAATATGCACAGCCAAGGACTCAGTTGTGCCAAGGTAGAAAAGCTCATTACCAATGAGCACTTAACACTTTGGTGCCAAATAGCTGTGCTTAACTCAGTATTTTCTACACCCTTAAATATTACACATCTCTGATTTGATTCAATTCCAGGCTTGATACTGAAAATGGTGCAATGCCAACAAATTCAACTCAATGCTAGTGGGAGACACCAAGCAGCATCAAGAGGCTATGGATATTGGCCACAAGACCCAGCAGACAACATGTGGGAGCCACTTTACTGCTAGTGAAGGACATGTCCCATACAGTGACAGGGTGTTGGAGGCTGCTGCCCTTGAATGGCTTGTCCAGACCAATCAGGTGCATCAATTTCATCTCCTTAATGTTTTTAATGTTCTGATCCATTGTGTCTAGCCAATCCATGCATTCAATGACCCCAGCCTCAAGAAGATGCTGGACATCACATCTCATGCAACACAGGGTGGCATCCTACCCTTGCCCAAGAAGACACATTGTTCACATGTTTAAACAGGTATTTGCTCAAGAAACATCTCAATGTGCATATTGAAACTTACTGTGTCCTTTCCTACTAACATTCACTTACTAGGGCCTCACTGTTGGTAGGCTAGATAATACTGACACATATTTTGCTGTCATAGGGCACTGTGTTGAGGAATATGCCCCTGGGGAGTGGAACCTGGAGCATGCATTGCTTGGTTTTTTTCAGATGAACTGTGCTCAAAAAGGAAGCCACCTTGGACAGGTCCTTTACAAGGTCTGCAACCAGCTTCAAATTGTTCACAACATGAGTATCCTGTTTGCCAGCTGTCAATGTCCCTTGACTTACTCTTGCTTCACACATGTTTTGATTCAGGTTGGTCATGTCACATGTGACAATGCCAAGAACAATGATACCATGTTGCAAGAGTTTGTGCACTGCTATTGCATCAAGACAGGAGAGGATTTTGATGTCAAACTCCATCAAATTAGGCTCATCACTCTTTTCTATCTGACCTTGTAATTTTACTGACATTCCAACCATGACTCTGCTCACTTGTTCACTAGGTGCCTTGCTCACATAGTCAATCTCACTATGCAAGCTGTTATCTCCACACACAGCAAGTCAAGGTATTACAATGGCAACCCTGAGGATGACCACCTCCCCAATGACATCACTGCACCAATGCAAGACAAGATTGGGATCATCTGGGCCATTTGCATCAAGGTACATTCTACTTCCAAATCCCAATTGATAACCTCAGGCACTGACTTGCTCTTGTGGGTAGGCATGCTCATCATCACAGTGCAAGGATGCATTCAAAGCAGCACAGATTTGTAACAAATTCCTGCCAGTGAACTTGCTCCTTGACATGAAGGTTTGATGGAGCTCCACATATATCATGTTGTATTGTGCTGTGTCATGTCATTTGGTAAGTGTGTATTGCTTCACTCTAGCTATACTTTCTTAGTGCAACTCAAGGTGGTCAATGAGTTCATCATAGGGGTAGGACTCAAGAAGACCAATGCAGAAAAGCAATGCAAGTTATCTGCTCTTGCTTTACATAAGGAAGAGTGGACATGAGTCCAACTCTTCTGTAACCTACTCAAGGTATGTCCTATTTCCATAATACACCAATTCCTACTGACATTTAATAAAATTGATGCTCCCATATACCTATAACACACTGACTGTGCACAACAGGCTTTCTCTGCAGTGAAGGTCCCAACACTTCAATTGGCTCTCCCAGCCATTGAACAGCTGTACATATCTTGGGAGAAGGCTTCATCAACAGCCAATGTTTAGCAATGGCTTATGTAATTGATAGACTAGCCGATGCTTAGATTCTTACATAATTGATAGCCCAGCCAGTGCCAGCTGCCACCTAGACTCTTACATAATTGATAGGTTGGCCAACAACAAAAAAAAGCAGGCAGTCTGCAACATAATTAAGGGGCATAGAGTGAAAGGACATAGCTAATATATCACAGAGACAGAATGTGCATGCACTAGATAATCAAAACTTCTCAGCACTTTGGTTAGCATGGGGTGTGAGAAATGATTAGAATAGGCAGAGGCTATGAAGAAGAGGTCAACAATGCATTTGTTATTGCTTAACCTTGATGTATCATAGCAAGTCGGCAGAAGCTCCAAAAGAGAGGCATTAGGTAATGTTTAACTGTGATGTATCACACCAAAGAAATGAATTGCAAAGCAATGCCAGGCATTGAGACAGATAGTTGGCAATTGTACATATATGAACCACATGAGGGGGTGGCACATACCATGGAAAGCACACAACTTGAGGTAGAAATAATGCACGGGTGACCCAAGAATACATATATAGGATTGACATCAAGATTGGAATAGCAGCACCTGCAGGCAGGCCATTTCCATAATACTCACATTTATGAGACTTACATCATGTCTATGAAGATTTTGAAGCAATGAAGGGAACATTGCAAATACATAGGTGCATCTAGATTATGAATGACTGCCACATGGAAGGGATAGTGTGTCTGGTTTCATGGCAGAGACATATGTGAGTCTGGATAGCAGTTAATGATAACAGTGTACCAATAGCTTGTACACAAATATAACATTTCTCCATAGACAAGATATAAGTTATATGCCTCCAGCACTATATTAAACAAAATGAATCAAATAGTATAAGCAATAGCTGGACAGTAGAGCAGGACGTTCATTAGACATTACCAGCCATGCAGGAAGTCCGAACACCTGTGGACATGGTATGCAGTATATCAAACATGCATATAAAGTGATTGATGAAGCATATTTATTGCAAACTAGAAGCACAAGCAATACATGGCCAATTAATTAAATAACATAAAACAATCAGGAAGTGTGTTGTCTCTGTGGCACATCAATGTACCATGTCCCCTTTGCACCATGATGCTGTGTGACAGGCGCTTGTGCAACCGGTCCACCTGCCTGAAACATAGATGATGATGATGCGACTATGAAATAAATATGACTTCCTTGTACGATATTGGGGATGTGAATCTGTTACTGACCTGGATGAGAAGTATAAGTATCACTCGATGGGGTGGAGCTATCAGTGTCAATGCCATCTGAGAGTGGGTTACAATGCAGGGTAAATGGTCATGTCAGAATCATGGAATGCATTAATGTGACCTGCCTGAGATGATATTATCTGAACGATCCATATTGACATCACTACCCAGAGCATCTGTAGACAAGGCAACATCATCACCAGATATTGCATCGAAGTGGGGAGCATCCTCTAAATGACTATGATCACCCTCATTATCGAGATCAATGTCATCACTATCTGGCAAGACAAATACTTCCTCATCAGAGTCAGGGGGTTGCAAAGTGTGAGTGTGTTGGCTAGCCTGCAGGTTCTTGGCTGTCTTATTGTTGTCCTGAAAGAGTGGGCCTGTTGATGCCCAAACCAGTGGTTCAAGTCCACTATCCTGGCAGGCCTTCCAGTGATCTAGTAAGTGATATATATCATCAATCTGAATCTTGGACAGATCTTTCCACTCAAAGCCATCTGGCATGCAGTCTGCTATAATCCAGGAAGTTGGATTGGTCACCAGTCTGCTCCATGATATCCTCCCCATTGGATTTCCAGTAGTGAATCCTGAATTGTTATTGTTTGCACAGTTAATGATACTGACATTGCAGAATGATATGATACAGTTCTCACATATGTGTGCAATACAATACTCTCTAAGCATGGACTGTACAATCTTAGCCTTGAAGTTGTGCGATGGGGGTCTGGAAGGGTGGGGCACCCTGCATTGTTCTTTACAATAGGGATTCTAGTATTGATAGTCCGAGTGCAATTCAGAACAGGAGGGTCTGCATTGACAGCTAAATCACAGGTCAGTACATGGCAATCAATACAATTAATGGCATACCATCAGAAAAGCATTGAATACCAAATTGTCTCCATTGCTCCCAAAGATCAGAATTTGCCCATTGTGGACAGAAGTTTAAGAAACTCTTTCCATTGTTGATAACTTTCTCCACATCATCCCTGGATGGTCTGCATGTCACTGCCGATCAATGGCGAAGTAGATGTGCACAACTCACAGGCAAATGTTGAGATCCTGATCTTCCCCTTTGTATGCAGTGAGAACAAGTGTGCAGATTCCACAGGTCTTGAACAGCTGCCTTTGAAAGTCCTGGATGATCTGCTTTCACATAGACAATGCCATCCTATAATATAATGACATTATTTAGAGCAGCAAGGAAGAATGTGAATAAACATACCTGGATTGGATGTGGGGAGGCAGGGCCTGCACCAACCATTTGGCAGCAGCTTCAGCATATTCTTCCTGATCCTCAGCAGACAGCTTGTCCAAAAGAACAGTAGTTGCATCCTGCAATGCACCCAAGAAGCCCGGCTCTTTTCCAGACAAATCAGTCACAAGCACCATGATCTCATCACGGTGCAACTGGAAAAACTCATTCCAGTTTGACCATTTGCAAGTGAACTTAGTGTATTGATGCTTGGAATGAATGTAGTGGTTATAAAACCACTTCTGTATTTTCTATTGCATTAAATAAGGATAATGGTCATTGCAAGCTAACTGGAGTAAAGCATACCTTGCTCGCCTCCATCTTGTTGAATGAGGCATTTGGAGGGTGACATTGATACACTTCTGCCATTGCTCTTTGTATGACATTTGCACAAGAACCTGTATCAGCATTCTGAAAATCATCTAGGTGCTGCTGTAGAATGTCTGCATTGTCCTTGTTGATTGAGAAGTGTGCACTTGTATTTGCAATGGGGGATGGTCTGGGTGGGCCAACGGCAATTCCAGGAACTGGTGCATTAGGCATTGTGTGTGGTTTTTATGGAGATAATGATGGGTGGCAAACAATTATCTTGACTGATTAAATAGATTTCATGTTGAATTAAGTGCTACATGTTGAAACAGTAAATGGCAAGCAGAATAGCTGGTATTCAATGGCGATGATACAGGCACATTTCATATGTGTATGAAGCACCATAAATGCAACAAAGAGAGGCACACAACACTACATGCAGACACATGCAATCCAATGGGAGGTCTGCAGAAAGATACAATGAAACCATCATTCAATCATTCATATACATATCTGTGTATTTAGTGGACGATTCCGTGTACTACAAAGTCCACCATGGGTGCAGGATGGAGATAAACATCTACATGGGCAAAATATCAAGATAGTTATCAACAATATGCTCAATGTGAATGTCTATCTTATGCAAGCGATCATTCTGCTGGTGGTTGTGCCCATGTGCCTCAGCAAGCTCTCCCTGCAAACTATTCAGGGCCCTCTTAAGTTTACCAATGTGGTGCTCCATGCAGACAAGCCGGGCATTCATGGCAGCCATTGTCAATGTATTGACCGTTGCCCCTGGAGGGGCTGCATCACCCAATTCTGCAGGTCCATCGGGTGGAACAATAGCATCAATGATCTATAATTGTCAGATATATGTATAAACATTAATCTGATGGCCAAACTTACCTGCACATCATCAGTATCTTCATGGGTGTTTTTGTCATTGTTGTTGTTGTTGTTGTTGGACTCCCCATTGGACTCCCTGTCACCATCTGCATGTTCATTGTCATGATCTACAGCTGTAACCTCCTCCTGCAATACAGTGTTAGTACAGTTAGCAGTGATATACATGCACACCTTATCTTTACTGGAAGGTCCAGGCTGCTACAGAGGGGAAGTGACATTGAACACATGGTGGGTACAGGAATGATGACTTACAGGTGTGGGAGTAGGGTTGACTGGATAAACACATTGAGATAAAGGCATATTCTCTGAAAAGCTCCCAAATGATGAAGGGGGCCTTTTGGGAATGTCTTGTGGAGGCTACAATAAAGTGAACTATTAGTGTAATGATGAATCTGAACAAAGGCAATGGCATACTGGCATTGCCTCTTTGCTTGGCCGCTCCGGTGCATGAGTGGGTAAAGGCTCTGAGACAACTGCTGGTGTGGAGGGCCCAGTGACAACAGGGGTGGGTGGTACTGCCAGAAGTGGTCACAACTGGGGAGGGAACCTGTAACATGAAATTTTCAGGTGATCCCTCTAGCCCACCAGATGGAGCACAATGACTGGGTGGGCCAGATGCCCCACATGTTTTGGAACAAGATGTTTGTGGGGGCATTGGAGTACAGATGTGTTTCAGCATTCCAATGGACAGTTTTGAGTGTTTTCATATGAGAATTCGGGACTCTATGAGGTGTGATATTGTGTCATCAATCACTGTGACCTCATTCTCAGATGGCCAATACAGTCAGTTGAGCGACTCCATCTTTGCCTGGATCGTGTCTATAGTGGTTGCATGATTGTGCAACATTAGACATGAATCATGTTCACATGTCCTTACACTATTGCATCTGATGTGCACATTGACATCATCAGCCAGCCTATCCAGGTGGAAAGATACTCCACATGTGAATCCACTCAATAAAAACATACAGAACGTGTGGGAATGAGCCATGACATTGTTCTGGAACATCCATGTAAGGATAAATGTCATCATTGCATATTTTGTACTCCAATCACAGAAACCTTGATAATGTAGACTCAGCCAGGCCGCTTCACATGGGAGTGAATGAATCGATATGGGTCTGGAATATTGGTACTATGGTCTAACCCAACCTTATTCTATTGTCTTTCTCAGTCATGCCTAAG
The DNA here is from genome assembly GCA_963281015.1 of Lactarius tabidus. Lineage (NCBI taxonomy): Eukaryota > Fungi > Basidiomycota > Agaricomycetes > Russulales > Russulaceae > Lactarius > Lactarius tabidus. The sequence continues at coordinate 2,346,262 of OY725475.1, read as the reverse complement.
AAACCAGAGAATGAGCTCACCAAAGATGAGGAGAGGCTACTCATTGTTGCAGCCAAGTTGTATGCCGCCATTCAGGAATGCACAGTCTGTCTGCCTGTTACAGAGGAGCACAAGGCTTACTGGCTTGAAAAGCTGACTGAGGAGATGGTATGCATTGATTTAATATTGATCTACTCATGAAAATTCTAATCAGTTCTGTAGCATACAGTCGAGACCATCTATGACAAGTATGTGAATAGTAACAAGCTGCCTCGACTCCATCCTGCTGGACAACATGTGGGTCATGAATGGATGGAGGCCAGGAAGAGTGACTGGCCCTTTTGCTGGGAGGCCATTACTGTCAATGCAATCACTCATGGATGCAAACAGCAGTGCTCAAACTCCCTGAATGTTAAGTGGCATCCTGACCTAAGTGCCATCAATATTTCCACATATCTGAGGGAGATTGCACAGAAACATTGGTGGTGGACAAATCCACCCCCTCCTGCAGCTGTGCCAGTAGAAGACAGTGAGCTATCATTTACTGTCTTTTCATTCAGCCTCATTACATCCTTGCTAGTAACAATGGATGACCCCACTCCAGATGAACCTGCTCTCCCTCCCCTTCTTACCCACTCACGTTCCTCACATTGTGCTGCAAAAGGAAAGACACCTGTCCATGCTCTGGCTGCTCTGGCCACTCCACCACCACCATCAGCTGGCCCATCAAAAAGCAAGAAGTGTCATGCTGATACCCCTGAGTCTGAGAACAATGACAATTTGTTTGCTGTTCAGGATGAGGACACCCCTCACAAGGCAGGTCAAGCATTGGTCGTCCCACACATCAAGATTGACCATGCCTCCCCCCCTCCCCACAAGATCCCCAAGGTGATTCACACATCATTTGATGAGGTGAGTACAACTATGTATACTTCACAGGACAGCCTGCACAGACCACATTCATAGGCATGTTGTGGTCCTTGTATTGCCCTGGGCATTACAGACTGCAAGTCACAACTAAAGGAGCCAAGTACCGTGGCATGCAAGAGTTGCACCATCAAGAAGAAGTGTAACCCTATCGCAGACTGGGCCAAGCCAGTGCCTGATTATGCACTTTGTGAGTCACCTGCAGGTTCATCTGTGTATGCCCAACTGACAGATCTTATCAGACCCCATTCAGGAGTGTCTCAACATGATGGAATGGCACTTTGCAAAGCTCATTTGTCTCAATGTTGCAATGGCTGGGATACTTCAAGTTGATGCCTCCACTATTGAGGCTGTCACTGCTCCTCGTCCTGCACCGCACTCTCAGTCACCTGGCAGCCAGTCTGGCTCTTCTCCTGGACTGGGAATCTCTTCACTCGCTTTGTCAGACACACATTCCACTGCATCCACTCATTCAAGCACAAGATCGGACAATGCAGGTATGTATTTCGATTACAAGTCATATGTATGCTTATACACTCATGCTGTGTAGGTGGTCGGGTAACTCACAGCACAGGAGAAAGGAGCATGGGGCTGAGGAGCAGGACCACCTGCAGGCAATCAGGAGAGAAGGCCTAAGTCATCCCACATTCCTGTTCTTTAATATACATGTATTTCATATCAAAGTGATGAAAGAATGCACATATGGGTCATGTGAAGGCTAGCACCACTGGAAAGTCTGACAATCATGTGATAGTGGTAAGACTGTGTTTCAGTACAAGTCCTGATATGCAAGTCCTGATATGCATGCAAAATTGCAAATTAATATATTGCAATGAATATTGGCTCCAAGTCGAGTTTCCTCATTAGGCAGTAGCTTTGTCAGGTTGTTATATCCTGCAGAGGATGGAAAAAGTACCCTTAGTCTTATTATATCCTCCTCTGCAGTCCCCTTGTCTTCAAGGGTCCCTTACAGGTCGCATTTTGACAGGTTATGGGCCCTGCCTAGCACCTAAACTTCGTTTCTTCTGTGCTCTTCTATTCTAGCCCTCACACACGAAAACTATAGACTCTGGGCAGATGATATGAAGCAGCTCAATGGTCTCTGGAGGCTTGTTTCTGGCTCTGAGAAGAAGCCTGCTGGCAAACCCGAAGTCCTGGATGCTAAAGGCAATGTGGTCACTGCTGCTGCAGTGCCTCCAGATGAAGACAAACTGGAGAGGTGGGAGGTCAAAGCTGAGAGAGCTTGTGGAGCCCTCAAGACTGCCATCTCACATGAGCTCAGGGTGCTCATCAGGGACTGTGAAGACAACCCTCTCTTGATCTGGGACACCCTCAAGGCCTCCTTTGTGCAGCAGAGAACTGCCCCTTGCTTCAATGCCTATCACACACTCCTTTCCACTCAGAAGACTCAGAGTCCCTAGACTCACTCATTAACAAGATTGATGAGCAGATCAGGGTCATTAAGTTGCCTTCACCCTCTTCCTTCACTCTGGACAACCTGCATGATGAACTGGCTGTTATGGCCATCATCAGGGCACTCCCACACTCTTTTGACAATGTGTACACCATTTCAGTCCTTGACAAGTATGACAAGAAATCTGTCATCCAATCTGTCAGGAACATGAACCAGACTTGTTCTAACCTCTCTGGCACTTCATCTGCCCTTGCTGCTTCATCAGCACCCTCCAGGCCTCGCTCCAAAGTGTCCTCCTCTAACTCCCATTCCACTCCCTCCACTCCCTCCACCTCCACCTCCTATTCCAGTGCCCCAGGTCGCTCCAAATGTGACTTCTGCTCTTGCCTTGGCCATTCTGAGGCCAAGTGCTTCCTCAAGGAGTGCTTGATGTGCCAGCACAACCTCCCTTCATACTCCACAGTTCTGGACCTCCCACTTCAAATCCCTCCGGCTGCTTCATGTAGATCTCTTCCTCCAGTGTGCCATTGAGATAGGCATGGGAGATGTCCACAGAGCGCAGCTCAAGGTCCTCCAGGGCTGTCAAAGCAAGGACAATGCAAATGGTGGAATAACAAACAGTGGGGCAAAGGTCTCATTGAAATCGAAACCAGGACACTGAGAATAGCCTTTGGCAAGCAACCTGGCCTTGTAGCAGTCCAGGGAGCCATCTGCATTGTGCTTGACCTTCATGAACCATCTAGAGCCGATTGCATGCTTCCCAGGGGGCAGCTTCACAATCTCCCAAGTGCCATTGACTCTGTGGGCCTTCATCTCTTCCTGATATGCCTTCTGCCACAGATCTGCATCACAACATTGCTGGGACTGTCTGAACAATGTGGGCTCAGGTGTGGAGGCTGCACCAGCTTGTATGACATCCAGGGGATCATCGGAATCGCTGAAATCATCACCTGATGACTCTAAGACTGGTTTAGACTCCCCTGGGCTGCTTGTAACGATCTGGAAAAGCCCATTGCTCCGGCATCCACTGTTCTCTGGGATGTCTGAAGCGCTGGGGACAAGAGGGAGCAGGAGATGCAGGTGCAGGTGCAGGAGAGGGAGGATGTGCAGGAGGAAGGGAGTGATAAGTGGAATGGAGGTGTTTGGGAGTGAACTGGAGGACTTGGAGGCAACTCAGGTGGAACAGGGTATCCAATGAAGACACACTCCTCCATGTGTGTCCCTCCATGTGTGTCCCAAGGCTCCCAAGCAGTCACTTGTCCCTCTGGATGAGCAAATCAGCAGTGCAGCCCCAAACTCGAAGCATGGAGAGATCTGGCTTGCTCCCATAGAAGGCTTGATGTGGCATCATGTCAGGGAGTGCTGAGGTGAATAGCCTGTTGCTGGTGTGAATAAAAGCAGCCAGTGCCTTTCCCCAGAAGGCTGTAGGCATCCCAGACTCATGTAGCATGGAAACCACACCTTCCTCTATTGTCATATTGCATCCCTCTGCAACCTCATTCTGCTGAGGGAGATTCCTGACTGTGTGCTCACTGGATGCCAAGCTCAATGCAGAACACTTCAAACTGCCCAGACATGTACTCTCCACTCTTGTCATCCCTCAGAGTGCCCAATTTCGCTCCAGTGACATTCTCAGCCCAAGCCTTGAACTGCTTGAATGCAGCAAAGGTCTCAGATTTTCTCTTCAGGAGGTAAACTGCCTTGAAGCAAGAGCAGTCATCGATGAAAGTGACCCAGTAGCGATACCCCTGATGTGTGGGGGGACCTTCACAGGGCCATGGACATCGCTGTGGACAAGTCGGAGGAGTTTTGAGGCTCTGGAGGTAGGTAGATGGAGGAAAGGGATCTGCATGCATCTTGCCAGCTTTGCAGCAGGCTTCACATACTGGATCTGGGCTGGCTTCTGATTCAAGCCTAAAACCCGACACCAGGTTGCCTGAGTGCAGCTTCCTGATACCTGCCAAGTGGTGGTGGTGGCAGAGGCAACAATGCCAGAGGTCCCAGTCCAAGGGGAGGAGTGGTGGCAGATGAAAGTGAGGCAAATTGCTCCACAGGAATGGTCCTACAAGGTATTGGAGGGTCCAGTCTTTGCTTGGAAGGCTATCTTGTTGTCCCTGATGAAGTGGTGAAATGGCAATGGAGAGTAAGGTATAGCACAGAAAACAGATTACTGCACAATGCAGGGACATAGAGAACATTAGTAAACTCTAGAGGTGCCATTTCCTGTCCATTAACCACACAGGATTGAAGCAAACTGACTTCAGAGAACACCACAGACCATCTGCCAGCCTAATTTCGACACAATGTGGCTTCAAATTTCGCATCCAGTGGCAATGGCGAATCATATGAGCTGAGGCACCAGTGTCTGCATTCCAGGAGGTTTGAGAGTTGTGCTGGAATGAGGATGAAGAAAGGGCACTTGCTGATGCAACTGAAGCAGACTGTGGGGTGTCTGAAGGTGTCTGAGATGAAGTCGAGGCAGGGGAAGCTGTGGAGGATGAAGGGAGGTTGTGCTGACGCATCAAGCGCTCCTTGAGGAAGCACTTGGCCTCAGAATGGCCAAGGCAAGAGCAGAAGTCACATTTGGAGCGACCTGGGGCACTGGAATAGGAGGTGGAGGTGGAGGGAGTGGAGGGAGTGGAATGGGAGTTAGAGGAGGACACTTTGGAGCGAGGCCTGGAGGGTGCTGATGAAGCAGCAAGGGCAGATGAAGTGCCAGAGAGGTTAGAACAAGTCTGGTTCATGTTCTGACAGATTGGATGACAGATTTCTTGTCATACTTGTCAAGGACTGAAATGGTGTACACATTGTCAAAAGAGTGTGGGAGTGCCCTGATGATGGCCATAACAGCCAGTTCATCATGCAGGTTGTCCAGAGTGAAGGAAGAGGGTGAAGGCAACTTAATGACCCTGATCTGCTCATCAATCTTGTTAATGTGTGAGTGAGTGAGTCTAAGGACTCTAAGTCTTCTGAGTGGAACTTGACTTGGAGCAATGTACAGACACATATACCACAAAATAACAGGGTCATGGTGTTACTTTGTCTGCTCCTCCTTGCCCTCTGCTTCTGTTGTTCTGAGAGATCTGCCCAATCAACAATGAAGGCAGATTAATCTTGGGCTTTGGCTTTATTGCCCTTCTGCTTAACTGGAAGTTGTTAACCACAAACCTGAGTGCACCTCTTGGTCTTTATCACTGTTTACTGAAAGTGTCAAGTGTATGTGAACATTAAACCAGCTGATGGGTGCAGGGTGTGGATTGTGAAGTTCTGTTCTTCAGGAGCACCAAGAGAGCTGGTTGAGGTGTTAATGTATGACCCTTGTTTGAACCCAAGTTCTCTGGTTTTTTTGTGTACAGGATGAAGTAAGGTAGAGAGAGGGACCAATGACTGTCCACTTGTGAGCAAGGTAATGTGTGTAATAGAACTCATTGACTCTGAATTGAGTTCCTGTGATGGGTCCTTCTGCATAGTGCACTTCTAACACTTGCTAAACAAATCTGTTGTGCCTGATTTGATCATGAACATGTTCAATGAAGATTTTGTTGGGCAACAGTGGATGATGATGATCTCAACTTCCTTGTCAAAGGCTCCAGGTGCTTCTAGAGTGTCTGTCTGGTCTGTGGGGTGGCAGTTCTGTGTAATCATTTCCTCCAACAGTTCCTTCTGAGGGCATGCATCTAGCAACTCAGAGCTTGAAAGAGAAAGAGGGGAGCTTGACTCAGAATGTATCCACAGGTGGTGGTGAAGGGGTGCAAGGGACTTCTGGCATAGGAGTGCTTGTGGAGACTAGGACACATAGAGAGGTATGGATGGATGAGGAGGGAGATCTTCTCCTCAATGCAAATGAATGAACTGCCTCAATAAGGTGGGAAATGATGCAAACCAGTTTTATGAATTGGGGTGGACTACATACAGTGCAAGGGTGCATATGAGAGCCATGACACACTAAGCTCAAGGTGGAGAGATAATGTCTATCAAGTACAGCCAATACACTGGGATCAATGACACCCAGTGTGAGGCAGCAGTGCAATAAAGACAAAATCAGAAATGGGGATGAATATAGCTGTCATGTCTGGTTGTGCACAAGCCACCTGGGGTAATGTCAAGACAATAATAACAGTGGGCTCAAATACTTTATACCTTTATGCAAGGTAAGTTACTCTAGGGCAAGTGCATGCTAGGGATGACTGAGTGAGAACTAAGAGGACAAGTTGGTTTTCACTCAGGACACTACAGGGTATCTTATATACTACTAGGCATGAGTCACACTTACTGATCTACTGTTTTTTTTGGAAGGTGTTCTTTATTTGGGCTGGCATTAGTAACTAGTATCTAGCTAGCTAACTAATATAAGTCCTGAAGAAAGTTGTTCAACAGCAGGAGATTTTCTGTATCAGCCCTACTGAACACACAGAAGCTGAGCCTGGGCCTGGTTGTGAGGGAGAATACTAATTGATGTACACCTCTGGTATTGGGGCAGTGTGGGCTCAGTGTTTGCAATGCAAGAGGGCATGGTTCATTATTCACTCCCACACACTAAAACCTCGTAGTTTTTGATCCACCCTATTGGCAGATCTGAGATCTTCTTTAGAGCATCCTCCCAGGTTGCCTCCACAAGCCAGGTGAATGGGTATTCTTCTCTTATTATGGTGGCAGTTATTTTATTGTCTGTGAGTCTTCTGTCTATGGCTTTGTACCTTCATTGTTCAGCCTCCTCAGTGGTATGTTGCATTTCCTGTATCACTCACTTGCAATGCAGCACCCATATCAGGTGCACCATGCCACCTCTGAAACATTTATTTGCAAGAGTCTTGATGCACCTCCTGTTGATCTGCACAGGGCCTCTGTGACTGTTGCCCTGTTTTCTTGACCATTAAGCATCCACATCCCAGGTTTGTCCCCAGGTTTATGGTTGGCCATAGGTTGGCTTTGTATGGCCGGAGCTTCTTTGCTAGGGCCCATACTGTCATTGTGTGTCCAGCCCTGCAGGTTGTGAGTACATGCTCCATGTTTTCAGTGGTCTCGCATGGTAAGCATGAATGCATGGAGCTTCATCTCGCTCCCTCTGCTGCTTTGCAAGCTTTTGATGCCTATGTCAACAACTGCCATGAGAGACACCTGCTTGCATAACTTGGCTGCCTGTCGCTGCCAAGCAAGACAATGTATGAGTGCCTCAGACACAGCATACACTACTATAATTGGAATTCTTGAGTGACATACTTTGCACTCCTGATTGGTAGCCTCTGCTGCTTCCTGCTGCAATGTGGGCTTTCAGCATCTGTGTCAGTGATGCAAGCAACATAGTGAGCAACATACCTGGTGCCATCACTGAGCCTTCTCTTGGTCTTGCTGCTGCCAAGCAAGTGTCTTTAAGAAAGCTCAGACAATGTGTGCTAGAGTCATTGGGACTCTTAGGTGACGCACCTCACACTCCTGGTCAGCAGCCTCTTCTAAGTGCAGCTGCAATGTGAGTGTTTGGCATCTGTGTCTATAATACAAGCAAAATAGATACTTGCAACATACCTGGTGCTGCTGCTGGGCCTCTTCTTGCTGCTGCTGAGCAAGTGTCTTTAAGAAAGTCTCAGACAATGTGCACTAGAGTCATTAGGGCTCTTAGGTGATTGATGTACCTGCAGCTGCAATGTGAGCTTTTGGTATCTGTGTTAGTGATTCAAAGATAATAGCAACAGGTGACATGCCTGGTGCCACTGCTGCTTCAATGTGAACTTTTGATGTCTATGTCAGTGATACAAGTAAAATAGCCACAAGTGACATACCTGGTGCTACTGCTGAGCTGCCTCTTGTCTTTGTTGCTGCCAAGCAACACTCTGAGAGGGTGTCTCACTCAAAGTAAGCTCCCAATTGGTCATCTCTGCTGTTTGCTGCTGAGCAGGGAGCCCCTAGCATCAATCATGTATGGTGTCACCTCTTTGGGGAAAAATTGATTCACTTGGCATACCTCAGGGATGGTCTGCATGGTCCTTGTGCTCATATTTTGCTGTGCCATATGAAAAAGCAACATCAAGTTATGCACCTAATCCAGAGCATCATGCTGCTTATTAGCAGTCAGTTTCTGCAAGGGAACAGCTTGAGGTCTCAGGCTTAAAAAAACTTATTTTTTACCTTGCACTAACCCTCCCTTTTGGTCTCTTGCCACACTTTTCACCACAGCTTTGACTGTAATTTTGTCATTATTTTAATGGCTATTTATGAACTTGTCTTACTATTTGAGACTCAGCCAACTTCTGGATCTGATACACAATCAGAGAAAATGCCAAAATGCCATATATATTAGTCAATCCTACATACAAATATCAAATCTTGGATTGTTTGTACTAAGCCTGCCACTTCTTGAGCCTTTTCTTGAGCCTTCTGGACAGTTTTCTTCTTATGGTCTATGATGCAGTCCATCATCTCTTTCTCAGATTCTTGGAGTGCTTGAATGCCATTACAAGCTCACATTGACATTTGGAAGGTAGCTCAATTGAGCTAGAACTGAATCACATCAAGGCATTACCTACCTTTTTACAACTGCATTCTGGACAGACACTCCTAACTTTGGAAGGTCAAGTCATCTGCATTGCATTGACAATGACATTTTCCATGAGAGGTTGTTCAGTTTCATGAACAAGCTGATTGCAGAATATGGGGAAGTTGGCACATAGCTTGTCACTGATTTCTACCAGTATGCCAAGCAAAATCATTGCCTCATTTGCTTCTGCATCGTTGCATCAGTGGTTGTTCTGGAATCAGCTCCAATTCATAAGATATTTTGCACAGGTTTTGGGAGAATGAGAGACAGATATTCATGTTACAGTACCAAATTCTACCAGAGCAGGAGCTGTGTGCATAGGTTCCAGCTTGTTTAGCTCAATCTCGCAAAAGTTGTGGAGAGCTTGACTTGATTCACTCAGTGCCTGCTTTTGGGTTTCAAGAGTGTCTGGTGTAACTTTATGACAGTTAGCACATGAAACAAATTTAACAAAGAAAGTGTACCTCTTGGACAGTCTGGTCATTTATTGTCCAATATTTCTCCTATATTGTTGTTACCCTGTTGTCCACTGTCCCGAAGATTGTCAGGGCACTTGACATATCCTCAAGCATCAGAGTGTTCCTGGGTTCACTGGACTGCTGATTCTCTTCAGACTCATTGATCAAGAGGGAGCTTCTATCGTCTGTGGCACCACTTCCCACAGCTTCATTCAATTCTTGAGATGTGGCTCTGTACTCCAAGGTGGGATATACTCAGGCTATGCCACAATATCTGAAGACCAAGCTTGATACAGGAGCACATAAACTACTGATGTACATTTGTGTTTTGTTCAAGCTCTGCTGGATGCCCAATGGCAGGTGATTCTGAAATGCACAGCATCCATCCTGTTGCTGAGGAGGCTCTTCCAGTTCTATGGGACTTGCTACTCCCAGCTTGCTCTCTTGAGTCTCTGCAGGCTGTCAACAAGTCCATTAAGGTGTGATCTAAAAAGCAATGTAGATTTTGGCTCACCTTCATCTGTCCTTCAGCATCTACCTGACTGTCATCTTGAGTGCCAGCATTCTGACCATAGAGCCCTTGAGAATTCATGCATTGTCAATGCTTTCAATTCACCTCCATTTCTTGTTTGGAATTGAGACATATGTCTGACTCTTCTGTGGGACCCCAATGCACATCACTTAGAAGGTCCTGAATCAGTGTGACTGATTGAATGAATTCCTGATCATCATCCTGAGTGACAAAGTCTTGACCATGAAGTTCATGAGAACTGGTGTGTTGATAAAAAAGATACTTCACATACCTCAGTTGCTCATTCAGGCTCGTAGAGCACCTCAGTAGGTTGCTCAGGTGCCATCACACTGGCCCTCACTTCCCTCTTGTCACTGCAATGACTATCCAATGCCTGACAAGTGACCAGTGAGTATCGGCACACTATACTACTGCATAAGAATTTGACACATCTTAGTCTCCATTGATCCTTGTACACCCATATCCTTTTGTTCAACCTTTGCCACTGTATTCTGGCCACTCAGAATCTCAGGCAGGAGATTAGGCATGTCCACATTTGGAATGACTGGAATGATATTGCTCATCTTCATTGATGTCATGGCAATTGTTTAGGTCAAACATGTGCTGTTGAGCCACACATTTAAATGGTGGCTCAACTATAGGATCACTCTTGTACTTGACCAAACATCACTTGTGAGGAATTTATGATGGAATGGGGAACTCATGAAGGGAACACCTGTGGCCGAACTGAACATGAGGTATGCAGGGTGACTATATGGATGAAGCTTAGGAGCCATTTGAAAGGTAGAGTGGGTGAATTCAAAGGCAAGCTCACATGACATTCCAATCTCAGGTGGTTAGCCAAACACCAAAGTAGGTAATTGATGACAATATTAATGTGCAGATACAAAAAGGTCATGATGATCATGGACTCACCCAAAGCATTTCATCTAACATCAAGATGCACAACCAGTGCATCACATTGTGCCTCACATGGATGTATCAATTCAATTCCAGATGAACTTGGATAAAGTAAATCAAGTACTAAAATGCTGTTTGAACAGGGCACATCTTTGTTAGTTTTGTGGACAATGTCATCATGAACATAAGGAGACATACATTTGAAAGAGCCCTCATTTTCACCTCATACCCTTGATCACTGCCAACTTTCAAGACTCCTGACTTGGTGTCAACAGGGTCTTATGTAAATAATATAAACACTGATATTTCTAGACCACATTGAGGAGGTAGACAGCATGGTCTCCAATGACATCTTGTGGGTGATAACTAGAGAAGTTTAGATATGTTAGACGGAAAAGGTGATAAGGTAACTCACCTTGACATACAAGCATTGCACACACCCACTATGGCCAGGAGTCAATGAAGGTCAGGTTTGCCACTGCTGCCCTGCCCTGTGTTCCTCTGCTCTAACTAGGCAGCCACAGTGGTGCCAGATCAGGATTAACTGCCCACAGATGGCGAGAATTAAAGGTTGCCCACAGGGGGCAGCAGGACTGGTTCCATGTGTGCTAGTGCCAAAAGGCTCCTGGTGCAGTTCACCCTACTGCAACTTCATAGGAACAGTAGGCAGGGGTGGCCTTCAGAGGGCAAGACAGAGGAGGTAAAGAGCACAACTCCACCAGCCTTCAGATGGTGACCTTGTCTGGGTGGTGGCTAGATAAGTTTAAGTATGTGGATAAATTGAAGTTTATAGAGACAATGTGACAGTGACAATGATGGTCACACTCCAGTGACACACAAAAAGACAGAGTTGAGAAATGAGGAAGGTGAGCAATTCAAGAGCACAAGAGGAAATCAGTTTGGACCATAAGTTTCAAGAACAGTTGGTTAACAATTCTGAGTCTAATCCAAGTACATTTTATACTACAAGAGAGGCTTGATGAGTAAGAGTAAGAAGGTAAGCAATCATGTGGTATCAGATGGCACACTAGCTCATCATGTAGAAACTAAGTCAGGGGGGGTCAATCAGAAGTGGTGAAATGATAGAGGTCAATCATATGAATAAGGTGAAAGTGGTTTGGGGATGATCGGATGGGTATCTAGTTGTGGGATTGAGATGGTATGTATGACAAGGTGCTGTGGCTGAAAACTGTTAGCTGCATGCAGCATTGGCATGCTTGAGCTTGATTGGAAAGGTATAACCTGATAAGGGTAGTCAACATGAAGTAGAGGAATGTGATTATGATTGTAATGTAGTGGCAATTATCATTTGTGTGTGGACTGTGCATGAGGCACATAGTATGTGGAAAATGTGTCTTTATAAATTTCATGTTTTGATAGTTGATGGCTTCAAGAGAGCAGGGTAATATGGAGGCACACTTTTATGGTAAATTTGCCAAGATCCAATGTTAAACATGAATCATCTATAAGCCTCAGCTCTCACCAGAGTCTGAGTCAGCCAAAATTTCCCTCTAGCATAACTTTAAGTTAAGCATCAAGCTGCTTGAAAATTGAAGCTGTTGAAGTTCATTTTTCTTAATTTCCTTCAACACAACTTCACTGGACAGTCTCATCACCACTTTGACTGCACATTTGTCTCACCTGGCTAGCTCCTCTAATATACTCATCTCAGTGCTTTTTTCCCTTCCTGCACACAAGCCAATCTCAAAACAGTTGCAACTTGTTGTCTGACTGTCTATTGGGTGGTGGATTCTCTCCTGTTGCCTCCAACTTTCACAATTTGTTGGGGAGACACTCTCCTCCTCTTTACATTTAACCTCTGGTATCTGCTCCTCTTGCAGACCTGTCTTACTAGCCCTAGCACTTCTTTGTACTGGCTACCGTGATTATCATTGCTTTCCCTATAAATTCTGGGCTTCTGCAGATGCCTGGTGACCTGACTTTGTATGGAAAGCAGGAGTGAGCAGCTATGTTTTTCAAAATCCGCATCTCAGCTAAGCTAGCCAAGATCCCAGAGCTGAGATTCTGGAATTGCAAAAACTCAACTCATTTTCAAACTATGAAATTCCCCATCTGACCATTGTCCCAGGACTGCAGGACCTCTAACACTTATGGTCACATTGGTGCTCATCATCATCAATGATGAGCACACTATGTCTTTGTCCTTTTTTCCACTGATAATTTTTTTTGCAAATAAATAAATTTCAAATTTGACTCTTTTTTTGTCAGTCTCACACAGTGCAGTACTGCATTCCTTTTCCTTGTGTCCTTTTCCTTGCATCTTGGGTGACCTGTCCTAGTCACATCTGTCATGTCACTATCAACACGTGAACTGGGGGGTCTCGGAGCAATCTGTAACCTGTGACCAATCCCATCAGCATCCTCCTCCCCTTTTCCGAGGCATCCTGTCATTATCTGTTCTCTATGTTTCTGTCAAGGTGCATACAATATATACAATTTGCTTTGATATTACTAACTTCTGGGATTACTTCCAGGACACATCCATTGTGCACTCAGGTGCTGCCTTCTATCGAATGCCCTCCTGTTACTTGCAAGCCCAGCACCAACAAACTCTATTTACAGCACTCAGACAGACATTTTCTCTGTTGCAAGGCTCCTCCCAGCCCATCCCCCCCCCCCCCCCCCCCCCATCAATGAGTTTTCTTGTGCCCAACTTGTCTCATCTCGTGAACCTAGCCCCTTGACCACTGCAAATCTTCCCTCCTCACACTTTCATTGGCATCCTGTGTCTCAGTCAAACCCTGCTCTTTCTTAGCCACCCGGAACAAGTTCACCACCCCCTGCACTCCCAGTCAGTCATTCCCTCCCAGCAACTCCATTTCAAACATGCTCACCAAACTTGATTCTTCTTTGGCCCAGTGACTCCTCAGATGCCCTCGCACAGCAGCAGCAACATGTCCCCCTTCATGTCAGCTCCACAAGGCATTTACTTGGAAAATAAAGACTGCTCACATGCACCACGACCACTGTCTCTCTAACAGTACTTGACAAACTTTCTGTATGTTCTTTGTTCTCTTCTGTAGCTATCCCCCTGTGCCCTGGGCTGACAAATCTATCCAGTCTCTGACAGCCTCTGCATCCTCCAAGCTGAATGGTAGCTGCATCATTGGGTGGCCTACTCATGGCTCCCAACATGCCCCTCCTTTCTTTGGTGGCACATGCTGGGCTCTGACAAATTGCATGACTGGCATGTTACTCTCCCGAGATGTAAGTGCCCATTCTCTTTCCAACCCACAAATCTAATCCATTATTCTTGTGCTAGGCAACTATATGAATGTGCAATGCCATACATGCGTATTGGCAGAACCTCGATTGGTGAGGATATATGTAAACTCAAGTACAGCCAACACATTGTCTCTGGAATGCCAGGACATGTGTCTGACATGATCTGCTGGTGCACACTCTGCACATGTAATATCAAAATGCTAGTCCTCAATGAGGCAGACAAGCTCCTCAATGGTTTCAAAGACCATATCTATGGTGTTTACCATATTCCACTACCATGTACCATACCATTACCACTTAGATAGCCTTTAACAATAATATTTGTTTTTTGAGTTATACTACAAAAGTGTCAAATAATGTCTTTTGCAGTACACAGTGTGACTCTGCAATTTTCTGTATGCTTATGTAAGCAGATCCTTCCTATTATGGCCAAACCCTACAATCTGCACATCATAATTCTCTCCCTCCTATCCTCATTCCTTCATGCTTACATTTGTTTATACCCTGCAATCTCTGTTTATTCCATTGTGCTGTGGTGTATCATCATGCCACCAGCATGGCATGGTTGGAAAGAAAAGAACTGTCACCAAGTCAGTCCCCATACAAATTACATGCAAACCAACACCTTCCTTGCTGTCAGTTTCCAATCCCTTTGCTTGTGTTACTTGTCCTCTCAACCTTATCTTTCACAGCTCCAAATGATGAACTCAAACTAATTCTCACATTGTACTTTCATCTTGGCATGAGCAACACAGACATTGCCACCTCTGTAGTGGATCACTTTGATCCTGCACACTACAGTATGAGGTATGATCCTTACCATATTATCACTTGCCAACACAAATTTTGAACTATTTTTTGTAGTGTTTTACACAGTTCATTGCCAATGCAAGGAATGGGACTTAGAGAGCATGCATCAACAAAAGCACACAGTTCAAAGTGTTGCTGCTTACATTGACAACATCAAGAAGCAATTTCCTAACTGCGGAGCTGAAACCATTAGAAAGGCCTTGCTGCTGGAAACAAAGATTCGTGTACCAAGGTGTGTCTTACATTTGGGATATATTTGGGATATGGATAATGCTTCATGGTGACACTTTGCAATTGTATAGGCCCATTATTTCTGAGTATCTTAGACAGACAGAGCCAGATTCTGTGGATGCACAGTGTTATAAAGAGTTTAAGAGGCAGACCTTCATAGCTATCAGCCCAAATGAGATGTCATCTCTTGATCAGCATGACAAATTTAAGTGTTATGGGCTTTTCTTTCATGTTGGCCTTGATCCTTATCTGGGTGTCATCCACTGGTGCAAGGTTTGGTGGACCATTAGAAATCCTAAGTTGATTGCACATTTTTACCTTGACACAGCCTGGTCCATTGGTGGTGATTATTTTTTAATTATTTTATCATACTGTGCACACTTAATTAACCATTCCTATCTAGGCATTCCCCTTGTCACACAAAGTGATCCAGGGACTGAGAATGTCAACATTCCATATGCACACACAGCACTCTGCCATCAGATGGAGCCTTCTCTGGATGGGTCAATTCAACACTGTTGGTTCCATAAGCACAGAAATATCAAGCCTGAGATTCACTGGTCTGTTTTCCGAAAGGATTGGGCTGTTGGATTTCAAGCCTTGCTTGACAATGGGGTTGATAATGGATATCATGACATTGGAGATCCACTGGAATGGTATGTGAATAATATCCTGCAGCCTGCCTCCAAATTTTCAACTGCTGATTATTTATTAGTCTTTTGTTCTGCTATGTCTTCATCCCATTTATTCAGCAGGAAGTTGATGCCTGGGTACACCAGCAGAATTGGACAAAACACCACTCAGATTGAAAGAAGGTTTTACCCAACAGGATTCCAATGTTAATCTTGCAGAAGCCACACAAGTGGAAAGCTGCAGATTATAAGGTATGATGCTTATGCTTGGCTCTCAACTCATTTACATACATTCCTAGATTTCTATACCTCCAGAAGTCTTTGATGAGGTTGAGAAAAATATGCACCTCCTGATGATCCAGTCTTCGAGCTAGTCCCACTTGCATTTGCAGAGCGTGCAAATGTGGTCTGGACTGCCATGGGCTCTCCACAGCCACAGTTTGACAATGCATGGGACATTTACTTATGCATGCGTGATGCCCTCTGGGCTGTCACACAGCAGGAAACACTTCAGCATATTCTTTCCCATGTTTCCAGCATTTGTGAGCCTCAAAGTTGTCTGGTTGACATACCAGAAGATCTCAAACCTACAGACAAGGATGAGCTATTGATTGTCAATGAATCCAATGATGAGGGTGACATTCCAGTTGTTGATCTAACTGATGATGACAAAGGCCATGCCAGTGAGGAAGGGCATAGTATTGGCTTAGATTTTTTGTAGTTGACACTCCTACATCTACATTCATTATGCAAAACCCTAACTAAGTGCCTGTTGTCAAATGCCAGCACTTGTACAACTAGAAATGGTTCTGTGGATAATGACATGATGGGCAGAATACCAACAATGTGTGTGGATAAGCTGAAGAACATGTCAAGTATCACATATTGTAGACCAGCAGATCAACTTACAAGGGAACACTTGGTACAGCAAGAGATCAGCTTGAGTGCAAAGCTCCAGCACATTTATGCCTTTCTGCTTGTGAATCTGTGCACACTGTCAGACTCAAGCCCCACAAGAAAAACAGCATGCCAACACACCCTCTTCCTGTCTGAACACAGAGTCACAGCCATGTTATACTAGCAGGCAATTGCCTTGCTCATACTAATGGCTGAGTCAACCTTCCCAAATGCAACCTTGCCCACACCTGTCCCAAGAGCACACACAAAAACACAGGCTCAATTGTCCTACAGGGCCTGCCCTCATGGCCTGCACATTGCAGATGTGAACATGGCCATGACAGTGTGGTGTGACTCAAGCAAGCTGCAGAACAACACTGGTTTGTTGAGACATGGATCATGCTTGTAACAGTTGTGCTGACAGATGCTGTCTCCCAAGTCCTGATCCCCTGTCATCATCGTTGTTCGATCTGTGACACCTTGCAGGAGGGACAATGCAGATGCAAGGAGTGGCTGTTGGCCTGAGGTAGTGGGAGACGTGGGACCAGTCAGGCAGCAGAACATGGCATTGATGGTGAGGCACAGTGCAGTGCTGAAGGGTGTAGAAAGGAAGTTGGAAGGCAGGTCTGTGGTGCATTAGTGAGCAAGTGTTGTAGGTTAGGACAGGATGCACCTTCGATCCATGTTCTTGGCCTTCTTGATAGAGGGTTGGTGGCTCCCCTACAAGCTGTGCATTGTTCTGTGTATTAGTACAACCTGATGCAAGGCCTGATTGACACACACTTTGAGCATGTCTGAACATCCCAGGGAGTCATGGCAAATGGTGATGAAGTCAGCGGGCTCATGCCCCCAGGCCTGTCGGGCAAGTTCCCATCGATCTCAATGGCCCTGTACTGCATGTGTTACGAAATAGGCAAGCATGAGAAATTGTGAGTGAACACATTGGCGACATGGTGTCTACAGACCTGCTCTTGGGGCTATTGAACCCAGGAAGTGGTGAATAGGCTGCAAGAACAGACAGGAGATGAGGATGATGAGAGAAGATGAGACAAGGTGAGACAAGGTGAATCCTTGGAGCTTGAAGCTTGATGAGTTGGTTGATGTCCAAGACAGAGTGTTCAAAGTTGTCGGCCTAATATGTGTAGTGGGAATTTCTAATTGTTGTCTCAGTCTTGTGATGAACAATCAACAAATTTACTGTGTATCTGCCATCTTCATTACTGTCCAACTTGGTTTCCTCACTGAGATCTGTACCAGTTGTATTTTCCTCATGTACATATTTCTTGTATTGATATTGCAAACAATAACCTTCATTTCCTAACCCCTTCACACAGAGATCAGGTCATCATTGATGGACTTGGCAATTGTGTTTGTTGTTGGCCACATCTGCTCACACACTGATATGCTCAAAGTGCAAACATCTTATGGCAACTACCTCTCTCATTAACCATCTGTAGCAAACTAGTGGACTCTGATCCCAACTCTTGGGAGCATAACATGGATGATCTGATTCTCAAGGTGGCAATATGGCAAGATAAGCACTGGGTTGACTGCTCTGCCTTCCTGAAGGTTGAGCAGTTGAACAAGCCCACAAAAGGTGCAGCAAAAGTCATACTGCTAAGCCTCGACCAAAATCATGCATCCCATTTTCCTCTGAATGTCACTGCAGTTGTCTGACTCTCCTTTCCCTTCACCTGTCTGTCTCAAAGTACATGCATGACACCACCATAGAACTGTTCGAGAGGTTGACAGATTGTAAGTGGTTTCTTTGGGGTGTTTGTACATGCTCCAGGGCTCAACATTTGTGAGGAAAGGTGCTATATCCCAATCATGCATCAAGTTTATTTTCCCTGTGACTCAGCTCAGACATTAATGAATCTCTCAGCAAAATTGATACTCTCTAGTGTCTGCAAAGCAAATACAAAGCTGGTGGCTTGTTTGATCCAGATTGGTAAGGCACATCATTTTGTGTTGTTCGGGGCACCCACTTATCTTATCCGTCCCTCATTCCCCACAACCACCACCTAAGCCACCTCCCAGTTGTGCACAATTTGCTGCTTCCTGGGCAATGTAGCAAGGTAAGCTTCCCTTGTCATTTTTTCTTTTGTGAAAAGCTTATGCTCACCAATAGTACAACCTGGTCTTGAGTACACACTGCTGCTGCTGCTCCTTGGATGTCTAGGTCTGGAGCTAAATTACAATGGTATGTCACCCTGAATGGTAGAACTGCAAGCTGATTTGATTCTGCAGTTCCTTTCCTGCCCACACACCATACTCCTGGAGAGCCTGACGCCAATGACAGAACTTATTGACAATAGTGGAACTCTTAGAGCCCCTGCACCTAGCAGGTTTACTGCAGCTATCATGAGTGCACACTAGACTGATTTGGTAAGGCTCACAGAATTTGTGCTAATGATACTTTGAATTTGGTTGTTTAAGAATGTTTTGCAACTTCAACATGGTTTTGCACCTCCCTCCTTTCTACCCCCCCATCATGGAGCCAGAATCTTCCCTTCATATTTTGGCGACAACTCCCTCTATGGCAGCCTTCACTCACCACTTTGGGACTCTAGAGGTTGAGCAGACACCAGATCAGTCTTCAAATGATGTGCCTGCCATCAACTGCGATTGCAGACAGTGCCAAAGGCTGGTTTCAAGAGCTGCAGCAAGGAAGGTCACAGCATGAGGGCCTGATGGCATGGCAAAGGCAATGTTAGTTTGCCTGGATTGTTACAGCCACTACAAGGCTAAGTCCTCTACAACGAACTGTAAGTGGGTTTTTCTCTTTTTGATGCAACACTAATGTCATCATGCTCAGATACTTGGTCTCTTTCAAATGTCAACCTGAGACAAATTCACCAGGACATAGCTGCATCCCAAAGGGGTGGGTACAAGTTGGTGTCATTACTTTTGCACACTCACATCTTAAACTAGGTAATCAATCCCACATTATGCCAGTGAGAAACATGACACAACCAAATACCACTCCTGCTGGTGGGCCCTGCTGCTCTGTATCTGTTCAAAGCCTGGTCCCAGTGGGCTGGGCACCTGGACCAGCAGGTGAGGGAAGGCCACTCAACCTTCCTCTACTGGAAGTGTCCCTTCCAAAGGAGTACACAGCCCCAGACACTCCCAAACATTAGGAGAACTTACAGGATCAGCTTTGCCATTGAACTTGTGCAGGTGGACAAGATGTGCTTATGGTTATTGTTAATGCAAGATTGACAAAACAGGAGCCCGGTCATGTTACACCACATATTCTCCTGGTTAGTTCTTTTATCCTTCTTCAATCTTGTGCTGACTAACCATTCAAGTGCAAGACAATTGCAGATGTCCCTGTCCAAATTGATTATGGGAACAGATCCTCCTCAATACTTTCCTAACACAATGGCTCAAGAAGTTTGCAAATTATCCCCTTGGCACTGAACATATTACATCAGCTTGGCTTATGAAGGGCAAAAGTGGCATCCATCTTGACAATAAGGAGCATGCTATCCTTGATCATTGCCTAAACTCTGACAGAAAAAAGTTGGCAGCAACTGAACTAACCCTTTTTGCTCTTTCTTGATGTAGATCACATTGCAGAGGCACAAGCCCATCAGGTCAGAGCACAAAGACAGGATCCCTCTCCCACAGATCTAGACTTGGAATATGCTGTATGTTTTTATATTGCTACAACATCTTCATTTTTACTCATATATTCTATACAGAACCACCTTAAACAAGACTCGGCATTGAAGCCAATGCTTCTTGTCACTTATACCGAGCAGTCTAGTGACCATAATTTGGGAGCCCCCCAATCCAAAATCAGTACTTACCCTTGCCCATGCCCACACCCTCATTCCATATTTGCAAAGAAGTGAAAGTTATTTGAATCATCCTCAGATGTGTGTGTAGCTAGACATGCTTTATTTTGATGCTAAATAGTTGCAGGATCCATCAAATGCTGAGGAAAAACAGGCCTCTATGCCACAATATCAGAAATGTGCTCAGACTGGCCAGACAAGTCACATGATGACCAGTGTCGATAATGATAACCTTATACAAGCCCTTATCACTCAACATGAGCCACCCCCAACTGCTGTTGATGGCCTCCATGCATATCCATTGTTACTGATGTGACCCCCTTTAACCCATTATTTAGTTCATACAGTGTCACTTCCCGTTTTATTCTGGCTGTGTCCCATGAAGCCATTAAAGTCACTTATCTCATCTCATTACATCACCAAATCTGGCTTCAGAGATTGGATGAAAGACATTCACCTGCAAAATGGCTTCATTCTCTTTAATACAGCTCAGAAATGCCAGTATGGTGCTTTCAAATCAATGCAGGAAGGGGAGATTGACCTCATTGGACCTTCTCCATTTTTGTCAACTCTGGCCTCTAACTGTCATGCTGCAACAGCTGCATCTGTTGCACTTAAACAGCCCTTTAAACAGCCCTATATGCCTAACCATAACAGCAACTCAGATTTGTCAATGTCCCTAGTCTCAACTCTATGTCTCTCTCCAGATGATCAAGTAAAAGAGTTGGCTGCTGATTCCCTCTCCATTCAGTGGGCAGGTGCACTGCTTCAAGATGTTTACAACTTCATCACTACATATCATCAACATCATGGTGTCACATGCCCCGTGACCATTCTGCAGTTCTGATTTGTTGCATCCAGCCTTGCAATGACAAAGTTCTAAGGAGATGGTGTGGAGAGTGGTCAGGATTGCAGGGTGTTGGAATATCTAGCCTCAGTAAGCTGGTTGGGGTTTGAGTTAGAGGGTCAAGAGTTCATATATTGAGAAGCCATGCAGGGTTGGATATGCTGGATGTTGGAATATAGCATTCAAGAGGAACAGTAGTATGTAGGTAGTATGATGGTTTTGTACTTGATATAGTGAGTGAAATATGTCTATAACCATGAGATTAGCAAGGCAAACAAGCTGAAATAACCCCAAATGGCTAAACCCACCTGCCTATTTTACAGATGAATTGAAATGATTAGCTGCAATGTTGCACATATTGGGCAATTGGCATTACTCACACTGTCTACTTGAGCTTGAAGAGGAAGGAGTGTTTCTAGAAGCAACCTATCAAAGGGGAAGGAGTGAAGGGGATGATATAACCCACTACATGCACTGTAGGTGCACTCCCTCCCCCCTCTATACTTGATGATGATCCAGATAATACTGATGTTTCAATCCCCCTTTCCTTATCTTCCACACTCTCCCTGACCATTAGAAATATAAAGAGGTCAAAAAATGATTCTCATCCTTTCTAAACAATTTGGAAGTGCTGATGGAAATGGAATAACTACCTGACTGAATAACTTCATCTTTGATGGTGCATGAGCCAACTGTATGAAGGAGCTGTTGATGGAACCTGCCTTGCAAGTCACCCATTCATTCCAGCTTACCCAAACTACTCATTTGGTGCACTGTTTGAAACCTCCAAGGCAGTTCACAGAATCATAGAGTACCAGTCATATGATTGTAGGTTCACACAAAGTCTGTGATAAAAAGGCATTTACAAGGCAACATGAAGGAAATGTCTCCAGATGATTCTATATTCTAGAACAACTGGTCAACATCAAATATTTCAAAAGTGGGTCATCAGGTAGATTATCATTCTTATGACACTGTAGCTCAGGATGCAGCCTGGTCATACCATGATACAGTTGGAGCACAACTATACAGGCCTTAACTACATACTGAACAGCAAGGACATCAACCTGTCTCCCTCCATTAGATGGCTCTGACATCTATATCAGGACACAGGGCTATCTTCAGTCAATATTCAATCATGAAAAACCTAGCACTGGGCATTGAGATGCTCTGGCAACAAGCAACACTCAACCAGGCAGATGCATCCTTCATTGTACCTCACCAAGCTGACAGGCTCTGAGGGGCAGTGGATCATAACAGCTCAGTTTAATCTGATTGGTGTACTCCAGGTAACTAATCTTCCCTTCCCATTGCTCCCCTTCCCCATCTCCCACACCCACATCCCCATGCTCCCCTTCCCCATGCTCCCCATTCCCATGCTCCCCATTCCCATGCTCCCCTTCCCCATCTCCCCCACCCCCATCACCCCCACCCCCATCACCCCCACCCCCATCACCCCCACCCCCATCACCCCCACCCCCATCTCCCCCACCCACATTGCCATGCCCCCCTTCCCCATCTCCCTCACCCACATCCCCATCCTCCCCTTCCCCATGCCCCCCTTCCCCTTCCCCTTCCCCATCTCCCACACCCACATTGCCATGCCCCCTTCTCCATGCTCCCCTTCCCCATCTCCCACACCCCCATCCCCATCTCCTGTCGGAGTGATGTAGTTCAGAGGCTGACATCAATGACAATGAGGACACATGATACAATAAAAGATATATTAGACAAGTTGATTATGATTGTAGCTCTTCAGTTGTTTCCATCTACAGTCACTGAAGAGCATTCAGCTTTTATAGGTTATGGGCCTCATGCTTGTTATTTAATGACTGCTATCAACTGGACTACTCTTTCTTCAACAACTCACTCTCTCCCTTGTGTACTCCACTTCTACTATGTCTGATCCTGCCAACCCTCCCACCAACCACACTGGGACTGGCACTACTACTGGTGGTACTACCAGTGGTTAGTGCTGCACCTCACACCACAGCGACAAGTGCACCCCACAACTTTCAACACCTGACAGGAAGCTATGCCACTCCCTCTGCAGAGGGGGTGGGGAGGATTTAAGTTTTTGGAGAAGGGAACACAGGTTACAATCATGACTTAGAGACATATATTAGCAGGGAAGTGCTATGTGGGGTACCATACCCTGAGGCACACAATAATGGATCTAAAAAAAAAAAAAAAAAAAAAAAACTACCAGTGGTGCTACTACTTCTTGCCCATTGCCTCCTGACAAAATTACCATCATTGCTCAACCTTGTCCCTCCAACCCAGGCTGGCCAGCAGATCTTATTCTGGACCGATCTAAGGCCAATTGGCACAAATGGGATCAAAAGTTAAACACTGTTGTCAATCAGCATCCCTACAGAAACTATCTTGACAGCACCTTCCCAGGTCCAGACTCAGCACTCCATCCCAAAGCAGCTATGATCTGGAACATGAACAATCATGCTCTCTGGGCTTTCATGTTCGAACACATCTCAGACAATGACTATGGCATCACTAGTGTACATCCCAATGCCCACAATGCATATGAAGCTATCTGTGCAAATCATCAAAACTTAGGGGTGCTTGCTCAGGTCAATGTCCTCAAAGAAGCCATTGAAATACACTTTACTGCCAGTGTTCTGCTTACTCACACTATTGACAATATTGTCAAACTTCATATGAAATTCTTCAAGATGGGGGCACTTGACCCCAATCATCTCTTGACCATTCTCATCCTCAACCTGCTTGGCAGACACTACTCTAGACTGCAGACATCCATAAACAACTTACTCCAGAATCTGACTACCATTTCACATGTTGCAATTGCCTCCTTATAGAAGAACAAACCATCACTTCACATGACAAGCACGGAGATAATACTGCACTCACAGCCGTTACAACCAAACCCACCTGGCCAATCTGCACCAATTGTAAATGTCCAACTCACTGGACTGAATTCTGTATCTCTCTGGGAGGTCAAATGGCAGGAAAAACTATTGACAAGGCTCGCACAGCACAGGAGGCAGCATAGAAGGCTGGCAGTACTTCTAAGGCTTGCAACAATCATGGCTCAACTATGCAATCTTAGTCGACTTCTAGTGATACTAATATGCAACCTAATACTAGCTCCAGCAGATCTTCCAAGAGCATCACTTTAAATGGAAAATGCTATATGCTAGTCAACACCAATGCCTTGACCTCTAATGCAACTGAAACTGCCATGTCTGCCATATCAATTCCTATGCCTGCCTACAATGAGGAGGAGTATATTGCCGTCCTTGCCACCACCGAACATCCCTTTGCCTCTGTTCATTGGGGTAACCACTCCTGGCCCCAGCCTGCCATGCCCATACCTCTCCTAGCTTACTCAGCTGGCCGTTCTTCTATGTGTGCTGATGATCTACCATTCATCCTTGACACCGGTGCTACTTGTCATATATCTCTGGAAGCATCCGATTTCAAAAACATCAGGAGCATTCCCTGTCACCCTGTCAAGGGACTCTGTGGCTCCACAGTATATGCTACTGGCATTGATGACATCGAACTTCACATTGCAGGCAGCCATACTCTCAAACTTATTGACACTCTGTATATCCCAGAATCGACTGTATGTCTCATTTCTGTACTTCCTCTCAACAAAGTGGCAACTACACCACCCACTTCAATTCTGATGGGTGCTGGGTCACCAACAATAGCAACACAATTCTTGTTTGCAGCATTCTCTCCAGCTTGAAACACCTCTAAATTCTCTCTACAAAAACTCCATATGTCCAGCACCATAAGCAATCCAAAGTTCCCATCACCACAACTGCCCTCTATACAAGAGTTCCTGACATTGAAACCTGGCACCACTGGCTTGGCCATTGTAATATGTGATCCATCATTGACATGGCTAAAAAGGGGTGACTGAAGGTATGCCAATTGATTTGTCGTTGCTTCCTGCCAACTGTCATCACTGCACAATCAGGAAACAGTCACACTCCCAAATACCAAAGATATGGGAGTGAGTTAAAGGGGACAAGTGTTTAGGAAAGGTGTATGTGGATGTATGCAGACCAATGGCCATTACTTCTCATGCCAGAAACATGTATGCATTAAACATGATCAATGATTTCTCCAGTTACATTTGGTCTGTTCCCCTTTGCTCTAAGGCTGACATGTGTGCCGCACTCCAAACTTGGCACAAGGCTGTCACAGTCCAATCTGGCAATATCCTCCAAATTCTTGTCACTGATAATGGTGAACTCGTTTCCAATCCATGAAAGAATTCTGTGCCCTCCATAGTATTGATCACCAACTCGCAGCCCCCTATATGTCAACACAAAATGGTCATGCCGAGCGACTTCACAGAACCCTTGCCAATAAGGCCTGCACCATGCACCTATCCTGTAATGCTCCTGCATTTCTCTGGGACAAATGTTTTGCCACATCCGCGTACCTTACAACTCTGACAGCAGCTACTGCCAATAATGGCCGGACACCATATGAGCTTTGGTTTGGTTGGCCCCCTTCCTTATCACATCTCCAAGAAATCAGCTGTCACACTTTCTCTTTCCAAATGCCTGTGCCTTTGAAGATCTACACCTGTTCTACTCCATGAGTCCTCATTGGATATGCCCCTCATTCCAAAGCTTACCATTTATGGGAGCCCTCCTCATCCCAAGTATTCAACTCATACCATGTCACTTTCACTGAGCATCTCAACTCAGAGCCCTCCCCATTTCTACCCAGTAATACACTTGGAACTGACCAAGCTGCATCTCCACCATCCTGGGAATCTCCCGGCACTCCTTTACCCCCTGATCCTCCCATCCCAATCTTGACACATACTTCCCTTCTTCCCAACAACTTGAAACTTCAATCCCTCTCTCTTCCATTTTACCTTCTTCTCATTCTTCCTCCGATGCCACTCCCCATTCAAATTTAACTACTTCACATTCCCCTCATGAAACACACACATCACAGAACAACAAAACACAACAAAATGAAACATGAAGTAATGCCAATCCCCCCTCTCAAATACCTTGCCTCACAATCACAATTCCACCTTGTGCTTGTCCTCCCCTTCCCCCTCCTGCTCCACCTCCATCTCTGCCTCCCCTCTGCCATTCCCACAGATTACAAGGACTTGCACTGCCTCCTGACCATGCTGCCACCTTTCTATCTGAATTTGCCCCTGTATAAGACACTCATGACCTTATACCCACTGACCTATGTCTTGACAGTTTCTCAGATTCCATTGACAATGTCCTTGCTGCTCTCACTGATGGCTCCATAGAACCTTCCATTGACAGCAATGACAACCCCACCTGGGCACAGGCCATGGCATCCAATGACCAAGAATAGTGGATTGCCAGTGGACACAACAAACTAAAAAGCCTTGCAGATCTCCAAGTATTCATCCTTGTCCCTTGTTCTGAAATCCCTCATGGTCAACATCCTCTCAAAGGAAAACTTGTATGCAAGCAGAAGCATGATGTCACAGATGCATATATCTTTTTCTGTTTTCTGTGTTGAAGTCCTTATCATTAGATATGATAAGATGGTTAGTCACATGAGGCCAACATGTGCATTTGTATTTGTCATAAAGGCACATAATCCTGGGAAGGACCTGCCTTATCATTAGCTAGACATGTGTACATTATGATTGGTTGGAATGTCATGGAATGTTGTAGAACAATAGGGTAATGTAGATTATATGCTGTATTAGGTTTCAGTCAGCATTGTTCTATTATTAGGGCGATGCATCAGCACAAGTAAGCACTTATGACATAGTGATCAGTAATCACAATAGAAGTGCTAAATATAGATACACAACATGTCAGCTTGTAGTCATTCGTACTTACTCAGTAGATTAGTAAGTGACTCATCCCTAGTAGTATATAAGACACCCTGTAGCATCCTGAGTAGAACCAACTTGTCCTCTTGGTCTCTACTCAGACTAGCCTTTTGTGTGACACTGCTGATATTACCTTGTATAAAGGTATCAAGTCCAGCATGCTCCACACCAGTTAGTTCGGCACATGATTTATCTCTGCATCAAGCTTGAGTTGTCCTTGACAAGCCCATCTTTATTTTTCAGCTTGCTTGATGTAGCCAATAGTCATCTGCTACATTAGGACAAGTTCTTATACTTCGCTCTTGACACATCTTCACTCACCAGTGACATGTATCCCTTATTCCTTTAGGTGGCTTGTGCACATACAGTCCTAGTACATACACCTTACCTGTGCACCTGGGGACCAGAGCAGAACGGCCGATACAGTGAAAGACCTGTATACATGACAGCTATCCTCTGTATCCAGAACACTTGTGAGAGCTCTTTGGAGTGAGAGGCAGCCAACAGGTCGAGGAGACTGCAGCAGACAGCCTTGTGTTCCTGTACTATCCATTCATACCCTATTCCTGCTTTTGTCTTTATTGCTGCAGCCTCGTGCCCTGTGTCATCGATCAGGGTGTATTGGTCTTGCTTGATAGACATTTGCTCTTCACCTTTCGGTTAGTGTTATGTGCCAATTGTACCCTTGCACTATAGTCCACCCCAGTTTCATCAAACTGGTTACCATCATTTCGTGCCTTATTCAGGCATACCATATGTTTTGTCGAAGGAGAAGCTCTCCTTCATCCACACACACATCACTCAAAGTACATGTTCCTACCTGCACACCCTCGCCTATTCCTCGCACTCCATCACCACCTGCACCGAGTTGTCTATACATCACACCCCTCTCATCATCCTCTACACTAGTCAACTCTTGTGAATCATTGATCAGTACAATTGGAGGAAATGATTACAAGGAAGCAGTACCACCTCGGCCAGACACACCTCTCCCACCAGGAGAATTCAATTTTGAATCAGAAGACGAGGAGGAAGAATTATCACTGGCTGCAGTACAATTCGCTGAGCATATCAACAGCGAAATAAGAGCAAACTGGTTTTTATACCATCTTTTAGAAAGAGATTTTGGTGGGCCAGCTGGGTTCATAGGAACATCACCATTTCGAGTACACGGCTTTTACCTCACACACTTTCTTGAACACGAGTGGACTGGTGAAGGAAACATTACCATCAGACCAGCTCTTCATTCAGAAAGAGACTTACTCCATCCCCACAAAACCAGAGAGCACAAGTACGAGCCCTCTGCTCATTCCTCTTCATCATCATCCCTCGCAGGTCCAGACGACCCAAATCTTGTCAATTCCCCTTCCAACTCTTCATACTTCACTGCAGTTGTAGCCAAACCCACTCTTTCATCCACCGAAGTAAATAGTGGCAAAAACACATCGAAAAACTCAGCTTTGCAGCCAGAATCTCCCAGCCAAATCAAGAACAATAAAGCAAAAGCTTGAGATCTCTCAGCTTATATTGTCGATTGGGCAGATTTATCAGCAGACCAGAGGAAGGAATTAGACAACACAACTTGGGGACCACAAGCACCTGATTCAGACGAGGATATCAATGAACCCAATTCTGACAAAAGTATGTCGGGAAATCCACCAGCAGGAGGAAGCAGAGGAGGTGCACCAGGAGGTGGAGGAGGACCACCAGGCAGAGGCAGAGGCAGTGGAGGATTACCACCAATAGTCCCTGCCCCTCCACCTACTTTAGACGACCTCACAAGATTAGTCATGGACATTGGAAATGCCATCGGACTCCTGGCACAGCAGGTCACATTAATGGCTGCATGCCCAGGAGGACGAGGAGGCAACCGGGATGTCATTCCCAAACCAAAAGCATGAGACGGCAAAGGAGGAAGTGTCAAAGCTTGACATTTCCTTGCTGCATTCAACAATTATGTGCAAGCACAGGGAGACCCACTCAACACATTTAATCAACCCACAAACATGTGGATTATAAACCAGACCAGTTGGATTCAGTCATTACTGAATCTAATGGAAGGTGATGCATGTACATGGGCTCTCCCCCATTTGGAAGAATTGCAGCATGGCCGGGACCCCTTTGGTGGGATTTGGCAGACATTTGTCGACCAATTCTCAAGAAGGTTCGCCCCTCTTGACACAGCAGAAGCAGCATGGGAGGCACTGAAGAAAATATGACAAGGAAAAGGTTCTGTGCCAGAATATATGGCACAGTTCGATCAACACACAGGTCAAACAGGATGGTCAGATGCTGACCACCACCAATGTTTCTACAATGGCCTTTCTGAAGGCGTCAAGGACAGATTGGCACTCACAGACCGCCGCATAGGCACCTTCGATGAGCTATGCGCTGCAGCACAGGTTATAGACCAGTGTCACAGACAGTGCCAAGAGGAGAAAAAGGGCCATACACTTTCCCATATGCCCTTTGGGGCATCAACAGACCCAAACACAATGCAGGTAGACACCACTCGCACTGGCAGCACCGGCAACAACAACAACAACAGCCCTAAGAAAGATAGGGCCTCTTATATGAAACACATACAAGGAAAGTGTTATGGGTGCGGTTCGACACAACATACAAAGAAAGATGGGGGACACAAACGAGACATATGCAACCACTGTGGCAAAATCAGCCACAGATCAATGGTTTGCTTCGCCAAGTACATCGGGAAGCCAGGCAAGTCTGCCACAGTAAAGGCTACCATGGACAGAACGGTCTCAACCCCATCTACATCATCACAACCAGTGGCCATGGCAGCCACCTCATCATCCTCAAAACCATTGCTGGCCAAAGATAACAAGACACAAGCAGACTTGTTGGCCCAGCTTATGGTGAAAATCCAAGAACAAGACGAACAGATCAAAGCTCTGAAAGTGTCTTTTTAGTGTTGGAACTATTGTTAGCTGTGGATAGTTCCCTAATAGTACCATATGACTCAATTTCGGACTTATGTACTCATAGTTTTTCAGTTTCTGCTTGTAAGTTAGATAGTAGTGGTGTTTCTCCTGTTGTGTCAACCCTATCTACATCTGCCTCAGAGATGAACAATGTATATACTGTTCCTTTTGCTCCAGTTGAAGCAGTGCAGCAAGTGAAGTCTTCTGATGCCGCACTCAATTCTGTAATTATTCCCGAAACAAAACATGCAAAATCCCATTTTCATATTTCTTGTATATTAAAAGGACATCATCGTACTATAAAAGTAGCAGCCATGGTCGATTCAGGAGCAACTGTGCTCTTTATTGACAAGAAGTATGCCGACAGCCAAAGGATGTGGCAGGTTCCTCTAGCTCAGCAGATTTGTCTTCATAACATTGACAGAACTCTGAACAAAGCAGGTAGTATAACCCACAAAGTATCACTTGTTCTGCAAGTTGGTCAAGATGAAGAAAAGTTTGATTTCTTCATAACCAGCTTAGGACCAGAAAAGGTCATTTTGGGTTTACCTTGGCTTTGACATCGGAATCCAGCTATAGATTGGCAAGCAGGCACAATGCACCTCAACACAGATCAGGGAATGGGCCCTGAACCAGTTGAGGTGGAGGTGACACACATTATGGCAAACCAAATGGAATGCTGCCGTCTCCTTGCAGAGAAAGTATTGGATACCTCTCAAGATGATGTATTCTGTTTAGCAGGCTTCACTTACTTGCAAGCAATTGCTGAGAAAGCAATAGTAGCCAAAGGAAAGAAGACATTCAATGAGATGGTACCAGTACACTATCAAGACTTTGCAAAGGTATTCTCAGAGGAAGAATCTCATCGACTCCCTAAGCATCAGCCTTGGGATCACACCATAGACTTAGAACCAGATGCAGTTACACACTGGAAAGTCAAAACATATCCCATGTCAGTAATAGAACAGGAAGTGTTAGATAAGTTCTTGGAAGAGAACCTCACAAAAGGATATTTGAGACCATCAAAGTCACCTATGGCCTCACCCGTATTTTTCATTGAAAAGAAAGACAGAAGTTTGCAACTCATCCAAGATTATAGGTGTCTTAATAAAATTACTATTAAGAATTGCTATCCACTACTGCTCACCTCAGATATTATTAACAGGCTTACGGGAGCACAATACTTCACCAAGTTTGATGTTTGTTGGGGGTATCATAACATTCAAATCCATAAGGGAGACAAATGGAAGGCAGCAATAGTAACAAACAGGGGACTTGTCAAACCCACAGTCATGGGTTTTGGATTCAATAACACCCCAGCTACCTTCCAAGCCCTCATGAACTCAATTCTAGTTGATCTAATTGCTCAGGCTGAAGTTGCAGTCTATATGGATGACATCCTCATCTATAGCCGTAATCTTGAACACCATTGCAAAATTGTACGCGAGGTATTAAAGAGGTTACAAGAGTATGACCTTTACTTAAAGCCTGAAAAATGCGAATTTGAGAAACAAGAAATGGAGTATCTAGGCATGATTATTCGACCAGGAGAAGTGCAGATGGACCCTGGAAAGGTTGCCACAGTTAAAGATTGGCCTACACCCACCATGCTTAAAGAAGTCAGAGCATTTATTGGGTTTGCCAACTTTTATAGGAGGTTCATCAAGGACTTTGCTACTATAGCATGTCCACTCCATGACCTCACTAAGAAAGACATGCCTTGGCAATGGCATGCAGAACAGCAAAAAGCATTTGACTGGCTCAAGGAGAAGTTCTGTTGTGAACCTATTCTAAAGGTTTATGATCCAGAACTGCCTATGCGAGTTGAAGTCAATGCTTCAGGATTTGCTACTGGAGGCATATTGTCTCAGAAACACACAGATGGTCTTTGGCACCCTGTAGCTTATCACTCTGACTCTATGAGTAAAGAGGAGCATAACTACGAAATTTACAACAGAGAAATGCTAGGCTGCATTAGAGCTTTCAAGGACTGGAGACATTTCCTCAAAGGGATTCCCTTTGAACTCATTACTGACCACAAGAATATAGAATGGTGGGTGACAATGCGAGATTTAAATCGACAACAAGCACAGTGGTCACTCTACCTAAGTTGTTTCGATTTCAAAGTAATCTACTGCAAAGGGGAATCAATGCAAGCAGATGCATTAAGTCAGTTCTCAAAGGACCATGTTTCTGATAGAGATGACAATTGCCAAGTCCAGGTCTTAGGACCACAGCATTTCCTGAACACTGTACAAGCTCACTTCTGCCCTGAAGTAGACTCCCTTGGAGACTGCATACACTGGGCAAGTCTGCAAGAAGCAGAAGTTATTGAGGGTCTTAAAAGTATAGACAAGACTGCTCCAAAAGCTCTCACAGATGGTGTTGCAATGTGGGAAGAAGACAATGGGTTTGTTTATTACAAAGGATGACTTTACATGCCAAACAATAGGCAACTTTGTAAAGATGTGGTATGGACATGTCATGATTCGTTAACCACTGGTCATCCTGGTAAAAACAGAACCATAGAACTAGTTAGCTGCTATTATTGGTGGCCACACATGGCAGGATTTATTTCTGCATACATAGAAGGTTGTGACAAATGTCAGCACTATAGGAAGGATATACACCCTAAAGCACATGTTCAGCCACAAGAAGTTCTGGAAGGTCCATGGCAAATCATTGGTATTGACATGATTGGACCACTTCCAATGTCACAAGGGAAGGACACTATCCTTAACATAGTGGATCATTACACAAAACAGATCCATCTATTCCCTGTAACAACACAACTTATGGCTGATGGAGTTGCATCCATCTACTTTGAGCAAGTCTTCCCACTTCATGGGATCCCTAAGAAAATCATTAGTGATAGGGGACCCCAGTTTGCGGCAAGAAGCATGCATGCACTATACAAGCAACTAGGGATAGACTCAGGTCTTACTACAGCCTATCATCCACAAGCTAATGGCCAAGTTGAGCATAAAAACCAAGAAGTTGAGATTTATATATGTCTCTTTGTTGACAAGTGCCAGGATGATTGGGTAGACCTGTTACCTATGGCAGAATTTGTGATTAACAGCAGACTCAACTCAACCACAGGGCATACACCCTTTGAGATGCTGTATGGCTATATGCCAGACTTCACAATTCCTATAGGTTGTACTACAGGAATCCCTATTCTAGACAAGTGTCTTCAACACCTACAAGTTGTAAGGAAAGACACAGAGGCAGCCCTTTGCTTAAGTAAAAAGCAAATGCAGACAGACATTGAACAATGTATGAAGCCATACAAGTTCAACGTCGGGGATAAAGTTTGGTTGCAAGCGAAGCAAATAAAGGTTCACCAACAGTCGTCCAAGCTTGGACCAAAGCAGTTGGGCCCTTTTGAAGTCACTGAAGTTAGAAGTGACATTGACTATAAGCTTGCACTCCCCCCTGCACTTAGGGTACATGATGTATTTCATGTAGTTTGCCTCAGCCCTTACAAAGGGAACAAAGTCAATGGGCAAGTGCCGCCCCCACCAGAGCCAATCACAGTTGAAGGCGAAGAAGAATATGAGGTAGACCACATCAGAGATTCAAAACTCTTCAGTTGCACCCTCAAGTATCTTATTTGTTGGAAAGGATATGGGGAAGGCAAGGATACATGGGAGCCAGCTAAGAATCTAGCTCATGCACCAGAAAAAGTCATAGAGTTCCACTCCAGAAACCTGGGGGCACCTAGAAAAATAGCAGCTCGTCTATATGCATCCCTGCCTTGGCAATTGCCAAACCAGTTTACAGAAGTTAATGTGGACATTAATCCCTAAGGAGGGGGGTAATGTCACGGATGCATATATCTTTTTCTGTTTTCTGTGTTGAAGTCCTTATCATTAGATATGATAAGATGGTTAGTCACATGAGGCCAACATGTGCATTTGTATTTGTCATAAAGGCACATAATCCTGGGAAGGACCTGCCTTATCATTAGCTAGACATGTGTACATTATGATTGGTTGGAATGTCATGGAATGTTGTAGAACAATAGGGTAATGTAGATTATATGCTGTATTAGGTTTCAGTCAGTATTGTTCTATTATTAGGGCAATGCATCAGCACAAGTAAGCACTTATGACATAGTGATCAGTAATCACAATAGAAGTGCTAAATATAGATACACAACATGTCAGCTTGTAGTCATTCGTACTTACTCAGTAGATTAGTAAGTGACTCATCCCTAGTAGTATATAAGACACCCTGTAGCATCCTGAGTAGAACCAACTTGTCCTCTTGGTCTCTACTCAGGTGCACATTCCTTTTGTCTTCCATAGTACCAATCTAACTTGTCCTCTTGGTCTCTACTCAGACTAGCCTTTTGTGTGACACCACTGATATTACCTTGTATAAAGGTATCAAGTCCAGCACACTCCACACCAGTTAGTTCGGCATGTGATTTATCTCCACATCAAGCTTGAGTTGTCCTTGACAAGCCCATCTTTATTTTTCAGCTTGCTTGACATAGCCAATAGTCATCTGCTACACGTGATGACACTGGACAAATTGTGTGCTACAAAGTCTGATATGTTGCAAAAGGTTATGCCCAATGATATGGCATTGATTTCAACAACCACTGTGCCTACAGTCTGTCTTGAATCCTTCCACACTCTCCTCCACCTTGCTGCCTCCTGTGATTGGGATTTGAAACAATTTGACATTAAGACCACTTTTCTGCACGGAGTTCTACCTGCAGAGGAGACTATGTTCATGGAACAACCTCCTGGATTTGAAGCTCTGGGAAAGGAGGAGTGGCTTATGTGGCTTATGAAGAGCATCTATGGTATGTGTCAGGTGAGCCATATCTGGAATCAAACTTTCCACAAAGCCTTCTCAGAATGGGGATTTGAGCAACTACAACGTGAGTGGTGCATTTACCACTGCAATACACCCTCCAGTACCATCATATTCATGGTACACATTGACAACATCATCTCTGCTGCCTCACCAGGGAAAGAAAATATGCTTTTCAGCAACCTAAGCTCTGATATCTCCCATTTGGATTTGAGTGGCGGACCCAAATACATGCTCAGCATAGCAATATCTCGTGACCTCTCTGCCTGTTCCATCTCACTCTCACAGACCACCAAAATCGATAAGATTGTTGAAGAATATGGTCAAAGAGACTCTCACACTGTCAATACCCCTATGGTGGTTGGACTCCATCTACACAGACCAGATAAATCCGCTCTAATATCCTCAGAGATTGCTGAATGGGCCAATAGGACACCATATAGATCTCTGTTCGGCAGCCTAATGTATATTGCTGTTGCCACATGTCTGGACATTTCTTATGTTGTCGGTTGACTGTCATCATTTCTAGATTGTTACTGTCCAGAGCACTGGGAGGCCATGATCCATGTTGTTCATTATCTGAAGGGAACTCACACTCATATTCTCACTCTCAGTGGCTTGAATCCACTTTCTCTTGTGGGATACTCCAACTTGGATTATGCTAACTGCATAGACACTAGCCAGTCAATTGGAGGTTACTGTTTCACTCTTGGGTCTGGAATGATTTCCTAGAGCTTGAGGAAGCAGCCCACTGTAGCCGACTCATCTTGCTATGCTGAGTATATCGCCCTTCACAACACTGGACACAAGGTCGTCTTCATGAGACAGTTTCTTGAAGGAATCTGCTTGCTTCCATCTGGACCTACCCAATTGTTCTGTGACAATGATGCTGCTGCTCATCTATCTGAGGATCACATCTGGCACTCTCATACTAAACACATTCAAGTCAAATACCATCATACCCACGAGCTGGTACTCTCTGGGGACACTTTGATAACTTGCATTGGATCCAAGGACAATACAGCAGACATTATGACAAAGCCATTAGGTTGATCAGACTTTCAGTGCTTGCAACATTATCTTGGTGTTCATGCACCCACACTCCTTGATGTGCTGCTTCTATCATCTTAGGATTATTTTTCTTGGTTACTATACAAACACATATTTCATCTTTCACATTATTACTACCCTATTGCCTTATTGTTGAGGAGGAGTGTCAGAGTGATGTAGTTCAGAGGCTGATGTCGATGACGATGAGGGCTTGTGATATGATAAAAGATATATTAGACAAGTTGATTATGATTGTAGCTTTTCAGTTGTTTCCATCTACAGTCACTGAAGAGCATTCAGCTTTTATATCTCCCTCACCCACATCCCCATGCTCCCCTTCCCCATGCTCCCCTTCCCCATCTCCCACACCCCCATCCCATCTCCCTCACCCACATCCCCATGCCCCCCTTCCCCCTTCCCCCCTTCCCCATCTCCCACACCCCCATCCCCATCTCCCCTACCCGCATAGTCATGATAACACCTGTGGCTAAGATATGGATGCATTTTCCTTTCTCATCTTCTTCTTCCTCACTTGTGTTCCCCCATCCCTCCCCACCAATACAGACTACTCCATCTTTCTCTTACTACTATACTGTGACTCATACTGGGCCCTTAAGGCTGTCCACCTTATGCTCACTACCAGTTCATTGGTGTTCCTTAAGGCTCTTGACTCATTACTAGGATCCCTCTCCTAGTATATGTGACTAGCTATGACTCATGCTGTACCAACATATGTATATAAGGGCTGGGTGATGAACCCTATAGCCTCAGATTGTTCTTCGAATATCTCTTGCAAATCATACTAGCTCCCTTGAATCCTTTCCTCTCACTTCTGCCCAGCTTGGCTGTTGAAGCCTCATCAAACTCACACATCACTGACTCACTTGAACCCACAGGAGATCCCACTGTGCAAGTTGCACGTTCTGTCCCCACAAGGACATAACACACATCACCATGCCCCCCTTCCCCATACTCCCCATGGCCATCTCAGATTCTCATCCCTATGCCCCCCCCTTCTCCATCTCTGCAATCCCCCCACTGCCATGGTCTATCCCAGCCAAATGATTTTTTGCCAAATTTTCTACTAAGTCAAACCAACTTTGACCAACTTTGATTGACTTTTGCCTGACTTGGAATTTCACCTGCAGTCAAACCAGTTTTTTTGCACCAAGTCATGAAAAGTCATTGCCTAGTCATCAATGACTGCAACAGACTTTTGACTGAATCCTGACTTTTCCTGACTTTTCCTGACTTTTCCTGACTTTTGGTCATGTTTGCTGACTTTAGTGTGACTTTTGCTTGACTTTCTTTTTTACTGAGAATAACATGTGACAAAATGGAAGTGGAGGTGATGGTCAAGGAAAGGGACAAGTTGGTTTTTGATATGTACAAAATGATTAGGACCTAGTGGGCAGATGGGCAGAACTACATTGTGGAATGTGGGGATTAGTGTTGAAGTAGGGGAAAAACAAATGAAAGGTCAATGTACACAACAACAGGGCAACCAACAGAATGGTGCTGATGATATCAACAACACATTCTTAAAATACAAGAAATGTTCAGAAACAGGCAGACAGATTTGAAAGAAAAGGTGGGCATAATAAATGAGGGATAAAGAAAAGACAATGAGATGTGTTGGTGGTGGCCAGGAAGTGATGAGTCCAAGAAAGGTACTGTCCCTGCCTTTTCTATACTGACCCATCACCACTTTATTCACTAAATGCAGCTCAACCTCTTTGCAATAACTCACCTGTTGGTGTCCTGCTGCTTCGTGTGTTCTTCTATCCATTCACTCTGTTCTCAGCACTGACTTCTAGAAAAAAGCTTGTCAACTTCAGTGACACAACCAGTTGCATTACCATCACACACATTTGGTTTGATAACAGAAGCCACCATGTGGGAACTATGCAGTTTGTGCTGTCCTTTGGAACTCATGCAGATGGACAAGTCACTGGAGAATAATCCACAGGAAAAAGGTGTGCATGGGATTGACACAGAGACTCTAGATAGGGTTGAGGTATGGGAGTCTGAGAAATACTGAGTAGTGCACCCCATGCTTGCTGGTGATCTCAGTGTTCATCTCCTCCAATGAAGCATCATGCCATTGGATGGTGTGTCTTCAGTGCTCCTCACAGGTCCAGGGCTCTGTGGAAATGGAGGTCATTGATATTTTTGAGCTGTAATTTGCAGTATGAACAGAAATTGGCTGATTGTGGCCCAGTGAAGCCTAATGCCTGGCGGGCAGTCAGAAGGTTGCAGATAATCAGTGTGAGCATGCTCCTTGTCTTTCTTCTGTGGGGGTACTTCCATGTCCTAGTATATTTGATCCCATTAGTGTAGGAATACAAAAGATTGTCAACGAGGGGTGCAAGAAAATGATTGATCTTGTCCAGATGAGATGCCATCCTTCTCACTAGAGCTTGAAGTGATAGCCTGCATTTTATTCCAAATTATAGTCAATTATATCATTGTGTAGGTGGTGAAAGTCTTACTGTGTCTCCTGAATCTTCATTCTGCTGCCAATCCATGCTGCATGTCCCCTACATCCAGAAGTGTCTATTTCCTTCTCTGTCAGCTCAAGAAGTATGTCTGCATGAGAAGGGACTGAAAACTGATATTTAGTCAGAAGGGATCATCAGATAATTGAACTCACATTGTTTTGTCTTGATGTTGTAGATATCCATTACATTGACATCATGACCTCACCCACTTTGTGCATTCTCCTCTTCAGCAGTCCAAACCTTGATGGAGTCTGGACTTGCCAATGCATTGATAGACTCAAATGTTGCTGAGCTCTGTGTGGCTCCAGAAAGTGCCTTTCTGTAGCATCTAGACACAGCATTTACTACATACCATGCATGTAAGCACCTTTTCTGGAAAGTTAGTAGGGAACTTGCCTAAGTCAATAAGCTTCTTCCAATTGGAGTTTTTCATTTGGTCATCTATAACCTCCTGACAATGTGAACTTGACATTCCCCTTGTGCTCCAGGAGATCTCATTCAATGGTGCCCAAAGTGTTTCAATAGTCTTGCCATCCACTTGTCATCCATGTAATGGTCTACCAGCCGTTTGTCTGACTTGGACAGGTGAGGGTCTTGCAGAATGACAATGGCTACACTGACTGGCTTGACCTCTGCCTAACTGGGATGAGGCAGGAATGGAGGTATATATATAGACAAAGGATGATCACAACAGCTTGAGTTAGAGCAAAGCAATGACTATATCTGCTTTGAGAAGTGGTAACAAGGGGAATACAAAGGGGTGGTTGACTCTGAGGCTCCTGGGTAGATGTCAATACAACTAAGCTAAAGACTACTACACAGAACTGTAGGTCTTATATACTGCTTAGTACCATATTTCAGGTTCCTCTTCAACATGACATGGTAATCTAATCATCCAATAGTAAGTGTCCATCAAGCCACAGGGGCTTATCACTGTGAGTCATAGATAAGCAGCCTCAAGGCAAGTCTCATGCCTGGGGCATCCAACACATGTCCATATCTCCAACCAATAGCATAAATACTCTGTGCACCATGTGCCTCTTGACTCCCTGAGCCAAGCCCACCTAGAACCATCCAGAACCTCCTGACTCCAAGCCAAGTCCATCTGGAACCTTCTCTAGATTAGAACCCTCTGGTCCCTGTCCAGACCTTGACATC
This sequence comes from Lactarius tabidus, assembly GCA_963281015.1. Lineage (NCBI taxonomy): Eukaryota > Fungi > Basidiomycota > Agaricomycetes > Russulales > Russulaceae > Lactarius > Lactarius tabidus. The sequence continues at coordinate 2,306,734 of OY725475.1, read as the reverse complement.
ATAAGTTCATCAGCTGCCCATTACTTATCCAGTTAGACTCCTCTAGGCTCTGTTCTAGATCCTGAGTCTGGGCTTTGTCACATGATCCAATCACATGACCCTTGCTAGTCCTGTAATAGTCCTGCTAGCTGGCCATACTATTGCATACTGCTGTGTGCTCACCACACATGCTAGTGCCAGTGCTTCTCCCATGCTTTCTTCTTTGGCTTCTTCCTCCAATTTCTTCTTCTTGAAGGTGCATGCTCTTTGGATCGGCACTTGTACCTTTGCTTTGTCATTGAATGTGACCTTATTCTGGCACTTCCATGACAATCTGCCCTTGATGAGTGAATACCTAGCTAGACAGGTATCCTGGTGTCCATGAATATGGAACAGACCAATCACCAACCTAAGCTCTAGGTTATTGGGAAGTTTGAGGTAGTTGTTGCCATTCACCCTCTCCATCATATGAACACTCCATTGGCACATGACATTGTAGGAGATGAGGCCAGCCTCTATTCCCTCCATATTAAAGTTCTGGGCATTGAATATTGAATAGTCCATATTCTTCTGGCTTTTTGGTAGTCAGTTTTTGTCTAACATATATATACTAAGATGTGCAAATGAACACTTCTCCCTTTTGAAAGTCAACAATGGAATTAGGCACAAAGGCTCTGTGAATACATGCCATAGCACCAATTCCAGTTGATTCGAGGTGCCCACCGTGCTTGTTTACACTATTTACTGCATGGTGATCATGGCATGTCAGCCTCTTGTGAGAATCAGCTCTCAGCTGCAGAAATGCTAGAGAAAAGGGGCTTGCCTGCCACCTCCCAAATGCTGACTGCAGATGCAATTCAAAGGGTAACTGGCTGACCATGAACTCTGTCCCATCTGAGAGTGGAATATTGGTCTCAGGATTTCTCATCTTCATGTACTCTGCCTTAAAGTTTCCATCCATCATGAAGCCTTGCATAAAAAGTCTCTTACTAAAGCATTTTTCTGGAAGCTATAAGCTGGCAGCTATGAGGTGCAAATATGCAACTGATGCACCTATTTTCATAGTCTCTCCAATCTTCTGGGAGGTTGATTCCTGGTTGTGTGCACAAAGCACAAAATACAGCCATAGATCCTGGCTTCTCTTCTTCATTTTCATTATACCTGAAACCAAATAATTTTCGAGAAATGAGTGCTCTCCACTGTCAGCAGACCCTCAGGAGCTCCTGATATCAGTTCTGAGTGAGCTGGTTAGTCTACCATCAGCAGATACACTGAGTACTCTCACTGGCACTATATTTGGAAATGACTCATTTGTCAGTCTCCATAGACAGCTGAAGAACTGGCTTGGAGTTGTCTTGCATTCAAGATCATCCGAATGAAATTCTTCTAGGACTTGAAAAGTAAATGCTGTCTTTGGGTTGTGAAACATAGCTAGAAAAAGTCCTGCCATCATTAACTGCATGTTGCACTCAGGAGCTTGGGGCAGCAGCACCAACTGACACCAATCTCATGGACACCAGACCTATTGACAATAGTCAAAATTGGATTCCCCTCTTTGTTGTGTCTGTCCAGGTTTTGAGTTGCCAAAGCTGAGGTTGGCAGTTGCATCATGTTCATCACAGCTGCTGACCTGGCCATCATCTTCATCACAGTCTGTATGGGACTATGGCCTTTAGAATATAATCTAACATCTAAGCTGTTGGAGACCCACACTTCAAATGGTGCATAAATCCCCAGAGTGCCCAAGTTTAAGGCTTATGCCAACCTCCTGCAAACAGGATGGCATAAAATATTTCCCTGTCCACTTCTGAACTCTGTGGAAAGGAAGCCACTGGTGAGAGTCTTGGCAACACTTGGAACAGAGCACAGGGGAGGGAAGCAATCAGTGCACCTCCACTCAAATGACTAGACACACAGCTCTGGCACATAGTTGCATCTGGGACACCCTCAGAACTGAGGAGGCAACTTAGGTAGAGACTGATCCTAGAAATGAATTCCTCCATGTATGTGTGCTGGGTCTAAGAGCCACATTAAAACATTATGTTACAAAGGACACAGGGATGAACTCACCCTCTTCTGATTCTGATCTGAAAAGACTGGTTCATCCATCCAGGATGTCTCATCAATGTCAATCTTATGAAACATTTCCTCATGGTTATCTGCCACCATTCTGACATCATCTTGCCTTGATGTCTGCTGAGGTGTTGATTGATGAACAGCACAGGGGTAGATATACTCACATAGAGAATTGGTGAGTGTAGAAGCACAGTAAGTGAGTCAAGCAAGAGCAGATGTGTGAACATCTGGGACAGATGAGAAGAGAACTGCATTCAAGAAAGAGAGAAGTAACTAACCGGGGACACCAGTGATGAGAAGAGAACTGGTGGACCAGGGCATACAGATTACACTACTTATACATGTGAGGCCTATTGTTCTACACAGGACAATGGGGTGAACTACAATAGTGCACAGAACAAAAGGAGTGACTGTAGTTAGAACAATAACAGGTCAGGACAAAAGGAATGTATGGAAAGACAATAAGGCATCCAGAATAGACAATAAGAATAAAGGAAACAATGAAAGGTAAGTACAATGGAAGAACAAGACAATAGTTCATTATTGTACTACTGCTTATAGATAAGATGTCCAAGATCATTCATAGATCTAAAGATAAGTCCATGACTATCTAATCTAATCTAAAGGTCCATAGTCCCTAAGTCTATAGAGCTGCTATGTGCACTCAGTACTTATCAACACTGATGTGCTCACTTCCACAGAGATATGTCTAGTTCATTGAGAGAGCTTTCAAATCTCCCATTCCACCACCTTAGCCCTTGACTGTCTCTGGATCACTTTGGATACCTTTATGCCTTTGGGCACCATGAAATGATCTGAATAGTTGCATGCAGTGTGTGTCCTCAAAATTATTTTTTCTATTCTTGTTTTCCTATTGTCTGGATGCCTTAGGCTGTGTTCAGATATGATAATATGGTATTCTTGTTCCATATTATTGCCATTTTGAGTAATGTGTGTGACATCCATATATGGATTGTGACAACAAGATTACAGCCCAGTAAAGTGTGCAATAGTCTTGGATCTTGCCCAGACTTGCCATTGCAAGTACCTAATTTGGTTACCCAGGTTACTCATCAGATCAGTTCGAAATTGGTGACTGTCTTGAAGAATTTCTTTTGACTATGCTTCAAGGCCTTTTCTTTTGATGATCTGAGACATTCTGAAACAAATTGCTGTAAAATAGACATGACCAAACACCAAATTATTTGAATGCTATTTATATAATACAGCTGAAAGTGAGTTGGGGCAGTTGGCTTGGTGTAATGGTTAACACCACCAATGTCATTTTTCCAAATATGGAGGCTGAGAGTTCAATTCCCTGTTTCTGAAAATTTCACAAGCACAATAATGTCCAGCTATTTTGCCATAAAATTTTATTTGAATGACATATGCACTCAGGAAATATATTTTAAAACAGTTTCAGTGGAAAATCTTCCCTCTTCTCAATGGGAGCAGTTAATATGTTTTCTGTAGCAAGCTCAGGGGGGAAATGCAGAAGGGCATCAATTTTTCCGACCTGCCAATCACACCCTCGCAGTTAATCACTCTTATCTATGGCCAGGAACGAGATTTGTGTAACAGGGGCACTCACTTTAGTCACACTATAGTCACAGAGCACATGATTGCTTGAACAGAATACAGCTTCCTATTTAGGCAATAATATGGAACAAGAATGCCATTATTGTTGTATCTGAATGCAGCCTTATTGTCTTTGCATACATTCCCTTTGTTCTGACCTGTTATTGTTCTAACTATGGTCACTCCTTTTGTACTATGTTCTATTGTCCCATGTAGAACAATAGACCCCACTTGTATAAGTAGTGTAGCTTGTATGCTCTGGTCCACCAGTTCTCTTCTCATCACTGGTGTCCCAGACATTCACACATCTGCTCTTGCTTGACAAACTCTTACTGTGCTCTTAACACTCACCTCTTCTGATATGTGAGTATATCTACCCCTGTGCTGTTCATCAGACAGTGTATCTATTAAGAACTAGACAACAAAGAGGATGGAGGTTGAACTGGGACTGGGCTATTGGCATTACCAGCCATATAGCTGCTGAAACTTCCTCACATTCACACTGTGCATATGTGAGTTGAGAAGAAATATATCAAGCTGTCATAACATACCCTCGACCATCCCATATGATTGCTCCATCCAGTCTGGCACAAGTAGCAGCATAATTGGGCTGGAGAACTAGCTCCCCTTCCTGAATGGTGCCTGCCACCAAGCATCACAGTCCATGAAGTCAGACAAAGTCTTCCACTTCTGTCAAGGCTGTGCAGAGCCCGACAATATGCAATGTGCATCAAGGTGTTCTTGTGAGCAAGGTGATCAGTGGTTCAAAGGTTAGGGGCATGATGAGGCTTTAACAGCCAAGCTGGACAGAGCAGAGTAGAAGAGAGGATGGAACTTGGATTTGCAGATAAGAGACAAAGTACAAGATGGAGCTTTTGGGCACATTACCCAGCCCTTATATACATATGATGGTGATGAACAGCACAGGGATAGTGATACTCACATGTGAGAAGAGGTGAGTGTAAGAGCACAAAGCTAATAAGTCAAGCAAGAGCAGATGTGTGTGATGTCTGGGACACCAGTGATGAGAAGAGAACTAGTGGACCAGGGCATACAATGTGCACTACTTATACATGTGAGACCTATTGTTCTACACAGGACAATGGGGTGAACTACAATAGTACTGTTATGTCACAGTAGGGATGTTCACCTGATGTGGGTTATGTGTACAATGACAGGAACACTAAGGAGTCTGATGTGGTTCTTATGTAAGATATATCTAAGTTTGAGGAGAACTTAGAGTAGCTTCTGATGACAAGTAACTCTCTGCTAAGTCAAACAAGGACTTTGAGAAGAGTTATGAGAGGAGATCACACAAAGTGATTTGGAGTGGGGATGGTTCTGCTTGTTGTCTCAAAGTACCATAGGATACAAAGAAGTCAAAGTCTAAGGCTACAAGCTACTTAGCTACCAGACTATATAGTAAATGAGAACAATGGGGTCACAACAACAATAGATGTCATGACAACAATGGACATCATGAGAACAATGGTCACAAGAACAATGGAGTCATGGGAACAATAGGTCATGAGAACAATGGGTCACAAAGGACAATAAAGATAGTGAAAACAATGAAAGGATGTACAATAGAAGTTTTAGCTTGCTTGATGTAGCTTGATAGTCATCCGCTACATTAGGACAAGTTCTTCATACCTTGCTCTTGAACTTCAGTTTGCTCACCAGCAACACATATCCCTTATTCTCTAGGTGGCTTGTGCACACACAGTCCTAGTACATACACCTTACCTGTGTGCCTGAGGACCAGAGCAGAACAGCCACTGCAGTGAAAGACCTGCAGACATGACAGCTACCCTCTGTAATCAGAACACTTGTGAGAGTGCTTCAGTGTGAGAGGCAGCCAACAGGTTGAGGAGACTGCAGCAGACAGCCTTGTGTTCCTGTGCTATTCATATCATCCCCATTCCTGCTCTTGTCTTTATCACTGCAGCCTCGCACCGTGTATAATCGATCACAGTGTATTGGTCTTGCTGATAGACATTTGCTCTTTACCTTTGGCTTAGCATGATGCAGCCATTGTACCCTTGCACTATTGTCCACCCCAGTTTTGTCAAACTGGTTCGCATCATTTTGCACCTAATTGAGCCATACCACACGTTTCATCAAAGGAGAAGTCCTCCTTCATGGACACATACTTCACTCCAAGTACTCATTCCTACTCACACACCCTCACCAGTCCATTGAACTCCATCACCACCTGTGCCAAGCACAATTCCCATTTCACCACTCTCTAGTACTTTGTCTTTAGTACAGTCATCAGAAGGAAGTATAGTAGGAAGAAACAATTACAGTTGTGCAGTTACCCCTTGGCCAGACACTCCAGAAGCACCCCAGAGAATTCAAGTTTGAATCAGATGGCAAGGATCAGTAAGGGCAGAACAACCAGGTCTCACAGCAGAGGAACAATACTTCTTTGAATATATCAATTGAGAAGTAATTGCCAACCCTCAGACTTGGCCCCACATAGAACACGAGTATCACAATGGTTACATCATGGGCACACACTTCCACCCTCATGATTTCTACTTGAGTCATTTCCTTGAACAAGAGTGGCCAAGACAAGTAGACCAATGCACTTCATGCCCATACCTTGTTTCTGAGACAGATCTCATTCATCCAGAACATTGTCCATTTCCTCACAAAACTAGAGAGCACAAGTATGAGCCCTCTAATCATTCATCATCTTTGTCATTCTCTTGCAGGTCCTGATGACCCCAACCTCTATGCATCACCTTCCAATTCTTCATACTTTACCACAGTTGTAGTTCAACCAACTCTTTTGTCCACTGAAGTAAATAGTGGCAAAAACACATCAGAAAGCTCAGCTTTGCAGCCAGCAACTCCCATCTAAATCAAAAGGCAATAAAGCAAAGGCTAGAGATCTCTCAGCCTATATTGTTGATTGGGCAGATTTATCACCAGAACAAAGGAAGGAACTTGATAACACGACTTGGGGACCAGCAGCACCAGATTCAGACAAAGAAATCAATGAACCCAACTCAGATGATAGTATGTCAGCAGGAGCTGGACCATCAGGAGGAGGTGGAGGAGGTGGAGGATTACCTCCTGCAATTGCCACCTGCCCCTCCCACTTTAGATGACCTCACAAGATTAGTCAACAATATAGGGATTGCCCTTGGACAACTGGCTACACAGGTAACCTTAATGGCTGTGCAACCAGGAGGAGGTTGAGGAGGAAACAGAGATGCCATTCCAAAACCCAAACCATGGGACAGCAAGGCAGGAAGTGCTGAAGCACAGCATTTCCTTGCTGCCTTTAACAACTATGCCCAAGCACAAGGGGACCCAATAAATCGATACAATGTAGCCCTAGGTCAATGGGTAATTGAACCAACTGTGTGGATTCAATCAGTATTGAATCTCATGGAAGGAGATGCATGTACATGGGCACTCCCTCACTTGGAAGAGTTACAGGCAGGCCAAAATCCCTTTGGTGGGAATTGGCAGACATTCATTGATCAATTCATGAGGAGGTTCACTCCACTCAACACAGCAGATGCAGTGCAGGAGGCACTGCAGAAAATATGACAAGGAAATCAGTTGGTCGTGGAATACATGTCATGATTCAATCAGTACACAGGTCAAACAGGATGGTCAGATGCCAACCATAGGCAACAATTCTATGATGGGCTCTGAGTTCATTAAAGATGGCCTTGCACTCACAGACTGCCCCTCAGCAACCTTCACAGAGCTATGCTCATTGGCACAGGTCATTGACCAGTGTCATCATCAGCACCAGGCTGAAAGGAAGGGCCACACACTTTCCCATACTGTCACAGACATGTATATCTTTTTCTGTTTTCTGAGTTGAAGTCCTTATCATTAGATATGATAAGATGGTTAGTCACATGATGCCAACATGTGCATTTATATTTGTCATAAAGGCACATGATTCTGGGAAGGACCTGCCTTATCCATTGTTAGACATGTGTATGTTATGATTGGTTGGAATGTCATGGAATGTCATAGAACAATAGGGTAATGTAGATTACATGCTGTATTAGGTTTCAGTCAGCATTGTTCTATTATTAGGGTGACATGTCAGCACAAGTAAGCACTTATGACACAGTGATCAGTAATCACAATAGAAGTGCTAAATATTGATACATGACATGTCAGCTTGTAGTCATTTGTACTTACTCAGTAGATTAATAAGTGACTCATCCCTAGTGGTATATAAGACACCCTGTAGCATCCTAAGTAGAACCAACTTGTCCTCTTGGTTTCTACTCAGACTATCCCTTGTGTGACACTGCTGTTATTACCTTGCATAAAGGTAGCAAGTCTGTAATGGTTCACTAACTGTTGGTCTGACTTGGACGAATTGACATGGATTGCAACGTGTGACTTGTGTAATCAGACACTAGGCTGGCCAGCACTAGATCCCCTTGTGTGTGAGAGGGCATAACAGCACCTCCACTAGATAGATGATAAGATGATAGAAGTAGAAGAAATAGAAGAGAAAGAGGTGAAGATAGAGAGGGAGACTGAAAGGGAATGGAAACAAAGATAGCAAATTGAAGAAGACCAGGATAGAGATCCCTGGTCTAAACTAGTTGACTTATATACACATGAGACTTGCTTTGAAGCAGAGTCTAAACTATGCAATGAGTCAAAAACCCTAGTACTGCTATCCTAGTATGATGTCATGTCCATGTGCATGTGGAGTAAAAAAACAATAACACTTTTGACAGCATGTGAGTCAGTGCTACAACTATCTTCTGGCCCCTGTCCATGACTAATGTGAGCTAACAGTGTATTCATAACTGCTATGTCAGTCTACTTCTGAGGCAGTCCATGACAAAGTCTCTGCACACTCCACACTGCTTGATAGTCAGGCGTGTGATTTATCTCTGCATCAAGCTTGAGTTGTTCTTGACAGCCTGCAACAATCTTTTAGCTTGCTTGACATAGCTGATAGTCATACCACTACACATATGCCCTTTGGGGCATCATCAGATCCTAACACAATGCAGGTAGACACCACTTGCACTGGCAGTACCGGCAACAACAACAGCATTGGCCCTAAGAAAGATCAGGCCTCATATATGAAATTAGACCAGTGACCAGCTGCTCTATGATATGTACCCCTTGGGACACTTGATAGAGCAACCAGGACAGTGGGGCTTAAAATTGTGGGATTTCATCTATGATTGAGTGAGGAGGTGTGCAAGTCTCCTAATATAACAGTATCGTACTATTTGGGACAATTGTTATCTGGCATGTTCAAATGTGGTTGATCGGGATTTCTTACTGTTAGTCTGGGCTTCTCTTTAAAGGGTATTATTCATATAGCACAGCCAGGATCACCAAATGAAACTCATATAGTGTAATGGCTAGCATTTTTTGTTATTCAATGTTTTCTTGGCTAAGGTTTGATTCCCTGCAAGTTGATATTACTTGGGCATCACATGTGCTACTCATTAATCAAATCTAGCATGCTTGTACTGGCATCTGATCCTTCAGCATGTTCTTCTGTGGCTTTGGTATGGCTCCTCCAAATCCAATACCTGGGACTCATGTCTTCTCACTCAACTCTACTGTTGGTATCTCTTTACCTCATAACTCTGGGCTGGAACCATTGGAACTTGGGGCAATTCAATCTTCCTTTGCTGTTTTGGGGAGCATTGCCAAGGCTTGAAATCTACATCAGTGTGGGAAGACTGGGGCATGGACTGCATATAGGAGTGAGGGACTTGTCTTCGTTCACTCCAGGCTCAGTGACTCTGGACACATGAGCCTGGACACTCCACTACATAGTTTTCCAGATGGTATCAAGGACAGGTAACATTTTCTTGTCTGTTCTGGACTTGTGTAACAGCCTCATTTCTTCTAGACAAATCAATGTATCTCCCTTTCCCTGTGCAACCCAAAGCACCCCTCCTATGACACCCAGCACCCTAGAAAGTAGATTTTTTAGCTTATCAAATGAAAGTCATTCTATCCTAGATTCAAGCCTAGATTGTTCTGGAGACTCTGCACTCCACTTGCCATTTGTTTGTGAATCTGGACTGGGACCCCTGGACTCTGGGTTCTGGTGTGACATTGGGACAACTCCCCTCACTCTGCATCTCTCATTCCCTCCAAACACACCAGCGATGAGATATCTGATCTTGATACTAGTCTGTTGGGCAGTTATATACCATGTCAGTGCCAGTCCAGGTTGAAGCCTGAGGGTCAAAGTCCAAGTACCTTGCTGACTATCCTGTGCAATCTTCAAGGACTACAGTGTATGGTCATCGATCTCCTTATGGCCATTATCAATTTCAAAGGGTTTTGCACTGCCCTATTCTCCCAGAAGACTTGCACATCTCTGATTGGTCTCTTGGAGACACTTATCCAAGATGATAAAGGTCGAGCAATAATATCTAACTGGATGTTCCTGCATGCACTTCCTCTTGTATGCAATAAGGTTCACTCCAAAATGGATGCATCAAAGCCCTCTCTCAAGATGAACATGGGCAACATCACTCTGGAATTCATCAAGACATGGGACATTCACAACATCATGGAGCCAGTGGCACACAATAGAACTCCCACATTGAGGACTATCCTACAGGCTGCTGGGGAAACTAAGGCTTTGCAATCTAAGCTTAAGTCTTTGAAGTCTAAGAACTGCAATACAGCTTCACTCATCATCTTGGCACAGCTTCATTTCTTACACTCTAGGAACTCAGCTAAGGTACAGATCAGGCTCAGTCTACAATCTTGGGCATGTGGTACCTCAAGACAAATGATCAACGTATTACACTGGATGTGTCTCGTGGTCTCATATCCTAGCATCTTGTTGATAGTCCAGGCTCTGGCAGATCACTCTATTGAAAGGGTGAAAGCTGCTTCTTGACTTCCTCATGCCCTTGCTTACAACAATATCAATATATCAAGTTCAATCTTTGTTGAACAGGGGCCTAACACTATGAGCAAGGTTCAGTTGGGTACCTTCACTGTGGTCTACGAGCTCCTTAACACTCATGCTGAGGACATGGATATCAGACCTATGCTCAAGAATATCAGGTGTTCCTCTCCCCTGTATTTCTCTAATCTCCATGTGACCCCTTGTGCTAGACAATTGTATGCAACTCAGATGGTGGTCACAATCGTTCACATTCTCATGAAGTACATGAAGGGTTTTGACACACAGTCATCTGATGCACTGTTACAATACATGCTGTGCCAGCCACTTCCATCTGGACACAGGACTGTCTTCCACCCTCTCCGAGCATCAACTATCGAGGAGGCTAGTATTGACAGCAACCTCTTAGTTCACAATGATGTATACTCAGTGCAGTTAAAGTGGGAAACAGACAAACTTGATAATACCACAACAGCTATACCTACATTCAATGACCAGTTAACAAACACTTGGATTCAAGGTGGACAACACATCTGCAAGAAGGGTGTATCACACTGGGAACACCGAGATATCTTTCAGTTGGCCTTTGGTAGCTTTCATCTCACTATGAACCTCCTCTGGTGTATTCTTGAGAATCACAGGGGAACTTTGAATCAAACAGGTAGCTTGACTCACCTGTTTGCTGTTCTTGAAAAGACTCGGCTCAGTGGCGAACACCTAGACTACCATACCTTGTTGTCTGCATTGCAGCAGATACTCAATGGGCTTATCCTTAACATGTGGCATACTGAGTGTGGCTGCACCTTGCTTTCTGACTTTGCTAAGACTGACCCTAAGCCCCAAGACTTGCTTGATTGCACTTGTCATATCTTTGAAAAAAATGCTGTTCCTGTACCCACTAGTGTCTTTGGTCCAACAAACTCCAAGGTGCCACCTGTAGACTTGAACTCTGGTGCTGGGCTACCGAAATTACCAACAGACATTGTGTGCAACAACATCACCTTGTTGACATGTGATCTATTATATGTGGCTGAGCTTGTCAATGCTATTGTTCTGGTGACTTTGGTAGAATCGAGGATATTCTCCCTGCCCTTGCTTGTATGTTCTGTGGCTCTGGATCCAATAACTATTCAATGGAGATCCTACACCTACTCTTCAACATCAAGGAGGTCTGGACTCCTGCATTTGCATAAGCTCCCTTTGGTTTGTCTGGCATTTCCAATATCCACTTACACTAGTTCCAATACTTGAAGCAACATCATCTGTGATAAGGTCCTAGTGAATGTCTCCAGCCTTGCTGGCCATGCTATGGGGATTGACTTAAACATCAAACACATGATTCAATACCTCAAGGTTTGGTTTTGTTATATCTGCAAAATACAAACATTGATCAGCACCAGTCACTCTTCAGTGCCAAAGGGATATATTCAAACTGGGACCAACTTGGAAATATCATGGCTGGTATCAATTACATACAGCTGGTAAAGAAGCAAGTGACCAATTCACTGAAGTCTGGGTATCAAGGGTCAACTCATACCGATGTGGACATGTCTGCACTCGTCTGGCAGATTGCAAACAAGGCCAAGGAACTTGACCTTCAATCTGTGATCTCTGACTGTGAACTGACTGCATGTCCAGTAGTCAATATATTTACAGCTGGGTATACCAAATTCCAAGCATCCTCATTGGCAATGTTCAACAAGAAGATCACTGACATACAGCAAGGAAGGGTCAGGCAAATTGAACTTGAGGCCAATGAGATCACCCCATGTCCAATAGTAGAGGGCCCAGATGAGGACATTTCAGAGCCCCTCAGAGAGCTATCCAAACTCCATGAGGATTAAATGCTGATTGGAAGGTACAGTAATACATTTTATAGGACACTATGTTCAAGTTTGCTTTGCCCTTTTCTGCACAACTGACTGTCCCATAAACTGAGTATAATCCTCCTCAAACTTCTTGATGACTTCAAATACCTTCATAGACCATTCCTTGTTCCATTCATCTGATTCTTGTGGCAATGCAGTTATATCTTCTGCAGTCTTGAGTGATCTTGGGTCTGCACATACCAAACTTGCACACTGCATTTCTGATAAGATTAGTTCAGGTGGGCAGACAGTGCGTGACAAATCTGCCAAATGTGCTTGTTGCAACCACTCGATTAGACGAAACTCAAGAAATGGGTGTTTGTGTGTAGAGCAATAGATGTTACACTTAGGCTTCTCCACAGAAGAAGGCAACAGATTGGTATTGATGAGCTTCCCAGGGATGAGGTCCTGTAGATTGAAGCAACCTCCATCACAACCAACAGCAGTGCAACAAAATGTTGTTGTATGTGCGAGTGCTGGCAAAAAAAAAAGGTCAAGCTAGAGAGAGCAAGAAGCAACAGTAGTACCAGCAGTTGAAGTGTTGTCCAGATAAGAGGAAAACTGAGCTCAGATACACATCTGGGATTTCACTAGCTTGAGACACAAAAATGGCACATGTTCACATTGTTGTGAACTGGACTTGAGCTTGGCCCTAGGGTGATTAGGATCACCCATATCTCCCTCGTTGTATTCATCCAGTGAGATGTCATGGACCCAATGTTTGTATAGAATGACAAAAAGGGTGTCATCCTGTGAATTGCAAAGGGCATGACTGCTGCACTGCAAGATGTCAACCATCATACTAGGAAGACCAGCAGTACAGACAATCTTGATGTCTGGGAAGTCAACACCCTATGGCACATGGAGTTAGGGTGTGCTATCCAACCAGGGGATGGAGTACCCACCACAGACTGGCCCAATGTTGCAACCAAGATGTGACAATTTCCAGTCGGTGTCATAAAGGCATTTTGAGTGAGCTGGAGATACTGTTGCAACATCACACTGTGGTAATGCAGGACAATACCTGTGTCATGCCACTCTGAAGGGAGGCAGGAGTCCAAGTGGGTGGATATATGACATGCCAACTCCTTCTTGTCAACGAAAATGAGAACCTGTGGCTGAGATTCTGGGGAAAAGGGGTTCGAGAGGAAGCATTTGTAGTTCTTCATATCTTTGATATTGTTCACAACTTCATGCCTTGCATACATAGTGTTCAGTTGGTTTGATGTAATGTGAATAGATGTGTAACCAAGTCTGAGGAGTTTGCTTTCAATTGTTGCATGTATATGCAGTGGGAAGGTGGCAGATAGGAATGCCCACTGCACATGTCAGGGCAGAATTGCCCTGAGCTCATCCAGTCAACCCCATGCCAGACAAAAGGTGTCAAGTCTGTAATGAGGTAGCCTTGCAGTATGGATGTTGTGTGCTTTGTCAATGACAATATGCACAACATATTGCTGGAATTGTTGGTTCCTGAGGAAAATAGCAAGGCAAGGGAGATGGCCCTCACAAGACTTGAAAAGCTGCTCTACTGTCACAATGAGGAGCCATGCTCATCCACAAGTGCATGTCTTCTGATTCCAGATGTTATCCTGGTACATTTAAATGTGAGATTGAAACTGGATTCAAGAGATACTCATGTTCCACCATGAATCCTCTCTTGGTGTGTCTTTGTTGACAACAACTGTGTTGCACAGCACATGGCACAGCACACAGGCTACAGAAGACTCACCTTTGGTGTAAGGTGTTGATAGTCTTAAGTGCAGTGTATAGAGCACGAGTGAATACAAGTGATATTCTGCTGGGGAGGGTATGTGTGTTTTCACCCCTCCTTATATAAGGAAAAGTGGTCCCTATGGTCCCACCATGTCCTTTTGCATAACTATGATGAGTAAAGAGAAAGGTGTCCACTATATCGTGTTTTCAGTCACACCTGATGTGGAACACCCTAGAACATCTCAGAATCATTCATATGACCCTGATATGTGTTATGCCCACTATTGTGCACTATGTAGCTACCTAATATGGTAATCATACTTGTGTAGTCTACTTATGTCATAACTGCTATAGATAAGATACATATGTACTTATTATGTTTCAACAAACTGTGGGTATGCTGTACTGTGTGTTGAAGTCCAATTCCTGAGTCACTTGAAGATGCTTCAGTGGGGAGAGAGTTAATGTGATGAAGTTCTTTTCAGGATTGTTGAGAAGAACATTAATAGCAATTGGCAATGTCTTGCCACTACCAGTGCCCGCAGAGACTAGGGTATCTTTCCCTTGAGAATCAGACAAGATGGCCCTGAGCTGCATTTCATGAGGGACTTGCACAGAGCAAGTAACACTGTAGCATATAATGGCTGCTCAGTAGCACACAGTCAAGTCTGTATTGTTGAGGGTATCCAGGAATCCAGAAGGCAGGCATTCCTGGAGCCCAAGAACAGAGACCAGCTCACATAGTTTGTCACCACAGCATGTCTGCATGAGCTTGAGCCATTCAGAGAGATTGGGGGCAGTATAGACACATTCCACAGACATATCTAAGCCAGACACTATATCAGCATGTCATGTCGAAGCACTTCGACACAACACAAGTTCTAGATCTTGATACAGCAAGACCATTCAGTCGGCTCAAATGATCAAGATACAATTTACTATATTTGGGTATGTTACTATATACAGCTCGTCCATCAGAACATTCTGCCTCAGCCACTCAATCACTACAATGCCCTGCCAAATGCACACCCTTTTACACCAGTCAGAGAACCAAGGGTCCTCCAGTCACTCTGCAACACCCATCAAAAACCTCTAGTTCAAATGGCTGGTCATGAGTCTAATATGAAATCCATGCAAGGAAAGTGTTATGGGTGCAGTTCTATGCAACATACAAAGAACAATGGGGGCCATGATTGCAACATGTGTAACCATTGTGGCAAGGCTGGCCACAGGTCCACCGTCTGGTTCACCAAGTATGTTGGTAAGCCAGGCAAGTCTGCATCAGCAAAGGCTACCACCAATGGAACAGCCTCAACCCTGTCTACATCATCACAACCAGTGGCAATGGCATGTGCTTCATCCTCATCTCAGACAACCCATTTGCTGGCCCAAGATAGCAAGAAACAAGCAGACTTGTTGGCCAAGCTTATGGCAAAAATCCAAGAACAAGATGAACAGATCAAAGCTCTGAAAGTGTCTTTTTAGATCAGGGACTAACTCTCACTGTGGTTAGTTCCTATGCAGTTATAGTTATGCATGTTATGTATGACATGGTTTCAGACTCTACATATTCTCAGGACATTTCAATTTCTGCTTGTAAGTTAGATAGTAGTAGTGTTTCTTCTGTTGTATCAACCCTATCTACATCTGCCTCAGAGATGAACAATGTATATATTGTTCCTTCTGCTCCAGTTTTTGATGCAGTGCAGCAAGTGAAGTCTTCTGATGCTGCACTCAATTCTGTAATTATTCCCAAACAAAGCATGCAAAATCCCATTTTCATATTTCTTGTATATTAAAAGGACGTCATCATACTGTAAAAGTAGCAGCATGGTCGATTCAGGAGCAACTGTGCTCTTTATTGACAAGAAGTACACGACAGCCAAAGAATGTGGCAGGTTCCATGGACACAACAGATCCATCTTCATAATATTGATGGAACTCTAAATGAAGCAGGCAGTATAACCCATAAAGTATCACTTGTTCTGCAAGTTGGTCAAGACAAAGAAAAGTTTGATTTCTTTGTAACCAGCTTGGGACCAGAAAAAGTTATTTTGGGTCTACCTTGGCTTCAACATTGGAACCCTGCTATAGATTGGCAAGCAGGCACTTTTTTTTTTTAACTCCATTAACATGCACCTGAAGGCACTGACCCTATGTAGCATGTAACTAATCCTAATCCCTCAACTACTGCTTCTTGTGTGTGTGAGTTAACCTCTGGAGGACAACTCCCTTGGCCAAGATGGCCAATGTTGTGCAGTGACAAGTGGTAAGTAATGGGTGACCCTTGGTGGGTGAGTGGGGGTTGCAGCCAGTATAGTATGTAGGTGAGTGGAGGGCAGGGGCAAAGGGGGAGGGGGAGGCATGAGGTGGGGGGGTGGGTATGGAACTTGGTGGCCAGCTTCTGATATCTCCTTCCATCTCCCTCCCACTTTAGGCAAGCAGGCACTATGTGCCTCAACACAGATCAGGGATTGGGCCCTGAGCTGATTGAGGTAGAGGTGATGTGCATTATGGTGAACTGGATGGAACACTGCCATCTCCTTGCAGAGAAAGTGTTGGACACCTCTCAAGACAATATTTTCTGTTTAGCAGGCTTTACATATTCTCAGCAGATTGCAGAGAAAGCAATAGCCGCTAAAGGAAAAAAGATGTTTAACAAGATGGTCCCTATACACTGCTGTGACTTTGCAAAAGTATTCTCTAAGGAAGAATCTCATCAACTCCCTAAGCACCAGCCTTGGGATCACACCATAGACTTAGAACCAGATGCAGTAACACACTAGAAAGTCAAAATGTATCCTATATCTGTAATTGAACAGGAAGCATTGGATAAGTTCTTGGAAGAGAACCTCACAAAAGGATATCTGAGGCCATCAAAGTCACCCATGGCTTCACCCATATTCTTTATCAAAAAGAAAGACAGGAGTTTGAAACTCATCCAGGATTATAGGCATCTTAATAAAATTACTATTAAGAATCACTATCCACTTCCACTCACTTCAGACATTATCAATAGGCTTATGGGAGCACAGTACTTCACCAAGTTTGATGTTCAGTGGGGCTATCATAACATTTGAATCTGTAAAGGAGACGAATGGAAGGCAGCTATTGTAACCAATAGGGGACTCATTGAACCCACAGTTATGGGGTTTGGATTTAACAATGCCCCAGCTACCTTCCAAGCCCTCATGAACTCAATATTAGTGATCTAATCATACAAGCAGAAGTAGCAGTCTATATGGATGACATCCTCATCTATAGCTGTAATCTTGAACACCATTGCAAAGTAGTACACAAAGTGTTAAAAAGATTACAAGAATACAACCTCTACTTAAAGCCTGAAAAGTGCAAATTTGAGAAACAAGAAATGGAGTACTTAGGCATGATTGTTCAGCCTGGAGAAGTGTGGATGGACCCAGGCCAGGTTGCCGCAGTAGGGATGCCATGGTCCAGTCCAGTTTGGGTCTGGTTCAGGTAAATTCTCACTCTGAACCCTGGACCAGACCACAAACCCCAAATATTGCCCATAATAGGAAGGTAACACTTACATAATTGAGTTGAACTTGAATTTTTTCTGACCTGTGAACCACAAAGTGTTGTTAGTGCTTTTGTGGTATAAGTCAAAAAGACACATAATATTGTGTTTCATTCTGTAGCTACTAACAAACTTGTCTAAGTGGTAACTACAAGTAAACAGTGGCTGGGGTAGGACAAGGTTGACCAATGAGCTGCAAGATTGTTGTTGTAATGTGCAGTGGGCAGTGGTGGGCAGCAGGGAGAACCAGGCACAGACAGTGTGGGGGTGATGTGGCAAACCAAGGGTGGCAATAAGAGCTGATGAGTGATGTAGAGGCTGAGTGGGCACAAGTGGTGAGACCGGTGAGGGGATGCACAGTAGACACTGGTGGCAGCATGCAGAAAACAAAATGCAACTTTTTTTCTATTCCAAGTCACCAGTAGCAAAATTGCTATCACTAGTCATGTAGCACACATCAGCAAAGAATTTGAAGCTGAGATAGTGTATTGGGTAAACTTTTGACAGATATATTTTTCGGCTGAAGCACTGGGTTCAATTCCCTCTTGTGCACTTTTATTTTTGGGCCGATATGGTAATTTGTTAGCATGTGGCCACCTTTCTCTATCTCCTGTTTCCCACTTCTGCCACTCTGTGGCACACAACCCCAACCATGACAAGCCCAATGCATTGATGCATGGCCCCACCCTTGACCATGGTGACAATGATGGAGGCAAGACAACCACAACATCTGTGGTGACATAAACCACATGATGTGGCACTGGCAGCCAGGGCGACAATGTAACAACAATGACAACAGACAACAGCTGTAAACAGACAGCCACAACAACAGCTGTAAAGACAGCAACAATGACAGCCATGAGGACAGCCACAACAACGGCCATGAGGTTGGCCACAACAACAGCCACAACAACCACTGCAACAAGGACAACTCGAACAGCAACTGCTGCAATGGCAATGGTGACTACTCGACCTACAAATGCCATGGCGGTGACTGCTCAGCAACAATGACCTTAGTGAACTCAAACAGGCAACAACAGGCAGCAGGCAGGGGAGAATTAGCACTAGTACAATACACTGTATAGAATGTTCACTGCATAGTCTACTACAAATTGCTAAAAAAAATTGCCTGTAGTAAATACTATGCAAATATAGCTTCATAGCTCAAGACCAAGGGCCTGAAGGTCCTCTCACAAATGCTGAAGTTTGGGGTGCTGTTCAGTTTGGAACCGGTCCACCACAGGTCCAGCCCAAGGCAAATCCCGAACCGGACCCCACCCAAAATTTAGGATTCTTCCAAACTGGACCTGGGGTCCGGTTCGGGTCCAAACCCCATTTCAGACCAGACCCTGGCATCCCTATGCTGCAGTGAAAGATTGGCCTACACCCACTACACTTAAAGAAGTCAGAGTGTTCATTGGGTTTGCCAACTTTTATCAGAGGTTCATTAAGGACTTTGCTACTGTAGCACATCCACTCCATGACCTCACCAAGAAAGACATGCCTTGGCAATGGCATGCAGAGCAGCAAAAAGCATTTGACTGGCTAAAGGAGAAGTTCTGCTGTGAACCTATTCTCAAGGTGAATGATCCAGAATTGCCCACATGAGTTGAAGTTGATGCTTCAGGATTTGCCACTGGCAGTTGCATATCACTCAGACTCTATGAGTAAAGAAGAGTGCAACTATGAGATCTACAACAGAGAAATGCTAGGCTGCATAAGAGCATTCAAGGACTGGAGACATTTCCTTGAAGGGATTCCTTTTGAACTTGTTACCAACCACAAGAATATAGAGTGGTGGGCAACAATGTGAGACTTAAATTGACAGCAAGCTAGGTGGTCACTCTACCTAAGCTGGTTTGATTTCAAGGTCATCTATCACAAAGGGGAATCAATGCAAGCAGATGCATTAAGTGAGTTCTCAAAGGACCATGTTTCTGATAGAGATGACAATTGCCAAGTCCAGGTCTTAGGACCACAGCATTTCCTAAACACTGCACAAGCTCACTTCTGCCCTGAAGTAGACTCCCTTGGAGATCACATATGATGGGCTAGTCTGCAAGAAGCAGAAGTTATTGAGGGTCTTAAAAGTATAGACAAGACTGCTCCAAAAGCTCTCACAGACAGTGTTGTAATGTGGGAAGAAGATAATGGTTTCATTTACTACAAGGGTAGACTTTACATGCCAAATGATAGGCAACTGTGTAAAGATGTGGTACAGTCATGTCATGACTCGTCAACCACCAGTCACTGGTCACCCAGGTAAAAACAGAACCATAGAACTAGTTAGCCACTATTATTGGTGGCCATGCATGGCAGGATTTATTTCTGCATATGTAGAAGGTTGTGACAAGTGTCAGCACTATAGGAAAGATATTCACCCTAAAGCACATGTTCAGCCTCAAGAAGTACCAGAAGGTCCATGGCAAATCATAGGCATTGACAAGATTGGACTACTTCCAATGTCACAAGGGAAGGACACTGTCCTTAACATAGTGGATCATTATACAAAACAGATCCATCTATTCCCTGTGACTATGCAACTTACAGCTGATGGAGTTGCATCCATCTACTTTGAGCAAGTCTTCCTGCTTCATGGAATCCCCAAGAAAATCATAAGTGATAGGGGACCCCAATTTGCAGCAAGAAGCATGTGTGCCCTTTATAAGTGACTAGGGATAGACTCAGGTCTCACCACTGCCTATCATCCACAAGCTAATGGCCAAGTTGAGCATAAAAACTAAGAAGTCAAGGTTTATATGTGTGTCTTCATTGACAAACACCAGGATGATTGGGTGGACCTGTTACCTATGGCAGAATTTGTGATCAACAGCAGACTCAATTCAGCAGCAGGGCATACACCCTTTGAGATGCTGTATGGCTATATGCCAGATTTCACAATTCCAATAGGCCATCTTACAGGTATCCCTGTTCTAGACAAGTGTCTTCAGCACCTACAGTCTGTAAGGAAAGATGCTGAGGCAGCCCTTTGCTTAAGTAAAAAGCAAATGCAGACAGATGTCGAACAATGTATGAAGCCTTACAAGTTCAATGTCAGGGATAAAGTTTGGTTGCAAGCTAAGCAAATAAAGGTTCACCAACAGTTGTCCAAGCTTGGACTGAAACAGTTGGGCCCTTTTGAAGTCACTGAAGTCAGAAGTGACATCAACTATAAACTTGTGCTTCCCCCTGCACTTAGGGTACAAGATGTATTTCATGTAGATCATCTCAGCCCTTACAAAGGGAACAAAGTCAATGGGCAAGTTCCACCCCCACCAGAGCCAATCACAGTGGAAGGCAAAGAAGAATATGAGGATGACCATATCAGAGATTCAAAACTCTTCGGTCACACCCTCAAGTATCTTATTCATTGGAAAGGCTATGGGGAGGGTGAGGATACATGGGAGCCAGCTAAGAATCTAGCTCATGCACCAGAAAAAGTCAAGGAATTCCATTCCAGAAACCTGGGAGCACCTAGAAAAATAGCAGCACTCCTATATGCTGTATGGAGGTGAATCTGTGTGAGTTCAAGCAGAGAACAGATCCCATGAAGGGACTCAAGAAGAGAGAGAGAGAACCTGAGGACAGTTGTCCACACTCTAAGTGGAAGGCAAGGCAAGGCTTTGAGTAATAGAAGCTAAGTCACCAGTTAGAAGCATTCACACAGTTGCAGCCACCCCCTGCAGACAGAAGTAATAACAACAATGGAAATGTGAGGGTAACACTCTGGTTAGGCAACTTCAATAGACACCACCCACACTGGGATGACCCCACAGACACCAGATTATTCACAAGGTCAGCCATACATGATGCAGAAATACTCATCAGCATAGTAGCAGACCTAGGACTCAACATGGTGCTGCCCCTGGGAACTCCCATGCACCTGCACAATGTAACCAAGAAATGGACCAGACTGGACCAAGTCTTCATCTCAGAGGAGCACATGGATTCAATAATCTCATGCAAAGCACTCCTCAACAATCCAGGTATAAATACAGACCATCTTCTGATTCTAGCTACCCTGGATCTAGATCTAACAAGAGCCCTGTCAAGCCCACTAAAAAACTTTAGAAACATCAATTGGGAGGAATTCAACAAGGCACTCACCAAAAAGCTAAACAAACTTGGCCCCCCCACCCATATCTGCACACCAGGTGAGCTTGAAGCAGTGTGCAGTAAGCTAACAGAAGCCATCCAGGATATCATAAATATCAAAGTACCAACATCCAGTGTCAGGATCAAAGCAAAGAAATGGTGGACCAAAGAGTTGAAATTCAGGGGAAGGCCAGGAAGAACCATGTCAGACACCGTACACTTACTAGTGCACAAGATCAAGGATTCCTGGAGGAAGCAACAAGTCACAGTGGTGCTCTTCCTGGACATAGAGGGGGCATTTCCAAACGCTGTAACCACCAAACTACTGCATAGTATGAGAAAGAGGAGACTACCAGAAAAGCTAATCAGATTTGCAGGGATCATGCTTGAAAACCAGCACACAACCCTACATTTTGATGATCACACATTGGCACCCATTTTGCTAGACAATGGAATCAGGCAGGGAGACCCACTGTCAATGGCACTGTATCAGTACTACAACACCGACATCCTAGATCTCCCCAATGGTCCTCAAGAATCAGCAGAAGCATATGTGGACAATGCAATCCTGACAGCCACGGCCAAGACATTCAAAGAAGCCCACAGCACTCTGGCAGAAATGATGACAAGAACAGGAGGAATGATTGAATGGTCTAAGTCCCACAATTCATCCATTGAGTATAGTAAACTAGTGCTAATAGACTTCTCCCATCACAGAGTCAAGAAACCCAGACCCCCACTAACCCTGCCAAGTATAACAGTAGAGCCTCTCCAAACACAAAATACCTCAGTATTATGTTGGACCAACATCTTAACTGGGCACCCCAACTCACACAGATCAGAGGTAAAGGTACTAAATGGACCTCACAGATCCGCAGCCTTGCAAGACCTACTTGGGGACTGACCCCTAAAGGAGCCAGAAAGCTCTACATGAGCATGGCACTCCCGCAGATACTGTACAGCATTGACATATGGTGCCCCCCCCTGCACAGGAAGACTGACAGAGGAGGCAACAAAGGTTCAGTCAGTTTCATTAAAAAACTATCTTCAATACAGCAAGCAGGGGTGTTGGCAATAACGGGGGGTTTCAGAACCTCCCCCTCTGACTCCCTAGACACACACAGCTCTCCTACCCATCAATCTCAGAATAGAGAAAACATGCCATAACACATTTACCAGAATGGCCACCCTCCCTTGCAAACACCTGTTGCACAAACTGATTAAGAGGAGTGCAAAAAGGTATGTTAAGAGACACCGATCCCCACTACACACCCTTGCAGGAATATTCGGGATAGACCCAAGCAAGGTTGAAATGATTCCACTGGTACATATTCACCCCAGAAGGCAAGGCTTAAGAGATATTCGAACAGACATACTGCTGAATAAGGAAGACTCAAAAAGAGCAGATACAAACACCATCAAAAAGATCAAGGTATATTCAGACAGATCAGCACACAATGGAAGAGTAGGCACAGCAGCAATCCTTAAACAGGCAGGTAAGCTGGACCATATACTGAAACTACACCTGGGTTCTACAGATCAGCACACTGTATACAAAGTGGAACTTGTAGGCATGATAATGGGCCTTCACCTCATCAAGACAGAACCCAGAAGCAAGGTAAAATGCTCACTAAGCATTGACAACCAGGCTGCACTAGTGGCCATTAAGTCAGAAATGAACAAATTGGGACAGCACCTTGCTGCCAACATCCTCCAACTATGGTGCATGTCACTTAGACACCACCACTTTGGAACAGGATGTGTAGCACATGTAAAATTCATTATTTTTCTTATCTGTCTTGCCAATCAACTCCTTTTAATGAGTGGAGCATTTTCCCAAGACAGATTTCTATTAACTTCAAAACTGATGGAGATAGCAAATTCTGGACCCCCCATTTTGGCAGTACATTACAAATAAAGAAATATCTAATCAAATTGTGTTCGGAAACACATCTGTGAGACTTGAACTGAATACACAGACATTCCATTGGGCCTCTTGGGTCCATACCCCTCTGCATTTGATGTTCCCATCAATGGGTTGTTTCCAATTGAACCCCTTACCCCTCCTTCATACATGCACTTGCAGACTCATCATTGGCCTGGGTCTGATCTGGAACACAGAAACATCCTAAAATAGCCTTGTATTTGGTCAAAAAGAATTAAAAAATTTCTGGGACCAATTTGGTGGTTGTCCCAAAGTAGTGGTGACTAAGTGATGCACACCATAGCCAAGCAGCTCCTTGAATGGAGGGGCAATAGCAGATTCAGTCTTACATTCAGGTGGTCAGCCAGGCACATCAGGATTGCCAGAAACAAAGATGCAGACAAGCAAGCAAAGGCTGCAGTGGACAGGGAGAGCTCAGATAAAAATGCACTCCCCCCCTGCCTCTGGAAGAAGATAGGATACAGCATATCAGCAATATGACAAGCAAGGAACAGCAACCTCATGCAACAGTGGACTACAAAATGGCTCAAATCTCCCAGGTATCAATGCATACACTTCAGGGACCTACTGACACTGCAATCACAGAAATACCTCAAATTGGTCAGCACAGAGGGGATTTCCAGAAAAGCAGCAAGCACGATCTTTCAGCTATGGGTGGGACATGCCCCACTAAACCAGTACTTATTTTGCTTCAAGAAAGTCAACAGCCCACAATGCCCAGCTTGCAGACACCCCAAGGAGATGGCAGAGCACTTTTTATTGCAATGCCCAAAATATGACCATGAAAGATGGCCAATAATCAGAAGATCAATGGGCAAGCCACCCAGATTCACAAAGTTACTCTCATGTCCTGAGCTGCTAGGCACACTCATCAACTACATAGAAGTGACCAGTTGCTTCAACCTTTCAATAGACAACATTCCAGTGAGTCACATGCAATAGAGATGGACAATCTATGCTAGGATTTATTTACAGCCCACCACCCATACATCGCTGAAGACCGCAAGCATGCACTTTTTCTTCATCACTCCCTGCAGTGAAGGGCATGCATGCCTCCAAGAATACAAAGAGAGGTTGAGATAAGCAAGATGAGGAGGAGGACATGGACAGAGGAGAACGAGGAGATGCTGGCCCTGTCAACTTCAAAAACCACCATCACCCCCATGATATGTGCAGGCAAAACAACACACCCCCATTCTCTTGTCCACCGACACATTTTTGTTACACAACAGTGCCCCCCATATTCTCTATCACACCACATCAGGCCACAAGAATCTCAATGCTTGGCACTGCACAACATCAGCCGAGAGGCCAAGGGAGTTGCTCTTTCGGAGAAGGATTCAGAAATGAGGGAAGCAGTAGTAGAAGAAGCCACATATGTGTACATGTTACATAGGGTTCTGTACCCTCAGGTGCACGATAATGGATCAAAAAAATAAAAATAGAAGCTAAGCATTGAGCACAGAAGTATGAAGGCAATGAGGGTGCAGTCTAAGGTGTTTGCAGCATGATCTGAGGGCAGCAGCTCAGACAGAGACAATGGCAAGGGCAACAAAGCTAAAGCAGCAAGGTGGAAATGGAGGCAGGGCAATAACAGTGTAGGTGTTGGCAATGGTGAGCAGGTAATGGCAAATGGGCTATGGCTTTGGTGGCAGTAAGATGATTCACACAGATTTTTAGAGGGAAAACAGATGATGCAGATTAGAGTCAAAACCTAGGGTTTAAATACAAACAAGCCATATTGAAGGAATCCACAACTAAGTCGAACATACAGTGAGAGACAGGGGAGAGGGAGCAAGAAGGACAATGTGTAGGTAAGAGTGACTATGAAAAATGCCACCAAGGCACATACTGAGGCGACAAGTGCAGACACAAGTAGGTCTAACTAGAATCCAAGTGAAAGGAGAGGAGCAGTGAAACACAAATGAAAAATGAGCACAAGAATTTAAAACATACAGAGAACTAAAACCTCTCCACAGATCCATCACTAGCACAGCAATTTACAGTGGCTTGCAAGTGGCATAGGTTTGGATTGGTGGGAGGTGGAAACCATGGTGGTGAAGGTGGCAAAACCTTGTCAACAGGCATAGTAATTGGCACCTGATGTGACCATGATTTACAAGTGGCATTGGACATGACTGGTGGGGAGAGATGATGGAAGATAGATCTTGACAGAATGAAAGAGATGGAAATATTGATGGACAAAGCGATGGTGAAAGACAGTTCCGACTAGGCCTTGTTTGGGGTCAATATGGCTGATGAGCACAGAAAACTGAGGCCACAAGTTGAGAAACAAAGAGCATTATGGGTGGATTGGTAGTTATTAGCAGAGAGTAATGTATGAGGAGGAAGGAACAAGGTGCAAGGGAGACATGAAGGTCAGAAAATGCAGGCTGGGTGGCTGAGAGAGGAAAAAGCTGAATGTGGCTGAAACAAGCAAAAACATGTGATTTCAGACCCAGTGCCTGAGCAATCTTTACAATGTGTCCTTGCCTTGGCAATCACAGAAGTTAACACAGACATCAACCCTTAAGGAGGGGGGTAATGTCATGGATGCATATATATTTTTCTGTTTTCTGTGTTGATGTCCTTATCATTAGATACAATAAGATGGTTAGTCACATGATGCCAACATGTGCATTTGTATTACATAATTTGTCACATGACCCTAAGAGGGTCTTGCTTATTCATACAGACACATGTGTGTTATGATTGGTTAGAATACTATAGAAGGTGATAGAAGGTCAAAGTCAGCATGATGATGAGTTGTATTAGGTTTTACTCATCATAGTTCTATTATTAGGATGATGTGTCAGCACAAGTCAGCACTTATGACTACAGCATCAGTCATCACAATAGAAGTGCTATAATTAGATACATGACATGTCAGCTTGTAGTCATTCATACTTACTCAGTAGATTAGTAAGTGACTCATGCCTAGTAGTATATAAGACTCCCTGTAGTGTCCTGAGTGGAACCAACTTGTCCTCTTGGTTCTCACTCAGGTGCACCTTTCCCTTGTATTCTATACTCCAATCTAACTTGTCCTCTTGGTTCTCACTCAGCTTTCCCTTGTGTGACACTGCTGTTAGTACCTTGCATAAAGGTATCAAGTCTCAGCTCACTCCACACTGTCTGAAAGTTTGGTGTGTGATTTATCTCCACATCAAGCTTGAGTTGTCCTTGACAAGCCCATTTCAATTTTTAGCTTGCTTGACATAGCTTGATAGTCATCTGCTACAACATACTTGGATCACTGTCACCATCACCACCATCATCATCATCATCATTGCTGTCACTGTCACCATCATTGTCATCAACCTCCTGCCCTATTGCATCTTCTCTTGCATCTTCCTAAGAGTTTCCAGAGCCATATAACTCAGCATTGCACACACCAGAGCCACTCTCATGGCTTTCTATGTCCAAGCTAGTCAAGTAGGAACACAAGTCAGGGCAGGGCTTGGAGTGAGGATCAAAAATCAGACTTACTGAAGATAGAGCCGTGCATGGTGAGTGTAACAGTTTGCTAACCGTTTGTCTGACTTGGACACTTGAGTGTGGCTTGCAACATGTGACTGATGTTCTCAGACACTAGGCTGACTAACCCTAGGTCCTCTTGTAGTAAAAAGGGCATAACAGCACCTCCACCAAGTAGATGATGAGAAGATAGAGATGAAAGAGATAGAGAAAGAGAAAGAGACACAAGTAGAAAAGCAGGCTGGAAAGGAAAAGAGACAATGATAGCAAATTGAAGAAGACCAGGATAAGGATCCCTGGTCTTTACTAGTTGACTTATATACACGTGGGACTCGCTTTAAAGCGGAGTCTTAACTATGGTATGAGTCACGAACCCTGGTACAGCTATCCTAGTATGATGTCATGTCCATGTGCATGTGATCTAAAAGAACAATAACACTTTGACAGCATGTGAGTCAGTGCTACAACGATATTCTGCTAATTGTCCATGACTAATGTAAGCTGGCAGCATAGTCATAACTGCTGAGTCAGTCCACTTCAGAGGCAGTCTGTGACATTATCCCCTTTTCAGGGTAAACACCCATGTTCCACTGACCAGGCAGTCAATGGGGTTACTTGCCTGTCTTGCCTCATCTCTGTTTTGATCCTGTCAACTGCCCATGCCTCTTCTAACCTCCTGTGACACCCTGTTGATCTACCACTATTGCAAACATGCAATCTTCGATTCGACAGATAGATTCTTGTGCAGCCTTGAATTGCTTCTGAAGTCCTTGCCACTGCATTACCTCAGCTGTTAGTGACCTATCCCCCACTTGTGTGACAGCATCATCTACCATCATCCAATCTTGGTAGCTGCATTCCAGCAGTTGCAACTCATCTGGTCTGATCTCTGGCATGCACATGGTGCAGTCAGTGACGGCCGTGGCATGGATCTCACCACAGTGCACCGGTCCATCCATAGTCAATTGTGCTTCCACATATGGGTTGTCAGTCATGTGTACTTTGATGAATCTGGCTGGCACTTGTCGACCTGTATCATCTAAGATAAGGAAGGGGATGTAACTTGTCCCTCTGTTATGTTTGTAGCCCTGCACAGTTGGCAATAGGGGTTGGCACAATGCCTGACCTCCTCGCTGTACATGGCACAGGTGAGTGGGCAGCATGGCATAGTGTACAGCAACAGGTTGTCATGGCCTTCCTCTTTGACCTCGGCCATGTTGTATACCCATCCCTTTGGCAGCTTGCAATCCTTTGGGGTAGGGAGGTGGTACTTCAGGGGTATCTTCATGACAGATTTTGAGGGTGTTGGCAATGTTGTCCACCAGAGACATGGCTTCTTCATGAGTGAGGCAAAAGTGCCCCACTGTTGGGGGGCAAGTGGATGGTTCCAGGATGGGGATTGGGTCAACTGGAGCAGGAACTGGAGTAGGGACAGGGGAGGTGTGTCCATGGCAATATTCTCTTGGGCCATTGTGCTGAGAGCAGAATCCAATATCAGATGGTGACAGCAGGCTAGCAGAAGCATGCCAGCCTGACATTGCTGGCACTTCTTCAGGTCATGCTTCTTCCTGGCTTCCACTAGCTGCTCCTGATGCCACTGCTAGGCTGTCCTCATTCCTAATGATGAGGGCTTCGGGGACGCGAAGCATAAGGATGTGGTTGTGGTTATTGTCAATGATAGCATCAGAGGGATCAGCAAGGGACAGTTGTCTAAAGGCATCGGCAATGGACACAGCTGATGGTGATGTGGGTCTGGGTTCAAAAGGGGTAGCAAGGGCTCTGAGCATTGAAGCTGTCCCCTCATTAGATACTTGGGTAATAGTCTCTTGGATGTCATTGAGGATGCACCCTTCATTCCCAGAGGCAGAGTCAGCATATGCTCCAGCAGGGTATTTGTTGGCAAGGTCTGATCCTCCATTGGATGACATATATTGAAGGGTGTGTTGTTGTAAGAGATGAGAGTGGTTATGAGCTGAGGGGTGAAGGGACTTAGGGGTAAGGAGCCTCCTTATATGTGTTTCTTTGGCAGGGTTTAAATGCTTGAAGTCCCACACCTTATCATCTGTGAATATGTCATCTTTGTTGACCCACATGTTGTCTGCATCAGGGTAGCCTTCCCATTTAACCAAATATTGAAGACACTGTCTTCTGCCAAATCACTGAGAGTCTAAAATTTTCTCCACAGAGTATTCTTCTTCCCCATCGACCAGATCAGGTAGTGGGTGCTGATAGTTGGGTCTGTGGGTTATTGTCTCATGGTAAGGGGTGAGAAGATTGATGTGAAACACGGGGTGAATGCTCCACTGCATGGGAAGTTGTAATTGGTAACTGACTGGTGATAGTACCTTGATCACCTTAAAAGGGCCATGTCTCCTAGGCACAAGCTTGGCAGTTGGTTGATTAATGCGGAGATTTTTGCCCCCTAACCATACTTGGTCCCCTTCCTTGTACTTGGGTGTATCACAGTGTTTAACCCATGACTGCTGTGCCTTAATCATGAGTTGTTGCACCCTCTCTCATGCCTGTTTCAATTGTTTAAGACACATCATGACCTGTGGGAGAGGAGAAGGTGCCGATGTCCAGTCAGCACATGGGTTATAGCCCGTCAAAAGGAAGAATGGAGACTTCCACATGGTATCACTTGGCCAATTGTTATGAGCAAATTGGGCGATTGGAAGATAAGGGGCCCAATTTGTCTGGTGGTAGTCTGAGATGAAACAGATAGCAGTTTCAACCCACTGATTAGAGTGTTCTGACTGTCTGTCAGTTCTTGGGTGATATGCCGTTGAGGGATTATGTTCAATTCCTGTGATTTGACATACTTCTTGCATGAATTTGGATATGAATCACAGGTCTCAGTCACTAATGATCTTCCTAGGGAGTCTGAAATGTGTGAATACATGTTGGAGGTATAAGGCCACTGTTCCTTCTGCACTGATTTCTTCATTGCACAGAATGAATACTGAGGCTTTTGTGCAATCGTGATCAGTGATGGTGAGGATTGAATCATATCCCTGTGAAATTGGAAGTTTAGTGATGAAGTCTAGTGCAATGGTTTCAAATGGCATAGCTTTGGGTTTTGGATAGATGGGTTGGAGTGGTGCTTTTGTGGGGTGGTTGTTGACTTTGTGGCATCGACAGTCAGCACATCCCTTCGTATCCACAATGTCTTTATGCATTTGTGGCCACCAGTAGTTTCATTCAACAATCTGAACAGTTTTACTGATGCCAGGATGCCCATGTACTGGTGGATTGTGATGTGCTTGGTTGATGTTTTGTTTGCCCTCTATGTTCTCAGTTACCACAACTCGATTGCCTTTATACCATATGTTATGGATAAGCTTCAGTTGATGCAGGTCTATCCATGGCTTCAAGACTTCTTTGTTTTGCTGATATTGAGGAGCCATCACCATCATTGCTCTAGCAAACATGCTTTCAGGGAGTACTGTCACATTAGTGTTATCTCCCATGCCCTGATCATAGTCTGGTCTTCTGGACAGTGCATCTGCACATCCATTGGACTTTCCTTGAATATGATGTATTTCAATGTTATATTTGGATAGGTGGAGTACTTCCCTTGCAACTTGTCTGCTTATTTTATGCAGCTCCTTCCAATATAGGAGATTTTGGTGGTCTGAATAGACAATAACCTTGTGTGGTGATCCTGCAAGAAATGACCTCCAGTTATCGAGTGACATTACTACTGCCAATAGTTCTAAATCTGCCATGTTGTAGTTTCACTGTGCTTTGGTTAGGGTCTTCAAAAGTATGCAATAGGATGTTTTTTGCCATCTTCTTTCTTCTGTAGTAGCACAGCACCGATTGCAAAACCAGATGTGTCTACTTTGAGTTTGAAAGGTTTGTCTAGTTCTGGGTGTGCAAGTACTGGTTCACTTGTTACCCTATCTCATAGCTTGTTGAATGCTCTTTGATGTCATTCGGTCCATACCCATTCAACGTCTTTCCTTGTTAGTTTGTTCAGTGGCCTTGCTATGTGTGTGAATCCTCGAATGAATGGTCTGTAAAAATTGCAAAAACCTAAGAAGGATCTGATGTCCTTAACTTTGGTTGGCATTGGCCAATTTTTTATGCCTGCAATTTTTACAGAGTCCATGTGTGTTATCCCCTTTTCAAGGATTACCCCCAGGTAATCCATTTGTGGGGCATGGAATGTGCATTTCTCTGGTTTGAAATATAAATCGAGTTGCTCTGCTACTTCAAATACTGCTGACACTGCTTTGACATCATCTTCCAGGTTTGTACTAGTTGCAATAGCTATGTTGTCCATGTAGATGCAGATTGCAGTACCCCTGGCATTCCAATAGTCAATAACATTGTGGTATTCATAGTTCATCATGTTTTGGAATGTAGCTGGTGAATTTTTCAACCCAAAAAACATGACAAGAGGTTCCCATAGGCTGTATTTGGTTTTGAAGGCTGCTCTGTGTTCATCCCCTTCTTTGATTCTGATGTTGTTATAACCATCTCATACATCTAATTTAGTGAAGATTGATGCTCTGCTTAGATTGGTGAGAAGGTCTGAGATGAGTGGGAGTGGGTATTGGTTGCTAATGGTGATGTTGTTGATATGCCTATAGTTTTGTACGGGTTGCAATTTGCCATCTTTCTTCTGAATAAAGAAGAATGGTGAAGCATATGGAGATATGGAGGGTTGTATGTATCCCTTAGCTTCTTGTTCCTGCAAAAATTTGAGCAATGACTTGTCTTCTTCCTGTGTCATTGGATATACTTTGCAAGGTAAGGCATCTAGTGTGTTCAGTTTGAAGTCAATAGCATGATCCCATGGCCTAGTCAGTGGGAATCTAGACAACTCCTCATCACTGAATAGCTTCTTAAATCGATTGTATACCTTTGGTACAATTGCTGCAACCTTGTTTTGTCCTGCTTGGATTGCTAGTTCGGTAGAGACTCCCCAAATTGTGGATTGAGCCTCTAAGATCTGCACAATGGATTGCTTCTCGTTTTCAGTTATCATGGTGGCAACTACTGGTCGCTGCCTGATAACCCACGGATTAATGGACGAGATAACTACTGGTAGATTGTGTTCGTCTATAACTGCGCTTTGCCAATTGAATTTTAGCTCTAAAGTGGCCAACCATGGGTATCCTAGTAATAGGTCTTCACTTCCAATGTCTGTAATCAAGAAACACATCTCCTTGTGAATGCCTTTAGTGCAGACATCCAAATAGAGGTAATGAGTGATCTTCCCTGATTTATTGGTGTGTTATCAATATTGAATATTTTCCTGGGTGTTGGGAGCTCGCATAGTCCCAACCCCATCTTTGTTGCAAATGCAGGGTGCATGAAATTATCAGTGGCCCCTGAATTGACTAGTGCACATCTATTGGCCATGAAGTAACTGGTACAGATTGACACTGTATATATCACACGCTACTGTTCTATGAGAATTCCAGAGTTACAACAAAGAGCCCTCACCCAGGCCATTGGGTTCAGGCATTTTGAAAATCCTCTCGCCTCCATAGTTGTTGCATGACAAGATCTTTAATGTCATCATTTTTTCCGGATACCCCTGTTAGCCAGTCTTGGGCCTTTTGCTGATTGGTATGATCATTGATGATTTGGCGTGCCACATATGTGGATTCAGTCTCCAACTCTGTTTGTCTAGTACACAAAGGACCTTGTCCTTGATAGTACTGGTTCTGTTTTAACAGCTGTCAACAGTCTCTTTTAAAGTGACATATTTTGCCACAGTTGAAGCATGTAAGGACTTTCCTTTGACCATTTTGTTGAGCAGGTCCTCGTGAGACTCTTCCTCCTTCTGGTGGCTGGTATCAATTCTTCCCAGGCTCAAAGTCCTCTGTTTCTGCTATACATGCCCTTCCTGGTGAAAGGTCCATGGCATTTGGATCTGGGAGATTTGGGATGTTAGGTCTGTGCCATCTGCTGTTGTTGTTGTTGTTGTTGTTGTTGTTGTTGTTGTTGTTGTTGTTGTTGGATCTCCAATTGTTGAGTCCAGTTGCCACACCTTGCTTGGGTCTGAATTGCTTGAGTCAACTCTTCATGTGAATAAACACTTTTTGTTGTTGGATTGCAGCTTCATGCCATCCTTCATAGTCTTGTGGTTGTATGTTCTTGAATATGAATTCATACATGGTGTGGGGTAAGGTGTCTGTGAATATATGCAACACCAATGGCTGATTGAGGTCATAGTTGGCATGGTGCACCAACTGTTCAAATCTTGTGATGAGACCGTCCAAGTCTCCTTGTTGCATGCAAAGTCCCCTTCCTAATTCCGCTTGTGCCTTTTCTTGTTCTAGTATGTCTGTGTATTGTCTGTTGAAGGCGCCTATCACCCCATTCCAGAGGCATTCATCTGTAGTGGCCCAGCCTTGTGTTGTAACTTATGTGCAAAGCCATGCATTTACTCCTTTCACCCATTCATTAACAAGTGTTCCTTCAATGTATGTGAGGAAGAACATAGCTTGTTGGTATGGGTTGTGCATAAGTGTGTTAGTGATATTGACTCCTTCATAAAGTTGCCATTGCATGATGAATTGTTCCACTTTGGACCTATCACCTGTGAATATGATAGGTGGATTGCCCACCAGTTTGTCACCTTGGTGTCCTCCTGGTGGCAGTGCTTGTGGCATCGGGAATGGAGGTCCTCCTGGTGGTCCTCCCCCACCTTGTGGTCCTCCACCCCCTGGTGGTCCTCTGCCAAATGGTCCTCCTCCGGGTCCTTGACCTCCTCTTGGCCATCCAAAGGGTACTCTGGGCAGGGTCCTTTGTCCTCTGTCTGATGGTGGATCAGCTTGATCCAGTCCAATGGCTCGGTATAGGGCCGCATCATCTGGGTTTATTGGCATCTCCATATGCCCTGTGTGTGGATTAATAGTTCCTGCAACTGGTTCCATAGTCATTGTGCGACTCATGGTTGGTTCTTGTATATGTAGCAACTCAGCTAATTGTAATGCAATGATTTGATCACTCCCTCTCTGTGGTGCTGGAGACCGAACTTGAATAGTGCTTGCTTTGCTAGTTGTAGATGGAGTGCTGGTACATGTGGTTGGGGTTTCATCTATGTGATCTCAAGGCCTTCTTGCTTGTTGTAACTGATCTTGATCAGCAGCATCTTGTCTTGTGATATCAAGGCCTAAATCTTCTCCTGCAATGTGGAATGCTTGCCAATGTCCCCCAATTTCTAGATTCTCAATCCAGCAGATTTCCACCCAACAAAGATGTTCAGTATTGAACTCAACTGCATACCAACAGTCTGATTCTCCTGATTCTTCCGGTGTGTGGGATTTAGTGTGATATCATTCTATACCGTTTACCACACACCACTCAGCCCTTTTGATGAATAACTCGGGTATGTCCCTTTGTACAGGTCCTTGTAGTTCGTATGCAACAAAGGGCCCTTTGGATGCCCAGATTTCTCAAGTTGTTTGTTGCAGTGCCACAGTGAGATCCTGGTCTTAATGTAACAGTTCGTTAGCCATTTGTCTGACTTGGACACTTGAGTGTGGCTTGCAACACTTGACTGATGTTCTCGGACACTAGGCTGACTAACCCTAGGTCCTCTTGTAGTAAAAAGGGCATAACAGCACCTCCACCAAGTAGATGATGAGAAGATAGAGATGAAAGAGAAAGATGAAGAGAAAGAGACACAAGTAGAAAAGCAGGCTGGAAAGGAAAAGAGACAATGATAGCAAATTGAAGAAGACCAGGATAAGGATCCCTGGTCTTTACTAGTCAACTTATATACACATGGGACTCGCTTTAAAGCAGAGTCTTAACTATGCTATGAGTCACAAACCCTAGTACAGCTATCCTAGTATGATGTCATGTCCATGTGCATGTGATCTAAAAGAACAATAACACTTTGACAGTGTGTGAGTCAGTGCTACAACAATATTCTGCTAATTATCCATGACTAATGTAAGCTGACAGCGTAGTCATAACCACTGAGTCAGTCCACTTCAGAGGCAGTCTGTGACAGTGAGCCTCTGAGATGGTAAGTGCTGACTTGTTCTTCAGCTTTGTTTTGTGGGGTTTAGAAACCTTGAATCTTGAATTCCAGACCTTTTGCATGCTGTCCTTCTCAGATTGGGACAGTGAAATAGTGATGGGGAAGTGGGCAGGTGATTGGCAGTGTTGCCCTCAAAAGTGTGCATGTAAACTATATGTCCATACAGCAGGACTGCCATCAGGACAAAGGGGGCAAGTGGTTGGAATGTTTGAACAAGGGGAGCTCTCAGAAGAAGTGGATGCAGTTGCATAGTTGAAATTAATCAGATTTATGCACTTGGATTTCCTGCAATCCACTGAGACACTTCCAGAAGCTCCATGCACCTTCTGCAGGTAGAGCTGGCACATTGGAGCAGGATGAAGACATAAGCCACACCATTCTTCTGAGCTATTGAGCAGGGTATTGTGCTGAATGTGGGCACCCATGTGTTTGAGGATCCATTGCCCATTCTTCTAGTTTAGGGTTATGGATGACCTGCATCTTGGGCAGTCACTGCATTCACTGCTTGTGTCTGTGAAATCAGTTGGCCTTTCATCATACACAAAGCAGGCCATCCCTAAAAGAAGTTATTATTTTGTAAGAGTGGAGAGACTTGGTTCCAACATACCTTCAAACTGGTAAGGAAAGAACTCTGTGCACTTCACAGCAGGTAACACTCAGTAGTCCTGTGGCTGGAGATCTTGAAAGAGACTACAAGACAGAGTGACTAGAAAGCTGCCTTTGTCACAGATGCATATATCTTTTTCTGTTTCCTGTGTTGGAGTCCTTATCATTAGATATGATAAGATGGTTAGTCACATGATGCCAACATGTGCAATTGTATTTGTCATAAAGGCATGTGATCCTGAGAAGGACCTGCCTTATTCATTATTAGACATGTGTACATTATGATTGGTTAGAAGGTTATGGAATGTCAAAGAACAATAGGGTAATGTAGATTACATGCTGTATTAGGTTTCAGTCAGCATTGTTCTATTATTAGGGCAACACATCAGCACAAGTAAGCACTTATGACACAGTGATCAGTAATCACAATAGAAGTGCTAAATATAGATACACAACATGTCAGCTTGCAGTCATTCGTACTTACTCAGTAGATTAGTAAGTGACTCATCCCTAGTAGTATATAAGATACCCTGTAGCATCCTGAGTAGAGCCAACTTGTCCTCTTGGTTCTCACTCAGACTTACCTTTTGTGTGACACTGCTGTTATTACCTTGCATAAAGGTATCATGTTCAGCACGCTCCACATAGGTTAGTTTCAGTGATATGACCACTCCCACCCTGGCCGGTGTAATCCCTTATATTATGGATTTTGCACACTTTCCACTTAGCTGACCCACTCTGTGCTCCCCACACTCTGCAGGGCCTTGCCGACCTTGCGTGCTCTTGTGCTTTCCCATGCTCTCTGCACACACCTCATGCTGTATTCTGCGCTCGCCCCACACACTGCCACACCTTCAGTACATGTGCTGCCACACTTCCTTGACATCAGTGCTTTCCTGCACCTTTCACTCATGCTTCGGACCGCGTTCCCGCGCTTCGGACCGCTTTCCCACGCCTTGCCCGGTGTCCCCCTGGCCCCCCCTGGCCACATCATACCATCCCTACCACATTCCCTGTCTGTACCCTTGTTCCTAGACTGCCTAGCTATGCTTTTAGTATATAATGCATGTAACTACACTTTAGACCATAGAGAATTTAGTTCCCCTTTCCCCCTTGCGTTTCCAATCTCTCAGAGCTCTGTGTAGCTCACCCCTTGCATTCCCAACAGTGCTGCACCTGTGTGCAGCCTTAGCAAATCGAACCTGATGTGTTCCCGACCCCAGCAGCCGCTCTTGTAAAGTCTGGTATTCTGCAGAAGCCTGTACAGACCCGAGTGTCCCTGCTTCCTTAGAGCTCCATGGAGCTCATTCCCCATGTTCCCGACAGTGCCACATGTGTGTGCAGCCTTAGTAAAGTGAACCCGACGCGGCACCCGCATCAGCAGTCGTGCCTACAAAGTATAGTGTCCTGCAGAGGCCTGTGCAGACCTGATTGACCAGCTTCACACCCCACAAACTTGCAATACTTAAGCTGGTATTTCAGTGCTTAGCACCAGCTTAGGGTATCATCAGTGCATGATTTATCTCCATGTCAGGCTTGAGTTGTCCTTGACAAGCCCGTTTCAATTTCAGCTTGCTTGACATAGCTGATAGTCATCTGCTACAGCCTTCAAAAGGAAAAGTTGGCTTCCCAGGTCTTAGAACTGAGATTGCAGGATTCAGCAAGTGAATGTAGCAACTGTCAACATTCTCACAAGTTGCCTCCATGCACATTGACTAGCACCAGTTGTGCATGTGCATTGGGTCATCTTTGATAGTTGCAGGAACAAGGCACAGGATCTGGCAGTCTACCTTTGCTGTTGGGTCAGCAAGGAGGTAGACTGCTAGCTCATTGAGGGTGGAATGTGAAGTGAAGCAAAGTCGATTAACCTGGGCCATGGCCAGGACCACAAGACTATTGCACCGGACCAGGATGGTGACTGGATTTCCAACACAGAGAGTGGGCCCCAAAGATGAGTCATCAAAGGAGGACATTGAACTTGACCAGGAGTCAGGATCAGCTGGGGATGTTATGACCTTGTGGGGTCAAACAATGCACGACATGTGCCGGTGGGTTTCTGTGGTGCAAGGTAAGTGAGTTAGTACATCACTCGAAGTGAGAGGAGGTCGTGAGACCAAGTTAGATAGAGGTGAGAGGATTTCAGTGGAGCGGATAGGGTTCACAAGTAGTAAACGAAGAACAAGCTGGGGACTATGGGACACATTGTCCAGTCCTTATATATGTACTAGTAGTACAGCATGAGTCACATAGTATGGGGGCAGTGTACTAGGGATGAGTCAAGGGATCAGAGCGCAGCCTTAAGGTCCCCCAGTGAGGGGGATAGGAGTAATCAGCGGACAGCCTTAAGGGCCTAGTATGAGAAACAAACAGAAGGCAATGGAAGTCGGGGCGGGTGGATGGGTAAGTGGGGTAAGCAAGTGGGGAAGGAGAGAGAAAGAAAAATATGCGTCCATATCTTAGTCGTGGTGATAATCATGACAGGGGAAGTGGCTGAACCAAAGAATGGGATGTTTTGGACATGCTTCAACCAATCTGTCAATGATCAAGTTATGTGAAAGGCCATTCAATAGCAGAGTGCCTTGGCCTTTGATGTCTTCAGGCCTTGCATGATAATGGATGAGTCGACATTGTTTCTTGGCATTTCATCTGCAATCACATCCTCCACATCCCCTTTGTGTGTATGAGAGAGGGGCATACATGATGTATTGAGCCCAGGTTCCTCAGGATTGAAGTCATTGGGACTGTCACAAGGGTTGTCATCCTTGCCTTGGTCCTCACCCTCATATTCTTGATTGTGTTGGTTTACTAGCAGTGTACCCAGTGGAGAAAGCATATTGATATTTGGAGTACCCTCTGCCAGGAGTTGCTTGAAGATGTCCCCAGCACCAGGGATATGAGTGACTGCATGCTGCCACCCCAAGAGCCAACAGGAGTGAAGATTCACCCTTGCAACAGAGGCATCACTGCACCAGTCCTTTGGGTTCATGTGATAAAACTTAGAGGACATTTCCCTGTCTTGGTTGTCTTTGCTTATATGAGGCAAAGTCAGGTGACATGGGCCAAGGTCCCACTCTGGGTGCTCAGCAAGAATGAGAGCAACTTCTGTCAGACCAGATGCTCAACTCCCAAGCTGTAGAATATCAACATTCAAATCTGTACCAACAGTAGTTCATATCAGACCAAAGAATGTTTCCAGCCAATCAGTCCCCAGAAGAATCAGGTAGAAGTTGCCATGTGGGTTGTTGACTTTAGCCTTAGCCATGCAGTAGAAGACATTTTTGATCATAATCATAATATCAACATAGGATTGTTGCTATGAATCATGTGCGAGCAGAGCAGTCCCTGTAGAGGAAAAAGGCCATATGTGCCACTGCACTCAAGTGAATTAGTTGCTCATCAAGATCAAGGTCGACACAGACATAAGGTAACATGAGGTGATGCCCAAACTCTCCAAATACATTGAGAGCCTCTTGTGCACAAGCAAATGAAGGGCTGGAGTCATCAGGTGGGGGAGGGAGTGACCAGATTTCTTTTAAGAGAGAGAATGCAAGGATGACATCTTGCTTGTCATTTGGATTGAGAAGAGACCAGAGTCAATGTGAGGGGACACCATAGGATTCAAGGTGCATTCAAAGTATTGTGGGAGTGACACAGAATCCTTGTATTATCACACCTTTGTGGCAAATGAGGAGGTTCCTCAGACACTTGAGTATGTGTTTGAGATCTTTGTCTGCAGTAATATCATCTGGACTGACCAGATGATTCATGAGCTTCAGTGAGGAGAGCTGCATGTAGATCAGTGAGCTTGTAGACAACTAGGAACTCATTGTCAGTATCACAAGAGTGTCACTGTGTTTCACTTCTCCATCAGACACAATACACACGGTGCAATAAGGATAATCCTCCCCCATGGTCACATTGTTAGCAGCATTGAGAACTGTTTGTATGACACATGCATGGTGCATGCCTGTCTCTCTCTTGCAGGTACCTGCAAACATAATTGGCCAGACTCAATATTCATGGGGGATCTCAGAAAGTGCTCCAATTCCTCCAATGGTGGCCTTGCTTGCAAGGTGGATCTTCTTCTTGTCAATTGTGTCACAGAGTATGTCAAGCTCTCTTTCAGAGGTGAACTCAAGAGGAATTTGATGACTGTGTTCATGACATATTCCTAGAAACATGTTGGTTGAGTTGTCCCAGCAAATGTGTTGTTCAATAGCAAACTCATTGAACATTAAGACATCCACTGTTATGGTTAGACAGACCGCTCGGCTCAGCTTGAGCTATGGTACTGTGACAAAAGTTGTTCTGCTGGATTCAGATCAACTGGCTCTGCAACTTGTGTGTGACTTCGGATGGGTGCGGATAACCAGGACAATGATAAGGTTTGTAAGACCCTATGATGCTAGCGTGGGACTCAATACCCTTGCAGACTCGGTGATAACAGAGCAAAGTCTGTGAGAGGAGAGACTGGGAAGTTGTCTGGACTTATGCAGTTCCTAGCCTAGAAGGCATTGTAGAGTGTCTGATTGATTCAAGAACTCAGACCTATGGTCTAAGTTTGCTAGTGGTACAGTTTATATACTAAGTACATGAGTCACTATTACTGAGTCATAATACTAGTATGAGTCATGTATGACACTATGACTCCACTAATACTACTAGTCTCTGTAATTGTATGAGTCACTATGACTCGTTGTATGGAATGTGGTCGAATAGTCCGGAACTAATGATGTCATAATCACATGATAGTCCCAACTCATGTGATACACCAACACTGCTTAATCAGAACATAACATCCACCAGGTCTTGTGTGAGAGTGGTGAAAGCCCAAGTCCATGTTGTCTGAGGAGTTGTCACTGTTGTCAATTCCTGCTAGTCCAGAGTGACACAGTAATATTCTGTTCGATCTCAACAAGAGTTGGGATAGCTAGGGACACTGTAAGGGGTTGAAGCACTGTATTGCAACAGATGGTGGTGATGCTTGGCAAGGACAAGGAGCAATGGGCAAACTCTGTGATACATGCTCTGCCCAATCTCAGCATGACAATTGAACACATGAGGTCTTCATTTGAATATACCTTTGGCTGGTAGAGCTTCTCTGCTGCATGTTCATACTGATGGATCAATGTCTTGATTCCTGCTTTGTGCTTCAGTCTGGCCTGTACAAGAGATGCCACTTGATCAACTCACCCACTTGCAATTGCCATCATCCACTGTTTGTGGTTGTCAAGGGCAGTTGCCTTGCCCAACAGCTTTCAGCTGGTGTTCAACTTCATTAATTGCAATTGTCAAACCTGTTCTGTCTTGCACCGAGTGACTTCAACAAGGCCCCTGACTCCATGGTAGACCAGCAGCATGTTCTCACAGACCCCATTTTGAATGTGATCCATGATACTGATGTAGAGGGGTATGGAGGTGAGTGTTTGGCAGTCATTGCAAACACTTCCTTTGCTGACAGGCAATTTGTGACATGTCTTCAATTGTATGTAGAATCTGTCTCTGGTCAAATGGTAGTCCCAAGGCATGTCATATTCACTGTGTATACTGAAGGGATATGCAATATGGTGATTTTTTCTGTGAGGAAACTCCACAGGGATGCCTTCCCAAAAAGCACCATGCAAGGCTTCATGATGACTGTGGTGACTGCCCTCTGCCCTGACTCTCTGTCTATCACTTTCCAGGCCTCTTGACATGTACTGTGGAATCAACTCTGTGCTGTCAGCATGAGTGCCATTGGTATTTCTGGAGCTGGTATTAGAGTGTGTAGTGGCACCTCAAATGGTGCAAGCATGGCTGCAGGCTTCAGAGACCAAGGTGGAGCCATGGTCAAGCACAATCCACTGGTGAGTCAACTGTCCCACTTGTGGCAGCACACACCTTGGCACACACAGGCTCAAGTGAAATCTCATGGTCACTAACTTCTTGGGTGCATCCGCAAGCAGAGGTTCTGCAGGTTCCTGCAGGGGTGGATTGGGCACTACAGTGTGCACTATGGGGTGCAAAATGTGGCACATACCTAGCATATGGTGAGCTTCCC
Source organism: Lactarius tabidus (assembly GCA_963281015.1). Taxonomy (NCBI): domain Eukaryota; kingdom Fungi; phylum Basidiomycota; class Agaricomycetes; order Russulales; family Russulaceae; genus Lactarius; species Lactarius tabidus. The sequence goes on along the minus strand of OY725475.1, from coordinate 2,264,913 downwards.
TTTCAAATCACCTCACATATCATGGATGTACTGATCATCTATCTCACACAACTCCCTCAAACTTTGGCTCAATCATAGCACCCTTAAGACCTCACTGCAAGATGAAGTACTTGAAGAATTGGACAAAACCATCCAGGCCATGTTTGCTGCAATTCAACATCTCCTTCACATTCATCCACATCTCCAACTCACCCCATCCAAATGCAGTCTTCAGCATCAGGTTCAAGACCATCCAATCATCCTCAAAGTCCACCTCTGGGTCTTGCTCCAAGCTGGAAACCCAAGAGCAAGGATCAACTGGGAAAACACTGAGCCAATGTGCTGGGGTTGCAAGAGGTATGTTGTCTGGAATGTGAGTGATGGCAGCTTCAAGTTTGTTTAGCAGCTCAATCCCCTTTGGACAGGGGTTCTTTCCTCCAGCCTCTGGTAGTGGCACCTTGGACAACACTCCCATCTCCACTCACCCATCTGCCAGCATTTCCTTGTGCCCCTTCTTTACTTTCTTGTGTCCCTGGTGTGTCTAACTCAAGTTCTTGTGTCTCACTCCATCCACTGAAGCTCATTTTGTCGGTGTGGATTAGTGGTGGAGCAACCACAGTTGGTGGGTTCAATGGCACATGGGCCTTGAAGAATGCACATAGGTCACAATCTGGCTGCTATGCTTTGGATGCTCGTTCAGGGGCCCTTTTCAGCTTCTTGGTCCCCTGTCTGCTCTAGCAGCCTTTCAATGTGTGGTGGATGGCCAAGTTCTTTAGCCCACCAAACCCAACCTGGACTGTTTCATTGCAGTTAGGGCAGGCAAGCACACTGGACACATCAAATTTAGTTCCACTTCTAAGTTTCATTAGATTGGCCCAGTGCATTGTTATACCTTATCAAGATCTTACTTTATGTTTTCACCATGTTGCACTTCATTCAGTTCAACCTCTTGATTTGGCTCAAACATTTTAGGGTGTGGCACTTGGTGAGGGCTGATGGTGTGGAAGCAAATAATAGTATTCAAATTTCTAACTAAGCTTGACCATATTCCAACTTGCTGAGGATCATTCAAAGAGGTCACCTGTGTATCACTTCCTAATTAGGAAGGTCAGATTTTTTTGTCTGACCTCCAGCCCAACCCCCCCCCCCCCCCCCCTACCCACAGTTTGGGATTCTGGTCCCACCACCCCCTTGTGTACTTCTATTTTCCTCTCAGCTTTGTTCTGTAAATCTCAAGTTAAATCCAAGATTGGTACAATTATGTAATCAGGCACACAACCCAACCCTAGGGTTCAAGGTTTAGGTTAGGGTTGACTGTTCCTGGTGTCCCCTGCCTTAGCGTGAACGAGGCACCAGTAAACCCCCTTGCCCTGGCGCGGGTGAGTCGATCGATGACCCCATCCCCTTGCTTAACCCGGCACGCGCTAATGTGTCCTAGCGATCGTAGAGCGTGTGAGCTTTCGCGCCCATGCGGTCGCTTGGCTCTGGCTGCAGTAGTTAACTTCGTTATGCGGTACAAGCCAGCTTCCCCAGATTGTTACATGAAGTGAGATTCTCGTTCCAGCCTCTACTGAGTATGAAACTAGGTGCGCCTCGACGTGGCTCTAACTAGCAAGCCCATAAATATGATCACAATGGGAACTGCAAGGCCGATGCTGACGATGGTCGTTCCCCAATTTGGTAAATAGCGTGCCAGCAGTAAGCTGACACCAATTAAAAAGAGGGAGAAGAATGGGTGAAGAACAAACATATCACAGAGAAATGGGAGAGCCCACTCGGCTGCGCGTTTGTTAGCAGTCGTCACAACGAGTGGTCTGTAGTAGGTGGGTTTGGTTCCAAGTGGAGGTGGACCCCCCATCTCTTCTGAGGAACCATCCCGAATTACACCTTTGCCGCTGCTTGGAGGTACTCAGCCACTCCACAACTCGGTAGAAGAAAAGTCGTAGAGACTTACTTCACAGTCACCTGGCTTGGTGGTAACACCTCCTGGGAAGGTGGGTCCGAGAGGACAGAGCCGTTAATGTCCTCGTTCTTTGGTATCTTGTCGAACTAAAGTGAATGTGTAGGCTGGCACCACGGAGGAGTTATTACTGATTGACCCCGACTGGCCTTGGGTCTTACTCGGAATGCTGAGGATGCTGGAAGATGACCTTGGGAGAAGTTTGCGCAAACTGTGCGGGTGAGATGCGGAGACAAGGAATGTTGCATCGGAATTTGAAAACATATCCAAACAACGAGCATTGCCATTGTAAACATGAGCAAACAGTACTTATACTTGGATGGTATCACCGTCACCGTCACCGTGTGGAAACAGCTGTACAGTACATTTCTGATATGTAAAAAAGTAGGGCTAATGTTGACAGTAAACGACGAGTTATTGTGCGATTGGGACTTTTTCGAGAACAGTTGTCTCGACGTTGTAATTGTCCGGTTGAAGATTCTCGGCAAGATTCTCGGTAACAATGGTTCCTGCAGCAGTAGATGAATCATGCATGTCTCCCTCCATTGCCACATCGTCCTCGGTCTCCATCTCCATCTTCGCTTGCCTGTTTTAAGCGCATCAGGTGCAAGTTCCATCCACCTTAAAGAAAGCTGGCACCTGAACGACTCTCGACAACCCTGACGCATCTTCGCAGAGCTAAACTTCTGTCTCCTCGACGTCGTCAGAAGCGATTGGTCCAGTTCTGTATAACATAACCCTTAGCAAGTATAAATTCGTGCAAGCTCCCTTGCTCTTACCATCACTCTCGCCCAGTAATAAGAGTTGGTCGAGCTCAACCCATTGCCTTGGCGATCACATAGTGAACCTCATTATCCTCGGACCAACAGCTGACTTACCATGACTTGGATGAATCATAGAAGCGTACAAGATGATGTCCCATTGGCGACTTTGACTTTGTTGGGCGCGACTTGAGCACTTTTGGGGGTACCGTCGGGTCGTCGGGCTCAAAAATGACAGCAGCCCACCACGGAAAGTTCTCTGGAATCAAGGAAAACATGTAGCAGCCCAATGTTATGATCAGGATAGAACATACTGGCTTTCGCCCAGACTGCAACTCGTCAGATATCGGAATTCGATGGACATGAGAGGCAACGGTCTCACCGAGGGTTCCGCCGTCCAGCATCTTTGCATCCTCTAGTATGACTTCCCCAGGCAGCACTGCGCCTGTCTTTATCTCACTCATCGCTTTTTTTATATGCACCTTCCCGTCCCCGTCTTCGCTCAGCTCGCTGAGTGAACTGAGATCTGAGCCATCTAGCTCAGAATTTGCGTTAAACACGGTTGCAGAAAGCCGCGAGCGGGCCTGCTTCTTCCGCATCGCTTTCTCGCGACGCGTCACTGGGGAATCGAGCTCTTGTATGACAATTTTACCGTCAGGATCCTGTGAAAGAGTCATGTTCGGTTCAAGCTTGAGTCTCAACCGCGCCTCTGCGAGTGTCAGAGGGAGGCTTGGCTGATCACTCTCTGGAGCTAGCATCAATCCTGGAGGCTCTAGAGGCTCTGTATGTTGCTGTACATCGGGTTGCTCTTCAGATGTGACTCCTCCGTATTTGGGGCTTTGGTGGTCTATCGGAGTAAGAATTCAACCTTTTGAGTGTTCGTACAAAGTCTCGGCTCACCTTGTTCCCTTGGGGAAGACTGGTCACGGATCGCAGACCGCTGATCATCAAATGACACGGCCTCATCGTCTGGCGAGCCTAGCTTATCCCGGCTATGTGCAGGAACTGGCGACAAAGATACCACGCCTTGCCCAGGAATAACTCCAGGTCCTGACAGAAATCTACTACTGTCAGGAGAAAAGGCAGAAAACTCTTCGGCTTTGAGTGACCAAACCTCTGTCCCGTCATGAACATTTGGGCTGTCCTCATCATGCGAAACGCCAATTGTTCGGTGGTCTTCGGGTGTTCCTGACGCAGCACTTAGACCTGCAGCATGCGGGAAGACACCCATCGACTGGTTTGGTGGAACGGCGCCAGTTTCTAGCACCGAGGCCTCGACTGAGTCTGATTTCGACGCTACAGTCTGTCAGCGTCTGGTGCCATCCTCGCGAAGAAGGGATTTGCGACATGGGTCACGTACCCTTGGCTCTCTTCTTTGGCAACTGCTGGGGTAGCTGAACAATGGGTGACCGCCCACCTCGGCGCACAGCCGGATCCAAGATCCACCCTTTGTCGAACAGCGCGAATGATGCCTTGGGGTTGATATCTGTCAAAACCTTCGCGTCTGGGCTAGGATGCGATGGTGCAGGCTTGGTGCGCTTGCGTTTCCCTAAGACTTGTTCTGCATCCGATGCATTCTCCATATCAAAGTTTGCGAGGATAACTTCTGTTGCCGTTGTCGGTGCTGTACCAGGGTTCGATATTTCCTCTGTCATGCGGCGGTCGCTAGTTGAGGGATCAACCGGCCCCAAGTTTTCGGCATCATGCCTTGCTGCTGCGGCTGCGCGCAATTCTGCGCGCCTTTTCACAAGCTCTGCTCTCCGCTCGCGCTTGGTTTTGCGAGAAGGGGGTGTAGGTGGTGTTGGAGTCAAGGGTGGAGGTTTGGTTTCCGGGAGCTCATAGGAAAGTAGGGATTGAAGCGGGTTGGACTTAAGGATAATACTGAGGTCGTTGGCTATGTCCAAAGAAGTCAGCAGATCAACTACGCCTAGAGGGGGCTCAAGGTCGCCAATGGGTGAGGTGTTTCGTTGTAAGAGAAATCTAGAACATTCGTGATGAACGTCAAATTCCACTGGTGCGAGGCTTTTCAAGTTATCAAGTTCCTCCAGCAGCGTCGCCGAATTTGATTTGATACGTTGCGCCGCCTTATAGTATGGAGTTCCAGGCTTGTTATACCGCATAGCATTTTCAATGACAAGGGTTACATCCGCCTAAAAAGAATTGGTTGCTATAAAGAAGTGAGACGTTACAAGACACACCCTGAAAGCACCGATATCCCAGTACTCGTGTCGGTCAAGCTTCTCATCAATGGCTCCCCACCACATAGGTTGTTGGATAATATCGAAGTAATCGGGAACCTGCAACTTTGATATGGGATTCTTGAAAAAACCCTGACGATCGAACCTAGAGTATAATCATTTATCAATGGCGATGGGTAGGTGGGATATGCACGGACGCAACAATGTTCTCGAATGCCATGCGAAGGCCTGCCTCGTGTGCGAAGATTATCTCGCTGAGAACCTCCTGGACGATCTGAGACTGCCTCAGCTTACGGCTCTCACGCTTACGGCTGAGGTCCGCGAGGTTCCGGACATCGACCAGGTCTTTGCGTAGGCATTTCGTCAGCTGTCACATACATGAGACCATGCGACTGCGATTCCAGACTGTCGCACGCACATCTAACTTCGCCACTTTCTCCTCGTCTGTTTGCACACGGCCGCCTGCCGATGCGGTCCAAGGCTCCAGATGGAGCCTCCTCAAAAGAGGTGCACCCCTACGCGCCTCGCGCTTCAAGCTCCAGTATCGACATACCAATTCAACGAACTCGCCACGTTTACGGATAACTATCTTGTTGATGTACTGGAGAATGCGAGACAGGATGAGCGAAGGCACGACAGGAGGGCCAGGTTTGTAGGTCTTGGCATATGCGCGCGCTGACTTGCTCGATTTCGCCTCATAGTGCTCCGATGCAGCCTCGGCTTTCAGTGCTTCTGCGCGCGCTTCGAGTCTTTCACGCTTGCAAAAATACTCAGCAGACATATACGAAAAGTAATGTTGCAACGAACAGGCATGTGTTTCTCGCAAAAGCACTGCAGAGGAGGTGGTTCTAAGCCGGATGAAGCCTTCATTGGCATCAGGAACTTCAGTTTGCGCGCACAAGTAACATGATAGGCCAAAAAACAGGAGTTCTTGCTGCATTGAATACATGCACCTTCTCGGATATCACAAACTGAGCATTTCTAGAAATTCGTCCATAAGAACCAAGAAATAAGAGCGTAAGAGTTCACACATACCAATTTCCAACGTTGTTTCGATATGCGTTCAACCCCAGTAATTGGCTCCATGAATACCTCATTCGCAACTCGGGTCTCCGGGATCCAGATCGCGCATAATAAATGAACCCACTCTCCATGTACGGTCTGTTTAAATGCGCCGCCTTCGTTTGGACACAGAAAACAAGTCTAACATAAAGTCGTCAAGCATTCCAGCGCCCGACGAATGGGGACGTACCACCGCATTCTCCGGCGACACCGTACACTTTCGGCATAACCACTGCCCCTCTGGGATGTAAGGGACGCCATAACAATCTGGAACAGTCAACACCCGACTTGCAATTATCGCTTTCAAACGGCGTGAACAAACCTTGGTGAACAGCCAGGTTGCACCCATCGCAGAACACGATTGCATTCGTGTTCTCTCCCTCTGAGTCGTCGCATATTGCGCATGTGGAATCTTCCGAAGGTAGAGCTAGGTCGGGTTTTGGGATGTTTTTCGTCTGCGTACAGAACAGGTTAGGGTCAAGAGGAAGGAATGACATCGCTCACCAAGTCAAACCACTCCTTCTCCAACCTGTCCATCACAATCTCGAATGCCTCATATGATATCTTATCCAGTTGTTCCTTCTTTCTGTCTGCATTCAGAGCATCAAGCCATTCTTGATCTGTGAGGCTATCAGGCACACTACATGGCCCGACTGAATGGACGCGCACCTTGCTCGTCCATGTCATACTCAACCTGAACAGCGAGTTCACTCTCGAGTGGTTCTGTCCCACGATGTCAGCGTTAAAACGCGCCTCTATTTAGATAGCGTACCAATGTACCGAATATAGTGCTGCGGCCTTTCAAAGAGCGAGAAATCATTGTCTATATCACATTAAGCACCCGAGCAAGAGAATAGCACATTCGCGTACACCCATAAGAACGCTGCTGATTGTCGTGTACCCCAGACCGAGCTGTAGGGTTCTCTCCAGTAACCTTAACGAATGAGACTTTGGGGAGGGACACTGGACTAGGAGATGCCACACCACGAGCCATTGAAAGAGAGACGCGACAGTCGTGACGCGTGACGCATGACATGCATGACACGTAAGTTGATTCTCAGTCGATACGGAGCTAACATATGCGTATTACGTAATACTAGCTTCTCCAATACTGGGCGATATCGTGGAACCGATCTACCACCTTTGTGAAATAAGATGTCTCGTTCAAGAGATTCTCGAAATGCTTGATGGCTTCTTCCTCCGTTAGATCCAGCATAAACTTCTCCTGCAACAGCTCGTGCACATTGCGACCCTTGATGTCGGGTATGTTGGCGTCGACCATGAGCGTAACGAGGTTGAGAATGAGATTTGCACTCTGCCGTAGGATGCTGAACGCCGTGAAACAGAAGTTCGTGAAGCGGGCGTAATGCTGCGAGTGCACGCCTCCCATGCCATCTACCATTTCTTTGCAAACCTTGACCGCAGGCGGATACAGTTTCGGATCATGCCCAAGGATGTAGCCAAAATCAACGTGAAAGAAATGACCTGATCGGGACCTTCAGCCTCCTTTCAATCCATGTTGGCACACAAAGGCCTTACCATCTGGCGCAACCAGGAGATTGTCAAGATGGCGATCCCCAACACCCAGTATATATGTGACGACACAATACCCCGCTGAAACGCGCATGAAATGAAGGGTAGAGCCGATGAATCGACACACTTACCACAGCTACGGACGAATGTGTCAACGACGATTGGGTCAACTCCATATGTCCCAACACTACCCTCGTCAGGGTGATGCGCCCGCATATAATTCAGGAGCGACCCATTCTCACTCACGATGTTAGCAATTGTCTTGCTTGGGATGAATTGCATCATGCCCTGCTGCGGGCCCGTGGCTAGGACAGGATATGGCGTTAGCTTCACATCAAGATTTTCTTGACGGAGAAGCCGATCCATGAGAGTGAATAGCTGGATGACGAGCTGGTCCTGACGCAAGTCATCCCCATCTTTAAAGATGATGGGGTACTCTGAGCCGTCAGAACAGCTGAAATATAGTAACAGCGGTGACAAATTAGACTTGAATATCGAAGCCTTTTCCGGAATAATGCCTACAACCTCAACATTGCCGTCGAGGGGGAGCGGAAGGGGGGGCATTGAAAGGAGACTATTTCTAGAATCAGCCAGGAATGACCGCAACTTCTCGATTCTCTTGGGTCGTGGCTCCTTCGGATTACTGAACTCCTTCGCACGTTTTGCAAGCGAAGTAACCAGTTCCGCCTGGCGGCCAAGGAGTCTTTTGCGCTCCTCACCATTGTCTGACTGTAGAGCAAAGGCTAAGCCCCAATACGGTAGATGGCGAAAGTAAACTCTGCACCTCTAACAATTGCTTTAGGAAATTGAAGATAACTTTACCATACATCTTCCCCATTAAGCGATCCTCCAGTGCAACCTCGACGGTCAAATACCAGTATAATCTATACTCGAGGACACGATTCTTCACAGCGCGGGTAACCAGAAAGTCTGCCAGGCCACTGTCGTCATACGATACAGCGCTCGCCGTGGACCGCGAGGATCTTGTGTCGCTAGCCGAACTTTCAAACTTGAGGGCTTGCACCAGTTGCAACAGATATAACATAAGTTCCTGTAAATATTAAGCCAAGGTGGACCCCGTTGTGCGAGATATGAAACTCACGTCATCATCTGCTCGGGCTAGTTGTTTGACCGCGAAAGCCCGCACTCGCGAGTCGACTGTACTAGGGCCAAGAAGCTCTAGCGCGTCATCTGTGTCGATCTCTGTCCACATAGGAAGCAATTCTTCCACCGCCTGCTTGACCTCCATTGGGTCTCGCCAAGTCACGGATTTGACAAACTTTGTAAGCCCACGTTTATCACGAGCAAGGTAGAAGCGATATTTCCAGACAAGATCTTTCTCCTCCGATGTGAGGACTCTACTCGGTGCATAGCCCAGGATGACCTAGAATATACAACCACTATTTGAGTGTTTGTCTATCCACAATGAGAACGAAGCGCACGGTGAGCTCGTCTCGCAACTTTGTGTTGGGCTTCAACTCGCGGTCATAGGGGCTGCTTCGGTGACTACGCACAAGGCGACGATGCTTATCTTCGACGGGATTGTCGCGTGGAATGTCTGGGTCTACGACCGCCCACATGTATGGGTCAGTGTGAAAAGATGTGGCAAGTAGAGGGGGCATTGGCGTGTGCGTCACAGGTGGCATGGAAGGCGGTTGAGAGGTCGAAGCCACAGCCTCCTGTGCAGAGACTAATCAGCGAAGGATAGTAATGTGCAGTCACAGCGAGGGACCGCACAAGCTCGCTAAAAATGATGGGGAAATCGAAGCGTGGCAAGTCGATATAAAGATAGAGGTTGTTTGACTTTTCGGTCTCCACCTACTTTGCACTTAGCCGTGCCGATAAAATGAGACAGGAACAAACGCACCGCGTGAATCTCTGACATCCTCCGGAATACCAACTTGTCCAGCCACTCCGACTTTGGCATGTCACCACGTTCATGCTTCTTCACAAGCTGAAATGTGTGCCAAGTGTAAGTTTTGCCCCACAGTTGGTTACGGGTATTTGCACCTTTTCCAACCTTCCCATCTCATCTCTAGCTTCCGATTTACTCGGCGTCGCGGTTTCCAGACCCCCATCGGCTTCCTTGTCAGGCCATAACAACATTCGGTGTTTGCCCCTCCTCAATGTCCTTCCAGCAGCAAGAATCATGAATCAACGTCAAGTATAATAACACAAACCCTTCAGTCACTACGCACCACTTTTTGCTGAACAACCTGAAAGTCGTGCCACCCACTGGCACCGCTGCACGAGGACCGGCTATGTCCCATACGGTAAACGTGATTTGCGAGCTGAGAGGGAGATCACAATAGCGGATTGGTAGTGTAATCCACTCGTTCCATCTAATGAGACAGTCAATAAAATACACCTACGCACACCAAGTAAGTTCTGCACGACACTGACGTATAAGTATTCTTGAATGCCTTATAGGATGTCCGGAATGGAATGGTGAGTGGCTTATTGTCTGCGAGAAGCTGGCACGTAACGTAGAGATCTGAAAGCGTGCTAAAAAAGCTCGTCAGTTGCAGTGGGCGACATAGCAGTGGCTGGACGAACGGAGATTGAACCCCGTGGAAGCGCAGTTCTGGCCTTTCAATAAGCTCGGTGAAAGGTCGAGGGTGACGCACGCCCTCAAGTTGAGATCTGCGATTGTGTCAACACAAGGGAAAGTACCTTGTAAGTCATACCGACATTCGAAAGGTGACAGGGACTTTAAGGTCGCAAGAGCGACCGAAGCTGAAATCCTCCTTGTTTTCCTTGTCCATTCGATGGAGTAGTTTGAAGATGGACAAAAGCGAATGCCGGCGCATCCCAGTGACTTCCTAATTCGGAAGCAATATGTACTATCAAACCTATCAAGATTCCCCGGTTCTCGTCGAGCCTGCTACCCTTCTGTCACGGTGGCCCTTTCTTCACTCGCTGCACAGCTATTCAGCCCCGCGAGTCAAATCATGCTGGTGAGATGCCTCCTGCTCTTTGATCCCTTCTCCAAACCCTCGGCGCGTTCCGCGTGAACAACTTATCGAACGACTGTCTAGCATTATCTTAATGCCTTTCCGTTGACAACCTACACCCCACACCAACACCAACACCAACACTCACACAGATGACCCACCAAACGATAAAGTTTCCGGCTTAGTTGTTTCGAACAGCTTCATCATGCAGTCTTACCCTACGTCTGTATCTCAGTTCCCGGGACAGACCACCAATAAGGGTGCGGGGGCACTCGGCGTCGTTTGCCACATGTCGACACAGATACCGGGATACAATATGCCGTCAAAAGGGTAAAGGAGGGAAACAAGTATTACCAGACTCGTCAGAAACAACTCCATCACCTGTAACGCTGTGAGGCATTCGGGGGCATTCAGGGGCATTCAGAACTGGTCGGACCGGTCGGGGACCAGTCCTCGACCAGTCCGAACGCCTCCAGGTTTACAGATGCATGATGCTCGAGCAGCGCTTACGTTTTCTTCGTGAGATCAGGAGGGCCATTCACCTTCTACGTATACGATCTTGTGCCGGCGATCTTCGCTGTTTCCGAAGGAAGTCCGTGTTCTTCAGAGATGGTGAAGTCATCGAGTGCGTCTTCGTCAACTCATTGCTGCACTCGCATACAAATGCGATGTTTATCATCGGGACCTCAAAACGGAAAACGTCCTCGTGTCAGCGCAAAGCGGAGTCATCAATGTCTTGTCGCCGACTTCAGTCTTGCTATCACCATCAAGATGAGAGTATCATCGTGCGGGACCTCGTGTTTCATGGGCCTAGGTATGTAGTCCTCTGCTTTTTATACCCCTTCCCGTTGGCCCCCTATTCCAGGGTCACTGGTGTCACACCACCACCCCACTCTACCGCCCAAGGAAACGTTTAGGCACTCAGCTGAATTCTCGCCGAGATGGCAGGCAACGTCCGACCCTGGTCGATGGCTACATCAGAGGAGCGCGACTGCAGCGACTACGTTACTCAATTGATCGTACCGTCTTGTTCGCCATGCTACCCGTCTCCTACACCGCCTATCTCCCTGAGATGATCTTTTCCACTGAGCGGGAGCAGCCCTCGCCGCCATCCGTGCAGAGGTGCTCGCGATAGACACATTCTTCCTCTGCGAGGAAGCGGCGGGCTAAGGATAGGAAGGACGTACAGTGAAGTAAATGCTACGCAAGAAGCCGCCCCGCTACCAACACGTCACTCTTCGGAGACATCCTCCAGGTCCGGCAGCTTTGAGGCTTTCAGCTTGAGATCGTTGTCAGCATCGTATTACTTGACCGGCTCGTCGTCATCTGCCCGTTATTCGAGTCCGGCCGAGTCAGGCGAGTGGCCCGCCATGCCTCTTACGCCAGTGGCAGAGGTCGAACTGACAAGACCAGTCGATTGGTGCTGTTCTGTGCGCCGTAGCCGCAGCTCATTGGCATCCTTGCTAATTGATTCTACTGCTTACAAGTTATAGTCATATATTATTAGGGGCAAGTGACGCATATTACTCTAGGGGTCCAGCATGTCAGGTTGATGAAACAAGTGTGAAGAGCTAATCGAATTTTGTGCATCTAAATTCAAATTCTGGCTGACAGTTTGGGTAGATCGACTCAAGTTAAAACCCCCACTGGGCAAGTAATCGAAAAGACATTCCGGGAATCCGGACCAGTGCGCCAACCGTCGTGACAAGGAGATAAGTTTCCCTCTCTGGGACCAATCCGACCATCAAAAAATATTGAGCCACCCCTCGGCCGTGGATTGAGAAAACGACGACGATGCGAACGGTATATTGTAACAGAGGATGTGGCGCATATGTTGTTCGAACGTGTCGGAGAAAAGCACTTGTATTCGTATGTTACGATCGTACATTGGTAAACTTAGCAACGCTTAACTCATCCTCTGACACGCAGTGCAGCAACGTTCAGACATTGGCACCATATACGTCCTTTGGTTCGACGCCACTTCGACCCTTGACAATATTCCCTTGTGCCCATCTAAGACCAATGGAGGTAAAAATCATCACCAACGAAGAAAGGTATCATAACATACTTTTTGATGCGAATAGACTCGATTTGAATGAAACCTGTTGTATCTGTCGGCTCAAACCCTCCCAGCTCGTCCATCGACGATTGTTTCTCATCATAAAGACCCTACATTACCCGTTAGTGCCACGGCAAACAAAACCGTCTTGAAACTCACCTCGTCAGACGAACGGCGCTCAACAACCACATTGCCCTTGTACAATTTTAAATGGACAACTCCGTTCACTGTGCGTTGGCTAGCAGGGATAGCGCTCGTAACAAAATCGCGCTCCGGAGTGAAAAAGTGACCGTTGTACAAGATGCGCCCCAACTCTATGGTGATGAATTGGTCGCGAAGCGCACGGACGTTTCGATCGAGTGTAAGCCCCTCTAGGTCAATGTGAGCAGCGCGCAGGATGGTAGCTCCAGGAGACTCATAACATCCGCGTGACTTGACTCCAATGAAGCGGTTCTCAACAATGTCGATGCGCCCAATACCGTGCTTACGACCTAAAGAGTTTAAGACCAGGAATATGTCGACCGCATCCGTATGCGTCTCCGAGCCTACTGTAACTTTCACCGGAAGACCAGTATTGAACTCGATCGAAATGAATTCGGGGGAAGTAGGTGCATTTTGGAGCGAAGAGGTGAGCTTCCACATATCAGGGGGCGGCGTGGTGTTCGGATCCTCCAGAATTCCCGCTTCGTAAGAGATGTGGAAGAGGTTCTCGTCAGTGGACCATGGCTTAGCGGCGGTTTGCACGACAGGAATCTGCTTCTCTGCGGCGTAGGAGAGTAATGCTTGACGCCCTGCGAATCTGTGATAGAACTCTAGTAATTGGTTGGCGCACAAAGCGTTGAGGGCTGCTGAAAATCGCACAGGAAAAGGTTGTATGCCTACCAGGAATCCGCCACGGAGCAATCACCTTGATGTCGGGCTTGAGACCGTAGAAGGCGAGCTCAAACCGGACTTGATCGTTTCCTTTCCCCGTGCAGCCATGGGATACGAAGCTGGTGAGTGAAAACTGAGGGAAGATACTTCGTGATAGTCAGACGTGCATACTCGCAACCTTCCTTATCTGCGACAGAGATCATTCCACGAGCAATGACAGGACGTGCTAGCGAAGTTCCAAGAAGGTACACGTTCTAGAGAGAAATGGGCTGGTCAAACAAGACCTTAGATCCACGTGGAGGCAAAAAGTTCACCTCGTAGATGGCATTAGCTTGAACGGCTGGATAGATGAGTTCGGTAACAAATTCGCGCTTAAGATCCTAATGGCTTCCCAGTCAGCGTATCCACAACAAAAACTGAACTACCTCGGCAAACCTCGAGAAAGAACCTCTTCGCTCCGACAGCAAGGGCTTTCTTACGAGCAGCCTCGAAGTCCTTTATACAAGATGATCAGCGCTCGTCTTTGATTTGGGTCATCGATTACCTCTTCCTGACCTATGTCTGCCATGAATGCGTAGACTTCGTACCCTTCTTCGATGAGCCAAGCAAGGATGCATGACGTGTCTAGAAACGACTCAGTCGTCACAGGTACCCGTGTATATGAGAGTACAAACCAAGACCGCCAGAGTAAGCCAAAAGAACACGACCTTTCGAGGGCATAGCTCTTAATCTTGCTCTTTCTCTTTGGTTGCTGGTGGGGCGAAGGAGAAAAACCTGAGGGCGGACTTGAATTGGGTAGGAGATAAAAACTTAGATCGTGCGATGATAGATCGGGATGATAAGCCTCGAAGTTTGGAGCAGGACTAACTTAGATAGGAAATGAAGATACAAATCAACACTTGCATTAACACCTACATTAAAACGTTAAATAATGTTAAGACTCTACTCGACCACAGCCATACCCCGTATCGCTATGCCTGTAGAGCGACGACGTTGTTGGCGGAATGGACAAATCAATGTATCACGATTATAGGGTATCAGAGTGAGACCTTCCTTAGAGCAGGCTGCGGCGAGCTCTGAGGAAAGGCCGCCGAAAATACCACTCACGTTCGCCTGCCAAGTGTGCCAAACCTCCGCACTTCTTCACCATGTTGATTGCGGTAGCACGGTCCATACCGCCGCATTGAAAGGGCGATGCCCGATGTTTTCCACGAAGCCTCGTCTGATTGAGTGCGGCACCGTCTGCAAAAACTGATTCAGGGGGTAGCCATGGGCTGCTTGTACCTCCGCGCCGTCGGGCCCTGCCTCAGTACCGTTGTTTTGCTGCTTTAGAGTACAGACGAACGTACTATTCAACCTCCGCAACCGTAAGTTCGCGCGGAACTAGTTCTCTGTCAGAGAATGTACGCGTTTATCGAGGGAGACAGGATTGGGGCGGCGAGAGTAAAGCCACCTTCTTGCTTGACGATGGTAGGACCAGGAGTACGTCCAAGGGCCCAAAGTTGGACGAAGATGTAAGAGCTGTTTGCGTGGACGGCATCCTTGCGTAAATCAGTAGAGACAGTAGTACGTTGGACCTGGGGATTCGTGGGGAAATGTAAAGTGTTTTCCGTCCAGCAGCTTGCGCATCGTTCCAAATACCTGGTACATTCGCGTATCCAGCTGCTTGAGGGCAATACAAATGGTCTCTGAAATTATGTGCGTCCCTGGTACACTGGAACGCTGCACGTAGTATGTCTTGGCAAGTTCACCGTGGATATGCCATCTTTATTCGCACGGAGGCGTGTCAAAGGGGCTATCACGACTCTGAGTCTGTGCCGATGGATGGTCGCCGCGGAGTGGCCGGAAAAGTAGACACAGATAACATGACTGAGTTGGCAATGAGGTTACAGTATGAGAGGAGTCGTGGCGGTGGCAATACGGGGGAAATTGCTGTTTGAACTACATGTAGGAAAGTAGTTAGGGAATTTATAACCTTGCACTGATGAAACCGTTACTCTTGATGTTGTGATCCCGTGTTAGCTAGCCCTGACGGGCTCATGAGCCTGATTGTCACCCGATTGGTAACCGTTGATATATTGATACGTTGACACCTACACATGTTGATGCATAGTTGGTGGTCAGGCCGCCAATCAAGTGACCTAACAAATGGTTTTTTAGAAAAAAAAATTCAAAAATAAATAAATTCAAGTGATCAACCAGGTGATCTCACGCTGTAGACATATATAAAGAACAAGCAGATCGGATCCGACAATGCGTCCTCTCCGAGTTTCCTAAGTTTCCAAGTCCACCATGGTTAAAAAGATCATTTCCACAGACCAGGCCCTACCCCCGTTACCTGTCTATTGTAGGTGCTGTTAGAACCTCGACTGATTCAAGTGGATCTTATCAACCCTATGCAGCCCAAGCTGTAGTCTCGAATAATACCGTCTACGCTTCTGGAAACATTGGCATAAATAGGGAATCAAAGCTGGTGGGAGACGTGAAAGAGCAAACAGTGAGCATGACAGATCTACCGATCCCTGTAAAGGCATACCAACAAAAAGTTGCAGCGTGCAGCACTTCAGAATCTGGGTACAGTGTTACGGGCGTCTGGCTCTGGCCTGGAACATATTGTCAAAGCAAATATCTATTTGAGCAACCTAGCACGGGACTTCGAACCCATGAACGAGGCCTATGCCGAGGTTAAAACATCATGATTGCCTGGAATATGCTCCGTCCGCTGACGAGTATACTGCAGTTTTTCGAAAAAGGAAACTTTCCAGCGAGAACCTGTATTGGGGTTGCTGCTCTTCCTCTCGACGCAGATGTGGAAATTGAGTGTGTAGCCGAGGTTGTAGAGAACTGAAAACTGTGCGGGTTGGATAGGTTGGATCTCGGCCTCACTGGCAATCATCGCAAGGCCGATTTTCAGAAGTCACCGTAGCGTTGCTAGATAGTTGACTCGGAAACGATATGAGAATTGGTGACATGTTAAGCATCCCAGGCACGTGACGTGACGTGGATTGGCCCGCTCGTGGTCCACATTGTCCGTTTGCGGCGGTTTCAGCCTGGTTGCGTCGAGGCACTGAGGAGACCCAGATTTCGGTGCATTGAGGCCAACACCCAAATATTCAATAGCTGATCTATTCCACCCCTACAAGTTCCGATAAACAAGCTTGAGTCAGTGAGCCCTTTCTACCGCTCGACCCCTTGGACCCCTTGGCTTTTGTGCTCAAGCATGCTTCGTTTGACAGCACGCTTCTCATCCTGCTTGGCGTTGATACTCTTGACGATGGAATCCAATACTTCAATTCCTCGGCGTAGGCCTTCTCATGTGCGCGAGAACTACGCCGTTGGGCCTGACCGTCCATTCCTAATAAAGAGAAACCGTGGCAAATCTCGCGAGCAAACCCGCCTCTTGTCCGATGACGATAACACCCCCATGGCAAGAGGCGACAACCGTCGTAGAAAGAAGAAAATATTCTCCTCATCTCCTAATATCCCCTCAACTTCTGGCCATCATCCGGGACCATCTACCGACGCAAGTCACGCAATTGTGGAGCGCACGCACAAGTCCCACAAGTACAAGCACGACGTTTCGCGCCCATTTCCAGACCCGACCTCCCTGGCACGCACAGCATCTCGTGAGGGCAGGCGGCCTTCCACTAAAGCATCAAGTGTCGCCGCAGCATCAGATGATGACGCAGGGCTGCAAGCGAACCAAAGTGGTCCCATTGCTACCATGGAGTTCAGTCGGATGAAAAGAGAGTTAGAGACGCTCAAAAAGGTCTGCCTGTTTCTCTTCCAGTCTCAGTTGTGGCCTACTCACTGCACCTATCCAGCAAGCAACAGCCCAAAAGAGAACGATCGAAAAGCAAGCAAATGTGGGTTGCCGTGTCTTACCTTTCATTTTCTTTCTGATGTTGGTGTCAGACTATTATGTCTTTGGAGAAAGACCTGCGTTCAATGCACCAGGTTCGTCACATTCACAGTAACACCACAAAACAATTTCTAATCAGCTCTTGGTCAAGACCCAAAAGGAGCAATTATCTCAGATGGATACGTTGAAAACGAAATCTAAACTGTCTGACGAGGTATAGCATTTCACTTCGCGACATCAAAGAGGGTAACACTTGTCTAGCTCGCGTCCAACATCGAGGGGTCTTTGCAATGCCAGATCTGCATAGACACGCTTACCAAACCTTTTGCGTGAGCGGGTTAAAAAGTCTATTGATATTCGTACTAAAGTTCTTTCAGTCTTTACCCTTGTGGCCATGTTCTTTGCCAAGGGTGTCTTCAAGATTGGTTCCGCAATGCTCCTGTGCCTCAAGACGAAATGGAGATGGATGAACCTTTACCCCTCATTTTTCGCAAGAAGACATGTCCGTTCTGTCGCACTGTGATCCGGTCCCGCCCACTTCCTCTCTTTGTCCTCAAGAATCTTCTTTCGATTCTTGCCACAGCCCGACCAAAGAACGCGACCGACTTATCACGACCATCACCGCCACCAGACCTAGAGGATCCATGGGCAGAAATCTTTCCCCAATTACAAAGCGATAGCGAGTCCGGTGCTGAAGAAGACGAGGAATACTCTGACAGCTGGCCCCTTGACGTCATGTATGATGACGACGAGGAAGACGAAGAGGACGAAGATGCATTTCTGGGATACGATAACACCTCCGACGACGAGTACGAAGGTGAATGGGTCATGCCTGGCTGGGAGCCACCTGCCCATCGTGCAGCCACTCCGCTCGACCCAGAGCCTGCAACCGACATACTCTTGCGTCGCGGCGCGACGTACGGCATGATCGAGATGTACGATGTGCAATATTCGCATGAAGAGGGGCTCTCAGCGCTCGTCGATGATCTATGCCTCTATCTTGGTTGGAACATTGAGATCGGGGAGGATGACGAAGACGGCGAGCGATTCGTAGAATGGTGCCTTGGTGATATGGAAACTCACCGCGACCGGTGGTACATTTCGGCACATGGGCGGCATAGGCTCGTACGGAGAGATGTATTGGAGGAGTATAACTCGACCGACACTGAGAATTGGATTGGGACTGACGACGACGTGGACGCGGGTGATGAATAAATAGAACAGTAAACGAGGCAATCTTATCCACCTGCGTATTCCAATTGATCGTAGGATTTGTTTGTTTCGCGCCGCCGAACTAAGGATGCTCTACTGTCCCTTCAGGTTTACCCAAAAAAAGTTACCAAGTGTGGAATACAAAAGCCAGAGATAGAGCGGGTCGTCTCGGTCTACAATATTGTCGACATTAGCCCAGTGATGGAGGGCCTCCCGGCGTCTCAGAAGGTCAAGCTCAAGAAGTCATTATTGAAATATGATGTATTGATGTAGAACGTGCTTGTAAAGGTGTTGCAAGACAGGACCAATAACAGTGCTTTGCGACATAAAAATGCTACAATAATATATATGGGCGAGAGTAATAAGACCTAAGGCGTCTGAGACGCTGCGAATTAGTTGAGTGGCATCGGCTCTTCCTTCCCTTTTTCCTCGATTTTCTCCTCTTCCTTCTCTTGCTCATAGTTGCGCAAGCGCATTTCAACAAGGAACTCGGTGTCACGGATTGACTGTGACCACCGTGAGAGCGCTTTTGAGCCCGTCACACCAAGGCGGATTAGGCCGGCGGCGGCAAATATACCAGGGTATACATGCATGACTGCGTCCGACTAATCAGGACCACAAGATTAGCGACAGAGCATTAAAGAGCTTACAAATGAAGCGTTGGTCAATCCGTACTGGGATGAAATGCCGCAAGAGGACGACGACGACAGGGGGGAGAGCCAGCATGCCACTCAAGCCAATGAGGAGTGGTGCAATGAACTCAACAGTCGCGCTGAGGGGTTCGGGATTTGTCCACCCGTGGGCCTTGATCTGCCAAAGGAACTACCATTAACCACGTAACAAGATATCAACATTCAGAACTCACATGGTTGAAACCAGCCGTGATACGGTTCAAAGGGCGCAAGCGGTGTGCATGAAGAATAATTTTGGCATAGATGATCCCGAGTACCCACATGTCCGCTACACGAATGTTGGGCACCAAGTCGGGATTCAAGGACAAGCGAATGGGCATGATCATGTACAGTTCCACCACGAGACCGATGAGGGCTGGAATGACAATACCAACGAAGAACACAACGTAAGAGATCTTGGCCAGCCAGAGGATGCTTCGCTTGAGAAAGTATAATGGCCAGTTTCCGCGTGCCTCATCTGCGCCGCGCCGTTGGCGCCTCTTTTCCATGCGATCGAGCGTATGTCCGACTACCCAGCAACCCCAGAGCGCATACGAACCCACGAGAAAAGAGTAACCATCATGCATCTGCCTTCTGGTGAAAAGGTTGAAGACAGCACGACCAAGCAGAATGGGCATTGAAACGGCAGCGGTGATAAAGACACACCCAATGACCCAGAGTGCGAAGATGAATAGACCGATGCGGTACTGGAAATTGGGAGGAATATAGACCACAGTATAGTCGTCCTTTGGATTTCGCTTCGCTTTTTCCGCTTCGGCATCTTGAGCCATAATTAACCTCCGGGCTTCGTCATTCACGGGTAGGCCAGTGACATCGACCCTAGCGGTAGCACGCATATCCCGAGGAACTGCGACATTGTCGTTGTTGGGGACCCGTCGGTAACTGCCGTGAAAATGTACCGCGCCTTCTGCGGCCTTATCACCAGAGTTTCTGAAAGCCAACCAACTAAGGTGGGTCACTTCACGCTCCTCGTCCGAATGGCGGCCACCGAACATGTACGACGTGAGACGAAGCTGAGCACAAAGATACTTCCAAATATTGATTGAGGTCTTGCGGACGAACTTCCTAGGCCGGAAAAAGCGGAGTGTGTGAGGCAAAAGTACATGAAGGAGTAAGAGGTCAATAGGAACATCAGATAGTGGTTCGCTTTGTCCCATGATAATAAGTTAGCCTTCATAGGGGACAAAGAATCATTGGAGCGTACCGGGGTTTCCAACGAAGGGGTAATATGATACCTCTTCCGAAACGCATAAGCCCCCCAATAGACCCCACACCACATGCGACGACCAGTCCGTACATGATCGCGCTCACTGAAAGCTTACGGAGCTGGACGAGAGAAGGGCGCTCAAGGATATCGCGAATTGGGTGGAAATTCTGGTCAGAGGGATCTTTGATGAACCACATAGCACCAGGACGCATGATAGTACGGCAGCTCCCCAATAAGATCGCAAACTGGTACCTGTCACGTGCAAATGAACAAGAGACGAAAAGACAGAGAGAACGACTCACATAAACATTGTACCCACAACCCAATGGTAAAATGTGGCAGTCAAGGGAGCATACTGAAAGAATGCGATTCGTGACTGCAGACTCGCTTCAGGGAAGAGCCAGATGGAACACAAGTCAAGGTTGATGCCGCATCCAAGGGGGAACAAGACTAATTCAATGATGATGAACGCTGCTACCTGGGGAGACATTAGTTAATTGGAGGAAAGCTTGTAAGTTCGCCGACCTTGACCACAAGCAACTGTTGCCGCACAGCACTCCTCACTGCTCTCCCGGCGCTCTTGACGGACCCAACAGTAAAGACGTTTAGGTAGAAGGCAATCAATAGACCGATGACCGCATAGCCAAGTATGATAGCGAAAATCCTTTCTCCCGTACCGTCGCCAAGGGCCATTCGTGTCCAACTGGTTGCGACTTGATATGAACTTGTCATAACTTGCTTCCCCCAAACTTCCAAATAGGATTCTGCGGCCTGGACAGCTGGGTGATTAGACCCTAGGATACGATCAATGATGGACGAAGTCTCCAGGCGTTGACCGGACACCAGCTTGGAGGACAGGTAAACGATGTAAGCGTTTACTTTGTCCCAAGGGAAGTTTACGATACTCGTCCACTGCAATATGATCAGCAAAGCTGCATTACAGAAGCAGCGATGGGCATACCAAGGCAACCACCAAGTGAGTAGACTTTTCGAGCGCATTACCTGGAACAATTCCCGAAAGGACCCATTGCACGGTATTGAGTGACCCGCCTAGCAGGCGAGTAATGGACGGGAGAACCAGAACACTCATCAAGAAAAAGATGGTGTCAACAACAGGATCCGTTACGATACGTATGACACGTATAGGCCAATGAAGCACTCGCAGAGCGCGCCTTGGATCGAGCTACGAAGAAATAAGTCGGGGCTATGGCAACTGCAAATCCAACTTACAGTGAGTAAGGCAGTTGACTTGCCAAAAGTAAAAGGCAGCCAGACGCCTAAGCCGACAGCCGTATCGAGCACGAAGATCATCAAGGCTGCCTGTAAAGTCGAATTTAAGTATCTCCATCGTCTCGCTCGGGTTGTGAAGGTCGTACATTCTGCGCAACGACGTATAGCGGACCCCTCATACCGATAGCTAGAAAAGGTCTGTTGGCAATCCTGCTCTGCACACTAGAAGTAAGAACTACTGACCTTCAAGAGCGCCCTCCATGTCATCTTCGACGGCTATGTCTTCATCAGCAAGCTGCCCCGCCAAAGCTGCATCGTCAGCATCGTCACCCTCCATGTCTTCGCCTTCTTCGTCAGCTTCGGCAACCACACCCTCTTCGTCTGCGACGCCTGCTTGTCCTGCATCGCCCCATTCAGGACCCCATGCTACGCGTCTTGGACGTTGCGCGGCAGCTTGCAACTCTCTAGCATCCTCCTCGCCGTCCTCATCGGAGTCCGCTAAC
Source organism: Lactarius tabidus (assembly GCA_963281015.1). Classification (NCBI taxonomy): domain Eukaryota; kingdom Fungi; phylum Basidiomycota; class Agaricomycetes; order Russulales; family Russulaceae; genus Lactarius; species Lactarius tabidus. The sequence continues at coordinate 2,242,828 of OY725475.1, read as the reverse complement.
AGTTCGGGGAGGTCACCCTCCTCTTCTTCCTCTTCTTCTTCGGCACCAGGAGCTATTTTATTATCTGGTAGTTGTGCAGTGACTGGCTCCTTGAAAAATTGTGCCATCTCTCGCTCAATCTTTCGAGGGCCCAACTCTTCACTGTCGCGATCCACCTCCTCACCCGCATTCTCCAAATCGTCAAAGTATCCCCGCCGTACTGAACCTTCTTGGAACTCTTCCGGGGGTTGATAAGTCGCAAGATTTGGCGACGCGGGCGGTGTGCTATCAACACTGCGGAGCAGAGAGGGTTGGCTTGATGTTGGCGTTGGTATTGTCGTACTTGGCATTGGTGGTCGCCGGGGTACGGAAATTGCAGGGAGAGTAGCCGGTGATTGGGGATGGAGGCGTGAGTTTGGAAGCGTGGGTGATGACAGAGGGAAGTGAGAAGAGAAGGGTTCAGCAGATTGCGAGGAAGCCACTTGCGATGCGAACTGGGTAGACGTCGCAGGTGTTATGGGGAAGGGAAGGGGTCTAGGAGGTGTGTATGAGAATACGTTGTTATCCCCCACTTGACCTGCGGGGGGGAATGAGAAAGGCCTTGTATCGACTTGTGACCTGGTCCGTTGTCGCACACGACGCGAGGATCCATCATCTTCATGTAGTGAAGCGGTCGGCACAGCGCTAATCGTAAAGGAACGCTCGGTCCTCGAACCTTCAGCACGTAGTCGTTTGTGAGCCGAGAGTAATGACAGTCCATCGTCCGTATCGCTGGGATCGGATGGCGTTGGGGGCAACGCGTTCAGTGCAGGCAAACGGCTTATCGGCCTTGGCGCAGGGGGTGGAGTCCAAATGCCGTCCCGGTCGTGCCCTTCGTACAGGTCTTCAAGTGATATGCTAGATAACTCACGCGGAAGTTGCAGGAGGCCAAGGCCATCCCGCTCTGCCTCCTCACGCAAGCGTTCCCAAAGCACACGGCGCCTTGCTCGCCATCGCCAAGCGTCATCTGCATGCCCCAGACATTCGGTCCAATCATCTGGGATGGTGATCCTGTGAGTAAATAGACTCGTGCGGGCGTACGACGTTGGCCTATCCCGAGCTATCTTGCGGTCGATTTCAGATTGGATGATGAGTTGCCAGGGATCCCCTTCTGCCACTACGCCATACGGCGAAAACATGAGATCAATATTGAATCTGGTCATCTCAAAACGCTCGAAATCATAAAGCGTCCAAGATTCTGCACCAGGAATACCCCAATCAACACGCTTCTGCCTCAGAACGACCAGGATGCTTGAGGTGTCGCTGATGGATGAGGTGGAAGTATCTTGACGGATAGCTCCTTCAGAGTCTGTCGCTTTGGCCTTGCCTTTGCCGCTGACGAAGGAATCATTGTCAATATCTCTTGCTCGGGACAATATCCAAGTATCTTCGGCCTGTGAGGTCGGTCCTTGAGTTTCTCCAGAAGAACCGTTTGAAATGGAATACAACTGGCGTTTCTCAGCTGCCGAAAGCCGCTCTCGTCGTGCCTGTACGTCAGTGGGCTCCCAATCGTCCTTCGGGCTTTCAATGACTGCGCTGCTCGGTCCAGCAACGCTGCTGAAGGATGCAACCTGATCTAGTTGAATAGTCTCAGGGCGTTGTACAGATCGCAGCTCCTGGGCTCGTCGGGATGGAGGTCGCGAGGGCAAATCTTTAATTGGTCGATCTGGATGCCTCCGACTTGGGTCTAATGGAAGAGAGTTACCCTCCCTCGTTCGTCGGATACGTTCTGCATCTACTTGCTGGCGCCTACGTAGCTGAATATCGCGTTCCATCGCCACCCGTGCCTGCTCGCGCAGTCGCTGCTGTTGCCTTTCGCGCTCCCGTTCGCGGTCTTGCTCCACTTCACGTTCTGCGGCAATTGCAGGATCACCTTCTTCGAAGATACCAGGCCGAGCATTTTGAGATATCCATTCACGGAGAAGAAAGACGGCAATGAAGACAAGGACGATGAGCGTTGCGATAATTTGGCCAGTGAATATATCTGCAGAGACTGTGCGAAGTAGGGGATGTGCAAAAAGTGCGTTGAGAGAAAGGGCGTCGGAATCATTAGCGGGGTGGAGAAGGGTTGCGTTGGTGGCGGTAGCATTAGCTTGAGAACGTGTGGTGAGATTATAGGAGAAGAAGGATGACGACAATGACGAGGAGCGAGGACGAGCACTTATCCACCAAGCACTATAGGATTGGTTAGCAAGATGTGGATATCCCCAGTCATATCACATACGTTGAATTTCCCATGGCGAAGTACATTCTCCAAGTCCAGACCGTAATCCACGGCAAGACGGCTAGCCAAACAAAGGACACGATGACGGCACGGATGCAGAGGAGGATTGCAAAGGCCACTTGTTGTGCAAATTTGCGTAGAAGAAGTACCGTAGGAAGATGTTTGGGCATATCATTGGCATATACTGTCGAGAGCCACAAGTGTCAGGACGTGCACGCGATGAAGACGGAAAATATGTTACCTTTGGTGAACGAGTACGGATATTTACACACATCGCAAGTCTTCTTCTTACTATGTGAGAGCCACGTCGTTAAGCTGAATGATGCATCAGCATTGTCTAGGGAAGCGCAAAAGGGTGGGGAACACACCAGTCTTGGTGGATATACCGGATCGTCCCCGAGCATTTACAGGGGTGAAAGAGCGGTTGATCCTGCTCTCCAGGCGCACTGCATATTCTGCAAGTGTCTTGATCTGCGTCGACTTCAGATACTGGTCTCGGTAGGGAGTGGTTTTCAAGCCCAGTATTTGGAGCATCGTCCGTCATGGTAGGCTTGTGTCAGAGGGGACGCAATAAGAAGTCTTCGGGTAAACTTCAAAGTCGACTCTTCGCGTGCTTGTCTGAGCGCGCACGAATGAACGTGACTGTCGTGGCGAGGATGTAAGGGCTTGCTGTTGTGGCACGAAACCGAATGCAGCGCCGCGTTGGCTGGCGACGTTCCACAAGCCGCGACTGACTAATGGTTATGATTATGTAATTGTATATTAAACACTGTGTCCAGTACGAAAAATAAATAGAAATCGACCGTTATTCTGACTAGGTGTCGACTTCGCCGACTGTAACCTTGCTTGGTAATGATGCGAGGTTTTGGCTTGGGTTTTGGTGTCGACTTTGCCGATTGTAGGCTTTCTGCACTTGTCCGGTAAACTCTGGCTGTCACGGGACTGACACGATGATTAGTAATTCAGAATCTGGGCCATGACCTTGTCAAGCAAGGTGATACTCGATGATTATTATACGTTTGGCCATGCCTGGATCACAATACCAGCGCCCCACTCAGGCTCACGGCACTGTCTCAATAGATGTACTCCGGCCAAGCTTCAATACAGTACCTTTCATCTTCGAAGAGCCCTGTTCGCCAAAGAGATCCAAGTTGGCTATCCCAATACAAGACTTACAATGAGCGACTGTCGCAGACCAGTCATACCGCGTTAGCGTGCGGTGAGGTGTTCGAGAGAGGACTGTCGCATACTCATCACACTCGGTTCCCTGAGAATGCCTTGGCAACACTGATGTCTTGAGTCGGCTCTCAGGCCTCACGGAGCATACACGAATAGGAAGATCCAACGAAAAAGCTCCGGATGTAGTCTCAGGTCTCAGGTTTCATATGATGCTGTTCCTGACAACTCCAACCCCAGTCGGGGTAGGCGTTCTTCGTTGATGACTTCAGTTCCCTGTTTTACTGTATTCTCCCATCCTTTTTCATGAGCTGTAAAAAAATTGGAAAGGATACATTCAGTACTGTACTTGCAGATCTGCGATGGTAAAATAATGCTATTCTACCCCTTGTCCCATCATTACATCCGATATAATGCCTCATATTCGTGACACTCCGTGAATCGGCTAAACTGATCCGTTGTGTTGTGGGGAATTCCATGCTAGGATCGGCGATGCCTCCGGAATATATTTTTTGTGGCACATGACGCAGCCCCGGACTGTACTATAACCGCATCGTTCTCTTGTCGACTAGCCCCACACCTACAACCCGTGGACCATAAATCTTTCAGGGGAGTATTAAGAAGTCCCCAGGACCATCACTGGATGATGGGGCCTCGCCAATCAAACCTTGATAGCGTTTCACTCAACTCCAGGTGGATAAATATGAATCCTTCCAAATAAAATTTCACATGGTGGCTTGGGAAGGCGAAGGTCGCAAGACACTGCGATCATCCCGTACGTATTCTTTGACCGTGTGGGACTAAGCTAATGTTAGTTATTTCAACTAGACCATTACGTATATGGAGTCCCAAGAACAGAATTCTTCCAGTAAAACACAATTCGGCATCGTAGAGTTCCATTGAAGGAGGTACCGGAGCAGTAACTAATAGGGGGGCAGTCGAAATGTATAACCGAAGAGGTCGCTCGTTGGCCATTCGCTGTGGCCGGTGACTATCACCATCTCAACAAATAAAAGGGTGCGAGGAACAACCTATATGAGAGTGGCGAAGTTATTTCCGCAGAAGAGACATCGACGCACAGCTTTCAGAAGCGCTTGTACAAGCCAGCCGGACGCGTCCATGTCCTCGGCCATGACTGTGTCTTCGGCTGTGCCTCTTGTCGACGCTCTCATGCCCGTTGTTACATCCCCTCCTCCTTCCGGTCGGTATAGCGATCGCGCGGCAGGAAGAAAAGCCTTCCGCGCGCAGCCGAGGCAGGTGCGCACCATGGTTCCCGCCAGAATGAACGATGTGATAGAGCAGCGAGCTGACGTGACCAAGGACGCAATTAGTACAAGAGGGCATGGGTCGGAGATGATAGATGCCTCACACCAGCGATGTCCATTAGAGCATACAGCCGAAGCGGTATCTGCTAGAGGGATTTCTACATCGCAAGCAGGACACTTCTCCAGCAGGCCGCCGTTTGCTCCCCCAGATAAGGGAAATGGTGATGTAACTTTTTCGGCTAACGTTTCCGCCTCAACCGACAACTCCGGAGGTGTATCTGGTAGCATGCACTGAGCCACAACCCTCAACACGAACAATAGGTCGCCTCCTAGATAAGATTGATGGGATACTGGCATGCGAAGAGACTGAACAACGAGCGGCTTACTCGAGAGAAGATGTACCACACTATCAATCTGTCGAACAATAGCTCTTAAAATGTGATAGGAAATAATGCTGAGAAGGTATCGCTTTACTTCTCCGTACTCGCTTCGCATTTCCGGACTTGGTGCAGACTCCTAGATGACAACATATAGGGGTAGCGATAAAGACAGAATGTGAAAAAATCTTTACCCAGCAGAAGTCCGCAATAGCTAGCATTAGACGAAGCTGGAGTAGAGTCTTGCTCCCGAACAGCCGACGCGTGACATTCTCGCTGAACTCTCCGTGGACTGGACTAGAGGGGCCACCGACTGGGGGAGACACCTTAAGTTCCAGACAATCGTCAGCTACAGGACTGCGCAAAGCCCGAAGTAGGTGAGGATGAAGTCGTGTAAGGACACCATCTTGACCAAGTCGAAATAGCAGAGGGCGAAGAAGATGAGTTGGTGCTGTTCCGGAAACTGTCGCAGTAACTTGGTCAGAGTGAGTGACTATATTGTAGTGAACAACTTGCATCCTTTTGCCGTTAAGACAGCCTCCGTGAGCATCCTCAGTATAGCGCTATCACTGTCTTCTGTGTGCATCTTTGTCACAACCAGAGTACTGCTATGCCTAGCCTCATGCTTGTAACTAAAGTCTGAAGACATAGATCTCCTGCATCACGAACGTAAGAAAGCGAGTAACCCAACACAGCGGTACTGGTAAGACTCACTCATGCGTCCAACAGACTATGGGAAAGCCAGCAAAAGACACCATGCCGCTAATCCGATTCATTTCTACGTAAGGTAGCGCATCTCCCTCTACCTGCGCGAATACTTTCCGGGCCATCGAAGATAGATTACTCGATGCGAGACTGTCTTGTTCAGTGGCTTCGGTGGGTGGCGTGACAGTTGGAGAAGAAGAAACGCTGTAAATAACGTGGAAACTTCCATCAAACAGAGACAAGACAACGGCGTCACGCTCGGGAGAATAAATAAGACCGGAAGGAGGATAAAACATTGAAGAACCACTTGAGGTATCCTGCCTGTTAAGCTGAAAGGAACGGAACCCCGACCAGGTGCCTCGGTTGTTTTGTTCATTCCATAACTGAACGATGCCAGGTCTGAGAAGAACCACGATGGGCTGGGCCGTTATCAGGTTCGGTTCTAGTGAATCTTATTCGCGGCGTACTTTCATATTCTGAGTTTCAATAAAGGTGAGGCCCATGATCTTACGGTCGTCGGTCTTGCATATGGGCAAATCCAGATGATTCGCACGCGTTGTTAGTGCTGGCTGACAGGCTCCCGCTCTTGTGCTCCATGTTCTCGAGACTTTGACAAGCCCTACAGCACCACCCGAAGTGCAATAAACGAGAAGAGCTGTGCCTGCTCGGAACGGTGATGATTAATCGACCGACAAAAGGTTCCAGCTGCTGCTCACACTCGTCCCTCCCTTTCATGGTCCATGGAAGCCATGTTAGGTGGGTGACCCACTGCTCGCTGGCATCGACTGTTTGGATATGCTCGAGATGTTGGTCAGACACTTGCTCCTTCAAAAAGCTAGGTGGAGTTACAATCTCCTGAGAGGGCGTCCACGTCCATAACCATGCTCACCTTAGAAGAATGATGGAACCAGCCTTATTCCCAAGTGCTAAAAGAGAACTGTCGCTAACATAGGCAGGGGAGGCACCAAAGTCCGGTTGCGTGGACCAGGAGGAACCTAACAAGGACATGAAGCCCATTATAACGAGAAGCCCTTTTGATTTGCGTACAGAGAACCTGTGCCCAGAGGGTTTGTTCACGATAAGAACCACAACAAACGGTCGCTAGTGACCGCAGAAAAGGCGTTGCATCTTGGAGCTAACAAGTTCGTCAATTACACATATCGAAGACAAATAGGAGTACCTTGATCCACTGTCCCACCGGCTCATTCTTCACAGAACACCAGAGCGATAGTTCCAAGTTCGTGCTAACGATCGCTAGAATACAACTTTTGACCTATATCGTGAGCTTGTGAAAGGGAATCCAGAATGCACCCATTACCCTGCGTCAACAGATAGAAAACTGGGAGACACGACGACGGATCTGATTGACACATCCAAAGACCCTGTCACCAAACTGTCCCACTCTGGGCTTTGCTTAATCACCGCATTTTCTTCGCATCAGGGACACTTCTTACCCTGTGAATCGCTTGGCCAATGATAAAATGAGCGCTTATCGAGTTCGAGGACAGTCCTAAACCAACCGCACGGGGTTTCATGCAGAGAGCCATCCTTATACGTTGATGCCCTGACAGCAGGAGAGCTGCGATAGTTCACCGCCAGATCAGGTGTCTTGATCCTATTGTCACTACAAGTACCGACAGTGGGCATTATTAACTGGACTGACCAAGATGTATACGGAAGATTTTGTCGAGAACAGCAATTGGCCGTCCCCGGTCCACTGCAAACAGTTCAGGGTGGGATGGGAGGCAGCGCCAGGGACACTTGAGGCTGTGTAGATGGTGATGTTTTCCATACTGATCGCAAAAGCAAAGTGAGTCCAGAGTCCAGGGCTTGCCTCGTGCTGTGAAGAGGAACTTCTCCAAAGAGTCCAAAGGCGGCGTTGCCCTGATTGTACCTCCCGAAAATGGTCTGCCGCACACACGTAAGTGTCATGTCCTGGTGAGAGTTTATCAGCCATGGGAACACCGTACGTATTGCTATTCAGGCACTTCAGCAGACAAAACGGCAGAGGATACGACTAAACCTGGAGGACGAGGGCGGATCCCGTAACCGGCCACTCTCGTCGATGCGGCAAAACGCGGGCCGGCTTGACGCTCATGTGCCTGTGTCGCTGTCACATCGGACACGACAAAATGTGTAACCGCCACTGGCACTGAAGTCGACCGCTCCCACAAGATACAGCTGGAATTTGCAGTACCAGTTCGGCGGGCACTTCTAATATGACTGTATGTACCCCTTCTTATGTGATATCTCCCATCCTTCAGCATTCTTTCTAGGATTTGACTTTCTGCTACCTGCACATGACCGAGAATGACCTGAAGGTGTTAGACACGATCGGAACACCGGAGTACCTGAAGGGAAATCTATCTGACAGTGGTCTGTCTTTTTGGCGAAGGCCCCATGACCTCCTTACTGAGGGCGAGTGCCCACGCCAGAAATGGATATCCCAGCGCACATGGTACCACCAAACCCGGACGACTCAGATAGTTTGTACAGTCCCTCTATCACTATCTTGGTCACTGAAGCACTGCCTATGAAGTACTGCCTTCCCACATCCACCCATCCTATCCTTATGGGAATCCGACAAATATCAAGCATCCAGCCGCTCGTCCACGCGTGCCTTACGACCCAACCTCACGTGCTTTGTTCGAAGACATGGGTTACGCTGGAGGAGGGGTCAACGGAACATTACGATGGAAAGATCTTGCGCTCGATATTTTACTACCTGTAGACAAAGAAAAGGAGGAGGCAGAGAAAGCTGCTCACGCCCGGAAAATGGCCAGTGGTGCCACCACAAATCAATATCAGCCGGCCTCGCAACAACCGGAAGCAGCAGGAGAAGATGGGGACGCTGACGACGAGAATGAAAATGAAAATGATGAAAACGACGATGACGAGATGCCAGAGGAACGAGAGGGGGAAACAAGTTACGAAGACGAAGACGACTAGTCAGCGCGTTCCTGTATCGTATTTATCGGACCAGTTGCAAATACAGCTAAGTTACCATGGTTCGGAGAGCTCTTCTTTAGTGATTACTGCGGCAACTAAGGTATCAGCCACATCCTCTAGTAGTAAGTCCTTGACGTTCACATCTTGCTCAACTGCCCATTCGTAGGCTTCTAGTATAATCGTGTCTGTGATTGGAACCGACCGAGATGCCAGTACCCGTATGATGTTAGAGACTAGGGCGATCGCAGTCCTTGTCGCATTATCGATGTCCTGTCGACAATTAGATCGTTGACAAAGGAACGCAAGTTGCAACAGAAACATACGTCATTCTGATTGGAGTAGACGGCCTCAGCGTCAAACCCTTCCTGCCCTTCCTTCTCGTTATCTCGGACATGCTTACTTATCCAGATGTACCCGTTCAGGCCCAATATTAAGTCCACGCCGGAGGGTAACGAACAAAAATGAGATTTTAGCCTGCGAATGAGAATAGGGGGAACAGAAACGAGTTGCCCGTTTCTGAGCTAAATATCATGACATAGACAATGTCAAAGAGTAGTCGTGTTTCAAGTGTTTGAAACACACCTTGCCATACTTGAGTGACCGTGTGTGCAGAGACATGGCACCGTCAGCAAAGAATGCCTGGACCTCCGCCACAAGCAGGTCGCCCTCTTCAAAAAAATTTCGCATTTGGAGCTCGTCACTCTCCAGCTTGCGACGCTTGGACCCGCACAGAATCGGGAAAAGTCAGCTTTCAGAAACATGGTTAGATCTGGGGTAAATCACCTGAACACCACCTGGAAGATTAACCGATGAGAGCATGAGAACGGCGTCCTGCCGAGCATTCGCATCCACCTTCCACCTTCTAGGTTGCACCTTGCGGCTCCATTATGCTTCGTTGCGTACACGGAAAATGGAATTCGCACCTCTGTTATTCGACCGATCACCAAATCCCCGACTTCTGGACTGTATCTGGGGATGGTCGGGAGCAATCCAGTCATGGAACCTCGCTCGACGCACCTAGTGCGCAACGCCCGCACCGTAATAAGCTTATTGACCCTCTCGATTACACCCGCAACGGATGCGATGACCTCGTCGCTATCTACGTAAGTTCCATGCCCCCTTGAACTTGCTGAGTTAAGAGAGAGGGAACTACGGAAGATCCCTCACCTCATGAAGTCACGCGCTGAAGTAATGCTTTCACCAGGTGATGTTATTTTCGCGGACTCGGCCCCAAAGTCGTCGTCGTCGTCGTCGCCCACATAAATGCAATTGCTATCCACATCTATGTCTGGTGGGTGACTCGTGACACCATGATTGACTGAGGGTGGGGAGAAGAATAATACGACCATTTTAGGTGTTTCCAATCGTGCGTCAACTACCAAGAGCGCGAATTTGATCTTCGCGACCGCTGTGACCCAACTTGCCCTAAGTCACGCGTCACGCGTCACGCAAGACGCTCACGACGCTCATCAACAGCTCATCAAGTGAGCAGCCAAGTGAGTGAGCAGCTAAGCAGTTTAAAACCAGTGGAAAGACTTCAACGGACATACTTAAACGACATGCGACACGCCATATTTCATACAGCTGGAAACCGGCACGCTAGGGTGACTTCTTGAGAGGTCGAACGGGACCTGCCACGAGAAGCATTTAATATAGCATTCTAACCAAATGTTGCAGTAGGAAAATGACAGCAGAGAAGCAGTGAACGAAATGTAAAATCGGAGAAGCAAGTGGCGGTGGCAACTCGTTTGAATCAAGAAGCACGAAGCAGAAAAAATGTAAGCACAAGAATTCCGTCTCTGACTCTGAATTGTTGGTAAAACGCAGTCGTAAGTACATTTCACTTGTAAGCAAGGAAATATGCAGAGAGGGCAGGCAAGTCATTGGACCCCGCATCAGAATAACCTTGTCTCCTTGAACCATTGTACTTGAGGACAATCACAGGACCGCACCAGGGCTTGGCAGCTGCGCCGGAAGTGATGTGAAAGATGGCTTGATTTATTGGAGCATTCATAGCCAAAGCACCAGGGGAATACCACAAGTGCAGTGGAAACCGCAACGGTTCCCCGTTTAGACCTTGGGTCAGGACGACACTGCCCGTCTGCCCTCCAGGAAAATGACCATGGATAAGCGGGGTTGGGCAAGTACCCTGAGCAGGCGTGAGTGGAGGTTCGCAGTTTACAGTGATGATCCGAGGACGATCTAAGAACTCGGCTAAGTGCACACGGACGCGAAGAAAGGTACCAAACGTATGTTACCTTCTTGCGGGGAAAACAGTATCGCAGATACGGCAATTAATTGGGGTTGAATAGGCGGTGGCGTGGCAATCATGTTAGATTGCGCAGATGCGACAGGGACGCACTCTCGACGATGACGGGGCCAGTCCTACACAGCCAAGGTTGAGTTACTAGTGGGACATCCAGGTTGTTATGACGCACGTTCTGGAGGTGCTCAGGTGTACAGTACCACGCATTTCGGCACCGACTACACCACATGGAGGTGGACTCGAAACACACCAGGCAAGGATGATTAATCAAAGTGACAGCAGGGTTCATGGTCGAGTAGACAGTGAACGGGACCTTGGGAAAAGACAGAGAAAGTGACTATGAGCATAGTTGAGGGAGTGAGCCTTTTATTTGCCGATGAGGAGCGGAGATACTATAGCGGTAACCAAAGGGAGATCTTCATCTATGTTGTGTCATTGCGACACGCGGGACAACGAAACTTAGTGCGGAGCGGGCGGTAATATTTGGCCAGGTAACGTCAGAACGGTCTGTGCAGTGGTTTACGAAAACAACGGGTCTTGATGGGGACAGACTTAGATATGAAACGATCGAGATTGGTGCCCAGGAGAGGTAAACGCAACGAACAGCCCCAAGGGAGAAATCAACCGGGAGCAGCTTTGGTGAATCCCTCAGGCACAGCCAGGAGTGCAGGAAACGAAAGTGCATCGGCCAACTGGAGAAACAGGCGACGAGATGAGTTGGTGGGCGGAAAATGACAACTAAGGTCACGAACCATAAATTACGGAATGAAGCAACAGGCGGACAAGTAATATGAATTTATGATTATCTTGTGAAAAATCAAAATAAGAAATAAAATAAGAAAAGTTGTAACCAGAATCCACTGACCGTGGATTGGGCCGGCTTGCCATATTGGCGTCCGATTCCCGGCCACGTTTTTCCCACCTCGATCCAATCCAGTTGTTCCTGCCAGTTTGTCACAACGCCTCATCTAGTTTCTTCAACTTTGTGGGACCACCATGTCTGACGATGAAATGAACATTGATGAGGGTGCGGCGTTCACGTGTATTTTCCTCTCTTTCAGCCAATTACCCACTCGTTATTCTCCTAGTTGCCAATGTGGGAGGACCTATCCGGAAGAGAGGACGTGGTTTTCAGAGCTCTGCGGGTTTGTTTCCTTTGCCAGGCCATCCTTTACGTCCTGAATCTGATGCCCAGTCGTGCCACTCAGGTGGAAATGAAGGCGGCGTTTCTTCAGAGCAGACTTACGACCGAGTTGAATCCGCGCAGGTGCGAGACTTAGATACCCGGGCGGCACGATGTGAGCATTCCCATTATCGGTGTACTCGACTTTAACGCTTATCTCTCACACGTCAGCGGTCGAAGGATGGATTGTTCTGGTTACTAATGTCCATGAAGAGGCGACGGAGGAGGACGTGACAGAAAAGTTCGCTGAGTATGGCGAGATCAAAAATCTTCACCTCAATCTTGACCGGAGGACGGGCTATGTGAAAGTGGGTTCCAAACAAAATTACTGTTAGTGAATACTGTCTGACCGACTTCTTTTCATCGGCCGCAGGGGTACGCTCTAGTGGAATATGAGACCATGGCGGAAGCTCAGGCCGCGATTGATGGCGCGTCGGGCACCACGCTGTTGGAGCAGGCGTTGTCATGTGACTATGCTTTCGTGAGACCTCCTCCATCTGGACCTAAAAAAAATAGAGGTCGGGAGGGGCGCGGTCGTAGTGCTAGCCCACGAAGGAATTGAATTTATCCTTCTTGTATATATAACGCTCTCTTCCTCGTTCCTCGACATGGGGGGCCATTCAATGCTGAGTTGATCATGTGAGTGTTAGGCGGAGTTCGAACACGGGCTGTTTCACTCCGCTGCGCGGCGTGCCTTCGTTGTGGTGTGGTTCCAGTTCAGCTTTCTCTTCGTTGACTCAAGCCGCGCCGCATCTTTCAACTCTCCATACATTCCATGGCTCTTGAAAGCGACTCTGATACCGCGAGGCCTGATTCGACTCCGAGAGGTACCCATGGAGATTCTCCTGAGCAGCCTGCTCAGAGTGACGACCCTGGTCCCGCAGATAGTGACGGAGACAGCGAGGTTTACGAGATTGAGGCGATTTTGGACGCGAAGCGGGGTGCTACGGGCTCCGTGAGTTCTTGTTATCATTCTTTCACGAAAAAAAAACGCGTCTCACATTTGTTTGTCCTTAGACCAGAATCGGTTACTTTGTTAAGTGGAAAGGGTACGCAGACGAAGAGAACAGTTGGGTTGATGAACGAGATGCTGGGTGAGCGACCCTTTTACTCTTCTTACTTCTTCCTCCTCATGGTTTTTATTGCAGCGGTGCGAAGGAGCTCATAGCAGAGTACTGGTTACGCCATGGGAAAAAGAAAGGCGAAAAGTCGGGACGCAAATCCGACGTTCGGCCAAAGGCTTCCCCTCGTCGCCCTGCTGCACCTTCTGTCGAACCTTCTTCTGAGCCCATCTCGGGAGCCACCAAGAAGCGCGGTAGGCCCCGCCAAAAAACCAGACCAGAGAGCGCCGATGAAGATGCGGAAGAGGATACTAGAACGAGGAAAAGAGGCAGGAAGAGCAATGGCATCAGTCGGAAATCGACTCCTTCCCCGGCGTCTTCAGACGAGGCGCATCCAAGCCCGGAGCTGCTAGAACCCAGCACAATCAAGAAATGGGGTAGTCTTCCAAGTTGGGAACGACATATACAAACGATTGATACTGTGGAGAGAACGGACGATGATCTTCTTTTTATCTATTTTAAATTGTACGTTGTTCGTCTCTCTGCATCTACAATGTCTGACACCCTGGCAACGCTCCCTTAGGAAGGGTGAGAAGGTAGGATGTAAAGAAAATTCTAAAGTCTGCGCGGAAAAGTTTCCGCAGGAGGTGCGTACCTTAGCTGTCTCTTTCGCATCCTCAAATTAACTGGTGCCTTTTCGTAGCTTTTAAAATTCTATGAGTCTCATCTCAAATGGAAAGCGACAGAGCAGGATTCGGACTGAGACACCCCGCCCCCGCGCTCTCCCAGTTGTTCTTTGTCCTTTTCGTAAATGTCCACTCATAGCTTTTTTGTCTTCTGCGTTGAGTGCTTTAGGATCGTGCTTTCATCTGCCCCCAGTATTGTTTCTCATACTCCAGTCATTGCTAGGCGTTCACACGCTGTTCGGCGAACTAACTTTTGAAAATCCATACTTTTCTAATCACCAGCTACATGTAATCGACGGAGCGCCCTACAGAACCTATCTTGACAATACCTTGAGGTTCCTTGCCAACGATGAGCGTCCCCAGCCTGATTGTATCTCTAAGGTATACCTCATCCAGCACAGCCTCTGTCACATGGTCCTAAACTTTGCCCCGAGAGTGTGTACGGGGTATGTGCAGTGGGGATATGTCCAAGACCTTGTCGGTCTGGATGTGGGAGCCGCTGACGTTAGTTTGCCTCTCACTACCCTTGCGTAATATATGTTAGTGTAGTGTAGTGATTGTCTGTTACATGTACCTACCATCTAGCGACGACGACTAACCGATTAGTGCGAGGACTTGGCACAGCGTTTGACCTTTGCCGTGTTGCGACTCTCCTCAGCATGTACGTACGCCATGGTCACAAGACGCATATTAATGTTTCTTGCTCGCTGAAAGTCATGCATTCGAGGCTGTTGACAGAGCGCAGACTTTACAATATTGTTTCAGAATCCTTAGACATACTCAATAGTTCTGGAAAAGGTGTGAAAAAGTCCAGTGACAGTGTGTGTCAAGTAACTTTTCGTGCGGTGTTGACATGATCTGACAAACTTTATAGTGTCGTGTTGACCGAAGAGTTTCGTTCGCTTTAGGAAGCTCAAGAACTGTAATTCGCTCAACTCTCCATGGGAAACCCTGAAGAACGATTCCTCACCATCTACTGTCGAACTAGTCAATAGTTTTCATAGAGTCAAGCGAATCGACAAATGATAGAGGATGAACGGTAATACATGCATATCCGACCAATCACCTCATAATTCTACGTGCAATGGACTCACAGAAGATGGCGCGGCCGTTGGCGTGTCGATACGAGGTGCCCGATCGACCTCGTCGTCAATAGGGACCTCCTCGTGTTTCCCTATCAGAACACTTTCCGCACGCCCTAATGCCTCTTCGACTTCCACCTTGCCTCGTCCAACTATTGGAAAATCACTCTCCGAGGTAGGGAAGGCGGAGTTGGAATCGTCCCATGGAATCGGGAGAATGGAGACCTCATCAGGAGACTGAGGTAACCCAGCATCTTTTTCTACGTCCTCGTCACCGTCCACGTCACCTAGTGAAGATCCCAGAGCGCTTAGGCCGTTGCGTTGGATGCGGCCGAACCGAGTCTCGAAACCAATGATTATCTCCTCCACCTCAAGATGGAACTCGTGAATTACTTCCGGAACAGGGTCGATGGGTGGCGAAGGGTGGGATCCATTCTGGATAGAATACGCCAAGTCCGTGAAATTATCTGACCCTATGGGACAAGGGTTAATGGTGCGCGTGGTATAAGGATACAAAACTTACTCCTAGTCAAGTCGTGGTATCGTTGCCAGTCGAGATAGGTTACATCGTCAAGCCAGATGTAGCCATGGCCCAAGTCAGCTTGAGCAGTCTCGGCAATGTCTCTTACTGTCATGGCAGCCAGTTCAACCTTTTGAAACAATGGTGAGACAACGTTCTCCAGGGGTCGATAAGCCCTAAACTTACCTGTTCTCTTTCTCTACCCAAATGCGAAGTATGCCATGTGTTAAGGACGTCATCGATGTGGCGCAAGTACGACGTAAATTTCGTATCAACTTTAGCGAGAACCTTCGTCCACGAGGTCACCTTCTCCTCCAAAAGACGTGACTCTTTCAATAAATTGGCAAGGTAGGCCTCAGCACCCTTTAATAGTTTATCGGCGTTCTCCACGAGCTGATCGATAGCGGACTTCACATCTATGTTTGTCCTGATCTCTTGGGCTGCGGCTTTTCTCATTGCAACAATAATTTTACGCAGCGACTTCTTCTGTTCCTTGATAGTTTTGTCTAGCTTTTCTTCCCATTTTGAATGGCGACCTGTAATGTCTCGACGTTTTTCAGCTGTTTTTGCGAGCCTTTTAAGGCGACGTTCCTCCAACTGTTCCTCGGTCAATGGAGGAGGCTCGGTGGGGGATTCGGGCGCTTCTTCTGGCTCTGGCACTTCATCGTTAAGGCCAATGTCAGCATAGAATGCGTCCAAGTCGATGTCGTCCGCGATAGCCGGCGGAGACGATGCAGAAGGTGAAGGGACAGCAGTTGATAGCAAGGTAGACGCCTCGAGTGAAGATGGGTGCCCAACAAAAACAGACTCGACATGCGAGCCAGTAACCGGAGAGAGCACCTGAGATGCAACATCCTCGGTAACACCGGTATTGTGGGAGGGCTCCGGAACGAAGGTAGTGACGGTCGACGCAGGAAGCGAGGTCGGGATGGAATAATCCTTAATGGGCTCCGCAGAAGACGGCGTATGGCTATCCGTGTGTGTCTGTGCATTGGGGAACTCAGCTGGGGTCTCGACTGGGGTTCGATAGGCAACTTCTGTCCGACTTGAATTTTCTGCAAAAAACTCGGGATCACTGCGGCTAAGTTCTTTAACCCGTTCCCATATTCTTACGACATGAGGGTCGACGAATTGGCGGCGCTGAGAGCGTAAAAAAATTAAAAGTTGCTTCAGAATGCGCTTGATATGTTGCCAGACAGGGCGCATGTAAGGTCGGGCGGATTGATAACCAGAGTACGTCTTGTCAGCAACAACGAGGATATATGGCTGAGCAGCGCGTTGGAATCTGACTGCTCTGCTGATAGTGAAACGAACGTAGGGTCCTAGCAGGGACTCGTATCTTCCTTCGATGGAGGATAAGTATGGTCGAATCGTGTCACTGACACGCTCTAGCTGAGGTGTGAGGTACCTGTGGTACTGCGGGACGATGTACCTGCGGTACTGTGGGACGACGACCTTGTCCCACCGCGGGACGATGCGTTGGTTCCACTCCTGCTGCGTGCGTAGGATAACGGGCCTTGCAACTTGAATGGCTTGATTGGCATATGGCTTGACACGGTCAACGTATGGCGAGACGGAAGGGTGAGAAAGGGCCGTATTTACGACGGGGAAGATATACGGTTCCAGGATTAGCCTACGATATTCTGATAGGCCGCGGCAGACAGGAGACTTTAGGGCCACGTCTTGAGGGCAGACCGATAGAGAATAAATAGTAAAAAATAGCAAGAGGTAGCGCAACAACACATCGGCAAGATTTGCATGCTTGTCTCTCCGCTTCTACGAAACTTAAGTTGTGAGACCTTTGAAGACAGCTGTTTCGTACCACACACCTTCCCTCCATTCTTTGTTCTTCGCCCAACTTTGTTCTTCTTCAAGCGAGGACCTTCCTTCAAACGGCGGAATTGATAAACCAAATGCACCATACTTAGAAGATAGGGCTCACCACATTACGAGAGACATCCTCGCGAGACCCGTCATGTAGATCCCCACTGGTTTGTCCATTAGTCAAGGGGCTCGATCGCTCGGGAATATTTGAGGCTTTTGCTTTTGAAGAGTATGTCGTTGTCGCTGGGGAAACAGCATCTTGGGAACTTGTCTTGGGAGTGGCAGGTGCTCTGCGTATTACAACCATTGTTGAGGGTCAGTGGCGTGAGAAGTGTACGAATAAACCAGAATCCAGTGGTCTTATAACGAGAATAAGAAAGTGCGAGGTCAGCACATAAGAGATGAAGACAAAACGTTGTGGTGGAGAGAAACCGTTGCAAAGGTGACGCGACGTGGAAAATGGTTACGTAATGTCCAGTCGGTTATCCACTCGCCCAACGTCATCTCATCTCCTATTCTGTCTCCTTCCCTGGCCACGAATCCCTGGCCACGCGGGAGATGCTGGTCACCGGACAGTCTCGGGGACGTTCTGTAGCAACCTATGCCCGCAGAAAGGGCAGGTCTCGGATGTCCAACGTCTCTTCATCACCAATCAAGTCTACAGACTGCGATGACTTATCTCTCGCTGAAATGACTCAACGCATGAAAAAACGTGCTCGGCAATCGAATCCCCACATCGACCTTGGTACTTACACTGAATCACAGAAAGTTTCAAAGCGGCCTAAAAATGCCCATGCTCTCGCACTTCCTCCTGACTTTGATGACAAATGCTTTTCCTCCGTCTCCTCGCTTTCCACGCTTGATTCTCTGATTTCTCTCAACGACGGGACCAACAACCTTCAATATCAAACCCCTTTCAACTTGTCACCTGTCAACTCCCCTACTGCTCCTGACTCTATGTCTCCTGTGCCTCGCTCTCGTCGTCAACTCTCCCGCATGGGCTCTCGTAATCTCAAAGAAAACAAAAGTGTCAAGTACCTTGCTTCGCCTTTTCACAGTCGTTCTGCATCCAGAGCTTGTTCCAGGTCTGGTTTCAGAGCCAACTCGCCCAAGAAGAAAATTAAGAAGCCTTCATTCTACATCAAAGCCCGTACTCGTTCAGAGGCAAACATTGCCCAATCTGTGGAAAACGTCTCCGAGGCACTATTCCCAATCAGCGGATCTCTTCCCACACTCGGGTCTATGAAGTCTGTCGCTTGTGATTCTCAAAGTGCCAATTTCTCTACCACCTATATGCTGCAAAATCTTTCAGAGCTAGACTGGTTCCGACCTGCAAAGGCACTTTCTCACAGCCCTTTTCCTGAAGATCACGTGCCCCCCGGAACGCCTTTCCAAGAGTGGGATTGCACTTCTGAGGCTTTCCTTTGTGGGGTTCCTCTGCAAACTTCGACGCCCATCGTCACAAAAGACCCCGTCCGAAACCATAAGCACACAGAAGGCGCGCCTAGTGCACCTAACACACCTGACAATGGCCACAGTTCCTACGACTTCACAACGCAGACATGTGAAACGAAGAAATCGTGCAGCCGCCCGCGGCAACACGCCAATCATGACAGTATCTTCTCGAGTTACTTTGATGGCCCTACGGCGCCCTCTACCCTCCAGTTTACCTGCATGGGCCCAGAAAATGCTCTTCAGGACGATATTAGGTCATCTGGTCCTTGCCTATCTGGCAACGGTCAAACGGTCACCAATCTCAGTGGCATGCTCGACAGTCTTGACATTAATGGTATGTTCCAGTATCCTTTTAATGTTCGGTTACTCTTTCTATATTGGTCTGTGTTCCGTAGCGCGCATATACCCGGTTTCATGCCTTACCCGTTTGACTGTTCGATGATCTCCCTGTGCAAGAACTCACTCATCTCATCTTACAGGATTGAAAGGCAGTCCCATGAGCCTCGCTCATCGCTCTCATTCTCTTGATAGTGCACCGACTATTGTCGCTCCTATTCTACTGTGCAACACACAAGCTGCGGGTAGGAAACGGGACCGCGCAAGCACTATCCGTGCGTCGGATTATATGATTAAACCTGCGATCATAGCCCCTTGTGGTGGAGAGACATCAATAGTCGTCGCACCCTTGACAACACGAACGCGATCGGGTACAATACGGCCCGCATATCGCCCTTCGGTTCCTCCCGCCAATAGCTTTCCGAAAGTCGATCTCCAGCAATGCGTGGAACGAACTTCGGTTGGCAGCTCAGCTATCCTTCCTATTATCACAGACAAAGACAAACAACTTTCTGAACCCACTGGCCAAACCCGAGGTCAGCCGGAGCAGGTCTCGCGTAACCTAAGGGTCAATGTGGAAGCCATGGAGGATATGGAGACTGACTTGGACAATGACGAGAGTGACGATGAGCTCCTCCTTGATCGAAAGGGCTGGAATTGGGACGGGAGATGGGAATAGTTGGTTAGGATGCGCGGGTGATTTTGAGACCTCTTTTAGGACCTCATACCTTTTTTTGACGAGACGTGGACGTTGCTGGTATTACTTCCTCACCTGGGGTCCCCCATTGTACATTAGTTGCCCTTCGCTTCTCTCGTGAATGTAACTCCTTTGCCTTCAATATTGTATATTGAATGAGCGTAATTCGCTCTCATAACTTGTCGTAGTTCTTCTCATAGATAGAAAGCAGAGATACCGTGTCGGATCACCACGTGAGCAGCTCCGACGGTATCATAGCAGTTTGATCTATTGGCAGCTGACATAGCGCTGACATCTAGACTAAATGGCGGGCAACCCTCATCAGGAACTCCCTCCATTCTCCCTCCAATATCCCCCGAGTTTATCCCTGGGGCAGCGTCGAGCGATCTACGAGGGTCAAGTGCACGCGTTTTTAGAGGCCTCCGAGATTGTGGAAATCGAAGAAGTTGTTTTGGACGACATCCTTGATGGATTTGGTGGCTCTGACGAAGCTACCGATGATACAGCAGCAAGCGAGACCATAGTCCATTTGCAAAAGGGCAGGCACGTCGGCGCTGCGGAAAATAATGAACTTCCACTACCTTATGGATTTTACATTTTCTTTGGCCCACAAGGTAGGACGGGTTCTAATTCGTTCCGTGTGCTGAATCATTTCTTGTCAGAGCCAATGGCCCCTCGTTGGGCGAAACAACAAATCAATGGGATGCTTGCTCATCTTAAGCAGCGAGGGGAGCACTCTCCTTGCAGACTCACACAACGCTGACTATGCACATGCAGGACTATCGTCGTTTGTGCAGGAATACGTGATCACTCGTGCAATCCCAATTCCAGCATTACTCTGTGCTTTTGACATTTACTTGGTACGAGGACGGTGCCTTGAACAACACCGGTATATTCAGTGCGCATGATTAGTGCGAGGAATTGCAAAGGAAGAAGTCGGCAACGTTGGTGTATTTTCTCCAAGTCGTACTTTCCGGAGAGTAAGCACTGGTCAAGACGTCCTATGAGTTAACTCTGACTCTCTAGCTCAGACTACAGTTGCGCGAGCGACTATCCCAGTATAGCACTCTCCAAGATGCTGTCAATCTCATAACTTCGTCAAGGCGCATATTGGTGTTGACTGGTGCTGGAATTAGTGAGTATGCACGCAAATTCCCGTAAAGGTCCCTAATGGCATGTTGGGGGAGGTGTCTCGTGTGGTATTCCAGACTTCCGCTCGCGTAATGGCCTATACGCAACGTTGAAAGAAAAGGGAGAATATGATATGGACGACCCCCAACAAATGTTGCGTCCTTTTAAATACATGGGAGCGTGTTGACTTGACGCCCAACAGGTTTGACATAAGTTACTTCAAAGAAATCCCATCTGGTACGGCAGGCGAACCTCGTACCTATCCTCATGTGGCGTCTAATTGTGCGTAGTATTCTAGTGCGTAGGAGTTCCTCCTTGATCCCCCACCGCTGATGTGAAACCACATCCGTCAAGCTCCTTTGCGAGGCAGATATACCCATCAAATTTTACGCCATCTCCGTGTCACCGCTTTATCAAGCTTATTGAAGATAACGGGAAGGTGAGAGTGTCCCTAATGTTTAAGGTAACAGGCATGTTGCTACCCATTTTCATAGCTCCTCCGTGTAAGTGGTACTTGTGTAGCAGCCTGTGGCTAGCCCAGCCTCTCATCCCGCTCGTGCCCACAGAACTACACCCAAAATATTGACACACTCGAAACTTCTGTTGGAATACGAAACGTCTTGCAATGTCACGGATCTTTTGCAACTGCATCCTGCCTAGAATGCCGCATCCGTGTGCCGGGTAACGTCATCGAACGGGAAATTATGCAGGGAGATGTGCCTTTGTGCAAGAGTTGCAATGATTCAGGAAAAGACTGGAGAAAGGCAAGGAACAATAGACGAAAACACAACGCACGATCGGACAGCGAGGACGAGGACGAGCCGTTGTTTCCACCGTGGATAATGAAGGTGACAGCATTCCTATGTTGTAGACTTTTTAGTTTTGAACTGTTGCCACAGCCTGACATCACCTTCTTTGGTGAAAAGCTGACCGACAGTTTCGAAGAGTGTTTGGTGAAAGATAGGGACCAAGTTGATCTCGTTCTCATAATTGGGACCTCACTAAAGGTTGCGCCAGTGTCGGATATCATCAGTAAGTCCAATCTCAAGCAAGCGAAAGTTGAACTCTGACAGTATAACCCCTAGCACACATGCCTCATTCCGTGCCACAAGTACGTGGCTTTTGTACCTTCACACCGAAGTTTGCTAATAGCTACTAGATTCTGATCAACAAAACGCCTGTGATACATATCAACCCAGATGTGGGTATTGCCTATTGACTTTATGTACAATATGTCATTACCGATTATTAGATCATCCTCTTAGGAGATGCAGACCCGATTATCGAGCAACTCACAGAGATGCTCGAATGGACTCTCCCTCCTGCCAATGCTGCTCAGTATCTGAGTGGGCAATCCCCTCTATTAACGAAGCGCCGATCTCAAGAACGCATTGGAGGTGCACCTAAGCGTGTAGCAGACAGGTATGTGAGACCCCGAGATTAACGTGCTGCGACCAATGTGTCTTCAGTCATATCTGGCTTTTCGAGGGTGCAGAAGGCGGAAAGTGGTTGTCGGACTTTGAGGCAGCACAGTTGCGAGTCGCTCAGCCATCTGATCCTTCCCGGAGCGCTGCTTCCACGTCGTCAGTATCAACGACTCCGCTGGACGCGCCACGCGACGGGAAGAGGGCACGGCTACTATGATGTGCCTCTGGTAGAAATCAACGAGTTCACCGGCGTAGGCGTAAGCGGAACGCATTTTTGGACATGTGCGATTGTGGGTCAAGGTAGTCATCGTAAAACCCAACGACGAATTCCTCCGCTTTGAAACCAAAGCGATTGTAGAGCAGCTTTGTCGGATTGGGGTCAGAAAGTGCGGACAGAAGGAAAACGTAATAGTACTACCATCGCTGGATTATTTGTAGACACATGGAGAGTGATGTCTTTGTTTGGATTCCGACTAATAAGATGAAAGAGCATGGCACTAAAAAGGACTCTGAGTCAATTAAGATCAAGAAATGCCTCACATACGTTGCGATCTGTGCATTCTCCCAGCCCGCCCGGACGGCAAGATAGGTGATGTATGTTTCAGCTGGGGAGCTAAGGATAGCACATCCAACTAAAAGGTGCTTATACATTGCGACAACTGTTGCTTGCTCGGGCTCGTGGCGTAAGGAGTCGCCAACTATCAGAGGGAAAAATCGCATTGAAAACTTCCAAGATAGAGATTCTATAAAAGTTACAGACCATCAATGCCCGACCAAAATGAGCGGTGCAACAGATCGTGAACTTGTGGCAGATGCTCAGCCGTTAATGTCACGTATGTGATAGGTGCGAGAGATTCTTGAACGACCTCCCTGCCTAAGCTGATGTACGTCAGTAATTGGCTTTCAAGGACTGAAGAGGCATACAATTTTAGCGCATAATGAGCGCGAATGTCCTCCATAAGATCCATCCAGGGGGCCCGTGCTTCCCAATCGGCAGCGACTATGGGTGCACGACGAATAGAAAAGCCGTTCAAACGCGACAAGAACGAGATCCGATAAGGTGTGGTCTGTACACCGTAGAGGGCTTTAAGAACCTCGGGATCGGGCTCTGGTAGATTACGAGCGGGGGCTATCCCGGTAAGAGCAGATGGAATCTTGGGACGAAGGATAGGTAAAGACAAATTATGGATTCTCATGTGCTGAAATTGAACTTTAACATACACCTAGAGAGACCAAAAGATGCCACACGTACGCGCTGCAGTTTTATTTTTCGCAATATGATGGCCTCCGCGACGCTCAGTCCGTTTCGCGACCTCGCCTCGAGGATCTCCAAAAGATCTACTTCGTCTGATGGGGAAAGAAGCGAGTATGGTCTTCCCTGAATTATAACGGATTCCTTAACCAATTCGTAGAGCTAAGTAATAGAACGGCGCAAGCTCACAAGGTCGTCCCTCCCATGCAGTTCCTCTAGCTCATCCCTTGTTTGTACGCACTGTTCTAGCACAGATTTGGCGATGGCGTCAAAACTCACGTCTTCGGTGTCCACGGAGGCATATGTCGACGCAAGGATGTCAATGAGGGGCTGGAGAGAGAAAGTGGAGAGAGATGAGCCGCTTGGTGTCGTTCGTGACGTGGCTCCAGAATCATTCCTTTTCCTTCTTTTTCTAGTGCGGGGCCTTCGCTATGCGAGATCTTAGCGTCCAGTAACAGTTATATTTCGAAGTTGACACCGCACCGTCGGTCCATCGCTGTCCCAAACGTCCTGGTCATTCAAGGACTCGATTTCCGATAGCGAATCCGAGAGCAACGCCATTGGTATATCGACTTCCTCTGGCCCTGGCTGAGGACTGGTTGTCAAGAGAGTTTCGCACTGTTTCGGGCCGGGGCCAAAAATTTCACCACTCGCCACCGTGACCACAGATAGATAATTGATGTTGTAGACCTCAATTCCAAATGTACATGGTAGTAGGCTGTGACAAGGCCAGCCAGAATACAAGAAATGGTATCAAAAACAAGGCAAGTAACTTATCCAGCCTGACATGTCTACGGAAACAAGATAAATGCGCTACAGTGGAAAGTATGGGGAGGAACGCCTGTGAAGGTCCAGCCGGATCTAGTAGGATAGCTATGAGCCAATGCGGCCACGGACGACGAGGCCACCAGCAAACATCGAAACGTTCCAGCCGTCTTCAATAAGCGCATTGTAGACGGCTGGACCCAAAACGCCTTTACCACCAACGGAACGGTTTCCACGTCCAGTAATGAACCGCATAGGGTGAACTATGGTATTGCTTTGTTGGCACTGACATAACAAAGTATAGAGGTATTAAAGCTCACCGTCAGAGGTACCATCTTCTCTGAGAAACTCTCTAGCAAGGATGACCGCTTGGGAAATGGTGGTATAATGCAAATCAATAGTCGTGAAAGACGCGTCCGTGTTTCTAAAGGACATCACTTTTCAACCGGATACGATCACACACGTAATTGTTGACTAACTTTGTCGCACCGACACGAGCTCTAGCAACATCTAGTGCCGCACGTTTGAAATCCTCCTGTAATCTGCGTGCCTGGAAATGACCACAAACCACCATGATGGAGCAAGGTACAACCATGTAAGGGGACACACCTTATCGACGTGGTACAATGCGACCTCTTTCCCTAGATTTTTCGAGTTGGCTCCTTTCCAGGCCCTGGCCGCAGACATGTGGGTTTCCATGAGGCGTTCTTCAAGGTATTTGAGCCGTTGTTTCAGTTTCTCTGGGCCAAGTTTGTGGGAGGGTGTCTTGTTAATGTCATTGTAGGCAGGAATAAAACAAGTATGAGGGTTCCCAGTCGAAGGAGGCTTCCTGCGCGGTACAATATTCCATTCGTCTGGTTGCGAAGGCGGGCCCCTGGGACTATGACCCGAAAACGGTCTTTCGTAGATGACCCCGAAATCAGGCGAAGATGTAGCTGCGGACAATTCCATCGAGCGATCCCCCCGACGCTCTCGACTGTGCAGAGGAACCTCTGCAAGTTCGCCTGAATCAAGGCTGTGCAAGAGCCACACAAGGTCGAGAGCGTCCCCATGCCGCGACTGAACGGCGCGTAAGCACAAACGAGCATCCGAGAGTATACGTTCCCGCTCCTCAGGGCCTTGTTCGCTGTACTCGGGCGTGCTCCGGAGGATGTCTTGTAAACTGAGTAGTACGGTTGCATCGAGCGAACTAGCGTCCTTGTCTTCCACACCAGTGATGGCAGTCAGTGCGCGGCGAAGAGCTGCCGCAGGCGACTTAGACTCGGGTGAGTGGAAGAACGACTTGAAGAATGATTCGGAATGTGGGGGAAGAAGCGAGGAAAGTTGGGCAGCTAAGGAAGAGACTGCAGTCCAGATATCGATGTCGGAAGATCTTGGGGGGTTATCACGGTGTGGAGCATGGCGATGAGGCCGCTCGGAGATACGCTGTTGTTGACGTACGTCGTTAATGGTGTAAGTCTTCATTTTCGCTTTCTTTGCTATCCCCTTTGCCTTGACGGTGAGCCGCTCTGGACTTTGCATAGGAGTGAGACCATCTTCTTCTAAGGAATCGAGCCCGCCCTCCTCGAGAGCCCGTATGTACTCCTGAGTTAGAAGAAGCTGGACGGCACACTCCATATCAACATCCTCTACCCAACCATCCTTGCAAGTGGCGTCAGCGATGACGCCCTCTAGTCGGGTCGATGGAACCCCGGGAAAAGCTGTCCGTAGAAAGCCAAGGGGAGATGAGAAAGAGGTGGCACTGAAGGAAGTCGAGCGTGGAGAGGCTAACGGTGAGGTGGAGTCGGCTGTGGGTGTTGATAAGGATCCAGAATAACCTTCAAGTGTGCTACCGCTGAGGGTGCTATCGTCGATATGGCTGGCTTCGCTAACGGTCTGCTCGTCGTGATTCTCTTTTGCCGCCACAGCGAGTTTGGTGAGGGTTTGGCGGAGTCCACGAAGCTGCCGCCGCGTTGGTGATTCAGTGTGGATCTCGGAAAGGAGGGCTGCAATCAGCGAGCTGTCCAAAGAGTGGAATTCTATCTGCGAAGGAGGGGGGCGGAGGATGAAATGGCGTCGTTATAACCATAGGTCACCATGAGATAAAAAATTAGCAGCTACCTGCAATTTCTCCAATAATGTTTCTCCAGCTGACTCCGTCATGATGTCTCCCTGTAAATGTTTGCGTTATCTGGATCGAGGCTTTGAAGCTTGAGTGCTGAGTGGTATAGCGAGCAATAAGGTCGGGAACCCAAGCCAAAGCTCATTTCGGTAACTGACCCATAGTGTAGCAGGCGCTTTGTTATGCACAGAATCGCTAGTATGATATACTGTACAAGTAAAGATTGAACACCCTGATATTTCTCTGTCCCTCGTGTATACAGTACACTGAACAACTAGACTGGTACCTTACAGTAACGATGTTGACGGTTGTGGGGCCGAGACGCCGCAAACTGGCAAGCGCTTCTAACAATATCCCTTCGTCACAATAGTATATAATGTATGCAAGCGCGATGCACGCGAGGGAGGTATGTACTTAGGTACGTATAGTGCTAGATAGCCACAGAATTCTGGTCCCTCTTGCCGTACTAGAGCATAGCGCTGCGTTCCTCCACTTCACAGTACGTGGTATCTGGATGTGCAGGATATGCTGTGACGCCAAGGGTCTACAAGAAATCGGGTGATGCGGGGACACTAGCAGAAGGGAATTCGAAAGGAATGAGAATAAAAATATCGTGGGCATGAGGGAAAGGCAAGGCAAAGGCGCAAGGTTAGGGTTTGGCTTACTGAACGGCCGCAGTTGAACGACTTCTCCGCAAACTAATAGCTTGCTACGACCTTACTTCGGAAAGCAGACTCCATAAAATGCTGTTTCACGTCTCTATTCTCGCATTTGTCGCACTATTACTCATGTGTACGCCTTTTGACACTCCACTCATCGGCTCCCATTCATTTCTCCCGCAGTGTTGTACCGCTACCGCGCCTACCTCCCTATTCCCGAGCGCCTGCATGTCATTATTCCTCACCACTCCAGGGAGAACTACGCACCACTTTCGACTTTCGCAGACCAAGCTGCTGCCGGAATGACGAGCTCGACATTCGACATTGAGGCTGATAACATTTTCCAGGGAGACGCAAGGGTTGGACTGGACGAACAGGGCACTGAGGAGGTCATGGAAATTATGAGAAGGGAAAATGTCAGGTACGTATTACGCACCACCTTCCGCTTCTACAGCTAACTTCGTACTCCAACTCAGCTTTGATCAGGCCAGACTTATTCGTCATCATCGCCATCTGGCGGCAAATGGTATCGACCCTTCAGGTGAGTCTCCTTTGATTGGTTCCAATGGTCTACCATGTAACATTTCCCTCAGGCATGCCTCTGGATGCAAAGGCGGTCACTCGGTTGTAATGTGCACCGCGTTGGCTGTTCTATTATATCCACAAGCCCGTGCTACTTACATTCGTCTCGTCATTGACCCATTTGTGTATGCCACCAGTCCTTTGAAAGCCCAGGCTTTTGGCGGAAATTGTAAGGACCGTAGTGGTTTACTCCTGGAATTTTCCCTTGATAGATTGCAATAGTGGACATTTGTGATACTAATACATTGTTTTATCAGCAATTTACGGACACCTGCTAGCGCCCAAGACGACGAGTCTGTGCCTGACTCTACAGCAGTTTCTGCTACTATCTTTTCCTTCGCTGCTGTTGAGGACCTCCTGACCGTCTATGGCGCGAGGCGTTGCTTTGGTTAAGGGTCGATGCGAGGGTGTGTTTGACTGTGTTCTGAGCTGTCTCGAGCAGAGTCCGAATAACCTTCACGTTGTCGATTCTGGGCTGTTGATTTTGAGCTCTGCCCTCCGCCAAGTTTTACGCTGGACATCGCGGACGGTCGAAAACCCATCAGAAGAAGTCTTCACCATTCCAATTCCCAATTGATCTGAAGCGCTATGATAGTCACGTCTGTTTTTCCAGCAATCCTTACCAAGAAGATTCTCACTATCCTTGACCAGCCTTTTAGGCATCTCACGCAAATATCATGAACATACGACGTCTTCCCTACTAAGCACGCGCCGCAACCACACGCTTTCAGAAGCTTCTTCCAACGTATTTTCCTCTGCAGATGAGGAAGGGTTCGTATCAGCTAGAGGGCTTTTTTTTTGGTCTCCATTTTCGTGCGCGTTGGGGTACAGAACCCTATGTAGCACTTCACGAAATTAACATATGCTTCCCTGTCATGACCCTCGTCTTTCTTTCTTCTCTGCCCCTTCAAAGCTAGAGGGCTTACTGGCCACTACTGTGACTAGATGGCGACATTGTCGCCCCGAATCTTGCTTGTAGACAGTGAAAATTAGGGGGATACCATGGGGAAAAACATGTGAGATGAGAACGTTTGAACGTTTGGACGATAGGTAGAGCCGGGAGAATGAATGGTACAGTACAAATTATTTTTTCGTCGTCTTACAGCAAAACCCCTTACGAATCACATTTTCGTTACCGTGACGATCTAATGACTACAATCTTTCGCACCACGTCCCCTTTTCTCAATCGATAACGGCTTTGGCATCATTGAGTTAGTGGAATCAATTAAGAAGGTCGGAAACATACATATCTAACAAAGAATGAACCGAATTCCAACGGTTGTATCTATCTAAATTTAATGCGTGAGCTTATTTGGTCCCCACGCGCGATACTCATTCCAATTTTGACCCCGTCCGCAACCTTCTAACTTCGTGACCAACCTATATATATACGTCGGTTTACAGGAGAGCTCACTGGTCTACCATGCGAACCATGCCCTACACGAAGTAGGAAGAAGGGTATTTCACAGTAAGATCACAGTGCAAGAGTCGGACACCTTGCCTATACGTGCGAAGGAGGGCTAGCGTTCGCCGCGGTCGTGGTGTTCGTGTGCCTCAAGTCGCACACGGGAAATCGGGTAGGCACGAAATCATCATGATGATGCATCGGACACGTACACCCGGGGTCTTTGGATCTACGTTTCCGACCTTCTCCTGGTGACAGTCCGCGGGTCAGTAGAGATTTTTCGAACTTTAGATATTTTAACCCCCTGATTCCATACTAGAGAATACAAGTTATGTATTCATCATCTTGTGGGCTAAGCTTGGGGCTAAGTGCATCTCTCATCCCACGGACATCGGCCATGGACACTCTCGCTCGGCCACGTCTCGTGCTCATTACCTACACACTTCCGAACAGCACACAGTCGCTGAGAGGTGCTTCTGGGGCCTTGCTGTCGGGCCTGATGAATCGTAAAGAGGTTCATGCCGCGTTCGTCATAAAACATGGCTTATCACGGCACGCTGCTCCAAGTTCTGCTCCAAGTTCCAGCTTAACCTTTAACCTTTAACCCCAGGGCTCTGCCCAAAAGGATCTTGTTGAAATAAGGGGCATTTTACCTCGCGACATTAGTTATGATATCAGTATTGAAGCCCCGTAGTGGCCTTAGTAAGAAGTCGGACATTGGACTTGCATAAACGTGTACAGCCTTCCTTGTACCTAGTGTTCATTCTGCAGCGTGGCCAAATAAGTGCGATACTGTCGGCATCGGAGCAGCCAATTCCAAGGACGCAGGGCGATCCGCTTCAAGTTGTTTCGACGAGATTTCAGTTCTGAGTCAATTCTCCGAACGTCGTCGGGCACAGCCTGGATGGCATGCATGTAATGCACAGCAACAGGGCGGACTCACCAGTGTGGTGTTTGGGATGTTGGGTGTCATTACCGTACATAGCGGCGAATAAGGGTGATATAGACCTTTGAGATCGGATCAAAACTTGAAATGGTGGCGCACGTGGATTGGCTGGCCTGGATGGCCAGTCCTCATAACGATACTGTAACCTGTGAGAGGCGTACCATCATCTGACACAGTACCACCTAGCTAAGGCGCAACAGCCGTATGGTAATACGACACAATGTCTCGACTCACTTTAGATAATAAGATAGTGGACTGGTGACAGGACCCGTGACCGTCTATATATGAACGGTAACAGGTAAACCTGCAATTTATACAAGGATTTATATGGATTCTCATACACAGGCTGGTCACAACCTAATAATTTGAATATCACTCAACAGTAGTGAGTCACTTCAAACAGTACCTTGCGACACCTGTGCATACGCCCATGCATACGTAGCCCTCTCTCAACTTTGTGAGTCAAAGTACTCAAAGGTTGACTCAAAGACCTCTGTGATCCGCCGTAGTTTCCGTTTGATTCCGTGATCTTACTATTTTGGGCTACTGTGATGTAACAGCTGTCTCACGCCAGTTGCTCGGCGATCTCTCGTCCGCGGTCGTAGCACCCGTTTGCAGGCCAGCGGGCTGTTTCCTAATCTCATACATTTTTGATCTGAGCCGCAGGGATATAAAGTCACAGGGCTGGTCCTTAGTTTCTCAACCTCTTCTCCGTCAACTGCCAACACCTTTGCCAATCTCTCTGCCAAATTTCTCCACACCGCACTTCTGAATATACATGGCCGTCATCGACTCCTTCAAGGCTAACACCACCAGCGTAGAGGTACCTTTGTGTCATATCTCTCTCCATTGGGGCTCATAAATGTTTGGTTGTAGTTTACGTGGCCTGCCGAACTGACTGGTCTTGAACGCATCATGCTCTCGGCCCACGGCGACCTCCAGCGTTTACTCAGGTGTGTTATTGTCTACTATATCCATTATGATTGTCTTGGTTTAAACTTTCTGATGCAGCGCATTCTTTGCTCGCGCTATCAACATCAAAACTATTTATGCCCACACCTCGCCTCGTACCCAAGTCGCCTCACCCGAGGAACCCATAACACAGCGTCGCGAAGTCCACCTTGTCTGTGAGGGGAAGACTGCTTGCATTGCAACGAGCGACGTCTCTATCACCGCACCTTTGTGCGAGCGACTCTTCCTGGACGAGAAGTTCGCTATCGGGCAGATGTTCCGCAGGATGCAGACGCCGCCCCAATTTGCGCTCCTAGACTGTGGTGTTGGGTTTGCAGATGGCAAGAATACCCTCTGGCGGCGGTACACCCTGTCTACTGAGGGCTTTGTGTGCGATATAACGGAGGTGTTCCCTGACCGGGATATGTTTAACCTTGGAGAGAGATGGCTCGACGAGGGGCAGAATGTGCCGAGTGTCACAGTGGAGAACAGCAAACTCCGGTATACCACAAACATGGTTTCATCCATGCTCGACGGGATTTACCCCAAAAACCCCACTAAATTATTATTCTGACCTCTGGCCTGGAGTCTGACTTGCGCTTGCGCTGGTAATCCACGTGATTCGATCCGCTTTATTTGTAACACATGCATATATCGCTTGTAATCCTACCATTTGTACAGTATTGTCTAAGATATCGTCTCGCATTCGTTGTCATTAGAGTTCATATCAAAATTCCGTGTCGTCTCTTCCAAGCTCTTCCAAACAGATGGCCATCCCGGTAAGGAATGCGGTCGGGTTTATTCATGACAACAGCAACAAGGGTCATTAGTTTTAACCTGGGATCTTTAGATGTTCCCAGTTGAAATAATGGACTGTATCGTGCAGGAGGTCCTGCTTTCCCAGTCTCGAGCTTTCTCTTCCATTTCGGCTTTATCTGTCGTTTCTCGTCAACTTCGCCATATCGCACTCAAAGTCTATTTTTCGTACCTAACGCTACATCGGCTCACGAAGGTAGGAAAAACCATCGACATCCTTCATAGTTGTTCGTGGGTCCGGTGAGGCAGGGAGAGGCACATATATGCGCAATGAATTAAACCATGGCATCCAGACATCTTTCCACGACCATGCAAATCATCGAGAAGAAAGCTTTGCCAATGCACAAAATGAACCTTTTATCGCTGAAGCTGGCTTGCGAAGCTGTCTCTGTATTCTCCCTCACCGCGAGTATACTCCTGGTCTTTCCTCAGCTGCCTACAACACTCGTCTCGCTCAAGTTCACATCGTTACCGCACATTAGCCCGATGTTCCTGAAGGAAATATCTAGGCAATGTACAAGTCTAAAAGAACTGGAGTTTAGCGTCGTCGAACGACTGGGTACTGAGTGTTGCTGGGCCTGCTTCGAAGAGTCAAGTACCTGCGTCAAGCATTCGTCCATCGACTTTGATGCCTCGTGCGATACGGCTGAAGAATTAGCGGTAAGAAACTCCCTTTAGCTATGAGATGCGTTCACTCTGCGCGAGTAGACTTTCTATGCCCGGTGCCTCCAGCCGCTGGGAAACTTGCAACGTCTCTCCATTGGTATCTTCCTATCCTCTTCGACCATCCTGAAGGAGCATATAGACAACCACTCCTTGGTGCGAGAGGACTGCCGACTCGCTGGGTGTCCGTTCGACGATTCGCTCTCCGCACCCCACACTCCTGGATTGGACGGTTATCGGGAACTCCTTAGGGTCCGTTCGTACGGCAAATTGCCAAGGAGAGTTTCTACACAAGAGAGAAGCACCGCATTAGGTTGCAGGCCGTACACGCCAACCGAATGCGCGACGTGCTGGGAAGCGCATGGACTACGTACTCGCGAGGATGAGCTGATGGCGACGATGAGATTAGCCCAAAAGCTTCGAAGCCTGGCATTAGTCAGATGGAGCTCGTGGTTCAACTCGCCAAAGACCACTCCTCATCACCCCCCTCTAAATAACAGAGCGGAACAAAGTCAGAATGGAGGAGCGAGGTTGAGGGAAGTCTTGTGGGCAGCATTTGAGATCCAGAGAGGAGAAGGAAGAGTCAAAGTATGGCGGAGAAAGTGAACCCTAGACAGTCGTGCAACTAGTCGGCTTGACTGATTTTGTCTACCATGACTTTAGACCTTCTACGCTGGGTGCTTGACAAGTGCTACCAGCCATGATCGCCGAACGATGGGTAGAACCACAAACACTGACTTGCCGTAAATGATTAGATAACGGAAGCTATTGTCTCAAACTGTGCTGCTAAAGTGTGTCGGGTTGTGGTTCGGGGCTGAACCTGAAGTGAGAACAAAGAACTCGACCACCAGACACCACGGCCACAGCGAGAATGTGCAGTATATCAACGAGAGTGCGTCCTGGTCAACCCCATACTACAGACGTACCCAGGCAGGCATAAGAAGACTCTCGGCAGTATCATCGTCATCACCCACCCCACCTCCGACCTCTCTGAAATACTATGGACGCCTCGTCTTCTGCTGCCGCCAACGCTGCTCAAGCTAAGGATAACGACAAGTCGGCAGAGTTTGCAAGACTATACTACTTCTTCGACAAACTTACCAGGCCGCGATCGCATGGGAGGTGCGCAAGTGACGAGTCAGAGTCTCATGAGATCGTTCCGGAGGATATAGCGCCGCTCCTCAAGAAACTGTCGGCCATCCTCACGAAGGACGTGCCCATCGATGGAGATGCATCTGAGCTCGGCGAAGCTCAGGTGAGCGTACCAGAAACCCCAACGACAGCATCAGTGCCGACCTTCGCCGCCTCTGCTTCACAGGCGCCACCTACGCACTCAACTCCCGACGGCGCATCGACGGCGCGTCCGAGGCGGAACACGGTAGCGGGATCCCACGCCGATGCAACAGGGACTGCAATCAGCCGGGGGGGGATCCAGGCGCGCTTTCCCCTGAAAGAGAAGCGCTACCCGTTCACGTTCAAGTTGCTGCTGCACAAGCTGTACGGCCTCGAAGACTGGGCGGCCAAAGTCCAGGAGGTCCTCGTAACCAGCCAGGAGCGGTTTCGCTCCCTCGACACCTCGCCCACTACTACTTGTGATGCGTCTTCCGACGGTGACAACAGCAACTCAAGCTCTCCAAGGTCGCCAGCCACGTTTTCTGCCTCGATCTTCGGCGCGCCGCCGCCGCCACCTTTGGAACCGCTGTCACCGACGCGTAGACGGCGCACGCAATCGGTCTCTAAGTCTAAAGCGTCCATCGAAGGGCCTCGCTCAGGGCCTGCTACGCCGGTACGGCCGCAGCCATCTCGCGCGGTGAAGAAACGCATCGTAAATCGTCGGCGATCGGCGACCGGACTAGGAGCGGAGACGAAAGGGGAGTGGATGTATGATGCAGCAGTTTCGAGCGTCGACGCGGAGGTCGTCGATGCTAGAGGATACGACTCGCTCAGAAGGCGGAAGCGCGTACTTTCATCAGTTGGTTTCGGGGGCGAGGGCGAAAGGTTAAATGGGCATGATGTAACCAACGTAAGCATTGGCGGGCGCAGGCATTTGTGCAGATTGCGGTGTCACTGAAAGGCGAGTGTGTACACGACTAGTTTGTTTTTTTGGTCTAGAGCAGGGAATTAGCATAAACAAGCGCGCTAGCAGTGGTATGATATCGAGTCGTTACTTGTTACACTGTACAAGGTTTGTGAGTTAGTTACGATCCAATTCGGATTAGTAGTCTTTGAGTCACTTTACGATTTCATTTCACCTG
Organism: Lactarius tabidus; assembly: GCA_963281015.1. Classification (NCBI taxonomy): domain Eukaryota; kingdom Fungi; phylum Basidiomycota; class Agaricomycetes; order Russulales; family Russulaceae; genus Lactarius; species Lactarius tabidus. The sequence continues at coordinate 2,208,051 of OY725475.1, read as the reverse complement.
AGTTATGAGTTAGGATGACCACGTCACCGAGTCACCTCGCATGACACAGAAGATCTTTCTGTATTGATATTGCTACATTGATGTAGGATTCGTATTGAATAGCGTATCCTCGAAATTCCACTTTGGGTTTTTACAGTACTCCCTCTGGACGTTCGACGGGTGCGGGCTATCGGAGGATTTGATTCGGTCGCAGCAATAATAAATTTTGGTAGAGGCGGTGCCGAGGAAAAGAAAGATGTGTTACAGTCATGAGTGCAGCTGGAAGAGGCAAGCGCCGTGATGGCGTTGCACATTACGGGAACCAAGACGTGAGCACTTCCTCACCCCAAAGCTTGTTCTTGCTCCACACAATTCAGACACTACGGGACTTCTACGCTTCTCAGAAAGGCCAATGATATAAGAGCTATTGTACAATATACAAAATAACAAGTCCAGAAAAACTAGGTTATGTGCGCTCACCACGCAGCCGGCGTGCAAGTGCAAGATCCTTGGGCTGGATGGTAACGCGCTTCGCGTGGATGGCAGCAAGGTTGGTGTCTTCGAAGAGGGAGACGAGGTAGGCCTCCGCCGCCTCTTGCAGTGCCATGACAGCAGATGACTGGAAACGCAGATCCGTCTATCGGGTATGTTAGCGGTGGTGCTCGTGAAACCAAAGTCGCACTCACTTTGAAGTCCTGTGCAATTTCGCGAACAAGGCGTTGGAAGGGGAGCTTGCGGATGAGAAGTTCAGTAGACTTCTGGTATCGACGGATTTCGCGCAGCGCCACAGTTCCGGGGCGGAAGCGATGAGGCTTCTTTACACCTCCAGTGGCCGCCTTTAAATGATGACTCAGTAAGATACCTTAACAGGACAAGAGGACTCACTGCTGAGGAGGTTTTACGTGCTGCGGACTTGGCGGCCAGCTGTTTACGAGGCGCCTTGCCTAAATGTACGAGTGAGGATCTGAGGCGAAATTGTTTGGGAGCCAACATACCACCAGTGGATTTGCGAGCAGTTTGCTTGGTACGGGCCATGGATGATAATCAAGGTAGATGGCAAACCAGTAAAGGGCAAGTGTTGTGGTGTTCTGGACGGCAAAAGGCGGAAGAATGAAGGCAATGACGGTCGGCGGCTGTCGATTATATATAGATCGCTCGACGCGTCAGTCACGTGCTTTTAAACGACGCGGGTGTGCCAATCTGATCAACAAAGCACAGCCACAGCCACTCCTCTGACCATTTATAGTACTCGTGACTCGTTCCCCTTCTGACTCATTCTCGCTTCTTCCGTGCCCCCCACCCAACACGCACAACTCCCACTCTTACCACCCACCAACTCTATCTATCAAACAATGTCTGGACGCGGAAAAGGCGGAAAGGTATGTTCCTCTTTCTTCCACTCTACTTTCTTTGCTAACGCATCGACCTTTTCTAAGGGTCTCGGAAAGGGTGGTGCTAAACGCCATCGCAAGATTCTCCGTGACAACATTCAGGGTATGGGAAGCGCTACTCCATGCTTATGACTTCCTTAAACGTTGTGTAGGTATCACCAAGCCTGCCATTCGTCGTCTTGCCCGTCGTGGTGGCGTTAAGCGTATCTCGGGCTTGATTTATGAAGAGACTCGTGGCGTCCTCAAGATATTCCTTGAGAATGTAGGCCGTATTATTGTTTATGCTGTCACTTCAACTCACCCTTCTACCCAGGTTATCCGCGACTCGGTAACCTATACGGAACATGCTAAGCGGAAAACCGTTACAGCTCTTGACGTCGTCTACGCTCTCAAGCGATCAGGGCGTACGCTATATGGCTTCGGAGCGTAAGAGTACCACGTTCTGAGCTGTTGTGTATTTGTACCGTTATTCTATTATCACTTGATTTTGTCTTTGGCAAGAACCTTCGGATGTGCCACAAACCGTGCGGACAGATTCTGTCTTTGGTTGCCACTTCTTGAATGTGCCACCCATCTAAGAGCAATTGTGGCAACAAGAAACGCCAGGTGTACGTGGCCATGGTGTTCGGTCTTACAAGCTGTGGCGTACCTGTGGATGAGATTTACCATCCGTCGAACCAAGCGAACACGAATCCTAGCTTGAACCATGATAGCTTTGATAAGGCCATAACACGTCTAGGATTTACTACTACATGAGTCAGCACACAAGCCAGACATCTTCCGGTGGCGAGTCGAACTGACTGTAACCTTCAAACAATATCGGTTGACTGGAATGATAGAAAGTTATCGCGATATGTCACATGTGCGTGAACTTACTATAGTGATGACAACAGAAGAGGCTGTGCAATGGCACATGTTTCAACGAGGCGAGAAGCGGAATTTCAGGCAGCAGCGCCAGGAACATTCTGCACAGCAAGATACCACCCTAACTTACCTACGGGAATGTCATCGTTTGACAAAATGATTGTAGGTCTTGTGGCAGACATCATTGCCCCAAGCATGGCCCTGTCAAAACCACCAACATAGCGCGACACCAGTACTGTGACAAAGCGTTTCGTACCAACACATGCTTACAGAACTCCGTAGATCAATACACCGAGGATATGGGATCATAAGGTTCTGTACTAAGGCTTTTTTAAAATTTATTATTATTATCTGTACTAAGTTACTAGTTGTTTTGCAGCACAGGTTAACAGTCACGTCGTCACGTGTGACATGTGACAGACCGCGACGCAGGAGGACTCGGACGCGCCTGCCGCCTAGCTCTGTGCCTGCAAATGACGGTGATCCGTCTCTATCCACCCCTGTTCGAAGAAGGGCATCATGCCAAGTTCCTAGGATCTGGCCGCACATTGTGTGCTTCTCAATCTCCCAGAGACAATTCTCTTGCAGTGTTTGCCACGAATGCTGTATGTATGTCGCCATCACCGTCTGTTCTCTTCCTAATTCCGGTGTAAGGTCGATTCGCAAACCCCTAGATTGCTCGAGGACAAGAACTCAGACTCACGGGACATTTATACTGCAAGCACTGATCGTATACCATCCTCAGAACGTCGGTTGGTAAGTATGGCACGCGTCATGAGGGCGGTCACGGCTTGAGTTCTGTGTGGAGTTTGTGACAGATACATCTGTCGTATTTGCTTCTCTTCAAGACTTTAAAAACCATCATAGCGAGCAAGACTCCCTCATGTTCGTGGTCTTTTTCTTGCCATCAGTTGGCGACCGCTAATGGTGCCTCAGCGGACGCAGCGAACAGGTATCACCTGTGCTAATCAAGCATGCCGTCGACTATGTCAGGATTGTTGTTTCCAGCTGGGCGCAGGCTTCCGTGAGTTCTCTCTCCACACTGCGTGGAGGTGCTCTGACCATCTAGCCAGAAACCAGTGAACAGAAAGCAGCCCCTCCAGTACGATGCCAACCATTACCGGATATTATATAACTGTCTCTCTCTATTTGTTGTGCTTTACCTTCCTGAGGCTGGATTTGATGATGCGCCAGTGGGAGAGGAGTTAATGGAATGGCTAAACACGCACTTCATCGAACCTTCATCCGAAGAAGGTGACCATCTCAGTTCTCAAGATAGACCGTGGCAGGACGAGACATTCTGGCCTTATCTTACGAGGTATTTTCTTTCTTTCGAACGCAGAACTGTCCTTAACTTGTGCTGCACAGATCAGTCTTGCGGGGATTCTCAAGAGCACCTGTCTTTTTGCTGGAAACTCTATCTCGTCACCCCTCTGAGCATTTACGGGATGTAGCACAGCATCTAACCCCATTACTCAGTTCGCACCCTCGCATCGTGCAGTTCTCTACAGAGCGCGAATTTGTGGTAGCCCTACGTCGTTGGAAAGAGAAGGTCAAATCTCTCCGCCTCGAACTTGATCGTGTGCCAGAGGATGCACGAGAAGACGATTTCGAAAATTGGTGGAAATCGCTCAGCAATATCGTGGGTATACTGGAAGGCCGTCCTGAAATTATCCAGAATATCTGCATTGACCTCAATGCCGACTGGAAAGAGGTTTGCGCGGCTTGGAGCATATTTGTGAATCACCGCCTGCGAAGGCAGGACCTTCCGTGCGTATTCCCGACGCAGTCAGGAGGCCTCTTCCTCACGCATTCCCCCAGAGAGGTTGTAAACCAAATTTTAGAGACCATGCCTCCTGACCCCACCGATCTCGAGGATACTATTCATGTGGCCCTGTTCCGTGGTGAGACAATGGAGGCATTATCCCACGCGTCCAAACTCGATATTTGGTTGGCGACCCATTGGGTCGACCTGATGGAGCCCCTAGAGCTTTTGACCCCGCGGGCTAGCGACGAGTAAGACATCACTCCTCACATCGTTGACCTTCCTCTGAGCCTCTGAGCAGGCCAGATATCTCCGTCCGTGATCAATATGTTTTATCGTACACGGATTATTTGCGTTCAGACCCGGCACTTTGGCGCATCACCGTTGCGTACATGTGCTCGTGCGGTTCTATTGGAAGGGAAAGGGCGGACCAAGTACTGCTTCGTGTACCAATCAACTTCAATCGCGGTGTGGCTGATTCCCATGACGCGAATGTCTCGGGTGAAGTACCGGACGCTTTAAGAGCAGTCGTGGAGACCTGCCATGAGTACGGAAGGGAGTCAGTGCGACGCATGGTTTGCACGGTTCGTATGCTTTCTGCGTCATGTCTTTGTCTACACTGATCCACACAGATCGCGGCACGGAATTTTTTGCGGCGTAAGGAGTACGGCCTTGGTGTGTCTTACGCAACCTCCGCAGAAAATTGGACTTGGCTTGGTCGGATCGTCGACGCAGTTCTGACTGAATACATCGAGCGTGGTCCGTCCATGCCACCTGTGTAATTGTCGATACTAAAGGAGTTGTAGGGCCGGAGGTCTTTGCTCGATCAGTGGCAGCCGTCGCTCCCTCCCTTCAAGAACTGCGAGCACATCCCGGTGCGGATGGTGTGTTCACTCACCGGCTTATGTTTGCGGTCCGCTACGCCGAGTTCCACCAACGCAGGTTAAACGGGGATTTGCAAGAGGCGGCTTTGGACATATTGACCATGTTCAGTGACGGCCTCGCACCGAAAACATGGTGGGGTGTTCTCCTGTGTGACGCCGTTGATCTCGTCCGAAACGGTAAAGTAAAACCATTTCTGGATCAGCTCAGGGACTAACTCTATCCCGTTTCAATGCAGACGATCTGATGCTATACTCTTCGTCTGGTGCAGTTGAGCTGCTCAAGCGGCTGGAGGAAGTGCACCTCGGAGCTTCACAAGGTGCTGGAGACGATTATTTGTCCATTCTCATGGTCACGATGAAGGGATCAGACGAGAGTGAGGCTCTTCAACGACTGAAGTCAGCTCGTCTCTCCCTTGCAAAATACTATGCCAAATGCACTATGGTTGCCGGCGGGCGTGACACTTCCGGCTCACGGGTGGGGATCATAGCGGTATAGTTGATCGGCGCGTGCCGCCACTGGTCTATGACGAATTCGGCCCTATGTCCATGAATTGTGATGGTCCCTATGATCGGATCATGAACACCTGTGCCAGAGCCTCAGGAATGTAGGGCACTCTTCTGCGAGCGCCGTTCAGTCATATGTGATTGCCTTCCAGACTCCATACTTTACAGTAATCATCGATCCAGAGCCTACAGCACCAACCATTCATCCGTTTTTCTTCTGTGAGAATGAAACTTTCATGCAGTTACATAATCACGTTGTTGTGCCACGGCTTGTCAAGCTGTCAAGGGCTTGATTCTGTCTTCGACTATAAACCCACTGGAACGTGAGATCTACTACTCTTGTCTTACACGCTTGTATGTTCATCAAGGTGCACAAGGGAGGTTGTGACTCTGTCATATTAGCAATCACAGAAGATGGGTTGCTCTCTCAGCACCGTCATTAGTGGCGCCTTGGGAAAACAAACACCTTACCGGTTCTGCTGACGCGATTGCCTCTCCAATGTTCACCCAACTCCGGTTTCATACAGTATCTCACCCTGTTGTGCTTTCGCCGCGAGCTGGTCGCCCTGTATGCCTCACTTATTGGCAGATTTTCCCGCCGCCACATTGGTTGGCGATTGCCTCAAGTCACATACCCCTTTTGCTAGGACTTCCACTACGGCTGTGTACCTTTCCGAGCAACAGATTCGGCGCTCCTTCCCAGACCATTCGCCACAGTAACTGACCTGATCGCAAGCCACGTATCCAGCGCGCTATATCTGCTTTCACTGCCGCCATCCAGACCAACTTTCACTTGATGAAAGGGTGCTGTCAGACTGTGGCGTTGGCGTCATTACTGGGTGCGTCGACATCTTGCTGTTCACGATCAACATCTGGGACATAGAGTTGCGGACTCTTGTGAAGGGGCGACACATGCTCATTTTTGGACTCCCGGAACTGTGGTCTCCGGACTGGATGCGTCGAAAATTGAGTTCGCCGTGTATAACCAGGAGGACTACATACCGACTTCAACGACCCTCTACGTGTATTCAGCGTCGATGCGGTGATCATTTCGTTGGGTGGCGAACGAGATGCCTGGTATAAATGAAACTCGAGGAATGATGCCGCCCTCACCATCCTCCAGTTTTCGACTCTTCCGATTCTCGATTTCTACGCGAACTTGACATGTGCGTCACTGTAACGACTTATTCTGAGCATCCATGTGGTGCAGTCATATTCTCTGGTCGTTCGCATGTAGGCACTTCTCCCTTCGAAATAAGCCTGCTTATCTCTTGGAACCCATTTGCAGACTGATTGTGGTCGAACTACCTGCGCGGGAAGTCATCGTCACATTGGACAGCACCCTAATGGGCCTTGCACTTCAGCATGCCAGCAGTCGTGAGTACCAGAATGTCCGCGATGACATGTAGCTGATGCAACGGATCAGAATGCAAAATATCACCAATAATGTCAAGACCAGCAAGCCCTGCCCGCGCGGCTGTTGATCAGACGTCCTTTCTTTTGGGACGTCTGGTGCTCTGTAGTGCGGCATCATCGCGTTCGCAATGAATATTCCCTATTGTAGCACTCGACTTTGGCCCATTCAGGACTCCGGAGCTTCATTCTGTATCCGTAGAATACTTTACCGCACGATCCTATAATAATCTCGTATAATGATTAATGTGTGTTTGTTTCCCAGAGCTGCTAAGGGGCGCCACCCCAAACTAACTTAGTGATGAAACCGGGCCGGTAACAGCCACCCAATCGCAACGGCACCGCACCCGACTTGGGCTCGTCCTGGACATCTCCTCCTCCTCCCCGCCCTCCTCTTCCCCGTCCCCGCACGCTTAGATCACGCGTGTACTCTAGATCTACAGTCATGAGCATCAGAACTGCAGACGACACATTGGCCTCAATATCGACCGACGGTCACGCCGTCGTCGGGTCACCCACGGCCGCCCACTCTCCCCATACCTTTCAATCACACCCTCCGCAGCCCAATATCCCCGCATCCTCTAGCAACTCTCCGAATGTCGTCATTCCCTCTAGGCCCTCCCTATCCTCCAAATCCTCGTCGTCCCCACCTCGATCTAGCACCGAAGCTGATCTGGCGGGCAAGCCTTCTTCGGCGACGGCGACTGCCCGATGGCGTAACAGTCTCCCCCCCGCCGCCCACCGGTCAGACCCTACGCCTGCCACGCCGACAGAACCGATCGCAGTCGTAGAGCCCACCTTTGATGAGAGTGTCCTCCGAGCCCTGTGCGAACTCGATGTAAGGTTCCTCCAGTCTAATTCCTTGGGGATAGCCCACTTATACGATTTCTTACTCCGATTCAGTGCGGTGTGCCCTTGTTGCTCGACAGGATCAAACAGAGCATGGTATCCTGCAGGGTAAGCTGGTTTCAGCACGAACCGTAACGTTCGATTCGAGCATTTCCTTCTCATAGGAAGCTTCCGTGTTTTTCAAAAAGCGTGCTGTGCTTGAGGAAGAGTTCGGACGGGGCATGCAGAAGCTCGCCAAGAACACCGCTGATGTGTACGCCATGAATGACGGGAAAGCTGGGTCTGTCTCGTTTCTTTTCTCAATATTTCCTTGTCTTGACCTAGTGACCTCCGTCCTCACAGCTCTTTCGTCAACGCATGGCAGACAACGATGAAAATACACGAAATTATAGCCGAAAATAGGCTACGATTCGCGTCGCGGCTAAACGAGATGAGCGAGGAGCTAGCGAATCTAGCTAAGGAGGTTGATAAAAATAGAAAGGCAGTATGTCACCTGGCCGCTTAAACTAACTTTGAGTTTGATCCCAACTCCACCGTCCAGACCAAGGATCTCGCAAGTCGGTACGAACGTAATTTGCAGGATTCCGAGGCGACTACCGAAAAGAGCAAAGCACGTCTGGACACTACGATGGAAGAGCTTGGCCGCATTCTGCTCCAGAAGGAGGGCGAACCTGCCAAGGATTCTGTCATTCAAACCCGTGCGCCGGCCGGTGGGAAGCGCGCGATCGGCAAAGCGGTCGCAAAGGGAGGACTTTTGTTAAAGGGCAAGAACCCTGGAAATGTGCCCCCCCATCCTCTGTGGCCTCGCGACGAGAACTCACTTATTTTCCCCATAGATTCAACGCCAGGAAGACGATATCCGTGCTCGGGTGCAGTTGTCTTCCCAAGCTTACCACAAGTCGGTGCAGGAAACGCAGGGTCTACGACAGGAATATTTCAACTTCCAACTTCCTCGGATACTCCGTGTCAGTGCCCACTGAACAGAGCTCTACCAAATTTCCTCATCTTGACTTGTTTAGGCTTTGAAAGAGTGCGCGGACGAAATAGATCTCGGAACACAATACCACCTCACGCGCTATGCCTTCTTGTTTGAGAGCATCGTCCTGAGTGATGGTTCCACGTTGGCACCAACGGGCATCGAAGACGGTGAGTTTTGGGACATTTCTTTTCGAGGAAATTACACCTCTGACAGAACTGGCAGGACCTGGACTCAAACCCACCATCGAGTCAATAGACAACCGCTCTGACTTCAAGGTCTACATGCAAAATTATGCGTACGCCCACGGCGGAGTACAGAGGGGTCCACGCCGTACGGGGCCGGAGCACGAAGGCTTCGTAAGCCGTGCACTGATCACAGTGCACCCGATGCAAACTAATCGCGGTTTAGCTACCTCCTCTACCCCAACATATTGATCGCGCGAACCCAATACCTCATAGCGCCAACACACCTAACAGCAGCCATTCGCAATTGCCAGATCGGACTAGACCCACTTTTGGTATCGACCTCGCAGAACAAATGGCGCGTGACGGTGTAGAAGTACCTCCGATCATGGTCAAATGTTGTGAGGCCATCGAGAAGTACGGCATCTCGACGGTGGGCGTCTACCGTATTGGTGGGACGATGAGCAAGGTCACCCGGTTGAAGGAAAAGCTCGATAAAGGTGTGTGCTGACTAGTAGTGCCGTTGACGGCTGATCTCATAGTCCTACAGATTTGGACGCTACCAATCTCGACGCCGAGGAGTGGTCAGGCGACATCAGCAACGTAACAAGTGTCTTGAAGCTCTGGCTAAGAGAGTTGCCAGAGCCACTGTTGACGATGCATCTGCACCAAGGCTTTCTAAGCGCCGCCAGTAAGCATTCACACTCCTTCGACGGGTTACAGGGTCAATTAAAACCATTCGTCATCCTGCCAGAAATCGAGAATGACCGCTTGAGGCATATCCGGCTCCACGAACGGGTCAACGAGCTTCCCGATGCTAATTACGCGACACTAAAATACTTTTTGGGTCATCTACACAGGTACGTTGCCCCAGTCTAGACTTGAGCCTTTACCCGACCAATGTTCCCTCGCAGGATTGTGCAGAACGAGGCGCAGAATTCGATGTCCATTGGTAATCTGGCAATTATCTTCGGGCCGACATTGTTCCCTACCACCGCGCCGAATGGTGTCAATGGGCAGGATGGCCTCGCAGGGGCAACGATCCAGAACAAGGTGCGTGTGACAGATCCGATCACTGCCCAGAGGGGCCTTCAGAACCAACGACGGCTTTTTTTCAGGCGATTGAGACCATTCTCGAACACTACACCGATATATTTGTCGACGAGTCTGAAGTCTCATGAGTCGGGCTTTCTTCATCATTATTTTATGTGGACTAGTACCTACATCACTATTCGGTTTCATATACCCCTCTCCACTGTATCCGTCATGCAACCGCTGGCGCTGGAATAGCCATACTATGTAATCTCCCTAGCACGCATTGATCTGCGATGAGCTTCCGGGTGTATTCGATGTGTTCTGTAGCGTGACTGCGCGGGGTAATAGGGGTGGAGGGATGGGTTGTCGTTAGCCCTGGGCCTCACAGCCAATCAGTGAGGTTGCGCGAGGGTGGCTAGAGGATCGTATTTATGTAGATGTTATCGTCAGCGGGCATTGATATTGATCATCGATGCGTGGTGCGACCCACCGAAAACGCAGACAAGCTATCGAATCGGAGGACTGGCATGTCCACGTGCCGCCTTCGGAGAGCAACCACTCTGTGCGAGAGGGAAATACGACGCGGCGAAGCGACGGACATGCGCGCGTCCATGCGATGCAAAGTCGTTGCTCCTCAAGGGCGTTCTGGTCCGCATAGTAGTGCATGGCATTTGTGGGCGAGAGATCGAGGTCGCGCAGATTGCAGAAATCAGATAGCACAGTCGTCAGCGCCGCCAGAATCCTCTGTAAAATGCTTATCAATAAGACCTTGGCGCACCGGCGCCTTATTTTTATTGGGGAGGAGAAACGGAAAACGAACGTACTATGCCAGAAAGCGCGTAGTGGAGGGTGTGGCGGAGTGCGAGGCGGACCTTGAGCCACTCGACGTGAGAGAGGTGGCGGGAGACGCTGCGGAGCACGGTTGGGGTCACGCTCGTGCCGGAGAGGTCGAGTGAGCGGACCCGACTGCCGGCTGCAATGCGGGCGAGGTCGGACTCGGTTGCAATATCGAGGCCGACGAGGCCGAGTGCCTCTATGGGGCGACCGGGGAGGACAGAGGCTGCAGTGGCTGGGTGGCCGCGAAAGGAGCGAAGGCGGGGCACGTCCGTCGGCAGGAGGCGGAGCGGGCGGGCGTAGTCGCCGAGCTTGAGGTGAAGGAGGGTCGGGTGGTTGCGCAGGACGGGCTCGGGGGGCTCGCCGATACCGTGGAGCGCGAGGCTGCGCAAGTCGGGGAGGCGGAAGGGCGGGAGGAAAGCAGCGGACGCCGCGGTGGGCATGCGGCGCGCGGCAAGGAGGGCGGGGATGACATAGTCGGCGAGGCCGAAGGAGAGCTCGAGCGAGTCGAGGTGCTGGAAAGTCGGCACGAGAGACTTGGCGATGTTCTGCGCGATAAGGAGGAGCAGTACGGGACTTTCGACAGCCTCTGTCTGCCATCGGATGTGGAAGCGCCGGACATACTCCGCGAGGTGCGGGTAGGATGAGAGCGTCTCGCAGCAGCGCAACGTGACGGCGGGCACGGCGGGCATCCCGTGTATACCCTTCAGCCCCGGAGTGGAGGAGCGCGGTAAGACCTCGTTGATGACGATGGAGGAGTAGAGCAGGCGCTCTGCGTTGGCGCGCCACAGGTGGGAGACGAGGACGATGCGGGTGAGCGCATGTTGGGAGAGGTGACCAAATATAGCGAGGAGTATCTCGTTCGGGAGGACGTTTCCGAGGTTGGTGGTACCGGCGGCGGCGGCGGCGGCGGTGTTGGGCGACATAAACATGACACTAGAGAGAGCACGGACGGGATCAGGAGGGCAGCACTGGCCGATCTGGAGTGTCATCGGTGCGGTTGAAGACAAAGACATGCGCGGTGCCAGTGGGCGAGAGTGCAAGAGAACAGCAAGCTCAGGACAACCAGGGGCTATTTTGTACTCTGTTCGGTTGGGGTTAGCTGGTTTAGAAACGGATAAATCACGGCCTTTCTTTCCTGGGATACGTACAGCTTGTCCCCGAAGATAAAATGCAGGAATGACCGAGGTGTCTTGGAGCGGTGAGTATGGCCGCATTGGCACGTGCAGCCCAGAACAGTACTCTATCAGTGGCTGCTAAACCGCTAACTCATCGCGACCCCATTATCGGAACGGGCGGGTTCTTTCGAGAAAGAGAAAAAAGCATCGTGTCTGGCACGTCATCGTTTGTCTAGGCTTCCCCTACTCACTCGCCGCGTTTCAGCGCTTTGGATGTTGCAACTATGGTAGGCTAAAGAGCGCTTGTCCTGATTATTACATAAAGCGCCTAGATTCTGGCTTGACAGGTTTGACCTTCTTCGAGTTGGTCAGTGTTCCCTGTGAGAAATTTACCCACAAGTTTTGATCAGGTCAGTGTGGGTGCACCGGCATACGTTCGCCTACTGACAAGATGGGAGTTATATAGCCGTAGATGGAGAAATGAGGGGAAAGTGTACGATTCAATTGGCCGTTTCGCGTCCCTGAGGAGAGTCCTCGGTAGTCAAAAAGTAAGAAGGTATCAATGGTCTGGAAGACGGGAAGCGCGGGGGTGGCGCAACTCGCTACCGTATCCGGAATCGGAAGACCGAATGCCCTCCTAACTTCCTATATTGCCGTAACGAGCCATGGTGAGGGACACCCTTTGACGACTTTGGGCGAACAGCACATTCGTGGACCGCCGTACAGCGGCAACTACTCGGAACACGTGCATTTTGGCTAGATTGGCGATGAGCGTGAGGACGACGGACATAACGATCCCAGCCTCGCGGCCCTTGCGATTCGAGAAGCATAACATTCGAAATCCCACCTGGCCTTCCTGAGAGCGGGGGTAGTGTGACCCCGCAACGAGGGTGCAAATTCAAACGGCACCCTGACCGTCCAGCGCGACACCCGTAAACCCCAACGAGTGGAAACGACCAACAGCGGGGAAAGACAGGCCTCATCAATATTCTGCTTCGAATAGCAAGGTTCCATCACCGCTAAGTTATCTCGCGAACTGTCGTCGAACCTCTGCCTTGGATAGAAGAGAATCTGAATTCAAAGCCAAATTCCGAGAGAAGGTCACAGAATTAAATATTACAATAGCAATACAGGTGTACATCTAGCCCAGCAAAATGCAGAGCTCATGCGCCAAAACCGTAAAGTGTGCGTCCTGACCGCTTAAGAGCGTAGACGACGTCAAGAGCCGTCACCGTTTTGCGCTTCGCATGCTCGGTGTAAGTGACAGAGTCACGAATAACCTGAAGAGCGATGGATCAGTCAACATGATACGAGACCCGGAGATTGTTTAACATACGTTTTCGAGGAAGATCTTAAGGACACCACGGGTCTCTTCGTAAATGAGGCCCGAAATACGCTTCACACCACCACGGCGGGCGAGACGACGGATGGCTGGCTTTGTGATACCTTGGATGTTATCACGAAGGATTTTGCGATGACGCTTAGCACCACCCTTGCCAAGACCCTAGAAGACAAGTTGTCGTCAATCACCAGATGTAAAAGGAAATTTTAAACAAGCTACCTTTCCACCTTTTCCACGGCCGGACATTGTTGCAAGTTGTTTAAGAGGGTGGAGGAGTTGTGTTGAAGAAGTGAGAGCAGCGAGCTACTTGGGTGGGATAAGTGACGCAATAATGACTGGCGCGGCACGGTTATATACGAGCGGGAGATGCGCGCACGTGAGCCAAAATAAAGTTTTGTTGATCAACAATTTCGTTTCGTTGACCCAGGCACCGACGCGACGCGTTCAGTCTTGACACAATCACAATGAAATATAAATACCCACCATCCTCTCCCTCCACACTTCCATCCGCCCTCCGTTACACACACCAAGCCTCTTCGCCTTTTATCAAACTCAATCTTACTTAACATCAATGGCTCGTACCAAGCAGACCGCTCGCAAGTCAACTGGTGGTAAGTGTCTTTATGTCGGGCTGGTCGTACAATATCCTCACATCCATTGCAGGCAAGGCCCCTCGTAAGCAACTCGCTGCCAAGTCAGCGCGCAAGACTGCTGCTGCCGTGAGCAAAGCTCATTTACTCTTATCCCGATTTAGCTAAATATTGTTGTCTTACAAGGCCACTACTGGAGGTGTGAAGAAGCCTCATCGTTTCCGCCCCGGAACGGTGGCACTGCGCGAGATTCGCCGTTACCAAAAATCAACCGAGCTTCTTATTCGCAAGCTCCCCTTCCAACGTCTCGTCCGCGAGATTGCACAGGACTTCAAGGTCAGTCTCACCTCTAATCTAAGATTGGACGATGCTCATACTGCCTTTAGACGGACTTGCGCTTCCAGTCTTCTGCCGTCATGGCTCTGCAAGAGGCAGCTGAAGCTTACCTAGTCTCTCTCTTTGAGGACACCAATCTCGCCGCGATTCACGCAAAGCGTGTCACTATACAGCCTAAGGATCTCGCCCTCGCACGTCGCTTGCGTGGTGAGCGGTCGTGAGGGGGTCGTTTGTCTAGACGTATCTGTGTCCTTGCCACTGTATTTGACTGTACTACTCTAATTTTATCTTGTTATTCATCTCATCTACCTGAGGCCCACACCTGCATGTGTCTGGGGTGAAGTGGGTATTTGTTACGTTGCTTGCAAGGTCTCGAATTAGCTAAGGGTTCTGCACTCACGTGACAGTGTTTGGCACGAAAAGGGGCCCAACCTTGCTTGTTTCTTGCCCTTCTTTCTGTTCCGTGGTAGACAAGCTCGCCTCATTGAAACATGGGTGTGTGTGTGCTTTGCAGTGCAAATGCACCGTCAAATACCTTTTTGTTTTTGTTTGACTCCATTTACGTGTACCTGAGGGTACAGCACCCTATGTAGCACGTACTCTAATGCTAATCCGTCCACTACTGCTTCTCTTGAGTGTGCGTTCTCAGTAAGAGCAATCAAATAACTTTTGCAACGGGGACACAGAAATCGCGAGGTTGAAGTGGAAGAAATGTGGCGCCTTGCTCCCAGTCGTTCGCACTTACTCACGTTTCTCACCAATGCTTCACATGTCTCCCCTCTCCTAACTTACCCAATGGATCTCGACGATGGCTTTTCCGTCGTTCACGTGCGCAACAGCTGCATATGTTCTCCCTGGCGAATCAAACTCCCCTCTGGCTCACCAACAAGATGTGGTTTGGCAAGGTCCTCTCCAACTGATAATTTTCACTCTACCGGAACGTATTTTGATCGCTCGCTTTTTTCCTGTGGCACATATCGTTAAAGAAGAGGGTGCATGCTTTTGGGCTAACACCAGTGCTTTGTGAGGCGACGTTTCCGTGTACTGCCATCTCAGCATGGACTACATTGTCTCGATGGTCGGAGAGGACGAGGGCTTTGGACTAACGATCACCACGTTGCTTTCTCAACTTGGTGTGAAGTGTGCCTTTCCATTATCATTGTGTACTCGCCTCCTTCCAGTCGCTCCGTCTCCACGAAATTTGATTTCCTGGGATTCTTTGATCCTTACTACCGCGAAGACTTTTACTTTATCTCACTTGCTTACCACGCAAGTCACCGGCCAAGTCACCGGCCAAGCAAGGTTCGAGTCGACGCCTAGTCAGGCTACTCCAGCGGTTTATTCTGAGGGGCGCTTCAGTATGACGCCTGGTTTGTGTCATGGTAAAGGCATGGAGCGATGATCACGGACGGCGCTCCGCAGTTGAGTGGATCCTCAAACCTTTGAGCACAGGAAATGTAGCTCCTTTCGCACTATGAAAACATAGGGAGCTAAGGCTGTGAAAGCGCAGTCCAAAATGGTGAGGGCACATGAGTAACGGCAACGGATGTACCTTCTCCCAGAGACGAAGAGCAAGGCAAGCAGCTAAGCCATCTTGGCGTCCGCAGCAACTGCTAGGCGCGCCTGCAGTCTAAGCAATAGATGACTTTGTGGGTGGTCCCATTCGGAATAGCAGTCAGGGCCGTTGTAGTAGGCTACGTGAGGAGATGGTCAGTCCTCGCTCGAGCTACAGTTGCAGGGTTGTAGAGATGTGTTGCGACAAAACATCGGAAGATGATTGATGATTGATGGATGGGCCAAGAACCTCGGCACGGACGCCGAGATCAGCTGCGCAGTCAAGTCGGTAATCCGCAGCAGTTTATCCACGGGCGGCTCTATTGTATGGAGGACGGATACAATGAGGCCACGTGAGGGGATTGGTGAGCGACGACTGGCCGTCCTGGTCCGAATCACGGTTACATGGACAGCCCATCACACCGCACGCTCTTTCCACTTCCCACTACGTTCGAGCACTGCACAGGCCGGTCCTGCGATCTAATTCTTCCGCCTCTATTTATTTACCCGAGCTGCCCGTCTGAACATTCTATTTAAACACTCTTCCTCCAGCTCCACGTATTCCCAGCTTCACGGCGCCTCCATCCATCTCCTGCCATACACCATGCGTTTGGACACTCTTCCCCTTCCCTTCGTCTTGAGTCTGCTCCTCACCGTTGACTGGGCACTGGCTGCCCCCAGCCCTCACTCACAACCCTCCTCCCGTGCTCTGCATGTCCCTATCCTTCGTAGGGCACCATCACAGTTTACTGACGAGGAATGGGGTTCCTGGGCGAGGAGACAGAAACAATTTCTGGAAGCCAGGTACCGTGGTGGCTCGTCGAATACGAAACGCTCCTCGGGGGAGAACATGTACGCCTGATTTATTCACCTGCTACCCGTCGCACCTCAGTTGCTTACTTTAATAATCAGGCTTGTCGATCAAAATATTGACTCGAGGTGAGTTGACGACGCCCAGATACCCTTGCTAGCATGCCCTGACTGTGACTGTGTTCGCAGTTACTATGGCTCATTAGCTATTGGGACCCCTCCCGTTGCGTACGATGTCATCCTAGACACGGGCTCCGCCGATCTCTGGGTCGCCGACAGTTCCTGTACGCAAAACTGCCAGGGCATTCAGACATTTGACACCTCCACTTCCTCCTCGTACAACAACCTTACCCAGGTGTTCTCCATCAAATACGGCAGTGGTTCAGCTAGCGGAACCCTCGCAACGGATGTCGTCCAGATGGCTGGCTTTCAGATCGATAAGCAGGTTTTCGGTGTGCCGAGTTGATCCCTCCCACCATATCCCTTGTTGACCTACTTCCCTTCTCAGCCACATGCGACGTCATCTCTGACGGCTTATTAGACGCTCCTGTTTCAGGGCTCATGGGGCTCGGCTGGCAATCACTATCCTCTTCGGGATCCATCCCCTTTTGGCAGTCTCTCTATGAGGCCAATTCCTTGGACGAGCCGCTCATGGCCTTTTATCTCACGCGTTTTGTGAATCAAACAAATGCACAAGACCTAGAGCCTGGAGGGGTCTTCACTTTGGGTTTGTCCATGTGGCGCACCCTCGAACTGTCAATCAACTAACTGTATATTTCGACAGGTGCGACAAACACGTCCCTTTATACGGGCGAGATTGAATACCACAATCTTGTCTCGGAATCATATTGGATCCTCACCCTCTCGAACTTGACTGTGAACTCAAACTCCGTGACCCTACCTTCTTCCTCACCAGTTGCGATCGATACGGGCACAACACTAGTTGGCGGACCTTCCGAGCAAATCGGTGAGCTTTACGCTCAGATTCCCGGTTCTGCCGTCGGCACTGGCAATTATGAGGGCTATTACACCTACCGTACGCACTCGCTTTACCTCCAGCTTATCACTCGGGCTGACTTTTCTTTAGCCTGCTCCACGACCGTTAATGTTGCCCTCTCCTTCGGCGGCCAGAGTTGGTCTATTTCGCCGGACGACTTCAAGCTGACCAAACTGTCTAATGGCCAATGTCTCGGCGCTTTCTTCGTGCTTAGCGATCAGCAGCAGAGCAGCGGCAACAACGAGATCTCGTGGATTATTGGCGACACGTTCCTCAAGAACGTGTACTCTGTCTTCCGTGCCAACCCAGCCTCCGTCGGATTTGCGACGCTCGCATCGAACGCTCAGAGCCAAGTGAATGCAGCTGGTTTACCAACACCCACGATCGGCTCCGTGAGCACGAGCATTACCGGCTCAGGGCAGACAAATTCAAATGCTGCGCTGCCTGGCGCATTGCCATACTTCTTCGCCTCGTTAATATGTGCCATGAGCACCTCACTCTTATTCATGCTTTAAGGACACTCGCATTTTTTTGGTTCGGACAAACAGATGACGACGGTACGATGAATGAACGAGCATATACATGTAGCATTGTTTTCGCAAGTGGACTTTATACTATACTAGGATTGTCTTGTTATTGCGCACGCTCTCGTTTTACGGTTAACTTAGCTGTGTTGGTCGATATTGCGGTTGCGGGTTTAATGTAAAGTGGATATACAGTGATAATCAGCAAACATATCATCCCGAAACACAGGTCTCGCGTTTCGCTAACCGTGAGCTGGTAGATGGACCTAATCAGTAGTCTTGTGGAGTTGTTAGAAAATGCCTATGGAATCTTTGTTGTTGACTGTTACCGCGGTGTCCCTTGTGACTACAATATCGTATACCTGGAACTAATATAATACTGCTGCGGTATCTCTCAGGTTACTTTGTCAACGACGCAAACGGGAATGAGCACATTCTACAAAGTGCTCTACACGAGTAAGACTGGAACATCGTCCAAACATCATCGCGTTTTCCGAAAAGTAACAAGAAACAGTGACCTGCCTTATGTCTAATATATTGTCCTAGAAGTGCATCATGGATAGATATTAAGGAGCTCGAAACGTAGGAACAAAGGTCGCCGAGCAGCGTGGGCACGGCGAGGCACGGCGACGTGAGGTTGAAAAGTCGTTCGAAGAAGTAGACTCGACGCTTATCGATGACGATGTGTGTCCGAAGCAATGCTACGAAGAGAGCGTTATATACTCGCCTCATCGCCAGCTCCTCTCAATCATGGACGCCGCAAGGTCGTCAACCACGCTTCTTTTTCCCCATCCAAATCTCGACGGGTGCACCCCCTGCGCCAGCCCCGCTGCCGACCTGCTCGAGTGCGACGCCGACGCCGGCCATCATCATGTCCCAGAGCCGTCGTTCGCCGGGGTCACGCTCCTTGTACGCGAGCAGCACCAGCGGCTCTCGAGCTCCAGCCGCTGCGCCATTATCATGATCGCTCAACGCGAGAAGAGAGGCGAGCGTGCTGAGGAGAGCGGGGAAGGAGGACGTGTTGTACGCAACGTCTGCCATTCTGGTTAAGGGATAGTGAGTAAGTTATCGGAGGGAGGGAGGGAAGAGAAGGGCTTGCACGATTAGGTCAAAGCCGCCGCGTACGTTGCGGACAGCCTCAGGAAGTTCCTCTTCGTCCCAGTCAAGGGGAAGCGCGGTTGGGGGGCAGTGGGGATAGAGCGCGGTGTTAGCGTGTATATTATAGTTCATAAGCTCCATAGAAGACACTAACACCAAAGGCGAGTCTAGTGACGAAAATGAAAGACGAGAGGGGATCTTGCTCACGGCGATCTGTGGAGAATATGCGAGTCTCATGGGCAGCACAGGTGTCTGAGGAACGCAGGGCCGCAAGGACCAGTGAAACAATCCCAGTTCCGGCACCTGTTGTGGCCGAGTCTAATTAGCCTACGTTTCAAAAGCAATGCAATGCGGACCTAGTTCGATGATACGGCATTCCTGGGGCACGAACAACCTGCTCCTGAGCTCCTGCACGAGGGTAGGCTGAGATGCTACATCTTCAGCAACAGAAAGGCGAACCAGCCACGCGCTCAGCCCAATGCCGCTATCCCACAATTTCTGCGGAGCTTGTGATCCGTCATCAAGACTCACTAAAAAACCCGAACGAACGAATCACCTTGTCAAGGTCAAACGAAACTGTCTCTTTGACATGCATCAAGGGGGCGGCGCCGGCGACATCCTCACTAAACAGGCAAAAGGTGCGAGTGATCGCCTCTTGCTTTGGAGAAACCTTAGCTAGCGCCTTGCCCTGCTGCGTAGATAATGTTACGGGAAGCGAGGCAACGGGGAGCGGTGCTCTGCCGACATTGGGATCGCACAAGTTGATGATCGAGGACGTTGCGATCGGCGAAGAAGAGAGAACAAGACAGCAGTCCGTCCCAGGGGGTGGGGGGACCTGCAAAGGCTTATACGCATTCTCTTGACGCCAAGTCGTCAGTTTTGTGGGCTTCGGAAGCCTGATAGTGTTTTGTGGTGAATGCGATATCCACCAATAAAAGATGTCTACGCTGGTAGGAAAAGGCTCTGTGCGGAGATCATTGGATATTTGAGGGGTGAAGACAACAGGGGACGATCGTAAACAGGAATGAGGTGGGGTGCGTAGGAACGATATGTAAAAAAACATCTCAATGCAATCATCTCCATCACCGGCCCGTACGACATTTAAGCCTTTCGCGTTGGCCCATCCGACTTGAGTGCGTGCACACGCATTGCGTCCCACGAGCGCATGCCGTACATGTAATAGAGTGCTCCAAAGGCCGCGCCACCTAGGTGTGCATAGTGGTCAAAGAACCTATCGATCGTTATTGCAGTCTACAGAATTGCAGTAATGAACGCAACGTACCTCCATCCTCGCAGAATACCAATGCAATCCAGTAAGACCAGCCCACCTACCCCATACTGGATAGGGAAGGAAGGTGTCGGAGGGAATACCAAGGACACCTCAGCATCTGGAAAAGCGAGCGTGGATAGGATGACGGTGCTGTAGATCGCACCAGACGCGCCGAGTGAGGGTAAGATGGTTGCCGCGGCTGCAGCAACATCCGTAGCAGGTCGCGCGCTTGACTTGGCAGCGGAAGAGAGACTGGAGGATAGTTTCTGCATCATCCCAGAGGATCCTTGTTCGCCATGCTGTACGAGCTTGGAGATCAATCGAGGGTAGACAGTGCGTGCAACGACGAGGTGCGAGGCGAGTGAGGAAAACAGGCCAGCTGCGCAGTTGGTCAACGCTATGAAGGTAACTTGGCAAGACAAGAGCACTCACAGGCGAGGTAAAGCGCAAGAAAGTGGTATGTTGCTGTGGATTCTCGGAGGTGAGACTCGGCATTAACTTGCTCACGAGTCATCCACGTGGATGTGGCCGATGCTGGGGAACAACACAGTCAATTTCGTCTTGAAGGCGCACAAAGATAACACACCAAAACTTGTGAGGGCCATGCAATTGAACACGAGATGTAAAAAGGACGAGTGACTTTACAAATCATCAGTCAGGCAGCTCGGGAACAGGTGAAGGCACAGTCACCTGAACATCGACGTTAACATCGTGTACGTCTTCCCACTGAGAGGGTGGTGTGTGAAGTGAGACATCATGAAGGGCCGAAGGACGGGTATCTGCCAAGCAATCCATATCCCCACATTGACTGCAGCAATGCCATAACCAGCTCGTCGCCCCTCCGACGCGTTAAGATACATTTCAGCTAGTCTCGCGTAGGAGTGTAAGATAATGCTCTTCGCAATGATCGGAGCGTCTACCAGCGACTCTGTCAGTGCTGACAGTTGGGCTTGAAATTTCTGGAGCGATATTCGAGTGAGATGGTGGGGTGGTGTACGAGCTGAGAAGCAGCTAACCTTCAAAAGAATCTGCGACTGTGCAAATCGCATATCGCCAGTAGTCGGTGCTGCGGTGCTCCAGCGTCTCTGGCTAGCGAGGTAACTTGTCCAGAACTTCGTCTCGACATTGGTGTTGTGGGCAGCGACGACAAAGACTAGCGCTGAAGCACCAAACATGAACTAGACACATATTCTATCAGAAATACGGGCGTTCACGGATTTGGACTCTAACCCACAATGATGTGCTTCCCAATCACCGGATACTTAACGGCGTCGGCAAAAGACTGCACTGAGCTGGCACGAGCGATCTGCTCCCGAAACGATGGCACAACTCCCGACTGTAGGGGTGCATTGCGTAACCGTGGCGAATCTCGAGGAAAACGTAGTCTAAACGAGAAAGAAAACTGCCGTCGTGTAGAGTTGAACAGAGGAGAAGAGAGGCGAGCACGCGGAAAGAATAGCCAACTCATACTGACCCGACGCAAGCCAGAGTCCATTTCATTGCACACTCTATTATGTAATTTCGGACTCAAGACCCTCCCACTCGTCTTCCTCCACCTCTGACGACTCTGATTCCGATTCTCGCTCTCGTTTTGCACCTTTGTTTTGTTCCGGTTGTCCCGGAGGGTCGGCGTCACCGTCTGCTAGGGTTACGCAAGTTAATCGACTGCCTTTTGAGTCGTACGTGACAACTGGTGATGTCTCCACAATGTCGATTTCTTCGCTCAAACTGGGAGGAGGTAGATGTGACAGGTCGTAGACGTTGATTGTTCCGTCTGAGGACACGGAGCTCAGAACTGTTGTGGAGCGTCGCGTTGTAGACGGAAGTGTAATTTTTAGGGTGTCAAGGGCCTTGACACTGCATAACTTTTAAGCGGGATACCTTGAGGAGTATCAGGGAACATACCGATTTCCGTGCCCGACAAGATACGCGATTGCATGAAGGAAGGTGCCTGAGTCGGGACTTACTTCGTAGACGGTCGTCTTTTTGTCTTCAGCAGCAACGAGAACAACCTCGCCTTCTCCATCAACTCTCTGTGCGAATTTGACGTCGTGTATACGCGACGAGTGCTCCAGCGTATGCAGGAGTGCCAGATCCTTGAGAGAAATTAGGAATTGTTCGAAAGAGTAACGATATCCTAACCGTCGAGTAGACATGGATGGTCTTTTGGCATTGTACAATCAGCAACGAGCCTGTGGTCGACCATCGTACAAGCTCCCCCTCTGTACGACAGTCTTTAGCACTTGCTCCACGGAATTTTTTGGTTCATACCAAAGCCAAGTTTCACGCTCGCGGCTCTCCGCCCTCTCATAAGGTCCCACATGTATAATGTCCGATCCTTCCCTACACTTAAGGCAACCTTCCCCGATGGGTGTACAGACACCGAATTGACGCGTCCTTTATGGCCCTTCAGTGACCGAAGGACCGCCCAATCACGGGCACGAAAGAGGCAAAGTGTCCCGTCTTCAGACGCCGAGATTAGATGTGAGCGCGAGGGAAATGTGAGGTGAGTGATAGATCCTAAACAATGTGATTGGCTTGTGTGCGGGAGATGTGCGGCACGAGAGGAGGTGAACCTTCGTGTTGCATGAGCCCACCGACTTCCTTTCGTCGCCTCAGATCCCAGACCTTGATAATTTCGTCCCCACTTCCAGTTGCGAGCCATTTGCCTCCCTGCGGAGACGCAGCCACGGATTTGATGCACGAGACATGAGCCGGAAAAATGAAAATTGGCTTCAAGGTCCACTGGAGCTCGGAGGATGCAGGCGAAACAACTGACACGGTCCCTTGGAGTCCGTACAGAAGGCGCTCATAGGAACCAGCAATGACTTTGAATGAAGATGAAGGCTCTAGTTTCTCCTTTCCAAAGGTCGCTGATTCCGTCGAGACATCGCCGAGTTTTTTTGCCGAGCTCTTGCTAACCTCGCGCTTGCTGGTTATGGTTTCGGGCAAAGACTGGAACGAGACCTTTCGTCTTGCGTGCTCTTGTTCGCTGTACTTTGCTTTCTTTGCTCGTCGTTCCGTCGTCACCGACATTGTTAAAGGACCCGAGATTGGGGTTAGGGTTGTTGATCTCGACGCGGACAACATATCCAAAGTCTCGACAAGTCATGCGACGATGTCTACAGCTGCAACCTGGCTCGCTTGGCCAGCGTAGGCTCTCTTCTCGCTCTCTCGCCACTTCCACTGGTCAGGCATCCTGGCGTATCACCGTGCAGGACAAAAATGACAGCGTGAATGCTCTTGTGTATGTTGCCCCAGAGGATGCGGGTACCATTTCTGAGGGCCCATTACAAGGCATGACGGTAGCGGTGAAGGACAATATATGCACCAAGAATATGCCGACGACTTGCTCTTCTGCTATGCTTCGGGGTCAGCATAAATTGCTTGCCGTACTTGCGTGCGCGTCGTTGACCATCTGTGCTCTAGACTTCAAGTCGCCCTTTGACGCGACTGTCGTTCAGCTGTTGAGCGACTCAGGAGCGACGATTATAGGAAAGACGAACTGCGATGAGTTTGGAATGGGGTACGTCTGTGCTTCTTTCGTCCGACATCTGGCGTTCCAAATTAAATCCTCAGGTCTCTCAATATCCATTCGGTCCATGGGCCGGTCGTCAACCCGTATCAACACCCAGAGAGCTCCGTGGAGTGGGATGAGCGTGAACGTCGCTCTGCTGGAGGCAGTTCAGGCGGCAGCGCGGCAGCAGTCGCCGCGGGCATGTGTGATGCGTAAGCGTCACCTTCTGCTAAAGCCCTGCACTTCCTACTTAGTAAACAGGGCCCTCGCGACAGATACTGGTGGATCTGTCAGGCTGCCAGCCTCTTACTGTGGCGTTGTTGGACTCAAGCCTTCTTATGGATTGATCAGCAGGTGAGGACTCCTCTGCATGGTCCGCTGATGACACTGAACACCCCTAAGATGGGGTGTGGTATCATTTGCCGACAGCCTCGACTGCGTCGGGATTATTGGGAAGGATGTTGCTTCTACTTCTCGAGTGTTTGGTGCGTTTCCCTGCGTCCTAATACACTCTTAATTGAGTTGAAACAAGACGTACTCTCCAAATTTGACGAGAGAGACCCCACTGTGGCCCGATCAAGCACGCGCGAGAAAGCCCAGGAATTATGCTCAGAACAAATGGTCGAGGGATTGTCCTCGGATTCTAGCAACCTCACGGGCCTTCATATAGGAATTCCTCAAGTGTGTCTATCGCTGCTACTCAGCTTTCTGCGCTTAATTCAATCCCAAGGAATACTTTCCAGCTTCGCTGGATAACTCCATCATCTCTCCATTTCGCCGCATAGTTCGCGCCTTGAAGACTCGTGGTGCGACCGTGCTACCTGTTTCTCTCCCCAATACCCGATATGCCCTCAGCGCATACTACGTCATCGCCAGCGCAGAGGCGAGCAGCAATCTGGCGCGCTATGACGGCGTTCAGTACGGGTTGCACATTCACTTACCGCCTGGTGCCATTACCCGTTCTCCCGCAGACGTGTATGCGCATACGCGTACCGCTGGGTTCGGCGCTGAAGTGAAACGGCGTATCCTGCTGGGCACATACGCCCTCACAGCCGAGTACGCTCTAACAGCACTGTCTCAATCATCTTTTATTCATGCCTTGACCAGCGCATTTGACAACTACTTTTTGCAATCCCAGCGCCTGCGCCAATGTATTCGCGACGATTTCATGCGTGTCTTCCATGTGCCCAACCCGCTTGCGTTATCACCGGTGCGCAACGAGTCTGGTGTTCACGCTCTTCTCCACCCGTCCGCCGTTCGCACGGCCCCGCACTTGGACGCACCTGATGGACTAGACGCATACACCCAAGACGTTCTGACTGTTCCTGCTTCCCTGGCAGGCCTTCCGGCTCTGAGCGTCCCAATCACAGCTGGCACAGAGGGAGATGGCTGGCCGCTAGGCGTGAGTATTGTGGGGCAATGGGGATGCGAGAAGATGGTCCTGGCAATCGGGGCAGCGATCGAAGATGTTGAACACAAAAGCCTCAGTCGAGAAAGTCTCGAGTAGGGAACAGATTAAGTGATATTAACAATCACGGCGCATACACTAGGGACGCAAACTAGAAAGCAGTGCGTAGATAGCGTGAGTGGTGGTAATCAAGTCGGTTGCCAGTGATAAATTATACAAATGCGAATATTGTTGAGTACTCTCGGTGACGGGGACATAAACAATGAGGGTTGTGATGAGTGGCTGCAGGTTGCGCACCTACGTCTACGCTCTAAAGAAGCAATAAAATAAAGACGTGGGACGATACGGGGTCAATGGCTAGCACCCCATCGAAGAATGCCTTCGTAGATGGAGTACATAACAGCAGCGTTGGGTACGACGCGCATGAGATGAGCACTGAGGCCACCATACAATGAGCGTGCACCCTCTTCTGCGATGACAAGACGGAGGGTTTGGACCAAGCCCGAGTATTTTTTGTGGCCATTGACAAGGGGTTGTCGTAGCCGCGTTCGGAGAACCTACAGGGCCAGAACCAGACGTGTCAGTCTTCATGTGCGAAAAGACAGGGAAAAGAGAGGACGCGGACCTCATGAGGATATGTAATGAGGCTAGCAACACACTTCGCCGTCCCAGCGGAGGCTAACATGCCGGCCCATTCTTGCAGGCCACCCTTTCCCTCGGCGCTAGCAGTCATACGCTTGAGGCGCTCATAGAGGACCCACTGGATTGTGCCCTCGGTGACGCCGAGATAGCTGGCGCTGAGACCCTTGTAAAAGCCGCGGATGCCCTCTTCGCGCGCTATCTGCCTGATCATCGAGACGCTTCCGCCGAAGAACGAGGTAGAGGAGGATGACACGGTCCTGGCAACCTTGTCCGATGCGGATAGCTGTAGCCGCGTTTTTACGACCCAGATAGGGTTCGTCACGGATCCCGTCGCGATGCCCGCGATGGCGGCGGCGCAAAGGTGCACGTAAGAGTTTTCCTGTCCGTTGTTGAACTCGTTGGCGATGACTTGCTTGCCGTTGCCGTACGTGAAGAAGTTTATGGAGCGCGCGGGGATGACGCCGACGAGCGTGGGTCCGAGGCCCTTGAGCAGCGCGCGAGGCGACTCGTCACGCGCGATATCTCTGCATTTATGTGAAGGGAGAGAATATCAGTGGGGAGAGGGAGAATAAAAGCTTTAGGGAACGCACCGGATGATGTGTGCTGTCTCGACAAAATGCCATAATAGCCCTCCAGGCCGTCGAACGAGCACGACACTATCTCCTACGACAGCACCAACATCGGCGTGTTTTTGACGAAATAAATCTGATTGGAGACGTGTCTTGACTACGTCAAAGGGGCTTGTGACGACGGCACCGCACATCCCCCCGAGGCTGTTTTTTGTCGCGTGAGCGATCGCCTGAATAAGTATTTTTGTTTCAGCATGAGCACGTACCCTCCAGCGATGAAGTGCTGCCATGATTTTGCAGGTAGCCAGCTTGATGTGGTGGGTGTAGGGGGGTGTGCTGGCACGGCCATTGACGTCGTTTCGCGGTACCAGCGAAGCACTTGGAAATCCTCTCGCCGCCATCTGCCGCTTCCTAATTTAATTGACCCGCCCCTGCGCGCTAACAGCGGAACATCCTCAAAATAAGAAAAAGACTTTCATGTTTATCCTGTCTATCGTGAGGGTAATGTTCTTCTCGCATATCTCATCCTCTCTTTCTCATACTCGGCCAACACAGGACAAAATACCGATACACCCGTCTCAATTCGGCCTTCCCCCAGAACAAGCCCTTATCAATGAGCTCAACAAGAAATATGCTAATCGCGTCCTTCACGACGTCGGCCTCTGCATCTGTGTATTTGACATAGCTGAGGCGGGGGAAGGTAAAGTCAGGTATGGGGACGGTTTCCTCTGGTATACAGGTCAGTCCTAAACATGCAATCAACCACTTCCGATGCGACGCTTTGATCATAGTTGTGTTCAGGTTGACTGTCTTTCGGCCCTTCCCCACCGAAGTAATCCTGGCCAAAGTCAAGTCCTCAGACGAGAATGGTATACAGTGTGCGTTTCCCCCAAAACTCTGAGCCGGGGCGGACGCAGCTCACGCCTGTTTCAGTATCAGTCGGCTTTTTTGAAGACATGTGGGTTCCCCTTGCTTATCTCCCCCAACCATGCGCATTGTACGCATTTCCTATTACTTCGATGAATAAACACTCATACCGATCACTTTGACTGCACTCACAGTGACCCAAACGAACGCGCATATTTCTGGCTCCCGGGTTCAGAAGCAACTTCAACCCACGAACTGCTCGATTCTCCCGTAGCGGAGCGCTTGTATATCGACCAAGGCGAAATTGTGCGCACCCGAGTGGAGAGAGACGAATTCTGTGATGACGAACCGGGTCCACCAAAAGCAAGCGAGGGCGTCCTCATCAGTGGGGAAGCACGGCAGCCACCGTACACGGTGACCGTAAGCCTCCAGCTCACTCAGACTCAGACTGCATGCAGTCCTCGACGCTAATATTTTTTTTGGTGATGTGACCTTCATACAGTGCACGATTGCCGAGCAAGGTCTTGGGCCAACGTCATGGTGGAAAGCAGTGGAAGCCACACCAGACGAGGGATGACGGGTCTCCCCTTCTCTCTCTGCACGCAGCGAGAAAGGTCCCGTTTAGCGTGTACGGCGCACCTTGAGTGAAAGTGGCCGATGCTTGTTGAGAGGTCAGTGAAGACAAAGCATCGAGCCATGATTCGCGCTTCTCGTGAATAGTGTATTTCTTTCCAGAGTCGCGAACGAATAACCATAATGAACAGTCGATCTCGAGGCATGCACTGAGCTATTCGCGTTTGTACACGTGTATCATGGGCTTGATCATCATGGGCTCTGGCCCGCATCTGCCTCAAGGTGGTCTATACTCTAAACTTCTTATACCAGCGAGTAAGATCGCGCGTTACGAACGATGGATTTACATTGCGCACCTCAGCATCATGACAATAATGTCTGTGACTTCGGACCTCTAAGAAGCTACGGCTAACAGAACGTAGACGGATATGTGCCACGGTTCCGTCTTGGCACTATGTTCCAACTGTCCCTTTTCCGAAACCACTTGCAATGGGGTGCTTTCCCGTCTACGTTCGCACCGTAACTGAGTAACAGGGGAGCTCTAGCTGTTCTCCGTCCGACGCGGTTGTAAACCGCCAGTGGCAGGGACCAGTCTGGGAACGTAGAGACTCCGGCGACCAAGGGCTTTGGTGGTATATAACAGTCCGAAACGTAATCCCTTGCCGATAAATGTTTTCCATCAGCGTGTAAGTAACAGCAGGACGCTTCTAACCGGTTCACGGAACCGCATTGCTTAGCATACCATAGTGGGCACGGAGGATGGCTGACCCATCAATGCTACCATATATGCAGATTGAATGCCTTAGACCGTATAACGAAGATGTTGGCACTATGCGTGCTCCCTACTTTCTTCAAGGGGTTGATGGGCTTAGGATTGTCTCTACTACGGAAGGATAGCTTCGAGTGGTGTGGCAGCGGAGTAGCACATGTCGATAGAGAGCTACTAAGAAGAACAGCCAGAATATTTCGCATCTGTTACACAAAGAAGAGACGGGTACTTCTTCCTATTGCAGTGTTAATGTTGGCAGTAACTTGCTCGGTTTCGTTTGGCGCACCGTATAGGACGTGCTACGAGCCCCGTGCATCTGTTTCCGAGAGCGGGACAACAGCTTCCACGCGTTGAACTCTCTCGTATAGTTCCCGCTTTTGGTGTGATTTTAGAAAATCCTCTTCCCTTTCCTTCATTTTGCGTCTACGCCTTTCGTCATCCCTCAGGACGCCCTTGTACATCGTCTAGAGCGCGACAGTTAGCTCAGCAAGGCACATGCACACGTACAAAAGGTACGCACTTCGTGTTCTTGCTGTTGGAAATAATGAACGCCCCATACGGTGAGTGAGGATACTAGGATTGAGGCGACCAGCGTGGCCTTGGCCGCTCGAGACATCTATCTGGCAGCCGGTTTATTAAATAGCCCCAGTGGAGTGGCCGCGGTCACGGGTGCGACCGCTAATTCGGTTCCCTCGGAAGCGCACGTGATGGGCGCGTCTTTTTAAATGGAACAGGTCGTACCAGGATCGTTCGACTATGTCTGGCACCATGACAGCGACAAAGCCCGCCCAGCTGCGTCACAGAGCTCCCGGTGGCTCAGTGGAGGTCATCGTCACTGATGAAGGCCGCAAGACTGATAAGCTCCTCGACTCCCATACGAGGCAAGTTCTTCCCCGGCTCTGTTTCTCTCTCACGCTCACGGAATTTGTTGACCGCTCTCAGTTGGGAGTTTGGCGGCCCATGGGGTGTGACTGCAATGATGGTCGGATTCCCTATGCTCATGTACTACCTGTGGATTTGTCTGTGGTTCTATGACGGCCGGCTTGTCTTCCCAACTTCCATTGAGGGAATTAAGCCTTTCTTGAACGAAATGTGGGCACACGTTCGCGACGTTAGTTCTCTCCTCTCCCCCCTAAACGGCTAACTCGCTCGGCTGACTCTCACCTTTTCCCGCAGGATGCTAGCCCCAATTCATATGCGTGGAAGGTGTATTCCGGCCTCATTTTCTACGAGCTCTTCCTTGCTTGGGTTATGCCTGGCTATATGCAAGAGGGCCTGCCTGTCCCATCTCTTGGATATAAAACTCTCATGTACAACTGTAATGCTCTTTTCTCAGTCTACTTTACACTCATCACCGCTGCGATCTTGCACTATTACCACATCTTCCGCCTCACGGAGATCATCGACAACTATGGTCACATCATGACCGTCGCCATGATTTGGGGCTTTGCTGTATCTTTTGGAACTTACTTTTGGACCGTCGCCCGTGGTGAACAAATGCGTATGTCTGGCAACTTCATATACGACGTATTCATGGGTGCCGCCCTCAACCCTCGCATTGGTCCGGTTGATTTGAAGATGTGGGCAGAGGTCCGTATCCCCTGGGTAATTGTATTTTTCCTGGCGGTCTCGGGGGCGTGCAAACAGTACGAAGAGTATGGTGCCATTACTCCTGTGTGTAGCGCTCATTATGCCTATCTCTCGTACTGAGCAATTGTCACAGAACATGGCCTTTATGTGTCTCGCGACATGGCTCTACTTGAATGCGTGGTGAGTTCTGGCTTTCATGAACTACGCTCTCGTGCCTACTTCGATTTGCAGCTGCAAAGGCGAAGAGTGCATCCCGCAGACTTGGGATATGTTCCACGAGAAGTGGGGTTTCATGGTCATCTTTTGGAATTTCGCGGGTGTCCCTTTCGTGAGTCTATGCAGTCGTCTGATCCGGTGTTTGTTATTCATACTGTATCGCCGCAGACCTACGTTTATTCGGTTGTCTACATGGCCTCACATGAACCAGAAAAGTACCAATTCTCGACGAGATCGTACATCGCGCTATTCGCCACTTTAATTACAGCATATTATGTGTAAGGCGATAAATGCATTCCACTCCCGCAGGAGGTCTAACATTGCAATTTCAGCTGGGACACCTCCTTGTCGCAAAAGAGTCGGTTCAAGATGCAAACCCAGGGCGTTTTCTGCTACCGTTGGACATTCCCTCAGTTACCGTGGGGCATGGTCAAGAATCCTACATTCATTCAAACGAAGCATGGGTACCGAACTTTTTACTGTCAAATGTTTCCGGTCTAAGAACTCCGCCCTCTAGCAACCGACTTCTTACCAGCGGCTGGTGGCAGTTCTCTCGTAAACCCGTACGTATCCCAAACAATTTTCTTGCGTGGCTATCGATTAACCTTGAAACCCAGAACTATGTAGCCGACTGGATCATGAGCTTCACCTGGGGCCTTGTCGTTGGCACTGCGTCTCCAATCCCTTATTTCTACAGTGTCTTCTTCATTACCGTGCTCATTCACCGCACAACGCGCGATTTCGAGAGGTACGCCAACTTTTTCTTGGTAATGTGACCACATTAAATTGATCCGTCTCCAGGTGCGCCCTCAAGTACGGCAAAGACTGGGAACGCTATTGCGAGGTTGTGAGATGGAAATTCATTCCTGGAATTTACTGAGCGAGTTCCCACTCTGGTCATCTGTTCGGGGTTGTTTTTGGCTTTGTACACGTGTTGAGGCAATTGGCCTTATGCTAGGAATGAACAGAGATACCCCCCATTTTATTGAGCAATCGTACACTACACATGGAAAGCTAGACAGCGAGAACAGTCGTTTTCTGTTTTAGCGCCCCTCGGCTCGCCGGGCCGGGGAAGTTTCACGCGTGCCGAGATGTGTCCGTCATCAATGTATCAATTCTGTGTCGCGTCGCCTCGTTCGACAGTAAATTATGGTGTGTATGGCTCACATATGTCATGAATGACTGAAACAAGCCATTTTATTCCATCAGTCGGCACCTAGAATTATCATTCAGATCGTTCTCACGGGAACACAAATATTCGGGAAGGCTCTGCTGGAGGCTGCACGGCAGGCCGCCAAAAGTACGTCTTCGCGTGAAGTTCGACGGTTGGGTTACTAACGCCGTTCTCATTTCACGCAGATGCAAAACATCGTCCGCAAGGAGCCATTGATGCTGCGGGAGTCGGGAACGCTACCACAGGCTCTGTTACGGACAAGCTGACACGGGAGCACCGGATGACGATGGACGAAGCACACTCCATCCTGAACGCGAAAAGTGGAGACAAGCTGGAGCATATCCTGCAGGTATGTCTGGTGTGCTCTAGGATCAAATGAGCGATTTTCTGACGACGTTTTTTTCATTAGAATTATGAGCACCTGTTCAAGGCAAACGCGCCACAAGAAGCGCCACCGAAAACTGGATCGGGTGCTCGGAGTATGGCAACACCTCGGCATTCACATTATCTACAGTCAAAGGTGGTGCGGGCGCGAGAACGGATTGAGGCGGAATTGAAGATTGCAGCAGAGGAGCCACCAAGTCCACCACCTACGACGTCCGAGTCCACTTCTTCCCCAGATTTCCGACATACCACATGAGTTTATCTACCCACCCCCTACTCACACTTTAATGGATTCAAAAAATAGAGCCACTCCCGTATTCCACCCACTCAATAAGACGTTAAATAATGGCCGCGCAGACCATTCGTGTGATTGCAAGAAGTTAGAGACCATAGTACATTATCGTCATCAAAGCAGGTCGTAAAGCGATCACCATATTGGCGATTCGACGTTCATTCAAAAGGCATACTTTCCACCGCTTGCGCCAAAGACGCCCAATTCGCCGCCACCGCATCCGCGTAGTCCTGCTCCTCGCGTGCGAACGCCTGCACGACTTGTGTGAGAAGCGTCGTCTCTCTATTGTGCAACACCACGCGCAGCTCGTGCCACAGGCTAGTCCGACCAATTGTTTAGCTTTTCCAGTGCAAAAGAGATAGAGAGCGAGGGAGGCATACCATGCGCGAATGAACACCCGCCGGTTGAGTTGCGCCGTGATCGTCGCCTTGTCCTTCTCGATAGTCCCCGCGATCTTGTCTGCCTCCTCCTCCCAGCCATCCTTGGCAACCGCTTTGATGCTCTCAAGCTTGATCGAATTCGAGTCGACCCGTTTCTTCAGACGCTCGACCTGGTCGACGGAGAGCCGCTCGTGCCGGACGAACAGGTCGCGCATAGCGACGTACAGATCACGTTGGCTCTGGTGAATCGTGGGGTCAATAAAAGCAACAGCACCCAAACCAGCAAGCAAAGGAAGCGCGCAAAGAGGATTGACGAACTTTCAATCCTTCCAACGTGTTCTGCAAGAGTACAGTGGTCTAGAAATCCCCGTAGTCTTGGGTTAGGGCAAAAGTTTACAGTGCGGAACGGGGGCTGACGCACCCGTAGCTCCAGCAAGTCTGTATGACGTTGGGTGTGTGCGGACAATGCGACGATTCCCTGCTTGACGCCTTCTGACAGGTCGCAGTCCTCGCCCTTCCAACATTGCCCATTGACTTCTACTAGCGTCTTGAGCGTGTTCGTCAGGCGCGAGAGGTCAGCCTGTGCGGTCGAAGGCGGCGACAGGGACAGGGAAGGGTCGCGGTGGAGAGAAGGAAAGGTCGGTGGCGTCCATATGGGTTCCGCGTCATTTGAGAGAGAGGAGGATATGCGAAGGGCAGATGGCAGACGCAAATGAGGCATCAGAGACGGCCGAGTGCTGGTGCTTCGTACCGCTGCAGCCTCACGCTTTCGGACGAGGCGTTCTCCTAATATGCAGATTTTCTGCCAGGCTTCAATGAGAGGGGCGATCTTCTGTCGGACATGCCTGACAGGATTTCAGTCGGGGTACACACGACGACAAAGGAGAATGTACCCGAGCTTGTCTTCCAAATCACTGGGAATAGTCATCTCTTCCACACGATCAATGCGCTTGCTGGCGGACTCTTCCTCCAAGGAGATTGATGAATGCTTTCTCCATTGCTCAAATGAAGGCTCTGCAAGAAAAGTACTCAGTAAAGCGTCTTCCTTGATCACGGGGTGATTTCTTTCGGTAGGCTGTCAATACATGGTCAACGTTAGTTTCGGCAGTTGACCCACATCACGGCTCGGAGGAATCTCTCCAAACCCTTCCTGTCATCGTTGTCAGCACACCAGGAAGCACCTTGTGATTGCGGACAAACGCGTACCTTCTTTGCTCCAAGAACGACTCATCGGCTGAGAAATCGATAATAAGGTCTCTCTAGCATTAAAAAGCGTTTTCACTTACGTCCAATGCGCTTGGGTGGCAGCTGCGGCAACAAACGGAATGGATAGCGGCGAACCAGGCAGTCCCACAGGAACGCGAATTCCGAGTACCGTCGCTGCACGGTACTGCCGCGCTGACGTTCGTTCAGAAGTTATGTTTATGTTGTGAACTCCGAAGGAAGTGACCCACGAACCTCCGTCGTGATACTGTAAACCATATACCGGTTGAGCACGAAACCCTGCTGCCCACCGAACTGAACCGTCACTTTCTCCTGCTTCTTCCACCAGCCAGAAGGCAGGCCCGAGCCCGCAACGCTGGACGGGGCACCTCCGTTGAGGCCGCCGAAAGCATGCGGACTAGAGGTACCAGCGCCAAAACGACCTGTCGTCCACGGATCGTCCGGGGGAGGGGCGACCGGAGGCGGGCTCCGCAATGATGCGGAACCACCGTTGCTGGGTTGGCCATATCCTATGGCCTCCGACGGGGTGGTGTTATAGCTGAGCGGGCTGATATCGAGCGTGGGTTCGGGGAGGGTGTTCTGCTGTGCGAGCAGCGCAACTTGCTCCACGCTAACATCTAGATCACGAAGGGGGGTCGGATTCGCCCGCAGTGACTATCTGCTTCAAGAGCCGATGACGCACCTTTGCCTGCCTGAGCAAGCGCAACGAGTGCTAGCGCGACGAAGAACTCGAGCTTCGATACACGTGGGCGTGTGCTTACAAGGTTGACGATCTGGTGGGCGGGCCGTCAGCGCTTTGCCCGTCCACCGTTCCACGGAGAGAGCACGACGTTACCTTATCTACAGTCGCGGCAGGGAGCAAGGATGTCGATAATACACGCGAGAGGGAGTTGACAGAGGTTTCGCCAGAGTTGGTCGGGTCGACCGTGCTGAACGATTGCTGATATATCGCCGGCACTGTGGCCTCCGCTATGTGGGCTTAATTGGATGAGGTGCTCTGGACGCCGAAGAATGCGTACCAATAGCGTTGGTAAAGATAGAAGGGACTGGGGGCGGAGAGGGTGTTGGAGCGGTGCTCCAAGGGTCAAGACCGTCGTAGGTTGAAGCAGCCAGCGGGTTCTCGTTGACGAAGCTGCCACCGAAACTAGTAGTGGACGAGATTCCGTACGCCTGTGTTGGGCGTGGTGCGTTGAACATAGTCGTTGATGAGTGTCGACGCAGGATCGACGTCGACGACGGGCCAACGGAGGCGAATAGGAAAGGTGATGAGGTCACCCAGCTCAGTCACTCATTAACTTGACGTGTGCGTGCATCAAGGTGCATATTTACAACGAGGCTTATTACCACAAATAAAGCAAACAAAAGAAAAAAAAGATTGCAGGGAAATGTTCACTGCAAGTAGCTTGTTGACAAGAGACCTCTAATACCTGAGCCCCGCTTCAACGTCACCAGCTGATTTCCTGCGACCACCATCACCCTTGCTCCTGCCCTTTGCCAGCAAAGTGTAGCGTCCAAGACTGTAACAGTCGTTTGGAATTGACTCCATCGCCATCCAATCTATCACACGGCATGTCAGCATCTTGCAATTGATCAGCCTAAAGGGGACATACCCAGGAGTGCCGTAAGTTAACGGAGCCAGGAAAACGAACGCGGCAAATAATACGAGGAAGTAGGCTACGACAATGGCAGGACCTCGAGCACCAAGCTCGGCCCACTGCGGCTTGCGTGGCCGGGTAGAGTGGCCTCGAATGGATATAGGGTACTGGATGGTTTCAGAGAGAAGGAAGTGGAGTACGGCGCCAGCGATGAGTGCAGAGGCAAGGTGAGAGGGGAGATAGTGATGAATGAATAGCTGCCGGCTCATAAGGAAGAATGGGAAATAGTGGGTGAACCACACGACGATAAAAAAGCCCGCCGAGTTCCACAAGCGGTTGCGAACGGCTGTTAATCGTTTCGTTGAGACCGCAATTCCAACCAACTAAAGGTTCACTTACCAAGCGGGATGGGTTCAATTCCTCGCCTTTTTGCGATCAGATCTGCTCCAATAATGCCAACGTATAAGGACAAGGCAAGGGCACAAGTCCACCATCCGACAATATTGCCAATCAGATAAATCTGTTTCTGTCCCTCTGATTGAGTCCAGAAGCTAATGCCGCTCAACAAGAATGGCCAATTGATCGGGGGACTTGCGTAAGGGTGTGATGCGGTTAGGCCCGCATTGTGCTGCAACATCAGAAATTGCAACTCAAAGAACTTTCTGAAGAAGCCGAGAGGTTTTGGAGATTTCGTTTGCTGCGCACTAATTCTGCCTGACACGTCCTCGCCGTCTGCGATCGCAATCAGAAAAAGGGAAATGTCAAAGACACAATGGAACACAGGCATACCTGCAGTAGAAATGATATCGTCAGCATACCAGATTGCATTGCGATCCTGGGGGTTCTTATCTCCGTTGACCTCTTGCTGGCGGAATGCCCAGTCAGGGAGCTGCCCACTAGACGTCCAGAGCGACACCCTCGTCGGTACGTGGACGAGCCGAAGATAACCACTCTTACTCCTAACGGGCTCGCCTTCGTGTGCACCATTGAGGTTGAGGCGGAAGAGGGTGTCGTTATAACGCGAAATGTCATCCCTCGGCCACGTTGTAACTTCTTGATTGGTTGGCATAAGCGGTGAAGCAACGTCATGGGTAAGGAGATAAGTGTCTGTTGTCACGTGCAGCATTTGGATGATATCCCCATGTCGAACGATGCGACCACGGCCAGTTTCAGGAAGCGCTTTTGTCGGAACAATCTGCCACCAGTTGTTCTCGTCGGCGTGACCATAGCCAGTGACCTGTTGACCTGCCAAGCCATTAGATCCACGTCTGCAGCACAAGAATTCCTGAAGTGTGCTTACCTTGGCTACTTATACGACCATCATCATAGCGCAATGGATACTGTTCGGGGTGCGAGTGTAGGAAAACCTTTGTGTCTTTATGCTTTAAGGTAATGGTGTCATAATACTTGAGCTCTAAAATAGACATTAATACATGCCACTTTATCAGGAAAGTAAGTTTACCAAGGCTGTTCATTAGAAGCTCGTTTCCTGCCAAACTCTCCTGGAATTGAGGGCTCATGAAGGTGTCACCGGTGCCTGAATGGTTAAGAATGGCAAAGTGGACCCAGAAAAACGACAGGTAAACAATAAGGGGAACGAGAATCAACCCAAACGCGCGGGCAGCGAAATGGCGCCAAAAGGGATCCTAAGATGATGTTAGTTCGGTGCTCGTGGGGGGTATAATTACACGAACCATGGATGGACTTTTACGGATATCCAAGAGATCCCACAAATCGACAAGAACGGCAATGCCAATGGCGAAGACCGTAAGTATGCCATTCACTTTGGAACCCCAGGCACACGCCATGAAGACGCCTGTAGCCATTAACCAGCCCCACCACTCGGGGGTGAATGCTCTATAGAGGATTCAGTCACAGCCTTCACGACTCGAAAGATTGAACGTACACATATCGCAGCTTGCGGAAGCGAACGTAGGAATACATGGTGAGGGAGAGGAAAAAGATGAGAGTAGCGTCCAATAGTATGAGGCGCGACTGAGCGATGTGTGCGTTGTCTGTACGAAGTGCATGAGGGGGGCAAATGAGAAATCGGCCACAAGCTAAGTACACGCACCGAAAAGGACGAGAGACGCAGAAAAGGCGGCGATGATTGTCCCATAACCACTCTCCTTCATGATCCCATAGACGATTGGAACAGTGAGACTACCGAGGATTGCGGGCAAAGCACGCATGCCAACGTATGGAACGTGATTATCCGTGTAATTGTCGCCGATGCTGTCGAAGGTGAAGTGGCCGTCGAATCCAACGAACCAACCCGCGAGGCCAAAGAGAAGCTTTGCAAGGGGCGGATGCACGTCGAAATAGTATTCTCGTGAGATGTAGTGGGCCGCAAATTTTCCAAAATGGACTTCGTCAAATCTAGGTCAAAGTGTGAGAGATGGAACACGCGCAAAGGAATACAAGCAACACGAACACTACTTGATCAGGATGGTTGAGTTTGTAGAAACGTAGCGCAAATGCAAGTATGGTGAGAAAACCAACGACGCCCATGCTTGCTTCAGGGGTCTCTGAGAGTAATTCGAGTTGGGTGCGAGAATCCTAGAATATGGAATGAGTACGACCAAGTTTGCTGAAATATAGGGATCTAGCAACTCTTACGGCGTCTTGGGGGGAATGATCGTCATCGTCGTCAGGTATGTTATGAAGGTCACGCTGAGCTGATGCTCTTCTACCCCTCTGCCTGACTGAGGATGAGGACTCAGCCATGGTCAAAGGTAACAGTGTGGATGTGGCGGTGGTCGAGGTGGGAGTGGTTCAGTGTTCAGTTGAGTTGGCCAGACACGCCTCGCCTGCTTCCGCGTGTCACGTGGACGATCCGCAAAAAAACAACAAAACTATGTACAAAAAAGGTAGTCTACCAATTTTGCAGACGGTTCGTCGTTGAAAGGGTCGATGCATACAGAGATTCAGAATAAAATTTCACAGTTTTCAAGTACTGTACTTCAATCAAGTTTGAGTCGTTGCACAGTATTGCAAATTTTGCGTGTTTCTTACCTAAGCAACAGGTCGCCTTCGCGCGTCCGCAGAGCCATTGCACCAAACCACGGAGGCACGTCACGCGATGGGTCATGCTCAACGCCGTGTTGTGTCGCTTGCCGCAAAACTACCGTCTGTTCCACTCTCCTCTTTGAGAAGCTTCCCACCGGAAGGGGCACTCGCTACCAGCTCGTCCACTTTCTCTCCAGAGGCATGGGCAGCGTTGCAGCCCCCACCACCCTCCGCCCTTTCTGCGTTGAGCCATCGCATCGGCCTTGGGTCGCTACTGAAGGTTCCTGAGCTGGAGCAAGCCTGTACACATCCCTCTGTTCTTCCCTTTTTTGCGCAACGCCACCCCAATCAGAAGCCTCCTCCAGCGAATGGCAATTTATCAACTCTCGGCAATTCCTTGCTCGGCCTTTTCGCGTCAGAGTTCGTCGCTGCTTCATATCCTCACCTGCCAACGCGCGTTGTCAAGGCAGCTGTGAGCGCGTATGTAGGACCCAGCACCTGTGCCAATGTTGCAAAGGAGGTTGGCGCCGCGCCATTGCTGCGTTGGCATAGGACGGTGCGTCGACCTTTATGTTTTTACGCCCGTCATACTCATACTGTTATTGAAGCCGCCGACACCGCTGAAACCCGCAGTGCTTCACCACGATGCGCTATCATCAATACCGCGCTCGCTCGTCGCTCTCATTTACCAACGGAGCTCATTTTCCTCAGCACGGAAATTCGCACACCAGTTCTTCTTAGGTCGAGAGGTCGACCTACGTAAGATGCTAAAATTCCGCGACCCGAAGGTAGCCTTGACAGAAACGGTTGCCAAGTTTGGTCGTGAAAAGCCCGTCTCGAGGTACTTATGGCAAGATTCGTCTCTTATAACCGCAGTGTTGACTGGTCACCCTCAGATTACTAAAAGAGACTGGTCGATTGTCCAACTCATCTGTCTTTGTTGTTGGTGTCTATTCGGGCACTGAGAAACTTGGGGAAGGCTTCGGGAGTTCGTTAAAGATGGCTGAATACCGAGTATGGTCTCTCTCTCGACCAGAGATGCTTCACTGACGTTTACCTACAGGGCGCGGAAGATGCGCTCCACCGTTTGTACTTGACAAGGACACCCCCGGAGCTGATGCGGCTCCCAACATTGACCTTCCCTGAGATAGATGGGGACATATTCACTGTTGGAGAGGAGGCCGCATACACGCCGGGAGATATAGGAACCACGGAGGTACGGTTGGGGAGCGCGGGCCGGAGTTCGATAGTTAGCGGAACTGGACCGGAATAGTGGCCAATGATTAGTTAGCCAGATTTAGAGTCAGATGGACCATAAGAGGGACGGATAAGGGGATCAATTTAACGACCTTGCGGCGACCGCGACCGACCGGGCAGAGCACAGCGACCGCCACGCCTTGTTGTCCGCGTCTCCCACCTTCCCGCCAGCAGAGGGACATGGATGCGAGTCCCGTCCCTAAAAACCTCCCCGTCTCGCCTATCTCTCAACTCCTCCAAAACCTGGGCATGACACGCGACGATTTGACGCGTCACAGCGATCAGATGCGCCAGTTCCTCACCACTGAACATGCCAATTCGTTTCGTGCTTTCTCAAAAACAGAGTCAGATGCAGACAGCGCAACAAGCCCCACTCTTCCTCCACAGACAGTTCTCCCCAAATCGCGCTCGGTATCAGCGGCCGACGCGCCCCCCTTCCCACCAGCCACTCCCATCAAAACAGAGCCGATCGAGCCCTCATCCTCGCTTCGTCGTTTCGAGAGCATGGACGAGATAATCGAACGTCAGAATAGACGCAGCAGGAGAGAGCGGCGTAGCAGGCGGGAACGCGACACGAGCCCCGCACTGCCTCATTCGCCGACACATTCCTCGTTACGCTCCTCAGGCCATCCCCGCACAAGTGACTCTGGACGCGTCAAATCAATAGACGATCCAAGCTTTGGTCTCTCTCAGGTGAGTGTTTCATCAGGGATAGTCCCCATCGTCGTCTAACCCCGCTGCACAGGATTCACAGCCACACTCTCCACCGAGTCGAGCAGGTCGCTATTATAGGGATACCGTGCTCTATCAGACAGTCACCCCCAAGCACCGTCGTAGTGTTGGTATACCTACATATCATCAGGCGCTTGCTGATATCCTTCTCAAAGGGTTCGTTTGTTCCTCGCGCGGAATCTCCCTCTCCCTCTCGATCCCGTCGTAGTAGCATGGCCTCCTCCATACCAAGCGAGAGTAATTCCCTCGTGGAGGGCACTCGGAAGGTACCTCTATCAGTCTCTCTGCTCTATGGTGTCCTCACCTTGTAATCCAGTCGACCTCCTCACACCCCCCAGTTACACCGCGTCGCAGTTATTATAAATCTGCTCCTCTTCCTCCATCATCTCCAGGTATCTCTTCCCCATCGTCAAGTCCTATCCGCCCTATCGTCAACATTGTCTCCTCTCCTGGGCCGATGGGCCCAGAGCCAACCGAAGAAGAGTACGATGACCTACCATTCAAGTTGCCCCCAGGCCCCTACTCTCATATCAAGCCTGATCTTCCCTACGCTGCCCTTATCGGCCAGGCCATTCTCGCCTCTCCCGATCATCGGCTAACATTGCAAGAAATATACGACTTCATCACCATTGTTTACCCTCACTTCAAACGCAACGAGCAGACATGGATGAACTCCATCCGACACGTACTTAGCACGACCATTGTATTCCGCAAAGTCCAACGCGATCGCGCTGCTGGGCGTACACTTTGGGCAATTTTCGACCAAGACCTTGACTGTTTCGTTGGCGGCGGTTTTCGCAAGGAGTTTTGTGCGGATATGCAAGAGCAGAAGGAGAAAGCGCGTCATTCAAACCGCAAGCGTTCAGCCGAGGATACACCTACACGAAAACCGAGACGAAAGAAACTGAAAACTGAGGCATCTCAAGAACCGATGGTCTCGGCCTTACATCCGCAGATGGGTATCCCCATGTCTACTCTACCTGCCGTGGCGTACCCTGGACCGACTATGTTCCCTGGACCTCGCCCTGGCACACATCACCAACCGTATTATACACCCTATGTCATGCCTCACCTCCATGCGGTACCTGCAGGCGTCATATTCCCCGTTTTGCCTCCAGGCTCTGTATACAACCCAGCAGCCACTGAGCCTCCGGTTCCCACACCCCCGGTTCCTCACCATTCCCCCTCACCATCCGCCATGTGTGAAATAAAGACAGAACCAGAAGAGTCTCCCTCGCCATCTTTGCCGCCAACGTCGTGCTCGTCTGTATCTATTCCGGACCTTACTCCAAATAACAGCTCTTCTAGCCCACCAGAAGAAGCTGATGACCAGGATCCCGCTGCTCAGGGTACAGAGACCTCCCGAGCGTCGGCCTCGGTATCGCCTAAATTTGATATCAGTGCCTTCTTAGTTGCCCCAGAAGAAGCGCCTCTTGATGCGTTGGCTCCAGGCGTAACCTTGCTGAATCAGAAACCCGGCGCAGGAAACGAGACAAGCAAGTCCAAAGGTAAATCAAAGAAAGGTAAAGAAAAGGCAACAGAGAAAGACACGTACAAGGTGAGCTACAACGATTCGGCACTTACAACTAACCTCATTCGCAATGCAGAAGCCTTCTCTTCCCCCTGCACCCGAATCGCCCACCCTAACCCGTCAGACCGTGCGTCCCCGAACTCAAAACCCGAAACCGTCCACTCCTCCGCCAAGAAATGTATTCCCAACTTCAGTCAAACCTCATGTCACACCACCTGGCCGCCCTTGTACGCCCCCTCGGAAGACCTCAGAGCCTCGCTTGTCCGTCGCCAGAACTCCACTGTCACACCTAGGTGTGCACATGAGTCCTTCACCAAGCCTCGTTCACTACAAATCACATTTAAACCCCCCGCCAACGATATCGCTTCCTCACGGTGAACCCAACCCATCGAAAGACGACAATCAGCCGGCCGAGGACACTGAGAACCTCCTCCGTACACCCTCCCGCCGGCGAACCTCGTCTCAATTTACACCTTTTACGCCCGTGACGCCACGAAAACTCATGTTTATGGGTGTGACGAACGAGTCGCCGTTGCGCGGGCTGTTTGACCCGCATGATCCTGGTACGCTTCTGGACGAGGAACTGGCGCGTCTTGGCGCACAAGGCACGCCCAGTCGCGGTCTGCATGAGAGCCCGGCAGGCTTTGCACAGCGCGGGCTGTTGTACGAGAGCCCAAGTACGCAAAGCCCCGAGCGCTGGACACGTATGTGGTAACGCTGGTAGCCGTCGACCCGCGCCCGCGTCGCCAGGACGGATGGCGTGATGGTCGATTATTTTTTCTCCTTCCATTGCTTTCTCTCACATCTCTGGCAACCTCATCCCCCATCTTGTGTCTGCGATACAATACCCCCTATGCTGCTACCTCTCATGATCTTCTTGTGTCTCAGGTGATCCCTTCGCCCGTTTTATCTCTTGTAGGCCGCTGCCTGTGCGCTCGCACGCCAATCTGTACTGCTATTATCGTCGGCATGAAACTTTCATAGTACGTTACTGGGTTCACCAGCTGGACTTCCTTAGATATCGCTACTGTCCGTTGTCGAATTCCGAGGACAGTGCGTGTAGTGCGATTTTCACCAGTGTATTTTTCTTCCTTTCTTTTTGGTTTTGAAAGCTTGCAAAGACTAGCTACCTTGATTAGCCACGGCACTATCGTACGCAGGGCTACTGATGGATACAACGTGCCCGACGGAAAATGACAATTCAGATTATAAAAATTCGAACGTGACGATGCGCGCCCTCAATTTTCGCCTTCTAATTCCACGACGCTGTCACAAGGCACGATCTCAGCAACGTAACGCGTGCGAGGGAGGAACGAAGGAACACACCAAGCTTCTGACTCTCGAAGGGCGGGAGTATATGTGGAGAATCCAAGGGAGCGGCCGATGAATCGTCCGGGGTTGAAGACGTGGCAGCCCTCGTACGTCATGCGATAGCTGTCGTACTTGTCCGCGAGGACGACCTACGGTGCCCGAGTTAGGGA
This sequence comes from Lactarius tabidus, assembly GCA_963281015.1. Taxonomy (NCBI): domain Eukaryota; kingdom Fungi; phylum Basidiomycota; class Agaricomycetes; order Russulales; family Russulaceae; genus Lactarius; species Lactarius tabidus. The sequence goes on along the minus strand of OY725475.1, from coordinate 2,164,523 downwards.
ATAAAAAAAGAGAAAGGATGCGTGGAGCAAACACGCACACATGTAGGCAGGGGATAGAGACGCATGGTGTGGTCGTACTCGGGCAGGATAGGCTGGATGTGCGTCGTGAACGGCGCGAGGTAGCTCTGGTCGAGGATCGATTGGACGAGCTTTCCGGGACGCGATTGGACGATACACGCAGTGCGCGGAAAAAGAAAATAACACCTACATATCGCTTCAGATCCTCGTTCCGCGCGTCTGGCTTCACGCCGACGAGGTTGCGAAGCATGCGGGACATGGTGTCGTCGCGGAAGATGACGATCTCCTGCCCGAAGAACTTGAGCCGACATGGGTTGCTCGCTAGGTGGAGCTTGGGGATCTTCGACCGTAAGCGGCTCGTGAACGACGAGAGCAGGGGCTTCCGGGGAAGCAGTGAGTTGACCGCCAGGTCCAAGGGACCGGGCACAAAGACGAAATGCGTGCGCCGCGTTATCAGGGTATAAGAGGCGATCAAGTCGGCCAGCGAGTCAAAGCCCTCTGTGAGGAGGGTAAGCAGCTGCGTGTACGTTAGCAAAGAAAATTAACCTTGGTATCTTTGAACATCCCTGCTATTTCCCTGCGCAATTCCAGAGCTGGAAAAGTTGCCACAAAACACGATCACCTTTGGGATGAAATTGTTCTCTATGCAGTTGTCGAAGATCTTTTGCAGACCTCTCAACGTGTCCGGGTGGTCTAGCCAGACGTCCGAGAAGAAAAAGAAATTCATGCTCGAAAAATCTCGTTCGATGCGAGCGGCATATTGAGTCTGGGTTATTGGCACCGTGTCTATGAGTGATGCGGGTGGACTCCAAAGCTTGAGTGCTTACATCTTCGAGAGGCGTTGTAGCACCCTTGCCAAGAAAGTCGATGTGGCCAAACACCGAGCTATAATTGAAGCCTTTCAGCGACGCCGGGGGTAAAGAGGAGCCGTTCTCTTACCGCGCCGTCTCTCTGCTTTCACAAGGAGGATGTCCAATGGCAATGACGCTTAACTTAGCGCTGTCTGTGTAGTCGGCCTCCACAAGTGCAAAGGATCCCTCGGTAAAGAGTCCTTCACTAGGTTGGTCCTGTTGTCTCGCAAAGGGTCAACTTTCTCCAGAATGCTAGAGCAAGACTTAGTGAACCCACAAGCTGTGAGAAATCCAGCTCGACGACACCGTCGAGGTCCTCGAGGCAAAGCTTCCCCTCTTTAGAATGAACGAGCATTCCAAAGAGCAAGAACCGCTCGCCAGCTCGGCCTAAAAGCTGCTTCGTCGACTTCAACTATAACATCGGCTCAGATTAAACAACGCACGGAAGGACACAGAGGGAAATGCTAGCAACTTGCCGTCAAAAGGTGCTCCCTGTGACGACTCGGGACCGTGGAGGGTGCAAAGTGCTCATTTCTCATGATAGTCTGCTTGATGATGTTCAAGCGATCCCGTATGGCCAGTATTCGGGATTCGGCCGTACCCAGCACGGACGGTTGGTGGGCTGCCCTACGTGATAAAGAGAGATGACGGGAGCCCTTAGCTCCAGTAACGTGCGATTCACGCCGTCGAGTGACTCTCACTTCTCGAAACTTCCTCGCTCGGGAGACCAGTGCCATTGCGGCATCTCGTAGGCATTGACAAAGTGCAGGTGATCCTCAGGATCCATATATGCGTCCTCTTTCTGGCCCCGTTGATCTCCTGAGGTCTGCAAGTTCTGGTAGACCCGATTTAAGATCTGAAGAGAGACCTTCATAGTAGCGTCTTGAGAGTAAAATGAGTGTTTGCTTGGAGAGTATATCAGAGGTATACAAACCATCTTGCTTGTTGTACTCCTTAGCGATGAGCTCTATCGACATTTCCACATCTTCGTCTGAGATGTCATGCTTCTTAAGGACCTCTTCGAGATATTCAAGTTCATCAGGCCCCAGTGAGTGGCTATATTTGCGGAAAACCTAAAGGGAAGAAACAGTGCGTGGTAGAGACGATATAATTTTCAGAAGCCATACTCGAATGATAATTTGCTGTCTCGACACGGGCATGCTTCCGGGTATTCGTCAAGGGACGCGTCGCGACGCGTTGTTTGGTAACTTGTTTGCTCACGCACCCCCCAAACAGTTGCTCCGTTTGCCCGGAGTAATTACCTGCGCACCCATCACTCGTCTCGGAATGCGTCGTCTCAGAATGTGTAGCACGACACCTTTTCCTTTGACTTTGGTTGTGTCACGATCAGGAACTGAGTTTTGAGTACGACTGCTAAGTTACACACTTGGCTACGATAATTGTCATCTCGCCCTTGCATTCTTGTCAAGCTCCGTTTTCTCCGAGGTCTCTTCCCTTTACTGTGTACTTCTTTATGGCTTCAGGCGACCTTCCCGACTGCGGCGGTTCAAATACCCCCGCCCCTGGTGATACCGGCGCAATCAAGTCAGCTACGTATGACACCCAAAACTATTCTATTTCCGCACCACCGGCGATATCGTGATCACCTCCGATCACCTCCGATTCTATCCTAGCCAGACGTCCTCACCTTAGACCCGTATACCCGAGGAAATTCAGGGCATGAAACACACAACAATTGCAGAGGTTGATGTTGTGAAGGACAATTTGTATTCCTTGTCGAATTTATTGATGAGGTCCGCACGAGCGTTCATCTGCGCGTCTATTTGCATTCACCTCCCAAGTCGCCCGCCTGCCATGTCCCAGATGCATACCACAGTTGCAGCATCTTCACGCTTTCAAGTCACTTTCAATGCTGCCTTGGGATCCAGACTAAGAAGGGCCTTATCACACATCTACTTGCCTCCCAGTTACGAATATGTGATTTCACTGTCGCTGAGGCTGGGGAATGTCTAACTTCAGCTTCTCTTGGCTGACTGCCAATCTCCGAAGAGATTGTGCTCCAGAGCGTACAGTGGCTGCTATGACTCTGTGGAGAAGCGAATATTGCATCGTACAAGACGAAAAGTTTTAGCAAGACCCGAATGCGCAGCAGAGTTGATCGTAGCTAATTTCAAAACGATACGCATTATTCGCGGTGCCGTGCCGGAGAGCACGTTTAACCATATTCGCTTTCGTATAATACATCGCCTGCAAAGAGATAACCATCTATCTGCGCACTCCTATCTCGTATGTGTCCTTAGTGTAGGCCGTGATTGTTACAGAAATGTCACATAATCTCAACAACCGAATGAGTGACCAGAGTAGAGTCTCCCAGAACGTTTTGTGATAGGTTCCATCGCCCTGCCTAGAAAAGCAATGTCACTTTGCAATCACGCCGTCTGAGATGGTTCGAATCAAGGCATGAAGTCTAGGTTGGACATAGTGAGCCAGATGCTAGTTAAGGAAACAGGAAGCAGAGCATACCAGCTTCATTCAGCAACGTATTCTCATCAATGCAAGCCTCTATGAAATCGGAGAGAACGAGGTTTCGATGCTTTGGCCTGCATATGCGCTTGAGTACTGCCAGAAAACGGAAGTGAATGTGCACGTACTTGGAAGTCCTCTTCATGAGCTCGCGCCGACGACTGTCGTCTCGCTTATCCAATACAATATGCGTAAGCTTCCTATCGTCGAGGTCGACGATCTTGCCCCCGTTGTCCTCTATTAGCTTTGCGATTCGCGACAAGCTTACGATATACTTAGTACACGCCATATATTGGGGACGATGGATGCACCTTTTCGTAATCGCATCTTCGTGGTTTGAAGTAGGGGACAAGCCATTCTCGCGCGCGTTCTGAGGTGTATCCAAGTAGAAACACCTGTTGAAAAACATGTCATACAGTGGTTCACACCACCTGAGAGGAGAGCGCACAGGTGTTTGAAAATTCTCTCCTGGTCGTACTCCATTGACGACTCCTCCCCCATTCGAGCCTGCTTGGAATCTTCCACGTTGACACGCTCGTACTCCTCGTCACTGACATCGACCTGGACAATAAGGAATCGGAAGATGAACGCCACTCCATCGAAACCAACACAGAGAATCACCTCCATGCCTGACGCCTCCCCGCTTCCTGTCTGAGGAGGCTCGACGTTGAACCAGTTGTCTTCATTATCTGAATCCGGATCCGTGGCAGAATCTGCATCATCACGATCATTTTCCGAGGCGTTGTCTTCTGGTTTAATCTGAAGCCAGTCCTGCGTCTCTGAATCCTCTTCCTTTGATCTGGGCGGCTTGGAGTCGACCACTCCGTGAGAACCAGCCGCTTCAGTTGCAACCTCTTCTCCTGGAGAACGTGGTTCGAGATCATCGTCCGAGGTGTTGTATTCTTCTGACATCATACGCTCAGCAGTTGCATGAAAGAAGTACTTTTTCGACATTGGCACTGATTCGCCGTCTGCAATAGAATCAAAAATCCATTGCGGGCGGATGATGTCGTGTAGGCCTTTGTTCATTATCAACTTGATGTCGTATGCTTCGGTAAAAGTAAGCTAAATTTCCACAGCGCAGGGAATGCCGTACGAGTAGCGGTCCCTCCGTACACGACAAGAAGCCCAGGTTGATTCTTCGCCACTTGTGCAGAGTTTCCTCCATGCGCCCGAATGCTACTCTGATTCAACGATTGAGCAGTGACTTACGGGACCAACTCACAGCTTCTGTAATTGTTCTTTATCCGCATCACGGGTCCTTGACTTGGGATCGGAGGAAACCACTGTGTAGGTTCAATCTCGGGTTTATAATTCTGAATAACGCAAGGGACCTACTGAATGTTATTCCTTCAAGCAGGTTGGATTCAATTTGTACGTCCTTGAGATTTACCCCCTTATACTCAGGGAGGACAGAGGGCTGCGAAAGAAACCTTTATAGTTGACCTGTGTACGAGGTTTAATTTGTATACCTTCGCTTTTGCTTTGCGCTTCTTAACACTCTTCTTGGTGCTGGTGAGCAACGATTAGGAGAACGAAATTTCTAATGCGTAGAGAACACACTCCGTGACGTTCTCCATCTTTCTTTTCTTTTCTGAACGGACAGTCTCGAGGATTTCTAGAAGCTCGGGAGTAAGAAAGTGTGCCGAACTAAAACCGATGAAAGCACCTGAGGTAGTGACACAGTCGGACGCCGAAAGATCTTCCCGTATAGACATAGCGCGAGGAAATCGCATTGTGAAGCCTAAGTGATATTGATCTGCAGCGTATACGTGAGGGCTGGGATGCGTTTGAAAACCTGAGTGAGTAACTCAGACCTGAGGCCGTGATTTCTGCAGCCTTTATTTGAATAATGAAGGCACTGGGCGATGCAATTCAGCGTCATCACTATTCAAAACTAGTGGACGACATACTCCTCAGGGTCTAGATAGACATCTCCTTTATCATCCCGTGATCCAATTGCAGTATTGAGGAATTTAGGAGGGTGTTTTGTTGACCACTCCTTCCAAGGTCGGCCGCGTATCCAGACGTACTCCGCGTAGCTGAAGCCGGTACCAATGCGGACGAAGGTGCTATATCTTGAAGGAGGCTTAGAACGTCCGTCATAAGAAGTGAAAGGATTGCTTACTTCGGTTCATCGTCCGTATCAGTTGCTGCGTTTCTATCATCCAGGACCGCGCATATGACAGTAGATACGCCTCCTCCACGCTTCCCAGATCCGTAGTTACCAGCTGAATAGGGCTTTCGTGGTCAGCCAGTTGCTCGAATTGTAAGCAATGAACCTACGCACCAACGACTAGCGCATCCACGGTTTCACCCATGTTGTCCTACTGATATTCGCGACAGTGAACTCGTTGAAACACGGAAGCATCACTAACCATATATTCAGGCTTAACCTACAACCACATATTGAGCGTGTATCCATAACGTGAAAAAAAAGCTTTACTTTTATCCAGTCTTTATTCCTACCGTTCAATACGTAGCCAGCATCGGGATGTTTCATCACTAGGCCCTCACCACGGGCGGCCATGATATCTTCCATCTTCTTTCGTACGTCCTTCGCGGTTCTCGCTTCAAAATCGACGGTAAACTCGAGGCGGCCATGGATTTCCTTGATGCATGACTTGAGGTTTCGCTTTCGAAACTTTGTTGACTTGTGTATCAAGGATTGGCCATTGAGATAGAGCAGGTCGAATACTTTGACTGTCGTACCCATAATAATAAATCGAGTAACGATGTATCAATTCCGAGAGCTTACAGCACGGCCGAGGGTTCAATTCTTTCTTGGATTTATCTGTGGATGTCCAATTATTGTTATTTTCCCTCTTTGCATGATAAGAACATACCCAGCGCCGCTGTCTTGAGTGTCCCAAAAGGTAGATTCCTTCCAGAAACAGGATCCCAGACAAGCATTTCGCCGTCTAGTATTATGCTGGAAAACTGTTCGTTTTTTTGGTACTATTGAGAAGAAAAAGGGCGGGACCTATCAATTCGCTTATCGAAGGCCGCGTCGATGTATGGAGTAAGGCTTCCAGTCCCGACGTGACTCCCGTATAGATAGCTGTAGTCCTTTCCCTTTCTAATATAGGATCAGACAAGCGATGGTAAATTTTCAGAAATCCAGAGCAAACCTTGAACAATAAAAATATTCGTTCCCGCGTCTGTGCAGCTGAATTCTCTCGCCATCCAGCTTTTCCTCCAGGATAAAAGTGTGGCCTTCCATATCTTTAACTGATTCTTCGATGTTCCCTGTTGGCCGCTTGCAAAGCATCGGGGCGAATGCTCTAAATAGTTGAACATTTTTATCCTGAGACGGGAGAAAAATAAGTAGTTAAAACCAGAACGAAAGACCTGAGTTGCACCTGGTCATTCAGACGACGCTCGGGGTCCCACAGCTCCCATGCGACCTTCTTCAGGTCAGAGCAAGTGTTGAAGAGATCGTGGGAGTCTGGATGAAAGACTGAGAAGACGGAAGTCTCCTTGACTGAGATGCCTAAGTCTGGGTATTGTTCAGTTAGACCCCAATAAGGCACTTGCTAGTAGGCGTTTCACCTTTCAAAATAATGCGGACGATCCACTTTTGTTCTTCGGGTGTGGTACGGTTGTATATTCGTCGCATGATTTTAGATTGCACGTCGCTAGGAGATCGGGAGATTGGGAACGTAGAACGGGACCAGATAAGAGGCACACAAAACTCGCTGCTCACCCCTTAGATATATTTTTGGACAACTCATCGAGAGAACCATTGAGTTCATCAATTGTTAGAGTTCCTTCGATGACTGAAGAACGTTTCGCGACGACCTCATAGAAGACCGTAGGGAAGTCACCAGAAGCCCTCTAGAACAACAGCCAATATGTTGACTAGTCAGAATCGTCGACCAGGATAACTTACATCAGCTCCAGAGGGTTTCTTCCAGTCTAGTAGCCGAATAGCATCGGGGTCTTTAGGCCCTAGCGGAATTAATTTTATGTACATTTTTGCAATGTTTTTCTCTTTCAATCCATAGATCGCTCGCTCCCTGTCTTTTTGGGGCAAAAGAAGACGTAGCACTGGGTAGAGATCGTGGCCGACCTCCTTACGCCAACGCTAGTAGACGCGTCTCACCACTGAGTGGACAGGATCGACCAAAGGATAACATGAGGCGCACGTCAAACCAAGCACTCATAAACTTTTTTCTCTTGTCTGGCTTTCGCTCATTTTGAAGCTTGTCGAAAAGGCCCGAAAGTACAGAAAATGGCGCAGTTCCACGATTCTGTGGTGCTTCTGGGTAGTCGTCAGGATTTTGGGATTGGGGCAATTGAGAAGTTGATACAGGTGGTGAGTTCCTAGGTGTCGTAGGAGCCGGTGTGGGCAACATGAGTTCTATGAATTCCTGAGGTCTGAGACAAAGGTCGTCGGGACTGGGGGGAATCGTCTCGTGACCATAACATCACCGCGGCCGGTTTGTTTGGTCATTGTTTATTCATCAGCGCGTTGCTTACTCTCATCTCTCGGGTCAGCCAAAGGTCGCCTCTATGCAGGACGCTCCTCGCCTTGCACGAAAACTCAGGAAAGAGGACGACCCCAAAGTTATTGGGCTTTGGAAGATCGGTAGGACGATTGGAAAGGGAAGCTCGGGTGGGCCATACCTTCCTCCTTTCTTTACCTCTGCTAAGCCGAATCATCACGATAGGTCGCGTGCGGATTGCCCGCCACTCGAAGACAGGCCAATATGCAGCAATAAAGATAGTATCGAAGACGGCTCTGGTTAACTCTCGGCGATCTATCCAGGGGCTTGAAGAGCAAGCGGATCGTATCCTTCTCGGGATCGAGCGCGAGATTGTCATCATGAAGCTCATCGACCATCCTAATATCATGCGCCTCTACGATGTCTGGGAAACATCCACGGAGTTGTACCTCATACTCGAGTACGTCGAAGGTGGTGAACTGTTTGACTACCTCTGCAAGCGAGGCCGCCTCTCCATATCTGAAGCTCTCGGCTATTTTCAACAAATCATCGCCGCTATAAACTACTGTCACCGCTTCAACATAGCTCACCGTGACCTCAAGCCAGAAAATTTACTTCTTGATCAAGACAGGAACATCAAAGTTGCGGACTTTGGAATGGCTGCCTGGCAAATGAACAACACCAGTGGGCTCTTGCGGACAGCGTGCGGATCTCCGCACTACGCCGCACCGGAGGTTATTGAAGGCCGTGCCTATAATGGATCCTCCTCCGATATCTGGTCGTGCGGTGTCATTCTCTTTGCGTTGCTTGCAGGACGGCTTCCATTTGACGACGAAGACTTGCACACGCTACTCGAGAAAGTGAAGATCGGATCCTACGACATGCCGCAGGCCCTGGACAAGAGAGCTCAGGATCTCATAGCACGTATGCTCGAGAAAGACGTACGGAAGCGCATAACAATAGAGCAAATCCTCGTCCACCCATTTTTCACTTTGCACCCGCCAAAAATCCCTATGCTCGTTCCGCCATCACTCGGAACTATTGCTCGCCCCATAGAAAACCGTGCAGAAATCGATCCTGATATACTGGCAAATCTGCGCACCCTGTGGCATGGCTCGCCGGAGGAAGATATCATTCGGAAGCTGACTAACAACGACCAGACATGGGAAAAGGGTGTTTATTACCTTCTCCAGCAATATCGGGTAAAACATCTGGAGGACTACGACGAGAAGGTCGAAGAATTATACCTTCAGGCATCGCGAAACCGTAAGAGAGTCAGTGTGACGCTCCCCATTCCAGACCAATCGAGCATTCCCCCCCGCGCCTCCCCGCCAACTCCCCGACGTGCTAGGGGAGGGGCTTCCCCAAGCAGCCCTAGCGACAATGAAGGTGCTTTGACGCCCGGGCTCCTCACTCCTCAATATCTCTATGCCCCGACCCCAGCCTCTGCGGCGCCGCCTAACTTCTCTGCACTCCCTACTCCACTCTCCCCAAACTTCCCGCCGACACCCAACATCCCGATATCTCCTTATACCAATCCACTCTCCCCCGATTCGCCGCTCTGGAACACGCTAAATATGACGCCACCACCTAACGTCCCTGAGATGCAAGACGAAAAGGTGCAGCAGTTCTTTCAGCAAATTGTCGAACACCTTAATGTCATGCAACAGCACGCAGCAGCAGCTGGCGTGGATCCTGCAGTCCTTTCGCCATACCTCGGTCAACCACCAAAGCCCGAAGGACTAGGAATCCTCGCATCTGGAGCAACAGAAGCAGTGAACGACACAGTCACAAAGCCGTTGAGTGTCCGGCATACCCTGAGAAAGCCCGCCCCGCTCCAGCTCAAATCCGATAAGGAGAATGTGGGGGAAGAGCTTACAGGGACGGCATACAAGTCGTCGCTCAAGAGCAAGAATCCAGTTCGTCGGGTCTTGGCCGACAGGCGCGTGCAGATCGTTGAGCCCTCCAATGCGCTTAAGCGCAAGAAGAGCACCAGAGAGGCGTCTGCAGGCGACCCACCGCCAGCCTCTCCGCTGACGCCGACATGGTTTGGGAACCTGTTCAAGCTCAAACCCGTGTGCTTCTCCCTACACTCCGTGCACGACCCGCACACTTCTCGGGAGGAGTGCAAGCGGATTTTACACGGCCTCGGTGTGCGCGTGGTACTCACACATGCAGATGAACTAGGCATTCTCAAGTGCCGACTGGACGACACTACGGACCCTGCTGCGGTCACCGGCGTCGCCAAGGCTGTCCGGTTCCGTGTCGAGGTGCATGCAGCCAACGAAGCACAGGAGATAACGGGGTATCAGACGATGCTGCAGTTAGTGCAGGAGAAAGGTGCGGCATCGAGCTTTCGGCTCGTGTACGGCAGGCTGAGGCGCGAGTGGGACTTGGATGCCCCGAAGATCCCACTACCCGCGCCAAGCCCAGCGCTCACAGATGGAAGTGGAATGTTTGCGGATCTTTTTTATCGTTAAGTCATGATCAGATCGTGTAGGAATCTTTGTATACCTAGAGAAAGGACTTCAGGGACTCTTTTAGACCGCTCATTTGTAGAATATCAATATCTTGTAGCATACTAGCACTAGCCCGTACAGTACAGCCTATACCCCCAACCCTTGTGGATAATACACGTCTTACTAGATGCCGCCCTCTGTGTAACGTGATAAGAACCGTGGTAAGCTAATCTGCCTCCGCACCCTCGATATCCATAGGAACTTCCGGCCGCGTTGCGATGCTAGAGGCAAGGCTAGGATGTTTTCCCGGCTTGGACACGAGTGCCAAATCTGGGTTTGTGCTTGATATTCGAATGAAACGCAACATCTGGATGAATGCCACCTCTCGTTGGTCCCAGGTGCGATACAAGGCGACATTATCAGGGTGTGTCAAGTCTGGCACCTCTAGAGTTGTGTTCAGGAGAGAAAAGCTTGTCAGAGTCAACTCCCAACTATTTGTGACAGCGGCAAGTCAGCGTTTGGCATGCAACTCACCCAAGCCAGTACGGTACTCCTCCGCTTCGCGCAGCTTGATCTCCTCCAGCTTGCACTCCTTCGTGCTCTTCGGACGGCCCTTCCGTCGCGCTGCCCTCTCCTCTTCCAGTTCGGCATCGTGCCGTGTGAGCCATACGTCCGCGACGAGTTCGTGGAGCTCGGGCAACGTGAACACGCTGCTGCCCTCCGCATCCTCCTCAGGAATAGCGTGAAAGAAAAATCCGTAAAAATCAGCTGCAAATCAAAGATACCCAGAATCAGATTTTAGTCAGCGCTTTTTTTCGCAGGCGGCCCTGCTTGGCGATAAGATGTAGAAAAGCCACACTTGCCCTTCACTGAGTGCAGCTTTGCGCGCTTGGCTGCATGCCCGGTAAGCTTGGATTTCCGGAGCTGCTTGCGGGCGAGCTGCCCCGCCTTGCGCGACTCTGGATGGAATACTTTCTCTTTTTTTGTGGGCTTTGAGGACTTTTTTGTAGGTGCCATGATGGGCACTTGCTATAGACTCGGACGATCTCGGGCCGCGGTTCCTTTGCAACTCTACCGACCGGTGTCAGAAGGTGCCCTCAAGAGACATTTGCTTGAACATATCACCCTGCTTGCACGGCACAGCGTTTACTCGCTTTGTACTGTTCTCGCCAGGAAGAAAATTTCGACCACTCAACGACGCAAAGATTTGTCCCCAGTCCGATACCGGAATCGCCATACGCGGCTCTGGGAGAGTCTCAGAAAGGATTTCGATCAGGAAGCGTTCGCTCCTCAGCCTTACCGAATAAATCAGCAGAGCCGAGACTGAGATGGTCGGTGGTGCGCCGTCTATCCACATTTCTCCAGAATATATAGTTCATTACATCTCAATTCAACCTATTGGAACTGGAACATTCAAAGATGGCTCCGACTCCAGTACCCTTCAAAGCGACTGTAGCGATGTCGGTGACGCGGTACGAATCGGACGTCACTTGAATAACGAATCTCACCTCTATGGTGACCTGGCCGTGTCCTTCAAGGCCCGACAAAAACTCTACCACCCTGTGGCGTCCCTGTCGTCGTGCTGCTTCCTTTGGAGTCAGCCCTTCTGTGTTCCATACATTCACATTTGCGCCACATTCTAGTAAGAGCTGGACCACCTCGATGTTCCCATAGTACGATGCGAAATGCAACGGGGTGATGTGGTACCTCTTTCGTGCGTTCACATCGGCACCGTGGTCGAGTAATAACCTCGCAATCTCGAGTTGTCCTTGTCGCGGGGCCGTAAGGAGCGGAGTGAAACCATTCTTGTCTCGGGAGTCCACATCCGCATTGTTCAATCAACAGTTTTGCTACCTCAAGATGCCCATACTTTGTTGCTGCATTCAGTGCGGTCGCGCGAAAATCATACATTTCGTTGACGTCGGAACCAGGGTCGAGTAACGACCGTACGATGTCCAGCTGTCTATTTTCTGACGCAGTGTACAACGAGGGCTGTTCGACGTCGGGGGACGTAATCGCGTCCACTGGCGGGTGATCACCATTCCCGTACTAGTATAGTAGTACCCAGCATTGCAAAGAACGAGCGAGCGCTTATAGTATCGATGCTGGGCTTTGGGCAGAGCTGGGATTTCGAGGTGCCTGAGCTTCAGGAGTGCTTTGGGCACCTCTCTCACTCCTGCGACCGGTGCGATGTTCCATGCAGAGATCGCATCCTGTATATTCTTGACAATGGGGAAGACAGGCTGCTCATTAGACAGTGTTCAATGTTAATTTCAAGTTGCCGGCGGCCAACGCCCCGTGACACGCACAGCTTACGCCACATTCGTCTACATCGTTATACGGTTGCGATATGAACACGGGACAGTAAAGCCCTATAAATATGTGTGTTTGCTTCGGCCGAGGGAACCCCATCTTAACTGACCTCGCAATGTGCGATGACCCATGCTCTCACACACTCCCAATAGAGCTGGACTACAAGATCCTTGAGGAGGCATGGTCCCTCCCCCTCTCGAGGACAGAGCGTCGCGACTTCCTCGTTACACTCCCACTGGTCTGCAGAGCCTTCCGCGCGATAACTAGTCGCATGTTCCTTCGCGACGTACATGTCGTCTCCTCCGCTTACGGCGCACATTTCCTCTCACTCTTACAATCCGCGGCTCACGAGCACGAGCACGATAGTGGCCCTCTCACAACGCACCCATCGCCGTCTACGTGCCACAGCATCACATTCCACATCTACAACCCCTCTCCGCTATCACGATCATCAGCCGGCGTTTTCCAGGTATACGCGTCTTCGAATCCGACGACGCTCACGATGGAGACGATCCTGTGCGCCCTCAATAAACGCGACGCGCTCGCGCTCGCGCCCGCCCTCTACCGCGTCGCGCTGCACTACTCAGGGTGGTCCTTCACACGCGAGCTCGAGCACACGCGCCTGATAAACCTTCCTGCGCGCGTACGCTCTCTCGAGCTCTCCTTCTCGACGCCTTCCCTCTTCACGCAGCACTTACGTCAGACCTACTTGAGGCGCTGCGCCCTTCCCATGCCTGGCGTGCGGACTCTGAGGATATACGGCGCGTGTCCTGCATTTGTCGTCGATGTAGCGCGGGCATGTCCTGCACTGGAGAAACTAGAGACGGACGACGTATGCGGCGTGCTGATGCTGCAGCCCAGTTTGCAGTCTTTCATGTTACTGACAGCAGACGAGGCCGCCCGGGTCAAGCAGCTGGAGCAATTGGGATGGAAGAATGCCTCCGACGAGAAAGCGCCCGCAGTCCACACCTTCGCAAGGCCACCCGGCCTTCCTCGCGGTTTTCTGCTTAAGAGAAATCACGCTCGAAGCTGACAATGCGCTCGTTCTGATGAATGTCCTCCGAGTACATTGATGGGTGACACTGATACAAGATGAAGACAAAAAAGGGTCATTAGTAGTGTCATATACAATCATTGTGAGTCCGATGGGATCTGATGTGTAGTTGGGTGGGTCTCGTTTTTAGACGCAGGTCCCACGGTACGATGTCGTCTCGAGTGGACGCCCTGATGTCGGGTGAACTGGTCGGGGCGGGCAAACGCCTTCCCACAACCAGGTTCCTCGCAGACATATGGGCGGACGCCAGTATGCGTTCGCATCTTTGTATGTAGCCAAAATAAAAATTATATTCACACATGAATGACGAGTGGTACTCACGTGCTTGGAGAGGTTGGATGACTCGGAAAAGGCCCTAATGCGCGGCTTGATCAGATACTTTCTACGTGGAGTTGACTGTCCAATACGCACCGATCGCAGTATTTGCATTTGAAAGGCTTCAACCCCATGTGCGTTCTTCGGTGTATCGTGAGGGCTCCAGCTATGGCAAAAGCTTTACCGCAGCCGGAGACATCGCACAGATAGGGCTCTGGGTCGAAATTGGCAGGGGGTCAGCCAGAAACCGAGAGAAGTTGGACGTCACGCACTTTCTTGAGTATGGCGACGCATGTGTTGTTGCAGCGTCGCCGCCTCGGAGAAATGTTGCTTGCAAAGTTTGCATTGGAATGGTTTGTGCCCTGTATGCATCTGTAGGACCTCGAACAGTTCAAGGAGTCGAAAACACATAAACGAATACGGACCTGCAAGTGCCGGCACACCTTTTGCTTGCTTGAGAACCCTTTCTCCCCACTTCGTTCACAGCCGCTCCAAAAACACTCATAGTGATTTTTGCCTGAGCCGACGTGATCAGTCGTGAGGTGGGTCATAAGGTCGTCGACGCTCGCAAACGAAAGTCCGCACTCTCCCCAGCAACACCTCTCGGTGCCGTCCAGAGTGGAACTTGACGTTTTGTCGTCGGCTGACAACAGGCGTTCATCCTCCCTATGTTCCTTGGCTTCATTGCATTGCTTCACATTTCGATTTGACGGCATGTTCTGCTGTTTATCGGCTTGTGAATGAGAGTCCTGCTCTCGGTCTCGCATTTCCACATCTCGGTCAGGTTCGGGTTCTTGAATCGGTAATATTGTACTCGTGATAGAAGCATTATTACTTGTGATGGCATCATGGCTTGTTGGAGTGCCTTGTAAGCCGAGGTGGTCATGCAGAAGATGACCGGTCAGGGAGTTGAGTGCGTTATCAAATGCCAAGCCACCCGAGGGAGCTACAGGAGCGGAAGAGTACTCGTGACAGTTATCCCATTGACACGAAAGTCCGAGCGCCTCGGAGCTGAATCGCACACATGATGACGATGGCGCAAAGGGATCTGGATGCTCAGACAAGTTTACATTCAGGTGAGAAACGTTGACGTGAGAGACCAGCTCTGCGAGCGAGGAAAAGCTGGAACGGCAGCCATTCCACAAGCAGGTGTGGTCTGCTTGAGCGAACGTTGTTGGAGAGTGTTGCATGTAGAGCGGAGGGGGGTATGCGACGGGCTGCAATGGTGTGCTGAAGGCAGAAGAGAGTGTATTGCTGTCGGATAGAGATGTGATGGCGGACAGAGATGGAGAGGGACCCGCATAGGGATCGCGAGGGTGATTGTGGGGTAAAAAGCTGTCTCGGAGGGGCGATTCGCCACGACAGGAGCATAAAAAGGCCTCTATGGATGCGTCCAACTCCGCGGCTTGCGAACAGGGTGAATATGCTCGATCCACGGCCAAGTGAGAACATGGATCAGGGACATGGGCGGGCTCGGAAGTAGGTCAGATTGGGTGGAGTGATAATTTACTTGGACTCACCACGCCGGCCGCCAGTGAGCAGTTCTCCGGATCATCGCAAGCAGATTCGCAAAGTAGGCCGCATCCGTCTTGCGCACAAGGTGCATCTTGACGATGTGATTCACAAGCTATTAGTTGATGCACAGGCTGAAAGGTGGGCGTCAGGCATCATGAGGTGGGTCTTGAGGGAAGACTTACCAGAAAACAGTGCTTAGGGTCGGCACAAGCGGATTCGCAGATCTCTTTAGAGCACGGTGCATCAGCGTGCTCTGGGTCATCACAGGCAACAATGATACATTGGTCGGTGCAGCGATCGTCTACACAAGCTACGTCGTCACAGTCGAGGATGCACTCGGAACAAGTGCGATTCGATAGGTCCATTATGCGATGAGAATCGTTGCCAGCGGGAGGTGTGAGGAGACGAGCCATGTGTAATGACGGCGACTGGGCAGGTACTCCGCGGTGTAAACCACACATCACCGGACTCTCCCGAGTTACACGTCATAATACAGCCACGTGACTACATAATTCCCCACTCCATGTTTAGAACGTCGTGGTTTCGTCCACGTTGAGAATCAACGTAGTGAAGAACCTGATCATCTCCACAAAGTCATTGGCACCGATATCTGCCATGTGCGAATGACTGAGACCCCAATTAGAAAATAAAAAAGATACAACATACGTTCGTTTACGGAGTGTAGGGTACTGGTGTCCACTCCGCCTTGGTGGCTATAGCGTACGATATGTGGGGTGAGCTTCCAGTAGTACCTCGTGTCTGTGGTTGTACATTAGCCTTTAACATAAGGCCGACCAAGGAATACACCTACCCGTGTTTCCGCTCATGATTCCGGGGCTCACGAATATATTGTCTGCACCTTCAAGATCCCGGTGAGCATTGTAAGTTGCCTTGATCGTCCCGCTCAACAATTTCCACGGAGCAGAGTCATCCGTAGGTGTCACCGGAGCTGGTTCCAAGGCAGTTCCCCAGGCATCCGCCAAGGTGAGCTTGCCGGCAGTGGGGGCACCATCGACGGTAATGTTCGAGCCAAAGGCAGTGAAAGTGAGATTGAACTCCTTCGCCAAGTGCGTCAGGATGTGTATATCGCGCTGTTGGACTGCGAAAATGGTGCTGCAAATTCGACATGAATAACGTGTTTCCAAGGACTTTTTTTAGGATCGAACCTCTGCGTAGCAATGCGGTGATTCACGACCGCCCAGGCCTCCTCGGGAAGCGCGTTCGTCTTCACCCCACCTTGAATGAGGTCAATGGCTTGTGTAGTACCGATCAACGATTTGTACTTGTTGTCTTTAATCAATTCTGCCTCCAAATTGTGTAAAGCCCTGTCAGAATGAACAGATCTCTTGATAAGTGCGCGCAAGTGTGCTGGGAAATCCTTGGCATGCTGTCCCACACATTGCACAGTGCTGTATATGGGAGTGCCACGGTCGAGCTGAGGTTTGATCGGGTTGGCTTCAAACTCGACGAGAAGTCGGGAGAGAATGCCAATACTCTGTGAGGCCCGGAAGGATTAAACAATGTACAACACAAGAAAAGAGGACCCTACAGTATGAGGGGGCGGAATGCTGGAATGGCCGCCGGCAGTAGAGACCGTCACCCTAGCGTCGAAATATCCCTTCTCAGCGATACCGGGTATGGCAATGACAGAACCCCCCACTTCGGCATACCCGACTACGAACGAATCAGTGTGAGCTATCGACAACCATCTTCCCAGTGCTCACCGCCCTCGTCCACGAGGAGCGCGAAAGAGTCTTCGCCATATGTTTGCAACATTGCTTGGGACAGACTTTGAGCACCCTTTCAGAAGAGATTAGGACATCACGCCAAGATATGAACGAGAGAGGATAGTGTTACTTGCCTGTATGCCACTAGCCTCCTCATCAAAGCCAAATGCGAGAACGATGGTACGGGTAGGCTTGAAATTCTTCTCAAGTAAAGTCTCGACCGATGAGCTGCTTAGCATTAACCCCATTTCCACGACGGGAGGTGCAAAACACATACAATATGCCAATCAATCCACTCTTGTCATCGGTGCTTCCTCTGCCCCAGATGGACTCGCCTATGGAAAAGTCCTCCTGAGCACTCTAGTACCAGAAGATGTGACTGGTATATACCGTCATAATGCCCAGAATATGGGGGATATTTCCATTGGTCGACGGTTATTGGTTCAACAGGAACAACGTCTATCAAAAATGTGTTAAACTCAGTGAATGTTGTAAGACCACGGCCGAACCTTGATGAGCGGCCAACAGGAGGGGTTTGAGAGCGTTTTCTGACCCCTTCCACTCGTAGAGCAATCCATACGTGTTGACTTTGGTGAGTGTTAGAGTCTCGTGGCTGGTGTGGTATTCAAGAACATGATTACTTTCGAAGAGACGTCGTCACGTACGTAAGAGGAAATGACCGAAGGAGGTAGTCATGGAACGGCTTGAAAGCTTCCCATCGCTCGTCCACGCCGACTGGGCCCATCTTATCGTAAGATTCCGTGCTTTTTCCGACATTAGGGACTCAATAACGAGACACCGAGAAGAGGACAGTTACTTACGGCACACGCACTGCGCCTCCGAGCCATTCCACGGCTCTCAAAGTGAACTTGTCCTGACTGTACTCCTTTCCGAGACTCTCCCAGATCGTGGCGTGGCGATCCGGGTAGAGGGCATCCGCCTGGGGACAGATTTTTGCGTCGTCAAGGCGCCCAAATCCTCTTCCCAGTAAGAACGGTCCAGCGTGGGTGGCGCACCGGAGAGCCATCGGGACGGCGAGCAGAGTGATGAGCCCGAGTATTCGCCATTTGAACGTCTGAGAACGCCTTTCTGAGACTGCTAGAGTAGCTGGAAGGAGATATTTTTCATCCCAGTTCGCCATGGTGGATGAAGGTAGGGAGCAACGTTAGACCGGTCGAACTGACATCGCATGGTGATGCGAAGCACACGGTTACTTTCGCAGTCCCCAAAAGGTACGAATATCGTCGTGTATAGTAATCTTCCATTCCGATCTGCCGACACATATAGCACAAAATATGATACAGTCATTAGATCCCCGCTTGCCTCTATTGTCAGTAAAGGTGAGTAGATATTAGCATCACTTAGATATTCTCTATTCCTTCTTCTCTCTTTTCCCATCATGATTAATGTGTGCCCTTCCACTGATCGTATATGCCACGGTGCCCGTGAACACGAGAAACGCGCCACCCCACAGCATGCCCCACGTGACATTGGCACCATCGAACAACAGCACACTGAACACGAGGGAGACAGCCTTGCGCACAACTAGAACGAGTGTAACAGTTAGTGCAGGGACTCGCGTCGTGAGGCGATTGACACCTGCAACACAAAGGAGCTGTGTCAAAGTATTGGCCAATAGGGCTGGCAGCACAGTTGGTATGGTCGTCCGCACAGAAACTAGAGGGACGTGAAACATGGTCACATTTGTAAACAACTCTTTGACCTGAACGGCGAGGTCTCTGCGGACAGAAAAGAAAACAGGCAAGGACAAGAAGTGGAGGTAGAACATGGACTCCTCCCAGACGTCAGGAAGTATGACTGCCTCGGTAGACGAATCAGCTTGTCTGACTGGTGGGGTACTCTTTCCGTACGAAGCAAACGTCTTGTCCTGGACCACCCCGAGGAAACCAGAAAGAATGAGAGCCAAAGTCAAGATGGCTATTCCTTGTAGATAGAGATGCGGATGTGCAGAAGAGGTGCTATCCGTTGTTATGTGGCTTTGACGAGATGAGAGCGTAGTCAGAATGACGCCAGTGGTGACGACAAGAACCGAGAGTACTTGGGAGATGGTATATCTAGTTCGATGTTACAATATGGCTTCAGACTTAGACAAGGGGAAAACTCACGATTTGCCCAATATAAACCATCCCATGAGCAAAGTGATAACTAACCCTCCACTTCGAAAGATGATGTGCACGGCCATGGGTATACTATAGCCAAATGCGAGGTTGTTGAGCAAGGATATAGAGTAAAACAATCCGACTTGTACAAGGTATGGTGCGAGGGGTATTCTGCGAGGAAGCAGACGGGGTACGGGGATGTTGAGTGGCCCGCGGGTAAATGTGAGGAATTTGGGAAGTCCATGCAGGGAGATGACGAGGAATTGGGAGAAAGTGATCAGACTTCCCGACCTTGGGTACTCGGCCGTAACACGTTCTAAAGTGAGGGCGTTGCTGGTGCCAAGTAAGCACCTGATCACAATGCAAATTGGAAAGTGCGAGGTACCTACAGCACCCGCCGAAGACGAGGCCCAAAGTAACAAACCAATCGGCCATGAGTGCAAGAGAGTCGAAGGAAGTCTATGGGTCAAGCAGCAAGGTGCCAAATGCCAGGATGCCACGTTGATACTGTTGGGATAACATAATATGGCCCTCCCAGAGCCCTGGATTCGTCGAACCCACCTTGCAGCATTCAATTAACGTACACCCAAATGAGCGATGTCAGCCTACACCTATTGTCAGGTACCAGCCCCATAACCTGCTTCCGTTCCTCACCATGTAGACTTATTTAACACAGGCGCGCTTTCCGGCTTCACGTCGTCACTCTTCTTGCAACCTTGTAATTTGTTTCTCCGTCTGTTTACGCGATACTTATCGCCATCTGTCCTCAGTCGACCTCATAAAAACGCGTCTTCAGGAAGGCGGTGCTGCACTCGGCACGAAGTAGACTCGACATTTATCCGCGCTCTCGCCGCTCTAATCCTTTTCTGTCTAGGCAACACGGCCCCATCCGCTCCACGGCGCGAGGAATCGTTTCTTCTTCCGGTGTACATGGCCTCTGGCGTGGCACGTCTGCGACGTTGATTCGGTGCGTCTCTCTTTAACTGTATTGTTTCCAAATAAAGAATATGCTCGCAGCAACATTCCAGGGATTGCGCTTTACATGACAGGATTGAATCAAGCCCGCGGCTTCATGGCGGTCTCTCCCTTCTTCGCTACCGTCCGCAAACATGACCCCAAAACACATTCGTCCGTACTCCCTGTTCTCACAAGCTCGGGAAATCTCTTGGCTGGTGCCACCACCCGTGTCGCCGTCGGCTTTGTTCTGAATCCATTCTCGGTGCTCAAGGCGCGGTATGAAGTTAGCACAACCTTTTTACATCATCCGTTTTATGCCCTTTGATGACCGTCAATTCTCTCATAGAGTAATCTGCACGCGTATAGTTCCCTGATATCCTCTATGCGGTCAATCACGCGCGCGGGGCCTTCGGAGTTGTTTCGCGGGTTCCTTGCTTCGTCATTGCGTGACGCGCCCTACGCAGGTCTTTTCGTGGTCTTTTACGAAGGCATCAAGCACGAAGCCGCGTCAGTATTGTCTCCATCGTCCCATCTGGCTTCTGCAGCGCTCCACAGTTGCTCTGCCGCTGCTGCTGGGACCGTCGCAACCCTTGCAACCCATCCTTTCGACGTTATCAAGGTTTTGCATTTGTTTTCTTCTATTATTCTGGCGTTAACGGCACCAAATAGACCCGAATGCAAGTCCGAACTGAACACAAATATCATGGCCTCATCCAAACAGCCTTGACCGTGTGGAACGTCAGTACCCCTCTTTGATCCACTTCTCACACTCTTATCGTGTTTGTATCGAAGGAACGCGGCATACATGGTTTCTTCGATGGCGCTTCTCTCCGCCTCTCTCGGAAAATACTCTCCTCGGCAATCGGATGGGCAGTTTACGAATCTGTTCTAGTATTCGCTCGGACGAGGAACGGATAAAAGGGTGGTTTATAGCTTAATTTATTCCTGCCTATTCACCGATCGCCCTGCGGGCGATTCGTGAGGTCTTTCACGATATAGTTCTCCAAGAATTACTCTGTGCTTCCTAATAGCCATTTCTGGTAATGGCATTCCTCGCTACTCTGACACAACTTAATACCTCATGGATTAACCTCATGAGCGGGAGCCAGGTCTGACGCTCTTCTCCGCGAGCGCAGTGAGAATGCTTTGATGTCTTGATTATTGCCTGCCTTCCTCCGACTGCAATTTCTTTACCCGCCGCTATTCGAGTCGACGGTGGACCGTCCTTTGCATTGGGAGGTCGTAAACCTCTTACTATTCCCGTCAACGGCTATCATAGATATGCATTTCTTCATGCTCTGGATTAAGCCCAACGCTCGCTTTAGAGGTGATCTAGTCAGATTGGAGATCACAATGTAGATTGTTAGAGTGTTTGTGTTTAAGTGAAATTGCTAAAATACATGTTCGAAAGTGCTGTGGTGTCCGACGCGTGATTCTATGAATATTCCTTCTGGATAATCTTTGCGATGGTCTGTAGTTGAATGTTGGACGTCCCTTCGTATATAGCGCCCTAAATTTAGTGCGTTAAACACCCGAGCACGTTTCCTTTGATAATTGAAACTCACAATCTTTGAATCACGCCAGAACTTCTCGATGCCAGTCTCCCGCGTGAAACCGACGCCGCCTGCCCATTCGATCGCCTGCCCCGAAACACGTTGTGCCACAACGCTTGTCCAATACTTCGCCATGGCCGCCTCCTTGACAAAGCTGAGTCCTTCCTCCTTTCTCCGCGTAGCATTGTAGAGAAGTAGTCGTGCGCTTTCGAGCTCAATGGCAGCCTGTGCAATTTGGAAAGCCATGCCCTGGAATGTGCCCACTGCCTGCCCAAACTGCTTGCGCTCGTACGTAAAAGGAACCGCTTTGTCGAATGCACCCTGGGCGAGGCCAAGCATCTGTGCTGCGATACCGATACGACCTGTCGCGCTGTAATGAGAAGAGGCAATAAGGGATTGGAAGACAAGCCGAACCCTCGTTCAGAATTTCAATGGCAATCTTATATCCCTGTCCTTCTTCGCCAATGACGTTCTCAGCAGGGACCTTCAAGTCATCAAAGTTCAGTGTGCACGTCGAACTGGCACGGATACCAAGTTTCTGCTCCTTCTTGGCAATCTGGACGCCCATGTCTTTGGTGGCTAGGAAACAAGTAATACCCTTGTAACCTTTACTCGGATCGATCTGCCGAGCAATGTTAAGCCATATTCGCCACGCGTATAAAACAGCACGACACTTACATTGGCAAAAATGAGAAATACTTCAGCCTCATACGAGTTTGTGATCCACATCTTGGAGCCATTGATGATCCAGTTATCTCCGTCTTTTCTTGCACGCGTTTGGAGGGCAAACGCATCCGAACCAGACGCGGCCTCGGACAAGCAAAAGCTGCCAAGCTATATATGTTGTGGTCAGGGAAAACGCAAACCTACACGCTAGCATTTGGCGACGAACTTTCGATGTGGAAAGCTCTGGTAACCACTTGTCCTGTTGTTCTGGAGTACCATACTTGCGGATGACGGTGTTTACGAGCGTATTGTGAACGTCGCACATGACAGATACAGACGGGTCTACTTTTGCAAGCTCCTCGATCGCAATAATGGCCGCAGTGAACGAGGACTCTGCGCCGCCGTGTTCCGCACTCGTTTCAATACCCATGAGCTAGGTGGGCATGAGTTAGATATAACGAGTAGGGGTAAAGTTGCGCACTCCCTGGTCGAAAAGGCCCTTGATTATTGCGGGGTCCATAGATTCGTTCTCGTCCATCTCGCGGACTTTAGGCCCTACAACATCTTGTGCAAAGCGCTTCACTGTACACCCCTTGAGTGAATTTCTACGAAACGGTAGTGAGCCACATACCAGATTCACGTAGAAGCTGCTCTTCCTCGGTAAATGTGTCGAGTGAGTTCGGAGCGCGCCACGTAGGGGAAGTCGAGAACGTCCTGTTGTAAAGTTGATCAGTAAGAAGGCACAATCAAACTCGCAAGAGCGGGAGACCTGAATGGGAGTTTGGACCGAAGAGGCAAACGGGCTGTGGCGAGAGCAGTGCGCAACATAACGAGGAAGGAGAAAGAAGGAAATGATGATGTGGGGTGAACGCCGTGGAGAAATGCCGCCGTGAACCGAAGAAATCACATGGAATCGTCGAAACAATGTCGGAACTCGGAACTCGGAACGAGCACCACTAAACTATATTTGAATAGACGTGAACACAATACAGTGCAGCCAGTCGGCCAATACGACAACACCCGCCACTACAAAGATGATACGACCAGTGAAACTTCCTTACGACTAGGATCGTGCCGTTGCACAATCACTGCTATCATCGCACGACGTTCTCCATCTCAAGCAGCGCCGCAAACGCGTCCGTTTGCTGGTGCGCGCCATCTACGCCTTGCACGAACCGCTGGCACGCGTCGACGCGGTACTCGGCACCGAGCTTTGGTAGCGCATGTGCGTGCACCCAATCCCACTCGCGCGTGACTGCTGCGCGTGCAGCGTCCGGGTCAGGGTAGGTGGCCTGCTCGCGTTTGCGCGAGAGGTACGGCTGGAAAGCACGCGTGATGGCGAGCCATTCGGGGTCGTAGGATAGCACGACCGTTGCGGGCCCCTCGCTTGACGGTTCTTCTTCCTTTGCAAGGATGTCGACTACCTGTAGGGGAAAAAAGAAGCCTCAGTATTGTTGATGAACAGAAAGAAGAAACGGCTCGCCTCGAGGAATTGACGGCGAGGAAGACATTTGTCCAGTGCGAGAAACTTGGTCTCGCGTGGTGCCGATGGTGGGGGCTCAGCGGTCTCGACTTCGTTCTCAAGCCCAGTCTCATCTGGGTTTTGTGGTGCCGTGGTGCTGCTGGGCACCTCAAAGTCATCGTCCTCGTCGCCTATCGCAATTTCGTCGGGATTTTTGACCGCGACAACAGGGGAAACAAGGGGATCGTGCTGCACGCGAGCTTCGAAGCGCGTGTGCAGGTGTGCGGCGAACCACCACGAAGGTTTGAGGTTTTGCAAGAGGCTCATCAGTGGTGGTGAGCCAAGTCGCCCCGACTGGATATCGCCACGAAAGAAAGGTTTGCGCCGGAGCAAGTCATTCAGGTTCCCGTGCTGCTCCACACCACTCGGCCAATCATGAGACAAAAAGACATCTGGCGACGAGAGCTGGACATGGTTGGCTACCATGGGATCTCCACTGACAGATACTCACCAGTGAGAGGCGCCGAACGTTGTATTCTCGGATATGATAAATACTTCTCATTGTCGAATTGTCATATGGCTGTTTTTCGAAGTGGCCTGCAAAAAGAAAAGTCTTAGATCTATCCAAGAGAGTCAGGCCATCCACTGGATCTCTCACCACGATTATAGTCGTGCTGTTTGAATATTCCTGATGCACCTGCGATTCGGATCCCATTCACTTGAACGCACCCAGCATAGCCTAGGAAGTAAATGTTTGGGGCAAGCCATCCTCCGTGATAACTTGCGGGAACGTTACTCAACAACGCAGACTTCACATGACACCGAACGGACTCACAGTTCCCACAGATGGTTCGAGGCCTCATGGTTCCCCCCGATGACTATCGTCAGGACGGGCGCCGTAGCTTGGCCCGTATAATATCTAGGAAATGAAGGTTCAGCTTATGCCGTACGTGCAGCTGGTTTCTAAAGACAAGCGATCACTCGTACTTCACTCGTTCGTTACTCACTTGTGGAAGTCACCCATTTGCTTGTATTTTTGCGGTACCGCCATCGTTTGGAGGTCGCGATTGTCTCGGATGGCCTCGAAATCACCGCAAATCAGGAGCAAGTCTACCTTGTATTTCTTTTGTGTTTCGAGATTCTGAATGTGACTGTATATCGCGTCAAGTTCCCCATGACAGCAGCCTTCTACGGCAACCTAGATGGTACCCCACTGAACAACTTTCCTGAGCGCAGAATGCGATGAATAAACCTTCATTTTTCTTTCGTTTTGTTTCTTATTCTGGCGTCGCGGGTACGAGAATGTGTGATTAATTCGCAGCAGATGACGTGAATACGGCCCCACGGTCACCGCCACAGCTGTGGTCACTGTCGTTAACGTATAAGGAAACGATCGCATAAGGAAACTACGAGCAAGGGCCCCCGGACATCACATCCTGCACTACGCTGATCCCCATCCTCCCCCATTTGAGATGCAGTTGTACGGTGTACAGCCTGAATCTCATTGAGCGACCTTACAGATCACCAGTCACCGGTCTAGTAATAGCTGGTGCTTTGACTCCCTTTGATTTAACTCCCTTTGCGTAGCATCTGTGTGTCTCTGGGATGCACCATTGCACCATTGCTGGTAGTCAATGGATACAACGCTAGTAGCTTGCTTGGTCCGGTCCTTATTCGCGTTTAACGACTATTTAACGTGGAGGGGACTGTCGTACTACTCGTAACACCGTGACCACCAGCCGACTTCGCGGAGGAGCCATCGTCGTCGTACCAACCAGTCATCACAATCACAATATTTCACATGACCGCAAAGTCCAGTTTAGAATGGAAATGAACTCCCAAGGGCCGACAATCAAGGTTTTCACTCATCATTACGCGAACGATATTTTACCGTATCTCTTGGTAGGTTAGCCGCACTGTACATGGACCGAGATGAAGGCGCGGGCGCGGGGAACCACGAAAATCTGGCGCGACTAGACCACTAGCCCAGCCCAATCAACATTAAACTCGAGGGAAACCTCGTGGTGCTACTGCCACCGGCTAAGATGCTATCACCGATACCGTTTTAGCTTTGAAAATATCGGACTGTATGGCGCATGGGCCAAGTTGTAACGCCCAGCCTATCGCGGTCGCACATGTGAGTGTAATAGAATAGATAAGGAACAATGTCCGCATCACGGAGCAGCACTTCCAAAATAGACTTGTCGCGGTCAGCAGACTCTGGAGTACTCTGGACGTGTATCCCTAGTTCGCCTCAAAATAAGAAAGTCCTAAGCTTGCATAAACGCCAAGGAATAATGTTATACCGGTGAAACGAAAACGAATTTATCATTAGGAGTTACTATAACGGGTCGTGTGCACTTTCGTTCTGATCGTTGTCACAGTCCTACGTCCATGCTATCTCCCGAGAAAACATTAACCCAGATCCTCATGGGACAGGCATTCCGAAATGTGAGCACAGGGTAAATGGCTGCTAAAAAAAATACAGGTGATGATAGTTGAAAAAAGATAATCGCTGCCCCGTGAATGCGCAGACTTCAGACCTTGCTTCAGACCTTCTCCTGTGACACCAAGTCATCATCTTTTCTCTCCGGGTCGCCTGGGACATTATCGACCCGAGACAGCTCCTTGCCCTCGGCCATGAGTCTCTTACGGAACGAGACAGAATGGACGGGTGCGACATTCCGGTAAAGCAGGTCGATCTGCTCGAGTGAAAGTCCCTTCGTCTCCGGAACGCAGAAGTACGCAAAGATGATGCAGCCAAAACACGTCGAACCCCAAATGTAGAACACATTGGTGCCGAGGTTGGCGTTTCCTGGGCCAGAGTCAACCAAGTAGGGGGCTATCGATGTAATCAGAACGTTATAAAACCATGACATGACAAAAAATGTCGTACTGGCATATGTAATACCAAAATTCCACAACCAGTTGGATGCGACGGAGAGCGACATGGCCTTAGCACGGATATTGAGAGGGAAGATCTCGCCTGTGATGACCCAGGCAATGGGACCCCAGGTCGAGGCAAAGAACGCGATGTAGATGCAAACAAAGGCGACCTCAGCTGACTGCGCAGACTGGTTGCTCGTGCTTGTTGTGGAACCAACGATGGCAATGATGAATTCGCAGATGGTCATGCCAATCGCGCCAACGAGTAGCAGGCGACGGCGACCGAAACGCTCGACACCCCAGATTCCGGGTATGGTCATGCCGACATTGACAGTGGAAGTGGCAATAGAGATAAGGAAGGGGTTTTTAATACCGGCATTGGTGAAGAATGTTGTGCCAAAGTAAAAGATGAAGTTGATTCCAGTGAGCTGTTGCCAGGCCTGGATAAAAATGCCGGTGAGTGTACGGAAGAGGATCCGATTATCCGAGGCACGGAAGCAATCTAGGTAGGAACTCGCTCCAAGTTCTTCCTCCTGTTTTAAGTTGAAGCGAATCTCATCGAGCTCGGCAGTGACCTCTGGGTCCTCGGGGTGAAGCGAGGTCAAACGAGATAACGCGTGGGCAGCCTCGGCATCACGATGCTTCTTGATCAACCAACGAGGGGACTGTGAATACGGGATTTAGCCACCACGTACTTTTTGACCAAGAACAGTGCGTACCTCTGGAAGGAAGAACATGCCGAAGGCAAGAATCGCGGCCCAAATGAACTGAATTGCAACTGGGATGCGATACGAGGAATGATTCGGCCGGTTTTTGGTGGCGTTGTTGAAGATGTTTGCAAGGAGGATACCGATGGTGATTCCCCACTGGTACAGACCAACAACAGCTCCACGAATCGACTTTGGGGAACATTCGGACTGGTACATAGGAACCAAAGTAGAAACCAAGCCGACACCAAGACCAGCCCAGACACGACCAACGACGAAGAGGGGAAGTTTAGTTGCGGCTGTTTGCATGGCAACACCGACGGAGAAGACAAGACACGACGCAATGAGACCCCATTTGCGACCGAGGATATCACCAAATGGGGCGCCAAATAAGGCGCCTAGATAAAGAGAATCAGTCGATGCGTAAGACGGACAAAGAGTGAGAAGAGAATAATGACCAAAGAAGGTACCGGCGGAAAGGATGGATACAACGAGGGACCTTTGAGAGGAAGAGATGCCATAGCCGTCAGGGAAGGTCGTGGAGACAGGAACGCGGTGACCAAAAGTTTCAAGCCAGTTAGGCATCTGCTGGAGCCCAGAGATTGTGCCGGTATCATAACCGAAGAGGATTCCTCCAAATGCAGCGAAACAAATCTTTAATGAAGGTGTGAGAGAAGGAGGGGGATGCAGGATGCGATGACACCGACCATAAAAATGCCAGCTATGTTAGTACCCTTGGGATTGGCCCCAATGCCCCCACTCATGTCAACTGGACCACCAGCCATGTTGTGTGATTGACACCCGGAAGATGGTATGCAGAGGTTAACGACGCAGAAAGCGACCGTTGGGAAGAAAATCTGATGCGAAGGGAGGGCCTATTTATGCGGCGGGGCATGTTCATTTAGTTCTGGCTTCCAGTGTCTATGCGGCGTTGGTTTGGTTTGTTTTGCGACAGCTTCTCGTTCTCTTTACTCTCTTACCCAAGCTCTTACCTCCACATGCTCCATCCTTCTTGCGATCTCAGATCCACCCTTCCCCCGGACACCCCCATTACCCCGCTCCTTTCCATGATTCCACCTGCGATTCTGCATGTCTATCCCCAATCCCTAGTGGAGCCCCACACTTCACCTCTCCCTCATTTTATCCATTCTTCTATTGTGTATACATCAACGTCTACGCCCCCGCATCTCCCGTCCACCCCGTAAATGGCCGGAGCGTAGGTTACACCGATTACCATAAAAAGTGTTGTTTACATAAGGCTCAGTAGTGCTTGTTCACTCATACACCTTCCTTTCCAACGACTGGGCCGTAGCTTCTGTACACCTGCACAAACCATTTTGGAATCTTCGCTCTTCGCCTCACGCCCGACTCTCTTTCTTGCTAGGGGTTTTGCGGTTTGAACCATTGCCAGATCTCAGTACCCAATTGGATGACCACACGGACGAATTATTTTTCCCTCGTAGAGAGCCCCTCAAAAATCCTCATCTGGTCACACAGTCACGAGTCTAATGACTTATCACCGGTCAGAAGGTCCAATTCATTGTTAAGGTTTACGTGTTTCATGATTCACGAATGGTTGTTCTAATTCGGCGCTGTATGAGACCAATCCCTTCCCGTGTCAGCGTGTGTGTGCACCACTCGCACGCTTATATGGGACATAAGAGATGAATTTGACGAAAGACCGATCTATCATTCTATCACTAGCCTGAGGCCACTGCTGCCTTTCTGGCTTGTTTCAGACAATTTGAATTGTCACCCTACAGTACCTTGCAAATACCAGTGAAGGGGTGGAGTCAAAACCAAGTCCGCTCTTATGAAAACTCTGCACTCGTCTCGAAAACCTGCATTTACTTGCTGAGCAAAAGGACAGAACACCGGGCCACCTGTAAATTTGATTTAAAAGGTCATTTGGGAGAAAAGTTTCCATCGTAAAAAATATCTGCAGTGACGCAACTTGAGCATAGCATGCGCCCAAAGTGCGTAAATCAAGTCCACTCTTATCGCTGGACTGTCCGCTACTAGTATTATATATTGTATAGATATATTCTGTATCATATAGAAATGCAGCAGAGGCTGGACTCGGAGCTGCACAT
The DNA here is from genome assembly GCA_963281015.1 of Lactarius tabidus. NCBI lineage: Eukaryota > Fungi > Basidiomycota > Agaricomycetes > Russulales > Russulaceae > Lactarius > Lactarius tabidus. The sequence goes on along the minus strand of OY725475.1, from coordinate 2,134,895 downwards.
TTTCGGGCAGTTTACTGACAACTGACAAGCATAGGAAATTAGTAAGCGCAAAGACGCCGTTTCAGAGCGTTGCTACTAGAAGAAGCTCGCCAACATGGTGATTACAACTAACACGAACGGCATCACACTCATGGTTGAGTCTGAGCTCGTGGTTATAAATGTGCTCCTAGAAGGGGTTTGATCAACAACAACATTCCTCCTCACACTACAAGTCCTCACCTCCGAGTCAGTCATGTCCTCTTTCATGTCTACTCTTTTCCAGCCCCTCTGCGTTGGGACCTCCGATCTTAACCATCGCGCTGTGATGGCTCCTCTGACACGACTCCGTGCGAATAAGGAACACGTACACGGTGAACTTGCCAAGACATACTACACGCAGCGTTCGAGCGTACCAGGAACTCTCCTAATATCAGAGGCCACTTCCATTGTTCCTCAAGCGGGACATGCAAATGTGCCAGGTATATGAACGCCGCGTAAATCGCTGGATGGAAAGAGGTTTGTGCTTCCCCACGGCCGTGACCACTGTGTTCGCTGAATTATGTTACGAAGATTACGGATGCCGTCCGTGCGAACGGATCTTACATCTACCTCCAACTTTGGGCCCTTGGATGTGCTGCCGATCCCTCCTTAAGCAGGAAGGCAACTTTGATCTCATCGCCCCAAGCCCCGTCCCCCTCGGTAAAGGGCTACAACCCGGTGGCGGAGAGGTGGTGGTTCCGCGCGAGCTGACGGTTGCGGAGCTCAGAGAGTACGCCCAACTGTTTTCCAAGGCAGCAAGCAACGCTATCGAGGCAGGTTTCGACGGCGTAGAAGTACACGCAGCCAATGGCTACCTCCTGGACCAGTTTTTGCAGACAGTGTCAAATGAACGGACCGACGAATATGGAGGATCTATCGACAATCGCGTGCGCTTCCCTCTCGAGGTGATGAAAGCGATTGTGGAGAGCATTGGTGCGGAAAGGACGGCCGTCCGCATTAGCCCATAGTCTAAATATCAAGGTGAGGAATACCCGTCTCGTGCTTCTCGTCTCTAATGCAGCTTTATAGACATGAGCATGAAGGATCCGCTTCCTACTCTCACCACTTTCGTTGAACGCGTCCGTGATGCGTACCCGAACTTAGCTTACATGCACGTTGTCGAGCCGCGCATTGATGGCATCATCGACTTGGACCTCACGGACGAAAACCGCATTCAATCAAACGGGGATTGCGCAAAACCTGGGGTGATCGCCCTTACATCACAGCAGGTGTGGGCCGTGCTGCCGCAATCAACTTAGTAGAAAAGTACGGAGGTTTAGTCGCATTTGGTCGTCACTTCATTGCAAATGTAAGTCCTGTTTTTGGTGGTCAGTGGAGCAATTTCTCAAACCACATTGCAGCCCGATCTCCCTTTGCGCCTGAAGGAGGGCCGGTCTCTGACGCGCTATAATCGTGATACATTCTACGCTACGGAGGTTGCGGCTGGATACATCGATTATCCATTCGCCAATAACGTTGTCGCTCTGCAGGCATGGAGGTAGCTAGATGGCTGATTAATAGAGTAACTTATACACCATAGAACCAGCAAAATATACCTTACGTTACATTGTAGTAAACGCAAATTCAACCTATAATTCAATGGTCCTTTCCTCGGGAGTGCAGTGTGTGCTTGTTGATTGCCGATTATGTAATGAAGTATCGTGTTGCCGGTTTTGGTTTGAGACCCGGTAGGCGAATTTTGACTGGTCTCTGGAGAGGCGATGGTTTACCACAATCTGAAGGGTACGTCGTAGGTTGCGCATCAGTGGTAATGATAACGCTCATATGTGCCACAGCCCTCATCAAAGGAATCAGATCCTGCAAGGTCTGCCCGGTCTTTCGATGACATGACTCGACAACCACTCATTTTCTGCACCTAGACCGTTGCTGATGAACGTGCACTCATCCAACAAGAATCGGCAGCCATCAGGGCTTCTTTCAGGGAGGAAGATTCATACGCGCGGCATAACAATGTCGCGAAACTCCTATACATACACATGCTCGGTTCACCCGCCCACTTTGGCCAGATCGAATGCCTGAAACTCGTCGCTAGCCCGCGCTTCACAGATAAACGTCTGGGATACCTCGGGATCATGCTCTTGCTGGATGAGAGCCAGGAGGTCCTCACACTTGTTACCAACTCTTTAAAGAAGTGCGTCTTTGTGCATACGCCCCTGTGGCCTACTGATCATTCCCCAGCGACATGAATCACTCGAATATGTATGCGGTTGGGCTGGCTCTTTGCACATTTGCAAACATTGCCTCCGAGGAGATGTCACGGGATCTCGTCAACGAGATCGAGAAGCTTCTTGGATCCAGCAACACGTACATTCGGAAGAAAGTGCGTCCTCGCGTTCACAAATACGTTTATCCGCCGCTCCTCATGTCTCTCTACAGGCTTCCCTTTGTGCTCTACGCGTCATCAAAAAGGTCCCTGATCTCTCTGACCATTTTATTACCAAGGCCAAAAACCTTCTGGCCGATCGCAACCACGGTGTCCTTTTGACGGCGACTACCCTCGTAATTGAAATGGTACAAGCCGATCCAGGATGTCTCGAAGAGTTCCGAAACGTATCTGACTCCTCGTTTCGCGCCTAACCTTTACTTACATGGTCCTTTCAGGCTGTGCCCCTTCTCGTTCGACATTTAAAATCTTTGGTAACGACTGGATATAGTCCAGAGCACGACGTTTCCGGTATCACGGATCCTTTCCTTCAAATTAAAATATTGCGGCTCCTCCGGCTACTGGGCAGAAGTGACGCTACTTCTAGCGATGCCATGAATGACATCTTGGCCCAAGTAAATCGTCACTGATATTTATACCCGTGGAACTGACCTAAACACAGGTAGCAACAAACACCGATTCGTCGAAAAACGTCGGAAATGCCATTCTTTATGAAACCGTGCTTACAGTCCTGGATATCGAAGCGGAGGCAGACAGCGGCCTACGGATTATGGCCATCAACATACTCGGCAAGTTCCTCAGCAACCGCGACAATAACATTCGGTCCGTACTCCCTCTTACTGCCCTCCCCGTCGTGCTTTTTTGACCACTTGTGGGTAGCTATGTTGCACTCAATACATTGAATAAGGTCGTCCTCACAAATACTGATGCGGTGCAACGACACCGCAACACCATTCTTGATTGTTTGAGAGATGGTGATATTTCCATCCGGCGGCGGGCTTTAGAACTCTCTTATGCGCTCATAAACGAGCAGAATATCCGTGTCATGACTAGGGAATTACTAGCCTTCCTGGAGGTTGCGGACAATGAGTTCAAGCTTGGTATGACTACTCAAGTTAGCCTTGCTGCGGAGCGGTTTGCACCCAACAAACGATGGCACATCGATACTTTCCTTCGGGTTTTGAAACTGGTTAGTTCTTCTTGTGTTACTTCTTAGCCCAAGACGACGACGACGGTTTTCCCAACAGGCTGGAAACTACGTTCGAGAGGAAATCCTCTCAGCTTTCATCCGACTCGTCGTCCACACCCCTGAGTTGCAAGCATACTCAGCCTCGAGACTCTACACCGCTCTTCTTGCAGACATCTCGCAAGAAGCGCTGACTCTGTCTGCCACATGGATCCTAGGGGAGTACAGCGAGATCCTGATCGAGGGCGGACTCGTAGATGAGGAGCATGCCACAGCGGTATGGAGGATTACCCCGTTTCTTACCGCTTCTATAGCCTCATCAGAGTGCAGGTAACCGACGTTGGGATCATCGACCTCATACTCTCCATCCTCGACTCACCATATGCTAACCACCTAACGCGCCAATTCGTCTTTGCATCAATCACAAAGATATCATCGCGGCCAACAACGAGTCCTAATCAGCAAGAGCGCATCGCAGCTGTCCTTGCTGGGTACACGACGAACCCCGAACTGGAACTCCAGCAACGTGCAGTTGAGTTTGCAAGCCTCTTCTCACTTGGCGATCTGCGGGTTGGTGTACTGGAGCGCATGCCTCCACCAGAGTTGAAGGCCACTGTCACCGGAGTTGGTGTGTTGTTCGGTCATGTCTCGTCTAACCCGGTACCAACCACTTTTGCGACTAGTGAGCGAGAATAAGCCTGTCGGGTCTACTAGGACCGGAAATACTGTATGTGAAAATTCCTTGACCTAATATTCCTTTCTTTTCACTAGCAACTTTTCTAAACAGGCCGATTTACTTGGTGACGATTTGTCCGCACCCTCCGAGCAAGTGGTGGCCGTACCTGGTGGTCAAAAGACCAACGAAGATCTTCTGGCTGAGATCTTTGGCGGCTCGAGTGCGACATCCCCCGCCGCCCCGACGTCGGCTTCCCAGCCGCAAAGGACGACCGCCAGCGACATCCTCAGCCTCTTCGACTCGCCCGCCCCGACACAAGCAGCATCCCCCGCCGTGTCGAGTCTCTTCGACTTGACTTCGACTGTCACACCCACACCCACACCCACACTCACACCCGCATCCGCATCCGCACCTGCACCCGCAGCAGCAGCGCCTCCGCCCAAGCCTGCCGCACCGAAGTTACAGTCTTACAGCGCGTACAACAAGAACGACCTCGTGATTTCGCTGACGCCGCAACGGTCCGCAACGCAGAAGGGAGTGGTAGATATCCTTGCGCGGTTCCATGTGACGGGGAGCAGCATCGCATCTGGCATCAACTTCCAAGTTGCCGTCCCCAAGGTGAGCAGCAAGCGCAGGCGCCCGTCTGTGCAAACATGAGATACCTTTGTTGATGCCGTTCCGTTACCGTCGCTAGACTCAGCAATTGCAAATGCAACCCATGTCGCGTCCGGACGTCAATCCCGGAGCGACCGAGACGCAACAGATGCGCGTGACTGCGCCTGCCGGTGTGAGTTTGTCAAATCCCTTCTCACCCTCCTCGCTCAATACCCTGCTGATGATGTGTGCATGCTGACTTTTCACCCTTTTTCTTTTCTGGGGCACGCAGAGTAACATCCGGCTACGTCTACGAATATCGTTCTCGATCGGTGGGCAGTCCATTCAAGACCAAGTAGATTTTTCCGGGTTCCCGCCGGGTCTGACGGGCTAAGGATTTTGATTCCACATACATACGTACATACATTCACCCTTTTCTTCTCTTTCTTCAGCCCTTTTTTTCACGCCCGTTCAGCCTCCTCCTGGTGTGGATAACCATTCATTCCGCTTACCATTTGTCCTCTGGGCACGCTACGTTTCATGACGTGATGACATATACACGTTTGACCAAAGCAGCATCTTGACTCATTGCAGAAAGGCAAAACTAGGAGGCTCTGAGGCAGCGCATCAGAACAGGGCCTTCTGGTGCGGATTGCGTGGTAAGCAAATGTTTGAGTGGACCTACCTCTGTGTCCCACCTCGCATATAAGTTGAATTGAATTTTTTGGTTTTTTTTTTGTAAACGACCTCTGTCGTCTGAGGATGCTGAATGACTGCCCCTCTTCTTTGTTCGGCCCTGGTTGCCAATGTCCACAATTCTTTTTTCTTCATTGATGCTACTACACGAGGTATTACTCTCACTGTATCTTTGGAAGAAATAGAGCACACTGTCATGCTAGCATACCATGCGTGATCTTCATAACTCGTACACCAGAGCGGGGCGTGCAGTTTGAGGCTCCATTTTATTAACTTTTGCCTTCCTCAGGCCGCGCCAGCTGTCCTTGGAGCAGGAGAATCATGATAGTTTTCACACCGTTCCGTCAACTGACTTCAGCCCTAACGCCTGAGGCGCAGTGAGTGTTGCTTGCTCGCAAAGGACACGCCAGCTGGCGTTCGCCAGTTTGGAAGCTATTGCTGCGTGGGCGAACGCTTGTGCCGTTAGGCATGATGAAGGGTCAATAAGACATTCAGGAGGAAAGGTCGCAGTCGCAGCCTGGCACAGTAATAAAAACGCAGTTTAATTGTACAGTAATCGTAGTAGAGGAGTGAAAAAAAATAAGAACAAGCGTGGTGTATGAGCCAAGCGATCAGCAAACTCCCCTCAACCGTCCCAACCGTTCTCCCTTTCCACTTACACGAACATCCGCAGCGGGTGTCTGTCATAGGCGTTCTTGCCCTCACTAAGCTCCGATACATCTGGGTAGAACGGGACGAGCGCGTCTGACGCGCCGAGGTATAACGCGTTGTAAATGCGCCAATAGACCTAATTAACGTGGAAACCACATTCAGCGAAGCCCCAGACGAGAACGTAAAGAAAGAGGGGAGACTCACCTCGCGGACTTTGCGTGCGGGGTGGAATAGGCCCTGCAGCACGTAGCTCAGCAGGACGCCGGGGCCGAGCGTGACGCGCATGGCCTCCACGGCCTCCATGACGGCGCCGATGACGTGCGGGGACGTCTCGAAGCAGTTTGGCCAAACAAGGTTCATGAGGTGCATCATCGAGTCTTCGCAACCGAGCCCTGCAACGCCGAGCGCAAGGTGCTTGACGATCGTGCTAGCCGTCTGTCGGTGGACGAGGTCGCGGTCCGTGAGCGCGTCCTCGAGCATGGTGACAACCGAGTCGACGTAGTAAGCCGACTGCGGGCCGACGTACTCAAAGACGAACGAGAGCGCCTTCAAACAGCCCGTGCGCACATTCAGCTCCGCCGTGCGGTACTCGTTCAGGATCGCGGGGATGCAAGTGAACGGCCCGCACGTCTCGGCGACGATGGCGATGGCGACCGTGCTGCAGACGCGTGACTGACGCTCCTGCACGCGCAGATTTGTCAGGAGGACGGAGAGCACGTCCTGCGGACCAAGACTCTTGGCGATGTAGCCGAACGAGTTCACCGCTGCACGCCGGATACCCTTCTTGTGTGCCTTGAGGAGATCGAGAAGTTCGAAACAGATTCGCATCCACTCGCGCGCTGGCACGAATTCGGCACCACGATCAGCTAGGGGTGAACGTACATCAGTCAACAGATTGCGATACAAATTGAATGTGATCCTCACCAATACGACCGATCAAGTTAATTGATGCTTCTTGCACTTTCTCGTGACGATTGCGCAAAATTGGAGTCATTCGGGGAACTAGAACGGCGTGTGTCAGACAGATCACTCGATCAACTTTGATATTTGGATACGCACGAAGATCCTTCACTGGAGGGTTCATTTGAGTCATACCGACGACGTTGGCAATCGCACCCTCAGCAGCGATAATGCTACCGAGCGTGTCCGGATACTCCTCGCCCAGCTGCTCGAACAAGACCAGGCCTAGCTTGCTCAACAACTGATCTTCGCCGCATTGCTTGATCACAACGGCGAGGCGTGTCGTGAGATCCGCCGCCTGCTGGCGCACCTTTGCGCTCTTGTTGTTCAGCCGCCATAAAATAGTCGACACTATCTGCGTGAGGTAGGGCTTGACGCGGATGCCCAGGGCATTGACGACCGTGCCGAATCCATCGAGCATGACTTGGTCCTCCGTGGTCTGTTCTTGGAACGAATAGATGATGCCATCAACCAGACGGACCTCAAGTTTTTCGTCGACATCGGACGCGCCGAGTGACGCGATGACCTTCGTAATCGTCTCCATCACCATCTTGCGGTACGGCTCCGCCTCGTCCTTGAGCTCGTTGACAATGCGACCGATGATCTCGGACGCACCCGCCTTCTGGGCAAGCTCGACGGTGGTCTCGACGACTTGCTTATAGTTACGCCGGTCAAGAGCCATGCGGCGCACCCAAAACGATTTGAAAAAGTCTGGGAGGATATCTTGCTTGATATATCCAGCGGTGACGCCCTCTGTCGCAGCGCACTGTTTGACCACCTTCAACACGATCTTTTTCATCTCCTCGTCGGACGTTTGGAACTCGCGGATAAGGATGACGGTGACCTCCTTCGTATAGTATGATGCATATTCAGGGTCCATAAGCGGGATGATAAAGCCGATGGCCTTGAGGAACGCCGCAAGGCCTTTGCCACGATGTAAACGAATGCCCAACCAGAGAGGCTTGAGGACGTTGTCGAACGACTCGATGCCATAGGGCGCGGCAGCTTCCGCGAGGGCAGCGAGTCCCAGCGCGGTCATAGTGCGGACCTTTTGTTGCTCGTCTGACAAACCGTGCGCAATACAGTCAACTAAATTGCGCAAATGAGGTAGGACTGCACAGCCCATCATAATTGCGATTTGCTGCACGATCCGGATGCCGGTGTGTCGTGCCTGCCACGACTTCTTGCTACGACAGACAGCTTTGAGAAAAGGAAGGAGAGATGGGATACCGAGAGCGGAAGCGACAACAGAGAATGCGCGGGCAGTCGTGTTGCGCACGTATTCGTCCGCGTGGTCAATGTCGGGTCGCATAGTCGAGATCATGTGGGCAAGGCCGGCCGCCTTGGACAGGTTAGAGATGATTTCGCGGCCCTCGACACGCGCGTAGTAGTCCTCGTCAATCAAGAGTGGCTCGATAACGACAAGAATCTTGTGAACATACGGGCGCACGAGGTCATCAAGTTTGTAGAGAACTCGATCGATGACCTTGACGAGTAGATGACGTTCCTGATCTTCGAGTGTCCGCTCCATGAGCAATGGCAAGATCTTATCGAAAAGAGGGCCAGCTCCAAAATCGCGAGCTTTATCCGTAATCTGGCGTAAGGCGGTCTTGCGCACGGATGGAGTGCCGTTCTTGATCTTGAGCAATAGACGCATGATCTTGCGCTCCTTCATCTCTTCCACAGATAACTCGGTCTCGTCCTCCTCCTTGAGGATTTTGGCAAAGTATTGTGCATCTTCGGGCTTAAAGAACGCAAGGTTACCTACACCGGGGATTTCGGTGGGCAGCTCTGGAGCGAGGCCAGCAGCGGCAGCGGCAGCGGCGGCATCCGAGCCATCCTGAATGTGGAAGCCGCCGGCGTCTGTGATGGGCGTCGCCATGAGTTTCCTCGGGGCAATGAGAGGAGCATACCCTGGCGGCGGCGCCACGATGGCATACCCTGTCGCGGGAAGAACCGCATCCAGCTCCTCGTCGCTGAGATATCGGTTGTGTTTGTCCTCCATCATAATTCCCGGCGCATTCATGATGATGGGCACCATAGGAGTATCTGGTCCAGCGGAGGCTGGCGTCTGGTCCCAACGGGAGCGTTTCGGGGTTTCGGAAACATCAGCAGGGGCAGCATCCCAGCGAGAACGCCGCTTTTTAGGTGCAGAGTCCAGCGCCTCTTGGGACCATTCCCCGCTAGGCTTCTCCTCGACAGGTTCTGTAACATCCCAACGACGTTTGCGTTTTGTGTCTTGAGCGGCAGCAGATGCAGCGAGCTCCTCCTCCGCGGCTTCGAGCTCTGCAGCTGGGGGTGTCCTGTCGAGGTCCATCTTTTCCTTATCCTCTTCTCGCTCCCTCTTCTCCTTCTCTTCGATTGCCCTGCGTACACGTTGCTCCTCCTTTTCAAGCATTTGAAGCCTCATTGCTTCCTTATAACCGCCTTCTGTAGGCTGGCCATCTTCCCTAGCAGCAAAGGCATCGGCACTTTCGTTGGCTGTGCGGTTGAATCGACGGTTATGATAGTCGGATTGACGTGCCGCGATTTGGCGTTTCGAGGCTGTCTCTGCGAAAGGATCGACATTCTCCTCCTCTGCCATTTCCTCAAACTCCCTAAGGACATCTTTCGGAACGGAAAAGGAGTCGACAAGCCGAGGTGAATTTGGTGCGGACATTGTAGGAGATGATGGAGGACAGCAGAGTTGCTTAAGCTTGAGTCAAAGAACGTCGACCATGACAAATAAACGCGTTCAATTCACACGCCACCACTGCATGACTAAGACACTTTACGAGACCCATCTGCATTCGTTTTGGCTGCTGCGATGGCTGCACCTTCTCTCCTTAATTCTTGGATTACAGCCTGTATTGGCTTGTCTCAGGGAAGATTAGACATTGCAATCATCAGACACTGACCGCTAATGCCTCCGGATTGACACCACTCTCAATCATTCCAATACATGTAGCAAGGGTCTCCTTGTCGAGTTGTGTACCGAGCAATTGAGAAATATCATAGAGAACTAGGAAATGTTTGCATTCACCACCCACGGGTATTAAAAGACATAGTAGCGTACTGTCCAAAGTTTGCTGTGCCGCCGCTATTCTGTCGGCCTCACGCGGGGCCATTGTTGTCAGTGCAAAAGAAAACAAACAGGGTGTCAGAAGTGCCAGCAACCTGGCCGAGATGCCGAGGGGTATTTCCGGTAATTATTGGGTATACAGTACCGCATGGGGTAAACATAACGACCAATGACCAAAGTCCAGCGTAAGACGCAGAACATGCAGAACATGGCAACGAAGATAGGGGTTAGCTCTCTATCTGCCTCCCTTTCCCCCTCTCTCTTGCCCGCATCTGAAAGCCCTCTAAAGCCCGCCGACTTCTCCATCTATGCAGCGTGTAAACCGAGAAAAGGATGAGGATAAGGCCGAAGAATCCCGCCAGGGACTCGCCCACAATCGTTCCTTTCGGTTGCGCTAGCGACGAGTGTGGTCTTGGGGTAGAGGTAGAGGTAGGAGCAGGCACGACGAAAGAGGGAAGTGAGCTCGGTGAAGGCAAGGGAGTGGGGGTCAGTGACGTATGGCTAAGAAGCGACATGATGTCAGCACTTGAAAGCCTGGCGTGCCATTCTGTACCCACCTCTCGTCTTCACTGAAGACAGTGACTGAATCAATGTCAAGTCTTGTTGGCACACCGTTTTGAGAGGAAATATATGTTACTGCGAGGGTCACATCCTGATCGGGCGGAAGATTAACTGCTGAGATGCTGCCTGCAGACGAGTTGAAGGCTGTAGAGACGAACACATTTGAAGGTGAGGCCAAGACGGTGACATTGGCAGTAGCATTAGAGACAGAAGAGGTCTTGAGGTCGAAGGATGTGCCACGGAGGACGAGGAAGAGCTGAGGGATGAGATTTCCCCCTGAGGAGGTAGGTCCAAAAGTAGATGTCACGGTACCGCTCGAGGCATCGGCGAGAGCCACTATCTGCCTGGGGATACTTGGATCAGAAAGTAATATACGCTTATACTAAGCGAGTGTTTCATTACCAAGGAGCGGTGCAGGACGAGGACGAAGAAACGTTGGTATTGTTGCACACCGAGGGGAGGTACGATATGCGGGGATCAGTATTCTCGATTGTAGTGACAATCTGAGCATTAGCGCGCTGTTGATGGTAGAGGAGGACGAGTAGACAATGGAGAGAGCGGCCGGGGGATAGCGGCCGACGGGGCTTCGTTGTCATGCAGTGCAAGTGACGCACGAGATGGTGGAGATGGGTGACGAGAACACATCAAGGAGAATGCGATCAGATCGTCATTCGCCGGGTCGCCATTGCAACAGAGTAAGACGCCCGCCTGGGACGACGGCGAGACGGGCTTTCCAGAGAAAGAGTATACTGTATGTACACGACAAGCCCCTTCGCCAGAAAAAGATACGCGAGGTTAGTCCTATCACAAGAGCGCGGAGAGAGACGGAAGGGACAAAAATAAAAATTGCGGCGACTGGAAATCAATTGAAGAGGAACAACAAGAACACTGCTGAGTCATCAAGCAGAAAAGCGAGCCATCGTTCTCGCTTTGACGTGCCTGCGTTGATATACCCCCCTTCTCCCGCTCCCCCTCGAGTAGAGACACGTTCTTGCCTCGCCCACATTCGTTTACACCACCTTCTTTTCTTTTTCGTTAAACCAAAAAATATAAAACATGGCTCACTTCGATAATCTCAACATACACCGGAGACGTGTCCACAATCTCGGTGCTCGTGCTACCACCGTCTCTACTTCACACACCACGAGTACCACCAGTCAAGGCCTCATCATCTCTGTTCCTCCCACTATTGCTATTGACAATACTTTCTCTACAACCGCCACATCTTCCGTGTCACCATCACCCGTGCAGTTATGTGTGTAGCTTTGAATCCCTCTTTTCGTTCCTGACGGCTCATATTAATAGCCTCCACCACCTCTTCGACTTCTCCGTTGACGTCTTCCTCTCTGTCAACGTCTTCGACGTTGACCACTACTTCGACTACTCCAACTTCGACCAGCTCCACGCTCGTCCAGTCGACTCCTACTACGCCAGTTACTGTGAGGTTCAGCGTTGAATAGCGTGTTTCGAGACGTTGAAATTTTTATTTCTTTCAGCATCTAACATCATCCACTCCGACTTCTACCCGAACGTTCGTCCAGACCGTCGTCAATCCGTCAAGTCTTGGTCTCAGTTCCTCGGTGTCTCCGAGTCCCACCAGTACCTCCACCTCAAATGGAACCTCTAGTGGCATTATTATTGGTGGTGTCATCGCAGCTATTCTCGGAACCGCAGGCATTTTGGCTGCCGTCGTTTATTTTCTGGTTGGTCTCATTCAATCACGCATTATCTTTGCTAAAGTCATCATCCCAGAGGAAATGTCGCGGTCGCGAAGATGAAGCGTTTGCTGAAGAAATCTGGAATCGTAACGATGCTCGTAGGCAGTCCGCCGTCCTTGGAGATGGCTCGGAGTCCGTCCGGGGTTACGACGCTCCTCCACGTCCACCGTCGATGATTGAGCGGCACATGAATAACCAATCCCCCAGACAGCCAAATTTGCCTAACATGTATCCCTACAACGCATACGGAGCTGGCTACGGAGCAACGAACCATTCCCAGAGCTCTTTCTCTCCTGGCCAGGTCGTCACGCCCACCTCAGCGAACCCGTTCTTCTCACCGTATGCACAGGACGTTATGGGCTCACCTGTTTCCAGCACGATACCTGAATATCATGATCCGCCCCGTTCCGGTCATCCTGCGTTCCCGCCTCAGGCCCTTGCGAGACAGCCATCGGTCGGTATGGATCAAGCCGCGATTGCCCGTCAGAACTCGGTCACCGGTGGTCCTTTCAATCCAGTTGTGTCATCTCCTGATGCTGCTCATCCTCACTACACCGACCTCTCGCGTTCCAGCGTGACCCCGTTCCAGGCTGCTCAGTACGCAGAGATTACCGAAAAACTTGGCGCCCCCATGTCTTCCGTCTTGGGTGCTGTCCCTGAGGAACCGCAGGCTGTTACGTCCGACGACATGGCCCCGTCAACCCACGCTGGAGATATATATACCGAGTCTCCTTTTACTGATGCGGTTGCTGTCCAACAGCCCATCGACGATGAACTGGATGACGAATTCCCTCTGCCCTCACCAAATGCATTCCAGCAGACGCGTATCCCATCGCTTCCACCGACCTTGCCAGAAATAAGCGTTCCCGAGCGTTCCTTCTCCCCAGTTGCGTCGCTGGAGTTCCCCGTCCCGCTGAGCGTGCGCAATAGTCCTTCGCCCATCAGCGCTGAGTTTTCAGACTTGCGTGGTCCTCCTCCCACCATGCCAACTTATAAGAGCAGCCCACTCGCTGCTTCTACCCCAACGCAAGCCCAAGCCACCGTTATACCCCGTGAGCCCAAGAGCGAGGCTGCACCTGCTGCCCGTCCTGACACGGTTTACACCGTCTATGACGAAGAGGACGCATACGGTGGAATGTAAGCATCAGTAATGCCTTCTGCATCTTGCAAAACGCTACGTCCCGGTCGACGAGGCGCCTCGCTGTACTTTTCGGCGCGGTCGACGCCACTTGTATTACTGATTCACTCTTCCACTCTGTGCCTCGGTCGCAGTATCTTCCCTCTTCCCTTTCCCCTGGCGGTGGGCTGTACACCTTAGTGCTCCTACTATCTTGTTTACCCTTTCACCACCGGAATTTTCGAAACAGAGTCTCCGGCGCGTTTTGTTTTCTGCGGTCGATGGTGCAGGCCACTCTGGTGTTCTTGCTTTAGTAGCTCTGCACTGCCTACGCGTAACGAGTCACACTTTTGTAGATACCCACCGGTTATTGATTTCGACGATGCATAATCTCTGCACTGCTGCTACAATCGATTATTTATTCTTTTATACGAATAAATTTATGCTTTCAAGGCAATCTGAGTCGGCTGAGTGAGAATTAGGACCCCGGTCACCGTAGATCTATCTAATCCGCAACTGACCGTTTCGGCTTACACACTCACAAAACACTGATCTAAAATCTAACAAACGCTGCCGACTCGGAGAGCACCATGGACCCATCAGTACCTCTAGTTGTAGACAACGGGACCGGGGTAGGCTTTGTTCAGCAGATCAGCTTTGACCTGGCTGAAGCTCCCGTTACAGTTTGTCAAGGTCGGATATGCCGGCTCCAATTTTCCTGAACATGGTGAGAGATGCCTCCTGAAAAGGATTCACCGCAGAGAGGTTTTTTTTAATTCTAACGGTACGAACAAGTGTTCCCATCTGTGATCGGGCGACCCATCCTGCGTGCGGAGGAGCGCGTCGGGGACGCGATCATCAAGGACATCATGGTCGGGGACGAGGCCGCCGCGCTGCGGAACTACCTGCAGATCACACAGCCGATGGAGCATGGAATCGTACGCAACTGGGAAGACATGAAGCATCTGTGGGACTACACGTTTACGGAGAAGCTACGCATCGACCCGGCTGGGCGCAAGGTGCTCCTCACGGAGCCTCCGATGAACCCCAAGGTGAACAGGCAGAGGATGTGCCAGGTCATGTTCGAGGAGTACGGCTTCCAGGGCGTGTACGTCGCTATCCAGGCCGTGCTGACTCTCTACGCCCAAGGTGCGTCCCAAGTGGGAGCTGAAGTCACTCTTTAAAATGAAAGAACACAGGTCTAACAACTGGTGTTGTGGTTGACTCTGGCGATGGCGTGACACACATCGTCCCGGTGTACGACGGTTTTGCGCTGCCCCACCTCACTAGGCGTCTTGACATCGCCGGACGAGACGTCACGCGATATCTGATCAAGCTTCTGCTCATGCGGGGTTACGCCTTCAACCGCACGGCCGATTTCGAAACCGTGCGAGAGATTAAGGAGAAGCTCTGCTACGTCAGGTAAGGGCGAAACCTTCTGCTTTGTTATCTGAGGCACCATTGATCCATTTCTTTCATTCTAGCTATGACCTTGATATGGACACCCGGCTCTCCGAGGAGACTACCACATTGGTAGAGAGCTACGTCGTAAGGCACCCCACCTTGTTTCCCTCTTTTTTCCCCGCTTTAACCTGCATCCCCGAACTCTCTCCAGCTGCCGGACGGCCGAGTGATCAAGGTCGGCTCGGAGCGCTTTGAGGCGCCTGAGTGTATGTTCCAGCCGCATCTCGTCGACATCGAACAGCCGGGCGTCGCGGAGATGCTCTTCGAGACGATCCAGAACGCGGCCGTCGACGTCCGCACGGAGCTGTACAAGCATATTGTGCTCTCCGGGGGGTCGAGCATGTACCCAGGGCTCCCGAGTCGCCTGGAAAAAGAGATGAAGCAGCTGTACCTAACGCGCGTGCTCAACGGCGACCCCACACGTCTGAACGTGCGTTTTTATTTTTCTTGTGAATCAGTTCTTTCGTTGACGTGCGTGGTGCGCTTGGCCGCGGCCTACTTTCCAGAAATTCAAGATTCGCATTGAGGATCCCCCGCGCAGGAAGCACATGGTTTTCCTTGGGGGTGCCGTCTTGGCGGACATCATGAAAGGACGAGAAGAGTTTTGGGTTTCAAGAGAGGAGTGGTACGAGCAGGGCATACGTGCGCTGGACAAATTAGGTCGTGGAGAAAACTGAGACTCGTCGACTGGACAATCCTGTATAACTATGAAATCGCCTTTCCTCTCTTACCCATGTGAGACAAAGAAAGTATCCTATTGGGTGAGTATATTCAATGTGCTGATCTGTGCAGCTACTCTATGATGTATATTGTAAGATTAGTTGATATAGATCTTGTCGTTCGACCTCCAGAAATCCTCCCACTTTCTCATTTCTTTTAATTCGCCCATGGCCTCACCACTCAGTATTTTGCGGCCCTGAACGAGACGTAGCTCGCGTGCGCGCATACGTCGAACCCGCCGCTCGGGGTCCACCTCGTCGAGTTCGTTGTCCGTGAGTGTGTGTTCGCCTGGAGGTAACGAGGTCGCATGCCTTTCCGTCAAACGGAGTATGGCTTGCGTTTTCGTCAGCGCGAGAGAAACGGCGTGGGCAAGTGGGGGAAGCGAGTTCGGCGAGGATGAGGGCGAGGGCGAGTAGTGTCCAAGGACGAGTGCAGAAAAGAGATCCCCGACGCCAGAGAAGTAGCCTGGGACGAGCTGAACGCACGCCGCATAGACGGCCGACGGAGGACCTGACACGGTCCCTGGTGCTGCACGAACGGAAGCGAGACAAAGTAGGGTCGCTTCTTGATCGTAGAACGCACTGTAGACGTTCGTCAGGGCCGGGTCCCATAGCCACTCTGTCATTGGTATAGAGCTGATCACGACATTGGGGACCGAGTATGTTTCGTGGAGAATCGTTAGAACCCTCTGTAAGGAGGCTCTATCCACGATCTTGGTATCAGTGATCATCCTGAGAACAATGTGTGCAGCATGTTCGGCAACAGACGAAAGCGGCCTTACTCGGCTTCGAACCAGTTCGGTGTTATTATGGTGGCCTGAGGGAGCAAGGAACGGTATATCGGGATGACATCCGGTGAGACATACAGGCGCCCAGCGTCGCCTATGACAGCTAGGCCATCATTCAGCTTTTCGCTGCATCGTACGTTGACAGTCGCTCACGATCCAATAGGTATACGATTTCCGGGTCGTCTTGAAGCAGTTTGGTCACAGACCGGGCAACGACAGACAGAGCTCCTGCACCAAATATGAAACCTGCGCAAGGTCATTGAAGTTGCGTTGAGTGACGTGATATTAACGTCATCACAGAGACATTACCAGTCAAGATGCGGGAGGGCCTGAGGAAGCCGTTTTGCCTCATGACAGAGAACATGGCATCGAGTTCCTCGGCGCTCGTCTTTGTGCCCCCAAATCGACGATACCCTATTGGTTTGATGTATTAAATAACACGAAGAGATTCGCCGTAATAAAACTGCGCATGCACCTGCATGATTGGAAAAATTGACAGTGTTGACAACCTTTGAACGAAGCGAATGTATTTGATTTTGGCGTCGATAGCTCAATTAACAAGAGTGCTTACATCCACGTCGTAGCCAAGAAGCTGAAGCGGGAATGTGGCAGCCTTTCCACCAACATAGCCGTATGCTACGTGGGACTGAATGCTCAAGATGTGACCAATGTCTTCTGATGCCATGGTATGACCTGGACGACGTCCGTTGAGTTCTTGAGGTGTCTTTGCCACGGACTTTGGTGCTTAATGCTATCCCCGGAGCCAGCCGGCTATATTGTGCGATTACGTGTTTTTAGTCCCGTGGTACGATGACTTTGGGCAACGTGACATGAACGCGCCGTGGCACTAGCCGGTGTGGGGCCTGCTTAAGTTCTGCTGCGTGTGCTTCCTTCTTCCCCATCGCCTCGGTCTCAGGACGTCCTCATGCATGACGGTGTCAGGTAGGCATTCCTCTCTCAAGCCGGTGAAGGTCTCATCTCTGTGTTAGCCTCAGGCAGGCGTGGTACAACGCCCTCAATGACGCACAGTCTTCCTTCAGACGCTTTCTTACCTCCTCTTCGTCTCCTGAATGGAAGCGTGTCCCAGTCCCAAGGGAAAGCACCTCCTTGAACTCAAAAGGAAAGGGCCGTTCGTCCGTTCCAGAGCTTTCCGACGTCATCGTTCATCGCAAGTCAACTAAATCCGAAGACACGGTATATAGGGTCATCCTCGATGTACCCGCCGCCGATGACACAATTCCTTTCGATGCCTGGAAATCCATCTTGGCTACACCAGAACTGCGCCAGGAGTGGGATCCTGCAGTGGATAGTGCTGTTCTCCTTGAAATGCTTGATCCCACCACTCGAATATCCAAGACGAATTTCACACTTGGTTGGCCAGCAAAGTGCGTATTCCTCCATTCATATCATGTTCGTTCGCATAACTTATACATTCCAAAGCCCTCGTGATGCAGTCACTATATCTCGTACTTTTAACGATGCAACAACAATAATAGATGTATCAACATCCCTCCCACGCTCTCCAGACGAGCCTGCATATCTTAGACCCAGCCCACCTTACGTGCGCTCTAATGTAAAACGTGAGAGACTTTTCAAAATTGATAGGATAATCGCTTTTGACACACCTGTGCAGTATTCGCATGGTGTATTCAGTCTCTACCACCCTCATCATCTCAGCAGACAACCCCCACAGACACGTCTCCCCGAAAATCCAGCCCTGGGCGTCTACGTATTACTTGCTTTTGGCAGCACGACCTACGTGCAATGTGGAACATTGGCACCACGAGCAGCCTTCCTCAGCAATTGGCCTCCATGGTTCTTGGCCTCCTAAAGGCCACGATTAAGAGGCGATCACGCGTTCCTTTATTAACGGGCTATGGAAATGGTGTCGCCGTTTCACGCATACGATTCGACCTAAACAGAGAATCTCTCACACTCGAGTATTCTGTCATTCCCGAGGATGAGGACCATCGTTCTACTCACTCATCTGACAACCTGCAAGGGTTAGATGAGTTACACGCCATCCGTGAGCATCGTCGTCTCACACGGACAGTCGAGTTCGGCATTCCGTTGCACGAAGGCTGGGATATACAGATCTCTACACAGGCGTCGTCCGATAAGGTGTCACAGCTCCCTTGGTCTGCAAAGGCGTATCGCAGTAGCTCTGTGGTGGCAAGTTCCACTTCAGGTGACCCCACTTCTGATACAGAAAACGTGCTCTATCGAGTGACACACGCCGCCTTGCTCAACGACCATTCCCTGCTCAAAGTCCAGATAGTCATCGAGCGTTCTGCATCTAGTGGACTCCGCCTGAACGGTCTACCACAAGTTGTCGAATCCGTTGAAGAGCGAAATCCTGCATCATACCTCATGTCCCCACAGATGTTGCAGGATGCTACGAGCACAGCAGACTTTAGTTTTCATACCGCTTCCTCCGCGGCTACGGGGGGTACTACAATGTCTAGTTCAAGTGCAACCAAAACAGTTTCGCAGCCCCTTCCATCATCGGCAGAGCGATCAGCCGCTCAAGAGAAATCAATCCTAAGTCGTGTTCGTCGCAACTATATCTACTTCTCTTCCTTGCTTCAGGAGCCGGAGGCTAAATGGAAACGCAGTGAGTACAAGCGAACGTACCGCTCCCGAGATCTCTGCTTATCATTTAACACGTGGTCAGCCACCGAAGCTCGTGGTGTTTCTGTCACGCAGTTAGACTCCATCGATCCCACGTTGGTCGTGTACAAGGCTGAAGCCACGTTCGTTGGTGTTGGGTTGTGGGATCTCTACGCCGCGATTGCATCACCAGGTGCCCGACCATATTGGGACAAGCAGCACGAGGAAGCGACATTATTAGAAGATGTAAACGAGTTGACAGAACTATGGCATTTCAAGTCGAGGTCGACGTGGCCTGCCAAGTAGGTTTCAAAGATTATCTTTCCTTGCTAGTTGTAACTTCTGTTTTCAGCCCACGAGATGCTGTCCTGCTCAAAACCGTCTACAAATCCCCCAATACTGCCCACATATTCTCATTCTCTGCTGATGAACCAAACTTGTTCCCTAATATTCCACAAGTGGAGGCCAACACAATTCGCACACAGGTCGATCTCCAAGGTTTTGCAATCGAGACGCTCTCACCGACAACTACCTTGCTGACGTTGCTCGAGCAATCCGATCCGAAGGGCTGGACCAACAAGACATCCATCCCGCAACAGATGATTACTACCCTCGCGGGCATTGGCGAGTTTGCGATCAAATGTGGTGGACCACCGGTGGCCAACAGACTGGCTGGCGCACGAGCCACCGACATTCGCTATGACCACGAGCGTGCTCTTTTCCGAATCGAATACGAAGTATCTGCTGCAAAGCGGACTCCGACATCGCCACAAATATCCTCTTCGAATTCACAATCTGACCGTATTAGCCCGTCGCCTTCTTCAACGCCCATCGTTGAATGCGAGCTGCGGTGCGACATGGACACCTGGGCAACTTCCCTCGACATTGTAGTCGACCCACCGCCACAATCAATTGCCTGCCTCCGTCGCCATCGTTTATCATCGGGAGGTGGCGGCCTCTGGCTCACACTGACACACGATGCCGTCCTTGCCGGTGAGGAGCGCCTCCTGGCCATCGTGAGACGTGGTCCCGGTCGCGAGCGCGGTGTGGTAATGCTTAATGGCTCTAAAGTTACCGTGGACGTCGAGGAGCTTCCCGAATCGGAGATTAAGTCGCTTAGCAAGCAAAAGCGTGTTAAGCCACCGCGTATCCCGCTGGATCAGCCGCCCGTGCTTGGGGTCATCCGCCGGCGCCATAGGGACTGGAGTGGGGAGGGCGAGGATTCAAGTACGGATCCGCCGAGTCCGACTGTGGATGGAACCCCAGAAAGCCGAAACTCGACGTGGAGTAGCGCTGTGCCAAAGTTCCGCAGTCCACTGGGACGATATTTGATGCAGGCGATGGAACAGGCGGCGACTACCACGCAGCAGGCTGTTGCCGCGATCTCGCCTTCTTCCTCCGGGGACAGCTCGGCTTACGCTTCTTCCGAGTTTCCTCTCCAATACGCGCTCAACGCACTTCAATACCTCCAAGCGCTCCATGCGCGATCGTCGACCGTTTCTGATGGCTGGACGCTCATTTCGGATAAGGGCTTCCCATTGCATCGCAAGCTCTCGCCTGAGATTTCGACTTCTCTGCCGGTATACAAGGGCGAAAAGGTCATCGAAGGAATTTCTGCCGAGGAGATCGCAGCGGTGGTGACCAGTTACGACGCGCGCAAGCGATGGGACGACCGTTTCGTCGGTGCTCAGGTGCTCGAAGCGTTCGCAGGAGCAGGCGGAGCACAAACAGCATTCACAGTGAACAAGGCGAACTTTCCGTTTCGGGACCGCGGATTCTATCTTGCATCCATTCTTGCGCGCGGACAACGTGAGGGCACTTCCGACAGTCGATCGCCACCGTTCTTCTGCGTCTCGGCATCATTCCCACCCGAGTTGGCACGCGGATTTACGACAGCGAAGTACAATCCTTACAACCTTCCGATCGGGCGAATGTTCATCGACGGGTGGATTCTGGAGACTCTCGATCCATACACGACGGAAAACTACGCGATCCCGTCTACACGCTGCACACGTGTGGTTGCTGCCGACTACGCAGGATCGCTTCCGGCTGCTGTCAATGCCGTGGGCAACACGACACTTGTCAAGACTCTCCTGTCAGTCGAAGCATACATGAAGGGCATCGCGTCGCTCCCATTTGCACGTCTTCCTGCTGCGGGGATGCTCCTCGTGGACAAGCGCACAGAAGGGCCCGCAGAGCCAAATGCATGGGCAGTGAAACAGCGCGACGAGAGTCGCGTGCTCGTGCAGACGCACTGGACGCCAGACGACCGTGTGTATCGCGGCGTTGTACTCCTGACTGTCCCCGCCGAGCCGGTGCCCGTCCCGCCGGTCTCCCCAACCACGAGTTCCAACAAGCTCGACCAAGTCAAAACGGCGCTTAGTCCAGGTCTTCCGAGCTCTGCGCCTGCAACGCCTGATATGACGGCGTCGACACTGACGATACGACCGCATAGTCGATCAGTGTCGTCCTCGACAGCAACGCCCATGCCACGGCGGATGACGTCTACAGCCGTGGTTGGGGGTCGGTCGCCGTCGGGCGAGCGATCGCTACGCTCAGCAAGCTCGGCGTTCACGGTGCGCGGAGAGGTGCGGCAGGCAGCGGATCTGCTCGTCGCTGAGGTGGTAGTCGACTCAAAGTTGTACCCGGAAGGTTACCACGTTCGGCTATGTTCACGCTTGCACGACCCGAGCAAGCCCATTTCGTTGCTATCTGCCGCTACTGAAGATAGTGCCACTGCCCCTGCTGCGATGACATCGGAACCGCCGTTCTTACCGCTCGTTTACACGGTGTACACGCTACCCTCTTCGCCGCTTCATTCGTCTGGCTTGGCTGAGGACCATCCCCCACGGCACCTGCTGCGGTTGACGCTCCCAACGGCACAGACGCAGATATCGACGTTGCTGGACCCGCTGACGGGAGAGACACGAGCGCCTCCACCGAAGCCCCAATGGTTACTTGATCTTAGTGAAAAGGGCGCGGTGATTGAAGTAGAGATCCGACCGGCCACGCAGTTGGTGGCTGCCGGAAGCGGGAAAAAGCCAAGGGGTGAAGAAACAACAGTCACGATCGATGGGGCCATTGTGAAAGTTGAAGGGGAGAAGGAATCGCTGACAAGTCTTGGAAGAGAGGAACTACAGGACGATCGGGTGGCGTGGATGGCAGTGCTGTCAAGGTCTGTCGACAATTGTCACGTTTTTAATCGTTTTCGGACTAACAAAACGCTATTACTACATTTAATCCCTTCCCGCTACCGTATACAGACACTCCAGCGAATGCGAGAGTGATAAATTGCCGATGGAACTGCGAAACGCGGTCGCAGTTGCGGACATCCTGCTCGAGCCCAACGCAATATCTGAGAAACCGGAGACCCCGAAGACTGAGGACAAGGAGGAGGGAACCGCAAGTGGAGAGGGAGATGATAATGAGAAATCACGGAGCACGGCACGCTCAAACTTATTTCTGACGGTTTTAAGACCTGACTAAAATACTTTCATTTTCTAGCATCCACCACAGTGTCCGGGAACACCCAAGACTGCGTCGCCGACGATCGGGTCAGGGAGTGGAATGTTGCTTGGGTTCCTGAATGGGTATCCCAATCCGCTTTTACGCTTTGCCTCTGGTTCTGGATCGACGTCACACTCACACGGGGGAGGGCAATCAGGGAACGCCACATCAATAGCTGGAGAAGTTCACACGAGTGGGATTGGCTGCACTTCTACAGGTGGGAGGGAGCTGGAAAGGTCGAGCTCTAGACAAGCAGCCCCATCGTCATCGGGGATGGGGACGAGGACATTCACGTTGTGGACGGTTATCGTCATAGGGTTGATATCGTTCCTCATCGGGTCACTGCTACGATCGCTCATCTCCCCCGCCGATTTTATCTACGTTGCGACAGATTTGGGGGAGATGGGTGAGATGAGCGGAGGGTGGCGGGAGGTGAAGCGGCTTGTGGAGGTGAAGCATATCGTGGGAGGATGGGACTTCCAGATAGCCGTTGTGCGACGGCACTAGGATGAGTGGATGTGTTCCTACGGTAGTGGCATTGCCGTGGCGTGGCGTGGCCGAGTGAACCGAAGCGAAGAATAGAAATAATTGAATCGCCGACGGAGACGTGTGACCAACCCGACACGCTTCTTTCGGAACGAGGGACAAGACTAGTCTGGTCACTCGTGCGTTACTCGACGCTCTTACCTCTCCACTCCTCTGTCCTCTCTCCCCCGACGACCCATCCCCCCTTTCTCCCCAATGGCTGCCGTCGGCCCCTCTCAACAGCCCCCCGGCTCCTCTGCCGCACCGGCCCCTCAGCCCCCGCCAGGTCCTCCGTCTTCGGAACAAATCACCTGGGAGGGAGATAAAATGTATGCTGCTACTCTTCCTCCCTCACCCATCTCTCTCACCACCCCTCCCCCTCTCCCCCTCCCCCCTCCCCCCTGCAGGTTCAACATCTATATCCTAGACTACTGTAAAAAGCGCGGTTATCACAAGACCGCGACGCAGCTGGTCACTGAAGCGGACATCCCTCCAGAATCAAAACCTCCCATCAATGCCCAACAGGGCCTTCTTTTCGAGTCAGTCTCCTCCCTGCTCTCTCTCGCTCTTCGTTCCCCTCTGATTCGCTCGTCTCAGGTGGTGGAGTGTCTTCTGGGTTCTCTTTCAAGCGAAAAACAGTGGCGCTGGTTCGGACGACGCAATCCTCTACACCAAGGTCCGCTTGTATCCCCTTCTCGCCTCATTTATATTCACCCGTTGTCACACAACAGTATCAAACCCAGAGCAAATTCCAAGCCCAACGAACTGGTCAAGTCCCCCCTCCCGTTGGTCCTCAGCCCTCCGCGCGTTATTCTATCCCAAATGGTGTGCCCGGCACCGCCCCATCATTGCCTGGCGGCCAGATGAACGGAATCGGTCCCGGTGGACAACTCTCTCATTACGGCCCAGGTAACCCGCCTTCCCAACCCAATGGCATGCCTGGTCCCCCAGGTCCTCCTGGGCCTCCGGGACAACCCTTCCCCCCAGGTATGGTTAATCGCCCGCCGATGGGCCACCAACAACGGCATCCCAACGGCGCGCCACAGTATCCATCTCCCACCATAGCCCCGTCCCCTCAATCTCAAGGCGGAAATCAACAGCCTTCGGCAGGCCCGATGGGCCCGCTTGGTCCCTCACCGCACATGAACAGGGCTGCCATGCCCCCTCCAAACGGTCCACAGCATCCACAAGGTCCTGGTTCAGTCGGCTCCGCTCATCAAACGCCCACCCCTGCCTATCAGCAACTCCGCCCACACAGTAGCCACGATAACTCTTCGCAGAACCACATGAACCCTCACCCGAGTCCAGCTATGTCCGGGCGTCTTCCTCCGGGTCAAGAACGATCACACATGGATGGGCCGCACAGTTCGCTCGACGCTGAGATGGCATCCCTCCCACCAGACATTATGGGTGAAGCTAAACTGCGTGCTGGCTTTGGTGACAGAGAAGCTCAATCACTGAACGCGGAGGAGAAGGTTTGTGATTGTCCCCCTTCGACAGGCGATTTTCTAACGCGCAGACGTGCCTCTTGTAGCAAAGCATCATACAGCATGCTATGCGGCTCAAGCAAGGCGGACCGCCTAATAACGGCGGTGGAGCACCTCCTGGCGTTAACATGCACGGACCATTGCAAAATCGGGGACCTCTAGCACAACCGATGCAACAGCAGTTATCCATGCAGCAACAACGTGGTGCAAAGAGGATTAGCACTTCTCCTGGTGAGGAGGTACGCCGTATTTCACCAGCCATCTCGTGGCGTCGGCCAACTTGATTGGCTGATTCCTCTATCAGCACGAAACGCTACCTAGGAACGAACAGTCTCCGCCAGACCGGAAGCGCCCACGCAGGACTCCAAACCCTGGAGAGCAGCAGCAGCAGCAGCAGCAGCAACAGCAGCACCCGCAACAATCCCAACAACCACAGCCACTGCCGCCACCTCCATCGCAACAGCAGCAGCAGCAGCAGCAACAGCAACAGCATCAGCATCAGCCACCGCAACAGCAACCACAACCACCAATGGCACCCATCGGATCACTTCCGCCTGGGTCCATGCGAGGTCCTACACCTCTTGGTGGGCAACCGATGAATGGTTTTGGTGGCCCACAGATGCATCAAATGGGTATGGCGCCTATGACTCCGATGCATGCGATGAGTCCCAATATGATGCATGGACCACCTCCGGGCGTGATGGGTCCTCAAAGCCAGGTGCTCTAGTCTCCTTCACTTCCTGTCGCATTTCCTCGTTCTAACACGTTAATCATCGAACCCGATGTAGCTATATGCGCAACAGTATCGACAAGCAATGGTGAGCGCCCACAACAAGCCAAATGTACCTTTACCCCCCGGAGGACCTTCCGACCCCCACATGCGCGGCCCCGGCCCGCACATGGGCGGGCGATTACCGGGGCAACTTGGCCCGCAGCAACCACCGCAGCAGCAGTCGCAACCACCGAAAGGCATGGGTGGCCCGGGTTCCATGCTACCTCCTGGTCAAGCTGGCATGAACGGTCCAATGAAGAAAGAAAGTGATAGCGACATGAATCCGGGGGGATCTGCGCAGACTCCCGGAGCACTTCTCAACAACGCCCAGTCGATGAATCCCCAACGTCCACCGACTGCGTCTGCTCCCGCACCGCCGGCACAAGCTGTGTCGATGCCGGATCTTTCGTTTGACATGACAGAGATGTTTAGCAACCCTGCTGGGGACTTTGATTTTCCCGGTTCGTTAGGCGATATGGAACTTTGGTTTGATCCGACTCCACAAGATGGGACGTCTCTGGAGATGAAGTAACATTCCTTCTTACCCACGAGATGGGGAGAAGCCGATCGTGTGGGATGTAGCCATCCTCCCCGTTCTGGCCCTTTCCGCTCCGATTCGTACCCGCAGAGGGTGTAGTTGGCGTAATTTCTTCCCACCTTCGCTGCGCTTTCATACTGCTTTCCCACCCGCGTTTTTGTGCCCCTCATGTTTATCATACTCATTACCTCATCGTGCTCCCCCACCTCACCTCGCCTCAACTGGTTGGCTCCGCTGGCGTGCTTTCCCACACGCCTCTGGCATGTATTCCTCACACTGACCTGACATTAACCCAACTCTTTGATCCGTGTATTTATTGTGGTCCCCGCGGATACCTCGTCGCACACAGCCAGCCACACCTTCCTTTTTCTAGATTCCCTTTCATTTGTCACTGTTACTGCAATGCTTTTCCTTTCATCTTTTTTGTTGATTCGACTGATCTGATTTGGTTCGGCTTGTTTGTCTGCTTGACTAGTCTTACTTGTGTCTGTGCCCTAATTTGTATAATTGTATGACCCAAATGGGATATCATCCAGCCTCTGTCATTTCTCGTACTAAGTTGTAGTAGGACATGTGAACACATCATCTGTTTTCGTGGCCCTGTCAATCTCCTCCGCTCTTTGCTGTTGTTCACGCATCCGCCGCTGCTCGCCTACTTTCCAAATCACGTCCTTCAGCTCTTGCACAACGTCTCCCACAGGCGCCCACTGCACCGCCTCAGTCCCGTCCCGATCACCCACCGAGAGTCCGAGACCGCCCGTCGTCGCGCGTCGTGCTTTAGCCGCCGCGATACGCTCCGCGCGCGAGAGCTTTGAACGGGGACGGACGAGAGTGTGCGCGTCCGCGTCCGCATCCTGAGCGACATCGACGTCCGCAGCCTCAAAGACCTGCTCGATACCCGGTGCAGGAAGATGCTCGAGTCCCACGACCAGCACATCACGACCGTGTGCTGATACGGCTGCGCCTTCGTCCTCATCCTCCTCGTTGTCTCCCGGTCGCGCTTCGACGAGTACGGCGTGCGTGGGGGAGGATATAGGTGAGTGGGCCGCGCGCGACGATGCGTCTTTGTCCGAGTCGGAGCTCTCCGCGTCAGGGCCGAGCGCTGGCACTTCCTCCTCCTCATCTTCGTCCTCGGAATCCGCGCGCGGCGGGAGTAGGAGCTCTAGTAATGGTTCACGTCCGCGCTCGCATTCGCGCAGCGCAAGGCCGAGCTCACGTCGGAGGCACTCGTACGCCCGCAGCGCAGGTGTGTCTTGTGGGTTCTCAGTAGCAGTGCCACCACCGCGCAGAGAAGCGACACAAGACTCGAGGTGTTCCCGCGCGTCTTGCAGCGCGTTCATGAGTGCGTCGACGTGTGCTGCGAAGCGCGAGAGATGGCTCGGCAGCGGTGCGAAGGACTTGATGTGCGATGTTCTGCGCGCCAATCGCTGGAACGACGAGGGGCGCGAATGTGATTCTGATGATGAGGCGCGGGAGTGTGCGGTTGTGGGAGACGGATTTTCGGTGAGTAGACGCTCGTGCTCGGCCGCTTCGAGCGCCTCGACGAGCGGGGCTGTCGCGTTGGTGAGTGCGCTCGTTAGCAGCGCCATCACCGCGCGCACGTCGTCCCAGTAGCTCTCCCCGCTCCTGCCGTTGTCATCTCTGTCGTCAAAACGTAACGCTAGGAGATGCGACGCAGCATAACGCCGTGCGGCTAGCGCTCCATTGAGCGTTAGAGTCAGTGAGTAGAGGGAGAGTGGGTGCCGCGGGATTTGCATTGCCGTGAAACGCGAAGCGGAGGGTGGGGGAGATTGACTAGGATTGGGGGTAGATCTGTTCGTTAGGCGAGTGATATGCGTTGGGGTCGGCGGTTGCGGGCTGATCGCAGTATACTTGGGTGGCGGTGAACGAGTGGAGGGAAAGAATGCTTCGATGCCCCGGCTCCGCCTCTGGCGCTGAAATTCCAGAGCATCAGAAGCGAATTGTCCGCGCTCACTAAGCGGGACCACGGCATCAGTGTCTCCCTCCTGTTCGGAGAGACTGCCAGCAGCCAGATCGTCCCCCCTCTCTTCTTCGACCCCATCGAGCGACTTGCACAGTTTTGGTGTGGTAGGCGCACTCATGCTCGCTCCATTTGGTCGTAGGAGTAACGCAGATAAATCTGACCTACGTTTCTCCCACCGCTTCAGAGACCGCCGGGATGGGCTGCCAGCGCTTGCCAGTGCGGCGTAGCTGTACGAAATGCTCCCATTCCAGGTTGCGCGCTTGTCCGATGAAAGAGGTGAAGAGGCGCGCACGCGTGACCCTGCTGTGGCAGAGCCAGAGCGCGAATGAAGTGCGGCGAGAGGCCTCATAGGTGAAGGCGGGGCATACATCTCGGACAGCCGGGCAAGTGCAGAGGGCGCAGTGAGCCCAACGAGGACATGCCTGACATTGTCGGACTGGACTTGTGTGCTCTGCAGAGAAGAGTGGAGAGCCACGCGAAGGGGCGAGGTAGGCGACAAGGAGGGACTCCTGCTCCAACTCATCAGCTCAACAGTGCACGACGGTGATGACCGCTATACGTACATGCTCTCTTCGAGCTCGAGAAGGTTGATAGCTTCGTGTACTGCAGAATCCCATAGGTTTGCTGCAGCAATGAGGTCGTTAAGAGAGCCCAAGGTCTACACTTGACTTTAGTATGTGATGGGATAGAGGAAAATTTGGGGCTTACGGGTGTTATATAGTCAGGTAAATTCCTAGGTTGGACAGTGTGCGATTCAACATAGCATAATGCGGTTCCGATTAAAACACAGAGAAGGTCGAAGGAAAGAGAGATGCAACATAAGCAAAAAAGTGTGAGGGACCCCACATTGCTGTGGTGTTCTACAGGTCGGGTATGCACTGGAGGGGAACGCTTTGTCCTGAATTTTAGATCGGGGTCGTCAGGAGGGGAATAGCTGGTCACGGAAGATGAGCGTCGTCTAGTGGAAGATGGGGCGGTGATGGATGTGGACAGAAGAGAGGACGAAATCACGTCGTATTGGAACTTGTCAGAGAATTCACGAAGAGGAGAATGGTGATTTTGCGCAGAGGTCACGCTGAAGACCTGGAAGATGGAAACGTTTAGTATCGTTAACATTGGCGTAGCAGCCATAAGAGAAGAAGAGGAGGAGAGGAGGAAAAGTCTCCCGCATCACTGGAGATTTGTGTGGAGATTTGTGGCTTTAATGCAAGCCGTGTAGACGCTGGTACAAGGCGTCACCCTGTAACACCCGAGAGCTTACAGAAACCCGATTTGCTAACATCGACGCTGGGGTGTTGAAACGAGATTGACTCACCTGAAAAAGGCGTGACGCAGGCGTTGGTAACCAAGACCACAGGTTGAGGTCAATGTCCGTATCGGTATCCGTGCACTCTTCGGAGAAAGGATCTGAGAGGTCCGGCATTGCGCCGGGCATGGGTTCAAAGTTGTCGCCTGATTCTGGAAAGATATGGAAGGTGAACAGGGAAGGGTTGGGTTTGTGAGAAGTGGACGAACGCCTGAGGTAGTCCTGGAGTGGGTGCTCGTTAAATAAGGGTTCTGCCATGTCGAGAATTATTGGTTAGTGTTGCTAGATATAAGTTAAATGTTGAAAGGAGTGCAAGTCGGTCAGAGACGCGTGGGCGAGGACGAGGACGAGGCGAGGGAAAGTGACCCGAACAGAGCGAGTGCCACGCTGTTGCGGCGGCGATCGACCAGGACGGCTTCTCTTACGGCATCTCCACACGGCATCTCCACACGACACATCCCCTCTCACGTAATCACCTCCAGGTGGCTTCGTCACCTCGGCGAACACCAGTCATTTTTAAGATGCTAGGACTCACACGACTCTCAATTCATCCCTACCATGTCTAACCAGCCTACTCAGAAAGTACATCTGCTCGTTCTCATCCATGGGATGTGGGGAAGCCCGTCGAATCTCGCCTCGATGCACCGCATTATGGAGCAAACGCGAGACAACCAGTCGCCGGATGGGACGGAACTCCACGTTATGCTTGCGGAGACTAACCAGGCGGAGAGTACCTATGATGGCATAGACTGGGGAGGCGAACGAGTGGCATCCGAGGTGAGCGGTGCTAGGATCATTACACCCGATGGCTAACTTAAACCACACAGATCTTCCAGGAGATTGAGAAATTAGAGAAGGGAGGAAAGGAAGTCACCAGGTTTTCCGTCACCGGATACAGCTTGGGTGGACTGCTCGCCCGCTATGTCGTTGGGTAAGTTTTGTCGCCTCATGTCCTGATGCTCACTAACGCGCGTCGTTCACAGCGTCCTCCATCAGCGCCAATTTTTTGCAACAGTCACCCCAGTCAATTTCAACACCATAGCGACTCCTCACATCGGACTCCCCAAATACCCTTCACTTCGCTCAAGACTTAGCTCGATCGTCGTACCTAGATTTTTCAGTAGAACGGGCGAACAGTTTTACGGTGTGGACAGATGGTCAAACACTGGGAAAAGCCTTTTAGAAGTCATGACCGACCCAAGTAAGAGGCTGTGTCCAAACTCGACACCGCAAGCCAACTAACCAACCACTTAGCGCACATATTCTACCAGGGTCTTAGACTATTTCCCCATATTCGAATATACGCTAATGCGTGCGTTCCCTTCATCATTGTTCACACTGGCATGCTCACATCCAGCATACTACACAGTATTAATGATGTGACGGTTCCCTACGTGACCGCCTACGTGGAACTAGAAGACCCTTTTATTAATCATACTGCGGAAGAACTCGCAGTGTGCGCCAACTTCTTCGTATATGCCAATATCTGATTATTAAATCGTTTCGGCAGAGAATACGATGATAAATACCATCCGATCATTAAATCTTTCACCGTACGGGACACGCCAACGCCAAAACCTCGTGGTCCCCGCCCGTTCACTTTGGCCTGGTTCAGATCTTACAAGCCACCACTCCCTCCTCGTTTCCAGGCTCCCTTTCCGTTCAACATCGTACGTGCTCACAAAAGCATCTCAAACAAGTCATTCACTGATTCCGTACACAGCTCACGGCTGTTCTCGTCCCAGTTCTCCTGCCGGTCATCTTAACCCTCGTCTTGTTTAGGATTTCTATATCGTCTTATCATTCCCGCTCGCGCATCAAGCTTCTCGAGTCGGAAGATACCTCAGCCACCCAGCGTCTAGCTCACGTCTTTGGGCAGTTGGAGCGCCAGGTCGAGGATATCGTTGTTGACATGGTTGATGACTCTGCATCTGCGAACGGCAATCAGGTCTTGAAGACGGTCCCGCGCATTACGCCCGCACAGAGAAGGATGGTGGCCGCCCTGAATGCACTGCCACAGCTTAAGAAGGAGCGTGCGTTCATCGCTGACGTTTCGAACACACATGGGACGATCGTCGCGCGAGATGTAAAGAACTTCGAGTTCCACAAGATCGGAGAGGGTGTTTTGAGGCACTGGGCGGACGCATTCATCTTGTAGGTCTCGAGTGCTTGGCTCGTGCCATGAGCCTGAGTCAGATTGCCATTGTTATACCTTATTGTTTCCTGTTTCTTAATGATCATCGGTATTTAAGCATGTCCAAGGGGACACCGTCAACCAAGAATCATAGCGAGATGATTGTCGGGCTCAGACAAAGACAGATGGAATCGGTGAGCCTAGCACAAGCCTGGCCGCGCTTGTAGCGTGTTCGCCATGCTCAAAGGCAACCGCCCGACGCAATCTACTCATGCGGTGCTTCATGCTGCACTTGGATACGAACAATGCCCTAGTCAACGGGTTCTAGCTGATGAGCGCTTCATCAAGCCGGAAAGTAAAGACTGTCCTCCAGCATGCCCATCATCTCTTTCCCATCCACCGGGAGAGGGTCCTCACAATCGTCGAAGAGCACGTCGTATGTAAGCGTCTTGTCTCGCTTCCTGCTATAACCAATTACTTCATACATACAAGACATATAAGATTCGTCGCTGTCAGGTGAAAGAAGGAACTGCTTTCCGTGCAGATTGTCAGGTATTTCGAACAATCGAAGATCTTCGGGGGTAATGCGCCTCGGGTCCACCGATGGCCTGGAGATGGGTCTCTCAGCATCGCTTGGGATGGGTCCCCCAGAATTGCTCGTGATGGGACCAGTAGTCCTAGAGTGAATGGACAGTCTTTAAATCGTCGATGAGATGTAGAACACATGTTGAACTGAAATCACTCACGATATCTCATTGTGCCTCCTCAAGATCGCCAACTGAACACATTCACGCTGATGCGCAATCCTGCAGGTTGTCATGCAAATGAGAGCTGCATGAGCTGCAAACATAATTTTGACGCGACTAAAATTGGTCAGACGTTTAAACGAAAACCTGAGAAGAGTTGCATGACACTCAACTCTTCAAAGTTGCGCGGAACAGAGTGGCAAATTTCATCGCATTTTGAAAGATACTCGTCGACATTATCTTGCGTGGGTTCCCAGCCTTGGCCGGGTTTCGCAACAAGGGGTGACTTCCGCGTTTGCGCGATGGCTTCATCGTATTTGGCTCGGTCTGTTAGAAGCACATCCCGTTGCTGTGCAAAGAGGGTTTCATATCGAATTTGCTCTTGGGCTATGTGTTCAATGAAGTCGCGCTCAGCGGAAGTGAGAGACATCGTGATGAGTGAGTACTAGTGATTGGTGACCGTCAACTTTGGCTCGTCTCCTTTCGATTTAGGGGCGCGTTCTCCACGCTCAAAGGCAGCCGCTGCACGTGCGGTACTTTTGCAGACGAACAACGGCCCAGCCTACGAGTTCTGGCTAATGAGCACGCACCGTCGATTTAGTGACAAGACGAGAATCCAATGGATGCAGTGTCAATGAATTTCGTGTTGCCATACATACAGTGTGGGTGGCTACTGCATACGTCCGCTAACACCTCATGCCTCGAATTTTCCCGCGAAAATAGGTGTCTTCCGTCTTCTACTCTGACATCTGAACGTCCTCGTCGCCCGCAGCGGGAGGAGGCACTGCAGGCACTGACAACGAAGGGGCTGCTGCAGGGGCAGCCGAGGCCGGAGGCGGAACTTCTTTCGGCTGCATGGTGTGGAGATATACCTCGATCGGGGGGCCCTCAAGAATCCGAAAGTCAACCGCGGTGTTGGCACCCTCGTGTACTCCAGCGGGGCCGACGATACCGATGGCGGTGTTGTTAATCGTGAGCTCCTTGTCCTGCTGGAGCGTCTCGCGAAGGGCGTGTAAGCCGTGGCGGATCAGGTCTTCTAAACTGCCTACACACATGCATATTTAGATCAGATAAGCCGATAAAGATGAAAAGGAAGGGAAGGGATAACGTACAGTCGTCAAAAGACTCGAAGTGCTTTTCGAGGTATGTCTTGGCACTCTGGCTGCGCGCACCGATCGAGACGGCGAAGTATTCGAACGAGGTGCCGCTCGGCGAGAACTCGTACAGGTGTGGGCCTGTGTGGTCCAGCCCGATGACAAGGAAACCGACGCCGTATGGACGCCGGCCGTATTCCTGAGTATTGACTTGGGCCTCTGGATACGGCGCGTCAGCTTCGCCGCAGGAATGGAGAAGCGGGACACGACGCACTGTCGGCGATGGCGGATACGAGTCGGTTGACGGGGACAGGTCGATTGAACACCATCTTGGAGCCCATGGCTTGCTGGCGCATGAAATTACTGCATCGGAAGGTGAGAAAAATATTGTGAGAGAAGTGGACAGTACGTACCTGAGGACTCGCGCATCTGATGTTAGGCCTGCGATCGCGATGCCGATGTGGTCGTCGATACGGAACATTTTTTGCTGATACGACGCCAGCTCGCCGCTCGAGCGCTAAAGAAGGTGTGAGGGATCGAACAAGGGAAATGACGGAGGCAGCGCACCTTGAGAGCGAGCAGGATGGAATGCGTTTTGGAGCGCAGGCCGACCGCTGCTGAGCCCTGCTTGACGGCTTCGAGCGCGTATTCGACTTGATGTAATCTGCCTTGTGGCGAGAAAACGGTGTTGTCAGAGTCGTAGGTGTTGCGGAACTGTATTTCATGATTAATGCATTGGGTGTAACGGCGCAGAGGAAGAGTGTACAGACCATGGTGGGCAGACAAGTGCGACCAAGATTGCGATTACGAGTCTCAGTCGCTTGCGATGGGCCGCGCGTCCGTGTTTGGTATCACGCTCACCCCTCCCTTGTTCACGTGCTTCGACGCGACAACTTCTACTTTCACCCATGTCTCCCGCTTCGCTCAAGGGCACCTCATCTGTTGCCGGAATCACGCTGTCGCCTTGGATACTGAGGCTACTGTTATCCTGCCTCTTCCTGTCGTCACGTCGGTACTAAGGCGCGGAGGCAAAAGAGCAGTTCACACCAACAGGGCTCATCGCGTCCGTGTCTACTGGGGACGACAATGCAGAATGTGACGAAGTAGTCGTTAGCCGTAACTGGATTGAGGACACAACGTCACGGACTCCTCCCGTGCGTCACTGGTGATGGTACTTGGTCGCCGACCGTCATAACAATACATACTCTCACGGAACAGGGTGGGTTAGTCGAAATTAGACCGACGCGCATGCATTTCCCTCGGTGATTACACGCAGGATCGGTGGGGCGCTCGCACTGGCAACAACACCTGAAGAGGAAGTGGATAACCCAGCCCACGCAATCGCGATGCAGTCTCCTATGTCACTGGCACTGCCTGCGCTCCCGTCGCCAATTTCCGTGCAGGTAGCCTCCTGTACGTCACAAAATTCTGAAGTCGTCATCACCTGTGCGACGCTGCGACAATCATCACCAGTATTCGAGAACCCACCCAACATGGCGCTTCCATTATTGCGGCCACAACCATCGCGACCATTAAGCGGGTCAGAGGAGCCACCAACGACGGTCCCGACGGGGCTGCCAGTACTCGTGGTATACGACGACGCACTAACGCGGACGTTGCAACGCAAGCACGGTCAAGAACGGCTCAGCTGCGCTTAATATGGTGCTCGGCGACGCTTCGCTGTCGTATTTGGACAATCAGATGCCAGTCACGAGGGGCCCTTCAATGGTCGCGAACTTGATCGCGGAACTAAGGAAGGCAAGCAGGAGCGATTTCGTCATCGGCGTGACAAAGAACGCGCTGTTATCAGATCAGGAAGATTGCCTCGAGTCAGGCGTGGAAAAGTGCATGCTTTCCCCCCGCTGTGGTTCCACTGCTAGTGTACGGGAAGGCTTGGAAATCGCGTGCTGATAGTTGCTTCTAGGGTATTAACCTAGCCTGTGCGTGAGCGCAACCTGAGGAGTACTGTTTTTTCTTCATGTATCCACGGCCTGCAGCTATTGAATACGATTACCCACGCAGCTAGTCAACGTTACTGGACACCAGCTCTGTCGACAAATGAAACTTGGCATTCGAAAAGCGGACGCATCTTAAAATCTCCACACCAACCACGTGGTGTAATTTGGCATTGTCCCTCTCTTTGGCCTCAGCGCGAACCAAAGAAGTCGTACTTCGTTGCATATCAACTACTGTAACCTAGCTTCCTTTTTCCTGTTTCTTTTGTAATTTACAGTACTTTCAATACATATACAAGTCGTCTTGCCATTTCTCTTCTTCCTTCTCTCTCATCACACATATTCTTACCATAATACAAAATGACCCTACAATGTTCACGGGCAGAAAACATCGGATTCGGCGAGTTGGGGGGTTACATCAGCTTCTTGTGGTTTGGTGCGCTGAAAGTGTTACATGAGAAGCTGTACGGGGAGCAGCGAAGGAATCGCGTACCCTCACAGGTTGCACCAAGGAACCGTAAATGCTGGTGACTGAAAAATGGGTGCGCATGCATCTCTCGCGCATTGGACAAGGGCGAGGAAGGAAAAAGCGACATATTCGATCGGATGGGAGCTGTTTCCTGCACGCACTCTATTCCAATGAATTTCGTAAGATACCCGTCGAAAACATGCGCATGGATACTTGCAGATTTCGAAGGGTTGAGACGTTGTTTGACCGCGCGAAGTTCTGGAGGACAATCATTGCGTTCTACGAGGTAGCTCACTAGATCGAGCTAGGACACAGGCTGAATTGAGGGATCCAGAAGAGCGTACGAGGAGAGAAGGTTGTACCATGTCGCTGTGCGGGACATGCGCCCGAGGACAAGTCATGTCTTTGCACACACCATAATAAACGAAATTCCTGCAAATGGACCTGGGTTTGTGCGAAGGCATACGTGACGGGTGGGCATGAGAGCTGGACTGCTAAAGGTGGCAATGTTAACTCAGTGAAAACCATGAATTATCACAAGGAGACACACCGGCGGAGGCTGGTTAGGAGGGGTAGAGTTGGAGTCCATCATGATGGTGCTGCGGCAGCGCAACTGGAAAGTAAGCACTACTTTGTCTTAGATTCTGGTAACTGTAATGATTAGATTAGTGATTGATGATCTGAGAAAAGGCGCCCCTTAGATCTAACGCAAGAAGTGCACGATGCAGGTTTCGGGATTACCGCCACAGTGACTCATCCTCGCCGTTGAACGTTGAACAATGGCTTGAAATTACGTCCAACACCTGGATTGGAGCGTCTAATGGTCAAAGGGTGCCACTGACATGCTGTAAACCCCGCAGCGCCCAAAAATGCGCCAGGAATTGAAAGGGCCGCATTTTTCCTTTGAAATCGTGTCTCTCGGGCGCCAAGCTACAATGCCACCATGACTTCTGTACATCGCCACAGTATGCCACCCTTCATCTCGGAGCTTATCTGGTGTCCAAACCTGGTTTTTGGGTATTGTTGGCCGGGTCACCGGGTGTAATTGGGAATTTTCTTTTGGTCTCGACAAAGACGCATTTCGTGGCATTTCAGCTGACATACTAGGTCCCCGACGCGCGCCCACACTCTGTCCACCTGCTTTGTTCCCCAGAACCGGTGCTGGGACACGTAACCCCATTTGTGGCGAAATATAAATCTGCAAGCTTTCTTACGAGCCCGCTCTGCACTTTCTCTCAATCCACCGTTCATTCCTACATGATATTTCGTATTGCTAGCCTTATCGTCGCGCGACTTCTCCCGGGGTATCGCCTTCAGAACGCGCCAGCACCAGTCGTTGCAGTGGCGGACTCCCCGCCGAGCGAATCGTGGTCCCTCTTTTTTCTTCGTGGCATCGCGTCCTTTTGCTGGATTGTCCTGTCGAGGGTGTTGATGTCCAATTTTCAGTCAATCGCGGACCACATCTACCAACGGGTCGTAGTAGTCCAGTTGCAAAGACTCGGGGAGAACTGGCGCGCAAGACCCCCGGTCATTGAGGCCCCTCACGACTCGGACCCCGTCGCTGTTGAACAAGCATCACCTGCAACTACGTCCCCCAAGAAAGCCTCTATAAGCTGGTCTTATATGCGTGGTTTGTACATGGTCTCTACTTTCCGCTACGCGATAGTGATAAATAGGGCCTGTAGGGGTCGCCCTTGCACTGGCCGAACTCTGCCAGGATGATCATTACGGAGGCGACCGTATTCCCCTCTCTGCCATCTTGGATATTAGTGCGTTATATATTCCACCCTCTGTCGCGTAGGATAAACTCAGGTCACGCAGTGAGGCAGCATCAAAGCGCATTCGTTCCGCTGGGACCTTATGTGGAGAGGGACGTTCCCAAGCGTCTCATCGAACTCGCACGTTCACGTTTTATCTGATTCTCTAAAAGGCCCACTCTAACCATATTTATCTCGCAGGTCAACGACGGTATCATCTTTTACGATCCCTTGCAAGAATATGTTATCGTCCTCGAGGCTACCCGACAGAAGTGGGCGGTCCACCCTCTCGTTCTACATCTTGCCTCAGTTGACACGACATCATATTCTAGGTTCGACTTGCGACGCCAAGAATTGTTAGCCAATGGCGTCGATCCCGCCAACCTGAGCGTATACGGTGCCAAGTTCACTAGGGGCATTTTCAAGAAAGAGAGAGTAACGAATGCAGGTGTAGCCGTACGTCTTCCGGAATCGTCAGATTCGCACCCCGTTTGACCGATTTTATGCAAACAGAGCTACAAGGAACGATTCTTATGCACTCAAGAGCAGATGGGGAACAGGTCAGGGGCGGCACTCACCCGCCAAGAGTCGCTTGCTTCCATCGCCGATGCCATTTGCCCCGCTCGGTTGATGCCAGAAGTCGAGGTAGCTGAGCCTGAGGGTAGCACCCGCATTAACGCGATAGTCCGTCGTGGCCATTCCGTACGTGGGAACTATTTTTAATCTCAACTTGCTGCTGAGGGCGGTCATTTGGGTAGATTATGACGGACCTCGCGCGCATCATCACCAACTGCCCCCCTGACAGCAACCAAGAAGACACTACTCCCCATGGAAGCGAGTTGCGTCGCGGACTCTCGGTGAGCCCACTTCATCACATTTGAGTGTCCTGAATTCCCAAATTTGGTCTGTGGCAGATACTGCCCGAAATGACCGGGATTGTCCACGAACGGGATTCGCTGGAGACTAAGCAGGATCGCCTGCGTACTATCCTTGAGACGTCCGATTGATGGAAAGGGGTCGTTAATGCCGGGTGTTGATCCTGTGAGACGGGAACACCATTGTTTAAATGTGCTGGTTGTATATGGTTTGTAATATCCATCGTACGATTGTGGTGAGCAGGACTCTCCTGGTCGCATTGCAAAGTCGGGCTGCTTGCACCCGCAGGAAGAATACATGATGATTGTGGGTATAGATTATATGTTAGAAATAATTGAGCTCTACAACGTGGTTTATATCAAAAGTCCGGTCTAGATGCTACAGGATCAATGTCTGGTTCTGGTCCCCCCTCTCACGTATATACAAGTTTGTAAGGGCGAGGCAAAGCCTTGTAAAGATGGCCCTTATTGCGAAAGGGGTTCAGGAAGCGCTGGCTTCAAATAGACGCGGGATTGACGTAGATGCTCCGGCGACGAGCGGCCGCGGCATTCAAGAGCACGAAGCCATCAGGCAGGATGGAAGTGCGCTCCTTGCGGCGCACGGTATTGGTTGCCCGCTTCCAGATGCTCACGAGGCGGCGTTCGAGGAATTTCGTCGGGGAGGGCTGTCTTGGGGGAATGAACATCGTACTAGGCGTCCTAGGTCAACACGGGAGACACGTATGTTGTAGTGTGGGGCTTACCGAGGCCTCTCATCAAGTGAGGTTGCATACGTGACAACTGCCATTGGGCCGGCCATGGTGTGTTTAGCGAGGGTATACGGAACTGAAGGAGGGGAATGGATTCTAGTGGGTGGGGCGATGGACAGTCTGAGGAAGCCATAGAGCCCTAGAGAGAGAGTTTTATACGCGAACCATGTTGGGGAAGAAGGCTAGGGAAGCCAGGTACAATTGGTTGTGTTGTGTAAGTGCATTGTTGCTTTTACAGCATGAGCACTACACAATGCCAAATTAGGCGCGCTAAGCAATGGAGTTGGCCGCATCAAACTGGGAAAACAGGGAAGCCGTCAATTGTGTTTGGAACTGTGGTGACCGTAGCCAGTGAGTGTGACGCTCGCCGGCGGGTCCGCTGGTAAGCAGAAAGCGGCACTAGCAACCCAAGAGGACCTCGCAACGAGCCCGCA
Organism: Lactarius tabidus; assembly: GCA_963281015.1. Taxonomy (NCBI): domain Eukaryota; kingdom Fungi; phylum Basidiomycota; class Agaricomycetes; order Russulales; family Russulaceae; genus Lactarius; species Lactarius tabidus. The sequence continues at coordinate 2,095,559 of OY725475.1, read as the reverse complement.
TAAGCTACGCCACTAATTATTCACTTTGAGCTCCGATCAACGCAAGATATGGAGGTGGGCGAAGGTTGTTGGGTCCGGGAGCGCCCGGCTATGCGAGTCCGTACTCTCGAAACTCGTCCGTCGCTAACGAGCCCGCGGCACGTATCTTACGACACGTCGTCCTTCCTCTTCGTCTTTCGAAGGGTGCATCCCTTCGTTTCCGTCTATGTCCACCGTGTGCACGTACCGGCATGGAAAAAAATTGCTCACCTCTACTTTTGGTTGGGATCAGCTCGTGCTGCGTATTGAAAGAATTGTGTCACCTCGTCGCGTGGCTTGCAACATTGAACTTCCTCACCGACGCCACGTTTCGGAGGGGCCCTTTCACAGAAGAGCACATCGGTTCTCCGTTGCTTCCTTTGCGCATACCAACGCTTCGTACCGTTCAACTCGGAGACTTCAGTTTCATCTCCGGCCCTTCTGCTTGTGCGTGCAACGTCCTCGAACGTCTCTTGAGCCACGTATGCCTTTCTTGAAATATGTTAAGTGTCCAGATACGTCTGTGTTCCGTTGATGGTGCGTGAAGGTTTCAGCGTCTTTTGAAACGGTCATCGTTGAACGCATCACAATATGGCGGTCGTCGGGGTGATGAGATTGGTTCTTCTTGAAGAGAAGGAGACCTTACGCGACGTTGGCTGCAATGGCAGCAGAAGCATGGGCCTTTCCATTCATCGCAACGCCAACAATAGTATAGAAATAGTGGCCAGGTTTCAGATCTGATCTCGTATACACTTTCACATTACTTGTTGGCGCTCGTGGCCACGAAGAACCGTTAATTGTATCATCTCACCTTACCACAATGACTCGGTCTGGGTCATCGTACCGATCGTTGCCAAGGAGTGGGTGTATGTAGAGATTGTTGCCTACGCTGCGCTTTCGCATTGGCCATCGCCGGGAACAATGATGATGCAAGCGTCATCAAGGTTGATATCCGACGATACCCCTACCAACCGCCCCACATCCCCTCCTCTCCCCTCTCACACATTTTCCTTCTCGAAAATAGCAATTAACTGTTTCGCTCATGGTCTCCATGACCTCCCGCAATCCTGAGACAGAATCCAACGATCCTGACATTCGGATGGCATACCAGAGCGTCACCCTACAAGGTTCTCTTAACTGGTCCGTTCTCATCCTCTTCTCCCGATCGTTTCAACTTGCTCACTTTCTCGAAACAGGCTCATTCTTACCTACGGAAAGGTTGGTCCCTCGCTGAGTTAAAGGGCCGGAAGGCCGACGTCTGTCGTCTAACCAGGCATGTCTCCAGTGGTCACCTGCGTTGAAACTGTTCGCAGCTGGTTCGCATGGACTACCCGAACTGAAACAATGCATCGCACAGTCAGAGCAGTCCATATTCTTCGCCTTTATGCGCATACTTGTCGATAGTATAAGCTGCTTTGCCACAATCACCTATATTCCGGAGGGCACATCTGGCCTGCGGAGAGGTGTGCACTCTCTTCCTTTTAGTAGCCGCTGTTATTCTGAACCTGCCACGCAGCACGTACATCTGTAGCTGCTCGTACAGTCCAATCTTGGTTCAAGGTACGTTTTTTCTGTTGCAACGTGTACGACGTCACGCTCAGCTCGATACATGCACAGGGTCCACAGGCGACTTTGACCATATCTCATCTCGACGAACTCACCATCAACGCAATCCGCGATGCGATGCCTGTCTCACCAGTTCGCCCCGTCACGATAGCACGCACATCGTCCGAGGCCCCCTACCGTGAGAAATTCCTGCCTCATGCACCTGCAACATTCAACTTGCCGTCCTACCCACCTGCACCTGCACCTGCACCCGCACCCGTCACCCGCACGGTCTCCGAGCCCGTCACCTATCTTTCCATGCGCGGTCCTCCGAACTTCGGGGACCCTGCTATGCGCACAGAACTGCGCGAGGCCGCACGGCGCGCCTCTGAGGCAGAAGAGCGTGCGGCCGTGCGCGAGGAGGCAGCGCGTCAGGCGCGCATCAAGTGGCTGCGCGAAGAAGAGGCGCGAAAGGCGGCAGAGGAGGAGGAAGAGAGGCGTGCGCAGCTGCAACGTGACCTCGCGCACTCGGCAGCGGTGCGGATGGCGCGAGAGGAGGAGGAACGTGCGGAGGAGGAGAGGCGCTCACACGAACGGGCCGAGCGGCGGCAGAAGGATGCCGAGAGGCGCGCAGAAGTGGCGAGGAAGCTCGAGGAGCAGAGACTCGCGGAGGTGCGCCGGCTCGAAGAGCTCGCAACGGCAGAAGAAGAGTTGAAGCGCAAGGCAATGGAGAGGAGGAACACGGCTCGCGCTGTGGGCGTAAAGAGACGCCGTGAGAGCCGTCTGGCTGGGGAAAGCCTGCTCCTGAGCGGGTGGGTCACGGTGCAAAATTCTGGGTCCGTCGCGTGGCGAAGGCGGTATTTCCAGTTGACGGATACTTTGATGAGATTTTACAGCAAGGAGAAGGTGAGCAGCTTGCAGACCGCTCATCAGGCGCACACTCTAAATGGCAGGCAGGATATCACCGGTGCCCCGCTGGACGTCGTCCTGCTCAAGGACGCGAAGCCCTGCGTCAAGGAGTGGTACGAAGGATTCGAAGAACTCCGTGCGATCCCTCATTCGTTCGCACTTATTCTCAGAAACGGCGAGTCGTCCATGATGTTCTTCTCCGATTCGAATACCGAAAAGGTACGATTGACCGTCTAGCTCTCTTAGCTTTACTGATCCATTCGCTCTAGGATCTACTCTCAGGTCTTCTGATGACATGTCCATAACCGCTTGCTTTAATGATGTTCTTGGCCCCGATGTGTGTGTATGTCTCACCATCTATACGATTACTTGTTGTGTTAGATACATATACCCATACCTAACAAGGAGATGATAAATGAAGCTCAATCTCAGCTCTTCGCTTTACGCAGCGTGGGTCTACCGAAGTTTTGAAACAGGGACTTCCAAGAGTGGGCGCATAAGTTATGAAAGGTAATTCGAGCTTGCATCTGCCACCACTTCCGGGCATTGCACCATGAAGAAATACAAGAGCCTGGGTTCAACGTTCAACCCTAAGCATGCAGGTGGTCTCTGAGAGCATGAACATCGTACTGGACACAGCAGAGTGCTTGGCCTCTTATAGTTGATTTTAAGCCAGACAGGATACTGGCAAGACATGTGAAAATCACCAGGGTTCCGAGGCCAAGTGGACAGCAATGCGCACGATGGCACCGAGGTTGGCGCGTTGGCGGGAGAGTCGGGAAGGGGGGCTACGTCGGAAGGAGATCCGAGTCCATATGTGCACTAGTACTCCTATGGTCAAATTGAACGTCTAGCTGTGTTAATTAACGAGGTTTGCTGTGAGTGTTTCCGCCCTACACGGTGCTTCCACCACCAACCACGCCGATATCTCTTCGACAGACTGTTCGAAAATGACTTCTGCATCATTTCAACCCATCCTCGATGCAGCCCTTGCCGACTATGCCAAGCAGATCGTAATCGACCCGGTCAAGCACCCCTTTGTTGACCAGTTTCGATCCTGCACTTCTCCCGATGACGTCCTTAAGATTCTCGAAGACAAGGCGCACGAATTCAAAGACTTTCGAGACGGAAATCGCAAGTTGATCGACAGTCTCAACCCGGTAGTGAAAGTTATTCACGCGTTTTCTGGTATTCTTGGCGAGGCCGCTAGCCTCGTGAGCCGAATACCCTCGTTCTTCGTCTACATGTTTTCACTAGTCTACTACTATCAGGTTCCGTTCCCACCAGCAGGTGCGATCTTCGCTGGACTGGACATTCTCCTTGTAGTACGTATCCTCTGACATCCTCCGAGACCAATCAATGGCTCACGATATCTGGACGCTACAGACAGCCAGCGATGTTAGCTCGAGCTATGATGCCCTCGTGGACTTGTTTGAATGCATTGCAAATTTCTTCAAACGCCTTCGAATCTACACCGATCTCCCATTATCTTCGTCGATGAAGGATATAGTCGTAAAGATCATGGTCGAGTTACTCTCTGTGCTTGCTCTTGCTACCAAACAGATCAAGCAGGGCAGATTCAGTAAGTGAATTCTTGTCTTCGAAGTTCGGTAGCTCAACATGCCGCAGAGAAATTTGCAAAGAAGCTGCTAGGAGAAAGCGAGATCGAGGCGGTCCTGCAGAGATTGGACCGCCTCACGCGGGAGGAAGGTCGGATGACTATGGCCCAGACCCTCGAAGTCGTTCACGGCCTTATGAATAATGTGAAGGTAGTTATGAACGGTACGCAGAGATTTCAGCAGGTTATCGTCATTCAACTGAGGAATTGATCTGGTAGATGGAAAGGCGTCAATGTGTGGTATCTGGAGGGCTCTGGGTATGTTTTACCGTGTTCGAGGATCGTTCTTGCGGAGATCTGACCAAGACGTTAGACGCGATGCAACAAATGGCGAGCGATATAAACAAGATGAGGCGTGCGTCATCAAGTTATTCTGCCATGGGGAATTGATTGCGCTAAAGCTAGTTCCAGGTGACCAGTTGCAAAAGGATTCCCGAAGTTGGCTCTCCCCTCCAGATCCGTCACAAAACTACAATATTGCATGTGAAATCCATCAAGACGGAACTGCGACATGGTTTTTCCAGGGAAGCGTCTTTACTGATTGGAACGCGAAGGCCTCCCTATTGTGGATTCATGGAAAGCGTACGTGTCTAACTTTAGGATTACCACGATCCTAATCACACTCCTCTGTAGCGGGGTCGGGAAAAAGTATTCTGACGTATGTCGTTTCTTACGGCACTCAATCATACTTATTCACGTCTACTAGGTCGTCAATTATTCGAGAAGTCGACCGGATGTGCAAGGCGGGATTAGCATCCATGGCGTACTTTTACTTCGACTTCAGGGACACCCAGAAGCAGCATCGACGTGGTCTTCTCTCTTCTCTCCTTTCCCAGCTCAGCGCCGAGTCCGATCCTTGCTATCAAATTCTGTCCCGGTTATATTCTGCTCACGCTGGAGGCACGCGTCAACCTTCGGAGGCTACGCTCTCGCAATGTCTCATTGATATGCTCGGGGTTCAAGGGCAACCTGCGACGTACATTATTATAGATGCTCTCGACGAGTGCCCCAACACTTCTGGGATGCGGACCGAACGTGAAAAGGTGCTCGATTTTCTGGTCGAACTGGTCGACTTAAAACTCCCGAATGTACATATATGTCTCTCGAGCCGTCCGGAGTTTGACATTCGAGATTCTCTTAAACCTTTGACGCCGGTTTGTGTTGCTCTCGATGATGAAACTGGACAAAAGGCAGACATCTTAGGACACATTGAATTGGTCGTGCATTCTGATCGGAGGATGCGAAAGTGGTCAGCAGAAGATAAGCAGCTTGTTATTAGTACACTCTCAGACAAGGCAGACGGGATGTAAGCAATTCCTCTCATAGTTTCTCGAAACAGTCACTGAATGAACGTCGTAGGTTCAGATGGGTTTACTGCCAGTTGGAGATCCTACGGCGATGCTTTCCCTCGAGTATCCGAAGCACTTTGGAATGCATGCCAAAGACGTTGGACGCCACGTATGAACACACGTTACTCGGAATTGATGAAGAGAAGTGGGTGTTCGCAGACCGGTTATTCCAGTGTCTCGCCGTATCTGTCGCGCCACTTCGTGTCGAGGACCTCGCAGAGATCCTAGCGCTCCGTTTCGATGGAGGGGTGCGCTCCCATTTTAACACAGGCTGGCAACTAGACAACGCCGAAGAATCTGTTCTTTCTGCGTGCTCCAGTCTCATCACCGTTACCAATGTGAAGGGGTCTCGAATCGTTCAATTCGCCCATTTTTCGGTCAAGGAATTCTTGACTTCCGACCGCCTTTCCACCGCGAGCGAGGACCTCTCCCGCTATCATATCGTCCCCCACGAAGCACATACCACTCTCGCACAAGCCTCCCTTGGTGTCTTACTCCAGCTCGATGACCGCATCGACAAAGAGAGCATTAGGAACTTTCCACTTTCGGATTACGCTGCGCGACACTGGTTCGTCCACTGTCAATTTGGGAAGATGTCATCGAACATCCAGGATGCCATGAAGCGCCTATTTGATCGAGAGAAGCCATACTTCTCAGCATGGGTGTGGATACACGACGTTGACGATACCTGGCGAGAATCCATGCCTACGGCACACCCGGAGCGGCCGGAGGCATCCCCATTATATTATTCCGTCCTCTGTGGTTTCCACTGGCTTATAGAACACCTAATCGTCACTCACCCGGGAGATGTCGACGCCAGGGGAGGGTATCATGGGACGCCTTTACTCGCAGCTGTTAGCAACTACGACATTACCTCGCCACATCTTCTCCCTAACGCTGGCGCGCATGTCCTAGAGAACGAGGACACGAGTCCGCTTCTCCGAGCATCGCCTGGCGAACGCGTTGACATTGTGCAGTTGTTACTCGAGCATGACGCAAATGTCAACCTTTCGTACGAATCAGGGAGGACCCCGTTGCACTGGGCATCGGCAAGCGGGAAACTCGAGATTTCACGGATACTTGTCCAGTGGGGTGCCGATGTACAGTCCCGGGACAAAACATACTGCACCCCACTTCAAATAGCATCGCGTCACGGGCGTGTGGATGTCGCACGTTTCTTGATCGACAGCGGTGCAGACACGAACTGCCAGAACAACGAAGGCTGGACTCCTTTACATTTTGCGTCACGGCAGGGGCATGTCCATATCGTAGGCTTGCTCATTCAACGTGGTGCAGATGTCGACAAGCAAACTGAATGCCAGGGAACCCCGTTGAACTGGGCCTCAGCGAGCGGGAATCTCGAGATTTCAAGGCGACTTGTCCAGGCAGGTGCAGATTTTCGTGCTCGGGACAAGGACCACGTGACTCCGCTCCAGAAGTCGTCGCGCCACGGGCACCTAGATGTCACACGATTTTTGATCAACTGCGGTGCAGACGCGAACGCTCGGGATAACAAAGGCTGGACCGCTTTGCATTCGGCGTCATGGATGGGGTACATCGATATCGTGGAATTGCTCATTCAACATGGCGTAGACGTTAACACACAAAATGACAGTCACGTGACCCCATTGTACCTTGCGTCAGCGAGCGGGAATCTTGATGTTTCACGGCTACTTATCCAAAAGGGTGCGGATGTGCACTCCCGGAGTAACGACGGCTGGACCCCGCTTCACACAGCATCGCTGAGCGGATATCTGGATCTCGTTCGGTTCTTAGTTGACAAAGGCGCGGACGCGAACGCTCAGGACAACGAAGGCCGGACGCCTTTGCATTTAGCGGCACACAACGGCCATCTTGACGTCGTAAAACTTCTACTAGAACGTGGCGCCGACTTCAGCATTCGCAATGGCAGTGGTAAGATCCCCTTCGACTTGGCATTCGACAATGGGAGACTCGAGGTCGTAGACCTCTTATCCGGACACATGTCTGATTCAATCTCCCTAGATCGCACGGTGGACACGACTTCGTCGACTATCAGTTCACAAGGTAGTCACCCCAATGTTTTGCAGCAACCAGGGATACTCGAAGACCCGATATCCTCCAACGATGAACAGCTTTCGTTATACACTGCGTCAGAAAATGGACGACTTGACATTGTGTGGTTGTTACTTGACCGTGGTTCTGACGTCAACGAAAGGAATCACCTTCGCGTGACCGCATTGGCTGCCGCGTCAATGCATGGTCATCTCGAAGTAGCAAAATTGTTGATTGAGTGCGGTGCGGAGGTAGACTCTCGAGACAGGGATGGGGAGACCCCGTTGCTAATGGCGGCGGATCGCGCACAGCTTGAGGTCGCGCAGCTATTACTCGACAACGGCGCCGATGTGAACGCACAGACGAGGGACCACGACACAGCATTACATCTCGCGTCGAGTCATTGGAAGACCAACATGGTCAGCCTCTTACTAGAACATGGCGCAAATGCAGCTGCACGGGATGCCTATGGGAATACTCCAAGGCAAATAGCACAAAACCGGGGTAACCGCAGGGTCGCAGAGTTGTTGTTGGACTTTGAAGAACACGGCAAAGTCACCATAGAGCTGTGATTTGTTATTCAAGTGACGTTCGATTCGTTACTACCTTATCACTGATTATCGCCGTAGTCGTTTTGAAGGCTAGTTACTAGGAACCATCACTAGATGTCCCACTTTCATAAGTAATGGACAGTATATTTCGCATTAAGAACGATGAGAATACGGAAGTTTACAGCTGAATTGCGGTACGACCCTCGAGCCTTCTCCGCCAATCTCTTGATGCCGCGACAGTCGTGCTTCTCATGACCTTGAATGGCTCGCCATCACACGTATTTTCTAGCCGTGCCTCTGTGAATAGGGTGTCATAAGGAAGCAGCGAGACCAGAACGCGAGCCAGAACCGAAGGAGCCAGGCGGAACAAGTACTTGGTGGAGCGCAGGGCGGAAATAGCGGACCGCATCTCCGATTTGCCCGACTATCTCGACCACCACTCGATAGAAGTCTAGAGTAAGATGTCTCTTGGTCAAACTCCAGTTTTTGTCATGAGTGAGAGCAATATCATCTGTACGAAACCCACTCACGACCAATTTTGACATCCAGATGCCGCGCCTGAGCGGCAATCTGGACGAAAGGCTCAATTATCGAACATCACCGCGGCAAAAGTAGGTTTTTGAGTACCATTCAATTACCATTTCTTCAACACTGCGTCTCATATTAGACCGTCGCCGATGTCATTAGAACGTGTCTGGGTCCCAAATCTATGCTTAAAATGATCCTCGACCCCATGGGCGGCATAATGTGAGCCTTTCTGTTGAATCTCCCTTTTTAAACCTCACTAATCATTGTGTACATTAGCCTCACAAACGATGGAAACGCGATTCTTCGCGAGATCGACGTTGCTCATCCTGCGGCCAAAAACATGATCGAGTTAAGCCGGACGCAAGACGAAGAATGTGGCGATGGGACGACGAGTGTGATCGTCTTAGGTGCGCCCATCTACTCTTTCATATCTCTCTCTGATGTCTGTGTCGCATAGCCGGCGAGATCCTTGCCCAGTCGCTTTCCCAGCTTGAACGCGACGTTCACCCGGTAGTCATCATCTCTGCGTACAACAAGGCCCTTCAAGCCGCGCTCGAGGTCGTTTCTCGTATTTCTGTCCCGATCGATACGACAGACGATGCTCAGATGCTTGCGTTGATCAAAACTTCGATCGGTACCAAGTTTGTGCTCCGATGGTCCGACTTGATGTGCCGACTCGCGCTCGAGGCCGTGCGCACCGTTTCGGCGGACGACGCTGGGGTGCGCACAGTCGACATCAAGCGTTACGCTCGCGTAGAAAAAGTCCCCGGAGGAGAGATCGAGGACAGCCGAGTTCTGTCGGGTGTCATGCTGAATAAAGACATCGTGCACCCGCAGATGCGCCGCCGCATACACAATCCGCGCATTGTGTTGCTCGATTGTCCTCTCGAGTATAAAAAAGGCGAGAGTCAAACCAACATCGAAATATCAAAAGATACGGACTTTGCACGCATTAATCAAATCGAGGAGGAGCAGGTTAAGGCGATGGTCGATCGCATCCTCGAATTTCAGCCCGACCTCGTCATCACAGAGAAGGGAATCTCGGGTATGGAACCAGTGTTATTAAGATCTTCCGTTAATTCTTAGTTCCCGCTGACGAACAGACTACGCGCAATACTTCTTCGCCAAGGCCAAGGTGTCTGCACTCCGGCGCGTACGCAAGTCGGACAACAACCGCATCGCGCGGGCAGTAGGCGGGACGATTGTGAACCGCGTAGAAGATTTACGAGAGTCGGACATCGGAACTCGTTGTGGCCTGTTCAACGTCGAGAAGATCGGCGACGAGTAAAGCGTCATTTTCCCTTCCGAAAACCGAGCCTAACACCTTCCCCATCCAGATACTTCACTTTCCTGACCGAATGTACGACTCCAAAGGCGTGCACGATATTACTGCGTGGGCCGTCGAAAGACGTGCTGAATGAGATCGACCGGAATCTGGCAGACGCGATGTCTGTCGCGCGCAACGTCGTGTTCAATCCGACGCTCGTACCGGGCGGCGGCGCGGTGGAAATGGCAATCTCGGTCGGCCTGCATGCGCGTGCGCGCGCAGTGACGGGCGTCGAGGGAGGCCCGTACCGCGCCGTAGCCGACGCGCTCGAGGTCATCCCGCGCACGCTCGTGCAGAATGCGGGCGGGAACGCCATCCGCGCCCTCACTGCGCTCCGAGTGCGTTTTTCCTTTCGAGTAGATTTGAATTTCTCTGATGTTTTCCTCTCTTTCGCGGAATTATGGGCTCCGTACGACCCACAGGCGAAACACGCAAGTGGGGAGCATTCGTGGGGCATCGACGGAGAGACGGGCGAGATCGTCGACATGAAGACGTACAAATTATACGAGTCTGCGAGCGTCAAGGTTAGTACTTCATTATCCTCGCTCGCCATTGCACCTCACCTAACATAACGAACACCCATCTCGTTTGCGTATAGGTTCAAACCCTCAAAACCGCCATCGAAGTGCGTAGTACTTAGGTCGAGGTTCCTGTCGTTGGCCATTGCTGACCGGTTTTTGTTGCAGGCGGCGCGTGTCCTATTACGTGTGGATGACGTCGTCCAGGCGACGCGGAAGGAACGCCAGCAGGAGCAGGGTGCTCCCCCAGAAGAGCCTGTGCAAGAGTGATCGTGATCTATCATAACGAACTTTGCGGGTGGTGATCAATTTGTTTGTAACACCGTTTTTACATCACATCATTGTTACTCAGGGCAGTTCCTCCAAAAGAAAAAATGTTGGTCAAAAACACTATTCTGACGCTGTTGAGATATAATCGCAGTTTTCGGAAGGTATCGAATATATTAGTAGATTGCATGCAGGAAGACGTATATGATAAAGCTCGGGCATGATGCATGGTGACCGGTGACCCAACCAGCCTGCATACCACCAGCGGATCTCAGCCGTAGCAATGGTGCAAATACCACGATCGCCGTCCAGAACTAAGTAGTAGATCCCAAGTCAGACCTAGTTGGTAGTGGCCCAAATAGACCGGTGACCGGCCGCTCTATGATGTTGTGGACGCTCGATAGTCGCTACGCGACGCCCCTCAAAACCTCTCGTTCGAACGGCTGGTCACGAGTCTATGGCCCAAATAGAGTTGAGCACTCATGCATGAGTGCTCAGTAAAAATGTGAAGTCGTTAGTCACCGACGGAGAGTCAAAGCAGAGGCATACATGCAGACCGCTTGCTCCGCTTCAACAAAGCCTAAGACATAATCTCAGTCCGACCGCCCATGACTGCAGGTGTGGATGGCACCTTGAGACACGAGTATGTGAATTCTCAGTCTTCACCGGTTCAATCGAAGTGCATGTAATAGAAAGACATGTCCATTCTTCTTCGTACCGACGTCTACAAACGGCGTGTTGTTCAACTACACAAATTCGCGAATTCCTCCATCGGGGTCCAAACTGAGTCGCAGTACAAAGTGATTCCCACCTACTCCCTCTCCCCCAACGTGTTAAGTGGATATTCAAGGCTTTATCGCGATCTTTAAAGCGCCTCGGCTGTTCATCTTGTCTAAAGCGAGCTGATAATCCTCTAGCTTGAACACGTCGGTCACCTACACCATACGGCACAGTGTCAGCGGACGATAAACGACAATGTCAGATTCCTTACCATTCCAGTGACCTTGATTTTCTTGCTGTCCAGGTACGCCACTGCACGCGGGAAGCAGAACGTCTGAGAAAATGAACCGATGATCTGTGGGGGAAACAATTATCACTGAAACTCGATAACTAGAGCTTTATCCCACCCGTATCTCGTCCCCGAAAATCTTCGAAGGTGGCCAGTGTACTCGAGCCTTATTTTCGTACACACCGTAGATCATCAGCGTTCCTCCTCGACGAACGTAATTGATGGACTCGTTGGCCAATTTTTCCACTCCTGTAGCCTCGACGACGACGTCAAAGCCATATTGATTGTCTTCCTTCAGCTTGGCCCACTGCGGCTCCGGGTTCGCGCGGTCGAGCTCAATATACTCATCAGCAGCATCGAGCTGCTTGGCAATGTCCATCTTTATGCCTTTGTTTGCGGCGAGTGTGACTTTCCTCGCGCCATTAAGTTTGAGTAGTTGTGCGAGGATAAGACCAGTAGGACCCGCGCCAAGTAAGAGGACGTCGATACCAACGGGCGGATTCAATTTATCCAAGCCGTGAATAGCACACGCAGCTGGTTCGAGAAGAGTCGCTTCCTCATCGGTGAGGTTGTGGATCTTATACAGCTTATTCTGCGGGCTGGCCAGGTGATAAGAACCCCTTATCAGAAGACCAGGAAATAGCTCGCTCATACTAGGTGATGTATTCGGCGAAACCACCCTCCGAGCTAACTCCGCGAGCGCGGAAATTCTCACACAAGAGGGATTGACCCCTGCGACAATAAAAGCAGCTGTCACACTGACAGTGGTCAGCAAAATCAAAAGGCCATAGTATCTTCACTTACTGTGATCCCAACGTCGGCCACACATCGGTCGCCGATCGCGAAGTCCTTCACGTCCTTCCCCAGCTCGACAATGGAGCCCACAGCTTCGTGCCCGGGAATGAGCTGTTGGGATGGTAGGTGAGAGGTAAGTTTGAGTTTGAAGCGCATACATACTGGGAAAGAGGAGATGAATTCGCCCTCGTGTATGTGGCCATCTGTACCGCAAACACCTGCGAGAGAAGTATATTGACAACCGCAGACACCGGCTGAAGTACTTGGGGAGGATACAGACCACAAGTGTGAACTAGAAGGGAGTGAGGGAATTTAGCTAGTGTGGATACGACTGTGTGGGGAGTGATGGCAAACCTTTGAGGAGAACTTCATCATCCTTGATTTGCGGAATGGGCACATCCTTGATAACAAAGTCTCTCGGCTATATGCGTATAAGTGAAGCATTTGGCACAGATACTTCGGCGAGCCAGACATACGGCGTTGTACCACAATGCTTTCATCGTTCCCTGAACCATTTTAGAGGGCGGATGGCTGCTATACACAATCTGGGGTTGTCCACGAAGTGGGAAGGTGGAGAGTTGGGGTGGGAACTACTCTCTATCTCCTATATATACAAAACATAGCGTTCATAACAGGAAAGACCCGACCCCAAAAAAATTGGCTCCACATTGTGGAGTAAGTTAGTCTTGTATGGATCTCACCACCCGGCCCGTTCTAACCGCTTCCGCATGGGGACTCCCGGCCCACGACACGACCAATAAGGCCAAAGAATTTGTGTCGTGACAAATTTCCGAGTGGCGCTCTCACAGGCTGCTTCACGCAACGTGAACACCGAATTTGGTGAGGAATTCCCCCAGTAAATCCGGTTCATAACATATGAATTCAACCATTGGGGATATCAAGCAGTAGACTTCATACGATGTCAGCGAATGTGGTACCAATTGAAAATAACGAATCGCACTTAGATGGTAACACGGCCACGTTCTTCAATGCCCTCCAGCAACTCTGCGACCCTGCGGTTACCCCGCTGTCGTGCTACCTGCCTTGGCGTCTTCCCATCGGCGTCGAGTGCATTCAAATTTGCACCACGTTTTAGTAACAGCTGAGCCATGTCGAGATCCAAACTATACGACGAGAGATGCAAGGCGGTGTCCTGATCCCTCATTTGTGCGTTCACGTCGGCACCGTTGTCGAGTAATAGCCGCACGACCTCGAGCTGTATTTGTTCTACTGCTGTTAGCAATGGGGTCTTGCCAAGCCTGTCTCGAGAGTCCACATCCGCACCGCGCTCAATCAACAATTTTGCTACCTCGATATGACCATACATTGATGCTGCGGCCAATGCGGTCATGCGAAGGTTATTCCTTTCGTTGACGTCAGAACCACAGTCAAGTAACGACCGCACGATGTCAAGTCGTCCATTTTCTGACGCAGTGTACAACGAGAGCTGCTCATCGTCGGAGGATATCCCGGCTTCAAGCTTCCCTGGCGGGTGCAAAGCATCGGAGGGGCTGACAGTTGGCGGAGTCGTGTTCACCGCGCGATCTAGTGGGACCGAACCTGTCATACGTATGGACAGTAAATCAGCAACCTCGGGTTGCTCATTGTCGAATGCCACGTCGAAGGGTGTCCTATCGCTGTCATCACGAACGCTGAAGTCCGCGCCATCCTCGAGTAGAACCTTCACAACGTCAAGGTGCCCATCATTTGCTGCTAAATGCAAAGGCGTCCAGCCTTGGTCGTCCTGAGCATTCACGTCCGCGCCGCTGTCAATTAAGAACCGAACGACATCCGGATGTCCGTAAACCGATGCTGTGTGAAGCGGGGTACAGTCATCGTTGCGCCGGGAGTGCACGTCCGCACCCTTCTGAACAAGTAGCCGTGAAACATCGAGACTCCCGCCCATTGACGCGTGGTACAATGGGGTCTGCCCTACTTCGCTTGGAAGGTTGACGTCTGCGCCATGTTTAATGAGCAGCTCTACGACATCGACGTGCCCCTGTTGTGATGCTAATTGCAAAGGAGTCTCTTCGTTGTTCTGAGCGTTCACGTCTGCACCGTTGTCAATTAAGAATTGAACGACACCAAGATGACCGCTCTCCGATGCCGCGTGAAGCGGGGTCCAGTTGCAACTCGCCCATGATTGAACGTCTGCACCCTGCTGGACAAGCAGCCGTGAAATATCAAGATTCCCACTCGCGGACGCAGCGTATAACGGGGTCACGTGATCTTCATCTTGCTTGTTGACGTCCGCGCCAGATTGAATGAGCAATCCAACGACATCGACGTATCCCATCCATGACGCCGAATGCAAAGCAGTCGAGCCTCCGTCATCGTGAGAGTTGACATCAGCACCATTGTCGATTAAAAACTGTGCTGTGCCCAGATGCCCGTGGCGCGACGCGGTGTGAAGCGGGGTCCCATTGTCCTTATTCCGGGCTTGCACATCTGCACCTGCCTGGACAAGTCGCCGCGAAATCTCGAGTTTACAGCTCACCGCCGCCCACTTCAATGGGGTCTCTTGGTCTTCATCTTGCTTGTTGACATCTGCACCACGTCGAATGAGCAAGTCTACGATATCGATATGCCCCCCCTGTGACGCCGAATGCAAAGGAGTCGAGCCTGCATTGTTCTGAGGGTTCACATCTGCACCGCTGTCGATCAAGAACCGCACAACACCCAGATGCCCGAAGATCGATGCCGTTTGAAGCGGGGTCCAGCCGTTCTCGTCTCGGGCCTGTACATCTGCACCCCACTGGACAAGTAGCCGTGAAATCTCGAGTTTGCCGTTTGCCGATGCGAGGTGCAATGGGGTCTTCCCGACTTCGTTTGGAAGGTGGACATCCACGTTATTCTTGAGTAACAGCTGCACGATGTCAAGACGTTCACTGGACGATGTGACACGCACACCTGCGCCACGCGAGGAAGTAATGTTGACATCTTTTCTGATGGCCGCAAGTAACGGGGTCCCATAATACCCTCCCGTGGCGTTGACATCCCCCGGATAGGTGACGATTAGGTGTTCTATAAGCCAGAGAAAACCACAATGTATGGCATAGTATAATGGAGATGCCTCTGGCCGCTCTGGGTGCGTCGTAGGCATGGACTCTCGCCAGGGGTCATCAATGTCGAAGATCCAGACCCATGCGGAGAAGTATGGCTTCTCTCGATCAAACAGGAGCTTCATGGCATTCTGAATGGTCGATGACATGTTCCCAAACTGGCAGTGGTCGAACCAGTGTCGCGCAGCGTAGTCCGAAAGTGGAAAGTTCCTAATGCTCTCTTTGTCGATGCGGTCATCGAGCTGGAGTAAGACACCAAGGGAGGCTTGTGCGAGAGTGGTATGTGCCAAGTCGGGGACGATCTGATAGCGAGAGAGATTCTCGCTCGCGGTGGAAAGGCGGTCAGAAGTCAAGAATTCCTTGACCGAAAAATGGGCAAATTGAACGATTCGAGACCCCTTCACATTGGTAACGGTGATGAGACTGGAGCATGCAGAAAGAACAGATTCTTCGGCGTTGTCTTGCCAGCCTGTGTTGAATTGAGGGCACACCCCTCCGTCGAACCGAAGCGCCATAATCTCTGCGAGGTCCTCAACGCGAAGTGGCGTAACAGATACGGCCAAACACCGAAATAACCGGCGTGCGAACTCCCACTTCTCTTCATCGATTCCGAGTAACGTGTGCTCATACGTGGCGTCCAACGTCTTTGGCATGCATTCCAAAGTACCTCGGATACTCGAGGGAAAGCACCGGCGCAGGATCTCCAACTGGCAGTAAACCCATCTGAACCTACGACATCAATTCAGCGATTGTTTTAAGAACCTATGAGAGGAATTGCTTACATCCCGTCTGCCCTGTCTGAGAGTGTACCAATAACGAGCTGCTTATCCTCTGCTGACCACTTTCGCATCCTCCGATCAGAATGCACGACTGATTTGATGTATCCCAAGATGTCTGCCTTTTGTCCGGTTTCATCGTCGAGCGACACAAGAAACTGCGATAAAGGCTCAAGAGAAGTTCGAATGTCGAACTCCGGACGGCTCGAGAGACATATGTGTACATTCGGAAGTTGTAAATCGACAAGATCCTCCAGGTATTCGAGCATTTTTTCACGCGCGGTTGGCATCCCAGAGATGTTGGGACATTCGTCCAGAGCATCTATAATAACGTACTTCGCGGGTTCTCCTTGGACTTGGAGCATCTCAGTAAGACACTGGAAGAGTGTATCGTCGGAGGGTTGACGTGTGCCTCCAGAGTGGTCGGCATACAGCTGGGATAGGATATGATAGCAGGGATCGGACTCGGCGCCGAGCTGGGAAAGGAGAGAAGAGAGTAGACCACGTCTATCTTGCTTCTGGGTGTCCCTAAAGTCGAAGTAAAAGTATGCCATGGATGCTAATCCCGCCTTGCGCATTCTGTTGACTTCTCTGATAATAGACGACCTAGTAGCGTCCATGAATAAATATCATCGAGTGCAAGGAGACAAGACGTACATCAGAATACTTTTTCCCGAACCCGCTATAGAGAAGTAAATGGATCAGGAACGTCGCGATGCTAATATCGGAAACGTACGCTTTCCGTGGATCCACAACAAGGATCCCTTCGCGTTCCACTCCGTAAAGACGCTTTCCTGGAAGATCCATGTTGCAGTTCCGTCTTGATGGATTTCACATGCCGTGTTGTAATTTGGCGACGGATCTGGAGGGGAGAGCCAACTTCGGGAATCCTTTTGCAACTGGTCACCTGGAACTAGCTTTAGCGAAATCAATTCCCCATGGCAGAATAACTTGATGACGTACGCCTCATCTTGTTTATATCACTTGCCATTTGTTGCATCGCGTCTAACGTCTTGGTCAGATCTCTGCGAGAATGACCCCGGCCCCGAATGCGGTAAAACATACCCAGAGCCCTCCAGATACCATCCATGGACGCCTTTCCATCTACCAGATCAATTCCTCAGTTGGGTGACAATAACCAGCTGAGAAATCTCTGCGTACCGTTCATGACCACCTTCACATTATTCATAAGGCCGTGAACGACTTCGAGGGTCTGGGCCATAGTCATCCGACCTTCCTCCTGCGTGAGGCGGTCCAATCTCTGCAGCACCGCCTCGATCTCGCTTTCTCCTAGCAGCTTCTTTGCAAATTTCTCTGCGGCATGTTGAGCTACCGAACTTCGAAAACAAGGATCCACTTACTGAATCTGCCCTGCTTGATCTGTTTGGTAGCAAGAGCAAGCACAGAGAGTAACTCGACCATGATCTTTACGACTATATCCTTCATCGACGAAGATAATGGGAGATCGGTGTAGATTCGAAGGCGTTTGAGGAAATTTGCAATGCATTCAAACAAGTCCACGAGGGCATCGTAGCTCGAGCTAACATCGCTGGCTGTCTGTAGCATCCATATCGTGAGGCAGTAGAGACGAAGAAGGTAAGATGATGGATACCGCAAGAAGAATATCCAGGCCAGTGAAGATCGCGCCTGCTGGTGGGAACGGAACCTGGTAGTAGCACACTAGTGAAAAGGTGAAGATGAAGGACAAGGGTATTCAGCTCACGAAGCTGGCAACCTCGCCAAGAATACCGGAAAACGCGTGAATGACTTTCACCACCGGATTGAGACAGTCGATCAACTTGCGATTTCCGTCTCGGAAGTCTTTGAATTCGTTAGCCTTTCCTTCGAGAATCTTAAGGACATCATCGGGAGAATTGCAAGATCGGAGCTGGTCAACAAAGGGGTGCTTGACCGGGTCGATCCCGATCTGCTTAGTATAGTCCGCGAGAGCTGCATCGAGGAGGGGTTGGAATGACGCAGAAGGCATCGTTGAAGAGCCTGCCGAAGAACTATCCTGTTTAGTGGGTGGTGGAAGCGCTGGGCGCATTGGGGAAACACCCACAGTGGACTTCAAGCTCGTGCTATGGCGCACATGTAACGCAATTTCTTTCATAAAGCTGATGGCCATGCAGTCGCTCTACGTTAACCTGAGTCCATCTATACGGAACATTGCAACAAATAATACAGAAGACTTCGCGCAACGAAGGAATTATGAAATTGGAATGTCGGGAGTAAGTCAGCATCGCAAAGTTAGTACGATTTTCCATGCTCTGCTTTAAGTTGATCCGGTATCAAAAGGGTGAATACGTCGTTGACAAGGAATAGGTCGAAGTTAGACACTGCATGTTCGAGGTGATGTATGAGCACGAAAGGCCCCAAAGCGGCAAGTCTTACAAAAGACTCGCCAAGTCCCTCAACTTCAGCTTCACGGTCCAACGCCGGTGTGCAAGCGTTCATCTAAAGGTATATATCATGTTAATCTAGATTGCATACATGTACACGTATGATTATGGGTATGAAGGACCAGTCTATGCAATGGGTATGCGATAATCGGTTCAGCACGCCTAGACATGCTACCACCAGCAGATCTCGGTCCATAACAATGGCGCAAACACCACGATCGCCGTCCAGAACTAACCAGTAGATCCAAGTTAGGAGCGGCACAAAATATATTAGGAAGAACACTCACAGCCCGCACAGCGGTGACACAAAGAGCTGGGTATTCTAGGATCGTGGGGCTAACCAGCCTGGGTTTCTCATCATCCGAAGCACGCACGCGCCGCGGATGTGTAAAGACGACCCAGATGGAGTACACTGCCACAGAGAAGAAATGGTTGAATAGTAAGACGGGATCTGGTGCGAGACTGGTATTTTTCGGCAATCACAATAAGGCGGGCAGAAAATACTGGAAAGGAAGAGAAACTCACCCCGAGAGTAACGAGACCGGACCACGAACGCATTCACCACCACACTCAAAGTACTTGAAGCATCCGGTTCGCAAAACTGCGAGATATTGGTCTGCAAATACGTTTTCCCGTGCGTCAGTACACATAATGAATACATGGAGCAGCCAAGTGTGTGTGGCAGACATACCGTCTGCACTAAAGAGGTCATACAACGCGATGCTAAGGATGTTGATCGTCGCCGCAAGCGGCTTGCGCGCCCAGTGCCAGCGGTGAAGCACCTCAGTGATAGCGTGCCAGTCGGCGAGGTCCGGCACGGCAGCGAGCATAGGCGTGAGGAGCACGACGTCGGAGAGGGCAACGGTCATGCCCCCGCCCGTGAGCGGGTGGCGCATATTCCACGCGTCGCCGAGGAGGATGACGCCCTCTTTGGCATGGCGTCCACCCTGCTCGACAGGCGGAAGGAACGAATTTGGCATGCGCCGGAGACGGTCCTTGTTGACGGCGGTGTGGATCGGCGCGTGCAGCGACGCAGGTAGTTGCGGGACGATTTGCGTCAGGATGTGGTTCTGCAGTTGTCGACGAGCAGTCAGTGGAGTCCAAGCGACGCGTCGCAACGCAATGATAAACGCGCATGCGTGAACGCACCTTGAGGTCGGATGGGACGGGGTTTTTGACGTCGACGAGGATGCGGGTATCGTGTTGGCCAATCTGGTATAGGAGCACGGGACCGTGGCCCTTTATGAGCGCGACGGTACCATGCTGCGGGATGGGTAGGGTGACGTCTTCGAGGACGGCACCAACAAAGTTGCCGCGCACTGTGGGCTTGCACTTGGCGCTGCTGCCCATGACCGTGCTGCGGAAGTTGGAGAAGCACCCATCGGCGATGACGACGAGGTCGGCGTAGAACGACTCTTTGCGCTCGGCGCCCTCCCGGCGCGCCTGGACACCAAGCACGCGATGCGTGAGCGGGCACTCGATCAGGTCCGTGACGGTAGCCTCGAGAACGTCGACCCCAGGGGCGGCCTTGGCATGCGCACGGAGCTTCTGGATAAAGCGGCCATGGTGGAAGGAGCGGCCCTCGGCGGGGGCGGGGTACGGGATGTGTACTGTGTCACCCGCGTCGAGGACGGCGTAACCATGTACAGGGATGGCATCAATACCGTCAAGACACGCGCCGAGACCCAGTGAACGCAGAGCCGCAACGCCACCAGGCTGGAGGAGTTCGCCAACGATGCGGTCGGGTTCTGCGAGAGAGCGCTCGAGGAGGGCTATACGGAGCGGTGTGGTGCGAGAGGTAGATGCACTGGCGGCGAGTGCATGAGCTAGTGCTGAGCCTGCGATGCCTGCACCGACGATGACGACGTGGTACGAAGAGTCTTGGACGGTATTCGAGGGCATTTGGTCTCTAATTAACGAAGGTGAAGGACCAAAAGGACGTAAGGACGAGGACACAGTGCCGGGCATCTGCCTCTCGCGTACACACAACACCAAAAAAATGGTCTCATTTTTCATTTTTTCATTTTTCGTTCCATGACGCACTATCACATGATAGAATGATGATATCTGATAACACACACACCTCTCTCTTACAATATACACGCTGGTCATGAGCCTACTCTCTGACTGCCTCTTCGTCCTCTCCCAATTCGTCCTCTCCCGACTCAACTACCCCACCGGCCAGCGCGATAAGACTGAACTCCAAACTGGGTGCATTTGGGACAACATATTTTTTAATGTAGTTGGCCACATCCTAAGAAAGTAAATCAACGGCCATACGAGAAAGACATTGACAAGCACGCGTACCGCTAGCAGATCCTTCGACTCGCCCCGATCGACTGGCCCAGCTCTTCTGCCGTCTAATTCGAGAAGGCGTCGCTTGTCTGTCGCAATCTCTGCCTCGCGTGCGGACGCTTCGGGGGCTTGCACAAAACAGGTAAAGTGCAAGTCAGTATCCAGGTTTGTAGGGGGAGCAGTCTGTCCACTGGCCGCAATGGCGGCATGAATTTTCGCAAAAATCTCCGTTGTTTCGAGGAATTTGGCACGCTCTTGCGGCGTCTTATCTATCGAGGGCTGTTAGGCGCTGTGAGGATGTAGAGTATGTTACCTGCCTAGGCATTCACTGATGAACTGAGTAATCGGGCTTCCGGGCTCATACATGACTTGAGCCTGCAAACAAACCATTAATCTCATCAGACAAAACTGTAGGTATCGACCTTACGTTTGTCAGGGCATGGAGCAGGCCGATCGTGCCGCATGCGTTGCTGATCTGCTCTCACACGCTTGAATTACGCTGGGTTTTACCAGGAGAGGGACGTACGGTCTGCTTGATCCAGAACACGGTCGGATCGATGGGCACCTGACCCTTTTCTTTGAACTTAGCCTCTTCTTCTTTACTGAGTTCTTCGAGTTTACCGCGGATCGGGAAAAGCAAGACGAGCGCCTTGACCGGCTTGGGAACGAGGGCGAGTAGCTGACGAAGATAATCCAGGTCAACTACATGGAATTTTGATGCAATGCACACCCACCTCTTCGTCCAGACCGTACACATCCACGAACTCCGCCTCTGTGTCGACGAGGCCAACTTTGTGTGCCCACTATACGGATCTTTGAGTGTGAGGTGGCTATCAAGTGAACAGATACACAGACGTCGTTAAAAAGCTAAAGTAGAGCGCGGGTTATCAGTCCTATGTTTGAATGCCCGAGATGGTGACTGTGCCGTACCTCAGGATTACTTTCGAGAGGGACCCAACGAGACATCTTGGGCGTAAGTGGCAAGATGATGACCAGATCTCACTTGCATCATCGGCCCCAGTTCTATTTTACAAAAAGGGACATGGTTGAGTGCTAAAATGGCCATACCCCAATGTCTAAAATGAAACATTGACTTGCACCCTTGCATGCACCCTCAATTCCTTAAGGTGCGCCCCGAAACTTGTCAAGCAAATGACAGCTAAGGAGAGTTGCTGCCCCATAGATGCGGAGAATTGAGCTCCTCGATTGCCGCGGTTCATGTAAGTTCACGGAGACACAGGGGCATAGCCTAATTTTTTGCCGAACTAACCTCAATTAGTCATCCTTCCTCCTATGTTTTCCTCGCTGCGGGTCTGTGGGCGCCAACATCTGTCGTCTCCCTCTATCATGAACACCACTGCTCCTTACGACCATCCCATCTTCCACGCCCATCCCTTTTACTACTCCCACACCAATGCACTCGTTCCTGGTCTATCCGACCCTCTCCTAGCCGTCATCCTCCCTGTCCTCGCCTATTGGCTCACTTCAGGTCTCTTCTACTGCCTCGACATCTCCAACTGGGCCTGGCTTGACCGCTATCGCATACATGACTCTGCGGAGATTTCCTCCAGAAACCGCGCCACCCCTCCCGAGGTCTTTCGCGCAGTCATTCTCCAGCAGGTCTTCCAGACCACCCTAGGATACCTCTGGCTCTCCGAGGCTCCGGATCTCCCCGACCACTCCGCGGCGACGCGCGCCGTCGCCCGCACCCTGTCCTCCACCTTCAGCGTGTCCTTCCTCTCCCCTTCGGACGAGCAGGCCCATTCCGTCCTCGCCTTCTTCAAAGACGCGTCGCCCCAGCTCGCCTACCTCCTCTATTGGTATCTCATCCCCCTCGCACAAATCGTCGTCGCCATGTACGTGTTCCCCTCTCCTGTACCCGTGCCCGTCAACTGACCTCCTCTGTTAGGGTCGTCCTCGACACCTGGCAATATTTCCTCCATCGCGCGATGCACATCAACAAGTTCCTCTACAAGCACCTCCACTCGGTGCATCACCGACTCTACGTGCCGTACGCCTTTGGCGCGCTCTATAACCACCCCATCGAGGGCCTCCTGCTCGACTCGTTTGGCGCCGTGCTGTCCGAGGCCATCGCGGGTCTCTCCGTACGGCAGGCTGCACTCTTCTTCTCCATCTCGACCTGCAAGACCGTCGATGACCACTGCGGGTATAGCCTTCCGTTCGACCCGCTCCAGATGATCAGCGGAAACACCGCCGACTACCATGATATCCACCACCAGATCGTCGGTATCAAGTCCAATTTCTCTCAGCCCTGGTTCATCCACTGGGACGTTATCCTCGGCACGCGCATGACGCGCCAAGAAATCGAGGAACGCCGCTCTAAGCTCAAGAGTTCATAGATACCCGTATCCCCATCGGACTCGTGCGTACCTTTGCTCCCATTCTCGGTTTCTCTTCCCTCTACTCCGGACTCTCACGGACTCCGCCTTGTTGGATCGTTTTTTTTTTTTGTCTAAAATTAAATTTTTGCAAATATGTGGTGGAGGATTTACCAGTTGAAAACACACAAAAGTCGCGCTCAAATCTATCGTTTGTGCATACTCTAATACGAATTAATATATGTGTATACATATTTTTTTCCCGAGTGGTGGTTGTGCGGCGGTGGGGTCATGGCTGTGGTGTGTTGGCGATAGCAAGAGACTGGTGATGCGTGCTTGCAACAAAACAATGTGCGAATGTGAGACGAATGCGTGACTCCACAGCAGCGGTCGTCCGACAGGTATGGAGTGGAGTGGGAAGGCGGTTGGCCAAGTTGTCATCATAGATACGCGCGCCCCGACCGGCGAGCCATCTGTATTAGTCCCCGTCACCAATAGCTCCCTTTCGTACTAAGAGATAGGACACACCTCGATGACCTTCCAACCTCCCGTAAGCTCGTTCTCGAGGTCTTCCTCCACGCGCGTGACGACAGCCGCATAGTTGCACTGCTCGACACGGTCCTCGGCGCCGACGACGACCTCGCCCGTTTTGCGGTCGCGGAACAGTAGGACCTCCTGCGTCGTGAACGTGATGACGAACACGGGCGTGTTGTCCTCGAGGAAACGCCCCGTGCTCACGTCCACCTGCCGGATGTCGAGAACCTTCGAGTCCGGCTTCATGCCCTGGCGCAGGTACTGCTCCATCGTTGCCCAGAGCACGTTGTACGTCTTGCAACACACGCGTCAATAATAATAATTTTTAAGGATGGGGGGAGTTGCGTACCGCTTCGGAGCACCACACCTTGAGTGACTCGTTGTCCGCGCTCAGATACGCGTCCACGACCTCCGGCACGATGTACTCCCGCAGCTCGCGCTCGAACGACTCCATCGTGAAGCCCGGGTCGAGTATCTTCATGCTCCGCAACACGCGCGCGGTCTCGTTCTCGTCGAACCACGACGCGACGGTCGACGTGACCGAGCGGAGCGAGAGCACGACTGGGTTCTCCGACTCTTGGTACGCGCCGTGCAGCGCAGCGACCTTGCGCAGGATCGGGTTCGTCTCCTTGAGCTGCTGCCAGCGTTCTTGGCTTGGCGACGAGGCGTGCAGGACGAGCGCCTCTCCCGCGCTGCGTGAGACGTGGTTAACGAGTGCTTGAGAAGAAAATTTATCTTTAAGACACGTACTCGGGGTTGACAGCGACGCGCGCCTTGATGCGCCCCTCTTTGCCTGCCTTGGCAAGGCGCAACTGTCGCCGTGCCCTCCGCGCCTCCTTTTCCTCGAAACCGGCATGCTTAGCAGTGCCAGAATCGTCGAGTGCATCGACGAGAGTCTCTGCGAGGGTCTTGTACGCAGCAGTGTTACGAATGGGCTCCGTCGTAGTGGCAATAGTGGAAGAGACTGCTGCGGTCGCCCTCGATATCTACGTGTACTGTAAGAAACGCGACAGTAGTGGCCGGCAGGGGGAGACACTTACCGCGCGGGCGAGTTCGCTCTCCTCCATCGTCTTGAGTGCCTCAGAGACTGCGTCGCCGACTTTGATGCCACCTTTTTTGAGTTCCTCCGCTGCAGCCCGAAGCCGCGGGTTCTCTTTGATGCTCGAGGTGAGCTGGTGAAAACATTTGTCAAGTCAGGCGAGACACTACGATGGGGGAGACAGGACGCACCCTGGCTCGCTCGTAAGCAGCCCTCGCCTTTCTCATCGCCTCCGAGTCCTGGAACTTGTCCACGTCGCCCTGGAGCTGCTTCACGTTTTCCTGCAGCTCCCTGTTTTTCCGCAGCTCGTCCCTCAGCACGTCCACGAACGTCTGGAAGGGCGATTTTGGCAGCTCGTCACTCCGACGGGTAGAGGAATGGAAAGAGGCCGTGGTGCCCGCGACTGGACGGTAGCGCAGAGCGACGAGCGCATGGGAGCGGTGGGCATTCGCGGCGAAGGCGGCTAGGCGGAAGGAGGTCGGTGCAGGAATGGCACGGCGTAAATGACGAGGGAGCATGACAGTCTCAAATGTTGCGAGCGCCTGAGTTGAGTACTTTCGTGGCACTTTCCCGGCTAACGGCCCGACCTGGGCCGAATCAATTTACAGTCACAGCACTACAGCATTCGTACTCTATTTATCACCACCGAAACTAAGGGAGATCGAGTTCACGCAGTGTCGCTCGTTGGCTGTAGATAATCCAGTCAGTGCCTCAACAATTGAAAGAAAGATACGAAGTTACTTGGCGTCTTGAACCCCTCTCCCTTGAACACATGCCCAAGGTGACCTCCACAGGCAGTACAGGTGATCTCAATGCGAGTCATGCCCAGAGTTGAGTCTTCGTGGCGGGATACAGCACCGGGGATGGCTGAGATCGCTTGATGAACGGTTGTAAGCATGACTCGGGAAATATCGGCTCACCGTCATAGAAGGCCGGCCATCCGCAGCCACTGTCAAACTTGGTGGTGCTCTTGTAGAGCGGGGTGTTACAAGCAGCGCAGGCGTACACGCCTTCGGCCTTGGTTTTCTCGTACTCCCCCGTCCCAGGACGTTCGGTGCCCTTCTGACGGAGCACTCTGAACTGTACATATGCGTTATATGAGTACTGATCGCGTATTTTGATGGGACGAACATACCTGCTCTGGGGAGAGGATCGCGCGCCATTCATCATCAGACTTGGTCTTGCTATCGTCGGACATTTTTCGAACAGAGAGTGAGTTGACAGAGGTTGCTATTGATTTAAAGGGAGCAGAGGAATGTAGAGAAGAATTACGGAGAAAGCGAGTGAATGATCTAGCTATATGTATTCGCTTACTGTAACGGAAACAAGCAGACATACTGATTCGTCATTCACATCGCTATGATCGAAATAAGATGAATAAGATGGATTTAGAATTTGATGAAGCTGATGCCCTTCACTGTTGCTGTGCTCACGTCCTATCGATCTCTATCACACAACATTCGCATCAATGTCATCATCTACGAATATTTCCCAATCCAGACCATCGAAGAAAGCAACAGTGAGATGTTGACTTACAGCAAGCTGACTGGTGCTATCGCATAAAAGAGATGAGAGAATAACAAATATCGTGTTCAATGTTTCATATATGTGGTGCCTATGTATATTTTTACGCTTTGATGCATGTATTTTCTGTAACTGTATGAAAGTACTGCGATCAGAAGGTGGCGGGTCGGCGGCGTCTTGGATGGGCAGCTCGGTCACAACAGGTGTAACGACCACACTTCTCTTGTTGTCATCAACCACCACCCCCGACGCTTGCCGTCCCGACTGCCTCGGCAAAAGCGTGAAAATAACAACTCAAAAACAAAGTGCACGCGCGTGGCAACCTATATGATGAATTTGACATTGTACGCCATCAATGCGTTCATCGTCCTCGATACGGATGGGCATCGCGTCCTTGCCAAATATTACTCGCCAAAGGGCCGCATGCACCTGGGGGACCCCGATCCCAACAAGGGCTTACATACACTGAAGGAGCAGCGGGCGTTCGAGAAGGGTTTGTTCTCCAAGACGAAAAAGCCGGGAGGTGCGTTTCCATCTAGCATTCGCGGCTGAGTATGTACTTATTGTGTCTACCTGTGCCGGTACAGGCGACATCATTCTATACGACGGACACCTGGCAGTGTACAGACACTCGCTGGACCTCATTTTCTACGTCCTTGGGGGCCCGCAGGAGAACGAACTCATGTTACACTCGGCACTGTCTACTTTTATGGAGGCGATCAACCTCCTCCTACGGAACCAGGTCGAGAAGCGGGCTGTTCTGGAGAACCTCGACTGTGTCATTCTCTGCCTGGACGAGACGATAGACGATGGGTTGCGTCGTTTTGCTTTTCTCCCCTGAAGCATTTATTTATTGTGCCTACAGGATCATCGTAGAAACGGACTCAACGACCATCGCGTCTCGGGTGAGCCGACCTAGAGCGGACAGCACAGAGATTGTGATAAACGAGCAGACTCTGATGAATGCTTATCAGACGGTGAAGGAGAAGATGCAGCAGAGGATTGGACAGCTGTAGCTAGTGAGACGAATATTACAGAGTAGAGAGCCTCTCTGTCACTTGCCATCAGGCATGCCTGCCCGACGACAGGCGCCCACAGCGCCTATTATTCCTCACATCTGACGAGAGCTGCCATTGAGGAAGAAACGCAAAGCGCCTCGCAAAGCTTGCCAATTTCACTTTGGGAAGGGACGAGACAGGTACGTTCTCGTTAGTCCCCTCTATTGCCTCTCCTGCTCCCACGTAAAGCGAGTTTTCGAAACACACTTAACACTCTTCGACTGTAAACGGACAAGCAGTCCTCCTTCCATCTACAGCTCGCACAGCAGACCGCAACGAGCTCGAAACCCCTGTCCCCGCGTCCGTCGCCCATTAAGCCCAATATCGTGAGTTTTACCAAGTATCAGGGTGCGATCGAGAAACAAAAACTAAACAGGCACGGGAGGGCGCTTGAGGAGAAATATAAGCAGGAATGTCTCCGCACTAACGTCTGTACATGCAAAGCACCCTCGTCTAGGGCAAGGATCTCGGGCGCATATCTGTCAAACTCGAACGTGCGTTTGCTAACGGTCCGCGCAGATGAACCCGAATTTCCAACTTTGCGCGCGCTATACAAAGACACCGTCTCCAAATGGGAGTAGGCGTGGAAACAGTTCTGCGATAGCTGACAAGATCTCGAGGAGCGTATGGAGTTCACGTCAACGTCTAGGCGTGTGCCAATGCCGCGTCTCCATCGTTTGCGTGTCTGATGACAAGGTGAGTGCTTCGCCATGTAAAGTGTCCAGCATCAGTGACCGTCTTTTAGTCCTGTGAATTCCTGCGTCCAGCACTCGAATTATTTGAACCTAAGAAGGATCAGGAAAATTTCGTTCGCGATTATGGAACTGGGAACGCCGTCTCGGGCTCCCCACGATTCGTCAACTATTATTCCGTTCAAGGGGCTCCCCTCACCTCCTCGGCTTCAAAAATCACGAGCCGCCCCGCTTAGTTCGCCCGCTCTACATGACCCATGAGCTGACTACCCACTGCACCTCAGTCCGAGGACGAGCAGCCCTTCATCAATAGGGCAGGCATCGGCTCCAGTGACCGACCCTCCGTTCCTACCGACCCCGTGCCTGCTCGTGCGACCAACCTCTCACGGTTTGCACACGCCGCAATGCTCCACAACCAAATGGAAACAACATCGCGAATTGCCCTAAGAGTTCTTCTCCCGGTTCTTCCCCGCCAGCCACCACATCTCGCAATTTCCAGTAATTTCGCTGCTGCGCATGGTAGGCCGCGGCATAGCCAATCAACCCGATACAACATGAACTTGTCGTAGGCGATCAATATCCTGTGGTGCAAGCAGTGGCCATATTGCGTACCGCGGCAAGGGAGGGTGTTCGGCGTAGCGTGGCGCGTAAAATTACTCCAGACCCTTCTGCACCAGCCCGCGGTCCTTCCCGTAGTACTCGTCCCTCGAAAGTACTCGCACCACCTACCAGCGTCTCCCTTCCAGGTCAGAATGTTGACTAGAGCAACTCTGCCGAAATCGTCGTCGGCGCCCACCCTGCAGCCTAGACCCCTAGCTCGCGCTCCATATCACTTGCGCCGCCAACCGCCACCTTCATGCGGCCGCCGCCACAGGCACCTGCGGCGGTTGTGGGTGCTGTCATTAATTCGTACCACCGAAGCTTTCTAGGCGAGCGCCAGAGCCGGTCCCACATGTCGTCGCGCGAGCTTCAACGTGCCGCAATTCGCCTTCCCATAGCCATGGTATCATTTGGACCGCCTGGTTGGTTAACCGAGAAGGACATGCGGGCATCGGAGCCGATGGTCGTCTCCGCAGTCTATCTCTCAGTCCAAGACCATCTGATGCACGATGTGCAACCGCTTTATCGGAAATGGTAGTAGCGCTTCCCCTCTTGTATCACCGTGACAGCTTCGAGGTGTCGTCATCCTACCAGCAACCACCCTCGATATTTTCACTTTCCCACGCTCTCAAAAATGCTCTCGTATTTGCTACATTGACTGAAATCGCAGGCATTGGCACCACTTGTCTCGGTTTCCACCCTAGTTCTCAGAATCCGAATATCACGGAAATGGCCTAACTTCTAACAATTTTTCAGTCCCGACCTGCACTCTGGCCAGGGTTTTCCCTTTTCCCTTTCCGCATTACGACGTCTGAGCACTCGGCCTTGTCTCGGTGTATTTGCACCTAGCCACGGCGCAGATGTGACCAGTTGGTGGTTACCTGAGGAACGTAGAGCATGCTCCGAGGAAGAAGACTTGAACGGGAGTGGGAAAACGCCGAAAAGGCCTTTACGAGCAGAACAACAAAGAAGAATAGTAGACGCATGCGTAATCAGGGAAAACAAACTGAGACGAAGATGGGCACCCTGAACACAAAGCGAGCAACTGTTATACAAAATGCTGTCTATCACACTTTCGTACCCTCGCTTTCGACGTTTGATTCTGAAAAAGTCCTTGACTAGCATGTTTGCTCTCACCGCCCTGGTATATTTCTTCTTGTCGCGTGCGCCGTCTCTGATTTTTCAATTTGATATAAAGCATGATGCTGGCCATATTCCGTGGCATCCTTACTGTGATTTCACGGTTGTCAGATGATGACGGACGGCTTTCATCCGAGTCCTCAAGTCAGTACTGCCAGTCCTCGCTAAATTGTCCGTTGTCATCAAAGGGTGCGTTTGAGAGTTACCACTCCTCCCTCCGGATCGTCGAGAAGTAGGGAAAGCGGTCTTGAAGAAGTTCGGTATTGTTTTGGTGCAGAGAGTGGTTATTGCGTAGGCGTGTGTTTTCAGCTTCGTGACCGATGCTTTACTGCTCTCGTCATGTCAGAGACCGTGTAGTACTGTAAAGCTTGAAATCTACGTACCCTGATAGTGAGTATCACAATGGAATGACGCCGTATCTCAGATCCTGAACTCGGAGACTACCGATAACATCACGAGGCTTCCTATCGTATCGTCATGACTCCCGACTTGAGAGTCAGTTCTACCAGGAGTACTAGGTGGAAGGGCGGACGTGACGTTATCGAGTGGGGCTATTTTGACATTCACTACACTTATATTCCGACTCGGAACCATGTTGAAAACAGGTCGGGCATGGTCCATTACATGCAGTACGATTGGCAAGAAAGGGAGGATGGGAACGATTATTAACTTATCAAAGAAAATATAGACACCTATCAATCGTGCATTAATCTTGCTCCAAGTCCGGCCCAGGCGCTTGCCCCGCGGAGTTGGTTGGTGCAGCTTCGGGCCTTGGGTTCTCCGATCAAGGTCCATCAGAGTTCTCCGCTGCGAGTGATGCTGTCATCCCAATGCAACGTTCGGAGACCAGGCTTCCAGGTAACTAGGGAACTGCTGCTGAATTTTTCGCAGCAGCGTTTTTCAAGAAAATGGAAGGGGGGTAACGCGTCTTAGACCGTGCGAAGCGGTCAAAGTCGGTGATAAGGCGTTGGTCGTTCAACCCTACGGAATTTCCGGTGTGGCGGTTGGCGGGTGGTACAGGTAGGGTACGCATCATGCTACGTTGCGAAAATAGCGAATCTTTGCGAGGTCACGAACTCACGGTGTCGCCCATTATCAGATTACAGGGCACACCCGCGTTGACGCTTGTGGCTTGCATGCGGTGGGGCGTCACCGTGCGCTTAATTCATTATGAAACCACCTAAGATCGAGTCCACGTCTTTCGTCCAAGGATCAGGCCCGCTGACCTGATGGGCCTGTCTTAAGTTTTACTAATCGGTTTACCCCATCATCTCATTCATTTTCTCCAAAGCATACTGCGAGAAGTCATGACAACGCTGATATGTGGTATCCCCTCGGTCGTCCGGTAGTGTAAATAAGGGTCGCTCTGCGTTCTGTTCGAGAGTAACGCGCACTCCCCCCTCCCCCCACTATGTCGAGCGCAAAGCCGGTAGCAAGCCCTGTCCCCAAGCAGGTCGACGTCCCTGCGTTGGCCTTTCATATTGATATGTTGCTGCTCGGCCTCTTCGCTCTTTACGTTCTTTCTACTCTTCCTCGGGCGGTAATACGCCTTTTCCACCCCTCTGAAGCCTTCAGTGGCTTTTTCCTACGTTCCGCAGCTCGTTCCTCTGCCCAGCGCACTGCGCCGTTACGGAGCGAGAGCACCCGTACACTTATTCGAGAGGACGCGCTCAGCCGCTCCAATACCGCCACGACATTGCATGGTCACGTCCCCCCCTTGCCAGCGTCTAAATATACCGGTGGGGAGGAGAGAAATGTCACGCCAGGCTTCCCAGCCCTCGTCACACCGGTAGCTAACCGTTCTCGTCGCACCAAAGCGTCCTACGTGCCAACTCGCGTGCCTCGCTGGACGACTGTCGTGCACCCCTCGCTTGCCTGTGCGCTCAATTTCCGGGTTTCAGCTGGTTTCTCTTTGAGAAGACTCCTCGTCCTCATGACCTACAGTGTCATCGTGCTCTACGCTTGCTTATACCGCTCCAATCCGTTCCAAGACCCCAATCGTTGGGGCTATATTGCGGTGTCACAGATACCCATCGTCGTGGCACTCGCAAACAAGTCGAACTGGTTGAGCTGGCTGAGCGGAGTTGGCTATGAGAAAGTGAGTATCAATGAATCCCGCGACACTCCAAGCCATTCTGAAGCCAACCCAGCTTAATTACATGCACCGCTTTTCGGGGGGCATCGTTGTTATCGCATCGAACGTCCATACCCTGGGTCACGGTACGCCTATCCTCACTGATCATGACCGCTACTATGTGCCCATCGCTGGTTGACAGTCTACAAGGCAGCTATTAGTACTGGGGGCCTTCAAGCCAAACTGCGTATACCCATGTTCACCTGGGGACTCGTTGCGGTCTGCGCCTTGGATTTGTTATTTGTTACCTCCCTTTTCCTTAGGAACAGGGCGTATTCTTTGTTTTTCGCAACGCATATCATCTGCATCGTCGTGGGCTTGGTTGCTGTAAGTCCTTTCATGGTGACTAGTTCCTTAAAATTTATTCGCTAATCGCCTCTTAGATACACAAGCATTATCCTCTGATCTTGCCTTATTTGATAACCGCAGTGGTCCTCTACGGATTTGATCACATTGCGCGCATTGCCCAGACGCGGTATACTACGGCGTGGCTCACCGCCGAACACATGCTCAACGGTGGCACAACACTCGTGAATGTACCCTCCCTCGGTGCTGGGTGGCGGGCAGGTCAGCATGTGCGCATCCGCGTCATCGGAGATTCGTGGTTCGGTTGGTTGACGTGGCTCGTCGGTCGCGCGCGACCGTTCTCCATCGCCACGGGACCCAACTCTGGTGGCATGCAACTCGCGATCAAAGCCCAGGGCGCGTGGACGCGCAAACTACTGCGTATAGCTGCGGGCGCTGGTAACGATGCTAAGGAGAAGCCTTTCGAAGTCGAGCTTGGGCGTGAGCCCGCCCGGCCAGTTCGAATGATCATCGAGGGCCCATATAGTGAGTGACCGTTTTTTTTCCATATCTCGTTGCGGATTCTCACGGGTCATCCTACTTTGAAGGCGGCCCTGGATACACCCTTTATACCGCTTATTCTGGAGTCATGCTCGTCGCTGGAGGCAGTGGCATTTCTTATGTCATGGGTGTGCTGCAAGACATCCTGCGGAAGCACGCCGCTGGCCAAAGCAATGTGCGCGTTGTCGAGGTTGTGTGGTGTATCGCTGATCCCGGTAAGTGGAGTAGCCTGTGCGGTTATTCCGGACTCCTGCCGAGCTAACGACGGACGTCCTAGACTCTCTCTATTCGCTCCTCCCGGTACTCACCCCACTCATGCAACCACGCCCATCTCCGCGCGCTGAGCTCTCGCTCCGCTTCTCTGTGCACTGGACCCGCGCGTCTGCTCTTAGCCCGCAAGTGCTGCGTATGACGCTGCCGTCAGGAATGTACCTTCATGTGGGCCGCCCTAATATCCGCGCCACGCTGCAGGGCGTGATCGAAGGCGTGCGTGACGCGTATTCTTCGACGGCGTCGTGTTGCAGATGCCGCTTGGAATCGCCAACTGGCGTCGCCATCGGTTCATGTGGTCCGACCTCGCTCATAGATAACGCCGTGGGTGCGGTCAACAGAGTGAGCTGGGCGGATTGGATAGATATCGGTGGCGTTGAGAGTATCGAAGAGTGCGTTAAAAATATTTTGCTACGGGCTGATATAACTAACTTTTGACTTGCAGGGTGTTCGGATGGTGAACATCCTTCCTGTTTGTCCTAGCTTTTACTTTCTTTTCTTTCGTCTTGCGTTTCCGGGGTGATTTCCGGGGTGAACGTTGACCAGAGACGTCCAATCGTTGTACATCACATTCTTTTCATTTCGGCAGGCCCACGTAGCTCCATTGAGCATATCCATCAAGAAATCGCTTGAGGCGCCCTTAGGTGTACTGTTACATAAATAGACTCTGGTAGTTGAAACAGCACATAAGTAATAAATGAGGTTGCAGCAATTGAGTGAGAGACTCGGTGTGGCATCGGGACACTCCAAACCAACCGTGTACCGTACCGAATATTTGCCTGTCGCCGGCTAATCGTGACGTAGCACTTGCGTGGCACTCAGTTCAGCGTTCGTACCATCCCCAGGTTTCGCCGGACAATGTCCTCGGGATACCAATTTGGGTACCACCCGCCGGCATTCATCTAGACTGCCAGTTCCTTTGCCACGTCAAACAATACCAAGGAATACCGAGGATCGTCCACCTCCTCACCATTGTCCAGATCAATTGGGGAGAGAGAGAGGAGGTAGTTGAAGTTGAAGTTATAGCCGTGATAACAGCCTGATTGTAAAGGGAAGTAAGAAGAATGAGAATCAACGCCAAATTAGGCAGCGGATGTGTCTTAGCGCGGGGTATCTGGGGGACAGGTGGATCTGAGATCGCCAGCAGACGAAGTGAGAGCAGCCGTCGCAAACCAAACCAACGCACCAGACCAACGCATAGAACAGACAGCACAAACTAAACTTGCCCGTTAGCATAAATAGGCCGTCACTTACCATGGAGCTTTTCTTCCCAACCGCTCTTTTTTCGCCTTTCGCCTTCTCTGCACACCATCGTCTGGCTCGCTCCGAGTGTTAAACGCACATCATGCCAGGTGGTCCAATTGACATGAGTGGGGGCATCGGGGCCAATGCCCCCAAGAGTAAAATAGCTGGTGTCCTTATGGTCTGTGTAATCGCGTCCCGCTTCTCCCTTCTCTCACGCTTTCATTGAAGACTTGTTTCGCTGCATTTGGAGGAATCCTCTTCGGTTATGATACCGGTACCATCTCCGGGCTCCAGCAGATGCCTAACTGGCTTGAAACTTTTGGTCACCGCGTTCCTGTCTCGCAGACCTTTCCCGGTGGCTATGGGATCACTTCTTCTCAAAGATCTCTCATCGTATCCATCCTTTCCGCCGGTACCTTCTTTGGTCAGTGATATCTTCTCATTCTTTTTCGCCTTGAGCACTGTCTAATCCTTTTGATATAGGCGCCCTACTTGCTGCCCCTTTCGCTGATCACCTCGGTCGCAAATGGGGTCTTATTGTGGCATGTCTCGTCTTCTCCATCGGTGTTGCCTTGCAAACCGCCGCAACTGCCATTCCCCTCTTCGTCGTTGGTCGTGTCTGGGCTGGTCTCGGCGTCGGCCTGGTTTCTACTTTGGTCCCTATGTACCAGTCCGAATGTTCCCCTAAGTGGATTCGTGGTGCTGTCGTTGGTCTTTACCAGTGGGGAGTCACCATCGGTCTCCTCCTCTCCAGCATCTTCAACAACGCCACCAAAAACCGGCCGAATCATTCCTCGTATCAAATCCCAGTTGCAATTCAGTTCGTCTGGGCCGCAGTTCTTGCCTTCGGCATGTTCCTGCTTCCAGAGGTGCACACTTTTTGCTCTCTGTCAATAAGTGCATTGCATCTAAATCCCGTATTCGCAGTCCCCTCGTTGGCTGATCAAGAAGCACCGTGATGCCGAGGCCGCCCATTCGCTATCTCGTCTTACCTCACTTTCCGCTGACGATCCAGAGGTCACCGCCGAGCTTGATGAGATTCGTCTCCACTTAAAACACGAGGAATCACTTGGCAGCAGTTCTTACATGGACTGCTTCCGTGCCTCGGATAATCGGATTCTCCTCCGTACACTCACCGGCATTTTTATCCAGGCTTGGCAACAGCTCACTGGTGTCAACTTCATCTTTTACTTTGGCACTACATTCTTCACCAACGCCGGTATCAAAAACCCCTTCCTTATCTCTATTGCCACTTCCACCGTCAATGTCGGCATGACCTTACCCGGAATCTGGGGTGTCGAGCGTTACGGTCGCCGTAGCCTGCTACTCGTTGGCGCGGTTGGCATGTGCATTTGTGAATTCATCATTGCCATCGTTGGTTCAACAACAAGCACGAGCAACCATACTGCACAGTCAGTTGCGGTCGCATTTGTCTGCATCTACATTGGGTTCTTTGCCTCGACCTGGGGTCCCGTTGCCTGGGTAGTCACAGGCGAGATCTTCCCTCTCAAAATCCGTGCCAAGGCCATGTCACTCTCCGTCGCATCCAATTGGCTCTGGAATTTCGGTATCGCGTATTGCAGTATGTTCTTTGTCCTGTCATAGTTCTATCACGTTCTCATGCCATTGATAGCTCCCTATTTGGTCGACTCTGGCCCAGGAAACCTCGACCTCGGCACCAATGTGTTCTACATCTGGGGTTCGACATGTTTCTGCTGCATCATCTTTGCGTACTTCTGCATTCCTGAAACGAAGGGACTTTCACTCGAGCAGATCGACCTGCTTTACCAGAATGTGGCCCCGGTTCATTCTGTCGCGTTCCGCAAGCGAATCCTCGCTGAGGGTAACACGCTCTCCAATATCAAGGAAACGAGAGATGACGACGTGGCGTCGAACGATAAGGCTTAAAAGTCTGCGCATTCACGGGGCAATATCGACTCGATCACTTTTAGCAGCTATTTACTACATACCGGAGCGCGGGTCTTGTTACTGTTTTCTTTGGAGCGTTGGACATTAAGGTAGAACCGCGACAATCGCTTTGATGGAAACGCACACGACCCGTTGTATTATAGTACTTTTCATATGTACGCGGAAACGCGCCCAAAAAAATGCTCGTCTTGTTTTGTCCAAATAGAGGGGTACGCGCGAGCCGCGGCCGCTTTATTGATACAAACTGTGTTGTGATCGATGTGATACCGCAGCTCCGATGTCCAAAGAAAGTCCTCAGCATTCTGGAACTCCTGCCCCATGTGGACCCCTACAAACCCAAGTTCCTGATGATACGCCCGGCGCCCGGCTGGCTAGGTGGTGTTTTGCACAGAGTTCGTTATTTTTATCATGCCTCTCGCGCAGCTCTCACTTTCCTGTGCTTTCGGGCGATTTGACTCACCAGCACTACATTTCTGAGGCTTAGGACCGCTGTTCAGCTGTTTCCTGATATCTGGTAACCCTACGTGGTAACGTGGGCACTTGAGTAGATTCAAGGCTTCACAGTCCTAAGGCCATATTACTATCTTAGCCATATCTTTCTCATAGCGTGATTGACATCTAGTCGATCTCTTCTAGTTCCTAAAGGCGAGGCTGTGGTTGTGATATGTGCTTCCAGTGATCCGGTCGGTGTTGTCTTCCTCTCGTACTCGCCAATCCCGCATCAGTGACCCTAATCTTCGAGTTTTTGAAATATTATATAGGATGCCGTGAAACAAAGGACCCAGAACGGTGCGAGAAATGCAGTCAAGACGAGGTCAAGCCAGTCCGTGTCAAGCTTGGGTTCAAGTGTATCGCGTTAGCCCGGAAATTGTCCCTCTCCCCCTTGGTCACTGCGGAAACATGAGTGAACGAGATGTGCCCAAAGTCACGAGGAGTCACGCTGACAAATGTTTCGCGTAACACCTCCCCTGTACCGTGACTATCATACTAGTACAGCAGTGTACTGTATAGTCGCTCTCACACAGTATGGTGAGTCTAGGCAAACCGAACGTCGATCCAAGTTCGAGTTCTGAACAAGATGTATCCGAAACAAGCACCCTTCCAGGTATACTGGACTCGGACGTTGTGCGTGTTCTCTTCATCTCGCCTTGACCAGGGACCAATGAGCACTCGTGCTAGTACGACCCCGTGCCACTCAAGATCGGCGCACCCACCAACTATCTGTGTGTATCCAAGAAGGGTATCGCGATTGAGGGACAGTACTTCATCGACGTTTCTATTCTACCGGTGCCACAATCCGTGTCTGACGCCATCTCTGGGGTGGAGAACCTCTCTCTTCACACCACGAGCGGCTTCATCACTACGGATGTGTGGCTGACCGGAAACAATAAGGCGAAGCGAGTTTCCATGAAACTGTGCAGTGGCAATGGCCCCATCTGTGCCAGAGTAGTAAGTCTCCTAGCACGCATTGTTATAATTTCTCCTCATAAATTAAATAAACAGCACGATGTCTTCTCTGTTGGTGAGACTGAACACCGCCCTTCCATCGAGGTCGAAATTCTGGCCAACTATGGGGACGTCTCCCTCTCGCTTCCCCGCTGTTTTCGCGGTCCAATAACGATCCGCTCCTCTCACGAACGTATCGCGTTCTCACCTGCACTCGGGGAACGCATTGCGCCCCTCTCCGACGTCCGGGGTGTCCGCATGTACTTTGTCGGCGACAGACCCCTCTCTGGCCGGTGGCGTGGCGACGACGACAATCACAACGAAGGGGAGGGAAACGCGGGCGTGGACAGAGACCCAGAAGAACCGTTGGATGCGCTATCCGTGGGTGGTTGGCACACGAGCGTGCGGATCCGCTGGGACGGCGAACCGGAGCTTCCTCAGATGAAACAGAACGGCTGGGAGAACTTCTTTATGAACTCAACAAGGTTCTTCATGAGTGGTCGGGTAAACTGATAAGCTCCATCTCCTCGATGCCACGCCCTATGACGTTCCGAGTAAACTTATTCTAAGCACTCGCCGTGATAAATGGCGCATCGTTTGCCCCCTTTGATTTGCGTCTGCTCATTCAGCGCCGGTTGCTTGTGTAAGTTAGTTCTTTCCGTGTATCCCACATTGCTGTACATGTCCATTTGAATACAATAACCAAAACAGCCAGTCAACCTTTCGATATCACTGCAGAGACCGCTGTGGCTGTCTGGCTGGAAAACTTGGGAAAGGTGTACGCCTTGCAGCAGTTGTCCAGCGAGTCAAGCTAGTCACGGTCAACTACTGCATTGAGAAGTGGTTTAACTTTGCTATTTCCGGTAAACAGTGTTCCAAATCCATAATACTGTTGTGGCACCCCGTTACAGTATGCAAGTTGCGCCCTTTCTCCTATCTTCTCACCTACCAGATAGACAATTTCTATAGTCGCGCACAGTATGGTGACTTTCCCCAAACCGGACGTCGACCCAAGCTCGGAACAAGACATGTCTGAAACAGGTACCCTCCCAGATACAAAGGACACCGTACGTACTGTCCCCATACTCCCCGTGCCCAGGGACTGATGAACATTTGTGTCAGTATGAGACTGTACCTCCCAAGATACGTGGCGCACCCACCAACTATCTGCACGTGTCCAGGAATAATGGTGGAATCGAAGGACAGTATTTCATCGATGTTTCTATTCCACCAGCACCCCGACCCGCCGTCTCTGGGGCTGAGAACGTCTCGCTTCACACCAAGAACGGAACTGTCACTGCCGACGTATGGGTGACCGGAAACAACTCATTGAAGCGAGTCTCCATGAAACTACAGAGTGACAATGGCCATGTTTACGCCAAATTAGTACGTCTCCTGGTAGCATTGTCCAAAATGTCATCTCAAAAAAAAACGCACAGCATAATGCCTTCTCTGAGCGTGAGCCCCGCCCGTCCCTTCACCTCGATCTTCGGTCCACATATGGGGACATCTCCCTCTCGCTGCCCCGCTGTTTCCGCGGGCCAATGAAGATCCACACCTCTCACGATCGCATTGCGTTCTCACCCGCATTCGAGGAACGCATGGCGCTGCTCTCGGACGTCAAGGGTGTCCGTGTGTACTTTGTCGGTGACCGACCACGCTCTGGGAAGTGGCGCGGCGGCAACAACGCCGAAGAAGGTGGGGAAGATGCGGGTGCAGGTGGATCCCCGGAAGAATCGCTGGATGAGCTCTCCGTGGACGGTTGGCATTCGAGTGTGCGAATCCGCTGGGATGGCGAACCAGAGCTTCGTTATATGCATCGGGATGGTTGGATGGACTTTTGCATGGGCACAGCGAGATTCTTTACAACCGGTCGGGTAAACTGATAAGCTCCTTCCCAATGCTCACTGAGTCTAAACGTTCTAAACACTCGATGGCCTCTTGCCGTACTGTAATATTATAAGTGGCACACCTTTTCCCTTTGAATTCCCGTGTCTTTCTTATTTTCCAACATACTTCTTACTAAGTATCCCGCATTGTAGTACCTATTGATTCGAATATAGGTCGTCGCATCACAAGCACCAGATACCGCTTCCCTACGTCTAGGCTTAAGATCAAGGAACCACTTGGTGAAGTCAAAGTTTGACCAAGGGCCATTTCGACGGTCCAGTTCAAAGTTGCAAGCATCCAGCTGGCCCACAAACTCAGGTTGGACTCGGACACGACATTTGTTTGCAACGTCCTCTATGTGTACTAGTTCAAGAGAACTTTGGAGTTCAGTTGTCGGTCTAGTCTGAAGGTTAACCAAATGCTTGTCAGAACTGGTTTCTCTGTCCATGGCTAAACGTTAACAGCACTGTGGTCGCTTGATTTGAAACCACATGGACATGGTCGTGGCCAGAGTGATGTCGAGAGGTCGTTCTGGTTATTGTATTCAAATCGACATGTCCTAAGTTACATACAACACACAGCAGGAACTACATTGGAAAATGACGCCAAATGAGAGAGAAAATATAGATACGATTCTCAAAGGCCAACGATGCGCCATTTCATAGTATGATGAGACGCCGTCGAGTGTTTAGTGTAGAGTATCCGGCGTGAAAAAACTTGGGAAAGGTGTATGCCTTGCAGCAGTTGTCCAAGTTCAGGGAGTCAAGTTCACCCCGTTGGCCCAGGAAGTGCTTTTGTCATTTATAGTAGGCAGTCTTCCCAATCCCGTTTTGTCCATGGTATATGAGTTTGTGGCACCCCGTTATGCAAGCTGCGCCCTTCTCTCCTATCTTTTCACCAAACCACTTCCATAGTCGTGCACAGTATGGTGACTTTACCCAAGCCAGACCCGAGCTCGGAACAAGATATGTCTGAAACAAGTACCCTTCCAGGTACACCAGACACCGTGCGTACTGTCCTCATGCTCACTGTACCCAGATCGATAAGCATTTGTGCCAGTACGAGACTGTACCACCCAAGATACGTGGTGCACCCACCAACTATCTTCGTGTGTTCAAGGATGATGGTGGGATCGAGGGACAGTATTTCGTTAATGTTTCTATTCCACCGGCACCACAGCGCGCCGCCTCTGGGGCGGCTGAGAATCTCTCGCTTTACACCAAGAACGGAACTGTCAATGCCGACGTATGGGTGACGGGAAACAACGCATTGAGGCGAGTCTCCATGAAACTACAGAGTGACAATGGCCATGTTTACGCCAAATTAGTACGTCTCCTGGTCGCATTGTCCAAAATATCTTCTCAAAACCAAAAAAAAAAAACCGCACAGCATGATGTCTTCTCTGAGCATGAGCCCCGCCCGTCCCTTCACCTCAACCTTTGGTCCACGTACGGAGACATCTCCCTCTCACTGCCCCGCTGCTTCCGCGGGCCAATGACGATCCACACCCCTCACGATCGCGTTGCATTCTCACCCGCGTTCGAGAAACGCATGGCGCTGCTCTCGGACGTCCAGGGTGTCCGTGTGTACTTTGTCGGCGACCGGCCACGCTCTGGGCAGTGGCGCGGCGAGGGAAACACCGAAGAAGGCGGGGAAGATGCGACTGCAGGCGGTTCCCCGGAAGAACCGCTGGATGAACTCTCCATGAACGGTTGGCATTCGAGCGTGCGAATCCGCTGGGATGGCGAACCAGAACTTCCTTATATGAATCAGGACGGTTGGGCGAGCTTCTGCATGGGTACAGCGAGATTCTTCACAAGCGGTCGGGTAAACTGATAGGCTCCTTCCCAATGCCCGCTGAGCGCTGAGTCGACGGCGTCTTTCCGTAATAAGTAGCGCATCTTTTCCCTTCGAATTCCCGTGTCTCTTCTTTTCCGACGTACTTCTTGCTAAGTATCCTGCATTATAGTACCCATCGATTCGAATACAGTCTGTCGCGCACCAGATACCGCTACGCCACGTCTGGACCTAAGATCGAGGAACCACTTGGTGATGTCAAGGTTTGACCAAGGACCATTTCGAGGCTCCAGTTCAGAGTTGCAAACATCCAGTTGGCCTGCAGCCTCAGGCTGCCGGCCACAACATTCGTTTGCAAAGGTCCTTTTTAGATACCAGTTCAAGAGAATAGGAGTTCACTTGTCGACGTCGGTCCAGTCCATAGTTGCATTCGCTGAAGTAACTCGTAGCCGGCCACTGGCAGAGTGTGCAACAAGCGTCCGACTCAGTCATCGGTGAACTAAGGACTAGCTGAGACCAACAAGCAAACTTCAGTGTGAGTAGTGATCGAGTCTGACCAAAGGGGGGTTTTTTTTTTGGTTTTTTAATAACAATTTGTTTACTGTAACCAAATGCTTGTTACTACTGGTTTCTCTGCCCACGCCCAAACGTTGATAGCACTGTGGTCGCCTAAATTGAAACTGCATGATCATCGCCGTGGCTAGAATAATGTCGAGAGGTCGTTCTGGTTATTGTATTCAAATCGACATATACTAAGTTACATACAACACACAGCAGGAACTACATTGGAAAACGACGCCAAATGAGAGAGAAAATGTAGATACGATTCTCAAAGGGGCCAACGAGGCGTCATTTCAGTTATTACTAGTATGACGAGACGCCGTCGAGTGTTTAGAAGAAAGTCCACTCGGAACGACGTGGGCATGACGAGAGTTAGTTCATCAGTATAGCCGTCCGCTCGTAAAGAATCTTACTGTACCCATACAGAAGTTCTCCCAGCCGTTCGGTTGCATCGGAGGAAGCTCCGGTTCGCCATGACATTGGATCCGCACACTCGTATGCCGACCGCCCACGGATAACTCATCCAATGGTTCTTCTGGGAGTCCCCCCGCGCTCGTGTCTTCCTCGCTTTCTTGGTCGTCGTCGTCAACATCGCCACGCCATCTCCCAGAGCGTGGTCGATTGCCAACGAAGTACATGCGAACACCCTCTACGTCCGAGAGCGGGGCCATGCGTTCCTCAAGCGCAGGTGAGAACGCGACGCGTTCGTGAGAGGAGCGGATCGTTATTGGTCCGCGAAAATAGCGGGGTAGTGAGAGGGAAATGTCTCCATAGTTGGCGCGAAGATCGATATTAAGGGAAAGGCGGTGTTCACTCTCACCATCAGAGAAAGCATCATGCTGTGGGTTTGTTTTTGTTTTTGAGAAATCCTGGACAATATATAATGGGAGACGTACTACTTTGGCATGGACGTGGCCATTGTCACTACAGAGCTTCATTGAAACCCCGCACTGCGGCTTGTTCTTTCCGGTCACCCATACGTCGGCAGTGACGGCTCCGCTTGTCGTGTGAAGAGAGAGGTTCTCGGTCCCAGAGACGGCGTCAGATACGAACTGTGGTGCCGGTGGAATAGAAAGGTCGATGAAGTACTGTCCCTCAATCGCGACACCCTTCTTGGACACATGCAAAAAGTTGGTGGGCGTGCCGCGTTTCTTGGATGGAAGCCCACACTAACTTAGCGCGATGCTCATTAGCCAGTGGTCACGGTAGAGTGTGAGGATAACACGCACGGGGTCCTGTGTATCCGGAGCACTGGTTTCGGACATATCTTGTTCGGGTCTTGGTTCGTCGTCCGGCGTAAATAAACTCACCATACTGCGCGTGACTGTAGAGGTACTGTACTGAGGGACAACAAACGCAGGCCACAGTGTGGGCAGATTCGGAGCTTGAATCCGCTTATGTGTTTTTACCAAACTGGGAGGTATTGTGCTGTGTCGTGGGAAGCAAGCCTGAGGCGCCTCACGAACGTAACTACTTGCTACTCATTCCCCCATCCTCCCCCATTTGAAACGCAGCTGTACGGTCGCCCGTCGTCCCTGAGCACAGCCTGAATCTCACTGAGCAACCTTACAAGCCACCGGTCTAAATACTAGCGCTTTGCCTCCTATTGTGCCTGTCTCCTGGAATGCTGCACTGTTTTCCGATATTGCTATGTGGCTCGCATTATTGCTGGGCTTGCTTGTTAGTCCGGTCCTTATTCGCATTTAATGTGGAGGGGACTGTGTTACTCGTAACACCCTGACCACCAGCCGGCTTCGCGGAGGAGCCATCGTCGTCGTACCAGTCATCACAATCACGATATTTCACATGGCCGCAAAGTCTAGTTTAGAATGGAAATGAACTCCCAAGGGTTGGCCCTGGCCAACAATCAAGGTTTTCACTCATCATCACGCAAACGCTATTTTACCGTAGTTCTTTGTGAGTTAATCGCACTGTTCCAAGACAAAGGCGCGGGTGCGGGGAACCACGAAAATCTGGCGAAATTAGACCGCCAGCCCAGCCCAACCAACATGAAACTTGGGGAAACCTCGTGGTGCCTTACCGGCATCACTGGCTAAGACGCTATCACCGATGCCGCTTTGGCTTTGACAGCTAACAACGAAACGATAGACCCAAACCCACTCAGGCGCCACATCTATTTTTGTTTACTTTTGGAGCGAGACAAACAATGAGTCAGCGGAATGCCAGGATGCTGTGCCTTACTGACTGTACTCCTGTCCTCATCACTATGGCACACCGACACATTCCCAAAGCCCTGAAAGAACAGATTTTGGTCATGCAATTATATCAGAATAAAATCGAGCGCAAAGATAGGGAAAAATATAGGGTGATGAGCAGTTGTGCCATGGAAAGCATTGGTCTGAACCGGCACAAGTAAAAGTCATGTGACCAAACTTATACTCCGCGGCCCACAGCCAATTGTTCTGCGTTGTTTGTCCTGCTCCAAAAGTAAACAGAAATTGATGTGGCGCCTGAGTAATTTTGGGTCTATCGTTTCGTTGTTAGCTGGAAAGTATCGGACTGTAGAGTTCATCGGGCAGGTTGTGACGCCGAGGCTGTCGCGGTCGCAAATGGTGAGTGTAATCTAGGCTCGTGACCAGCCTGTATGTGATAATCGGTATATCGCAGGTCTACCTTCATATACAGACGGTCACCGGTCTGAGTGTAATCTAGACGGCACTTCCAAAATGGGCTTGTCGCAGTCAGCAGACTTTTGTATCACTTCGCTTAAAAATAAGAAGTCCTCAGCTTGCGTACACACCA
Source organism: Lactarius tabidus (assembly GCA_963281015.1). Classification (NCBI taxonomy): domain Eukaryota; kingdom Fungi; phylum Basidiomycota; class Agaricomycetes; order Russulales; family Russulaceae; genus Lactarius; species Lactarius tabidus. Next base: position 2,050,749 of record OY725475.1, on the reverse strand, counting down.
AGGATTAATGTTAAACCGGTGAAACAAAAACGAATTTATCATTAGGAGTTAATACAAAGGGTCGTGTGCACTTTCATCATAATCGTGGTCACGGTCCTACGTTCATGCCGAGAAAACATTAACCCAGATCCTCATAGGACAGGTATTCCGAAATGTGAGCACAGGATAAATGGCTAGTTAAACAATACAGGTGACGACAGTTGAAAAGGATAATCGCTGCCCTGTGAATGTGCAGACTTCAGACCTTTTCGTTCGACGCCACGTCGTCATCTTTTCTCTCGCCTGGGGTAGGGTCGACCTGAGACAGTTCCTTGCCCTCGGCCATGAGTCTCTTACGGAACGAGACAGAATGGACGGGTGCGACATTCCGGTAAAGCAGGTCGATCTGCTCGAGTGAAAGTCCCTTTGTCTCCGGAATGCAGAAGTACGCAAAGATGACGCAGCCCAAACACGTCGAACCCCAGATGTAGAACACCTTGGTGCCGAGGTCGGCGTTTCCTGGGCCAGAGTCAACCAAGTAGGGGGCTATCGACGGAATCAGAACATTATAGGGCCATTGACAGGACAAAATGACGTACTGGCATACCCAATACCAAAATTCCACAACCAGTTGGATGCGACGGAGAGTGACATGGCCTTGGCACGGATTTTGAGAGGGAAGATCTCGCCTGTGACTACCCAGGCAATGGGACCCCAGGTCGACGCAAAGAACGCGATGTAGATACAAACAAAGGCGACCTCAGCTGACTGCGCAGACTGGTTACTCGCACTTGTTGCTGAACCAACGATGGCAATGATGAATTCGCAAATGGTCATGCCAACCGCGCCAACGAGTAGTAGGCGACGGCGACCGAAACGCTCGACACCCCAGATTCCGGGTAAGGTCATGCCGACATTGACGGTGGAAGTGGCAATAGAGATAAGGAAGGGGTTTTTGATACCGGCGTTGGTGAAGAATGTAGTGCCATAGTAAAAGATGAAGTTGATTCCAGTGAGCTGTTGCCAGGCCTGGATAAAAATGCCGGTGAGTGTACGGAAGAGGATCCGATTATCCGAGGCACGGAAGCAATCTAGGTAGGAACTCTCTCCAAGTTCTTCCTCGTGCTTTAAGTTGAGGCGAATCTCATCGAGCTCGGCAGTGACCTCGGGGTCTTCAGGGTGAAGTGAGGTTAAACGAGATAACGCGTGGGCAGCCTCATCATCACGATGCTTCTTGATCAACCAACGAGGGGACTGTGAATACAGGATTTAGCCATCACGTACTTTTTGACCAAGAGCGGTGCGCACCTCTGGAAGAAGGAACATGCCGAAGGCAAGAACTGCGGCCCAAATGAACTGAATTGCAACTGGAATGCGATACGAGGAATGATTCGGCCGGTTTTTGGTGGCATTGTTGAAGATGTTGGCAAGGAGGATACCGATTGTAATTCCCCACTGGTACAGACCAACAACAGCGCCACGAATCGACTTGGGGGAACATTCGGACTGGTACATAGGGACCAAAGTGGAAACCAAGCCCACACCGAGACCGGCCCAGACACGACCAACGACGAAGAGGGGAAGTTTAGTTGCGGCTGTTTGCATGGCGACACCGACGGAGAAGACAAGACACGACGCAATGAGACCCCATTTGCGACCGAGGTGATCAGCAAAAGGGGCACCAAATAGGGCGCCTAGATAAAGAGAATCAGACGATGCGTAAGACGGACAAAGAGTGAGAAGAGAATACTGACCAAAGAAGGTACCGGCAGAAAGGATGGATACAACGAGGGACCTTTGAGAGGAAGAGATGCCATAGCCGTTAGGGAAGGACGTCGAGACAGGAACGCTGTGACCAAAAGTTTCAAGCCAGTTGGGCATCTGCTGGAGCCCAGAGATGGTACCGGTATCATAACCGAAGAGGATTCCTCCAAATGCAGCGAAAGAAATCTTTAATGAAGGCGTGAGAGAAGGAGGGGAAAGCAGGACGCGATGACACCGACCATAAAAATGCCAGCTATGTTATTACCCTTTGAATTGGCCCCGATGCCCCCACTCATGTCAACTGGACCACCAGGCATGTTGTGTGATTGACACTCGGACTATGGTATGCAGAGGGGGAGAGGGGGGGTAAACAACGCAGAAAAGGACCGTTGGGAAGAAAACCTGATGCGAAGAGAGGGCCTATTTATGCGGTGGAGCATGTTCATTTAGTTCTGGCTGTCTATGCGTTGGTTTGGTTTGCGACAGCTTCTCATCTCTTCCTTCTTACCACATGCTCCATCCTTCTTGCGATCTCCGATCCCCCGATCCCCCGGACACCCCTCATTACCTCCGTTCGGCGTTCGCTGGCCTCTCTCTTCCCCGCCCGCCCCCAATCCCTAGTGGAGCCCCACACTCATCCTATCCATCCTTCCATCCTTTGTGTATACACACTAACTTCCACGGCCCCGCATATCATGTCCACCCTGTAAATGGCCGGGAGCGCAGAAGCCTCGAGAGTTACACCTAGTGCTTGTTCCCTCATTTACACTTCCTTTCCAACGACTGGGCAGCGGCCTCTGCATGCCTACACAAATTATTTTAGAATCTTCACCTCACACACCCGACTCTCTCAGTTTCGCGGTTTGAATCATTGCCAGATCCCAGTACCCAATTGGATGGCCAAACTTGGACGAACTATTTTTCCCTCGCAAAGAGATGACTTGGCACCACGAGTGGTCAGAAGATCCAATCCGTTGTTAAGGTTTACGCGTTTCATGCATGGTTGCTCTAATTCGGCGTCGCATGGACCAATCCCTTCCAGTGTACATCGTGTGTACCACTCACGCGCTCGTATGATCGGGACACGAGAGATGAAAGACCGATCTACCATCTATCACTAGCTTCCTACCTTCCATTTTACACCTTTTGCCCGACTTTTTTTTGGATATCATATTGTGTGGCTCGGGGCAGATTATGAGATCGACTAACCTCTCATCTTAACTTCGCTATTTGGCCGGAGCCGGGCCCCCTGATCCTTCTAACTGAGGCAAAACTCTCACATAACCATTCCGTTCTGTGCCGTTGCGACCTCTCTCCCTCCACCGTTCCCTCGCCCGCGGAATGGAGACAATGGTTTCTTTGACGGCATCTATAGACAGCGATTTCCGACAATGACCCGCGCCGAAGGCACTTCCCCCTGGCCGCCAGCTGTATGGATGATGCCGAAGCAGGACCAACCGTTTTGCCCGCTCTTTGAGCTGTCGCTGGTTACTCTATCGATCTGTGCATCGGTCCAAATTTCGTATCTATCCTCGTGCCTCGGACATCTCTTGACGCCTGATATGCATGCAACAACGTGGTGGGGAGTGTGATGTCGCGTCGTGCGGTGAGGTGACACGACATCGTGTGCTCTGTGCCACGGAGTTGTCGAGCCGTATACTCTCATACTTCATAGAAGCCCGACGTCTATAACGACCGCAGGCTTCTTGATGCTCCAACAAGAAGCCAGGCTCGAGCCAGGTTCATTCCGTAGTCAAAGCGAGAAAGAACTAGAAGCTGCACATCCCGCAGCATCAGAGAACTCGAGATCGATTGGGGGTACCTGATGTACACTTCAAGTCAATAACAGGTCTCGAACCTTCGGGCCAGGACGAGATATGTCTCTTCTTTTCCATGGTTTCCTTGCTTCCAACCCGACCCGATGCACGCATCACCCCTTCTGGCTGATGCTTCCCTAGGCTGGACCGGCTCGGATCAAAAACTTTACCGCGGCCAAAGAGGCCAGGGCTTAAGCACGTAGTACCGTACTCGAAACATACAAAGTGTCGTAACAATTAAAGTATTTTCATGTACTGTACAGTATTTGCTTCTCTCCAACGCCACTGTGCTTGCCGGTGTCCGGGGCGGATCGAATTTGAAATTTTTTTGGCCATGATCAAAGAAAAGGTAAGGTTGGACAGGTTGGACATTTCGAGCAATGTCAACGTGTCAATGGCAACCACCATAAGCCAGAAATAATACGTCACCATTTTCGTGGAAACGCAATCCACTAAACATCCGTAGCTCAACACATTGTACTTTCAACCCATACATGTCCAATTGCAAATATATATTTTTCCCTTTTCCAAGTTTTACTCTAATTTGCAAACTTTGATCACACATTGTCACGATTTTTCTCATCATGCGCGATGGCGCCACTGCGGCCTTTCCTGCTTGTTTCAGAAGATGTCACCCTCGTGTCAGTGTGTCAGTGGAGACGTATTTATCATGGTGGTACCGTATCTTGAAAGTCTTGAGACCCAAACTTGACTTTTCTGTCGCAAATTTGTCGCATATATGATGACAGATCCCCTTTTCAAGTTTTAAACGATCTTATATCTATGGAGCCTACTGAACATGTGGGAAGAACAATTCCCAGCTTAGCTACGCATCGATATAACAGGACCTTTCAAAATCTGTAGGTGTGGTGTGTGAGTATTTATACCCAAGTTGGTGTTGCACCGCGGATGCAGATGTGCGCAGAGTGGGGTACGCACATGAGGTGCTGCCGATGGGTTTCTCAAAAAAGTAAATTGAGGGTGCCTTCTTGCTCCATACAAATCGGAGACAGTCCAGCGAACCGCATGGTCCTTTAGCGCTTTAGCGGCGCAAGTGTCACGAGTTCAGTTGACGGTGCCTGCCGCCAGCGGAACCCTCCCCCGCAAGTCCCGCGGTGGCTGGAATGGAGCAACAGCTGGTGAACCCCATGCCCATGGGGCATGGGGTCATCCCTCTTAGTACAGGATCTCATGGTCGACTGTCGGTCCTGCCTCTAGTGCCTGCTATACCAGTGTCCGAGGGTTTGGGTGATGATTGTTCGGCCGAAAGCCTGTGGTACATGATACGAATATCGAACAAGCGGCGTCGCTATACAATAGGTCCGGCCGTCGACACCAAATTACAGCGTGGGTCCCAAGTGCTTTCAACATGTCAACGACAAAATGTCGCACCAATACAGCACTCTTCGCACCAGAGTTTATGATGCCGCTTGCGCCAACCTTAATCTGTTTCGGACATGGCGTCTTCCCAGTGTTCTGCAAAATGATGCGTCGAGGTCCACCTGCTCAACTTCCTCACTTGCTGACAGGAAGTTTTCTTTGTACCCGGGTGCCTTGGACCCCGCCGCCTTCGGTATTTGTTACCCCAATTAGCTGTAGCCGCGGTTTTTTGTCTCATACATTCCAAAATAAAACAAGCAACCCGCCGGAGGGGGACGATCGATTGCCGACTGACCAATTCCTAGCGCAAACTGGGGACTTGATGGTAGATTCGTGTAGTCATAAAAGCTGGGATATGGTGTGCATGAGAATGTCGGATCAGACAATCTCGTCTGGTTTGTCGCCAAAGCCCTGTTGTAGGTCATACATACCGTATCGAGAATAACACACGAAAATCAATGCGGTGCACCCACGATCCAGTAATGACCTACTTTGCGGACAAAGAACGAAGCAGAGAAGCCGGCGGTTGCATCGTCGACCACGAAGCAACTTGAAAAGAATCAGTCTCGAAGCCCATTGAACACCAAGCTCGTTCCTCTGTAGTCTTCTTCTGCAGTCATCTGAGCCAGGTGTGCGCTTCGTTGCGTAGTCTGTCCATAAACAAAGCATGTCGGCTTGGCGCAGGATAAGAATCTCAGCGACCGACTAATCACCGCACAACGGAGTCAGCAGAAGCACGGGTTGCGCTATCAGGGGTCTCTGGGAAGACAGCCATAATAGAAACGGTATATACAGTAGTGGGTGTAGACGGTCGATAGGAATTGGGTTGCCCCGGCTGATACGGCCTTCGCCTGTGTCTTCTATGTGAGAACACATACAATTCGGACGGCGTCAAACGTAGCGACTGCCTTAGGGAACCTGTGACACGGGAACATCAAACGGCAGTCCAATACGGCATTAGACTGCAAAGAAGATCAGTACCCTCCCAAATGAAATGCGACTCCCGCGGTGATGATTATCCGTTCTGGACACGTGGACCTTGTCGCACCAATAGTATATTCGGGCGCAGTGCAAGATTCGATAACCTTTGTCGATTGTGGGAACCAGTAACCTTGATGTGAAACGTTGGAGGAGGATAGAAATGTCCGACTCCGCCGCTGTCACCGACACGGAGTTGCTGCTTTCACGTGACCATTTTCTTTCGTTCTACAGCGCAACTCAGACTCGGAGGTCGCATCAGCCTGCTTATTAGCATAATCTCTTGCATCCCTAGAGATGGGCCAGACTTTGTCTTCCACCCAGCAACCAGGCGCATCGTCGTCCACGTCCACTCGCTGTCCAGTGGACCACTCAAAACAACATCCGCCAGAAACCCCTGCTGCCCCTGCTTCCTGTCCGGTGGACCACACCTCTTTAGCAAAACGCGCAGAGTCTTCGTCCTCTGCAGCGAGCTGTCCCATTGACCATGCCTCCACCCCAAAATCTTCGTCGGCCGGCCCCGCTCAGTGCCCTACACAGCCGGACGCGTTAGACCCGCGCAATCATTTACCAACTCTCACGCAGGAGCGTGCTCCTTCACAAACGACCGATCTCCCCACTGACCGTATCACATCTTCGATACCACGCGATGCCGCAGGCAACTGGGAGTACCCGTCTCCTCAGCAATTCTATAATGCGTTAGTCCGAAAGGGCTGGGAAACTCCGGAGAACGAAGTCGAGACCATGGTCCAGATCCATAACTTTTTGAACGAGAAAGCTTGGGAGGAGGTGCACAAGTGGGAGACACAGGTTAACAAGTGCGTCTGTATTTATTCACGACGGTTTGGCCTCTCTGACATTTAGTTTTGTGCCAAAAAGGGACGAGGATTTACAACTCGTGCGCTTCAAGGGACGCCCGGGCGAGCTCTCTCCGAAGGCGAGATTCTGGCTATTTCTCGGCTGGCTTTTACCAGAGCGTTTCAAGTGAGTCTTGCACTTGGCCTTTTGGTGAAAACTATGCTAACCACTGGCCTGCTAGCACCGAGCCTCCATTCGACCGCCATGACTGGATTGTTCGGCGTCCGTCCACCGGCGAAGAAATCCGTTACGTTATTGACTACTATGGCGCGCCACCGCTCCCCGATGGATCACCGGTCTTCTCCCTGGATGTCCGCCCTGCACTAGATGACCTCGGTAGTATTAGCATGCGCGTTCGCGCAGCCACACGAGAGGCGTGGGCAAAAGCGACTCCAGAGGCAACGTCGACCCACGCCTGACTAGCCTGACGTACCACAGCACTCATCCCATTATAGACATAAATTCCTCCGTCCCCGTGGGGTAATGATTTAGATTTCTAATGACCGCACCTCTTCTCTACTAGTGCTCATACATTCCTTTAGTTTTGTATAACTTGGTGATGGAATACATGCAGTTTCTCTGTGGCCGTTGCTAAACAAACTCGACGGAGTATTGTCACCTCTTCGCCGCTCGTGAGGTGTTACAAACTTTCCTAATACCTCCAGAGCTTCTCAGTCTCCGATGGCCTCAAGCTCAAAACCTCGAAATTGTTTCCAGGCCTAAATGGATTTAACGTGTCATGTTGGTATAGGTACACATAACTCACAGCAGACGACACGTTTCATAGCACCTCAGAGGCTGACAGGAATTCGTCAGAAACCAAGGTATAAATGGGCCTGCGTTGGCCCGAAAGATATCAGTGCTTCACCCACATACTACTTCCTACCTCCTCTCCAGCGACTTCAAAGCGCTCTTTATTTTCGTCACCGCTCTCTCTCCGTCGGCGCTGCGAATGGCGCGCTCGACTCGAATACTTCTTCGGCTCGTGTACCTCCAACAACCTCAAGGGACCCTTTCCTTCCACGCTCCCTCCAGGCCTCCACGCGCCTTTGCCAGTCCGAATTGGCGTGCTACCCGTAACCGACAGGTCTCCTCACCACCGTCTCGTATCACCGCCTGGCGACGTAGCTTTGCCTTCGCCGGTGGACTGGCAGATCGAATTCAAGGTCATAGCGCGCGTCTTGCTTCAGCCCATCTAGTCACATGATGGACGTCGGGTGGCGGGTCAGGGCCAGGGTCAGGCAAACAATGAAGGCTTTGGCCACGCTCTACGGCCCGACGACGAGCACGAACGCATACCAATTCAAGCCTTCTTTCCCTTGTGGCGGTTCAGGGGAGCGGTCTTTGTGGATAAAGTGCCTGGGGGCGGTCGTCTCGGTGGTCATGCAGTGCAAATTTACTGCGCAAGAGGCCTTTCACGTGGCGGCTGTGCTAGGCTTGGACCCTCGTCGGTCACCCACCGCAAGTGGCGGACCCTTCTACGGATATATATAGGGCCATGCCTCTGCCTACTGGTCCCAACATCTGGTGGCGCCCACTGGCAACGCGCACTCTCGGTTCCTCGGGCCGCTTGCTTCCTCTTATGTCGGCTATTGCTTCTCTCTGATCTCTGGCGTCGGCAACCTGGCAGCATCTCTTTATCGTCCTGTCCTCTGGTGGCTGACCGGGCTTCTTTCTTCAACGGCAAGTCCTGCGACCCGGTCTCATTGTGGGCCATTCAAGTTGCCGTAGCTTCCTCCTCTCGTGACCTCGGAGCTACCCGCCAAGTCTAGTCTGTTTCGAACGGTATCTCCCAGGACCAGTCCTATCCTACTCGCGCCCACGGGTTCTCTACTGCCACAACTACGCTACCGTGACTCGCCGCCGCAAGCGCCAACGCGCACTGCCTGTTTATCAACTCCAAAGTCGTTCCGGCGCATACACTCGGAAGGCATCGCTACTGGTCCTCGCTGGTGTCTGATTCGTCCACAGCGTCCGCCATCTCTGGGTTCTGTCTGCCGCTCAGGCTCTGAGGCAAACTTGGGCTCGGTCTCTCTGGGTGTGACTCTGTGGTTACGTACTGCGCTTCTCTCTGTGTGATTTCCGCGCGGGAAGTTGTGCACCCCTGTTTGCACCTTCAGCGCTGGACGAGACTTTCGTCAACAGCGGCCAACTTCCGCTCGACCTCGCGACCCGCCCTCACGCTCTTGATGTCTGAGTCTGATTGCCCGTTCACTGCTGTGGCGACACTGGAGTTGTGCGCGGAAACGCTGCACCTTCATTGAGCTTGTGTGACTGGACTCTCTTGCTCTTGTGTGACTGCCAGTGGACTCTTGCCCTTGCGTGACCGGACTCTTTCTGTTGAGTGAATAGTGGCCCAGCTCTCTTTGACCGCTAGCTTGCGCTCTTAGGCTGTCTGGCTCTTTCAGGGTGATGGGTAAGTGCGGGACGGTGGGTGGGCGACCGGTAAGCTCTTGGACTCTGCTGAATGTGACGCCTCTGGCGTCACCGTCTTTTCCTTGGTGCGTATCAGTGGGTGGGCGGGCGGTTTACCCTTTCTCTTCTCTTTTGCTGTCACCATTTGAAATGACCCTAGGTTCTCAACAAAGGTGGTAAGTACAGTGGGTGGGTGGGCGGTCCACCATTTTTCCATTCCTCTTTTTGCTTCAGTTTTTTTTATTTGCATTGGCTTCTCCCGTTTTTTGAGGTACGCCACCACCATTTCATTCTATGTTTTTCTGTTACTTAACTTCAACAGCTTGCAGAACCCCTCAATGCCTTCCCCAAATCGTTGCCGGTCTAACCGCTCAACTTGTGGCCCGTTGTACGTCTCTGGCAGCGCTGTACTTTATGGAGGGCATGGGGCGGTTTTGACATCGTTTACTTGCATCGTTGTTTGTCATGTGTACTTTGTCGCACCATAAGATTGTAACTTGGACATATCTGGCGAAACATGTACGCGTTTTCGAATTTTAGAACGATGGATGCATAACCGTTTCTACATGGCCTGTCATTTTATTCGAAGACGCCTGAAAGTAATAAAAGCATTAAAATTAAGTTCGAGCTTCAACTTCAACGTTTCAACTTTGACTCTGTTTCCTTCTCATGAAGAGACCGTTAACTTGAACGTCTCGGCGCTGAGTCTCCCTCACCCGCACCATTCTATCGGTCGAGCGATGGGCCGGAAGGCGCTCGCTATCAAGGCTAGAGTAGACATTGCAATGTGATCACAAGGTTCAAACGCTCAAATCCGAGGAATTCTTCGGCCTGGTGCCCGAGCCCGAGCCCGAGCCTCCTGTTCTGTCGCGAATGGGCCGGTGAGCCGGCATGATCTTACAGCGAAATCTGCTTCGCATTCACCGTCCAGACGCGCGAATACTCATAGTACTCATAGCGCCCATTGTGACATATTAACCTTCGCCTTCATCGTAAAGCCGAGTCCCGAGGACGAGAGAAAATGCAAAACATCCCGAATTCTCGGGCTGGGACCTAAGATCGACACCTTGGACCTGCAGAAGCTATCCTCGAAGCTTTCCGTCACGGATCACGAAAAGTCTTGCGAAAAGTCGTACGGAACGCAAATAAGTTGAGAGAGGGAATCACATCCCGGGCAGAGTAAAATACCTGAGTCTGCGCTTGTCATCATAGCGCCCAATGACCAACTCGGACACGATGATGAATCACCATTGCCACACTGTTATTCTTCCAATTCGACCTTCTGCTCCTACCTAGCGTACTCTTTTCCTTCCTACATCATTGCTGAGGGGTACGATTGGTCTCTCCACATCGACTATCTGGCCACCATTCTGGGGGGAGGCGATTTCAATCCGCTGGGACTTTTACTTTCCGTTGAGTGGGGACCTAGGACCTCTGCGATCCAACGCACACAGCACACACAGTCAAACTTGACGAAATACATGCTATACTTTCTGGATCGGTACTACTACACTGAGCTGTACGCTATCTCTCCCCCGACCTTGGTCATTATCAACCGGATCAATTATCAGTGAACAACTTTGCGCAAAAGTTTTCAACGCGGCAATATGGACAGTCCGATGGCATTGAAAATGTAGACCACACCACAGATGACAGTCGGGGTGAAGATCGTCGGACTAACTGGGAAAAGGAAAAAATTGACGTGTCCAATGATGAGCACGATGAGAGAGACTTGGAAATGCCGATACATCGCATCCATCCCCACGTTCCAAGCCTCCACGTCTCTATCGAAGGACTCCTGTACCTTTGCCTTCTCCCGAGGCCGGCTGTGACTTTGAAGGACGACCCTGTGACCCCGAATCTTTTGCTTGAGGATAATCGCGATAAATAGCGCGGTAAGACAGAAGACAAGACCAATTAGCCAGTAAACAATCGCCGGCAGCAGGTAGGAACCCGATGGTGAGAGGACTGAATCAGGGGCATATGGAGCAGGAAGAATGGCATCCGCTGGGAAGTATTTCTGTGATAAATGTGCAGCAAGGTGATGTGCTGTTTTTTGTGCCCCCCTCGCCCGCAGATCTTGAATATTGCGCACGATCAACCAGGTGGCACTGAAGGAAAATCCCCCAGCCTTTATCGCGGCAGGCGTGAGCATTCATGGCCATGCCAGTGCAGCAGGAACACACGTACAGACATCATCAGCGTATTCAACTCTTTTTCCTCCTGTTCCAAGCGTCGGATGATCAGAACCTCGGCTTCGTGACTGCGTTCTGTTCCTTGACTCGAGCCCCTATTGTTGGTGCCGCCACTATAAGGTGCTTTGGCAGATGCTCGAGCCGGTGTCCCATTCTTGTTGAGCGACATGATCTGGTCGTGGTCAAACGTGTTTCAATGACGAAGGGAGATAACACGTGTGACGTCACCCCATGGGCAACCATGTCACTTTCTTGTTAGTCCTCCGCTTGGTCCTCCGCTTGGTCGGTCCTCTGTTAACAATTGCTCAACAGTCCTTTTGTCCATTTTCTATAAAAAATCATGCCGTCAACCGCCTGGAAATTTCAACACCCAACATCACACCATGGATTCCTTCTTAACATTCAACATCTCATCTAAGCCATCCTCCACACACACCCTCTCCGAGCCTGAGACTCGTGACAAATTTGCTCTGGTCGCCGGTATACCCACCAACGAGCAGCAGGTCGACCCAACAAGTTACAATTCGGGTGGTACTGGGTTTAATTCCTTTGGGGGCTGTGTCATTGCATGACAACCTAGTAGGTGCCCAGCCGATTCTCGTTCACAGAATCGACACTCATGGCGTTGTAGTCCGAAGGCGTTGGCATACGTGATGGACACCGCAGCAAGGACACTCTAATATAAAGCGGGCTGAGTTAGCGGATGGGACTCATTCTGTATTGTTAACTGTATCTTCCTGTTTGCGCTGGGACGTATTCCGGACAAGCCAATCCTTTCTTTACTTTCGTCAGCCCTCGGGCTTGACTCTGATCCTTATTATTTTGTAAACCGCCCACCGAATCAAGTTGTATTTGGCGGGAACCACCATTGCCGCGCCACAAAGGCTCGGCGCTCGGCACGGCTGCCAGCCGCTACGATACGAGTACTGTACCGACTTTTCAATAAAATTTATCGGGGAGACCTTGCGAAGTAGGGTGACGGGTTCGTTACTTCCCTGCCTATGTGTGAAGCGGGAATCTGTGTGCAAATTGACTCAATGGACTGAACTGAACAAATCAACCACGCCGATAGCCTAGGATGGCTCCTCTTCGAGCGCCGAGTGCCAGCCATGTTACGAGGGAATCACGAGTGCGACATACCAACTTTCGATTCTGCCAATTGACCGAATGCATGTATCTTGATCAACACCACGTATCGTACAATACATGGCCGCATGACCACTTATTCGCATAGCCAATACCCACTGCCCTTATACTGAGTTAGCGCCTGCCAATGCTTCCAGGATTGCCTTGACGCCCCAAGCACCCGGGTCTGCCACCCTCTCCCGCTTCAACAACCCTCCCTCGAGATACGCGCTCCTACCAACGCGGGCCTCTGTGTCCCTCGTTGCCTCAGCAGCCTCCGCTGCCTTCTTCACGGCCTTCCCTAAGTCCGACGGGCTGGCAGAGAACGCGTCTGCGAAGGCGGCGAGAGGATCGACGAGGGTGCGGGATGGGGGGCGTGCTCGCGTGTATGTGTACAGTTTCTCGCGTGCCGCAGAGACGGCACGGGACCAGTCTTCTGCAGTTGCTACGCCAGCGCCTGAAGAGGACAGTGCCTGCGCCAGAGCAGAAAAGAAGATGCTACATGGTAGCGCCGGATAAATGCAACGTCGTCAAGAGACGGAGGAACTCACGAGTATAATGCGCCGCTCGTGCCGCCCATTTTCTCGGCCGCTACTTCCGACACGGCGATGAGAGCGCCGACGACATCTTCACCGCTGATCGAGCCAGCGCGGAGAAGCGCAAGCACGGCTGTATTACCGAGGTATAGTGAGTCGAAGCTGGTGATTCGTGAGGGTTATAGACGTACCGTTTGCGCCCGTTTGTAGCGTCAGCCCACAGTCGCCATCACCGGAAATGGTATCCATTTTTGTGATTTCGGGCTCGGCCTTGTCCAGGGCATTGCACGCTCTTTCCACAGAGCGCTCGAATTCATTCACATCCTGTGCACGCACTCTTTGCCCTTGATCTGCGGCACGCTCGGACGGGAGATCGGATGGCGGCGCAGATGGTGCAGATGGTGCAGCGCCGGAAGTCCATTTCCAACCGGGGGCCGAGGTGCTCGCATCGAGCAAGCGAAGTATAAGATCCGATGGCGGAGCTGAATCGGAAGAGGACGACGGAAGAAGCAGCAAGGTGAGAGAAAACCCGGGCATGTTCAAACTCGTCTGCGATATGTTCGCATCAGCGGCGACGCGTGTGCAAATGAGTGGAATGATGGACCATGAAAGTTCCGCTAATCAGCCTCTGTACCGACACGCCCCTGCCCGCCAACGCGGTGACAACCTCTCGGGCAATTCCCGCAAGTTCGAGCTCGCTCACACCGCCGAGATTGTTGACAAGAAGTACGACGTTGTCTTCGCCGGATCCCTGGGTAGGAAGGAATGCCCTCTCTGGGTCGCTCTGGGATAAGAGGAGGTCGAGAAGAATTTGGACGAGCTCGTTGAGAGGAGGAACAGGTGAGACGCGCTGAGCTCCAGCTTCGTTGTGTATGCCCATTCCAATTTCGATTTCCGAAGAATTCAGCTGCGCTTCACGGGCGGCAGTCCCAGGTACCTGCAGAAGCATCTGAGGGTCAACAACGCTAAACTCGGATGGATGAGATGTTACGTGGCAGTGTTCCAGACCGACGCCGACTGTAGCAATGTTTTTCGATACCCATTCAGCCACAGAATATACCTCTTCAAGGCTTGCGCCAGTCTGGGCTAACGCGCCTGCAATCTTATACACGAGGACGGTCCCAGCAAGGCCCCTGATGAATTCAGCATCTCAAGGTAGATTCAGCCAGAAAGCGCTCACCTGCGCCCCACTATATTCCCCTGGGTTTTACCCACGGCGACGTCATCTCCGACGACAAGGAACTTGACTTTATCAGCTTTGGAAGGATGTTGCGCAGCGAATTGTTCTTTGGCAAGGCCAAAGTTGAGCACGTCTCCCGTGTAATTTCTTCATAGTAGTTTGATATTAGATGGTGAAGGCTGTAGCATACGGCTTACTTGACAATGATAAGAGTTCTAAAAAAAACAATCGCGATGATGAGCTGACGGAAAAGAGAGTCAGGTTTGAATCGATCTTACCCCTTGTCGTTGTCAACGAGTTGGATGGCGCGGCGTACTTGGGTGGGACCAGGAGAGGCAAATACGTTGCCACATACGGCAGCTAACGCCAATGAACGTCAATGTCAGTGGCCAAAAGTGGCATCATTACCCGTCAACATGCCGCTGCCTAGTCAAAAGCCGGGAATCTGAATCTCGTGATGACAGCACATCCAAGTTCGGTTCTCACCAACAAAGCCCGCATGAGATGGCTCATGGCCAGAACCCCCGCCACAAATGAGTGCAACTGTGGACTTGTCTTGGTCGGCGAGGAACACGACTAATAGAAATGTCAACTTATTCTCCGGCAAGTGGTACAAATGGGCGAACCTTTGTTTGTAGTATCAAGGCCGAGCTTGGGGTTGATCGCGCATAGCCCTTGGAGTGACTCTACGACGAGAGTAGCAGGGTTGTTCAAGAAGTGCTTGGCTGGTAATAGGATTGAGAGACAGCCACACTCGCAAAGAGGAGGACACACTCTGCATCTGAAGATGAGCGTGGGAAGAAGATCACCGGAGAGACCGAATTGGATTTGGAAGAGAGAAAAAGAAGGTGGAAGGGTTCAGGAGACAACGCAAGACATTTCCCCGCCTGGCTATGCAGAATTTGTCCAACTCCTCGGCACCTTCACACCCCACTCTTTTGTCCACCGCAGAGGGCCGCAAACGCTTTAGATCGCTCTCAATGGAATCGTCAACATCCGCGTCATCCCGGAAACGCTCGGCGTCCGAAGATCCAACCGCGTCTTCCCCCGTCACGCGCAGCACGCGTCTCGATGATACCGCCCCTTCCTTATCTGATCCCACTCCCAGCGACATCGACGCCTACATGGACGCTCAGGGTGAACCCGATGTCCTTCAAACAACTCTTCTTCCAACCCCACCTCAGATTAATCCATCCTCCGACGACTCACCTCGCGAAGATATCCCTTCTCCTACCCGTCTTCGGTTCCATGCTGTCGAAACTATGCGTGACATGCCTCTCGTAGAGGGGGCGACCTGGGCACTCCTCTCAAAGTCTTGGTACAGACGCTTTGAGAAGGCTGCTACTGGTCAGGTGGATAAAGAAGGCGGCGTCAAAGAAGAAGATCTCGGCCCCGTCGACAACTCGCCTCTACTCGAGACCGATGGGAGTTTGAAGGAGAATGTCCTCGAAGGCATCGACTTTGAGTGTGCTCCTGAGGTTGTCTGGGACTGGCTTACCAACCTGTACGTACTCCTGCACCATTGAGGGCTGTTCTACTCACACGCTGAGCACAGATATGGCACGCCAATGCAAGACCCCATTAAAAGAAGGGTCATCACCCGTGGCATTCAAGGAGAACCATCCATAGAGCTCCATCCACCACGCTTTCGCTACTTCCTCCTAACGGATGAACCCACCCATCGGATGGTTCACGGCGACAAGGACTTTTATTTTACCACTTCCTACATTTCTACAACAAGTGCGCTTCACCGTGGTCTCGCGGCCAAGTTTAATCGTACCGAGGAACATCGTATCTGGCAGGTGACCTTGAGCACTGAGCCAACAGGCACAAATTACCCCTCTGGCGCGCTCTCTCATTCAGAAGCGCGCATCATAGACCCGGGCGACAAGCTGATCGGCGATGTCATCAGCGCGAGTGACGCATTCGTCGTGGAGTTCAAGGAGAATGGTAGATGGATTACCGAAAACTCGGACATGGACAGCACAAACGACACTATCATGCTCGAAGATCACGCTCCTCTCCCGCTCTTCAATCAAGATAATGACTTCTTTGGTCGCATGAGTGGAGGCAGTAGCACCTCCTTCGGCCGTTCTACCTTCACAGTGAACGGGTTAACCTCGTCATCGAGCATATCTAGCTCTTCTGCATTGATCAAATCCACCGCGATTACCGCACGACCGAAGCCGTCAATTAGGCCGGGTACTCTTGGTTTGGGGAATCTGTAAGCCCCCCATTCTCAAGGCAACCCTAGACTGACGTCTTGCAGAGGCAATACCTGTTTCATGAACTCCGCACTTCAGTGCCTCGCACACACCCCTCAACTGACGGATTACTTCCTGAGTATGTGTTCTCAACTCGTTAATACCATTGTCTAAACGAGAACCACAGCTGGTGTGTTCACTCGAGAGCTAAATCCTGATAACCCCCTCGGTATGCACGGAGCGATCGCGCAATCCTTTGGTGCGCTTCTCCAGCGCATTTGGTCGGATACTTCCCAGAGCTCTTCCTACTCCCCACGTGAATTCAAGTCGGTGTTGTCGCGCTTCGCCCCCCAATTCTCTGGGTATCAGCAACATGACACCCAGGAGTTCGTTGCCTTTCTACTGGACGGACTGCACGAGGATCTCAATCGTGTGCTTAAGAAACCATATGTCGAGAAACCGGATTGGAATGGCGGCGGCAATCTCGATCTCGTGAAGCTCGCACGAGAGAGCTGGGAAGGTTATATGAAGCGGAATGATAGCGTCATTGTCGACCTTTTCCAGGGGCAGTACAAGAGCACATTAGTCTGTCCAGAATGCATGAAGGTGTGGGCGTTAACTCTCTACCCTTGCTTCTTATGCTGATCTCGCCATCATAGGTCTCGATCACTTTTGATCCGTTCATGTACCTCACTTTGCCGCTGCCGATCAACAAGAAGTGGAGGCACGAGATCTATTATATCCCTTGGGATACGGACAAGACCCATGTGAAGATTCCTGTAGAGCTTGGTCGTGACGCGACTTTCCGAGATCTCCGCGCTCTCCTTGGTCGATGGATGAGCACAAACCCAGACAATGTAAAAACTCTAGTCCCACCTTTTTCCCCCTACTGACATTTAACGTTTATCAGCTCCTTACTCTCGAGATCTTCTCACACCGCTTCTACAAAAACCTCGATGATTTGCAACTCTGTGGGGAGATGGCAGAGAATGACAAGATTGTATGCTACGAGTTACCTTGCCATGCTCAACAAGCACGTAACTTCACACGCAAGCCGGAAGATCCCTTCATTATTCCTATCTTCTTATGTGACTCCGCTGTCGGACGTATTACACACAGTGCGTTCAGTCGGTCAAGCCCTTCGTTGTTTGGGTATCCCTTCGTTGTCGCATTTACTCCAGACGAGGCCCGCAGTACAAGACGCATAAAGGAGGTCATCGTTGGACAATTGCAGCGCTGGACGGAGAATGCACGCGATCTGTGGTCGTGGGAAGCGCCAGAAGAACCCGATCCCGACATGGAAATGGAAGAAGTACACATTCCGGCACCCCCAAAGGACGCTGTGACTGAGATCAAGGAAAACGGAGACGTCGTCCCGGTTGAGGAGGGCGAAATCGCCGATCAGAAGGTCCTTCTCTATGAAGACGACGACGAGGTTCCTCTGGTTACCGCCGAGTCTTCTACATCTACGACCGCTCCATTAATCCGCTCTGATGGCATTTTTGCGGAGACTTCTCCAGGAGAGCCGCGGCGAGTCGGGGTCAAAGCAGGCGCGTTCAACTTACGCGTGCAGTCGGGACACAAGGAATTTGGAACCGGTGTCGCGTATGGTCTGAGCAGCTCGCGCTTTGATTCGTGGGATATGCGGCGCGAAGAACTGACCACGGAGGGCAACGAGGATCCCGTACTGCTCCTACCAGACGATGGGCTCTTCCTCGAGTTTGATCCAAATATGAAGACATACTACTTTGGTGCTGGCCAGGCCTTCCAGCACGCGTTATTCAATACGTGGGAGATGTTCATACACCCCGAGTATAGCGAAGCGGTCAAGGCTGCTGCTGCCAAGAGCCAACGAGGTATCTCGCTTCAAGATTGCCTCGATGAGTTTACGAGAGAGGAAGAACTGGGGGAAGAAGACCCCTGGTATTGCCCCAAATGCAAGAAGCACCAGCAGGCGACAAAGAAGTTTGACTTGTGGAGTGTGCCAGATGTCCTCGTCGTACATCTCAAGCGCTTCTCGAGTTCGCGTGCGCTGCGCGACAAGATTGAGGCGTTCGTTGACTTCCCAATCGAGGGACTAGACCTCACAGAAATGGTACAGGAGGGCAAGATCGCGAAACAGCTTCAGGAGCAAGGCGTGGATGTCGACTCGAGGGATCTCGAAGAACCGTTGCTGTACGACCTCTATGCCGTAGACGAACACCGTGGCGGTCTCGGAGGTGGACATTACCGTGCGTATGCGTCCAACGACGTTACTGGACAATGGTATCAATTCGACGATGCGTTCGTCTCTCTCTCACGGCCAGAGGCAGCTGTGGTAAGCCCGGTCCCCTAAACATTGTATCACCTTGCTCATTTGAAACCTTTTCAGAACGCCGATGCTTACTTGTTGTTCTATAAACGCCGGACATCCCGCCCTCTCGGGGGTAAAACCCACACCAAAATCGAGGCTGCGCGGCAAAATTCAGAGCCTAGTAGTTCAACGGAAACACCAATGCCCGTGCCAATTAACGAACAACTTCCGACGCCCCCAGACGAACCCATCACCCTAGTATCTATAACATCGGGCCCAGCGATTGGCCCAGCGAAAAAGGAGCCCTCACCCTCACACAACTGGACGAACACGGGCCGCTGGCCGACGCCACAATCGGAGTCCTCGTCTACTATCTCCACTTCGCCTCCGCCACTAGACGAGGGTGAGAGCGAGTTGACGTCGTTCGCTGACTCTCAACTCGACGAGGATTCATTAGATCCGCTGGTGTTGGCCTCGAAGCGGTTTGATTTGGGGAAGGCGTCACCGACGTCGTCGAACGAGGTGGAGATAGATTCGGGTGATGAACTGAGCGAGCAACTAGATGCAGATTCTACACGAGCCTCTCCGCGAGCTACGCAATATGGGACGGATACGTGGAATCCCTGATACGAGAACCGATAAAGGTCGTGTAATGGTAATCACCAGTACTAGTAGTCGCAGTAGTAGTAGCACACATACATATTCGAACGCCTGTCCGTCGCTAGCTAGCGAAACCCCCAATTGTAATTTGACATCTTCCATCACTTGCTTTTGCCGCGGCTTGCTTTCTACCAGCAAGGGCAGATGAGCAGATTGCCGCCCGCCCTCCTCTACCTGACCATCTATAACCCGTTGCTTAAACCTAGTGGCCCAGTAAGCGACGATGACGAGGATGCTGAGGAGCAGGCGCATATACTCTTCTACACATCGCGCGAACGCGCCGTTTCGCACGACAAGATGCTCAGGCAGGTTGGCCTCGCCAAAGCCCTGATCAGTTTCTCCGAGTACGCTAGTATCTCCTATGCTCATTCGCCAAACTAAAACTATGGGCATGCGCACCCAAGCTTGTTCGTTTCCGATGACACGTGCGACAACGTTCATTCACATTCACGGCGGATGTTCATGGTCTCGCCCGAACCCGGCTTCTGGATCCACGCAGTGAGTAATTCAAATTATTCATGGAAGTAGGGTCATTGATTTGAAGTGCGGTTTTAGTGCATTGAGTTGGCGAAGACTCCACGCCCACTCCCCACGAACAAAGGGAAAAGCAAGGATAAGGGCAAGTCAGGGGCAAAGCCGACTGACAAGGGGAAGAACGGGGAAAGCAGTGTCGTTTACGACTATCACGATGGCTCTGTGCATGACCTCGCGTTGCGCGCGCAGATCTTGAGGGGTTATGAGGAGTTCAAAGTATGCGATGGCACCGCCTTGCACGCGCGGGACTGACTCACGATCACCTATAGCTCACGCATGGATCCTTCACATCTATTCTCAAGACACTGGGCCAGCAGGCACTGGAGCTGCAACTCGAGAGGTTCTTCACGGTATGGGCATGGAAATGGGATATCCAGGAGGATTTAGAGTTTGGAAACTGCCTTGGTGCGTCCACCGCCTGCACCTATCTCGTTCTGGTCGCTGAAATCATTGATCACAAGGTGTGCCACTGCACCCTTTACACAAGTCCATCGGTCCAGCCTTAGACGACTTCGTTCTGGACAACAACTCCTTGAAAGGCTGTGCGCCTTTCATACTCGCACATCCGCACATGATTCCTTCCACCAGCTACGCGACGAACCCCCCTTCCACTGTGTTGCCTTTCTACGTCCGCTCGCGCCTACGAATTATCACGCTACCTCCCCCCGCCTCGTCAGGCGAACCGTCCCCTACATTACCCAAGCCGGGAACAGACATCTTTGCGAGCAGCATGAACGCAACGCGTGGGGCGATGGGGGCAACGGGCCAGGCGTTTGTCGCCATCGGTGCGAGCATGGACGTGCGAAAGTGGAACTGGCCGGGATACTTGACCTTTAGCAAGGGAACGCTGCAGAAGAACGGACCCCAGGACCACCAACCTGAAGGTACTGAGAACGGTTTAGAGAAGCAACAGGCAGAACCGGAGGACAAAGTCACTGGTGAACCCGTCCCTCCAAACACTGAGGCGAGAATAGAGGTAGAGGTTGATAGAGAGAGCCTACACGAGGCTATGTCGGATGGTATAAGCGAACCTCGTGGAGAAGAAACCGTAGGAGAGGAGATTGCTCCTGCCACGGAATCGGCATCAGAGGACACAGACGCGACAACACCTGCGGCGGGTGATACACTGCAGAACGCAAGTCAACCTCTGCTAGATGAGCAAGAATGCTCTCCGCCAGCGTCTCCATCTACTCCGGTCGTTCGACCTCCAGATTTCGTATCGCCTCCCTCTCCATCGTCCTCTCAAAGCACACTTCCTGTTCCTCCTCCCACACCATCTTTCCGATCATTCACCCTCCATTTCGCTCATGACGACCCCTTGGTCACTGCACAGCGGCGAGTGCTATACATAACCGTGAGCGGCTTACCCACTCGCAGTTGCAACTGACTGGAATTAGTTTCTGCGAGCAGAAAGACCAACTCACACTCGCTTTCCTGGAGCCAACAGATACGATGCCAGAAGAAGAAGACAACACCGCACTGTATCAGGCATCATCTGCGCTCTTGGCGAACATACAGGGGTTGATAGATCACGACGAAGCTAGCAACACGGAAACACCTCTGACGGCTGCGAAGATTCTCCAGCCAAAGGATAAGTACTTGATAGCGACAGGCGAAGGTACCACAGTCACGAGTGCGGAGTTTTCTTCCCGCTCTGAACACCTGTTCAACGGGAGCCAGCTGATCGTGTGAGTAGCCCTTGTGATTCCTCCTCACGAGACGCTAATAGGCTCTCAGCAATGGCGATGCCACGGAAGTATACTCGCGGACGCAGGGCCCACAACACTGGCACGTTGCGCGGCGCGAGCCAGATAGTATGGTGTACCTGGAGGTTTTGCGGAAGGAGACGAGTCTAGCTGACGTTGAGAATGAGCTGGTAGGCACAGTACGGCGATTTCGTGGGAGTAGGTAGGTAGTTTTTGAGCGTGAGACATGCTTTGTAATCGCTGTACATATGATTATCAATAATACCCACGACTATCGACAGACTTGCCGGCCAGCCTCACTGTGATAAATCAGTTTATTCAACACTTTCTCAAGACCACACACGATGGTAAGTGGATACATTCAGTCGCTATTCTTCAGTTCTTACTGAGCCACTTCGCAGACAAAACGTACACGCAAGGTTGGCGTCACTGGCAAGTACGGCACGGTAAGCGATTGCAAGCTGCACGCCGATGCACGCAGGGTTGATAAGTTCCTCGGATAGCGCTACGGTGCCTCCCTGAGAAAGCAGGTTAAAAAGGTGTGGTTCCCGCAAAATAACAACCAGCGTGTTTTAGAGACTTATTGTTTGATCCTACTACAAGATGGAAATCACGCAGCACGCACGATACACATGCACCTTCTGCGGCAAGGCAAGCGTGCAATTTTCATCACAGATACACGCGATTGCTGATGTATGTTTACTCGGCGCGTTCATTCAGGATAGCGTGAAGCGGCAGGCGGTCGGTATTTGGAAGTGCAAGGCATGTAAGAAGACCATTGCAGGGGGCGCATGGACCGTGTCCACTACGGCCGCTGCAACAGTGCGCAGGTATGCTCAAGCCTAGTCTCTTCCGTTTAGAGCTCTGGAGAGCTTATAAAACACCTTGTGTGTCCTCTTAGCACAATACGCCGTTTACGTGAAATTACGGAGGCATAGAAACTGTGGTCGCCAATGCATTCTCTGTCTACCTTTGTTGTTGTTTTTTACATGCACATAAAGACCAATGCCCATATGCCTCCATGACGAGGGATGCCAATTTGCGGGTGTGAGAGAGCTCTTCAGTGAAACGTATGTGATGGCGTATGATACCAAGCACAGGTTCAGCTCTGTGATAATAGCGAGGCAGATATTGCGGCTCAGATATTCACACAAATCTAAGTCCGAAAGCATATATTCATAAACGCAACACAAGCTGAGGACACGACAAACAAGATAGCGAGATATAGAGTCAAATCAATCCTGAGCAATATCGTCGTCACCTGGATTGGGGCTGTCGCCCTCTTCCTGGTCTTCATCTTCCTCATCATCATCGTCATCGTCATCGTCATCATCATCTTCGCTACTTTCTTCATCTTCCTCGCTCTCGTTGAAGGTAAGAGAGATATACTCATCACCTAGCTGGGCGTCCTCTACTGTTGTTGCGGGTGCAGCTACAGTAGAAACTAGATCATCAGCAACAGAAGTGGATGCAGTGCCAGCTTCCGCAAGAACACCAGTGGAAGCCGCCTTGCGCGCGCGATTAGCGCGGATGACATGCGGTAACTTGCAGAACTTGTTCGGGCACACCCCATTCTCAGCAAAGTCAGGACACTCGCGAACGTGCTGCTTGGGACATTCGATGCCTGCCTCACAGTAGCCGAGCACAGCAAAGTCACGGCATACGCCTTCACGACGCCCGACGCGTACGTGGGGGTATGAACAACTTGCGCGTGTGCAACGGCCCGCATTCGCAAAGTGCACGCAGAGAGGCGTGCGATGGGGATTCGACTCATGTGAGAGAGCACAGGTCTCTGCGTTGTGCGGGCAGTTGTTTTGAAGATAGGGCCAGCATATTGCGATTTTGGCTGGGTCGTGCTTGTAAGCGCATGTGAGGCCACGATTGCATGAACCTGTAGCAAAGGAGAAAGTGGTCAAAAAGAACCGGAAACCGGGGTGAGGAGGTAAGGGGGCCCAAGTTTGATAAGAGCGCACCGGTCGTAGTGAACCTAGGACAAGGCTTGTCGACATACTTTTTCTTGTAACTGGGACCGCGTGACCTATAAGGAGTCATTAGTAAGTGAAAGTAGATACGAGTTTCATCGATGGACAGACTGGTATGCCCTGCGGGTGTTGTCGAGCTTGAGGCGGCTACGTGGAGGACCTTTGGGCTTGTAAACTCGAGCTCTTGGGCCCACCTGTGATTTGTTTCGGGAGAACTGCGACTGTACGCGGGGACGAGGGCCAGAAGGCGGTTTGGAGGAGGGCTTGACTAGAGGTGATGGTTGCGCAAGAAGTCGACGGAAAGAATACATGGACGCACTATCTTTGCGAACGAGGGAGCGTTTGGAGGTCTCGAATACGACCCCATTGATGGTCACGTCCCGGGGCTGCGACTGCGATGGACCAGGGCCAGATGGGGGACGTACTGTAGGGACTGAACTTGTACTTGAGGCTGGAGGGGCACCGGAAGTTTGAGATACGGGGCGAACAAGTGGTTTCGAGGATTGGGGCTTGTACGATGGATTGACATAGGAAGTGCGCGTTGTTGTATACGGGTGCGGTGGGCGGGCCTCCCCGGATCGATGGCGGTTGATGGCGCCTAGACAATCCATTAAGAGGGAAGAATACAAGTGTAGAAAGAGAACGTACCTGTAAGACGAGCGATTTCGAGCTTCAAAGCGGCCTCTGGAGTAGCCATCTTGGGTGGTTGGGAACAAGGAGTGATGTCGCAATCAGGGCTGTGGTTAAAATGACTAACACCAACTCCGCACGGTGTCGACACACATAAGTATACAACGATGCGTCACGTTCCTGAAGCAGCATGGCGCAGCTGGTATAGCGCGCAGGGCCCATAACCCTGAGGTCCCTCGATCGAAACGAGGTGCTGCTACTTTCTTTTTCTTTTGAAAGTATATCACTTCGAACAAAAAGTACGCGATAATATTTCCAGGGTCATCATAATTTCCACGAAGTGCCAGGGTTGGGTCCTCTATTGAGTTGGCCCTTCTAAAAGGCTCCTCCATCCACTACAATAGTAGCTATGTGCTACTAGTAAGGAGAGTAGTATGATACTACAGCAGTATATGCTAGTAGGCAGGGCCATTGTGCACCTTTTGACGATCTGGAACTCCACTCTTGCGGTCATGGTGCAGGCAAGCCCCCTGCCGTCCTATGGTATTCGGTACACTCGCCGAAGGTTGCCAGGTTTTTTTTACCGGGAGATGATCCATGCGGGCTCATTTGTTTCAGGAACGCGAGATTTTAAGTTGGAACCGAAATCGTTGCAAACACGACACACATAGCATGTAAAGTACTGTAGAACGATCGAGCAAAGTCCTGGCCTGAGACTGGCCTGGCACGATGCGACAACGATTTGCCTTCCTTCCCAAGATGAAACGAAGTAAAACATAAATACTATTACATTCCCAAGAATACCGTGACTGCTCTACATAATACAACAAAAAGCTTACAAGGCCCCGCCCAAGCTCCGGATTTCGTGCGAAGTTAAATAGAGGATTGAAGTATGGCTGCTTTGGTCTTCCCAATTCGGGATTTATGCGAAGGCTTTCGAGCGGACAGCGGAGATCCACGAGGCTTCGGCGTCGGGAAACTTAATGATGCACATCTCAGCGTCGGGTTATCAAAAGGAAAATATACGTGTCCTTACCTCCCAAGTCATGACACCAGCGCCTGAGATTGATGAGCAGTGTGAAAAATATAGACGAGTCACGACACTCACTCCAGCCCTTGTTCATGGCCGTGACGAGACAGCCCGCCAACGTGCTGGGGGACATGTATCCGCTACCGGCATCACCTTGGCTAGCTGGTTTCCCAATGACAATCTTGTTGAGAGAAACTCCGTTCGCGTTGATCTCAAAAACCGAAGAGCCAGGGTATGCACCACCAGAGCTCGTAAGTAGGCCGGTGCACGTTGAATACATGGAACTACCCTCTAATCAAAATTGGATCAGAAACCTTAATCCTCTGCATATATAGTGTGAAACCCACGGTTGTAGAACTAGTTGAGGGAAAGTTGATTGTCAATATCAAGCAGCACGTATATATGCTCAAGCAATTACCTGCACGTTGTACTGCACCATCACAGATCCATGTAAGGTTTCGCCAAATTTAAATTAGACAAATCCACAACGCACCCAATCAATGAGGCTCCCGACAGCCTGGTCGATTGCAAGGTAACCACCACCTGACCACGCATTAGACTGGAACCACGGTGCAACAGCTAGTGAAAGGTGGTCGCCTCGTAGACTCTTGGAAGAGGACAGAAATAACACACGCGCGTGGGTTAGGATATAATTTCCCTGTGGCAAATGCACGCGTAGCTGCTTTGTGAAAGTTTTAAGCCAGGTCACGGCCGAACCGCTAGAGGCATCGAAAGCGTCGAAGTCTTCATAGTCAACGTCAATCCCGTCCAAATCATATTTCTGCACCCAAGCAGCCATAGTATTCGCCTCAGCGGTAGGGTCGCAGCCCGCCGTAGTTGGAGCGTCAGTCGCCCCAAAGACGGACACGAGGAGTTTGATGCCAGCAGCGGCATACTGGGATTTGATGGTCGATCGGTCACACGCCGACAAGGTTTGCCATTCGAGCGCCTGGTCAGCAGGCCCGGAAGTCATTAAGAATGAGAGAATACTTCACAACACGTGTTAGACACACACCCCAGACACGTTCGAGAAACTCACAAAGTATTGAAACCCTGTATGGCGGTATTAGCAAAGTTCTTTGCCGAATCACAACTGCTGGTCGTGCACATACTTTGACAGCGGACGGATCGGGAGGCCCGTTGTCACCGCCAACCCACTGGTCGCTGTAAATGACCCAATGAGATGCAGATGCCGAGGGTGTTGCGTTTGTCTTAAGTTGGACCAGAGGTGCGTTTCTCGGAGAGTGCACATCTTTAATTGGTGTGCAAGCGACATGGCTTAACAGGTGATATGCAGCCATGGCTACGGTGAGGAGATGGATTAGAAAAGTAACCATTAGTGTGAAAGAGATGACGAAGAGGATTGGTGAAAGGAGGTATTGGGGTAGTTACAACAATGTTTTGCAACGCCCAGAAGTGTCACTGACAGGTCCTTTGTGGGCAGCCCTTTTATGCGCTTCTCAGTAGTCCAGAAAAACAAAACTCGCGTTTGCCTGAAGTAGAGCGGGATGTTGGTCAATGCATTACACGTGGAACCACTGAGTAGGAGCACGCGAGGTAATATCATTCCGTCAGGGGATTCGCGTTTTGCTGTATTCCATGGAATCATCCGAAGTACTTGGTCCTGGTAGGGAGATTTTTGTTTGAAACAACGTTGGGTGTTTTCTGGTAGTACAACTGCAGAGCAGCTCCAGATGGGAGACAACCACAACGCATGAATACAGGTGACAGAGGATACCATGTGGTACGTGGGCTGGCAACTCAAGGTATGGAAGAGGGTGAAGGGATGAGTCGGGGACTAGTGATATGTAAGGGGAGAGTCGCCGAAATATTAGTTGAGTGTGCTGGGTGAAGAGGCGGAAGTTAGAAGGGAAGGAAAGCTGATAGAAATTTTAAGGTGAAAAAGGGTAATGAGTCAGCAACAAGTTTCCAAAGAGTGCATAGTTTGTTGACTCAGAACAGGCACTTACACAGCCTGGGAGAGATTGTCACGACCTGGCCTAAGTACCATCGACTACCGGGGATAGTCTGTGTCCAAAAAACGTTGTTGTCGCATGATAACCAGCGGGCCTCGAGATACAACCACGAGCGTATCATGCTACATTACCTCACGGATATGGTCGCCAAAAGCAGCGATACCGGGCCGGTAAACCACAACATACCACGCTTGCGGTGGGACGGGGGGTTTCAAGGAGCTGGACCTGTCGCGATACCACAGCGATTCCAATGATATCAGAAATTAATAGGTAAAGGAGAAGACGGCTCTGCTCACAATGATGGCCGGACTATCTTGTCTCAAAGTAAGCAACAGCGTCCGAGCAAGGAACGGAGTACCTGACGAGATCTGCGAATCGGATATCTCAGAGTCGTCCTGTCATTTCCCGGCGATCAGGATGGCCCGAGATCACTGGGACCATCTAGTGAGGAAGGGGCATATGAGGAGATGGAGGCCAGCACAGTCTGTGCGATATTGACCTGACGGGTCACGTATGTGATGACTTGTGTGCGAGAACAATGTGTGAGAGCAATTTGCATGTGAGGCTCCCACACTTTGGGGGTGGACCCAGCTTACAAATTGTAATGAGACTTTGTTTGGTCATTAATGTGAAAGTAGGGTGCTGTTTCCTTTGTGTCGCGACGAGGGGAGGTGTGACGACTGCGAGAGGTATAGACTCGATACGATGTGTGCTCGCACAGAGGTGGCAGCTTGATCAACATCTTGAACACAGATGAGCAAGTTATTAGCCAAGACTTCCAGTGAAGCCCATCTGAATATGGTGGTCTTCCCGGATGAAAGAGAAGAAATTATGGACCGGCTGATATTTGTGAAAATGTTCTAAAGCGCGTTGACTAGATTGCAAAGCGACATGGGAAAAGCCCTAGCCCGGCGGGCCGAGTTGGCCGTTGTAATCTGCCATTCCATCATGGTGCGCGGGCTTCTACGCACTTCCAACCTCCCCCAGCTTCAGAATCTCATCAAGCGTGACCCAGTCTCGTACAAAGAGGAATTTTTGCAGCAATGGAATCATTACAACTCTATACGTCAAATTTTTCAGATCAATCCTGCCGACCAAGCCTCTCACTTTCGGGAGTTGGTCACTTTCATCTCACAAGTAAGGAGTTTATCCACGTATGCGGGCGATTTCATAGAACTCGTCACCAGGTTGCGCAGTTCTATCCCACTGAGACTTCGGAATTTCCGTCCCACTTGTCCTCCTTGCTGCTTGAAAGCTATGGATCGTTGTCTCCGGATATTCGTCACAGCCTCGTACAGAACTTGGTTATGCTTAAGAATAAAGGCGTCATCACATCCTTTGAGTGAGGAGAACTGTGTTTATTTTCTATAACCAGTGCTGAATGACAGTCGATCAGGCTTCTTAAAACGCTATTCCCCCTTCTTCCTAGAACGACGTCCGCTTCCTTGCGCGCAGTCATCCGCAGAACCATTCTCACAGACATAAAGACGGCCAACCAGCGCACAAAGAATCACAAACTTAATCGCGCCGTTCAAGCCATGCTATTCGGCATGATCGAGCGTGGAATGGGCGGCACGGTACTCGGGGACAAGGGGAAAGTAAGGGGCAACTTGAATTCAGGAGCGGAGCTTTCGTCAGATAGCGGCGGTGAAGCTATGTGGGCGATCGTGTTGACAAAAGAGCTCTGGAAAAAAGGCGTATGGTTCGTTCAAGTTATTTTTGGCACTGTTACGCGTATCTATAACTAAAACTAATGCAGGGATGACGCCAAATCTGTCGCCATGGTTGCATTGGGATGCTTTCACCCTGTCACCAAAGTCCAGAGTGCATCTCTGCACTTCTTCCTTGGTGGTGACGAAGAATCCGAGGACAGTGAAGACGAGCATGACGACGATGTGGGTTCAAGAGCTCAATCGCAAGATGTTTGCTGATGTGACCGCTTCCAGACCGTTGATGTCAAATCACTCGAGCATAAGCGCGAGGTCAAAAAAAAGACTCGCAGCGGCGACAACAAACTGCGCAAGATTCTCAAGACTGCGTCGAAAGTACAGTGACCCTAACTCATATTTGACTTGGCTGAATGTCAGTCCTTAGAAACGCAAACGCAAAGATGCCGGAAACACACCGAATTTCCCAGCCATCCAACTATTACATGACCCTCAATCCCTTGGCGAAAAGCTATACGACCTCTTGCAAAAATATGACGCTCGATTTTCTCTCGACCATAAGATCCTCATCATGCAGCTCCTGGCCCGCGTCACCGCATTGCACCAGTTAACCATCCTCGGTTTTTATACATACGTGCTCAAATACCTCACACACCACCAACTGCGTGCTCCGGCAATTCTCGCTGTACTTGCACAATCTGTGCACGCGCTCACGCCGCCAGACGCACTTACACCTGCGATTCGCAAATTGGCTCATGAATTTGTGCATCCAGGTGTCGGCCCAGAGGTAGTGGCGGCTGGTCTCAACGCGATTAGAGAGATATGCCGCCGCCAACCATGGGCAATGGAGGAAGATTTGCTTGGCGACCTAATTGCCTATGGGAAGAGTAGGGATAAGGGAGTCATGAGTGCCGCGCGTGGCTTGTTACAACTGTATCGCGAGGTCAATCCCGGCATGCTCAAGCGACGCGAAAGGGGGAAGACCGCAAGTATGGGTTTAGCTCAGGGTACTCAACCCGCACCTTTCGGGTACGCAGAGAAACCCGCAGTGGATATCGAAGGCCTTGTGGTATGTCCTTCTCGTGCATATTGCTTTTGAAAACAAAGTCGAATGATCTACGGGATAGCTCCTCGAGGATCATTTAAAGACAATGCGTGGGGAAGACGAGCCACCTAGCGGTGGAGAAGAGGATGACGAGAATGCTTGGGAAGGCTGGGAACTAGGGTCAGAGTCGTCGGATGAGTCATCAGACTCGGGCGGTTGGATCGAAGTCGAGAGTGATGGTGGAGATCATCTCAACATCAGCGACAGCGAAGACGACGATAAAAAGAGCATTGGCAAGCCCGCAACAAATGAAGCGCCTTCCACTGAAGCCAACCGCACCTCAACGCTCGCAACAACGAAGGTTTGTCCAATCTTGCCATCTCCAACTGCTCGACGCACATCGTTACATGCAGATTCTTACCCCGGCCGATTTTGCATTGATCAACGACTTGCAAATACAAGCTGCCACCAAAGCGGTTGAAAGCGGGGGCAGTTCTGCTGCGAAGCGCAAACTCGCGTCTCTTCAAACCGCCAAAAAGGCAGCTTCCTCTTCTGGCGCGGGTGATGCCCCCACTTTCGTCTCGGAAAGCGACATTCTCGGTCCTCGAAAGAAGGCGAAGGCAGACTACGAGGAGCGCATGGCATCGATAGCGCGCGGCCGCGAAGGTCGGGAAAAGTTTGGCTCACTGAAGGGCAAGCGCAATAAAGAAATGCCGAGCAGCTCGACGAATCGCGAGAAAGCGCGCAACAAGCCAATAATGATGATCATGGGCAGCAAAGGCGTCAGAGGCAAAAAGAAGCAGTCCTTGCGGGAGAAGCAGAAACGCCTGCGCGCGCATATTGAGAAGGCAAAGAAGGCTCATCATTGATCGTTTCATCGTCCCAGACCCCCATTGATGAGGCCGATGAGGTGTTGAATGATTAGATACGGAATTTGTAGTTTCCGTAGTTGTGGCATCTCGGAGTAGTGATAGATAAGTACTTAGGAAATCCTCATGTATTTATTTTTACATTCTTAAATCACTAGCCCGACTACTTCTAGTACTGGTCGGTCGTCTAGGCTATCACTTTCATAAGCAGCGACTACTCTCTGGGTTCGTGAAGGCAAAAGAAAGGGCATAACAAGCATGCCGCAGCAACAGTAGTAGACTCAGGTCACGGTGGCATTATGGTCAACATCCACCATTCCATATCTTAACAGAAGCACATCCCTCTAGGCCACGCCTGCGCCGGTTGGTCTCTGGCATCCAGCCCCTAAAACGTCTTAAACATACAGGCCATTCACCGCCGTTACGATCACAGCTTTTGGGTGACTTCCCACGCATCTCCCCGTCCCCATCACACGCCACCACCTTGCTCGCCACCTTGCGTCTGGCGGTCGGTTACGATTTAGACTCATGGCAGATAACTCCCTTCGTTTTTGTCCCTCACACCACATCCTTCCATAGACCTTATCCGTTTTCATGACCCTCCCTGCAGATGCCAGACTCGAACACAATTTTTTTTGATCAAGACGCAATGTCACACCTGAGCCTCTCGTCTCATGTAAAACACATGTTACCAAGCCAAGAATGATACAGGCAGGAGGCCGGATCTGCTGATGACCAGACCATTTGCCGAATCCTCCTACAGCGCCTCGAGGCCTACGAGCCTTCATAGCTTCATCGCCCCAGACAAGACAATCCCGGTGGCCAGTCCTGCCTTTTATACCTGGAGTTGAGAAAGTATAGAATCTTTGTATACTTATACCCTCCAACTGCTAGTACGGACGGGTGCGGAATGGCCATTTTCTATTACACCTTTGGCCTGAGCCCATATGGGATCGTAGCAGGCTATGTTTTGCCTCATTACCATGCACCTTACAAGACATGTTCTCGGGAATGACTCAGATTGGGCGTGGCACAGTAAGGGGCAACTTGAATCCAGGCGCGTAGCGTTTATCAGATAATGGCAACGAAGCCATGTCGCAAGCGCACGTCTCGAATGAACCCGCGATACGGCTGTGCACACAGGAGAAATCAGAAGTCCAGACTAATGTCAAGACCGAATTTACGGCCCAGTGCGGATATAGTACACGCACATAGCACCAAACGTGTAGTACTATACTGTCCCGCTTACCGTGTACCACAACTAGCCTTACCGTGAGTCGTGAGCCGCCAAAGTGGGGAAAGCGCCGAATTCGCACGGAGCACACAGTTCTCAGTCAGTCATAGACTTAGGCCACTAGCAGATGGTGTGAAATGTCGCCAGACGAGAATAGCGGCCAACGCACGACTTAGAGTGACCACATTGAGTCCCCATTCTATCTAATTCTATCCGCTAAGCGTGAACAGTATCTGCAAGTGGTAGCCCCGGCCCAGCCCGTAGACATATTGGCAAGCATATTGGTTACTAGTAGCTTTCCGCATGGTATTCAGAAAGCGCAAAAAGTAGTAGCCCACCGCGAGGGTCGAACTCGCAGCCTTCAGATTACAAGGTGTAATGAACCCGCCTAAGAGTCTGACGCTCTATCCGATTGAGCTAGGCGGGCATTGACTTCGATTATAATGTTTGAGCAATCATTAGTTTGAGCAACCATTCGGCTTTGCTGCATGACGTACTTTAGAAGGACGGGCCGGCGGAGCCGCTTCGGCTACTTCGGAATTTTGCGAATCTAGCGATGGGAGTACGACCAGGCGCCAGCGTCGTAAAGCCAGACTAACGGAAAAACAAACAGTAATACACTCCAAAAGGACTTGAGTCCATAGGTAGGCCATATTCTGCGTGGATGGAAGGAAGTAGGAAGGAAATAGTCAAGATCAGCCCGTGTGAGAGCGCCAAGGAGAGCGCCGAAGGTGGCGAGAACTTTCGGGCTTGCTTTCGGGTCGCCCTGACTTCCTTGACCGTCGCACTGGGCTCAAGGTGAAATTATAACTAAGGACTGTGTATCACATAAACCTGAGGGCCGTAGCTAGTGCAGAGAGGGAAGGTAAGAAGCAAAATAAGAGGGACAGAATGTGGCACAAGGTGCCAGGGATAAGACAACGCAGATACAATTGTACTATGTTACAGCCTGAGCAAGTCATCACCATTCCTCACACCGGTAGGAACAGGGCCTTTTTCTGACGCAAGGGAGCATAGTAGTGATCGAAGCGGCAATTGAACGAAAGGTCAAAGACATAAATAAGAGGACTGGGTACGGACGTACCTCGAGTCGTGGCGAGACCGTTCCAGGAAGCATGGTCCTGCATAAGTCTGAGATGACCGTGAGTGAGCAGAATGGCAAGGTTTCAGGCACGGCGCTCGGGTTGGCCTTGAGCGAATACTAGAGAGTGCCACTGCTCGTCCCTTATTCTAGGTCCCCAGAGTTCCATCTCTTTAGTAATGCGTCCAGTATCTCGATAACAGTGAGCAATATCAGGATGATAGAAACCATCTAGCCACCAATTCTCCTCGCCGGCCTGGACATGCGGGTGATTACGGTGAATTTGTGAGGGTTTTCATGAGTACGCCTCCGGACTTAAAAAGGAAACACTACAGGCAACCACTGGCAAGTCAGTGGTCACGATACCATAGATCGCACACCTGGGTGAATTAGTATTACCATTGCAGGACGAAAGTGCCCAGGAAACCCACACGGCGGAGAAGGCCCGGGAGAACGATGAATAAAAGCCAAAATCAACGTCCTATTCTCAGTCAACGGGTGACTCCGGGGCGGCCGTAGAGGCGTTGCATGCGAAGAGCATGGTGCTGAGACCAACCAACGAACTGAACGAGCCCACGGAGAGGGAAACGATAGCAAATATCCGTAGCCAGTTGACGGTCGCTCGGACGGTGACGAAGACTACGACATATTCGACGAGGTCGTTGCACTCTGGTTGCGCACCAAATCGCGAGTCTGATCCACACTTAGAACGACCGAGGAAAAATGATCAAGACCTGTAACACCTGAACGGCGAGAGTTATCTTCATCGTTTTGAAACTAAATCTATTCATGCCTGTATTCTCATCTCTGATGGGCACTCTGTAGAAGCTCAGAGGGACAGAACTCATACCGTAAAGATGAAGAACTGAGAGGCATGCTAGCATATGCATCACGAAGACGGCATGATACAAGGCCAGCTGTCCTTATATAGTCTGGACGAGGACAGTAATGAGAAGGGCGAGACCATAGAGCACTGCATTCATATAGAGAGAGTCCAACAGGTCTTTCGTATATTTGCTCTGGGGTATAAGAGCTGCAAGGGATGTCGTGACATAGAAATTGAGGCGAGTCTGGGAAGTCAGTCGGTCAGATCTGCAAAAGGCAGAATAGCTTGAAGAGAAGACCGAGACTGAGACGAGAACGAGATGGTGAGAAGAACTGCGGGTGCCTTTGATTAAGCCTGACCCGAGCTGACCACGTAGGGTTGGAAGGACAAGTGGCGATCAAGTGCTGTATTGCTCGGAAAGAAAGTGGTGGCTGAAATACAGGCAGAAAAGTGCCTAGTACGAGAAAGGTTATGTAGGGGATTAGAAAGTAAAGGTGGCATAGAGGGGCCGATAGGAGACAAACGCAGTAATGAGAACGTGATAAAGAATCTAAGCTCCTAAGGGTAACAATGAAGGTCAGGTTGTGAATGATTTCTGGGACGCGCTAGTGGCTTGATTTCAAGGTAAAGAGACAGATGCCGGCGCCCAACAACAGAGGTGGCCGTAAAACAGATATTAGGGCTAGTCATTTGGGCGAGTGAATGATTCCTAGTAAAGATAGACGTAACGCCGACCATCAGAGCGCCGCACAGCAGGAGGACGATGTCCCAATTCTGGATTAGCTGGCTGCGAGTGCCAAGAAAGGAGTCGTATTGACATATACCCTGCAAATAATTAATACAATCTACTTAAATTTTTAATTTCTCGATTTTGGCATGCGTCGATTTTTTTTATCCTTGTTATGTTTTTTGCTGACTCGGATGTTTTGGTTGGTCTTGTCTTGATTGGTCGAGTGTCGACCCTCGGGAACCTGATCAGAGGGTTCTGCCAGTTGGTTATCGATCTGTCAGACTACCGCGCCCACTGCACTTCCTAGAGCGGGGGTCGTACCTGTGGAGCGACCACCGATACACCTCCAAATGACGTATGCAAGATTAATAGCAAAGAGGTCGTAGCTAAATGTGAAGATCAGATAAGTAGGAACGTAGAGGGACCGATGGGGTTTCACTCACACATCAGTGAAAGATCCGGAAGATGCAAACCAGAGAGCAAGCGAGGCCCGGACACGATCCCAGCTACGACCATGATCATGAGCGGAAGTCGATAATAGGACAGTGACACACAAAGAACTTGAAAAATATTTATCCATAGCTTCCGGTGCTTCCAACCCACGGGTGCGAGCAACGCCAATTGGGTTCGGTTGTTCAAGGTCGCTGCTATCACAATGGCGGTTCTCCATGGATCGAGTTGATGTGAAGTGCTTCACCCGCAGGTGTTTGTTGGTGAGGGATTACTGTAAGCCGAATCGCACGAGAACCTGTGAATTTGGCAGGCAAGGCGGTGAGGTGGCCAGACACCGTGCCAAATTGAGTCGGTGAGCGTGAGCCCAGGTCCTGCGGCCTCAGGGTTGCCAGGTGAGAAGAATGGTAAATTGGCGCCATACAGTTGACGGACATCGCTTGAAGTGTCCATTCACGCTAGTGCGATCGAGCTGGCAGCACTCCGTCCTAAACCTATATGTTCGGGTTCACTCCCCACTACGAGCCTAGAACGAGGACCTAATTTGCCGATCATCATTATTTTCTTTTATCATAGAAAATTGCAGGTCGCGCTTACCTCCAAAAACGGATGATCGATGACCAGCCTCATCCGAGTCCCGAAACTCGGAAACTCGAGTGCCACAGAGATTCGCTAGATCATGGTTATACATGCGTGTATCATAAGAGTATCGCGCTGTACCCCTCGTTGGAGACGGTGTCAATTCAGACGGCGGGGCGAATGTAGAACATAATGTCGTCAAATACTGCTTGACGAGAACATCGAGGCGATGCAGGATCTGGCAGTTAGAGCGAAAACCAGGGACGCAAACGGTCTTCTTCTGCCTGTTTACACTGCAATAGTATCACGTCGTGGGTTTGGAACGTATGTGTCAAAGGCAAGTGGTAGTGCGTGCGTAGAGTGACGTACAGAGATCAGAATGGCACTGTTCAAGTTCGTGACGATCGACCTTTGCAGAACCGTCGTTTCCCATACAGTGATGCATTTTCCAACGACACAAAAAAACAGTTTGTCGGCATACATATATGAACAACGAACCAGGAATGCGAAGTACAGTTCATAATGAAAGCAACCCAATGTCAGCGGGTATGGAAAAGGGGGGGTTGGGGCAAGAAGGTGATGGTTGGGCTGTATAGTAAAGTAGGAGTCGGATCGGTTTATTTTTACACGTCATTGTTCGTCAAAGGGTCATTTCACTTTTGTTGGATGGATAATTGTTCATGGTGAACCGTTGAGAGCCGGATGCACAAACGACGAGTGCTGCGTGGGCGCCGAGAGCTTTTCGGGGAGGAAGAGCGGGACGGTAGGGATGAGCTCGAATACGTGCTGCACGACGCCACGCCCGGAACTCGACGAACCCCCGCGGCCCTGCGCCGAGTCCTCTGCACGCATGACACCATGCACGCGCGCTTCTTGCGACGGCGCTTCCTCCCACGTTCCGTTGGGACCTGGCGCGATCGGCGGCGCTGACCCCCCGCGCCCATCCCAGATGCATCGCAGGTCGTTTCCGGGGATGATCTGGCACAGCCGCCCGGTTTCAATGTGGCGCACTTCGATGAAGCGCGAGTCGAAGATGAGGACGTATGGCGGGTGCCAGGCGACGTGCTCTGCTGTGCCTTCCCATTCGATGGTGCCCTTGGTACGACTTGGGTCGCCGTGCCGGTTCACATACAACCCGAACTCTGTGAAGGACGGTCAGGGCACATTAGAGGGAGCAGCCGAACTGAATATTACCATCGTAGCAAAGGAGGAATTCGTTTTCGCTAGAGCGGAACATCCCCATTGGACGACACGATTCACAACGCTTGGCAAGTTTCTCATGGCGCGGATCGTCACGTTGCGGGATCGTGACACTCTTGAAGCTGCACATCCCACATGTCAGACGTCGAAGACAAGGTAATGTAACGTGACGAGGACTAACTCGGAAAGGTCCATGATCTCAAAGCCCTTCGTACAGAGAATGGCGATCCTGGCTTTCAAGAAGATGAGGTCATAAGACTCGGATGGTAGGAAGAAGTCCTGTCAAATTGCGTTAATGATCCTGTCCGGCTGTGGGAGAGGATACACGTACCCTATAGATACGGAACCACTCCGAGCGGGGTTGCCGCAGACCAAATCGAGAGCTAAGAAACACGGGGGCCTTAGCCTTCTCGTTGATCTTGCCAACAACAGGTTCGAGTACGCGGAAGACGCTGTCCAACTGGTGGGATCGTGAGATTGTAGGTGCTGATATAACCATCCCCGTAGGAGCTGATAAAACCGAACTGCGACCCACCCCTTTTTTCTTCATGTAAATCACAAGGGTCCGCCCACCGAGACTTCCAACACTGAAGAAATGTACGTCTTTTGAGCCATTGAGCTTCTGCGGTGTCTGTGTGGTGTTCGCGCTCTGTGGGGATGTGGGTACAAGTGCTTCGATGTGATACGCGAATAGTGACTGATAAGCGAGGGTCAGTCAGATCGTCTAAGATACAGACGAAAAACACAGTATACTTTGTCGGCAAGGACGAGGAAGATCCCGAAATCGTCAAGCATCGCACATTGTGTGACCATCTTTAGGTGTAGCACTCTGCGCATGGCTGCAAATCTGATGAGTAACAGTTCGACCGACAGCAACGCGATCCTCACATCTGGAGTCGTGGCGGAACCCAATCCAAACACCTTCCGCACAACCGACTGCTACAAGAGCACGCCCATCCGCGGTAGCTGTGAAAAAAAAAGGCTAAGCTCTCGGAATACGACTTTCCAAGTCAAACTGCTCACTGAATGGCACGGAGCAAGTAACCTTGCCCGTGAACGAGCTCTCCGAATTCCACGATTGGTTTGTCGGCGGCGATAGCATCGAAGGGACGACGAATGTGTCCGAGCTGAGCGTCTCAACTTCGAAAACCCTGTTCGACTCCTGCACGACCTTGCGTAACCCAATTGCCTCTTCAAGTTTCTCCTTCCATTCCGTGCGCGCTTGTGAAGATTCGGCGTATACAGTATACAGTCCCCCGAGCCGGCCGGTGTGCAGAATAGTGCACGGGAACACGACGCGCGAGTCAGTTACCGCATCAGGGGTGAGACCGGGCGTGTTTGCTTGTGCGTCGCCTCCCTTGTTGCCACCGAAGCCGCGTAGCAATCCAGTTCCGCGCTGCGTAGGAGGATCGGTGAAGTTTGCGAGTGTCAATAGATCTAAAGGAATGGGCTAAAGTTACAAGAGTCAGTCTTAGGGGCGAGCGGAGGAAGGGAATTAAATGTATACTCGGCGGTTAACGTTGTACTTCGTGATACCATCCTTCTCCTTCGGTTTTGTCATGACCACTGTGTACCACCGCAATCAATAAACGACATCGCTATACCCGACGGACCACTTGACTTACAATAGTTATCAAAGAGCAGGACAAACAGCTCGCTCCACCCACTCCATTCGAAGCCAGTATCCGGCTGGCGTAAGAGTTTTCCGGCGTGTATGAGTGAGCGGTTTTCGGCTAATAGATCCATGTCCTGCAGGCATACGAGAAACAGTGACATGAGTCCCACAAAACATTGATCACCACTAGTTGCTCACCACGGCCTCGCCTGGTTTGAACACCAAATTGGCATTGTACCGCCAGAGTTCGACCTTTTGCTCCGCAGATGCGACGCCCGGTTGCGTTTCCCTCAGTAGCGATTTGGTTATCTCGATGACCTGCGGGATACTCTCGTGATCCTCGTGACCGTCAGGACTGGCTTCGTTGATGCCCTTGAGCAGCAGCTCGTACCGCGCGAGACGTGGGATCGGCCTGTTCACGAAATTCTTCATGTCCAGACGGTTTGCATCTGGATGCCGCGTGCATTGCTAAAGGAAGAAGGCGGCGGATTAATATACACACGTGTCTTGAACATAGCCTGTACACACCTCCACAAATTCCTTGAAGGAAGGATTGTTCGCCATTTCGTCAACGATGCGATACTCGGCGATGGGATAGTTCGTAATGTACTCCATGTACTCATCACGCCAGTTGAGCGCAGCGTCGAAGATCGCAGCTGTGACACTGTTGATGACCGGGTGCTCATCACGCTGGATTGCATGGAGGCGATCGAGCAGCTTGCGGTGTTGTGCGTGTAGCGCGCCGAAATTGTGAAAGACGTCCAAAATGAAGGCCGACAAGCGGTCACGGGGAATGACGGATGGTTCTACCGTGCGCAACGGCTGCACGTACATCTACAGAGTAACCCCCCGGGTCAAACAGAATAAATGCCAGACGTGCGACGGCGTCACTCACAACATCGATGTTCTCCAAATCGCGTACATATTGCATCTCACCTTTGATGAGCTCAAAGATGATGCTATACGAAGTTTGGCGTCAGAGGGCCCCCTTAACCTCTTGTGGCAACAACTCACCTCTGGCGCTTCTGCTCCCCCTTGCTTATGCCAGCTCTAACTTCATCAGAGACCAGGTTATGCCATTCTAACTTGCCAGACGGGCCTCTACACATCGCATGCTGGAACGTCTGCAAAACGCACGCTGCCTGCAAATTTTTGAATGACTGCACAGCTTCCATGAGGAAATCCGCGTCGGGATTGCCCTCGGCTGTCTCCTTTGCGATAGCTTCGAGTACATGTTCGTATCGCTGCAAGTGCTCCGACGGACGATTCAGGAAAACCTTGAGATCCATCCTCCGTGCGTCTGGGTTGCGGTTCGCATTCTACAACCCATTGACACATTAATTCTGAGAGACGGGGACACAGTGCGACGCACCTCTAGGAACAGCCGGAACTCCTGGTTTGACTCAGACTCTTCTTTTAAACGCTTCTCAGCGAGTGGCAAATGGCCAACGTAGATGGGGTACACGAGCCTAAACTCCGTCGCGATCTCGAGGAAGATGTCACCCACGCGCTGGATGACAAGCGACTGTTCACGCTGGCGCACGTTGAGCACTTCCAGGAGTTGACGATTCGCGCGGCGGACATCGTAGAAATTTCCAAAGACATCATCGATGAATCCGTCGAGCTCAGTGTAGGGTATCACAGGCGGGTTTGCATTGCGTATTGGTCGAATGAAGACCTGTTGTTACAACGCAAGACCGTAAGCTGGATCATTCTGGCCATAGATGCACCAAAAGGATCATACAGATTCGATGACATCAAGATCCTTGAGATACTGGACCTCTTTGGTGATGAGCTTGTGGATGACCGTCTGGCGATGTATTTCGCTCTCAGGGAGCGCATCCAACACAGCAGGATCTACGTGAGTGGCCCAGTCTTCATCCAGTGAAACCGGCACAGGCGAAGGCGTCTCCTCCACGATAGTCGGCTCAGCCTAAAGCATTTAAGGTGAGATTAGCGAAAATCAATAGTAAATTGTACCTACCCTGAGACGGCGTGGACACGCGAACGAGTAGCACGGTTGAGCATCGGAGCAGCTGGGCGAGTAACAGCGAGTCAATACAGTGATCACGCTCGTCGGAAGTTCCTCGCGGTCGCGTGGAGCGTCGGCACCGCCCTCCTGATCATCAAGGAACATGTACACATCCTCGACACCATCCTGAAGGACACGCCCGCCCCACTCAACTTCGTAGAAGAAAAGTTGCTGCTGGAGGCTGCGCGCAACTTGCAGTGCAATCGCCCGATTGTTCGTTGCGACGCCTTGGCTGATGAGGAGCTCGGAGACGATGCGCGACTGGAGTGTGGACTGGTACGAATATATTTGGTTAAAAGTGGTACAACCAAGGACGAAAAAAAAGTACATACTACGATGTCCTTTCCAGTAAATGCCCGCGGGTACGGGATGCTTCCCTTCACATGCGTCCCGCGTGGCACCTGGTCACGCATCCACACCGCAATGTTACTGAGTAGCGAGAAGTTGACAAAAGAGTCGAGGCTCTCCTCGTCCGAATAGTAGTCGTCGTCGTCGTCGTAATAATCATCCTCTCCGTAGAGATTCGCCGCGTCTTCTCTAGCTTCCTGACTTTTCAGTCGTCGAATCTCAGTGGCCAGGTGCGAACGCGCAGTCGTCACGGATCGATCAGGCTCAGATGACTGACGATCGCTCAGTGGGGCGGGGCTTGTCGCGGGCTCGCGGAACTTATTGCCGTATGACTCTGAGCGATCGACGTGAGTCCGTTCCGCGATTGTGTCCTTGTCCCTGCTGGACCCGCTGAACGTGGTCGGCGCGGTGGACGCGGTTGCGACCGTCGACGTGGTGTAGTTACGCTCCAGGCTCATGTGTGTGCTAGAAGAAGTTGAAACAGTGCTGGTTGATCGCAGCGGATGATCGCTGCTGGAACCTGTAAGCGGGGAACGACGGTCCATTGGGCCCTGCGGATATCTAGAGAAAGAAAATGAGAAGACTCACTGTGGGAGAGCGGACGGGCAAACCCTAGAGACCCGGGGGCAAGGATGTCGTCAGACGAATCACGATCAAGGGTCTTGGGACGGGAAGGTGCAGGAGTCTGGGAAAGCGGAGGTGGTGGGGGTATGCTGGACATGAACTGGTTGGACGAGTACGTAGCGTCGGGAGAGAAGTATGAGGTGGCAGTGGGAGGATTGTTCAGGGGCGAATGGTGATCGACAGATGGTGATGCGCTAGAGGAATCATCGCCGGCAGCATAGCCAGGTATCCGGGGAGCAGAGGCGCCCGGGGGTCGGTAAGATGTCTGCCTTTGCGGGGTACCCCCGGGGGGTTGAACGCCGTTGCTGTATCCCCCCCTACCAACGGGCGATGCATTCCATGGTTGGCCGTACGCTCCAGCAGATGGCGAGGAAGCATCAGAAGCGGGCATAGTATACCCGAGTGAACTTGATCCACGCGTGTGTCCGGCCGGGGACGGTGAGCGCGCCTCAGCGGCGCTGCTACTCCCTGGACGCAGTGCTGCGGGTGTTTTGTTGCCGGAACGTGGATCGGAAGGTAAGCCGCGCGGAGGGCGCTCTGCAGGGGATACAGGAGTGCCGTTTCCCAATGACTCGGCTGCTGGGTACTGTCGTCGAGATCTGCAGTGATACGCAATGAAGATAAGAGAAAGTATGG
Source organism: Lactarius tabidus (assembly GCA_963281015.1). Classification (NCBI taxonomy): domain Eukaryota; kingdom Fungi; phylum Basidiomycota; class Agaricomycetes; order Russulales; family Russulaceae; genus Lactarius; species Lactarius tabidus. The sequence goes on along the minus strand of OY725475.1, from coordinate 2,008,571 downwards.
CAGGGAAAGCACGCACTGCTCGGCTGGGGGCTTGGGCGCAGAGGAAGCCGGGGGATTGGGATCGTGGAAGAAGGGTCGGGGTTCCGGCATGTGGGAGGGGTAAGAGGAGGGGGAGGTGGGGGAGGCGCCTGGAAGTCTTGGGAGAGGGCGCGGCCCCTTGCCCTGAGTAGGAGAGGTGGGATACGTTGTCGGAGAAGGGAGGGGACGGTTGTTGTCACGGGGGCTGGCGGAGGCTGATGCGGAAAAGATGAGGAATGGGGAGGGAGGAGAGTGTGGGAGGCTTACCGCGGGATTGAGTGTGCGCCCTTGTCGAGATATATGAGCTAACAGGTTCGTCGCTATGCTGACTGTAAGGAGGATCGTGATCGACGCTATTAGGCGAGAAAGATGGAGAAAAGTTGGAAGGACTGGACTCTTCTGCGAAGGCGCTGAGAACTTGATTGTACAGCTCTTGGAGGTCAGCGTCTCCTGGGGGAGAAGACGAGGAAGCTATCGTCGTTGGCGGCATCGTGGTGAGGATGGGATGATGATGACTGCCTACCACTTAGATGATAACATAATTATTTCTAAATTCTAATCTTAATGTCAAAGATCACTTCATCAGTACACGACAGCAACACCGCCCACCCTCCCTTTGGTTCCAGGAAAGTCCCTCTTTCGCGCTCAATCACTGATCCCACTGATCTTCAACCCAACATAGGTTACTCACAGAGAGCGCCGATGTCTGGTCTCAGAATGCTTGGGATCACGTCCCGTCTCCCCCGGACCAGCATGCTGCCATAGAAGCCTCCTTGGCCCGTCAGCGAGCTGCTCCAGTCCCACACCCCGACAAGGACAAGTACAACGCCAAGCCCGCAAAACATTGGTTCGCTCTCTACGCCTTCCGCCATTCCTCCCACCCACCAAATTACCAGGGATAACTTTTACAAGGCAAACGCCTCAAACTTCTTCAAGAATCGCAAGTGGTGTGTGCTGCATCCACTCATGTTATCCGTCTCAATCCGCGATCAGGCTACATCTTGAGTTCCCGGAGCTCGTTGCCGCTGCCGAGTTATCGGTGCGCAGTTCTTCCTTCCTTCACTATCATCGTGACGTACGCCTTGTGCAGGCCGGTCCTCGCACCGTTGTCGAAGTCGGATGTGGTATGTTGACACCCGTTTACAATAACAAGCTGTTTGACCGGCACCACGGCATCTATATTCATACAGGCGCCGGAAACGCCATATTCCCACTACTAGAACAAAATCGGAATCCTGAGCTCCGCATACATGCGTTCGACTATTCTTCGCATGCCATAAAGCTCGTACAGGTGGGCCTTTTCCGTTCGATATTTTCAGTCCTTGGTCTTATCTCGTCGAAGCACAACACGCTGTACACATCCCCGCTCTGCGGAACGATCGCCGCCTCGGTTTGGGACTTGTCCTCCGCCGCGCCACCCCCTGGTCTCGCGTCATGCTCTGCCGACATCCTCGTCCTCGTGTTTGTCCTCAGTGCCTTACACCCATCCGAATGGGCGCGCGCCGTCTCTAACATCGCGCAGGTCCGAGTTTCCGCTCCCTCGTTAGTGTTAATAACTAACTCAACTCCACACCCCACGCACTTAGATACTGAAACCCGGTGGGCTCGTCCTTATGCGCGACTACGGTCGATACGACCTTACGCAGCTGCGCTTCAAAGCCGGCCGATTACTCGACGACAACTTCTACATCCGCGGCGACGGCACGCGCGTATACTTTTTCGAACTTGGTTGCGTAACTATCTCTCTTCACCCCTACCCCATCATTAAACTTTGCTCCCGTTTCCCCCCTTCCCGGCAGACGAGCTCGCGTTTCTGTTTACCGGCTCATCCGCACCGACTGCGCAGATCCAGGTGCATACACACGAGTCGACCGAAGCCGATGAGGAGAGTGGTGATAACGCTGCGGGCGATCGAACAGAAGACGACGGTGCAGACGCACCTGCGCCCAGTCTCGATCCCCTTCCTAGCGCCGACCCAATCCATTCGTCCCTGCGTGACCCAGCCGCACTTGGCTTGTCCCACCCGCTCTTCACCGTCGAGCAGCTTGGTGTCGACCGCAGGTTACTCGTGAACCGCAAGCGACAGCTCAAGATGTATCGCGTTTGGATGCAAGGGAAATTCCGGCGTACTGAGAGAGACGGTTCGCTGATGGATGCAGTTGCGGAATCTTGCAACAGTCCACCTTAATGACATCACCCCTCACGTGTCTGTTGCACTCAGTAACTTATAGCAGATGTCATTTACCAAACGAGTGTGCTAGCTAGCTGTTCCCACGAGGAGAAAGGCATTTATTACATCCGACAATACTAGTCGTGCTACAATGTCAGGCAGAGATCGCCGACAACACAAGTCATCTCATGGCTAAGACACCCGGAAAATCCGGAAAGCTAGAACAGCGCGTTGCAAATCTTTTCAGTGAGATTGCGAGGAGGCACCTCCGGAGCGTCCGTCTCCTCGACGGTTGGAATGCCCTATGTGAATGGTACACGTGAGTAAATCGAAACAATGTGCGAGGACGTGCGACTGCTGTGACGCACCGTAACAAAGTCCATCTCGTGGGCACGCCAGAAAGGTCTGCGCATATACAAACTCCAGCCGATCCAGAGCCCGAAGAAGATGGGGATGTTGATGTACGCTGTGAGGAAGTCCTGCGAGTTCCACTCAAAGAAGACTTGATAGCCGGCAATGAGGACGAAGACCGTCGTCCAGAAAATACCCCAGATGGCGAGGCCGGGTTGCAACGCGCTCGAGTATGCGAGTTTACTGCGATCGAGGCCCTGAACTTTGTGACCACGCCCTGAACAAATTTTGGTCGTCGGCGTGAAGAAGGGTGGCAATGAAAAAAAATACGCACAGAAACGGAGGTAAGTTATGTTTATTGACAACCAGGTGAAGAAGCCGGCCGAAGTAGAAAGGTTAACGAACCAGCTGCAAAATAAACAAGTGTTTAGAAATGCTTTGTTAGCGAGGAAGAAAGTGAGCCTACTTGAAGACCTTGGCCGCGCCGTTCGACACATTCATGAAAGAGAGAAGAGAAAAGCTGCACTGTAAATCCGTGAGATATAAGCCGTGCAGGCTCCTATACGAAGAAAACTTACACAGAACAAAACGGCGACGATAGGCACGCCGTTCTTCGTGCAGTACGTGAAGACGCGCGGCGCCTGACCACGGATAGCAAGACCGTACAAAACACGCGACGAGCAAAAGAGGTACGAGTTGCCCGAAGAGAATGCGCTGGTGAAGATAGCCGCGTTAATGATGGATGGTAGTGTCCGGATGCCTGCACGGCGCATCGCAATGACGTAGGGCGACTGGGAGGCGGTGCCACTGCCGTTGAGCAGATTGGGGTCGTCGTACGGAACGAGCAAGCCAGTGATGAGGATGCCGAGGATATAGAAAATGACGATACGCCAGAACACGCGGCGGACGGCCTTCGAGATGTTGCGGCGCGGGTTCTCTGTCTCAGACGCTGCGCTGCATTAATCAATCAGTGCGGGTACTGAAAGAGAGGAAGGATAAGAAACCCACATCGCAACGAGCTCCATACCCAGGAAAGAGAAGCCCGCCTGCACAAGGACGCCCACCCAACCCAGGAAGTGGTCAGCGGTCTTGTTCTTAACGAAACCAGGACCGTTGAAGGCACCCGGATTCTTCCAGTACTGGGCCCATAGTTAGGACGCGTGGAGATAACTGAGTGCGTACTTACTGTGAAACCGAGACGCTTGTGATCGGGGCCTCCACCAAGGTCGATGATTAAACCGCATAGGATGAGCCCAATAATGAGGGTGACTGAGTAGGAGTGTCAACATTGTCTACAGACCCGGAAGAAGAACCGTACGCTTGATGATAGAGAAAACGAACTCGGCTGAAATGAGGATCAGATTATACTCCTTCGAGAGAAGTGACAGCACTGACATTCTCCGAAGTAACGAACTCCGAAAATGTTGATAAGGCATACGAGAAAGCAGATCACGGCGGTATAACCTGCTTGATGATTATGCTGGTGGGACACAAGCGTCAAAGTCTATAGCTTTTTTTTGGCAGCTGAGCAAAGAATTTAGTACGTACGTTATCGTCCCAGAAAGTGACCAAGATGGTTGCAGCCGTGATCTCAACTGGAATGGTGATACTGCGGGTAGGGTTCGAATGTGCGGTGTTTCCAACAGAACTCAGAAACTCACGCTTGTGCCTACGTACGGAGAAACACATTTAATACTAGTGAAATTCGACGATCAACGCCACTCACATAGAAATAATTCTATTAAGAAATGAATCGTGAGCACTCAAAGCGCGAAGCAGCCTTTAATTACATACCCAGCCAACCTAGATAGCGACACTGAGTGCGGGTAGCACAATACGGAAAGACGCACTTACAGCAGCACCAAAGGCAGGTTGAACCCATCTAGCAGCTGCACGTGGAGATACCAGTATAAGAGATTTTACCCTTTCTGACATCAGTGAAACCTACCATAGTGAGGGAAAGTCCCCGAGACAGGTGCCAAAGCCGCCATTTCACCGATAGAACATAATGACCTGTACCCTCTTTAGAGAAATGTCCCAGAAGGATCATCTGTTGACGCACGAGTATGCAACCGTGCCAACCAAGAGATACGCGATCAGTGCGCCCACGGGACCTGCACCATGCAGGGCAGACCCCGACCCAAGGAACAGACCCGTTCCAATGGTCCCGGCAATCTGAGGAAGATGGTTAGGCTCCGGCTATAGCCGACAACTAGCGGAGGGCACGGACGGCAATCCTGTATCAACGGGGTGAGCTACGTTCACGTGAGCTATAAAAAAAAACTACGAACATCTGCACATGGCGCTGCTTCAGACGACGCTGAACACGGTCAAGGTCGGATTTATCGAAGTGGAAGCGATCCTCTGCGGGTACAACATGTTCGTGTTCTGAGGGGCCCTTTTCAATGGACCTGTTGTTAAAGCTGATATGGTCCGTATCAAACTTTTCCGAGGACATTCTGCAAGAAGCCGTGGAGGGAGAGCGAGGGTTGGAAAGGTGATCAAGAACTAGTTGAGAGGCAGTGCCCCACAAGACAGTTATAAGAAGCCATCATTCTGGTTTCATATCGAAGCTATATTGAAGTCTCGATAAGAGTAGGTCCCGAGATAAGCATGTGCCTTGAAGATACCTGCTGCTGCAACAGAAAATTTCCTATCATCGGTCCTCATGACGAAAATCGTCGATGGCTTTCCCTGATTTTTTTTGAGGTCGCCCACCCCCAAACAGCTGAGTTGCGATCACTCGCTTAGAGCAACCGATGTTTCGTCCGACCTACTGTACGGAGGAAAAGGGACGACGAGATGTGGACTTATTGTGGCAAATCGCATTTCGTCCATCTAAGATTGTTCTGGTAATCACCAAGCCCAATCGGGTCATGCGGTCATGAAGAACCGCCACGACTGCCAGTGCGCCACTTAGCGGTCATTCGCTGATTTTCTGTCGTGTGCCACATGGATAACTGATGCACCCCGCTCTTATTGACCTAATGCATGCGCCGTGTTGGTCTTCCCATCCATACGCGCTGCGCATTCTACGCCTGAACCCTTGCCTGAACCAATTAGCCGAAATAGGATGCCCTCCCTCGGCACGCAGGGTCACGACACACACCCCGCTAACCGTCTCGGGCTGTCATAGGAGTGGTCTCATGTGTGGTAGAGGGCTCATTCGTTTATCATAAACGACAACTCGTGAATCTGTTTCAAGCACGAGGGGTACCTCCTATGATGGTGCGTTTTGGATGGCGTGCCCCATGACGTTGGGACTTATAGAATGCTATATTGTAACTCCTTCGTAGGGGCGCTTTGGCCTTAGCCTTTCTTGAGGATTGGCGCGTGGTTAGGGCACGTTCTCCATGACGCCACAAGGACTCCGGGTGTGACATGCGTTGCTGTGGCAAGCGCGCACTCAAGTCTGGCTCTACTCTAATCTTCCGCTGCGGCTTTATTCGATGACCTTACTCCCCTGGCCCAAACTCAAGTAGGTAAAGCTCTCCACCAAGGTTATCGAATTGGCATTCACCGATTCGGAAAAGTTGTCACTAGACATTAAACAGTCCTGGGGGAATGATTGCGGCCAGACCAACATGACACGCTCGCACGAGAAGACAACGAATTGAGACAACCTAATTGGTCAGAGAGGCAACGTCATTCCCTAACGCGACGTCCCGATGTCCCGAGCAAACAGGAGTAAATTACGCGCTGTACGATTATGGTCTTTTCCGATAAGAAAGGTAGAAACGACGCCACTCGGAGGCTCCATCTCGATTCCTATCAGAGCCTCTGAGATATTTCTTGTACCTGACTGCTGCATCTGACGGCTTCCCGTTTTGACCCTTGGATGAGGTAAAAACTCTTCTGGTGAAAAATTGCGGGCCGTGATGCCAATACTAGTGATCCAGTGAAGTAGCCCCCTCAATGTAACGGCATCATTCCAGGAGTTGTAGGTGCTCGCATCGAAGGATCGAATGATGTAACATTCTGTTGTCTGCTGGTCTACGACGTTCAAGTGCTGTTGAGTGTGGTCCTAAAGACACCTAGTTGTAAGGGCCTTTTTATTGCCCGCATGCGATCAAAGGACCCCTATACCAGTCTATGGCTAGCTAAAATCCCTCTGGTCCCTTCAAGATCTGGTCGTTATCTCTTTGCGACTATCTACAGGGACTGTACGCAGATACGTGTGGCGGTGAGACTTCAACTGGATAATCACATTCTTCATCCTTGGCATCGAAGGGCTCTATCTCTATCACCACCAACTGGCCCTTTTGAACAATAACTATATCTCAGATTTTCCACACAGCCACACAAGTTCTAGACCACTTCCAACGCTGTCTTAAAAGGAGCGAAGAAAGGTTGAAGGGCCTTCTGCACCGCACAGCTACAAGCCTGTAAATCTCCTGGAAACATTCTCGCGTACTTCAGGGTAAAGTTGATGAGTTTAAGCTGTCTAAGAATGGAATGGAGGAATTATCAAGTTGGCTTGACCCGACCTCTTGTCGCTCTGTGCTCTCTACGGTACTTACTTACCTTGTCGGTGGTCAACAGGTCAGTTGTTTCTCAAAAATACTCACACCGACCTCACTCTAACTTGCCTCACTGTCTTAGTGAAGGTTTCTGAACAACGGCAATGATACGCACCTCTAGCTCGATATGCAGCAAGACACGGGACCACTCATGCCTTGGTTAAGAATGTAGCCTCACGATTCTGTGATAGGACGAAATGCCTGTTTGATATGGACAAAATGTACCTTGCACCGCAGTGTAGGTCCAGTTGTCGACGATGCCCCTATCCCCTATTCATGCTATAAACTGAACTCCAAAACAACTTGAGACAGTGCCATTGCACTATATTGCCTTGTGTGCTCGTAAACTAGTTGACTGTCTTGCCTTCGAATATCCAAATGCCATAGTCAGTGGCTGTGGGGCGGCGCGTGCGTGACATCGAATGCAGGTCGAGTCAGGTTGTATGACCAATGCTTCGATGTGATTGGGATGTGGATATTCTCGGATTGGGAAATGTAACGCCATTACATTCTGCATCAGTTGAAGGCGCCTCGACACCGTGCGGTGGTCAACTCTTAATTCAACCAAGGCGCAGAATCCCCAAGACGATTACCCCATAACCAGCCACGGTGTGCAGCATTCAATGGATGTCTCAGCGTCATTCAGGTACTTCCGTTACCCCCTACCGGTTGGTCTTTGCCGCAGTCACTTCATTCAAGTTGTTTGACGATCGTTATTAAAATGCGTCTAGGGCTTTGGGCGGCACAAAGTGAAGTGTGATCACTGCAGCCGTTGGGGCCCCGCAATCCTATAAAGTACTAGTGACATCCCCCTTTCACTTCGATCGTTTCTGGTTCATATGGCACCCCACCCTTCGTATCGCCTGTCCACCTCACATGCTATGATACGCGCTCATAACGCATTTGATGCCTCATACCCTTTGCCGATTCGTAGTTACAATTTTAAAGTGCTGCGAGATTTTCGTTCTATGTGTTTCCGATTTATTACACCCGCTCTCCCCAAAATGAATGCTTCATATCGCGTACGATGTGGTATTTATAGCTTGGTACTACTTTGGTACTTGGCTTGGTACATAAATGAGACTTATTGCGTACGTAATAATAATGATTGGTTCACACATCACGTGCATTTATGTGGTCGTGTAACTTGAAGTGGTCCTGCGGCTCTTGCTAGCGGTAGCTTTGTACAAGGAACGATGAGCACAGGAACTACGCGTTTAAAGCGAAGGTTAGACGAGCAGGGTGTCAATTATACGAGCAAGAAGGCTGCAGAGAACTATTGTCTGGTGCGTCTGTCTACTTCTCCTTCGTGAACGCGAGCGTACTTCTCGTCTAGATCGGCACACCACTGCCTCCTCTAGAGAAAAAGGATGCGAATGAATTTGTTCCATTGTGGAAACAAGAAGTATGCCCGACAAGTTGCTCTACCTCCGCTCCGACGTGAACGTGGCACTGTAGGTTCGAGATGAGAAGGGCCGCAGGCGATTACACGGCGCCTTCACCGGTGGATTCTCTGCTGGCTACTTCAACTCCGTCGGCTCGAAGGAAGGTGCGTTCTCATCGCCACACACACATTATCACGCCAACGTTATGCAGGATGGGCCCCATCGACATTCGTCTCATCAAGGGTGGATCGTGCCAAACAGAGAGTTTCCCGTCCAGAAGACTATATGGACGAGGAGGATATCGCGGAACTCAGAGAGAGCCAGATCATGGCCGGCGTAAAGCAGCAGCAGGAACAGGGCGCGTTTGGAGCTACCCAGCCCGAACCCGCTCATGGCGACTCCGAGCAAGAGTGAGTTCCTCTGTCGTCGTCACTACCGCTCGAATTTAAATAAACGTGTTTGGTAGTTCGATCGCTACTAGCATACAGCGCGCACTAATGCCCGCGCTAGAAGATTCGCCTGGCGTGCGGCTGCTCAAAAAGATGGGCTGGCGTCCTGGGCAAGGCGTCGGCCCACGTGTCTCTTGGCGCACGCGGAAGATTCAGGATTTACTGGCCACGGGGAAGTCTATCAATGGGGTCGACATCGACGCGCTCGACGATGACGAGGAAGCGAAGCGCCACATGTACCCGCCGCGCGACACGGTCGTGCCGCGCTTTCAGATGAAGTCGGATTCGAAGGGTCTCGGCTTTGCAGCTGCTCCTGGGCTCGTTGAGGGCCTTGGCCAGAAGCGCCCGGAGGTCAAGGGTCCAAGACTCGCGGGTGAGCCATCTTTGGGGTAGTGACCGTTTACAGAGATTCACTCTTCGTCCCTTTGTTCCTCTCTTCAGCTGGATTCGGTCTTGGTGCATTGAATGAGGCTGAAGATGATGACATAGACGTTTACGAGTCTTTGTCTCATGCTGACCGGACCTACATGCCCTACGATTCTACCCGCGACGCTGACGAGAGTGCCAGTCTTAACCAGAACAAGACAAACCGTAAGGCCGTGAGCGTGAGTGTTGGCTGTAATTCTGTTCACTACACACCAGGGACTAACTATTGGCAGGTCACCACGACGCAGCAGAAGTTTTCGAATGGAATAATCGTGCTATCTGGCTTTGTCCTTTCTCCGGAACCCGGGCAGAAGGATCAATGGTGACTGTCTCTCCGAAATTTGTGGTTATTCCTCTCATTGGGCATGATGCAGGTTCCAGATTCCAGAGGTTCCATCGGGATGGAAGCCTGATCCTCGTCGAGTATGGCAGAGGGACCCCAATGCCGAAAAATCTGAAGTGTCTGCACCGACACGGGAAGTTGCGTCGAAAAGGCAAAAACTGACTGCGGACGAGGTAATCTCAACACATATTGCCTTAAGCTGTAATAACCAATATGTTACATGATAGCGTGGTGCTATCCTCGGTGAAGAGCCTCTCCCATCGACGCGGTCGGTGTTCGACTACCTATCGAAGGAAGACCGCGAACGCATCGAACATGCAGCTGCTGGCCTCCAGCCATCTGCTCCCGATTCTACCCCACCTGGGCCATCCGTAGAGGTTCCTCCAGTGCCATCGAGCCTCCCTTATATCGCCCCCCAAATCGCAGCAGCAGCCCTCAAAGGCTTCATGCCATTCGCAAATGATCTAGCCAAGCGGGAACGCTACGTTACCTATCTTCGATCGCAGGCTACGCCAGACCACCCCGAACTTCTCCCTCCCAAGCTCCCTGGCCAAACTTCTGAAGCCTACCACAGGGAACTATCGGACTATTCGAAGAGCGCAGCCATTTTCAAGCCCGTTTCGGGCGCCATGGCAAACCGCTTCACGACTGCTGCTGTCGTCGACTTAGGTCCAACGGCCGTCGAAGGCCTCCACCAGCCCACGCACGCGCCGGAAACGGCGCTAGTTCCACATGGAGAAGAAGGAGAGCAAGAGAAGGAGGCTCCACAGCGAGAGGTGGAGGAAGTGCAGAGTTCGAAGGCCCATGCGGCACGCACAGGGATGTACGGCTCGCTTACGCGAGAGATCACGCCATGGCAGCCGTCGCGGCTGTTGTGCAAGCGCTTTGGCGTGAAGGACCCGAATCCAGACATCACGACAGACACGCCAATGCCAGGAGCGTCGCGAAATCAGCCACCAAGTACAACAGGGGGCGACACGTGGAAGGCGGAGGATGCGCTGGCGGAAGCAGATCTGCAGACCGCCACTGGGTCAGCTGCCATCGCAGGGCCGTCTTCTGCTGCGGGACGCCGCGCGCCGCGCGACTTGGAGAATATCGGTCTTGGAGAGGATGAGTCGCAAGGCCGTGATACACTGACATATGTTCGCCCGAGCATGGACATCTTCAAGGCTATCTTCGCGAGCGACGACGAGGATGACGAGGACGAGAACGGTGGTGGAGAACCAGGGGGCGACGATAAGAGCGTCCCCACCACGAGCCAGGCCCTAACCGCCCCCACTCAAGTCCACGATGCCACTGTCGAAACCAGCATGATGACGTACGAGCCAAAATCTGCCGATCGGCCACCAGCAGACCCCGGTACTGTCGACATCGCCACATTCAAGCCCATTTTCGTCCCCCGCGCCGAGCGCGGGACGCAGAAGTCCAAAAACAAAGACAAAACAGACGTGCGTGGGAAGGACAAGAAGAGGGTCAAGCCGATCGTGTCCTTTGAGGACGACGGCGAGGAAGCCGCCTTGGTGATCGCCCCACAAGCAGACAAAGACAAGACGCGGAAGAAGAAGAAGCGCCGCAAGGAGGAGGAGAAGGGGGCTACGAACTTAGTCGGAGCAGGTAAGGACGAGGATACCGAGATGTGGATAGAGAAGGCGCCTCCACAGGTGGTCGCGAGCTTCGTGGATGCTCCCCCGGCGGCCGAGGGAGGGGTACAGATAGAAGGCGCTTCTGCGCCGCCACCTACTCTGTCGCCGACGCAAGGTCTTCAAAGGACCGAGGGGCCACCACGCGGTAGAAAGAGGGCGATTGATTTTTTATGATCTGTAGCACTGCCACCGCATTAGCATCTTATTTCATATTGATTCACACCCGGGCACGTGACAGCGTCGCGTTTGAGCGGCATCGGCACGGACTCAGAGTCAGGCCTAGTCAGGATCAGAACGATCGCAATTGCGCGTACTCGCGGCCAAGATGGCAACGCGGCCCCCTAAGGCGGAGATGACGCCTCCTCGCGGCCTGGCACAGCAGCTCTCTCATCCCAAACCGAGTCCTATAAAGTGATTCAGACACCATGATGACCCACAGTGTTCAGCGCACATTGCCCCCATACCTCGCTCAACAACAACCTTTACCTTTTATTGTGTCTCTTCTTGCATGTTCCCACACCACCACGGATTCTACAACCCGATGTTCTGCAGACCCTCACGCTTCATCTGGTTCTCCATCGGCTCCCTCGCGACGTTCGCATGGATGCACTACCGCAAGGAGGGTCACTTGAACTGCCGTCGTACTGCCCAGGTCGGGTATGATGGCGGCAGTGGCCATGGCCAGTGGGGTCCCCTGGGGCGCAACGTGCGCTTCGACGAACAGCACCAGCACCAGCAGCAGTGGGGATCACGCCAAGTCGCTGACGATCCCCGCTTGGATGCGAACGGCGGGCAGCGTGCACCATCGCCAGACGCCAGCGGGAGGCTCCCCGTAGACAGAGAGTTCGACCGCCTACGCGAGATGAGCCGCAACGCAGAAGAGACGGTAAGCTCGTTTGTTTGTCGCACTGAGCCGCAGAAAAATAATAACGAACTTTTTTTGACAGATCAGCGGGATGTCCGAAGCTACCATCGACAGTATGATGGGAGGTCTGCAGCGTTTGAAAGAGGTGCGTCACTGTTCACTCCCCCAGTTTACTACAGGGATTTCACCGTACTGATCATGACATGCGTAGCGACTGGCTGAGCGTCGCGGTCAACAGTTGCAAGCCTCCCAACCGCCGTCGGCCACGACAACACCCTTGGCTACCCCACCAGAAGAGTCAACTCCTCCCCATCACCGGGTCTAACCCAACTTAAAGCTTTCATGTCTCCGCTCAATTTTCGTTATTTATTTATCTTTGACCGAACCGTCTTCTTGATATACTCGTAGTCGCTCCCCCTTTCCAGGGTATCCGTACAGTAATCCTCCAACACCTAAGAATAGCGCATGTAGATCCGTGACTCGTAATTCCTGTCGCTCGTCTGCTTCCTTTATACATCTTCTGACACCGCTCCTCCACGCCGTGTGACGTAAACTGGGGCACGGATGTCCGTCTTGCCTTGTTCTTCGGCTACAAACATCGTCGGTGAGAATAAGAACGGTCATCATGAAGGATGAGGGACATACGTGTGGAATGCCAGAAGTAGACTATCAGTCCCAAGATGACCACTACGAATGAAGGGAAGTAGAGCCAGTACGGCTGGTAGTGCTGGAGCGAACTCAGGAAAAGAGTGAAGAGAAGAAATCACATGTGAACGCACGAAGAGGAAAAGGCCTATTGATGTAGGTCAGGCACAGTCTCGCAGTAAATCGACGATTGGGCGCTTACCAAAGAGTAGACCGTAGAAGTCGCTGGAGAGCAAGCTCAGATTGAAATATGCCGAGGAGGCGAGACGATAGAGCATTGGAGCGACGGTATACAATATGAACATCGCTGCATTGGGAATCAATACCATGCTGACCAGGTAGCCACGAAATGCGCACCAGCTGTGTAGGCCACCAGAAGTCCAACTAGAAAGCACCTCGTAAGCGCGAAATCCAGAAACGAAAACTGAGGTGACATACTATTCTCGCCACTCCATGTCGACTGCTTCCATTTCTTGTGTTCGAGGGCCGACGCTTGGATGCCATTGATGATCGTGCCCCACATGCCGAGCTGGCCCACGACCTCATACAACGGTCGTCTACGCACAAGAAATTCTTCAGTTGCATTAGCTACAAGATTTCTGTCAGTCTCACGAACGAACATCATCGTACAAGACGCACTGAAACCGTATAGTGTAGCTCCGAGGATCATGAACGCGTCCCCTTTGCCCTTGTTGGGCGCCGCCCAATCCTTGTTTGTGAGCTGGTCAGATGCTACGAGAAGGCCCAGGCCTGCCACGCATATCATGACTCCCTGAGAGAGCTATGAGAAATCGTGTTGGGGTGTAAGAGAGAAACGTACGAAAATTTGCGTCCAGTGGTAGCGCGTGCGCATATACACCCACGAAAAGAACATGCATACGGGGATTGCCCATCTGAAGGAGGGATGTTTCAGGACCGTGAAAACTCCACGTCAAACAAACTCACGCATCAAGAAGCATGCACGAGAGGAGGTTCGTGTATTGGTAGGCCTGTAATCGAAGGTCAGCATCAGAAAAACGGTTGTGGGAAGTGGGCCGACCTTTACGACCGTGTAGTTCCCTTCAACGTCGCAGGAAGCCAAAATTATGTCTGCGGTGCGTGAGCGACGCTGTCTGAGAGACATATTAGGAATAACGAATACTCACATTTCCACCCGTCCCTGTAAATGACATTGAGCCAGCCACGAAATCCATCTGTGGTCTAGCGTGAGAAACACGTCCCTGAATTATACTCAGAATGGGGAGCGTACATTGGTAGATCGTGTAGGGTGTGTAGATTGAGAAAATGGAGAGGTATCTGTTCACGGATAGACCCGTCAGAGAGAGACGCTAGACGAACTAGAGTGGTGATACAAGAAGAAGGTCTGCGTGGTAGGTAAATCCCAGTTCCGTGTGGTCAGCTCCTCGGTGGTGACGTTCGTGCATGTAATGCAGAGCGAGACGACTTGGCCAGCCAGCAGGGACAAAACGAAACGCCTTGTCCATAGGCTCACGAAGCGTCGCCGGAAGCTGCTGAAGAAGGCCCCGACGGAAGAATAATCGATCTCTGGGCGAGCAACGACTTGATCACTTGCGAGGGGAGAATCAGATTCCTCAGTAACCGACTTTTTGTCGTCAGGACTATAGAGAGGCGGAGACAGGATGGTGGTCGTGGTGGTCATGGTGGCCATCGCTGCTTGCTAGATGATCGACGCAAGTAAAAAGAAGAGGTCCCAGACTCGAGTCGGAGCAGGAGAGATCAAGAACCATCTTCTCACCGAAATACGGAACCATTAAGAAGCGAAATGAAACCAAAAAAAAAACGATAAGATGGTCGGTACGTGTGAACATCGATCCGCATATGGTCGACCTCGAGACCAAGCCAAGACCAGGCACCACCACAGGCACCACCGAGGCGCGCTAACCCCTCACTCGCTAGCACCCACCTTCTCACTTCCTCGCTCTCTGGCTCAAGTGTCTTGCATCTAATGAAATCGCACAGAATAAAGTTCTCTTGAAGGCCCAGAACCAACACCTCTGCTGCATTTGTTGAAACTCAGGCGGACATCGGAGCTGTGGCGTGTGGCGCGTGGGTTTGGCAGATCCATATATTTCGTAAGAATCGTAACTGGCAATTTTTCTACTGCACCTCCGGGTACGGAACCTGGCCTATACCGGAGCCAGACCTGAGCCAGACCTGGGCGCTGAGCTGTGGGACATGTGATGAGGGACTCTGCTACTCCATAGACAATTCCAATGCCGATGTACCTCCATGCTCGAGTCTTGACTACTTTTAGCCCTCCACTTCCTGATCCCCGTCGACCTTCAGAGCCGCCAGTCTGTTTTTGGCTATGTGTCCGACGTCCTGCAATGCCCTCCTCGCCTCCAACTCCCACTCACCGCTTCCAAGCTCGTACACCTCCTTACTCTCCCCCTTCACCCACGACTGGTCTATCCCAAGCTTCTCCTCCATCTCCAGCATGATCATCTTCCTGCTCCGACCATTTACAAAGGTGATGTATCGCAGGCCCGGATATCTGCGCTCGTACTCCTCGTTGAGGACCAGCAGGCGTGCCAAGACCTCGGGTGGTGTCGCGTGCGCTGCTTGCTCCCTCGCGCTTAGCGCTGATAGCCCTTTGATCTCCCCAATTCGTGGATGCCCTCCGAGGAAGCTCGCTTTTTGGCTATGTGGCCACTCTTCGAGTTCGCGTATCGAGGTTTCTATGAGCGCGTTGTAGGAGCGGCGTGGAATCTGACTTGCCGCAATGGTGGCAATGACTGAGGGTACAAGGAACTCGAGGAGTGCGGGCGATGGTTCAAAGAGCGTAGCAAAAGCTCGTGCCAAGGGGCCCTCGGGAGAAGAGTCTCTGGATGCATAGATGTCTGACGCAGGAGGGAGAATGGGCTGGCTTGCCATTGTTCTGTAGCTTTACGACTTTCAAAAGTCGATCAAAGGTGCGGGCGGTCGGGCACCACACCACGCTGGTTTTTCTACGTCTCGGCCCGTGCACTCCCGAAGATTTTCGGCGATGACGCAGTGACGCTCCGATTCATCGTTTCCTTGGCATCTAGCAGCGTTCTCGGCGTAATTGAATACAACAACAACAGGAAATCCTTATATAGATAGTTCAAGATTCGACGTGCCAAATCCACACTCCTTCGGACGACCACTGGCGATGTACGGGATTCCACTTCTCCACCTACCTTTAGACAAAATACATGCTCGCGGGGCCGGGCGCATTGAAGCCTTTCTTCCACATCGCAAGATCAAAACTGGGGCCACTTCCCCCATAATCGGAGTACCCCAAACTCTCATCGAGGTAGAAACCGGCGCGAGAACAGACGATCTGATCATCGGAAGTTAATGCGAGGATCGGGTTGTGGATATGAGCTCCTTACATCAGCATCTGAAAATGACCGAGATTAGCGCCACATCACTACTTAGATCTTGGCTGAAAAAAGACCTACAATAAACGGGGGCGGGGATAGATACGGATCTCGTGCACCTCGCGTATGCGTAGCACAGGAAATAGCTGATTTGCTGTATGCTGCACGGCCCGATGAAAGCGAGGTGGCGGTAAATCACGGTGCAAACTTACATGTCGATGTTGAATCCAAGTTTATTGTAAAGCACCACGTAGTGACTTGGCCGACTTGCTGTTGGGGCACGAAATTAACAGCCTACAATGCGAAGACCTGAGACACTTACTTCCTTTGAGACCAGGGTGGCTCTGCAAATAGAAATCCATCTTGTGGGGGTTTGCGACATCTCTGTCAACGACAAGGCCACCAAATATATTTCCTGTTTTGTCTTTGATACTGGAGATAGTGTCAGACAAGGCAACACGAGGAAAATTAAAGTATCACTTTGGCCCAGGTCCTTGGAAGAATCTCAGGTGATGTCTAATTGCGCTGTCAGTCATAGCGAGGACGTAAACTGCGATTTCACCTTTTCCCCACGACAATGAAAACAAGGGGAATAGCATAGCCGTTGGGGATTTTGGTCTCAGGGGCCTCTGCGAACCTATCCCACGCATCTAAAACCAATATCCGGGTCATGGTCATCCCAGATAATTAGCTAACTCCTCACTTGAGAGAGCTGCGATCTCAACATCCTCGACCGTTTGAAATTCTCCGTCAGAGACTCCATCACGGTAGAAAATCACTCTTTTAGGGCTTCTACGATTGGTATTCAAGAAATGGCGCAGTGCATCCTAGTCAAAATGCTAAGGAACCCTCAGCAATTCAAAGGGTTGGCGTTTACTGACCAAGAACATCTGTTCCAGATCCTCAATAACCTCCATACGAGGAGCTTGTACTTTAGTGAATGCTGCATAGCGGCTAAAGGTGTGGTCGAACGACGAGACGAGGCTTGCAATGGATGGCCGATCCCTTACGCCTGGGCCCGGGTGGGTAACGTCGGCACCTAAGAATGGTTAATCAGTAGATACCACTCAGATTGTGGACCAAATACTCACCCACTATCATTGTAGCCTCCTTGCACAGACCATGATAGATATGGTTGACAGGGTAGGAGTTGATGCCACCTAGTTTCACATTGACTCTGTACCAAATTGTTAATAACTTCATTAATTCGAGTAGAAATCTCTCACTTCAACGCAACGTTGTTGCAATACTGGTCATTAGGATTTCTAAACTTCATGGTTCTCTGAACACTTTTGAGATGGGTCACCCATGTAAGAGGGACTGACACTTACTACACATTGAGTGGCCACCTGTCTAGTGACATCGCCCCAGGCTTTGACTGCCTTCCTTTGAGCGGCAGCACTATCAGGAAGGACAACAAGAACGAGGCACGGGGGTCTTTTACTGAGACCAAGCTGATTGATTTTGGCTTCTAGTTGTGCCAGGGCTTCCTCCAAGGCCTATCAATAAATGTCATTTTTGTGGAATGCGTATCATATCAGAAAACACTCACCCTCTCGACACCGCCAGCTGCAGACGCTGCTCGACCGCCAATAACATCAACAGCTTGAAGAAGTTAATGTTGAGAAGAGTCTCGGAAAAATGCGGGCTTACCCATCCCTGGAAACGACATTAGGCGTATGCTCAAAGCGACGAATCTGGAAGTTGCTCACCCAGCCTCTGACAGCACTGCTGGAGCCTCCCGACAGACTGCTGGACATTCTCCAAGGGGAAACCTTGTGTTGCGAATGAAACTACCGTCCACAGGCTTTTAGGAGCAGGCTTGTGGAAAAGTTTCCTGACTACGTTCCAAGTGCCGTGAGTCCCCGTTTGCTATGTTTTGTCAGACAGCGAAGGCGTTGACAGTCTCAGCTGAGGCTCACTTTCTCTGCTTGAACAGAGAGGTCTACTATGGAACCTTGGTACTGTATGTCGGGGGGTTGAAGCAGGCGAGCAGCGGTTTCCATAGGACGAACGTCAATTTGCATCCCGATCTGAGAGAAAAAGGGAGAGTTTTTGTAGTCGAGGAACTACGTGGGGTATTGGGACTGAATTCAAACTAAGAGAGAGCAAGCTCACATCTCCTTGGACGCCTCGCTCGATCGCCTCGATCCGCTCACGCGGATTTTTCGTAACATGTTGCAAGAGCTCCGACATTTGATCCGGAAGGAGCGTCTTCTTGTACATCTGTCCGCCAACAATTGTGCATATCTCCACGGGGACAATCGTGTTCTGTTGCACGTTGACAACGATGCCAAACAGTCGCGGGAATCGAAGTCTGAAGCCGTATTTCTCGTTGTAATAATCCTGGAGGCGTGTCGTCAGTCATTTCTTCAACCTGATAACGGAACAAACCTTGATCGTCGTTTCTTCATCTCCTTTCATGAAAGCGAAGTTCCCAGCATCAGGGCGAAGATCCTTGATTGGACGCGCAGGGCGACGGCCGCCAGCAGGTACGCTAACCGTGATACGAACACCTTTAAGAGCAGTTTTGAGAAGTTTGAGGTCTTCCTGAACCAGGCGCTCCAAGTCAGGAGGCTGATATCTTCGGCGACTGGACGAGAATTTGGAGAGGAACACGCAGGCCCAATCGAGAACTGGGATTTCCTCATAACTAATCGGGGAAGCATTAAGATACGAAAAACAAGTAGGAAAAGTCGTACACAACCGCATGTGAGACGTCGACATTGACGACCAGCCCGTGGATCGTGGGCCGCACACTCCTGCGCCGTGGAAGAATAGTCGTGAGAAACGACGAGAGGGTGGTTCGGAAATCTTACTGAAAGAAGCCGTTCCACAAGTTGAAACCGCCGCTCAGTGGTTTTTTCTTCTCCGAAGTAAACACCGAACGGGTATTGTAAGTGCTTGTTTTCCTGACCACAAAGAGCAAAGTTAGGATTGATGGTATACGAATGGCAGGCGGTGGCGCCCTCACAGCATCGGGGCCTGACGAATCACGATCTGAAGAAACGTCACGGCAATTTGGCTGACATCTGAACCGCCGGTAAGAATGTCGTTGGCGCGATGGCTAATATTTCTAAAATGCACAAAACAAAGTTGATCGGCACAGCATGAGTCCACATAAACCTTACATGTCATTTACTTTCGTTAGCCTGACGCGGAATTGGCCACGTGTGCTCCCTGGCGGCTGGGGCCTGTCGCTCATGCTGACCACGAACTTGTGGGAAGTGAGTCGCGTAAGCTCCCTCGTGTTTTCTCTTACACATAATCAGGCGCAAGTTCTCTCTCACCTCCGCCGCGGTCCCTTGAATCTTCAATGGCCCCACTGAGAACAAGTTCTTCTTTCCATCGAAATATGCGCGGGGATTGAACACCGCTGGGGCCGTCATGGTCTGCATTTGATGGACAATTTCGTGACAACGGCGACTTGGGAGGTCGACATCGCCGCCAGAGCGACTTTCGGAAACAGGTGTGATGACTGCATCATAACGTTAAGTGTACAGTGCAGATCATTTCAAAAAAATCGCAAGGAGAAAACCGCTACATACCAACTAGGTCCCGAAGTGACGCAACTCATACTATGAGCATATGCATTAACCGGCCCGAGCGGACAACCTCACCGTCGTAGTGAAAAATAGTCTGGGTGGGGAGCGTTCTAATTGCAAAGGTATTCGCGACGACCTTTACGGGCCTGCCGGAGGTGCCGTACTGGCGTGCGACGGGCCCACTAGTCTGAGATGTTGGATGCATTGTATATTGTATAGGGTGTCAGTTGTTGCACACGGCACAGGCAGGTATACTTGGGTACAGAAACAGATGATTTGGATACAGAGGAGGTGGGATAGAGAGGTATTGGGGGCTGGGTGGCTTGGGACGTTGAGATATACTGTGCGATTTGTAGTCAAGACCGCGTGAGGAACTGGATTTCCATGCCCGCTTAGATTGTGTGTCGTTAGACGCCCGTTCGTCCGCAGGACTGCTGCGGCGTGGCTGCAGCAGGGATCATCACCCCGGGACCCCGGAATGCCGCGTCGCATGGCTGAACCGTGACGTTGAAGTCGAACCAGCCCCTCGTGGTACTCTCAGGCTCTCATCGTCTCATCATAACTTCGGACAACTCAACTGCGATCCTCGCACTTGTCCCAGTAGCCAGCTGATCTGCAAATCTAGGTCCTACCTTTACGGCTATCGTCTTTTGGGGTCCCAGCGTGTGAACCTCCAAAGTCGTGCAATGAGGATGCAGCCTGCCTAAGCCCGCGCCCCGCCAACCGACTTCGAAGTTGCTGTATCTGAGGGGGCGATGATCTTACCATCAACGCCGGTTTAGAAAAGGAAAATCTTGCCATCCCTAAATTATCCGCGGCGGCGCTGCACTACCTAACATATCCAATCACGTCTTACAACCTCCAGTTTGTGGGGACCCTAAGCGAACATCGATAGCGGCGATGCTGGATTGAGCTACTTTTTCTAGCATCCGAGTTGCGCTTATGTTCTATGAATCAATCGCTTTACCTCTTGTGTCAAAAATCAGATGTCGCTGAGAAATGTGTCTGTCAGAAGACACCGCTCACACACGAAATTGGGGGATGGAAGGAAAATTATACAATTGATATGACATCTTATACCTGCACACATGACGTGCAGTCGGACCTAAGTTACCCGAGACAAGGAGTGAACAGGACAAGAAAGCCTCACATCGAGGCGATGGAAGGACTTGAGTGACTACAAATGTCACTTGCTGCTTACGGTGGCGAATTAGGTTTGAACATCCACTCATACGGCTCAGTGCTGACTGGAGTCATGACAGGTGTCATACTCGGATTGGGCGTCGAAGGACTACCTTCCGTCGTAGGAACAACTTGCACCCCTAGCACTGGAGTCGACTTCGATCCAGGGGCCGCCGCTGCAGAGGAAGAAAGAGAGTTGGGAGTGCCATTTGGGACTGGCGCAGAGATCGCAGCGTTAGAAGCAGGAGAGGGAAGGGCCGAGGCCGACACAGAGCTCGAGCTAGAAGCAGTCGCTAGCACAGCCTGAGAAGTTGCAGCAAGAGTGCCAGAAGATGAGCCTGCCATCATAGTCGTAGAAGGACCATTTGCCGTAGAGACGACATTGTCACTGGCCCCTGCTCCGGTAGAAGTCACCGGAACGGAACTAGTTGGTGTCGCAGTAACTGCTGGGCGGTCCAGTACTTCAGGATCGGCGGCTACAAAAACCATGGCCACTTTCTGTGCACCTGAGACGCCACTTCCGGATGAGTTTGAGGGAGCACCCTGAGGAGTATCCGCTGGGAGACTTGTCGAGTTGCCTGTCGTGCCCGGCACAGTACTCGGAGTCGAGGTCACGTTCTTGGTATCCGCCTCAGTCGCACCCGCCATGGACGCATTTTGAGGGGTCGGGGGTGCATCCACAGAACAATCACCTTTCTCTGATTCCGCCCCATCAATTTGGTTATTGAACCACATCGGCCTCATGACTCTAGTACGCCGGTTAAATGCGAACAGCTGACTCTGATGTTCGCCGACTGGATTTTTGGTGCACTTCTGCGATTTAAGCGGCGATGGTGCAGACGGGTTAGGGTCGAAGGTCGCACAGTACTGAGAGACGCTTGCTGAGGCCATATCAAACATTGCCATTCGAATCGTCGCAGGCACCTCATCGGAGGCGAACGTGGTGTCGTATTCGGAGGGCGGGGAGGACGCCGGAATGACGTACATCTCGGTACTATTCGTCTCCGAAGCGTTGAGAACGAATTCCGCGTTATCCAACGTAGTAGGATCGGACGGCGCAACAACAAGGGATGCGAGACGCTTTCCCTCAGACTCTGCGGCGGGGCTCTACAGGGAATTTATACAATTAGAAAAGTCACCTCATGTCGACAGCCGCACGCACCACTATATCGATGCGTCCACGAGCGCCATCTATATCCCCATCCCGCTTGCCAAATGATGGTAGACTGAAAGACTTTTGCGCAAGGGCCCGCTTTGCAGCATGGGGCACTATGTACGATTGGCCTTGCTCCCCAGTAATAGACACGGATCGATGGACGTGGACATGGTCGTCATTTCCAGAAACAACAACTTTTTTGTCTTCATGGTGGTGGTGATTATGAGGCGAACGAGAGACACGGACGTCGTCATTGTCGCCCGAAACATCCACTTCCTCATATCCGTCGTGGCGGTAGTCGTGATGGCCGTGGTGGTCATGGTGGTCGTGGTGTGCGTGGTGGCCATGGTGTGGTGAACGTCTAATACGAACATGGTCACGTTTCCCAGAGGCGATTACCTTCTCTTGAGAACTGTGGCGATAATAGGGTGAGCGGGAATGAACGATATGCTCATTGTCCTCGGAGACGATGCGTCTGTTTTCGCTCCCCCAATTCATCCGGCTTCGACGACTACGGCCGTGGTGGTGGTGATGGTGGTGGTGGTGGTGGTTCGGCTCGCGGACATAATGGTTATCTATACGCGGACATCTGCAAATGATAACATCGTCCGGTTCGCATGTAATGCTCACCACTCAATATCTTCTCACCGAGAAAGTTCTTGAGTTGATTCATCGGACGTGATAGGTTCCAGCGACGACCCTGTTCAGGCAATGAGGGCGGTGCAGATAGAAGCTAAGGAGTACTTTACTTTGTCCTTCGCCTGGTCTTTCTTAGAGACTGAACCTTGATCACCATGTGAAAAGTGCTTGCTTTCGTCACCTTCCGAGACATCACCAGATTTGCGGTCGCTTTCACCGCCCGAGCCACCGGAGCCTGCATTCGCGTTCGTCTTACTCTTTGGGGGAACATCGGCAGATTTCGGCATAGGAAGAAGAGGCGCATATATCTTATCTTCTCCCTGAGGATCCGCACGAGAGTCTGTAGACATAGCGTAGTGATCGTGCGAAGTAGAAGCTCTGCGGCGGGTATGGTCGAAGCTCGACTTCACCTCCACCGAGGGAGGGTGTGATGTGCGCAGCTGCAAGACTGCCGCTTCGGAGAGAGGAGCCATAGAGACGGCGGTGAGGGAACAGAGCATAGCCAAGAAAGCGAACCTAGACGAAAGCGCAACCATGATCGAGCGAGCGAGGGGCAAGCGAGCAAGTCAAGAGAAAGTGAAAACAACAGAAAGCAGGACGACAGCTTAAAGAATGGAGGGAAGTTAAAATAAAAGCGAACCGGCCGCTGGTAGAAAGTGCAGTAGATACAAAGTCTCCTGGACTGAAGTGGTTGGGAAGAAAGAATCTCAACTTGTGGAATCTATACCCGCCGCCGTTTTGTCTTTGGCTGACGTTCACGTAATCCGCTCTATGCTGTCGACAACTCAAAGAGTGGCGGGGTCAGCCCTGAAGATACCCCAAAGGCGACTGTCGTCGATACGTGCAGGTTAACATCACTTCACCTATGTTTCCTCTTTTGACACTTTTCTTAGCATCTACAGGCGGCTTTCCGCGATCCAACATCTCCGTTCTACATTGAGAAAGGTTCCCAAGGACCTGCCTCTCCAGACGAGCAACCCACGACTGCACTATCCGCAGCGGAAGAGGCCCGAAAATACCTTGTAGAACATAGGTTTGATCCTACTAGCTTCTGGGAGCAGCCTATATCTTGGGGCGACCACGATGCGTTTCAGTAAGTTCTCCCCAATCTATCACCTCTTGGATACCTACTCTCATTATCTCTCTCTAGACACGTCAACAATGTGCGATACCGTGCGCATTTATTTCTATTCCTGCTCATCTAGTTCATCAATCGGGTCTGTGCCTTGGCAGTTCGCTTCTTCGAATCTAGCCGCATACGCTGGTTAATGTCCGTTGGTCACGATATGGGCGGGCCTGCCCAAGCCGAAGCGCTTCTCAGGCCGCATGGAATAGCTTTCATTCTAAAGTCTATGGAGGTCAAATACCGCCGACCCGTATGTTTCCCTGATACGGTGAGCATTAATTCCTCCGCCTTTCCTCCATGGACTCTATGACTGACGAGAGCAGCTGCTGGTTGCCAGCAAGCCTGCACCGGAACCTGACCCTAAGAAATCGCGCACGCAGTTCCTGCTCTTTTCCAGCGCCTATTCATACGAGCAGCGCACGGTTGTCGCAGACTTGAAGAGCGTAATAACATGGTATGACTACGACAAGCTCACCAAGTGTGACCCTGGAGACAAGAACTGGGCACCCCTCATTGCACGCATGAAGTAAACTTAGAAGATAGAACACGATTGGTCCTTTGTGTTTATTTGCTGGCCTTCATACCTATTGTTTGTTCGTACAGTACGCTAACTCTACCACAGCATGTACAATGTGGCCAAATGATTGGAGTAGGAAAATAGAGTGACCCAACAAGGAAGTACAGCGCATAAAAAATAAAACCCACTTGGGGTCTTCATAAAAGGCAGTGTACATATTTCTCGTACGTGTACCACGCGAAGATGGGGTCGCCTCAGTCAATGATGCTCAGCTCCCTGCGCCGCGTGCGTGCAAATTCGTCCTTGTACGTGTTCCAGATCCTTCGAGAACCACGCAATCAGGGTACTGGGAATGAGAAAATGCACCTCACGAACCTCATAAGCTCCGCTATATACGCCTCCTGCACTTCCCTGATCTGTTCCACAGTCGGATTGTTCATTTTCTGAACATGGACCGGGCGACCAACTATCAGCTGATATCAGCACCCTTATCATAAAGCTTAGATGCGATCGGCGACTTACTGACGGCGATAATTCGCCTGCGGTATGGAAGCAAGCCCCAATTATCTGTCATGGTATCAGACCGGTAAGGTGCAGTGAGATGGCTTCAATGACTCGCAATTGAGTATTCCGCGTCCATGGAATAACGGGAGGGTAAAACCAAAGACATTTTGGAATTTTTTCTGGATCTTGTATAAAGTTGTACCCTTTTCGTTTGGCATTTGCTGGTAGATCTGGTATCGCTCTATCTTAGGCGCGCCAAGGTCAGAGGCGGGGAAGTGGACGTACATCGTTCTCGCCAAACGAAAACACTGGTACGAGATCCGCACTACATAAGTCAACATTAGTATGGTTTACGTACGCAACGAAGAGAGACACACCCTTCCCGAATTGCAAGCTTGATGAATCCCAATCTAAGAACACAAGTCTGCTCCGCGTCGACCAATATTGAGTATAGAACGTACCTCCTTCTCAGCGTCAAGTCTGCTGTTCCCGGATGTGCGTTCAAACTTTCTGCTGCACCACCGACGACAATCGTAATCGCCGAGCCGTTCCCTTTTCGCAGGATCCTCTCGCACGAACGCTTTGACACAGAGCACACGCCCAAGAAAAGCAAAATCTCGCGATAGAAGGGGATCGTAAAATTGGAAGTTAATGTAAGGAGGTGCGGGCGCACGCCTGGGAAACCTCTTGAGAAGCTGGTAGAGTCGCTGGCAAAGTTGCACATTGCACCCCTTCGCAGAGTCGGCATTGAGTAAATGGAAACAAGAAGAAGCTTACATGCTGATTATGCCTAGCGACAGAGACGTCTTTAGTGAGGAAATACGTGCATAATAAATATGAAGACATACCGTGAGGGTGATAACCAAACAAGTACGGCCTATCTGCTGGGAGATCGCACTCCTAAAAAAACGGTCAAAGCTGCATACAAATGGAGACAAATGCTCAGCTTGCCTTCTGATACCTTAATTTGGTGAGAAGGAAGATCAGTGCAATGAACTATATAGAGTGAAATAGACATACGACGCGGGATAGTACTCAGCGAAAAACTTCCAGAAGCGAATGCTTCGGAACCACGGTGATCTTCTCCCTCCGCTCTCGGGTGCCGAGTCGATGTGGATCCATATCATGTAGACGAACAAGAAGGGCCAGATGGGCGGGTAGGAGCTGTATACCGCCACCATCGCCACCAACAAATTTCAACGGCGGTTGATCTCCCTGGTAAAGGTAGAAATGTGTACGTACAGAAGGAGGAGCGTGAAGGAAAAGCAGATCGGTATCATGCTGGTCCATAGCGCCACAGCGATTGTTTGCAGCCTGCGCACTCGAGGAATGCTCGCTGGGACAAAACTGCACGTGGGGAGAGAAAAGTTCCATTACAGGCGAGTGTCATTGAGGAATGGTCGACATGACGTGCAGGAATGGACGTACTCTACATGTGCTTGAAGAGCAGCCACTGGTCGTAAAGGTGCAACTGAGAGCTTTGAGAGGCGGTCCTTGAGCACGGATGCGGAAAGTGTGCGATTGGAATGGGCGAAGACTGGGCGATCCTCCATGGGCGAGTGGTTGTGGCAGCTGTGGTGGTGGTGGTTGTTTCAGCTATCGGATGCACTTCGATCTCCCGGGTGTCCGGGCGGCCTTCCGGCAGGGATGCGCAAATCACAGACCCTGGCCGTGAGAACGCTTGACGGTTGTGTGGTTGAAAGGAAGTTCCGTGACTCCCAACATAAACTATTCAAGCATAATAACAGCATTCGGACTGCGGACAAACTGTAAAATTAGTGGGGCCTTTACAAAGCACCTTAGAGTCAAATATTAAAAAAACTGCTCCATCTCGTCATCAATCCGATTCAACGTGACCCGCCGGGCTCATCGTCACGACAAATTGTCCGAAACCAGGCATTCCTGGCCAGCGACAGGCGAGGCGGTTGAAGAGTGCTGTCTGTGCTAATGACGTCACCACGCTTGCAAAGGCGCTCACCCAGACACGTGGTGAGACGAACTCGCACTTGCAAACCATGTCGACTGTGGTCACTCTTTTCGTCTCATCTCCCGACACTCGGTCAGAGCGGCGGTTTGACCTTCAACTCCCTATCTCCCAGCTGAAGGTCTTGGATATGGTCGTGGAATACAGATGCTAGGAGACTGATATTCTTTTTCAGGGTAAACTCGAGCCTATCACCGGCATTCCCGTAGGCAATCAACAATTGGCGATCTACAACCATGATGCAGACATCCAACCCACAAGAACTCTTGATGACGATCATCGACTGCTCGGCTTCTACAGTCCCGTGGATTTTCAAGTACTTAAAGTGAGAGCGCAGTGTCTGGGCTCTGCTAGATGTTAATATCATTTTTAGGTAGTGGACACCAATCCATCGGCGACCTTTACTGGTCAACTAACAGATCTCAGCGGGGTTGAAAAGTTTGAGATTTCCGAAGAACAGTATGCGCTTCGACAAGGTGTGTTATTAAATAAGGCTACTTCAAATGTCTCAATGTTGGTCCACGTAGACTCTGTCCTCGCTTACAAGCAACGTCACAGGGTGGGACGCTTTGCAGAGAAGACTGATCCGACCCCTCCTCCCGATGATATCGATGTCAACATCCCGATCGGGTCACGATGCGAGGTTGAGTCCACCGAACCGGGTTTACACAAGCGTGGTACTGTACGCTTTGTTGGTACGACAGACTTCACAGGTTCAGGGGGAGTGTGGGTTGGTGTCGAGTATGATGAGCCGATGGGAAAGAACGACGGGTCGGTTCAGGGGAAGCGATACTTTACATGCGCACCCAAATTTGGTGTTTTTGTGCGACCGGACAAGGTAAGAGTGGGAGATTTCCCGGTCGAGGACCCCTTCGCAGACGAGGAGATGTAACGATCACGAAGAAGAGTCGAGAATGTCCCAGTTACATGTTCCATAATTCTCACGGTCAATAAGTGACACCCGCCTGGGCCGCGCGTCCCCCTTTGTTCTGCAACTATAAAGTCAACTTGTGTGACGATTCCGCCTTTACGTTTCTGATCTTCATCGTCCTCCATGGCTAATCCAAGTGGTGATCCTCCTGGCCCAGGTCCCAATGATACTTCTACCGCTATCCTACGGCCGAAGAAATCGTAAGAACCTCTTTTCCGACGCGTCACGCTGTGTCTAATTTCACGACGACATAGGCCCAATCGCTTGATTGTCGATGAAGCTACGTCCGATGACAACTCAGGTGTGTAGTCTTCTGGTGTATCGGTTATTGTACTTAACAATTGCCTAGTCGCCACACTCAACCCTGCTACAATGGAAACACTTCAGCTGTTTCGTGGTGACACAATCATTGTCCGGTCTGTCGACGAGTCCATTAGTATCCCATTTGATGTCTTACACATCGCTTTAGTGGCAAGAAGCGACGGGATACCGTCCTCATCTGTCTGAGCTCCGACGATGTCGAAGAAGGTCGCATACAAGTGAACAAGGTTGCACGTAACAATCTTCGCGTCAAGCTTGGTGACCTTGTCAATGTCCACCAATGTCTTGACATCAAATATGGAAAGCGCGTTCACATTCTACCATTCGATGACTCTATTGAGGGTTTGAGCGGGAATATCTTCGATGTCTATCTCAAGCCTTATTTCCTTGAGGGTGCGCATTTATACTCGCATTTTTGGCTGTATTTGAGTTTTTATCCTGCTGTCCCATAGCTTATCGTCCCGTTCGCAAAGGCGACACATTCCTCGTCCGTGGTGGCATGCGAACGGTTGAGTTCAAAGTCATGGAGACTGATCCTGCGGAATATTGTATAGTCGCGCAGGACACTGTCATCTTCACTGGTAAGCATTTCTGAAACCTACATTCTTGGCACACTCTTAGCAAATTCAGAGGGCGATTCCGTTAAGCGGGAGGATGAGGAGTCGAATCTCAACGAAGTTGGCTATGATGACATTGGTGGTGTACGCAAACAAATGGCTCAGATTCGCGAACTGGTCGAGCTTCCTCTACGCCATCCGCAACTCTTCAAATCTATTGGGATCAAGCCCCCGCGTGGTATTCTTTTGTTTGGCCCTCCCGGTACGGGAAAAACACTCATGGCCCGCGCCGTGGCAAATGAAACCGGTGCATTCTTCTTTCTTATCAACGGTCCCGAAATCATGTCCAAAATGGCTGGCGAGTCTGAGAGCAACCTTCGAAAGGCGTTCGAAGAAGCTGAAAAGAATTCACCTGCGATCATTTTCATTGACGAGATTGACTCCATTGCGCCCAAACGTGAAAAGGTCAGCTTTTGCAGCCCGCTATCCCTTGGTGTCTCTAACATACTAGTAGACCAATGGCGAAGTCGAACGTCGTGTCGTGTCACAACTATTGACATTGATGGATGGCCTCAAAGCGCGCGCAAATGTTGTGGTGATGGCGGCAACCAACCGACCTAATTCTATTGATCCTGCATTGCGTCGGTTTGGACGCTTCGACCGCGAAGTCGACATTGGCATCCCTGACCCAACTGGCCGTTTGGAGATCCTTCGAATTCATACGAAAAATATGAAGCTTGCGGATGACGTCGACCTCGAACAGGTATAGTGTCATATTCTGAAGTAAGGAGTTTGGTTTATCCAGTTCCCGTAGATCGCAGCCGACACGCATGGCTATGTTGGCTCCGATGTTGCTTCTCTTTGCTCAGAAGCCGCCATGCAGCAAATCCGTGAGAAGATGGATTTAATTGATTTGGACGAGGATACCATTGACGCTGAGGTGCTTGACTCGCTCGGTGTTACTATGGATAACTTCCGCTTCGCCCTTGGCGCATCCAATCCTTCTGCTCTTCGGGAGACCGTCATTGAGACCCCCACGGTGCATTGGGACGACATTGGTGGCCTCGAAAAGGTCAAGCAAGAACTCCAGGAGACCGTGCAGTACCCAGTCGAGCACCCGGACAAATTCCTCAAGTATGGTATGCAACCATCAAAGGGTGTTTTGTTCTATGGCCCTCCTGGTACTGGTAAGACCATGCTTGCCAAGGCCATCGCGAGCGAAACACAGGCGAACTTCATCTCGATTAAGGTCTGACTTAACCGCTTGCTCACTGTATGCGATCATAACTGAAGCTCGATTCAGGGACCCGAACTGCTAACAATGTGGTTTGGTGAATCCGAGGCGAATGTTCGTGACGTCTTTGACAAGGCACGTGCGGCGGCGCCGTGTGTCATGTTCTTCGACGAGCTCGACTCGATTGCCAAGGCACGTGGTGGCTCGTCCGGCGACGCTGGTGGTGCTGGCGATCGTGTCCTGAACCAAATACTCACGGAAATGGACGGTATGAACGCAAAGAAAAACGTATTCATAATCGGCGCGACGAATCGTCCAGACCAGATCGACCCTGCACTCTTACGTCCAGGACGCCTGGACCAGCTCATATACATTCCTCTGCCGGATGAGAAGTCAAGGTTATCTATCTTGAACGCCGCGCTCCGAAAGTCACCTGTGGCACCCGAAGTTGACCTCGTGTTCTTAGCAAAGAACACCCATGGTTTCTCTGGTGCAGACTTGACGGAGATATGTCAACGTGCTGCGAAATTGGCTATCCGCGAGAGCATTGAGGCAGACATCCGCAAGGCGCGCGAGCGGAAGGACAAGGAGGACGCTGATGATGCCAATATGGAGGAAGATGAGGAAGACCCCGTGGCCTTTATTACGAAGGAGCACTTTGAGGAGTCGATGAAATTCGCGCGTCGTTCTGTCTCAGATGGGGATATTCGGCGGTATGAGATGTTTGCTCAGGTACGCCGCTAGCTTTTCTATGATGTCTGATACTGACAGTGATTCGTCCCTTTGACAGAACTTACAACAGTCACGGTCGTTTGGTTCTTCCTTCCAGTTCCCAACCTCGGGGGCACCAGGAGGCACTTCCGGCGCGGCACCGACTGGTGGGAATGCAGCATTTGCCGATGACACGCAAGATGACGACTTGTACGCGTAATGGGACGATGAGTAGCGGTTTGTTGGATCGATACGTCTGATTGCATTTCGTGACTACTCAAAAACGATAGACTTCTCCTGTAATGTATTGAAACACCTGAATTGGACGTAGCGCTCGCTCGATTCAGATGAAGTCATGATCAGCGGGGGTTCAGAGGGTCAGTTTCATGATCCCTGCGGCGTGCGTCTGTTACCTTACTCTATTTGGCCGCTTTGCGTTTGTCGGAAGAAAAGTAGGGCAATCCCGCTCAGTCGTAACGTAGAACTGAATGCCTACGTTTCACCGGGTCGCCGCACACGCGTGTAAGATCATGCTAGATGACTACTACCTTCCGAACGTGCTCGGCTTCCTCGGCGCCTTGTTGTATCGCCACGGCTCGTCTCGTGGCCTTAACGACATCACTTCTGGTTTAAACGTGGGCTGCGACACTAATGGATTCTCTACTATCTCTGCTTTCAGATGACTAGTGCTTTCTTCAGTTCGAGTTTCCCAAGGCGGTCTAGCAGAGCAATGGGGCGATGGGCGTAAGCCTAGTAAGAGTGATCGCATCGTTAGCTTTAGTACTTTGATATTACTACTACCTTGGCGTCCCTGTTCGGGTGGTAGTGTAGCGGCCTACAACCACGCACTCAAGAGACGGTTCCAGACGGTTCCCTGACAGGGATCTGAGGAGAGTGGACCGGACCGATCAGCTGCCAAGGACGATGACGTAATCAAATGTGAGTCGAGTTCGGAAGTGTGATTGTGTTGAGGGCCTTGTGTTGAGGGCCCGAATCACTCTCTCAGCTACTCTCTCTACGTTGCTTAGCCAGGTTATCCTCCCCTCCAAGTTGAGTCTGAACTCACAGGTGCTTACCTTGTATTGGCTTTCCATCATGAGACCAATCGGGTACTCACTGCCAATCTTTGCATTGCACAGACCTACAACAATGAATAACTCTCTCCCAGTCGATGTACTTCTCGAGATATTTAACTTTTGTCGAACAGATGAAGTTACTACTTCAAGTCTACTCCCGTGGAAATGGCACAGACTGGCACATGTATGCCGAACATGGAGAGATGTCTTATTTGCGTCATCTCGTCGTCTCAACCTGGAACTCCTCTGCACACATGGGACACCCGTCCGGAAAAATCTAGGACACCTTCCGGCCCTTCCTACCGTTATTCACTTTTCCGGCTCTTACGAGGACAGTGACGAAGATAATATCATTGCGGCACTGGAGCACCCCAATCGTATTCACGCTGTCAGACTTAATGTGCCGCACTCCCTGTTGAAAAAGATGTCCACGGTAGCGCAGGAGCCATTTCCAGAATTGACTCACCTTTGGCTTGAATCCAAAGGAGATACGCGCATGCCGGTCCTTCCTGACGCATTTCTGGGTGGATGTGCCCCACGTTTACAAAAAGTCCACTTAGATGGCATTCCCTTTCCAGCGGCACCGACACTCCTTTTGTCGGCCCGTGACCTCGTCGATGTCAGTCTTCGCGATCTAACTGATGCCAGTTACGTTTCGCCGGAGGTGATGGTCGCCAGTCTCGCCGTGTTGCCAAGGCTGAAATATCTTACCTTTGGATTCCGATGGAGGACTTCCTACCCTAATCGAATACGCATGCCCCTTCCCATCACACGTGCTGTCCTTCCCGCACTCATCCGTTTTCACTTCGACGGTCTTTCTGAATATTTCGAGGATTTCGTGGCGCTGATCGACGCTCCTCAGCTCAACCGCTTGGGAATAGGTTACTTGGACCTACGCGCCGATTTCCTACTTTTCCAACTTTGCAAGTTCCTCCTTCGATCAGAAAAACTTAGCATATCCGTGTTTAGGCACGCGGACCTAATCGTTATACCCAGCACTGGCGATACACCCCGCACCAGCATCATCGAACTATGGGGTCAGTCATTCTTCACACTCTCCACACGGGACGAAGGGATGAGTCGGGTGCTCAGCGAAATTGCTGGTATGCTCTCCGACGTGGACCGCCTCTCCATCGGTTCGGCGTTCACGGGGTATGGTAGACTAGGCAGCAGCATCCAATGGCTGGACCTACTGCAGCCATTCACCGCTGTGAGGTCACTGAGTGTACAGGCTGGGCTTTCGCAGCGTGTTGCCCTCGCACTCAAAAATGTCACTGGAGTGGGGGCTGCCGAAGTGATGCCAGCCCTTGAGTTGCTTTACTTGGAGAACCAGCCGGTGACATCTGTGGGGAAGTTTATCGCTGCTCGCCAGAAAGTCGGTCGCCCTGTAACCTTCGTCAACAAGGAATGTGAGTTCCAGGAAAGACTCACCGAATAGGAGAGCGTTCGTTATTTCATATCAGTTGCCCAGCCTTTTATAACCTGGGACGATGTACTAAACCAACCCCGGCCAACCAACACTTATCTATTATAGGAATCAGGAGGCGACCATACACTTAGTGAACAAAAGAAGCAAAAGAAGAGTCGATTTGCATCAGACTACACATGTAACATTAAGTAGTACATTCGTACCAGTTTAACAATGGACTCACTAGCTCAAATCGTGGTCTCAACATTCGGCCCCGAGCTTCGCTGGAGGGGCGGGTTACAGGTGTTGAGCTTGAAGATGACAACGAACCAAACAGGTCGTCAGTGACTCAGATTTCACCCATTCACGTCGCGGAATAGCAGCAGGTTGGAAAGGAGTTTTGACAGATCGTTAAAGCAGCAGTTTGAGCCAAGCACCGCCGCAGGCACGATGAGGCCCGGGTTGCCCGTGTGTATCACTGCTTGGATGTTGACGTTGAGGGTCCTCAGGCTTTGCCCACCGAAGCGTCGTTCTCTGTCGTGGTTGAAGATTTAGCCGGATATTTCACGTTTGTCTACCAATCGCCTTCATCCCAGCAAGCTGTCAAGGCGGGAATGATACTGTAGTATCTGCTCATTTTTGTCGACGTCGACGTGATGTCAATCTCATCTATCATGAGACAACTACTGGCGTGATCTACCTTCTTCACACCTCAAGTGAATTCAACCTATCTCTATTGTACCAAGCAATGTACTAGTACATCGGAGTCAGCAGTGCGCATGTTCTAGTACGATAGCCCCCACTCCTCAGGCAGACGGTCATCAGGTCTTCTTTTTTTCCTCGATATTCTACTCCGTAATCAAACAGGATCTCTTCGCCTTTCCTAACACTAGTCCACAACGATCTCTTCCGTAGATTCATTTATGTGTAGACCCTTAATATGGTCTCTGACGTAATCACATCTAAACTTGCGACCAAGAGTGCGACCTTTGTAACGCACCTTCCCATACTATTACAACTCATAGAAGCGATAAAACACCCGCTTTTCAGCTCAGTTGAGTTGACTATATCGATGGCCTCTAGCAGGTGTGTCCAGGACCTGTCCGGTTGTGCTGGTCAAACGATTAAACGCTTGTTACACACCTTCAATATTCGATTAGCAATCGCCCATTCCCCTCCTCGTCAAGTCTTACAGAGCCGCTTTCGTCATCGGGCCCTCCCAGGTGTGTATATTGCCAGTGCCTTCGCTCACTTGCTACGTTGATAGAATAATTGACTTTGAACTGGCACTCGCTGCTGATCTTTGCACAGACTCGCTACGACCATCGACTCTCTCCCAGGTGACGTCCTTCTCGAAATATTTGACTTTTATCGATTGGACGAAGCCACTGCTTCAAGTCACTTCCCATGGAGATGGCACAGACTGGCGCATGTATGCCAGACATGGAGAAACATCATATTGTCGTCGTCACGCTATCTCAATTTAGAACTCCTCTGCACACACGGGACACCTGTCAGGAAAAATCTAGGACACCTTCCGGCCCTTCCCCTCGTCATTCACTTTCCCTGCTATATCGAGGACAGTGATGAAGATAACATCGTTGCGGCATTGGAGCACCCCGATCGTGTACGCGTTGTCGAACTTTGTGCGCCATTCTCAGTGTTAGGAAAGATGGCCACTGTGATGCAGGGACCTTTTCCAGCATTGACACTCCTTTCACTTGAATCGACTAAGGATGGGACCATGTCCCACCTTTCTGACAGATTCATGGACGGTTATGCCCCACGTTTACAGAAAATCTACTTAAATGGCATCCCCTTTCCAGCAGCACTTGCCCCTATTTTGTCGGCCTGTAACCTCGTTGATCTCGATCTTCGCGATATACTCGATACCGGTTCCGTTTCACCTGAGGCGATAGTTGCATGTCTGGCCGCATTGCCTAGGCTGAACTATCTTACACTTGGGTTTCGATGGGGGCCTTCTTACCTTGTTCCATCACGCCGGACTCCCTTCACACGGGCTGTGCTCCCCGCTCTTACCCGCTTTTCCTTCGATGGTTTTTTCGAGGATTTGGAGCATTTTGTGGCGCAAATCAACGCTCCGCAGCTCAATTGCTTAGCAATAGAGTACATGGAGTACTGGGACGAGGAAGAAGTCGCCGATTATCAAATCCCTCCGCTATGCAAGTTCATTGATCGATCGGACAAACTCAAGCTATCCCGGTCTCGGCGCATGGACCTACATATTCAACCCAATACCGTCAAGATCGAACTTGTTCATGGGGACCAGTCATCATTTACACTTTCAATCCAAGACGAAGGCATAAATCAAGTGCTTGGACAAATTTGTAGTATACTCTCCAATGTGGATCGCCTATTCATCAGTTCAGGAGACATAGAGTGCAACGAACTGGGTGACGAAATCCTATGGCTGCAACTCCTGCGCCCGTTCACCGCTGTGAAGATGCTGAGTGTACAGAACAGCCTTTCACATCATGTTGCTTTCGCACTCCAACATGTCACCGGGGAAAGGGCTGCCAAAGTATTGCCAGCCCTTGAAATGCTTTGCTTACAGAACTGGCCAATGGCATATGTGGAGAAGTTTGTTGCTGCTCGCCAGAATGTGGGACGTCCTGTAGCATTCATCAACCAGATGAGGGAGTTGCAGGAGAGACTAGAGGCTGGTGTCAGTGGGTAAGATAATGCCCTGTTTCGGTTTCCTACTCTTTCATAACCTGCTGCAATGAAGTGAGCCATCCCAATACCTATCCATTAGGATGACTGTACATGTAGACATCAAGATAAAATGTATTTACTGCTACAAATATAAGAATAGCTAGTACATTCGTGCCGATATAACAATGGATCAACGATCGGCCCCGCTGTACTGATTTACGTGTGCCTGTGTCTCGATCCTAGACTTTCCTAAAACGGTCGCTGATGTAATCACGAGAACACCGCCGTGCCAAATTACAACTGCAGGGCTATGAGAGCATCCACTTCGTCCTCCTGACTCCATCAATGAACTCTCACAGGTATGTCTATTGACTGTGTTTTCATTCACAGTAATGACAGACCAATTAACTGTTATCTTCGTACAGATCTGAGTTGACGATCAACTTTCTCCCCCACAATGTCTTCATAGAAATATTTGACCTTTATCGAATGGATGAAGTTCGCTGTAAAAGTCCCCTCAGGCTCCCATGGAAATGGCACACACTCGCGCATGTATGCCGAATATGGAGAGACTTCATATTTTCATCGTCACGTCGTCTCAATCTGGAACTCCTCTGCACAAACGGGACACCTGTCAGGAAAAATCTAGGATACCTCCCCGCCTTTCCTATAGTCATTGAATTACCCGTCTATACCAAGGAGAGCGATGAAGATAACATCATTGCGGCACTGGAGCATCCTAATCGTATACGCGTTGTCAGGCTTCATGTCTCATGCTCATTGCTGGAAAATATGGCCACAGTGATGCAACAGCCATTTCCGGTGCTGACAGACCTTTTTCTTGAATGGGAGATACTTGAAGACAAGCCCACACCGGTCCTTCCTGATGCATTCTTGGGTGGATGTGCTCCACATTTACAAACAATCCGCTTGAATGGCATCCCCTTTCCAGCTGCACCAGCACTTCTTTCGTCGGCTCGTGACCTCGTTGATGTCGATCTTCGTAATATACCCGATACTGGTTACATTGCACCGGACGAGATAGTCGCAAGTCTGGCCACGTTACCAAGGCTTGAATGTCTTATTTTTCAATTCCAATTCGGGACTTCCTACTCTGATCAAATACGTCTGCCTCCTCTCACACGGACTGCCCTTCCTTCTCTCACCACCATTTGGTTCCAAGGCCCTTTCAAATATTTCGAATATTTCGTGGCGCAGGTGGACGCTCCTCAACTCAAGTGCTTAGAAATAACATACTCTGACAGGGACGAGGATGAAGGAGTTGATTTTCAAATTCCCCAACTTAGCAAGTTCATCGATCTTTCAGAAACACTATCTCGTTTTAAGTACGCGGAGATAGATGTTTATCCCGACTCTGTCGACATGGAACTACTTGATGGGAGTGAGCCAGTTTCACTCAGATTTTGCATCCAGGACCTATGGATAAGTCAGGCGCTCAGCCAGATTCCTGGTATGCTCTCCAACATGGACCACCTCTACATTGTCGCGCATTATTTCGAATACGAGCAGCTGAGCGGCAATATCCAATGGCTGGAACTCCTCCACCCATTCACCGCTATAAAGGCGCTGAGTGTACAATACAAGCTGTCGCCACACATTGCTCTGGCACTCAACAGTATCACCGAGGATTGGGCAACTGAAATCTTGCCAGCCCTCGAGTGGCTTTACTTAGAGCACCAGGCGGTGACATCCGTGGAGAAGTTCCTTGCTGCTCATCAGAGCGTAACCTTTTTCCAATACGAAAGTGACTTTCGTGAAAGACTCGAGTCAAACGTCACCGAATAGGAGAATGTCATGTACCGGTTTCTTGTCATAACGGAGTCAACACCACTCTATCACTGCCATTAGGCGACGACTATATCCATAGGCAAAATACTGCCTTCGGCCTAAGAAGACCAACTATGTTAACTAGCTAGTTGCTCTAGATAGTAATACTGGTAAGGACTTTTAAAAATGCGGTGATCTTGTGCCATGTACTGTCGCGGGGATACATATGGTTTTTAAAATATATACATACCCATAGACAAAATGAAAAACAAATGAAAAATCTATTTGATTGAGGCTGCACGCGTCACAATACATAGGATCTTCAGTTCGTACCGAAACTCACCATCTTGGAATAAGGTGTTAATGTTTAACTTGCTGGGAGGGTGAGTGACCAATTTGTGTGTTATCTACGGCATTGTGAGCTATGGTTTGTGTAGATGAGGAAGAAATGGAGGTGCCTCGACAGTTAAGACATACACTACTTATGCCGCGCTCGTGTCACGCGGGACGCGGGACGCCTCGAACTTGCCTAAGGTGTAAGTTGACTTTGGGCAGGAGTGTCGCAAATGACAACAAACTCAACGGAAAACCGGGTCGCCGTGCGGAGGACCTCAATGATCACAAACATACCCGAGTCAGATCATTTTCTGTCAATGCCATCCGCTTGGCCATCCGTCCTCTCTGACAGAAGACCCCTCCCAGCCAGCTCTTCAAAGGCATGCGTATTCATCGAAACTCATCCGTGATCTGGTCGCCAAAATAATATATTGTGGTCTAACAAATTCGTTGTCATGTTTCTGGTGTTGCGGCTGTTGCTATCTTCTCACCACTGGACCTCGACAAGCAGAAATCGCGCGATTACTAGAACGCACCTCTTGGTAATTCAAGACTCCGGACCAACCTCTAACCCCATCAATTATTCAGGCGACACGCAGATATACCTCCTCTCGCCTGTTGTCACTCAGAATTATTATAGACTTACCATTGCTCTTAATTTTTACCCGAGGAACTGTCCTTACGACAGGGTGTCAGTGCACCACAATCAAGGCTTGTGACCTGGAGCGCATGTTCTATCCCTTACATCGCCAATAAACCACCTTCAAGTTTACTCCTTGGGGTTATCGGCAATCCGTTATATCAGCTTCTGTGCGCTGACCTATAGCCGAGGTGTGCGTCATACTTTTCCCTCGTTCATGTACTGGAACCCTTCTGCAACACTCGCAAGCCCCAATGGCAGGATCAGCGCCGGGTTCGGCCGGAAATTGGTCTTGGCTACTATCTCCGAGACTAATCGTACCAACTTACGCCCAGCTTCTGTTAACTCAGGTGGTGAGGTGAAAGGCAGCGGCCAATCGTGATTCTATGGGAAGTCAGCTGTTCAACCACCGGAAGGGACCTTCCCGATGACGTGAAAGATGATGCTCGACATGGTTCTGACACCCTCCACGGGAATTGGATGCAAGGTGATTTGGGCAATCGTCCCTTTTGCTATTGAGAGAAGCAGCGACGATCGTACTTGAGCTGTCCTCGCCTGCGAAGTCAACTGCATGCTCCAAGTCCGGTGCGGCCTCCCGAATCTGCTTCGCCGCAGCCACCGGATCAGCATGGTCAACCACGGCTTCGGCGCCCAGCGAGCGAACGAGGTCGAAGCTTCGTTGGGGGGCCGTGGCAATGACAAACAAGCCTCAGAGCTTCGCAAATTGAATCGCGTACAACCGACTGAGGTCGCGCCGCCTAAGATAAGAACGAGAAGTCGGGCGCAAGACGCGTAGGTTCCGAGGGGCACGTGGAGTTCGAGCACATCGTAGAGCACGGGGAAGGCCGTAAGTAGTGCAATGCCCAATCACGCGGCGTGTTTGAAGGACCAAGTGTCTGGGACGTGCACAACCAAGTCTGCGCTTGTGACGCGGTATTCGGCGAAGGCGCCATGATGGCGGTACATACCTGCGGATGCTCCTCGGCGAGCCTGACGCTGGGGAAGTGCGACGTTGGGGCAGAGTGACTAGCCTCCGGTCATGCCGGCGACACACTCGCCCACGGACCGAAGGCCCTGCAGAACGTTTAACCCAATTTCAGTCCAATTCCTCGACGATCCCCGAGAAGTCGCACCCGGAGACCGCTCCGGCACGCTTCCCATACCTTGCCGTCGGGGAAATAGTAAATAGTTACAGTTTAGAAATTAGAATTGCCGCTCTCAGAATTGGTAGAAGCCCTACCCACAGTCAAAGGGGTTCTGCGCAACAGCGACAACAATGTCGTCCAGACCAGGTTTGGGTACGACGATCTCGCGCAACGCAAGAGCCACCCTGCTGGGCGACAATGGCCTTCTGTGATCTGGGTGCCATCGCAAATACTCGTCCGTGGTAAATAGAAAATGGGGCCGTTTGCGGAAACTAGCGTTGTTTTTTAGACGACTAGCAACGATGCCGCAGCACATTAGGAAGTACCCGTAGGAAGCGCCAACCCTTGGAGAATCGTTATTCACGACCACTGAGTACTGAGTAGCGGCGTTCAGTTATGCCTATATGCAATCTTACGGGCGCTGAATCTTGAATGCGTTGGTGTTTACGGCGATGCAAACGTCAATCACGGTAACCCAGTGGGATTGACTCCCTGCGCAAGTTCGCCTCATCGAGGGAAGCGGCAGCGGTGTGACCGATACTTTGGTGGGACAGCCTCTGAGGTGTTAGCCCGGCCTTGACGCTGCTAAGCTGAGAGGTGGATGCGAAGTGTGAGGAGCAGCAAACTGAATGGCGCATATATTTGATATCAATTCCTGTACCCACTGCGATCCAGAATCAAGCAACTCGATCCACTCATACAGCTTCGTCTGGCCAGTCTTCGTACTTCATAGTCCATGAGCCGTTCGTAGACAAAATCCATCCTGCAGATCGTACAAGCCATTTCCGTGAATATCTGAACGAAACGCCCACCCAATACGCAGCCCATCATGTGGCAAGTTAGTACAAACAAATGGACTCGGAGACCGAACCACGTAATAAATCCTAGGAAATAAAAATCGGCGAGCAGGCATTTATCACGATGCCCACGACGCGCGCCAAGCTTGGGAATCGATCTTGAGTCCCGCTTCGCGTTGCGCCTTAATCTGTACCGCGACAAACGGGAGCTAGTGAGCATTTGACGTGAGCTTGGAGAAAGGAGATTACCTCTTGAAGCCTCTGCTTGCGTTCTACCCACGACGGGGTGAGACGGTATAACTCCTGCACCATGGCGTTGACCAGTGCTTCATAAGCTTCAGGTTGCGAGTAAGGCGGTGTAGGCAGGTCAGAGAATGCACTGGTGACACTGGTCATCGACATCCTATTCGTGTAATTGCTGACTGCTTTCGACCGCGCAGAGACTGAAGTGAGCGCAGTGGCAGAGGAGTTGGATCTGACCAAGGACGATGTTTCATGAAGAGAGAGGGCAGTGACCGTGGAAATAGAGCTGGACCTGGATACGCTGACAGGTTGAGGGGGGGTCACAGTAGAATTAGATCTGGAGACAGGTTGGTCGACGGACGTCGAGGTCGAGTTGGACCTAGAAACAGACGCAGGTGCGTCGAGAATAGTTTTCGGCTTTTCCGACGTGCTTCGTGCTGTAGAGGAAGTAGATATTGACGAACGAACGGTGGCGGCCGAATTGGCACGGGAGATGGGTGGTAGAGCAGGCGGTACAGGATCGCTTGGAGTAGATGGGGCCTTTGATAGAATAGAATCCTTCCTAGTCACTGAAGGTGACGGTGGCGCACCCCGAGCAATGGAAAAGGAGCGCGACATTTTATCCTGGTCGTCGTGTGCACTGGCCGACGAATTTGCTCGAGAGATTACCGATGGGACGCCATTGGCGCTGCGAGAGGACAATATTGTGTTTGTTCTGGTCACCACTGGAGGCGCAGTCGCCGTGGAATTAGTTATAGATACAGCATCCACAGGGGCAGTCGCGGTGTGCACGCTCCTCATGGAATCTGTTCGGGCTATTGGGGTAGTTACGTCGCTGGATGGTTTGGGCGGCTTAGAAGCAGAGCGGAAGGAGGCAGAGGAGACCGTAGAAGATGTTCTAGCAACGTTGGCGGGCCCCGTAGTGCGGACGGTGGCGACAGAGTTGGTTCTAGACATTGAAACGGTGGAAGACTTCGGGCTGAAGGCGGATTTAACGCTTGGATCAGGAAGTTCCCGGTAATGGATATCATATTCCTATAGGTGAGCTCGTAAGAGCGACATAATATCGAATAACAATAGATCGTACTCGACGTCTGTCGGGATCTCCTAGTATCTCCGAGGCCTCCTGCACCTGTGGGTTACCCATTCAGTAAAGGAAATGGCCGAATGATCGAGAGCATACCCTACTGAACTGCTCACGAGAGGCTTTCTTCTCCTCCTCGGTCGAGTCCGGGGGGAGTTTGTCTGGATGGGTTTCCAACACCTTTTGCTTGTAGGCGCGGCGCACTATCGCAAGTTCAACGTGAGGGTATAGGTCGATGTTGAGTTGAGGGCTCTACATACCGTCTTCGGAGGAAGCGCCTTTGGTGAGACCAAGAATCCTATAGTAATCAAAGGTGGGCGTGTTCATTGGTGGTCGCGAACGTGGAACCAAAGGTTGACTAAAGGCCTAAGTCTAAGTACTGCCAGTCCCAACTTCGGATCCTCAACCATTAAATCACGTGGTCGCGTCTATCGGAGCCGGGCCGGAAAGGTCCGACCGGTAAATTACTCAGCCTTGACTTTGACGATCTTTGACGAGTGATAACGATGTTGGCAGTAGTACAACAGCCAACGAGCATCCCAGAAAATGCGCCAGAACATTGTCCTGTAAGTGTGACTATTCTTCTCGCCATCTAGATACCCACACTTCCTCAGGGCACCGAGTCTGAGCTAGCAGGCAAATCTGCAGCATGTGCAGGTTGTCCCAACCAGGACGTATGTGCGTCAGGAGTCGCAAAGGAGCCAGATCCCGCATTACCACTCGTACGTGAGCGCATGACACAAGTAAAGCGCAAGGTCCTTGTTCTCTCGGGTAAGGGGGGCGTCGGTAAGTCAACCTTCGCCGCGCAATTGGGTTGGGCATTTGCGTCCGATCCAGACGTACAGGTGCGCATTTTACGTCCTCGCAGCTAATGGGCACCCGCTGAAACACACAAGACCGGTATTCTGGATGTCGATATCTGTGGACCTTCAATCCCCACCATCCTTGGGATCGCGTCCGAGCAGGTCCACACTTCTGCTGTCGGCTGGTCGCCCGTCTACGTGCAGGACAACCTAGGTGCTATGTCCGTAGGATTCATGCTGCCCTCTTCCAAGGATGCAGTCATGTGGCGTGGCCCGAAGAAGAACGGTCTTATTTCACAGTTCCTCAAGGACGTGGACTGGGGAACCCTCGACTACCTGGTCGTCGACACGCCTCCAGGGACATCCGACGAACACCTCAGCATAGTTCAACTCCTGAAGGAAAGCGGAATCGATGGAGCCGTGCTCATAACCACTCCGCAGGAAGTTGCACTCCAGGATGTAGCGCGCGAGATCGACTTTTGTCGCAAGGTTGGCGTGCGCGTTCTTGGACTTGTCGAGAACATGGCTGGCTTCGTCTGCCCAAATTGCAAGGGAGAGTCTCAAATTTTCCGCCCCACGACTGGTGGGGCCGCTAGACTCGCAAAGGAGATGGGTGTCGAGCTCCTTGGCTCTGTGCCACTTGACCCGCGGATAGGGAAGAGCGCAGACTACGGCGTAAGCTTCTTAGAAGAGTACCCTGATAGCCCTGGTACAACGGCCTATCTTAGTATTATAGAGCGTACGTTTTTACAATTGCCGCTCGCGTCATGGTGTTGATCTCTCTCTAGGTCTGAAGGAGCTTCTCGGAGACGATTAGACGCAGCATTCACTCACACATCTGTATCACTTAGGAGTCCGGCACTTGTCTATATATCTATCTATCTGAAAGTCCTTGCAGATGCGGTATGGTCTATGGCAACTCGTACCTTCAAGTACTACCTTCCTTCCCTCCCCACTCG
This sequence comes from Lactarius tabidus, assembly GCA_963281015.1. NCBI lineage: Eukaryota > Fungi > Basidiomycota > Agaricomycetes > Russulales > Russulaceae > Lactarius > Lactarius tabidus. The sequence goes on along the minus strand of OY725475.1, from coordinate 1,965,029 downwards.
GATCCATCACCTCCAATCTCCTTTGGCATCTCACTCGGCGGGGCATCAGCGGTGGTCTCCTTTGCCCTAATCAGCCTCGCGACATCAGCGGCAGCACCCGCAGTGACCGTCTCGTGTATCGACACCGTAGACAACGTGCGCAGCAACCGAGAACCTGCGCCGCCTGGCCCGCCCATACTGGCCGTGCGTTGGCGTGCGGGTACGACATAACCTTCCGGTGCGCCGGCACTTGGGAATGGGAAAACGTTCACTCCAGGTCCCGTCGGAGGTAACCCTGCGTCCGACCCTGCGAATGAAGATGTACGCGTCATGGTGACTGGGAGGCCATCCGGCTCCCCAAAGACGATGGAATCTCGATCACGTGCCGAGTATACGCTTGTCCTGCGAGAATATGAAACAACAGGGTCGCGCACGCGTGGGCGCGCACGTCCGTCCGTGCTATCTCGACGTTCGTGAAGGGGGCTGCCGCTCATAGATTGTCTCCTCGAGAGTGTAACCTCTGGGCTTAGGGTTTCGTTTCGCGGGGACAGAGGTGCCTCTGATGGCGTGCTCAGACTGCGTGCCGGCATCTCGGACAGCAACGCGGAGGGTTGTTCATCCGCCTCGGCGCCAACGGCACGCACTTCCCGGCGGAAGTCGTTTATCTCAGCCCATAGAGCGGCGCGGAATTGCTCGATGGTTTCCAGCTTTTCGATTTCGCGCCAGCGCTCAAACTTCTCGGGACAGGAGGGCTCGTCGTTCACGTCGTGGTAGGCTGCGAGCCATGGATGCGCGAGTGCCTGAGAAACGTTGATGCGAGTGGTGGGATCGAAGCTGAGCATTTTTTCTAGAAGGTCAAGAGCTGCGTGGGGTAGGGTCATTGCTTGAATCTGAAGCAGATAGATGGAGGCGCTACCTTGTGGATCAGCCTGTGGGATGAGCTTCTTAAATGAAACTTTTCTTCGGATAGGTAACGAGCGAACATAGGCTTGCGCCTATAATTTCCCTGCAGCAGTCGTCTGGGCCACAAGAACGAGCACGCACCCTTTCGCTTGCCACCCGTCGTAGGATGTCATTACTAGGAGTACCTGCGTTCGTTTTCATTAAGGGTCTATTGAGTTTATTCGCCAGTCAACTTACCAAGCACTTCTAAGATTTTGTTTAGTTGGTCCACTGATGGTCACGGTAAGCGACTAGTCTCTGTCACACGCACGGAAACGTACCATAACTAAACACGGAAAGGAAATATTAGAGTAAATGCAGTACTGTGGGGCTGTTACGCTCACTCCTTGCCCTTAAACAAGGGGCGTCCGAGGAGAAGTTCCCCAAGTATGCAACCTATTGACCAGACGTCGACTAGAGTAGACAGATGGGCTCAATGTGATGATGTGTCGTCTGACTGTCACATACTTGCTGTTCCATACCGCCTGTGAAGGATGTCAAGATATCGTCGACAGGTGAGCAGCGAGAATAAGGACCTGAGAGCCAGCATAACCTCGGGTGCACGATACCAACGGGTCGCGACGTATTCGGTCATCTGTGATGTGCCCTCCTCAGGAGTAGAGTCAAAGCCTCGACTCAGGCCAAAGTCGCATATTTTGAGCTCACAGTCTGAGTTGACGAGCAGATTTCCGGGCTTGAGGTCCCGGTGTACCACGGAAGCTGAGTGCACATACTTCATGCCTGCGTACAATCAGAGGTAAAATCATCGCAAGGAGATCAGTCCAATAGGTGTTTGTACCTCGCAGAATCTGATACGTAAAATACTGCACGTGCTCATTGGTCAACATCTGCCCTGATTTGATGATCTGGTGCAGGTCGGCTTTAGGACGGTCCAGGCGTAAGAGAAACGTAAGTCTGGGTACATGAGGCCGTACCTTCCATAGGCTGCGATGGAAGCTCAGAGTCAGAGAGATTGGGCTACATGTGTCTGCCACAGCTCACCTCCATAAAGAGGTACCTGCCAGAAGAATTGTCAAGGCGGGCGGCGGACTTTGTAGAAAATAGCACCTACAGCTCATTGAAGCTTTCTGCGATGCCATCAACATCAATAAGCCCGGTGATGTTTTCATGGTTGCTGAAGTGGCGAAGGAGAGTGAGCTCGCGCAGCGCGCGTTTTGCTAGCGATGTCTTTGCAAATACACGCGTGACCATTTTTATCGCAACGGTTTCCCCTGAGATCTCGTCTACAGCTGAGCTGACAATCTCGCGTGTAAGTTTGTTAAGGGTGTGATCAGGACAGGATGCGCACTGACATTACAACGCCATACGCTCCAGAGCCCATCTCGCGTACAAGTTTCCATCGCTTTTCCAGGCGAAACGTCTGGTCGAACGACTTGACACTATGGTAGCCACTGTGTGATGTGCAGTAAAAAAAAGTGTGCGCTCAGCGACAAGTACCAGATGCAGAATATATCTAGAGATGCGCACCGTTTGCGTAGATTCTCCTCAGAGAAGGGGTCTGCATCACTAGAGAGCTTCCTGATCCGAGACCTGCCGCGTGCCATGATGAGGGAAGAATGCGAACCCTCGGAAGAGCGAGGAGATGTGGGCGGTCCGTGGGCTTTGGAAAGAAATCCACCATTCTCATCAGCATGTTCGGTCGGCATGGATGGACTCGCGATCGTGCACTTTGCCTGTGGCTGACCGCTACAGGCAGATGAAGGTAGTAGAGCAAAGGGAGGAGTCGCAGGCACAAGCGACTGAGACTGACTAGGTTGTCTCCCTCAGGAGCGGAACCTTTCCTCGATTTCGACCCATAGGTTTGGCGCGGGGGAATCCAGCAAATGTTCATTACTGTAAACGAAAACAAAGATATACACATGCTACATCTAAGCGAAAAATAAGATCTGACAGTGGTGCTACGAAGGCGTTGGCTCGGCGCTAGCGATCGTTGTTGGTGGTACATTTGGTGGAGGCGTCCCAGGAGTTGATGTACCCCCTGCCTGCGGCTCGTCTTCCCCAATGATCTCCAAGTAGACGGCGGCTCGTGCAGGATTGCCACCTTTTTTCTGGACGAAGTCACGTAGTGGGCCTCGCAAGCTTGGTTGCTTCGCTACTAGCTCCCGTAGTTGCTCTTTCGGAAGCTGCAACAGCACCAGAAAGCTTGCTGGGGCGACGGTCTGGGCACATCGGATGAAACCCTCCCAGAGCAAAGGGGTTGTCCATATCTTTTTTATGACCAACCGTGATAGTAGCGTCGTGGAGACGAAACCTGTCAGCGATTTGTACGTTTTGACGGCTTGGATCACCTTGAGTTGCATGTGTGAGCAAGGTACTGCGTGGGAACCTGGGGAAGTCACGACTCACTGTGCGCATGAACAAAGTTGGCAGGACCGGCTCATCAAGGATCTGTTGCATGACTACTGCAAGAATCTCAGAACGGAACACGTCCGTCATCGAGAAACATATTCCGATGGCTGCGCAGTAGGGGTAAGCACAAATTCGGGAACGAGAACAACCCGACGACACTGACCCTCAATTGCGCTCTTGATTCCGATCTCCTTTTCCGTGTCGTGGAGCAGCACCATCAGCTCCGCGGGTGTGAGTAGCTCGCTTTGCCGCACCCGTGGCAAATTGCTAGTAACACTTCCGAAAGTTTGCGGAGGTGTCGTAACAACGGCACCAAAAACACTCCGTACGAGTTCCTTCGTTTCCTGCGTACCATTCAGGATCGAAACGATGCGCGGAAGATGCTTCATGATATCTGGCTTGTCCATCTCGGCGATGATCGGGATGAGGAAGCGAGCGTCGAGGTCACGCTCGGCGATCAGCCCCCTCACTAGAACGACGAGCTGTGCGCTTGGTCGTCCGTGTTCCGTAAAGATGTTCAGGATACGGAGTGCCAGCGTATCTGCACCTGGAGGGAAGGTGCGCATTAAAGTGAGGAGTTTCCCATTCCCAGGTCCGAGTGATCGTATGAGAGCGGTAATTAAGTCCTGGATGGCTTCTTGGACGCTGGTGTCCATTTCTCCATACGCTACGAAGATCCTGGTACGGCACACAGTCAGAATCTCAACGCAAGCAAGGGAACAGAAACAATGCACTCGTCTAGGAATTCTGGGACCTTTGAAGATAGTGCAAATAATAGTTCCACATGCTGCACCACTTGAGGTTTCTGGGAGGGGAGCTCCAAACGCTCCGGCAAATACGGTGTTTGCAGCAGATCGTCCGGCGGCAGTTGCCCATCTTCCATATTTTCGTTGCCCGCAGTTGCAACGGCATCTCCTATCGGAGGTTTATCGACCGGACGGGGTGTTTGAAGTCGTCGGAGCAATTGCAAAGCAAAATCACGTATCATGCTGTCCGTCATTTGGAATTCCCCCATACAGCGCTTCACAGTCAAGATTGCCGCATTACGCGTGACCTTTTCTAGGAAAAGGGTACCGCCTGGTCAGTGCGTTCCCGATGTCGCAGATCAGAGATACCCGCACCTGTATGTGTCGTCAACTCCAAAAGGATGGTCATTGCTTCCCCGCGGAGTGTTGGCCGCTGTGTAACGAAATCCCGTAAGGTTTGGAACCCAATTTGCATTCTGGGGATGTGCAGAACAGTTTCAATGAAGAAGTTGGCAATGCTAAGTGGTTACCGCGGCATACCTCTCTGGTTCAGTGCACAAATCCCGAAGGAGAGTGAACACGTCCAAAGGAACGGAGGGCAGATCAAGGAGGAAACGCGCAAACATCCGATCCTTTCTATCAAGGCGTGACTGGTACTCGGCCACGATTTGATTCAGCCAGACTTCGTAATTGGGGCGCTGATACAACGTCAATGCCGTGCATGAGAGATGAGGGGAGCACCCACCCAATCATTGTCCGATAAGAGCCTTACTTGATCATTGTACCACTCCTCGTTCATCCAAGTCGTTGCGAGTCGTATCCTGAGTGCCAGTTAGCCACAGCAAGAAAAACACATGGGAAATTGAAATTCACCGCCCAGAAAAATCGGCCATTATGTAGTCGCACAATACCTTCCTTAGCCGGTCCTGCCGCTCGTACAGTTCCAACATTTCTTCGTCCATCTCCGCGTCTGCATCCGAGCTCTTGTTGCCCTCACCTTCGCCGGCACCCTCGGCCCTGGCCTTGTCTCTGCCGTTATCTGTGTCGACCACACGCGTGATCATTCGCACAAGGAGTAGCATCCACATGTCCCGCCCGCCATTATGCGGTCCGATCGCGAGATCGCCCGAGCTTTGCCATATCCGGGTAGCTGCAGATTTGACAGCTGCCGCGCGCTCCGTTTCGCTGAGAATCGGCGGCGGTGGAACTTGAAAGTCCAGCGGCATGAGTTGATCAGCGTCGAGTTCAGCCGCACCAAGCGCTTCGTCGTCTCCTTGCATAGGTTCCAGCTACAACAAACGGGATCATGAGCCACAAGGTGAGGTTACTGCAAACGAGCGCGTACCTCAAGGTTCAGACTGTCTGGTTCGTACTCAATATCTTCGTCCATGTCCATCTGCAACGGGTCCATAGGCTCTTCCTTAACTCTACTGGATGGGCTGGGTTCATCTAATTGGGCTGACGGCACCTGCGCCACTAATTGGGCTGACGACACCTGCGCCAAAGCTCGCTCCCTTGCCCTATCCGCTGCTGGCATCGTCGGTGGCGTCCTCGCTGACGCGGTACTCTCCGATGTCACAGAGTTTTCTAGAACAGCAGCAGATATTGGCGCCGCAGCTGCAGACACGGGAGCAGGGGCAGCGATACTACTTGCGGGTGCGGAACGGCGGTACGCATTGATACGCGCCTGAAAAACCTCATCGGAGAACGCCTGCAAGTTTGCCACGATGAGTTCTGTGATGAGCGCAACGGGGAGCGTCGTAAAGTCAAACGCTCCCAACAACGCCGTTGCGTCCGCATTCGGGTCTGCCTCGACCCTCTGGCGCTTCGAATCTTCTTCGCCTGAGGTCGCAGTGGCCAGCGGACGCTTGCGAGCGTCTGCCTGGGCTTGCGCTGCAGCAGCCTTCCGTGCTCTCTCGTCTGCCACGGCTTGTTCCATGCGCTGAGTCTGCTTGTTGAGAGCTTCGTTGATCTCACGTGCAAAGTTTGTACCGGCTGGCGAGCTGTGCAAAGAAGTCGCTACTCGGTACGTGTCGACGCAAACAATATTCTCAGAGGTGCGCACCGTGATATGTGTGTCAAAAGAATGCGCACAGACTTTTCAACACTTTTGATGGCGGCGAAGGGCAGACCCAACAGCGGGGTGGGCGTCCATAATGTGAGGGAAGATACTACAATCTGGACGAATCCTTGCCGCAGCTTGACAAGGCTTGACCAGCTGTTTAGGATGGCGGAGATAAGGTCTGGGTTTCTAGAAAGAAATCAGGAGTTCAGCCATGTGCTGAATGCGTTGTCTGACGCACTGTTTTGTATATAGATCAGTTATAAGACGTTGCAGAAGAGTCACGCCTTCGGCTTCGAGAGCAGCGGCGTTGATGAACGGGTGGTCTCCGGGGACGAGTGCAAGGTTTGGATCGTTTCTGTTTTGCAGCTTCAGCAAACGAAACATTCGTCAGAGCGTACGTGAAGCAAGAAAAGAACTACTCACCCTTGGGTCCGCGATACCCCGCGATTGTACCAGGATGACTTTTTGCAGGAACTTGACAGCGGCAAACTGCACACCCGCCTGCGTAGTGGGTGCCCACATGAGCTCGATGACCCGGTTCTTCGCGCGCGAGAGCGTGTCCCATTGTGGTCGTTCGTTTCTGTTCGTGCAGCTGTGTGCAAGAGACGCGGAAATATTAGCGCCGATGACTCTGAGGCGAACCAAAAGTTTGAAACGCACAGCCACCGAAAGAGGAGCGGATATGCTCCTGCGAACGTTTGCACTGCGATTTTGACGGCCCAAGGGTTGCTGTCGTTAAGAAGGCCAGCAAGTATGTCAAGAGACCGCGATGCAACTAAAGTGGACAATATAATACGGTGTGCGAGAACACTCGCACGTCAGCCATGTGTCGACAGAAGAGGGCTACGTGAAACTAGTAAAAGAGGAACGCACGTTGTGTACGCGTATCGACTGCGAGAGGTGCTCGCGCGATACCAAAATGCAACAGCTCCAGCACCCAGCGTCTGAGCAAGGAATCGTTTGAGCCAGCCGCGGTCTTGAGCAGCGTGCTGCAGAGAATTGGAATTGGGTGGGGTTGGGCCTCCAGGGTCTCGCGGAGTGCTGCAAGGAGCTCGGACTGTTCCTTCGAGTCTGCAGGAACGTTAAGCGCGGCAGTAAGAGCCTGAAGTGGGTCCATCGACGCCATGCTGGGTCTGCACCGGGATCAGAGCTTCTGGTTGAGTTTGTCGGAATGGGTCAATGGGAACCTTGTGTTGAATGCGGCGAGGGTTCAGTGCACTGCGCTTGCTCTTGGCCAGCGTCTGTGGCCTGTCTTGTCTGCGCGGTCATACGCCCGTGAGCGGTCCGGAGTTTAAATCTCGCTTTTCCTCAAACTATGGTGATGCGCTCGCACATCTCGGCATCTAGGTATATTAACATGCTTTACAGGCCGCGCAACAATCACAAGGTATCCAGACACTCCTCGAGGCAGAGAAGGAAGCGGCCAAAGTGGTGCAACAAGCCCGCCAATGTGCGTTAGACGCTTGCGGTAATGATCACTCGCTTAATCGTCCTGTCTGATATCTCCTGCAGACCGAGTACAAAGGCTAAAGGATGCGCGCACAGAGGCCACCAAAGAGATAGAGGAGTATCGTAGTCTAAAGGAGCAGGAATTTACCGCCTTTCAGAGTTCTGTAAGTCCCTTCCGTCTATTGCTGACATCGTTCTTTGTCTATAAATATCTCATTCTAGCATGCTGGGAGTACCCAAGACGCACAATCCGTCATCGATAAGGAGACAGAGGAGAAGTTACGCATCATCACAGGCGCATATAACGGGCATAAAGACGATGTACTTAGGAAGCTTTTGGACCGCGTCGTTCTCGTCCAGCCAGAGCTCCACCGTAATTTAAAGAAGTAATCACCCTGTATTTTCACCCCACCGCCTACTCTTATATCGATTGTGTTATTTGTGAAACTGACAATGAAAGTGGTTGAATTGCAGGAGTGGACTAATAAGGTACACGTCAGGTACGCGCTGCTGCGAAGCCTTGACTGAACGAAACAAGATAGACGAAACTCAGTAACCAATACTCTACGTTAATCGTAAAGAGTCGTAAATAGATTGGAAAGGCATCAAACAACAAATGAGATAGCACGCCGATGGTTCTGGCAGAGAGCAGAACGGTTTAAACCAAGATAACGGTGAGAGCAAGAGGGCGCAAAGCGTCCCGTAACCTCATTGCTCGTGCGCAAGCCAGTCCAAACCCACCGGCATCGTTGATTTTGTGCCACGCGACGATGTAGATGGCGAGGCATTTATCTCCGATGGGCCTACGATGGAGTCTTTAGATGTGGTGCTTGCCATTCGTAATGCAATCCACGGAGGGGTGGGTGAAGTTGGGGGCTCTGACATACCAGCGGCATCCGGAAGCTGCGGTGACAGAGTTTGAGGGTGATGCGTCCACGACTCCAGCAACCCACATGATTTTAATGATGGCAGCGATGGTGCCGACCCCGAGACGGGAGAACGGGTTGGTTCAGGGTTAGTGATTCGCAACTTGTTGTACGAATTGCGCAGGGAGCTGAAATATGTCCCGGACGAGCCGGCACTAGATGCCTCGCTTCGATCATCGAGACGGTCCATACTTGCCGTGGCGGCAAGTGATGGGGGAAGCGGTAGCGGAGGAGTGGGTCGAGTTGTGTGCTTTGTGGAAGCTAAGGCTTCAGCGATCGGCATCGGTCTCCCGGATATGAGTTTGGTAGGGAGTTCCATACCGCACGCTTCGGTATACTCTCTCGTCCATGCCACAACTTGCGGATGGTCACTCTTGCCAAACCTCTTGAGCGCCTGGTTGCATACACTTGTCAGTTGAAGAGCTGATACTGCCACCAGACGGACTTACTGAAAGAATCGCGACAACTACAAGAAGCCAAAGATGAGTCAGGCACGCCCACAGACCAAAAGGCTAGAAACGCATACGCAAAACGCTGTTCCTTGCTCTGCTTCCGAGCTTAGTTCCGATTAATACAAGCCGGTCACGAGCCCAATCGAAGCTACCGTTTGTCACGTTGCCCAATCCGTATGCTTTCGCCTTGGAAGCGAATTCAACGGGAGAAAAGTGAAGCACGTGCGAACAGGACGCACCTCCGAAAGTGTGAGGACACACCACGCATATACTGTGTGCATCATGAAGTAACACCATGCGCCGGCATTCGAGCTTGTCTCGAACATAGCCAGATGAAGCGCTGTGCCTTCCTCGCTAAAGCGGACATGATCAGCAAGTGAGGATTCCCACGCCTAGACGGTCATGTACAGGCACAGGTTACCAAGGCCAGAATAACGATGCAAAAAGATACGATCAACTCTATCGTCACTAGCCTTCAAGGAACGCGCGCACCGAAATCTCCTTTTCAGCATCTTCTACGACTGCTTGTGCTGCGTTTTGTGTACTGCGAACTGTGGGTACGCCAGGGCAAGCATATTAGAACGAGCTCGACGTAGACACAAGAAGTAAGTATAGTTTACTGTCTGCGACATTCAATGATTGTTCGAGACGAGCGTGCACAGAAGCGATACGGAGAAGATGTCCATATTCGGAAGCATATTGCGAACGTGGCGCCGGTAGGTGTAGGTACTCTGGTGGTGTCATGACCGAGGTCTCGGTAAGGGATTCAAAGATTGGGACGAAGCTAACGAACCTGACTGAGAGTTGTGCGCGCAAAACTCAAAGCTCGCTTCATCTACGGGAAGGCGCAGGTTCTTCAAGTCCAGCGCAATAGAGGGGGTTGGTATTTGATAGTACGAAAAGGCAGTAAGATGCATCAGTTTGATGTACCAGAAAGCGCGGCGAGAGCACTCGCGGCCAATCGCATCGGGCACGAAACTAGTCGTGGGAGCTGGAGCCAAACCAGGGGGGTGTTCATCCTGAACACGAAGGTCCTCTTTCAAGATACTCAGAGCAAGTTCTGCGAAATGACAAATGGTGAATGACGACGTCATGCGATGATAGCCGAGATCTCAAGCTCGACCAGATACTTACGGTGATGTGTACTAGGGGAAGGCCAAGGCCACGATAGGAGAGACTGGTGGGACTCGAGGAGACAAAGTGCCTGTGCCGTCATGAGGTTTCTGTCCACGCGTAGACGACCGTGCGCATCAAACATCTGTTCTTCCGCCGCCTTGGAGTATGCCAGGCCATCTGTACGAGGGCTATCTGTTCGCACCGCAGGTCGCTTGGAAAAGGGGGTGGCGAGAGCACATAATGAATAGAGAAGGTATGAAGGCACGCGGCCCAGGCTGACATCAGCCATGAAAGTGGGCTGGTGGATGAAGAGACGGTGGGGGTGACAGTGAGCAAAGAAGACTAAGTCCAGAAAGGTTAGCAGAGACAGTGACAGGGGGAATAAACTACGCACGGTTCACAAGCTCACGGACGACGGGAACTTCAAAACGAGTAGCTGCCATACTCGGGCGAGACGGGTGTTGAACGGGTCCCTGAGATTCTGGGTTTGGCAAAGAGGACATGGAGCCCACTCGGGGCCGCTTCGAGGTTTCAGCATATTCATCGCGAGTGTCCGAAGGAGTTTGGAGTGACGCCAAAGGCTCTCCACGCGGAGATAATGGACTATTTGTGGATGCAGAAACAGGCGGTTCCAAATAAGAATCCTTTTGAGATCGCCGGCGGGACTGACTCGGGCCAGCTCGCACAGGCTTGTCAGTTTTTGATGCCAAGGGCGCGGGTACCGGGCGTCCGGAAGAGTCTGTGTAGGTGCAATCCTTGGCGGCAAAGTAACTAGTGTGTGCAGTCAGTTAAGAGGAAATGTGATTGAGGGGACATAGTTCAATTTATAGATATATGCTACATACCAGTTACTGCACGGCGCTTGAAGCACATTCAGGGCGGAGTGAGCGGAAAAAACGAGGTCAAACTCACCAGTACCATCACATCGACGCTTGCTTTTATGGCAGGCATCGCAAGCCTGTTGGATATATAAGGCGTCGACAAGACAGTCAACGAAGAAGAGCACCGAGTGTATGCTGAGATACAGACCTTTGCCAAGCGTTTGCGCTTTGGACCTTTGAGGAAAGATATTTTGAATGGGTCGGGTTCATCGGAGGTCCTGAATGATGACTGCGGCATTGTCGGTTGCGTCGATGAGGAAAAGGGAGAGGTGGGCGAGGAATCTGAAGGGAAACGGTCGACAGGTAGACGATCCATTGAGAGCGAGAAAGTAAGGGGGAGGGTAGGACGGACAACTCGGTCGTCAACGGAGCAGCAGGACTATATGCGGTTCTAAGCGGCAAATTAGGCGGGCGCGGGCCCGTCAACGTCATGGCCAAAGCACCGGTAAATAGATCGACTTGCCACATTCTCCCGATCAATCTTCAGTATTGATATAAAAATTAAAAATTAACCCATCATGACCTTCCTCCGCCGAGGTGATGAGAAAAAAAAACTGCGGCCGCCAACCTCCTCCAATCCTATGCCTAAATCGAGTGTTTCGCCGTTTCGCCGCCGGCTTTACGCAATTCGGAAGCAAACGTGAGTTCCGCGGCTACCACTCATTCGGTCTTCCCCAACTCGCACCTCCCAAGGGGACACCAGAAGGGGCGTGGTCTCAATGATCATGCGCGCAAGGTCAGGCGCGTCGATATCGTCACCTATCCGTGGCCGCACACCTTCCGCGCCTCTTCTAGAAAACAACCGGCGGTCCTTGTATCACTCTCTCCGCGGCTGGCCATCAGCCGCCGGCCAACGCTGATGGCTAAATCTGCACCGCAGTGGCCTTTATGGCCTTCCTTGATCCTCGCCGGATCCATCACTTCGATCGCCTCAAGTACGAGACACGGCTGATGGATCATCTCAGCAATCGCTTGCTGTGCGTCGCCTCGCGACGCGACAGCGTACGGCTCAGCTCGACGGCGTTTCACCCCGCTCTTTCTTTGTTCACTTCCGGAGATATGCACTGGTGTGCCGAGGCCAATCTTGAATGCCTCAACGCAATGGTCCCTTAGATAGTAGGGATAACACGGCCCCAGTCTGAGAACATGGCCGTCTGTTATCAACAACGCCCGTAAGTTACTTTCCCATTGTTAGATTGACGTGGCACCACACCCCAAAGGACTCTCAGACACCCCTGTGCCCGGTGCAGGCGTTATTCTCCTTTTTTTCGAAAATTAGCCGCTCTACGACGCCGTAATTTCCCCTTTTGACGACCTCCAGTCGTAACAGTGGCGTCGCGAGGGACGTGCCACCGATCACATACTTTATGCTTTCTCTTTCTCCTTTAACCCCTTGGTCAAATTAATTGTTCACTGTCCTATCCAGTCCTCACCAGTTCACCAGTAGTGACACTGCTTGTGATTGTTGGTAGTCAGTTGTAAATTCTCACCGCTTTCTTGATGGTACATTTTCACGTGCACAGTAATCGGCGACCATCCTAACTTACGTGGGGTCGGCGATACGGAGAGGCCACGTAGTTGGTACAAGACATGATCGGGATAGGCGCTGCGTGTGACAGCGTGATCGAACAGATGTGTTCAAGTTTACGCCCCTGCACGAGTTGAGAAGCGGAACGTCTGTAGGGTTTGCGGCCAAACGTCATCATGTGCACGAGGCGACCATTCGGACCAGCGCAGTCAAGGACCAAAACGCTCGCGGTGTCCGTCCCAAGTACAACACTCCACTAACTTAAGCATCAAGCTTGAAGGCCGCCAAAGTCAAGCACACAGCTAAGGTACAGTGCATGCAATGAACGAATGCCAAGTACGCCTCTGCCTCCGGCGCCTGTCTGTGCGAATGTACGAATTTGTATTCTGAAGCGAAGAATTCGACAGCGAGTTATTTCAAGCGCTGACCAACGTGCATCGGAAAATCGAGGCAAAGGCACTGGGGACATTACATCGGTACAGCTGTAGCCTAATCGAACAAGCCGAAGCCCATATCATCGTCGGACTCTTCCTGCATCGGGGAGGGAAAGGGGTCAGATGGGGACCAGGACCGTAGGCGGAGATTAGCGTGCGGACCTTCTCTTCCTTCTTCTCTTCTTCCTTGGTCTCGGCAGCAGGAGCAGCCCCACCGCCAGAAGATGGTGCCGCAGCAACGGCCCCACCGCCAGACGGCACCTGCACGAGAGCAAGATCGATTAGGTCATCCACAGGTGAACCAACAGCCACTGGTGAGTACGTACAGAAGCTAACTTGTTAGAACCCTCAGCAATAAGCTACAGAAAGTACATTAGCCTTGTAACATAGACGCAGGGAGATGAGGAACGCACAGTATTGATGTCTTTGCCCTGAATCTCAGAAAGTAGTGTTTCGAGACGGTCGTCATCACATTCAATGCCGACAGATGAGATGACCTTCCGAATGTCCTTGGCTGTTGGCGACTCATTTCCAGCAATTTGCAAGAGGAGGTATGCAGCGAGGTAGCGCATCTGGGAACGCTACATCAGCGCGTGTTGGTTTGCACATGAGAATGCAGTATACAGACTTTTAGGCGATTTTAATTTCGTGTAATACGGAGGTCGGTAGCCACAAATCACTAGTAGATCATGTCAAGAGTCAGAAGGAACGCGCAAAAGCCCAAGCGTGAAGCGTTACGTTTAATCCGCAACGGGAGGACCTGTGGATTCTATCCGTCGTGTGTTGATGATAACTTGCCCTCGTCACGTTGGGACTTTCTAGTTTTGTCTACTGTACAGTACCAGTTTAAAGTTTCCGCCACTAATCGGATTTGAGACTCCGACTGAACTCAACTGGATTCATACCCACCCACACGACTCCAGATCAATCTATTCAGCAAATCACCATGGTGCGTATCACTGCTGTAGCGCGATGCACCCGCCAGACCTGTGAATTCAGGCAGATTCCAACGTCACCGACCCGCAAGTCGCTGCCGATCTCAAGAAGAGGCGCACCTTCCGTACATTTTCATACCGCGGCATCGAGCTCGACAAGCTCTTGGATCTCAGCAATGAGGAGGTATATCAACTATCCCCTATGGCCGTACCTATACTCATGGCCTTAATTTCGTAGTTCGTCGAGGTATACGATTCTAGTTGACAAAGGGGTGGCTGGAAAATGATGACCTGGTGTTCTCTCTAGATCGTCCACGCTCGCGCACGCCGTCGGTTCCAACGTGGCCTGAAACGCCGCCCTATGGGACTCATTAAAAAATTGCGTAAGGCGAAAAAGGAGGCGCCACCGAACGAGAAACCTGCTGTTGTGAAGACCCATCTCCGTGACATGATCATTGTTCCCGAGATGATTGGTTCTGTTGTTGGGATCTACAACGGGAAGGTGAGCCCCCACCCTTTGTCGAGCAATAGGGGTTTGGTTCTCAATATCTGTGTCTTCGTAGGTCTTCAACTCCGTCGAAATCAAGCCAGAGATGGTCGGCCACTACCTTGGTGAATTTTCTGTTTCTTACAAGCCAGTTAAGCATGGTCGCCCTGGTGTACGTCTCTTTAACCCTCCCTCTTTCTACGCCTAACATTCATAAACCAGATTGGTGCAACACATTGTGAGTCCCCTATTGCATCCGTCGTTATGGGCGCTATTCACCATTCTTTACACCCGGCCTTATATAGCATCTCGCTTGTGCGTTCTCTTGTTGTCTCATTTATATAAACTTTCGAGCTAACACATTCTTTTTAAGTATTCCCCTCAAGTAATTGCATGCATTTGTATTGGTCTTTTACCGTCACGTCGAATTGCACCAAAAAAATATGCTTAACTGTACTTATTGAGCTCCTGAAGTCGGCTTTCGTCCGCCCGCCACGCGATAAAGTATGTATGCTTCTCAAGTACTGAGCGTGGCGGTAGTGGTAGCGCGAACCTCAGATTGACCGCAGCAACTAGCTCTCATAGAACGTCCATAACAGCAATATATGGATGAGTATCAGGAACATTACATACAGTAGACATATCGTGTTTTGTACTTGAAATTCTGGTACGACCTTCGTCTCAGGCATCGGGGTTGCACGGACGAAGCTGTTCCTGTAGCGATTGCTACTGCTATACTAACTTCCGACGCACGTCATCACGGTAGCCATTCGGCATGCGCCAGGGTGATCACTTGTTATTTCATGCGGCTACACGGCAGCCGGAGAGGGTGCAGGAGGATACAATCGGGGTATGGCGAGGGTATCATGAATAATTGCCGAGAAGAGAGAAAAGATAGAAGAGGGGGAAGAGTAAGAGGAAGGGGGGGAAAAAGTTCTATGTCCATCTTCGTAAGTGTGCAAACAAAGAGTGGCGGGTGGAGGCCTCGAGGCCAGTTGTTAGGACAAAAAGAAAAAAGAAAAAGGGTCGTGGGGTTACAGATATAGTGACGCAGGAGAACAGGTAAAAAACAGAAAGAAAAAAAAAGATAGACGCAATGTGGCAACAGCGGCCCTAGCCTCCCCAACCCGCTACGTCCGCTGCCGCAACTGTACGGGCGGCGTCGATGCTCCGTGCACGTTTGACGCATAGTTGGGCGCTGGCGGGGGTGTTTCCCCACTGGGGCGCGTGAGGGAGGCGGAGTTCGGGCGCGAGGTCGGGAGGTGCGGTGGGCGCTGAGCGTTTGCCCATTCCGCGTCGGACGGTTGCTGCTGCTGCTGCTGCTGCTGGTCATTAAGGAGAGGCCGCGGCTGGGGCGTCTGGATCATCATTGCGCTCTGAGAGAAGGACGCCGAGGTCGAGCCTGGAGGCGGATATGAGGATGCGGAGTGGGACGCGCCGGGCTGGGGGGACTGCTGCCGTGATTGGAAGCCGTTGCGGATGTGGTTCTCGGACTGTGCTGCTGGCAGGTTCCCAGGCCTGTCATTATTTCGGGACGACGACGGACCTGCGCTGCACAGTGGCCGAAGACGTCAGTTATGAATGTGGCGTCAAAGTTTCGGTGAGTGGCCCACCGTGAGTCCAGTAAATCGCCAGATCTGTTTAGATGCGCTAGGTTGACGTTGTTCGAGCTGAATGGCGAAGAGCCGGAAACGGGTGACATCAATGGTCCTGCGGCGCGGCCACTGGATCTTTGGCGCATGAACACTTCGCACTTCTTCATAAAGTCCTTACTCGGCAGCTCCATGCTATGAGCAAAGTATTCTTGGTCGTGAATAAGGGCCAAAAAGTCCTCGGGAACTGTGAAAAACTCGTCCTGGTTCTCCAATAATTCCGTCACCACCCGAATAACGCCAAAGCTAGATTCGAATGCAGGGTCCCGCCCAGGCGAGAAGAGAATACTTGGACCAATAACGGTCGCGAGATTTGGAAGGTCCATCTTACTGCCAGTGTCGTCGAGGCTGTGTGCGAACGACGCCACCCATTTGAGGAAGACGAGAAGAACTTCCAGTGTGTCTCTGTGACTCTTCGGCAGTATGAGTGTCAGCACGTGTAGCAACCGCTTGCGGTCGTCATCATTTTGCACACCTGAAGCCAGACATGAGCTCACTGATAGGTAATCTATCCTTCGGACGCACCAGCTGAGGCAAGCAATAGGCGATGTAGCTTGAATGTCAAGAGAGGATCAGGAAGATCACGGAAGAACTGCTTCAGCAAAGCGGCAATCTGAACTGGGTGCTCCGTGCTCCAGTCTACAGAAGACGAATCGCGGTCCAGTGCGACGATGAGCTCCTTCCGCCGTCGGATGTTGCCCGTCTTCCTGAAAATACCCTCGACGGACATATCTACAATGCAAGACATGCACATAAGCACGTCGACTGAGTATATGCAAGTATTATGAGACACCCACCCATCTGTCGCATTGCAGAGATCACGTCGTCAATAAAGCTTGGCACTCTAAGAGTGGCTCTCGACGCGCCATGTAATGAGTCGGCACCTTCACGCTCGACAAGCAGTTCCAAGGGCACCCCAAAGAGGACTTTGGTCACACAGCCACACAGTTCGTTATCAGCCCCAACCATGTTGGCAGAAAAGCCTATCAACAACGTACCTTTCTTTTTGACGTTCTTCTTATCATTTCCTTTGAATAATTTCCCCCAGAATCCCTGCTTTTTCGCCTCGACCATCTCCAAAATTTCGTCCAAATCCACCTGATCACGCAATGGCGAGCGGTACAATACCACCACAGCGGCATGTCGCACGATCGCGAGTTCAAGCGGTGTCAGCTCTGCGATGTAAGGCACCAAGCTCTGTCGCGGGAGGGAGCGGCGTTGTTCCATCGCTTGTGCAGCCTCAGCGAGTTGCGGAATATCAGCAAGTGTGATACCCTCGAGCGTCGGTCCAGGTGGCGGTACATTGCTGAACGGACCGCCTTCTGGCGGTGCAGCACTAGAAGGTGAGGATGACGCAGGCTCGTCGACACTCTTAGCTTCTGTATTCCTGCGCAAGAAGGCGGGTCGGGGGTCGGTAGAAGACGGTGCCAGTGGAGTAGAGTTTATGGGGGGGCGGGGAGGGCGGACTGGGGCTTGTTGCTGCTGTTGTGGTGACTGCTGCTGTTGCCCTGGCGCTTGAGCGGGCTTCTGCGGGCGTAGAGAGCCTGCGCCCGTGCCCGTGCCTGGAGCGCTGGGCTGATTAGCAGGACGCTGGCCTTGTGCAACAAGGGCAGAATCGGGCTGCTGTGAATGTGACTGAGTCTGTGTGCGCCCGTTGCCCTGTCCCGATGAAGTAAACGCGTCGCCCGGATGTGCGATTTTGCCACTGGGACTCTCGACAATGGTGGAGCGCTTTGCTACGTGAGCTGTTGCGGATAGCTTCCTGTCAAGATGAACGCTCTTCATGCGCATTATGTCTTGAGAATTGCGGTACGGATCATGCTCAGCCTCGCCAGCGGGAGATGTGGCTGTTGCTGTGGATGTGGAACAAGGGGGTGAGCGTCGCAAACTTTGATGGATGTTAAAAAACACATACTAGGTGTCAATGGAATAACCTTACGCTTCTTGAGGAGTAGATACAGCCTCCTTAGGGCAACGTTCAACAAAAACGCATACTGCTCGAGGCGCGACACTGCCTGGAAACCACTGCGACAGCCCTGATGCGCATGTTCCGTGCAATAGAGGGTGGTTGGCACTGCACCGAACGACTGCGTATCCACCACGCTGTCCACCTCGTAGACGAAGATGTCTACGTTAGCTGGCGGCCTGCGTGCGGTCGTGATCCTTGGGGCGGCACCGCCATCCTCAGCCTTTTCCTTCTCTTTCTCCTTGGTTTTGTCGTCCGGGGGAGCCGGTGCCGGTGGCGCTGCAACTTTTCCGCACATATTGCAGTGTACGCAGTGCGAGTGCCAGCGTTGGTATGTGCCAAGGCGCACACAATCCTCCTCGACCGTGAGGTTGCACTTGACACACAGGTCACTGGGGGGATTCACAACTGGCACAACGCTCAGAGCAGGGTCGCGTGGAGCGCCAAGGAATGGGGATTCCCCAGCGTTTTCTGGAGCGAGACTACGGAAGCCATACGTGACCCCAGTGGTGCCTGCGTTGCCTGAACTAGAACGCTGGGAAGGAAAGACCTCGCCTTTGGAACCTTTCATCATCCGGCGCGCAGAAGGATTACCGCCTTGAACAGCGAGCAAGTGGAGTTTGTCGAGGAAGGACTGCATTGCTTCTCGTACACCATGCTCGCGTTCTAATTTAAGTGCGCCAGTGAGTGCGATGCGGATGAGGATCTTAAGGTAGTGGGCGAGTCCCGTGACCAGGGCCAATAATTCTTGGGTCATGCCCATCCGGCGTGCGCCTGTTTCTTGCGTGTGCGACAAGAGTGTGAACAAATCTACCGTTTTCCGGCAGAGCATCCGCGCTTCCCTGACATGTGACATGCCTGGAACGCGAAATGAAAAATTGGTCGTTAGGGACGCTTAACAACGTACCTTTCATGCTCAGCTGAGCAAACTGCCACTCGAGGTCATCAAGTGTCGCAAAAAGGACTTCCACGTGGAGGATAAATTTCTCTGCCATGCGAATGGCATCCAGGTATTGTCCGCTGCTCACGTGTCGTAACATGTCCGAAATGCACGCTGCACTTGACTCCTCGAATGCTGAGAGCACGCTGGCACGAGCGTTAGAATTCTCTGGGAGAAGGAAAGTAAAAACTCCGGTGAGAAAACTTACGTCCATATGCGATAAACCTGTTGCTCCATCCTGATTTGCTTTTCCTTCAATGACGTATGTGTCTCCCTCCGTTCTTCCTCCGTGAAGGTGGGCTCGGCTAAGTCAGGAGGCGTCTCTGTGAGACTTGTCGGTCGGCGGGAAACGACTTTGACGTTCCAGAACTTCAGGGAGGAACCGATCATCATTAGCAACGGGATATGTGCCGTGGCCGAGGGTAACCACAGACCTTGTTAATCATGTAACACTCTGGGTGCCAACACTCGTCACGCATGTTTCTATTGATCTCCACAAACTGCTTGAGAATGGCAGTATTGCAACCTGCGCACTTGGTGGCAAAGCGCGTAGAGTAATGGTAATGACAATATACGTCGTTGTCGTGCTCGTAGTATGAGTCTTGTGGTCCAAAAAGTGTTGGACATATGGAGCATGTGAAATGCTCAACATGGAACTTTCGGTCTGCCTGGGGGTGAGACAGATCTGGGGTGTCACGGATCAAGTATGCGACGTACTACATGCCGTGATGTAGCTCCCTCTTAATGCCATACCGCATTTCGCGCAAATAAGATTGAGTCGCCGGAAATAATCCCTTTCGCATAGCGGTTGCTGCTTGCCCTCGGTACCATCGATGGGGAAAAATTTGGAAGCGACAACGTCACCGCAATCCTACAAAGAGGTGACTGAGAATTCAAGGTAGAGAAAGTGAGAACGCTTACTATGCACTTGAAACACTGGAGATGGAAGACTGTTCCAAGGGCTCGAACGAACGCGCCATGCATGGGGAGTCCACAAGCGGAGCATAATCTGAGGAGGTGGTCAGGATCATTAGTGTCAGAGAAAACAACAACGCGTGTCACTCACGAGACCAAGGTAGAGCTACTGGAAGTAAAGATGGAGGGAGTTGGACGATTATCTGAAGTAGGTTGTGAGGACCCAGATGCTCCGCTGAGTTGCCTAGCAGATTTACCCAAGTGCTCAGACGAGGCTTGATTGCGGTCATGTGAGCCGCTACCTGGGGTGTTTGGGCGACTGGAAGAGTAGAAGGCCGGGGATGGAGAGACGAAGGTAGCGGAGTGGTTTAGGTCTTCGCTTCGGGAGTGTTTTGGTAGGGATGGGTCGGACTGGGACTTAATGTGATCAAACTCGTTGGCCGTGCCAAGGGTGGACGCGCGGGTGGGCAGGGGAGGTCTTTCTGTGCCGTTGAGGAAGGACGGAGATGGGAGTGAGGAGGGCCCATCGTGAGGTGGGGAGAGTCTGCGGGGGGATTGGAGAGGGGAGTCGTGTGGATTTGGAGAGAGTGGGATGGACACAGGATGAGTAGATAGCGGAGGGATGGCGGGCTGATCTTGAGAGTAGCCCATGAGAGAAGTTACTAAGGCCAACGGACCGACAAGCTGCTCAACTGCTCAGCGGAATCGGCGAGCTCGGTCGTCTCTCTTCGCACCCGAGCGCTTCCTTCGTTGTCATACATAAGTTACCGTCACATAGTCACAGCTAGTCACCCGTCACTCCTTCCAACCGCCGCCAATATATCTCCCAGAAGATCTTCCATCCGTTTCTGCCTCCTCTCGATTGAATCTAATCGTCTCGCCCACTCCAAACTTCCCAATGTCGATTCCTGCTCCTGGGTCTCTTCGGCTGTTTCTGGCTCCCATAATAATCCCGACTGCTCCCCTGAGCCTTGCCCGGGACTTGACACGACCTCAATTTCGTTTTCTCTGTTTGTTGGAATGATCCTATGTAGCGTTGTCGCCGATGATAGCCGCCGCCGAGACGCAGGCCCATAGCTCACCCCTTCACGTGTTCCAGCATACGGATGTGTGTCTTCCGGAATTGCCTCATCCACGATAACTGGCTGGAACAACTGTGCTAGCGGGCTTGCTTGCGACGCATTCTCGACTGGCCTATTCATGATAGAAGTAACACGATGTCGCCCCTGACGTCCAGGAGAACCGTCTGGCTTTATCGACGACCCTGATGGCATTCGTGGGAAAAGATTGCTCCCGACCGACCCTCGAGTCTGCCTGACAGACCCAGTTCGTTGACGTCCAGTTGGTGGTGGTGCATCAGAGTCATGTGTATCTAATGCACTGTCGAGCTGTTCCTCGAGTTCAAATATCTAAGAAATCCAAATTTCAATGTTTTGATTCCAGCAGATCAGCAAGCACACCAACCGCATCTATGTCTGATCCTCCACCGGGGAGAAAGTTTTCGAGCAATGCTGAAACATATCCTCGTCAGGGATAGTACATTGGATACGTAAAGTCACCTACTCCATCGCCTCATATTCCTTGGTAGCGTTTCTATAATGCGTTCCGTAGTTGCAATGAGCGTCTCCCCGACACCAATAGACCCCGTCTTCTTGGCTTGGCGCTCATAGAACGCGATCGTAATCAATATCGGGAAGTTCGTTAATCTAAGGTGACCTATCAGCGCGGAACTAGTCTTGGCATGTTCGAGGACAAGAACCTGATTAAGAATACGTTGACCTGATGTTGGTTAATTTAAGTTTGTGTCACACATCAATGAAATGACAAGGCAGACTTTATGGAACCAGCGCGGAGTTAGTATGTAACTTGCAGGAAGGAGGATCCAGAGTGCAAAGAGGTTGACTGGAGGCTGGTATGAAAACAAAGAGTCTGCCTTGACGCTGCCAATGCCAAATGAGGAAATGGTAAGATCGCATAGCGCCGTCTGAGCGTTTGAACTGACCCTTCTATTGTTGACACAGCGCGCCTAAACATTGCCTAGGGCTACGATGAGTACAATGGCACAATACTTGGCAAAGAGCTCAACCTCGGCGGCTGCATCTTCTGATATCGTGGAGAACGTGTGAGAAAGAATCTACCATTATTCAGTCGGTCAGTGTTTTCAAAGTTTTAGGTGGATGGGCGCACTGAGACCAAGACTAACGACCAAGCCTGCGCGTTAACAAGTACTGTATTGTCACGTAGTAGCGACGCACCTGTGAGAAGCAAAGTATTGCTCAGGCAGGCGTAGGTCACCATCAAAATTGGGCCAAACGTCTTGTCGAATTCGGCTGTAAAGGGATAAGAAACGGCAGCATGTGTCTCGGGGTGCCCACTCACGAGCTTTTTCAAAACCAGCTGCGTCAAGGCCGAACCATATGTCGACCATCCACCACGAGATTTGACTGGAACCAATCGTGAGTAAATGCTAATCAACACAACTGGAGACAGTGGACAAGCATTACCCTAGAGAATACCTATTGGAAAGGTCTGGTTAAGTGCAGCAAAGATGGCGCAGCAGTGTACCGCACCCAGTTCTAGCTCTGCTTAATCTGGAAAATGATCAGACTTCAAGATTCCAGGTTGAAGTGGTGTTAACTTACGTCCACAGTGCGTACAGGAAGCCGGCAAAGCAGAAGACAGCTATGAGCATCAAGAACACGAATTGACTGATCATAGCCCTCAGAGACAACACCATCAAGTTGTTCTTCAATGTCACGAAGGCCAAGCTAGAGTGGTGGATTGCCTGTCTAACAAGCCCTTGAGCGCACGTGTACACGAGACATACCGAGGGAAAAGAAGGCATGCGATAAGCGCCAAGGAATCAACGCCCACAGTTTTTGCCCAGGTGCCAGCTAATATATTTTGGTCATTTTGCGTAGAGCTATCAGAGAAAGTGAAGCGTACTTGGATGGTATATCCCATAGATACGGAGAGTCGCATAAGTGCAAAATACGGGTACTGTAGGGCGGCAGATTAAGATGGGACGAAAATTTCCTTATCATTGAGAACGTACTGAATGCTAGATCAAATCCGTTCTATAGACCTTATAAAACACCAGGAACATCGCAGAGATTCGCTACGTACCCAAGTGCCTGTGAAGAAAACTATCGACGCCTTGAGCAAGTGGTGCGAGGTTGAAAACTCGGAGAGCGTTACCTCTAATCCCATGCTCTTGCATCGCAGCCACTTTCTCCAACGAGAAGCCGAGCGAATATATCATAAACGCGACCTCCCATGCGTTCAAGTGATCAACTTCATTCAGTTCAACCGCGACTACGAAAAGTAGAAATAGAATCAGGAAGCTGTCATTTTCGTCGTCATGACTTGATCGGTGAAGTAACAATGAATCGCGCACTTGAGGTACTCTAGAACGGAGCGGATTGCGGGAACTTTGAGGCTGTGATTCCGTTAGCATAACAAAGTGCCATTTGGCAAAGCAAAGACGGACCGGTAGTGATCAAGTAATGGGGCAGTGTGTGGATTATAGAAGTGGATGGGCGCTCGTTTATATGTCTACAGGGACAAGATCGAAGGAGAATAGTTTTAAATGAGATAGGACATACGTCGGAAAGGATTGAATGGCTGCTATGTGCTTGATAGACACATTTTCCGCTGAGGAAAGCTATTTATGAAAGGACTGTGCTCGGTAAAGTGTAAATTTACCTCCAGATAGCGTTGATGACCTTTTGACATGATGTACTTTTAATGAAACGCTTGGCATTGCTGATGATTGCCATTTCAATAGCATTGCCCACTCTATCATCCAGATCGTCGTTCTCTTGCTGGACTAGATGCAGTACCGCTGGATCGGCGCCAGAATAGACAGGCCAGCTGGTAACGGTAACAACAGCTAAGTCAAGAAGGTTGTCCCCGTACTCTCGTAGACATCTGATCGCCAGAATTTCGCACAGATAAGCCCGAGTTCGGGAGAGAGCAGTCGTCGCAAGGTTATCATCGCGGAAGAAGTGGACACGATTCAGGAGAAGGCAGAATACAACCGACTTGTTACCGCGGTGCTGAAGATCTCGGTATTTCTCGGCCAATGGGCGAACGAGCGTATATGTTAGGTCAGGCGCCGACAACTGAAACAGGCGTCAGATATTCAAGGCGCTCCGCGTTGCTGGAGGGATGACGGACCGCCTCGTAGGTTAATGGAGTATCTGCAGCAGTTAGCCACGACCCAAACGTAGAGCCACAACTTGGCATACCTATGAAATGCTGATAACGATGATCGGGCACGTTTTATTAGTTAAAAGGCATGCGGTAACGGCACATATCATTGACCACACGCACTGTGACATCCTGAGGAGAGAAGTCCGTACGATCTCAGTGAAATTGCAGTGCGTGAGAAGAATGACGGACGTACGGCCCTGATCATGTGAATAATGGGAAAGACGGGCGTAGCGTCCAAGTCCTCTTGCAATAAGAGCTGTAGCGAGTGTGATGCGTCAGGCATCGCTAACAGAGCCTGAGAGCAGAATATATGCGCTTGCAAAGTGATTTCTTGGGGCGAGTGGATCCGGTCAGGCGCGTGTCTTGAAACTCCGCAAGCACGCGTCGCGTTCCATACAGGGTCGGCCGCATCGCAGCATCATACGGTGTCAGGGCTCCCGTGCACGCTGACCGTTCCCTACACACAGGCAGATGCAGGCCCAGCCCACTGTGCAACAGCCCCAGCCAGTCAAGATCTACAATGCCGTGTACTCTTCCGTCCAGGTATGCCTCTGCTTCTCTTTCTTTCCTACCACGTCGCGTCACGCGTTTGTCAGGTGTATGAATGCATGGTTCGGGGCATCGCCGTCATGCGCCGTCGCGCCGACTCCTACGTCAATGCCACTCAGATTTTAAAGGTTGCCGGCGTGGACAAAGGGAGGAGGACTAAAATCCTCGAGAAGGAAATACTTCCCGGTAAGCATGAAATTGTCCAAGGCGGTTACGGAAAGTATCAGGGCACATGGTTCGTCAAACATTTGACGACTTGCCTAGTCACGATATCTAACCTGAACCATCTCTGCTCAAAGGATACCGCTCGAGAGAGGACGAGATATTGCTCTCCAATATGGTGTCGCCAATATTCTTGCCCCATTATTTGATTTCATGCCAAGTTCTACCACACTCAGCTCACTCCCGAATACAATACAGACAGGTAGTGGTAAGCCTGTCGATTGGTTCTCGAACTTGCTTCTAAATATACTTTAGGTGCACCAGGGAATTATTTGCCTTCTACTCTTCCCTCTGCGCCTATTATGCCTGGGTCTGCTTTGCGTCTCCTAAACCAAGGACGTGCACAAGGCCTCTTCACCCCTTCGACATCACAACACCAGGGGATTGTATATCCACCCCCGCCCGGAATTGTTTATCCTGGCTCTCCTGCGCCTGTTGTTCAGGGGGTTTCTCCAACACCTCCACCAATCCAACCACTCAAAAGGACGCGATCTGACATGGATTCTGGTTCTTCTGGGGTCCCCGATACAATCCATTCTCTCATTGCTGCCCAAGGTTTCGTGCCCCAACCAGTGCAATCCTCAATTTCCCTGCCTGGTCTTGGTGTGACTGATCTTGCTAGACCATCTTCTGCTGCGCCAGCACCCCAGGCCACCATTGACGACAACCCGTCCCCCTTGAAGCGTGCCCGCACTGAGCCACCCCTTGCTGGTGAAATGCTCCTAGCGTCCAACCACACTCAGTCGCAGCCTCCATTACCCCCACTGCCTTCTTCCCATCCTGGGTCTCGTGATGGAACCGCTACGCCCCATCCCATGAATGGAACCATCAACTCTGACGACGGGCTGACAATCTCCGCAAGTGGTCAATACGCAAATGGAACGGCTGAGGCAGAGGACCATAAAACACGCTTTGCATCCAAACCTAGCATATCTCGCAATATGGATCCTACCGCCCCAATGAAGGATCATCGGCGTGCTGCCATCATCACAGCTATTCTTCAGCATGATGACCCAAATGTTGTTCTCGATCTCATTCGCGACATCCCACCCGAAAACCCTGCCATGGGCCCCAACGTGGATAGTATTCTTGACGAGCTTGGCCACACTGCATTACATATATCTGCGTCACTGGGCCGATTCAAAGTTGTAGAGGCGCTCATTGCAAGTGGCGCCGACATTCACCGAGGCAATTACAACGGCGAAACGCCGCTGATTCGTGCATGCTTGCTGTCAAACAACTTCGACCAACAGTCATTCGGGGCGCTGGTTTCCTTGCTACACCCATCAATCCGGACGCTCGATACTGCGCGCAAATCCGTGTTACATCATGTCGTCGCGCTCGCCGGCGTACGCAATCGCGCCATTATTGCATCTTATTACCTAGAGCAGATTTTTCTCTGGATCGCTCAGAAGCAGGACGGTGATTTCCGCTCAGTCGTAGATCTGCAAGACGAGCACGGAGATACCGCACTCAATATCGCAGCTCGCGTAGGCAATCGTGGCCTCGTGCGGTCGTTTCTGGATGTAGGTGCCAACCGCATACTGCCAAACAAGCTCGGGTTACGCCCGGGTGACTTTGGTGTCGAGAATGAAGTGGGTTGAAGACAGCAGACATAAAGGCTTAGCTAATCCATCACCTCTGGAACAGGAGCTTGGCGGCGGCCCTCGCGTCGAGGACCTCATCGCGTCTTTACGGTCTGGTCCTTCGGCTCCGGTGCAGAAGAGCCAAGACGTGATAGCAGGTGCGCCTTTCCTGCCCAGCTCCGATCCATGGACTCATACCGTCGTCACAGACATGACAGCCATGATTCAGGGTCTCAGTGCCGACTTTGCTGCCGAGATCAAAACGAAGCAGGACAGCTTGGACGTCACGCAGGCACACCTTCGCGCCGCCACGCGCGAGCTCTCTGAGCAACGCAAACAAATCCAAGTGTGGCAGGGACGCTGCAGCGAGCTCGATCAGGTGACGCAGCGAGTCCGCAACGTCGAACGCGCATTGGCAGACGAGGAAAAGTTCGACTGGACGGGGCGTACCGATCTCGACGGGAACGACGCATTCGAGAGTGCGGGTCCTGCGTTCCGCTGGCGAGGGCAGAACTCAACCATGGCGGGCATTGGCGCGCTCGTGGACGTGTCGTTCAACTACGATGCAGAGCCAACGTTCCCCCTGGGCGACTCGGTCTCTAGTCTAATTCGGCTGAGGCGAATGAAGAAGTGGCAGGTGCGAATGGAGGCACTCTTACACCAGCGGCTGGAGAGTTTGCGCGGCGCGAGCGCCGAGCGTGAATTCCAATGCAAGAAGATCGTCGCTCTTTGTGCGGGTGCACCAGTAGATAAAGTCGAAGGGGTTTGTCTCCTCAATACGTGGTTACTTTGCATAGCTGACGTCTGGTCAGATGCTCGACGACTTGGTGGTCGCTGTGGAAAGTGAGACACAGGTCGTTGATATCGGGCGGGTCTCTGGTTTCATGCAGAAGGTTAGTTGAGTACGTCTTCGCCTCGCACACCACGTCTAATTGTCGCAACCGGATTGCAGGTTCGGGACGGTGTAATTTAGTGATATCTTGCCTCGGATTGAATCGCTGTCAGGAACACACACTGTATTTCGTACATCTGTTGTGTCTCATCTATACAATATATAATAGCCAGACGGTCCGATATGTAGTACGAGTAAAACGAAGAGAGGGTGAGATGTCAAAGACAAACAGACAATGTTTTTCAATAGGCGGGCCTGAGCCTGCACGCCCAAGTTACACTTCACTGTACTTCAGGTCACCGGTCACCGGTCATCATTCATCATCATGTCACTCTGGGAACTGAACCCCTGCAGTGGACCCTGGCCCTTGAAAAGCGTCAAAAGCATTGTATTTGTATGTAACTTACAAACACAGCCCCACAGTAACTTGTAACCTAGAAGGTAGCCTTCTAAACTCACCCCCCCTGCTCAAATCAACTTAACCATTTTGTCTTACTACCTGTGCACTCAGTCCTTCTACCTGGTCGCGCACCGTTAGCCTCATCAAATAGCTATACTGCAACTCGAAGGGGAGAAATACCTACTTGATTACTGGCACACGACCTTACTGGGCGTTATTACCAGGCACGCGCCAGTTGCGTGCCTTTTCACTCTCGCCCTTGTCAAGGATGGCTCAGCACTGGCTTTTGATGTTCAACATTTATTCGATCGAAAACAACCTCCAAATAAGGCCGAAACATTGTCAACTAGTGACTGCCGATTAAACCCCATCAGGGGAACATAAACCTGTGACCAACGCCAGTGATGCTGTCGTGCGGTTACGTTAGCCATACAACTGCCATACAGTAAGGAACTTCAGTTTCCAAGCCAAGCCAAACTCGAACTCGAAATTCCCCAGGCTCAGACACCCGCGGCTTCGAAAAGCGCTTCGAGGAGTCCGTTTAGATGTTTGCATGTTACAAATGCTCCCACGTCACAATAGCTTTGCCCCGTCCTTGGACCCTTCTTAAAAACAGGATACAGTACGACCCTTTCCATGTCCTTCACTTTGACACCCCAGCCCTTCCTGATCAAACCGAAGCTCCAAGGTCTCGATAGTCTAATACCAACACCAAGTAGTTCTTTTGCACTCGCACCCATCTACAAGAATGTCAGCACCTGATGGTGACGGTGTCCATGGAACTGTCTGTACTGCGGACCAGTACCAAATTTCAACTAATCAAAATCCAAAAGACCACAACCCCACTATCACATGCTTGACACACGGTCAGAGCATCGGTTTGACTGTAAGCATCCTTTAATCTGTCGCAACGTTTAACGGGTCAGACTAAAGCTACATATAGGTGACGGCAGAGGCATCGTTCCTCAGTCTCATTGCCGTTATGGTCGTTTTTGTTTTGATGAGGGTATGCCCAAACTCTGTCTCACTAGTGCTTGTCCACCTTGACAAGAACCACGCAGAGAAATGTACTACGTTATAGAAAGACCCTTCCAAATGGTGGCTGGAAGTTACTGCAGGGGCCTTCTGACATTTACATGGTCCGTTCAATATCTTCACAGTTACGCGAGTATCATTTTAGTTGTGTGACAGCTTGCCCTTCTTGTGTACGACATCCTGCAAGCCATGGGCGGCATCCTCGATGTTCGATGGGCCCACAACGGGATCGTCACAGTAGGCCCTTATTGCACAGCCCAAGGCATTATTCAGCAAATTGGTGAACTCGGCGTCGCGCTGATCACCCTTGTTTGTACCTTCCCTTACCATGTTGGCTTCTAAGAAAACTGACGTACAACTGACCAGATTTTCACCATCCACACGTTCGTAGTAGCTCTGTGGAGTGTAGGAAGTCGAGCCCGCAACTTTGCTTTTGGCATAGTTACTCTCGCAACTCTTTTCATCGCACTTTGGGTTGGTTTGGGTAATGGCCTTGAGAAGCATTTTGAGACGCCCACACCGGTAAGTATTTCGATTTACTCACCGCTTCGTCTTATCGTTAACATCATCTGGCTAGTATTGGTGCTGGGTTGGCCCAGAGTACAAGGGGGAACGCTTGGCCGGGGAATATGTCTGGCTTTGGATTGCTTTGTTTGCCTCAGTGGGATTGAACATCCCACTCTATATCTGGGCCAAGGGCTTGTCGGTCGACCTTCGGAGAATGCTTTTGTGAGTTGTAGTCTTTCTGTCGTAAACGCCGCTCATCAGCTGCCCAGCTACCCGCTTGCATACTCCATCATAGTCCTTCCAATCTCGATCACCCGTTGGTCGTCGTTCAGTAACAGCAAGAATGTGCCCTCGGCAGCTACCTTTTTCAGCGTGTCTATATTCAACCTCTCAGGGGCGATCAATGTCCTACTATTTTGGGTCGTCCGACCTCAACTCCTCCTCTTCCCCCGCCCTGAGCGGTTCCGTGAATCTCAACTTGCTGATCCACCTACCAGACCCGCGATATTGGCCGAAACGGCAAATTATAACCATAGCCCGCAACCAACAGGGAGAGAACTTGCAGGTGATGGGGTAAGGAATCCGCCTCATGATGCCAACGACGTGGCGCTACAACACATCGAACCTGGGGCAAGGCTGGAGGGGCTGGAAGGCCTTTGACGACGGAGTTGCGTATAAACCGATGTATTTTCCTAAATCTTAGTAGACACCTCTTACTGTAAGACCACCAAAATAGTTAGGTCCTGTCTCGACCTCTCCCACAGCCATCTTCTCTTCGAGCCCTTCGTGTAACCACTCCACCCTTCATCGTGATACTTTCCTGTCTCCCACTATTTCTATTTCCCCATCTCTTTCCGGTGGCGCTGGTCTATTGTATACCCTTACTCCCTTGTGCTATATAACCTTAACACGCTATCGCCAACAATGGCAGGCAATCACATTCCGCTCTCACTTGCGAACAGCTGGAAGTTCCTATTGTACGTGCCCGACACCAGGAGCTTCGAGTCTGTGGATAGGTCAACCGACATAGCCTTGCTTCCATCGGTTTGTAAGGTCGTGAGCAGTTGCCAATCGTCTGCACTCCACAATTTGACCAGACCATCATAACCTGCACTGGCCAAATACAACCCTGGGCGGTATCGCCATTCCTGTGCAAACGCCTCCTCCTTTTGCTCGGCAGTCATGGGTGGGGGCGCCGAGTCCTCCTGTCCTCCGTCGTCATTGGGCTTCTCGGGGTCTTCATCCATACCATCCGCATCGGCAGGACCGTTAGGCTGCCGCTGCGCGATGTGCGTAGGGATAGTACCATCAGAGCGGAAGAAGCGCACATCGGACACGTTGCTGAGGTGGGCAGGGATAGTGTACATCGCCTTCAGCGAGCGCAGGTCCCATATTCGGATGGTGTCATCCGATGCGCCAGTCGCAATTTGGTACCTGTGGGACGTCATTAGCAAAAGTAGAGGCAAGCGATGGGTGCATACCCATTAGGAGAGAACGCCATCGTCAGTATGCCTTCGACATGTCCATCAAGGACCATGGCTGTTCTGCCCGTTCGCAGGTCCCAAACACGGCCAATGGCATCAAGACCACTGTGAATGACCGTGAACACGGGGTTTCGAAGACCAACGAATTGCTTACGCAGAGGCAGCAAGAGCACCGTCATCTTGGAATTCAACCGTGTAAACCTCTCTAGAGTGACCCTCTTGAAGTAGGAGTTCTTTAGATGTATTTACGTCCCAGAGTCGCCACGTCGTGTCGAAGCTGGCACTGGCGACGTAGTTTCCAGAGGGGTGAAAAGCCACACGACAAATGCGATCTTGATGTCCTTTCATGACGGAGATCGGTGTCTCACTAAATGAAGTCGATGAGCCAAGAGAACAACGAGATGCGGCAGAGCGAGCAAACCTGTTCAATGACCAGAGATTAACACACATGTCACCAGCCCCACTGACTAAATTGACGGAGTCCACACTCTGGGATAAGGTCGCTTGTGGATGCCAAGCAACTCCGCCAACTCGATCGCCGTGTCCTAGCCAACGAGATGAGAGATAGTCATAGTGCAGAGTGACAAGAAAGCTTACCTCTGAGAGTACGGATGGTGGTACAGGCCGGGACGTTCCATAACTTGACAGAACCTGACCAGCTTCCTGTAGCCAATACTTCGCCATTCGGGGCGATCCTTACAACAGAGATTGGCCGCTCATCTCCGATTTGCGAGCCGAGGTTCGAAAATGTCTACAAGATGAGTGAGTGAACCAGAATAAGACGAGTTATGGATTTGGGATACCTTCACGTCGGCAAAGATGCGTTTCCGAATATCGATGATTCGACTTAAGGGGAGCTTGCTGTCCAATTTCTGTTGAGCGACGCGCTTTTGGGCTCTGTAAGGAAATACAGCACGAGGAGAACAAGGTAAGCACCTTGATAGCGGCCTAAACAGTAGCAGGAAGGCCCAACCTGGGAAGCGAAAACTCTGCCATGCGCCTTCGCGCTTCCAGGAGCTCCAGTGAACCTGGGGAGAAGAATTCCTCCGCCTACATAATCGTTGAATGCGCAGGTCTTCAAGGAGCTGGCAATGTGGCGAGCACGCACCTCCTCTTCGCTCTCAGATTCTGACTTTGCATCTACTTCAATAGCGTCTTCTCCTCGTGCCGCGTTTATTTGGGAAAGCACATAGATCAAACGGTCACGCCTGTCTGCAGCCTAGAGTAGTAGCATCTATATTCCGTCAGGCCAGTGGGATGTACCGGACGTACCCGCTCTCCAAAGAGTGTGATCGGTTCGCCAATCTCGCGCAAACGAGCTTTTACGCGGTTATCATCTGTGGGGACGGCCATAGCTCTGGCCTTCTTTTTTCGTTCGAGCTCATCGAGGATGACTTTGTTCTCAATACGAGCTCTTTCTGAACCCAAGTAGTTCCCATCGTCGACGAGGTTGTCGAAAGTAAGGTCGGGCATGTTGTGCAGTGGGAGTTTGGTTCGATGATGCTATATTACATAATGGAGAGGCACTTAGAAGGGGCGACTTTCCACGCTTGACTACCACCTTGTCCCTGTCCTCGACTCTCAACATGGCAGTCTTATCATTGCCGCTCTCGTTCTCCAATTCTTTTTGGACACAGGACTATCGGACAGGTCTTGAGGTTATCTACGACAAACTCGAACAGGTACTCGCAAGCCACACGTATAGACGCCGCTGTTCACAATAACCAAACTCACTTTAGGGCGCGTCCGAGAACGCCGAGATCATCGCTTTCATTCGCGTGAGGACCACCTCCAAGCTATACACCTCGTAGACCTACAGCTTCTTTTACAGTCCCGAGCCCAGGCCGAAGATGATATTGGTGTCGCTCTGGCGAACACGACCAAGACTACTTCGGGTATGTTCTTCCGCCTCATTGTGCTGGTTCGTTTCTGAAACATGCGGTCTCAGGTACTGCCTTCGGCGCCGACGACGGTGCAACACTACTTATGGCTTTCCGTGGGCTACAGGCGGAGGCTGCGCAACAAGGTGGCGTCCACCAGGTAATTGCACGCGAGCTCCATCAACTCGTTGCGGACCCCTTCGAGAAATGGGCTACAGACTATCACGTGGGTCTCATCAAATTTCACCCGTCCCTCTATCGTCATCTGATGGCTTTTTATAGGAGAGGACTCGAGCTAGTAGGGCTACCGTTATTGATGGCTACGTCAAGAAATACGAGCTAGCCCAAGCAGAGGCAAGTCTGAATGGGCCCAGCCATTCGTCATGTTAAGTCATTCCGTAGGTCATCAAACTGAAAAACACGTATCTTTCCAAGGTCCGCAAGGCGGATGAGGCTGAGGAGGAGTGAGTACATAGTCTTTTCGCTCACCCTTCGGCTGAGGCGTCTTCCAATTGCAGTGCCAAGTTCGCTCCGAACCGTGAACTGAGTGATAAGTACACGACGTCTCCACGTCTCCATCCTCATCCTCGCGAAAGGCCCGTCAGAAGTGGAACTATTTCGGAACGCATTGCACAGAAATTCAAGGACATTCAAAGGAGGGCTTCCGACCTTGCCGCCGAAACCTCACCCGGTGAAGAGAAATCGCAAGTTCTCTTCAGCGACGACAAGGATGGACCCAAACTCGACAAAGGGAAGGGGAAGGCGGTTGAGGAGCCTTCTGATCCTGTAGTCAGCTCCTCGCCTCCTCCTTTATCACCCCAGCTTCCCCCGACGAGCCTGGGCGTCAAAACCTCAACTCCGACGGCTGCCCCAGGGCTCCCCGAGCCTATGCTCTTGGCCGGTCTTTCTCTAACACCGACAGCCGTATCTGACCTTCTACTGCGTGCGTCCGCCGAGTTGAAGCTGCAGACTATAAGCTTCCCCATCGTTGGAGAATATCAAGTCTTCACAGGCGAGGACTTTGTTGCCTGGCTCAATGTGAACGTTCAAGGTTTTGGAGGGAGCTTTGAGCGCGCTGAGGAGGCCGCACGAGATCTTACGGAACGTGACGGCCTCCTACGGCGTATTGGAGATATCGGGCACCAGTTTGAACCTGTGGATGATGCTTTTTACCAGTTCCGGCCAAAGGCGTTCGAACTCGGTAAACAAGACGTTCCGCACTCCCCCACGAAGACCACTCCTGCTGCAAGCAACTTGATCAAACGTTCGAATAACTTTCTCAGCGTTGTTTCCAAGGCACTTGCTGCCAACGCTAATACTGAACCCCCGGTTGTGCGTACTCGACTGGATGCAGAGGCAGCAGACCGCGAATATCGTATCGCGGTGCGTAAACTTGATAGACAGCGTCTTGGCCTCGAGGAGCGTGTCGAAGATACGCTGAGGTTGCTTCAACGCTGGGAGATGGAACGACTTTATTCTGTCAAGGCGGTGCTGTTACAATTCCATGGCACGCTCGCGAACCTCCCTCGCGCTCTTGAGTCACCACTTGAGCGCTCCGCATCCCATATCGCCGCCTATTTGCCGGATTCCGACCTTTCTGCGCTCATTGAACGTTATCGAACTGGCCCGTTCCGTCCACAACCCCAGGTGTATGAAAGCGTGGCACACGATGAGTCGGATGTGTTATTTGGCATCGACTTGAGGAGATGGTGCGAAGGCGGGTGGGATGCACTGCATGGAGAAGCTCAGAACAAGCCTGTAATTCCTCCGGTATTGACCGCGCTTCTGGACGGTTTGCAACAAGCATATCCCAAGTTGTCGAATGACGATGGTGAGTCTTATTTGCCGAACTTTAAACTGGATGGGGTTAAACATGGTTCGATTGACTCAGAGAGACGCAAGGCCTGGATTTATGAGGTCCCTCTTATTGCGGTCCATCACCTCCGCGAGAGCCTCAATGCTGTTCCTCCTGAGCGACCAATCTCAGCTGACATTATGACCAATTATGATCCTCCGGTCCTGGCAAGCGCAGTCAAATTGTGGTTACTCGAACTAAACCCACCAATTGCCCTCTGGGAAGGGTGGGAAGATCTACGCCGCCTGTATTCCAATGGTTTGCAAATTTTTCTAGCTTCGCAATTCACTTTTCTGACAATACTCTCAGTTGGTTCTGCCACCAAGGCAGAGAAAGGACCCACTGACGACTATGAACACCTCGAAGCTCTTAAAATGGCGTTGCTTCGTCTGCCAAAAATCCACCTACACGTCCTTGATGCACTCGTGCTTCATCTCAGAACGTTGGTCTTTGCACCATTATCGCTAGCACACATACTGATTTCGGAATCAGGCTCATCGAGACCACTGACGTAGAGGAGACTGACGAAGTGTACGTGACGAAGCTTGCTTTGTCCATTGGCCGCAGTAAGTTACTGTTTGTCACCCATTTGCCTTTGGCTAAAGTTGCCCAGCTATTCTGCGTCCAAAGGTTGAAACCAGCGTCTCCGTCCAGGATCGTCACCCAACCGCGTTCTTCGTTGATCTCGTTAAGCACTACGAGGACGTTCTACCCCCCACAATTGCCAAGAAGAAAGTCGACACGGAACGCAAGGTGCCCCTCCGCAAACGGACTGCTCCCATCGACATGCGCATGAGCAGAACTAGGCTCTCCGCGAGCAACATTCAGCCTCCCGTACTACCGGTGTCTTCAATTTCCGGAGCCCCAGAACCTGCTCCTGCTCCTGCCCCAGTCCCCGCCCCTGCTCCCGCCGCAGTGCCACCACCCCCGCCACCACCAGCCATCCATTCAGTTCCCCCACAGCCTCCACTGAATCCTAAGCCTGCGCCAGAGCCCCCACGGGTCGTTGCCCCCGTTCCGATTCCTGCAGCACCGGCGGCAAAACCGGGCGTTCCAGCACGGCCAGCCTTTAAATCACCCCCTCCTGAAGATGACGATCTTCCTCCTCGACCCGCTTTTACCTCTCCACCGCCAGAGTCTGATCGCGATTCGCCTGCACCTCCACCGGCAGCAGCACCTGCGCCTGCAGCGGCACCCGTCAAGGTCTCACCCCCAACACCCGTGCGACGCAACAGTGGCTCGCCGCGCCCCGGCGCCATGCGAACCGGTAGCCCACGCGTACGTTCGCCATCGAACTCTTCCTCGCCACTGGCCGGCAGCGCCATGCGTAGTCCCTCGCCTGCCGTCTCACAGAACGAGGACGCGCCGCTGAACCCCGGGCGGGCGTCGCTCTCGCGCATCGGTTCAAACGAGACGTCGTCCCGCGCCCGTGCGCCGCTGCGTGGATCGCGCCCCCTGCGCGGCTCTGGCGGAGGCGTCAGCTCGATCATATCTAATCTGAATCGCAACTCGACCGCATCAGACCCGCGTACGTCGCCGCCTCCGTCGGCGGGACTGCAGCGTGGCGGCCGTGGACGCCCGCCATCGGGCGTGGGCCTCGTTGATGATAAGCGGCGTAGTTTGACAGGCCTGGCGAGAAGGACGATGGATAGCGACGCGGAGGAAGGCGTGGTTGGATAGCAAGCAAGCAAAGGTGAAATTTATGGGAGATCATGGACTTCGCGCGTGCGATGGTATCTGCAGTATGTGTCCAGAGATTTTGCATTACCCATGCTTGCCTCTCGAGATCTGTATCGACGACTTGTTTCTTCGTCCTCATCAAGCTTGATACCCATTGACGTGTTAGCTAACTAGTTGCTTGAATATCTGCTTGTTTATTTATATGATCCTTTCTCAGAGATGGACGCGAGCTTTCAAAACATTTTATACAAACCCCGACTCGAGGGAGTTGTGTGGCAGGAATAACTACGACTTAAATATGACAAGATCTGGTAGCAGATTGGGTGAAGGTATCATCTTTCTCGTCAACCAATGACCTGGCTGGGGAGTTACCGATTTTACACATATTCCTCTGTGACCGTACGCACTCGTGTGCTTGCAGTTTGCAGGGTGGAGTTGTGCTCATGGCTCAGATTGCGGTCGACCCCTGCCGCACTAGACGACTAAATCGGATAAGCGGCGGAAGGTGGACCGAGAGCGGGTGCGATAGCGAGGGACGAAGTCACTAAGGTTTCTGTGGTCATCGGACTCGTTCGAGCCGCCGCTGCTGGATGTTTCGTAGCGTTCGCGAGGGACACGGGCGCGGATAGTCGCGTAAGTAATGTCGTCGTATGTGAATACCGACGACCTGTCTGTAGCTGATGCGACGGACGGAGCTGCGGAGGCGGACGGCGACCGAGACGACGAGGACGAGGGAGACGAACGCGAGGAGTAGGTATCGAGGAGGCGGGTGACTTCCCGGTTGCGTAATCGGGTCGCGATAGGCGCGGGCGGGTCCTGAGCGGTTGGTCCTGTCATCGTCGGCTGGAGTCTCGGGCGCTTGGGCATGGGTTTGACGGGGCGCGCATTTAACATGTCCCTCGGTTTCCTTGGCGAAGAACCGGGGCTGTCAATCGACGTCGAAGAGTCGAGCGCGGCCTGACCGCTCTTGCGCTTGGTGTCAGGGGGACATCTCGAATGTCTGGCACGGATCGCCAGTCGGTGTCAGTTGATACCCGCCGCGTAGCGAGAAAGCCGGCTCACATGTACTTGAGAGAGCGATGCTCTTCCTTGAGATACTCAAAGGTCATATTCGTGTTGTACGCTTCATGCCTCGCCTGGGCCAACTCGAGACGCGCAGCGCGTTCGTCAGCAGTAAGACGCGAGGCGGCGCTCTGGGCAGCCTCGCAACGGTCCATAAGGAGGTCCTTATCACGCTTGAGCGTGCCAACGCGAGCTTTAAGAAGGGTAATCTCCGCGTTGAGTCCGCTGATGACTGCGCGGCTAGGGTCCTCTCCTTCCCCCAAATAGACGCGACGCAATGAAGGGGAAATAAAGACGTGATATTTCTTTGGTATCAGGGCCATGTTTGGAGCGACTGGCACCAAAAGGTATTCAGACGAGACGCGATTGGAGGATGTGCTAGCCAAACGTACCGATAGGAAAAGGAGCGCGACAAGTGGGGCACGTAGCCTCGTAGGGGTTTTGGGAAGCACGAACATGGGTCCCCATGCAGGCTTCGCAGCTGAGGTGGCCTATACGAGTTTAACAGTTAGACTACGCGCCCGAGGTCAAAGTGGATCGCGGCGCGTACCGCAAGGAGTAACTACTGGGTCACGGAACTTATCGAGACAAATTGGGCACTCTTGGACGACGGGGGCCATGGTGGCCTTGGAGGGACTCTGCTCTGCAGTCCGAGAGGAAAGGGTGTGGGGACAATAGGAAGAGAACCGAAGCTATAAACGAGCCGCGGTGGCATTGGGTGCATTGACCACAAAGGCACAAGCGCCTGTCCTCGGCGATGAAAGACGACCGGAAGGTTAAGGCAAAGTTGGATGCATCATACGACTCATCATCACCACCACTCGAGTACGCTCACTGCTGGCATCTTGTTGCACTCTCCGTCGAGGCCGTCGTCCGCTGCCTCGAACCGCTCGTCCCGCGCAAGAAGCCCGTCGCTAGCGCTAGATGATCCTGGTCACCATCACTTTTGATACCAACCTACGATCCTCGCTGACCCAAACCAACAGTCTCCATCCGACAGCACATGTCCACGCTAGATCACACTATTCGCCACCAACAAGCTCAGCACCAGAATCTCAAAAATATCCTCCAGCGCATCCCTCGTCTCCCCCTCACCGCTAGCACGTCCTCCCCTCCCTCCTCCCCTCCCCCAGACCTCCCCCCGTCTGACGTACCCCCAACCACCCCTAACGGTAAGATAAAGCGACGTTCCAGCTTCGATATTCTCCACAGTCTCGCCGGTCCCGATTCCAACCTTCCCTTACCCCGACGTGATCCTGGTTCGCTCAGCCAAGACGGCATCCGCGAAGGCGTTCCAATGGACTTTGGAGCCGGCCCGTCCAGTCAATCGTACAAGCGCCAATCCAGTCCTACACGAACACTCAGCCGTGCGTGCTGCTTCCACTTCCCTTGCACGTCACTGACTCCTGTGCCGCCTCCAGGCATACCCATTTCATCCGTAGGTTCGTATATAACACTTCCCCCCAACTGCTGTATTGTTTACAATCGACATGTCTCTAGGAAATGCGCGTGCTCTCGCAGACGACGGCCTTAATACTCCTCCGCGCCCAGGTGCGGCGTCTAGTGCCACGGATGCAATAACCAACTCCAATACCCTCCAACCACCATCTCCTATCGACGGCAGCCGCCGAATGTCGATTACACCTGGCGGCACAACGAAGGTACTCGCGGATTTGCAAACCGGCGTGATTAATGCTCGCAACGCACTTGAGAATACCAAGGCGCAACTGCGTCTGTCCCAGCGGAGTGTCGCCCAGCTCACTCGCCAGACGGAAGACTTGAAGGAGGTCCGAGAACGACTACGCCTCGAGAACGAGGGGTTAAACAACGTCGTCGCCAGGAAGGAGCGACTGCTTCAAGAAGTGTGTGCTCTACCCTCACTAACACCGACCAAACCCCCTTTAGCTTTTGACTGGCTTATGAATTCAGGTCCTCGAGCGTGCACGGAAAGCAGAAACAGAGGCAGTTGCTCTCAAAGCTCAATTAAAGGCAGAGACGACTAGCTCGAAGAAATCCCTCCGTGAAATGGAGACTGCTCTGGCGGAATCTACCGCTCTCTCTTCCAAGAGTGAGCGCGAGTACGTCACCTTACGTGACACCCTCAAGGGGATGAAGACGGCCTGGCGTGCAGACGTCGATAGTCTTCGCGAAGACATGCACAAGCGAGAGGAGCGCTGGCGGAACGAGGCAGAGGTGACCGGAAAAAAATACGCCAAACTACTCGAGGAGAGTAAGTTGCGTAAGGCCGACGTGGCAAGCGTTCAGCAGCTGCGCGAGGAGGACACACGGATACGGCACGAAGTGGAAGAGGAATTCCGCGAGGAGATTCGAACCTTGAACGAACGAGTGCGATGTTCGTCGGAAGCAAGCGAGAGGGCTGAGAAAACCGCGGAGTGCGTCTTGTTTTTTTATGGCACCTGCCGCAACTGGCTGAGCTGTGTCCGTTTTCACGCAGGCATCTGGCGGGTGAGCTGGCTCGTCTGCGAAGACTCATGCGGTCTACAAGTCAACCAGCACCCGAAAGTTCACCCACGTAGGGCTTAGTAGGGCTTGACGTCCATGGGCCGCTGGAGTAGCTATCACCGATCTCGGATGACGATTAAGAGAATGTCCCGTATTTACGAGTGCTTCATTTTGCATATCCTATCTAGTATCACTCATCACACATTCAATATTTAATCTTCGCGCTACTACAGTACCCGACCCGTTCCCACCATGTGATATTACACACCGGCGAAGTTTCAGCTGTACACCGGCAACCGGATCATATTTAATCTGAACCGAAGCACCCATTCTACTGCTTGTAACTCTTCTTCGTCTGAGCTATTGCCTTGCTAGTTAGAATGTCCGTCATCACCACACCTATCACCGAGTTGTTCGGTATCAAACACCCCATCCTTCTCGCAGGTGCGTCAACAGCTCTCCGCAGCGCGAACATGACGGCTCACACTCCTTGCAGGGATGAACGTCGCAGCCGGTCCTGAGCTTGCCGCTGCTGTCACCAATGCTGGCGGCCTCGGTGTGATTGGGGGTGTAGGATACACGCCCAAGTTTCTGCGACAACAGGTGGGCATGTGCAATGCGCAGTAAATTAACCTTCACGACTGGAACTCTACTACAGATCCAATCCCTAAAAAAGGACCTGAGGGACCCAAATGCGCCTTTTGGCGTTGACCTACTTCTTCCTCAGGTTGGTGGCGGTGCGCGCAAGACCAATGTACGTCACTTGGTTCAGCCTCTTGCCTCCACGCATCTCCAAAGGGCTAAGCACTGTTGACGTCAGCATGATTACACACATGGCCAGCTGTCTGAGCTCATCGACGTGATCATTGAGGAGAAGACGCGCCTATTCGTTTCTGCCGTTGGTGTACCACCACGGGAGGTCGTCGAGAGACTCCACAAAGCTGGCATCCTCGTCATGAATGTCCGTCTGTCCTTTTTCTTTTCTTTGAACCTCAACTGACGAGCGAACAGATGGTTGGCCACCCCAAGCACGTCAACAAGGCACTCGATGTCGGCGTCGATATCATCTGTGCTCAGGCAGGCGAGGGCGGTGGCCACACAGGAGACATCTCCGCGTCCATCCTCATCCCTTCTGTTGTCGACGCCGTCAAGGGCCGCGTCTCGCCCCTTACCGGCCAGCCGATTTGGGTCGTCGGCGCAGGCGCAGTGTACGACGGCCGAGGGCTCGCAGCAAATCTGATCTACGGAGCTCAGGCCGTCTGGGTCGGCACGCGGTTCGTCGCATCCGAGGAGGCAGGTGCGAGCAAGGCGCATAAGCAGGCACTTCTCAGCGCAGGCCACGGCGATGTGGTCCGCACGCTCATCTACACTGGCCGACCGCTGCGCGTACGCCGAACGCCATACGTCGACGACTGGGAGAAGAACCGTCAGACAGAGATTAAGGAACTCACATCAAAGGGTATTGTCCCGAACCAGCATGAACTAGAGAAGCACCCCGAGAAATCCGTCCAGGCGGTCTCGTTCCTATTGGGCGACGTCGCTGCTGTTATCAACGATGTCTTGCCTGCACAGACTATTGTGGATAACATCGTCAATGAAGCAGCGAGAATCCTGCAAGATAGAAGCAAGCTGGTGAGCGTGAGGGCAAGGCTATAGGTTACGTCTTGTCATTCGCCTCTTGTATGTATTTTGGTTGGAGACACTCGAGCATAGTGGCATCATCCCCATACCATTCAAGTTGTTGGTGTAAAAGACTTTATTTAATCTCCCACTATTGTACATACCATCAATATCGTGAATACGGCTTTGAACTACCCGGTTAGTGTCACTTCTGAGGCACCGCCTTGGATGTTGCACCATACTGTGGTACGGTGCAGTAGCAGAGGGCGTGATTCAGTTTTGAGCAGGAGCACCTTTGAACACGTCTCGAGTGCGGGCTTGCGAGCTATCATCACCTCGGAAACATAGAAGACTCCATATGACTGATGTAGTGTCCGAATTGGACCTGCCAGCGAGCAAGTTGTTAGGCACACGGCACACATCAAACTTTCAAAGGCGCTCGCGTCGCCGTGCTCACCTCCTCCTCAATTTCCACCTTGAGCATCTCTTCCAAATACGTGTGCGCCAGCACGAGGGCCGACGCGGCGGTGCCCCGACAACGAGCGCACAATTTCGACGCCAACGACTCCCACTCGTCGGAGCACGCGCTCATGGCAGCCGTAGCAGACAACGCCGGCCGCTCGCTGAGCTTCTTGCTGAGTGCCTCCATATACCTCCTCCACCACTCAAGCGTCTCCACTCTAGGACGCGACACCTTCAAATTCCCAAACTGGCACCGCGTGTCCTTACACACGCGCAGTGCGCGCGCGCCGGTGGTAGACGAGCTCTGCACGAGGAGAGCGGGGAGGAACGACTCCGCAAAGCCGTCTTCGTCCGCCTTGAGCAGCGCAAAGTCGCGCGCGGCCTCGCCGCACGCGCGGTGGTACTCCACGAGGTGGCGCACGGCGATGAAGGGGACGAGGTCGACGTGTCGCCCAAGTGCGTCGAGCGTCAGTGGCGCGAGTGGGAGCGTGCGCGCTGCCGCGGTCTGCAGCAGCGTCTGCGAGCGCAGATAGTACGCGACGCCGAACATGCGTAGCGGCTGACGCGCCATCAGCGGGTGCGTCTGTAGCCGCGTGGTCAGCGCGTCGCGTAGGCCGCTGACCTCGTATTTGTCCGCCGCGATCCATGCTTCCTTCAGTGTGTCCAGTGCACCGTCGTCCTGGCCGCGCCCCTGCGTGGCGTATGGTGGCGAGGTGTGTGACGGCGAGACGGGGTAGATGGCGAACAGGAGCATCGACAGTGTCATGCTGCTCTCTGGGAGCCGGACAAGGGGGAGGCCGTCTTTGTGGTCGTCGTCGTCCTCGTGGTGACCCGGGTGGGGGAAAGTGAACATATCTCTGAATACGGGGGATGCTTTCGACAAGATGACCCTGTACACGCGGAAGTCGAGGTTGTCCATGGATCGGAGGATGGTGTCTGCATCTGTGTCGTCAAATGGAGGTCCATAATCGCGAGCCTTACTCCCACCCATGTCCGGCTTACTGCTAAAGAAAAGCTGCCTATCGGCGCTTTATCAACGCTGCAACGAGTCTGCCTCGTGGCCGTGAGCTTGAGCACATATCGCGCCCAGGACTGGGGTCCGTGTCCAAAGATGTATTCTGCCCTAAAATCTGGCGACTACGGCGACAATTTCTGCTGTTCTTTAAACTCCTACAGAACTGGACCTCCCGTACAACCTGGACTACAGTACGAAAGAAGACATAATATAACAACAACGTCAGAGTAGCTTCATTGTACATGGTGGATAAACTACAGAAGGTCAAAATGGCAACTTGATTTCGACCTTCAGTGGAGGCCATCGGATGAGACGTGTTAGGAAGATGTGCAAGAAAAAAGGCTTACCATCGAGACACGTTTTTCGACCTCGTCTCCCAAGAGACGACGAAACTCTGGCATGCTAGGCGTGGTGAACAGACAAGTTTCGCAGGTTTCATCATACTCGTCCTCTTCGTAGGTGGGCACAAACGATAATTTGGCCAATGCCTCACGACAAGGATGCTCCTGCAACACAACTCGCGCGCGCGTTATGTAGTCGTGCATTGGGAAGGTGGCTTTCCAGGTTGTTTGTGAATCCAAAGTGTACCAATGCCTGGGACATTTGCATCTTTCGTCTGGGACGTCCCAACCGCTAGTGTCTGAGGGTGTGATCCAATCAAGGTGCCTGTTATGGAGGGTCGCAGCAGCAGCAGTGGAACAAGCACGGTGAAACTTGTATAATTGATAGAAAGCAGGTCCGTCGATGTATTGCAACTTGTCTGCAATATTATCCAAGTTCATTCGATGCTTGAGCGAAGCCTTCGCAGCTACACGAGCCGCCTCTCCTAATTCGTGGGTGTACGCAGCGCAGAATGCCACTATGGGGTCATCTTGGACAACTTTTGACTCGGCAAACCTTCGATCGAGGTGTTGGGATACCCCAATCATATCGTACTTTTTGGCTGCCACAAGAGCATCGATCATGTCGTCCAAAGATTCGGGCTCGGTGGGCACAGACTCAACAGGGCCACGGTAGATATATGTCAACAGAGCTGCGATGGTCCTGCTATTCTCTGCCAATTCAATGGCACGGCTTTCTTCCTCCTCCGACTCGGAGGTGGGCTGCGGTAGCGAAAACATCGCCTTGAAGAAAGGGGACGATGTGGATAATATGCCCCTGTAGACATAGAAGTCGACCTTGTCAGAGCTTTGAAGAATAGTATCTGCGTTGGCGTGGTCGAATGGTGGGCCGAAGGCAGTAGACGACATTTCTTTGCTGTATTTCGATGATAGGAGTCATTCACTTATATCGAACTCCTCAAGATCCGGTCCGGTCAGGACACTTTGGTTCACTTGCTCCCGCTAACTGTGGTCTTTCTCCGGTCGATAGCCATCCCACAGTACGGTATAGCAAGATCCACATTAAAATATCTTGTAAAGTTGAGGTAATGTAGGCCGAGAGCTGAGTGTTAAGACTCGTACCAGCAATGGGCTTTCAAAACTTCAAAATTTAGGTCACCGTATTTCAAATGGGTATCCCATCCGAACATGCACTCAGCTACAGTACATTGGCCTTCAGACAACTTGAACTAGCAAACTGGAGAGCCCGTACAACCCTTGCGTACAACTCGAAATACTCCAGGAACCCACGATGACAACGCCTTGATCGACATTTGCAACTTCACAACTTCAGAGCGGTTTGATTCACAGACAGATAATTGCATATAACTGTATAGGTTAAGACGGTCAAAATGGCAAATTTGGGTCGACCTTCGGTAGAACCTCCGAGTGAGATGGGTTACTTAGGGTTTAGATTTCAGCTGCCCAATCCTCGGTGACACTATTGAGTGCCCGAGCAAAGTGTGGCGACAGCTTGTATTGTACACTCAGCGCCTTTACAGCGGTGAATGGGTGGAGGAGTTCCAGCCATTGGATATTGCCACTCAGCTGCTCATATTCGCAGTTATGCGAAGCGATGTAGAGGTGGTCCACGTTGAGGAGCATATCAGGAATCTGGCTGAGCACCTGACTTATCCATACGTCCTGGATGGAAAGTTCGAAGTATCTGAGTGAAAGTGACCTCCCATCAAGTAGGTTCATGGTGACAGTGT
The DNA here is from genome assembly GCA_963281015.1 of Lactarius tabidus. Classification (NCBI taxonomy): domain Eukaryota; kingdom Fungi; phylum Basidiomycota; class Agaricomycetes; order Russulales; family Russulaceae; genus Lactarius; species Lactarius tabidus. Next base: position 1,920,227 of record OY725475.1, on the reverse strand, counting down.
CGGGCCAAATATCTAGCTCCGCGTACTTGAAACGAGATAGAGTTTCTGAAAGACCGATGAATTTGCTAAGTTGGGGAATTTGAAAATCATCTCCTTCATCCCCGTCCTTGTCAGTGTATGTTATTTCTAAGCGCTTGAGCTGAGGAGCGTCTACCTGCGCCGCGAAATATTCGAAATATTCGAAAGGGCCTTGGAACCAAATGGTGGTGAGAGAAGGAAGGGCAGTCCGTGTGAGGGGAGGCATACGTATTGGATCAGAGTAGGAAGTCCCGAATTTGAATTGAAAAATAAGACATTCAAGCCTTGGTAGCGTGGCCAGACTTGCGACTATCCTCCGGTGAAATGTAACCAGTATTTGGTATATCGCGAAAATCGACATCAACGAGGCCACGAGCCGACGAAAGAAGTGCTGGTGCAGCTGGAAAGGGGATGCGATTCAAACGGATTGTTTGTAGATGTGGAGCACATCCACCCAGGAATGTAGCAGGAAGGACCGGCGTAGGCTCGTCTTCAAGTATTTCCCATTCAAGAAAAAGGTCTGTCAGCACCGGAAATGGCTGTTGCATCACTGTGACCATCTTTTCCAGCAATGAGCATGAGACATGAAGCCTGACAACGCGTATACGATCGGGATGCTCCAGTGCCGCAATGATGTTATCTTCATCGCTCTCCTTGGTATAGACGGGCAGTTCAATAAATATAGGAAAGGCGAGGAGGTATCCTAGATTTTTCCTGACAGGTGTCCCGTATGTGCAGAGGAGTTCCAGATTGAGACGGCGTGACGATGAAAATACGATGTCTCTCCAGGTTTGACATACATGCGCGAGTGTGTGCCATTTCCATGGGAGCCTGAGGGGACTTGTGCGGACTTCATCCATTCGATAGTGGTCAAATATTTCTATGAAGACATTGTGGGGGACAACATTGGTCATGAATGCGGATCTGTACGAATATGACAGATTGGTCTGTCATTACTGTGAATGAAAGCACAGTCAAAAGACATACCCATGAGAGTTCATTGATGAAGTCAGGAGGACGACGAATGGGTGCTTTCAAAGCCCTGCATGGCGGCGCGGTATTCTACTCAGACACGATTACATCAGCGACCGTTTTAGGAAAGTCTAGGGATCGCGAGACCCCATGAAAGGGTGCAGCGATCCAAGGCAGCGACGTCGAAGAAAAAAGCACACGCCTGAGCAGAGTCATAACAATCCAGAAGTAATGAGTGAACGAGAGCAAGCTGGCTACGCGCTTGATTACTATCCTATCTTATCAACTTGTGCTGCGCTCCAATATCTTAGTTGCGCACCAGCACCAGCTCACCTGACTGCTGCCAATTGGTGATGCTGTCATAAACCTGCTGCGTGTTCACACGTTCACATCGCGTCGATAGGATGCTGCAGTAAGACATTGTGCGCGCGCGTTATGTAGTTGCGCCACGGGGTTGTGGCATACCAGCAGCTCCCCACGGGACCCACCCTATATTCGTGCTTGCGACAACGGCATCTGCTTAAGTTAGTATTGCCTAAGTTCCAGGTCCTGCGTGACTCTGTGTCGGAGTTTGTGATCCAGATAAGCTGCCCGCTGGAGACGGCTTCAGCCGCGGTAGTGGAACAAGCACGGTGAAATTTCCATAAATGTGGAGACCAGATCCGTTTGTATACTGCAACTTGTCTCCGATGTCGTCCAGCGTCATTCGGTACTTGAGTGAGGCCTTGGCAGCTACACAAGCCGCCTTTCCTAATTCATTCAAGTACGTGGTACAGAACACCTCTATGGGGATGTCTTGCGCAACTTTTGACACCGCAAACTTTTCATTGAGACGCTGGGATGCGGCGCCCATGTCATACTTTTTGGCTGCCGCAAGAGCGCCTATCATGTCGACCAACGATAGGGATTCGGTGTCCACAGACGCAACTGGGTAGATAGATGCCAATAGAACCTCAATGGTCCTACTATTCTCTGTCAAATTAATGACAGGTTGCTTGTTAGCAGCGTCTGGTTGCGGAAGTGAAAACATTGACTTGAAGAAGGGGGACGATTTGGATAATATGATCCTATAGACATGGAAGTCTACCTGGTCGGAACTTTGAAGGATGACATCTGCATCGGCGTCGTCGAATGGTGGGCCGAAGGGGGTACTAGATGATGATTCTTTTAAACCCGTGTCCTTTGAACTGCGCTTTCCAGTGGTAGACATCTGAGAAAGGGAGACAGCGATGATCAACGCCACAGTTAGATCTGAGATGATATGGTTATGCAAGAAGTTCAAGTTCTCAGGCTCAGTTGCACATCATTTACAGTAATTGATCTGGGAGGTCTGAGTAGGTCAATGCGCCATTCTGCCACCCCCCCCAAAAAAAACAAACAAACAAACAAACAGAGGATATAGTGGATTTCATGGACACAAGATCGTAAATAAATAGGAGATCTATACAGCGTTATATGTTCAAAATTCGAAATTCTGGCGGGTCTAGAGCTTGGTCTGGAGCAGGTACTACTCCCGACCTCAATGCAAGCCCCAATGGCCTTCGCACTTCGATACAGAATATTTTCACTTGGGTGATTATATGCGTGGCAAGCGACAAGTTTAGAATCAATGACTCAAGGCAATCAGTGGCGAGCTCAGGCGTAGAAGCGAAACTCACCTCAGGTGCAATTGCACCCAAGGGTGTGTGTGGTGGCGCAATAAGAACAAGTCTGCTTACATTCATATCTAGGAGAGTACTGGGATGCGCCTACAATCAGAATCCTAAAAAAACCCATTATGACAATGTCTTGACATTTGCAACTTCCGAGCGGCTTGATTCAGGTCATTGGACATAGGTGGATAGACCACAGAAGTTCAAAATGGCAACTTTAGGTCGACCTTCGGTAGAGCGATTGAGTGAGATAGGTTAAAGAAAAGTGCAAGAGAATGCCTTACCATCGAGACACGTCTTTCGACCTCTTCTCCCAAGAGGCGAATAAACTCCGGCAAGCCAAACAAGCTGCCCTTGCAGGTGGCACACATTTTCTCGCTGTAGGAGGGACCACGGACTGAGTCGTGGGCCACGGCCTCCGCACAAGGATGCTGCAGTAAGACATTGTGCGCGCGCGTTATGTAGTTGTGCCACGGGGTGGTGGCATCCCAGGTGTCTCGTGAGGTACCTATTTTATAGGTGTGCTTGTTACACTGGCACCATGAGACGCGTGCGAGGTCCCACCAAGTACTGTCTGACTTTGCGATCCAAGTAAGTTCATCATCAGAGACGGCTTTAGCGGCAGTGGCGGAACAAGCACGGTGAAACTTCCATAGTTGATGGAGAGCGGGTCCGTTTGTGTACCGCAACTTGTCTCCAATGTCGTCTAGGCTCATTCGATGCTTGAGTGATGCCTTCGCGGCTATACGACCCGCCTCTCCTAATTTGTGTGAGTATGCAACACAAAAGACCTCTACGGGGCTGTCTTGCACAACTTTTGAGTTGGCGAGCTTTTCATAGAGACGTTGAGACACGGCAGCCATGTCGTACTTTCTGGCTGCCGAAAGAGCGTCCATCGCATCGTTCAACAATATGGCTTCAGTCTTAACTGGGTAGATAAACGCCAATAGAACGTTGATGGTCCTGCTATTTTCTGTCACATTGACGACAGGTCGCTTCTCCGATGAGCCATAATCCGGCTGGGGTAGCGAAAACATTGACTTGAAGAAAGGGGACGATTTGGACAATATCACCCTATAGACATGGAAGTCGACTTGATCCGCACTTCGAAGAATGGCATCTGCGTCGGCATCGTCGAACGGTGGGCCGAAGGCAGTAGATGGCTTTTCTTTTAAAACGTGCTTGGGGGCCATTTGAGAAAGGGGGTCGCAAGAACCAACCACGGAAAACATTGCCGTGTGGTGTCGTATTCCACGTGTGAATAGGGGTGAACATAGGGGTGAACGGAAGCGTAACGAAAGCATTACTTACCACGGTCCGGTATACATTCCTCGCTTAAGCACTCCTACAGCAGTTTCTCTCCCTGAAAGAGGGGAGTATTGAACTAATTTTCGTTGAGCATCTGTTAGCGCACAAGTGACTGCTTCTCAAAACGGTGAATCCACGGTGACCTTTATTCCAGATGCAATAGCATCGAAAATGAATGCAAAAGGTAGGACTCACTCACTCTAACGACATGTTTATCTGCTTCTTGTCTCGTGCGACACGCCCTTCGCCGAGGGACGGACGGACTGATCATGTCATGATCACTTACTACGCGACTTGGACGCTCCCGCAAAAGCGTAGCGATATGGTTGGACATACCAGATTACAGTTTCAGCATCAAACATACCTCCTGGGCCCGACTGCGAACAACCTGAGCCTGCAAATACAATTACCTGATCGGACCCGCTTCCACGAGTCCTATCCCATTTGGGCCTATGGGGAATGAATGTGGAAACGGCAACGGCTGAGCGCTGAACATTGCAGCAAGCACGCTGCACTGAAACGTGGGGATATCACAATCACGGGATCAAACTTGTCCCTAACGACATCCGGGATCAACTGGCCAAACGAGGCCGCACGAGCTACCTCTGTCCATTTCATGCGTGCACGCAATACAAAAGGCGTTCATCGGAGATTAGTGTTAGCTTGCAAAGTCTTGATCCAGACGGTGAAATGGAACTGCCATTTCATACTTTTTGGCAGTGGCCGAGAAATCACTCAGGGAGTGTAATTGGGAAACAGGATAGACCACAGCCAGCAGATTCGACAAAACCGTGCTGTTCCCCAGATTGATCACGGGAGGTGAGCCCTCACTGCCAACGTGTGGCGATGAAAACATTGTTCCGAAGAGGGGGGTGGCATGAACAAAATCGCTTCGTGTACAAGTACACGGACGGATCAGAGCCGTGGCATGATCGAATGTGATCGAATGGCCGGGCAGGGAGGTGATCCGCTTCCTGGACCGGGAGCAGATGCTCTGAGTTGGTGGCCATGGCGATAAGTGATGCGGCCGGCACGGGTGATGGGACACGGGGTGAATGCAGCACTCTGTACAGCACAAAAGATGGGAATACGGTGTGCGAGATGAGAGTGCGAGGATGGCTCAGTGAGACAGAGGGGGCCTGCAGATGCCAACAGGGAAAGCTAGGCTAGGCTAGAGTCCCTGCCTAGATCGCGAACAGTTCTGCTTCTCTCCCGTGGAAGCATCGAGCCAACATACAAATAAAAGGTAACTTCGAGGGTCGTATTGCGATACTACCTTGGGGTGGGATCTCAGATGCGAACTGGACGAACGAACACTTGCTTCCTAGCACGTTTGCTTGAACGAGCGTGGGCGAAGAATGGCCATGAGTGTGGGGAGAGAGAAATACAGGTACATTTGTTGAACAAGGACTAACAGTACGTACACGTACAAGCCACCACTGGCTACCACTTTGAGACGCCATTACGTTGCAGTATGATGACGAGTAAAAGACCGCGAGTCGACTACACTTGGGAGCAGTTGTCAAGTGATTCGGCTTCTTCCAATGGTACAATATCGTTAGTACGACACTTCGGAGTGCTGCAATACTAATTATAATAATGGAGCGGGTCCAAAAAAAAAGTGAACTGTGAGGGTAAGGGTGAAAGGTAAAATACCTAAAGGATGCATAGATATAAACAATGTTGCAATCGAACGCTGGTACGCCAAGATTAAATGCGGAATGAGGGAGAATTAATTGCAGGTATACAAAGTGAGCACTGGGTCAAAAGAAGTGAAAAGGGGCACAACAGCGAATTTATGTAGAATGTGTAAGAGCGGCTCGAAATTCACATCAGGACCTTCAGCAGATGGTCAGCACAGAGATGGAGGGATCAAGATAGTCTCGCAACGTACGGGCGAAGTATCATGGTACACCAGGGCTCTGACCATTACTCCCAGACCAAAGCGCGCCGATTATACCCCGCGCGGTCAACACGATGTCTGCTGCACGTCCTACGAATGTGCCATGCTCGCCTGGACTACTCGGAGGGGTTAGAGAATCCCTCGCGGATGTTGCACGCGTCGGCGACTGTGGCTTCTCAGCGAGCACAGATGCAGGTGCCTGAGCTGGTGGTGCGGGAACAGCAATAGATATGTGGCGCAGGACTGACGGCGAAGTCGAAGCTTGGCGAGAGTGCCTGTCCTCCCCAAGGGCTGGGGGTACAATATTCGGCTTCACTAACGTCGGCTTCGATACAATCGGGTGAGCAAGTGGAGGAGGCGACGGGGGTGGGAGTGAGGGTTCTAGAGAGGCGACGGGAAGTGAGGAAGATGGTAATGCAGGACTCAGTCTTGGGGCTGGGGAAAGAACCGGGGAGACAGGTCCGATGGTGGCGTCTGAGCTTCGACATTCATCAGGGGACGATGGGCTCGAGCTCGTTTCGCTGACACCCGCCCGATGATCAGTGCGACCACGACCGCGCTCTTTGCTACTTTCCGCGCTCCCACTTTCTCGTCGCGCACCATTGAGCCCCTGAGAGTACACAGAGTAGATGCTATTGCCGATAGGACCCGCTCTAGGACCGGTGGGGCTTGTACTTCCCAGTGGAGAGCCAGTCCCAGCGACCAAGCTCGTTCTTGACGAAGAACGATCGCGATCAGAGAAGGATGAGTTACGCGTTACCGAACGACCGCGGCAGTTCTCTACAGAAGAATGCCCATCATTCGAGAATGAACGTGATCGGGATGGTACGCCAGGTGGTGTTCGGCCACGCGAAGGGTAAGAATCGGGTGGTGAAAGATGTGTGGGATCCGATGATTGGAAAGGGGGCGAAGACGTTGTGGAACGTATGCCTGCAGTGTCCGATTCTGCGACCGCCGACATTGGTTCTGCCGGGCTCGGCGTCCGTGAATGGCTCCGACTATGGGACCGGGAATATGAACGTGACCGCGAGCGGTGACGACCCTCGCATCGCTCTTCGATCGCCCCGGTTTCGTCATTCACTACCACGACCTCCGGCATATCGACAGCGAGCCCTAAATGAACCCCGAGCGCACCTGTCTCAGGACCAAAGTCCACGCCGAGGTCCGCTTGTCGCAGATTCATAGGGAGATCTGCGCTGAGAACTTGCGCGGCAGCTGCCGAGCCAAAGTAGTCATATGAGTCATCGTGGCAGCCCATAGGACTCTCCATACCCATCGGACTCGATACACGTGGGACTGGAAGGGCCTCGGCAGCGGGGATAGGAGGAGGAGGACTACGTGAGTTACTGCTCGCGCTGGTACTTGTGCTTGTGCCAGGGCTAGAGCTGAAGCGACTGCCCTTGTGCCTGTAAACGTCATCGTTCGATACACTGCCGGAGTTCTTCCTCGGTAATGCGTAGCCGTTCCCAAAGGAGGGGACATACACGAGATTAACTGGGGGGACGAAGGAGGTGCGCTCGCGCCCGCCGAGATCTGTGACAACAAAGTGATTACCAACACCAGTTGTCTTGAGAAGCGTTGGGGCGATTGGTGCAATGGTCACATGTTCCTTATCGGAAGATCCCGTGCGAACGAGAGGAGGGGAGTGAGAGTACGAAAACGGAGAATGGACACGACGAGAGTATTCTGGAGCACCTGGGGAACGTGATGAGGATGAAGACCGGGAACGGACCAGCGACGTGCGCATTTCGAGTATTTCGTCGCCTTCTTCATCGGAGTCAGATCCATTATGCCCCTCGGAAAATAATCCACCCTCATCAAGGACATCATCAGGGTCATTGAACCCATTCTCACAGTCCTCCTCGTAGCTGCGCAACAAGGAGGAAGGAGAAGAAAAATTAGCAAATTCTGAATTGAGTCGACGTGACACTGACCCTTCATCGTACGAATCGAGACACGGGTCGTGGGTCTCTCCAGGCAGACTACCGCGGCGTTGTTTTGGCGGTGAATCAATTGCGATACACTGCCTCACAAATGTGTTGAAGCTGATGTGTTTCTTCTTTCCACCGGCAGGGCACGCGTTAAGGTCCTGCGAGCTGCTAGATGTCTCACGCGCCGAGTCGCTCGAACCCGAGCGCTCTGCCAGGGGTGGAGAGACTATAGGGTTGGCGACCTCGGGCGATCGAGGTTGACGAGCGGAAGCCACGATACGTGGAGGAGAATCTTTACGGAATGCACTACTGCGGGACCAGCGCGTGACATTTGTGTCGCTTTTTGTATGTAAAAGAGGGGGGCGTGTAGGTGGGGCTTGTATTACATCGTCTTGGTCCTCAGCAAGCTCGAATTGACCGTCGAGTTCGTCGTCGGTTTGACCGTAATTTGGAAGAGCACTCGTGAGGAGATCACTGATGCTGCGGTGTTTCAAAATTGGTTTCGAGCGTAATTGAGATGAGTGCTCGGCAACCGAATTAGGTGCGCAGTGGTCCTCAGGAATGGACTGTCTATCGAATGTTGGTGGGGTATTATTGGGTTGAGGGGTTGGCTCCCAATCGACAGCGGTGTGCAGAGGACCGTAAAGCCAAGTGACATCCGAGTCTTTGAGCCTGGAGAAAAGATAACATGTATGAGTGTCACACGTAAGCGAGAACACGATAACAAAGTGGAGAGAAGGGTTGTGGAAAATAAGACATACCAGTTGAGCGTCTCCGGACTAATAGTTTTTAATTTATTCCTCTGTTTCCACCAAGTCCTCCAGCTTGCGTTTTCGAGACGGGCACCGTTGGCAATTTCATTCTTTTGGCGCGTCATATTGCGCCACGAACGCCAAACATCCTCTTCCCGCCATTCATGTGAGAGGTAATCGACCTGACCACGAGGTTGAGTAGATAGTGAAGAGTCATCGGGGACCGCGCTGGTGGTGACGGAAACGAGGAGAACGGGGAGATAGTTGGCCATCTATGTTGGCCAAGGCAGACCGGGTGTGCGGACAAGGGGGTCAGGGGGTCAGGTGGAAAACGTGTGGAGGAGGCGGGGGGGAAGGAGCTGCGGTGTTTAGTGGGGAGTTTCGGCGTGTCGCCTTACCAAATGGCAGGGCAGTTGGCGGGCACGATCGGAGAGGGTCACACGAAAGAAAAGGGAGAGGGGGGAAGACGGGGGGAAGACGGAGTGAAAGAAGAAGAGTTTTGGACGGATGGTAGAGGATGAAAGGACGAGGCGTTTACGTCTCTGTCGAGCTCGAGGCGAGGGATGACGACCAAACGGCCAAAGCAGAGCAAAGTGAAAACAAGCGAACCTTCTTTTGTTGGGTCCCGGGCCACCCGGAAAATAATTAATTCGCAATAAACCACCCAATCCGACCGGTTCAACTTCTCCGTTCCCCGGCAATCCGCGGACAAGAGCCACTCCAACAGCTCCTGCTAGTGCCACTCGGGAATCTTCCGCCCCACAGGCCGGCCACCAACCCCGCAGTCAAACCAACGCCTGTCCACCGTCCGTTTTCCCCAGACACATCATATGATGACCCCCCAACACCATTCTTCGGAACATACTACTCCCCGCTCTAATTACAATTTCATTCTCACCACGAACTATATTCACACAGCTTGCCAGCTGCAACACCTTACAAATGCAATGCACCTTTCGTGCTTGGCTCCGGCCGCAATCCCATGCGGTACAGACATGCTCCGTGCGACACGCCGCCTCGGGTTTCCGCCTGGGTAAGCGACCGTTTCAATTGATTCTTGTGACTCCAGATACACATGGAAACGTCTCTACCCAGTCGGGAACAGTTTTCCATCACCCCTATACCTTTTCCTGCTGATTCCAAGTCAGCTGCCGCCGCTAGAAAATCCGAATTCTCCTCCAGGCCTTTTCTGACTGAACATCGAACGCTCGCTGGCGTTATCCAATAAAAACGTGCGTCGGGCTAGAGGTACCTAGATTTTCTTGTCCCGATTTAGCTATCTGGGACAACATTCTTGGTCCGAGCTTCTATCTATGTGTTATACTGGTCCGTAACGCCGCCCGACATTGTGTGGCGACCTTGCTCGTCCTCACCTGACCTTGCTCGCCTCGTCGGCGCATCCCGCTGTCACAGCCACCAATGGCGCGCTCACACAAAACGGCTATTGGTAGCCTACAGGACCTGGAGATGGCAAAGGCATGACTCCGGTCAGTGTGTTGGCACTGAGACCGAGGCTTACTGGATAGGACGACCGATAAAAGGCAACTTGGTGAGAGCCCGTGTGAGCCGCGACCACATTGAGATGAAACGATGCGATTCGGATCGTTCGTTTTCGTGTCCCGCCCCCGTGCAATCGAAGACATTCTTTTCAAAGTCCATCATTGCGTCCGAAATTTTTGGGAGCTGATACTGTAACGCAAGATTCACTGGGATACACTTGCCGTTAAGAATGTACATTCTATGGTCACAAGATTAGTGACCCTTGGGAACTAAAATTATCTACCACGCCACACACGCCACACTTGGGATGAAGCTTAAGCAGGCAACAAGTATCACCCGTCTCACGATACCCAGGAATCTCAGATAACACCATGCCATTACAATAGCCAATTCGCACTTACCTCGAACTGTAATGTGTCAGGAGACGTGTCGCTTGTCAACTCATCGCTTCCGATTGAGGATTGAGGAGCGCCTGCCTGAGTCAACGAAACGTTCCAGCTTCAGCTTAAAACTCACACGTATGACGTGCATTTTCTGTGAAACGTGTATCTGAGCCTGGAGAAGCTTCAAGCTTCAAGCTTGAAGGACCCCCCTCCTGTAATAGATTCCAGCGACATTCGCCGCGCAGAGGATGGAAGTTCGGGGGGCCGCATCGATAACGAGATCTTCACACGAGAGGCGTCGAGTACCCCTTAAAAGAGGACTCCCCCCTGGATCATCGGCCGAGTGACGCATGGGCTAGAGCTTGGTGCAGCTAGACTGTCATCGAAGATGATGATGACGAGGGTCACAATAAACTCAGTTGAGGGATAAATCCAAGTCATCCCCTAGTTACGAGATAATCATCGCTGAATAATCTCCGTATTTCGGTGGGTGCGTGAGTATGTCCGAGGCCGAAAAGGAAAGCAACGCGGACGCGCGGCTCCGAGTATGGGCGAGGGTACTAGAACATGCCTCAAGTGTGGGCCGAACACGTTTGTCGGTTGGTGGCATCGACATCCCGCCAGCGTTGCCATGGTTCTTCCTTCTGCATCCTCGTGCTTCCATTCCACCGGGACTCGGAGTGCCAGGCTACAGGATTCGCCACGGTATTCGAATTCCTTGATGAAGAGAAATGCCATTTGGGACCTTGAATTCACCATGTGGTGAGGAAGCAAGGGCAAGATGGGTTGCGATGCCATACCACTGACTCGGATTTCTACTGCACCCACAGAACACCACCGACTACCCATGAGAGACTCGATAGCCTCCCACGATCGAACCGTGGGGCCGTGGGACTTTCAGTTACACTGGCAGGCAAGGTCAATGACGCTGACTATAGCAGAGACGCAAATGCGACATCCGCCCAGATATTGGTGAGCACTTTCTGTAAAGCTAGTTCTTGGAATCTCGTTTATACCCAGTGGCGTTGATAATGCGCCGAGGATTGGCGAGAGCTTGGAGGATCTGTTGGACATGGATTGACCTCACGCTGATCCTGACCCCCGTTCTCACCCTTTTGAATTTCGGCAGATGCCTATGACACGAGAAGAGTGATAGCATGAGGTACCTGAACACAGATTGCTACGTCACCAAGAAACGCGGCCCAGTTGTGTCCCCACCATGTAGGGAGATCCGACCAGCCGCTCGAATGCGCCCAGCCACTCCACGTCATACGACTCCGCGAGACCATCGTTCACTCATCCCCGTACCACTCCAGCAGTCGCACCATCAGATCCGCCCACTCCGCCTCGTCCCCGTGCTGCACGGTATTCAGCCACTTGCGCACCTCGTCTTCGCCAAGCGTCTCTAACTTCAGCCACGCGAGGCGCAATCGTAAGATCTCTCTCGCTGCGAACGCGCGCCAGGGCTCCGTGAATGGCGTGCCGCGGGGTAGAATCCCGCTACCATGGCTCCCGTGATCCTGGAGGATCGCGATGAGCGCGTCCTGATACGCGACACTTCCGCTGGGGAACATGAGGCGGTGCCCGGTGCGTGCCGGGTTGTCGAGCGCGGCTTCCTGCGCGCGGAGGTCAGCAAGGAGTTCAGGGGTCGGCGGGAGAAGCGTGGGGTCAGCGAGGGCGTGTGCGACGAGTAGGGCCTGCGCATAGTCGCACATAGCAAATTGGGGAAGACCGATGAAGGCGAGAGCGCGTGGGGAGTGGGTCGGTGCGAGAGAGAAAACGTGTCGGAACAGCGGGCGAATGTAACGCCCGTTATTTGTGAGGTCGTCGCAGTCATCCGGGTCTGGGAGCGGAGTGGAGACCGAGGTGTTGCGGATGGAAGAGAGGAAAGGGACGCGCAGCTCGTAGCCTGTCGCAAGGAGGACTGCGTCGATGTGAGGGAGCGAAGTTCCATCTTCGAACACAGGTGTGCGGGGGGTGAAATGCGAGATGGCACCAACGCGCACTACACCCGTGATGTGCGGAAAGGGAAGATGGCCGGGTGACGGCGATTCATTCCTTATAGAAACGTATGTCTAGGGGCCGGCGGGAAGAAGGGAGGTTGTCGGTCAGCCGAACAGCCGAAGATTGAAGTGCACGGCCTGCGGGGATGGGAGAAAGTGAATGGACCATACCGAATTGGCGAATCCAACCACCTGTTGTGCTATGTCCCGTGCGCTTGTACCACCACCGACGACAAGGATGTTGCGACCACGGTACACATCGGGTTCGCGATAGAATATAGAGTGGTGTATCTTTCGATCAGGCCCTGAGGCTTCCCATACTCGTTGCCCTTGGAACCTTGGCTCATTTGGATAGTGGTTATGCCCAGTTGCGACAATGAGATGATCGAATCTGGCATGAGCGGTGCGGTTGTTTGTATGATCCAATGTGGCGAGCTGCCAGTGACCAGAGACTTTGTCACCTTGCCAGTCGGCTGCCAGAACTTCGTGGCTTAAGCGTATATACGAAGAAAGATTCCAATGCGAGACGATTGATTTGTGGTACTGATAGATGAAAGTATGATTTGGGAAGAGCACTGTGCCAGGTGGGAATGGGAACTGAGGAATAGTCACTGGTAAAACGTCAAGCTTTCTAAGGTTGAGGGCAGAGGAGGCACACTTAACTACTAGGATGAGGGCTGTTGGCTCTGACACTTGGATATAGCGGTGATCCCGGGAGATCTGGTGGTTGCGGCGGTTGTAGATCGGGATACCTTTGGAGCGGAACTGAACGCTGCACAATAACAGCGTGGAGATGAGTTCGCTCACCAGATACCGCCGATGTCGTCACGTTGTTCGAAAAGAACAATCTCCCAGGTTCGTGTTATGTCCTTGGGCAGGTCGGCGACGAGAGTCTTGAGCATCACAATGCCACCTGTACCCCCACCCACAATTGCGATACGTTTGTCGGGCACATCAACGGTCGACGATACGCTAGACAAGGGAAGGGGCACTTGAAATTGGAGAAGAGAAAGTGCGAGGCGGAACCAGTTGGGCATTGTGTGTGGCCACGTCGCACGATAGCTCGCAGGCGAATATTACAGAGCAGTACGACATTTGCGCAATGGAAGCCGAAGACAGTGAAGGCATCCTCGGATTGGTCCGAAAAGCGCTAGCAGTAGTTTCTTTCAGACAGGGCACGCGATTTTTCGCGCGAGACATCAGTGGGCCAACCCGAAAACAAGAGAATGTGACCCGTCCAGCAAACGTTTTGTGGCCTAAGAATGACAAATGAAAGTAAGACTCAACCCGAAAAGTGCTCCCGGCTCTTTTTGAAAAGTTGAAAACAAGCGTCGAGAGTAACTGTGACGCCCCACGTTACAAGATTGTTGGCAAGGCGCACACTGGCGCCGCCACTCGTAGTCAAATGCCAGTGCATGTTCCTGTAATTTTGCACTCACAACAAAGTACCTATTTTGTACAAGAGTCCAAGATGACAGCTACGAGCTTGGTGCCCAGGATTGACAAGAGCTTCGAGGTTCCGTCAAGGGTTCTGTTGTCGGATGGATTTACCTCAGGCTGACCTCTGTCCTTACCCTTTTGGATTTGAGTCGGTGCCTATATTAATACGCGCAGAGGTATTATATAGCACGTATACATAGGCAAGATAAAGATTTGTTGTGTCAGCAAGAGACGTGGCCCATTCGGGTCCCCAGCAGGTAGAGAGACCCGAGCAGCCGCCTCTGTTACTCGAATGCGTTCAGCCACTCCACATCCCACGACCATGTTCAGTCATCCCCGTACCACTCCAGCAGTCGCACCATCAGATCTACCCACTCCACCTCGTTACCACGCTTCACTGTGTCCAACCACTTGCACGCCTCGTCTTCGCCAAGCGCTTCTAACTTCAGCCATGCGAGGCGTAATCGTATGATCTCTCTCGCTGCGAACACACGCCAGGGCTCGGTGAATGGCGTGCCGCGGGGTGGAATCCCGCTGCCGTGGCTGCCGTGATCCTGGAGGATCGCGACGAGCGCGTCCTGATACGCAGGGCCACCATAGGGCCGCCTGAGGCGATGCCCAGTATGTGCTGGGTTGTCAAGCGCGGCTTCCTGCGCGCGGAGGTCAGCAAGGAGTTCAGGGGTCGGCGGGAGAAGCGTGGAGTCAGCGAGGGCATGTGCGACGAGTAGGGCCTGCGCAGTGTCGCACACAGCAAATTGAACGAAGGAGGGAAGACCGATGAAGGCGAGGGCGTGTGGGGCGTGGGTCGGCGCGAGAGAGAAAACATGGCGGAAGAGCGGGCGAACGTAACGCCCGTTGTTCGTGAGGTCATTGCAGTCATCTGGATCTGGGAGCGGAGTGGAGACAGAGGTGTTGCGGATGGAAGAGAGGAAAGGGAAGCGTAGCTCGTAGCCCGTTGCGAGGAGGACCGTGTCGATGTGAGAGAGTGAAGTTCTGTCTTCAAAAACAGGAGAGTAGGGAGTGAAATGCGAGATGGCACCAACGCGCTCTACGCCTGGGATGTGTGGGAAGGGAAATTGGCCGGGTCCCTGGGTTTCATTCCTTATAGAAACATATGTCTAAGGGCCGGCGGAAAGAAGGGGGATTGTTGGTTAGCCGAAGACTGAAGTGCGTGGGTTGCGGGCATGGGAGAAAGTAAATGGTCCATACCGAATTAGCAAATCCAACCACATGCTGCACTATGTCTCGTGCGCTTGTACCACCACCGACTACAAGGATGTTTCGACCGCGATACACATCGGGTTCACGATAGAATATAGAGTGGAGTATCTTTCGATCAGGCCCCGAAGCTTCCCAAATTTGTTGTCCTTGGAACTTCGGTTCATTTGGATAGTGATTATGTCCAGTTGCGACAATGAGATGATCGAATCTGGCGTGAGCGGTGCGATTGTATGCATGATCCAATGTAGTGAGTTGCCAGTGACCGAAGACTTTGTCACCATGCCAGTCGGCTGCCAGAACTTCGTGGCTTAAGCGTATATACAGAGAAAGGTTCCAATGCGAGACAATTGATTTGTGGTACTGATGGACGAAAGTGTGATTTGGGAAGAGCACTGTGCCAGGTGGGAATGGGAACTGAGGAATAGTCACTGGTAAAACGTCAAGCTTTCTAAGGTTAATGGTAAAGGAGGCACACTTAACTACTAGGATGGGGGCTGTTGGCTCTGAGACTTGGGTATAGCGGTGTTCCTGGGAGGTCTGGAGGATGGGGCGGATGTGGGTCGGGATACCTTTGAGCAGGGAACCTAACATTGTACGATGGCAGCGTGAAGACAAGTTCGCTCACCAGATACCACCGACATCGTCACGTTGTTCAAAGAGAACAATCTCCCAGGTTCGTGTCATATCCTTGGGCAGGTCGGCGACGAGAGTCTTGAGCATCACGATGCCACCTGTACCCCCACCCACAATTGCGATACGTTTGTTGGGCACATCAGCGGTCGACGACTCTCTAGAGAAGGGGATGGGCACTTGAAATTGGAGAAGAGAAAGTGCGAGGCGGAACCAGTTGAGCATTGTGTGCGGCCACGTCGCAAGATAGATCGCAGGCAAAGATTACAGAGCAATATGGCATTTGCGCAATGGAAGCCAAAGGTATCCCCGGATTGGCCCAAAAGGTGCTAGCAGTAATTTCGTCTTTCAGACTTATAGTAGGGCCCGTCCGGCGCGTTTCTCGTGCGAGACATGGACCAACCGAAAACAATGTTTTAATATTTTGAGAATGAGAATGTGACCTCCAGCAAATGTTTTGTGACCTAAAATGACAAAAAAGTGCTCTTTGAAAAAAGATAATCTCTTCGTTGAGAGTGACTGTGACGTCCCGCGTTACAAGATATCAAGATCGTTAGCAGCTGCCCTGAGGCGCGCGTGTCCACTCGTCTCGTAGTCAAATGCATGTTCCTATAATTTTGTACAAGAGTCCAACAATAGGCCATGAACAAGGCCATGACAGCCACAAGCTTGGTACCCAGGATTGACAAGAGCTTGGAGATTCCGTCGTCGGATATGGATTTACCTCAGGCTGACCTCCGTCCCTACCCTTCTGGATTTGAGCCGGTGCCTATAATAATAGAGCAGAGGTCTTATATGGTATGTATACATAGGCAACATAAAGGTTTGTTATGTCACCAAGAAACGCGGCCCAGTCGGGTCCCCACCAGGTAGAGAGATCCAAGCAGCCGCCTCTGTTACTCCAATGTGTTCAGCCACTGCACATCCCACGGCCATGTTCAGTCATCTCCGTACCGCTCCAGCAGTCGGACCATCAGATCCGCCCACTCCGTCTCGTCCCCGCGCTTCACTGTGTCCAGCCACTTGCGCACTTCGCCTTCGCCAAGCGCCTCTAACTTCCGCCACGCGAGGTTCAATCGTAAGATCTCTCTCCCTGCGAACGCGCGCCAGGGCTCCGTGAATGGCGTGCCGCGGGGTGGAATCCCGCTGCCGTGGCGCCCGCGATCCTGGAGAATCGCGACGAGCGCGTCCTGATACGCGACGCCACCGCCGGGGAACATGAGGCGGTGCCCGGCGCGTGCCGGGTTGTCGAGCGCGGCTTCCTGCACGCGGAGGTCAGCAAGGAGCACAGGGGTTGGCGGGAGAAGCGTGGGGTCAGCGAGGGCGTGTGCGACGAGTAGGGCCTGCGCATAGTCGCACATAGCAAATTGGAGAAGGCCGATGAAGGCAAGAGCGCGTGGGGAGTGGGTCGGCGCGAGAGAGAAAACGTGTCGGAACAGCGGGCGGACGTAACGCTCGTTGTTCGTGAGGTCGTCGCAGTCATCTGGATCTGGGAGTGGAGTGGAGACCGAGGTGTTGCGGATGGAAGGGAGGAAAGGGAAGCGCAGCTCGTAGCCTGTCGCAAGGAGGACCGTGTCGATGTGAGGGAGCGAAGTTCCATCTTCGAACACAGGTGCGTGGGGAGTGAAATGCGATATGGCGCCAACGCGCTCTACACCCGGGATGTGCGGGAAGGGAGAATGGCCGGGTCCCTGGGATTCATTCCTTATAGAAACATATGTCTAACGGCCGGTGGAAAGAAGGGAGGTTGTTGGTCAGCCGAAGATTGAAGTGCACGGGCTGCGAGGATGGGAGAAAGTGAATGGACCATACCGAATTGGCGAATCCAACCATCTGTTGTACTATGTCCCGTGCGCTTATACCACCACCTATGATAAGGATGTTACGACCGCGGTACACATCGGGTTCACGATAGAAGATAGAGTGGTGTATCTTTCGAACAGGCCCCGAGGCTTCCCAAATTTGTTGTCCTTGGAACTTGGGCTCATATGGATAGTGATTACGTCCGGTTGCAACAATGAGATGGTCGAATTGGGCGTGAGCGGTGCGGTTGATGGTATTATCCAACGTGGTGAGTTGCCAGTGACCAGAGACTTTGTCACCATGCCAGTCGGCTGCCAGAACTTCGTGGCTTAAGCGTATATACGGAGAAAGGTTCCAATGCGAGACGATTGATTTGTGGTACTGATGGACGAAAGTATGATTTGGGAAGAGCACTGTGCCAGGTGGGAATGGGAACTGAGGAATAGTCACTGATAAAACGTCAGATTTTCAAAGGTTGGTGGTAAAGGAGACTACGCTTAACTACTAGGATGAGGGGTATCGGCTCTGAGACTTGGGTATAGCGGCGATTCTGGGAGATTTGGTGGATGTGGCGGATGTGAGTCGGGATACCTGTGGGGCAGAATTGAGCATTGGACGATAGCAGCGTGGAGATAATTTTGCTCACCATATGCCACCAACGTCGTCACGTTGTTCAAAGAGAACAATCTCCCAGGTTCGTGTTATGTCCTTGGGCAGGTCATCGACGAGAGTCTTGAGCATCACAATGCCACCTCTACCCCCGCCCACGATTGCAATACGTTTGTCGGGCACATCAGCAGTCGACGATACGCTAGACAAGGGAAGGGGCACTTGAAATTGGAGAAGAGAAAGTGCGAGGCGGAACCAGTTGAGCATTGTGCGTGGCCACGTCGCAAGATAGTTCGCAGGCGAAGAGAGCACGACATTTGCGCCATGGAAGCCGAGGGCAGCGAAGGCATCCCCGGATTAGTCCAAAAAGCGCTGGCCGTAATTTCATCTTTCAGACTCAAGTCCTTTACACGCCGTCGCAGCTCTATGAATCGAAACCGGAAACCCGCCTCTTCTTCTTTCAGCTTTGGCGTCATCTTTGATAAAGCCCTCAGGGCATACAAGAAAAAGACCAAGGAAGACCTACCGTTCATCCTCTTGCCGCCCAGCCACAAGCATGTGATTCTCTCGTAGCTATTCTGGCCTTGATTCTGGCCATACTTCAAGACCAAATTGACCGGTTCAGGTCTCGAACCGGTGACGAAGGATGGAAAAAATGGCTGAATTCAACTATCAACGTTCTGTACGCATTTTATGCGACGCTCGGAGGGCCCATTGCCTTGGTAAAAACTATCGACCGGTCTGTCAGGGATCTGGTCTTGATTCCAACTGGCAGGCATTCTCCCCCACTAATGTTTTTACTGGCGCTGGTGTTCTTCTCTTGGTCAGTGTCTTGTTTGTTTAGACCTCTGGTGCGCCCTTGTGACATAGAGGGTACCTAGGCAGCGTCTATGCAAGCCGAGACCTGCTTGTCGATGTCTTTGAGCAAATCGACAGACGTTTCGAGATTTATACCGGAGTCCACCAACTCCTGCAATGATGGTGAAGATAATAGTTAAGGTCTTGGACATCCTTGCGGCAGCCACTAAGGAAATGAAATAGAGTCGTGCGAGTCAGTTCCCCTTCAACCCACCTCGCTCAAGGCTGAATGAGTTCACAAATCTTGAAGAAGGTAGCCGGAGTGACAAAGCTAGACGATGGGATGAAGAGGCTTGACTAGCTGACCAACGAAGAGGCTCGAATGGCGAATGCAGTTGTCCTGAAGGTTACCCATAGTGTCAATGAAAAAAAGTGACTGGAGTCGGTGATAATGTGAGGGCTGTCGACGAGGTGCAAGATTCCGTGACACAAGTGAACGATGTGGATGAGAAAGTTCAGGGGTTTGACGGGAGAGCCCGCATCGGGGCCCAGGTAACGGACGTCAAAGGCGAAGTACAGGTTGTCAACGACAGTGTCAAATTGGTAGAAGAAAAGGTGCAAGTAATCATTCACAATGCCCAAACAGTACTCAGCTAACCTTAACACCGACACTGGCCGTGAACTCTCTAGACAGGAAGGTGAGAGCAGAGAATGCGAGATTGATTTTGCAACAAATGGCAGACAACATAGACGACACGGTACGTTCGTAATAAGCCCTGTCTTGTCTTTGCTGGTCGTCGAGTATCTGACAAGATCGCAGGGAACCAAGTGCGCAACCACCTCATCAAATGGCAGTCTCCTTCAGACCCGTCCATAAATCATACCATCGCATGCAGTCGTCAACATGAGGAACGACTGGGTGGTTCTGTCGAAGCAAAGTCTCTGGGGAATGGAAGATGACAGGTCCCCTGTTGCGGATCCACGGGAAACGCATGGAGGCCTCAGGCCTCAGTGATCTGATGGATATTTTGCGTAGCCGGCTCTGGAAAGACCATTCTATGGTTCGTCGCGTCTTAACTCTTGCGATATCAGGACCCTCACGATTGTCGATCGGCTCCGCGATCATTGACGATATCACAACACTTTTACGAGGCTGGATTAGCTTCCATGGCATATTTTTATTTCGACCTTCGGGATAGTTTTCGTATCGGCAAACCAACCCGCCGTGATCTACTTCACTCGTTCCAATCCTTTCTGAAATACACTCTCCCACTTCTATAAGCCACACGACGACGGCGTGCGACAGCCAAGTGACATCGCTCTGACGCAATGCGTAAAGGACATACTCACCCTTCCCGGCCAATGTCTCATCTATCTTATCACGGATGCTCTTGACGAATGCCCCGACGGTTCTAGGGTTCCCTCTGCGCGCAAACTTGTCCTTGATCTCGTAAAGGAACTCGTCGACCTTCGGCTCCCTAATTTTCGCGTTTCTGTCACAAGTCGCCCAGAGATCGACATCGGGGATACCCTCAAGCCCCTCACGGAGCTTATGCTCGGTGAAGGCCACACGCCTCATTTCATCATCAACCTAACGACCTGCTTGCGCACTTCCAGTTTGTTCTGGTGGGAGCCCTTGTTAGTCTTGGGAAAGTAGTGAGGACGAGGTGGGCGTGTAAAGACTTACTATGAATTTACTATATGTATTCTGTTCCCTTTTGATCTCACAGTCCAGCTCGCCAAGAGGTCACCCCTCTTCGGCGCACTTCGCATGCTGGTCGCAACCGATGCTCCATAGCAAAACGTTGAGCACAGAATCACGCAAGTCACTCTCTAGGGGCAGGACGATCAATGGACGTGTGGTGATAAAGAAAAGTTGTTACGGGAAAGACGAATCAAAGCGTCCAACCAATGAGATGAGGATGCGCACTTCGTCGTACGTCGCGCGTGAGATACAACGGGAGAGACGGTCTTCCGTTTTCCGAGCGTGTGACCACGTTCCTTGTATTGTCAGGAACATGCCTTCCGTCCGAAGACAGCTTCCATATCGCGCGTGCGGGGTCTACGCAGTTCGGTTGGAGTGTAAGAGCCCGGTCGTGGCCGCGGAACGAGATAGAAACTCGCTATTACTTCTCGCATTTCCGGCTGGCAGTGATCAAAGTGTATCCGTAGCCATCAAACCCGAGTTTACGCATTCCAGTGGCAGTGTGTACGCGGCGCATCAAATCTGCGTGAGAGGTGCGTACTTGATTTTGTGTCATGGTGGCGCGAGGATATGTAAGGGCATAACCAATCAGATCCGTTGTCGGACGCGAACGGAAGGTTTTGCATTGATGAATTGCGAGATCTCGGTCGATCGACGCCTTTGCCCCGATCCGTGACACCGCCGCCTCCGCAAAAACCCTGTCCCGTGGTTTCAATGTCCCCCAAACAACCAAATCTTCGTCAGAGGAAAAGCTTCAAATTCTGTCCACCCGCCACACTCCCGGTTCTCTCCTGTCTATCTCTGCCGCCCGGACCCGCAATATAAAGATCTGTCCGTCTTCCCGTGTCTTAAATCCTTTCAATGTCCACCTGCGCCGTCTGCCTCGATACTCTCAAGTCACCTGTAGCTCTCCCCTGCGGTACGTACAGCCTCTAGCTTCCTCACCCTCAATGTTAACATTCCCACTCTAGGACACGTGTACTGCCACGCATGCATAGCAGGGGCTATCAATGCTACCGCGAGCCCATCATCACCTATCACTTGTTGCCCGACATGTCGTGAACCGGTTTCTACGGGTACGTGCATCCTCGTTGTCAGATTCTCGGCGTCTCCTGATTCACCCGACGCGCAGTCACCCCAAATCCCCTTCTTATACCACCGCATCTACGACCATATATTATACCCCCTTTCCGCCGTCTATATCTGAATGCGCCAGCGCCCTCTCCCAGCGATCCCTCCTCCTCATCGTCTTCGTCTACCGCAGCAGATGAGACAGAAAGGATTACGGCACGATTGCATATGGAGAATGCCATTCTGAGACAAAGTTGTCACGCGTGGCGTGCTCGTGCCAATGCACACGTCGCTGCGCACGTAGGACTGACTACCCTCGCACGCCTGGCGCAGGATCAGGCACGCACCCTTCGAGACGAGCGAGATGAGCTCGCTCGGAAGTATGACGCCCTCAAACGGAAATTATCGGAGGTCGACCGGTGAGTCCCGAATGGAGCGGGTTTCAGAGTCCGGAGGGCAACGGCTGACCATTTGAGCAGTGACTTGAAAAGCGGGCCCGAATTGGAAGAAGAGACCCAGGGGCACGACTGGCCCGAGTATCATACACGAGAGCTCAATGGAACTGAAACACCTGCCGATACCGATGTTACACATTGCGAGACCCACCTCTATCCGGCCGAGGAGGCGTCAGACTCGTCTGGGGAAGCTTCCGAGTCACAGAGGAGCTCCAAGAGACGCAAGATATCCCATACACCACCGTGCATCGAGCATCTAACGAAGTCGAGCACATCAACACCAGCAATGGTGATTCCACATCTTGTACGGTTCCCACCTACGGATTTCGCAAACTAGATATTTCTTTATCCGTCATGGTGGGATTCATCTCTACGTTGGCAAAACCAGGCAAATTCTTCGTTCGCCGATCAATTTGTCTATCATTCGGAGCAGTCAGTCATACATACCCGTTGAAATTGTATTTATCGAGCAAACATTTGTTGTACTTTCCCATTTACATCGAATTTGATCTTGGCGCTGGTGCAGGCGAACCAGGCACAGCATTCCCTCTTCTCCCGGTCCGGTCCGACCCTCACAAGCTTGGCATTGCGCTGCTCCATTTCCGACCGTGACTTTGAGCCTGAATGCGAGCATGAACTTGTCCACATACAAGACTGCCAGTGGTGTGTTCATGTTCTCATTGTTCGTGTCTAACTTGCGTCCTTATCTCTCTCCTATCTAGGCTTTCTCCTCCCATCCATCCATTCCGCACCACCCTTCTTCACGTCAGCATTACTGATCCTCCTCCTATATCGGCCGTCCCTGACTTGTTACATACAGCCAGCAGCCAAACACTGCCACACAGGCTGTATTTACGGAACAGTGGACGCGCCTACTCCTTGCTTACGCCCGTCACCGCCGCTTATTCACGCTACGGCTCGAGGATGCCGAAGTACCTGGCGGGGAGTGGGATGAGGTGTTGAGAAATCCGAGAATCAACAGTGGGTTTATGTTATATCATGATGCGGAAAAAGCGAAAATGAAATGATCTTTGAAACACAGGAAGGCTGATGCCGAATCATCTCGCTCACCTTCTCGGCGTCATGATCAGCAAGGACCTTGCTGTGTACGAGCCCGCAAAGCAATCGCGGGCAACACTGCTCTACTGGCGGCTGCCCGAGGAGTGGGCTGAGGTCCTGTACGAATGGGTCTGTGCGCTCGCTCTTCCGGGTCTCTATTGCGCTGCTGACTCAAGTCCAATCCCCCCTTCCTATGTTTGCCCCTGCAAGGTGACAAACACCGGTCAATTAAACACGATCCTGACGTTCTACGAGATCTCAGATCCACCTGTGCCATCTGCCCTTTCGGGGATCCCAGAACCGTTGTTACGCAATGTGATATCGGTGCTCGCCAAGAGCGGCCGGGCACAGCTGATAAGCATATCGGACGGAGACGGCGTGCGTTTCTTCCCGCCTCGTAGCACCAAGTGACAGCATCTGTGGTGAACCTGACACGCACAACACTATATATAACTACATTGGAAGATGACACGTTAGCTCAACGACCACGTTCTTCGCGTCCTTTGACATCATACATCGTGTCCGGACATGCACTGCATACCATTCATACAAGCTTTCTTGACATCACTACACCAGTATGGGATCATTACGGATGCCTGATACAGCAACGCGATCAGCGAAATACAATAACGAAAGATGGGGCGACGGATTGACGCCTCTTACCTTGTCTTCACGCGTACCCGTGGGCCGCACTGCAGCAGGCCCTTTGGCCTTCCGCGGGAGTCTAGTTGGAGAGGAAGTGGTTCCGACACTGCCTGTTTCCGTGGGCGTAGTCGTGGCAAGTCCCAATCTGAGCCAAATCGCGGGCGTCGTAGCGAGGGCGATGGGCTCGATTCGACGCTTCTGTGAGGTCGCTTGGCCTGCCCCCCTCCCCGTTCCTGAATCTGTGCTAGTTCAGGTTGGGCAGACGAGGGGAACGACGACAGAGAATCGAGCTCGTCCGCGGAGATAGGGTCGTCGGAATTTTGCGCGCATGCAGTCGATGGCTGGAATTAGAGATAACAAATGGGTCGGAGGGTGGGCATAATCATGTTTATTGCATACCTTGCGACGGTGGCTCCCCTCTGCCTCATTGTAAACGTCCAGACGATGCGACCTTGCCTCATCGTATGGCATATGAGGTTCGACGACGAGAGACTCTTCCTCTAACGGCAACTTGGCAGTGAGAGACTCTCGCTCTCGGGATTTAAGCTCTTTTTTGAGTTGCTTGACCTGAGCACGGTATTTGGTTTCCTGAGTTGATTCCCTAAGGGATAAGGACGTCGAAACGGTCGGCTAGCAGTGGGACGCACGGATGCACTGTGACGTGCGAGGAGAACACGATTCCGTTCCCGCTCCTCTCTGTTCCTTTCATTGGCGTCACGGAGCATCATCTGCAATTCTTCTACCTCCCGTTCTCTGAGCTTCAATTTCTTCGCGTGTTGTTGCCTTTGTTTGTCCTCGGTTTCGACCTGTAGCTCAAGGGCAGCGCATCTTTCATCGAGCTCCTTCACGCGCTGTTGAAGGTCAGATATCCGACCTGGTAGCACCCTGATCCGTTGCCATTCCTCAAAAAATGGAACCAGGTTGATCCAAAACTCCCGCACGGCTTTCCACAGGATCTCCTATAACCACTTTGGGACATACAGTAGGCATAGGTTAGGGGCGAGAGAACGTACTTGTGCCGTCTTGCTCTGGATTGTGGCAACATGTTCCATAATATCTACAGCAGTCTTTAAGCTCTGCGCTGGAGTATTAAGGTCCATTTTTTTAAGTTGAGTCGCGATATGGGTCGCCTGCTTGATGAAGCCGTCTTCCTCGACTGAGCCAAGAGTCGCTTGCGCCGCCGATCTATCGTTGCCAGTAGATGTGATAAATATCCGTCTAACGTGCCTGGATTCAAAACTGAGTCTGCACTCGGGACATTTGAGAACATCAGTGTGGATGATCTGCTCAATGCATGACGAGCAATAGACATGCCCTGAAGACGATAAACGTCACGCATGCATGGCTGATGCTGAGACATACCGCAATAGAGAGAACGAAGACTCTCAAAATTGAACGAGTTTATGCATATTGGACATTCCGCATCTGCCATCTGTGGCTAGCTAGGAGCACCAGACAGCTCCTGACTGGGATTGTGAGTGGCTCAAAGCGAGGGTAACACGCTCACGTGACGGATAGAGTGAAGGTCGCGCGCGTCACTGGCGAACCATCAGAATGGCACTTGTCGAGACACCTTCGAGGATTTGGCGCAGAATCGAGGCAGACGAGCAGAATGACGTGCCATCGCTCCCGGATCTTCCGTCCTTCGAACACTCCAACGATGTAAACGCCACCACAACCTCCGAAGACAGCCATCGTTCAACCTCCCCCATCCAATCAACCCCCGTACCCTCCTCCGCTGTCCGCTTGCAGGCCAGCACTCCCAGCACTGCCCGATTTGCACAATCTATTGCCAGTCGCGCCAGTCGATCTGGATCGGCCTTTTCCTCGTCAGCTAGCAGTTCTTTGAAGGCCTCTCAGCCAACAGCATCCACGCAGAGGACCGACATCAGCTTCGATGATATCAGTGCGATACCGCCGTATCCACCGCCGAACAGGTTAGGCTTGGACGAGGCAGAAATTAACGAAGATGGTCTCGACGACGATTTGTCGTTAGCAGAGGCGTTGCAACCTCTTAGTCACACAGGCTCTCCATATCCACCAGAAGAGGATGGGCACTCAAACTCCCTGAAGTATAACTACTCCGTCAGTCTCAGGTCAGAGCCAAAGGTACGCGGCATCCTTGGTTCACATTGAGGCTACTATTCAACTGTGACATAGCCCAGCCCGTTCGACAAGATGCGAAACGTCTCTTTCCGTAAACCGATACATCGCACGCGTACACCGTCTCTCACGCGGACAGTTTCGTCGTCATCATCGCCCTCGAACTCTACGCCGCATTCTACCAGGTCTGTTGGGCCAACGCATGCGGACGATGTTCCGTCGCTCAGCGTACTTTCGATACCACCGCCGCCCCAAGACTCTGATGTCGAACCTACCTCTCCAGGCGATTTGCCACTTCCGAGTGACACCTCCGACTCACGGGATCTGGAGCAAGACTTGGAACAAGCGCTCACTGGTAACGATGATCATACCGCCCCCGAAGAAACCGCTCAGGCGAGTAGCGCCGCAGAGACTGACGACGATCCGGGCCCTACCTTTTCCTCGGAGGAGCCGACTCCCCACCCCCAATCTCACTCTCCTGCTGCTACCCCAGTCTCCGTCTCGTCTAATCGCACAGATATGCTGTCCCTTCCCACTGTCTCTGTGGCACAGTCATCTCCAGCCCAATCTGTCATGTTCACACCAACTCCTGCGTTCCCGCCACGTCCTCGACCGCGCTTCTTCGCGCCCGCCCTACCTGCGACTCCGGCAGTCGCATCCGAACATAGTGGCACGGACGATAAGGACCTGGCTACTCCATATTCGCGACGTCGGTCATTCCTCATAGATGTGATCAATTCTACTGCACGCCCGCGATTCGCACAGCCTACTCCTCGTCCTCCACGCACGGCGCAGTCGACTATGCTTGACGAGGAGGACGAGTCTACTTCGCCCGATCCGTCTACCCAGTCCAGTGGTAAGAAGAGCGTCGTTGAGGAGTCGCAGACGTCGATCGCCACTGTTAAGCCTTTCGTTGGTTTCACACCCGCTCCACGGCAACGGACCCGCACCATGGGCCGCCTCTCTCACCCACTTGCAAGAGGCTGGACGGCATCAGGGTCTGAGTCTGAGTCCGTTGGCGAGGGCGCATCTTTCGCCAGTACAGCATCCCCACAAGACCTCACTGCCCATCCACGCGCGAACGCCTCTTTCGACCAAGTCATCGGTCTGGGTGCTGGTGGACACGGCGTTGGTCGTTTCAATGCCGGGAAGCTGAACTCGTATCTACACGGTCTCAATCGGCGCCTACAGGAGGAAAGTGAAAGCCTGGTGGGCCAAGTCGCACTGCTTCGCAAGGAGAACGTCGGCCTTGCCGAGGACAACGCGGCGCTACAAGAGGAGGTGGAACTTCTTCGACAACGACCGTTTTCCAGCAGTGCTGGTAGCCGAAGGTCGAGCGGTGGGCGAAGGTTGAGCGATATCGGATCGACACTAGGCGATGTGAAGGAAGAGACGGGTGGAGAAGGGTGGATGGAGGAAAAACTGGAAATGGAAGCAGAGCTCAGTGAGCTACGTGCTGAGCTGCATGGCCACCGACGGGAGCGAGATCAGGCGGTTGATGCGCTCGAGGCTGAGCGTGCCGAAAGGTCAAAGGACAAGGAACGCTGGCGCGATCGCATGGTCGAGGTCGAGCGCGGCGTTGAAGGCATTATCCACGATCTAGAGGCCAGAGCCGACAAGGCCGAGGCTGCCGCCCGCGATGCCACGGAGAAGGAGCAACTGCTCAATGAGCTCGAGAATGCCGTGAAGCGCGCCGAGGGTGAAGCCGAATCCGCTCGTACCAGGGCCGAGAATGCAGAGAAGATGCTCGGAGACCACAACGAGCTCGGGGGCAGACTCCACGACGCAAACGAGAAGCTAGCCAAAAGCACCGCAGAGCTGCACGAGTTGCAGTCGCACGTGGAGCAACTCGAGAACGAGGTAGCTGAAGCAGACCATCGTCTTCAGGACGAGCAATCGCGCGCTCAGAAGCTTCAAGACGAGTTGGAAGTCAAAGACACACGCTTGGAAGATCTTGAGCACAAGCTTTCAGGACAAGAGGCCCACATACAAGAATGTGAGCACGAACTCCAGGACGCCAAAGCCTACATCACGGATCTCGAAACAGACGCTGGTGTGGCACTGGATCACATAGAGGCTCTACAGCGAGAAACCCAAGAAGCCCACGACAAAACTATCAGAGACGAAAACGCCGCCGCAACACTCAAGCGCGAGGCTGCACGCGATTCTGAGCTCGTCAAGCAACTGGAGGACGCGCTGGACGCGGCCGAACAGAAGATGCACGCGGATGGTGACGTTCTTGCCGAGTTACGAAGCAAAGTTGCGATTCTCGAGCGCGAGCGGGACCGTGCAGAGAAGTCGCACACCGACGAGCGTAACGCCAACCTCGAAGAAGCCGAGGAGCAAATCGAGGCGCTGGAGCGCGAGCTGGACGACGCGCATCGTGAAATCGGACGCCTGAATACCGAACTTTCTCACTCTCCCGCACGCAAGGCGCTAGACCGTGTACGTGATGCAAAGATCGAACTCTTGGAGAAGGAAAAGGAAGACTTGCAAGAACGCCTCAACGATATGAGGCAGGAGCTCGCGGGATGGAACAACTCGAGCAAGTTCGGCAATGCGAGCGGCATATCGCCGATCCACCGCCAAGTGCTCAACATGACGCTGAAGACGCCCAAAACACCTGGTGCTCCCTTGAGAGACGTGAGCTTTTTCCCCATTGTTCGACCTTCTGCGCGTGTGTGCTGAATTCGGATCCTTAGATGACCTGGCTGCGGTCGTCGCCGTCCGAACAATCTGTAGGACCGTACATTACTGAGATCCAGCGCCTGGAAAGGGAGCTTGGCCGCGCGAACGAGAGCATAGATGAGAAGCTCGACCGTCTTGAACACGCTGGGCTCGGAAACGTGGAGCTTGAAATGCGTCTTAATGACGAACGCGTACGCGCCGTTGCATTGGAAGACGATGTTGCACGTCTCGACCGCAGGGAAGAACGCCGACTCCGCCGCCTGACAAAGGCGAAGTGTCCCCACTGTCGCCAAAGAGTGGACATGCGAAGCCTGAACCGCGTCGCAGAAGGCGACGAAAGGTGGGGGTCGTTCATGCGAATTAACTGGAAAAGCATAACTGAGATGAAACGACACCCAACAGCACGGTAGACTTCTCTATGTTAAGCTACGCATCCGAGTCGACCCCAGCCAAGTCTTCCGAGTCCCTCAGAGCCGAGCTGCAAGTTGTCAATAAAGAACTTGCCTCGATGAAGGTGCAGTGGCAGGAAGAAAGACGGCAGCTGCTCGGCGACAATGCTGTGCTTCAGGATGCCGCCAACCGCCTCAACCTCCAAGTGCAAGATGCCAAAGATCGAGCCGAGCAAAAGGAACGCCGGAGCGAGAAGGCTAGAAGCGGGATTCTAGGCGTATGCGACTCTGCGATTTATGATTTTGCACCTTGCTGATGCAACTTCGCAGGACCTGGATCAAGCAAAGCATACAATAGCCGACTTGGAGGACGACCTCAAGGCCGAACGCGCACGTCTGCGGGATATCACAGTTGAGCAAGGCCGCGCCGAGCGGGAGAAGGAGAATGTCCTGCTCCAATTAAGGAGGACTGAGTCGGACATGGAGGACGTCAAGCATCAACTGCAGCGTGTCAAGCGTGATAAAGACGATCTAGAGGGCGAATTGCGAGGTATGTGTTGCCATGTTTCTCACCAATCCCTAATAGACCGATCCTCGTATTGGCAGTCACCGCCACTGCAGAGCAGAAAGCGCGTCTCCTCGAATTGAAGGCTGAAGAAAATGCGGAAACGCTCGAACATCTTCGACACGAACGTTCTCTCCTCATGGCAGAACACAAGAAACTGCAGCTACGCTTCAAGAACGCCTCGGAGGTAAGTGGCGCTCAGTTACGCGAGAGAGTATTGAGCTCAACGCATGCAGCAAATGGACAAGCTCAGGGAAGAGCACAAAGCATCTCAGCGGTCTCACGACAGCCGACGTCATGCACTCGACCTGCAAAGAATCGAGATCGAAGAGCTGAAAAAGGCGCTTGCCGATCAGGCCGGTGTACTGCAAGCCTCCGAAGCCGCACACATCCGCGCAGCAGCCGCCCAAGCCCGGGAGCGCGAGCAAGACGTCGTCGTGGCGTCGCTCGAGGCAGACCTCGCACGTGTACGGCGCAGCGCAGAGAGCCTCGGACGGGACCTGCGCAGCGAGCGGAAGCGACGAGAGGAGGAGAACGTGCGGCGCGATGCGGAGCGCAAGGCGGAGAAAAGTCGGGCGCGCAGAGAGGTCGAGGATACGAGAAAGGAGCTCGAGGTGGTTCTGCGTGAGCGGAAGCAGGCGGGGGCGGAGCTGAGGCTGTTGCAGGAGCAATTCGAAGGAACGAAAAGAACCTGGGACGGACATAAATGCGCCGCGTGAGTCTCCCTACCGTCTTTGCGGCGCCTTGGCTGAACACGGGACAACGCAGCGATTCTTCGCAACTCTCGGTCCTCCGCGAGCAGCACAAACTCGAGAGCAAGGGTCTTATCGTCCAGATACATTACCTGAAGGCCAAGTTCACGAGGGAGAACACGCTAAGGATGGACCTGGGTTACCAGAAGCGGTACCTCTTAGTCCTTCTAAGTCGAAGGGAACGCAAGTGAGTCTCAGCCAAGGCCATACACGAAAGCTGCGCTCACGAACTGTCTCTTTGCAGCGAGGAACACATTCTTGCTATGATCGCAAGGATCACCCCGATTCCTGGGCTGCAACCTAAACCACGACGAATGACCTTGCGGATCGTCGCACGGGGAGTGGTGTTTCTACAACGCATCAGGTAAGAGTTATTGACCTTCACCACATGTGATGTTTTCCTTACACATGGGGGTGTCGTAGGCGGGCAAGCGAACTTTGGCGTTCCCAATGCGCACCGAAACCGGCCATCAAAGCTGCACTCGAGGACGTACGACGTCGAAGACAGCAGCGAACAAGACATCCACACTAGAAGACTACACCTTTCTTGGTTCCATCACAACGTTACCCCCATGATGTCTAGTTTACCTATATTATTCAGTTCGTTTTTGTATCATGTACGCACCACTACGCCACCCATGTTGGACTTGCATCTACCTCGTAATGTAATCATAGGCTTTACGTGCAATGTTGGAGTAGCATATTTTTGGATTGACGGTTGTGTTCGCACGACGTGCCGACATCAGGGCACAGGTGAGAGTTTGTCACGATGTTCGAGGTTTTAGGCGTGACTGGCGTCCAGCCTTGTACCACAACGTGAGAGCTAGTAATTCACACAGTAGAGACCACTAGAAGAGGAGCAATCGTGATGATATTCAGCGATGAACCGTAGGCCTTAAATATATGCCAGTCACGAGCAGCAGAAGCACCATAAGAAAGTAGAAACGAAAAATGAGGGAAGCGGGCATCGGGGCAATACGAGACCACAAAGGAGACGAAAGAAACAAAGGGCTTGTGAGTGAGGGAACTGAGGCTGGGATTGCGAACGACGACGCGCACAGCTACGGACGGGCAGTAAGCACACGAAAGCCGTATCAACAAACTTGAACCCGCATACTCACAAATGACCCCAGATCATGCGCCATAATGAACGAAATTTACCCATCGCTCTAATGTGATCCGTTTCTTCCTCCGCAGCTTCTTCACCGCAAACCGGAGTGCTTTCGCAGATCTTTCGTGATACGGTGTCCCCTTTTCTCTTCTCGAAGCAGTAGAGAACAATGCCTTGTAAAAGTTTTCCGCAAGGTCCCGTCCGTCCTGGTCTGCCATTGCCCACATAGTGCCAACCACACTCTTGAACCCACAGTACTGTACTGCAGCTGCAAGGTGCAGTATTTCGTCGACGATGCTTCCTTCGGTCACCTCGGCTGTGTGACAGGCAGAGAGGAACGCGAATTCGGCAGTGGGGAGGTGGGCGCGCACGATCTCGAGGAGTGTCAGACGCTTCTCTCCGTAAAGCTCGAACCCAGCCTCAAATGGCTTGCCAGCCTCCAGTGTACCATGGCATGCAAAATGGACAAATTGGTGGCGACGGAAGCCGTCGATGACCGCTGCGGGTGTTGCTGCTGCTGAGATGAGGCTAGTCACCTCGGTATTGGTACTGGCTCGGAGATCCTGGACGACTTGGATCTCGCCATTGACAGTTGGAAGAGACGGGTCGGTCTGCGCCACGAGTAGTAGGGAAGGTCTTTCCGAAGATCGCGAACCGGGCATGCGATGGCGAGACTGGATGAGTGCGGACAGCGTTGGGGTATAGGAACAGATGTAGAGATCTAGGAAATAGCGCCTCTCGCCATCATCAGACGGGATTGGGCCCATGGCGTGGAGGGGAAGAGAACAAAAGACAGATGTCGGGCACCACCAGATTCGCGACTGTTCTGGCACATTTAGTTGACGGAGTCTGGCGATGACGGGCTTGCCGATCAGCTTGTAGAGCTTCGCGAGAACAAAGCCTAGAGTTTTGTCGTAACGACTTGAATCGAGCCCGTATTTGGTTCGTGAGGCCAATAACTTGTTCTTTAGTTGGCTCGCACGGCGGTAGAAATTGGTAGGTGTGGGGATGAGCGAGGGAGGCGCATTGGGGAGGAGGATCAGGATATCAGAGCGCCATCTGGAGTGGTTTATAATGATAACGGGACCGCCAGAGGCGGCTAAACGAAGTATGTCGAACGATGGAGATGTCAGGAAGCGGTCGAAGCCAGGTAAGGCTTGAATTCGCGAAACAAGGTTATCGCGCGTCTTCAAAAGGTTACGTTGCTTCAGTAGAAGGCAACCGAATTGGTCTACCGCCCGAAGGTTGTCGGTCCCGCCGTCGTCCAGGCTTAGTTCGTGGCTTGGAGATATGGACTTGGTAAGCGCCTCGAGGTCTCGGTTGACCTCTGCAAACTTGTGTCCTAAATGTGGGTCCGCCTCGAGAAGTTGATCGACTGGCATGCGAAGGTGACGCATCTCGGACCAGAGTAAGGCTCTCCCTCCTTCAAGGGTCTCGATCGCTTTCTCAAGTTGACACTGGTCGACGTGATACGAAGCATAGTCCAGCGGCATACAATGAAAGTAGTCGAATGTCATGGCGAGTTTGTCGTGCTGTAGTGGCAAAGTTGGCGCAAAGGGAAGAACCATTTGCATGGACGATATAGCATTCTCATATGCAGTTGAAGTGGAAGGGTGACGGAAGTTCCGCGCAAACGAAGCCCACAAGCATGCAAGTTGGAATCGATCAGTCCAGCTCGCATGTTCATCGTCGACACACTGTGAGAGTCGTTTCGCGCCTTCATCGACGTCTTGCATCTGACGACCTTGGAAACATGCACAGCGGGTAAGCAGAGATAGGGTAAGCCGATGGAGTATCCCCGAGCGGAGGTGCTTTGCGAACGGATACTGAAGAGCTCGACCAAGTGAGATTATTGATTCATCAAGGTACTTGATCTTGTCTGTGCGCTTGAATGCCTCGGAGAGGATCAAACCGAATAGTGCAAACGAGTAAAATGCGAACGGACTATCCGGATCCGACGAAGTAAGTATGGCCCGTCCGTCCTCGATAACTCCTTCGATGTCTGTTGTGTCGTTATTGCGGATGCATGAGAAAAGTTCTTCAAGAAGCGCCACCTTGCTCCATACCCGACCAAAGTCAGAATCGTCGCCTCCATAGTCTCCAGAGGCCTCCACAATCCGAGATACCCATGAATGTTCGGAAGGTGCTTCGAGGCCCTCAATAGAACCGAAGTAATGGAATCGCCGCTTTGCTGTATCTGCGAAGGAAACATCGACAATGGAATTAAATAAGGGGTGATCTTCAACGGGTGAACTGAGAAAGGGACGAGCGCGATATATTGCCTCCTCTGAATATTCTGGGGTCTGGTGTGCTTTTGATCGGATGAACGCTAGCGCTGTCACGTGCTGTCGAGTTCTGGCAATGAATTTATCCTGACTGTCAACAGGAGAACTGGAAGTAAGGATCCCATCAAAGGTGGACGCAGCCTCCTCATAATCGTCGTTGACAAAGGTCATACAATAGCGAATGCCGAGACAAAAGGCGAGGGCGAAGCGAGCTTCGTGCAGATGTGGTTTGTGCTTCCTCACCGCTTGCAAGCACTCGATAAGTTGATCTAAGGGTTGATCCTGGTCCCATGGACGAATTTGTTTCCGGACTACGTCATGAATAAGGGTGATGGGACGAGTGATGTCGATATCCGAGGTGAGGAGTTCGCGGCAGAGGACTGCCATCTCCCCAATGATCTGGACCGCATTTTCAGCTTTCGGCTCTACTTGAAAGGCCAACGCATCCTCAAGCAATTTCGTGACTCGATGGCGCGGTAACCCGAATGCTTGGTGAGGCAGGTCTAGAATATGGCGAAGGTATTTGGCTGCGCAAATAGCATCTTCGGGCTGGTTGGACACTTTCGAGCGCCTGAGAAGTGCAAAGGCGAGGAAGAACAATGCTCGAAGGATTACTGGACCGAGTTCTGGTCGTAAACAGGATGGGAAGAGTATCGATTCGGTAAGATGGAAAATTGCTTTTTCGAGGTCTTCCCTTTGATTGGACAGCCTGTGTCGCCTGAGTCGCGCTATAGCCAGGCCAAAACACGAGACAAGGCGAAGAGGATCAGATCGAGGCGACGCAGAGAGAAGGGTTTGAGTATGAGAAATGAGAGAATCGATTTCGTGGATGGATCCTATGAAGAATCAGTTGAGATACAGTTTGTAAGGTACGGTCGTAGAAAGGCTGAAAGGACTACCTAGTACGTCAGTCATACTTGAAGCTTGAGCTAAGCGCTAATCTCCCGAGAATGGGAATGTAAACTCCGGGTTCGTGAGACGAAGCGACAAGTCGGGCCACTGAACGAAAAAAAGGCGCGGGCTCCTTTTCAATGGGGTGCGGCTAAGGTGTTATGACACGCTGGGAAATGCAAGGCACCACACCTAAATCATGCGTGGCAAGACGTACAGGAAACACGCACAGCTGCGGGCGAGGCGAGTCACAGCCCACGTATACGGCAACCGGTTGCCCAGAGGCCGTGGCCGCTGCGCAACTAACAAGTTAATTCATGAGTGGCGGTGTATGCAGAGGGGACATGTATCTCTACTAGGCACTGGACCTGAACAGTGCAAGCGAAAGTCTCCCGAGTCAGTGCGAAAGGTTGCGGAGCGGTTGACAAATTAGAGTGACGCCACCAAGTGAAGCGCCCCCGCTGCGGTTAGAGTAGCCGTAATTCTGAGCACTTATCTATCCCTATCGTAGAACGTTCGAACCCCATGCAGCCCCCATCCATCGATTCATTTCAGTCTTCAAACCCATCACCTGTGCCCAATCCGTGGAGTGATAGCGCGAAGATGCCGCCTTTGGCACCTCAGCCTCTCCGCACTCCAAGCCCCGACGTGTTTGACGATGTAACTTCGGGAGGGATCAAGCCAGAAGACGATACACTGGGACCTCCATCCGCACACGCAGATATCCTGAATACATTCGATCCATTAGAGCACCACGAGGAACAGAGGGCTCGCGAAGCTTGGGCCAGTGCAGAAGGCCATCCTTTACCCGCGCCCGCGCCCCCACCAAAGCAAGATCCAGCGCCACAGGCGTCCGGGAACCCCTCGAGCTTCTCCTCCTTCTCCACTTTCGCACGCTCCTTCGCCCTTCCTTCTCTTCCCAACGTGAGTATGTCCCTCGTCGCAGGAACAAGAGGGCGGCCGCAGTCTCTGGACACGGCAACGGTCGTACGGACGCCAGTGCACCCAGTATCATTTGCTGCGCAGCAAGACGCCGTGATCTCGGGCCGTGGATCGCCCAAGATGGACGCTGTGATGCTCCCTGCGCAAGTCGTGCATAACACTCTGCGGAGAAACGAGCCCTCGCAGGAGCGACCTGGAGGCAAGGACAAAGATCCGCCGTTTGACTTCCAAAAGTTCCTAGATCAGATGAAAACCAAGAGCGCCGAACCCGTCGCTCGTTACCTGCGATCGTGCGTTTCCATCTCTCATGACCTGGTTCCATGATTAGCACTTTTGAGCGCGATTGCCTTTGTGATTTTTTAGGTTTTTAAGCAACTTTGCAAAACGGACTTTTACGGTCACCGACCAGGTCAAACTGATCAACGACTTCCTCAACGTGGGCGTTGCTCTCTGATATTCCGCTTGCCGGACTCATCGAATGAGTGTTATAGTTCATCTCACAAAAGATGCGGGAAGCAGACGTCTGGAAGTCCGCTTCGGATACAGAATTTGACAATGCCATGGAAGGCATGGAGAAGCTCGTGATGAATCGACTGTATGATTAGTACGCATTCTCGTCCTCTTTCTCGTCCTTCTCGTCATGATTGCTTCAGCACTTTCACACCACAAATTGCACATGCAAACCCTCCACGACCAATAACGACTGATGATCTCGAGCGTGACCGCGTACTAGCGCAACGAATTGCGCTTTTTGGCTGGATTGAACCCTTGCACCTTGATGTTCCGACCGCAGAAGGCTCGAATGGGTTTTTATTATTCGCACAACAAGGTTAGTCGATTAACAACTGCTATGCTCTAATCTAACCTTGCGATAGAACTAGTTAAAATTAATCACTATAAAGCCCCTCGAGACAAGCTGATCTGCATCTTAAATTGCTGCAAAGTTATCTTCGGTCGGTTGCGTTGCTCTGGAGTGCACTTGGCCATAATTAAACGATTCTAGGTTTAATACGGCACTTGAACTCTGAAGAGAGTGCTGATACTTTCGTCCCTATACTAATTTACGTTGTCCTCAAGGCCAATCCCGAGCACTTGTTATCGAACGTTGAGTAAGTCCATCACTCCTATGAGGGTCCTATCTGGGCTCAATATCACAGGTTTATCAACCGCTTCCGAAATCCCACCAAGTTGCAGAGCGAAGCAGGCTACTATTTATCTAGCTTAGTGCGTACCAAAAAGTCACGCCTCTACCAAACAGGCCCCAGCTCTGACCTCATTCTTCGCAGATGGGGGCAGTCTCGTTTATTGAAACCATGGACCATACATCGTTATCTGGTATTACGCAGGGGGAATTTGAGAAGTATGTGTTTGCAACCTCTTTCTTTCATCAATTATAACAGGCTGTGACAGGAACGTTGAGGCTGCCATCCAAACACTGCCATCCTCCCGCTCGCATTCTCCACCTTTACCGTCCTCGTCCTCTTCCTCCGGTTCTTCTTCGCCTCCCGTCAATTCGAATGCCCCCACCGTCTACCGTCCGACTGCAAATCCAATTCCAGTACCATCTCCCGCCCTTTCACGGCGCCAATCACTGCACGCGGGAGAAGAACCTGCGACACCACTCTCCTTGCCAAGCATAGATGCACGGCGAATCCTGCAGCGCACGGGAGACTCGCTTTCGAAGCCGCTGAACGCCATCGGCCGCATCTTCAGCGAGGCTTTGGATGGTGCCGAAGAGGTCATTACCTCGCAGTTCACACCACCGCAAACGCCCGGCACTACACTTCTGCACACTTCTTCCCAAGACCCATCCGTACCACAAGCGCCATATAAACCCTGGGTGAGACGCACCTCACCCTCACCCTCGCCATTGGCCGTCCGACCCCAGGCGCCATACGCGTCTCCCGACGATACACCCCAACGACTCTCAGCCCAGGCGCAGACGCTAGCACCAGCGCAGAACAACTATGCCGCCTCCAGAACGGGCACCCCCACTGCCGGACTAGACATTCCCGGCCTGCAAGCCGAGATCGACGCAGCGCATTCGCGTGCTGCAGACGCCGCTCGCGGGACGCTGATTCAGATCTTCCCGACTGTCGACCAAGAAGTCATCGAATGGGTACTTGAAGCGAACGAGGGAGACTTGGGGCGGAGTATCGAGGCTCTGTTGGAGATCGGCGGCGGCGGGAATAATTGAGTGTTTATTACCCGCCGCTGTAAGAGTGTTTTTGCACAACTAGGCCTCAGGCTCTCGAAGGATTTTATTACCATGGAGAGAGGAGTTGGAAATGGCCTCGAATTTGGTTCGGGTACCATTTGGGGGAGCCACAAGCCCTAAGCCGCACATCTATGCCCCCGCCGCCTGAATTACACCGACTGACTAGGGGACGTTTGGCTATGTTGATGATAGAGTGCTGCATGGAGTGCATCGTCAATCACCAACTCGTGATGGGGCAGAGTTTTGCCTTGAACCACTCGGTATTGCTTAGATCGTAGATGTCATGTGCATGCCTTGGAGTAATCGTAATACCAAGCCGCATGGCGGTATGATCTCTCTGACTGGCGCAACCCTTCAACCGTGTCTTGCGTTGCCGCCAACATCGTACTGTACGCTTCCTGAATCTGCGCGCTGACCCTTGCTGTGGGAATACGTCACGTTCTGTTTAACGCGTGTCAGTGATATCGATCTCATTTCAAGTATTCTGACTGTGCGAGACACCTGGCGTAGCTAGATTTGGATCTGCACTTCCAGAAATACTATGTTTTTCAGAGGTGTTGCCAGGTGCTATGGTGGCTCCCATCATTTCACACCTGCTCAGCGCTCAGTGATCGACGGGACCAATAGCATCCGAGTCACAGTTTCAGCACTGCCCAAGGACGGCGCCAGATGCAGAGGCGTCGGGTGGTATCATCCTTCATGGTCGCGTCCATCGGTCGCGTCCGTACTATGCAGGTAAACTCGAAGTGCTATTTCCTGTCACCACTACCATCGACGTTACAGTAAGCGCTAAGCCCGTACCGTGACATTGCACCCGAGTCGATCCCATCCCGCATCTGGGGGAGGCACGTATCTCACCTCACCTTTCCTCTTGGGACGACGCTTTTAAACTCGCTCGTGACCTACAGAATCCTTCTCTGAGTCGAACATTGCGTTTGCATCCGCACCGTGTTGGACCAACAGCTCCACAGCTTCAGAACTACCCGAGGATAACGCCAGCTGCAAAGGTGTCAAGTAGTCCTGATCCCGTAGGTTGACATCTGCCCCATTCCGAATCAATAGGCGCGCAGATTCGACCTTCCCTCTGAACGACGTCCAGGAGTCCTATCCGTTATCAGTAGCCACACGATCTGTTTTATTTCCTTAGTGGGAGCCGCAAGGATGTCCAAGACCTCAACTATTATCTTCACCATCAAGTCTGTCATTGCAGGAGTTGGTGTGACTCCGGTATAAATCTCAAGTGGTCTGAAGAAATTTTCAATTTGCTCGAAGACATCAACCAGGAGATTTTGGCTTGCATAGACATCCTTAGCTGCCTAGGTAACCTCGATGTCACAAGGGCGTAGCAGTGGTCTGAACAAACGAGACACTGACCAAGAGAAGGATACCAACGCCAGTAAAACCACATTAGCGGGGGCGAATGCCTGCCCACTGATATCAAGACAAGATCCCTGACAGACCACTGTATTTACCAAGGCAACGGGCGCTCCAAGTATCGCAGAAAATTCGTACAGAACGTTGATAGTTGGATTTAGCCATTTTTGCAATTTTCGTCACCACTTCGAGATTGGTTGAAGTAGTCGATTTGGTCTTGAAGTATGGCCAGAATAGCTGTAGGAGAGTCACATGCTTGTAGCTGGACGGCAAGAGGACGAACGGTAAGGCAAGCGGTAAGGTCTTCCTTGGTCTTTTTCTGTATGGTTCGAGGACTTTATCAAAGGTGATGCCAAGGTTGGAGAAAGACGACGCGGGTTTCTGGTTCTCTGGTCCATTGGGAAGTTGACGCGTGTAAAGGACTTGCCTCGTGGAAGTCTGAAAGATGAAATTGCTGCCAGCGCCAATCCGGGAATGCCTTCGCTGTCTTCGGCTTCCATTGCAAAAATGTCACCGTGCTCTGTAATCTTCTCCTGCGAGCCGTCTTGCGGCGTGGCCACACACAATGCCCAACTGGTTCCGCCTCGCACTTTCTCTTCTCCAATTTCAAGTGCCCCTTCCCTTGTCTAGCGTATCGTCGACCGCTGATGTGCCCGACAAACGTATCGCAATCGTGGGTGGGGGTACAGGTGGCATTGTGATGCTCAAGACTCTCGTCGATGACCTGCCCAAGGACATAACACGAACTTGGGAGATTGTTCTCTTTGAACAACGCGACGACGTTGGCGGCATATGGTGAGCAAAACTCATCTCACGCTACTATCGTCTGCTCAATTCTGCCCCAAATTCTACCCCGCAGGTATCCCGACCCACATCCGCCACATCCACCAGATCTCCCAGAATCACCGCTATATCCAAGTCTCAGAACCAATACCCCTCATCCTATTAGTTAAGCTTAGTCTCCTTTACCGCCGACCTTGAAAACCTAACGTTTTACCAGTGACTATTCCTCAGTTCCCATTCCCACCTGGCACAGTGCTCTTCCCAAATCATACCTTCGCACATCAGTACCACAAATCAATCATCTCACATTGGAACCTTTCTTCGTATATACACTTACGCCACGAAGTTCTGGAAGCCGACTGGCATGGTGACAAAGTCTCTGGTCACTGGCAACTCACCACATTGGATCATGCATACAATCGCACCGCTCACGCTAGATTCGATCATCTCATTGTCGCAACTGGACATAATCACTATCCAAATGAACCAAAGTTCCAAGGACAACAAGTTTGGGAAGCCTCAGGGCCTGTTCGAAAGATACTCCACTCTATATTCTATCGCGAACCCGATGTGTACCGCGGTCGCAATATCCTTGTAGTCGGTGGTGGCGCAAGCGCACGGGACATAGCACAACAGGTGGTTGGATTCGCCAATTCGGTATGGCCATTCACCTTCCCTCATCCCCGCAGCCCGTGCACTTCAGTCTTCAGCTGACCAACGACCACCCTTCTTTCCGCCGGCCCTTAGACATACGTTTCTATAAGAGATGAATCGCCCTCACCCGGCCATCCTCCCTTCCCGCATATCCCGGGTGTAGAGCGCGTTGGTGCCATATCGCATTTCACTCCCCACGCACCTGTGTTCGAAGACAGAACTTCGCTCCCTCACATCGACACGGTCCTCCTCGCAACGGGCTACGAGCTGCACTTCCCTTTCCTCTCTTCCATCCGCAACACCTCGGTCTCCACTCCACTCCCAGATCCAGATGACTGCGACGACCTCACGAACAACGGGCGGTACATCCGCCCGCTCTTCCGGCACGTCTTTTCCCTCGCGCCGACCCACGCCTCGCACGCTCTCGCCTTCATCGGTCTCCCCGCCTTCGTTCAATCTGCCATGTGCGACTCTGCACAGGCTCTGCTCGTCGCACACACTCTCGCCGACCCCACGCTCCTGCTGCCGACCTCTGCACTCCTCGACGATCTCCGCGCGCAGGAAACCGCGCTCGACAACCCAGCACGCATCGGTCACCGCATCGTGCAGCCCGGTGGTGGCCCCGCGTATCAGGACGCCCTCGTTGCGATCCTCCAGGATCGCGGGCGCTACGGCGGCAACATCCCGCCACGCGGCACGCGGTTCACCGAGCCCTGGCGCGAGTTCGCGGTAAGAGAGACCCTGCGCCTGAGACTCGCGTGGCAAAAGTTAGAGACGTTGGGCGAAGACGAGGTGCGTAAGTGGTTGAGCACAGTGCAGCGTGGGGACGAAGCGGAGTGGGCGGATCTGATGGTGCGGCTACTGGAGTGGTACGGAGATGAGTAAACGATGGTCTTGCAGGGCCGTCGGACGTGGAGCGGTGGAAGGACACGTTTGAGTGATGGAGGCGGCTGGTCGGACCTCTCATTATTTGGGGACCCAACTGGGCAGCGTTTCTTGGTGACACAGCAATTTTAATTTTGCCTATGTTCACATACTTTATATTATCACCCTTCTCGTATTATCGTAGTTACCGATTCAAATCCAAAATGGTATGGACGGAGGTCAGGATCAGCGTCGAGGTCATATCTGACGGAGGCTCCAAGCAGGATCTATGCCACAGTGTATAAACGAGATTTCGTGAACCAGCTTTGAACCAAATTATGATAATAGGACGCTCTCTGTAGTGCTTTCCAATATCTGGGCGGATGTCGCACGTGTGCATTTGGTGAACAAGATTGAGTTTGCATCTCTGTCAAGACCTCCATCAGTGGCATTGGCCTCGGCGGCGGCTTGCCTGTAACCGAAAGCCCCACGGTTCGATACACCATCAAAACTGCTGGAAAGTTGGGATGGTTCGATTCAAAGTACTATTTTGCTTCACCCTCGTCTCGCCTATGCCGTTATTGAACCTGCAAACCAGAACCGCTGGCTCCTTGTCGAGTTCATCCCAGCCACCACGACAACTGCCTCTTCTGCCCAGGCGATATCAGGAAAGGACGTATTTAACGCGCTGAAACAGAGCGTATTGGTGAACTTTGGAGATAACGGCTGGGGAGAAGTTGGCGGTTCGCTCGCTGGTACGTCTTTGCCTTCTGCTTCACGAAAAAACAGCACGAGACAGGTTACTCTTTCTCTGCACGCAGTCAAATACTTTTCGCCTACGACCCACCTTTGTATCATTCGTGTCGCGCGAGGCGAAGCAGCGCGTACGACCTGGGCGGCGCTTGTGCTCCTCGACAGAATCGGAAATAACGAAGAGGGCAAGGTCGTGCCGCATGTGATCCACGTCTCAGGTGTGCGACCTATCACCATATAAAATAAACTGTTTGTTACAAAAAAGTCATGGATCTCTTGCTTCTAGGTACACTCAAGCACGCACAAATCGCAGCGATCGAATGGAATAGGGAGGCCATCGCCCGGGTCAAAGCTGGGGCAGGGGCAGGCATGCAGGGTGTGTATCATGCTTACTTTTCTTAAGCATGCCCCCCTCATCTGAGATGGTTGCGTGGGTACAGTACCGCAACGCGCCAGCGGTTCTGTAGCACCCTTCCAATCAAGCATGCAAGAAATCGAAGGGCTCCAGGACTGACACCGCTCGATTCTACTCGCATCATATACGACTACAACTTCGATGGCAAAGAGAGGCCTGACCCGCACCCATAACACGCACATCCTCTTGAATGCGGTATCGCTCCCCGTCCTCGTCAATGCCCTCTTCCGCTGCGACTGCTTCCGCCCATACAATCGCGGTATCGGTGAGCGTGTCGAGCTCGGCACAAGTGTTGCCTCTGTGGAGATATACTCCTACTCAATCTGTGATCTTCGGGTCAGTGGGCCACTTATCGGACGTGTGTTGGTGCCTCTTCAGCTCGCGTATGAGATGTCAAGAGGGGTTTGATTGGTGTAGGGAGTTAGGTCCCTGGTGGCGAGAATGGGGATGGATGCCGATGTACAGAGGCGCTCATTGCGGACCGCAAGCTGTTGCGCACCCCGTCAGGCGAGTGCCATGCCGTCTTCGAGGATCAAACGAATGAGGCGGCGATGACGGCGAGGTGTTGAACAATATTGTGTAATAGTTTCCACGCACAGTTGAGCAAGCGGCCAGAAGCACAACTTCGGTGTGCCAGTGCCACGGCGGAGTGCGCATCTACATCGGGAAAACCCACTTTGTAAATCAGTGCAAATTGGTGTTAAACGCGCTAAGAATTGCAAATATACAGGGCACTTGTCTAATTTTAGGCTAATTTGCTTTAATTTACATTGATTTACAAGGTGGGATTTTCCCGATGTAACTTCTGTCTGTCCACCGGGCCTGGAACCCGGGCGCCTTTGCCAAACACATGCACACTTGGTCGAATATATATGGAAGTGGTCTTTCTACATTTGGCGTTTCCGACACCTGTTTTTGAAGCCCAGATGGCGTCATCTGGAACGTCTCCTACTTGCGACCAGTCAGCTTTATTCACTTCAGTTCGAACGATGAAAAGAGCACCCACCGATCTAAAAGACGAAGATGCCTTTCCCACATACGAGGATTGTCCTGACGAACTAGAAATTCCCTATCCTCGTGACTACTACCGCGAACTTGAAGAAGGCCGCTATGTTCCCATACGTCATTGGTGCTTCCTAGGCGAGATCATGCAGTGTAGTGCGGTCATGTCTCGACTATGTCTCAAGTTGAAGGATAGGGCGGGGAAGACAATCACTGTGGCCTTTTACCTCAATCCACATGCATCTGGCGAAGTGTCCAACTTTCCCGTTCATCACAATATCCCCATGGCCCTCATGAAAAAGGGAAACACGATGGCTATTCTTTACCCTAATCAGCAGAGTTCATAGATGGATCTATCGGGTTTAGAATTGAAGATGCAGATCATGTGCAGGTAGGACCTATTCTATTCTATTGGAGGAGAACTTGCTAAATGGTCGGCATACTTAGATTTTCCCTTGTAATTTGGAACGACTTCTGGCTCTCGGCGATCGCGTTTTGACTAGTGCTTCCGAATCGAAGAGTGGCCGAACCTGTCACAAGTGTAATATGACAGCTGGCAAACGTTGCTCTGGCTGTTACGTGTCCAGGTATTGCGGCAAGGTCGGTGGTCTGCCACCAGGCTCTGAACACTATGCCCTATGAACTGGAGAGCTGCTGACACTCATTCCCATGCAGGATTGCCAAGCAGGCGACTGGTCCGATGGTGGTCACAAGAAGGATTGCAAATTGCTCAACCAAGTCGCAAAGCTGATGAAGCAAGACTGGAAGCGCTTCCATGAATACTATACGTTTCCACTTTAAAAGAAGACCCGCGTGTTACAGTGACGCCGAAATGAATTGTCATCGAACTGGCTGGTCAGTTTTTAGTCACGATCACACGAACGACATGGACTTAGATTTCTCAACTGAAGTAGTTGTCGTGTATCAAATGGCA
This sequence comes from Lactarius tabidus, assembly GCA_963281015.1. Classification (NCBI taxonomy): domain Eukaryota; kingdom Fungi; phylum Basidiomycota; class Agaricomycetes; order Russulales; family Russulaceae; genus Lactarius; species Lactarius tabidus. The sequence continues at coordinate 1,875,646 of OY725475.1, read as the reverse complement.
TCCACGCCCCTCCGTTGTAACTGTATCCTAACCCCGTCATGTTCTTACCTTGCGATCTTGTGCCTCCCTTTGTATTTGCAAGTAGGAGTGACTGAGAAAACGACATTCGTGTAACATCTCCTAGCGACTACGCTCACTTTGTGAGTGCTAGTCATTGCCTAGTGCTGAATATCATTGGGTGATTTGCCCACCCAGAGATAGTACGAATGGGATTATATAAGCGGTCAGACGGTACGCTGGGTATGGAAGGGGACCTTCTAAACCTGACATTTCCGTGTTTTTAAGCTCAGCTGACGACGTCATTTGGAACATGCAAGTCCGTCTCTCGTCTCCTTGTGACCAGTCAGCTCGTTCACTTCAGCTCGAACAATGGCAGAACGCTTGGCACTCACCAATCTTAGAGACAATAAAGCGTTTCCTACGTTCATGGAATGTCCTCATGAAAACGAAGTTCCCTACCCTAATTCCGACTACTACGAACCCGAGGAGGGCCTCTGTTATCCTATAAGCCATCGGTGCTTCCTAGGCGAGATCACAGAGATTGTGGTCTGGTCTCGACCAGGTCTTAAGGTCAAGGACAGAACAGGGAGGGTAGTCACCGTCCGCTTTGACTTTTATTCAAGTGACTTTGGAAAATCTCTCGCAAGGTACCAACCTGAAATGCTTAAAACCCTTGTCCAACGTACTATCCCCGAGTCCCTCACCAAGAAGGGAAACACGATAGCTATTCTTTACGCCATGCGGCACGACTTCGAAGATGGTTCTTTGGGGTTTAAAATTGTGCATTCACATCATGTGCAGGTAGGGCCTATTCTATTGAAGGAAAACGCCGCTAAAATATCTACCCACTCAGCTTTTCCCTGGTACTTTGGAACGATTCCTCGCTCTTGGCGATCGCATTTTGAGTAGTGATCTTTGCCAATCGGATGGCGTCCGGGCCTGTTACAAGTGTAACAAGACAGCTAGCCAACGTTGCTCTGGTTGTCACGTTACCTGGTATTGTGGTGAGGTCAGCAGCCGGTCAAAGACTTTGAGCATCATGCTTTGCAAAACGGAGAGCTAACACTTATTACCATGTAGGGTTGCCAGGCAGGTGACTGGTCTGGCGGTGGTCACAAGAAGGATTGCAAATTGCTCAACGACGTTGCGAAGCTGATGAAGCGGAACTGGGAGCACAGCCCCAATCCGTTCATGTTTCCTCTTCCAAAAGGGTAGACCAGTGGGTCACGGTGGGGCTGTTGAAGTGAATGGGTTGTCGGCTGGATTATTTGTGGTATCGTTCATGAACAGTATGGTTCCAGATTTCTCAACTGAAGTTGGTACTTAGTGTATGAATATGTAGTCTCCGCCTCTGTACTATATATGTATCCTTACAATCTCCTTCTCTTCCTTTTTGAATGTCCACGGTCATCTCCTAGGCTAGCGGCTGGTCTTATGTTGAATTCCAACTTCTAAGTTAGAATCGCCGCCTGCGGCTAGATTATGTAAGTGAACACCATGACCTCGCCATGAACGGAACTGCGACACACTTGGCTTGAATATAGAAGTGTACATTCTACACCTGGCGTCAATTCCTACCTTTTAAGAAATGGCGCCACGCCGCGAGCACCCAGCCTCCGCAGCCCCCTCTCTACTTGTGACCAGCCAACTCTTTTCACTTCGGTTCAAATAATGAATGAAAGCTTGGCACCCACAAGCACCAATCTTCGAGACGCGCAAGCGTTTCCATCTTTCGAGGACTGTCCCCACGAAAATGACGTTCCCTACGCTTACTACCGCGAACGAGGTGGCGTTTATCGTCCTATACGCCATTGGTGCTTCCTGGGCGAGATCACAAGCAGACTGGTCTTCATGCGACTATGTCTTACAGTGAAGGACAGAAGGGGCGAGGAAGTGCCCGCTAACTTTCACCTTGATCCACATGAAGGACCAAGAATGTTTACACCTGGAATGTCCAACTTCCCCGTCCATCCCAATATCCCCAAGTCCCTCACCGAGGAGGGAAACACTATAGCTATTCTTTACGCCGAGCAGCACAACTTCATGGACGGAACCATCGGGTTTAGAATTGAAGACGCAAACCGAGTGCAGGTAAGACCAATTCCATTGGACGGAATCCTTCTAAAAGACCAACCTACTCAGTTTTTCCCTTGTACTTTGGAAAGACTCCTCGCTCTCGGTGATCGGATATTGACTACTGTCTCCCAATCTGATGGTGTCCGGGCCTGTCACAAGTGTAACAAGACAGCTAGCCAACGTTGCTCTGGTTGTCACGTTACCTGGTATTGCGGCAAGGTCTGTGCTAATATGCCGCTAGGAATCTCATACTCAAGAGCTGACACTTGTTTTCGCATGTAGGATTGCCAGGTAGGCGACTGGTCAAACGGTGGTCACAAGAAGGAATGCAAATTGCTGGACCAAGTCGCGACACTGATGAGGCAGGATTGGCAGCACTTAGACAAACACTACACGTTTCCGCTTCCAAAAGAGTCGATCCACGGGTCACAGCGAGGTCGCTGAAGTGAATGGGCTGTCGTTGAACTGGCTGGTCATAGGAATGACCTTGTGATCATGAGTACATATCGTTCATGAACGGTATCGACTGGATTACCTCCTCAACTGCAATTGGTAGTTGTAGAATCTGAAAATGGCATCTCCGCCTCTTTCTTGTAACCGTGACTGTATCCCACCCCATGCACCCTTCTTACTTTGTAATCTTCTTGCCTACCCTTGCTACTGCTCACCTGAAATGCCTCAGCAACCTGTTGATCAATGTCCACATAATGCAGTTATATTATATCGTGAACCGCGGGGAGTCTCGTCTAGACACATCTACAATCTTTGCGGATACCTGAAACTCTTGCTGAGGGACCACAAAATTTTGAGAACTCCTAGAGCGATGGACAAGCGCCAAAGCAATGCCCAGGATTTCTGTTCTTCATCGAATTGCACCTAGAAAGCTGCAGACAGATGATGGGAAAAGGTCACCGATCTATGAGTGCTTTACCACACCAGACGTACCTTGTTATGGTCATCGCGAAATGTGCGCATTGAATGTGATTGATCGTACCAATCTTCCGAGTCATTGACGGACGTGAAACATAGACCGTACCAGCAATCGGTATCCTTCTAAATTTTGCATCAACTAGGAATGCGGGTCGTATTTTCGTGACGTGTAATTAATCTATACAAGAGATGCTGGAATGTTTTAATTTACAAGAGCGTCCATCATGCGCGTCATCTATAGTATTCTCCACTCACCCCTGTGCACGCACAGCCCTCGTATCGACTCGGCGGTCTCGTGCTTCTCGGGTGTCCTTTATCCACTGCTCAACGTCGTCCACTGCCTGGGAGGGGCGGGTCTTATACGACATCAGGTATCCTTGCAGACTGGCCATCGAGAATTCACGTTCGGGCACATGTGACGCGAATTGTTCCGCGAGTCGCTCGATCCGCTTTCTTGACAGTTTTGGTGAGCGCGTCGAGTGAGTAGTACCGCTGAAGTTGGGTGGTGCATCGCGTACAACTTTCTCCGGTGCGGTTGGTGTGGGACTGGGCTCCTCCTTCGTTGGCGTGACATACCCAGAGTCGCTTTGCACCTCATCACCTTCGTCTTCCTTCTCGTCCGTTGAAGCGCCCTCGGGTTCGGAGGTCCTCGGAAGATAGAAGTGCTTGTACAGCTCCCTGGCTTGGTAACGGCTGGCGAGACGGAACTCGACGTGAAGGTCCATGCGGCCCGGACGCGTGAGTGCTGGGTCGAGAGTGTGGTATCGATTGGTAGTTGCAAACAGTATGCGGCCTTCCTGTGCTGAGATGCCATCAAGCGCGTTGAGTAGTCCTGAGAGTGTGATCCTGCTTCCACTGGATCCGGAGTCGCCACTACCTCGTTTCCCATCTCGCTTGTCGGAGTCATTGGAATCGTCGTCGTCACCGTCACCCTGTGATGGATCGCGTGGACGGGAATCCTCGAGTTCTGTACCAGACATGTCACGAGTAAGGCCGTGCGTGAACGCCGCGTCAATATCCTCCATAATTGCGACACATTGCTCTGGAAGTGAGGAAATCAACGAGTTCAGGCTGGCATCGTCAAGACCCATTTTGGAGAGGGAAATTATGTAGATATCAAGGCCGAGCTCGCCAGCAAGACTGTGAATGATGGAAGTTTTGCCAGACCCAGGAGCCCCGTAGAGGAGATATCCACGCCGGAAAGGAATGCCTGAATGATTCTGTTAGATGCCACGAAACAGAAAACGAGACAAGAGACGTACCCCGATCAGCGTACCATTTTTTACTTTTCATGAAGTCACGAGCGTCATCGAGAATCAGCTCCTTGATACCTTCATCCAGCACAATGGAGGTCAAGGGACGCTTGGGCCGCGAAGCAACGTGACCCCAATCATCGCCGTACCTAAGACAGACAACATCAGTGGATAGCTCTTGTAAACAGCGCCGAACTCACTTCTCGCTGGCATAAATATCGATCTTGTCACTTCCCGCGGACATCCATTTCTCCCTTGCCTCAAGAATCATGGCGTCAAGGACAGAGCGGTCACGAGAGAAAATGCTGTAAGAGAAGTTTCAGAGAAGAGGCTACTGGACAAGCTACAAATACGGACGTGATGGTCAGGGTCGACTTGTCTGCGGTCCAACGACTGGGATTTTCATCCTTGATCCGGGAAACTGTGACATATCTACCCTTATACCACAGCCTGTAACTTGTAGTATAAGAGGGTAGATATCGGACAGATCGTTTTCTCCGTTGTTGCAGGACTTGATCCTCGTCCTCGTAGAGCGTTAGAGCATCTTGGCCTAGATTGAAATCGCCAGTGCTGACTGAGAAGTCTCGGAATTGACTAAACTGAGGGAGAGAAGAGAGCCAGAACATCATCCAACCTGGACCCGAGTCAGTCGATAAGTATATAAGCAGCGAGGAAAAAACTGCTCACTGAACGCTACGTCATCACTTTCGAAGGTTGCCGTGATGAAGAACCGGTCCAAGATACTCGAGTAAGAAGTAAAATAGATACGGCGAAGAGTCTCCAAGGCGCCGCCAAGGACAATGAGCTTGAAGTAGTCGCGAAGGGCGGAGATAGAGTAGATAAAAGCCATCAGTGAGGAGAAATCGGACGGCATTTGCGAAGATGCAGCCAACGTCGTCGCATTTTGTGTTGCATTCGTGGATGTGACACCCAGCGTAGCCTCGGCAGTGTCGTTTAGTAACATCAGAAGAGGTTGAACGACCTGAGCAAACATGGCAACCATGGCCAGTGCGAAAAGGTCTCGATGAAAGAAATGCGCTCTCAACCACTCATTTTATACCCGCAAGCAAGCAGGGAGGACGGGTGCATTACCAATACCACTAGACCGGTGAATGGGAGATCCGAATGATTTATGACTCGCTTTGGAAGCCGCGCTGACTCGACAGGTGGTGAGGCGCGCAATTGGCGGGCAGTGTACGTACCGCACCGTAACGTCAGGGCCTCATTTAGAAAGCAACAGATGGATCGGCGGTACTCTGTATCAACTTTGAAAAAAAAAATTCTAACCCGCGACACATATGCATACGCAACTCCTGGTGTGAGAGAAACTTTTCTTCCTTGTGAAACAACCATGTGGTTGCCTAGCAGGTCCCTAACGCCAAGGATCGACGAGTCAGACGGACTATAGCCGGTTTACGTATCCTAATGAATGCGTTTGCAATGTCTTGCACAGCCCTGAGGCGCGTGAGCAGGTTTTTTTAAAATTAAAAAAATCACGCGTGAGCAGGTTTTCCAGACTGAGCGAGCGAGCGTGGAGTATGTCTGAGATTCGGAATGGAATTCCGGGCTCGATAGCGTCCTCACCGTCGTGCACCTTCCCCTGTACTCTGTGAGGAGAATTTCTAGACTTCTGCATGTTATAGTCTCTAAACTAGTCGTGCATTTTATCTCCTCAATAGGTTTTGGGCAGCAGTGCCCAGGTCGTTTGGAATTTTTTTTCAATGTAGTAACAAGAGTAAATTATTGTAGTAGTAAATTCGTTCGCACACTGCATGTTTGCTATTTTTTAATCACACATATATAGTATCTAACTTACAGCCCCAAAGAAAGGCTATGCTATGGTAATCGAGAGCTGGCAAGTGAGCCTAAGAGGCCCAGTGAGGTCGCGCGGCCCTTGGCCAAATATTGCTACAGCCTGCAGACCACCAGTCGCAAGGATGCCTAGGAATTGTTCTCTCGAAGGGGAAAACGGGCCTTTTACACCTGTGCAACATGTAAACATGTAGGATGGGACACGATAGAATACTGGATAACTTCCCGTAACGATTTGGAGCTCCAGATTTCTTCCAAATGCTATTTTCGCAAATTGGAATTTCTTTGATCCAAATTCTGGAAACCCGTAACTCTGTAGCACCAAATCTAGAGTACCATATCCAGATTAATAATCAAACTGATTGGGAAAGACCCTCAGATGTCGGCTTCGTGAACAAACTCTTTTGAACCTCACTTGGTTGTTCCTTGGGTTCTACTTTCGAAATTGTGGTCTGAATCTTTTCCTTTCCTTGTATTTTATATCCATTGTTCTTGTAACCTTCTGAATAATGAAAAACTTCCCTGGAACTCATATCTCAGCAAGGCATTGTGCAACCCTTTGTGTACTTCCCAAACATGCTGCACTCGCACGCACCTTTAGCACCTCAAGCGAGACATACTTCACATGGAGGCAGTTATATATACAAAGTCTCACAATGCGCGAAGGTGTGCGTTACCCTTTTGCGCTGCTAGTCATTCAGAGTTGGAACGGCCTGTGTTCGCATTCTCGAGTGTGCTGCACCTGTGTGCGATCTTAGTGAATCGGCGGAAAGGTGTCCCTAAACACAGCGGGCACTTTTTCGAAGTTCCACGCCATGCGGAGGCCTGCATGGCCAGTTGCTACACTGTTTACCTCTCTCAACTCAGAGAACACACTTATGAAACAACTACTTGGTACTCTAAGGTTGATCACTTTCATCTAATAGTACGGGTGCAAGGACTCGTTCTGCATCACCTAGAAGTGCATGTGAACTCTCTGGATGTTCTTCGGTTTGTTTGCAGCTTCGACTCGTCTGATCCTGAGGGTCTGCTGACTCTGCTCAGCCACCAAAATGAATCGAGATCTTTACTTCACAAAAGCGGACATATTTCGACCCCCGCACCTCCAAATTAGGATCTGGAGAGCTAGCCGAGGTTTGATGAGGGGGGGGGGGCCTCTTCAGATTTCAGAGTTTGGAGCAGGCATTCTGCAGGGTTACCGTGCTTGGTCATCACAAGCGAGATCAATCGACACAAAATATAAAGTTTAGAAACGATTTTGTGCTCCAAATCGTTACGGGAAGTTATCCACTGATAGAATACAAAACGTCCGACATCCGGTATCTTTCCGAGTCCCGGTCTCGGCCCTTTGCCAGTGATTCATCGCTTACAGTGCCAGCGCTTAGCACAAGTTAACAACTCGTTTGCTGTCACCAGACAATTTAGGATGCCTCTTGCATCATTGGATCTTACCCATGTCCTTTGTGAGGCTTCTTCATTTCTCTACGACGTTAGCCTGACCATGTAGACGACTCGTCCTCTCACTTTGCTCTTGCGATGGCCCTCATCACGCTTTCACCGATCCTTCTAATGGCAAGTGTCCAGTTCCCTCATGCCTGATGCCACATGTTTGACAACAAGCAGTCCTCATATGCTGTCCTTGCCGTTTTCACGCGTGAGTTTACCATCATCAACATGTGGGTAGGCCAGTTCGGCTGTGAGGCATTCAACTTCGTGGTCAAGCGCCTAGTGAAGCAGGGACGTCCTCCAGGTGCGTTGTGATGTCCAGGGACTCTACTGAGTATTTATAACAGACGTGGCCGTACTCTACTAGGTAGCGTGGGCAACGGCTACGGCTTTCCCTCTTCTCACAGCCAGTATATGGCGTACTTTGCAACTTTCCTGATCCTCCATTTGCACTTCAAACACAAGTTTGTACCGAGTGGTTATCGGATAGTTGACCAGGCCTCACAGGCCTTCGTATATCTTGCAATACTCGCATGGGCCACCACGGTTGCTTACTCGAGGTATGGATCATCACGATGTCAAAGTTGGTGGCATATAACCTGATAGGCCTGTTTCGGAGGTATCATCTATCCTACCATTCCGTCTCGCAAATACTATGGGGGACTTCCATCGGCATCAGCTTTGGTCTCAGCTTTTATACCCTCACGGAACTAATTCCAACCCGAAGGCCAAACTCTCTGCTCGGGAAGGCGCGGACTTTCCTTTTGACGAACCCCATATCCACATGGTTGCGAATACGAGATGGTTGGGCAGCGTGGCCAGACAGCGGTATCGAAGACCAATGGCAGTTATGGCAACGGGAGTGGAGGAAGCGGACAAAGACAGGACTGCATGTGAATTAGAATCAATAGACCTCAATCATAGGTTAGGGTTCTCCCGGAGATGTCTGCTTCCACCTCCACACACATACCCGTTTATACAACTATTGAAGAGTACAGAATATGGAGGAACGAAGCGTTTGAGGATAAGAAATCCGTAGGATTTGTACCTACCATGGGGGCTTTACACGATGGTCACCTGTCCCTTGGTACGTGTACATAGCCCAGAACACACCGTCGGGCTGATGCTACCTCAGTGAAACGTTCACTTGCGGAGAACGATTTAACTGTCGTCTCTATATTTGTCAACCCAGCGCAATTTGCGCCTCACGAAGACCTTGCGACATACCCACGTACCCTTCCGCATGACCTTTCTCTTCTTTCGACTCTCGAGTACCAGCCCACCGATGTTTACCCATCGCGCACGCCTTCCGCTGTATTCGTGCCGTCAGCGAAGGATATGTACCCATCAGGTATAAGTCAAGACGTCGCTGAACAAAAAGGCACGTTCGTCGAGGTCAAGGGTTACGGGGAGCAGATGGAAGGACGCAGCAGGCCAACCTTTTTCAGAGGCGTCGCCACTGTCGTCGCCAAGCTATTTAATATCATTCAAGTGCGCACTGCACCTGGCGTAAATATCAGAGACGAGTGCTCATCCGCCCTCAGCCCACCAACGCGTACTTCGGTCAGAAGGACATCCAACAAGCGCTCCTCCTGCGCCGTCTTGTTGGCGATCTGCACTTCACTCACCCTGCGCCCAGCCGGTTGCACATCATCCCTACTGCGCGTGACCCTATAGATGGCCTCGCTCTTTCTTCGCGCAATGCATACCTCACCGCTGCCGAGCGCCAACGAGCTCCCGTATTCTACGCCGCCCTTCAAGAAGCCGCACGCGCGTGGGCCACCGGGGCAAGCAAGCAGGAGGCCATACAACAAGCACTTAAACAACTGGAAGTAGCCAAGGATGAAGGAGAGAAGAACGGTATCGAGATCAGGGTGGATTACGTCGAAATGAACGACTCCAACACCTTCGAAGAAGTCGGTGACGAACAAGTACAGCGACCCGATGGTGCTCCGGTCATTCTCAGTGGAGGGGTGTGGTTCGGCCGGACAAGGCTGATCGATAACATAATTATGGGCAACACAGATGGGATCATTGCAAAGCCAATTTGACCTGAGCTCGTTTGTTACAGCGCACTATTCCCTAGGTCGCGACTTTTTCTGAAGACCGCAAAGGAACTCTATATCAATGTCCTGGAGTTTCTCGACCAACCAAGAGTAGGGAGGTGCAGAGAGTCGGGGACACTTGAAGTCCCTCGACCCAGCACTCTCGATCTCTCAATTCCAATTCAGTAGAGCATTGCGGTGGCTGAGCCAAACCGTATTGGCTCAGCGTACAATGAGGCCGCACACCTGAGTTGATCTGGTTTGTTGATTCGACCCCCGAGTGAGTTTCCTTGGGACGGACCCAGGTTAGCCACGCGAGATTGGATGATTGATAGGAGCACGTTCAGCATCATTCAGAGAACAGTCCTTTGATGAATGTTGGGGAATTTATTTCTTCCCTTCAGACTCGTTTGGTCAGGGTAGACTAGACGAGAGCGGACTTGTTCGAGTCTTGAGACCGTTGAGGCTCATGCACTTCGTTCGTGGTTAGCCGAAATCAGCACGTTGTGTGGCGTCCTTGGTGGCGGGCGCCCTTATCAGTCTCCTACGTCTTCGTACCCTAAGTTAATATCGTGCGGCGTCTTGCCAGGGATGGCCCCGTCTCGGCTCGAGAAACGCATTACTGTGATCTCAACTGGTCGCTTACCTTCCAACAAGCTCCTCGAACTAGGCGTCTCCAGACCCTTCGTCCACCAGGCATGGTCTACTGCATTGTCAAGTAGTTGCCACTCATGTTGAGGCGCGTTGAAGTCAGGTCGACGTCGTTTTTCCTTTCGACCACGAACTCGATGCAGCATTCAGAGAGCTCGAAACTGATTACCGTACCTCGCGTGCTCCGCTATCCGAGATATACCAGACTCTCCATGCATGCAGCCAAGATCCTGATCTTTCTGGGTGCGCATACTAGCCGTACTCTTGTTTACGGGTGCGATTAAAGAGTGTAGAAGCGATCTACACGTCGCTAGTACTGGAGCTTTTCTTCCAGATGCATGGTCCAGCAGGGATGGGAGCATCGCCCTTAGCGCTTGCAAGGAAACGTTCGAGGCTCTTGGTCTGCCTGGCGTTAAATTGTCTTCGCACATGGCAGGGGCGCCTGAGCAGTACCGTATGTCTGGTATCCCCTGATTACGATTTCTTACCCGATTCCACTGCCAGCAGTCATTAATATCTCGATGAGCGCACCGACGTCGAATGTCCGAAGCCATGCCTTCATCCTCGATTCGTTCGCTCGATGGGACCGATCCCGCGAGGAATCTGGAGAAGGGCAATGGGATTTCGCGTTTCATACCTCCAAGCCTGGTTTATACTTTCCCCGCGCGCTTTTATGCACTTCTGAAGGTAACCCGTGCGGTCGCAGACGAAGGGACGGGGCCACTTTCAGCCTCTCGCGCCCGGCTACACAAGGTAAGGCCAACCGTCCAACACCTCCAAAATATACGCGTCCCTACATCCACGCTATCTCCACGTCCGCACGTCCACCCAACCTCGGCCAGACGTATCGGACGCCATAACTTGTCACAAGGCGAAGACGTTACGTCAGAAATTGACGATGCGCTGCAAGATTGGAACGAGAAGGCGAATGTGTATTTTGAGTGGGTTGGAATGGTAAATATTGGTGCGCAGAGGTATAGTTAGCTCTTTACACATCGTTGTCGGATTATTGACTAGAAAAACCAGATTGCAAGCGAACGATAGAGTGGATCCATACGTCGCTGTGTATTCTGCACCAACCCCGTACACTATTGGCGATGTGGTGCATATGAAATGGTATGGTCTCCTGACACCTCGGTTTGTGCAGAAAATCGTCGACACCGCCATGTATGTCACTCAGTCTTCTGTAACTTAGGGTTTAGCTCAATAAAGCTATGCTAGGCATGTGGCAGCCTCCTCGAGCGTTCCCTTGATTGGTCTCACCATCCATGGGTCCACGGAAGTACCGGTGCTCACACCGAGTCGGATGCCGAGGTCAGAAGGAGAGGACACCGTTTCTGTGATCCTTTTCCCAAGAGATGTGGACGAAGGGAAGAGTGACAAAACTGAGAATGACAAAAGCTGTGGGTGGCGCCAATTGTCTATATTCGCATGAGGTTAATTGGACACAGCAGGCAGCTGGGTGATGGTGGAAGCAATAGGGAAATGGGATACAAGGTTTGGGTGAGGCAGGGTGGGCGGCAAAGCGCGGCATTAGAGTTAGGACGATTGTTATTTGTGTTGTGTTTGCATTGCTCTAGAGCAGTGCCTTGTCTGCCCACTCTCATCTCTCTTCTACTCCCCTCCTTTCCTCTCGTTCACCGTCTCTTTCTTCTTATCTCTTGTTTCTTACTTTTCTCAAAAAAAAAGGGAATGGGTCGCACGTTTTCCTCCACCGTCACCGCCGCTCCCGTTGTTATCAGTCCCGGAGACTCCCACGACGAGATCTATACCCGCTGGTCGTACGAGAACGCGTGGGATCCCGACGATGACGCCTTCTTTAAGGATGCTGTTTACGAGGCCATCGTCTCGCCGACCCCATTGGAGCCCATGACTCCTATCGATAGCAGTGACGACTCTTCTTCCGCCTCCAGCGGGCGCGGCACGCCTGCAGAGCTGCCCCCCGTTGCCGGCCAAGTCTTGCCTTCGGATCATGAAGTCAATCGGTGGCTCGACGGCACGTCTCCGAGCAGCAACGCCGTCGCCTTAGACGGGCTCCCCCCGCTCCCCACCCCGCGCCGTCACTCGACCTCCGAGCCGAGGCGCCGCACGACGCAGTCTCTCGGCGCGTCGCCAGCTGCGTTTGAACGCTTCCAAGCCCGCCGATTCAGTCGCACACGCGTCGTGCAGTATCTCCCCGCGTTCATCCCCGACAGCGACTCCGAGACGGACGCCCCCGCGTCTGCGCACCCAGGCGTGAGCGTGCACACATCGGAAATCACCCCCATCCAGTTGCCCCAGTCCCACCACCTGCGCGGCGCTATCTCGACTGTGTATCAGCCCACACTCCCCTCGAGACCCGTCACGCCGCCGTCTGCACCGCTGCAGTCCGTCCCGATTCCCGTTATGACGCCGAACGGCGATGCGGTGCAGCCGTCACCCCCTCCCAGCGTATCGCCACGCATCTACAATTGGTCGATTAACACACACCCCGTACCCGAATCGCCAACTGTGCCGTCGCGTATTCGCGTCCCTGCACGATGGCCAGTGTATTGATCGTGGTCTTGTTGGCGCAGGGGGAGTGTTATCGCGGCGAAACATCGGCACCGCACCGCGCCCAGATGTTTCGGCGGAAGTACTTCCCATCGGAAGGCACCTGCTTCATCTCAAACAAAAAAGGCTGATTCACGGTTTCGATTCCAAAAATTGCACGTGCCTTCGTTTACCTTCGTCGTTCGCTATTCCCGGCCTCTTTATTGCTGAATATTGCCACTCTTTGTGTAGACTGCTTGGTTATAGCTAACATCAGTGTTCTCTCTTTTCTTTCCACCTAACTATGGCGACTGGCTAGTTTTAGAAAATACTCTACCTTTGTGACAGTTACTCATTTTGCGTCTGCCCTATGCTACTGCTATCATTGTAGGGAACCCCAGCCCGCAAGCTGTCGTTTCGTCTCGTAGAATATATGATTTGAATATGTGGTTGTCATGTTTTAGCTTCACAGAATGTATCGGTATCCGCTCCATCGATCGCCCTTCTCTCGTTTGGCCTCTTCGACGCTGGCGAAGAGTCCATTTCTCCGCGCACGCTCTTCACGTTCCCCAACTCCCTCGTTCTCCTTGAAAACACCCTCGATCACTTCGTCCCGCTCTCCACGATCACGTGCGGCATTTTCGCGGCGCAATAATACGTAGTATACGATCGAGGAGACGAGGCCGATGCCAATGTACAGAAGCACAAAGCCATGGCCGAGGCGATACCATGGTGTATCGGAAGCACGGTACTGCAAGGCCCGAAGGTAAGTCGATGAGTCGATCATACAGGAAAGGGAGAATGGCACGTACCACGTTCGAGCTGACTGCACCGTTGATGTTCCCACTAGGAAGAAGAAAGGCTCGACTGGGTAATAGAAACGCAGCAGTCGTGCGGACTCACAAACTAATGCTCATTGCAAGCGTCACGCTGCGCTTATAGGAGCCTTCAACGTTGTTTGATAACCACGCTCTGGGCGAGGGGTTTGGCACTACGTCCATGATGCATAGGCGGAGAACTCACAACGTATTAGCTGTATTGCATGCATGGTCAGTTGGCCGCGTTTCCCTTTTCAAAAGTACCGTGACTCACGGATTTGAGGATAAATACCACTGACGAGAGAGGTCAGATCACAAAGCATCATACGCAATGCCCACGTACCACGTAGCAACGTATACGGCAACATAGGACAACGTAGGGGTCCTGGATGCAATCAAAACAATATAGGCCAGACCTCCTATGCATGACAGCGTACTGTTCTTCGATGTCAGGATGGCGCGCGAGCAGTAGACGAAATAACCACACATATTAAAAATGGCTCTCCGTTGCAACCTGTCTCCCGCGAAGCCGATGAGACAGGTGATAATGCAAGCGAAAGTGTACACCGGAACCGTGAGAAGGTTAGCAGCGGTTGCTTTGTACCCTGGGCACGAGGTGAGGATGGCGACACTTCATTGAGGATCTTATCATGGGATTGAACTCACCAAGCTAGATGAAACGGACGATAATGAAATTCGGTTACGGACTGATGGCAAGAACAGACGCACCTCATGAATGATACTCGGTAGGAAAAGCGCGAAAGCATAGAGAGGCATGACACAGCCGACATACATGCTGACTAGAGTAGTGGCACGGGTGAGCACAAGCAAGTCGTGCATTTGAAGAGGTGACCGAGGTCGAGCTTACTTCCGAGCCACGTTTTCCAGTCTTTGAGGCTGCTTATGACGTTTTGTACCTTGAATTTCTCGCCGCCCGCAGAAAACTGGTCGTCGCCCTGCAACCTTCGAATAACCATGGCGCGCTCGGCCTCAGACAAAAAGCTCGCGGTGTCAGGAAAGTCCTGTATGATAAAGAACGAGACAGCGCCAGCCACAACCGTCGCCAAGCCTTCGAGGATGAAGATCCAAGCCCACCCAGGCTTCCCTCCTACCCCATCCATATTCGAGATGGCCGCCTAGTAAGTAATATGTCACAAGTCACTCGTTCCGCGAGAGATAGGACTACGTACGGCGAGCAGACCGCCGAATGCTCCAGATACGGAAGCCGCGGAAAAAAATATGGCAACACGAAGCCCGTATTCGGAGCGCTTGTACCAGCTGCACAAAGAGAACATCAGAGGGGTTGTGAGTGACCAGACCAAAAAGGCAGTGGGATGTGTGCATACCAGGAGAGGTAGTAAGCAACTCCCGGAAAAAAGCCGGCTTCCATCATGCCAAGCATCCAGCGCATCGCTGTGTGTGGGGTGAGGATAATCAAAGAAATGGTCTTTAGGGCGCTTACCAAGAAGACCACCGTAGTTGTGCACTAGACCTTGTACAGTCTTGCATACAGCCTTTGTGACTTTGTGTCCAGACCAGGGGATATAGCAGGACGCACCATCATGACCCCCCAAAGAAGCATGAGTCCCGAGAGCCATAATGAGGGTCGGAGACGCTTGAGGAAAATATTAGACGGCACCTAGAGGGTGATGAGGCTGCATATGGCGCTAATGAGATGGCAAAACGAGTTTCTCACCTCGAACAGGGCATACGGGAAGAAGAAGATAGTAAGGGCAAACAAGTACTGCTTATCAGTTAAATGGAGAGACTTCTCCAGCCCATAGAGCTATGGAAGGAGGTATGATTCTCCCATTAGATAGAAAGTGGTAGGAATATACCTTCGCATTTCCGATACTCGTACGGTCCAAGAAACTGAGAAGGTAGAGTAGCGACAGCCAGGGAATAAGACGGAGGTCGATCTTCCTCACGAGCTTTCGCTCGTCCACTTGGGAGACGTCTAACCCCGCGGCGATTACGTGGTCTTCTTGAAACGCTTTCAACTTTTCTCCAGACTCCATCGAAGGAGAAGGCTGCGGTACGTGTGAAGCGGCCATGGAGACGGGCAGGCAAGCGTACGACTCGGACTTGGGAACCACCGTTCAAATAGAACGACCTTTATGAGAGCACACGGAAAGAAGCCAGCGCAGCGATAGAAGGGCTATGTCCGAATATGCGGCGCTTGGGGCCATACAGTAGAAGAGTGCTCCGCTAGCTTTGAGCGCGATTCGGACGCGGCGAGCCTGGGAATGGCATGGAAGTCCTGTCTACGTGCGCAAAAGCTACAGTAGTAAACTCCGCGTCTAGTAATTAAGAAGTCGTCGTACTGTGTTGGGAATTGAAAGGTAACGCCTCTTGCTCGTCAAGGGATCTCTTGTTCTATTAAGAACAGGCTGTATTCGTATATAACAGGGCGTACCGATGTCAAAATCACGGTCCTTGCATGCATGAGAAACAGAAAATTCATATTGATGGTTGCGGCCATACTCGGGGATTAAAAAATCACACTCTCGGGCTAATGGGGAAGACAAAACGAGGCGGGGTGAAGTGCGCGGCACATACAGTATGGTTTACTTGCAAGACCTAAGTCGCGGGGTGCCAGTGTCAGTGTCCATTATGAAATCGGCCTGTTAAAGTGACTGACGCTAACACCAACACATAAAGAGACGAAAGAATTGCACCTTTCGAAGTGCATGGCCGCGGCGCCGACCCAACAGCGACGGAGTGATCGTGGCGTTCACAGTGAGCCAATGCGTAACATGTAACAGGTCAATAGAGTCTGAAGGGTTTGACTTTTCGCGGCTTGCCTCAATTGAAACGATTTATAAAGATAAGCAATAAGACAACCTTCGGCGCAACATGGGAGTGACATGTGTAAGAATAACAAACGACTGACTTTACGATTGATTGTTGTAATAGCATACTCTCACGTACGCATGAGAAACAACTAGCCAGTTTCGGTGGGGATGCTCATTTCTGAGGTCCGCTGTTGTATGCGCATATGGAAAAAGCACCTTAGATGCCACAAAGTGAGACGAAGAGCTCCGAGGTGGGCAGAGAAGGCTTTGGAACCTGAGATCTAATCAACCATCGAATTCTGCGAAATCCGCGTCCCCCGTCGACGTCCCATACATACCCCCGTCGCGCACGTGGCATGCGAACGGGCACAAACGTCATTCGCATCCCCCTGTTGCCGTGCAGCCCCCACTTAGTGGGCACTCCCTCCCATTGGTGCGCCTACCCATATACACTCTCACTGGTTGGACTATCTTCCCATGACTTTCTGACCGCCATCCTCGTGTTCGGATAATCCTTACACATCACACGGGTACTGTATGACTATGTGAGAGAGAATACTCAGGACTGCAATGTCTAGTCGTATCCCTTCGTGTGATGTGGTACGATGTATGTATATGACGCTGACATGAGATCTTGCAACAAGTGTTCTAGGCTCGGCGGGGGGCCGTGCAGATGTTTGACCATACTGGATGGGGAACCAATAAGTCAGTGTGGCTTCAGTTGTCCCACGTTCCCTGATAGTACCGCCACTGCGATGGAACCTGCCAGTGATAAACCGCGTCGAAGACCGTTCATGACAAAGTCCCACAGTATCAGGCAATAACGTGCTTCAATAGGATGCATGGGTACACCTGAACCTAGTATGCTAGACGCAGTCGAGTCTCCCTTGGAACCTGCACAGGGAATCTTCTTCAGCAACAGCTGCTGAAATGCCTCCGACACCTGTTACGACACCTGTCTCGTGGCCATGCATCCAGAAGTTGCTCTAGGCACTTCTCGAAACCCTCAGTGCGCTCTTGCTGGAACGGAGCTACGCCAGTCTTCACTGGTTTACCAGCCATGACACGTTTTCAATTTCTTGCTTCGCGTCTAGCGCCCGTCGTTCTGCCTACATCGGCACAACTTTTTGCCCACACCATGTTTATCATAGGGATGTTGACTATTACGTTCACGACTAGTATCAGGTATATAGTCCAATAACATGCTTCAATGGTATGCATGGCTACACATAAAGCTACAATAGACCGTAGACGTCGAGTCTCCCTTGGAACCTGCACCGGTAATCTTCTTCAGCAACAGCTGCTGAAATACCTCTGGCAGCTGTATCGACTGCTTCTGTCTCGTGGGCATGCCATCCAGAAGTTGCCGAGGCTCTTCTCGAAATCCTCGGTGGGCTCTTGCCAGAACCGCGCCGTCTAAGTCTTCACCGGTTCACTAGCCCCCACAGAATTCTTGCTTCGCGTCCAGCGCCTGTCGTCCCGCCTACATTGGTGCGATGAGTCTTTCTTTTTCCCACACCATATTGACGAGAAAGACACGCCTCTAATCTGTGAATATGAATGTCCGAGACGGTCAGTCGCGATCTTACCATGCGTGATGCACTCGCGCACGAGAGGTAAACGCCATCTTGTTACAGGTGTGAGTCAGTATTACGCTAATATGAGAGACAAGAACGCGGTGGCTCACTCGGACAGTGTTCTCGAGGCGCGCATGTTCGTCCATGGCGCTCAGTATGGACACTTGATCCGGGCGAGCCGGAGCGGTCGCTGTCTCTGACTATACGCTCGAGCTCTGCCAACGCCCCGAGCGATTCCAAGAGGGGTTTTCCGAGATCTGAAGCAGGAGAATGTCAAGGTGTGCTTGTTGCCGATCAAACCAGTGTCGAATGTCAGTTGGGAAAACACAAATCGTGAATGGCACTCGAATCGCCTTGTCCATCTTGACAAAGCGCGAGCCAGTGATGGACCAGCCAATCGATGCCACCAAGCCTCCGCTTTCGTTGACGAGCGACACTCTACGGTGCTCGATCTGTCCAAAGTCACGATACTAACACCAGCGCATACATCCAGTGAGAACATGTCATGTTCTAGGAAGAGCTTGGGGTTCGCGTCTTTGCATAACACCAGACGATTTACGATCTTGTTTATGCAATTTTCGAGTGCGGGCCGCCGCTGTTGGGAAAACTGATTGTTGATGCGCCCAGACTCTTTCGGGGACAGAGGGAACAAGGACGCCGGGTAAATTGGTTGAGCGGGTCCCAGACAGCCATAAAGTCTTATCAGCGGCAAAATGGACGCTGAGAGGTCATTGGGAGTTCTTCCAGAAAGCAGTGTCACGAGAGCCGAGTTTGGACCAGTCGCACCTTGGTGTGTGCCGTATGTATCGTGAAAACCCGGATGTGGTCCTCGACCTTTGGGGGTCATCGACACTAATAGGTTACAGCCCGATTTCTTTCCTGGACGGAGGTGTTGTTTGAGCCTTGGGAACAACCGACATGAGCTGTACTCGTTGATAGGTAGTAGGATGATATGCTCACAGGTAGCGAACCCATATCGTCGCCGTTATCGTCATCGTCCTGCAGGGCAACACTAGGCGGAGATGCATTGTTGACAAACGTACCCGGTGCTCCGTCCCATCCGTTGAAGCTCTCCCCACCCAATGCGGGACTCGCGATCGAAACGGTTGGTCGCTAGTCAAGAGGTGTAGAGATGACATAATTTGATTCCCTAACTGTTGGAGAAGGGTCGGAGGGGATATGCACGGAGGGCTGCGGAGCATATTGGCGTTGTGGTAGTCGAGCGGACGACGGTGGCAGGGGGGAGAGTGGGGAGGAAACTCGTACAGTGGGCGAACTTTCGGGTGGAGACGTAGCAGGGAGAGTTGGGGGAGGAGCGGCAGGTGGAAGCGCGTCTGAAACAACTGACTCGCTTGGGAACATTGGGAACAATACTGGGTAGGACCGTAGGAGACTCGGGAGTAACTGCAGATGGATAATTTTTTGCACTATGTCTAAATTCCGAGAAACCAGGAGACGGAGTGAGCTTCGCCGTGTAATCTAGCCTATCGTCAATGGGAAAGTCTGTAGAGTTTAAAGCGCTAAAGTATCAACGACCAGTAGCAGCGAATGTCATCAGCTTGCTTGCTGTGAGATGAGAGGAGGACGAGGTCAGCTGATCTGGTCACTGTCGTACAAACTCACGTTCCTTTGCCCTTGTATATGTCGGCACCTCTATCTCTTGACGAAGAAGCCCGCCTCTACACGACAAATGCGGAACGAGAGAAATATGAATCACTGGCAACACTCTATGGCATCATCGTTGCCTTGGACTATCTGGAGCGTGCGTACGTTCGTGACTCAGTGACGGCGGCAGAGTGCGTCGTTCATATCCCCTTATCGTTTGAGGTGGGAAGCATACCGTACTAAGGGCGTGCGACTAAGAGGTATTCGCCCGCATGCACTCGACTGTTATCGCAATACAAGACTATGCTTAAACTGGTCGGCGACGACGTGCCGAGTATCGAGCAATTCATGAGTCGATATCGGGTAAGTACCAATTCCACAAATTCCCACCAGTCGCTTTGACCCAACTCATTGAAGATGGATCACCCTGCGGCACTTCATCGTCTCGGGGTCGGGGTGCCGGCAACTGTTGAACACTCGAGCGAAGCAGGTCCTGAGACCGGAAAGTGGGTCGCAGAAACGACACAGGTTTGGCTATTGACTTTCAATCTCTTGTGCTTCACACCGACGTAACCTGGAAGAGTTTTATTACATTTATGGACGCACTCAAGCTTCGCTTGCGTGCTAAGGATCAACTACACCCGATTCTTCAGGAACTTGTCACAGGCTACGCGCGGTTCAAGGGAAGTAAAGATTGGGAAGGACGGAGCAAAATGGTTGGATGGTGCGGTCTGTCGCAGATGTTCCACTTTCTCTAGTCACCTCTCTACAGGTTGATCACTTTAAATGGGATGAAGGCATCTGACGAAATCACGGAAGAACAATCAAGACAAGTGGGTATCGCTTCATGTAGCTGAAGGAACGGTGCTAAAAACTCTCCTCCTAGTTGATGTTTGATGTAGACCATGCCTACGCGGAGTTTTTCAGGAGTCTCAGCAGCAAGGATGGCTCACAATGATTCCAAAACCCAAAGCGTTCACGCGTCACGACGTATAGTCATCATCGTTTCGCCGTGCATGACGTCATCAATTCTGTACAATGTTGTATGCGATGTATGCGAAAGTTCAACGTAATTTATTACTGTCATATGTCTAAGTCCTCCATAATCAAAGCTCGTAGACTTCGGCGTGAGCGCTCTTCCAGCTGCCGTTCCTGGGGGTTTCTTCTGTTCCTCGTTGCTCTGGTATCATCTGTACTAGTTCTTCTCAGACGCTATGGCAGTCACTCCGCAGATCCGTTCTCAGTGAACTCTTCTTTCCCGGGATGGGAGGCTCATCCAGCTGTATCCAACCCCCCAAGACTCGGAACGCTCGATCAGTCATGGGCGGGTGTACTTGGGCCTCTGTATAAACTCGAACTTGGGTCCGCAAAAATAATCTCCAACTCTTCGATCACCGTTGTTCTCCCCCTTACAGAAAAATACTCCCGTACTCCGACTCTGGCAAGGACACTGGCTGGAATCCTCGAGTACCCCACAAGAATCGAAGAAGTCGTCATCCTTTGCCCTGAAACGTTGTTGTCGACAGCGCGATTGTCTCTTCGCCAAATCCTTTCGTCGTATAGATATACTCAGCCCACGCAACTAACTCTGCTCCCTTGTCTTCAGGCAACTTGCTCTACCAAGGCTCTCATTGACGCGGCGTTCCACGCATCCACTGACTGGACACTGTTTCTCGGAGAGACTGGTTTACAAGACGTCAATGACGCGATTGCTTCTCTGCTTCTTAATCCTCCCGACGTGACATTCCCCATCGGCCCGAAGGGCTTTCCTCCTGCCAAGTATAGGTGCAAGGAGCCATGCCTCACACCACTAGCCTCTCACCGCCCCGCGAGTTTTCTCGTTCCACCCTTCGTACTGCCAAGCCTCACGTTTTCCGACGAATATGCCCTTACGAACGAGACCTTAGATTCGTGGTTAGCGCTTGGACGCTGGATTTCAAGCACACGGCCCGACATGATCGGCGGTGTCATCATCGGTCGAGAATCAGATTGGCACAATTGTTTCGCGTCTTATCTGGACGTTCTGGACCCCATTGATAGGCAGTGCATCTCTGCCCCTAGTAGTGACGACGATCACTTACGTACCTTTGACCAAGATCCACAGTTCTCAAATGTTGGGTCCTATACACCTCACGGTCATTTCGGCATTGTGTTCCCCACTCTCGACGATCTCATCGCATTCTCCCAGGCGGCGTGTGGCTTGAAAATCAATGGATATCATTTAGACATCTTACTATATGCGCAAGCGGATACGGATCAAACCTTCATCTCCACGGATACGTGTGCCTTGTACTTCGAGACGAGCACCTCCGGATCAACTCCAGCTGATGATTCAGTGGTTTCATCTTGGTTGGCCCACCTATCTGCCCCCCCTGATGTGTTCGTCGCTTTGACAATAACGGATGTGCACACAAATTCCCTGCTTCGTGCTGTGCAGAGCCCAGCGCTTGTGGCGTCTGTGGTGGTTCGGCTTGCCCGCTCAGACCTTTCGTACTCAGATTGGATGGGTACACTGTCTCTCATTGAGTGGCGGCGTACGTTTCGTCAATACAAATATTTCATCTGTGCACTAACTTTTGATAGATTGGAACGTACCTCGCATAGATGTCAGTATCATCACGAACAATAGGTCGCGATCCCTGTCGCGCCTACTAGGTTCTCTGGAAAGGGCTCGTTACTTTGGCGACACCCTTGATCTTCGTTTCAATATGGAAGACACGGCAGACCCAGACACTAAGCGACTGGCGGATAGCCTCGGATGGAAACACGGTTCCGTGTTCGTACATCACAGAATCACACACGGGGGTTTGTTGACCGCCGTCGTGGAGTCCTGGTATCCACGATCAAACGATTCGTATGGCCTCCTATTGGAAGATGATGTTGAGCTTTCCCCATTGTTTTATGCCTGGATTAAGCTCGCCCTTCTCCGCTACAGGTAGGATCTTCTCTCGTAACGGGCCTCGTTTCTCGAACTTTACCGATCATTCCAGGTACGGTGGCACAAGGAACAGCTCCCCACAGCTCTTCGGTATTAGTCTCTACCAACAGAAGAATCTTGAACTTCATCTCGAAGGGCGGAGGCCCTTTGATGCTCGTCGGCTATTCAATAGCTCTGGCATCGCCACCGTAAATACACCCTATCTGTCACAAATACCTTGCAGCTGGGGTGCCGTGTACTTCCCAGAACATTGGCGCGAGTTCCACACATATCTGACTAGCCGCATAACCGACTCATCACACCCGTTTATTGTCCCAAATGTTCGTTCGAACAGATGGAAACACTCTTGGAAGAAGTACTTCATCGAAATGGTGTTTTTGCGCGGCTACACCATGCTTTATCCTAACTACGCCAACTTCTCTTCGCTGTCTACGAACCGTCTGGAACCAGGCGCTCATGTCAAACGGTTGCCACGGGCGATTTTCGATAAGAAGCGTGCACAGTTCGACCTTCCGATCATCCAGCTACCAGATGTGAATGGATCGGAGGCGGTTGGAACGGGGTTACTAGACTTGCCAGGGGGTGGGATGCCGCAGTGGGACGCACTGCCAGTTCTCGATCTACACGGATCAATCGTTTCAGAAGAAGTGATTGCGAAGAGGGGAGAAGAACATCGACTCGAAGTATTTGGTTGCACAGACCCGCCCGCGAAGCACGATGCGCTGTCCTTGCTGTGCCTGCAATAGCCGACTCTGTAGCATTTATCTTTTAGTTCTGCAAGCCCTTCTTTTGTTCTGTTTCGACGTTCCGACTCTTCGCGTTCTTAAGAGTTACCTTAATTGATATTGATACACACAGCCAACCGATCAAGAATCACTCCAGCGACGTGACCATGAGGCAATTAATTTGCTCACGCCGAGTTGCTATGAATGTCAAGTCTGATGACTAGATTACGAGACAAAGGAAAGCCAGCACGATTAGGCGATTCTCGCAGGACAGAATACTAAGTAACGTCCTTAAAATCCCCAGTGAGAGTTATACCCGGGCACGACATAAGGCCACAAAGGTATGGTATCTGAGTAAATACGTCGATCGAATCTAATTGGGGTAGTAAGGAGCCGGAGTCCCATTGAGTTAAACGATTTGCAAAATGGGCATCCAACCCCCCGCGGAGACTTGTACGGTACCAACAATGATCACATCATTGCGAGTTATAGCACCGTCTCCCACCCGCCATGTAGGATCGCGAGTGGGGATCGTGGCGCTATGCTATGTGACACAGACAAGGGTATTAGAATAGCGTACGATGTTGAAAAACAGGACAGAGCCTCACCGAGAGAAATCTATCAACCACGCCGGCGACGAGCTTGGCGAACCGTTCCAGCGAGATCTCGTTGCGGTGCCGGGTTTGATCCCTTATCTGAATCTGGAGTTGCCAAGGCTCATAACCGGGCCACTGGAAGGGGGGGACCACGTAAGCTCAACGTGTCGGAGAGGGGTGAGGGGGGAATACGTGCAGCGATACGAATTTGAGTGGAGTGTCCGCCACCGAGGGGACCCGCCCTGTTTGCATTCCGGAGCGACGCGGTGTCGCCTACGACAGCGCGTGAGAGTGGGAGGCCGACGACGCCGCTATTCTGCACGAAGAAAACGGGCATGCGAATGTATGCCTGCTCGATGTAGCGGCGCCAGTCGGACTGGTTTGGGGGGCTCCAGATCTGCTGGGTGACGACGGCGAGTCGGGGAAGGGGTACGAAATCGAGGAGCCAGAGCGGGGCTTGGTTGCTCTCAAACGCGTCGGGGGTTGTGCTGGGAACGGAGGGCCGCGAGACCATGAGAGCGTTGGACCAGCCTGGCACATTGCTGATCAGGTCCACTTCTCGCGCGTCCAACTTGAGGAGCGACTCGAGGAAGAACGTCGTGTCTCGTGCGCCGAACATCCGCATGAGATACCCGTCGCTGACGTTGAATGGGATACGAGCATAGGGACAATTCTGGTTGTTTGTCATGTTGTGAGCGGTGGGCCGCACGGGGCTTAGGCTTGAGGATGAGGGCCACACAGGGATTGGGCTTAAGGATGAGGGCCGCACGGGGCCTATGCTTGAGGATGAGGCCCGCGCAGGGCTTAGGCTTGAGGATGAGGGCTGCGCGGGGCTTAGGCTTGAGTACGAGGCACGCAAGAGGGCACATGCAGGGTGGTATGACATGTCTGAGAAATGAAAAACAGAAGAGTAGGAGAGTACCTCTGAGGATCTGGAAGTTGAGACCCAACGGACGGTGAAGTCAGCTAACATACAACCTCTGACAGACATAAACTCACATTGTTTTTCAAAAATGGTTGAGAGTGTGGCAACCCTAGTGGATTCTGTATCGGTGCCTTTGCTGTTACAAGGGGAGGATAGGTCTTTCGGGTGTTACTTCTGCCGTGAGAAATCAAGAAGTTGTGATACAGAAAGTGCTCACCAATCCAATCGTTGTGGACCATTGGCTTGAGCCTTCGGATGTGGCTCAATACTACAGCTGGTTGGAAACCATCTAGTGGCTGAAAGTGAGAAAAATCAAAACAAAATATTTTATGGGGCCCTGACCTGCAGTACTGTCATCAGTCCAATCTAGCTGCGCCAAGTCATCATCATGAACAAGGATCATATCGCAGTCAGGCGCCTCCTTTACAGATTATATTAGCACCAAACGCGCTGGGTTACGTGCAAAGAACTTATGTCCACGACACTTGCCTCAGCAATATATTCTAATATTATGTGAAGAGGATCCCGGTACTTTGAAAAACAAGATGAAGACAACAAGTAACAAAAGGTTTGGCAGACTCACCTCCGGAACAGCAGGTACTTGCACGAGTTCCGCATCTGGATCCTGGTCATATCCCCGATCCTCTGGGTCTGGATTGGGTCCTGCCGCTGCCTTAAGTCTCGGCGGCAATATCTTGAGCTTACGAGTGGCACGAAACCCTCGAATGAAAATGCACTGATCCTCTAGCAGGTCCTAACATGAACAAGATCACGCCAAAGGCATTTTAGGATTCATTGGTCAACACAAGCTGCATACCAACATACCTCGCCATCAGGGCCACAGTTCAACACCACTCCTCGATCGCGCCCATGTGTAAATTGCCAGTTGACAGTAACGACACCACCGCGATGCTCAAGCTTAGCCTCGAATGATGTCTGTGCATCTCCCCAACCCCCAGGGAAAACAACGTTAGTACACGATCTTGTGCGATGAGTTCCAGTGACCAGGATGATGTCTTCCATCTGTTTAATACCCAGTCCAAGCTGTCGGGCCCACACGAACCAGGAGCCTATATGCCTGAGCATCCACTTGCCGAAATCCTCACTCGCTACCGTGTCCTCCTTCTTGGCTTGTATTGGGAGGCATAGTACTGCGCCTTCTTTTATCGGGCACCAAAAAGAAAATTTGGGATTGTCATCATGATCTGGCCTAAGAAATGTGAGTGACAGTCCCTTAAACTGTATGGCTCAGTTACCCATCGGCTAAGTGATCTGGTACCTGCACCGAGGCGACATTGGGCGAACAAAAATTACTGGGACTAAGCTTGCCGACATTGATATGTTCTTCGATATTGAGCGTAAGCTGTTCGTGGTACTCTGGAACGCCGAATTTTACATGGGACTTGTCGTTTGGGGGCAGCAATGCATTGAAAAGACGGTGGAATTTCCCTTCGAGGATGTAGCCGACATCGCCAACTTCCACGGCAGGATATAGATTCCCACGATCTGGCTCCCAAAGGGCGTGTCCAAAGGCAGGAAACTTCACTGCAAGGTGGTGGCGGAAAATATCATAGTGAGCCATCGACCAAGGGCGTTATAGGAGCCAGGAGCAGGTCGTGCAGACTTTACTTTGAGATGACAACGTAGTAGCGATAAGGAAACCCCGGAAAGTTCGACGTCTTACGCCGCCAAGACCAACCCCCACGTTCAGCGCTGAGCGCTGCGTTCCATGCATCCACTGACTGGACACTGTTCCTCGGGGAAGTCTGGTTTGCAAGAAGTCAATGACGTGATTGCTTCTCTGCTTCTTAATCCTCCCGACGTGACATTCCCCCTCGGCCCAAAGGGCGTTTTTCCTGCCAAAGTATAGGTGCAAGGAACCATGCCTCACACCACTTGCCTCTCACCGTCCCGCGAGTTTTCTCGTTCTCCCCTTCGTACTCCCATACCTCATGTTTTCCGATGAATATGCCTTTGCGAACGAGACCTTAGGTTCGTGGTTGGCGCTTGGACGCTGGATTTCAAGCACACGGCCCGACATGATCGGCGGTGCATGATCGGTCGAGAATCAGATTTGCACAGTTGTTTCGCATCTCATCTGGACGTTGGGCCCATTGATAGGCAGTTCATCTCTGCCCTTAGTAGTGACGACGATCACTTACGTACCTTTGACCAAGATCCTCTGTTCTCAAATGTTGGGTCCTATAGTAGTACAACTCACGGTCATTTCGGCATTGTGTTCCCCACTCTCGTCGATCCCATCGCATTCTCCCAGGCAGCCTATGGCTTGCTAATCTTTCAGATATCTTACTATATGCGCAAGCAGATACGGATCAAACCTTCATCTCCACGGATACGTGTACCTTGTATTTCAAGACAAGCACCTCCGGATCAACTCCAGCTGATTCAGTGGTTTCATCCTGGTTGGCCCACATATATGCCCCCCTGAAGTGTTCGTCGCTTTGACAATAACGGATGTGCACACAAATTCTTTGCTTCGTGCCGTGCAGAGCCCAGCGCTTGTGGCGTCCGTGGTGGTTCGGCTTGCCCGCTCAGACCTCTTGTACTCAGACTGGATGGGTACACTGTCTGCCTACTAGGCTCTCTGGAAAGGGCTCGCTACTTTGGCGACACCCTTGATCTTCGTTTCAATATGGAAGACACTGTAGACCCAGACACTAAGCGACTGGCGGATACTACTGTACTAGTCTCGGATGGAAACACATGGAAACACGGTTCCGTGTTCGTAGTTCGTACATCAAAGAATCACACATGGGGGTTTGTTGACCGCCGTCGTGGAGTCCTGGTATCCACGATCAAGCGATTCGTATGGCCTCCTATTGGAAGATGATGTTGAGGTTTCCCTATTGTTTTATGCCTGGATTAAGCTGGCCCTTCTCCGCTACAGGTAGGATCTTCTCTCGTAACTGGCCTCGTTTCTCGGTCTTTACCGAACATTCCAGGTACGGTGGCGCAAGGAACAAGTCTCCACTGCTTTTCGGTATTAGTCTCTACCAACAGAAGAATCTTGAACTCCATCTCGAAGGGCGGAGGCCGTTTGATGCTCGTCGGCTATTCAATAGCTCTGGCATCGCCGCCGTAAATACACCCTATCTGTCACAAATACCTTGCAGCTGGGGTGCCGTGTACTTCCCAGAACATTGGCGCGAGTTCCACACCTATCTGACCAGCCGCATAACCGACTCATCACACCCGTTTATTGTCCCAAATGTTCGTTCGAACAGATGGAAACACTCTTGGAAGAAGTACTTCATCGAAATGGTGTTTTTGCGCGGCTACACCATGCTTTATCCTAACTACGCCAACTTCTCTTCGCTGTCTACGAACCGTCTGGAACCTGGCGCTCATGTCAAACGGTTGCCACGGGCGATTTTCGATAAGAAGCGTGCACAGTTCGACCTTCCGATCATCCAGCTACCAGATGTGAATGGAACGGAGGCGGTTGGAACGGGGTTGCTAGACTTGCCAGGGGGTGGGATGCCGCAGTGGGACGCACTACCAGTTCTCGATCTACACGGATCAATCGTTTCAGAAGAAGTGATAGCGAAGAGGGGAGAAGAACGTCGAGTCGAAGTATTTGCCAGTGGTTGCACAGACCCGCCTGCGAAGCACGATGCGCTGTCCTTGCTGTGCCTACAATAGCCGACTCTGTAGCATTGTCTTTTAGTTCTGCAAGCCCTTCCTTTGTTCTGTTTCGACGTTCCGACTCTTCGTGTTCTTAGGAGTTACCTTAATTGATATTGATACACACAGCCAACCGATCAGAAATCACTCCAGCGACGTGACCATGAGGCAATTAATTTGCTCACGCCGAGTTGCTATGAATGTCAAGTCTGATGACTAGATTACGAGACAAAGGAAAGCCAGCACGATTAGGCGATTCTCGCAGGGAAGAATACTAAGTAACATCCTTAAAATCCCCAGTGAGAGTTATACCTGGGTGCGACATAAGGCTACAAGGGTATGGTTATGAGTGAGTACAAATATGTCGACCGAATCTAACTGGGGTAGTAATGAGCCGGGGTTCCATTAGGTTGAACGATTTGCAAAATGGGCATCCAACCCCCCGCGGAGACTTGTACGGTACCAACAATGATCACATCATTGCGGGTAATAGCACCGTCTCCCACCCGCCATGTAGGATCGCGAGTGGGCACCGTGGTGCTATGCTACACAGACACGGATATTAGAATAGCGTACGATGTTGAAAACCAGGACAGAATCTCACCGAGAGAAATCTATCAACCACGCCGGCGACGAGCTTGGCGAACCGTTCCAGCGTGATCTCGTTGCGGTGCCGGGTTTGGTCCCTTATCTGAATCTGGCGTTCCCAAGGCTCATAACCGGGCCACTGGAAGGGGGGGACCACGTAAGCTCAACGTGTCGGAGAGGGGGGAGGGGGGAATACGTGCAGCAATACGAATTTGAGTGGAGTGTCCGCCACCGAGGGGAGCTGCCCTGTTTGCACTCCGGAGCGACGCGGTGTCGCCCACGGCAGCGCGTGAGAGCGGGAGGCCGATAGCGCCGTTATTCTGCATGAAGAAGACGGGCATGCGGAGGTTGGCCTGCTCGACATAGCGGCGCCAGTCGGACTGGTTTGGGGGGCTCCAGATCTTCTGTGTGACGACGACGAGCCGGGGGAGGGGCATGAAGTCGAGGAGCCAGAGCGGGGCCTGGTTGCTCGCGAGCGCGTCGGGGTTTGTGCCGGACACGGAGGGCCACGGAACCATCAGCGCGTTTGGCCAGCCTGGCACATTGCCGATCAGGTCCACTTCTTGCGCGTCCACCTTGAGGAGCGACTCGAGGAAGAACGCCGCGTCCCGTGGACCGAACATACGCACGAGATACCCGTTACTGTTGGTGAATGGGATACGAGCATAGGGAGTATTCTGGTGGTATGCCACGGTGTGAGTAGGGGGCTGCGCGGGGCTTAGGTTTGAAGATGGGGCACGCGTGGAAGCACATACATGGTATGACATGTCTGAGCAAAGAAAAACGGAGGAGTAAGAGAGTACCTCTGAGGGTCTGGAAGGGGGGGGGGAGTGCGTGTCAGGGACCCAAGGAACGGTGGAGTCCTCCTTCTTGTACTTCTGTCGATCGTGTGTTTTCCACGGTGACCAGACCGTATCCTGATAGTACGTGTACTTGTGAACGAAAACGCGACTCAGCAAGCGCTACCCGAGGCTGAGCGAACGCGTATGTAGGGCCACGCAGCTTATCTGCTTGTGGCACTGCCATTGTGGCATCTCGCTTCGTGAGAGGAGAGGGAGAGGCGTGTAAAGATGCGGGACGTGATAGGAACTGCGGCCATACCCCCAGGCGGAAAGCGTGCGAACCCGGGGGGTATCGCCCGGTATATTGCGATGTTCGGTGACATTGGAAGATGTATATTTCGGATGGTCAAGGGTTAGTTGGATCGAAAAGGGCAGGAGGGGAAGTGAGATCGTTTCATACAATCCAGCAGACCTCCAGCGCTCTAGTGTTGCGATGCTGCAAGTGCACAGACACCAAGCCTAATGACCACATCTAGGCAACGCATCACGGAAAGGACCGAAAGGAATCATCATGAAAGCCACAGATTCGATGGTCATCAGAGGCTTTAAGCCATTGGTCAATGAAACGAACTCCTGCTTCCGGTCATTCAGCTGCGAACAAAAGAGCGAACAATTGAAGTCGAGAAAGGGCGCCACAATCATGCCGTGATTACGACCTTGTCATGAAACATGAGCTGTGAGTCAAGTAGCCCCGATGGAAGCTTCGCAGCTAGGCAGCACCGCGTCCTTACGGGCGATGTGCGAACAATGCTGTGCCTGGGCGCTGCAATACCCCAAGAAGGTGCGGAACGTGTTCGGAGCATGTTCTGGGCGGATCTGGTCACCACTGCCACCGCCGCTCCTTCTTTCTTACAGTCAGCTTCTTTTAGCAAGGAGCAAAGGATCTAGTTTTCCGAAATATGAAATGGATAAAAGTCAATGAAATCACTTCTACAGCTCAACGCAGAGTCACCGACAAAACAAATTCAGATGCTGATCTGTGAGCTGTCCAGGCCGAGCGCGTGTAAAAAGAGGTTCACATTCCCGAGCTTAGCACGCCGCTCGTCCTCATCAGCGACCCACCCCTTATTCGCGCTTGCGACGTTCTCGAGCACCTTCTCGCGCAGTGAAGTGACAAGCGCTTGCTGCTGCTCGTTCGTTGCGTGTAGGGCGAGAGCCGCAAGGAACTGCCAGACAGGTTGGTCGAGAGCTTCGGTATGCATGGGAGGAACGGCAGAATTCGGCGGGAGTGTGGCCAACGCCGCAGCGATGCGGGTTGAGGGGAAGAGGTGCAGCAAGTTGGGGTGCAAAAGCTGGAACAGATGGTCGAACATCATCTCCCTGACCAACGTTCCAAGTTAAGTTAAAGCTCTGCTCCATATAGAATTACCCGTACCATTGCTCCGTTTCCTCCTGTGTGGGAAGTTCCGAAAGATCCGCGGCCGTTGACATACTTTGTTTGATCACCTCTACACGACTTAGGAACAAAGTCAAGATGGCCAAGCCAGGCTAGGGAAGGCGATTAGATATAGATATGATAAGAATAGCATCTGCAAGTACAAACCCTTGTTTGGGTGACGGAAACAATGTCACTCCTCTCTAACAATAGGCCTAATAGTCCGCTGACTAAACGTAACCCGGCCTTAGCCACGACCGGTAGGATACTCTGAACGACACTTCCAAGGAACGCTTGTGTTTGTCGTTCCAAGTCCTGCTGTTGAGCGGTTTCCTCCGGAAGATCGAGAATTCTGGCGTGAATAACGATATCCATTTGGGAAAAGCACGCGACAAGGAGAGTGAGAACTGTGAGCATTTGTTGAGAGGACAAATGTCTGGATATTCTCGGTAGGAGCTTCTTTCCTTTGGAAGGAGTGATAAGCGAGATAAATGGGTGCGGGTTGCTGTGGAGCATCCGCGTCAGAACAGCAAAAAGATAACGAATACGAACTTACCTTGTTTCCAAAGGTACCATGACCCTGAGATTGTCCCATAGTTGCTGAACGAGCTCAGAATACCTTTCGTTCCTTTTAGGGTGTTAGACGACCCTTAAGTTATACGAAAAGGTGTTTAAGTGAGCCTACCAGGCTTCTACTGCTTCAGGGTCTTCGGCATTGAGACTCGACTGTTCGCGCCTCAGTTGCTCGATATCCAAAACCAAGTCGTACAGATGCTCCAAAAATTTTAATGCTTCCTTCGTCGTCAGTGGATCCTCGCAAGCTGTGTTGTCAGGCTGAAAGCGGATGAGCGCACGATAATAGCCACGGGGTATTAGCATCTCACGTCTGCAGTAACTCCGAGTGCCTCCACCCCTATTTTGGCAGCTTCCTTTGCAGCGCCTTCACCATGCTTGCGTATTGCGTCTTCTTTGGATATGTGTGCATGTGTCGCGGCATTTGACGGGTCCACCTGTAACAATTGCCGTGGGGCTGCCTTGTAACTCCGCCCGGAAGTCTTACCGAGAGCGCCCTGCAAGCTGTGAGTCGAAGCTAAGTACCGACCGTACCGACCGTTTGCGTTAAACCCCAAAATCGAGCACAGATATCGAAGAAGAGCTCACGTTTATCATTCTCTCTCTGGCGTGCATTATTCACAATGCGCTCAATCTGCTGTTCCATTTTCTGCATGGCACTTGGCCGTCTCCCGCCACCCTTTTGTCCCATCCCTAGACCGACGCCTCCGGACGAGCCAAATTTCAAGACACGTTCATCGGATGGCTGGAGCCCTAAGCGCGAGCGAATGATAGCGCTGTAAACCTGTGCGTAAAAATCGTCCGCATACGGATCTTGCGTGACAAGCTGTGAGAGTTGTATGCGCGTGATGAAATCCTTGTCAGATTGGGTCATGAGATCGTTGTATCGAGACTGAAGGAACATCAGCACGAGACAATGTCGTGTTTGTGCAGACGTGCCATATGAGCGATCTTAGCGGCCTTGCGTCTCCTCTTCTCTTCCATGCGTTCGGTCTCCATAATCCTACGCATCGCCTCGGCCTGGAGTGCGTCCTGTTCCGCCTGCGACACAGCCTGCATATCTCGCATGAACTCCGCCTGGGCCATCTCAGATAGGAGGCGCTGCTGTAACTGGATATTCTGCGGCACATACTGACCCTTCTGCTGATACTGGGGCTGCAACTGGGGCTCGACGAAAGCAGGAGATTGTTGTCTACGGGCGAACTGTTGCGAAGGTGATACAACGGGCAGATGATCCGATGATTGGCGTTGATGTATATACTGCTGGCCTTGTAACATTTGTCGCTGGGAACGGTGTTGTCGCTCCATCTGATCGAGGCGGAGTTGTTCCTGGAGTTGCTGTGCCTCTTGTAAGCGGCGATCTCGTTCCTGCTCCATCATCTGTTGTTGACGGATCTGCACTTGCAGCTGCTCCTGCAATTGTTGTTCACGGAGTTGTTGCTGTTGCAGGAGCTGTTGCTGCTGCAGCTGCTGATGGAACCTCGGCGACTGGGCCTGCGGGTGCATCCTTGGAGGGGCGGATCTCTGCTGCTGGTAATAGTGAGATTGCTGAACGTGCTGCTGTTCTTGCAACAACTGCTGGCGCTGCGTGACCGCCGCAGCAGAAGTCTGAACACGTTGTGCAAGAGCCGCAGCTTTCATTTCTGCCTCGATATCCTGCAGTGTCCGCGCCGCAGCTTGCGGGGTCAGCTGAGCTGCGGATGCACTGGGCGAATGTGATGAGGCGAGGCTCGCGGACGACACCGAGCCGCCATTTGAGTGGTTCGAGAGACGCACGGAGCCGTTGCGGACGAGATCAGCAGGACTGCGAGACGTGCTGCCCGATCGAGGGAGCACCGAGAAGGGCGACTTTTCGTCCCATAGAGATTGGCCGGGACGAGCTGCAGGGCAGAGGGGAGGAATTTGAGAGGGGCACAGGATTCAATTCTGTGACGACCGTACACGAAGATGAGGCCTGCCCTCCATAGGCATGTGCCGTGTCTCGCGGGTCTGGCTGTGCAGGTGACTGCTCGAAGATGGCCGACAGGGACGGAGCAGGTCCGGGATGTTGATCGAGCCCCAACGACTGCTGTGTGAAATCGAAGTCCTTGCCTGCTCACGATAAGCAAAGGCGGTACCAGCGGAACGAAAGATGGAAGACTCGCCGATTTCACCAGTTCCACCAAATGTCTCGTCATTTAGTTCATCGCCACCTTCCTGCAAAGCATCGCCTAACCCATCGTAACTGTCCTCACCCCAGGTGTAGACGGCTAGGTCCTCCTGCTCCCCCTGTGCCTGTAGAAACCTTTGCTTTTCCTGTTGCGCTTGATCAAAACGAAAGAAAGACATAAGAGATGGACGGAGTCATCTATTTTCCCTGGGATCCTGCACGCGATGTCAAAGCCTTCCCGCACAAACAAGACCATACAAATCAAATCTAGTCCCCGAGCCGGTTACACAATCTACTCTACGCCCTCTACTACAGTACCTAATACTGTTCATGAATTTCCTCCAGAACGTCCAAAATGGTGCTTGCACTCCACGCCTGCGTGGCACACGAGTCATAACAGAACGCCCCGTCCTTATTCGTCAACTCGGGGAGTCCCGCCCACGGATCATCGCTGATGTGAGTTCGAGGTGCCCGAAGAATGTTGTAGATGTGGTGCAGAGTGTCCGTTGGGTTCTGATGATATACAATAAGTATGATATTCAGAAGCAAATGTGAATCCCGCTTACCTCCGAGCCGGCTCCATATCTCGAATCGAAATACAAATAAGCTCGCAGGAAGTACCCCAAGGGCCATCCCCACTCGGGACCCTGAAGCTCCATTCAATTCGTGTGACTGCGCGCATTGGATTTACTAACCTGGTGATAGTTCCTGCCTTTTGCAATAGCCGGGTCGTCAGAATCATTCGAGTTGTCGTAGACGGGGCGATATTGTAAGTCGACCGGATCAAGCGTCTTCATTCCCAGTGGTCCCCGGAGAACGTCGTCTGCGAGTTTCAGTGCAACGAGTGCATGCTCGGGGTCGAAAAGCTCGGGCGCAACCGTCATGGCAATAGGAAAGTTCGGCCTGAATTGGTAGTCTGACCACTCCCGTCCTGGTCCCGATCCGAAGACATCCTTGTAGATTCCACGACGATTGACGAGCGTTGGATTTATGGAATACTCCCTGTCTTCCGAGGGATCTAAAACAATATATTAGTGGCTATACGATACCAAGACCAAGGCGTCGACTGACGGAGGGGCACAAAATATGACCTTTCAAATGAAGCTTGAATCAAGTCGTTCCACTCTCGATACGTGACTAGACGTCGTTTCCCATCCACTGCGTCACGAACTCGTTCAGAGGGAAAATTCCCAATACAGTGCGCTTGAACTCACCTTTGGCTTCAACTCCTTTGAACGGGAACTGGCCACTGCTAGCTAGGTCGTCCAGCCACCTTAGTGTGCTCTTCAACAACCCGGTAATCTCAACAGGTGCCCCATCTCGCGGGGTCCCGGGTACCCCCTTCGTCCCCGCCTTCTCCGACTCGCCCATTTTGTCCATCCACGTACCGCAGTTCCATGCACTTCCGCCCAGAATCAGACCCGTCTTCCAATCGACGTGAATATCAATGTTGAATCCCTCATCGCGCATCTGCATATCAAGGTTGGGACCAGCATTGTGTTCGCGGAAAGAGATGCCATCTGCGTGCCGCTGTAGCACTTCCTGGATAATTTCTGCGATGGTATTGGTATCAGCATAAGCACGCGGATCATCCCAGGGAACCCAGGTATCGTCTTTAGGGAAGCGGCGCTTCACGGGCTCTTCAAGAAGCGTAGGACCGTCTGGGGCCTTCTGGACATAATCCTGGATATTTTGGAGCATCCACCAAGGTGAATCGCGCGAGTTATACCTAGAAAGCGATTTCAGGAGCAGTGTATTTCTAGATAGAGATACTCACCTCGGATTACGAACTGAGTCCAACAGATTCGGAATCAGACCATGCTTAAGTGTTGACGCAAACGCCAAAATATGTCTCTTTGCAGACTCGAAGTTGCCAGTCGTCAAAAATAGGCCACGCAACGAGATGAATACGTCCCTGCCCCAGCACCTTGCCCAGCCAGAAGCAAAGTGCGGCAAGCCGGCAGCTAGCGCAGGGATACTCTTGGAAGGATCTAGCGAGGCCGACTGCACGCGCCCATGCATCTGCAACGACACCATTGCCAAATCTTGAGTAAACGAATGGCCAGACGAGATAAAATCGGAACACTGCTCGATAGCAACGTGGCGGGCCGCTTTGTACGCTTCTGAGACCACGATGGCAAAGTACTTCGGTCGGAGGTAAGGTGGTACTGTCGCTTTAACAAGGTCAAATCGTTCCTTGAACCATTCCGCGGCTATCTGCAACTTGGGAAACGTATCCACTTGTTTGAAGAGCCGTGTGGACATGTAATCCAACGGCCAGCTCCCTTGTCGTAGATGACCACAGAGGGAATGTCCCAGATCGTTATGCTGTATGACTTGTTTTAAGGGGTGCATCCAACCTTCCAGACCACAGTACTTGAGTTTCCCAAAGCCAGGAACGTCATAGACGCTTATTTTGCCATCCGTAGCGTCCATTTCTTCCCCATCAGCGCGGTATAACAAGACATTCAAATCGACAAGGTCAAGATCTTGAAACGCGTCCTCCGCTCCGGAACCGCAAAGCTTGTCGAGCGTGGGATCCAGGCCTTCGAGCTGCGTCTCAAAGATCATTATGCTACCAGGTGGAAAGTAATCAGGCACTGCAATATCCGAATATGGGCCTTGGTCGTCACGTCCCCACAACGGTGATACTGTTTTGAGATGCACCAACTTCGACGGGATGCCAGTGATCGTGTTTGGAACAGAAACAACTTCTGCGAATTCGATACTCGCCCCAAAAACGAACTTCGCGCTTGACCCACGGAGTCGGATTGGTTCAACTGACAGGCTATTAGATTGCAAGACATAATACGCGAATGGGACTCACTGTAGCCACGGTCCTTCGAGCCTCGGGAATGAGGATAAGCTGTGTGCGCTACAAGAAGGTAACCCTTCTGAGTTCCTGGCTGTACACGATGCATAACAAGATACTGCGAAGACAAGAAGTCAGCAATAAGTCAGCAACAGACGACCTGGCGCACATCGTTCTCTTGGTGGATATGACCTTCCTCGAACCCGCCGAGGACCATCTCCCGATGGAGACTATTTAGCAACCTCTTTGCGACTGCGATCCCGCCACGTCCAAATTTTTCCCCCGTGACGTCGCCTAGTCCGACATGTTCGTATAGTCTACTCTCTCGGACGAGCTCCAGAAGCCGCGGATATACCTCGTCGTAACCTTTCACACTACCCGTTGCGGACCAGGAGAACGCGACAATGGCCGCAGTCGAGAGTGTATCCTCCGCTGACCGCTTGCTCGCAGTCGATTCGTTGTCGTGTGTCTGGTCGTATAACAGCGCATGAGGTAGCGAGCCAACGATTGGCGAGATGACGCATGGTCGGATGGGTCCACGCCCTGAGAGAGTCGGAGAGGCAACATACGAAGACGTTGTAAGGCAAGCGCCGTGTATTGATCCAAATGGCTTCCCGAGGCCATAGCGCCAGGCGATACGAGAGAACTCCTTCGGATCCCCCGCGTTCCCAGCTTCACGGACGAGGCTGTTGATTCCAAGCCTGCTCACGAATATAGTGTCCTTGTCCTCACTTCCGGTAAACAGCTCAGCGACGACATAAAGATCGGGGTTGATAGTACGCGCGTGGTCGAGGAGAGTCGTGCCAACGTGTAGTGGGGTAGAGTGGCAGTTATCGAGCCGGAAACCAGAGAATAGATGGGCCAAGGAAGTCACGTATTTGGTCATATGCTCCCAAAGAAATGGCGAGTCTTCAGGACCCGAACCGTAGTTGAGTTTTACGCAGTCGGTCCAAGCGATGACCGTACGCTGGAAATAAGCTTTGGAAGGAGGTAGAGCAAAATTGGCGAGCGGGTCCGCATCCCACAACCACCCATTTACTGCAAGAGAGAACTTCAGGGGCTCCTTCTCGGCCCCGGGAATACGAGCGAAATAGGACTCCGAGATCGGATTCCTATGGTTGCGTTAGCTCTCGCAGCGGAAAGCGGACTGGGGTACTGACTTTCTAGTAATTTCACCTAGCTTTGGGCCGTGATCTTCGAGACGGGTGTACTTCAAGCGATTCTTGATCTGCACCAGGGCAATATTAACATCCTCTTCCCACTCGCGGTAGAGCGGCAGGTTCAACGCGTCCACGATTTCGCCCCACGTCTTGACAAGCTCTATGTCACTCCTACGTGCAGCTTGGACGAAACCTGCCGCGACAGCGCCATCTACAGTCACGCCGAACCGTTTCGCATATTTTGACAACCCCTGAATGAGTTCCCCGTTACGATGCGCGCGCAGGATTGTTGCAAGCTCGGCCGCGCTCTTGCCTGTAATGTCAGGTCCCTCCCATGGCTTGATCTCGCCAGAAGAGAGAGCTAGTTGAACCGCTTCTTTTTCTTTCTTGACATCGAGGATGTAATATTGCCAGAAG
Source organism: Lactarius tabidus (assembly GCA_963281015.1). Lineage (NCBI taxonomy): Eukaryota > Fungi > Basidiomycota > Agaricomycetes > Russulales > Russulaceae > Lactarius > Lactarius tabidus. Next base: position 1,837,382 of record OY725475.1, on the reverse strand, counting down.
TTGAACTGCTGGATGTAGTCGTGGAAGGCATCCAAGAGGAGTTCTACATCATCCATTGACTTGACCTCGGTAGGTAAACCGTGATCCTTGAGCGAACCAGAAAACTCGATAATAGCGTCATCCAACTCGAGAGCGGGAGTAAGGTGCGGGAAATTGAGTGGGCTGTAACCTGGAAAGGTTTTGAGAGTCATAAGGATGCGATCGAAATAATTGACTGACCGGCCTCTGGGTGCTCCTCGAGCCAAGGACTATTATTGGCCGTATGATTGAGGACTACGTCGGTCAGGTGCAGGAGACCATAGCGGTCACGGGCAAGGCCTAGCACTTCCTCCATCTTCGCGACGCCGCCATCATCTTCGACGGACTGGGGGTCATCGAACATGCGTGGTTCATATCGGAGCTGGTCTTTAATTGAGTACGGCGAGTCGCTTTCACCGCGTTCCTGAAGTGGCGTCCAGTGTAACATGTTATACCCTCTGTCACTAGCCTCTGCGAAAAAGTCTTGCCACTTGGACACGGGACCCATCCATTTTGAGACAGTGCTAAACAGAGAGACAGCGGAGAGAGGGAGGTTGATAATCTCATCCTTTACTGCCGCGCCGCCATCGGTGGGTAGTAAATGCTGCGAGTCACTTCCGAGGATTGGCGTGCGAGCCTTAATTCGAAGGAGCGGATCAATGTTAAAGTAGCCCTCTCTGCCAGTGATGCGGTTTCCAGGAGTCACATCGTCGTACTCAACCCAATAAGCGAACGCGCCGGCATGGGATATAGGAAGGTCAATTTGAATAGGTTTTGAAACGTTCGTGGGAAGCCTGTAAACACGTTTTTCGTTTCAAACTGAGCAGAGAGAAAATAACCATACGTGCTTACTTTCGTTCAGCGACCTTATTGCGGTCAAACGCACCACCGTCGAGGGGGAAGTTGGTTTTGAACACACCGTTCCTTGACGCCGGAGTACCCGCTTCCAGCGAGACGCGGAGAATATACGGAACAACTGCGGGGGGAAGACGTATGTACTGCACAAAGGTTAACAGTATGACAGAGCATATATTCGGTTCGACCTACCTCTCGACTCTTGCTTGGCCCTCCATCCGGTTCCAATGGGAGCTCATACACGCTGACAGGTGCTTCGCCGTGCTTTATCGATGACTCGAAAAAGTCTATTCCTTCATCCGCAGGCGTTTTGGGCGTCTTTGCGATCGTGGGCGATGCGCCAGCCGATGAGGAAGGCGACGAGTGACCGTTTCTAGGAATGGTCAAAGTGGGGTGGTGGCCACCTGGGGTGACCAATTTCGATTTTATCTTTGCTGCGGTCATTTCAGGCGGCGGAAATGGTGGCGATGGGAGAGTGGAGGGTAGAAAAAAGGAAAGAAAGTTTAGTGACGGGGCTGGGTCTTATAGGATGCTCTGGCATCCGCTGGCATCCTAATACCAATGCCAGGATGGATGACCTTGACGTCATTGCTTGCTCACTTATCTCGCCGCATCACCGTAACGCCCAAGTTCAGAACCCAATTTCCAGCGGTGTCGATGCAACCGACACGTCACTTACTGGCAAAGGCCTGGATTCAAAAAACGAGGGTGCAGATAGTACACATGTCACCAATCAACTAATTCCTCAAGCCCAAGCGCCGGCGGCGCCACTCAGGCGACCGAACCAGAAGCGGAACGCTGGCACACATCGTCCGCTCCGAACACGCTGATGGGCTCGCTTCCTTCGCGTTTTCCCGTCAGTTCTTGCTCCCGCTCCAAAGTCACCTGGCCGCAAAAGCCCGCACAGGTCGTAGTCCAGAAACGGGGCTCGCTCAGGGATACAGAGCTAGAGAAGATCTCGCTCCGTACGCTAATTGAGACTCGGTGTCCGAGTGTACTCACACCCTTCAAGGCAGCTTGGTGGCTTTTCAAGTTCGTTCTCGGTCTTCTCTTCTGTGACTTCCTCACCCAACAAACGTGCAGCGGCCACTTGCAGACCGGATATGCAGTCGTCGGCGATTTTTCTCAAGCAGATCCAGTGGTGTATGACAGGTTCGTCACCTGTGCTCTACTACTGTTGGCAGAATAATTACGGTCTGCAAAGGAAGCTCCTCAGACTGAAAGATGGCGGAACTCTGTACGTACATATCTCCTCGAACTGTCAATTGACTAACTGTCTTCTGTAGAGGGGTTGATTTCACACCACCAACCGCTGCAGGACGAATATTCGACAAAACAACTCCCGTTATCGTTGCCCTGCATGGTCTCACTGGCGGTATGCTGATGAAGCATTTTACTCTTGGCGGGGTCGCAGGCTAAGTCGTTCCTGATATATGCTAAAATAGGTTCGCATGAAGCATATGTTCGCAACATTATCAGCCCTGCAGTGGCACCAGTAGAAGAGGGTGGCCTTGGGTATCGCGCTGTGGTTGTTAACTTTCGAGGATGTGCGTGTTTCTACAATTGATTGTGTATTCTCTGAGACATGATTAGGCGCTGGTGTGCCCTTGACAAGTCCCCAGCTCTACGGGTTCAGTCACACGGACGACTTTCGACAGGCTATCCATTATGTCGCGCATTTGTATCCCGATGCACCTCTCCTTGGACTCGGGTTCTCTCTTGGTGCCAACGTATTGACGCGTTATGTCGCCGAAGAAGGTGACTCGTGCCGTCTCGTCTCAGCGTGTACACTCGCCTCCGTGTGTATCCTCTCACTTTTCAATCATTTTTCGTTACTAATTCACCTGTTTAGCCCTGGGATATAGTCAAATCGGCACACACGTATGTCCTCGAAATATCCGCCTCTACAGCCTACTGACATACTTCTTGCGTAGTTTGGAGGATAGCTGGTTTGCCCGCCGCGTATATTCTAAGAGCCTCGGCACCAACCTCAAGAACCTGGTCCATCGCCACATCGACACCGTCCGCCAGTTCCCCGATTCCCGCCTTGCTCAAGCTCTCCCCGACCTCATGTCCCACTCGAGCCTCAGAATGATCCAATTCGACTCGCTCATATCCGTGCACTCCGCAGGTTCCTCTCCGCCGTTCCCATTCGACGACGTGTGGGCATACTACGCGTACTCATCGAGCCACGACAAGCTCGACACCATCCGTATACCGTTCCTAGCGCTCAACTCGCACGACGATCCGATCGCTCGGTGTGCCCCGCAGGATTACGACAGGAACGAGTGGTTCACGCTCGTCGTTACCCGCGGAGGCGGCCATATGGGTTGGTTCCAGTCTGGTGGGGCGGCGAATCGCTGGGCCAGGCGCCCCGCGCTCGAGTGGTTCAAGGCGACCGGAGAGGATATACAGTTGGAGCACAGAAAAATAAAGCCGATAGAGTGGAAAGACGGCTGGTTGGTAGAGGTTGGGAACGACGGCCTGGGTTGTCAAGAGATCGGAGATGGTGGAACGATTGATGCTAGACAAAGGGGCGATTTGTTGGCAGGTCTATAGACGGACAGTGACTCATTTTTCTAAATACCACAATAGCAATTCTAGTCGTTCCATGGTAGGTACAGGATCCAGTATTAGTGACTGGGTCATAGAATCTCTACTAGAACATACTCCACCGCTATAACTCGCTGTGGTGAAGGATGGCTGAAAGCAGGCTGGGCGACTCGTAAGTTTTGCCGTGTGGGGAAATAGGCGTTCTTGACATCTCGTCGCACAACCGTTACGACAGACCCCACGTGGCGAATCGGCCCACGCTCTCACGGAGGGTGGGAACAGCAACGAAATGAATTCGAGCATGAGCAGAGAAGCGAAGGAATATGGGGTTCTCAACCAGCTCCGGTACCTAGTCTGACAGCAGCGCCCGCGGCACCAATGCTCGATGCACTGCCTTTCGTTAGGGAACCAGCGAGCAGATCTCGACAGGTCCGAAGGCGCTCTCTTCGCGCGACGAACCATGATCCCGCTTCGCACGGTATGGCTAAGGGAACGCCAAGCAAGCTTGCTTCTGATGCCAATCGAACACTCTTTGTCATTGAATCGAGTTCTTCCTCTGAGTCTAGATCGGCAAGATTCTCGGCCCCGTGTTCATCGTCTACTCTTGCGTTGTTTCCAGAGGTATGGGTGCTAGCACCCCCTGTGGCAATCGCCGCGTGCTCCACCTTCTTTTTCTTCTTGGTAGACGACTTGAGTTGCTCTAGCTGTGCCTCCGCACCCGGCTTACTGAGGTCTATGCCTTTCCTCTTGGCGAGTTCCTCCAGCTCTCGTTGTTTCCGCTCGCGCTTTTCTCGCTCCTTTTTCTCCTTGCGCTCTTTCTTGCTCTCGCGCTTGACCGGTTCGACCCAATTTGGATTGTGCGCACGGTTCCACTCGAGTAAAAGTTCGTCGTAATCCTTCGAACGCCCTTTGACGGCCCGTTTTGCGCCCATAGAGTGCGATTTACAGGTGAGCGAGCGGGAACACGGCAGGTTCTTGTCGTTGATAACGCCACAATGCCTATCAGGATCAAAGGGACCTTTAAACCGTCCTTTCGTCTTTGGGGGGGCGGCCTTTGCCTTCTTTGACTTTGGCGCGTTCGGATCGTTCGGATCCATATCCTCCCCTTTGCGCTTCTTGCCCTTTGCTTCAAGCTGGATTAGACAGTGGGCAGGCGCACTTGCGACCGCTCACCATCATCGGCCTTTGCTTTGGAGCCACTCTTGTCCAAGTCGTACTTCTTGCAATTCTCTATCCAGAGTTTCAGAATGCGGCCAGTGGCAGAATACGACGACGAGAGCGCACCTGCATGTTCGGCGACGACACTGCGTAGAATGGGTTTCGCGCAGTCCTTACATTGCACGATACCAATCTCGGATGTGCTTTTAAGGGGGTCTGCGCCAAAGATCTTCATGTCGCGTGCGGTTAGCCATAATGTCGGCGGGGACAAGGCAGAGAGAGAGACAGGAGGCGAAGATGGGGGTGGAGTAGGGGGCAGGTTGTCGAAGGAGAGGGGAGCGGGGGATGGGGACTGTTTGAGCCTAAGCTTTAGGGTCATCTTGTTTAGTGAGGCGGTCCTCGTTGCCAGACTGAAGGGAGGAGGGTCACGCGTTACGGGTCGTCACACCGAAAGCCGAGATCCGTCGTCGGTTGGTTGCGCCCATGTTGCGCACCAATTCAAACTGTCGGGTTGACAGGATTCCCTTGCATTGAGGCATCGGAACAACAACAATGCGTAGGTTACCGGCGGACGTCACTTACAGACACACGCCCCGACCACTGCAGCCGATGAATTGAATTGACCATAATAGCCCAGACGCCGTTGGTAGATCCCGCTCACCGTCCTTCAAATACCCCTCATAAACAATTCCTGATCCTCCCTTTCTCCGTTGCCCCCCACCCTCGCTTCACTGCGCTTCCTTCATCCACGTGTTTCTGAGTTTCTGAAGCATGGCACAACGGCTGGCTCCATTCAAGCTGGATATCATCGTCGTCGGGGGTGGTCTGTTCCTTTTCGTGTCCCGTGTCAGGTGTATACCGATTTAGTGCCTCTAGCCATCGCTGGACTATCCACTGCCCTTGGTCTTGCTTTGTCCGGTCATAAGGTCCGTGTTCTCGAGAAAAGCCCCGCGTTTGGGGAACCCCCGGGGGGCATACGCATTCCGCCAAACGTGACGAAAATACTGGTGGGATGGGGTCTGGAGGAGGAAATAAGGAAGCGGGCACATCTCCCACGAGAAGGGACAGATCTCTGGGATTGTAAGTCGTTTATCGTCCCTTTGGTGTCTGCCGTAATCCTAATTCTACCCAGTTGAGACCGGCAAGCTCATTGGTTACCTTGAGTGGGCAGAACCAATTATGCAAGATAGTGGTGCTGCATACTATCAGATGCGCGTGGGTCCAAGTCATCGGCTGTGACTTGGAAATTACGTACTAATTATTGCTGCTGCAGTACAGTGATCTCCACGAAATTTTGTACGACGCTGCTACACGCGCAGGGGCTGAGGTAATATTCAACGCCGACGTACGTCTAGCCTCGACACCTGCTCAGGGGAAATCCGCTAGTGGAAAGCCATCAGTCCAATTGCGTGATGGTACCGTTCTCCAAGCCGACATGATCGTCGGTGCCGATGGCCAGTACAGCACGATGCGAACTTCCATTGAGGGAAAACACGTTGAGCCTCAACCAACGAGCACCCTCGTGTTCACGGCGAATATTCCAATGAATAGGCTTTTGGAGGATGAGGTACTCGCAAAGTTCGAGACCACATGGGTGTATTGGTTTGGCCCACGCCGGGCTTGTGTGGGTGGGTCAATCTTGTTTTATATTTCTGTACCGGTTGGCTGTATGCCACGTTGCCTGCCATTCACCACGTTTCAGGTTATCCGATTGTGAGTCTTGGAAAGCGCAGAAGCGAATGTCCATCCAGACAACGTTGAACCTCGTTCCAGACTTCCTCAAGAGAATATGCGGTCCACCTATACTGGGATCGACAGGATCCTGATGCTCCGGAAGGATGGATTCCGAACATACCAGTCAGGTCACTAAACCTTTCTGAAACAGCTTTAGATGACAGGTACGATTGGGTCTCCCCAAATCCAGTATGGTCCATCGCTCACGAGACTTCACAGACTGGCTCGGATGTTCGACAAGATCGACGCGGTCTGCTGGCAGAAATACCTGGACTGGCCCAGCATTGAGAATTGGTCTGATGAGTCTAGCCGCATTGTTCTCGTGGGAGAATCTGCGCGTCCGCTTGTGGTCCGTAAATCCGTCTCTCACTCTGCATTCGTGATAGGAATAACTCTAATTCCCCATAGCCTTGCAGCATGCAATCCACTAGCCTATCTGTGGAGAGCGCCGCAGTCTTCAGCACACTGCTTTCTTACGTTCGCGGACTTGATCATATTCCGCTTTTAGTAAGAGCGTACGAGACCATCCGTCGAGATCGCTCCGAGTTTCTGCATCAGGCCGAAGTCATGCACGTTACGAGAACCATGTTCCCCCCTGGACCTGAACGCACGGCGCGGGACGAGGAAATGCGGCAGCTTCTCGACGCGGGGCAGGTAAAATGGGACGACGATTCGTTCTTGGGGCTGTGGGGACATCTGATTAACATCTGGGCGTATAACGCGTTTGATGCGGCAGATGACTGGTGGGTACAGTGGGGTATCCTTCGTGAGCGGTCCTTGAGTAAACAGGACCCGAGTCTTGAGACGCCCTACCCCCCCTTGAAAGTCGACGTCAGTAAAGACTTCTTACACAAGGACAGGTGACTGCAGTTATAGTACTACTAGGATAGATGGAGCAACGCTTTGGTTGTACCGTATCAACTAATGTTTGTCTTTTTGGTTTTGTTACGTTTGTTATTGAGCGGTGATGTACGTACAACTGTGACATCGCTAGCGGAACTGTACCTGCTACTGAATGCACATATTGCCTCCTTTGTACGCCACTGGTTCCTGTGTCGCGTGCTACCAGCTTGAGATCTTCTGCGACCCACTGACGATTCCCAAATATCCCCGCTTATCGGTCCGTTTGCCCCATGGATGCAGTCGAGAGAGCCAACGCAGAACGTCAGAAGAGATGGTGCGTCTTCCCCAGGCCAACACATAACTTCCTCAACCCAACGTAACGTACAGGGTCAAAGACCAGAAAGTCGGAGAGGGAACATATGCCGTCGTCTATCGGGGTGTGTAGCTCTTTCTACATTGGTGACGTGGTAAGTTAATGCTGGCACGCGAGCGCAGGACGAGAACTCGCGACTGGTCGAAAAATCGCTATCAAGAAGATTAAAGTTGGCCAATTCAAGGATGGCCTCGACATGTCCGCCGTGCGCGAAGTCAAGTACCTGCGCGAACTGCACCACCCAAATGTCATTGAAGTAGGTGCGCCGTATACTGCGTCCCCTGACCATCTCAGCGCATCGTCTCGTCGAAGCTTTTGGACGTGTTCTCCTCCAAGACCAATCTCAACCTTGTGCTCGAGTTTCTCGACACCGACCTGGAGATGATCATCAAGGACCGCACCCTGGTCTTTCTGCCTGCAGATATCAAAAGCTGGATGGCCATGGTGTTCCGCGGTCTCGAATTCTGCCATCGAAACTCCATCCTACATCGAGTGCGTGCCTCCCACCACCCTCCCACCCCTCGCTCTAACATTCCTTGTAGGACTTAAAGCCAAACAATCTGCTCATAGCCTCAGACGGACAGTTGAAAATAGCAGATTTTGGCCTCGCCCGCGATGCTGCTGACCCAGGCTACAAAATGACCTGTCAGGTGATCACGCGGTGCGTAGCAATTCGTCCTTGCGCGACCCCACCTCCACCTCCCCACTTTCTGTGCCCCTAAAATAAAACGAGCTGTACGTGCCTGATACCCGATACGCAACGTGCACAGATGGTACAGACCGCCGGAATTGCTCTTCGGCTGTCGGTACTACAGTACTGCCGTGGACATCTGGTCCGTCGGCTGCATCTTCGCGGAGCTCATGCTACGCACACCCTATCTCCCCGGCGAAAGCGACATGGACCAGCTGAAGACCATCTTCCGTGCACTCGGCACGCCGACCGAAGAGGAATGGCCGGTATGTGTAGTTCAAACAGAGCGGCCTTCAAATTATAATAATATAATAATAAAAACAAAAAACGCCACAGGGCCATACCAAACTACCAGACTACGTGTCGATCGGCCAGTTTCCAAGGACCCCTCTCCGTGATCTGTTCACGGCCGCGAGCGCAGACACCCTGAATCTGCTCAGCAAATGCATCATTTACGAGCCCCGTAAACGGATCAGCGCCAAAGACGTCCGCATACTCCTTCCTGTCTCGTGCCTCTTCTCGGACTGACGGACGGTCATATTCATTACTCAGGCTCTCAGCCATCCATACTTCTTCGCCCTCCCGTACCCAAGTCATCCCTCCAAGCTCCCGAAAACCAGCACACAGACCGCGGCATCGCGGCCACTCGATGAGGTCGACGGGAATGTCGAACCGAATGGGAATACGGGACCGGGCGTCAAGTCCGCCCCTCCGCCTAAAAGGCTTAAGCGCAAGCTGAGCGGGCACGACATATCGCGCAATATCGCGCGCAAGCTTGATTTCACAGCCGCTTAAAAAAAGTAGTATTTCAACTTTTCTTTTTTGCCTCGCCACTCGTGGCTAAGGCTAAGGAATATTGGAATATTGCGGGAGAGTACATTTCTGTGCACCACTCATCCGCTTGTTTCCGAATGCGCGAAGACAGAACAGATCCGCTCCGTGCTGGAGTGGGGACATACACATGAGCGGAAGAAAAGACACTATCAGCAGCCCCTTTAGCCCGCAGACGCCAAATTATATTATTTCATTATACTGTAATACATTAAAAGCCCCTTTCGGGACATAAGGCTTCTAAGAAAACGATGGAAGTCTTCACGAACGAGTCATAATAAACGAGTAGACGATTTATTGAGAAAGAACGAAGCTAAGCCTACGAGTCTTATTGAGTCAGCACTTCCGTACCGTGACACCCTCGTCAGCGTCGTGCATCGATGTTGTCACCTAGGCCGGGGTTGCCAGGTTCGGGTAGAGGTGAGACTTGGGGAAGGGCTTCTTGATATGCTTGTCGAGGAAGTGGTAATATCACTAGTGGGAGTCACGCCACCACCACTAGTGAGCAATCCGATGATGCGATTGTTGGCACCACCGATGATGGACCCGGAGTCCCCAGAGGCAGAAAATGGGCCATCCTTGTGACTGTAAGGGTAAATAGCGTTCTATTGATAAGAAGTACAGGAAAGAATCAGGGTCGAAGGGATAGATAGAACAAGCGTTGTAAAGTGCCACATAGGGTCATGCACCCCAAGGCGCACTCAAATGGAATCAAAAAAAAAAAAAAAGGGTAAATAGCAATCTCCATAGATGTTCAAGTTGGCAACATCCATGGAGATTGCTATTTACCCTTACAGTCACAATGCACAGATGCCATAATCTTCATAATGACGGATGAATGATTCAATGCCGGATGCGCGACCAAAGGTGAGACTAGTGCTTAAGCCGTTCTTAATGACAATAATACAGTCTTCTCCATTTGCGTCGACCATGGTAGGGCTACGCAGTTCACCATCCTTGACGAAGTCTCGAAGTGGCATGAGGCCATCCTCTGGATACTTAAACTTGGCACGGGTCTTAGGGTGAGGGTGCATCCTTGGATTCGCCCATCGGTATGGCTCCTAGATATGATATTTAAACTAGAAGACAAATGGAAACATACCGAGATTGATGACGTTGCCCCGGAAAGTGTTCCAGTCAAACCTCTCGCGGTCAAGCTCAATGAGAGCCCAATCTCCTGTAAATCTTTTTTCACCTGTATTGACGGAAATCGGAGGGGCGTAGCGAACGTGTCCTAGAACGCGCTCGCTCACTAAATGCCAGCCAGGACTTGGCGATTTCTTTGAGCTGCTCTAGGCCCGCTTGCCTTCGACTCCTCCGCCCTCGCCAGCTCGCCCTTAATCCTCTGCCGCCTAGTAGTTGTCCTGGCATCCTTGCCCTCGGCGGCCTCCTCCAGTCTGCCAACAATCCCCTTGTAGTGCTTGATCACGTCAGCCTCGCGGCCGATCTTGCTCGGGATGGCCTCAGCAGCGTTCTGGTATGCCTGGTCACCGAGGTGGATGACATCGAGACGAGGCGTGCTGTTGTTCTTGCGGTCGTAGGTATCGTTAAAATGTTTGCTGGTCGGGAGAGCGACGTGCCGGGCTGTAAGGAGGAGGACACAATCGTTGTCGCTGGCTTCGCGAAAATATAGACCACCAGTGCCTTCGATGTAAGGGAAGTTCTTGCGAGCAATCTGGAGACCCAGAGCAGGAGTAAATGGACCTTGTACGTCGGCTGTTGGTTCAAGGGGGGGGGGCTTGGTCGAGGAGCTGCTGTCTGGTGCCAGACCGGGTGAAAACGGACTCGCGAAATGCGATTTCAGCGTCCATAATCATATAGTCGGCGAGGATCTTCCTGCAAAACACGGCCGCGACCTCAGCGTCGTCGCGGGAGAGAGACCCGGGCATCACGCCCACCCAAAGGAACAGGGGACCGGGATCCCCTCCAGCTTCAGCAAAGCTCACAAGATCAAGCTATCAAGGCTGGTCCACTTAAGGTCAATCGAATCAAAATGCACATCTACGAGCACTTCGACTCGATTGATCGCACCACACGAGTGTGATTGGGTGGTCGCAGACGGGTCTAGCCTCCTTCTTTCGCCCACTCCTCACCGCTCCGACTACACTTTTTGACTTCGTTTATTTCCGCCTTCTAGTTCCGGCTTGTTTCAGCACGTTTCTCCATTTTCTTGACTTTCCGCCGTTCTCCTGTACGCCTTTACTTTGTTCCGTCCTCGCGTTTACTCTTCTTTGTTTCCCTTTGACTTTGCTTCTAGAAGTTCACTGACAACTGTGCAAGCAGGTCGGGCAATAAAAGAAAGTCAGCCGCACAAAATGAAATTACCACATACCGACCTCGCAGTGAAGATTGGAGTCATAAACAAGTCCGCTCTTGTCTCGAAAACCCAGATTTATAGTACTTGCAGAGAAAAAGGACAGTGAACATCAGTAAGTCTGACATCAAAGAAGACATCTGAGAGAATATGTTTCCATCGTAAAAAATATCCGCAGCGTGCAAAGTGAGCAAAACTCTTATCGGACCGACGTCCGGCTATCAAATATTGCATAAATTCCTGCAATTCCAATCGAGGCTTTCGGGCACCACCAACGCTAGTTTGGCTATGAAATCTACCCATCGGCTGGCCGACTCTCCCGAAGAGGACTGAACCACTCCCAGCTGCCTCGACTTGCAGGACGGTTTCCATTGGACGTCCGTCGCCAAATCGTCCTTACCAAGTACAGAAGGAAAGGGACACAATGCCAAAAAAAAATGTAGACTATGCAGCTTACGAGTATAATGTGTACGTGCGGTGCAACTATAATGGAAGGAAACAAAAGGTTACCAGACAGCGAAAAAAACAGCGGGGAGTGGCAGGGCGGGATTTGATAACATACGATAATCAATACGTCAAGGTAAACAAAGGAAAAGACTGCCCTGACTTATCTACGCTCTTGGCTCTTCGCAAGAAACGCATTTAGCCTTGGAAGGGTCGTTATCGATCATGCAGACTTTACAAGTCCATATTCCCGGTGCTTTCGTCGGCATCTTCATCCCTGCAGCCGCCCAGTTGAATCCGCCTGACAGTGCCGGCTTGGCAGGTTCGGGTGCCGTTATGGTCAGATCAGGTTTCGGCTCGTCGCAGGAAATACATTTAACCCGAGCGGCATCGTTATCGACCATGCAGACTTGACACGCCCAAGACCCCGGGGCTTTCGTCGGCATCTTCATTCCCGCAGCCGCCCAGTCGAAGCCACTAGTCGGTGCAGCCACCAGCTTAGGATGTGATATCACTGTGGGTAAGACAGCGCCGTTTGTCGTGGAATTGGGTCTTGGCTCCTCGCACGCGACGCACTTAGTCTTGGCAGCGTCATTACTGACCATGCAGGTGCCGCACGTCCACGAACCAGAAGCCTTCGCAGGCGGTTTCATCCCCGCAGCCTCCCAGTCGAAAGAACCTGGTGCTGTCGTCCCAAAGGTGAACGAGAACACAAGGAGAGAAGAAGGTTCCGCTGCCGCTGCTTCGCTGCGCTCCTTCTCGTGCTTCGACGTCGTTTCCGTCGGCACATCAAAGGAGAACGACGTCAGGGAAGCCGAGTCAAGTGCAAGTGCCGCTTCCTTCGCATCCTTGGGAACCGATTTCGCTGGCTGCAACTTGGTGCTCGAACTGGCCACTGGAGGGCTTGCGACTTCCAGACTTGACTCCGGAGCTAGCCGACTCGAGATGGCAGGTGGCCAAGGCTTTAATGCAGGCAGCGAGGAAAGGGGCTCATGTGGCTGCGTAGGTGCAAGTGCAGGGCGATCGGACGCAGGTTTAGCGGGCGGTGGAGAGTCAGGATCACTCTCGGCGGCAAACCCAAAGCGAAGTTTTGATGGCTCCTTCGGCGCAGACGATTTGAGCGGGAACGGTGGTTTAGGTGTCGCACCGACTGAACTACCATTTGTCGTAGGTGTTGATTTCTTTGCATTAGGTAGAGATTCATCAAATGCATCGCCAGGGTGCGTGTTTGTGGGAGAAGTCGGAGAATGCATGTCGACATCCGGAACGTCTTCGACGGTTGGTGGCGGCACCTTCTGCCTTTTAGGGGAAGGTCTCTCGGGTTCTTCATGCCCCTGCCCGTTGATAGAGGTATGATTTACATTGACACGGGGAGGGGACGGTGATTTGAGCCGCGCGCTGCGCCGAGGGGGCTCTGAATGAGAAACGCCGTTTACTTTACTCTGGGCACCTTTTCCGATGTTAGGAGGTGGTCGAGAACGCTTGGTTCCCTGTAGGACAAGATCAAATGAGAATGCGCGACTAGGGCACGTGTAGCACAACTGACCGTTGGCACGGTGGATTCAACGATCGTCTGATGACTCAGATTCACGTCTGTCTTCTCCTGTTCCTTTGGGGGTTCCTCCGGGGCTTTCCGCTTCTTTGGAGGTTTCTTCTGCAGAGATGGTTTGACTGGGCTAGCAGTCTGGTAGGGATTTGAAAGGTCAGGTCTCTTTGGCGGTGTCACCTCCTTAATGAGCTCCGCCATGAAATTCGCTGCACGAGTGGGCTGCTTGGGAGGCGAGGAATGCGACGAAGAAGAGGAGTCCCCGACGCCCCATGTGTGGCGGAGAGGAGAAGGTACTGCAGGGGTAGTGGGTTTTGGAGGCACCGGCACCGACAGGCGGAGTCGCGGTGTGGTGGGAGACTTGTCCGGGCTTGAGTCGTTCATGGAGGTAGAAGATGATGAACCGCTGGAAGAGGACAAGACTGAAGGGTCGGCACGAGTTTGTTCACGTGGTTGGGTCGAGGGCAACGACTCGCCAGTGGCATGGGGTGTGTGAGGTTCGACGGCCGTGTCCACACGTCGCCGCTTATTTTCCGTTTTGTGAGGTGATGCCTCTGGTGCAGAGAGCTTGATTTTGGAGGGAGTGAGGCGCGGTGGACCGAAAGCAGGGCTCTGATGGCGGTTGCGTGGGCGAGCGCTCCCCGCACCTTGCCACCTATAAACCCCGTTAGGGTTCCTTGTTAAGGTTCTGCGAGGGGTCTGATGTGATGAGGGGGTAGGAGATCCGACGTTAAAGGCGGGCGTCGTGCCGCGACTAGGAGTGGGGCTCGTGGAGAACCGAAAAGGCTGCTCATCATCATCTGGGAGAGCTTATCAGACCCAAGGGGTTTCGGCCGAAGAGACGCGCAAACCTTGTACGCTGTCCTTCAAAAGAGATACCAAACCGACGTATTCAACGTGATGCAAGGGATGGTCAGAGCGGTCACGCAAATACTGTTTGACGGTCTCAAGCTTCTCAGCCGGGGATTGGGAGGGGACGTTCAATCGGGGTGATTCAAATGGGGTAGACGGCTTGAAGGGAGACATCATTTCAGATAGCTCCGGGACGAGACTTGAAATTGGTAAGGTCGACGCGGCAGATTGAGGTTGTCGCGTAGGTGTCAACGGAGACTGAGGTGGTCGTAGTGGTGGCGGTTGTTGTGCTAGCTGAGAGCCATAAAAACGTATGTCGGACTTGAGTTGAATGAAGAGAGTATATGATGACGCACCTCGCGGCCGCGTTGTGACAGAACATCGGCGGGGCGCGATTCCCCGTGTTCTGAACCATCAGAGGACCCTTTCTCATCATCCTCGTCAGAAAGGTCATCCTTCAGTTCTTCTGATGATTTTGAGCGACGTAGGGGGTTTAAAAAGCTGAAAATAGATGACAAAGACCAGGACTACTATAGATGTGAGATGATTGAGAGCATGAAGGAGGTAAAATGAGAACAGACTGATGTCTTGGGTTTAACGTTGGGGCGTTTATACGGCGACGCAAGCTGATTTCTTGCAGCACGACGATTGCTGTGTCTTACCGCGCTCATCTTTGCAGGACGACGGAGGATTGTGGAGGAGGGGGACGAAGAGGCGAACAAGGCGAAAGTGGACTTGGCCTTCGCCACGGGTGTTGGGCCCTTCGGCTTCTCCCGGTGTAGTACTTTCCCACGTGCGCCACAGCATTTCCCATCCGCGGGCTGCGACTGCCACAACACAACAACAAAATGCCAGACAACGTCGTCCAGTCGCCTTATCCTCTAATAGATGCTGACCCTCATTTCTCTCGAGTCGTTCGTTACATGAGGCCGTCAGATTATACCGTCTGGGCGGGTGCAACAGCCGCTTTTCCTTCAGCGATTTACTTCTGGGGTACTTGATTTGCCTTTGTCTTCCGGGCTGTACTCACCAAGAACATTTCCTTAGAGATGGCCGACCCTACAAAGTCGCGTCTGCGGCCCGCTTTGCGCCTCGGCGGCGTGTTTGGTTTCATTGGCGGCTTCCTACTCGCCTACCAGCGGTCGAGTTGTGAGTCTGCGTTGCTTGTATCATAGTGGCCGTACTGACATCAAAGGTCGAAGTCCGCTTCTGGGGATGGTCAGAGAACAAGCACGAGGAAGAGAGAGACTTTGCAGAGCTTAGCCAGCTCGCGCGCGAAGGAAAGCCGCTATACGGAGAGTCACATCAGCCACTGTGGGTCCAGAACGCCGCGTACAGCAACTCGGGCTTCTCGCAGCTCAAATTCAGTGAGTATCTCGAACTAACCTGCTATATTTTTATCACGCTTACCACGCTCGTTTGAAAGGTGTTTTCCCGATGTAAGTGCTCCTTTTTGTGGGAGTCGCGACCTTTTAATCAACTCCCCTCCTACAAGGTTCAATTTCGTCAATCACCCGCACCATGGCACTGATCCTGCCAAGTATGGCGTGAAACCCACTTCAGAAATTAGCGAGCAGTGAGCGATAATCACACGCTGTAGCAGTCTTGTCCTTTATCAATTTATTCATTGAGCGCTCTTTCATGAGGGTCCAAACCGTCACAATGAGTGTGCTGAGTTACAGATTGACCCCTACTTGGTCAAACGCAACAGGCTCACATCGTTTCATACAGTTGTAATAGTTGGCCTTCTCGCCCCACATATTTTATAGCTGGGCGGCAATACCTTTTTGGATCACTCGGGCGTTTATCGTATATCCTCAGATCTTCGGGGGCTGTAAACCAACCGGATCGCATCCACTGATCACAATAGCAGTTGTTGTCTTGTCGGGCCTGATCTGGCTGCGCTTCGGTCCAGAGGGGTCTGTTTGGTTGGGCGTCGAGACCTCCGTTTCTATACAGCACACCAGGACGGGATTCCAGAATTCCGCTAAAAGGGTTCAAAACTAATTTCTCCATGACAATGCCCTTAGCAAGCTGGCGCAACCTGTCGCATGGATGTGCATGGCGTTACCTCTCGCCCGGACCGACTGCAAAAATCACGTCGTGCCTCAGTCACGAAACCTCTCTAGCGCGCCTATCTATATCGATGGTGGTAGTGAACCTCATTAGGAAGAAGCTCTTAGGGGCATCACACATTGTTTAAACCGAAATGTGTGATCCGCTCAGCTCGAGCGAACACGATGAAGACAGGCCGACACCCATGTTCGAAGACCCAGGAACGAGGGCCTTCTCTGATAACTTAGTGTGACATGGAAAGCGGGATTGAGGACTCAGATAACAACCATCTGGCTCCAGCGTATCTCGGATCTATCTCTCCGGCTTCTATGCGTCCTTTCCATGCTATCCTGGGATGGGCTCTATCTTTCATTTGCTCTGTTTTTCTGATGGGGTGTTGTCACTTTGCTCACCCCGTGTCCCCCCTTCATGAGACGGATCTAACCTATCAGTTGTCTCACGTTGTGCACAAGCAGTGCATAAAAGAATGAGAACGCCGTGACTAAGCTCTTCATGAATTTGATAAGACATACGCGACGCGTACAGAGAGGGAAATGAAGTGTCAAAAGTCGGGACGGGACGCGTTTTACGCATTGGTCTTGCCTCGTTTCCGTTCTCGCGCACCGGCGGCGTCTTCGTGCGAGTCTGGGACTTGGTCCGGCGTCGCGAGTTCCTTCCCTTGCGAAGCTGCAGTCTGTGTGAGTTTCTCCCACATGACGTCGTTGATCCCCTTGGCGCGCGCGAGCTGTGACTTCAAACGCGCCACCTCATCTTCCAGCTCCGTCACGCGTCCATCGGACCGTGGCGTAGAAAGTGCCCCGTGTTCCACCGAAGTCGTCGGTCTGGGCTTGACGAAGAACTCCCAGTCGCGAAGAAGCTCCTCGCGGGTGTATGTCGTGACGGACTCGTGCGTGATCTGCCGTAAGGCGCTCAGTAAGTGACACATACATCGGCGCGACGATTAAGCAGAAACACACGTTTCGTGCGTGCGGCAGCATCATCGTAACCTCATGCGCTTCACGTGGGCGTGCCTCGCGCATCCGCTGGAAAGGAAGTATCGGCAGGACTGGAATCCCACCATCCTTATCCCCGCCGAGCTGCACGTGGCCGACGAGGTCTGGCGGCTTCAGGAGAGCGGTCAGGTGAGTTACTGCGAGCCCTGATCCCGGGTGCGCATTGATGGTGCGCAAGAGCTGGTGCGATGGAACATCGTACACGTGTACGTTCCCCAATGCGGTGCCAGCAAGCAGGAGCGCTCCGGTGAGTGACAGAGAAAGTGCAGTTATAGGTTCGCTTTGTGTTCGATAAGGTTGGATGTGTGGGGGGCTGGGCGTTTAGCGAAGTGAAGGGGTTACGCACCCAACAGATATGAGGCGCCTCTTGTTTGTGCTTGGGTCATCGTCCGCGATCGACAATATGTCGTTGACGCCTCCGCCTCCGAGCGCCTCGGCAACATACCCACCCGTTTTATTGGCCTTTGTGCGGAATAGATTCACTTGGTGAATGGAGCCGTCAGCTGATGCAGCGAAGAAAAGTCGCTCAGTGAGGTCCCACGCAATACAGGCGACAGCGTGAGGAAACTGGAAAGTGGTGAGAAGCGTCTTCGAGGAGAGGTCCCATATCTGTTGGGGATATGAACTGCCGTAAGGGTGACGAATAGAAGGAGTGGGACGTACTTTCACAGAGTGGTCGGTCGAAGCCGACAACACGCGGCATGATGGGAACGGACCGAAACCACAAGCGAGGTCAGTAATTGGTAGAGTGTGGTCAGATAAGTTCGCATAGGCTTCTGGGTTCTCGTTTTGGACACCGTCATCTAGTAATCTGTCAGAAACAAAAATGAGGCGAGTGCTAAACTGCGATGTGAAATGGCTGGCGACGAACCTAAAAACAGACCAAACGCTCACGCCAGAGTCCTCGCTGCCTGATACCAAAGCTTCTCCGTCGGGGGTGAAACGCAGCACCGTGACTTGGCGGTAATGGGCCTCCCATGAGTTGTACATTATCCCCGATGCAATCTGTGACAAATGAAGTTTCGGCATGAGGACAATATCCGAGGGGAGCAGTGGACAGACAGACCTCCCACAAGTATATCCTGCCTTGGGGAGTGCCGGCGGCGCAGAACTGACCTCGTCGGTCTACGGTTACGCATGAGAGTCGTTCCGGGAGAACGAATTTTTGGGAGATTTGATCCTTGATACGAAGAACGTAAGAGATATTACAAATGGAGGTTCCTGCGCAGGGAGAAGCACTTTTTGGAAGCTGTAGACATGCAGAAGGGCCTTGTCCGGTTGTATGGCGAGCATGAGACCACCCTGTGCCTCCCGTGTGGGGATAAGCGCTGTGCAATTTTTCGCAGCATTCGTGTGCTTGAAAGAGGCCAAAGAGGCACCAGTCTGAATGTCGTGAAGTAGAATAGCACCGTTGCCTGTGGGCTGTGAGCCAGAAGCTGGACCAGAGGCGGTGATGAGCACTTCTTGTAGCATTGTGAGAGCAGGAGGATCACGTGATGGGAGGGAATGCTTTAGATCGCACTGGAATCAGAGGTCGCAGGTATAAAGTAACCCCGTCAAACACGTTGGCACAAGTACCCCTCCCCATCTCCTCGTGCCCCTCACCCGCTTCACAACCACTCCGTCTCCTCCACTATGTCCACCGACCTGTATGAGGTCCTCGGCGTACAGAGGGATGCTACTGAGGATCAGAGTGCGTCTATTGCCCCCTCTAACCCTTGGTCCTCCCCTTACCCGTCCCGCAGTCCGCAAGGCTTACAAGAAACGGGCGCTTCAGACACACCCCGATCGTGTGCCCCCAGAACAGAAAACTACCGCAGAGGAGGAGTTTCGAAAGGTCTTGCCGGTCCCCCTGCTTAACTTTCGCCGTGTAGCTCACTCGTAATGCAAGGTTAACAACGCCTACGAAGTCCTTAATGACCAAACTAATCGTCGCGTAAGTTTTTGCTGCGCACTGTGTTATTCCTTGCAGCCCCTTAATCTCCCCCTTTCAATAATTGGAACAGGCTTACGATAAGGCAGGGATCTGGCCACCTCCACCCCCTGTCTCAGAGCGGTCTCGTCACCACCGCCGCCCTCGTCATTCCACCAGGGAGCAATATGTGCCCTTCCCAGATGATCCCTTTGAGTTTCCATGGCCTCATCATGCGGGCTTCACAGATCCATTCCGACTCTTCGAGTCCATCTTTGGCGACCTGCACCATACCATGGCGGACCCATTCTTCTCTGACCCGTGGAGACGGCCCCACCGTCATGATTCGCATCACCGTGGCGCGGGTAGCCTCTTTGATGACCCACTCGTCGGCGTGGGTTTTCCGTTCGACCGTAGCAACGTGTTCGACGACGTGATGAACAGTGGAAACGGTCGCTCGCGCGTTTACAGCGAGGTTTCTCGTGGCGCCATGTCACCTGATGGTCGCTGGGTGTCGGAGAGCAGGGTGACTCGCTCAATCAACGGCGTTACCGAGTCTGTTTGGAAGCGTAGAGACGCTGCAGTACATCTCTTCACATTCTTTCTGGGAACCCCATGCTGACGCTATTTTACCCAGGGCAACGAATTCGCCACCTACACCTATCCAGATGGCCGAGAACGGCACACTGTCAATGGACGCGAGCAAATAACTGCGCAGAAGCATGCCCAGCCACAACGGGTCCATAAAGCTCCACCACCGCCACCTCCTATCCAAACTTCAGGCTCACCTCCACCGCCATACTCTACCTCTGCCACAGGCCGTAAAAGAGACAGTCCGACATCGACTTCCAGTCGAACTTCCAGTCGAAAGCGCGACAGCCCAAATCGCGAGCTTCACAGCCCTATTGAAATCCAGTCCTCTTCACATGCAGGGTCGCCACCCCCTGTCAGCCACCACTACCGGTCCTCATCTACTGGTAGTAATGGTAAGTCACGCGTGCATATAATCGACACCGGGTGGGGTTACTAAGGCAGAACTTCGCCAGTTCACCACCATGACCGCGCCTATTCAAATGACACACCACATTACAAATCGCGGTGGTGGAAGAGATAATTCATCGGCTCCACGTCTTACGGTTCTGTTTCCGATCGCATTGAGTATTTCCCACCACTTTTGTATTGTAATCTGCACATGTTTTACTTACTGTATGTATACTCGTATGTATACTCTTACTTTTGATCTTGCAATAGACAGTCCTTTCTGGTGGCTCCTGTCAAACATTCTAAGACTGATCGTCCCGATCGCGTTGCCCCAAGAAAGTAAGCGGACGCCAGGAGGTGGGATGTTCTACCTCGTGTTATATCTCATTACAGTCGATCAGTTAGCTGAAGTGGCCAGACTTGTCGTCGCAGAAACTACTCCAAGGAACATAAAAGCCACAAGTGTCACAATTCTCACACACTCACAGGCCCTTTGAGTGCCTGAGGCAAAGGGTTTACTATAAACACCACTGGAGTGTGGCTACCACGCCAGCGATCCGTGAGTCAGAGTCAGATGCGTCGTGCATTCCCATATTGGTTAGAATTCACTGGAGGCAGTGTAAAATAACGCCTAGACGAGACGAGAAGATCGGCCCCATCTAGGTCCACCAGGTATTTACTGCGGCCCCACAGGTGCCATCATTTTACGAACCAATATGGCTCGTTCGTAGGCGTTCTGCCAGATCGAATCCTACGGCGAGGTGGGACAACCTTGCATCCACAACAAAACCCTGCCGAAAAAGAGGGGGATATTAGTTAATGCGCAGGTTGGATAGGGGGGTAGCGTTCTACTGACCCTATTTTCGTAGTCTGGATGGGGAGGGGGAAGAAATATATATCCGGTCAGAGTGCAAAAAAAACACGCCGATGGCTGCTGAATTGGGGCTGCACCACACTACACATACCCTTGAGTTCTTTGTTTAGACTCCTCAATTCGATTGCGCGTCTCACGATCGCCTCTCCGTCCTCGAGTTTCTGGTCTGGCGACTCCATGTCTCCTTCAAGCGGCACGTCCAGAACGACAAGTTTCATATTGGCGGAAGACATGCCTAGGGCGTGCGTGTAGGTAGTCAGCGCCACGAGAGCCAAGCCGCGCGGAAAGAATGGAGATAGAGACCAGGATCGTTCGCGAGGACCGCGCTCGAATCGATGACACCCTCTGCCTCGTAACCGGTCTCTTCCCGTAGCTCGCGGATCCCGGCTTGTTCTGGCGTCTCGCCATCATCGATCAGCCCAGCGGGGAGTTCTGCGGAATATTTGATTGATTTAATGTTTTTTGGAACCCGATGGGCACGAGTAGGGAATAAAACTCAGATATGAGCCTGACCGATGATGAACTTCCCAATTGGGGGACGGTATTGCTCTATGATTACAGTAGAGAGAGGAAAGGCGTTCGTCTTCGAGCGGATGAGAGCCAGGACCGCAACAGCTGCGGGCGGGAGAATCTCTGAGTGCCATGCGGATAGATTGGGCGTCAAGTATGAGTACCATCTACACCAGACTTTCCGCGAGTCTTCCTGTCTGCAGCCTCCCAAACTCTCTACAACAAACACTTTGAGCGACAGATAGAGAGATGTGGATAAGAGCTTTCCTCACCGTTCTGCCCTTTTGGTCTTGCCAGCTTATCTTCTTCAAGCTTACCCACCTTTAAGGAAGGCAGGATGGATGGATGCCCTTGTAGGTGTGAGTTACGTACGCACTTTGCCTCCGAGGTGTCGAGGTCCTCGGTTGAAAGGATCTTAGGGTGTTGAGACATTGTCCGACGGATAGAGTACCAATAGGAGAAAGTACGATGGCCTGATTGCAGCAAGGATCTTTCCAGGAGTCGGATGATCATACTCAAGCACGTGGCCAATCTATTGACGCATTGCAAGTTGGCGCTGACGGAGTTTCAGATGACGGACGCGGACACCGCGGGTGGATTCTCTTCGAAGGTCGACTCACCAAGAAATTCTATAGAAGTGGGAAGGGACCCTTTCAAATTTCCGTGTAGAATATCAGTGGCGGCAAGAGTGGCGGCCACTAGGATATTTTTAAAGTTCCAAACATGTCTAGCGCATTTCTCACCAACACCGAATTCCGAATTGATGAGGATCACGACAAGTTTTTGCGCATGCAAAGCGAAGAGGACTCCCACGAGAGACCGAGTTCGGCTTGTTGTACCCTCCGCCCTAAGCAATGTGATCGACTAGACCGGGGAGAGATCCGACCGGTACTGTAGTGAAAACAGTAACCAACGACCTGCCCTCGACAACACACCCCTTTGCCTTTCACCCTCAATCCACCTCTACTTCGAAATGGCGAATTCTGGACTCGTTTTGAACTCTATCCTCGATGCTGTCGGAAATACACCTCTCATTCGCCTCGATAGGATAGCGAAACAGGAGGGTCTGCGATGCAATCTCCGTAAGTCCGTGCATCTCCTGCATGTTGGGATCTTCTCTCAGGCCCAAGTCTGCATCAGTTGGGAAGCTAGAATACACGTCGGCTGGCGGTTCTGTTAAGGATAGGATCGCGAAGCGAATGATCGAAGTGGCAGAGCAGGAAGGAAAGCTCATCCCTGGCCAGAGCGTCGTCATAGAGCCTACTTCAGGAAACACAGGTACGATCGGCTACTCAAGCTCAACCTTCCTTCATGTCGATTTAACGCAATGGTTTAGGAATTGGTTTGGCAATGGCGTGCGCCGTGAAGGTAGCATCCAAACTCTCTAAGGAGGACGGGCACTGAATACGACAGATAAGGGATATTCAGTGATCATTACGATGCCAAAGAAAATGTCCCTGGTATGTGTGTTGTCACCTGAGATGTCGCTGCCATTCATTTCCAGGTTTTTAGGAAAAGGAAGCAGCCTTGCGCGCTCTTGGTGCAGAAGTTGTCCGGACTCCGGATGAAGTTTCGTCGGATTCTCCAGAAAGTCATATAGGTAGAGTGCCCACCCCGCACGTTCGTCGGGACTTTGTTACTGAACGAGTGTGACCGTAGGCGTGGCTCTGCGTTTACAGAAAGAAATACCGGGTGGCATTATTCTCGATCAATATAACAACGTATGTTTCACTCGCATATACGCTTAGTGGTTACTCATGTTGTGCACATAAGCCGAATAACCCACTCGCGCATGAACTCACCACAGCGCCTGAGATCATCGCGGCTGTGAAGTCGACTCCTTCGACCCCCGCATATCCTTCGTCGGGGAAAGTGGATGTCGTCGTCGCCGGTGCAGGAACAGGCGGAACCATTACTGGCGTTGCACGAGGAATCAAGAAGGCCCACAACAAGGACTGCATTGTTGTCGGCGTGGATCCCGTGCGTCGAACGATTTCTTCACCAGAACTCGCTCACTTTTCACCCATACAGGTTGGATCCGTTATCGCCCTCCCTGCTTCTCTCAATGAGGAAGGCAAAGGCAAACCGTTCGTCGTTGAGGGCCTCGGGTATGACTTTACGCCGAGTGTGATTACACGGGAGCCCGGTATGATCAACACCTGGTTGAAATCGAGCGATAAGGACGCGTTTGCGGCTGTGCAGTTGCTCATGCGCCACGAGGGCATGCTAGTTGGCGGGAGCAGCGGAAGCGCCCTTTACGGTGCGCTCACATGGCTACGCTCTGAGAGCGGTCGCGAGATCGCACAGTCGCCGGGGAAGAACGTCGTCATCATGTTACCTGATGGGTACGTGACACGGCTAATTCGCTTCTCTTCGTAGCTGATTGACGTGATACCAATAGGTTGAGGAATTATATCGGCAAAGAGTGGTTCCTCGACATGAGCCTTAAACAGGAGCCCTCTCCACTTGCACAGCGTATCGCAGAGGTGCTTGATAGGCCGACAAAGGAGAATGGAGTGAATGATAAACTTAAACTGTAGAGAGGCAAGGGAGGAAGTTGGATGTGTTTCGTTTCATTCATTGCGCAACGAGTAACTACTGTCGTATACTCGGTCAACACGGATTGGGGATTCATTTGCACCTGGGCAATGCAGTACAATGGACCGTAATGACCGTGTGAAAATGTACGAGTACGCTTGCCTTGGCCAATTGCAGGCTTTTGGACTGAAGGCAGTCATGTCTGGCTTTGACGATCTCTTGAAACAATCCTCTCGCGCTTTAGAAGAAAACCCGTTCGAGGACCCTTTCGCCCCGGCTCGATCCAACTCACCAGACCCTTGGTCGTCGTACACCCACCAGTCCGCGGCGCCCACATCTTCTGCATTCGAATATGGCGAATCTGGTTTCAGCGGCCAATCTCCCACAACGCCAACGGTTGAGTCTCACGACGAGTCTTCCGCTACCCCTGCGGTCGCCGTCGAGCCCCACTCGTCCAGTGTACCGACTGCTCTCTCTGACCCTTTGGACTCTGCAAACCTTCCCGCCGACGATAAGCCAGATTCCGCAACAAAGCTCAGCACATCTCCTGTTTTCTTCGAAGCTAGACATACTACCGAAAACGACCCACCTGCAGTTACTCCCGAGTCTCCTACCCAGCATACGTTCCCGAGCGAGCCTGTCGTTTCAGATGTGCTTCCACCCGCAGCTCCTTCGCTAATTCTTCCCCCTACTACGTCTCCACCCGAAACTTCGCCCACGGTACAATTTTCCTCCCCAGAGACACCTCCATCTGCCATCCCTGCGGAGCTCCCAGACAATTCCTCCCCACAATCCCCGCCGCCACCGTCATCCGCACGACTACCGCAACGCCAATATGTCCCGCAGCCCACCGTGCACATTCCCTTCAACCCTTCTTCTCCAACAGTTAGCGAATCAAGTCGTGTGATCTCCACGCCGCTGGACCAACCCCCAACCACTTCGTTTGCGAGTCTCGCGTTGGGTGGGGAGAGCTTTAATGGATGGGATGGCGCGCAGAGTACGTTTATCAACAATGCTTTACTGCCCAGTGTTGCCCCACAGGAGGATGACGATGATGACGACGACGATAAACCACTGCGTCCGCGACCTGTGAGCACATCATTCTACTGCCTATCAGCGAATGCAGCTCATGTCAGTTGTTGTTCAAGCCTCCAACAACGCCAGGCAAGAAGGAAACTGGCCTGCAACCTCTGTTCACGATTACTGTCGAAGACCCCCAAAAGGTTGGCGACCCCATCCGAGCTTACACGATGTACACGGTACACACCAAGGTACGACCGGTCCAAAGTCGGTCCCGTATCGGCTCTCATGATCTTGCTTTCATAGACGACTTCCCCGATGTACCCCCAACCCTCATTTTCTGTTCTCCGCCGCTATTCAGACTTCTTGTGGCTGTATGAGACCCTTTCAAACAACAACCCTGGTGTCGTTGTCCCCCCTGCTCCTGAAAAGAGTCCTTTTGGGCGCTTCGACGATCAGTTTGTCCGACAGCGGCGATATGCACTCGAAAACTGCATAAACAAGATGGCAAATCACCCGGTGTTGTGCAAAGACGATGACCTCAAACTCTTCCTAGAAAGCGACACGTTCTCACTAGATGTATGCACTGCTGAGGTCCTTGACAAGAGCGATGTTAGTAACGTGACTTTGAACAGATCAAGCACCGTAAAGCGGAGCTCGCCAACGAACGCGGAGGCTTGATGGCTTCGATTGGCCAGTCCATCACCGGCCCGCGCTTCGTCGAGATGGACGAGGTATTTCGAGTACCATTCACGGCATCTGTTCTCTCAGCTGACATTCGACCTTAGTGGTTTGATCGGCAAAAAGCACACCTTGACATCCTCGAGTCGCAGCTTCGTGGCCTCGTCAAAGCCATCGAGATTGTCTCCAGGCAGCGCAACGGTGCGTTTCCTGCCGGCACGTCATGGCAGCATATTGACCAGACGAATCTCTGATAGATCTGGCCAGCGCTGTGGGTGAGTTCGCGCAGACAGTCAGTGAGCTCGCTGCTTCAGATCTCGGGAAATCCCTCTCGCAATCGCTCGGGGCGCTAGCAGAGCTCGAGCGTAAAGCCCAAGAGACAGAGTCCGCTCAGGCTCGCGCAGATCAAGCTTCCTTGCTGAGCACGGCAGACGAGTATGCACGCCTCGTCAATTCTGTCCGAGTGAGCCACCGCGTTCTCGTCTCTGATATCTGCGTACTGACTCGAAAACTCTAACAAGATGGCGTTTAGCTCGCGCGTGCGAGTGTACCACGCGTGGCAGAACGCAGATGCGGAGCTGCGGCGCATTAAACAAGCGCATGAACGGAACCGTGCGCAAGGAAAGATCGCGACTGACCGCCTAGGACATTCGTATTCTCAGATTGGCGAGGTGCGTGTTCAAGCTATTGTTGGGAAGAAAAAAAAATCTCATTTTTACCGATGTTTAGGCGGAACGACGGGCACTGGACGCGAAGCAGGAATTTGAACATGTGTCGCGGCTGGTGAAGACGGAGGTGGCGCGGTTTGAGCTGGAACGTATCGAGGATTTTAAGAAGAGCTTGGAGCAGCTCCTGGATGGCATGATCACCAGACAGAAAGAGACGATTCAGGCGCGGGAGGCGTTTCAGCAACTGTTACTGAAGAAGATTCCCGGTGCAGATCCCAAGGAAGGCACTACCACATCTACGGGTGTAGCATAGCTGTCATGTTACCTGCTGTCTCACGCGTAGGATGCAATGCACATACTCATATTGGAGCACGCTGGTAACATACGCGCTTGATACATTGTGACTTGGGTACAAGCGGTCGTGAACAGCCCTCAACACTGGTTTATTGACGCGGGTCGTCAATGCCATCAAACCTGGAAGCTGGAATACAATGGCCATATACCATATTTCTTACCATCCCCTGCCCATGCGGTCAATACCTATGGCCCCCTCGAGCACCTCTAGCAGGACGTAGCTTCAGCATCTTGTAGGAAAATTCTGATACGGATATTGTACACTGCCCCATGATTTGAAAGGGATACGATTAGAAATTACAGTGGCAGCTATTCTCATCCTACTTCGCTTTCTTGAGAAACACAGACTTTGACCAATAAGCGGAGAGGAAGGCCACGAACGGCGAAGTAGTAAGGAATGACCCCGAGTCTACCTACTAAGGTCATTCGTTGTCTGTCCGGATTACTTCTTGGAGTGCTACGAGGTACGTAATTGTTCTGTTTTACACGGTCCATCATCTAATAGGATACATCTTGCATTCTGTACGGAAATTGGAAATTAAAGATGCAACTCTGGTGTTGTTACAATAACGTTACCGGGTTCGCTAAACCCGGATAAATCCGAAGTTTGCTTCGGCAAATTCCGAAGGCGGTCGGGGATTAATAAAAAAAAAGCAGTGTTACGTGATCTTGTGATGCTCATCAGTCGATCCACGCTGAGACGGATAAAGGGCTCCTTGGTATTCGACAAAATACACCCAAGAGAATGTGTACCATTCGGCTGGTCAGAGATTGTCCTAAAAGAGGTGACATTAGCATGCGAAAGGTATCTTGCCAACAGCACTAAAAAGAACTAACGGTATTGCTTCAATTGGGCCAGAATTAGAGGCAGTCTATCACGAATTGTCAGTAAAAGTGCATTTACTTTGATATTTGTGTGCCTCGACCTCTAGCCTCACCGCGATCAACGCGACGCGGACGTCCAATAATAACTCAGCCTAGGGGAGATATATAATGCGTTTGACACGAACAACCAAAACAAAGCACAAACCTGGAATGCTTGAAGCACATTAGATAGCTCCACATCGCATTGCTTGATCTTTGTCAACAGATCCTTGCGTAGAATGAACCCTTTGATGCCTTTCCTCCTGGAGCACTTTTTCAACACCCGCCCGATCCTATCCAACTCTCTGGTCCTTCATCAGATCATGAGGGCCAGGGAGCGCGTAGTCACGGAAGAGGCGAACCTTTGAAGAGAATCAAGAATAGACCTCAGACTAGCTGGCAGATCTTCCTCGTTCAGGTTATACTTTTCACACAAATCGACAATGATCTTCGCGATTCTGGCGAGTTTTTGCATCACTATCTCGCACTCCTCTTTATATTGCTTCACTTCCCGGAGACGCACTCGTCAGAACATCGTCAGAGAAAATGTATGGAAAACGTGCATCCCGCATGGTGAGTGCTTGAAGTAGAAGGCCGGCGATGGGGGCGATAAATGGGACCTTAGATGCCAGGGAACTCCCCGTCATAAGAACTGCGAGCGACGTTTGAACCGCGTTCATCGCGATATCATCATGCGTGTCGATGTGCAAATCTGCGTCAGAGAGAGTGGTGGCATCACCTGGCCAAAAACGATAAGTAAATGATATAATAGTGGTTCCTAGGTACTTACGAGTTTGGGGCTGGTTGTCCGACATTGCAGGACGGGACTTGCGCCTCCTTCGCCGGAGAGAAAAGGATCTGAACGGCATATTCGACAACGTTGCGTGGTGGGAATGGGGAGATGGTAAGGTGTGAACACCCCCCTAACTCGGTAATAGGAACATCCACCATCGAACCGAAAATAACGTATTCATTGGTAAGGTGATAGCCGCTCGCCGGCGGTTTTCCTAGTACACTGCCTCTGGGACGTATATCGATGGTCCGCGTTCTGCTCTCGAAAAAAGTTTTGGAAACCTAGTAATTTGGGGCCAGATCCCGCTAATGCCGTGAAGCATGATGGAGTGGAGGCATCTGCGCGTGTCTACGCGAGTGAAGGCTGTGTCGGTCAGTTGTCGGTCAGACCAGCGCCACGGGCCCGTGTCCAGGATTGAGTCGCGTCAGTGTCGCTTCACTCAATTCAATTTGTACCATGCCTCCGAGTCCGTGTCTGTAGGAGGGTAGCGCCGCTCCGAACAGAGTGCTTGGGTCCCATGTAGTGTCTAGTGGTACTTGGTACGGCGTGGTTTTGTACTTAGTCTATTGCCCCACGTAGACATTCGCAAAAAAAGAGTCCGCGTCTGTAGACCTTCTCATTTGAAGGCGCTCGAAAGGTCCGAGACCTCTCCTCCACTACTAACGAATGACACTACCACTGCTACTTCCCTTTCCTTCCCAACTCTGCAGATTGTCCTCGAATTGCTCTTCGAGCTGTTCCTCGGAATTATCGGGGAGATAACGTGGGCTTCACGGCAAGGTAAATCCCAAAATTCGCTTTGCTTTGCCCAGTGGCTTATGTTCAGGTTTTACGTCGCCAGCTTTTGTCGTGCACAGAGTGTGGGTTCAGTATGATCGACGACACGTGCGGATTGAATTCGCGCATTTCGTGACAAGAGGGAGTGTGTTGAAACAAAACCGGACAAATAGAGCGCTGGTCAGCGCCATGGGTGACTCCGAGTTCGCGCAGACCGTCAGCCACTAGACTGCCTCAGGTCTCGGGACATTCCTCTCGCATTCACTCCAAGCGCCGGCGGGGCCCGAGCATAAAGCCCCAGACAGAGTCCGAACAGGCTCGTGCTGATCAAACATCCTTGCTGAACATCGCAAATGAGTATGCTTGCTTCATTAACTCTCCTAGCGAGCTACCACAGTCTCGTCTCTGACGTCTGCGCCGATACTGACTTGAAACTCCTAACAGATGGCGTTGAGGCCGCGGGTGCGAGTACATGGCAAAACCGAGCTGAGACGCATTAAACAAGCGCACGAACGTAACCGTGCGCGAGGCAAGATCGTCATTGGCCGTCTTGGGCATTCGTATTCTCAGATTAGCGAGGTGCATGTTTCTTGTCAACATGTTGTAGGGAAAAATACAGCTCATTCTGCCGATGTAGGCGGAATGACGGGCTCTGGACACGAAGCAAGAATTTGAGCATGTCTCTCACGGCTGGTGAAGACAGAGGTGGCGCAGTTTGAGCAGGAGCACATCGAGGATTTCAAGAAGAGCCCGGGGCAACCTTTCGATGGCACGATCACGAAACAGAAAGAGACTATGCAGGCGTGGGGGGCATTTCAGCAGCTGTTACTGAAGAAGATTCCCGGTGCAGATCCCAAGGAAGACACTACCATGTCTACGGGTGTAGCATAGCTACAACTTTACCTGCTGTCACGCGCGTAGGATTCGATATGTTCCTATCGGTGCACGTTATCAGAGTACATAGCGAAAACGTTGTAACTTAGGTATAAGTGGATATTAGGCATTCAACTTGAGTCATCGTCTGTCTATAGCTATAGACCTGCCAACAAATCGCCCCCTTGTCTGGCTACAATCGTTTCATTATCTCCAATCTCCTGGCAACCAAGTCCTTCGTTCCCAACCTCCACCAACCAGCCGTCTCTCCACTCAATCGACCTTTCTATTCTGGACTCCAACCGAATATCCTCCCCCGTTGCCCTGAACCACTCGAGCACGGGGCGCCTGGCCCAGCGATTCGCCGCCCCACCAGGCTGGAACCAGCCCAAGTGGCCGCCTCCGTGGGTGACGACAAGCGTGACCCACTCATTCCGGTCGTAATCCTGCGGCGCACACTGGGCGATCGGATCGTCGTGCGAGTTGAGCGCCAGGAACGGTATACGGATCGCGTCGAGCTTGTCGTGGCTCGACGAGTACGCGTAGTATGCCCACGCGTCATCGAATGGGTACGACGGAGAGGAGCCTGCGGAGTGCACGGAGATGAGCGAGTCGAATTGGAGCATCGTGGGACGCGAGAGAGAGATGAGGGCAGGGAGAGCTTGAGCAAAGCGGGAATCGGGGAACTGGCGGATGGAGTCGATGTGACCACAGACAATTTTCTTGAGGCCGGCAGCGAGGCTCTTGGAATACACGTGGCGGGCAAACCAGTTATCCTCCAGACTACGCAAGAAGCGTATGTCAGTAGCGGCGGAGAAGTGGACGCTTCGAGTACGTACGCATGTCCTGCCTTCAGTATGTCCCAGGGCTGAACTCGTGAATTAGTAATGAAAAATGAGCAAAAGGTGAGAGGATACACACACTAGCGAGTGCACAGGCCGAGACAAGACGGCAAAGTTTACCTTCTTCGGCAACATACCGCGTCAATATGTTGGCACCAAGAGAGAATCCGAGCCCGAGGAGAGGTGCATGAGGATATACTTGTGCTATATAAAGGATCGCCTGTCGAAAGTCGTCCGTGTCGCTGAATCCGTAGAACTGAGGACTTGTCAAGGGCACTCCGGCGCCTAATTACGCCTGAGAGACGGTACAGAAACCCTTTTTGAAAAAGTCACGCACATCCTCGAAAGTTGACAACCACAGCGCGATATCCAAGGCCGCCCTCCTCAACTGGCGCCACTGCAGGGCCGATAATGTGGCGAACATATACTTTATGCGAACCTATTTTGGCATAGATCAGGAACGGCTGGGACTGCGACGTCGCCAGGCTTCATCAGCGTACCGCCAGTGAGACCATGCAGAGCAACGATAACGGGAGTTTCTTTGTCAAATGCGCGCCCAGCGGCGGTTGATGGTGCGAAATCAAGCCCGCTATAGAAAACATAGCTAATCAGTCGGATGACAGTTCGAGGAGATATGTACACACAGAGTTCCGCCGTCTTTAAGTCTGAGGAGCTTCCTGTGCAGATTATGATGATTGTCCCGTCCAACCGTCCAAAGTAGTATGGCACATGTGACGAACCTGTCATACACCACTGGATCTGCTCCAGAAATTTCGTCGACGAGTGCATATCCGGTCTGCAAGTGACCACTACACGTTTTTCGGGTAAGGGGGGCCTTGGGTAACAGAGGAGAAGACTGAGCGCGCACTTAAAAAGCCACCAGACTGCCTTGAAGGGTGTGAGTACACTCGGACACTGAGTCTCTATTAGCGTACGGAGCGAGATCTTCTCTGGCTCTGTATCCTTGAGAGGGCCTCGTCTCTGGACTACAACCTGTGCGGGCTTTTGTGGCCAGGTGACTCTGGAACGGGAACTAGAACTGGCAGAAAACCACGAAAAGAAACACGAAAGGAGCGAGCCCATCAGCGTGTAGGAGGATGTGTGCCAGCGTTTCTTTTGTTCTTGGAAGAGCGATGCATTAAATAGCGAAGGACACTAAGTTACTGTACCTAATATGCTGAGCGCTGAGCGCTGAGTACCTGATACGCTGAAGCGAACAACGACGCGAGCGCACTTGCAGGTACACCGCATAGAATGGTTCGCGGAGTCCTTACTTTGCATGATACCAAATTCTAATGTGCTCTTGTGGGGGTCTGCGCCAAAGACTAAGAAACGAACCTTGGAGACTCGAAAATGGTGTTTGCGCACACCCATAGATTTTGTCGGAAAACTTGGGAGTGCTCAATCTAATAATACCATTTCAAGGTCTTAGAATAACATTTAAAATTATAAGATATTAGAATAAACCCTTATATAATCAAATATTACCATAATCAATCTAAGAGACGACACGTGCTAATTCCCACACCCACCATCATTATATCGCTGGGACCCTCAAAAATCTCTCGACGGCGAGAAATGCATACCAACGAAGTTATAACTTGGATCGAAAATGTAGAGTGAAACGGAAAATACATGGAACAATGACAGAATAAGAGAAAAAGTTAGTAACAACCCAAAATGCGCAATTCAAACTTAAGGTAACATCGCTAGTAGCATAGCAATCTCATCTTCGGACAAGTGTTCGGAGGCACTTGCCTCGTATTTGCCAAGCACCTTAGACAATGGAAATGAGGTGGGCTGAGGGTCATCGCAAATGGAAAGAGCGCCTGGGTTTTTACTTTTTCAGGACTGCTTCCTACTGAGCATTCGAAGTTTCTTCAGGTGGTACTTGTTGTATGCTTGGAGAGCCTGAGTGCTGCGGATAGGAGGGAATACGAGATTAGTTCCCGCGACCTCGACACAGACAGAAAAACTGCGGTTAGAATGGAAAATACAATGAAGGAAAGAAAGTGCAAAAGAAAAACTGAAGGAGAGCATATATGCGAACATGAATTATTCGCATCGTTCGCTCTCCCTTTTCTCTCTATTTCAACACGCGCAAAGTGCGGCAAGGGTGAGGGATATTTATCCCGTGTTATATTGTACGGGTGTAGCCTCACAAAGAAAACCTGAAGAAAAAACACTGCCAGTAATTGGCCGGGACCTCAAATAACTTATGGATCGAAGGGTGGACGTAGGACGGGACAATTTGGCGTCCAATGATAGTCGCAACCACAAATCGTATTTGTTCCATTGTAGGATGGCATCAAACGTGCTTCCGGTGCTCCTGTGAGAGGGGATATGAATATGGGATGGGGGAGGGAGAGCGAACAAGGTTCTGACAGGGGCATGCGCCTTCTCGTGGTCGACATGAACGAACGCTCTTTCGACATTCGGTAGTTCTTCTATTTTATCCTGTAGCTGTTGACTGATATCATGCGCCTTCCATAACGGCGTGTTTGCATCCATAACGACGTCGACCTCCACGAAATAATCCTATAGGGGCCAATTAGATATTTGAATAAGCATAGGATAGGTACCAACGTACAGGGCCGCTCTGAAAGTAGAGTTAATCAGGCGCCATAATCCGAAATTTTGATGACATACGTGGTATGCACGAACAGTATCAATTTTCTCTATTTCATCGCTGAATGTTGTCGCTTTGTAAATGACGAGCTGAAGGAAAGCATGAGGAGCAGATTTCCCCGCCAGTAGCTCGAACTGAGCATAGACGGTGCGAGTCCAAGCCACGATAACTCCAAGAGCAACCTGCGTGCAAATGAGTGTCAATACATAAATTACAAATGAGATATGGGCACTCGCAATAATTGCCCCAATCGGATCCAGATCTAAAATCAGAGGGTAGAGCAACACGATGGCTTTGAAAGGGAATGCATACACCATGCCAGCTTGCTACCCCCGGCCGACATGAGGAGACCTGACAAGAGATGTTCAGTGCCGAGGGAACCTAGTACATTGATAGCTTACCGAAAGAGTTGATAAATAGGTCATTGCGGTGGTCCTCCCAGAGCACCTCAACCTGACTCGACTTCGAACGTAACGAGTAACAGTAAAGGAATAGAAGAAATTTGACATCTTCGAGTTGATCGGCATAATAGCTTAAGTGAGGAAAGACTGATTGGCGTACCCAAGGCAGCGCCAACAGCAACGACAGAGGGTATGTGAAACTTGTTCAAATCGTTGTTTTTATGGGTTATCAGATCTCGTGCAGACTCAATTATCACGATGAAGTTGACGGATGCCATACTAGGAGTAAAGTCAATAGCGATCCAGTGTTCCGAGAAGATTGACCTCGCACATAAAACCTAAAGATGACGGATCAACGAAGTCCATGGACTTTGCCAGCCAGAACAACGTACCGTATACTACATTGCCTATGGTCTCCAAGCGTGCTCCACCCACTGGCCATTTATTGACATCCATCCTACTCGATTTGTGATTGATGTAGTAAAGGAGGACATTACCGCCAACGTCGAAGACCGAGTCGATGCCGGTAGCCAGGAGGGACAAGGAAGCAGATGAGACAGAGGCATACACTGTCCAAAACAAATAACTTGAGTAGAAAATCAACGCAACAGCAAATTCTAACATTGCAGCATCGCAAGCGCAACATTAGCAGCAAGACTGGTGCGCACAGCAATTTTCACCTTGAGATATAGAGTTAAGAGGACCGTTAACGTGATGTGCAAGCGCCTACGGGTAACCGAGAAAGATCCTCTTCGTGCCTAGCATCTTCCGTGTGTTCCTCCATGGGTTTCAATAGAGATGATATAAGCTGATACAGAGTTGGTAGGGAACACCGATGAAGTAGAAGGGGAACCTACGGCATTTTGTTTACGATGATACTTGGCGAGGCGTTTGCCTCGTTTGCGACTGCCAGTGCGGAGCTCCGCAATCTCTGCGTCTGTCTTGAGACCATGACCTAAATTGAATGGATCTCTGCGAGGCGTTGGTTGAGAAGTGGCTTGGTTTAGGTTCTCCGGGTCCGCTTCCGCGTCATATGAGGTCAATCGTTGATCGGTTACCGCTGTGTCGGGCACCTGTACGAAACTAATTAAAAACAACTTTGGAAGATGAGGGGAAACCACAACGGGAAGGGATGGATCCGGGTTTCCAAATTTGGGAGAGGGAGAGGTTCCAACGGCCTGACTCGGCTCATTCGTCATACAGTAGTCACTGCGTCTGAGTAAGTTAGAGAGGGAGGATTTGAGATCCAAGGAACAACCCACGGTATGCGGATCGGAGATGATTACCAATCAAGATCAATCAGGACTCCTGTCCTTTCCGGGACTCATCTGCATCGGGTTGAAAACTGCTATCGTGCAAACAGCCTTGCTGGGTCGGCTTATTCTAGGTGTCGCCATGGTCGCACTCTTCCACGGTGAGAAACCCATACTCCATGTGGCACCATATGTTTATCACCCATCCCTCGCAGCCGCTTTCTCAACTTACGAACATACGCGTCCAGGACCAAGTCCGAATCTCGTCACTTAACTCTCTGTGTACAACCCCTCTGCGTTGTAGACCTTTTCTTATCTGAAGGCGCTCGGAGGCCCGAGGCCTCTCTTCCGTCCTCCATATGCACGCGTCTTCCTTCCCTTCCCACTGCCAATCAACAACAGTACTGCTACTACTTCCCATTTCTTCCAACTTGGCAGGATCGCTCCTTGCGCTGTTCCTGGGAATCATTGGTGTCTTATTTCACCCGCTATTGAGGGGATCGTGTGTACCAGTGAGATGGAGACAAGGTGCGCAGAACATAAAGTCGCTTTGCGTACCCTGCGACTTATATTCGGGTTTTGCACCGTAGGCATTGTCGTGCGTAGGATGTGGGGTCAGTAAGATCGACGACAAGGATGTGCGCCTTGAATTCGCGCATGTCGTGACAAGGGCGAGGGTGTTGAAACAAAACCGGACAAATAGAGGGCTGGCTAGCGCCGTCGGTGAGTTCGCGCAGGCCGTCAGCAACCGGACCCCCTCGGATCTTGAAAAATTCCTCTCGCATTCACTCCAGGCGCTGGCAGAGCTCGAGCGTAAAGCCCAAGAGACAGTGTCCGCTCAGGCCCGCACGGATCGAGCGTCCCTACAGAACCTCGCAGACGAGTATGCTCGTCTCATCAACTCGGTCCGAGTGAGCCACCGCTTTCACGTCTCTGATATCTACGCCGACAATGGCTTGAAACCTCCTAACAGATGGTGTTGAGCTCACGCGTGCGAGCGCATGGAAGAAGCGGGTCTGTGGCGTTTTCAACAAGTGCACAAACGGAAACGCGCTCAAGGCAACATTGTGACTGACAGCCTCGGATCTTCATACACCCAGATTGGTGGAACGCGTCTTCTCTGACCATGGTATGAAGAAAATGCATTGTGCTGATGTAGGCGGAACGACGGGCTCTGAAGGAAAAGCAAAGTTTTGACTACGTGTCGCGACTGGTGAACGGGCGAAGACTGGCTCCGACGTGGCTCAGTAGTGCATCGAAGATTTCAAGAAGGGCTGGAGCAACTTCTGGATTGACATGATCACGAGACGGAAAGAGACGACACTGCCAGTGGGCGTTGGGAAGCATGTCAACCACTGTCACACTCCTACTGCAGGTTCTGAGTCCAAGGAATACACTACCATGGTTACGGGCTGTCTGCTGTCATGCGCGTAGGATGCCATGCATATGCTCCTATTGGAGCACGTTATTAGAGGACACCACTGATACTTTGTGATTTGGATATAAGTGGTCGTGAACAATCTTCGACACCGGGTTTATGGCGCCATCGCAGTGGGATGGGTTGTCAATACCATCGGCCCTGGAACAGCTAAAAGCACTACCCTGTGCAGTTTTGCCCTGAGATTCCGCAATCAAGACAGTCGATATCTATATGGCCTTCTGTTGGGCATATAACAACTCTTGCAAGAGGTAGTTTTCGACATCTTGTAAGCGAACTGCTATACACATGTAATACATGTCTTCTGCTCATTATTTCAAAGTGATATGATTAGAACCTGCGGTCAGCCCCGCGGGCATATAGTATACAGTACTCATATGATGTGTATCCACCGACGCGGAACATGGGAACGGCGGTGGCAGAGTACCGTGGAAAGATGGTCTAACCATGAGTGAGAGTGGTGAGGAAAGTATATCGATCCCTGTACATGGTGGGTGGACGCACCAATGGGAGAGGGGTGTGCACAGAGGTGGGGGCACACGGCGAAGGGGGGATACGTTCTGCACCTCCCCTCCGCACCCCCCGTTGGCATGCCTCGTTGTGCGCAAGGTAGGAATGACGCGAATCGCGTACGCGGAAGTGGGGAGGAGGAGCAGAGTGAACACAAACAGGGATGTGTTCTTTCAGCACTTCCAAGGCCGCAAATCCATTTCACAGATGCAGATACGATGCGCAAAAAGGCTGCCCCTTGCCACTTCTAAAACTGATCCCGGCAGCATGCAGTTGGTCTTCATGGAGCTTCATCATGAGCTCCATCTTGGGTGCAGCGTTGTTGGAAACCGGGTCAAACGTGGCGCGTTGACTGAGAGTCAAACAGATCGCTGCTGTCGCCATGGTCCTCGACACATCGAGAATTAGGGTGGAATACAGTTTGGAATATTGCTGAGAACCTGAGACAGATAATCCATCAAAGCGTGCAAACTTTGTATTGTTGTAAGAGGGATGGGAGCGTTAAAATGACCATGAGTAACACACAGGATACCAGTGTAATCTATGTGATTTGCTATACTACTTATATATGTAAATTCAAGCTCAGGGTCTGACCCGGAGTCGTATCACGGCACCATGTGCAGGCAGCATGCTATGGCCGCATATGCATCACATAGCAGGCGTGTCTTAGGCTCGTGACCAGCCTGTATATGATTATCGATATCGACGGGTTACCCTCATATACATACGGTCACCGGTCTAGGCGTGTCTGTTCGGTGGCGTGCCTCACGACTTTTAGGCGTGTTTGATCGGGAACTTTAAAAAAAAAAGTGATCGATATCAGTGTTGTACGCGATCGTTTGATCTTCGGCAGGAGATCTGGCCGAGTCCTGAACAGACCCTTGGTATTTGACGTGATACGCCAAAAAGTACCCAAGGCACCCTTGGTGCGCAAAAATATGTATGCACTAGCAGAGGCGACATCAGCATGCGATAGTATCTGGCAACTCAGAAGAGCTTATGAAATTGGGCCAGAATCGGACGAAGCCTATTACGATTGTCAACCAAAGGCATTATTTATCAGCAATGTGTGCCCGTACCTCTGTCTTCACAACGATCATCGCGACCCGGACATCTAATAGCAACTCAGCCTTCAGAGAAATCTGTGATGAGATTGACGCGAATAACAAAATTAAAGCACGAACCTGGAATGCTTGAAGCACGTTAGATAACTCTACATCGCATTGCTTGATTCTTGTCAACAGATCCTTCCGTAGAAGGAACCCCTTGATGCCTTTTCTCTTCGAGCACTTCTTCAGCACTTCCTCGATCCTATCCAGCTCTCTGGTCCTTCGTCAGATTGTGAGGGTCAGGGAACACGTAGTCACTGAAGAGACGAACCTTTGAAGAGAATCCAGAATGTCCCGCAGACTAGCTGGCAGATCTTCTTCACTGAGGTTATACTCTTCACACAGGTTGACAATGATCTTCGCGATTCTCGCAAGTTTGTGAATCACTATTTTGCACTCCTCTTTATATTGCTTTACTTCCTGGAAGCGCACTCGTCAGAACATTGTCAGAGGAAATGTATGGAACACGTGCATACCGCATGGTGAGTGCTTGAAGCAGAAGACCCGCAATTGGGGAGATGAATGGGAGCTTGGATGCCAGGGAACTCCCCGTCACGAGAATTGCGAGCGAGATTTGAATCGCGTTCATCGCAAGATCATCGTGTGGGTCGACGTGTGAAGCTGGGTGATGGAGGACGGTGGAATTACCTGGCCAAAAAAATCAGATGATATAATTGTGGTTCCTAGATAATTCTTACGAGTTTGGGGCTGATCGTCAGACGTTGCAGTTGCAGGACGAGATCTACGCCTCCTTTGCTTGCGAGAAAATGGCTTGAACGAAATCTTTGACAGCATTGGTGGTGGTTATGGTGAGACAGTAAGGTGTGAACACCCTCGTGGCCTACAATAGGAACAGCCCCAGCGAACCAGGAGAACGCGTTGAAAGGCAGGTGATAGCCGCTCGCCGGCGGAATCCTAGTACAGTGCCTCTGATATGCATGCCAATACAGTAGTCCGCGTTTGGCTCTCGAAAATAATCTGGAAGGCTTAGTAATTTAGGGGGCCTGGGGTGGATCATAAGGTTTACACCCTAAGGTCGTGGTAGGTATGATACCTACTGTGGAGGGAAGGGAAGGAGATAGTGAGGAGATGATGAATGGTATCGGTCCGTCCCGGGCCACCTTGCTCATTAACTCTACGCATAGGGTTCGTCAACTTACTGTAACGTATCAACACTGCTATCGTGTAAACAGCCATGCTGGGTCAGCTTATTCTAGGTGTCGCTATGGTCGCACTCTTCCGCGGCGAGAAAGCCCGCCATGTTCCACGTTGCACCATAACTTGTTTATCACCTTCGCAGCGGCTTTCTCAACCTATGAACGTACGTGTCCAGTACCAAGTCCGAATCGCGTCACCTAACAAACCGTTCTCATTTGAAGGCGCTCTGAAAACCCAAGACATCTCTTCTGTGTTATGTATGCGCACACCCTCTTCCCACGGCCGATTGATGACACTACCGCCACTTTCCCATTCCTCCCCCAACTCGGCAGATTGCCTCAGAATCGCACTTCGTTCTGTTCATCAGGACCCTCGGTGCGCGCCTTAAGGCCCCCACTCTCAGGAGTTCTCGCAGGCTAGCGAGATGAAGACGAGGTATGCAGGACATAAAGTTGTTTTGCTTACCCTGCGGCTTATATTCGGGTTTCGCGCGGCCGGCCTTGTCATGTCTAGGGTAAGGGTTCACTATGATCGACGACATGGACGTGCGGATTGAATTCGCGCAGTTTCGTGACAAGGGGGAGTGTGTTGAAACAAGACCGGGCAAATAGAGAACTGGCCAGCGCCGTAGGTGAGTTCGCGCAGACCGTCAGTAACCAGTCTGCCCCAGATCTCGGAATATTCTCACTCAAGGCGCTAGCAGAGATCGAGTACGAAGCACAAGAGATAGAGCCCGCACAGGCTTGCACCGATCAAGCGTCCCTGCCGAACATCACAGATGAGTATACCCGCCTCGTCAACTCTGTCTAGTGAACTACCACCTTCTCGTCTCCGATATCTGCGCTGACGCCGACTGGAGACTCCAAACAGATGGCGTTGAGCCCGCGCATGTGAGTACATGGCAAGCCGGAACTGCAGCGTATTAAACAAGCGTACGAACGGAAACGCGCTCAAGGCAAGATCACGACTGACAACCTGATATTTATATATTCGGATTGATGAAGTGCGCCTTTTTTGTATATGTGTGAAGAAAACTCGTTGTGTTGATGTAGGCAGAACGACGGGCTCTGGCAAGAATTTGAGCACATGTCGCGGCTGGTGAAGCCATGAAGACTGAGTACTGAGGCCTGAGGTGGCGCAGTTTGAGCAAGAGCACACCGAGGAATCCAAGAGCAGCCTGAGCGATTTCTGGATAGCACGATCTCGAGACAGAAAGAGTCGATACATGCGTGGGACGGATTTCAGCAGTGGTTGCGGAAAAAGATTACTAGTGCAGGCTCCAACAAGACACCACCACATCTACGGGTATAACCGTCATGTTATCTGCTGTCGCACGTGTAGGGTGCAGATGTTCCTATCAGAGCACGTCATTTGAGTGAACGACCGATACTTTGTGACTTGGGTAGAAGTGGTCCCGAACAAATTTCGACACCGGTTTAGGCCCCATGATCGCAGTGGGATGGTTTATCGATATCATCAGCCTTGGAACAGGTTAAAATCACAACGTCTATGTACCATTTTGCCCTTAGATTCCGCCATCAATAAAATCGATACTTGCACGGCCCTCCTCTGTCGAGTATAGAACACCTGTTGCAAGAGGTAGTTTTCAGTGTCCTGTGAGCGAATCGCTATTCATATATTATACATCTACCCATGATTTAGAAGGGATACGATTAGAAATTGTACTGGCAGTCGCGGGCATATGGTATACAGTACTCATATGATGTGAAACCACCAAAGATGAGCATGACGGTGGCAGTGCCATGGCCAACTACCAGGGAGAGTGATTGGGATAATATTCATGCCACTGTATGGATGGGCGCACCAACGGGAGGGGGTGCGTTGCGTACAAAGGTGGGGGGCTGCACAGCGAGGTGGGGATGCGAACGCCATTTGGGCCACCCCTCTGCGCACGCCTCGTTGAGCGCAAGGAGAGAGAGTGACGCGAACTGCGTACACGAAAATGGTGTCCAGGGTGAACACGAACGGGGTTCTTGCAGTTCTGCCAAGGCCGCATTTCAGATACCATACGCAAAAAGGTTGCCGCCTGCCACTTCCAACACTGACCCCGTCAGCATGCAGTCATTTCATCGATTCGTTATGCGTCCTTGGATGCGGCGTTGTTGGAACGTGACACGGTGATAGAGGGCTAAACAGGTGGCTGCTGCCGCTATGGCGGTCGACACAATGTGAGATAGGGTGAAATGCAGTCTGGCATATTACTGAGATCCTAAGACAGACAAACCATCAAAGCGTGCAAGTTTTTATCATTGTAAGAGGAGGGATGGGAGCGTTAAAAGATAAGTACTATGAGTCACTAGTAGTCACCACTTATGTAAATTCAATTCAGGGCCGACGAATCACAGCCTCAGGCCTCATGCAGGCATGCAGCGTGGTGGTCAGCCGGGCAGTACGCGTGTCTGATCGGGGACTTAAAAAAAAAAAGTGATCGAGAGTACTGGCAGTGCTGTACGTGTTCGCGTGATCTTGGACAGGAGATCTGGCCCAAGAGCACCCTTGGAGCGTAAAAATATTTGTGTACCATTTGGCTCTTTAGGGGTGGTCCTAACACAGGCGACATTAGCATGCGATAGTATCTGGCGAACACATCTCAGAAGAGCTTACGATATTGCTTCAATTGGGCCAGAATCGGGCAAAGCCTATTTACGATTGTCAACCAAGAGCATTCATCTAAGTATCGGTGTGCCCGTACCTCTGTCTTCACAATGATCATCGCGACACGGACGTCCAATAGCAACTCAGCCTACAGAGAAACATGTAATGCGATCAACACGAATAATAAAAACAAAGAACGAACCTGAAATGCTTGAAGCACGTTAGATAGCTCCACATCGCATTGCTTGATTTTCGTCAACAGGTCCTTGCGTAGAAGGAACCCTTTGATACCCTTTCTCTTAGAGCACTTCTTCAGCACTTCCTCAATCCTATCCAGTTCTCTGGTCCTTCGTCAGATTGTGAGGGCCAGGGAACACGTAGTCACTGAAGAGACGAACCTTTGAAGAGAATCCAGAATATCCCGCAGACTAGCTGGCAGATCTTCTTCACTGAGGTTATACTCTTCACACAGGTTGACAATGATCTTCGCGATCCTCGCAAGTTTGTGAATCACTATTTTGCACTCCTCTTTACATTGCTTTACTTCCTGGAAGCGCACTCGTCAGAACATTGTCAGAGGACATGTATGGAATACGTGCATCCCGCATGGTGAGTGCCTGAAGCAGAAGACCCGCGATTGGGGAGATGAATGGGAGTTTGGATGCCAGGGAACTCCCCGTCACGAGAATTGCGAGCGACATTTGGATCGCGTTCATCGCAAGGTCATCGTGTGGGTCGACGTGCGAAGCTGGGTGAGAGATGGTGGTGGTGGCATCACCTGGCCAAAAACGATCAGTAAATGATATAATAGTGGTTCATAGATAATGCTTACGAGTTTGGGGCTGATTGCTAGACCTCCGAGGACGGGTCCTGCGAATCCGTTGCCTGAGAGAAGACAGTTTGGATGGCATGCTCGAGAAAAGCCGGTGGTGGGGATGGTAAGACGGTAAGGCGTGAGTACTCTCATTGCCTACCAGTAGGGACAGCCCCAGTGAACCAACAGAACGTGTTCATGAGCAGGCGAGAGCCGCTCGCCGGCGGAATCCTAGTACACTGCCTCTAACACGCTGTCTGCGTTGTGCTCTCGAAAAAGGTTCAGGAGAAACTAGTAGCTTAGGGGGCCTAGGCTGAATCATAGA
This sequence comes from Lactarius tabidus, assembly GCA_963281015.1. Lineage (NCBI taxonomy): Eukaryota > Fungi > Basidiomycota > Agaricomycetes > Russulales > Russulaceae > Lactarius > Lactarius tabidus. The sequence goes on along the minus strand of OY725475.1, from coordinate 1,794,162 downwards.
GTTTCCATTCCAAGGTCATAGTGAGGTATCTACGCTAGCTGTGGAGGGGGTGATGATGGTCACGGTGCCGGTCTGTAACGGGCCGCCTCACTCTTACTTCCGTAAACGCGTCGGCATGGCTATCGTGCTATCGTGCAAACAGCCATGCTGGGTCGGCTTATTCTAGGTGTCGCTATGGTCGCACTCTTCCACGGTGAGAAAGCCCGCCATATTTCATGTTGCATCATATGTACTCATCTTTTGCAGCCGCTTTCTCGACCTACGAACGTACGCGTCCAGGACCAAGTCCGAGTCTCGTCACTTAACTCACTGTGCACAACCCCTCTGCGCTGTAGACCTTTCTCATCTGAAAGCACTCGGAAGACCAGAGAGCTCTCTTCCGTCCTCTGTACGCGCACGTCTTTCCTTCTTCCACCGCCCACCAATAACACTACTTCCCTTCCCTCCCCAACTCGTCAGATTGTCCTAGAATCGCTACTCGCGCTGTTCCTCGGGATCATCGGTGCATGCGTCAAGGCGCCCCCTCTAAAAGAAATCACATGGGCCAGTGAGATGAGGACAAGGTGCGCAAAACACAAAGCTGTTGCTTTGCTTATGGGCCGCTTATGTTCGGGTTTTCGTGGGTTGTGCGTGCAGGACGATCGACGACATGGATGCGCGGATGGGGTTCGCCAATTTCGTGACAAGGGGGAATGTATTGGGGCAGGATGAGAAATCGGATGCATTGGCCACCAAAAGCTCATGAGGTGGTACATTACCAGAGTCACGCCTCTCGCCATCTCAGCTGCCAAATTTATAATTTTTCCTTCCCTACTACTCGTGAATGCGTGTGTAAAAGTGTGCTATTAATCGACCGTAGAGTAATCCACTGCTCCTCAATTAACCGACCAGCCAGGAGATTAGTATAATACGTATGCGACACACAGCAACGGGAAACCTGCGTAGAGACCTAACCAAAACACCATGTTGCCTAGCCGTTTATTTCGCTTGATCGCTGGTGTACGTCCCACAGCGATCAACGGAATTTGGATGAGCTGCATCGTGAAGAGGTACATCCTACCACCGCCACCGATGAGCAAGCTGCACTCGACACACATTGGTGAGAAAGTAACGTACCTGATTTTATGAGTGACCACTGCCATGACGAGTTCGTGGGCCGCGGCGGACAGAAGGAAGGTAACAAACATGGCGCGCGATCGTGAAAACTTGTACGAGGCGATCGTCGATGCGTACACATGACGCAGGAGGAAATTATGCACGGGCTTGTTCCACTTGCGCGAGAACTCATCCCACGAGGTTGAGTTCCACTGGATGGAATAAACAGAACGTCAATATCGACGAACCAAAAACAACTGGTCGGCCACTCACCCAATCCTCGTAAAACCCGCGATCGGCGAAACTGAAACGAAAAGCTCAAGTGGGCGCGAAAAGCACGGCAGAGTCACGTACTACGAAAGCTCTGCGAATCCGTTGCAGATACACTCTAGCGATTCCATCAGCCATTGCCACTGCTGATGTGAGGATCAAAACTCACCGAATATTATATAAAATAATAGAAGATAAGCCAGCATGAATGGCAGTGCGAGGTCTAGCAACGTCCTCGCGAAGGACTGCTCAGGACTTGGATTAGTGTATGGTAAAATAAAGGTTTCCGTGGTTGTATAAAGCAAAGCGAAAGTGCCGAACGTCGCGACCGTCTTTTCAAACACGTATAGAGGACGGATTCTAAACAACACAATCAGCGGGCGATATCACTAGCATTGACTAGGCGTACTTGTTAGTGCGTGGAAATTCGAGCTCATAAACTAGTGTCGGGATCAGCTGGTACACCGCGAAATTCTTGAAAGTGATATTCTCAGGCCAGCGCACGCGTTCCGGTCCAGTGCTCTCAAGTTCGGATTCGAGGTCCACATACTCCGTAGCAAGGGCAGAGATCTCAGCATCTGGGTGATCTACCAGTGCACTGGGCGTCAAATCTTTGGGCTTGTCATCCGGTGTGGGCGTAGACTCGGTGGCATGGATGAGACGGCTACGGAACGCAGCTGACGTGTGGACCTGCATGTAGGAAGAGCTCATACTATCGGACAGTTCTGGTGTGGGTATTGACGAAATACTCGTCCCGGGACTAAGGTCGGCGCCGGCTTCGCGTTCAAGGCGGCGGTTCATCGCCTCGGATATGGCCGTCTCCCACCCGCCGACGCGGGATGTTGCGTCGCGGAGTTGAGTCAGAAGCTCGGCGGATTGCTGGGAGACGTGTTTTAAGTAGCCATTCGTCGCCATATAAGAGTGCATCTTCATGATCATGACCTGACTGGACAATGAGCGAATACGAGCAGCAAGCATCGAATCACGCACGAATGTGTGGATGGTCAAGAATCCGGACTGGACCCATGGCCATTGTCTGCGGTGGCCTTCGATCAGACAGACCCAAACTGAACGAATAGATCCATACCGATTGAAAGTCCACTTGATAGCGGCAAAGAGTATGACCGTTTGGAGTGTATGCTGAATGGCAACGCCCGTCCAATAATACTTGACCCAACCTTTGCTGACCGCTTTTGCGAATGGCACGCAAATTCCCGTGCTCAAAACGAGGACGGCATCGCTGAGTGCCAGCGTTCGTGCATCTTTTGATATCATGGTTGCAAATTGAAAGTTGAGGGGAACACCATGTTGCTCTATGCTTCGGATGTATGTGCGAACGGTCCAGATAAAGAGCGAAATCCAAAAAAGCGTGAAAAACCCCTATTTTTGCAAGTGGCATGGGGGTCAACATGGGAGAGTACGAGTACGCGTATATGTGGACCCACCCGAAACTCATTCGTACTCGAGCGCTCGTTCTCGACGTCAAAGTGAGATAGCCTTGGAACAAATGCGACGGCTGCCCTGAGTTTCTTGCTGTTCGGCGAGCGAGACGGTTTCAGGACATGAACTGTAGAATCAGTGTTTGCGATAGCGTCGCCAACAACCTTCGTGATAGCGCAGCGGTCTGTGGCCTCGAGTGGGATCTTGAGAGTGAGCTCCGCGATAGCGGTTTCCTGCGCGACGGAACTAGTGGGATAAGGTTGGTAAGGAGAAATGGCCAGACACAGTGACTCACGCTGATAGCATGGTGAGAGATAGATATAAAGAGCGACAAGCGCGCTCTCAACAAACTATTTAGGCTCTTGGGTGTGGGAGTGGGGACTAGACCATCAGCATCTGAGCGCAGTATGTAGGGGTTCCTGGCGCGGAATCTTGCACCGGAATCACTCCAGCTGTCTTACGCTCGGCCCGTGCGGATCGGCACTTACAATACCTGACCCAACACATGGACCAGGTGCACAGACTCTCTCACAAGTGTGTTAAATGCCACTAACTGGCCTATAGGACGCGTTTAGGAATCTCTTGCACTCGGATAAGCCTGTGCCGAGCCAAACACCCGTCCCCCGTGGCTCTTTCTTGGACGGAAAGAAAAAGCAAGGCTCGTCAAAAGGGTGCGCTATGGCATGCATGGTCCTTCAGATTGACCCGTGTAACACTACATAGGAAGGTCATCTCTGCGTCTGAACCTGCCTTCAAGCCGCGCAAGGTCAAGAAGGCATCTGAAAGCTACCGCGACCGCGCCGAGGAACGACGCGCCGGCAAGGAGGGGGACTATGCTCCCGTCGAGGCTATTTTAGAAGAGTTTGAGAAGAGGAATGCAGACAATGAGGATAGGGCTGCGGTGCGTGTGTACTTCTCTCTCTTTCACAGACCCTAATCGTTGGGTGTATAGGTGGAGGAGCAAAGGCGATATCTTGGCGGAGACTCGGATCACTCTATTCTTGTCAAGGGGCTTGACTTTGCGCTCCTTGAACAAAACAGGGCTCGCCTGGCGTCTACTCAGTCGAAAGAAGATGACGAAGCACTCGAAGAGGTCTTTGTGCAGACAGCCTCTACACTTTCCGCCCCCTCGTCTACGAAACGGTCACGCACAGATATTATTAAAGAGCTAAAGGAAAAGCGTGCAAACAGTGACGTATCGGAACAACCAAACCAAGAAACCAACACCGAAAGCAAACCGTCAAAGTTCCGACCCATAGGGTTCAAGCCTATCGGTGCGTCTACAAAAGGCAAAGCCAAGAAGAGGGACGACGGCGAGCCGAAGAAGAAGAAACGGAAAGTGAAGCCGGACCAAGAACCACCGCCCGCACCTCGAGAACAAACCACTTCCACTTCTGGTCCACGCAAGCCGACTCCAGAGCCAGAGGCGGAGGTAGAAGACATTGACATCTTCGCGGACGCTGGAGAGTATAAGGGAGTGGACCTCGGATCGGACGACAGCGATGACGAAGAGGCGGATAAAAGCCGCCACAGACAAGAGCCACAGGCAGAAAGCGCGGTCGTACCTCCACGTAGCGGTTGGTTCGCTGACGCCGCAGAACCTGAGCCAGAGAAGCCGCCGACACCGGGCCCAGCCAAACCGCCACCGCCGGTGCCAGTGGAAGCTGAAGCGGAGGAGGAAGCAGGACGACTTGCGCCGCTGAAGACGTCTGCGATACCGTCTATTCGGGAATTCCTGGCGATGGATGAGGCGGTGGAGAAGGAGGAAAAGCGTCGAGCTCGGAAGGAGAAGAAGAAGGGAAAGAGCAAAGCGTGATAATTAAACGGACGGAGTGGACGGACCGATGTCTCGTTTGTTTAGTTTAGCGAGTTTTCGAGGAGAACATTAGACAAGTTGTTCTCTCGTGTCTTGTCCGTTATACCCCCGGTGAGGTTGGCCCACGACCACCGGATCCTTCCCTCTTTATTATGACCTCGCTCACAGTGTCTCTCTCGAGCGCTTCTAGTGTAAATTCCACCTCTCCTCTTAGTTTCCACACCGCCAGTGCCCCACCCTCACCTGGGCCATTGTCTTCCTCTTCTGCCTCCTCTTCCCAGCTCTCTTTCGCCCACGCCGACGATGGTCAGTCCTCTTTCACCGCATACATCCCGTCAACTATTCACTCCTCATAGAAAATGTCACTATTACTGCGGGTCGCGTCTCGGCCGAAAGTAATGGGAATGGGAAAGCTAACGAGTGAGTCCATCGCGACACTTTCTAGCGCATTGACACGAGTCTCGCTTCAGTGATCTCCAACTCCTTGCAATATCAACCCGCATCACGGAACTCTTCTACAGCATCTCCGATATCCAAACGCGTATATTCGGTGCGTCTCGCGCGCCTCGCCTCCACATGCAATGTGCTAATATCATGTCTACGATTAGAGATTCAAGAGCTCCGTCACAAATCTCAGTCTTCTGGGGACCTCGCCTCGGCCACCGGCGTCATCGACCAAGCTCTCATGGCCCTCGATGAGCGTCTAGAATCAGTCTCACATGGCGTGAAAGACGTAAACGACTCGCTTCAGCCTCTTTCACAATCGGCATCAACGCCGACCCCAGACGCTTCCAACGAGGAAAGCGAGATCGTATTACTTCTCCGAAAACATGCCACTTTCATGTCCGAGTGGGAGAGCGTGCAAGAGGAGAGCGAGGTCTTACGGGAGGAACTAAAGGAAGACAAATGGTTGACCGTATTCCGAACGGTCACGGAACAAGCGGACGGCATGATGTCAAGCCTCGAAAAGGCAATCAATCGATGTCAAGTGAGTACAGTGCAATCATGGATCCAGCTGATTGACAACGTGTTCCCAAGGACTTTATTTGGCAATTTCAGCGATACGGTCCCAATGACTCGATATCCGCGTCCTCCTCTATGGCATCTATGGGTTCGACGCGATCACAGAAGTCGCCACTAAACATGGAGGTGTGGCAGTCACTGCTAGACTCTTACGAGGCTAAGAAGAAGTACGCGTTTTTACCTCTTCGTCGGCCAGTACTGACCGTGTTCCCAGACACTATATGCCCGCCACCACCAAGGTTCTTTCCATAATTGACAAGGGGGTTCAGGATCGAGTAACAAAGAACGGCGAGTGTCTACGGCGGCACGCAGATTCAACGCAACGATGGAAGCACCTCAAGGAGCGCATTGCTCGAACAGACGCCGAAATGGAGGCCGTCCGACGGATATTGACAGGAGAAGAAGACATTACACCGAGTGACAGCGGGTCTGTCGCCTCAGGCGCGACTTCAAAGTCGAAGGGTCACAACGGATACCTCACGCCACCCAGCGCCACGAGCAGTAAGAAGAGTAGTCTCAGCCTGAGCGCGTCGAGCGCGTTGTCACGTTCGGTTTCACCATTCCGCAAGTTTGCTCGAAAGTTCACAGGCTCGGGGAAGTCTCCGGTGACTGTTGCTACCCCAATCCAACAATCTAATTCCCGGCGAGGTCCTCCTTCGTCAGAGCCCCCAGTAGCGGGCCTTCGCCACCGATCCTCGTTATTCCAACTCGTTGGCAGCCAACCCTCAACGCCCACGACACCGGAACGACTGGGCCACAAGCACTCTCATTCATTCACTCCAGAGTCGTCGCCGGCGTCAAGAAGGCTAGAACCGGATCCGAATGTCACGATTAAAGGTAAAAATACACCATCAAAGTCGCCGTGGAACTCTTCCACCAAGATTAACGAAGAGCGTCTCCGTCGACCGTCTGTCATTGGTCCGTCTCGCTCTGAGGGCGTAACATCCACACCCCTACATGCAACGCCCTCGGGTTCTTCCCCATATGTGCGAAGTGTCTCACGGAGCTCTATGGCATCATCGCGCCCGTGGTCTCCAATCACATCCTCAGTTTCTACAGCTGCATCCACCAATCCCACACACCCGCCGCGTCCGCCGTCTCGTTCCCAGACGCCCAGCGTGAACGCGACGTCTCCCCGTTCGCGCACGAAGACTCCGTCGCATATCCCCGCGCCATTATCATCACGGTCCCACTTCCGCGCACTCTCGGATATGCAATGGGACGACGCGGAGCCAACGACCACACTCATGCAACGCGCGTTATCGCCTGACCATTCACCGCCGCGTGCGATGACACCAGGCGGAACTAGACTCCCAGGACCGCGCCCTCCAAGCCGCAGCATGATCCCCGCCCCCATATTCCACGTATCATCACCATCCCGCCCAGGCTCTACACTCTCCGACTACCGCGACAACAACAATGACAGAAACGGCAGCGGGAGCCCAACGCAGTCTAACGCGTCTTTCCGCGCAACGGCGCTGCGCGCACAAACGCCCGAAGCGATGCTACGTTCGCGTGCACAGGCCGTACCGTTCTACGGTAACATCAGCGCTGGGAACGGCAGTACCAGCAGCAGCCCGCGGGCGTTCAGACCGTCAATGGGCATGAAACTCCCGCCCTCCAGCTTCCGCGACATGTCGTCGTCTTCGTCATCGCCCGCACCACGCACGCCCTCCCGTCCTTCATCGCGGATAAGCGACTTTGGCGGCAGCGTCGGCTCGACGTACCTGTACAAACCTGGTAATCCGCGAGACCCGCTCGACGCAGAGGTAGCTGCGATCGTCAATTCGATCGCGCATGGGTTGTTGATCGAGCGTGTGGACCCGCCGTTGAGGACGATGCCGCGTGAGGGCGAGGAGATCCGTGCGCAGTACGCGTTCTCGAATTCGTTGGCGCGGAAGACTGTCACGTGTAGATTGACTACGCTCAGTCGGGCGGGGGCGAAAGGCGAACCGAGCACTGCGACGAAGAAGGTCATGGTTCGCGTTGGTGGAGGTAAGTGTTCGCTCCCATGTGCATCACTGATGGTGTCGAGCTGACTTTGGTGATCAGGGTGGCAGGATCTGCAGTTGTACATGCTGAACCGCGCAGCAGGAATGTGAACGGCTTGTGACCCAACAAACTTAGCGCCAGTCTTTACTTTATAATTTTCTTTTTCAGGGTTTCCTTTATTTTTTTTTGCTTTCGTGTTATCATCGCATTCATTTTTTCGCTCGCCTTTTGGATCGAAAAAAAAACACCCTTTACATGCCATTTTTCCATGTCGCAAAGCAAAGAAACTACTGTATCTGCTCCTCTCGTTCATATGCAGTCCGTGATAATAACCCATTCATTTCATTCGCTGTGCAAACAAGCCTACGTGGACATCTTGAGACACGTCGTGCGCAGACCGTCGCCGCTCCACTTGGCAACCTCGATCAGCAACTCGCGTTTCTTGTCAGCTGCGATCGACGATCGAAGCTCATAGAGCGTAGCTTTCGGACGTAATTGTCAAGCAGTGACAATGACGATCACAATAAACACGTACAGAGGTTGAACAGGAATGGTTCTGCCATCGCCAACGTCGACGGTGACGTCTCCAGCGCAGCCTCCAAGACCTCGATGCCTTCCTTCAGTTTACCTTGGCAGAGCAGCGCCACAGCGAGATCATTGACAGCCTGAGTGAGACACAAATCAGACCAAGCTCTGAGAAAGTGTACCAAAAAACAAGAAACTCACAGCATAGTTTGTGTCATCCTCCGCGAAAAGCTCGCGCAAGATCACAGCAGCCACGTCCCATTCCCCGCGCGCGGACGCCAAGAACGCCTTATTGAGCGCCTTGGTAGATTCAGGAACGTCCTCCTCCGCCTCCACAGCCGCAAAGTGCGCTTCGGCGCGATCGAGCTGTCCAGCCTGTAAATACACACGTCCCAGCGCTGAACGCAGATCCGCGCTCGCAGGCTCATTTGCGACAAGCGGCTCCAGCAACGCCATCGCCGCCGTAAAGTCCTATAACCACCCCCCATCCGTATCTTAGTGAGCCGGTATTGTATGGGAGGTACGGTACGCGCGGACCTTCGTCTCGATGAACTGCGAAGCGGCGATAAGCCCGACGCGCGCACCGCGCTCGACCCACATCTGGCGATCGGCGTCTAGCCGCGCCGCACGTGCTCGCCTGCGGCAGCGTCGGAGGAGCACGCCGAGCGCGTCGGTGTAGCTGTTCGCGTCGCTGGCCCAGTATTTGACGCGGGCGTGTATGACGTCGAGCTCGAAGGGGAGGAGCTGTTCGAGGACGTGCGTGCGTGCTGTGGGCGGCACGATCGACGACAGTGCGCCGAAGAGGTTCGCCACTTCGGCGGAGACTTGGTTGAAGAGGCGGAGGCGGGCGAGGGAGGACAGGCGGAGGGACCAGAGCTGTGGGGGGTGTTACGTTAGGTTTGGGTGGACGGGTGGAGGGAGGCGTGCGTTTAAGACGAGGGTCAGGTCTTCTGGGTCGGCTTGGACTATACGGTCGCGGGCCATTCGGGCGAGCGCACGCCAGCTGTTCGTCATCTGTTCGGAGGACAGTTCGTTGCTTGTTTCTGAACCGCAGGAGCACTCACGACGAGAGTATGGAAGTCGGTCCTGTTCCATTCACCAGTGAGGTCGCGCTGCGGTCGTCTCTCAGGATTGGATATGTATTTGGTCAGAAGCGTAGTCAAAGGGTCCGTCTTTATCATACAAACATACAACATCGAGCAAAAGGGAGCGATAAGTTTAATAATATATGGAAGTGCGGCGGGTGAGCCACCATGTAAGAGGAGAGCTTATGCGTACGTTCGGGATCGGCAAGAACATCGTCGGCATCACGAGTTGTGGCAGATAGACAGCAGGCACATCTGGCTCTGACCCGGTATCAGAACCGTGCGGTGTTGCGGGGACAGGCTTCTCTGTAATGGGAGGTTGCACCGGAACATTTTCCAGAGGCTGAGAGAGAGTAGGAGCAACGGGGGGAAGCTCGGGAGCTAGTGGCAGCGAGACTGACGGAGAGGCTGGTGGCGAGGGCGGTTCCTGGACAGTCGTCTCTGGGTCGGAAAGTGGTTCCGAAGGGTCCTCGACAAGGAAAGGGTCGGGGCCTTCTTCTTGTCCTTGTTCGCCATATTCTGGGGGCGGAGGAGCGACGTACGGTTCAGGTTCTGGAGTTGGCATGGCCACCTGTGGCTCTTCCAGCGTAGAAGAAACGGAGTGGGAGAGGGAGTTGCAGGAATGTTTGTGGGAGAGGGAGAGGTTGCCGGTGTGGTCGATGTGTAAGTGGATGGGAACCAACTTGTCCCGCTCGAGATGGTCGAGGACAGGTGCCAGCGGGCCTCGTGGCGAATGGTTCGGCCCGGATTTACGTCGTCGCTGCTCGCGGTCGTGGTTATGATGGTGGGGCGACAGCCTCTCCTTGACCTCCTTCAAGCCCTTCTTTATCTTCATCGACACCCTCCTCGCACGACCGGGACTCTTCGTCGTCGCCGTCGTCGTGCTGGATACGTCACTCAGTGAGGACACCTCTGCTCGCGTGTCGTGGGTCTTGGAGTCCATGGATGATTCTCAGGACCCGAAGATGCCCTCTTTATATAACAATGGCCGTCGCCGGCCTTGCTTGGACAGCGTGCCGGACAGCATGCCGGCAGCGATAAAGTAAAAAGTCTGAGAAGGAACCCGAATTATGTCACAATTGCTGTGCGGCGCTCCCACCATCCTACTCCGGTACACGCACCGTCCATGCACTTTAATCGCGCCGGCGGCTGCCAGGTCACACGCGCAAATACCTGACAGCATGCACGGTCCATGACACTGCATGTGCCCTCCCTGGGGATTTGGTGTGGATCATCATCTGGATCCCCTCGGAGCCACGAAGCGCTTCTTGTTTCGACCCGCCCTATCAAAGCGATAATTTTATAAGGCGGCTGTTGTTTCAGAAGTTGAGTATACACATTTACCCAAGCGAGGGAAGCGCCGTGAACTTTTCCCAATTGTGGGCGTCTGTCCTCCACTTTGGCTATATCGGGGCACTTCCAGGCAGCACCGCCCCTCGCTCTGCTGGCGCAGCGGGCGTAATCAGGCGCAATCGTTTATCTTTTGCGTCACCCGCACATCCCCTTCGGTGACAGCCGTATATGTTCCGTGTCATAATGCCATTATACTCTGCGGATAAATGAATCCCGACCACCGATGAGGAGTGTCCTGTCCATTTATTATTTTGTCGACCATAGACAGCCAAAAAAATGCGCCCAAAAGGCCACCATATACAAGATCTACTACCGCTGACAGGAACATATTTTATGAGTTCACTTGTACAACAACAAAGACCGGAATGGATGAAGATAAGTGAATCAAGTAGTGGCCGCCACGCTCTCAGCCGGCGGCACTTCTGGTGGATCCGCCGCCGGCGCAGGTGTCGGGGCACTGATCGCAGGAGGTTCCAGATCGTGCATCCCAACGTCCCCATCCAGGTTCTCGCCTGGCACCGTCGCCGCAGGCGCAGCCTCAGCAGCGTCTTCCGGTTCCTGCTGCGCGGGGCCCTCCAATGCTTCCTGCCGCCTAGAATCCCACACCCGCGCGAGCACCGCGCTACGCTCAGCCGCAGCGTCCCGAACCATCTTCGCGCGACTGGGCTTCCACCGCGTCGCCTCGCTGGCATTGACGAAGCCGGGGATGATACCCTCGAGCGCGAACAGACGGTCGTAGACGGGTTTTCTCACCGTCTCGTCTACGTCGCCGCCCTGCAGATCCCGCACGATCGGGCGCAGCAGTGGGTGCGCGAGCAGTCGCGGGTAGTACCGTCCGCTCACGAGCGCAAGTGACACAACGACTTCGTAGCCCTCCGGAAGGATGGGCCGGAAGCGGAATCCGCGTGGGGCTGGAGGTAGAGGGACGGCGCTCATCTTCGAAGAGCGCGATAGCTGCGTGTTCGGTGCATCTGCGTCTGGCCGCGCAGTCGTCGTCGTCGACCCTGTCGCCTTAGGGAGACTGCTGCTTTCGCGTGAGGGAGTAGTTGGAGATGATGAGGTGCCTGCGTTAGGTGGTAGTTGTTTCAGAGGCGACGGTGCCGACATGAATGGTTGGCCAACTTGTATTTCCGGCGTCATGCCCGGATTGCGTGCGCGTGGTGGAGTCGACAAGCCAGCTGCTGTCCAAGCGTCTTGCGCTTTCATCTGCTCAGGGACCTCCGCATCAGATTTAGCTTCCGTGGGCGGCGGCTCTTTCCAGTCTTCGTCCGCGAGTTCATATAGCATCCCACTTCCGCGACACTCCGCGTGTACGCCCGCGCCGCTTTCATCTGGCACGTCGACGACGAACAGTGCTTCCAGTTGCATGAACACGCCGCGGCCTGGGGCACCTTGCACCTTGAGAAACTCTTCGTCTGCTAGTTGCTCCGGGGTGAATGTCTCGATCGTTGTCCGTGATGGCCCCGATGCTGGGAAGATCTGCAGTGTGCCGGCTGGGGCGATCTGCGCCCGCGCGGCCTTGAGGCGCACGAGATCGTCCGTCCAGATGCGTTCTGCGCCCAGCCATAGGCCCTGGTAGCGGGCTTGGTTGACCACACTCGGTGCCGACGACGAGCCAGACGGAACCACCATCTTGAACACCCACTCGTCTGTGGGTGCCCAACATACCTCAACGCCCGCCGCAATTTGCAAGGCAAGCGTGTATGGCGCCGTCGCCTCGGCGAAAAGTTGATCATTGACCCCTGGCTCAGTGCTGGGTGTTTCCGGAGGGCAAGGGTTAAATGCCGCGATATCTTCTGGTTTGCGTGTAATCTGCTCTATGGAGACATCTTGCAGGGCTTGGAGGAGGTCGTTGGAAGGCTTGTATCCGTGATAGGGCAACACTTGTGTTTCGATCGCAATATAGTCATGGTTGACAGCGAGCAATTTGACCTTGTACACGTTCTTTTGACGCACAGTCCAAGGGAGAGGCCTCTCAGTCGCGGGTTTAAGGTTGCCGGTATGAGGTGCCATCGGATACACAACCGCCAAGCTACTTCCGGACCCATTTGACGCCCCCCGGCCGACGTGAGCGACGTGGGTCGACTCTGTCCCATCTTCCATTTCAAAGTCGCCATCTGCCGAGTGTATAGATGGTGATTTGGGCCGAGGAAATGTCTCTGCCTTGAAAGAACATTCGTCGACCAAGCCAGGCCAAAACGTAATGTTCGCCGCGGCGTCCGTGCCACGTATTGGAGGGTCGAGCGCACACCACACCATCTCGCCGACGCGGAACCATCGCCGCATCTCCTCGTCGGTGTCTGCGTACATCGCCTGGACATCGGAGTAGCGCTCCTGCAGCATCACCTGCGTCGGGCCCTTCTCGGGCTTCGGTTTGGGCGTGCGGCGCACGGTGGCGTATTCACCTGGTGCGGTGCGCGAGGAACGCCGCTCGCGGTCGCGGCCGACGCGATGCATCCTGGAACCCGGCGCGGGGCTCGAGCCGGGCGTGCTGCGGTTTTTGTAGCCGAGATTCGAGGAAATGACGCGCTGGGGAACCTTGGCGCAGTATTTGCATTCGCAGTTTCTGCGGTCCAGGGTGGGATCCGTCATGAGCCATAACGCATGCGGCACAAACTCGGGGACGGAACGAAAGCGTTTTGCGTGGACGGAACCTAGAAGTGGGATAAGGGTTGTTGTTGTGATGTTGCGCCATGAGAGGACATAAGCGTACCAAAAAGATATAAGTCCTGTCGTGGGGCTGATTGCTTGCCCTTGAGGTGGCAGTATAAGCTGTAGCCCTCTGGCCAAGTCTTTAGCACGTAGTTGCTGCCAGCTGAACTGGCAATTAGAATGGTCCTACGGGGAGGTCCACGGAAGCGACGAATGTAGGGGGGACGTACAAGGTTTCCCAATCCTTTCTGCGACTTTCATGGCGACTTGGCATCGCCAATGGATGTTAGAGCTGTCGTCCAACGCCAGGAACTTCATGTAGTTGACCTGGCCATCTGTGTCGACAACCTCCCTGTTGTTAGTGGGCAGCTGTTTTGTGTCACCATCGCTCTTTCCGAATTCCAAATACACAGGATTGGGCGGTAGTGTGTGCCCGCCACCGACACCTCTTGAGGACATAATTTACTGCCGAGTGTACCCTCTTGTGAAGATGTGAGGTGACCAGTATACGCGGAACAGGTCGCCTACGGACACGCGGGGCGATCGAGACTCGACAAACAACCGGAAACAAGGCAACTGCATAAATTCTGAAAAACTGCTTTCTTGAAATAAACTTGCCGTGCTTTTATCAACTCCCTCTGTAGCTTATTCTACTACCTGGGCGTTAAACTACACGGCCACAACGAGTTGGCCTAGCAGATCGTCTTCCTACTAGTTAAGTTGGCGTTTTGAATAAGCCAGACATCTGACCTACTCGACAAATATTCAGACCCTCATTCGAGGCTTACTTTTTTTTTTTTGCCTCACATGAATGAAAAAGTGGCTAGCATTGACCGCAGTTGCTTGCTTCTAATCTTCTATGGTTGTCGGCGCGTCTGGGATTGTAGAGCACTCTGGCTCTTGTAATATCCGCTCGATTCTCAATGAGAAGAACGTTTCCCAAACAAGATTCTATTTCCCTGTGACCGATTCCTGGAGAAACTAGCAAGCATTTGTCTTGTGTCGTCTAAAAGTGGTGCATTCCGCTCATACCCAAAGCAAAATGTAATTTCATGTCTCGAACGAATGGAAGCTACGCCCCATTGGTTGGGTCGCTTGTACCCTCGGCTCGATTGTACACTCATCATTTCGCTTCGCTTCAACACCGCCTTCATCTCTGGACGCGAAGAAGACAAGGTATCATGCATCTACCATGGTATGTGGAGTGAAATGATTGTTGTGGATACCACCTTCTCGCTAGCTACGTGCCAGTGGCTATCGCACTTACTGATTCTGATCGTAAGCAGAACCTATTCGCGGGTTATTCGACTCGCCGCGCCTGGCGCTCACTTCACACTTTATGTGAAGCATAGGTGGTAGCAACACGAATGGGTGTTAGGCAAGAAGACAGATGAGACCGTCTGGGGGTAATCATGCTGGTAATACTTGGACTTTAAACTGATGACCCCGAACAGCTGTCTCAGGTAGGTGCCTCAAACATTCGACCCCGGCCAGGCCCATCTGACAAGGCGACCTGAACATCTCGGCGACTACGCCGTCGATGGAACAATGGGTATGTAGCTCCGTACTGATCTTTCACGATCAGGAACTCATCTGAAAATTACACATCATTTCCAAGTTAAAATGATCCTTCCAGGAACCCGGAAATGACTCGGGATCCTTGTGCATCCATCGACCTTGAATCCGATTCGGACCAATAACAACCTGACTCACATGCCGTCTTTCCAGAACGATTTACAATAAGTTGTGCACTGAGAGTCATTTGCGCCAGTCACAATCGCGGGAACACTCTGCGTCTTCACCTCGTTCCCCGTGACGTGGTAGAATGCGAACTGCACGCGAGGCCAAATCGTCCATTCGATCTGTTGACACCCACGTTCAAGTCACGGCCGGCGCAACGCATATCGCCGTACAGTGGCGGGAAATTCGTGCAGCAAGATGAGGCGCCCATATTCCCTGCTTCCATTGTATTATGATTGGGAGCTCCACATCTCACACCTATTCGTGCGTGGGTGGGTACTCTGCGAAGCAAGCCCCATGTGATTGCACGGATGTCGCCACGCTATTTTCACCCTGTTCGCGCTAACTTGCAGTATCCGGGTCGTTGTTGACACATATATGTGAGAACGGCTTCTATCGGCGATGGCTCGATGCCGGTGCCCCAACTGTCCCGCCACCTACAATCGTGTGAGGAGACCGGTTGACAGTTTCGACCGTACAATAGAACAAAACGTCAAATATTGATTTCGGAACCGGGATTGGAGCGTAGTGCCGATGGGTTTATCATTTTATTACGACTCGAAGGGCCGTCTACTGTATCGTGTGAATTGAATGGGTGCGTTTTTGAAGTGGCTATCTGAAAGTCGTCCAATGCTCCCCGCGCGTGAGCGGGGATTACGAGCCACAGACAGGAAGTGGAGTTATGATACAAAGGCCCTTTATTGCATTACTTCTCAACGCCGCTCCACTATATAGCGAGCGTTGTATACTATTAACTCTACTTTCACCTCTCTCCCCATCCGATTCGCCTCCCTTCGCACCCCAGCCATCCGGTCTTGCTAAGTTACGTGTGTGGCGGGCCTTGGCAACACAAGACAGGACTACGGGACATCGTGGGTTGGAGACGGGGAACAGAAAGAAGTAAAAGAGTGCAGCAAACGTGCGGAAGGGATTGTGGATAATAGCAGTGAGGGGATGGAGTGGGGAGGTGGGTGACGATAGGAGGGGAACGAGAGGGATTGTCCAAAAACTGTGAAGAGGGTACGAGGGTTCCAAGACCTGACCACCCAAGTCAGGTAGTGGCGAATGAGTCGAGAGGTCTTTCATGCGGCACTGTACAGGAACAGATTGTTTGTCGCAGCGATCTGTAACGCCCACAATATCAGCGCGACTGCGAAAAACTAGCACGATACAACCACACGGACCGCGATGGTATTTTCTCTCGGGTGCCAGCTGGCATGCAAAATCTTCTTGTTGAAGTCCAACGTCTCGAGCTGCATCGGGTCCTTCAACGCTGGTTTCACGCCATTCTTAGCTGCAATCTGCTTGTTACCCGGCATTGGCCCACCAATTTTCTTCGCTTTGAATGCAGACTTGTCTGCTTGCAATACAACGTCGTTCAGCGTCTCCACGTCGAAGATGCGCAGGTAATTGTGGTAGGAACCAGTCAGCACATTCCTGAAAAAAAAAACATTTCAGAGAAACATAGATAAGGGAGGGACGAGCTCACTTGTCATCTCCACTCCATGTACACTCGAACTTATCAAATATACAATCGTTCTCGTACAGATCACATAACTTCCCGCGCAAGTGATCATGTATCTGAATGGTCTTTAATGGGCGGGACTCCATATTGACGTCCCAGATCCTCAGTGATAGATAGTCCCGTGCGAGGATGTATCGCCCATCATGGCTGAACTTGACGTCCGAGATGGAAGAGATGATCTCAGAGAAAAATGATCGGTTTGTTGGGTCCTCTTCTTCGTCGTATTCTGGGCAAGATCGTATATCTTTGGATAACAGGACTAAATGGTGCGTGACGTACGTTTCGCATGCCGGTCGCATAACGCAGAGTCCCGCATATCCGCAAGCTTGATATTGCTCTTCGAGCTGGAATACATGAAAACGTTGCATTGCGTCGGATGGAACTCGGCGGCCGTGATGACTTCGGTGAGCTCCTCCATGTTAGCTGGCTTGATATCCACAATGTCTGCATAGGTGGAGAGATCGAACGTAAGGAACGAAAACGGACGGACGAAAAACAACGCACTGAAGCTCTGATCACTGATGTTCAAATTCCAGAGGTTGATACGCAAGTCATCTGCGGAAATGTATGTCTCCTGATCGGAATTAACGGTGATCGAGTGGATATGATAAGCATGTGCGTTGGAGTAAACTTTGCGCGGTACGGCAGCGATAATGTTGTCTTGGTGTTGCATAATGGGTAAGCGCAATTGCTGTCGTAACGATGGTGGCGGAAGGGTCCGTTGCCCATCACCCATGTTAGACTCTGCCACTACCCGTAACGATTTCTCGAAGACCTTCCACAGTTTGATGGTCTTGTCTGCGAGCATGTGATAAGTAAGTGATAACGATTATGCAGTGCCGACGCACCATTAGTCGAGAGCAGGAAGTGTGCAGAGTTTTGTCGCTTGCACCATCGAATCTTGTTGATCTTCTCCTCAATTTCGAGAGACTTGAGATAATCGAACTCTGGCTCATGCGACTGAAACTCGGTGTAGAACTTGTATTCGCAGCTCTTCTTCTGAATGGCAGAGATTTGAAGGTTCCGTAAGCGATGGGAAAGTGAAATCAGCAATCGTTGGTAGAGCGGGCACAAAGGGCGAGAACGCACCATATCGTTTCGCTCGAATAGCACCACACGACCACCCTTGTCACCGGTCGCCAGGTAATTTCCCGTAGAGTCGAACTCGACAGCAGAGATGATATCGGCTATCCGGATTTCAGTTTGTAAGCGACACAGCTTGGTAAATAGCGGAGATCACACGCCGAGTCCGGGGGTGCAGAGGCGGAGGATACGATCGACAATGCCCAGAACAGATGTTATTTACCTTCAGTGATGTCCTCCACATCACCCTTGTCGCCGAAACACTGGGCAAATCGCCAGCCGCCGGAGGCGTCTGGATCCATAATTCGACAGGGTCTATGTACAAGGAAAGAGTTCGTGAATTAGAGTCTAAGATCTGAGAACTGTTTGGTTCTGGGATGTATTGTGGGCGCGCCTAGAAGACGAGCCGGGAATGGAGGGAGAGATGATCAAAGACTAAGGCAAGGAAATCAATCCAAAGAGCCGCTGACCAGCGCTGACACAGGGCAGACGTCGCCTTGATTATGTCATTCGCCTGCTCTTTCGTTTGTCCCTGTTTGTCCCGCCAGACAGCCACTCGATTGACCGACCTCAACGTCCTCCAACAGCACACTCACACCCACCCACACCCACGATGCCGATTGCACCTATCACCGGAAAGCTCAGGAAGAGGCTCTGGCTTGACCTCTCCTGTGGACTCGGCTTTGGTATTTCTGCTGCGTATGCTTACTGGTTCGTCATTTTTTATGCAATAGCAGGATCATTCGCTCACCTTGCCGACCACAGGTATGGTATCCATTTGAAGTCTGGTTAGTGTGCAGAATAGATCTCAGGCCCTCCCCTTTCTTTGGATCCACTGACACCCTTCCCATAGTTCAGCGCCAGGAGGAGTTTTATCTTAAGCTAGAGCGCCAGAAACAGGTCGCGTAAAAGCGTGCATTCCAATAGAACGTGTTTTGTCTGTCTTATCATTCATTGTTCCCGATTCGATGTTGCGCATCATCTTCAATGGCCAAAATTCGAAGGACAGCAGAAGTGAGAATCGAATAACAGTGTACGGTAATGTATGAACAGGTATCCGTAGAACGTGAGTGTAAGTGCATGAATAATGGCCCACTCGAATTAAGTGTACGCATAATTAGCCCGATGGGACACTATCTGAGTAGTCCCATTCGCTTCAACGTCTCGCAGTTCTCCAATGGCTCTGCCTCTATCTGTTTTACCTTATCCCAGTCCGCCCCAATGCCAAAGAAACCAACGGCCCGCTCTTTTCTCCGTTGTTTCGAGTCCATCTCGCTCTGACAGAGCGTGTACTTCTCCTGCGTGAATGCCCGGTCTACATTATCTTCAAATTGACGCAGAACAGGCATTGATTGCGGTTTGTCATTCGACTTAAACCGAGCGATTTCGGCTGCTATGGGGTGGCGGTTGAACTCAGCGTCATTGACGTGATAGTTCACCCGAAGCGAATGCGTCTGTCTCTCCAAGTTGAACCGCGTGGATGGCTCGAATGAGAACCGCGGATCCGGTACACGCGGGGTTGAGAAAAGGGTCGGTATGGCAGAGAGTAAAGAGAATGCGAAGAGAATGAGGAGGGGGAGAACCTGGGCGAATAGCGAACGGGGAGTAGCTGGCTCTTGTTGCCGCGCTTGTTGTCGGTGGCGTGATGTATGAACGCGGGTTGTACGGAAACCCCCAGGACCGAAACTGGCGGAAAACACTGCGCAGAGATTAGAATCCGTGTTGCGCTACAGTCTGGTAATTTACCTGGGCCGCCACCGAACGCGCCACCGAACGCGGGACCTCCGCCGCCGAAGAACATGTTGAAGAGGTCTTCTGGGCTGAGCTCCCCTTCAAACGAGCCACCGCCGAATGGACTCGTCGCAAATCCTGGTGATGATCCTGACGACATGCCACTAAACCTTGACTCGGGATCACCTCCACTGCGGTCATATATTGCTCGTTTTTGTGGGTCTGTCCCATAAAAGTTCGTTAAAGCCCAAATCTCAACGAACGTGACCATTACATACCAGAAAGGATTTGAAACGCTTTGGAAACCACTAGGACCTTAAATCAATACGGCTGATACTGGGTGAAATCTCAAAAAGAGAACACACTCTTGAACGCCTCATCTGCACCTGGCGCCCCGTTTTTGTCCGGGTGTAACGCGAGCGCCAACTAGACGTCATTTTAATACCGAGTACACAGAACACGTACCCAAATGCTTAAAACTCACCTTGCGATATGCCTTCTTCACATCTGCCTCTTCACACTCCTTTTTGAGTGACAGGATCTCGTAGTACTCTGTTGCCTTGCAGGTTCGTACCCGCTTGACAACGGCAAGGTTCTCGGGCGTATACTCCCTCTTTTCCTGCGTCCCACTCGGTTTTGAGGGGACGTTATCGGCTGGTGGTGCATGACGGTGCTTTATACCGGATGCAGATGGGTGGCTTTCAGCCGCTGATGTGAAGCTGCTAGCTTCTGATGGGGCAAACCCGAAAGTGGAAGAGGAGGAGGACCCAGCCGAGGTGGATGAAGAAGCTTCAGAGTCGATCACTTCAAGTAGCTTGACTGCCTCGGGGGTTGAGAAAAGTGCCAGCGACTTCTGCGCAAACTTGCGCGCGGAGACCAGATTTCCAGCTGTGCGCTGCTTCTGGGATATGTGAAGACAGCGAAGCGCCTCGTCCTTGTTGCTCTCCATCGTTGGATGGGTTCAAAATGAGGGGGTGTAAAAGTGTGGGAGGTCCTAACGACGGTCGGAAATGGCGGAGGACCAGTCAATTCGCACCCGTCACTCTCGCTCAGCTCCTCTGATCTTAGTCGGAGGAAATTATGTAAGAAATTGAACAATGTATTAGTCAGCGTGGGAAGTATGATAATGGGAGCGGAGTCATTCCTTGATGCACCTTCAACGACGTCAAATCCATGGTCCCCGTCGAGGAGCAGGAGACGGAGGAGCTCAGGCGTTTTCGTGAAAACTGGAAAGAGGAAGTACGGGAAAAGCTAGGGTTACAGCAAGACTCCGGGCATCCCACTGGTCCTCCCACACAGACATCCACTTCCGAAGCAGAGGCTCGCCATTCACGTCCACTACAGTCCCGCAATGATGCACTCGAGGTGTATATCCGGGCTGTTAGACATGAACAAGCAGGCGAACTTGAAGAAGCGTTGCGACTCTATCGGCAGGCTTTCCGTATGAATCCTACTGTCGACAGGACCTACTCCCTCAGAGAGCAAAAGGCGGCTCGAGCCCAGGATGCATCTGGCTTTTCCGTGACGTCTGTTTTCCCGGAAATAGAGGCGAAGTCGGTGAACCCTTTTGGTCCAGAAGGAGTTAGTGGAGTAACACACACACACCCGAAGCTCGCGACTTCCTCTGACCAACATATACCCGGTGTCCTCGCGCGTATTGTAGCGGACTTTCCGGAAGAACTCTCTTTCGAACCTGAGGACGAGAAGGCCCCGTCGTTTCTCCAGTGGCTTCCAGACGAACTATTGGTTCACATTCTTCGGCACTTAGGCACCCTGGCAATCGAACGTTTTGCTTGCGTTTGCAGGAAAGCAAGAGTAATTACACTTGACACTGCCATTTGGAGGTTAGGCTTCCCACTTATATCAACCCTCTGTGCTATGAACCGGCTCGTGCGGAATTGGCTTTGCACGGTGTCGAATTGGCGTTGTTGTAGTTTTTGCAGTTCTCATTGTGCATCTTTTCCAGGTCATTTGTGGAGACCGTATACAAGCCACCGCAAATTTCGCCGAACGAGATTCTCGATGACATCGTGGAGAATTATTCGTCGGATTATCGCCGCGTATACATAGAGCAGCCACGTGTGCGACTAGATGGGGTGTATATCGCGGTATGCCATTACATGTACTGGACCGCCAAATTAGCGCCTTTCCGTATCATTTATTCATTGTATCTTGCAGACGCCACGGACAAAGTGAAAATGCCTGGGTTAATGTCGGTTGGAATCAATTGTATCTTCATCTAAGTTAATGGGCTGACGAGATGCAGATAAGTCACCTTATCACGTATCATCGCTATTTGTGCGTATCTACGAAAAAATTCCGTTACTAGTTTTTACATTAACCTAGGCGATTCTACCCTAACGGGCAAGTCATATCGCTCCTCGCAAATGAGGAGCATGAGCCTCAACAGGTGATCACTATCCTACGGCCAACACTCCGTATGAAGGTGCGAGCTAAACTAATATCTTGCCACCTCATGCCTATTTATATGTCTTAGGGTTTCTACATTGGCACCTGGAAATTAACCGGAGTAAAAGTGCACATCATGAACCTGGTGGATCCGTCCAACCCTGATGCTCGGTACTCGTTTCAAATGACCCTGACACTGCGGTCACGTCCATTGGGCCGCTGGAATAAGTTAGATTTTGACGAGTACGAGTCGGTGAATGTAGAAGATGGGGAAGCCACGCGTTTGGGCCTAAAGAACGAGAGACCGTTTTGGTTCTCTAAAGTCCGGTCATATAGCAGTAGGTTAGAGTAGACATATATCATTGTCGGGATGGCCGCGGAATGGGTGGAATGGACATGCGTTATTTTTCTGATAGACGCCGCGGTGCATCGACCGACCAATCACACATCGAATTGGGAAAATTTTGGGTAAACTTACTGTATTGGGCGAGTCGTGGACACACATGCAACTCGCACCGAGTCGCCGACCTGCTCAGCATAACTTTGTTTCCCCGCGTCGTGGACGCCTAGGCAACCCACCACGGGCATTGCCCTGCATCCCCGCAGGATATAATATTCTTCGCATCAAGTGCGTGTAGACTTTTGTTTCCTTTCATCTTGACTGCATTGCCACGTTTCTGTCTTTCATCAAGCCACCTCAGACTTTTTTCCTGCTTTCCGTTCACATAGTTCTTCCAATCCATTTAATACTGCGACACTAATCACCTAGAGCACTCGACCGTTACCCCTGATATGCATCCAGTTCTCCTCCTAGACGAGATTCTCAGGATTGTCCTCGACAATATAGACAGCGACTCTAATCGTTCGTCGGCTCTCAAAACCTTCTACCGTATAGCTACAGTTTGTCGGGCTTGGAAGGACCCTGCCTTGGACTACCTGTGGGAATCCCTTGCTTCAGTGGATCCCTTACTTGCTCTCCTTCCGAATCATGTGAGCGAATACCCGCGATATCTTAGTGGCACGTCTAACGATCCATTGCTACAGGACGCGTTAATGCACGGACCAGTTCCATCTGATGCGCTTGCACTATTCCACGCCTACGCTTCGCGGGTTCGGAACGTGGGCCAGACTTCTTGTTCCCTGCCAAAGCTCTGTCCCTATATTGTTGACGCAACCTCATCTGCAAACACTCTCCTCCCTTCGCTCCGCTCCGTGCGCCTGGTCCTGAAGGACGCGACTAGTCAACAATCCCCCCTCACATTGTATTTGTCGCGAAATCTGCAAAGCATCTCGGTTGATGTTGGTTTTCGCTCAAACAAAGAATCATTGGGGCAACACGAAGCGCTGCGGGCCTATCTCGATGCAGTTGCGCGCGTCGCGAGCCACTTGAGACATTTACGCTTACGGGGCCACCTGCCTGACCGAGTCATCAACTCAGTTGCGTCCATGCGCGATCTTCGCTCACTATGTCTATGTGGTGGTTCCCGCTTGATGCCACGTACGCTGGCGTCCATCGCCGGTTTCCCAAACCTAGAAGATTTGCGCGTACAGCTAGATTATTTGAATATAGCCGACCTGGCCGAGGCACTAGATTCTGCCAGTTCTAATACCACACTCTTCCCCTCCCTTCGAAAACTCCGAATTTGCGCGTCGCCAGCTGCCGCAGAGGCGTTTTTCCCGCACCTTCCAGCGGGCAAACTGCGCACGCTATACCTAGAATCCGATCTCAAGCCGCGTTCTGTCGATTCCTGGACACCCACGCTCGCCGTCCTCGCCGAACGCACACACGCCAGCCTCACGGACTTATCATTCGAAGTCCTCACCAGCTTCTGCGAGGCCTTCGACCACGCTGCCTTCCCACCCAAGCTCCATCTTACGCTCTCCACGCTCACCCCACTGGCGCGCCTCACCAACCTGCGCCGCTTCGTACTAGACACATCCGTCCCGCCTGACCTCGGCGATGCAGACCTCGCATCTGTCGCGTGCTGGTGGTCTGAAATAGAGGAGCTTTCCCTCTGGTCGCGTCCAGTCGAGGTCTTCGACTTCCCAGCGTACTTCACCACCCTGCCTCGCGCGACCCCCGCATGCCTCGCGGCCCTTGCAACCCAATGTCCGCGTCTGCGTCGCCTCGGCCTCCCGATGGACGTTGCGGTTCTGCCCCCACCCGCCCACCCGCCACAGGCCGTACCCTCTCACCCTATGCTCGTCCATCTGACGATCGGGTGTGTGCGCATGGGCAAGACGATCGATCCCCCTGGCGTCGCGGAGTGCATATACCGCGCATTCCCGGCTCTTGATGAGATCGAGTTTGACTGCGGCGACGACACGTCGTGGACGGACGTCCTCGAGTGTTACTCAACTCTTGCCTCCCGCATTTTGCCAATTTAGAGTCTCTTATTCCCCTTCCTGCATCGCTAGAAAACGCTGCTTTTACTAAACTAATGTTTTTCATACATAGAGACATAGACCCATAAGTAGACCCCGGAGGATCTGACACCCTAGAACTATAAGGAACTTTAATTGCCCGTTGCTGTTTATCCTTGCTATGCAGATGCAGGCTCGGCCTAGCACGTGAATGAGCACCCGTTCATGTTCACTGCGAACGTGTAAATATACAGGGTAGAAGTCCTCAAGCCAGTTACTGTGATTTACCATGAGGGGAGATTCAACACGTCGCGTGACAGCACGTGACACCTGAGCGATGCGGAGTGGAACGGGGTCCATGACCGCAATGAGTGACCTCACAGAGCTGCAAATTTTCGCGGCAGCAGCTTTCTCCAAAAGAGCAAGAAGATGAGGGGGTAACCCGTATGCTGCCATTCGCAAGTGGAAATGTGTCCGACTCCGAACCGAGTCAAAAGTGTGATGGGAACCGCTGCCAAAGTTCCACGCATCATCAACGATTCGAGCATCTGAGCACGATTGGACATTGGAGTAGCGGTAACGGGGAACCAGTGAAAAAGGGAATGCGATACATGCCAGCAGAAGAGGGTTCAACACGGCGCGAAAGACATGTGCAAAAAGAACAGAGACAGATATGGCAAAGAACAGAGACGGATATGGCAAAGAACAGAGACGGATATGGAGGGGAGGCGGGAACGCGA
This sequence comes from Lactarius tabidus, assembly GCA_963281015.1. Taxonomy (NCBI): domain Eukaryota; kingdom Fungi; phylum Basidiomycota; class Agaricomycetes; order Russulales; family Russulaceae; genus Lactarius; species Lactarius tabidus. Next base: position 1,769,319 of record OY725475.1, on the reverse strand, counting down.
ATGGGTCTGGTGCAGTAGTACTGTGACTGCATGCGCCACCATCCGCGGAGCGGAGCAAGGGGAATAAAAACAGCTTGACGCACGGATCCTAGTGGCGCGCCGAAAAAAAATAATTAATCTTTTTGGTGCGAGCGCGGTCACCAGAATGGAGCGTGAGCACGAGTGGGCGTGTGGGGTAAAAGCGCCGAAAGATCACTCGCTCAACGGTTGTTGATTTACAACCACAGCGACAAGAGACGTCCCCGAGATATCATATGCTGCGAGGCCTTGGCAAGGGGAAAGGGCGGGACGGTGTTAGGGCGAAAAAGGTACGGGGGGAACGGGGATATGAAGTGGGGGCGCACGTAACGAACAGTTACAACTTTAAGGAAACGAGTGTGGCGCTTGCAGCAAGCGTAGCAAGCGAGTTGGGCATATAGTTTTCATGAGCGTGAGATAAGGTGCGCCTTCCCCGTTGAGAGGATAGCCAGGGGAACAATAATGCCCGTGCGTACAGGAACTAAAACGTGAGCACGCACGGAGGGGGTGGAAGGATGAGTAATGTGGGGGCATGAATGAATAAGGTAAAGCATCGAGGGCTGATCGAAAGCAGCAGCTAATGAGGTCGTCCAACAACTAAACTAAAGTACTCTGTCAACCAAAGAGTTGTGCTGGTTCGGGGATCGCCGGGGAAAGTGAGAAGCAATAATAGTGGGCAGGAAAGGGTGGTTAATGACCTGGAGAGTCGAAGATAGTGCACTTAAGAAACAACACTCATTGCTGGAGAAGTGTAGAATATTTTGCACAAGCATACAAAGTCCTTGTAAACCCAGAAAGAAGGATGAAGGGGAAAGGGAACTGGTGGCCAGGAGAAGTCAGCGAGGGGTATCCTTGGCTTTGTCTTCTGCGTCGCTTAACGTCTCTACACGCACGTCGCGCGACGAGCCGACATTCCGGATATCTCGCCCCTCTTCTGCAAGTACACGATTGAGCAGCCGATTGTCTTTCTGCTCCTGACCCTCTGGGCTATCTCCTTCTATTGGACCTGCAAAGGGTGGTTCTCGTAATGCCTTGCGGAATGCGTCTCTCATGATCGCCGCGTCGGCACCCGAGAATGGTGTTTCCGAAGAGGCATGGGAGGTCATCGAAGAGCCATCGTTAGGCGAATACACAGATGCGAGATGCGGAACGACTGATGTTTGCACCATCACTGACGATCGTGGCACGCCATTCGCGTTTGGATCACCCTGGATCACCGCACCATTTGGCACCTCAGGGATGGTCCTAGAAGAGACGATATCAGCACGCGATAGTATCTTGCAAACACAACCGAGAAGAGTTTACGATATTGCTTCAATTGGTCCAGAATCAGGAGCAGGCTATTACAATTGTCAACCAAGTATATTCAATTTAGTGTCGGTGGTCCCATACCTCTCGCCTCATCGCGACCAGAGCGACGCGAGTGTCCAATGATAAGTCGGCCTACAGGAAGGTATGTGACTTGATTGACACGAGTGACAAAATGAACCACGAACATGGAAAGCTTGAAGCACGATAGATAATTCCACATCGCATTGCTTGATCTTCGTCAACAGATCCTTCCGTAGAAGGAACCCTTTGACACCCTTTCTCTTCGAACACTTCTTCAGCACCCGCCCGATCCTATCCAATTCTCTGGTCCTTCGTCAGATCGTGAGGACCAGGGAGCATGGCAGTCACTGCAGACACAAACTTTTGAAGAGAATCAAGAATGGCCTATAGTCTAGCTGGTAGATCTTCCTCGTTCAGGTTATGGTTTTCGCACGACTCGCCGACATTGACAATGATCTTCGCGATTCTGGCAAGTTTGTTCATCACTATTTCGCACTCCTCTTTGTATTGCTTCACTTCCTGGAGATGCAACCATCAGAAAATTGTCAAAAGGAATGTGCGCAACACACACATCCCGCATGGTGAACGCTTGAAGCAGGAGGCTCGCGATGGGGGCGATAAATGGGAGATTGGAGGCTACGGAGCTGCCCTCCTGGAGAACTGCAAGTGATGTTTGAATCGCGTTCATCGAAATATCATCATGCGAGTCGATGTGCCAAGCTCGGTCAGAAACGATGGTCGTACCACCTAGCCAGATACGATCAACAACCATTTGATAGTGGTTCCTAGGTACTACTTACAAGCTGGGGGCTGATCGCCAGACGTTAGAAGGCGAGACCCAAGGCTCCCTTGCTTGCGAGAAAAAGGTTTGGACGGCATCCTCGACGACAGGTGGTGGTAATGGTGAGACAGAAATGTATGGACACCCACATAGTCCAACTAGTAGGAAGGAGCGTGTACGCAGGCAAGCATTAGCCGCTCGCAGGCGGTTTCCCTAAGACACTGCCTCAAAGACGCATGTCGATAAGTACACGCTGTCACGATGCTCCAAATGTAGTTTCTGAAACGGGTCTGGGAGGTTTCATAAAGTTTGGATGTAAAATGTAGGAGCCATCCACTGGTGCAGGAATGGATCATATCGGTGACGGTTCGGTCCCATACGGGAATACGGACACCACTTGAAGCGCCGAATGAGCAAGACCCGCAAAGAAGCCTAACAGCATAGAGGTTCGCTACTCTGGGTCGTGACACTGTCAACGTCCCGCCAACAGTTGAATGTACGTTGAACGGTTATACTGGGTCAAGTTATTCTAGGTGTCGCTGTGATTGCATGCTTCCTCTCCTGCCATATTCCGTGCCACGTCTTATGTTCATCACCTGTCTTTTTCGTAGCCGCTTTTTCGACCTACGAACGTACGCGTCCAGGACGAAGTCTGAATCGCTCACCTTGCATGATCCTCCGCGCTGTAGACCATTTTCATTTGAAGACGCTCGGAAGATCTGGGACTCTCTTCCGCATGAGCGTGTCCTCTTCTTCTTCCCACTGCTGGTGAATAACACTGCCGTGTGTAAATAAAGCCCCCACGAGAATAGAATTACAGCATTGCGAACACGAAATTCATTGGGTGCTAGTACATGCATGGCATACCTCGAACTACGCTACAGGGGGCTTGGAGCCAGGCTGGAAGGTGTACGTCAAGCCGCATTTGCCACAGTACTGACGATCTTGGTGGAATGACATCTAGGGAAGAAAGGTATGAGCAAACCGCCGCCAGTCAAATGTATATACACTTACAAAGACACCAGCTCCGCAAGTAGGGGTTGGACATTCGCGACGAAGACGTTTGATCTTGCCATCAGACTCCACCTTGTAATATTTCAAGATGGCCATCTTGACCTTCTTGCGCTTATGCTTGACCTTCTTAGGAGTCTGCGCACGTATCATAGGTTCAACAGAAATACAGAACGGGGAGAACGGTAGGATCATACGTTGTAAGTCTTTTTCTTGCGTTTTTTCCCTCCACCACGCAGACGGAGGACAAGATGAAGGGTAGACTCTTTCTGGATGTTATAGTCACTAAGAGTCCGACCGTCCTCGAGTTGCTTTCCAGCGAAGATTAGGCGCTGTTGGTCCGGAGGAATTCTGGTGTGAACAATCTCAATAAAAGTTTATGTATACAAGAAAGGCGAAGCTCACCCCTCCTTGTCCTGGATCTTGGCCTTGACATTGTCGATAGTGTCAGACGACTCTACTTCAAGGGTGATGGTTTTTCCGGTGAGACTACAGCGCGTGGAAATATTAGCTTGGATGAGATATCTCGCAGTCAGAACCCACGTTTTAACAAAGATCTGCATCTTGAACTGGAAGGACAATCAGCGAGGGCACAATAGAGGATGGGGAACATGCTGACCGGACACCTCTATCTATCCAGCGACTTCAGCGGTGGAGTCTTCGATGAGGCAAACCGGTCTTTGGATGAAAGAAGAGAGGAAGAGAATTACGGGGGCCTTGTCGTTATTGTCGATGGCCTGTGCGTGGAAAATAATATAAGGTTTTATCTCGGGTTAAGCCGAATCAACCCGAGCGCGTCCATTTGAAATGCACGCGACGCGTTCCACTGTACTTGACGCGTCCTCCCTTCCTACACTCTGACTAAGTCATCCCCTTTAACACACTCTTGAACATGGACAGCGACGAGGATATGCACCCAATTGACTCTGATCTCCCGTCCATAAACAAAGGCAAAGGCAAGGCTGTCCTCCATGATGAAACCGAGGACACGACAGCGGGCAGGGATGACACACTTCCTTGGTATATGAAGTCCTCCTGCGATGAAAATCTCGACCAACAAAGAGTGCATACAGGGTAGAAAAATACAGGCCGGTAACACTGGATGATGTTGTCTCCCATAAGGACATAACTGGCACAAGTCAGTCTGCGATCTCCGTTGTTGTTCATTTGGCTTATTTCTAAACCAGTCGAAAGGTTTATCGAAAAGAATAGATTGCCCCACCTCCTTTTCTACGGTCCGCCTGGCACTGGAAAGACGTCAACGATCATCGCCGTAGCCAGGCGAATATATGGTCCGACATTCCGCAAACAAATTCTTGAGGTGAGACCTTGCCCTCTCCACTGGCCCTGTTTGTAATGCTGAACTTCATCAGCTGAACGCCTCTGACGACAGAGGCATAGACGTAGTCCGCGAGCAGATAAAGCAGTTCGCAGAGACCCGCACCCTTTTCGCCAAAGGGTACAAGCTGATCATATTGGACGAGGCCGATATGATGACTACCGCTGCCCAGGCCGCACTTCGTCGTATCATCGAGCAATACACGAAGAACGTTCGATTCTGCATCATCTGCAACTATGTCAACAAGATTACACCGGCCATTCAAAGTCGTTGTACGCGTTTCCGATTTTCCCCGTTACCCATTGTGGAAGTCGAAAAGCGGTTAAATCACGTCGTGGAGGCTGAAAGGTGTGGTGTCTTAGCCGTATACTGTCCCCCTTGTTGACCCTTCTGCGCAGTGTCAACCTCGTTGATGATGGCAAAGCGGCTCTGCTTAAGCTATCCAAGGGAGATATGCGTCGTGCTCTGAACGTGCTGCAGGCGTGTCACGCGGCCTACGAGCGTATAGGAGAGATTGAGGTCTATACCTGCACCGGAAGCCCACATCCATCAGATATCGAAGCGATCGTAGACTCGATGACCTGCGAAGAGTTCACCGCGTCTCATCAAAGTATGAACTCTCCTTTCACGTTAAGAGCATAACACTTAGCCCAATCGTTTCCAGAGATCAATGCGCTCAAGATCGACAGAGGCCTGGCCCTTCAAGACTTACTTGCAGGAGCATATGAATACATAGGTACCATGGAATTTCCACCTGCCGCGCGAGTATATCTCCTGGATCAACTTGCAACAACTGAGTAAGATGTGTTCTGCCAGCGCACCCTGTTACACGTTATTCACGATCTGACAGATATCGGCTCTCTGCTGGAGCCGACGAAAAAATCCAACTGACTGCGCTCTTGGGTGCGTTCAAGAATGCAACCGAGCTAGTAGCTAAAGCAGAGTCGAAAGAGTAGTGCTAGACATGTTACATTGCTTGTTTACTACTACGTTTCCGAATAACTTAGAAAGTGTCGTCGAAAGTGTCAAGTCCGTGCAAACAGCACGCTGGGACAGCCTATTCGATGTCGCTGTAGCCACATGTTCTTACCCACGGTGCGAACACGCACCACACACCATGTTCCATCCGTCTGATAGTCGCTTTCTCAACCTACGAACGTGGGCGTTTACGTTCATCACCAAGTCGAACCGCGTCGCTTCTCTCGGCATGCACAATCCTTCCGCGTTGTAACCTTTTTGCAGTAATTCGAAACCCGGAAAACCCGAGACCTCTCTTCCGAGTCTACCCTCTGTCTGCGCGCGTCCTCTTCACACTGCCGATCGATAACACTACCGCTACTGCTTCACCTTATTTCTTCCATCAGTTTGTGCAAGAATCGCTCCTCGCGCTGTTCCTCGGGATTACCAGTACCTGCTTCGATGCACCTGCTCTCGAGGCGACCGCATAGGCCAGTGGAATGAAGACATGATGCGCAAAACACGAAAGTTACTTTACTAAAACTGCGGCTTATTCTCCGGTTTCGTGCTACTGCAGCCTTGTCGTGAGTGGGGTATGGGTTCAGGGCGATCGACGATATGGATGCGCAGATGGGATTTGCGAATGACGTGTTCGTGCAGCACTGGCGGACGAATAGACCCGGCCGACGCAGTGGGTGAGAGTCCGCTCAGACCGTCAGTGGCCTGCCAGTGCCTGCTTCAAAACTCGGGAAATCACAGTTGCATGCACTAGAGGAGCTGACAGAGATGGAACGTCAAGCCCAAAACCTAGAAGACAGTGTCCGCTCAGGCTCCCGCAGATCAAGCGTCCCTACTGAGAATCGGACGAGTATTCCCGACTCGTCAACCCTCTCTGAGTGGGCCACTGGTTCCTCTCTCTGATATTTCAGCCGACACTGACTTGAAACTTCTAACAGATGGGGTTCAGCTCGTGTGCGCGAGTGTGCCATGCGCATGGATACGAAACTACGATGCATCGATGAAGCGCACGAACGTAAAATTACGCAAGACAAGATCACGGCTGACTGCCTCATACGTTGATATTCTCAGATTGGCGAGGTGCGTCTTTCTTGTCCCGTAGTTCAGTATAGAAAAAAACCTCATCGTACCATTGAAGGCAGAATGACAGGCACTGGACGTGAAGCAGGAATCTGAACTCGTCTCACGGTTAGTGAAGCCTTCGGTGCGCATTCGAACAAGAGCGCACCGAGGATTCAAGAAGAGCCTGGAGCAGCTTCTGGGTGGCATGCTCCTGAGACAGTAAGAGCTGATACGAGCACAGGGGGCGTTCTAGAAGGTATTCCAGCAACTGTTAAAAAGTACCAGTGCAGTTCCCAAGGAAAACACAATCACATCTACAGCTATAGCATTACCCCCGTCTGCAGGTGGACGAGGCAGGTGCGAAAGGAGGGGAGGCTTGTCCCACATCGCCACGCGTTGATCGTCCCGCGTTTGCCTGTCCCGCTTACGCACAAGTGGGGGCATGGCGTAAAAGGGGAGAGGGGGTTAGACCCTCCTGCAGAACCTCCCGTGTGCGCGTGGATGAGGGTGTAGGACGGGAGAAAGCCTGTCCCCGTGTCCTCCCGCATTTACGTGTCCTGTTTGCACATAGACAAGAGCGGTGAAGGGGGGAACATGGACGGTGTACCTTTCCTGTTCTTTTCCGTGCTCCTATGGTGGTGGGGGCCGAAAACTGATGGTCAGGGGTAGACTGGGGGTTACAAAGGAACCAGGATGTGCATCAAAATGAGTGGGGAGAGGACGTATGTTGCATTGCTTGCCCTTGTTTTGTACTGTAGATAGTTTTAGGGGGTCTAAATGCAACCTGACCACTGACCAGTCGCCCCTAACTCAACTCACTCTCGTTGCAAACCAATAGTAAGCCCTGTTTTTCAATTGCTGCCTTGGTGTATACATACTCAATGCCTTGCCTTGGGCTCTCCTTTTCCAGTGGCTGTGATATCCCAATCCCACTTTGTCACATCATGTATCCAGGAGGCCACCTTCAAAGACTCCAATTTCGCTGCTTGCATCAGCATTTCCAGTTTGAAGGAGGAAATTGCCAGTATCATGTCCTCAATTACACCATCCCCTCTCAGCAAACAAGAGACACTCCTCTTCCACTCTGGTTTGCCCTCTGGTCCACCTCTCATTGCTCGAACTGGAGCACCATGGAAGCAGCCTGGGGGCCCTGAGGCCTATCCACACAAGAGAAAGCTCCTAGTGGTTGGCAAGCACCCCATTGCTGTCCCTGGTCTCTGGCGTGACCAAGTGGGTCCCAAGCTCCTAGACATTCTTGACCAGTTTAATGTTAAGTGGCACACTATTGATGTTGCTCGCATTGCCTATGAGGACTCAGATGACAACTCTTGTGCCCCCCCTGTTGTCTGGATTGCTGTGGAATTGGGCACTCTCTCTGGAAATGAGGGTGACACTGTGGCCCACCAATGCCAGGAAGTTCTTGTTGGTTTTGATCTGAATGATGTTGAGGTCTGCATCAGAGGGTCTAAGCACCACTGGGAGGCAGCTCCCACATTTGAGGCACCTGCCTCTGATGTCACTGCCAAGTTATGCATGCCCTTCACCTCTGCCATTGGCTTCCCTCTCTCAACCAAAGTTTGCCCTACCACTGAAGGCAGCCTTGGACTCTTCTTTATCAATGGCAGTGACATCTCCACAATTTACTTCCTCACTGCCCGGCATGTACTCTTCCCCCCAACCACTCGCAATGCTAACAAGCTGCATGACTGCAAGAACACACACCGCCCCCCTCATGATGTCACCATCTTCAGTGAGAAGGGTATCAATGACCATCTCAAGGATATCCGTATCCATATTGGGGAAGTTGGTATGCCCATCAAACACCACCAGAGTCAGATTGACAGATTAGAGAGGAGGGAGGATGAGGTTGCAGTCAAGGAGTGCAAAAAGGCCCAAGCTGAGATTAGGAAGGCACAGAAGGGCTTGGAAAAGCTGGAGAAGCTTTATGAGGACAGGTTCAAATTCTGGCACTCCACACAGGGTCGCACCATTGGCTTTATCACTCTATCCCCCCCCATTGCCTTCTCTGTTGGCAGCAACCAATATATGGAAGACTGGGCCATTGGCCAGGTTGACACCAACAAGATCAACATTGACACCTTCTGCCCCAATGTTCTTGACCTTGGCTTTGAGTTCACACCAGAGAAGCTGAACTCATTGATGTATCCCATTGTGGACTTGGAGAACCCTCCTTCATTCCAATATCCAGAAGACCGCCTCCTGCAGATCCATGGTGTTGTTTCTGACACTGAGCTACAAAACCCCAGTGACAAGGATGAAAATGGCAACCCATGCATCATTGTACTCAAGAGGGGCAAGACAACAGGTCTCACTGTTGGCTGTGTTAACAATCTCAACTCATTTGTTAGGACCTATTGGAAAGATGGTACTGCAGATACCTCAATGGAGCTGCCTGTCTTTGGCCACAAGTCCAAGAATGAGCCTTTCTCAGAGCCAGGAGATTCTGGCTCCATTGTTGTTGATGGTAAGGGCCATGTGATTGGTATCATCACTGGTGGTGTTGGCTTTACCACATCATCTGATGTTACCTATGTTGCACCTGCCGAGTTCATCTTCAACCAGATCAGGGGCCATAAGATCAACCCCAACATCAACTTTACCCTCAAAGCCACCATGTAGATGCACTCAGCACATCTGTCTCCTTCTTCCCCCTACTTCTTGCCTGTCCATGTCCTTCTCTGCCAATTTCTTCTGTCCTCTCTTCATTTGCTCTCTATCTCTCCTTCTCTCATTTATTCATACATGAACTAGTAAGAGGTGCTCAAGAGGGCCATAAGTAGGTGTTGACTGCATGGATAGGGATGGTTGGAAATATGGTACAGTTGACCTTCTCATAACACATGGGCAGTGACAAGGCCTGTATGCAATGCAATATGAGATTTATGCAGTAGAAAAAAGTCATGTATTTGTGACATAGTGTGACCCTGGCAAGATGTGTGACAAGTATGCAAACCACGTTCAAACCAGACATGCCTCCTCATCCAGGCCACATTTACAACTATGCTACCAGAAAATACTCTTCAAGAGAGCTCTGTTTTGCATGCAACAACTCCTCATGGTGCAAAAAACCACAGAATTTGCACAACTGCCAGGTGAGATCCAGTGTTGAGTTTCCTCCAAACTTGATGCTCAACCATTCAAGTTTTGTAACCAGGTTGATGGTGTCACAATGGCTGACATTGATATCAAGATTGCCTTCTTCATTGGAATCATTGTCATCAACCTCAATAACCTCTCCCTTCTGAACTTGGATTTTGTGCTGGACCTGACCAACTATTTCATGGTCTCCACCCAGGAATGCATGTGGTGAGTCTTCAGAAGTTTCTTTTTCTTCAATGGGGCTAATAAGATTGTCAATAGATGGAAGGGGTCCAAAGACCCTCTTTCGAGCCTTCAGCTCCTCAACAGACTCCATTAAATAATTCTCGAGGGCAACAACCTGGCGAGGATGACTGGCAGGGAGTTTGATGACAAGTTTTGGTTGCTCACAGGTAACAGCATAGGCTTGGACAGCATCTTGGGCCTGCATGGTGTCGCCTTCAGCGTCCATTATTGCTTTGAGTGATGGGTGCCAATCAGTGTCTTTGTAGTGGTTGCCAAGGTGTGCAAGAAGCTTTTCCTCAGCCTGAGGTAAGGTCATATCTGAGCTTGCAAATTGGTGTAAAATATCCCAGGCACCATGGTTGGAGAAAGGTGAGTCCGCTGTTCCCACAGGCTTGTTGGTCATACCACTTTGAAGAAAGAATGTGAGTGCACATGCCACTGAAAGGAGTTGAACCTTACCTCTGAATTTTAGTATGGTCCCAGCAGTGGGCAATCATCACTGTGCTAACTGCTTTCTAGGCTTCTTCTGCCATCATCATACCTTCCTGTAAGTCAATCTTGTAAATGTCTTGTTCTCCTGCCTCATCCAATTGGATTATTCTTTGACAGAAATTGTTTTGGTAGTGTGCTTTAAAGCACCTTATGATACCTGCATCAAGTGGCTGAACAAAAGCAGTAAGGTTCAGCTCAAAGAACTTGATCTGGATATTTGTTGGGATATAGTCGAGAAAGTGTCCAAAAAAATGGTTGATGGTGAGTAAGATGTGTCACTTTTGTGTATGCATTTTCAGATCTAACTTCTTTATGTATCTGCAGAGAGATTTTAGCCCACAGTATGATAAGATAATAGATTTAGCTTCCAAATGCACTCCTTGAAAAGCACTGCCATCATCCAGGCTTCTTGCTTTGATAATAAAAGCCCTGTTGCTCTGGAGATTGCCTGCCAAAACACCACAGCTTCTTTGACCTGCCAATGTAGAGGGGGGGCAACTTTTTGCTGCCATCAGCATTACATGCCAGTCCAATAGTAATGTGGAATTTGTCCTTCTTTTCACTGCTGCTCTTCTTTGTTGCTAGCCCTCAATCAGGCTGGGCACTGATGTATTATAACTGGTCAGTTGAGTTTGTCTTTTCCCAGAACAAATGCTCTCACCAGGGGAATAGACTTGTTTCATCAAAGTTCCATTGATCCTCAGGTGTGAACTTCTTCATAAGCTCTTGAACACACTTTTGCTCAGCTTCCACTGCATCAGGGTCAGCAGAACCAGCTTTGCTGTGCCTTTTGTATCCTTTGATTTTGTAAGCTCAGCAAAATGGGGACAACCAACCCTCTTTACAGAGGTGTTCAGTATCTGGAACCTTGAGCAAGTCTGTTGTGCAGCACATGGTGCAGCATGCAGGCTACAGAAGACTCACCTTTGGTAGAAGGTGTTGATAGTCTTAAGTGCAGTGTATAGAGCACGAGTGAATACAAGTGATATTCTGCTGGGGAGGGTCTCAGGGTTTTCACCCCTCCTTATATATGTAAAAGTGACCCCTATGGTCCCACCATGTCTGTTTGCTCATATGTGATGAGTAAAGGTGTCCACTATATTGCGTTATCAGTGATGCCTGATGTGTGGAACACCCTAGAACATCTCAGAATCATTCACATGACTCTGATATGAGTTATGCCCATGGATGTGTGTAATGTAGCTACTTAATATGGTAATCATACTTGCATAGTCTACTTATGTCGTAACTGCTATAGATAAGATACATACATACTTATTATGTTTCAACACTCCCCCTTGCTCAGTACACAGTAGTGGTCTAAGCATAATGAACAAAACGAGACAACATTCAATTCAAGAACTTGAACTGAGCATGGGAGATGTTGTTATGAGAAATACTCATTGACAACCTATGCTAGTTGTTTCATAGCAGTTTAAGAAGTCTCTGATGAGATGTGTTAGAGACTAGACAAGAAATTGAAAACACAGTTTCCATCTTTCTGTCCCAAACATCTCTGAGGAAATGTTTCTGTGTAACAGTGGTTAGACTGAACACCATGCTTCTCATTGACTCTTAATGACTAGGATGAGTAAAACTTTAATCCTAATCATTCTCTGAACTTCTGAAATTTAATGCGGCCCAGATTCTTAGTAAACAAATCTGCGGGATTCTCAGATCCTTCAATAAAGAAGAGTTCAATCTTCTTAGTGTGTATGACTTCATGTATGTAGTGGTAACAGATGTCAATGTGTTTTATGCACTTTTCCTGCACTGGATTAGATGCAAGGAATATGGATCCTTGATTATCACCGCATAATGGAATTGGTGCTAGGATAATACTGATCTCCTCAAAGAGTGACTGTATCCAGACCAACTGTCTGCTCGTATCAGAGAGCAACATATATTCTGCTTCAGTGGAAGAGAGTGCAATAGATTTCTGCGCTCTAGAATTCCAACAGAATACACCATTTGCTAGTTTAACTAAATAGTCCGTTGTAGACTTTCTAGTGATCGGGTCAGAAGCCCAATCAGAGTCTGCATATGCTAGTAAACCCCCATTGCTTTTGCCATTATAGACTAAAGCATAATCGGATGTACCTAGTAGATAGCGGCAAATATACATCACTCTATCTAGGTGATCCTTATTAGGGTTTGCTGTAAATTGTGACAATTTAGTCACAGCATAGGCTATATCTGGTCGTGTTCCAATCATTATGTATAGGAGCAATCCTATTACTTGTTGGAACTGAGAGCAGAGCTCTAGGTTTGGAGGATCTTTATTAGGCAATGGCTGATACCCTTCCGGTAACGGAGTAGGTACAGTTTTTGCATTAACAAGTTTGAAACACTGCAGCACTTTGTGTAAATAATCTACTTGGTCGATTAGAATACGACCTTTCAATTTCACTATGCACATGTGTAAAAACTCTTGCATATTGCCCAGATCTCTGCATTCCCAGATCTGCATAAAATGCTCTTTCAGAGAATTGATGTCTTTTTTATTTGCTCCAAGAAAGAGCACATCATTGACATAAATGATAATGACAATGGTTTTGCCTTTATTGACAAATATACCAGAGTCAGAAACAAGACATGTGCAGCCTATTCTAGCCATGGATGCATCAAGCACTTTCCACCAGGCTAAAGCAGCTTGTTTGAGTCCATAGATGGCTTTCTTAAGGCACATCACTTTGTTTTTATTTTTGTGGCCAGGGACTTTAAACCCTTCAGGTTGTTCCATGTAAAGCTCCTCATTGAGGTCACCATACAGGAAGGCTGTTTTGACGTCCAGACCAGAGATGTGCCAATCTTTCAAAGCAGCAAGCGCTATCATCATCTGGACTGTCTCAAACCGTACCACAGGTGAGAATATTTTGTCATAGTCAATGCCTTCAACCTGGGAAAAGCCTTTGGCTACAAGCCTAGCTTTTTTATGGCCATCCGACTTTAAGTCGAATACCCATCAGTTTTTCATGACCTTTCTGCCTTTCAGCGGGTCAACTAGTTCAAAGACTTTGCATTTGCGAAGAGAAGCCAACTCCTCACAACATGCTTGTTTCCACTCCTCCTGTAATTCACTTGGCATTTTAAGAATGTCCCTAAAGGTCCATTTGCAAATATTGGAGGTATCAGGTGACTCAAGATCATATGGTGGAACTGCTTTGGCAAGCAGATAATCTTGGAATTTGACTCCCCCTTCCTGAGCAAGGCAGGTCAGCAACTGCTGATCTACCTCATCCTCTGAATCATGCGAACTTTCACTCAGTGTAGTTGGAAGTTTAGATGCAGATTGCTCAGGAGATTCTCCTGATTCCGTCTGATCATGGGATGAATGTTGCCAGGAGCTACCCGGTTGGTTCTCAACCATATGTTTCCATGTACAAGTTCGCTCAATGTCTCGGCTAACCTTTGCAGGGTGCCTTTCACCATAGACATTGTCAAGATCGGTAGGTACTTTCCTCAATTGCATTGACTGCCTAGGTTCTACAGATGATGTAGGATCAGGTCGAGACTGTGATTTACCCTTAGGCTTAGGTACAGGGTCAGGGCAATGAGGCAGAGCTTGCTGCTCTGGAGGATCATCTGCATCTGCAGGAACCTCCTCATCCCCATCAGGATGTGGAGCGCTACTCCCTTTTGGTGGCTCAGGGGGTGATAAGTCAAGATCACCAGGAGTGGTGGTTGATTAGATGGAGGTTCATCTAACTGGGTTATTCCACGTGTTTTCCCAGGAGTCTGCTGATTAGAGCAGTGAGGGAATATCATCTCATCAAAGAGTGCTTTGTCTGAATAAAACAAAGTATTTGGAGTATGCATAAACATGTCACCCTTCATTCCACTAGGTCTACCTAAGTAGATCATGAGTTTGCTTTTAGGAGAAAGTTTATTTTTTCTGCGAGACTCAGGAATATGGACATATGCACCACACCCAAAAACTCTAAGATGAGTAATGTCAGGGATTTCATTGTTTAATAATTTGTCACGGACTGCCTCAGAAGTGGACTGACATATTGGTTATGACTACGACTGTCAGATTACATTAGTCATGGACAAGGTTCGGGGTAAAGTTGTAGCACAGACTCACACGCTGTCAAAGCGTTATTGTTCTTTCTTATCAGGTGCACATGGACACTATGTCATACTAGGATAGCAATACTAGGGTTCGTGACTCATTACATAGTTCAGACTCCGCTTTAAAGCGAGTCTTACGTGTATATAAGTCGACTAGTAAAGACCAGGGATCCCTATCCTGGTCTTTTTCAACTCGCTGTTTGTTTCCATTTTTCTCAAGTCTGTCTTCTCTCCTTCATCTCTTCCTCTGGTCTCTTTCATTCCTCCATCTCTATTTCAAACTCTACGCTTGTCTTTACTTGGTGGAAGTGCTATCAGGCCTTCTCACACGCAGGAGACCTATTGTCATCACACATAGTGTCTACGAACCGAGTTGCTCGTTGCGCCGCCACCATCCCTGTCCAAGTCAGACAAACGCTTAGCGAAGCATTACATTAAGACCAGGATCCCACTGTGGCACTGCAACAGTCTACAAGAGAACTTTGGGCAGCAACAGGCCCTTTTGAACAGTATCCTATCAGCGGACGACTGCAGAGGAACATACCTTCAGCATTTCTTAAAGAAGCTGTTTGGCAAGTCATCAACAGAGTAGAACGATATTACACTAGGTCACACGCCCCGGAAGAATCAGGGAGTACAAATTGGTACCCAGTTGAGTTCAATTTTGAACGAATCTGTTGGGCGGAAATACACTGGGTAGAACCCGTTGCAGGAGAAGGATATTGGCAAGCCTTCCGCATAGCAGGAGAAGACCTAAGGCTCAATATCACCACAAACAAAGTAGCAGAACAAGATCAAGTGGAAGCAGAGCAACGAGCCTGATTGGCCGCTGTGGTCACAACCTATAGGGAATCGGCTGACAATACCCCAACATCTAGGGCAAGTACGCCGTCAAGTAGGGCTAGTGTCATCCAAATTCGACCATCACCACAAGTACCGGGAAGTCACGATCAAGAAATCGCAGATCAATTAGCTGAGTCACTCCGCATAAACAGACCAATGAGTTGCACAGTCACTATGGAAGTCCCAGCCGGGACCATCAATCCTATTACAGGACATATGGAAAATGCTGATGACCTAGCACTACACCGTGCCATAGGACCAGACCAACCAGACCCCCCAAGTTCCACAGGATGATCAAGGTCAGAACCTCCACGAATACTGTTTGGCTGGTCACGTGGAGGACCACCATATCAAGGACCTCCAGGAGGAGGAGGACCATTCGGAGGACCTCCAGGAGGAGGAGGACCATTCAGAGGACCTCCAGGAGGAGGAGGACCATTCAGAGGCCCACCAGGAGGAGGAGGACCACCTGGAGGACCACCCATGCCCATGCCAGCCACACCACCCATTCCAGCCGCTCCACACGATTCAAAGCTAGTAGGAAACCCTCCTATTATTTTCAAAGGAGAAAAATTGCAAGCCGAAGAATTCATCACACAATGGGAGTTATACGAAGGGGTTAACATCAACAACACCCTCAAGAGGAATGCATACCAACGAGCTATGTTATTCCTCACTTATATTCAAGGACCACTCGTTAATGAATGGGTGAAGGGAGTGAATGCCTGGTTACGCAACCAGATCATTTCTCAACACTGGGCCACACATGACAAACGACTATGGGATAGCACGATTGGGGCATTCAATCGCCAATATGTGGACGTACTTGAACAAGAAAAGGTGCAAGCCGAACTAGCTAAGGGACTCCAGTTGAGAAATGGAGACCTAGATGCACTCATCACACAGTTTGAAACACTAGTTCGACACGCCAATTATGACGTCAATCAGCCATTAGTGATGCAAATCTTCACTAACACACTACCCCATGCCATGTACAGATACATCATCAACCATGTCAAACCCTGCAATTACGAAGAATGGCAAGAAGCTGCCATCCAACAACAGAAGACATGGGTACACATGAAAAGTAGGCTCAATTGGTTCGCCCCGAAAATGGCCAAACCCGGGAACCAGTTTAGCAATTGGAAGCCCAACAATCAATGGGGACGACCTAACATGGGCCGACAAACCGACCCCAACACCATGGATACCACACCAGACCGAATTCGAGGGAGACTAGCTGACACCGAGGAAATACTTCCAGGGGGGAACTGCTATGAAGAGTGTAACCGCGGAAGAAAGGAAGGAGGGATCATCCAAAGGAAAGTCCTCACCTGTTACAATTGTGGAAAGGTTGGACACTTTGCACGAGATTGTAGGCAACCAAAACGCAACAATTACCCCGCAAATGCAGGACCATCACGCACTAGGCAAGGATATACCAACAAAGATCACTACTATGCCACTTGAAGCATAGTGGATGATCGAAGCAATGTTGGAGAAAAAATGCCACAGCAAAAAGCCCATGACTGGTTAAGCAGAGTAGCGGAAGAAAACAATGAAGTCAAGGACCTGGTGATGCAGGAACTATGGAAGAAGGAGGATTTTCAAAACACCTGAACCCCACAGCCTGGGTAAGGGCATTATGTTGTAACTCTGTGTACATTACTCGCTATCGATCTATGCACATTCCAGTTTCGATTTGCACAAGTTACTTCATGGCCGACAAACGAGCATTAGTGGACTCTGGAGCCATGGACAATTTCATAAACACCACCTTTGCCTCCCGAATGGGATTGGGGTTAAAAGAGCTCCCGACTCCCAAGACAATATTCAACATCGACAATACTACAAACAAATCAGGAAAGATCACGCACTATCTTGATTTGGATGTATGCACTAAAGGAATTCATAAGGAAATGCATTTCCTTATCACGGACATTGGAAGCGAAGACCCATTGCTGGGATATCCCTGGCTGGCTACGTTCGAACCGAGGTTCAACTGGCGACACACAGTTATCGACGAACAAGTGCTGCCGGTTATCATTTCATCTATCAATCCTCGTGTCATACAACCACAACCCATTATTGCCAGATTGATGACAGACAGCAAAAAGCAATCCATTGTACGCACTCTGGAAACACAATCAACGATCCGAGGGGTGTCCACAGAGCTGGCCATACAAGCTGGACAAAACACAAAAGCAGCAATAATACCACCAGCATATGCAAGGTTTCACAAACTATTCAGCGACACAGAATCCTCACGATTCCCACCAACACGACCATGGGATCATGCAATCGATTTCAAACCAAATGCACCCGATGCATTGCCTTGCAAAGTGTACCCCATGACACAAAGCGAGGACCAAGCACTCTGTAAGTTCCTATCGGAACAAGAAGCTAAGGGATATATCCATCCCTCCATCTCACCATATGCCTCTCCATTCTTTTTTATCCAAAAGAAAGATGGCAAATTATGTCCGGTGCAAGACTACCGAAGGATTAACAACATGACCATCAGCAATCAATACCCGCTTCCCCTTATAACAGATCTACTCACTGATCTGAGCAGAGCGTCGATTTTCACCAAGTTGGATGTACGAGACAGATATAACAACATTCGAATCAAAGAGGGAGACGAACACAAGGCTGCATTTAAAACAAAATACGGCCTATTCGAACCCCTCATCATGTTCTTCAGGTTGAAAAACTCACCAGCTACGTTCCAGAACATGATGAATTACGAGTATCGAGAAACTATTGACTATTGGAACACTAGGGGTACGGCAATTCGCATATATATGAACGACATTGCTATTGCAACTAGTACCAATATGGAAGACCACATCCGAGCAGTATCAGCAGTATTTGAAGTCGCAGAACAATTGGATCTATACTTCAAACCAGAGAAATGCACTTTCCATGCCCCCCATATGGATTACCTGGGGGTAATCCTTGAAAAGGGGATAACACGCATGGACCCCATCAAAATTGCAGGAATAAAAAATTGGCCTATGCTAATATGACTGCTCCTGCGCTAGCCAGTGAAACAGCTTATATTACAGCTTTTGCGCACTTTCTGCTTAGCAGACCCACTCCGCTCTCTCTATGCTCTGTAGAGCCTTGCCGACCTTGCCGCGCTCTCGCGCTTTCCCACGCTCTCCGCACACACCTCGCACTGTATTCTGCGCTCACCCTGCGCACCGCTGCACCTTCAGTACATGTGCTGCCGCACTTTCTTGACATCAGCGCTTTCCTGCGCCTTTCACTTGTGCATCGGACCGCTTTCCCGCACCTCGCCCGGTGTCCCCCTGGCTCCCCCTGTCCATATCGTACCATCCCTACCATACCTTCCTGCCCTCACCCTTGTTCCTGGACTCCTTAGCTATGCTTTTAGTATATAATGCATGTAACTACACCTTAGACCATAGAGAATTTAGTACCCTTTTCCCCCTCGCGTTTCCGATCTCTCAGAGCTCCGTGTAGCTCACCCCTCGCATTCCTGACAGTGCCGCACGCGTGCGCGGCCTTAGCGAAGCAAACCCGACGCATCCCCGACCCCAGCGGCCGCCCTTGTAAAGTCTTGTATTCCGTGGAAGCCCATGCAGACCCGAGTGTCCCTGCTTCCTCAGAGCTGCGTGTAGCTCACCCCTCGCGTTCCTGACAGTGCTGCACGCATGTGCGGTCTTAGCGAAGCGAACCCGACGCGGCGCCTGCACCGGCGGTCGCGCCTACGAAGTATAGCGTCCCACGGAGGCCTGTGCGGACCTGATTGACCGGCTTCACACCCCACGAACTTGTGATACTTAAGCTGGTATTTCAGTGCTTAGCGCCGGCTTAGGGTATCATCTTTGGTGACCACCGCAGGGGGTGGAGGCATCTTTCGTCTTTTGGCCTCAAGTAGAAGATTTCCCGACCGCATTTTCAGTTTTCCGACTGCATTTACACTTGGTTCCACTCATTTCCGACATTTCGCGACACGTCCCGTGCATTTCCGACATTCACCCGCATTTTCGGACCACTGCACACTTTCTGCTTTCTGTGCTAGTTGCACCAGCACACTCTGCTCATTCTGCAACATTTTACGACCCACCACATTCATCCAGCATTCACTCCCTCAGTTTCCCCAACCCTCCTTTGCATTTTCTGACATCTCTGAGCGGCGTGCTTCGGCCGACTGTCACCGTGTACTTAGGCAGTTCCTTCAAACACTTTTCTTGACACTTTGCACATTTCCCCTTTACGACCTGCGGCGTCTCCTGTCAGTTTTAGCACCTCGCCCTTAGCGTGCACAGCTAGCGACCTTTAGTGGCCTTGCACAACATTTTACAGCCACAAGCACCCAACCCAGAAGCAACCTGAGCCCCAGCGATGCCATTTCAAGACTTGCCGTCTCGGCGCGAGGAAAGCGCACCTATTTTTGATGGCTCAGATCCATGTGAGATTGAGCACTACTTTGACGACCTAGAGTTCCTGTTCCTCAAGCACCGCATTTCGGATGACTCGGAGAAGAAGCATGCAGCAGTCAGATACCCAGGCTTGGCACTGGAGCAGCTATGGAAGACCGCACCGGCATTCAGCGATCCCACATGTGCCTATGTAGAATTCAAAGCGGAAGTCATTGCACTGTACCCCGAAGCGACCGCAGAGCACGAATACACCCGTGCAAGGTTTGAGCAACTGGTTTCCGATCATGCACGCACAGCGATTCACTCCGAGACAGAGCTCGGAGAATTCTACCGCGCATTCCTGCTGACCTCGCGCATCCTCATTTCCAAAGGCCGGCTTGGGGTCCCAGAGCAAGTGCATGGCTTCCTAGGTAGCTTTGAGCCTCGCTTAGGCACTGCAATCTGATCCCGACTTGAGCAGACCTTCCCGGACCACTTCCCAGAGGACCCATACAGCATCAATGCAATTTATGATGCTGTGCTATACACCCTGGCATGGCAGTGTGCCGCACCCTTCGCACAAGCTCTGCACCCAGTCCCGGCACTCGTTTCACCCAGCATAGTCCCTCACAAGTCTCACCAGCTCTCGCCACTAGCAGAATTCGCATCGCCACTCGCGTCACAGGCCCCTACAATCACACCATCGGAATGGGATTCAAGACAGCATACATCTGCTCAGCAGTTGCACGTGCCGCTCGCACACAGTTCGTGCCAGTTTCTGCTGCCCCCGCCGCCTGCTTCAGCTTCGCGCCAGCCTATTCAGCGACCGCCGCCGCCGATCCGTACATTTCCACCATTGCCAGAACCCGTCTCATCAGCGCTACCCAATCCTGGCCCCAGTGTCCACATCTTTACAAGTCAGTTGTCTGCGCCACCTTTGCACGCACTGCGCCCCGTTTCGCCGCCTGCATCGTCCAGTTCTGCTTCGCCCCAATTGTATAAGCCGCCGCCAACGCCAAGATACAAATTTCCGCCGAAGTTACAGGCAGCACAATCCACCCCACGCAAGTTAGGCACCTCAAGTCCGCCACTGGAAGGACAGCCGTCCGCACTGCTCACAGTCTCACCGTGCAAAGTTACGCTTCCCACACCATTAACCGTGGCATTATCCCGATCGATCCAACCACCGCTGCAGTCCCATCGCTTATTCCCACAGGTTCAGCAGCAAGTTCTAGCAACACCAGTCAACTCAGCACCAGTGCAGGGTGCACCCTCTTGGAAGCAACACACGCCGTTCATACACCCACCGCGTGACAATCCGCGACATCTGTCGTCAATAATACCTCCGTGCGAACCGTCTCAGCAATCGCTGCCATCAATCCCCGTATTTCCCCCGGAGTTAGGGGCCGCGCAATTCATACCAACAGAAATAGCAGCAAGACAAAGGGTACTGCCAAGCCAGCAGCCCGCGCCACCCGCACAGTCACCGCGCGCACTTTCTCCGCTTTCACCGCCGTCATCAGCCTCTTATCAACGCACACAAACACTGCCGCGGCCGATCTACGCGTTTCCGCTAGTGCCACAAGCATCTTTCACAGTGCCGCCAGACTCTGCACCAGCGATGAGTTCTCGCACTTGGAAACAGCTCGCGTTGCCCACAGACACTGCGCGCCCACTTTCGCCGCTCATACAGCCAGACCTTGCTTCGCATCAACAGGTTACGCCGCCGCTGCCGATGCCATACACATTTCCGCTCGCTTTACAGCCGCATTCATCCCCACCGCCTGATTTCGACTCGGTAACATACTCACGTATTTCTCAACAGCCCACGCCTTCCGTATATTTGTCGCGCCATGTTTTGCTACCTTTGCCGTTTAATTTACCTTCACGCCAACCAGTTCCGATGCCGCCGCCGCCAATTCCCACTTTTCAGACTGCTCCACAGCCGCCACAATCGCCACCATCAACCCCAGCCACCTTTGCACACACACCATTATATCAGCAGCACGCGCCGTGCAGGATCGCGCCGCGCGAAATACCGCCGCATAGCCCGTCTAACAAGTCGCCTTCCAAACCGCACGAGCTAACGCCGAGACCGACCGCGCCATTTCCGCATGCTTGGCAACCAATTTCACCAGTACAGTCCGACCAGCCCGCCGCAACATCTTTGCCAGTAGGAAAGCAGTCTGCATGCTTCACCTCAACCCCGCGCGATACAAAAACTACTTCGACACTGAGACCTGCGACCCCCGCACCATGTCCGACTACGCCGACGGCAGTGGAAGTGTGCCGGTACACATTACTGCGCAGGAAAGGAGACACACGGCCGCCGGTATATGTCTTTATACCAGTACATACCGCACCCACTGCAGTCACACTGTGCGAGGACCCACAGCCTTCCTCACCAAGCCAAGTCACACCTGCATTGTCGCCGAGCCTGCCGATGCCAGATAAGGCATTTCCGACTGTGCTAGAGACCACACAACACACAGCACCAGCCCAGCAGTCCAACATGATTGACGCGATACTCGACGCGCTTGTCAAGACAATTGCGGCCCTCAAAAGCGGCATAGAGATACTCCTAGGCAACCCGAGAGGCCCGGAGTCAGGCATGGAGCAAGCAGAGGCAGTGCAAAGGCAAGCAGAGCGATGCCAATTCTGCAGCAACACAGCACATCAGGACGATGAATGTGAGGAAGCGGTCGAGTACATTCTGGCCAGAAAGTGCAAGCGCAATGTATTTGGGAAGCTGACCCTTCCATCAGGAGCGGAGGTACCCCGGAGCATCAGAGGCAGGAACCTCCGGCAGCGATTTGACAAGTACCATGAGCAGCACCCAGGCCAGCAGGCCGGCAAAGGATACTTGGAGACTCTAGCAAGAGCGTGGAGGCCGGTACCTCAAGATGCGACATGTGCAACCCCCCTAGCAGTAGCAGAGACATCCCCAGGAACAGAAGCAGTGCCCCCAGCACTTCCTGAAGTACCCCAACAGCCACAGTGTGCCGCAGCTCCGGCACAACCACGAGGCATACCGCCAACAGCAGGCAAGCAGAGCGCATCCCCCCAGCCAGTAGCCATGTCATTTGCCAGATGGATCGGAGAGTATACAGACCTTAGGCGACCAACCTGGTATCAGCACAAGCATTTCCGGCAGAGGAGGTCGGACTGCGGACCGCACATGCGGGAATCCAACTTTGCGGATATTCCCAAGGAGCTCAACGCAATATCCCCAGTTGGACATGCCAGAAGAGGACTGGGGACAGTCCAAATTTCAGTGGGGAGGAGAACTAGGCCCTACCCCTTTCCGCACTCGCGACATTCATTTCCGACTTCAATATTCAAGTTCTGTGTATAGGCATTTACTTTCCGACTTCATTCCCTCCTTTTCCGACCATAGCGGCAATGCCACCTTAGCGCGGACCCCAGCGGACTCAAGACGCGCTTCCCGCAATAGTAGCGACCAGCGATCGCGTTTACAGGCCGCGCAAAAGTGTGCACAAGCCCCGCATTGTAATCCCGAGGACAGCGCCCTCAGGCCAAGGAGCACCAGCATCCAAGTCCAACCGCAAGCGTTCCAGGAAAGTGCGGACTACCGCGGATTGCAGCGAAGTATATCTTATGTTTGGCAACCCTTATGCACGATTGCGACTTGTGTGGAGATTTGCACAGACGGGGTATTATGATCTAGGTGACCGCTCAGTTGAAGGAGACAGGCCGGAGTTCAGACCCAATTGCAAGCAGGCCATGCGTGTGCAGACTGCAGGATTGTGCCGAGGCATTTACCTTTACATTGGCAACAGGCGATCGCGCTTTCACACCGCGCAGTAGTGTGCTTGTGCACTGCATTGACACCGACAACCGCTCTCTCAGAAAGCGATATTGTAACGGTTCGCTAACCGTTTGTCCGACTTGGACTACTGGGTGTGACTTGCAACACGTGATCGGCGTTCTCGGACACTAGGCTGGCTAACACTAGGTCCCCTAAGAGTGAAAAGGGCGTGACAGCACCTCCACTAAGTCGATGATGAGAGAGAAGAGTTGATAGAGAAAGAAGAAGAGAAAGATAGAGACGAAGAAAGGCAGACTGGGAAAGGGAAGAGAAACAAGACTTGATAGCGAATTGAAGAAGACCAGGATAGGGATCCCTGGTCTTTACTAGTCGACTTATATACACGTGAGACTCGCTTTAAAGCGGAGTCTAAACTAAGTAATGAGTCATGAACCCTAGTACAGCTATCCTAGTATGATGTAGTGTCCATCAGCACCTGATACTACAAGACAATAAGACACTCCACAACGTGTGAGTCAACGCTACAACGATACTCCGAACCCCTGTCCATGACTAATGTAAGCTGACGGCGTAGTCATAACCACTGAGTCAGTCCACTTCCGAGGCAGTCCGTGACAGATATAGCGAAGTGCAAGCTCCTTAGCAGCCAAGCCAGATGCGTGCAGACTGCGGCAGCCCGCCAAAGCATTAACAGTATCATCAGAAACACATGCACGCACTCCCGAGCCACGCGGAAACATGTGCAGGTACCACAGTCGGACTTTAGCAATCACCCCCTCGGCAGGAAATACCTCAATGCGCAAACCCGATTGCGAGCGAGCCACGCGCGCGCGGAACCCCGCGGATTAAATAGCGATGCACCTTATGCTCGGCAACCATCAATGGAAGTTATAGACCAGGCAAAGACACGCGCAGACACCGTGTTTGGACCCCAGCATGGACGCACATCGGACAAGTCAGGCAGGCATTCACAGCCGACTACGAGTGAGCCACATATGCGCGCACCTCGGCGCTGCGCCTCTGTGCTGGCACCAGTATTGCGCCACAACGCTAGCGATTATAGGCAGCGCGCGCAAGCGCACAACTAGGGACACCTCCAAGGCCGCTCAGAGACCTCGCAGAACCTCACAATACTTCGACCCCCCCTTCGCCCGAGATACCCGAGACCACAGTTCCCCACATCAACGACATCCCCATCTGCAGGCCTGCCACCCGATACCATTTGCCTGACAGCAGCAAAGAACAGATACCCGAGAACGCGGGGATCCACCGCTTTGTATGGGAGCACTTCCAAGGGCTCAACCGCGGCATACAGCGCGTCAAATACAGCGGCAGCACATTCAGTGGGTACAAGTCCCTACTATGCGCCGAAGAGATAATGGCAGTTGGCCACTGCTGCACGCCGCAGGGATGCTTGCCGGATCACCTTGCCGACTGTGTGCCGCTTTAGCCCAATTGCAGCCCCCTCCACATCCAGCCACATACCGTGAGTCCGAGCGATCCCGAAGCAACACAACACAAGTCCGGCTAACTGAGGACAGTTAGTATTTTAGTGGGGAGGAGATAATACGACCGCTCCTGCGCTAGCCAGTGAAACAGCTTATATTACAGCTTTCGTGCACTTTCCGCTTAGCAGACCCACTCTGCTCTCTCTATGCTCTGTAGAGCCTCGCCGACCTCGCTGCACTCTCGCGCTTTCCCACGCTCTCTGCACACACCTTGTGCTGTATTCTGTGCTCACCCTGCGCACCGCTGCACCTTCAGTACATGTGCTGCCGCACTTTCTTGACATCAGCACTTTCCTGCGCCTTTCACTTGTGCATCGGACTGCTTTCCCGCACCTCGCCCGGTGTCCCCCTGGCTCCCCCTGTCCATATCGTACCATCCCTACCATACCTTCCTGCCCTCACCCTTGTTCCTGGACTCCTTAGCTACGCTTTTAGTATATAATGCATGTAACTACACCTTAGACCATAGAGAATTTAGTACCCTTTTCCCCCTCGCGTTTCTGATCTCTCAGAGCTCCGTGTAGCTCACCCCTCGCATTCCCGACAGTGCCGCACGCGCGCGCGGCCTTAGCGAAGCGAACCCGACGCGTCCCCGACCCCAGCGGCCGCCCTTGTAAAGTCTTGTATTCCGCGGAAGCCCGTGCAGACCCGAGTGTCCCTGCTTCCTCAGAGCTGCGTGTAGCTCACCCCTCGCATTCCCGACAGTGCCGCACGCGTGCACGGTCTTAGCGAAGCGAACCCGACGCGGCGCCTGCACCGGCGGTCGCGCCTACGAAGTATAGCGTCCCGCAGAGGCCTGTGCGGACCCAATCGACCGGCTTCACACCCCACAAACTTGCGATACTTAAGCTGGTATTTCAGTGCTTAGCGCCGGCTTAGGGTATCAACGCCCACCAAAGTTAAGGACATCAGATCCTTCTTAGGTTTCTGCAATTTTTACCAACCATTTATTCGGGGATTCACACATGTAGCATGCCCGCTCAACGAACTCACCAGGAAAGACGCTGAATGGATATGGACAGAAAAACATCAACAGGCATTCGAAGAACTGTGCAACAGAGTCACTAGCGAACCAGTACTAGCACATCCGGAATTGGATAAACCATTCGAACTCGAAGTTGACACATCTGGATTTGCAATCGGTGCAGTATTATTACAAAAGAAAGAAGATGGCAAGAAACACCCGATTGCTTACTTCTTGAAAACTCTCAATGAAGCCCAGCGAAACTATGATGTGGCCGATCTGGAATTGTTAGCAGTGGTAATGTCGCTTGATAACTGGAGATTGTTCCTTGCAGGGTCTCTGCATAAGGTCATTGTATACTCAGACCATCAAAACTTACTATACTGGAAAGAACCACACAAAATCAGCAGATGTGTAGCAAGGGAAGTGTTACACTTATCAGAGTACAACATTGAAATACGTCACATCCAAGGGAAATCAAACGGACGAGCAGATGCACTGTCTAGGAGACCGGACTACAACCAAGGGATGGAAGACAACACCAATGTCACAGTACTACCCGAACACCTCTTCGCTAAAGCAACCACTACTGTCACTCATCAACGACGCCAGGACGAAGAATGCCTGAAACCATGGGTAGATCCTCACCAACTCAAACTCATAAACGGTACATGGTATAAGGGCAAACAAGTAGTCATAACCGATGAAATAAGCGGAAGACGGAAACTCATTCAAACGCACCATGACATGCCCGTACACAGACACCCAGGTATTAGCAAAACAATACAAATCATGGAGCGACACTACTGGTGGCCACAAATACACAAAGACATCAAAGATTATGTCCAAGGCTGCGCTGATTGCCAACGCCATAAGGTCAACAACAGACCAACAAAGGCACTGTTGAGGCCGATCTATCCGAAGCCTGAAGCTATGCCTTTCGAAACCATTGCATTGGATTTTATCACTAAACTCCCGGTTTCACAAGGTTACGACTCAATTCTCACGGTCACCGACCATGACTGCACAAAGGCATCCATCTTCATCCCATGCAAGGAAGAAATCAATGCAGAAGGGACAGTGGCACTATACATCAAACATGTATTTGCTCACTTTGGATTACCCCGAAAAGTGATCAGCGACCGAGACCCCAGATTTTATATCAAAGTTCATGCAAGAAGTATGTCGGATCATGGGAATAGAACGCAACCCATCCACGGCATACCATCCGAGAACTGATGGCCAGTCAGAATGCTCAAATCAATGGGTGGAGACGGCAATCAGATTCATCTCCGATTACCATCAAACGAACTGGGCCCCTTATCTTCCTATCACACAATTCGCTCACAACAATTGGCCCAGTGATACCACGAGGAAGTCCCCATTTTTCCTTCTGATGGGATATAACCCCTGCGCTGATTGGATATCGGCACCATCTCCACTACCACAGGTCACATTGTGCCTTGAACAATTGAAACAGGCACGGGAAACGGCGCAACAATTAATGATCAAGGCACAACAGTCATGGGTCAAGAACCGTGATATGCCCAAGTACAAAGAAGGGGACCAAGTATGGTTAGAAGGCAAGAACCTCCGTATCAATCAACCCACCGCCAAGCTTGTGCCCAGGAGACACAGACCATTCAAGGTCATTAAGGTACTATCGCCGGTCAGTTACCAACTACAACTTCCCACACAGTGGAGCATTCACCCCATGTTTCACATCAATCTTCTCACACCTTACTGAGAAACAATAATGCATGGCCCAAATTTCCAATATCCAGTGCCTGATCTTGTGGATGGGGAAGAAGAATATTCTGTAGAGAAGGTTCTAGACTCTCGGAAGTTTGGCAGAAGACGGCATCTTCAATACCTTATCAAATGGGACGGTTATCCTGACTCGGACAACATGTGGGCCGATAAGGATGACGTATTTGCTGATGACAAAGTGCGGGAGTTCAAAAGATTAAACCCCGCCAAAGAAACACATATAAGGAGCACGTCAACTGCTAAGTTACCTTACCCCTCAGCTCTTCAGCATTCTCACCTCCTACTACAACATGCTCACCGATACATGTCATCCAATGGACGCTCAGACCTTGCCGATGAAAATACTGCTGGAGCGTACGCTGACTCCACCTCTGGTTATGAAGACACAACCATCAATGCCATCCACAACGACATCCGACAGATGGTTGAGCAACGCACCACTCACATACTCAGAGCTCAGGCTGCCCCATTCGAACCACGACCCCCTTCACCGTCCACTAACACCATCACAGACACCTTCCGGCAACTCACACTCGCCGATGCAGCCGAATCTCGCGCTGCAAGTGGCTCCGAACACATCCTTACACTTCAAGTGCCCGAAGCCGTCATCGCTGGGGATGCTGACAGTGCGAGAATGGCATCATGAACAGTTGCTGGAAGCGAGGAAGAAGCACGACTTGAAGAACCGCCGTCAGCGACAGGCCGGCATGCTTCTGCTAGCCCGGTGTCACCATCTGATATCGGATTCTGCGCTCAATGCCATGGACCAAGAGAATACTGCCATGGCCATGAGTCTCCAGCCCCCACTCCAATCCCCGCTCCCATTGAACCCATCCCAGTCCCCGCTCCATCCACTAGCACCAGCACAATGGCACACTTTCGTCTCACTCGTGAAGAAGCCATGTCTTTGGCAGACAACATTGCCAACGCCCTCGAAGTTCGTTGTCAAGATTCCCCTGAAGTACTGCCTCCCTACCCCAAAGACCGACCAGTTACCGAAGGGGTGGGTTTACGACATGGCCAAGGTCAAAGAGGAAGACTGTGCCAGCACATCGCTGTACACTACACCGTGCCGCCCGCTCACCCGCGCCATGCGAACAGAGGTGCTCAAGCAGCACGCCGACCCCTATCGCCAGCTGTGCAGGGGTACGAGAACAACCAAGGGACAAGTTACGTCCCCTTCACTATCTTAGATGCGACAGGACGATCAGTCCCCGCTAGGTTTATCAAGGTCCACATGACAGACAACCTGTATGTCGAAGCACGGATGGCCATGGATGGCCCCGTACACCGAGGGGAAATCCACACGGCTGCAATCCGGGACCGAGTGGGACGGATGCCAGAGATAGGACCGGATGAGTTGCGGTTACTGGACCGCTGTTATGATGCCTACATTTTCTTTCTCATTTCTCACCCTTTCTTGATATTTATGACTCATGATGACTCTAGAAGGACACGTTGTCCTTAGCTAGGTGACAGGTCATCTTTACTCATATGACTCAGTACTAGGACATTCTGTCATGACTCAGTCCTAGTAGCTTATTGTTCTCATACTGTTTCAGTGACGTGGACTTGGATACTGACACGTTGGTCTCTTAGTTTTCTATTGTTCTCCTTTACTATAAAGTCTCGTCCATAGGTAGCACATAGCCTTAGACTTGACTTCTTGTATCCTACGGTACTAGAGACAACAAGCAGAACCATCCCCACTCTTTCACTTGCGTGATAAAGAACTTTCCTCTCATAACTCTTCTCAAAGTCCTTGCTTGACTTAGCAGAGAGTTACTCGTCATCAGAAGCTTGCTAAGTTCTCTTCGAACTTAGTACTCTTACACAGAACCTCCACTCAGACTCCTTAGTGTTCCTGTCATTGTAAACATAACCCACGTCGGGTGAACGTCCCTACCGTGACATAACAACTGCGGGTATCAAGACTGGATCATGGTCGATGAGGCCATTGCTAACGTGGGCAATCGATCACTAACGGCAGAAGTGATGCGATGGCGGGGGCTTCAGAAGCGTATGAAGGCGGCGCAAGAGTCGATCCGGCAAATCAAGGATCGTCTCTTTGCAATGGCAGTGGATCAGCGAGCCTGTCACGCCTGACTTGAAGAAGCGTGGGCGGTAGTGCGGATCGAAGAGGAGATGAGGTGAGATAGGCGAGTAACGGCACTCACGGCGTGGTCGGTAGAACATGGGTGTTTACCCTGAAAAGGGGATAATGTCACGGACTGCCTCAGAAGTGGACTGACATATCAGTTATGACTACGACTGTCAGATTACATTAGTCATGGACAAGGTTCAGGGTAAAGTTGTAGCACAGACTCACACACTGTCAAAGTGTTATTGTTCTTTCTTATCAGGTGCACATGGACACTACATCATACTAGGATAGCGATACTAGGGTTCGTGACTCATTACATAGTTCAGACTCCGCTTTAAAGCGAGTCTTACGTGTATATAAGTCGACTAGTAAAGACCAGGGATCCCTATCCTGGTCTTTTTCAACTCGCTGTTTGTTTCCATTTTTCTCAAGTCTGTCTTCTCTCCTTTGTCTCTTCCTCTGGTCTCTTTCATTCCTCCATCTCTATTTCAAACTCTACACTTGTCTTTACTTGGTGGAAGTGCTATCAGGCCTTCTCACATGCAGGAGACCTATTGTCATCACACATAGTGTCTATGAACCGAGTCACTCATTGTGCCACCACCATCCCTGTCCAAGTCGGACAAACGCTTAGCGAAGCATTACACAGCCCTGCCAAAAAAAAATACAGCTCTTGACCTGTTTTTTTTTGTTGTTGCACTCAATTCTGTTGCTCAGACACGACTGTGACCCCTCATTTACAAGGGGTATTATGTGATCAAATAATTGACATCAATTCAAGCTGCCACCTGTGCAAGTCCCTGTCACAGTTACAATTACAGTATATTGGTCCTGCCTCAGCCATTGTTTGGACTCTTGCAAGGCCTATGCAAGATGTGTTATCCCTATCAAAGCCCTGGCCTCTTGTGACTTGGCACAGTCTCAGTGACTCATATGCCTTGTCAGGAATGGAACAGTTCCAGTCTCTCACAAGGTCTCTCATGACTCAGTGGGAGCTCTGGGGTTGGGTGGCCGTGAAAAGAAGGCTTGTAAGAAATGCTGCTGCACTTTCTGGGAACCAGGAGAAGATGCCAAGGGATGAGTTGGAGGAACAACAATAGAGCAGCAATGTACTTCTTCTGCAGGAGTCATTGTGCAAATTGCAGGGAAATGTGTGACTGCCCTTTTGGGTATGGGGAGATAAGATAAGATTGTCATTGAGATCACATCACATGTCACACAGTCAGTCACAGTACAAAAAAAATATTCACTATCTAGCACGACAAGATTGGTGTTTGGGAACCCAGCAATATATTTTTAATTCTGGGCACAACCTCAATCTGCAGGTCGCATGACAGAGGTCACATGCAGCAATTATCATGGGGCAAATGTGTGCTGGATGGGCTCTTAGCAACTTGTTCAGTTTGGCTATGGTGGAAATCTTGCAGGCTTGTAGTCTCTCAATGCCAGTGGATGATTGTTGGGCATTGCTGTGTTCGGCCTCCTGTTCTGGATGTGCTTGTCCCCAAGCTTGTCCCACACCCAGTGGTTCAACATCAACAAAGTCCTCTGGGTAGTGATTTCCTGGCCCAGCCCATGAGCCAGAAGCCAGCCTAAGCCAGCTGTCAGAAGACAGGCTGGGCCTAAGCCAAGGAGTTGTCCCAGAGCAGCCTATGGCCCAGGCTTCAGATTTGGCAAGCTGCTCTTGCTGGCCTTGGCTCAGGCTTTTGTTTTGTGGGGCCATAGGCCGTGTTAGGATGCAAGATGCAGCACACAAAAAATACAATATGCTCCTACAACACAAGGATGTTGTTCCCAGAAGCCTGTGCCACTGGTACAGGTCTTGTGCCACATTCCATTGCCTGAGTCATCAGCTTTAGGGTCAACCTGACCTATTCAACTACTGCTGATGTTGCCTCATCTGTTTCTGCATGTTCTGTGGTCATCTTTCACCTTTCACTGTAGCATCCAACTCTGCATGGTGCACATACTTTGAAGCAACATGCACTGCTTGTATACCTGCTGCACAACAATCTGCAACCTGCAACATGGACATTAGCACCTTGCCAACCATCTCAGCTACTGCTGTCATTGTCACATTTATTTCCACATGCCTGACAGTCACTTTTTTCAGTACCATCCCACTTTGCCTCTACACCAGGCACATACACTTTACAACAACACACACTGCCGTAATTTTGCTGCAGATACTTTTGTCACCTGTATTATTGACACTAGCCTTGTGTCAACCTGTTCAGCCATTGCCACCATCATTACAAGCATTTCCAGCCACATCAGAGCCACTTTTGCAAGTACCATCAAACTGAGCCACTTTTCTGAACACACCAACAAGTCAACAGTTTGCACCTCCTGTACCAGTCCCATGTGAAAATCTGCCACATTCTGTGCCAACCTGTTATCATGTTAAGCCCTCTCAGCCACTGTTGTTGTCATTTGAAGCATTTCTGCTCACCTCACAGTGTTGTTTCCATGCCTTGCACAAGTTGGCACATGCAACCTGTGCATCCACTTTGTAACTCCCTGTGCCATTTGTAGATATTCTGTGTGCATTTTTGCCATCACTTTCACCAACATTAACACCACCCAAGTCAAGTATATTGCAGCCACTGCCAAACTACACATTTCTGCATGCTCCAACCCCCCCTTTGTCTGCATCATACAAAATCACCTCTCCAGCACACAAGCCAATACATGGACATGCATAACATCATGGAGACTGGAACATTGGTGAGTGTCACAGCTACCTCATCCCACAAGCTGACATCAGCCTGTATGCATTTGAGAGTATCACACCCTTGACTGTATTCCTGAACCTTGACACTTTGATGGGATCTGAGTGTATCTGCAAATAGCACTCCTGTGGGTGATGTACAGGTGTGCATGCAACAATGATGCAATGGTTATATTTAGTGTTTTACCCTGTCTAGTGTACTACCCATTTGACATACATACCATGACTTGTAGGCCAGGCAAGCCTACAAAGCCGCAGCTTGCAGGCCATCACAAGCCTAAGCCCTATGATAACAGCTCAGGCCTCAACATTGTGAGGCCACAGGCCACTAAAAGCTGGGCCAAAGTGGTGGCTTTCAGGCCAAGCCAAGCTGGGAAATCACTACCTCTGGGTCGGCCATTTTGGTTCTATTGGATGATTAGAATAGAGGGTATAATGTATTGATTAGTCATGGGCAGGGCCCATAAACTCTTGCTCATAGAGGTTAATGACTGGAGTGAACAAGAGATTGATTATTCTCCTCAAATTCTCCTTTGTGCCCCCTATTGTGCAATATATGTCAACCTTGTCAACTGAAACCTTGCTTGATGAGGTCTTATAAACAGTCCATTTAAAATTGTGGCCAATCAATCAATATTTCATGTAAGAGCACGGTAGCATAAAGCAGTCATTGAAAAGGTAAAAGTACAATTTGTTGTGGAGCGGGAAAGCACTTCATCACATTTAAGAAAAGATGTTAAGGTTTTGTTCTTCATAATCTCCCTTGTCAGTGTTTTTGAAGTAGGAATGGTCCCTCTCAAGGAAGTTCGGGTGTGCTTCTGTCCAGGGTTGAAGGTTGTTTGTGGAACAGCTGCCAAAATTTCCAGTATTGTTAAAGACATGAATGTGTCGGTGTGATTGAGTGAGGACATCATAAATTCAAGCAACAAAGGAGAAAGACAATATAAGTTGTACTGAATGTAGTCGAACAGTAGATTACATAGGGAGTATAAGGAAACAGGGGTAACAAATTGCAGGAACATGATGCACACACATGACACACACTTTATGTAATATAGACCTGGCATAGGACCTTGGCAAGCAAGGTGATATTACATCACGTGATCACAAGTATATACCCGGCCTGGTCCGTATCTGATCGCTACCCAACTGGGATGGCTGGATGCCGACAGTCTGTCACGATGTCGGGTCTGGTGCTGTAGAAATCAGATCGTAGATACAGTAGTGCCTAACGGTCCGTCACGCGTCACGGGAGCGTGGTTGCGGCCTTACGCTGCACGCATTATGCAGTATGCATGGTCGATGGCGTTCGAAATACCCTCCCACCTACCGCGTAAGGCGACGCCTCAGGACGCCTCATCACAGCTTCTCTCACAAATATCCTCGGCGAATGTCAAATCCCTGAATGCGGACACTGCAGCGTCCTGGGTCGCAGAGCTGGACCTGGCCATCCTCGAGTCCAAGGAACGTCCCGCGTTCGGTTTCTGCAAGCTGTGTACTAATATTTCCACAGGCAAAAATACACGAGAGGATAAATGCGAACCTCCCACTATTGGAGCAGCAGCTTACGTCCTCGAAGGCGGTGCAAGAACGTTTCGCCACGCTCACAGTAAATGTGGATGACCTCAACGATGCTGTGGCGCACCCGGAGGTAATGATGGCCCCAGTCTTTCTACATCGCGACTTCTAACTATTTTCGCGAAGCTGGGTATCATACCCACCCTGGTCCATTTCCTGTCAACACATTCCACGTTAGCCCAACGGACTCAGGACACGGAGACCACGTATGACGCGATGGAGCAGCTCTTGCATTGCCGAGAAGAGTTCGATAACCTTGTCGGTCTCGCTAACGAAGGAAAGCTCGCAGAGGCCGTGCAGGCCTCGACGCGACTCCAAAGTCTAGTTGATGCTGCGCCACCTGCCTTGAAAGCGGCAGAAGCGTTTTCAAGCTTGAGGGTACGTCCGAGTATGCGTGTTCGGTGTAAGGGATTGAGGTTTTCTGTCTAGGTTGCCTTCAGGACTACGCGGGACCGCATAGAAGAGCAGCTCACTGACGCGTACTCAAGGAGTGTGGTTCTCTCCCCTCGCGAACTCACTATCCGGCCCACAGTTAAAGGTGAGCGCTCACAATGTGTGCCACCGAATTTGCCTTACTTTGCTTTCAAGTGCGCGACTCAGACACCGAACTGGACTTAGCCTCGATATTCTCCTCCTGTTCGACCTCGACCCTCTCGGAGCACCTCACCGTGCTTCGCCGTGACATTGATGCATACTACATTCGTCACCTTCTCTCTCAACCTGCTTCCCTCACCCACTTATTCGCGCAGGATGCCTCTGGGGTATCGTCACAGAAGCTATCTCTCCTCTCTCTTTCATCAGCTTCTGAGGATTTATCAAAACGATTGGAGAACTTAATGTCTCTCCTGGACTTCCTTGATACCTATTTATTCGCCACTTTACCATCCCCACACGCAATAAATTTCAAGAAAACTCTGTGCAAACCGGTGACCTCTGCGTTACTCCAACACTTTCTAATGTCTCTCCTGCCGTCTTCTCTTTCCGCCATGTCGCTATATCTTCGCCTTGTCAAACAAGCCGAGACTCTAGAAGAAAAGTATGTAGTAGGCATGCTTGGCCAGGACCCGCGAAATCGCGAGGTCAAAACTTGGACCGATTCCATATCCTCACATTACGAGCGGAATCGAAGGGTACACATACTGGAGGGTGCAAGGCAGACGATTCTACGAGGAGATGGCCGTGCGCAGATACGCGTCGAAGTCGATTTACCGAACGCCACGCCACCACCTACACAGGGCTCCGGATCGGGCTCGGAGGGAGCTTGGGACGTCAGCGACGACGCGTGGGGTTTGGAAGGGGAGGAAACTGATGACACTGACATTTTAGGCTCTGCGACAGAGGAAGAGGATGTGTGGGGTTTTGACGACACGCCTGCCGAGCAAGATCCAGCAGAATCTGAAGTTCCACCAGGGCCGCCCCATAGGAAAGACACGATCACCGAGCCAGAATCGATTCCTCCTGCAGACGACTCTGCTTGGGGCTGGGATGACAATGACGACAACCCGGATGAAACCGTTTCACCCCTAGCATCGTCCTCAGGGAACAGTGCCGACTTGGACGATGACCCTTGGGGGGAGCCTCCTAAATCATCCCCGGAACGACGCCCGCTTGCTTCCACGCATAAGCCCGCCAGTCGTCTCGAGAAGCTGGCGAACAAGGCAAAGGCAAAAGCTACATCGCCACAAAGCATGGGCACCGTCACCCAACACTCACTTCCGACATTGGCCGAGTCAAACAAGCCCGCCGTGATAGGTGAGGCCACTCTCAAGGGGAAAATGCCTCTTAAATCCGGACATCGAGTGGAGACCTTCACCATCTCGAAGCGCACGCAGGAACTTGCCGACGTGGTTGACGCCATTCTGCGAGAAGGTGAGGAATTCGCATCGACAAAATTGTTTGGTTCCAATGGATCTGCGACGCAACCACGAGGGTCCGTGATACTACAGACGGGACCCACGGTATTTGACCTATTTCGGGCACTCTATACCGCCAAATTCGATCAGCAACCCTCCGTCATGGTGTTCGCAAATGACTGTGTATACGCAAGTGGAAGGGTTCTACGCGCTGCCGAACAGTGCCCGAACAGTGCCAAAGGTGGGCTTCTTGAGGCGGCAAACACTTTGAATTCATTAGGAAGGAGATGGTTCGAACAGAGTGTTGTAAGCACACGTACTTTCGCTATTCTCGAGTACATTTTATGCTCAATTGGGTGCAATCTTCAGGAGATACAACAGGACTTGGTGGCAAGTTCTCTGAAAAGAGCCGAGGGCTTCATCGGTACGGCTGACCAGGAGCGTTTCGATGAATGTGAGGAGGCAGTAATGAATATTCTTTCACAAGTGCGTAAGGTAGCGAAACAATGGGGGGTGAGTGACCTAGTCCGCCTGTGGCCGTTATTCTTTTCGACCCCATCAATGTAGGGGGTACTTGGTAAAACGAAGTACTTTGACGCACTCGGGTCCCTCATGAACTTCTCCCTCATGCGTATTTTGGGCGACATACTTGCACTTCCAGACATCACCGAAGTCGAATCCCATCGTCTGAGCGAGCTCTGTCGAATATTACACGCCCTCGAAGGGTTGTTCGTCGAAGATCCCGAACAAGTGCGTGTCTCCCTCTGCTTGCCTTCGTACTGTGCTCACCAGAAATGTAGCCTCCCTTTGTCGTCGCGTGTGTCCCAGCATGGCTCAAGTTTTCGTATCTGTCTGAACTTTTGGTATGTTGTTCTCGGCGCGTACAAACTGGCTTGAACCAACATCTGCGTAGGAAGCCTCTCTAGCCGACATTAGCTACCTCTTCGACGAAGGTGCTCTTGTCGACTACGAGACAGAAGAACTGGTCAAACTCGTGCGCGCCCTTTTTGCGGATACACCACAACGCACAAATATGATCAACAAGTTGGTCGCCGGTCACGCTCACTCACCATAATATCTTTGCCTCACAAATGCCTGCATTCACCGACCTATCATTGTTCACGGAGGGAGCCGAGGAACTCCCACGATATCCACTCAAGTCATAAGGGAGGCGACATTCACGACATGTGAGGGAGGGTTTATTCGCCTCAGGCGCCAGAAAGGAGCTTCTGAGGTTGAGGAGAGTGCGCATCGCGGCTGTATGGACTAGAGTAGAGATCGTGTACCACTCAGCATTGGTTGGTCATCAGTCTGTAGTGTGACAGGCGCCTGCGTGACAACAGTGGCAAACAAAATCTGATCTCTTTTCCCTCCCCCGTTTGGAGCGCCCAACCCGGTCCAGACTAACCGTTGTGTAGCAAGCGCATAAATGTCCTCGCTCGAGGTACACAGCTGTCCCATGCTTTCGATAATGTGGTACGGGCTGATCGTCATGGCCCAAATAGGAGTTCGAGAACGCCCTCAAGGACGTGGTGTCGTCAAAGCGAGTGTCCGCTTCCAAGATGAACAAGTTGAGCGACGTTGCGAAAAAGTGCTTTGAGGTGTGTGCCGGTTTCCCCTATGGTTCTGCCCGTGGCCTCTTCTGCAACCCGGTCTTCGTGACTCCTGCTCCGCCAATGCCGGATGTATGCTGACTTTTCTTCGTCCCGCTCTCCCGCTTTCAGAACGATGCGCATATGGTATCCACGTTGTACCGTACGCACAAAGCTCTGCAACCTCAGTTTAAGGTGCCCAGTCTGTACGCATTCGACGCGTTGGCACGTGCAGCTCGCGGCCACGCCACCAAGCACGGGTTCGCTGGTGACTCTCAGCCTGGCAACAGTGCGACCTTCCTGCTTAAACTGGAAGCCATCTTGGAGGGCTTATTTCGGGACATGATGAGCTCTGGTGTGCCGGAAGGCAAGGTCAGTAAAACACATACAGTTACTCTCCTTATCACACTTGGGAGAATCTCTCGTGTTAGTTGTCGTCACCCCTTCTACGGGACTTTGGGTAGGTCTTTCAAGGCAAGTTCGGCAGGCACATTGCGCCAAAGAGCGCGTGCATGCCTGCCCTAAAATGGCACCTTTCGAATCTGAGCTTCCTGAATACCGGGTTGCACACTTTGTAGCTCGTTATTACGAACGCGTCACAAGATCCATCGCTGCCTTGACGATATGATGTTACGCATGGTCCATAGTTTTCGTTTCTTTTCTCTAACGCCCAGGTGAATGGACGAGGGTTCTGACTACTCGCTGTGGTACTACAAATTTCAGGAAAAGACGAAGAAGATACTCGATATCTGGACCAAATCGGCTACTTTCCCACCCGCTGTGTTGACGAGATTGGAGAACGTGCTGAAGGGTGATGACGCTCCAGGTGCTTATCTTGTCTCAATTTCATGTTCGCTAAGTATTTCCTGCAATCCCAACTATGCGCTTTTGGAAAGTGAGAGAAATGGCGAATGTCTGATTTGTTTCGTGCTAGTTCCCGCACCAGTATTGGACGCCGGGATGCACTCGGCGGCTCCACAGGCGGCTCTGAATCCGCCTGAAACACCTACAAATCCAGCCAGTCAGGCTGCCTCTGTGCAAGCGGCCCTGCTTGCCCTTCTGTCACAAGCCAGGAATGTCCCAATATCGGCGTGAGTCAGTAGATGTTCCATCTTGGTTTGAGCTAACAAACATCTAAGCCAAACAACAACAAATAACATTCAACCCACACAAGTGCCTCAGCTGGACGCAAATCAATTAAAATTATTTCAGCAATTGACTCAGAGAGTTAATCCTCCTGAAATAACGACACCCCCGATTCAGACATCACTCTCACCACCGCCGGCGCCTTCATTAACTTCTCCCGACATCACCGCCGGCCCGTCCAATCAACCTACCTACTGGAATCAATCACAAGTTCCGCAGGATAAGCCGTGGGATGTTGGCCGTAACTATCCAATATCTTCCGTCGAGGAGAGTGACCATCACAGCCCCAGAGGCAGATTTAGAGGAGGTTTCCGGTCTCGTGGCCGCGGGCGGTACGGCGATCGTGATCGCGAAGGCCTCCGGGACCGATTTTATGACCGGGCTCGTAGCCCCGGCTCTGCGCATGAGCGAAGGAGTCGGTCGAGGAGTCCACCTCGAAGTAGATACGCGGGCGGCCGAAGAGATGTAAAGCCGTACAGTCCTCCACATAGGCCGTCCGTTACAGACCAAACGGATAATTACCCCTCCTCCTCATCTTCACATCCCGGTGTGGACGAGTTCGGCCGCGAAATCAGGCCGTCGTCCGACGATGACAGGAGTATGACACCTGATGATCTTAAGCAACGCCCGGCCCTGTCGCCGCCGCCAGCCGCATCCGTTACCTCGGCTCCCACCGTAGAGACAATGTCGGTGTCAAGTGACCGCGAATCTCCGGCAGCCGCCCCTTCCCAGGCTGCGTTCGCGACAAGAGGCGGACCCGACGAACCACAGCACCACCAAGACGCAAGCGGAGCAGGGCTGCAATCATTCGACTACACGACTTTCGATCCGACCTCGCCTGCTTCGTGGGATACTCTGGGAAAAGCTTGGGCCGCTACGAATGGGCGTTCACCGACGCAGGAGGAACTAATGATGTTCGTCATGGAATTCACGATCGGTATGGCGAGCCAGGTACCCCCCAACGCACCGCCGGTGCAGCAGGGGAATCCACAAGCCGGATACGGGTGGATGGGCGAACATCGTGGCGGGCCGCCGCGAGGCAGAGGGGCATTCAGAGGTCGAGGGGGCCGCGGGGGGTTCGCACATAGTGCTGGAGGGGGTCAGAAACGGTGGGACGTTGGAGACGATGCGTACGCGGAGAGCACGGATGCGATCGTGCTAGGGGAGCACACCAACAACCAAAATGGCTTCGGCTGGACACAGGGCAGCCACGAGCAGGCGCAGGCGAGTCCGGATGGCGACGGCGATGGCGACGGTGGACAGATGGAGGGCGGGAGTACTGCGGGGGGTCGGATGCAGAAAGTAGGGGATAAGTGGATGTTTGTCAGAGATGATGGTTCTTCGTAGTCAGGCGCGGGGCTTTATGGATCTGCTGGTCCGTGTACCGCGGGTGAGACCGCGTGGGGATTCGAATGGACACGCTCGATCTGAGGTGGCGATACGTCACGGTGGCTTTCTACTGAGCGACAAGTCTCCTTCGAGTTGGCGCAGGCCACCCGAACCTGAATTACAAACGTGTCTGAGCTTTTAAACACAGCGTTGGTGATGAGGTAAATTCTATAAGAGGAGGGCGCTGAGTGCGTGAGTTGACGTACTCGTTGACTGGTCCGTCGAGACTCGAGACAGACAACATGGACTGTGCTCAGTGAAATTTGAAGACCTTACACCACAACCGCCAGAGTGAGGCGGTGTTGGTGGGAGTATTCCATTTCTAACCCACCCTATATAATTGAAAGTACAGCAGTGGCCTAACGCAAGAACGGGAGGTCGTCAGGTACCTGGTCCTGTAAGGACCTGGTTTGCGAAACGGAGCCAGGTTCGAGTTAATCGTTTGGAATACTGCCATTATTTCGGCAGGTTCATTGTGCGTATCAAGGTAACATTCGAGTACAGATCTTTCTAGCATAGTAATATGCGACAATTAGATGCGGCACAACATGGTCTAGATAAATGTAGATCCAGCTTCACACCGTATCGAAGTCCGCTCCGCCAGGGACGAGGTTGTAGTCGTTGTCTGTTGTTCTATAGGATGTGCTGCCGCTGGCTACGGGCCTCGGGTGTCCCATGTTGTCTGGTGAGAAACTGGTAACAGAGAAGGGGTTGGGCCAGTATAAAAGGTAGCAAATTGTTCCAGAGAGAACGCCGATAACACTCCCAACAATCACGTCTTCCTTGTGGTGGCGCTTTGGTAACAATTAGTCTTGCGAAATGGAGCAAGCAGGGAGCAACACACATAATCCTCCACACGGGTGACGGCAACCCAGGTGGAGAAAGCCAGCGGGAATAGGACAAGGGATAAGCGAGCAAGTCGGCTATTGAGCAAGGAGCCGGGGTATGGGGAGACCCTGAAACACAGAGCAGCTGTTTTGCCTGCCAAAAACAAGGCGGTAAAGGTCATCCCGACAAAGGCCGTCGACGAATGGCCAGAAGGAAATGACTTGTGACCGTCGATGATGTCGTGGAT
This sequence comes from Lactarius tabidus, assembly GCA_963281015.1. NCBI lineage: Eukaryota > Fungi > Basidiomycota > Agaricomycetes > Russulales > Russulaceae > Lactarius > Lactarius tabidus. The sequence goes on along the minus strand of OY725475.1, from coordinate 1,728,156 downwards.
GTTACTGTAGAGAATGAGTGATGACTTTGTAGAAATAATTCTCGTACAGACCCAGTGCAAATCTGCTGCGAGGCGTCCCATTGGCAACGCGCCAGAAAGTCAGGGCGAAGTCGGCCTGGGAAGCGAATGTAGCAACAAGCATCGGTTATCGAACGTCCTCGGACTTACCGACACGGTTTTTCAGGGCTTCCGTGGTCAAATGGCTCAAAGCTCTACATGCGATCAGCGCACTAAAACCGGTAAATCCAGTTGTAGGACTAACTTCCCAGCACATGCTGCGAGCAAGCCATGGTGAATTTCGTGCACTGAACCCCTGTAGCCGCCGATGAAGACAGAAAGTGCAACAGGTACCATCGACGCAATGAGGTTGTTTGTGCTTGATGAAATTCTAGTAATTTGGCTCGCATCAGTGTTCTGAATTAGTCTCGGCAAAATAAGGTAATTACTGTTCAGAAGTGTGGGGATGCTGAATTAGGGGATCATTGAGAGAGAAGTCCCTCTCGAATACCGGCAGGGTATCAATAAACCAAGAAAGCAAAAACAATCCTGTTACGACAACCCTGCAAAAGACTGTGTTGTTAGAAGCCTTCTCGATAAAGAGCAATTTGAAACTCGCCAATCGACGATATAAGAGTTGTCGAACCAGGAGAAGAAATCCTCTCCATAAAGTTCCTTTATCCTGTGCTTCACTCTGAGGAAAAGATCTGCCATACAGAGAACCTGCACGATGGAACCTGTTAGAGAACACTGCCTCGCGATAACTTCGTGGCCCATCACCCTATTTCAAGGTTAGGGTTGTGATGCCGGAGTCATGCTATCGTGACAGAACGCGGTCGTGACTAAGGACATATGTGGATCCACGCGTCGTGATATTGACTCATCTGACTTGTGTCGACCCACCTTCTCTCTCACACCTCATACCCATCACCATCACCATCGCCGTCATCCTTCCCTATCATGCCTCCCGTTAAAGACAAAATGAAGCAAAAGAAACTCTCTTCTTTCTTCACCAAACCACGATCCGACCCTCCTGAGGAAGAGACGGAAGGTACATCTACAGAGGAGACCACTCACATGGACGTGGATATCGACGACGACGAGGAAGAGGAAGAGGAAGGGGGGATAACAGGGAAGAAGGAAAAATATGTCTCTCCAGAAGATTCGTCCTTACCACCCATTTCCCACCTACCTGACATCTTTCTCGATATCGTCACCCGCCTGCCCGACGTGAAAACGTTAGCCGAACACATTCAAGGGCGAAAATTGCGCGTCGCAACGATGTGCTCTGGAACAGAATCCCCTCTTCTTGCCCTAAATCTCATTAGCCGCGCGATGACTGAGAAGTTTGGTAATACTATCGAAGTGGAGCACGTGTTCTCCTGCGAGATTGTGCCCTTCAAACAAGCTTACATTGAGCGGAACTTTCAACCGCCGCTCCTTTTTAGAGATGTGTGTGAGCTCGGTGATAATTACGCGTGCGTTGCGCAGGCTTTCTTTGTGTCCATAAAGCCTTCTCACGATGATATAGTTACACCGCCTATGGTGCCAAAGCGTATGTCCCGGGTAATGTCGACATCCTCATCGCCGGTACATCTTGCGTCGACTACTCCAATCTCAACAATGAGAAAAAGGATATCGAACAAGGAGGAGAGTCTGGTCGGACATTCCACGGTATGCTAAACTGGGTCAAGAAACATCGTCCTCCAGTTGTGATCTTGGAGAACGTGTGCAGCGCCCCTTGGCAAGCCGTTGTCAAGAAATTCGAGGAAGCCAAGTACAGCGCAAAGTCAATCCGGTTAGATACGAAGGCATATTATGTGCCTCATACACGGACGCGTGGCTACATGATGGCGGTCAATGCCCAATCGTCCAGCATTCCAACCAAGTGGGTGGACCGCATGGCTTCCATGAAACGCGATGCGTCTTGCACTCTGGACGCGTTTTTGTTGCCTTCCGACGATCCTCGTATCCACCAAGCTAGAGAGAAACTCGTCCAAGAGAGTTATAACGCTCTGGACCGTAAAACTGGCCGAACTGATTGGGGTCGGTGCGAGTCTCGTCACCAGCGCACTCGCTTGGAGGAGGCCCTCGGTTCCAAACGGCCGCTGACGAATTGGGACGAAGGTATGCATTCTTAACTTCTTTGACATTATCGCCACCTTACCTTTTGCAAGGCGGCGCCGTCAAGATGCTTGATTATGGCTGGGCAGATTGGGTCTCCGGACAGGTCGAACGTGTTTGGGATCTCATGGATATCTCGTTGCTCCGATCAGCTGTGTTGGGCATTGACCCTGCGTATAAAAGGTATTTTTGGTATATTTCATTGGTGGTAGCCTCTGACGTGTTTTTTTTCTAGTCAAGTGTGGAACTTATCTCAGAATGTGGATCGCTCGATTGGGTCGAATCGTGTTGGCATCTCACCATGTCTCACACCTTCTATGATTCCCTATATTACCAACCGCGGAGGACCCATGGTCGGGCTAGAGGCTCTCCACTTACAAGGCCTCCCCATTGACGAGTTGCTGTTGACTCGCGAAACCGAGGATCAACTTGCTGACTTGGCCGGTAATGCCATGTCCACGACGGTTGTCGGAACCACCATTCTTGTTGCGTTGGTTCTTTCGATGAAGTACTTGACGCCGGGGAATGACAAAATGACATACGAGGAGAAACATGGCACGCACATCGTTGATGAGGACGAAGATGTCATGGAAGTCGAAAGGCCCTCCGACTCTGTGCAAGACCATATCTTCGGCGAGGATCAACTCGCGGAGAGACCTTTCGACCTTTCCAAGACTTCTGCCCCACCCCTTCCCGCCCTGTTGGAGGATGCCATGAAGAGCGTGCGGTTTTGCACGTGCGAAGGTCGGAAGGACATGACCGAACGCGAGGTACGCCGCTGCGATGATTGTGGGTTTACAGCCTGCATCAAATGCGGTGGTCGCCCCGAGCACAATTCGCGAACAATCGACGTCAAGTCCCACCCAAGGCTCCCTCCGTCTGTTTTCGAACGTAGCCTCAAGTCTGCCCTCCCTATGTGTCTTGGCATGTCGGGTATCACGGAGCAACTTATGGACTCTCTAAAGCGGAAATCCGGCCCCGCGATACCGTCAAAGCGTTGGGAAATTTGGCGCCACGCTGTCCTCGAAGCCGTTGGACAGGAACTACGTTTCGTGGAGCTCAAGCGTCAAGAGCTATGGTACGCTACTTACGAGTCTACCAAGGCGGTCGCGGAACTCTGTCTCCACCCCAAACGTCCCGAGTGGTTGTTCTATGCCAAACCGTCTCCGAGCGAGCCAGCCAACGCTGAGATTCGCAAACTGTTGATGAACCCTGTCGCCCGTCTCGCTTGTGACGGGTCGCTCCTGAGCGGGAAGTGGGAGGTAGCACTACCCCATCCGACTTCAGTGGAAATCTCTATAAAGGGTGTCGGAGAACCGGTGCCTTCATGGGAGTCAAGGCTCGGGCTTCTCGATCCCAAGTTCGTTGACAGCACGATCTTCGCCGAGCTTGAGGTTTCGGTTCCCCACGATGATGTTGATCACTTCGATCGTGACATTTCCGGAACCTACGTACTTCTGGACAAATGCGGCACCGCAAATAGCGCACTTCATAAGAAAACACCGACCAAGGGGGACAAGGCTCTTCCTTCTCTATATCTACTTCTCGACCCGACTCGTTCTGGGAAGCCGAGCGACGACGCATTCGTCTTCTCCACAAGCATCCGCCGCCTTGAGTACCAAGAGACACGTCCCATCTTCGCTCGTCTTCACCCCTCGTGGCGGCAATCGAGCAAGGATGGCCCTCAACGTGTCTCGTGCACCATACCGCAGAAGTACGTTTTCGCAGACGGGGTCGAGCTTAAGGTGTGTTTTTCTGCTTTTGTCAACCCGTCCACACTCAAAGCTATCCTTCTTCTCACAGGCTTCGCAAGCTCAGGGAGCCCACTACTCTGTTCCTCGGGACAACCTCCACGTCCCAGTCAGCAAGGACGCCTGCAAGTCGGCAAATGCCTTGCTGGTCGCGCGCGTTCCCCTTCACTCACAAGCTGGCCCAGAGTGGCCTCGGGGTTCATGGCAGGAAGTTGAGCAGATCTACGAGCGCGCCACTTTCCGTGCCTTGTCGTGGCTGTTGGAGCGTATCAAGGTCGTGGACGGCCCTTTCGCCGACTGGCAAGAAGTCGAGCTTCCAGAGGATCACTCGAATTGCGAGCGTTGTGCCCCTCTTGCTCCCTCCTTACGCTGGATCAAGCAAGGGAACAAGGCCATGGCCATCGAAGACAGTGCTGAAGCTGGCGAATATGAACGTCGTCTGAAGCGCCGTCCTGCTCCATTCGTGACCCAACTCAAGCTGGACGACAAGGGCACCGGAACTGTTCGTATCGGTGTCAACGTGGCATCCTTGACTCATCGCGCCCTCGCCCGGCTTCCCACTGCAGGAAGGAAGGGTCAAACGACCCTATCTTGGCGGTTGGACACCAACTTCAAGCCTCTTGTCAAACTCGTCCTGCCCAAGTTCACCCTACTCAGCAATCGGCCGGACCCTGAGCATCGTCAGCCTCCTCACTTCAAAAAGTTCCCTCTTCGCGTGGAGCAGCTGCGTTCGTTGCACTGGATGTTGGAACAAGAAAAGCCCAGCGCACCGCCGTTCATCGAAGAGGAAGTTTCAGAAGCCATGCTTGAACCTCTCGGCTGGCGAGCGGAAGGGCGTGCCCAACAACCCGTGTACATTCGTGGGGGTGTCCTTGCTGACCAGGTCGGTTACGGGAAAACAGCGATAACTCTTGGTTTGATCGACTGCACTCGTAAGCAAGTGGCTCGTGAACTTGACGATGCGAAGGAAATCCCCGGGAAAATCCGTGTCAAGGCATCTCTTGTGGTTGTCCCACCACATCTCACGCGTCAATGGTCGACAGAGATCAAGAAGTTCGTCTCGTCAGATGCGAAGATGCAAGTTGTTACCCTCACAACCGCGTCCAACCTCAACTCCCTCACCGTCGAGAACGTCATCGATGCGGACGTCATCGTCGTGGCATCCAATCTTTTCAAGAGTTCGGTTTACCTCGCGAATCTGGAGGCCATTGCAGCGGGAGGTGCTCTTCCAGCCTCGGACGGTCGATATTTCAACGCGCGTCTTGATGCTTCTCTGGATACATTGAAACAGCAAGTTGACCGACTGCGTGAAGAAGGATCCGTGAGCGTCATGGACGCAATACATGCAGCACGGAAGAAAGGTTTGCCTTCCCGATTAACGTTATCATCTAGAACTAATTTGTACACAGATGAGGAGGCTGAGAAGGCGATGCGACCGTCCAAGCGTATTAGGGGAATCCAGGAACCTGCAGAGGCAAAAGAAAAGTCGACCAAAGCACCCGCTGCACCGAAATCGAAGTCGGGCCCTGAGCCCAGCACAAGTTCTGGAATCCGAGCATTCAGCCATGTCGAAGTCCCTCGCTTGAAAGACGCCCAGAAGCAGAAAGGTCGACCGGCCAAAGCAATCCCTCGCATTTCATCGTCCGACGAAGAATCAGATGATGAACCACGAGTTCGACGCCTCGGCCGAAAAGTTTCGGAAATGGTCGTTTACAACGTGGACTCTGATAGCGAAGAAGAGAAGCCTTCCAAGTCTGCCAAGGCTAAGAAGAGGGTCTCCAAGAAGGCTCGCTCTGACTCTCCTGACTTTATCGTTTCCGATTCCGACGATGCAGAGGAGAACGACGAGGAGGACTCGTTGGAAGTTTCCGACGACGACTCTGACGCTCCCAAGCCCAAGTCCAAGTCTAAACCGAAGGCCAAGCCCAAGCCGAGCGCGAAGCCCAAGAAAAAGGCTAAGTCGGAGAGCGAAGATGCAATGGACGTTGATGATGCTGTCTCCGCCTCTGAACCGTCTTCCACGACATCAAAGAAGCGCAAACGAGTGGAAAAGGTAGAAAAGCCTAAGGAGCTCCGTGAGGCCAAAGACCCGTGGAAGCTACGTGGCGCGGCCAAGCGCGACTGGACGCAGATGCAGTCTCCACCAATGGAGATGTTCCACTTTGCGAGAAAGGTGGTCGACGAGTACACATACTTGGACGGCAAGATACACACCTTGGTGACGCGACTGTCTGCAGACCGACACTGGGTGCTGTCCGGAACGCCTCCCATACACGACTTTGCTGCCGTGAAAACCATCGCCGCTCATCTCAACCTGCACCTCGGAATCGACGATGACAACGAGGGCAAGTCCATCGAGGTGAAGAAACGCCGTCGTGAACAAACAGGTACGCTAATCGTGAATCCCCCATAGCATGATGCACTGATCGCGTTGCTGTCTCTCCCAAGCCGTCGAGAAGTTCCACTCGTTCCGTGAAACGCACAGCTTGGATTGGCACGCGCACCGTCACGAACTTGGGCAAGAATTTTTGAATCGCTTCGTCCGTCAGGTGCGTATATATCAAAAGCTAGCACATCCCCCATGAACTAAATCGTCTGCCAGAACATCGCCGAGATTGACGAGATCCCCTGGGAAGTGAAGATAGAAAATATTACTCTCCCGGCCGCCGAGCGCGCCATTTACCTTGAACTTGAGCACCATCTACGCGCCCTCGATATGACCATCAAACGCGGCAAGAAGACTGACAGCGATCGTGAAAAGCGGGTTGCTCAGTCCCTTGGCGACAGCGGGTACGTCCTTTGTTTTCTATACGAATAGCCCCGACTCTGACGTCTGGTGGATTCTCAGTACGGCAGAAGAAGCTCTCCTCAAGCGTTGCTCCCACTTCGAACTCGACACGTCGAACAAAGAGAACGCAATGAAGGCGTGCGAGGTCATAGTGAAGGAGCGCAAGGACCAACTCGAGAACTGCCGAAACGACCTGCTCAAGAAGCTCAAGGACGCGCTCGAGAAAGAGAAGGAGATCGGGAAGCGGCTGGACGACGAGCCGAAGGAGTCGATGTTCCGTGAATATGTGCGGGTCTGCCGCACGGAGGGGGTCGGCGACGAGGACGGGACCAAACTCGTCGCAGAGCTACTCACGTCCGCGGGCGTCGGAGAACACAGGACATCCAATTCCGGTCGCAAGATGAAGGACAGCGAGCGCAAGGAGACGATCTGGGCACACCGCGAGCAAACACACGTGATCCGCAGACTGACCAAGGAGCTCGTTGGGCGCGTGCGTTCCCTACGATACTTCACCATCGTGCGGGACCTCCAGAAGCAGCGCAGCGAACCGCCCGCCGTCTCGTGTCCCGAGTGCGGGCGCCAACGGGTCCCCCTCGAAGAAATTGCCGTCCTGTCTTCGTGCGGTCATGCTGGATGCTACAATGACGTGAAAGCCGCTGCCGAAAACGAGACTTGCGTGTACGCTCGCTCGGGTCAGTGCAAAGCGGCTGCGCGTGTCCTCAATATCGTCAAGGGCGACACCCTCGGAGTCGACGATTACGAGCGCGACGGTAAAGGGAAGCACTTCGGGATGAAGCTAGAGAAGGTCATTCACTTAGTCAGGTACGCCGCTCCACGCTCTTCGCAAAGATGACATTGCCTGACCACCTGACCCTCGCATTGCAGGAAGCGCATCCCGTCTGACGAGCGCGTTCTCGTCTTCGTCCAATTCCCGGACCTCATGAAAAAGGTTGCCGAAGCACTCACTGCCAACAAAGTCCGGTTCCTGGAGATCAAGGGCTCCGCCGCGCAAAAGAGCAAAAATCTAGAGAAGTTTCAGAATGACAGCGAAGAGCGCGTGCTCCTGCTGAACGTGATGGACGAGAGTGCTTCTGGCGCGAACCTGACGTCTGCCAATCACGCCATCTTTCTCTCGCCGCTACTCGCGCCGACACAGGAGATTTACCTGGCGAACGAGACCCAGGCCATCGGTCGTCTCCGACGTTACGGACAGACAAAAACTGTACTCATTTGGCGATTCTTGACGAAGGACACCATAGACGTCGATATCTACGAGGCGAGAACTGGAAAGAAGCTGGACTAATGACTTTCAGAAGTGCATCTCGATATCTTGTGATTTTAGACCATCGTCTTGTTTTGTTCGTTGTTTTCATAATACGTTGTTTTCATAATATGCTATCCATGACACTGCCTCGTTTTACTATAGACTGATACACGTATTAACTACACTCTGGATGTACCCAAAATACTATTCGTTCAACCGATTCCTGTTTTAGACTTGGATACGAGCGTTTCTTTTGCCTCCGATCACAAAGAAACCGTTCGTCATATTAGGGTGATGGGAATATGATATCGCAGCTCGCTCATATTCACGCGAGCCGTATTCATAGATATGCAAGTCCGCCGTGGTCCAACTATGAGTCGACCAAGGGCTCTACGTCATGGTAAGCTAAGGACATGCTGTAAACATGTACCCGCCCAAGGTAAAACTGTACACACGTTCAACAGATGCAACCCTAGTGCACACATGCGACTCCCCACATCGAAAGGACCAGAGGTGTTGAAATGACCAGATCGAATCACTTATTCACCATCTGATACCCAGATGTATCTAAAATCTGTTTTCCGCATATTGAGCAGATTCCCTTCTTGAATGCACAACCTAGAGTGCCACGTTGATAAAGGACGTAAAAGATCCGGTAAGCTAGACGTACTATGACAATACTTCGCTTGATTCTGCGTGACCGATTGCTTGCAGTCCTTACATTTGCCCGCGTAGGGCTGACATAGTAGTACATCAGAGCCTGCGCACGTCTCGAGCTGAGTACGCTAAACGAACCTGATAACGATTCTTTGAACTCGTAGCGGAGACACCTCTGCTAGAGCTGGGACCTGCTCCTGGCGGCTTCGGGCGTCCGATGAGTTTGTTCTCGCCGATTTTGCGCGAGCCATCCTTGATGCTAGCTGTGGTCGATTTAAATGGATCGGGCGCAGCGACCTTTGAGAGTTTCTGTATTGTATTAGCATGGTTTGCGTAACGAGAAAGGTCACATTTCAATACCTTTTCGCACTTTGTGCAGACCATGGCCGCGGGTGATGGTCAAGGGAAAGGGCGTATAATGAAGCTAGTGAGGATGTGTTCTGCAGAGCAGAGCGCAAGTCTGCAGCTTGACAGGCACAACCCCGTGACCCGTAACCCGGTCGTGACCAGATGACTTTGCTTGCTTTCATCCTCTAGTGCTTCACAGTCTCCGAGCCTTTAGATAACTGCCATAACCTTATCGTCTGAAGTTTGTGACCCATCCGAGGCCCCCAGATGACTACTGTGTGAGGACTACTGTGTGCACAGCGTCTCAGAGGCAGTGAAACCGCCTGCGAGCGGCTATCACCTTCCTGTGTACCCGTTATCTGGGTTCTGCGCTCGACGGGACTATTCCTACTGGCAGGCTATTGAAAGTTTTCACACCTTACCGTCTTACCAATACCACCACCGATTGTTGTCGAGCATGCCGTCCAAACTGTTTTCTCTCAGGCGGAGGTCCTGTAGGACCCGTCCTCAAACGTCTGACGTTCAGCCTCAAAATCGTAAGTATGACCTAGGAACTACTGTTATATCATCTGAGGAACATTTTGGGCTAGGTGGTGCCTCAATCGTCTCTGACCTAGCTTGGCACATCAGCATGCACGATGATATTGCAATGAGTGCGATTCAAACATCGCTTGCAGCTATCAAGGAAGGGAGTGCCTTGGCAGCCAAGCTTCCATTTATCGCCCCCATCGCAGGTCTCCTGCTTCAAGCACTCACTATGCGGGATGCACGTGTTGCACATATTTCCTCTGACAGTGTCCTGATGATCACGTCTCCAGGAAGTGAAGCAATACAAAGAGGAGTGCGAAATAGTGATGCACAAACTCGCCAGAATCGCGAAGATCGTCGTCAGTTTGTGTGAAAAGTATAACCTGAGAGAGAAAGACCTGCCAGCTAGTCTGCGGGACATTCTGGACTCTCTTCAGAGGTTCGTCTCTTCGGTGACTATTATGCAACCTGACCCTCACGATCTGACGAAGGACCAGAGAGTTGGATAGGATCGATCAGGTGCTGAAGAAGTGCTCCAAGCGAAAGGGCATCAAAGGGTTCCTTCTACGCAAGGATCTGTTGACGAAGATCAAGCAATGCGATGTGGAGTTATCAAACGTGCTTCAAGCATTCCAGGTTCGTGCGTTTAAGTGCTTTATTTTTGTTATTCATGTCAATCACATCACATGTCTTCCTGTAGGCTGAATTGTTATTGGACGTCCGCGTTGCGTTGATCGTTGTGCGGTCAGAGGTACAGAACACACCGATTTTACAATTAAATGCACTTGGTTGACAATCGCAATAGGTTGCCTCCGGTTCTGCCCCAATTGAAGCAAAACCGTAAGATATTCTCAGTTATGTTCGCAGGATACCACGGCGTGCTGATGTTGTCTCTGCTAGGACCAACCCTGAGGAGCCGAATGGTGCACAAATATTTTCGGGCACTAAGGGTGCTTTGGATGCCCTTTGGCGTACCACATTGAATGCCAAGGACCTGATTAGGCCATCACGCGTCATTGCACTCCGTCACCTTTTTTTTTTTTCAATTCGCGAAGGGCACAGCGCGTGACCGCGGGCAAAGGGTTTGAGCCCGTATAAGTTCCACGCCGTTTGAAATTTGAACGTTTGAACAGCCACGCGCTATGTTGAAACTCCGCTGAGCTTCACACACCTGTACAGTATCACCAGTCCTCACAAAGTAGATACCGTAGAGGCACGTACAATAATTGCATATCCTACAATGAATACTGAGGACGTTATAAAACTGGGGCCACAATGAAGGTGATTACAGTAACAAGGTTATTGATTGGTAAGTGCTGGTACGTGTCCTGGAACCAACATTGTGTGAAAGGAATGCGAAACGTAGATTATCAACATGCGACTTATGGATCAGAGGCAGGCGAACCCCCATCGGGCCCCATCTCCCACCCTATAGCTGCCTACCCTTCAAGCTGCCTCAAGCTTCAAATCCAATGGAGGGGGCATTATAAATCTCGCCACTTGAGCACGCTCCGAACCACCCACCGCCTGCGTTCACGCTCATCCTCATCCTCACTCTCAGCACGCCGAACGTCCCATTCCCGCCGCCGGTCCTCTCCCTTCACCTCGCGCTCAGTCGCTTCCACCAGCTTTAAGCCCGCTTCTCCTGCTGCCCGCAAGAACGACTCGATGGTGTACCGACCCGTGTGCATTCCCGCAACGAAGTGTGCGCGTGCAGTCGGCGTACGTGCGAGTACCGCGCACGTCGTGCGAAGCAGAGAGGCGTGGAGCTCCGAGTTCCACAGCGTGTCCGCCGCGAGGACAATGTCCGCGGCAGGCAGCAGCGCAGACGGGTCTGTGCCCCAGGCGTGCGGGACGACGCTGCAGTTCGCACTGGCGTCGTTGTGCGCTACGTTCTCGCGGAGTGTGTGGATCAGCAGGGGGTCGGGAAAGTCGCTTGCAACGACGTGTGCGTGTGGGTAGGATTTGGCGATGAGGATGCTTGGCAGACCTGCGCCTGCACCGAGCTCGATCAGGCGCAGTGGAGTGTTGGTGGGGAGACTGAGCTCTGAGATGTGGTCTGCGATGTAGAGCGCAGAGACCCAGATGGAGGACGCATGCAGTGACCAGTGCTCTGCTTGCGTGTCGGGTGTTGATAGCGTTATCGTGGGAGTGGGTAAGTCAGGATCGCGGTCCTCCGAACGGCGGGTGTATGTGAACGATCCGCCTGCAGATGAGTGAGAGATCGGGGTGTAGTCATAGAGCGTCCCAAGGGACGAAGATAAAATGTCTTCTGGATCCATTCTCGGGGCGAAAGGGCGCGATGGATGCTCTATCTCGATTAGATGCGGAATATATTCACTTTGCAGTCCCAACTACATGTCGCCAGTACACCTTCCTCGTACAGAGACCACGCACAGCCAACAACAAACTCTGTATGCGCATCATGAATCCTAACTAGGTTGTTTTGGGCAGCAGGTGGGTTTGTCGTCCATCTAGTATAAATTGTCAGCACGTCCGTGTAGACCAGCAGCGTTGCAAGCCTTACACCCGGCACGTCATATCATAAGCCCCACTCGCTATCAGGTCGGGCCGATGAGGACTCCACTGGACCTTGCGTATGGCGTACTCATGTCCGTAGAACCTGTTCTCGCACCGACTGCCGACCGCACTCGTTGGTGCGCCGAGCTGCAGCATGCGACAGTCCCATATCTTCACGATTTTATCGAGGCCGGCACTCGCAAGGACGAGCGGACGGTATTTGTTCCAGTCTAGCGCGAGCTCCTCGCTTGGGGCAGCTGGTACTGTGAGCACAGGGGTGGACAGCGGTGCCGTGAACGTATTCGACGATGGTGAAAAGGAGGGTGAGCGGAGGTCAAAGAAGCGAATGGTCCCGTCCCCAGAGCAGGTTGCAATCAAGTCCGGCTGATGGGGCGAAAAGAGTGCTTGGTATGCACACGCGTGGTGCGCCTGTAGAGTTGTGATGGAATGCGGGAGCTCGGGAGACCACTTCGGAACACCGGTAAGGAGAACCGTGGTTGAGAAAAGGACAATGACACGTACAACTTTCACGCTGCCATCCATACAACACGACACAAATTGGTCCTTCTTAATGTTAGACCAGTCTACACCATAGACCTCACGCGTATGTTCATGCCAAGCACGGATGGGGAGATCCTAGGTCACTTGTCTTACTTACACTCACTGGCGCTCAGGCGGGGTATAGGGGTGGGTGCTTACGTTCAGCATTACGTCCCAGAGTTTGAGGGAACCATCGCCGGATGCAGTGACAAGCTGATTTTCATGGACCTCGGACCACGCCAAGTCGTACAGTCCATCCTGCGTTTCGTAGCTGGCCACCCGAATCTGTTCAGCATGACCGACAAAAAGGGATGCAGGGCACGAACATACAACTTTTCCAGCTGCACGTTTGGCACTCCAGATGGATTCACAAAGGCCGAAGCTATGTGCAAGCGTCCATTTCCAACGATTCCGTAGTTCGCAGACGATGCAACTGCTATTCGCGTAGTGTGAAAGGGCGACCAGGCTAAGTTATAATGGGAAAATCCAGGCGAATGAAGCACGGCGGGTGGAGGTGGGTTCGGATTCATACTGAATCAGTTCTGGTGAGTGCGGCGGTATGCCAGTCAGTCGCGTGCCTTCCCCACAAATCGGCTACACGGTCCGACTCACCGATCGAAGATTGACGCGCTCACCCACGGGGGTCATATGCGCCTCTCAGTCCCGAACATTCCGCCCTCCATCCTCGCAAAGTCTGCCCTGCGCAATGTCCCGAGTGTGTTGCCCGCGGAAGCAGTTCAGCGCATCGCTTCGTTCCTATCTTCGGGAACGGCTGCCGTTTTGACCGGCGCTGGTGTCAGCGTCGATTCGGGTCTCAAAGCTTACCGCGGTAAGGACGGGAGATACATGAATCCGGACTACAAGTACGCGTCGCTTCGTCGCTCTTCGAACTGCGATATTTGCCGCTTACGTTGCAGGTGCTCTTCTTCAGACCGATTTTCGTGCGCACCGCCTGTAGCTCTTTATTCCGTGCCTCGTTAACTGGTGTCGGTGTAGTACCAGGAGCTCATAGAAGATAGCCCTCAAGGACACTCGTTTCGGTGAACTCTGCCGTTTCGTGTATGCTTGCCTGCCTTACGAACTTGAATACCCATCTCAGTCAACGATACTGGTGTGTACCATCACCAAAGTTTGCGTCGCTGAGGCCGTCTTGATCGCATATCGGCAAGGCTTCGCTCGTACATCGGATTTTTACCCGTCCGTTACACCTTGCCGAACCCAACCCATTTCGCTCTCGCTGCTTTGCAGCATGCGGGCGTCGTCGGCCCACTTATAACTCAAAATGTCGATGGGCTCCACCACGCCGCGCTGGGTCACGCTCTATCGGACGCAGAAGTAAATGCGCGCATCCTTGAGCTCCACGGGAGTATCTTTGTGAGTCCTTCCCTGCCATGGCGCCTCTGTCCCGACATCCCTGATCCAGCGGCCGTTGAGATAAGAAGGTGCGTTGTAGACACGGGCACGTCTACCCCCGCGCGGTGTTTCAGGAGTGGCTTGAACAAGCAAACCCGCGCTGGCACGCGTACCTTGTGGAGCTCGAGCGTACGGGCGCGCGGCCCAAGACGAATCCCGACGGCGATGTATGTGGACTTTTTTTCTTATCTCCCAATCTCTCGGGTCTTACTACCGTTTGTGTAGGTCGCACTTGACGAAAGTGTTTCGTACGATGATTTCGTAGTACCCCAGTGTCCTGGTTGCGAAGCGGAAGGACGGTGGAATAGCATGGTGGGTCCCCGCCGTGGCCGTCGTTGAACCCGACGATGAATTTGCGTCGTTTAGATAAAACCAGGTTTTGTCTTTTTCGGGGAATCGATTAGCCAAAAGGTGAAGGACCACAGGTACGAGATAAGTTCACGCCCTGTCGTTGTCATACTAACATTTTCGTGGAATCGGAGCTATCGTATCATCGAGGATGCCGACCAGCTCTTCATCCTAGGCACAACAGTCGCAACTTACTCTGCCTTTCGGTGCGTTCCCCTGACGTCGTCGGCTCTTATATCAGGAACGCTAACACGCGATTCATAGCCTTTTGAAGCACGCGCTCGAATTACGCAAACCGGTTCTATATCTCAACGTAGGACCCACACGGGCAGATGGCATGCCCGGGGTGGAGAAGCTCGAGATTCCGACAGGCGAAGTTATGCGTGACGTTGCGTATAGAGTCTTGTAAGTTCAATAAAGTCAGAATCCTCGCGTCGAGTAACCCACTGATTGGAATGGGCAGAGGTACACGCGCAAGCGATGACTTTGTTCTCCGCGATATGCTGCGGAGCGGCGTCGCCAATCCTAATATATAGACTTGGTGATTGCCCGTTAAGCTGTAAAGTGCCTGCTTGAAACAACCGCCCACGCGGATGATGGGTGGGGCCGAAGAGTCATCCGAAAAGCCAACAAGCATTGTTCAAAAAAAAAAAAAAAAAAGAATCATTAAGCCATGTTGGTTTGTATATACACAATTATCGTCTCAACAGTTAAACAGACACGGTCCGCACAAGTGCTCCTTGTGCGATGAAAAGGGGGGATATGTTACAGTACGGCGGGTAAGAATGCAGTATGGTAGTGTTTGTAATGTGTGAAGTCGTTTATCTACACGTAGGATGATCAAGTGAATAACATACATTAAGTGGTGGAGCAGCCCATGAAAGCGATCAGCAAGTTAACTGGGATAGCGTGATATAGTAAAAATATGTCCAAGAACAGGGGGGCGTAACGCGTGCGACGGTGGAAAAAAAAATCATGGATGACGTTCAATGGCTCCACATTGATGGGCGGCGTAGCGGATCATGAGAGTATTCCCAAAGGGTTCGACAGGCTATCTGGTTGGAGCGTACCATCTCCGATGTCTCCGTGCAGGGAAGGTGACGGACTTGCCCCTTCAGCCACTTGCATCTCCTCGGGACGTTTTTCGACAACGTAGACAGGTTCACGGAGCTGTCCCCAGGACCAGTCGTGCCATCTCTCGGGCGGAGGAAGGAGCTCCGGTAGTCCGAGCCGTGTTGGCAGACGACGAGAGCGGTGCAAATAGTCTTCGAAAGCGAGCATGTCCGATGCCCGGAACACAGAAAGTGAACACAGAGGTGGTCTTGCCACGGTTGCGTTGGTAGGGGGCGTGTCAAACTCGCCTGGTGCTCCTTCGTCCTTTCCGGCGGGCTCCCCTGAGTGGTCAGAGTAGGGTAGCTTGTCGGGCTCATCGTCGTCTGCGGTCAGAGAAGGAGTGGCGGAATCTGTGTCAGTGCCAGTGCGCCTTTGTAACAATGGCGAAGGTGTCGATAGAGAGGGCGAGGGTGACAAGGCGTGATGAGACTGGGCAGCCAGGGGGACATCTCGCTGGGTGGGCTTGGCATCAGGGGAATTCGCCTGATCCCCCCTCTCGCGAAGGATTTCCCTCACTGTGTCGACCGATCTTCGTAAACAGCGTTCGCGGTGTTTAACCCAGTGGAAAGGATCGTAGGAGCTCTTTGGCGACAGCTTGATTCGCGTGCCGCACCGCCTGCAGCCTACAAAAAGCGGACCGAGGAGGTCGGCGAGAGGATCGTCCAGAAGGCGTTTTTCGCGCTGTCTCTCAGCCGCGGTTTTTGGTCGCCCGTCAATAAAACTGCGCGGAGTTCAGCAGGCGAAACAACGCGTCAGGTACGGGTGGGAACACCTACCTCGATGAGTCTGGTGGCGTTAGAGATGGTGGGATTGCACACCCCGGACTCTGCCGCACAGCACTTTCGCTGGAACTTTGTAATGGGCGTGAGTTCTTCGTATTTGTACGTGGTCCGAGTGAGCTGGAGGCCTAAAAAGTGACAGGTTTGCATTTTTGACAATATTAAACAAGGAGACTTGGATTGCTTACTGCCCCAGGCCTAGAAAGGCGAACGAATGAGGAGACAGAGCAACGCAGAGATGTTCATGATGCAAGGACCCTACCTTGAAGTAGAGATTGGCTTTGTTCGTGACTGTTTTGTAGTTACCATGGGTGAGGAAGACCAGGAGATGTGATGGGAAGAGAGAAAAGAGAGAAGATGCCGCCGCGATGACCGGGGCGAGCTGCATGTGCTACGAGGGTATCACAGCTCGGAACTTGCCGCGCTGGACCATCTGAATCTTTGCTGAATCCCAATTTTTCATCCAACGCTTGCGCGGAAAAGATATGTGCGAGGCCGACATTCAAGGATATCCAAACTACACCGAAAAAATGGGTTCAAGGAACGCAGTACGAGAGAGAGAGACCAAAAAGGCAACTAGGATCCAACCAACCGACCTGGCAGCTTCAATGACGGAACCAAAAAACAATTTGTATAAAGACATATCACGTGGACTAGATCTACGCCTTCCTGCTCCTCCTCGCGGCCAAATTCGACGATCTTTCGGTCTGTGTTGCGGTCTCCGGGGCGAGGAAATTGGCGTTGGGGTTCGCCAAGCACGAGTCGTTTGAATCATGGGTTTACTATGTGAGTAGGTTGTCCTAGAAGCGACTCGGGACAATTGCGAACAAGATTGCGAACAAGATGTTGCAACCATGATGGGCACAGCCAGAATGGTGATACGCAGACGTTGACCTTGAGGTGATAGCTTTTGCGCGCCCATGATAATCACCTGCTGGTAGACCAGCTACCTTTTTTTGGTTGTATTTGCGTGAGGGTAGTACTGTATGACAGTCAATGCACGCGAACTGGGACGTCGTAAGCGCGCGGGGAACGGATCGGAACAATGCCACGTGCACGACAAGACGAAAGACCTAGTAACTATATTTGCCTTCCTCACGTTGGATGTCTATGATACACGCTCTTATCTGTGGACGAGAAATTGCTCTGGAATATCTGGGTGCTCGACTCTGATGAGCAAACGGTCCACTTCCACGGCACCCTTTAGGACGAATACTTGTCTCTCTACCTAAATCGATTCTCGTTGGCGGGGAACCAGCTGGAAGGGAGGCCCACCCACCTTCCAGACCCTTGATCCGATCCCAACCTGAGATATGGTCGGACTGCACTGACGAGCAATGTTCAACGCGTGGATGTAAGGACTGCACTGCTCTGGTTGTTCATTAAATTTGATATGTACCGCACGCAGAGACTTCGCTTGCGCAAGTACAGCTGTAAGGGATGCCTAACAGCTTGCACATCAGCACGGGTTCGTGAACATGAAAAAGAAGGAACAAACCATATCGATACAAGCGTGGTCCACGCATATGAAAAGTTGTTCCAACTTCACGCACTGAAGGCATATGTAATCGATGACGGGGAGGCTGAGTTGTAGTCTATGCAAGGAAAAACGAATAAGGTGATCACAATGCTGATCAATAATTCGCATGCATAGCCTGTCTCCGAGTGTTTCTGCAAGTCCTTCAACGGGATGATCGGTCATGTCGAGCCGAATGGATTCCAGGGGCGGATCTTTAAGAAGAGATACCATACCCTCCATCCATTCATAGGCTGGGCAATCAGGAAGGTCGGTAAATATGAAGGAAGATAGCAATATCAGTCCGCCAGCCCTCGCGCAATCCGCGCTTAGCGCTGACACGTTCTACACAGAGACTCAAAATCAGTTACGGTAGCTCGAGAGAGAAAACAGTAGTGTGATACTCACGAAAACGAGGGACAGCTCTTCGAGGCTCAGCTCCTTCAAGGTTTGGACACTGTTTCTTATCACCGACCAGATGCCTACATTCGTCACTCTTGGGCAGCCTTGGAGATGAAAACGCTCTAGCCGTGAAAGGTGGGGCGACATCGAGTCCAAAAGCGCGTCAGTGATACGGAAGTTCACCTAGGTAATGTATTAATAGTGCATTCAAGACATGCATAGAGTATTCCCTTGCCCCAAATATCAATGCTAGACTTGTTAATGATTTCCCAGTCACTTGTAACCAAATTGGGAGGATTTCGAGTACGGGCATGCTGGGTCCGATCAATGAGATCTTGCGCAGGCGAAGTAGCTGGAGAAGGTCTCCTGGTTCATAGAAACCAGAATGATTCCCATTGATAGAGATGTCAGTCAATCCGGGACATGCCCCCAGGCTCTTGAGAGCACAGGATGTCAAAGAACCATCCCTGGTCCATTTGCAGCATCTCAGTTGCACGCAATTTTCTAGTCCTCTTGTGCACAAGTCTCTAATATGTCCGTAGGCAGCAGAGTACCGATCTTTCGGGAAGTCTTCAATGACTTTGGGTGTTTCATGTGGGTGCGCAAAATCCACAATAGAGTAAAACAAGCCAACCTAATTGACGGACGTAGCGCGCGAGGTCTGGACGCTCCGCAAGGGTTGTAAATAGTTGTAACACCTATACACCACATCTCAGTTTAAATCATAGAGAACAGCTACTATCCGTTGCAAACCCTTAGTTTTGATAATCGTTGCCAAGCATAGACGAAGATTCGTTCGTAAAGGGCTGGTACAGAAAAAGTGTAAAATGCATGATTGACTAGACACAACGATGCAATATGCACTGATTCCTGAAGATTGGCAACGATGAGAGGTAAAAGGTCGAGTGGAAGATCTCTGAACAGAGCCATGGGCGGTCTGGGTCAGTCTGATTCGGGCCGCGTATGATTGGTCCTAATTATTATTTTCCAATTATTTAAATTTTGTAAGTTGCTTATAACAAAGAGCAGGTGTTGGTCGAATCATCTGGCGTTGTGCTGGCAAAGTAAATGTCTACGACGTTGGATTGCCTATCGGGGCGAAACTGGTGGCTACAGAAGACGCCATACAGTGGCTCTATCGAGACGAAACTGGGTCTTTGACATAGCTACGAACAAGCTGTACAACTTTGACGCCAATCGAAACGTGAAATGGGCGGGTGGCCCTGGAGCGGTAGAGACAATCGGGCAGGTTCACATTATTTTGATTGAGCTCGTGCTCCATGTTACTCCCAACTGAAGGGGGTACAAACAAATTACTCGCGTAGGCGGGCCCACGAGGCTCGGATCGCATATTGTTCAGGAGCGACAGTCCTAGAAAGCACTCGATGTCCAATGCCATCGAGGGTGAGGGGTGTGTCAAACGCACAAATCGTGACAAATATCATATATCGTGGATGCAAAGCGGAGGGTAGGTTTACTCATAGACAGCAATGTAGTTAATCACCCATTTGGCATCTGGTCAATCAGCACTGCACGATACAAGGAAACGTAAAAACACACCGAGAAAGTTCTTCCCTATGGTAATTTGTTCACTGCAATTTGCTGGGCACCCAGAATTCGGGTAATCAATGCTTGCCCACCCGCCGCCAATCGCAGTGTTGATAACGAGATGATGGTCATAGAGATTGGAACGAAAATCACAACCTCGGGAAGACCAAAAGGCAACGGGACGAGGCCAGGAAGATGGGTCGGGACGACCCTTCTGAATGTCCTCAGGGATTGAATCGCGTACAAAGTGCCACATTTGAATTCTCGAGCTGGTCCATAGGTGAGCGAAAACACCACCCCCGGCCATGTTAAAACCGTCCCCAAAAGAAGTATTTGTCGTATCTAAGAAAGCACAGCCGTCATCATTACCGTACGAACTATCGCATTTCGTGCTGAGCACATGGCCGGTGTACGGCACACCACCAGACTTCGTAGGTAGATTCGGCACGAGAACGCAATTCGCATCTGGGCCAGTGTGTAAAGTGTATCGATTCCTAAACTGAGATGTGAGCCACAATGGAATGGGGAGAAGGGCTAAGATCCGAAAACGAACGTAGTATTAAGGTTAACACCTTCAATAACGTCGATCTCCCCAGAACTAGGCCATTGGCTCCCAACAGACCAATAGGCGGGCCATACAGCGCAGCCGTAAGCCATCGCAGCAAAGTCGGCAATGAAAAGTCCACTATTGTATGTCTTCGTGGACGTGATACGAACGCTAGAAAATACCAGTCAAACTAGACACTTGCAATCACTGGGAGACCACATACGAGTCACGGTAACCACCCAATGGAAGGTCGTTCGTGCTGTCCACAGCCAGAATCGCCTTGGCATCCTGCACGTAGGCCAGCCTCGCCATTGCGGCATCCGCATGTGACAAATAATTGGTCTGGCCACCGGTAAGGTCGTGACCCGTAGTGTAGTTCCAAAGACTGGAAGAAAGCTGGGTCAGAGAACCGGTGTGGGCATCTCAAGGGCTCACTTCTCATCCATAAAGTCCTCACCACTGTAGTGATCTACTAATGTATACTGTTCCCGACATTGTCCTCGAGCGTTGCGTGCATTTTGAGCGGGCGGCGCAGCGACAGCTAGAGATGCAGATGCAAGGAGGATTGCCGAAATGAGTGAGTGCATGACCGCGTGATACGAGGAGAGGGCTTCAGGTGGCAATACTTTGTGTATTATAACAATGTGTTGGACAGCGAAAGGGACGTTGCACTTTGGACGGGAGAACAGAAACGAAGGTGGGCGAAGAACATGTAGCTGAAAGGTCCCTTTATCGAGCGAGCTTACAGATGCAGGTTTAGATATGGTGTTGACCGCGACGAGCCTCACGTGGACACTTCCGTCCGTAGCGCTGCCAAATTCTAAGTTACTCCGAGGCTTCGTCATAGACGTGGTGGACGCCGTTGCTAGGCACCCTTTCTGGAAGGTCCTCCGATGTTGGTTAAGATTATAGCCCAAGTCCTTACGACAGACACGATCTTGTTTACATGAGGGGCTTGCCCCGGTGTGTCGTCGTGAGATCAAATTCGATCGAAGGTAGTTAGGTCCCATGGCCGTGGGGAATCTTGTTGGAATTTGGGTTGGCCCGAAATGATTTGGGTTGTGAGTACGTTCAAGGGGCTGTACTGTAGTGATATTGCCTCATATATCTCCTGGGATGTCACAGACTGCCACAGAAGCGCCGCAAGAGCAACGCAACGCAGGCGGGACATCCGCTGCGATTTCGTAACGAGCGAAAGTTCTGGGGGAGACCGGTGTTGAAGGTTAAAGAATGTTCGACAAGGCCCGTTGCGGAGAAATAGTAGGGATAAGCATCTCGACGCAGCTTTCCCGTAATGTGAAACGTCGCATGCATAGCGCAGAGTCTGAGAGAAACATGCGGGAAGAATCAGTTCGGGCTCAGAAAATTGGGACATATTTTTCAGCTCGAGTGACACAGTGCACCCCTCCCCTGCTGGCGAAGTAATAATCGATAAGGTTCATTTCTTATTCATTTTCACGGGTTAATCGGTAGTCGGACAGAAAGAAAGATCAGGTACGTGCCAGTAGTGTAGACTATGTAATCAAACAGCACGCGACTTTATTGCACACACGCACGCGACGCGTTACACAACGCGCTTTGACTGTGTCTCAGTACTGTCCTCTACTCGTGTCTTTGACACGATACAAGTAAAATATGCCTCCCTACATCACCCAAAACGCGACAGGTAGCGCAACATCGGAGCCCGCAACCAAGAGGCAAAGGATCCTTCCTACGCCTTCAACGTCTCAAGAATGCCAATCCTCATTTGCTGAGGTTCTCGCCAAGATCCAGCTTGAATCTCAAGAGAGCATTGGTGGGTCTTGCGACTGTGACCCCTCGTTCTGTGAGCTCATTGGGACGCGACTAGAATCCGAAGGTGGGGCAGACGCCTGGGAGCGGCCTCCACTGCAACCCATTAACGAGTCCAAGGACAGCATCGGTCCGGTTCTCTCTTGTTTTCTTCTGGCTGTGTCTAACAACATTGCAGTGTTTCAACAGGTAGATATTGAGGACTCGTACGATAATAGTCATGCGGGGGCGCGAATCCGTATATGCGGTGTGACAGAGGTGTGGTCTATCGGTTAACAAGTAATTTTCATTGCATCGTTTATTGTTTGTCCAGAAAGGCCACAGCGTTATGGTCAGCGTCACTGATTTCATGCCGTACTTTTATGTACCTGCGCCGAGGGGCTTTAGAAGCGAAGACATTGATTCGTTCGTAAATGAACTAAACGTGCGTTGGGGACACCTTCCTACAGACATACCGAGTTTCACCATCTCCTCTCAGTCGTCGGTAGGCGGTGTTATCAGCATAGAGCTGGTCCAAAAACGCAGCTTGTGGGGCTACCTGGGCGATGACTTTGCCTTGTTTATGAAAGTCACCGTCACGCAACCGAGGAATGTTCCTCGTGTCCGAGATGAGTGGTGACTTTTTACGTGAATTTCCTGTCTCTTATCTTCTGGTCTTTCTACGCGTGTTTGAGAACGGAGAAGTGAGCTTCAGGGGCCTGTTTTCTGGCCCTCTTACAACGTTTGAAAGCAATATCCCGTATACTCTACGCTTCATGATTGACACAAAGGTGCGTCCATAGAACACCCTCCTAACTCTGTCTGATTCTAGCACAGGTCGTTGGTATGAATTGGATCGAAATTCCTGCGGGTAAATACAAGCTTTTGAATGGCAAAGCAAAAAAATCGTCTTGTCAAATCGAACTTCTGGTTAGGTATGGCCTATACTCAGGGTATGGTATATTTTCTAACAGATAATGGCTAGATGGGACCAGTTTATATCACACGCGCCGGAGGGTGAATGGGCTAAGATCGCTCCATTACGCATCCTCAGCTTCGATATCGAGTGCGCGGGTAGGAAAGGGATATTCCCTGAGGCGTCTATTGATCCCGTCATCCAAATTGCGAACATGGTGACTCGGCAAGGTCAGCTCTACTCTTCACTACTCCAAACAATAGTCTCAAAACGTTCGAAGGCGAAAACCGCCCATTTATCCGAAACGTGTTCACTCTCAACACCTGCTCGAGCATCGTTGGATCGCAGGTCATATCTTTCACTAGCGAAGCAAAAATGCTTCAGAAGTGGAGAGAATTCGTGGAGCAAGTCGATCCAGACCTCATTATTGGCTATAACATTGCCAATTTCGACATTCCATATCTCATTGACCGAGCCAAGGCCTTGAAGGCGGACCAGTTCCCATATTTGGGTCGCTTGAGGAGTGCGTCTCTTATGAATATGGAAGCGACATTATTGATCTAGGAATAGACACGCGCAGTCAGGTCAAGGATGCCCACTTTTCATCCAAAGCTTTCGGACAGCGCGACTCAAAAGACACACCGTTAGAGGGTCGACTGCAGCTCGACGTCCTCCAATATATGCAGCGCGAGCATAAATTGCGTAGCTATACACTCAACTCGGTTTGCGCGCAATTTCTAGGAGAGCAGAAGGAAGACGTGCACCACTCTGTGATCACGGAGTTACAGAATGGAACTCCTGAATCTAGGCGTCGTCTGGCCGTATATTGTCTGAAGGTGTGCTCGACCCTATACGTTCTCTTGCTCATGATGACGATCCTCTGTTACTAGGATGCCTATCTCCCGCAGCGTTTAATGGACAAGCTGATGTGTTTTATCAACTACACTGAAATGGCACGTGTGACCGGAGTGCCGTTCAATTACCTCTTATCCCGTGGCCAATCAATCAAAGTATTATCCCAACTCTTCCGAAAGTCCATGGACGAGGGATACGTTATCCCTACCTTTAAGAGCGAAGGTGTGGTCGTTTGATTTTTTTTTGCATTTCTCTAACCATATGCTAGGGTCCGACGAACAGTACGAAGGTGCCACCGTCATCGAGCCTAAGAAGGGTTATTATGATGTCCCGATTGCGACCTTGGATTTCAGTTCACTGTACCCGTCGATCATGATGGCGCACAATTTGTGCTATACAACGCTGCTAGATAAGAGCACCATTGAGCGGCTGAACCTTCAAAAGGATGTGGATTATCTCCAAACACCCAATAACGGTATGGATGTGAAATCTGTTCTAAGTTTCACCTACTCAACGCGTCGTCGAAGATTGGTTTGTAAAACCTTCACGACGGAAGGGTCTTCTTCCCACCGTGTTAGAGGACTTGATTAGTGCGCGCAAGCGCGCAAAAGCCGATCTCAAGAAGGAAACGGATCCTTCCAAGCGTGCTGTATTGGATGGTCGACAACTTGCCCTGAAAGTAGGCTGCCCTGTCCACATGACGCTTCGCCACACACTCACTTTATCCAGATTAGTGCCAACTCGGTATACGGTTTTACTGGGGCGACAATTGGAAAACTTCCTTGCCTGGCCATCTCGTCGAGTGTGACGGCATATGGACGACAAATGATCGAGAAGACGAGGGCGGTATGTACCCTTCGAACTCCCCGAAGATGTTTCTATTTAGCACCATTTCTCTTCCAGGAAGTCGAAGCGGAGTACAGCGTCGCTAACGGCCATTCACATAATGCGGAAGTCATCTATGGTGACACCGATTCTGTGATGGTAAGGTTTGGGCCAACCGACTTGGAAAGAGTCATGGCGATAGGTATGCAATGCCCCCGTTTTGATAGTTCCACTTACCCATGACCGGTTTAGGCAGCGAGGCAGCGGAATTCGTAACCAAGAAGTTTGTCAAGCCCATCAAACTCGAGTTTGAAAAGGTCTACTACCCATATTTGCTCATCAATAAAAAACGTTACGCTGGCCTGTATTGGACCAAACCAGAAAAGTACGACAAGATGGATTCTAAGGGCATTGAGGTACGTTTCTTACTCTACGATGGTACAACTGGAAACCGATGGCAGTGTTCAGACAGTGCGCCGTGATAACTGCCGGCTTGTCCAAACGGTCATTGAGACCTGCCTTCACAAAATGCTAATTGACCGAGATGTGAAGGGCGCCGAAGAGTACGTGTTTTCTGCTCGGCAGTGAAAATTTTATGCCTTTCTGATTGATTCTTCATCACAATAGTTATACCAAACAAATCATATCCGACCTCTTGCAGAACAAAGTGGACATGTCACAGTTGGTGATCACGAAGGCACTAGCAAAAACCGGTGCGCATATATCGTGTAGCAATTTATGAACACGGCGCCGACTGGATTGTGATTAAGACTACTCTGGGAAGCAAGCGCACGTCGAGCTCGCTGAAAGGATGAAACAGCGAGACGCAGGTGGGTGCCAGCTGAAAGCCAGATAAGGGATAATTCTGAATCATTGCGCCGCAAGGCTCTGCTCCCGCTCTCGGCGACCGAGTGGCATACGTGATAGTCAAGGGAATTAAAGGTAAGAGCCAATTTATTTCTTTGAATGCCTCACTAACTTACCACAGGTGCCGCTGCCTATGAGAAGTCCGAAGATCCGATTTATGTCTTGGAAAATAACATCCCCGTCGACACCAAATATTACTTGGAGAATCAGCTGTCGAAACCCCTGATGCGAATTTTCGAGCCAATCTTAGGCGAAAAGGCTACCTCTTTACGTGCGCTGCATGCCTCTTAATTAATGCCGACGTGTCGTGATCTAAGCGTCTCATTTAATAGTTTCAGGGGAACACACAAGGACGATCCAGATTGCAACCCCAACAGTTGGTGGACTTATGAAATTTGCTGTGAAGACGGTTACCTGTTTGGGCTGCAAAACACCTCTTCGAGGTAACAATAGCGTTAGCAGTGCGTATCGCTTACGCCGCCGATCGTAGTACGTTAATGCATCTAAATTGGCTCGGCGTTGCCTCGGTAGATGGTGCAATTTGCGATAATTGCAGGCCTAGGATCAATGAGTTATACCACAAACAAGTACCACGTTTTTATTGGTCGTATTTGCCACCGACTAACACTTATTCAGGTAACCATCGCTTCCCACACGCAGGTAAAATTCGCAAGACTATGGACGCAGTGTCAGCGATGCCAGGGCTCTCTTCATCAGGTAAGACGAATAAAGAAGAAAAGGTACACAACGATGACCGCCGGACTTTAGGATGTTCTGTGCACCAGTAAGGACTGTCCGATCTTTTACATGAGGAAGAAATCCCAGAAGGACGTAGAAGATGCCGTTTCCACGTTGGAGCGATTTGATAACGAAGTCTGGTAATTTTATACCCGCATACTGCCTGATACAAACGTAGATTACACTGCCATAATGTATAGTAGTCCATACAGCGCTGGAGCATAGTCGTGTCATCGCCATCGCTTTACATGAGGTCATTCATCATTCGCCTCGTGTGTGGCAGTGCTCACGTCGGAAAACGATGGTGACACCGACGGCCATGTCCATTGGTTGCATTGACATGTCATTCACGGTCATTCAATATTCAAGGGGCAACTCACGACCTAAATCCGACAATGTTTTTCACTGCCACACGGAGACACATCGGAAGAATGCAAGAGGCGTATGCTATTATTGTATTCTAATCTACGGCCAGGCAATTTCGTTAAGATATTAGGTATGATTAGTGCCTGAAATTAACTGTCTAACAGCTATTCAGAGAGCACAGGAACGGAACGACGACTGAAACCCGGTCACAAGATTATCCGTTCCTTTAACTGGAGGATTGGCATCCAACTTCCTGCGGAAACTTGAACGACACCGATGAGAACGACTTCATTAAAGGTGATGCGATTGGGCCCCACGATCCACTTCGAGTAAGGATCACAAGGAACGCGCTCGCAGTCCTGACGGATGTCCGTTAGATGTCCGGAATCACTGCCACAGTCACAATGAGGATAAACGTACTACCAGAAATTGCCGCACCCTGCTTCCCACATGTTTGACAAACCTTTCGAGAGTGACGGGGTTCCGTGAGGGGGTCTGATCTCTGAGTTGTACCTGCTGTTCGGAAGGAGTATAGCCCGGCCACTGCGACGTGAATGTAAGTAAACAGTGCACGCATCAACGGCGGTAATACGAACGCTGATGCGAATCTTGGTCGTGGTCCTATCACCAAGTGGAGCTGGTTCATGTGCGTCACGCAGCGACATTTGTCCCGCAGCAGCGTGTGAGACTGGCACGCCTAGACTCCCGTCCGCATTGATGAAGAATACGGGAATGTACAGTCGCGCTTGTTCGACATAGCGTCGCCAGTCTCCCTGACCCTGTGGAGACCACAACTGCTGGGGTACGACAGAACCACCACGCCCAATGGCATAGTCGAGGAGCCAAGCGTACTTTCCGTTTCCTATCTGCTGCGGCCGGCAATGGTTCATGGGAGGGTCTGCGATGAAGAAAGCACCAGGCCAATGGTAAACACCAAAAGCCTGCACTCTCTTTGGGTCTACTTTGAAGAGATATGCCAGATAGATTTCTACAACCTGCGGAGTGAAGGTGTACGAAAGGTAGCCATCGACGCGAAGGTCTGGGTTCGTCATCTGCAAGACCGCGTCAGACAGCAAAGACGTGTCATTATCGACGATGCACACCTTGTGAAGAGAAGTGATATGGGTATGTTGGGCTGGGTTGGATGGGTTGTGATGTAGAAGGGAGGGCATGGATCGTGGCCTTGAAATACTCCGTCTGTAATGACTCGCCAGTGCTCTCGTCCGCGCAGCCTCAGTTCGACGGTGGATGAGCATAACATTCAGAATAAGTGTGATTCCAACCAAGAATGCAGCGCCAGAGGTACAGTTGACAAGAGGGCCACATCCATGGAATTGGCCGTGGTAGTAAGCGGTTTGAACAGCACGCTAGTGTTGACATCCTAAGAAATTTTAGCAAGAGCCAAAGTCTCCCACAAAATGGCGATATTGTTCGGAAAAACTCGAATAGTTAATTCCATATGAACCAAATACTCGGCGTGTTGGGACGCGGTGCGAATATGAGAAGTGTTGGCCGGGAATATTGGCCATCGAGGGAACAACTATCATATGGCTGTAGGAGTTGGCTGTAGGGATTGCACTGAATGGTAAGAACGCCATGCCAAACGAATATTCTCTGAAAGCGCAGCAGTAATGCTCGTCCGAAGTCTCTGTTTCAGCAACTGTGGTCACTTTCTTTCCGAGTGCAACAAGATATTTCGAGATCGGATCTACGAAGGAAAAAAGACGACTAATTGACACAGCATTGTAGGGGATAGCGGAGATTGTCGCCCAAGAAAGTAAGTTATCAGAGAGGAAAGCTGGGCTTAGCTGCAATGAAACGTCGAGCGGAATTGAGGTCGGTAGCCATGATGGAAATAAAGATGAGCGCCCGCCGCCCTGGGAACTTGGTGTTCAGATTCCTGGGAAACACGAGTACGGATCATGATCAGAGAAAGTTACGGTAGTCCTCACTGCCAGGAGATGGTGACTGTTTGCCTCCATATAAGACAAACATACAGCCGCCTCCCTCCACAGACACGTGTAAGGAAGTGGTGGGGTCCATTATCGGTGCAAAAGTCCGGGCGGGGGCGCTTTGATAAAGTTCGATTCAGGAATGAACGGAGCACGATCGTCATAATTAATGCTATGCGTGCACAGGTTGGAGTGTCGGGTTGGGAACGAGGTAACACTTGATGACATGGCTGACAGTCCAAGAAAGGCCAGTTCAGTAAGTTACTGACAGTGCTGACAGTGACTGCCTCCCCAGTGCCCACGCTGCGCCTCGATTGCCATTCGCCGACTGCAAAGGAACCACTATCATCACAAGTCGCCCGACGCGGAAAGATCCGCGGGCCAGTGAGGATCGATATTGTCATTGTTAAGGAGGTACGCTGCCCGAACTAGTACAGGTCGCGTGCTCACACGTTGTACCCTTCACGAATTCCTCACTCACGGTCTCATCCAGGCCCTGATTACAAACATCCACAGCCTTTCCAAAGAGCACTGTTCCCGATGTGGCAAACAGCTGTAACTGGCATGGCGAGCAAGCAAGTTGTAAATGAGCACATGGGAGCAAGATTCCCGTTTCGTCACGTCATGTTTATCAAAGTACTGTGCTATGTAGGTGCATCACGTTCGGGCGTATTATTCTCTTCGAACCGACGAGAAGATACGTGCGTAGAGTTATAAATATCGAGGACCAGATCTTCATGGTTTCAGGGTGAATAACATTTGAGCCATTTGGAGACACCCGTCCGATTTTCTCCCCAGGTCTTCTGGTCTCAGACTGCCGGCCGTCGAAATCGTCCTTAAAGAAACAGGATATATTGCAATGTTGGATCTGAAGAGGCTCGATGCATCTTCTTTCGGACCAGCATCCAGCTCGGACCGTTTCTCGGAGTCGGATATCACTCAAGCGGAGGACATTACCAAGGCTGTCGAAGAAGTCGTCTTGTGGACGAAAGAAACAGGCTCGCAGCCAGGGCCAATCATATACTGCGCCGCCGCCGGGACACCGGCGAAGGTAGGTTGGATGCTTTGTTCGTTACTTCGTCCGCTTTACTAACTGGACACCGCCGTCCAAACAGATTCTAGGCGTTGACGGTGTACCTCATTCCCTGATGTATGTGTATGGAACTTCGTTTCAGGAATCAGTTCAACAGGAACATTCAATCTTACGCGATTCGCAGTCAAGTTTCCACCGGAAGGCCCAGATGGGGAGAGGTGGAAGCGAGTTCAGCTGCTGTACGGCCATGATTTATTCCCCGTTGTCCGACTCGGACATCATGCCCGTCATCTCATAGTTTGAGGGTCAACCTGGTCAGGCTGTTTACCTACCAAAAAAAGGTGTGCTGGCCAACATGATCCTACCCATGACGCGCGACCTCGAGCGGTTCGGCGTTGTATGGTCACCATTTCACTTGAAGCGTTCATCACGCCGATGACGAACATCGCAACTAAAAAGGCTCAAGCAAGCGTCTCTCGCGACTTCTTATATTTATATTCAAGGCACATGGGAAACCGCATAAGGGCGGTCAAACGGTTAAGTGCGTCCGACGATCAACAGTACACGTGACGGCAAGCGAGTCACTCAGCATTCACAACGTTTCCACTATCATCTATCATCTTCGTGAAGACTGAGTGGACAACCTTCTACTCTTCAGGTCATTTCCCCTGATACTACACGTAGTTTCAAAGATAAAATCGAGGGGGGAAATGGTTAGGTTTTTCGAAATTGCCTGGTCAAAGTATTGTCGTTGCTGAGATGATGCAAGGCATTCCCCTGGATTGACATCGTATATTCATAATCGTCTCGTCGTCACCTTTGTAGCATTAACTGGTATGTAATAGGTCTTACTTTTACTGGGACGCAGCTGGACGACGGCCATATCTGATGACAATATATAAATCGAATCGATGCGTATAATACCACATTGCGCTTGCTCCATAATATAGTCAACACCCTCTATGGAATTCGACGGCGGAAGCTCCCCGACTATACCATGGCCAAAGCCGCTGAATTGAATGACGACCATGAGACCATATTCTACCCTCTTTATGTCATGATTCTGAATTATTGGTTCCCCGCGGACGATGGTTGTATGATCTGCCCACCATGTGTGGCCCATCCCAAGGTCCGGGACGATCGCGACCTTCAGTGTCACTTTCGGCTGCACGTTTGTGGATGCATACAAGCAAGTACATGAGCTTACCCGGTCAACTTCACTTCCAGTTACGGGTTACAATTGGAACTGTTATGGCAAGGAATTGTCGGCACTACAACGTGCCCAACTCGCGGCAGGGGTTAGCTGCTATAATCTCCGGTGACATCGACGCATTGTTGAACACAAGAGATATCATCATCCGATATAGAGGCGGAGTACTTTGCACCACTGAGGTCCACCCACCCTATGTTGCTCCACGCTCCCCCCTTCTGTCGCCCACGGGTCAACCCAGTTTGAGTCTAGAGATGTGGTACACCTGCACGGCTTCCGCTGTCTGGAGAAAGATCCTAAGTGGCCAGGTCCCTTCGTCCACTCAGGGGTTGATCGGAAAATTGTCCCACTACAAGCAAACCCTGATTCCAACGTTTCCTATCAGTCATCGCCTTGGACTCGATCACATACCTTCCGAAATCAAGTGGCAGGGCGACTCCCTTGGCGTCTCAACTACTGCCCACGCCAGTCGGAGTGGACGACGCAGGCCGCAAAAAGAACGTCCTGAATACACGCGCGCCAACAGAAACCCTGAGGATGATAGTCCAACACCGTCTCCGTCGATTAAACAGAGGGCAAAACGGAAAGTGTCGAATATTGGCGATGCTGAAGCTGCAGGAGCTGAGGAGAAAGGGAAGTTGCGGAAGGATGACGGTGCTTGAATATATAGTCCTGCGATTACTCGTGAACGTTTTGCTTGTTTGTCGTCGCCTTATGCCGTGGCATCCTTGGAAACGTCTTGGAAGCGAAGGATGTCAAATGGCAAAGAAAATGTCTATGAAATGCAGGTTTTGTTTCGTCCACCCAGCTGTTTCCCTCGAAGTCAGCACCTCAGGCCTCACAACTCAGAGGAGGCCACTATTAAAGCAATGGGCCGAATGCATAAAAAGAAGAGATGGGCTTTAATCAAATAAAAGAGTCTGCGTTACTGACCTGTACACGTGACGTGAAGATCGCGGCCATCGCGACGCGTCGCGTCACGCGTGACGATCTGTGTTTCCCTTGTTCGCGATGGCTCCCGGTCCCTCGTCTCGCTCTGCACGTCATTCACGCGCTCAGTTACCACTCTATGCCGACGACTCTTCAGGCGAAACAGATGTTGACGAGACTCCGCGCCAGCGTGGAAAGTCCCAAGCACTTCGCAAGCGTATCAGTGACGCTCGTGACAAGAGCTTCACTGATGACGGAAACCCTGGGCGGGTACCGCTCAAGGCCGTTAACATTAACGACGATTCTGCAGAGAAGCGTCGGAGAAGAAAGAGTGCCAAGAACCCCACCATTGACAACTCTGAGCCTGGCCCATCGACCAGTGGCGCCAAGAGCGGCGTACAGGATGACCCAGAGGACGGCACAGGTCATGCGCACTCCCGTCATAAACAAGCCCTCAAATCGATTATCGTGGAGACACCCATCATTGACGTACCCATTGACGTTCGAAACTCAAATTATGAGGAATGGATGAAAATGGCAATGGATAACGTGAGTCCTTGCGGCCTCCCACGCACTTCTACTTTACTTAAGTTTGTGGTCTTAGAAAATCAACCAAGCAAATTCATGGAACTTCGCGTTGATTGATTATTTCCACGACATGTCTCTTCTGCGGAACAACGTCGACAATTCTATCAACTTTCAGCGCGCGTCCAGCACATTAGACGGATGCGTCAAAATCTGGACGAGCCGCGTAGATAGTGTGGGTACAGAAACAGGAAAACTCCTAAGTAACCTTGCTTCGGATGGACGAGAAGCCGAGGATGAAGAACCAACCTCTGATAATCCTGATTCTCAAGAGCCATCCCAGAAGAAACGCAAATCAGGGCACAGATCCGAATCAACTCTCGCCAAGAACGCTGCCCAATTGAAGAGCAAGAAGCTTGACTTGGAGTTCAGCGTTGATCCGCTTTTCCGAAAAACTTGCGAGGATTTCGATGAAGGTGGTGCACATGGCCTACTTATGAATCACCTTAGCCTGGGTGTTGGTAGTGAGGGTGCTGTCCGTGTCATATTCGATGCGAGCGACTCTATGGGAAAGGTTGGAGAAGACGAGGACCTAATTGAGCCTGAAGACGACGTCGACTTGACCGCTCTTCGCAGTGAGGATGTCTTCTCTCTCTCGCCCGATCGCTCCTCACCTCGCCCACCCAGGCGACTTCCTTCCTGACTTGGAGGTTCTAGACCGGAAGGCCATTTCACATTCACTAGAGAGCTTCTCATTTTCAAGGGACACATGGGCCCTTGACGAGGCTGCCTTTTTCCGCGATGACACTCCGCCTGACCAAGATGACGGAAGTGACGAGGTCAACGGCTTCGAACCTGCGATAAGTGGTGACCTCGGCGACGGCGGCGATGACGCACTTCCAGAAGAGGATTTCTTCATGGGTGACCAGGCCGTTGGTGATGACTTCGGCGGTGATGATTTTGGTCCCGCTGGTGATGGTGGGGAAGACGGCGAGAACGGTTCGGCTGGTGATCAGACCAACCTTCACCCGACTGGCACCGACGGGGGCCCACCTGTTCCTTTCGACCCTCGTCGCGCACCAAATGAACGCGCCCTGGTTATGGCCATGACTGACGCTGATGCCGAAGGTGGCATGCTAGACTACTTCGATCAGTCACTCCTCAAGAACTGGGCCGGACCTGAACACTGGAAGCTACGCAAAGCCGTGCGAAGACGTCTGTGCTTTCCTGTACCTTTTTAGTTTCTCATGCTAACTTCATTCTTCTGAGCAGCTGAAGCAACAGAGGCCAATGCCGCTTCCAAACCTAAGCGAGAAAAGAAAGAGGCGTTCAAGATTGATTTTTTGTCTCCTGCAGAGAAGGACCTAAAGGACACTGCCAAAGAGCTCTTCGCCCCGGTCACCCGTGGTGCGGGTATTAGCCTCCCGAAATATACCTCGGGGAAGGGTTCGAAGGGTAAGAAAGGCAAGGCTAAAGAAAAGCAAAGTGAACACACCCTTCCGGACGACATGCATTTCTCCAGCCGTCAATTGGTTACCTTGTTCTTAAAACCCAAGTTCTCGGTACGCCCTCTCTCAGTGTTGTCATCGGCTTGGTGATTTATAACATCCTCACAGCTGAAGATGCGTGGACAACGTGCCTCGCTGAACGAGAACGGCGACGGCGAAGTCGACGAAAACTTCTGGGCACGCGCAGCTGCTGATCAAGCCGCAGGTCGTGCTGGATCGGATGGCGACGAAGGTAAGACTCATTCCCATGGGGCCTAGCAGACAATGTGTTGATTATGCTCAATTACTGTTTTTCAGCTGGAGAAGGGAGCGGAATTCCGTTCAATACCCAATTCTTTCATGACGATGACGACGATGGCCCCGGCTTCGACGACGGCTTTGATGGTGACTTGGCTGGGACCGCTGACCCAGGAGAGCAGGATCTGCTTGCCGAGACCCAGGGCAAGACAAGACGTGTCCGACCTGAGTTTGTCAACTATACCAAACGTGCAAAACGCGTGGACGTCCGGAAGCTGAAAGAGAACATTTGGAAGGGTCTCAGAATTTCCACTCCTGAGCAAAGACCTGACGAGGCGGAGGCAATGGTGCGATAATTTTTCGTTGACATGAAACCATACTCATATCTGCACCTTGCCTGACAGGACGTCGACAACGAGACACCAGGTGCCGCGGATCCCGAAGAAGCACGCCCATTTGACGAAGTGATCGGCGGGTTGCAACGGTCATATCCTGAAGATAAACTCAGCGAGATTAGCACGAGCTTCTGCTTTATATGTTTGCTTCATCTCGCAAATGAGCGTGGGCTCAAGCTCGAGACCGGCGACGCTACCAATGCCTCCTCGACTGTTCAGGAAGTCGAGGAGGATAACGTCGGGAATCTCTGGGGCTTGAAGGTTAGTTAGCAGACAACCTCTGACGTATTCAATTCAGTGTGCTAATATAGAGCGACACAGGTCTACAGGGACTTGAACGCTACACCAGCCGCGTAGCGAGGTCTGCGACACCCTCAACGATTTTCGTCGCTGAACTTGAGTCCTTGTGTTCTCTGTCCTTATTTGCTGGGCCGTTTTACGCGTGTCATCTTAATATCTATTCGTTTTGGGGCATAGAACATAGTGTATTATTTCCTCTTCCAGAGGGCCTAAACATAGCGGGTATACGATCGGGATATTGTAAGACGACAAGATAAAATGTATGATCCGGGATAATAAAGTGAGCGACGCGGTCGCGAAGAAAGACGAGAGGGATACAGTCAGACAGATGGTTTATAAGGCTACACGGAGTTAATGATACAGCAATCGGAGAAAAGATACACAGTCAAATCTGAAGGAACCAATCCGGGTGTGTGCTTGAGGGTAGGGGTGGGTGAGGATGTTCATGAAGGGAATGGTTGCGAGCAGCTCCTCAACGGAACTTGCCCTTCCACGCGGCCCAAACGGAGTCAATGCGTCTGTTCTTGCGAGAGGACAGCTCGCTGAACTCATCGAACGCCTTCTGGGGGAGCTCCAGGACGTCGTGGGGGATAGCCAGGGCGTCGTCGTCGTCAAAGACGGTAAGGAGGTCGTTCGAGTCGATGCGAGCACATGGCGCATCTGACACGAGGAACATGCGCTCGCTGGACGGAGTAAAGGTGTAGACGTCGAGGTATCGTTCACACTTGTCGTGTGGTCGCGATGCTGAAAAAGCGAAGAAAACATAAGTACCGAAAAACGACAACAAAAAGACCGGCCGACTTACCCTGCACAACCATAACCCGGCGCTGAACGAGAGCAACCGCAACAGATCCGTAGCTCAGCATGGTAAGATGGAGTGAGTGGAGTGCTAGGGCGGGTGGGGACTACTGGTTTCGGAATGCGATGCACCTAGCAACCAAGGAGAGACTGAACGGATGAGAGAAGCTCGGAAGACGAATTGGCATCCTGTGGTGCTGGAGGCATTGGTTTTAAGGATATCTGAAGCTATTGTCCCGTAAACCGTTCAAAGGGTGTCGCGATAAGGCTAAGACAATAGAACCCCCGGTTGGTGACAGATAACAACAGCCATCACAAAAAGGACACCGCCACGTGACTCCAAATACAACGGCCAGGGACGAACAAAGACTCAGCCATGCTGTTTCTTTGTCTTTCTCTCCGGAGCGGGTGTTTGTTTATTGTAAATTCTCCTTAGGGCGAGTCATGGAGCGCAGGGAGGGCGCAATTGTTTGTTCACTACGGCTTTCAAATAAAGGTGTGCCAGTGGGGGTTGGCTTCAATCAAGCTTCATCTGTGGTCCTGCTCGTGAACAAATTTTTCCGCAATACGCCTCCTTGCGCCTTCTTTGGCCCCATTAGGCAAAGCACAGATAGCGCAGTCCCGGAGAGGTGCCACAGCCAAATGGATCATACGGTAGACCCGACATTGAACCAGGACGAAGGACGTCCGAGTGGCGTTTCGTTGTTATTCTCACGCATGGGCGTTCCGGCTGCGGAGGGATGGGTTCAGGCACTGTGCCAGGTGCGTTGAAGATAGACACAGCTGACATGTCGACGCTCCCGCTTCGGCCTAGTGAAATCAGGCAAACGGAAGACATGGTGTTCAAGGTTAATAGCGGGTGCACGGACGTTCACCGCTTTCTACAGCACACCGCACACGATGTGTACATCGCCGAGACACGGCGTCTCGGCGATCGTGGAACTTCCTTATAATGGCGGGGATCGTCCGTCGGCTGATCCAGCATTTGGCCAGCATGCCACGCGGACGTGCGGTTCCGATTGTGCACTAAATAACACAGCTTGATGCCATTAGGTCTTTGAATACCCGCAGGCTAGACAGGGGAACTTACAAGCTTTCCGATCGTGCCGCCAATTAGTGAAGGGCGTTGTTTGCCTGGATCGGGGATGTGGTGGTCAGTGCATGATGCTGGAGCACGGCGCCGTCGAATATGTTTCGACATGTGATCTCCACCGGAGGAGGTCACGCACAGGAGCTAAGGGGGACACTGGCTCGGTTGATGGATACTCAAGGGTCCATCATCCCGATAGGCTGGCATCTGGGCCTGATTCACGCAAACCACATGCAGGAGCCCAACCCTGAACTTGCGTGAGTCGCGGCGCAAGGCAACGGAAATTAGACAACGTCGTGGACCAACCATGGGAGGCTCGGGCCTGTGAGGCGACACCGTAGTACCGTTGGGTGGTCTGCGTCTCAGGGACCCAATGAATGGGTCCGCTCTCAATTGCGCCGAATTGATCAAGCCGAAGCGGCATCGTTCTATAGAAAGCCTGGTCTGTATTCTCCGCCCGAAAGCGATGAGCACCAGTGCACACGACACACAAGTCCGCCGCACGGCGATAGAAGAATGTAGTGCCTGCGGTGCGATAACATTTCGAGAACACGGCCGCACAGCAACAGCCCCGAGCCCCGCGGGCCAGACTCAAAAGCGCATGTTGTACGGCAGGTGGAGGAGGCGGAACGAAAGCGAAGGGGCAAGCAACAGCCTCCTACAGTCGCCAGCAGCAGGACCAATCAAATCAGCCTTATCTTGAACGAGGTGCTTTCGTTTTTGGTAACGAACATGACTTGACATGGCACGAGTGTAGGAGGCAGTGCTGTAGGGATAATTTCGGTGTTCGCCGCACCGTGGCACGCACGAGTCTGGAGTCAAAGTTGAACCGCATAATTTGATGTTCCACCCGGATGGGCCAACGGGGCATACGGCCTCGAGGCATCAAAGCTGGCACCGACCTGGCACGTCTCGTACAATGAGCAAGGAAATTAGAAGAAGCTAGCTTACAGTAACGCCACACGGTCCAGGTTGCGATCGGGTCAGCCGCAGCTCGGGCGCCCGAACAGAATGGAATGGAATGGAACCCCATGAAGGCGAGCGCCCATCTCCCGAACCTGGCCGATCGCCGTTGGCACCATGGTGAACTGGGCACCTGGGCACGCCACGCAAAAAACGCGCTGCGCTCACCGTGAGCCCTACATTCCCCCCCTTCGTCATTCATTTGCGCCATCTGGCTCTAGCGCTCGGTGTTCATAAGCGTGATATGATATGAAAAAAAAAGATGGAGGGGTTAGGGAGATTGGTGTTCACGGCCCCGGTCGGATACGTTCTGCATGCACGATCAGCCGAACTGACCCTCGGAGCAAGTACTTTGCGGCCTGCGCGCATGTCGACGAAAATAGGTTCAGACGACAAGAGTGTGAGAACAGGGCAGTGGGCACAGCTCGGGTGACGTCGCAATAGACCGCACCATAACGCACGGACCTTCCCTCCCTCTCGTCCCAGGCAGCCGGCGAAATTCATATTCGCGTATCATAATAATATCATCTGCAAAGTTCTCTCAAGTTTCCTGTGACCTACGACAGGGTGTCCACGTTTCAGACGCCTCCACTGGCACCGCGCTTATCTCCTTTCGAAGACCCGAAACTTTGAGTCTCTAAGTTTGTGCAGATCAAGAGTGCAGGGACAGTTGAGATGTCGCGTTTTAGCGCATCATGATTGATTCCGCCGGCGGTTTGCTTCCGTGACGATGCGCGATATGCGTTCTCACCCCGCTACCGTATTCGTGAATAAATATGATTAAGACAAGTCGGAGACCGGTGCGTGGAACAAAATAAGATGCCCCCGCACCGCCCGTCCCTGATGTTCTGTTGCGTCCCGCCGACCACGCGGTGCTCATTTACAGTATAATGTGTTGTAAAGGGTAGAGGGTACTGGATTGCTCCGCGTGTTCTTCGCGGAAGGAACCCTCGTTTCTAATCGTCACTTGCACAGGCTTCAGGCGCCCATATTGGCTGTGCTCATGTCCGATCCGTCTAGACCGGAAAAAAAGGGACGAATAATGTTTGAGAGATTTCTTCTTTAGTTCCGTAGAAAGATGAATACAACGAAATAATCGGACAGCAGCTACACAGCGTCAAGGCACAGAAAGGTCGGAGGACAACAGGTCGTATGAGTGAGCAATTTGGTTGGGGAAAAAAGGGTGATGAAGAGAGAGCCCGTAACATACGGGAAAAACAATTACTTGATGCGTGCAGTCCAAGAAATCAAGATGAGAGATACGTCAAGTACTCATGAGCGGGGCCGAGCGAGTTGAAGTTGCGCTTGCCAACTACCCTTGGAAACGTGATCGAGCCTCACAAGCACCAGGTCGAAAACGTCGATCTTCCCGGGGCCAACAAGCCAAGCTAGGTCACCGTCCTCTTCCATTTGGCGACCTTTGTGTTCCTGAGGGGACCCGTGAGAACCCGATTTCCCGATCGTGACTCGAAATGATACTCACAGCAATAAAGCGGGCAACGGACTTTGCGACGTTCTTCGCTAGTTTGGCACGTGTGATGGGCCCAGGAGGATTGCGGAAATCTCTAGTAGGGATTTGACGACTCCAGGGTTGATAACCGGGCCACTGGCATTGCATTGCGTCAGGACAAGTTCATTGGCAGATACAAAGTGGGGTTGTGGCGAGCATAACTTACGTTGATGCGAACCGAGATCGAGGGGCCACGCTCTTGGAACATCGGTTCGTCGCGTGAAACAAGGCGCGCGAAGCGACCATGCATTGCGTCTTTCAGCGGAATCCCTTCCTCGTCGGGTTTTTGCATGTAGAAGTGGATTGATGGCTCCAAATTGACTTCATCCACGTAACGACGCCTGTCGCTCGAGGTGTGCGGTTTGTACCGCTTCTGTGGTACCATGGGACCTCGTTGAAATTGGCTAAGAGGAAGGAAGTGCTCTGGCTCCGGAGTTGGCCCCTGTGAGTAAGAGACCAGTTAGGCTAAAGCTGGGAAGAAACGAAGGAAGAACGAACGGATTTGGGAATAGGCCATGAAGGATGTTGCAATCCAAAGGGGGAGACGGGGGTCGTCGAGGGACTGTACACGGGAAAAGTATCATGTGAAGGGCCAAGCGTCATAGCAGGGGTGGGAGGTGTTACAGCCAGCAGGCTTGGAGAAGATGAGTAGCCAGGCTGAGATGGCGAGACGAAGCCAGGGGTGAGTGGCGTGGCGGAAAGTGGAGAGGGTAGACCGCGGGTGTTCAAGTGCGATAGAGTGACACTGGTATCAATATTTATGGAGGGTATGTGGTTTTGCATGATGTTGCTGAACGGATATGTGTCGTCGTCGTAGGGCTGTTCACCGAAAACGGGGGATGGGGCAGGTAGATCCGACGGAGGAATCACATCCAATTCCCAGTCTTCGACGGGAGACCACTAGTGGTAGCTAGGGAGTGAGCAGACGGGTATGGGGTGATGGGCATGGGAGGAACTACCTGCTGCGCGTCCTGACCGCCACCGACTGGAAACGAGTCATGCTAGGGATGGTGAGCGCCGAAGTCTAGAAACATAAAGAGCGTGTGGCGACATACATCGGGGGCCATAAAGAGAAGAGATGAATGGTCGTTGAGGTAGGGAGGATAGTAGTAGGGTTCGCGTTCGGACATTCCTTGACTTTGAACGCGGAAAAGACGCTAGAGTACTCGTTGTGGGGACGTGATTGGAGGCTAGATGGTTGAGGGGAAAGAGAAGGGACTCCAGGGGGAAGCGGATGTAGATGGGGCTTAAAACGAGTCAGATAACAGTGCAGAGGTAGTGATGGCAGTGTCTCTGGGGATCCAACTGGGAGCCTTTAAAGGGTTGGAGGAGACGGACAGGCATAGCTCAAGGCACACAGCAACAAATAAAACGTTGGAGCGAGTTCCTGGGATCAGGCCTTCAGATCTATCAGATTTAGCCAGGATCTGCTTCTGGCTCGGACTTTGGCTGAAGGGCGCAACAAAGTAAATTTTGGACGGTGATCAGGTGTTTGGTGCTTGCCGAGAGGTCGTTGGTCCCAGAGCAAGGAGATAAGAACGACTAAGGTTGGTCGAACGTGAGGGCCCGGATGACTTGAATGGCGATCAATAGCCGTCTGGATGCGATGAGGAAGCATATCTACGTGGGGGCACGCCGTTCGTTCGGGAGACGAAAGTTTTCTTTGGCGTTGGGCGACGCGATGGTGGGCGGGAGTGCGGTGCTGCGGTGCTGCCACACGCCGCTCAGCGTGTCACGCAATACGTGACGCGTGACGGATGGCGGCATCTGACCTTGTACCGCTTCAGGCGACTGGCACCCATGTCGTCCCTCGCTGGAGCTCTTCTCGATGTCGACATGCCGACAGAAACCGCCACAGCGCCGTACGTTAAGCAAGATGAGGAAATGGGCGACCTCTTTGGCGAAGATTCTAACGTAGACTATGTTCACCACACCTGGGGGTCAGTCCTTTTCCAACTTGTCCTCCCAACTCTCATCTTCATGCCCTTGTACCAACCAGCGAGAACCAACAGGTTTCAGCTGCGCCAAGCGCTCCGGAATCGAGTTACTCTTCCCCAGTCTCACCACCACCCCCGGACGATGGTTTGTCCTCGCCCGACCGAAAAAGAAGGCAGGCTTTGGAGTACGAAGAAGACGAAGAACCCAATCCTATAATTGAGCATCGCCTTGAAGCTTCAGTCTCAATCCCCAATATCCCTCTCCCAAAGAGTTCAGACGGCCAGGTGCGTCCGTCGGCAGTATTGGCGCGTCTTTCTTCTCACTCTCACCCTTTCCACAGCATTGGGTTATTCGTATGCCCAATTTTGTCAAGGTGGACTCTAAACCGTTCCATCCAGATACATATGTTGGGCCGGAACACGAGGACGACTTTGCTAGCGGCACTCACGAGCGCGACATGGGTATTAAACTCCGTGTCGAGAACACCGTTCGTTGGCGCTGGGTCAAAGACAAGGATGGACAAGATGTCGGTCCTTTTTTCCCGATTCTCTTCCGAATAAATGGAACTGAAGTACGCTTCTAATCGCAGCGTCGTCAATCCAACGCTCATGTCATCCGTTGGTCAGACGGCTCTATGAGTCTCCGGCTAGGAAAAGAGTACTTTGACATAAACCAAGTAATTGATAGCTCTGGTTCTGCCCATCGGCAGGCTTTTGGTTCTCAGAACTCTCAGTCCCAGTCTCAGGGGGCGCCGGTGCTTCCTCCTGGAAAGGCACATGGCCTCACCTACCTCGTTGCACAGCACAAGCGTGCAGAGATCCTACAAGCGGAAGCGGCGATAACTGGCTTCCTCACCCTGCGCCCGACCGACATGCAGTCTGAAACCCATCGTCTGGTTGTCCGTGCGGTTGGTCAGAAGCACAGCAAGGTGGCCCGTTTACGCATGGCCCCAGATAGGGACCCTGAACGCGAGAAACAAGAGCTCATTCGCACCGCCGCCGTAAAAAAACCTCGCGTTCCACGTGGCGAGGATGGTGGCGGTGGCGGTGGGGCACGCCGTCGTCGTACTCAGAGCGGTGGACGACGGCGGTCCGGAAACGACATGGACATATGGAGCGACGATGAGGAGCCCGCGTACGACCCGTACGGGAACGACGACGAGGACGGGCGCAGTCCCAAGAAGCGCCGCGCACGCGAACCAGAAGAACGGCGAGGGGGCGATTACCAACCAGACGACTTTGTGGTTGCGGACTCGGACGAGGAGGGAGGAGCTGGCGCCCGTGGTTCTGATGACGTCGCGCGCCGCAAGAAGGGCGCTCGCGAAGATGTGGAAGAGGACGTTTTGGACAAGCTCGACGCCCAGATCAGTCTACAGGAAGCCGATCGAAAAAGGCGACGGGAGGAAGAGGAAGGGCAGCAGGCACCGGTGGAAGCCGATCAGGTTGGCGAAGCTGCGATGGATATTGAGAGTGAAGATGCCGAGGAGGAAGAATTCCGGGTAAGACGGGTCGGTGCCGCGCGTACACGCAAGGCCGTCGCGGGGTTCGACGAGGAAGATGAATGAAACAGTTCTATTCCGTGGCACACGATGGAAAGTCATCCTACATGCTCTCATCTACTCAAAATCACATTCAATGCTGGGTGCCACAGCCAAACTTCGGCTATGTTTGGCACTGGAGCATCCCGCCACCTCGTGTCTTGAGTTTGGTTACTACAAACATGGCACCCTTGGCACGTCACAACACGAACCACTCCATCACAGCCCCACGTGTTCGTCTGCCGCCCTGAATGTGTCAACGACAGCCTGGTTCTCGGAATTGTTGTGAAGCAAATTGCGCAGCGCAAGGAGGGCATGTTCCCGCAGGTCTGAAAAAAAGAGGGTCATCCAGTGTTCGTCCGCCCAAACGTAACATGTGTGCATAATAATAACCAAACCCCGGGCGCTCGTCCTGTCAGCGTGCCA
The DNA here is from genome assembly GCA_963281015.1 of Lactarius tabidus. NCBI lineage: Eukaryota > Fungi > Basidiomycota > Agaricomycetes > Russulales > Russulaceae > Lactarius > Lactarius tabidus. The sequence goes on along the minus strand of OY725475.1, from coordinate 1,685,284 downwards.
CCAGCACGCGAGCTGATGCATCAGAAAAAGGAAATATGACTTACAGGGGTTCCTGTCATCAATAACGCACAGATTGAGCACCACCGGAATGCCTCCGCACAAGCGTACTCGGTCTTGCATCGCCTTGTTATTGTAGCACAGAACCCCGAGCAGCCTCACGAGGTCTCTTTTGAGATAGCTAAAGCCTGCTTCTCCCGCGGACTGTGTAGGAACTCCGACACCACCAATCGGGTGCTGCGGCTTGACCTTCCCAAAATTGATGCGTGGCAAAAAGGCGTCGAATGCGCGCAGAGTTTCTAAAACAACCACCATGTCACCATGCTTACGCTCAGGTCACGAACGAGAGGGACTGCCAAACCTAGGAGGGACTCAATAAACCCACTTCCGGTGGGGCCCCGGGAGCCGGAAATTGCGTCAGCGCAAGGAAGAGTCACACTGACTGGGACCGGGTCCGCAGAGGTCCCACCCTCATTTTCCCGCTCCGAAAGCAGGATAGTCGAGAGGCTGTTTGATAAGAGAACTAACGCGACGCACACAGCGGAAAGTTGCAGGTCCGCTGCGCCACTGGATGACCACTCGGTGGACCCATCATCCGCCTTCTCTGTGGCTCTCGGCTCAGGTGACGGCGTGCCAGTAACCAGTTGAATGGCGCAGCATCCATTTTCTGCCTGGAAGAGAAAAGCCGCCGCGAGAAAGCCAGCCAAATCACGGAGGTAGTCGCCCTCGTCCAGAAACGAGGCGGGAATAGATTGTAAAAACGAGTCGACCAGCTTCAAGAGTATTGTTTGGGAAGGGGAAATGACCTCGTCTGGCCTGTTGTGGATGTAAGAGCCGGGATACAAAACATCCGAGAGCTGAGCGTACACAGATGTTCGACGATAAATTTCTGGAAAGAGACCCAGTTGAATGAGCCTCGAGAAGAGTCCATATCTAGAATGCCCGTTAGACTAGTAGAGCAATTCAAAAGAATGTACACATACACCAACTCAAAGACCTTGCCTTCATCTCCTGAATCGGGACGGTCCAAAAGGCCTTCAACCTTGTCCAGTATGGAAACGCATACGCGGACACCGATACTCGTGCTAACTAGTGCATTCCTGGTGGAGTTAGAAAGAAGGTTAGAGCCACAACTCAGCGCGTGCGGGTGTAAATCACCATACGTACCCTCTCTCGTGACTATCGCAAATACAGTTCATGACAAGAACCAACACGGACATTAATGAACGCGGGTCAGGTAAGCCCGTAAGACGACTGTCCTAGTGTAAAGAAGTCAGACCGATACAAATCCACCTTACGGGGATACCGTTACATGAGAACAGACTTTTCCTCAGATGTCTGCATTTGCATGTCCCAGAACTGGTCAAGGAGCTCTTGGTTGCCAGTAACCAGGTTGGAGAGTGTTTGTGCCAACATCCTAGTAACTGTAAATGCTGCATCGAAAGGCACGTTCGCCACTAGATCGTGCCATGAGGAAAGCGGACACATACTCTCATCCCCGTCCTTCGTCCACGCCGTGTATAGGTATATGAGTTGGCGTATATGTGGCTCTATAATGCTTGAAAGAGTGTCTATTGGAAGGTTCCAGTTTTGGGAGAATGCGCAGCAGAACCTTACAATGCATTTTTTTGGTTGAACGGGACGTCGGCGACAAGATTACGGGTGAACTTGGCAAGGCTGACGATTAGGGAAATGTGTTGAGAAGTCGTGCTATCCGACTCGCTTCCCACAGACTGAATGCGAGTGAGAGTACTCCAGACCTCGTGGAGCGGCGCCCATATAGGAGGTTGTTGGGAACCTAGTTGTGCACTATAACCGGATTTAAGCGAGTAGGAACAAGAACGAGACAGCGAGAATTACCGAAGGGCCTTGTTCGAGGCGAGTTCTCGAGAGAGATCGTCCAAAACGGCTCTAACATCCGGAGAAGAAGCACAAAGGTCTGGGTCTAGAGAAGAAAATGCTTGAAGCAGCTGTGAGTGCGGATTCTGAGTGGCCATGTATTCAAGTTAGGCGAATCCCCTCGTTCCTTGAAGCTGTGGTCCACGAGACGCACACAGCCTCCTAATAAACCAGGCGTGCTACGTATATACGTTCTGGCTGCGGCCCGAACAATCCGTAGACCCATGTCTAAGGAACCCATCGTGCTGCATGTCTCGCTCGAGCCGCACCTTGTGGAAACACTGCGCCCCCTTGTAGGGTTAACCCCACCCCATCTCTCTGTAGAGCTATCCAAGCTTCTTCCTGATGAGATCTCAGTCGCGTCGCAGTTAGCGGCACCGATTATTCCTCATGCCCTTCTTCATTCTATTTCTAAATGGGCACGTACCAAGGAGGGCAAAACGGCGCTCAAATCGAAAGATCCCCCTCTCGATCCATTGGCATACTCTATGGTCGCCTTGCTTGCGGGAGCTCGCACATCCCCGGACAAAAAATTTCCTGCGTTGCCTCGCGTGCCCACTCGTTCCGAAGGCGCAGCGCGCGAAATCAGCGATAGGCGCGCGATCGTTGCCGTGCTCAATGCCGTTCTCAGTGTGATTTGTACTGGCGCTGCTGTGTGGTGGGCCGCGCAGCGCACGGGTTGGCGCGATGAATGGGTATGTGACACGTGCAGTGTTGCACGACACGCGACTGCTCTGACGTCACTCGGATTTTCAGAAAGTACTTCTGTCGCTGCTCGCTGCAACCATCGTTGCCGTTTCTGAGGTTGGACTCTACATCATATGGGATACCCGCCACGAGAGGCGGAAGCTCTCTACACCCTCAAAAGGACCCTCCGGCAGTGTCCGCTCCGTTGGGAGTGGCAGCTCACGCGATATCGACGAGAACGTCTCCTCGGAGTCGACTCACCAGGACGCCGCTTTGACGCACATGACCTCCTCAGTTGACCCCCATCAGCATATCGACAACCAAACACTCCGTCAGCGCGCCGGCATTAAGCCAAATCCGTCGGGATAATAACGCGGGTTGTTCTTCAGCCTAATGCTGTCTTAGTAATGCTTCTATAGCACCCGACAAGGAGACTACTGGAGATGCCCGAAATACAACTACCTTCAATCGAGGATGTTCTAAATCGTCAGGCTACAAGCTTCAAGCTTCTGGCATCTACTGGTTACTCGCATCGTATACATTATAGCCCACTACACTCAACACTACACGCTACTAATAGATCTTAAGAGCCTTCATAAATGAGAAGAGGTACCATCCCGTGAGGCCCCAAACGTGGAGACCCGCGCCCTGCTCCTCGCCGTCAAGACGGCTCAATTTAGTTTGGGGAACAGTTTGTTGTGCAAGATCGGATACATCTATCGCCCAATACGGCTCCTCTCCACGGAAATAGTCCAATCGTAATCGCGCAGGTGAAACCGCGGCGGCGAAGGGCAGATGAAACGCGGTGGCTACCTCTGCTTGCGATAATACCAAAGTCTCCATCTGTAAAGAGGGTAACGAAGCTTCTGGATCGTCATTGGCCTCGCGTAGCCGCCACTGAGGCGTGGCGTGAATGAAACCCTATATACATTGGTGGCATCAATGCAGCTAGTGAGTGAAAAGTCGGACATCTGCGATAATCGATGATATCGATCACGAGGTGGATCACGTACAATGTATGGCCATACGCGCAAACCGCCGAGGGAAAGTTGGGATGGTCCCACCTGTCCTAGGATTTCCACCTGGTCAGGAACTATACCGACCTCCTCATGCGTTTCACGGAGAGCTGCTGCAAGGAAGGTCTTGTCTGTCTGGGCGCAAAGTTTCGGGTTTAGCCAGCTCGCGATTTGCCACAAGCGCAGATTAATCGGACGGACAAGATGAGATGCTCACAGTATCGACCCGACCCCCAGGAAAGCTAAATACGGTCGGTTAGTTCATCCGACCGACTGTTCTGGTGGAAGCAGAAACAATGGCTCGTACCTGATTTCGCCCGAGTGTGTTCTTAGTTTTCCCCTGAGCTCAAGTAGTATACTTGGTGTGTTGTTGACATTGCAGAGAGGTATGAGGACCGCAGCATGCTTTTCTCTTGGGTTGGCAGCTGTCAACGGGTATTCTGAGGTACTGTTGATAAGCGCAGCACGGATCGCCGCGAGCGACGTTCTAGTAAACGGGGAAGATAACGCGGCAGTAAGATTTGGGGGAGGAAGGACGTTGAAGGGTGCCGCGGTTGTGAAAGTCCGAAGCATGACCTGGTCGCTTGGACAGGACGCGTCCGCTCTGACTCATCGCACCGTATGTATGCGCATAACACGTCCGTGTCCGCCTCTCAGACATGAGAGGGTATCACGTCCGCATAGTTTTACACTTGCCGCCTTCCAAGTCTCAGAAGACCGACGCATTTATTCCGTTATCCCTGTGGCAACCACTCCCGACACATCCACGCAAATCTACAGCGCGTCGGAGCGCGACCTTCAATCCTCGCGGAAAGGATTATCGACTTGGGCCCATTGCATTAGATTGGACAGATATTGACAACATGGCTGCCACGCCCTTTGCCAATCGAGGGCGAGCAGACCCGAAAGGTGAGTTTACAGATCGCTCCCCATATCGGGGTGGGGTCAGGGCTGAAGCTAGTGCATCAGGACCTGCAGTTGCGACCTTCGTTCCTCATGTTCGCACAAAATCGGGCTCTACGAATCTTCCGGATGGTGTCGTCCATATCTATCGTGACACTGAGCAGCAAAAACTCGCCGATACGGAAGAGGGAACATCTGCGCTGGATGCCAATCGCATAATGCTCGATAATGCAGACAGCGACGGTTATATGGTTGGCGTGCTGGCCGTTCCCTCATGGATGACTCCATCCGATTTTCTCGCCTTTGTCGCACCAGCACAGGAAGACATGTCTCACTTGAGAATGGTCCGGTAGGTTTCTTGTAGGCTGCAACCACCGCGTTCGCGTTAAACATATGATTTGCAGGGATACGGCCCCCAACCGATCCATAGCTCTGATCAAGTTTCGCAAGTTCGAGAGTGCATTGGAGTTTGCGGAAGCTTACAATGGGAAGTCGTTCAATTCCATGAATGTCAGTACTTGCACTTGAATCATCTCGGGACCCTCAACACCTCACTGTATCTCTAGCCAGAGACTTGTCATATTGTTCACATACTGTCCGTGAGCATTGATGCCGACGATTCGGTCTCTATGGCCCTAAGGGGCCTTGGCTCTGCACGAGCACCCGTTTTTGAGATTCCTACATGTCCTGTTTGCCTCGAGCGCATGGATGCCGCTGTCACCGGACTAGTGACTGTTCCATGTTCACACACCTTCCACTGCGAGTGCCTCAGCAAGTGGGGGGATAGTCGGTAATCCTACCCTTCCTCGTCCAGCTTGCACAACAACTAAATGGTATTCGTAGGTGTCCAGTGTGCCGTTACTCACAGACTCTCCGCACGTCGCACCCATCATCTTCCAACGCGTCTCGCTCCACCGCCATTCCTTTTGCCGACCCGGTCGCGCCTGCCCTCTCATCTTGTGCGGACTGCAACTCCACCACAAGCCTCTGGATTTGCCTGATTTGCGGAAATATTGGTTGCGGTCGGTACGGCCGTGCCCACGCACACGCACACTACGAGCGCACGACGCACCTATACGCATTGGAGCTCGAGACGCAGCGTGTATGGGACTACGCAGGCGACGGCTATGTCCACCGGCTGATCCAAAACGTGGCCGACGGCAAGCTAGTCGAACTGCCGTCAGCGTCGATGCGCACCGGCGACGACACCGGTGCGGGTGGGCCCAGCACGTCGGATTCGCTCACCGCAGAGAAGATCGAAGCGATCGGCATCGAATACTCGTACCTTCTCACCTCACAGCTCGATTCGCAGCGCGCGTTCTACGAGGAGCAAACGACCGCGCTGCAGGTCGAGGTCTCAAATCTCAAAAGCGTCGTCGTGCAGCTTCGACAGGAAGCCGAGTCTTCGCGCGCGGCCGCCGCGGCCGAAGAGAGCCGTCGGCGCCGTGAGGAGGACGAACGCCTTTCGGAAGTCCTCCGCGATAAGCAGCGCTTCGAGAAAAAGTCAGAGCGCTTCATGGAGGTTGCGCGCACGCTCGAGAAGGAGCTACGAGAAGAGCGGGCTGTGAGCGGCGGGCTGTTGAATAATCTCGAAACTGTGCAGAAGCGTGCGGAAGAGGGGGAGGCTGAGCGCGTCGCTCTCACTCAGAAGGTGAAAGATCTTGAGGATCAGGTGAGGGACATCATGTTTTTCCTCGAGGCACGGACAAAAATAGAAGGTGGTGAGGGAGAAATGGCAGAGGTAGCTGGCGGTGACATTTCGGTACCAACGCCTGGTCCATCGGCGCCGACTAGTGCGACGCAGACGCCCGGAAAGAAGAAGAAAAAGCGTTAGGCTTGGAGCTTTATCAGGACACTTCTCCTTTCTCGAATGCAACCGTTAAGCTTATTGTGCCACCACTCGCACAGTAGTACGCTAGAACTTAGGAGTAATCTGTATCGATTGTATTATAGCACGTGTATCAATTTTCCTGATCTTCGAACTCGTGCGCCAATCAGTCTCTTATCGCCTCCCATGCCTCTGTCACTCATGTGAAGGACCAGCCTCGACCTTTGTCTTCGTGCCAAGCGGTTGTGCACAAGGCTGCTGTTCTTCGGGGGTCTCGATCAGAAAATTTAGTTCCCTTCATAGGCCCGGGGCCCTGGCACAATTGAAACTAACATTTTCACCTGCAGTTGGCAAGAGCGCTTCCTCTGCCACAGGGCACTAGACCCTCATAGTCCCTCGAAGAAGCTCAGATCCTGCGCGCTGAGTCCTCCGGTCCCTTTGACAGGTGGGGGTAGCGCCGCTTTCTCAACAGGCAAATTGATGCTCTTCAGCTTGCCGCTGTCCACGAGTAATGCAAGCGGGGTCGACTCTGGCGAGTACTGTCGAGGTGGTGGCTTCAGCGGAGGTGTTATTCTGTAACCGCTGGGCGGAGGTAGCAGTGGAACCGGCGCTAAGGGTCCCGGCGGCACCTTGCTAACTATTGCAGCGGGGGGTGGAGGCGGTGACAACGTTCTCCGGGGAAACGGCCCAGGAGGAGGCGCAGAAAGATGGGGCGGAGGTGAGGGCGATTGCATAGCGTCGATGATGCCTGTGGAAAGCGGCGCGCCTCTTCCCAAGGTCATCTGTGGTGATATGGTGTTATTAAGTAAAGGTGGTGGTGAAGTTTTCCCAGGTGGCGGTGGTGGCTGTGAAAAAGAAAAAGAAACTTCCGTTGGCGTAGTCCCAAAATAATCCACATTCAAACCAACTCCACCCTGATTCCTCGCAGGAGGCGGCGGCGGCGGCAGAATTGCCTCATAGCATGGTGATGGTGGGGCGGGCCAGCGGCCTGGTCGGGCTGCAGCAAGATCCAGTAAGCTCTGCGTGCGCTGGTGCCCCTTCTGAACAGCTGCCTTTGATGGGGACGAGGTCTTAGTCTCTTTCGAAGTGGAAGGCTGTCGCTGGTGATTAGAAGGAGCGGGTGCAGGGCCCATGTCGAGAAGATTAAGGTCTGCGCTGCTGGAAGGAACAGGCCCTGTCGGAGGGGGAGGAGTGATGACTTCAGGTAGCGGGGAGGGAGGTGCTGGCCACCGGCCAGGGCGAGCTGCTGCGCGCTCCACGAGATCCAGTGTGTGCATATGTTCCTCAGCGCGTGATCTTTTGCGTCTGTGCGCGATTGAAGAGGTTGGGTTCGCAGGCGCCACTCGTATGGCCAGACCTGCAGGCTTTGGCGCCAAAGCCGCATCTGGCCTTTTAGAGCTATTGGGCCCTGTAGGCGGTGGTATATGACTAACGAAGAGGTCGTCCGATGACATCGATCGGCTGCGTGAGGGAGGAACCACTCCTTGAGAAGGAGGGCTGGTACTGAAAGTAAGAAGTGGTGGGTCTGCAGGAGAAGAAAGGAAGTCGGAGAAGTCATCGTCTTCATTGTGGGGAGCATCAATAACGCCACTAGAAGATATTGGGAGTAAGGTTGCGCTGAGGGACGAGTTTATCTTATCTGATGGGGAAGAAGAGTAATCTGAGTTAGGATGCATAGGCTTCGAAGACTTTGCCTGAATGGGACTAGGGATCAAAGGGGTCAAAGGAAAGGGTGAGGATTGTTCAGTAGGTTTTCGCGCATCCAGTAACACAGCCGCATTCGGATTGACAGGGGAAATGGTAGGTCCGCTTATCGTGTCATCTTCAAGCAAGCCTAGGCTGAGGGGTCGCGATGTAGTAGCATTTAGGAAAGATGATGAAGGTAAAGGCGGTGGAGGTAGCAATGGGGGTGGCAATGGTGGCGGCAATTTCTCGTGGAGAAAGCCGCTCGCTGCCATAGTCCCGAATTCCAGCTGTTCATCACTCGTGTCAATCGGGTCGGTGGAATTAGACCTAACATCGGAAAGGAATTCGAGATCGTTGCCTGAGAGGGTCAGAGAATTACGTGAGGATGAAGATGACGAGCGAGACCGAGAAAACCTATTGAGAAAGCGCGAAACAGCTGACGGCGCTGACGATGGGGGCAAGTTCCCATCCTATGTGACGGCATCAGCTATCTGAGTCATTGGGCACTAAATGAATAGTTTGTACCTGAGAAGGGACGGGCGCTGGAGAGGGAAACGGCTCGAGCAGTATTGGAGAGACAGGAGTTGTTCCAGAAGGGGATTTTATGTCCTCCATGCTGGAGCGCTGGGTCGGCGTCTGGGCAGAAGGTATGCTTTCTGGCGCTATAGAACTGAGTGGGGTAGTGCTTCGCTCTGTGCCGGGGATGGAATTGGTAGTACTAGCAGTGCGCCGACCCCACAAGCCTGCCAGTAGCCCCGTAGGTTTTCTCGCCTTCTCTTCAACCTTCTCGTCCTTCTTACTCTCCTTCTCAAGAATTCGCCAACCCAACGGGACCTCGTCCACCGAAATTTCAATGCGAGACTTAACAGACGTTTCCCAAGCAGTCGATCCTTTAGCTGCAAGGAAAGTCGACATTGGGCTCGTGCGAGCCAAAGAGGTGTTCCGAGACAATTTAACAGCATTAGCCATTGCCTTTGCAGTAAAACTCTTGCCGAAAGGTAGCACCTGTGGAAGCGTGAGGCTTGGAACATAACGCGGCATTAATACGTCGCTACAAACGCGCATGAGCCCGGGAGCATAGAAAGATAGGTTATAGACCCACAGGCCGTCGACATCCAGGCCAGAATTCCATTTCCTCTGCCATTCTGGTTCAGCTTCATCTGAAACACCTGGCCAAGCGTCCTTCGCGAAGTCCTCCAAATGGAGAAGGATGCGCGAAAGTAGTTCTGGTGGCTTGCAGGAGTGAGTACAGTACTGTATGAGAAACAAGCGAAGGAGTAGACTCTCACCACCCGACGGTCCATTTCCAGCTGTCTTGTCTTTGCGGACTCCCACTCGTCGCCAGCATGTTGTAGACTTTCGTCCTCGACTACCGCCGGCGCACTTTTCCACGGTGAGTCCCATTCGTTCGAATACAGCTGGCTTCCAAGTGAGCCTCTCTCGGAAGAGAAAGGCACGACATCGCTGTGCTCCACTCCGGCTACGAAGGTACCAAACGCATTGGGGCTAGGTGGAGGAGATGATCTAGGGGTGGGAACAGAAGACAGAGGCTGAGGAGAAACAACTTCTTCTTCAATTTCTAGCTCTACAGAGGGAGGGGAAGCGGGTATGTCATCACTCTGGGTTATGGGAGGAGCCGGGTCGGGTTCGAGGTCGTTAGAACTGTCGTCGTTGGGTAGCTCTGCCTGGCTAGAATTCCCCAGAGGAATGTCACCATAGGGATTATCGTCGAGCGACCAGTCTTGCTGTGCGCTAGCACCACGGTGACTGGTTGACCATAGTGGACTTGGCGTAGCTGAAGGCTCGTCCCACCGGATACCAGGACCGGTAGAGGCCCAAGAGGGTACAGAGAGATCGTCTTCCTGAGAATCATCAGTTCTTGATTTTTGCGGGGCTGACCATACCACCGGTTTCTTCTCGTCTTTGGCGTCTTCTGGACTGCCCCATGCGTTGCCCCAGAGATCATCCATAACTCGCCAGAACCAGTGGACGACAACAAGCGGCGAGTTGTGTTCCTGACCCTAACCCTACATATCACGTGCACCATGGTCACTGGGCTTTGCTTAGTCGCCGCGATACCCGAAGTTCACTCACTCACGCTTAATCCTCCAATGGATCCTCAACCGCAGGAACCAAATCGGTTAATATCGGACTGGGACGAGAACGACGTGCAACTTTTCCTTTCGAACCTTGGGTTGCCCCAATATGAGGCTAAGGTCAAAGGTCAATGACTTTGCCTTATTGTTTTCCATTCCGACTGTCGTCTAACGTCAATTAAAGAGCATAACTTGTCCGGGGATGTACTATGCATGATAGGACCCGAGGACTTAAAAGAAATAGGCATTGCCACGGTCGGCCAACGTTTGGCGATATTGAAGGCCATCTACCTCATAAAGCTCGCCCACGAAATCCCTTTCGAGCCTGACCACTATATCCCTCCCTGTTAGCCGTCATTCTCTCTCCATACTATTAATACTGTCCTGAATTATAGTAGCCGAAGCAGGCGATCCCTCACAAAGTGTCACGATGGATAAACTCTACTACCTCATCCGAGAGCAAGGTTTACCCAGTCTTTATCTAATCTCCCCCCATCACAACTCATAGCTCTTAGAGGAAAGGCTACGGTCTCTCGAAAAAGAAAATCGGCGACTGTCGGAGACGGTTCTCTCGACAGTGGATGATCTTCAAACCTGGCGGTCATCTCATCAGACCCTAGTGCGTTGGTCGCCTATTCAGTCACTGCCACCCGTGTAACTCGATGTACAGACTGAAAGCAGCCCGCTTACGCGACAGCCTTCCTTTAAGTGGGCACAGTACGACAAGCCTTCTAGTTCGCCCACAAAACCAGAGATGTCTGATTCGCCTCACCCATCACCCAACCGACTCGAGCATGATCTCTCTAACCGCCCGCACCCCAACGCGCAGAGCAAGTATGGTGCCACGGGTAATTCGTCATCAACAGTTCAGCTTCCCACACCCCCACGCCCATCACGTCAAGAGAGTACAGATAATCTAAAGAGCTTTAAGGTCAGCTTGGAGGATCCTGCGTGGAAAGTCCTACCAGCGGCTTTGCGAAAGTACAAGATAAATAACGACGACTGGCAAAACTATGCTATGTTTATATGCTATGGTCCTCCAAGTACGTCGGTTTCAACCTTGAACGTGACACCTCTCGTAATGGAATACTCTTAGGTAACCGCATCGAACGTTGCTTAAGCTACGACGAGAAGCCACTGCTACTATTTCAAAAGCTCAAGGATGCATCCAAGAATCCGGTCTTCATGCTCAAGCACATTAAAGATATTCGCTCTCCGATTGCAGTCGCTCAACAGAAGCAAGCGGCACGCAAGGCTTCTAGCGACACGTCGTCTTCTAAATCCAAGTCCGGATCTTCACACAATAGAACACCTTCGCGGCCTCCACGTTTACAGATGCACCTAGAGACTTCCGTCGTCCCACCTCTAATGACGGGCGCATCGGTGCAACCAGGCTGGCCAGACATAACGTCGCCCGCGACCGATAATAAGGATCGTGAAGATGGCGTTGACCGGGAGCGAGTGAAAGGTTCAAGCAGCGAACCTCCGAAATCGGGCGTCCCGCATACGGCGGTTGCAACCGCCTCGAGTGAGCACAACGAGATAGGCACGCCTGCACGGGAGGTCCCAGTTACGGCGGAAATATCATATGCGGTGGCAATATATCCATATATGGCGGAGCAGGAGGACGAGTTCGATGTTGTTGTGTACGTACTCCCTATTTCTTTAACAGCCCAGCTGACGTCAATAGTGGCGACACGTTCGTCATTATATCCCGGGCACGAGGATGGTGGGTCGTGCAACGGGATCCCACGGGAACAGGTGTTGTAGATTCCGATACCAGCAAGCAAGGCTGGGTGCCCGCGGGGTGCCTCCTCGAGACACGTATACCTGTCGCAACAGCTGTGGCAGAGGCCAGTCATGCGACGGGGTCAAACTCCGACCCACCTGAGCCCCCTTCTCCAGTCTCAAACACAAAAACACCAATCCTTCCTCTTCACATCGTCTCTACCAGTTTCCCGGGCTACGCACTGATGGACTATAAGAAGAAAGGTGATGAAGAATTAGACCTATTCAAGGATGACGTACTGCGCGTTTTCAAGCGCTACAATCATTGGTCATATGTGCGTTGTCTCTCGCTAGTACTTCGGTAAAGGTTCGCTGATTGACCTCGATTATTACAGGCCGTGAAAGAGGACGGTGGCGATCGTGGTTGGGTTCCGGTATGTCCATTTTCTCCCAAGCCAGGTATTGATAATGGCTCGCTCCTGACACTTATTTTGCCATCCATTCCAGTCATGGTACATCGGTAAGATGTCCTCGTCCAATGGGACGCCCGCTACACCGAGTATCGCCGCGGCAAGCACGATTCACTCCGCCGTCAACCTCGATGAGCCATCACTTGCACAACATACGCAAGTTTCACCCATGTCTTCTGCGTTTCCATTGCAAGCACGTTCTACAACGGTCGTCTGATTTGCCGGAACTGTTTGATTCGAATGGGTCCTGAAGTTCACGAAGGACCAAGTCATTCAGGCCTTATTCGAGGCTCTATTTAGGTCCTATGAACCGGGCACACTCTCAGCTAGTACTCAACATACCTCCTATCCCCTTACGTTCCTAATCTACCCCTTCGCGACATTGGTCTCGGTTCTCCGGGTTCGTTCTTCGTTCTTAGCCATTTAATTGGCCTCGCATTTGTGATCTAACTCTACTCTTACTTGCTCCTACGCACTTTTGATTTGGTTGCTTTTGTCGTAGCATGTGACCTCTCTCAGCATTTGACGTATATTATCACTACAATGGGTTTCATGTGCATGCTTGGTAGCTGTGCTTCCATCTCTTTTCTACAATAGCAGAATCTTAAGAGCCGGAAGCTCATGGACACGAAATGGCGATTCACCCAAGTAACACACTTCCAAGCTCACTTCAGTAGCCCACATGCTAAGTCAATTTCTTATCTTTTGTCCACGCATGAATCCTTGTATGTAGGGTCTTCATCGGCGACTAAGAGACCCGAGTTACTGCGGTCAAGAACTTTTACTGTGAGCCGCCAACTTCGGGTTGATCGGGCTGTCAGGCTGTCGGGCGCCCGGCGCTTTGGCACTTCCAGATGCTGTTCACGGAACTCTGCGCTGCCACTGGAAGGGAGTTGCTTTGTCATAATCCGATTCGATTTCTCCACATTGTCTACTTGTTGTCTACCAGATTTCAGGCATGTCATGGTTGATTCCAGCAGGCCAGCTCGTGTACCTACGGAGCGGTGATGGAAACTCGAACGTCGAAGACAAATTTTCTCAACCCTGGATAGGTTATCGATAAATACTGGCCCAAGTCTGGCCGTCGTGTTGCTCATCGCATAAGCGCCTTCCCGAAACGTCTTACTTTTCGGCCCGAATATATAGTGGGTCGCCATTCCATTTTGGACATAATGACAATCGCTCCTTGTCTAGCACTGTAGACTATGAGCTTTCGGGCAAAGCGTCGGCTGGCGAGCTCCTGTTATATATGGCGCAAGCTATCTGGAGACTCATCTCGGGCCTCCAGCACTTGCAGGCACAGCCCACCTCTTGGCAGGAAAACCAGCGGAAGTACGCAAGGGAAGAATGTCACTAGTACGTTCCTTCCAAACCCTGTACTCCCTTCCCTTCGTATTAACCGTTTTTTTTTTTCATTCCATCACTTCATTTATCACTTCACTGATCAGCGTCCAATTTAACAACATTATCAATCCTGACGCGCCTGACGGCTCGCACTTACTCCCCATCTCGACCTCATGCACCGTACACTGCTCTCCAACTGGACATGCACAATCTGTTTCGAATTGCGGAGTATCTACAGGTGTATGGATCCGCCTAGCTGTCTCCAGCCCTATTCCAGCGTCAGAGCCTAAATCCTGAGAGGATGCAAGAAGCATTTATATGCGAACCAGATGCGGGCTGCCATAGCATCTCCTCATCTACCCAGACAACACTCGAATGTCTCGATACGGCACCGAACTCCTCGTAGACGGGTATATATCAGCCTTCTATCCGAACAAAAGCGCAGAAGTCTATCTCTCTCATCTGCTGAAGACGAAGAACTTGAAAGAGTTGTGTCAGACCTTACCGTCTCCCAGTGGCGTAGCCTTTGTCGTCCGAGACGCCAAGCGCCTTCTTCCTCCGCAACCGCTAGCATGGGACAACAACGGCGACCCACTCTGGTTACTGGACTATGTCATCAAAGACACCGGGACAGTTGTGCCCCAGAGACTGTGGACCCCGCACAACAAGAATGACTTCAAGCAACATGTTGAAGAAGCCGACTTACAACTGCCTATTTTCTTTATCCGCGAAAATGGCGATTTGGGTCTATCCTTGGAGGACGCCGTTAACGGTCGGTGCCATGATACCCTTCGTGACGCCCGCACATACGCCCAACTCGGTGGTAAAACCACCACGCATATCCGAATCTCGGTGGGTAGTAGTCAACCAATGTGACCTAGAAGAACATGCATTGACGGTTCTGTTTACCGTAGTGGCCAGGATACGAGGATTTCAAGCGACAGGTCCAGACTCGAGACGAAACCGCTACTCATAATCCAATTACCATCGGGAGGTTCGCACAGCACGTTGGCCGTTCGGTAGATGCCTTCCTTCGTGTGAGTTCGTGTGCTATGTTGACAGGAGACCATACTTAACCTTATCTTACTCCTGACAGGAGGGTACGTCGAACCAACCAGACCAACATTGGAGAATTGGGCCCGGGGGGATCAGCCGCACCAATATTAGAGTTATTGGTGCCGTCCATGTTTCTGCTGGCAGCTGGATGCCAATTCTTCAGCTCAACTTTTACGTTCTTTCGTACCCTTACTCTAACGCTCCTGAGTTACAGTAATACCGTTTGCCTAGACTGATACCGAGCCAGAACTGTGGCATCGGCTTGATAGAACTTAGATCGCACGTTGGGTATACAGTGGTCACGGTATGAATTCAGGATCGGCGAGTCACTGTCGACGACTCTATTCTGCACTTGCAGTACAGTACTAGCTCGTGGGCGGTTGAGCCTAACACAACATCGTACCGCTATCCTTGCCGCTATCTCTACGAATCTAATCATAGATATTTCAACTTTAAGGAACGATCGAGACGACGATATTGACTCTGGCGCTTTGTTGCGGGGTAGTTGAAAATCGATCAACATGCCCTCGGTCTCAATGCTGTCAAGGGGTCAAGGCTATGTCTTGATGAATTTCATAACCAAAAATCGGCCGAAAATCCATCGTAAGATAACGGCCCACGTCTCTCGTCGCCGAGTGACCTAGTTTCAATCGCAGCGAGAAGTCACTGGGACCATTCGTTGTAGGTGTCAGATGGGCGTAGTGCGTTACTGTTCAAGAGTAAGTATTTGGTTTCACGGGGTTGGTGGAGAGAAGGTGTGATGGATAGATGAACGTAACTGATCTACGGCATCTACCGCGACTTGGATTGGCAACTCCATTCACAAAAAAAACATTCGGAATTCGTTCGGAGCGCCATACATATAAGCTTCAAAAGGGGTGCGTTACGTTGTGTTACGAGAACTCGTTGCACGCCTTGTCTTGTGGTGGCCAGTAGTGCCTTGGCGAATATTGAGCGCTAGTTTGTGTTTCAAGAACATGGCACCCTGTCGATGTTGCTGAACAGGCACCATGGTGAGCAGCACAATTCGCCATTCGAGCCCTTATTACAATGACGAGGGCGTATAGTTGTATACCTGTGAACCAACCATAGTGTTCTGAGAGACCTGTTCGATCACGCCAACTTATCATTGGTGGCATGGTTACCCCAGAGACCAGGACCGACACAGCCATCTCTATTGCACAGCCTCTGCGTCATCGGCTGGTTCGTACGACCGCCGAATTTCACATTGACAGGTCCCGGTATGCCCCGTTTTGTGGCTCATGCGAGTCTCCTTGATGCCATAGCGCTTTCACGATACGATGCGCGTGCAAGAAAAAAATTTAACATGTTGCTATTGGCTGTCGTGGACATTTCTCAAGCCCCCACGAAATTTTTTCACTTCCTAGAGCGCTGTTAGATCCGTGCAACTGCTATTCTGATGTCTGAAGTCTATCTGCCAGTGCTTGACTTTGGACTGCCGTAGTCTATCTTGGGAAGCACCATTGTCCTTGGCAGCCTTCAAGTTCCGTTTACATATAAAGTCGACGGAACCCTGTGCTTGTGACTAGTCTTCCGAGCCCCGGCATCGCAACGTACATGGCGCTCAATCCCGTTGTCGAGTTATCGATTCGGTCTTTCGGGCGACTCTCCGATATGCTGTCCTGTGGCTACCTGGCACGGACGTTTGGTCCCTCCGAAACGAAGCGATATCTCTGCCACATTCTGTTGCGCTTTGTCGAAGATGCAGATGACTTGGTCATCAGCCAGGAGTTACTACGGCCTGACTACTCCTACGTGGGCCTGCCAGGGTCTTTCTCCATCCCTCACAGCCTCTATTCGCATGTACAGGGCAACTCAGTTGCTGGAGATGGCACTATTCGAATCATTTTGGATTATAACATTCTGCACAACACCCTTCGTGTGGTGCCGCAGAAATTGTTTGCTCCTTACGCTGGGCTCCCTCGCAGTCAAGCAGAGCTCCAGAATGCTTCGCTCATCCCGCCCATTTTCTTCATCCGATTGGATGACTCCGTCGGACTGCCGCTCGAAATAGCGAGGTCTGTCGACGCCGATGGCCCATTGCTTCGCTATTCCGACTGGCATCCCATGGCGGGCAAAGCCTCGATAAAACTAAGGATTTGTGTAAGGCTTCTGGTGTTTCATGGCGAGATATATGCTGACTCCGCCGCAGTGGTATGGCTACGGGTCGTGGCAGACCCAAATTCAACTGCGAAACCGTAGAAAGGAGCCAATTAAGCTCCCGCGATTGGTCCAGCTTGTCGCCAGCGGGGTTGACCGCTTTCTGCGGGTAAGCTTGCGTCCTTTCTGACACTCATATACGGGTCTAAAGTCCCCAACAGCAGGAGCACGGACCTGTGATTGATTCTTCCTTTCCTCAGTGGAGGATTGGAAACGGCCCTTATGATATCTCCCCTCCTAAAATTGTACTAGTTGGAGTGGTGGCCGTTTCGTCTGGCAGTATCATGCCGATCTTGAGACTGGCGTAGTTAATTGTTTGTGTCTTTGCTTTTTCGATTATTGCTAATCTTCCATGCTAATCTTCCACGATATCCCACTGTATGGCGACGCACACATAGCTGTCTATTTTTCGCGGGCACTGTAATAAATTTTTTACGCACAATGTTTCAAATTCATCGCTCTCCGAGTCGTTGGGACCGCTATTCCTCCGATTTGTGTAACGAGTAGTTATTACCTTTGAATACATGAAAATTTGTGTCGATTCACTCGATTCGCCAGCAGCAGACAGGAAAGAGGAGGCGCAATCATCGAGATGAGGTCTAGGACCAAATAGGGCAGGTCGAGCACGCCTCTCCTGGTACTTACGGCATATCCTCTACTTTTGGTGCCAGTGGGAGCAAGACGAGACAGACAAAATAATTAACGCAAGCACGGCATCAGATCCTGGATCTGCGATTCATGTCTAAGTAGCCGACCCCCGGCGCTCATGGTTGTCAAATTTTCGTGCGTAATCCCTAGCTTCAAGGGTTCTTTTACGCCGCGCACTTGGTTTTCTCGTTCTCGTGCGCGCGTGTCAAGGTGCGTGTATTCGTAGTTATGAAGTTTAAACATATGGGTTGCAAGCCGTGGGACCTGTCCGAGTCGAGATCTTGAACCTCTAAGTAAATCAGCGATGAATTGTCCATCTTACCGTCCACGCCTAAAGTTACACCGAGCGTAACTTACGGTCTTCCACTTACCGCACCGGCTTGGCGCTGGGTAGTCGACTTAGTAGCCGACGCAAGAGCCGACGCATGAGGCAAAATTACCCTACCGAAAGAAGGGTGAAGAGCGCCTCGCCGTGGAGTCGTCAGTTCCTATCCTATTCCGAGATGACTTTACAGTAACGCCTTCGAGTTTACAGGAACGTACTACATGCGCGGCGGTGCAGCGAATTAACACTCCGTGTGACATCAGCGGGCGCCCCTTGTAGAGTCTGTTCAGTTGATTTCTCACTGAGAGTTGGAATCCGCTGCTTGGTTTGAGCAGACATATTAAATTACGTTTCACTGTACGATCGGCTAACTTTTGTCGGGACTATCCAATCCATGACAGGGTGAAGGTAGCTCAGATGCTTCGACTTCGTGTTGTTTATGTGCATCGTTGGTGTGCCTTGTCTGAGCGGAACCAAGGTTAGAGCATCGCTGGTAGCCCGTGGGGAAATGAAGGTCACTGGCACCAACAGTAGACGAAGGGGTACACGAGGCGAATATCACACGCGTAGGAATACGCTAAAAATCTAGGTGGATCATGAAATGGCCATGACGGTGGCATCCTCCACCTGTCCGGGCTAGTTAATCGATCATCATTTGTTCGCTCCGATCTATGCTGCCAAATAGGAATGACTCTGTAGATAGCACATCCTTTTAGATGCTAAAGCAAAATGAAAGAAAATCAAAATCACAACCTTGTTGAAACATGATTCATACATTACAATCCATATGCAAAACACTACACGCTACCATCCGAAAACACCAAGAAACTTGTACGTAAAGTGAGGCGAATCGCCTATGACGCGAATCCACCTATTCCCTATCTCCTGCAGCGCTCTCATTCTGCCTTACAGACTCCGAATAGCAAGCGGCGAGCTACCCCGTTTCGCATTTGAGCAGCTCCAGACTACACGCCCGCGTCCATCCGTCATAAATGGAGGCTCCTGGTGTCGCGTGTCGGGTATTTCCCCAGGAAGCGGCTCCCCTGCTGACGACTGGACGGTAGCGGCCACGTCTACTTCGGTAACAGAAGGTGCTTCTGGCAGCAAGGACTGAGTAGACTGCAGGGAGGAGCCGGCACTCAAAGACCATACGCATCAAAAAGAGACATATGGAGTGGCGAGGGTGATAGACAGGGTGACTGCGTATCAGAGATCACTGCGGATTCGTTGACGGGCTGCGGAAGATGGCTATCTTGATATGAATCCTGCAGTGAGTAAGTGCTGACGGTGTCTGGGAAGTCTGGCTCGGCGAGAGAGGGCGGGAAGCCCACAGAAAGTGGACTAGACGGAAGAGAGTGAAGAAGGGGATCGTCGTGCAATGGTGTGTCGTGCAAAGTGGGAAGGTGACTTGGCTCGGGTACCAGTGGAGAGTCGTGAAGTGATGGCATGGGCGTTGTGGACGGAGCAGAGAGGACTGTGGGTACTAATAAGGAGATTAACTGCATGTGTTTTACTGACCTTGCCTTCCGGCACACCAGAGCCCATCATGTCCCGAAATAAGCCCTCCAAGATGGCTTCCAGTTTAAGCAGGAAGGTCGCACTGTTGCCAGGCTGAGAGTCACCAGCGAACCCGTGCTTGGTACTTGGTGGCGTGGCTGGATCAGCCGCGAGCTGCACGTGCCAACACGTCGAATGCGTACAGACTGGGCACTTTAAACTGAGGTTGTAGAGCTTTGTGCGTGCGGGTACAGCGTGGACACCATCTGCGCATCGTTCTGAAAGTGGGAAAGCGGGAGGAAGAAAAGTCAGGATACATCCGGCAATGGCGGAGCAGGAGTCACGAGAACCGGGTTGCAGAAGAGGCCACGAGCAGAACCATAGGGGAAACCGGCACACACCTCCAAGCACTTTTTCGCAACATCACTTAACTTTGTTCATCTTGGAAGCCGACTCGCTTTGACGACACCACATCCTTGAGGGCGTTCGCGAACTCCTATTTGGGCCATGACGATCAGCCCGTACCACATTATCGAAAGCATGGGACAGCTGTGTACCTCGAGTGAGGACATTTCTGCGCTCGCTACACAACGGCTAGTCTGGACCGGGTTGGGTGCTCCAAACGGGGGAGGAAAAAGATATCAGATTTTGTTTGCTACTGACATGATCTACCCCCAAGGCGCTTAGCAGGTGAATTGAGTTCTGCTCTGCAACGCCGCTCTAAACGCTCATTACAGTATGATTCGGTTCATCCTTGTCCAGGTACTGTACACCCAGTGTCCAGTCTATTCGCTTATTTACTCGTCACATTCAGAATCGTCAAGGGAAGACGCGTTTGTCGAAGTGGTATGTCCCATATGATGACGAAGAAAAGGTGCGCACTCCTGTATCTATGGGAGGACAGATTGCCGTATGAATGTACCGGATCACAGCTTCGTCTACGTGGGGAGGTTCATCGGGTAGTAGCTGCACGCGACCAGAAATACCAGTCAAACTTCGTTGAGGTGGCTGGACACCTCTATTCCCCTTTAGCCCTAAGCTGACCATCTCGTCTTGCAGTTCAGGAATTACAAGATTGTATACCGTCGCTATGCTGGCCTCTTCTTCTGCATATGTGTTGACGCAAATGACAACGAATTGGCCTACTTGGAGGCGATTCATCTCTTTGTTGAGATCCTCGGTGCGCAACGCCCTCGTTCTCGTACAGACTCTGAAGATTGCTGACATGAGTGAATACAGACTCCTTCTTCGATAATGTCTGCGAACTGGACCTGGTATTCAATTTCTACAAGGTGCGCCATTCTATCCACTCATTTCACTTCACATCGGTGAACACGCATAAGGTTTACGCGATCCTGGACGAAATTTTCTTGGCGGGGGAGATTGAGGAGACGAGTAAAGATGTGGTGCTTTCCAGATTAGCGGCTCTGGAGAAGCTAGAGTAACATTTGTCACTTTGACCGTCCGGGCTTCCCCTTTCTCTACTACTTGCTGTAGTTTAGGGCTGCTACACGATCTCTACTCTAGTCCATACAACCGCACTCTCCTCCCCAGCCTCAGAAGCACCTTTCTGGCGCATTTTAGGTGAACAAACTCCCTCGCACGTCGTAAATGTCGTCGTTCCCGACTTGAGAGGGTATCGTGGGAATTCTTCCGTGAACGATGATGGCTCGCTGAATGCGGCATTTCTGAGGCAACGATATTATCGCGAGTGAGCGTGACCGGCGACCAACTTATTGATCATATTTGCGCGTTGAGGTGTATCCGCAAAAAGTGCGCGTACAAGCTTGACCAGTTCTTCAGTCTCGTAGTCGACGAGAGCACCTTCGTCGAAGAGGTAGCTAATGTCCGCAAGAGAGGCTTCCTACACAGAAATCAGTTCAAGCTGGTTTGTGCGCGCCGAGAACAACATACCAACAGTTCAGAGAGATAAGAAAACTTGAGCCATGCGGGAACACACGCGACGACAAAGGAAGGCTGCATTTCGGGTGAGCACAGTATGAAGGCAAGCAGACACGGAGACACGCACTTGTTCGCGATCTTCAATGAACAGCCCCTCGAGGGCGTGCAATATTCGACAGAGCTCGCTCAGGCGATGAGATTCGACTTCGGTGATATCTGGAAGTGCAAGTATGTCGCCCAAAATACGCATGAGGGAGAAGTTCACGAGGGTCCCGAGTGCGTCAAAGTACTTCGTTGTACCCAGTACCCCCTATATCGATGGGGTTGAAAAGAACATCGGTCACAGGTGGACTAAGTCACTCACCACCCATTGTTTTGCAACCTTACGCACTTGTGAAAGAATACACAGTACGGCCTCCTCGCATTCATCGAAACGCTCCTGGTCAGCGGTACCGACGAAGCCCTCGGCTCCTTTCAGAGAATTTGCCACCGAGTCCTGTTGTATCGCCTGAAGATGACACCCAATGAGCATGAGATGTCATCGAAAATACCAAAGAGCGCTTACAACACTCCGTTCGAACCACTTCCTTCCCAATGAATCCAAAGAGTAGGCTGTCTCGAGAAGGGCGTCTTTGGCACTGTTCGGGTGTTGTTCTATAGCGCGTAGAACCCTTCCTCGTGCGTATACACAATCGTTTGCGAATACCATAGCCTTTAACTCGGAAGGTTGTTGATCGAACTTAGCCGTATAAAGTGCCCGAAATAGATCAAACACCGCGGCTCCTGTCTGCAATATCACGGACCCCTGTGATTGCGTCGTGGATGCATTTAAACCAAAAATGGTCGTGGATGCGAATTCCTCGCCTTCTGCAAGAATGGCGTCAACCACGTCGGCGAGTTCCTGCGTGCGCTTTGAGACGGTGTAGGTCTCTACTCGATGTCCGGATTCAAGAGGTTCCTTGCCCTTGAGAGTGGCTTCACGCGTCACAGGGTGCTTGTTTGAGTTAGCCAATGCCGGGAGTGAGTTTTGGGTGGCGGCCACTGGTGAGCCAATGCTTTGCGGCGGTGTCGCTTTCGCTTTCGCCTTGTTGGCTAGCTTCTCGAGACGACTGGCGGGTTTAAGCGTAGAAGCTGGCAGGCGTCGTTCTGGGGAAGATTTAGGGGACTCCCCCCAAGGGTCATCGTCCAAGTCGGCACTATTGCCCGAGGAGGATGCTAGGGGTGAGGCAATTTCATTCGGGTTGTCGTCGTTGTCATCCCAGCCCCAAGCGGAATGGTCTGCGGGAGGTGCTGATACTGACTCGGGTTTTGCGTCTTTCAGAAGAGGCGATCCTGGCGGAACCTCAGATTCTGCTGGATCGTGCTCGGCAGGCGCGTCGTCGAAACCCCATGCATCTTCTTCCTCTGCAGCGGAACCTAAAATGTCGGTGTCCCCACTTTCCTCCCCTTCCAAACCCCACGCGTCGTCGCTAACGTCCCAAGCCCCCTCCGAGCCTGATCCGGAGCCCTGTGTAGCTTGGGTAGAGCTCGACGGTGGTGTGGCATTCGGTAAATCGACTTCAACGCGTATTTGCGCACGGTCATCCCCTCGTAGAATTATTTGCCTCGCACCCTCCAGTATTTGTGCTCTTCGATTCCGCTCGTAATGCAAGGATACAGAATCGGTCCATGTTTTGACCTCGCGATTCCGCGGGTCCTGGCCAAGCACGCCTATTACATACATTTCTTCGAGAGTTTCGGCTTCTTTGACTTGGCGAAGATATAGTGGCATTGCGGAAAGAGAAGAAGGGAGGAGAGACACTAGAAACTGTTGTAAAGCAGAAGTCACCGGCTTGCACAGTGTTTTCTTGAAATTAGTCGCGTGCGGGGAAGGTAAAATGGTGAATAAGTGAGTGTCAAGAAAATCCAGGAGAGACAGTAAGTTTGCCAGACGCATTGACAGATCTTCAGAAGCCGATGAAGGAAAGAGGAGAGTGAGCTTATGTGACGGTACTCCAGAGGCATCCTTTGCAAATGAGTGGGTAAGGGAAGTAGCTTGAGAGAGAATATGACGGATATAATATGCGTCAATGTCACGGCGAAGTATGGCGAGGTGCTCCGAGAGGGATGTGGTCGAACAGGAGTAAAATATCGAAGCTAAGTCCAGATCGGTGTTTGAGTCACGTACTTGAAAACAAGGTAAGGTAAGTTCAGTGGCACACATTGTGAATGCTCACCTTTTACTGTGGGTCGAATGGTGAGTTCGCGAGGGGAAAGTACGACACTCCTTGAGTACGCGTCATTTAGTTGCTCTTCTATGCGATCCCTCACAGTCCTGAAGGCAACCTAGACAGAAAGCCTCAATCACCTACGCCGAACACGCACAGACCCGAACATACCTTCAGGCTTGAAAACAGTTCTGCCTCTTTCAAGGCAGGCGGCGCAGCATCGAGTAGACTTTGGAGCCGCGTCGAGGCCTGCACGGCCTCAGCGAGCTTTCCTTCGTTCGCAAGGCCAACAAGTTTGTCGAATTCTTCTCGACAACACAAGAGGCGCTCCATCGCATCAAGTGTGGTCTCCGCATCCTGAGTCCGCTGGGCTAACGCAGAATGTGTTGATAAGGCACGGACCAGGGTGGGTATAATACCCAGCTTCACGAAATTGTCAGACGTCTTAGTGTAGGGAGAATGAGACCTTCACTACCTCCTGATGTGACACAGCACCGTTGAGCTCATCCACGTTTAGTGTAAGCGTGAAGAAACGCTCCTGCACTGCCTCCGAGGATGCAAACTGTTGTTCAAACAGTGGAATGTCCGCATTTATCCGCTCGTGTATTTTAGCCTGTGGAAAGGTTAGTACATGGCTTGCAGAAACTGAACGCGGAACGCTCCTTGGACTCAAGGATGGCCAGGTCCAACTCTGCAACCCAGGACGCTGCAACTTCCACATTTAAGGATTTGGCACTCGCTGAGGATATCTTTGAGAGAATTTGTGACGAGGCGTCCTGAGGCGTCGCCTTACGTGGTAAGTGGGAGGGTATTGGGAACGCCATTGATCATGCATACTGCGTAAGGCCGCAACCACGCTCCCGTGACGCGTGACGGACCGTTACGTCAAGTTGTCACATTAGGTAGGAATGGTGTGTAGATGCTGAAGCGAAATGAAAGAAAATCACAACATTGTTGAAACATGATTCATACATTACAATCCATATGCAGAACACGCTACCATCCGAAAACACCAAGAACGACTTGCACGTAAAGCGAGGCATATCGCCTATGATACGAATCCACCTATTCCCTATCTCCTGCGGCGCTCGCATTCTGTCTTACAGACTCCGAATAGCAAGCGGCGAGCTACCCCGTTTCGCACTCGAACAGCTCCAGACTACACGCCCGCGCCCATCCGTCATAAATGGAGGCTCCTGGTGTCGTGTGTCGAGTATTTCCCCAGGAAGCGGCTCCCCTGCAGGCGGCTGGGCGGTAGCGGCCGCGTCTACTTCGGTCACAGAAGGTGCTTCTGGCAGCAAGGACTGAGTAGACTGCGGGGAGTTGGGTTCCCCGATGTCCCTCAAAGATGAAACCGGTAGAGGCAGCAGAGAGCTGTCACCGATAGGACGAGCTTCTTCTGAAAGGCCGCATGCATCTAAAAGAGTGATGTAGAGTGGCGAGGGTGACAGACAGGGTGACTGCGTATCAGAGATCACTGCGGATTCGTTGGTGGGCTGCGGAAGATGGCTATCTTGATGTGAATCCTGCAGTGAGTAAGTGCTGACGGTGTCTGGGAAGTCTGGCTCGGCGAGAGAGGGCGGGAAGCCCACAGAAAGTGGACTAGACGGAAGAGAGCGAAGAATGGGATCGTCGTGCAATGGTGTGTCGTGCAAAGTGGGAAGGTGACTTGGCTCGGGTACCAGTGGAGAGTCGTGAAGTGATGGCATAGGCGTTGTGGACGGTGTAGAGAGGACTGTGGGTGCTGGTTCGGGCGGAGGTATGTCAGGAATAAGTTCTGGAGCGTTGAGCTGGTAAGTGCAAAGGCTTGTCAGCGTTTACAACGGAAGAAAGGTGCAAGAGTGAACAAAAGCATACCATACTGAAGTACATTGTGGCGACATCGCTTTCGGAATCACTATCGCCGTGTTCCGACTCCGCATCTTCGCCAAATGTTGGTTCATCAGGTAATCCCACCTCTGAGGCCTCACGGTCGGCAAATATGGCACGGATGCTGCGCAGGTACTCATAGAGTGAACGACTCATGGCTTCACTATTGAGAATTCCGCGCATGCGGATTCGCTGCTGCTGTTGATGATTGATAGTCGTCCACTCAAAGGCCAAAGTAGACGTACTGGCATATGAAACTCGACTCCTTTGTTGAAAACATAGGGTGTACCATCCTCGTTTTGATGTTGGTACATGCAGTCGCGGCCAAAGGGGCAGAAGCGGGAATTCGGGCTCGATGAGGCAAAGTATCTGTTTCTGATTGTCAAAGCAAGTAGGCGGATGGCAAGTAAAACTGACCTGCAAGGGATCCGTTGAAGACTTGCTTTGTATCGTGCTAAGGCGGCTGCCTTTCCTGGGTGACCATTGGGGTAGAAGTGACTGGAAGGTATGACAAATTTGGATAGAGTGCGGCAATAAGGACACTTCTTGTGAAGGCGGGAAAGAGCAACGCCCTCGCTACAATTTTCCTGCCCACGCCAATTTCGAATGCACTAGAAGGGTATGAGTTAGAGCAGGAGCTGCTACGACCATAGTGTGATATCGTACTTCAACGCAGAATACGTGGCTACAATCAGCTGGAGGGTGGACTAATTGTCAGCTTATAAAAGAGAGACGATTGGGGTTCGAACCAAGTAGGCCAAATGTAACGGGTTCCTCCATACAAATTGAACAGATTAGAGTGTCATCGGGAGCAGTGATTAATTCGGCGGGGAGAACGTGTCTGAACCAACACTTTTCACCCCTTCTGCAATAACCTGGGGGTATCGAGTCGGTGAAAGGAGAGACGAGAGACGAAATGCGGCTGCGTACCAGCTGCAAAATACCTGCAGGACTTATTCTTGTCAAAAGGAGTCAACTTCTCGTGTTCGCCGTGCTGGAATTTGCAGTTGTCGCCAGCAAAACAACCCCTCGGGGCGTTGTAATACCTACAAACCCCCCTAGATTTCGAAGTCACAGGCCGTTCCATGGCAGTTCAAGTCATAGCCGTCGTGGTTGGGGACACAGTGCCGCTGCGGACTAAGCGCTGGCAATGTCGCGATGAGATCAGAACTCCGCTTCTTGCTGCGTTCCCATGTCTCTCGAGTCCACAACGACCATAAAATCAAAACTCGCTGCGGCGCTCGGCCCAAAGGCGCCTAGATACTGGTCGTTATTGCAGTCGTTCCTCGCCGCAACCATCTCGAGAACAGAGTTCGACGAACAGATTCGCGACTGCGTGGACACATCTCCCCTTGGTGCTAAATATTCTCTAGTAAATGATGCGTGGACACTAATCATCACCCATAGTTCAACTCCATAATGCCCTTATCATCTCTATCTTCGACCCTTCCACTCATTTGGTAGCTCTCACGCCACCGCCAGATCCTCCCAAAGGACCTCCCCGCAAGCGGCGGCGGCTCTTGCCCTATCAAGGACCAGATCCTGACGAACCCTTAACTCTGAGGTCATCTAGGCTTAAAAGATGGGCAGTCGGTATTGGACGTCGCGAACGAGATCGAATCCGGAATCTCAAGCCCGTTGCATTGTCCGTGAAGCCAACGCCACGGCCGGAAGTGGATGAGATTGCCAACGAACGCGGAGTGCGACTACTACAAGAGCGTGGAGGTATGTGTACTCTCCACGATCCACGAAACTCCTCTCATGTCTACCTAGAAACGCCTGGCAGTCGACCCGCTATCCATTTGACATCGTCTGAGCGGGGCTTCACTCTACCGCACATCACCGACAGACTCAATCTCATCTGCGCTCAACATAACCTCGGTTCACCATCCAGGAGCGTGGCATCTCTTATGTCCTTGGCATTTGAGGTGAGAATTTGCTGTGCTCGCATCCTGGTCTTGTCTAACTGTGAACAGGCCAAACTCAAGTCTCTTATCATGCAAGCTCTCGCGATGACCTCCTCCTCTCATGCGGTCTCATCCATCCAAACTTCCGCACCACATTCATCCGGCCATCAACTTTCTGCGTCTGCATTCGATACCCTGTTTACGATAGCCCCCTCTGTCCTCCCCAACCGATCCGCTACTGCAACACGCTTGGCCCTTGGAGAGAATGAGTCTCGCGAAGACCAGATTCTTGCCAACGAAAGCCGTGAGCCTGGCGACCCACGGTGGCAAATGCTTGCTCTGCTGCGGGAGCGTAGTTCGGTGAACGAAATTGCTAGCGCTCGGAAATAGAATATTACACGTTAGCAATGTACATTCACGTCTGGGGTCACTGTTTCCATCATATACCACTTTGATAGCGATCCATTGCACTAATATAATATGGACACATAATACTGTAATCGTGGCAAACTCACACATCGGGTTTGATTTGATCGGCAACTCGGATCTTTGGTCACTAACAGCGCTCAACAGTGCTCAGCATCTCGACAGTCTGATATTGTTCGTGTTATGACTACCCAACAACCACCTGCCTTCCGCTGGGGTATCATCGCCACAGGTCATATATCAACGGCGTTTGTAAAGGTGAATGATCAAGTTCTGGAACTTGGTTGGACGTCAGTCCTTAGACGTCCTCCTTGCACAGGATATCTTGCTCGATCCCAAGACGTAGGGCTTCCTAGAGCTAGATACGTACCTGCGACGGCTACATGCTCTTTACAGACGAGGTGTTCAAGATGTCGTCCACAAAGTTACGGCTGTTGGCTCGCGCAATATCGACAGCGCCCGTTCGTTCGTAGACAAGCTTATCGGTGCCAATGAATGTACTAAGGCCTATGGCGATTACACCGGGGTTTACAATGATCCTGTATGTGGTATCCTGTTGCCATTGGTTTTAATTGAACCCCATATCGCCGCTGCAGGACGTTGACGTGGTCTACATTGGTCCGTTGAGTCCAGCCTTGAATATGCACCATACCAATGCAGTAGGATCACCACGCAGGCACCCCCCATACCATCCACTACCAGAACGCCGTGGATGCAATAAAAGCTGGAAAGCATGTCCTCGTGGAAAAGTCCGCCACGACTAATGCGGAGGACTTCCGCTCGTTGGTCGATCTTGCGGCGAAGCATGGCGTCTTTTTGATGGAGGCTATGTGGACTCGATTCCAACCAATCGCGCAGGCTATCAAACGCGTCATCGACGAAGGCCGCATCGGTGCACCTGTCCTGGTCCATGCAGATCTGTCGGTCGATTTCGACATAGACAGTGAGTTCTCTCCGACTGTCAGCTTGATGTCGCATCCTCATGTTTGCTCATATAGACCTGCCGTTAACGCACCGCATCCTCGATCCGAATCTCGGCGGCGGAGCACTCTTTGACTTGTAAGTTGCTTCGTAACCTCTGCTCGATGCTGTCCCTTAGTCAGTGACCGTTCAGAGGACCCTATCCCCTTGTATGGGTATGTAGGGATTGCTAACGACTTTGATCCTTATTCACGTCAGGTTGTACAGGCTATCATCGCACTCTACGAACACCCTGCAAATAGACAGCTCAAACCTGTGGTCTCTAGCTCCATGATCAAGACACCACTCACCGGTGTGGATCGCAGCACCTGCTTCACACTCTGCTTCCCCGAGCTTGCTGCTCAGGCGCAACTCTCGTGCAACATAAACGTACCTTCAAACGGCATTAGCGCAACTCTCCGCTTCCGCAATGGGAACATCCTGATCCCGGGGCCACTGTACTGTCCGAAATCGTATACCGTGCAGTACTTTGAGAGGCCAGGTAGCGGCAAGGTGCAGCATGAGGAAACCACGCATTTTGACGTTCCCGGAAGTGGATTGTACTTCGAAGCAGACGAAGTTGCCCGTTGTGTGCGCGGTGGGAAATTGGAAAGTGCGGTTTGGGGACATGATAAGACAATATTGGAGATGGAAATATTCGACGAGGTGAACGTTGTTGTGCGTTACCACTCGGCTTTTCTCATCGTCACGAACAGGTCCGCCGCCAAGGTGGGTATAGGCTCCCTGGGGAGGCTAAATAAGTTAGAGGGGAAGAGTTTGAAGCGAATCATCTGAGTCCCGAAAAACTTGATATGACACGGTCATTCACAATCTCGCCTGAACACATATATCTCCAATGTCAGGTAGCAGGACAGTGATGCATATTCGACAGATGACAATTAAAAGTACAAGTAGGGCAAACCTCAGTCCATTGCACTCACGACTAGTGAGCTCTCGAAGAAGTCTACAGATAAAATTCGGGTTTGCGGGAATTGATCCCGTACTCCGAGAGTGCAGCACTCAAGTCCTCCATCGTGAGGGTTGTTCGGGTTTTGTCCTGTGAGCACGATAGAGGCGTCAATAAACAAACCGTATTCGTGTTCGAAGCACAGGGGTGAGGGACGGCGACGCAAAGGACGTCAGGGACATGGTGCGAGCTAACAATCAAACACCCACCCTCGAGGTTCCAGGCTGATTTGCGCGAGCACGCCCACCAGTAGCGTTGGTCCTAATCCGAGCATGCTGATATGCATCCGCAGCGATGTCGGAGACGAATTTCTGCGCCGCCAGGGCGAGAAGCCGTTTTCTGCAAGTTCGCGTCATGATTGGGACATGTTTGTATGAGTGTGAGAGGCCGCGTGAGACTCACAGGCGAGCGTCCTGACAGTCAAAGCCGACACGTTGAAGGTAATAATCCGTGACTTCGTCAGGAATCTTTTCTCATAAGTTGGTAAGAGTGCTTCATACGACTCAAAAGAGCCACGTACCAAGGGTTCGTAGTCATCAAGCATGAGCAGAAAATCGACCAAAGACCTATCTTTGCGGGTCTCGGCGGAGGGAAGACGGGTTTGAGGCGGTGTCCTGGCCTCGCTCGAGGTCGACGCCTGGGGTAGAAGCTGGGGTTGCTGGCCTGCGGCAAGGGGGTAGGCAACGAATTGCGGAGTCGCTGCTGACGACTGTCCCTGCTGGGAGGACGTTGGCTGAGGAGTACCTGCAGTTGGAGTGGACATGATGCAACTCGCGTTGTGCTGTAGTTGATGACAAGGTAAGTTACGCGGTCCTGGGAAGTTTGCACGTGATCCAGGATGGTTTTGTTCAATTTTCAATCTTTCAATCTTTCACCTTGGCCGTGATGTCGATGGTAAGTGATGTTCATAACCGTTTAATTTCTAAGGATGTTTGAGGCATTTGGCTTTAGTGGGAGTTCTTGCCCACACTGCAGAAACTTATCTCAGCTACCTTCGAGCAGGCCACTTTGGTGGTTGTGCTCGCTTTATCTGATTCTTTCTTTCCATCTTCTCTTCCATTGGTCCATCTTTCATTTACTGAATTGTTTTCTTTCTCAGACTTCGCTATCATCACTCTTTCTCGAAACTGCATGTGTGTAGGGAGGTGTGTGGGTGTGTGGGAACCGCCTCAATTAGCCACGGTTGTTAGTAGCTTTACGTAAACAGACCTTAGCACATCCTTCAATGCCTCAGTTGGGCTACGAATCCACTACCCAACGTGTCCTATCTATCCCGGAACTCCTGCACATCATATTTAGCTTTGGAGCCCGTGCATCAAATGTATCAAACGCTCTCGTATGCCGCAAGTGGCACGAAGTTGCCCTAGACTATGTTTGGATGGAAGTGGACGATATCTACTGCTTATTACAACTTCTCACTCCTTTACACCGTCGGCGGGAGACGCAGTTTTATGTGAGTCAGTCCTTGCAGCCTTATGCGACAGCCCTAGAAACCTTTATAGACGTTCCAACGCACACCAACCCCGGAAGATTGGGTGCGCTTTGCTCCCTATGCTCGCCGCCTGCGCACCCTCAAATTTGGTACAGACGCATGGGCGACAGACAGAGCTGTCTCCCTCGAAGATAGTGTCTTCCATGATATTGCGCGATCCCGCACCACCCTGGAGGTGTTCCCAAATTTGCGACGTTTATGGTGGGAAACCGAATATAGAGCTTTGAAGTCGCAACACGCAGTCCTCTTCATGCACGACAAAGTTCAAGAATTCGCGTTCAGCCTCCAAACCGAAGACCCAATGTCATTGGCCACGGATGTCGTCGGACGCATGCCGTCCCTCCTCTCTCTCAAATGCATGAGCTACGACCCTTTTTACGAACCAAAATACGACCCAATACTCAAGCACCTGTTCTCTCATTTACTCAAATTACAGGAGATCACTATAGCCAAGCAAGCTCTAGGTGGTCATGTTCTGAAGGTTTTGTCATTGCTTCCCGAACTCAGGGTCTTGCAATTTGATACCATCGGTGGCATACCATGCACCCCCGCACCCGTGATAGCGGACAAACTAGAAGATGGCGCCTTCCCCTTACTGGACGACCTTTGTCTCGATTCTACATTGGAAGATATGCGCCATTACCTAACCGGAGGCGCATTACTTCCACGTCTCAGGAGCCTTTCAGTGGAGAGCGCAAATTTGGAGAGCCCCTTTGCGGTGCAAGAGTTTCTTAGCGACGTGACCCGATGCTATCCCCTTTTGGGGACGATCGCAATCGACGTAATCGTTCGTATCGAAGAGCAAGAAGATTGCGAACCTTTGATGCTGGAACATGTTCAGCCGATCCTTTCACTCGGGCAACTCACCCATCTCGAGTTGCGCCACAACTTGCCCCTCCAAATCTCCGAGGTCGATTTAGCGGAGTTTGGTGCGGCGCTCCCCGCCGTCCAATTCCTCGCCCTGAATCCAGAACCATTGCTACTCTCGAAACCTCCTTTTACAATTCACTCACTACCGTCTATCGGCCAGAGCTTTCCTAATCTATCTCATCTCGAGATTTACCTAGACGCCGAGGATGTGGGGACGCAACCGACGCCATCGCCACTCGCGAAGATGAGGGTATTCCCATATCTGCGATTACTCAATGTAGGAGTTTCTCCCATCGGACCCGACCAGGTACCAGTCGCACTGTTCTTGTCCTATCTTCTCTCGGACAATGAGAGGGTGGAGATTCGGTGGGGAAGTTCGTGGGACCCACAGCTATTTGAACATTCAGACGAGTACAGAACGGCGTTCGAAGAACGTTGTCAAAGATGGGGAGAGGTCGCAAAGACTTTGCCGCTACTTTTGCAGCTGCGTAAAGAGGAGAAGGCGCATCGGAGAGACATCGAGAAGGAGGTTGAAGATTTGCGGATGCGGAACGAGATACTGATGGGGAACATGCACTTGAATGAGGACGTCAAACACACGCCACTTGCGTATGACAAAGGGTGCATCGTTTGCTGATCTATTGAGAGGTTGGTTCCCGTATATTTTTCTACTGTGCTGAGCAATTTATTGTTACCTATTTGATCGTTTATATGTATCCATGTAATTTCATGACTGTAAATTGAATAGCGTCAAACTGGTTTCGAGAACCTCAGGACCGAGAATGGAACATTGGAACATCGCATGACTCGGATCAGTCTCGAACCCCACGCCTCAGGCCTCAGGTATAGCGCCAAGGAACACTAATATCGCCCAACCTAATGCCGACATCAGGGCCGAGCGCTGAGCGCTGAAGTCTGGAGCCCCACATTCCCAGAGCTCGTTAACCAAACGTGTTCGGATGCTGCGCCAGGGTGACGTGAAGGAGAGAGATACGAAACGATCTGATTGCGTTGCGAAGCACTCTCAAACCCAGAAGTTTCGCAGCCATTCCGATATACCCTGAGTACCTACGGACGGAGACTGGCGCACAGACGGGTGCCCGACGTAGATATTTGTTGGACCTCGGACTCGGAGCTACAGTGGATCCTTGTCTTCCTTGGAAGCAATCCCCCATAACCTACTGTCAACACAAGCACTTTCTTTCCTTGCCTGCATTACTACCTCCAACTTCAACTTCTCACCCCATCAACTTTCCCTCATCACGTCTAAGCGCCTTCAGCCTCCTTGTTCGGTCGCAAGTTGATAGGCGCTATCCGAAGTATGAGTGCTCCTTTGCCGTCAACCTCTTCTACTCCTGCAGATTCCCGCAAGGGGAAGCCTGGCTTGTCGTGTGCAGAATGTAGAAGGTTTGTCCTAATCATTTTGGCAAAGGCTCACTATAATACTCAATCAACTCAATCAACTCATCCTTGGGTCTCCAGATCAAAGCTGAAATGCGACAGGTGTGTGTCCTTGGATGGTCTCGATGCCGACTCTCATCTCAGCCCCGATAAAGAACCTTCCCTTGTCAGTCGTGCATCAGAAGAGGCTGCGCCGCCATCTGTCCAGATGGTCAGTATTCATTCATGGGTGGGCTACCTGTCCTAATCTCCCTATGAAGGAACTCTGGCCGCCACAAAGGGAAACAAGTGAGGCGCATACCCAACCCTTGTGTCTTGACACTCTGACCTCATTTCCTATCGTCGTATAGAGTTTTAATGGCCCATGCACAGAAGCTCACCGAGCAAGTCAAAAATATGTCTGCCAGGATAAAACACCTTGAGACTGCACTAGCCCATGCCCAGAACGGGTCTCTACCTCTTCCCGCTTTCGGGGATGATTCTCTTTCACAGGACCCATTACAAGATAGCGAATCAGGAAATGTGAAGTACGAAGGTGACGTGGAGATCGTGTCTATGAGTTTGGGCTCTCTGGCCATCGACGGGGAAGGGAAGGCCCAGTATTATGGTGAGACAGCGGGCGCGGAGGTGCAGTCCCTTTCTCTCGGTGCGCTCGCACACCGCTGATACCTTCAATCTCAGTACCTACAAAACCTCATGCCCATGCCCGTAACTACTCTCCTCTTAGTATCACTGGATCACTGCTGATAGCCGCTTATATAGGAAGTCGAGATAAACGACTCAAGCACTATCCAGGATCCAAAACACCTTACATTACCCCCCGAAATCCTGGAGCTTGTTCACGCCTTTCCGTTTGGGATCCGCGATTGCGCGCACATGATAATGGACTTCGGAAAGTACATCCCGTTCCGTGAGCGGGCAAATGATCTAGCCGACCTGTATTATTGCAACGCGGCTTGGTTGTGAGTCTTTCATTTGAGTCATTGCTTGTGCCTTTGTTGACGGTGGTTGTAGATCCGACCCAGTTCCACGTAGTGATTTTGAATCTTCTATCTTGGAACCACTCTACTCTTCTGCTAATGGCGCGATTTCGTTGATCAACTTTGAGCCTCATCGACTCTCTGTCTTCTTCATGGTTCTCGGCATTGGCACCCTCTTTGACTCTCACCCAAGCGCAAGAACGATTGCAGAGCATCATCATGCATTTGCTTGTGCAACGTTCTCCTTGGAGTCTGTGGTTGGCGGAGCGACGTGTGCCTCGGCTCAAGCCATACTCCTGATGACCCACTTCCTCTTTTTGACGGATCGTTCAGGAAACGAACGCAGATGGCTTCTCAGCGGCCTCTGTACCAAATTAATTCACATGGTAGGCCGCGTCTTGCCTTACCGTTCGTCGAAATTGGTCGAAATCTGACAAAATCTTCGGTTTCTCAGATAGGCTTGCGTAAGAGTCTTTGTATTTGCAGTGCCACTTCCCTGACTTTCGTTTAGAGCGCGATAGCGCGGGCTGGAATCTCAATGAGGAGGAAGTCCAGCGGCGTCGATGTATCTTTTGGGAGTACTTTACCTGGGATTGCTGGGCTGTGAGTGCAAGTTAATGCTTCTATGTGCTACGAGTTGAAAGTCGCGATTGCAGTGTGTTTTGCACGGGCGTCCCCCAACTTTGAATCTCGCACACTCGGACTGTCGATTCCCACAGGATCTCGACCCTTTCTTGTTGCCATCTGGAGATCTGAGTCACGGCTGTGAGTGGTCGCTTTGAGGTGCTGACTCTTGTGTTGAAGCGATTTTTCACCAGTTCATGCATGGAAGTTTCGGTACTCCGCCCTTTTCCTTTCTATATCAGTGCAGCTCGCGTTTTCCGTGCACCGGACTAGCTATTCATCGTTATTGGAGCTGGACAAGCGCATCCGGTCATTCCCATTACCCCCGCATCTTCTTTCCCCCGTGCACGAGACGGGAGGGCGGGATTGGGACGCTGATCCTTCTTGCGCTATGCAACAGTTCTTCCCCGTATGCGAGCGCGAATCTAGTGAGTACACATCACCATCTGATGGTAGCCGACTATTGGCTAACGAAGAAGTGCAGACCTCATATACGTCCACAGATCCTGGTTTGCAGAGGCACTTCGCGACTCGCCAGATCCCTTCCAACACGAATATGGCCAGTCTGTGGCTGCGGTTTATCGCAGCGCCAATATTTTGATCAACGGGTTGACGAGCCTCACAAATGCGCACCCTAGGGTAGCCGGCCGCGTCTGGTTCTTTTGGTCTAGTTTCTACACATCATCGGTATGCATATACGACATGGCAGGCCTGTCTCCCAGCTTACCAGATACTCAGATTCTACTGGGGGCGATTGTGATCAAGAGTCCTGGCTGCAAGCTTGCCCGCAGCGCTTTGACATTACTCGATCAATCTGTGGTCATCTACGAAGAAGGGTCTGGACTATGTCGCCCAGCTGCAACCGTGGTACGAGGCAGCTCATCACTTACACTCTTTATCTCTCTAACGGGATGCCATTTCTAGCCAATGCTAGAAAAGCTTCGGACTCGCGCCCATCACACATACTCTGCTTTTTGTGACACTGTAAACGGGCGTCCCGGAGCTCCCATGCCGCTCAACTTACCTGATGACATTCACGACCTCTCGGCGTTTGGCGGGACTAAGGGAGCCGTCATCGCCAAATCACCTTCGAATAGCCCGCATGGAAGCAATGCTCCTTCCCCTGAATCGACCCTTTCAACGGACGTTCCAATAAATTCAGCACACTCGCAGTGTTCTTCACACTCTCCTCTTGCTCTCTCTCGCCAATCCTCTCTTGCATATTCGAGCGACGGGTCCTCTCCTCCTCGCCAACCAGACACCCAGGCTAGAGCGCAGGCCTCGTTCGGGTCTATCCCATCTACATGCCCTGAGGTTCAGCAGTCGCAATTTGGACTGTCGTATTCTTCCACGCAGGACGCAACTCCCACCCAACGTGCGTCGGATTTCCGGCCACAGCCACTGTTCGCACCACAGGAACAAACATTGCTTCCTCTCGAGAGCGGATATGCCGCACCTGCAGAGAGTTCACAGTTTCCAGCTTCACAAAACGGCGGGCACCAACAGGCACCTCCTATGTCCCTGCCCACAGAAGAGTTCCTAGATTTCGATTTCGATACGTTGGGACTGCCCCCAATCTCCCAGCAACCGATGCAGTACAGTCAATTTCCGCAGTTGCAACAATTTCAGGACATGATCTTGGACGAGGGTACGAGTTCTCGAGCTCCTCAAATTCCTCAAGACGACGTGTGGTGGAAATTTGTCGATGATTTGGGACTCCAGAGAATATAGCGTTTCACTTGTACGAGTACACCTTCGCTTTTGTTCTCCGTGTGTCGACTTGTTGCAGCAAGTGTCCAACAAAAAGTGCGCTCTTTTTCTTTTCTTGATTTCACTTTATATACCGAGGCATGTACTAATAACAAAACCAAAATGTGGTTGACTGTAGCCAATTATAAAACAGAGAACACAGGGGGTTGTAACTGTGGGGGTGGTACTACTAAATCTGATCCGTCCTTACAAAGGGAGATATGCTGTTGTTGCTGTCAAGGTTGCTGTGGCTCCGAGCGTTATATGGGGTGAAAGACTAAACAAGCCCGTCATGTAAACATACAATCCCTGGGAGCCAGGGGCCTTTGAGGGTTTGTGTGGATAGGACTCTGGAGAGGTGCTGTTTTACACATCTGTAAAACGAGAAGCGTTCAGACGTGTTCATGACTATTTTTGGCGACTGTTTGACCAGGTCCATTTGAGACCGGTTCTCTGAAAGCTCAATTTGTGTAGCGCTATCACAAAACACTTGCCTGACTTGGGTCATGCTTGAAGCAAGGCGACTTATTGTGCTGATGTCGGGCAAGGTCGGTCCACGTCACTGATACCTCCATCCCAGCATGGGTAATACCATTTGAATCCAGATGAGGTGATGTTCGCCTTGCGTATTGACCATCTCCATCAGATTCTCACGTAAGATCTATCATATTCCGCGCATTTTTGTTGTTACGGTAACGTGTACATTAGTGTTTTCTCACAAAGACCATATCGCGGTGATACATTTACCCTTTTCTCTCGTCTGTATTCTATGTCGTGTCCATCGGGAGTAAGCCCTCAGTTTCAATCTTTGCGATGGCTGCTGCGTCTGCTTGGGTCATAGCTTCAAGGAGAGAATCGATATCAGGAGTGACAACAAAGCGTCTGCCAACCTCGCCAAGCACACGCAAATTTTTGCTCGCAGGGTCAACGTGAACGGCTTGTTGCAAAAACGACGACTGCGTTGCGGCGGTAACCTGCGTGACACCGTCAGGAGAAGACGACGTCATCATTGAAAGAAGGAAAGCCTTACATCCAGGAGAATCCCATTCGCGAGTCGCATCTTGACTGCGCCGCTCTTATAAATCTCAAGCTGCCCAATCACGCCGTCGACATGAGGTGGAGGTTGGTCTTTATCCACGTCTTCGGGTACGGAAGCGGGCGGCTTTGTATCGGCTGTGAACGAGACGCGTTTAACCTGAGGTTCGGGGGCGTCGCTTTGTTCACCAGGAACATCAGAGGGCACTGAAGACTTGGAGACGAAAGCAGGAAAGGGCGACGGGAACTGGAAGAAATAGAGCCGTTCTTGTTGCAAGCTTTGATCCTGCACATGGTCAAAACAAAAATCGGTTCTCCCGGGAGCGCACAAACGTGCGGTCGGCTCACCTCGCTGTCGCGTGCAAAATCATTGATGATGTCTTCCATCACTTCTTCCTCTTCGCTTTCACTAAGGTCTAGGGCATTGGCCAGATTGATGTCGCCTACGTCATCTGCGGGTGGCACTTCGGTAGCTATCGGCCCCTGCTTAACTAGTAGCAAGATATAATCAGTTTCGTCCTGAGTCGGGAATAGCCAACAAGAATGCGTACCATTCCCTTTGCTTAATGTCTGTTCATCTTCCTCTTCCTTCTTTTTCGCCTTCGCGGCTCTTTTCTTCGACCTCTCACGAGGATTTTCCCACTTCAGGCTCTCCGGAGCCATCCAGTCCATCGTGTGCACGTTTCTCATATCCACGATCTCGACGCCTTCGTCGGGGTCAGAATAGACTTCAGCGTCGTCGTCGACATCGACGCGTGACTCAGCGCGCTCCTCCTTCTTGAGTGCGGGAGCCGCAGTTTTCGTGAGATTTGCTCCGAGGGCCGCCGGGTCAGAGGGACCTCGAGGCGCAGTGGGTATTGTAGAGACACGTGGGCCGCTGCGCCAGGCCGAAGAACCTGCCTGTGACGGCCCCATCGCAAATGGTCCACTTGCCGTCATCTCCGGTGGGGGAGGGCGTGGGGGTGCAGCAGCGCGCCCACCTCTCGATGAGTCGCCACGCGCACGGCCGCGACCTTGTCCCCGGCCTCCACGATCAGAAGAAGCACCTGTGGGAGCAGGTGCGGGTGTGGGTGCGGGTGCGGGTGCCGCTGGCTCCTTCGAATCGCTTTGTCAACGAACAACAGACATTAAATTTCCACCGAAGGCAGACGCACTGACTTGCTTGGCCTCCCTGGATGGTTCGTCGTGAGCAAAACAGTGACCACGAATTCCTCTGGGACGTACGTACTCCTTCTTCCGTCGGATCGGAAGAGTGGGGACAAATTTCATCTTCTGGGTACCTGCTCTGGTCGTATCTGCAGGCATTTTTGCGAGGCTTGCTATGGCCTTTCCCGTATTCGAAGGTCCAGGAGTTCCAGACATGGTGCCAGTCCAACTTCAAGTTGAACGTGCGTCAACAGTGCCGCCGATTGGTATATGTGTCACGTGATTGATAAGGAGTTAGTGGCCGGGCACTGACAGGTATCCCAGTACTTGTAACTTACCAAGAGCCATGGCGACTGAAGTTGAGCATTTTCTCGTCACATACAACGACGTCCACAATATCATCAAGAAGGCAGCGGAAAGGATCAGCGAATTCAAACCCGATCTCGTGATAGCAATCGGTAGGGAAATCCTGATCTGTATGCGCCTTATTTCTCTTAATCCGGTTCGTTGCAGGCGGAGGGTTAGTGCGCAACATCTGCTCTGTGTAGTTTGCCGTGACCTATTTTCTCTTGCGCAGCGGCTTCTTTCCTGCGCGTGTTCTGGTTTGTCTGTCCTATTCTCATCCTCTCCCGTCTCTGGAGGCCAACGAATATCGTAGCGGACTTTCTTGAAGCGTCCTGACGCGCACAAAAACGTACCCATCTATGCGATTTGCCTATCCTTATATGAACCCGTTCCTGGGGTCACGAATGAACAAATCGGGAGTGAAGTCATCCGTACTCAATGGCTGTACGTGACACTGCTCACTACGATGCAACATTGCTATAACTGACTCGTGATCTGATAGCGGATCCGATGCAGGGGAGATTCTAGTCGGAAAGCGCGTCTTGATTGTCGTTCGTGCATATCTTCTCAGTGGGGCTGATGCCTCACTCATCGTGGACCCCACTATAGGACGAGGTGGACGATACGAGGAAGACCCTGCAGTACGTACTGTTGGTAGTCCGCCCCTTCTAGACCAGTTAATCGGTATCAGATACGCAGTTTCTGAACTCCAAAAAGACGCCGAGAACGGGGTGCAGTTATTGCCCCACCAGGAACGCGAAGAGGCGAAAACGAAAACCAAATTTGCGGTATTCGTGGTCCACAACAAACTGAAACCCAAGCTCGGCTCGCTCCCGGGAAATATTCCGTAAGTACCTCCAGCAGATATTCTGACTGTCCACTATCCGTGAAACTAAGCGCTTTCTAGTTACTATGCGGGTGAGGAGGTTTCGGACGTTTGGTAAGTGGGCCTTTGATCGATCCCTTTTGGAGGACTTAGATAAATCTCCGCCCAGGCTGGACTATCCGTGGGAAGTAGCGTAAGAAGTTCGACCCTCGCATTGAAACACGAAGCTGATAAGTGCCTGCTGTGCAGAGACATAGAGGAGCACGATCGACTCGCGGCTGCGCAGAAGAAGGCGTGACATTTGAACTGCGGGAGTCTAACGAGATGTTGACAGTGTTAGAGCTACATGTACACGCGATGACATGTAAGAATTGATGCGTTGATGGCTGGATCGGATTGGACACACTGTACCGCCGGGTTGTGTAGAGCGTCACAGTGCATTGCTGCGCTGCCGAGAGATGGTTGGGATACACGCGTTCCTCAGACCATCACTCAAGGCCCTTGACTGGCCTCCTGCTGCAGTGCGCGTATTGGACCCAGTTTCCAAACTCCGCAGTGATTCGAGAGTCTGAACCGACGCGGAACTGCTCACGCGTCCGGAACGAATAACACCTCATCGTCTTCCGTTCCCTCTCGTCTTCTTTCACGACACCCACCGCGGTGCCTCCGCTTGTTCCCCCACCACCCAAGTTCCGGTTCCCGCACCTGGTTCCCCGTCCCAACTCAGGATGTCCGATGAGGATGACTATGAGGCATTGTCACCCAATGCCGGTTTGGGTGTACGTTGCGGTTCCATTCTGACAGCTCAATTCCTTCTTATCTGAGAGTTTTCGCACTTTCGTAGGTTAACATGCTCGCGGGCGCTCTCGTACGTGTTCTTTCCTCACAGCTGCGGGTCAGACACTTAGCATTCTCTGCTAGGCTGGCATTACGGAGCACTCTGTGATGTTCCCAGTTGACAGCATAAAAGTGCGTCTCGTTTTCCTGCACGCGTTTTGAATGCTCACTCTCATGGCTCAAGACACGTATGCAAGTGTTCGCTACTTCACCAGCAGCGATGTATACAGGGATCGGCAACGCGTTCACGCGAATATCTTCGACCGAGGGTGTGCGTGCACTATGGCGCGGTGTGTCTTCAGTGATTATGGGGGCTGGCCCGGCGCATGCTGTCCACTTTGGAACGTATGAGGCTATCAAGGAGTTGACTGGTGGCAACAGAGAAGGAAGCGCGCACCAATGGTTCTCAGCGCGTGAGTCTTCATTTATGATAGCCCCTTTCGGGACCTGACGTTGGCGTTGACGCGATGTTTCGCTAGCCCTTGCTGGTGCTGCAGCAACAATCGCCAGCGATGCGCTCATGAACCCGTTTGATGGTGCGTCGACTCCTTCTATGAGCTTGGAATCGGGCTCAGGGTCGTGTGCAGTTATAAAACAACGAATGCAGGTGCACCAATCCGAATTTCGTTCCATGTTCACATGCGCCAGCACCGTTTTTCGCAACGAAGGAGTCTCCGCCTTCTACGTTTCGTATCCAACAACGCTCACTATGACCGTCCCATTCACTGCGGCCCAGTTCACCGTGTATGAATACGTCAAGAAACTTATGAATCCCCGCGGCGAATACTCCCCATTATCGCACATCGTTGCTGGCGGTGTTGCTGGCGGCGTGGCGGCGGGTCTCACGACCCCACTCGATGTCGCGAAGACGTTGTTACAGACACGGGGTACATCAACCGATTCGGAGATTAGATATTGCCGAGGGATGCTGGACGCACTCAAAATCATATGGCGGCGAGACGGGATACGTGGGTTCTCGAGGGGGCTTACACCACGCGTAGTCACACACATGCCCAGCAACGCATTGTGCTGGCTTTCGTATGAATTCTTTAGTGCGTCAACAGTTTTATTCTGCCAAATCATCGCTGACCACCCGCCTTTATTCTGTCTATGAAGAGTCGACTATGCGTGAACAGTCATGATATTGTTGTAGAGATGATCTCAGCTTTCTTCCCTTAGATAGATACGTCGTGGGGATGCTATCGCAATACTCTTCCTATCTTATTGTCTCAGATGCAGGTGCTTATAATCGCAATTACTTGGAACGGACCTGACCGGGCCGGTTGTTTATCATGGGCTGTCTGCCTTGTCCACCATGACGTTGGCTTCCCCTCTTCAAGTTCAGAATGTCATTCCCGAAAACAGTCCCGGACACCGTCTTTAAACAGATAAAACATATCATCCCACCTCTAGACGGTACCCTCCACAAGGGTCAATCAGGCATGTCGGCCCGACTCGCCTTTCACCGAATTCTCACACGACATAGGTCGCGTCGGAGTACTTGGAGGGGACATTGAGTACGTTCCCCTGTCTACTACAACACTCCGACATCTAAGCCGAGCGTAGCTATACGGGAGCGCCATTCTTTGCCGCTATCTCCGCACAGCGAGTGGTACGTGCTGCACCGTTCTAGCGTTGACCAGTCACGCATCCAACTGCGCTCAGGGTGTGGATCTCTCCCATGTCATCTGCTCCCCAACTGCCGCGGGTGTCATCAAATCTTATTCTCCAGACCTTATAGTTCACCCGATACTCAATGTTAATACGTATGTTATTCTTATTAGAAAGTGTCCGTCTTACACAAGGACAATGACGACCCAGACCCCTATCCTCGCTGCGCACGCAACTCTCCGCATTACTCTCGCGCCTGCACGTCCT
This sequence comes from Lactarius tabidus, assembly GCA_963281015.1. NCBI lineage: Eukaryota > Fungi > Basidiomycota > Agaricomycetes > Russulales > Russulaceae > Lactarius > Lactarius tabidus. The sequence continues at coordinate 1,642,502 of OY725475.1, read as the reverse complement.
TGTCATCGGTCCAGGACTTGGTAGAGAGGATTACATGCTGAATTTCGCTCGTCTCGCGCTCGACATCGCCAAGGAACAGGGCATGTTTCTCGTACTCGATGCAGATGGTCTCTACATGGCGGGACGACAGTTGGATCTCGTCAGCGGATACAGGCGTGCGGTTCTAACACCTAACGTCGTGGAGTTTAAAAGGCTGAGCGAGCAGGCGGTATGTGTAGCGTCATATACGCCATTCGAAAGAGATACGCTGACTCCTGTTATCAGGGTATTGATCCCAACACGCCGCCCGACGAACGGGCATCGTCAGTATCAAGGGCGCTAGGTGGAGTGACCATCCTTCAAAAGGGCAAGTTGGATATCATCGCAACCAATACCGAAGGGGCGAAATCTCGAGTAGCCCATGATGTGTCAAAGATCTCACCAGACGAAGGCGAGCAAAACGAAGTTGTGTTCGTGGACGACGAGGGAGGGATGAAGCGTTGTGGAGGACAGGGAGACATTCTCAGTGGGAGCGTGGGCGCATTCCTGGCGTGGGCCAAGTGCTACGAGAGTGGTGCGTTCGGAGACAACGCGATACCCGTGTCGCGTATGCCGATCCTGGCCGCGGTCGGTGCAAGCATGGTAACTCGGACGGCATCACGAAGGGCATTCCAAAGGGAGGGAAGGAGCGTCGTAACGCAGGACATGCTGAAGGAGATAGGTGGTGCGTTCACAGAGATATTCGGTGTTGAAGCTATGAAGTACGGTGGCGGTAAGCTCTAGGAATAGCGCTGATGACGTCGCTGAGGCCGCGATCACGTGTTACGAGGCGATATATAAATCAGTCGTCCCGATCTCTTCTGGGAACAAGCCTCTCATCCATCCGCCATGTCGATCAAGGAGATCAGCACTAAGCCTTTCGATGGTCAGAAACCGGGAACATCTGGCCTGCGCAAGAGGTGTTTATCGTCCTTCCGTACATCACATCCAGTTGACTTATCCGCTACTCAGGGTCAAAATCTTCCAACAGGAAGTGCGCATACAACGGTCGCGTCTGCCTATCCGTTCTGATGTCTCGATAGCACTACACAGAAAACTTTGTTCAAGCCATATTCGATGCCATCCCGCTCTCAGCATCCACCCTAGTCATTGGTGGAGATGGACGCTTCTACAACCCAGAGGCTGTCCAGATCATCTTGAAGATCGCATCTGCAAACGGCGTTCATAAGGTCATCATCGGGCAGAACGGTATCTTGTCAACACCAGCCGCATCTAATGTCATCCGCAAGTACAAGGCGAACGGCGGTATCCTACTCACCGCCTCCCATAACCCTGGCGGCCCCAATGCTGACTTTGGTATCAAGTATAACGTAGAAAATGGAGGCCCTGCTCCCGAAAATATCACAGAGAAGATCTTTGCTTGTACCAAGACAATCTCATCTTACAAGGTTATCGAGGCATCCCCGGTCGACCTTTCCAAACTCGGGGACACGACCTATGGCTCCCTTAAGGTTTCGATCATCGATTCTGTCAAAGACTATGTGGAGCTGCTCGAGACCATCTTTGACTTCAAGCTCATCAAGTCATTCCTTACATCGCACAAGTCCGATTTTAAAGTGTTGTTTGACGGGTTGCACGGCGTCACTGGGTCGTATGCAAAGGGGATTTTTCTTGATACTCTAGGCCTCCCGGAGACCTCCATCCAAAACTGTGTTCCTTCTCCCAATTTTGGCGGAGGACACCCAGACCCCAATCTCACGTATGCACACTCACTCGTGGAGGTTGTTGAGAGAGACAAAATCCCATTCGGTGCCGCGAGTGATGGGGATGGGGACCGGAACATGATCTACGGTGCAGGTGCCTTCGTCACGCCTTCGGACTCTGTAGCAATCATCGCAGACTGGGCGGACGTAATCCCCTACTTTAAGAAGGGTGGCGTTAAAGGTCTCGCCCGCAGCATGCCCACCAGTGCCGCTATCGATCTCGTGGCAAAATCTAAAGGTCTTGAATATTTCGAGGTACCAACAGGTATGATATCATCGCCTCTTTGATACCCAGTACTAACAGAAGTCTAGGCTGGAAATTCTTCGGAAACCTCATGGATGCCGGTCGCCTATCCATCTGCGGTGAAGAATCGTTCGGTACTGGTTCCGATCACATCCGCGAGAAGGACGGTCTTTGGGCGGTTATTGGTTTGTCCTGATACTCTGTAGTTGGGTTGTTTCCACGGCTGACGCTTTGTGGACAGCCTGGCTCAACATCATCGCAGCTGCCACCGAACAGGACAAATCCGGGAAAGTGTGGGGTATTCGCGAGATTCTCAACAGGCACTACGCGAAGTATGGCCGCTCTTTCTTCTCACGATACGACTACGAGGAAGTACCATCTGAGGGTGCACAAAAACTCGTCGACCATGTTAATGGATTCATCAAGTCCCCGTCATTTTCTGGGAAGCAGTATACGTCGTCGGCAACAGGCACGTCCTTCACGGTGGCAAACGCTTACAACTTTGACTACACGGACCCAATCGACAAGAGCGTCAGCAAGAATCAAGGGCAGGTCGTGACATTCGCCGATGGTAGTCGTGTTGTTTGGCGCCTCAGCGGGACAGGTAGCCAAGGTGCGACCGTGCGCATGTATGTGGAACGCTACGTCGCACCGGAGGCGGGTGAGAAGGAGCTCGGGCGGGACGCAGGCGAGGGTTTGCAGGCGCTCATCGACGTCGCCCTGGAAATTAGCAATCTTAAGCAATTCCTCGGCCGCGATCAACCTACCGTTATCACGGTAAGCGCCATCTCGTCGTCCTTGTTTTTGCTGAGAGAACGATAATTGACGGGATCTCGTAACAGTGATTGTAATTTGCGCATGTGACAGAACGAAGGCATCAGACGGAAGAATAACACCAGTCAGAACGAATAAATGATGTACTGGACTGTACATATAGAACGAAGTTATGCACTTGATTTCAAGATTCGCCCGAAATGTCTCGATGTGAGGTCAGAGTAAGGACCGCAACGCCCTTACGGTCAACCCTCTTCCTAGGCCAAGGATAAGTTCGAACCCGGGGCAAGTCACATATGCATTCAAGAGCTTCAATGTGGTATGGTCCAATGCTCTGGACCTGGTACGGCACATGTGAATGGAGGCTCTCAACCAGAGCACTAGAACAATAGTACGTGGTGGTGGGTACGAATTGAATGAGGGCAGACTTATATCTTCCTCAGGAAAGGGAAGTTTCACGCGAAGATTCCCCGCCCGATATAAACCCCGTCGTTGGTAGTTTCAAGGCGGAACTTGGCAAATAGGGTGACTTGTGTTATTCATAGGGACTCGGAGATAGGCAAGATCAGACTCCTTCAAAATAAGATTTCCTTTTGTGGGACGCTGATGGAGTTTATTCCGAGTGTGTACTATCCTATCCCTCTTGTCCGAGTCGCCCTCCTATCCTGTCACCTGTCTCAATATCGTCATTTTGCATCTGATGCCTACTCGTTCTGCCACTCGAACTCTCCTCGCAAACTGGTATGTTTTACTCTTTGGCATACAATCAGGGGACGCTCAGTGGTAGTTTTTGGTGATCCCTTAGAGTGTCAGTGGTCGATAAGTCGAAACTCCCAGAGGATGTCCTCTTGGAGATATTTGATGCTTATCGACAGCTCCATCAACTTCAGCCCTGTTATGAACATGTATGGAACAGTAGCAACGGGTGGTTCAAGCTCACACATGTGTGCCGAAGTTGGCGACGTCTCGTGCATTTGTCACCCTCCCTTTTGCACGCGTACCTGCTGTTTGCCCCACGCAGGTCTTTGAGGGTAACCATGCTGAGGCGTCTCCCCCCCTTTCCGATTTTGATCGACTTTAGCGACGCATCCTGGACAGCAAAAGAAGTTAATATCGCGCTTGCAGCCATCAGGCACCAGAGTCGTGTGCGAGGAATTACTCTTCGTATACCAGACAGGGGCAGGGCCAAATTCCTCAGCGTGCTGAGTCTGCCCTTTCCCGACCTAGAAAGTCTCGACATCTGTCCTGAGTTCTCCAATAAGGAGCTGATTCTCCCCGCCACGTTTCTCTCGGGTCCCGCGCCATGTCTGCGACGGCTCACGTTACAGGGAGTTGTACCAAGTTCCTCATTTCCCCTATTTTCATCCGCAACGGGCCTTGTCGAACTTTCTTTGACCCCCCAAACTGGACGCATGTCGCTTTTGTTCCTTACGTATCTGCAACGCTTGTCTCACCTGCGTCGCCTGGAGCTGAACTTGAGTTATCAGCCCTGCGCCTGCTGTTTCTTTCCCCCGCTTCCCGCTATCACAGGAGCATCGTCGAAGCTCACGCACCTCGTATTTACGGGTCATATATTTTCCTTAGAGTCGCTCGTGATTGGGTTCGCGGCCCCATCCCTGCAGCATCTCACCGCTGAACTCTACTACCTGTCCCCTCACGTCCGCCCAATTGAACCCTACTACCAGCCCCCTCACACCTTCCCTATTCCGTGTCTCTGCAAGTTTATCCGCGATGCAGAATGGCACTTTACTGTCGTCAGCTTGAGTCTTTCGTTTTCTTCAGCGTTCAAGTTTTATGCGGGCACGGATTCTCGATCCGTCACTGATCGAGCTTTTAACATATCCCTTCCTGAGCGCGTTTCTTTTAAGCAGATGGGCCAAGAGCTTTCTGGGCCGTTGTCCACCGTCGAGGAACTCATTATCACGCGGGATGTCGGTCCTGGGTGCAAGGAGCCCAGCATTCCACCGGATCAATGGCGTGGATTTTTCTACCATCTCCCACAATTGAAAGTAGTTCGGATACCAGTTAGAATGACATCCGACCTTGCGCATTCCTTCCAGCAGGACGACCTGGAGCCCTCTTTAGGTCTTCTTCCTGCTCTACAGCGAGTTGGGATTGAGAGGTGTCCAAAGAGTAGGAAGGTCGTACAAGATGCATGTCGTGCCCTTGTGCCACTCATGGCTGCGCGGGAGCGGGCAGGACGTCCCATAGGGTTGGAAATTTCATAAGTGGTTGGTAGTAGTGTATTCGGTCGCCAATAATAAAAGTTATACATATCGTCTGATCCGAAAGGTACGAAGGTTGATGAAGAAACTTAACCGTGACTGTGCCAGGCGGCTCCGGGACTTACATTTGGACCACAGAATAGGGTTAAGTGCAAAAGTTCTGTGGCATCGAACCACCAGCTTAAATACACATCGAAAGGTTTCACCACTTTCATTCGTGTTTGTGAGCTATGAGGTGGACCCCTCTCAACATTCCGGTATCGCAGCCCTTCACAGATTTTTCCCGTTGGAGGCTACGCGACACAGACGATGGGAGACACGTTTGGGACTTTCTCAGAACCGAAGATGAACTGACAGCCCGTCCTTCCTCTAACACAGACAAGTACTGGCTGGGACTTCCTCTGGTCAGCTTATATTCAGTCATTAAACACTCTTTTGCTGAAATTGCCTGGTGCGTAGAGTTTCCCGGCACTCCCGGAGGCGAAGAGCCCGCTGGACGCTGCCCGCAACGGATACACGTTTTACAAAAAGATTCAAACAAATGGAGGTCACTGGGCGGGTGAATATGGCGGGCCTATGTTCCTCTTACCCGGCTTGGTCATTGGCTCGTATGTCACTGGCATGACTTTCTTTGAGGAAGAGAGACTCGAGATGGTTCGTTATCTCTTCAACCACGCACACTCTGACGATGGTGGGTGGGGCCTGTGAGTTTCAGTCCACGTATCGTTCGCTATCATGTCCTGACGTGTCCAGACACATCGAGGGACACTCCACTGTTATGGGCACTGCACTCAACTATGTCGCACTTCGCCTGTTGGGAGTTCCGGCAGAACACCCAGTAATCGTGCGAGCCCGCGCTATCCTACACAAGCTAGGTAAACATATTTGACCCCGGGATTTGTGCCGCGTTCATTGTTGACGATCTCCCTCTCAGGTGGTGCTGGCGCCTCAGCCTCCTGGGGCAAGTTCTGGCTCTCAGTCCTGAATGTATATGAGTGGGAGGGTAACAACCCAATACCCCCTGAGTTATGGTACGCGGAACGTGTAAGACGGTTCGTTAAAAATTTCACGCGTTGATAGGTTACTACCAAAATGGCTTCCATTCCACCCGTCTCGTTGGTGGATTCATACCCGTACTGTGTACGTCCCCATGAGCTACCTCTATGGTATCAGATTCAAGGCCGCAGAAGACCCCTTGATCCTTGCTCTTCGTGAGGTCCGTGCTGAAAGATGTATGCTTCATCGTCACTTAAATTAATCTCATCTGATACAGGAATTATACACCCAGCCGTACGACACGATCGATTGGCCAGCTCAGCGTAACAATGTATCTGCCGCAGATCTCCACTCACCTCACAGCGGGCTATTTGACATCATCGCGGTTATTCTTAGCGCATACGAGCAGTGCACAATTCCGCCACTCCGTCGCGCTGGAACAGAGAGCGCGTATAAACTCATAGTTTACGAGGACGAGAACACCGGCTATCAAACACTTGGCCCCGTTTCCAAGATGATGAACCTAATCGCGCGCTATCATGTTGAAGGCCCGGAAAGCGAAGCCTACAAGCAGCACGACGAGAAGCGTCGCGACTTCATGTGGCTCGCTTCGGAAGGTATGATGATGTGCGGTACAAACGGCAGTCAGCTGTGGGACATCGGCTTCATCACTCAGGCTCTAGTTGAGACTGGTCTCGCCAATGACGAGAACAACAAGGAGAGTCTGATCAAGGCTCTGCAATGGCTTGACCGTTGTCAAATCCGCGAGAACCCGAAATACTATGAGGTCTCAAATCGACACCGGACAAAGGGTGCATGGCCGTTCAGTACTAAGGAGCAAGGATATACAGTGAGCGATTGCACGGGAGAAGGACTGAAGTCTGTTTTGTACTTGCAGAACCAACTTGAGTAAGTCCTTCACTCGGATTATGCACTTTAAAATAATAAAGCCGCAATAGCTTCACTCCTACTCTCGTTTCTGACGAACGCTTATTCGATGCCGTCGATACTCTACTGACGATGCAAAATGGCGATGGTGGATTTGCCAGCTACGAGCTCGTGCGGGGCCCTAGCTGGCTCGAGTTATTGAATCCTGCAGAAGTCTTTGGTTAGTCAATTCCTTCTACCATAACAATACCCTTGCTAAACCGAGCAGGAAAAATCATGATCGAATACGAGTATCCGGAATGCACAACCTCTGTAATCACCTCCCTTTCCATTTTCCGAAAGCACTACCCCAATTACCGAGCAAAGGAAATTGCGTGAGCCCATATACTGACTCTTCATACGCGTTGTTTATGCTGACACAAATGTGGTTTACGACAGCGAAACAATAAGGCGTGCTATAACGTTTTTGCACGATATTCAGCAGCCTGAAGGCGGTTGGGTGGGGTCCTGGGGTATCTGCTTTACCTACGCCACAATGTTCGCTCTGGAGAGTCTTTCGCTCGTGGGCGAGACATACGAAACAAGCGAGTCTGCTCGTCGAGCATGCGAATTTCTCGTGGGCAAGCAAAGGGCGGACGGTGGGTGGGGCGAGAGCTACAAGGTACGCCACACGTTACATAAACTTGAATGTACTTGAACATTTCGGGTAGACATGTGAGGCTTGCGTGTGGATCGAGCATGACAACACCCAGGTCGTGCAAACGTCGTGGGCAGCGATGGCACTTATGTACGCGAAGTATCCACATACGGAGCCGATTGAAAAAGCTGTAGCATTGGTCATGTCTCGCCAACTTCCAGTTCGTGGTTTTTCAACCTCTCGTCATAGTGTCCTCCTGACGGATTTTTCAGGACGGGTCTTGGGCACAGGAAGCTATCGAAGGTATCTTCAACAAAACTTGCGCCATTTCGTATCCGAACTTCAAATTCTCGTTTACGATATGGATGCTCGGGAAGGCACAGAAGTACCTAGAAGACCACCACATTCTCTCATAATAGAGTGCCAAGTTCTGGCTCATAGCAAAACTCGTACTTACCTTTCTGGGATATTCGAGCAACTGTCTCCGTACCACCTACCTTACCTTGGAATGCCATATAATTGTGCCGCCTTGACCTGGGCCGGCTTTTTTCGAAACTTGACGATTTTTCATAAGCGAGTATCATAGGCAAGTGAACACCTCTTGCGGGTCCTATGGTGCTCAAGAACTCAGGTTGATGGACAGCCGTCTGTGACGCTATGACATTTCCTGACGTGTCGGAAATTGAAAGTGCTTAGCGCTTGACCCTTGCTCCTACCAGCGCTAAAGTGGCAGCATACACCTCTGGCGCAGTCTTGGCAGACTAGACTTTTGTCAGTCGATCCGCACTGCCAAGAAGCTGCCTTGTGGATTTTGGCGGTTCTAAACAAAGCTGTGAAACTCTTGGTCTCGATGGCTCTGACTACTGTGTTATTTTTTTACCAGATATCGTTAGAAGGTTATGGCGCCTGGTAGTGAAATATCGAACCAGTGCCAGTGGATAAGATGGGTCACGGTACTAACAGTTAGGTGAACCGGCCGGTCGGCGGTCGCAGTGGCTGAAACTTCTCACAAGCATCCTATATACAATAGAAAAGTGTGCGTGGGACAGTGTGCCGACCTTTCCTAAAGGGCCAAACTGGGCTCCTTCCTAAAGTGACCAATTAGGACGAAAATCTGAGTCACCTCTGTCCTCCCTGTCCAAAACCGGTTTCTTACAGCTAAGCAGGCACACTTTTAGAAATGGGAAAACCGGTTCCTGAGCCAAAAGCGTGGCTAAAAACTCTCCATTCCTTTGGCTTAAATGTGGCTGTCCCTCTCAAAATGGATAATCGGTCACGTCACGAGTGTCACACGCGTCTCACCAGGCTCGACCGAATTTCTGATGCCCATTTCCCCCCTCACAGAGCCTTCCACATCTTCGAAAAAGCCTGTCCCTTGGCCTTTTACCACTCCAATTTGTGTGCTCTTTTCATCTTTGGCTATTTTTCACTCTTCCTGTGACTGTCTTACTCCCATCAAAGGTCTGTGAGCCCTTTGATGTCAACTTTTATGTTTTTCTCACACTTCCTGCTGCTTTTTTTTTAGGCTCTTTCTCACTTTCCTGTATGTTCCCTTGCACTCTGGTTATATTGGCTGATCTGACATGTTTATAGGGACCCTTTGGGCCCTCCTCTGTGCTTCAGAGTGACTGTCTGCCCTCTCTTTTTAGGTTTTTTGGCCGCTTTTTTGGTATGTTTTCATCACATTTCTTTAAATTGGCTGATATAATTCGGTTTTTAGGTTCCTTTTCCCACTCCTTCCTGCTCAGGAGTGTCTGGTGTCTGTGCTGCCTCCCCTCAGTTGTTGGTGACCCTCAGAGACTTTGCAGACCAAGGTGACGCTCAGTGAAGTCCTACCTCCCTGGCTTCCCTGTGAAAACAGGGTGTTTGCCGGTTGCCAAAGTCTTTTTTTAAAGACTGGACCTCTCTCTGGGCGCAGCGTGCAGGGAGATTGGGCTGGTGGGGTGGTCATTTTTTTGATCACCAAGTTACCTCCCCTTCCATTTTTTTTGGAAGTCGCTCCTCTTTTTCAACTGCCACTGCTTGCACCGATTTCCCATTGTCTTTGGAGGTGTTTGCTGTTACATTGGGGGTGAGAATGCCTTTTTTCCCTCCCTCTGGACTTGGACTTGGTTCTGGCTCTGGCTCTGGCTCTGGCTCTGGCTCTGGCTCTGGCTTTCCCCCCTCTTTCTCTGCCACTGACCCTGCTCCCCCTCCTCATACTGACTTGCCTGCTGCACCCCCTCCTCCTCCTCCTACCTCATCCCATCACATCCACCATCATGCAGCACGTCAGCTTGAGCGTAGTAGGCGTGATGCACACACTCCTGATCATAGGAGGATCCCTACCACTCACCCACTTCCTGCAGGTGATGCCATGCATCCCCCTACCTCAGGTGGCCAATATGCCCATTTGCCTACTCATTTGGCTGCCCAGCTGGCAGCTCTTCCTCCTCTTCCTCCTCCTCAAAGGCGGCGCTCACATTGCTCACTTGCCCCCCTTGCACCTCCTGTAAGAATTTTTTTTTTTTTTGGGGGAGTTTTGGTTCTAATTATTTTATGCTGACTAGGCACTTCCACCCCATGCTCCCCCTCTGTTTGCAACATTGTCATTTGCTCCTCCTGCTACTGGCTCTAGCTCTCCTCCTGCTCCTCCTGTTTCTGTCTCTGCTGCTGTTCTTGCTCCCCCTGCTCCTACTTCTGCTCCTGCCCCTTTCCCTCCCTCTAACTCAAGGCATACCCTCAATTCTGCTCAGTTGGCAGCTGCATATGCTGCTCTTCCTCCTCTTCTTGGCCAAATTAATTTTGGTGTATGTCTCAACTTTATTAGATCTTAAAATATTAACACTAACATTTGTAAATGTTTGTAGAGGCATCCACCACCACCACTTTTCACTTCCTTTTCTGTCCCTCCTGTTGCTGCCCCTGTCCCTGCCCCTGCTGCTGATCCTACTGTTGTCTCTGCCCCTGCTGCTGTGCCTGCCTATGCTGCTTCTGCTGCTGCCTCTGCTGCTGCCCCACTTTTTTCATCCTTTGCTGTCACCCTTGCTGCTGCTGCTCCCACTGCCCCTGCCCCTCCCCCTGCTGCTGCCCCCACCCCTGCCCCTCCTCAAGATGCTTTGAATCTAGGGGAGTTGCCTGCTGCACACCCTGCTTTTCCACCTATTCATCCTGTAAGTCTTGATTTTTTATTTTGGAAACATACTATAGGGCCCTAATTAATCTCTCATACAAGGCACCTCACCCTCCTCCTCCTTTCATTCTTCCTTTGGCACGCCAGCCCTTTGATCCTGCTTGGCAGGTTCACAACCTTGGATGGCTCAATGTTCTCTGCCCTCATTGTGGGGCACTTCATTGGATGGATGAGCGCCTGGCCAGCTCTTCCCTTATCCATCCCAAGTTTGGGATGTGCTGCTACCAGGGCAAGGTTGCCCTCCCTCCTGTTCAGCCTCCCCCTCTTGAGCTCCTCCAGCTCCTCACTTGCCAAGAGCTTGCTGGCAAAGGCAGGCAGTTTCGCAAGCACATTCGCAACTACAACAATGCCCTTGCCATGACTTCTGTGGGTCGCAACCTGGATAACACTTACAACAGAGGAGGAGGGCCTTATTCCTTCAGGCTTCAGGGAGAGCTCATTCACAGGGTTGGTTCCCTAATGCCTCCAGACCCCCAGGCTGCTGTCTATGCCCAGCTCTACATCCATGACAATGCTCAGGAGGCTCATGATCTGCGTGCAGCAAATGCCTGGAACACCCATCTGGATTCTGCCACTTTGCAGATATTGCAGGACATGCTCTGGCGCTCACATCCTGGAGTGCGCCTCTACAAGCAGGCTTTTGAGTTGACCAGGTCCATGCCTGCTGAGCAGCAGTGTCGCATTGCACTGCGCTTTGACTCTGGTTGTGACAGGAGGCGCTATCAGGCCCCTGATGCTGCTGTCAGGGAGATTGCAGTCATTCTCCCTGGTGATGGAGACCAGGTCAGAGGCTCTCAGGACATCATCCTGTATCGCCTTCATGGCCCACCTCTGCAGCGCATCGCTGACACCCATCCCTTCTACCCTGCCTTGCGCTATGTCCTCCTCTATCCCACTGGACAGCTCAGCTGGCATCCTGACATACTCTATCAGGATGTTGAGGAGGGTACACTGCGTGGTGGAAACAAGCGCACCCATGTCTCCATGGCTGAATTTCATCGCTATCGCCTCTTCATTCGCCACCCTGATGTAGAGTCTGATCACATCTTTCGCACTGGTGACCTCTATCAGGAGTATGCATGTGAGACTTGGGCTGTTTCTGAGCAGAACCGTCTCAACTACCTCAGACACAACCAAGTCAAACTGCGCAGGGAGCTTTACAAAGGCTTGGTGGATGCTGTGGCTGCAAATGCTGATGCTGACTGGGATCAGTTGGGCACAAGGTTCATTTTACCCTCTTCATTTTCTGGCAGCACTCGCCACATGCAGCAGCTCTTGCAAGATGCCTTGGCCATCAACCGCTACTATGGGGGTGGGGACCTCTTCATCACCATGACTGCCAACCCTGGCTGGCCTGAGGTTCAAGCCTCACTCTTTCCTGGCCAGACTGCTCCTGATCGTCCTGACTTGGTGGTGCGTGCCTTCAAGGCCAAGCTGGACTCTCTCATAAAGGACATCCAGGATGGTGTGCTGGGTGAGACCAATGCCTGGCTCTACACCATTGAGTTTCAGAAGAGGGGCCTCCCTCATGCCCACATCATTGTCTTTCTCAAGTCCCATGCCAAGCTGCGCTCTCCAGAGAACATTGATAGCCTGATGTCCTCTGAGTTCCCAGAGGACAATCCTGAGCTGCTTGAGCTCATCAAGAAGTTCATGGTTCATGGGCCTTGCGGTGTTCAGAATCCCAACTCACCTTGCATGGTCAATGGAAAGTGCTCCAAGGGCTTTCCCAAGCAGTTCAGGGAGGAGACTTCCATCACTGAGGACTCCTATGCTTGCACCAGACGTCGCAACACTGGCAGGTCTGTTGAGGTTGGCAGGAAGCAGGTGGACAATAGATGGGTGGTGTGCCACTCCAAGTACTTGATCTGGAAGTACAGGTGCCACATCAATGTGGAGTCCATTTCATCTGTCAAGGCCATCAAGTACATCTACAAGTATGTGTACAAGGGCCATGACAGGACCACTATGGAGTTTGGGACCTGTGTTGATGAGATCAGGCAGTATCTGGATGCGCGCTATGTGAGCAGCTGTGAAGCTCACTGGAGGATGTATCTGTTTGAGATGCAGGAGCACAAGCCACCCATTGTTAGGCTTCAGGTTCACCTCCCTGATGAGCAGTCTGTGATTGTGGACCCTGCTACAGCTGGCAGTGTGCAGGATGTGGTGGATAGAGAGGCAAACAAGAATACCACTCTTACTGGTTGGTTCAAGGCCAATGCTCAGAGTGCTGTTCATCATGACCTTCTCTACCAAGACTTTCCCTACAAGATGGTCTGGAATGGGAAGACTTGGACCTCCAGGCAGGATGAGAGGTTTGCCATTGGGAGGATGTACCATGCCCACCCCACCTCTGGAGAGCGCTTCTACCTGCGCCTTTTGCTCACCTGTGTCAAGGGAGCCACCTCCTTTGAGGATCTCTACACTTTTGAGCATGTGCGCCATGGTTCTTTCAGAGAGGCCTGCATAGCACGTGGCCTCTTGGATGATGATAGGGAGTGGCGCCAGTGCCTGAATGAGGCAAAGGACATTCAGATGGGTGAGCAACTGCGCCGCCTGTTTGTGACCATCCTGAGGGAGTGCACTCCTGCAAACCCAAGGGAGCTTTGGGACACATTCTGGCCTCACATCTGTGATGACCTCAGACGTCGCCTTCAGCGCCACAATATTGCAGAACCCACAGATGCACAGGTTCAGGACTATGGGCTCTACCTGATTGACAAGCTTCTTTCTCACTATGGGAAGAGGCTGCAGGAGTGGGAGTCCATGCCCCTGATTGTGGGGAACTGGGGACAGCTGCTTGGGAATAGGCTGATCATGGAGCAGCTAGAGTACAACACTGAGAGACTTGCTCAGGATGCTGCAGATTGTGTTGCCAGCTTGACACCAGATCAGTCTGCTGCATTTGAGAAGATCACCTCTGCAGTGAGCACTGAATCAGGGGACGTCTTCTTCCTTCATGGGCCAGGGGGCACTGGGAAAACATACCTTTACAACACCCTCTGCTACCACCTGCGCTCCCAAGGAAAGATTGTGCTCTGTGTTGCATCCTCTGGGATAGCTGCCATCCTGCTGAAAGGTGGGAGGACTGCTCACTCAAGGTTCAAGATCCCCATCCCTTGCCATGAGTCTTCTGTTTGTGGGATTGGAAAGTCATCAGAGCTGGGAGAGCTGATTTGTGCAACAACTTTGGTGATCTGGGATGAGGCACCCATGCAGCACAGGCACATCATGGAGGCTGTGGAGAGGACATTCCAGGATGTGAGGAGCAGTGACAAAGCATTTGGTGGAGTGAGCTTTGTGTTTGGTGGAGACTTCCAGCAAATCCTGCCTGTGATTGTTGGTGCTTCCAGAGGCCAGACTGTGGCTGCATGCATTCAGCGCTCTACTCTGTGGAGTGGTATCAAGGTGCTTCACCTTCATAAAAACATGCGACTGGACACAGCTCTTGCAGCTGAGAGGGAGTTTGCAGAGTGGCAGCTTGAGGTGGGGCAGGGAAAGCACACAGACTCTGATGGGAAGATCAGGCTGCCTGGTCACATGAAGTGCAGGGTGAACAGTGTTGATTGTCTAATTGAGACGATCTACCCTGGGATCAGCACTCCCAACCTGGAACCAGGGTACTTTTCAGAGCGCACCATTCTGTCAAGCTTGAATGTGGATGTGGATGCACTGAACAAGCTGGTGCTTGAAAGGTTCCCTGGGCCAGTAAAGGAGTTCCAGAGTGCAGACTTCATCCCCAGCTCTGAGCAAAGTGGAGAGGAGGATCCCATGCTGAACTACCCTGTGGAGTACTTGAATGAGATCAACTGCTCTGGACTTCCACTTGCTAAGCTGGAGCTGAAGGAGGGATGCCCTGTGATGATACTGCGTAACCTGGATGCAGCTCATGGAGTGTGCAATGGAAGCAGGGGGATCCTGACAAAGTGCAGAAACAGGGTGCTGGAAGTACAGCTTCTGAATGGGGAACATGCAGGGACCAAGGTGTTCATACCTAGGATTGCAAACCAGCCCACTGAGGATCAAGTGGCTTTCAAGTTCACCAGGAAGCAATTCCCAGTGAGGCTTTGCTTTGCAATGACGATCAACAAGTCTCAAGGGCAGTCAGTGAAGCATGTTGGGTTGGACCTTAGGTCACCTGTGTTCACTCATGGGCAGTTTTATGTTGGGGTTTCAAGAGTGACTTCAAAATATAACATCAAGGCTATCTGGGATTCAGAAGACAGAGAGGGGAAAACTAAGAACATTGTATATTCTGAGGTTTTACTGAAAGATTAGTATATAGGTGTATATTTTGATGTAGATAGATTAGTGTTTGATATGTGTTTGGTTGTGGTGTGTGTTTGGTTGTGGTGTGTGTTTGGTTGTGGTATGTGTTTGGTTGTTGTATGTGTTTGGTTGTGGTATGTGGATATGTAATATTGTGATATGTTGATGTGAAATGTGGTGGTTTGTGGGCACTCCTATGGTGGTGTTGATGCCACAGTGTTGCACTGGCAATGGTGCCAGGCTCCAATGCTGGCGATGACGCCATGCTCCAAGGCTGGTGATGAAGCCACCCTCCAAGGCTGGCGATGACGCCAGGCTCCAAGGCTGGCGATGAAGCCACGCTCCAAGGCTGGCAATGATGCCACACTCTTATGCTGGCTTCTCAGCTACACTTTGAGATGGATATACTTAGATGGTAAAGCGGGGGTTTGGGGGCGCAGCCCCCAACAAGCTGATGTCGAGTGCTGGAGGCAGGTGAAGCGAACGAAGTGAGCGAGCCGTGCCGTAGGCACGGACAGAAGCTTGTACAATATATAAAAGACGAGGGTGCGTGTGAATGCTTAGACATATTTTCTGATTGCTTAGACATATTTTCGGAGTTTGGGCTCTCCAAGTTTTGCTTCCGTGTCTCAGACTAGCAGCCTTGAGACTAGCAGTAGGCGGGCAAGCAGTGGATGCTGCAGATAGGGGCATCTACACATGCTACGGGGTGCCTGCTTGATTGCATCGCCATCCGGGGCGCAACGCACCAGCTGAGAGGGCCCGAAGGGCCCTCCTGCAATGCTAGTACAAAGTACAAACGTGCCAGTGTATATCAAACGAGTCCGTAATTGGCTGCAGTTGGTGGCTTGATGATGATCACAAACTGACAAAGGACACCGTCACCACTTCACGTCAGCGTCTATCACTATGTGGGGTTGCCACAGATCTCCCGAAGTAGGCTTAGAAGTAGGTCGTATATGTTTACGGTCTCCACGGGGTCCACGGGGAGTATGAATAGTGAGTATATGGTTCGAGTTCATTTCTTTCCTCGTCTTGTCTAAACTCAGGTACATACCCCCACTGCACTTGGTTCTCTTGCGCCACAACAAGGGGCAGCAACTGCGGAGGACGTCATTGAGATCTGAAATGGGTTCTTTCTTGCGGCGACCTTGTTGGTCAGTCCGCCCTCAGCGTAGGAACCTTCCGAGTTTGTTCACCACGCTTCAAACGTTCATGCAATCTAAGCTTTCTTGGTATTTGAAGTTCTCGAAAGCTCTCGTGCGCCTGTCCTGAACGCCCACGTCTACGCCCAGCGCCGAGAAAGCAGTTCCCCATGTTACGGTAGGTGGAGGTAGCCTGTTGGATTGGATGTGTGACAGCAGCCAAGTATCCCAGGCGTTCTAGTAAATTTCTGGTTACCCAGGAATCGCAAAATCACCTCACGACGGACCTAGAGCATTTCTACGAGTCGCAGATCCATCTTGCTAGTCACTTGATCAGACAAAGTGATATTTCACTCGACCATGTCCAGTGGCCCGGTGAGTGCCCATTTGAAGTACCGTTCTTGACTCGGATTGGGCGCCCCTTCCTTGAGCGGTGTTCGGACCATTGATGCATGAGTACATCTCTAGGTCCTTTCATCGAAACAAGAACGCATTTCGAGCGCGGTGTTCGTTGTCTGGTAAGTTCCGCAACGCAACGCAGGACCACAATGGTTCCTGCTTTGGTTACGTGATACGTCGTCGAAGGCATGGGAACTACTTGACGCAATCTGGATGGTAAGGTAAAGAGGCTGACCTTCAGATGCCTATTTCCATCGCTCATGAGAAAACGACGATTGTGCCCGTGGAAACGCCAACGAACCACATCACTGACGCACGAAAGCTGACTCAGCTCGGAGGAAAGACAACTACACACGTATGCGTTTCGAACCTCAGTGCGCCCTTGTAACTCAGCCAGGATGCCACGATTTTGAGCGTCAAATCCAAATCCGATAGGTTAGTCACATCTGAGAACTTCAAGTTCAGTGGATACATTCTTCCCGGGACTGTACGGCTGGCATCTGCAGGCCAAATTGACACGAGGAAGGTCCATGGCGGAATCGGCCGCGCCCAGATTAGGACTCTTGGCATCATACATCCGTGTTTCCGCCGGTAGTGACTAGAAGCCAATTCGTCAGCTCAACTCTCACATTGTGTAGTATGGTCATTTTGGTATGAGCCCGCCGAACGAATGCACCATGGAGAAATCAGATACGATGCGGCCTCAACAACGAGAACAGCGGCCGTAAATGCTGGATATATCTGAGCGTAAGTTATTATTTTGAGGTCAGGCCGACGTTAGCCCCGAGATGTATACGTACCGAGTACCTTCAAGTGCATCTTCGTCGCAACGAAACCCGGCTAGTAGTCGACCGCGGCCTCATTTTAAACTGCTTCGCCCGTTATGTTAACGGGGCCACGCTAATCGGGAAGCGACGCATTCTCTCCGACGCGGTGCGTGTCAACGAGAACTTTCTACTGAGACCGCGTGTTGGGTCTACTTGAAGCCGAAATTGGGGAGAGGGGGGCTAGAGGGCGGATAGCTTTTGAGCGTAGCGCGGTAGCTTCTTCCAGTGCTAGCAGGTGATGCTTCCAGAAGGTTTCCCGAAGCGGCGCCGTGCTCTAGACTGAGCGAGCCCGAGCGGCGCGAGTGGCGGGCGGTGCCGCCGCCACCTGTCAGTCGAACTGCGTAGCTTCTGTGTCGAAGGTTGGACCAGACGGGGTCTTTCAAACGTGCACTAAGTGACTCCACGAGGGAGGCCTCCGATGGTGTAGGCAAGCGAGCACAGTTCTTGCAGCGCCAAGCCCAAGCAATCATCCACTTGGCATAACTAACTTCGCACCACTACAGTAGCCTTGCACGCGACAAGCCCGCGACGGGGCCCCAATTTCATATATTCTTCAATCGTGATGGCACGATGATAATTTGCGAATCTTAGCGAAAGCACGCGTTCGACACACACCCCGGTGCCCACCTCAGCGCACATCACTGCACTCCCGCCGGACTGGTCGTTGAGGGTCGTTGAGGGGACATAGGGTACGGCTGAATCCGAGATCTTCGAAGGACTGAGTTGACAAAACTACTTACGTATCGAAGCTTGGGTCAATTGAATAGAAGCCCGAAATTAGGGGTTATAGAACTTCATTACGTCTATCAACTTCGAACTACAAGATAGAATCGCAAAATTGGAACGATTGGGGGTGCTACTGAGCTACGAAAAGAGCGTTTTCAAATGTCCTTTGAATAAAATATGGTGTGGTGGTATTGGGTGGGAGAGTGCATGCTGACGCCAATCAATGCGGTATGAACAGAAAGGCGCAATTGGAACGGGAAATACCCAATGATGGTGTCAAATAAAATAATAAAAAGGAATACTGTACAAGAATGAGGCCAGGCATTCTAGATTATGGGATGGTGCTTAGAAGCCCCCAAGGCAGGTATCATCGATCGTGTCCAACCCGCAACCACGAAGGGTGGTCCCTGAATAAAACGACTTGTACCGACACTCAGCTATATCGTCGTCTTCGGCATCGTCATCCTCTTCTAATTCCTCTCCGAAAATACCGTCGGCAGTTTTCCGCTCGAGGTCGCGGGTACCCTGGTCGTGCCCACGAGTGCGTCGTCGAGGGCTTTGTTCTCGACCACCCTTGCCCCGATCACGCTTACGGCGGCGTCGTTTTTCCTCCTCGTACGTGAAATATCGATACTCTTCCTCGTCCGGAGATTCTGGGGAGTGAAGCATGCTCTCTCCAAGTTTGAGGTTTGGGAGAGAGGAAACCGACAATAAGGATAGTGGACCGGTGACAGATGCACTCGCATCAAAACGTGAAGGGGAGCAAGTGAGTCCGTCTGACTCGTCCGATTCTGAGGATACATCAGGTACGAGTGGCGGTGGGACTGCCAGGCGAGTGGCACAGTCAGGGGTGGGTTCGGGGACAACAAGCCCGAAAGTGAGAGCGCGACGTGGGTGTATGTGTGCACCCTTGGCCTTCATAGCGGATTTATGGGCGTTCGAGTCAGGGGAGGTACTGGGCGAAACTGGCACTGGGCACCCGGGGAGATAGGTCCGACCGGGGCAGCCTCGAGCTGGGAGAGCACAGATATTGGGGAGAACGACAATAGGAGACCTGTCATACGTGGAAGAGGAGTAGGCTGAGAAGGTGCGGGCGAGGATTGGGGAGGGTGGAAAGTGGACGGTATTTGGGCACTGCCTAGGAATGCGGAGTGGGGGGAGATTATCGTTTGTCGGGTTGTCTGAGTGGGATTGAGAGGAACGTTTGAGGATAGGACGGGGAGATGTTGTAGGGATGGGAGCCATCAAAAGGATATTTGTTAACAAAGGGAAATGGACATGAGGGGAGGGGATACGAGAGAGTGTAGTGGCTGTATGAGTACCAAGTATAAAAGGAGCGTACAGTCCCGTGCTGGCCGATGAGCCCGGTCCCTGGCTCAGTCTTCTTCGCCTGCCTTAATTCGCCCGGGCCGGAACCCTCAATCTGTCAACACGGCATGGCGCGAACAAATACTGTGCCAAATTCCACGTTCAAATTCCACGTTTTGGTGCGTCCTCGTTGTTGTTGCCTTGTTCCCTCCCTAACTTAATCCCACTCGTACGTATCCGTCCCTATCCAACGTGTCTGAAAAACTTCGTTCTAGACTCTTCATTTCTTGCCAAACTCTCCGTTGTACCGTCCCTTCTTGAATGTTCACGTTCTTACCATAAGAATTTTGGCTAACCGGCGGCTCAATCAATATAATGGGCCGCTACGTATACGCTCTCACTTGACAGCAACGGATAGAATTTCTTGGCAGCCACCTTTGCCACGATGTGTTTTTTTTTACTGAAGTTATCCTACAATCTCTACTTTGCAATCCTCTGCCTGCATTGATCCCCATTCTTATCTACGTTCGTCATTATTATTTCTAACGCCGCTACGTCACAGGCACAATCGGCGTTTTTTTGACTTTGCGACGTGATTTTGTAAGGGTTATACATGCGGCCTCTGTGTACGACAACTCATGCCCACATCCGTCGCAAGCCATACCATCGTATCAGCGAAGTTATTGCTATAGGTCAATTCAAGCTAGGGTTCTGTGCCTCAGGCGTCCTGCATCCACGTCTGTTATCGCCATCAACCTTACTGTATGCCTGTCCTCTGTCCTAATAGCCTAGTACATCATAAACCCATTTGCTGGCCGAACTGTAAGCCCCTGGGGCCTTAAGTCGTTTTCAGATCACCTTCAATAATACTCGATTCCGAGCCCCAAAGGCCTCAAAGGCAATGAAAGGCTCAATAGCGCTCAATGACCACGAGGGGCCTCAAAGAGCACGATAAGAAGATACACAACAAGGTTGTTGAGTCATACCGTAATCGGACTTAGAAAATATCCGATGCGCGAATCTTGCATCATCGGCGCTCATTCAACGTCTTCTATCAAATGCTCAATCTTTCCCCATTCTCGTTCATACCCGGTACATTACCATGTCGTACGTTGTGCCCCTTTCGATGATGCAACTTCATTTTACGGATTCGTTGATTCACGTGTATTGCTTCGTCTTCGGTGATAAGATTTTGTCCGGCCTCCGTGTGTTGCGCCTTCGAATGAGCCTACAAAACCCTAGCCTTAGCCACCGTATATCCAATCTAAGTTTACGCCAAGATGTCAAGTTAATTATGAGCATGTGGTCCCGAAACTCCAAGAAGAAGAAGAATGCTTGGCGACGTGTCCGCTCTGTTCGAATGAACGGCCACGGTGTTCGGCGATAGTGGCCTCTTGTTGACACTTATGTACACCACCCCAAACTAAACCCTAACCCTGAACCCTTCTCGGTCACCATCCGTGGTCGCCGACGTCGCGTTGAGCGATGAGCAACCTCGGCTTTCGCGACTCGAGCGTTGTCATAATTGAGACAAGCAGGACCGCCATTCGCGGTGGTCTTGGCTTACACGAGCTTCTCCGCACTTTCTCAGTCGTCAGCATCCAGCAGGCCACCATTCCTCCCTAGTCGTTCTAACTACAGTTTATATTGTAGGAAATCCAAGCTCGCGTGGGCTTGCGCCCACAACATGTGCCTTCTGAAGGAACTTATGGCTCAAGACTAACCGCTGGGGGGTTTGCAGAAGTTGGCCTGTCAGCAGCTAATAGTCGCGCTGCGTCTGCCGCACCCCAATCCCAAAACCTCAAAGTCACAGACTACCTCGTTGGCCCCCAACTGGACGATGCACTCGCAGCGGGACAGGAGATTGTTGTCTCGTGGCCTTTTGCCAATGGTGAAATTACAGATTTTATGCAGGCAGAAGCTCTATGGTAAGTCCTACTACCCGTGTCACTCGTAGAGATAAACACGTCCACCCACGCCACAGGAAATACGTCCTCTTCACAGGGCTCCAGCTCCGGCGCGTACAAAACGAGTCGCCCGTCCTGCTCTCCCTCTTCACAGGCCCCCCGCGCGAATCCTACGAACGCATAGGACAGATATTCTTCGAGCGCTTCAACGTCGCCGCATTCAGCATCCTCGACCGTCCCATGGCGCAGCTCTACGCCGCAGGCGCGACCTCCGGCATCGTAGTCGACATCGGCGACACCGTCACCGACATCACTCCTATTTACGACGGGCTCCCCATCTCTGGCGCCCACACCATCGCGCGCATCGGTGTGCGCGACTGCGAGCGCTTCCTCGCGCATCTCCTGCGGAACAACACCTCCGTCACCGCCCTGCTTACCGAGCTCGCCGTCCCGCCCGAAGAGCACTCCGCAACTCTGCGCGAGCTCGCGCGTCAGGTGTGGCAGGCCGGGCTCGTACGTGTCCCCGTCGCTGGGATCGCGGTGCGTGAGGTGGAAGACGAGGGCGTGACGGACATCGCCGCGGTGCTGGTCGCGGGGAAGGAGAAGGCCGTCATCGAGAGCGGTATGAAACGCCGCGCCACGGCCAAAGCGAGCGCAGCGGAGCAGGCACGTGCGAAGGAAATCGAGGCACTCGACTTGGTCACCGTCGAATTCCGCGGAAAGGAAGTCACCCTGGGCAAGGAACGTCATCGCTTCTGCGAGCCTTTGTTCGACTCCGGTCTACAAACAATTGGAGAACGGCCGCCGCCTAAAGAGCACGCAAGCCCCGAAGGAGAGGGCCTGCCAATGACATTGCAGGATGCGGTCGGCCACGCTGTCAGGCTTACGGACGTAGATCAACGACAATACGTCTGGTATGGATTGATGGTGACTGGCGATGTCACAGCCCGTGTCAAGGGTAAGTTGCTGCCCTTTTTTTGTCTTCTTACGTTTGTCGCTGAGCCGCGGAATTGAGGCGTCGCCCCGGCGCTGCAAACCCATCTCTCCTCGTTTATTCTAAGCAATGCCGACCAGCACAATGAGGTACAGCCGAAGCAGGTTCGCATTGTCAAGGTCCCCGAATACTTCGCAGAATATCGGGAGAAGGGCGATGGGCTCGCAGCGTTCCTTGGTTCGAGCATCGTGGCCAAGGCACGTCTGTTTCAATTTACGCCGCTGATCGCGCGATACGAACGTGTCTCCGTAGGTCACCTTCCACGATGGCAAAAATTTCATCTCAAAAGCGGATTATGCGGAGAGAGGTCCCAAAGCGGTGCTCGAGATGTCCGCTTCTCTTTTCTGATCCTTGAATCGTCGGACTCTTACATGCGTGTACGGTGGCGTAATTATACACCTCGGCGGTATCTCGATGATAATGACCGCAATTGCGTGCTCGAACCCGACGCTCGGGGAGTCATGATGCCTAATCGTTGCACATTCTGAAGATCATACAAACGAGGAAAACTAAAACATGACGTCTTTTATGCTGCGGCACTCTCGGCAACGCTGAGCAGGTCACTGTCTCCGGGGTCGGTGATAGTCATAACACTACAGATTTATCAGCGCTTCAACATCCGGTTGAACCGCCGACTACGGAAAGCACATACCCGACACGGAAGAGCTTGCCCGCAGCAGTGCCGAGAGCGACATTGGTCCCGGCGAAGTGATGGACGGTCGTCTTTGACAACATGGCGTAGTACTCAATCTCCGATTTGCGCAGCGGAGGGCAGTTGCCTGCAATCAACACCAACTTGGCTACGATGACGAAGAGAGGGACGCGAAAAGGAGAGGAAGTCAGCATAGGGACCTTCTCAGCCTCTGGCTCCAGTCCCAGGCGTAGTACGATGAACTAGACGAACCTTTGCCACTACGCATTTGCTTGAGGGAGGATTTATAGCCGAGGCTGTACTTGCCCGACTTGACGACAAGTGCAAGGCGCGACGCGATGGATTCTGTCGACTTTGCGGCCTTGGATTTTTTTGTTGGAGCCATCGGGTGAGAGTGGTTGGTGAAAGTGGTCGGTAAAGTAAATGAGCAGACTACTTGTCCTCGACGATGAGTGGGCTTAAGGTTTCGGCATCTGCCTTATAGCACCTTGTCGCAGTTCAGGCCCCGCGGAAACACGTGACCACATTCCTCTGTGACTGAACAATGTTGTCGTCGGGAAGAGAGTCCCACGTGCCATCCCATCCCGGTCTCTTCCAGGTTGATTTCAAGCCGGGTGATTACTGTTCGGCGTTGGTTGCGTGCAAAGTGTGGCCTTGGGAATATTGCGTGGTCTGGATCCATCCCTGACCCCTTTGCTCTTGTAGGGCTTCGAATCGGGAGAGGTCGTCACTCACTTGACAGGTCTAACAAAGAGATCCCGGTCGTATGCAACCATGCAGTGTGGCCACGGGCCGGACGATCACGTTTCTTTGAATTCTGATCTGGTTTATGGTATGTGACGAGGGGACGGATGCTTTATCTGTGACCTGAGCTCATCATGCTTTTGATATCACGCCGCTGCAGTCAACCATTCGTGCGATCCGAACACCGCGTTCGATTTATCTTCTCCTGATCAATCGGAATGGCACATTTATGCTCTCAAGCGAATTGCCATCGGAGAGCCCCGTAAGCAACCCTGATGAGTCTGTCATCATTTTGACAAGCTGTACGACGACCAGTGACATATTTCTATCCGAGCACTGAATGGCTGATGGATCAGCCCTTTGAATGCACGTGCGGTGCTCCGGTGAGCGGAATATACCAAGCTATGAAGTTGGATCAAACATGACCGTATCACCGAACCTTAGTCATGTTTGCGTCGCATCGAGGGTGCAGCAACGCTTACCGGGGAAGAATTGCTTGCCCGCGGTGCTGTTAACCCCTGGATTTCTGATGCCATACGACAGCGCGATGTCGCCTCGAGCTGAATGTCTTGAATGCGCAAAAGTGTATAGCACGACTCCCACATAGACTGTTACAAGGTCGTGCAACGGTTGGCGTTGTCTTGTATTCAGTAAATAATCCTTTCATTTCTATAACTGTGTGATTCGGGGGGCTAAGCCACCACATGTGAAACCTCGTCTGTTCCCTCAGTGATATTCTATAATGTGAACACATGACATTGTTCAAAAGAAGAGCTCCTTCAGGATCTTGGCAGTATCCTCGGGACTCGTCACTGAGTGTCCAATCGTCCGCGAGTCTGTGAAGATCTCGTAATCGTTCCCGCCCTGAGCAGCGCAATGAGACAAGAACTGAATCGCAGAGGAAACGCCATGCCTTGAACGTCTTGTCTCCAAAGAAATAGATCTCCTCAAAACCATCTTTCTCGACATGCCCGAGTGCATACGTCTTGTCCCAGCCATTGGGGAAAATATCAAAAGATATTTGACCACCAATGGAAAAGGTCAGGCCATAGTCCGCATACTTCTCCTGCAGGACCTTGACAAAGGCGGCTCGCACTCCATGAACCTGAAAGGCTGGGCTATCAGCTCAAGGCCGAGGGGGGAAAATAATATAAACCTTATCATAGGCCTGGAATTCGAGCCGTTCCTGAATACTGGTTAAAGCCATTGGTCAGACAGTCGGGTGGCGCGGTGAGGGACACATAGGCGCACGTCGCGTTACGTCCGATGGGACTGACGTTAATCATCCCATTTCGGAACTCGACAAAAGTACCACTATTGGATCAATTTCAATCAGGCTGGAGGCTAATTGGAGAACAAGGCGTGAGCGTGCCGCTTAATCGGGATGTCCAGGTCTGCCACGTAATGCAAGATGAAGTTGACAAGCTTTTTATAGCGTTCTTCTCCGACGAACTTGATGAACGATTGTGATTCAAGTGGTTTGCTTAGCCTGAATGCAGTGAGCCCATTCTCCGCAAAAGCAAAATCGAAATCGTCGATCGCTGTGTGCCGCGTTCCGCGCTTAGATGTCTAACGCCAGACGTGACCAGCTTTGGACTGACCATTGCTTCCAGAGAAAGTAAGTTGTTCTGAAATCTTCACTAGATCTGAACCGCCGACGAAACCGATCACGAGTTTTTTTCTGAGCTCTTTCAACAGCTGGTGCATTTCAGGTGACACTCCCTTTGGGCCAAATTAGTGCTCGTGAGTGACAGTAAAAGTGGTAAGAGGTATAAGGTATACCTGACGAGCTGGTGTGAGTGTACCATCTACGTCGAACAGGACAAGTTTATTTGAAGGGCGGTCTGAAAAGTCTTGGGAAGCCATGAGTTCTGTGGATGAGCGCGAGTTGCTAGGGTACAAAGGTATATAGATAGGATCACCGGCAATCTCCATATGAGCACGCCGATTAGATTCTCGATTATATGACTCGCCATCTCCACAACTCTTGTGCACACTTCATGTCTCCGCCAATCCACGCTTTCTCTCTTCCTCCAGAGCTTCTTCAAAACATTACTCTACGGAGTCGTCTGTCTCAGAATACCGCAGACATACCAGCGAAAGAGGACCTTTCATCTCAGCCTCGAACGGCACCTGTCACTAGTAGCGGAGCGCGAGCGTGTAACGTTTGTCTTGGTGCCACATTCTTAGATGTCGAAGAGCAACGCACACACTTCCGCTCAGACTGGCATCGCTACAATGTAAAGATCCGCCTTCGTGGGGGGAATCCCGTCTCGGAAGTGGATTTCGCAAAGCTTGTGGACAGTACGTCCTTCAGCTCTGTGTTTGGCAAGGCGCAGCGTTTAACCACATATTCACAGGCCTTGAAGACTCTATATCTGGCTCTGCCTCCGACACAGACGATGCGAGCTCAGATAAATCTGATACCGTTGGCAATCTCATTCAAAGAATCAAAGTTTCATCGCGCTCATCTTCCCCGTCCGATTCGAGTCCAACTGTCCCTCAATCTCCTTTAACATGGTTTCATTCACCACCCTCCACACAAATTGCGGTTTACCGGTCCCTTTTTCCCCTCAAGTTAGACCCAGTATCGTACGTAAATGAGCTAAAGTCGATGCAAACCGGTGGCGGCCCCGAAGGACGTAAGTGGGCCATGTTCATGACAGCTGGAGGGCACTTCGCGGGAGCCGTCATTCGAGTCAGTAAACCGGAGGTCTACGAGGAACCCGCAAAACAAAAGAGGCTCAAAAGGCCGAAACCTGACACTGAAGTTCTACTACATAAAACCTTCCACCGTTATACCAGTATGTGTGATTTGTGCAACGTCGTCCCGTAGGTTTAACGTCCCGCAGCCCGCCGGAAGCAGGGAGGCTCACAATCTGTCAATGACAATGCCAAAGGACCTGCCAAGAGCGCAGGTGCTCAGCTTCGACGATATGGTGAGCAGGCTCTCCGGGAAGTGAGTACGTCGTCTTGTCGGGCGTATCGGTCTCACATTCTTCTAGGATATCCGAGGTCTCCTTTCTGATTGGGTAGACGAGATCGACCAGTGTGAGCGGATATGGATTCGCGCAAGTGCTTCGAACCGAAGGATATTCCTTGATTATGATGGCGCTGTGATAGCCAAGGGTGAGTCTTCTAGCAGCAAGTCGAGGCGACTATTCACTGGCAGATTTAGGAGACGAAAGATTACGGACGTTCCCATTTCCCACTCGCCGGCCGGTAAGCTAAAGCAACAACCTCTACGGTGCCTTCTCATACCCCGTACAGACACAGTCGGAGCTAGAACGTTGCCTCTTTGAATTGACTAGAGTGAAGATCACTCATCTCACCGAGGAGGCACTAAGAGAGCAGGACGAGGCCTACCTTGCTTCTCTCCCAAAGCCTAAGCCCAAAGTTCAAGCCCCTGTCTCTGCACCTGTTGCGGCAAAAGCAAAAGAGCCGAAGTTATCCAAAGAGGAGGAACTCCTTCGAGAAAAGTGGGCCAGACTTCTTGATATGATCGCCCGTGGTCGTCTCGATGCTCTTAAAGATTTTTGGGAGCGTGAAGGAGAAGGTCTCGGCGGAATCGACATAAGGGTTCCTCCATGGGCAGGAGAGAAGGTATCTACGCTCCTTCAATATGCCGCGCAATGTGGACAAGAAGAGGTCACAAGGTGGTTGCTAGACGAGGCGCATGCAGACCCCACGATTGCCGTCCCCTCTGAGGCACCGGTGATTGGGCAGGATACTTCAGGCGATAGCCCAGAACCTATGAAATTAGCAAGAGTGGCCCATCGCACGGCTTACGACGTCACTTCTTCCCGCGCCGTGCGCGACGTCTTTAGACGAAGTGCGGGCGCGCACCCGGATTGGTGGGACTGGCTTGGCACGGGTCGTGTGCCGAGTATACTGAACCAGGAGATGGAAGAAGAGCGCGAGGAGAAGAAGAAGGTGCGCCGGAAAGGACTGAAAGACAAGATTAAAGAGCGCGAGATAAAGGAGAAAGTCCACCGATCAGAAGGAGATGTTGACGCAGATGCAGACGTACCAGGGACGGAACCTCCGACACACCCTGAGCCTAATAGCGCGCCGAGGAGATTGGGTGGCTCCGCTGGTTCTGCTGACGGTATTGCTGGCCTGACACCGGAGATGAGAGCAAAGGTGGAAAGGGAGAGGAGAGCAAGAGCCGCAGAAGCGCGACTTTTGATGTCGTCTCGGCGGTGACCGTACCATAGAAAATAGAGATCTAACTGTAATGCGCCTTCGCTTAGCTTACTAGGTGTCAACTTCGCCGACTGTAACCTCGCTTCGAATTTAGCGAAACAGTGCGCGAACGGTGCGCGACGGGGAGTTCACTATCGTGCGGAAAATGTGATTCGATTTCAATGGGAACTTAAGGAGTGGGTGACAGTTTTCGACTAGATTACAAGACGGAGAAGTACAATTCACAAATACACGCTCTCTTTCACTGCGGACAGAAAATAACCAGATACTCAGGCACATTTACTCTACCACAACAAGCACCGTTTTCTCGTAGACTGCGGCAAGGTAATGATTCACACCACAGTAGAGAGATGGCGATAAAGCAGTAATCACTATCACTTAGGGGTGCAAGGGTCTGCGCACATTCTCGTATTGACATACTGCATGAATATACTGTAGAGTGCTCGAGTACATTCTGAGCGCCTATGTTCATATAGATACAGAGAATAGACGTAATGATCGAGAGATGATCTCCTCGGATGACTTGATGTACCGTATCTACGCATTGAAGGGTTGCCCTCGAGACGGGAAATGCTAGCACCACGACGGATACGATCAAGAGGTCCAGTGTCTTACAGCATAATTTTGTAATAAAACTCCCACTGCAACCTCACAGAGTCAGTCCAGACAGGAGGTATCCAATGCGGTTGATGAACGAGTGGTGGAGGAGGTCAAACTGGGCAGACGGAAGGTATCCGATGAGGCTAGAGAGAAACGAGGAGGCCGATCTGGTAGAAGCCTCATGGCAGAACGCATATAGCAACGCCGGAAAGAGGCAAAGAGAGGAGTTGCACGCGCCACGAACAACTTGAACGTGAAACCAAACAGATACGAGATGGAGACATAAGCTCAGCAGGGTGTGTGAAGGAGCTCCAAGCAGTGTGGATTTTCCAGGTTAATGGGTCAGCCACGAGAGCACCTCCAAGCTTATCAGGAGAATGGGGGAGCGAAAATGAAAGAGCACGTACTGATTGCAACTGGGGCGTCTTTCTCTGACCTCACACTCACGATAGCCAGCCATTCCTCGCAAAGAGTCACAAACACCACTGCAAGAGCGCCGGGGTTGGATCGTTCCTTCAAGGGCCGTCTGTGCCTCTCGAACCCGTTGCACACGTTGGTCGTCGGTAGATGCGTGATGCCTGGGCAGCGGGGGAAAATGACAACACGCACGTACCACATAGTAGGTTTCATGCCCCAACTCGCATCTCCTGCAGGCCGCGCCGGACAGTTTCACGACCGAGTTTGCGTTAACCGAAGTAGGGGCAGCCTTTGCGTCTCAACTCGAGATAGCAAGATGTTTAAGGGTATGACGCCGTAAAGTGGAGTTGTTCAACCGGATGCCAGGGAGGGCTGGGTAGCGTAGAGTGACCAGTTGCCTGCCTCGAGAATGAGGAGGGAATCGGAGGGAAAATGGCGTTCGACATACATCCGAATCTGCCGCGGGCTGCCGCTCCAATGCGGCTCCATTCGCTCCCGGAAATCGCAAGGATTCTGCTGGATAGAGGTGGAGACGTCATCTAGGTGTGCATCTAATGTCACCCATCGGCAAATCTGGCAATTTCTATTCAGGGTTTGAGCAATTGCGACTAGAACACGACGTACCCTCGGCCCCTTGACTCCACGCCGTGGCTTGGAACACAATCTTCCGACCTTCAAACTTGGACTAGAGAAATTCTGGGAGAGGAATGCCAGTGTTTGATAATGGTGCTACTAGGCTATAGAGAAGTTTGACGGATGACCCGATGACGTCCAATGAAGAGAAGCCGACAAAGCGGTGGCTACGAGTCAGAGGCTATCAACCCTCAAAACCGATACGAGATCAGGCGAGGCGATGCGAGGTTTGTTGAGTAACCAGAGGGGCTTGGTGTGTGTCGTCAATACAAGTCCTCGGGGAACGAGATTCAGGAAGATGAATGACATACTAGACAATCTGACTAAACACTGCCATACGCTAACATAAAAATATGTCCTCTGCTTTACATTCCACGGGTACTTCCAAGCAAACGTTTGCATCGACGAAGTCAACACCGTCTCCTAGCTCGGTGCTGATGTCACAG
Source organism: Lactarius tabidus (assembly GCA_963281015.1). NCBI lineage: Eukaryota > Fungi > Basidiomycota > Agaricomycetes > Russulales > Russulaceae > Lactarius > Lactarius tabidus. The sequence continues at coordinate 1,612,551 of OY725475.1, read as the reverse complement.
CTACATCTAAAAGTCTGTGCTGGGTTGCCCGTGTAAGCAATAACCCCAAAGGTGGTGGCACGAAAACATTTGGGTGTCCTGGGCCAATCCGGTGGGCCATCTCTCCTACAAAATCTTTGCATTTTATATCCTGCTGTGCTGACTTGGAGTGAGAATAGATCACACCGTAATAGATGCAGAAAACCAACGTGATCGTGTCATCGACGGAAATAGTCCCGAGGCGCACACTGGCAAACGCGTCCCAGGGCACAATAGTTCCTCCGGATTTCCCTCCACTTCCCTCCACTCTCTCCTGGGCCAACGAAATAGCAGAGCAGCCAAAAGGCATGTCACTGTTTCCCAGAAGGGAAGGCAGTTGCTTGCTGGATTCGAGGGCATATTCTTCAACTGGGTGGCAGTGCGGCGACTCTGCATGTGGTGAGGTGCTGCACGATGAAGAGCGCCTCGAAGAGGGCGATCGCGGTGGCTGCGCCGGAACATTCACCTCACTCATTGCAGGAGGTGTGGAGACAATCTTCTCAGGTGTAGAAGGTGTGGAGATATCCTTCTCGGTTGTAGAAGGTGAGACAGATTTGCCCTTTCTTCCCGATGGTGCAGGAACTCCTTTTGGCCAAGGCGTTCGCGGGACTAGAGGCTTATCTGCAGTCTTCGCAGAAACGCGAACGGATCGCGTGCTCTCCCGCAGGCTTTTAGGAGCATTCTTGGGGCTGGTTTCTGCCTTGGGGGTCTCTGCGCAAGGCTTCGAACGCGTACGGGGATCTAGTCAGTGGGTTGGAAGCCGGGAATTAACACAACATACAGAGGATGCGCGTACTTTCACGAATTCCACCGGCACAAGGAGGGCTTTGGAATCCCATCACTCAACTGGGAGAAGTTAGTTTCGTTTCTCTTGCTGGGGGAACTGCTTGTATAGCATTTCCATATTGCCCATTTATACCTTAGGCTTGGTTGGTTTTAATCCGGCACCATCTAACACATCAGACTGTGCCAGGTAGCAATTTTCCTTAGAATAGATAGAAGGGCGCGAGGTAGGACTCCGAGCAAGTAGCGCCTAGTGCCAACGAACCAAGTGCCAACGACCTATTTTTTAATTCTTAGTGCCCGACTTGTATCACGAGTGTTAGCCAGTGCCAGCTTAGTCATCAGTCAATGGCACTGATCCGAGGGCACCTGAGGGCACCATTTCAATTCCTTGCGCGCTTAGGCTTTTCCTTTCCCTGGGACAACTTGCTTGGCCTCCCGGATCAAGATATCACCCCCCAGATCAAGAGAGCCATAGCTTCTAGCTAACAAAGACCTGTGTCGGTGGCCAAGCATTTTATACGGCATTTGAAACGTGAGCGCGTGAGCCGCGAGCTGAGAGTCATACTAGTATATGTCTCCCTTTTCTCCAAGTTATGGACTCATGGTGCGCGTTGGTAGAAACGGTGTAGGAGGGCCGGATACACATGACTTATAGAACCCTAAAAATACTTTTTGTACAAGTCACTCAAGCTATATCTCCTTATCGTTGACAGGGCACCTGCAAGCGCCTACTGGCATACAGGCACGCCATAGATAGAAGCCTATTGTCGCCGCTGATATACGGGGGGTTCCAACGGAAAGCCTACCGAGGTAAGCAGCTTGTCTCGTTCGTAGAATGGAAATAGGTTGTTTTCCATGAAACATGTAGCGCCCCTTCTATAGTACTACCTCATGTACTGTAAAAGTGGTTCGGGATGAATTGCATCCAGTTCAAGAAGTTCCATGTCGATTCCATGAGCATGCGTAGCCAATAGCGATGCCAACCGCACGATCGAACATAAAGACCAGTTTACTCGTAGCAGCGACAGGTTGCCACAGATATTACATTTTTTCGTGAACAACCCACTCCAAAGTAAAAATGTGGTTTGCGTTGACATCCAGACTTCGGGTGCAGCGGCGCAGATATTATACAGTACTGGTTCCAAATGTTGCAGGGTGGCTCAGGCCGGAGAAGCGCCGATAAATGACCCATGAATATATCATACCTGGGAATTATTCGGCTTCTAATCCATTGGTGCAATCATCGGAAGACCTGGCAAAACGATAAACTACGGCGTCACGAGGCTTTGATTGGAAATCGCCAGCCGTCGGTCGGAACACGACTTCAGTCATCCAGCAGGGTCCACCCAGACTACAAGTGTCAAACATTGCACTGCCATTAAGAATAGGACGATGTTAGGGCTTCCGCCCGGACAACGAGAGATTCCTCTTGAAAACGTATTTTTAGTGAATTTTGCTGGCGTGCGCCATTATCCTACCAACTACTAAGACCCTACACGCCTGAATTGAATCCCGACAAGTGGCGATAATCTTTAGATGGAATATCGGTCTACTTCAATGGGCAACAAGAATCAGAGCAAGAGCCGCGAAGAAGCGGAGGGATCATACCGATTTTCTCATCTCGGTTGTAGTGCTAGACTCTACGTCGTGGTCATGTTTGATCTCTGGGAAGTCCATTGTCTCCGAGTGATGCACACTAATCGAGACGGCGGTTGGTTTGGAGCTGGACTTATCTTTGGCGTTCACTTTCCCAGGTCGGAGCGAAGACAGGCTGAAGACGTTTTCAGCCTTGTCAGCGCTTGACTGCTCACGGACGTGGTCACGGCTGTTCAACCTGAAGGTGACAGAGGTCAGTAGCTGACGCCGCCAGAAACATTAAATTCGGCTCCTCACATTGCGAGGAGGGAGTTCGCATAGACTGTAGGACAAATGTCAGTTGCTTTGTCTCGCCTGGGATTATTGAGCACGTACTTTTAGCCATCGGCCAGTAAAATATCTGCCATAACATAGCGGAGGGTTCGATTGAGAACTAATCACGACTAAGGCGATTCTAAAAAGGCAAAATATTAGGGAAACCCCTCACCGTAATAAGCACTCCGGTGGTGACAACGCTGCTTGGGTTAGTCGTTATGTCTGGTTGACGTAGCTCAAGATCTCACCATGTCAGCAGACCTGAGTTGATACTGTAACCCATCAAGGTCATGATCATGGAATCGGTTCTGTGTATGAAGCTCAGCCAAATATGCTGTGTAAACGGGGAAAAATAAACTCGCCTCGCGAACCCAGTCCTCTTGTGATAGAGAAACCAGCACATAGAGAAAGCAATTAATGCATCCGCCACAACGCCGCTTCCCAATCCAATACAGGTTATCGGCTGCCAAGCCGTCAAGAGTAAGCGGATGCAGAAGAGGTGAATGTCGAAGCTCACGGTCAATATGGAATAGCGGGACCAGGTCTTGAGGGCAGCCCTGAGGACAAGTTTCAATTTCTGTGTAATTCCAAGGAAGAGCGACATACGCTCTGGTAGTGAACACTGGCATACGATGTTAAGACAAAAGTATCGGATGAGGCAGGAAATCGAAGTAGCTAACTTACCGAATCCAAGGGCTGTAAACAGTTGATGGAAGACAATTATGAACGTACCTTCCAAGACATGAAAGAGTGCTTTACCGAAGCAATTGGTGCCTAATAACACCTGCGAAAGCCCGTTAAGAAGTGCTTTAAGAAGTCGGCGATCAAACTTACGATGATACCGGGTATGATGATGCTTTTGCTCACTGGCAGAGGACCAGGTTTTATCTTAATTCCACTCAAGGGTGGAGGATTACGTACCAATGTAAACTCGTCTTGCATAGTAGCTACGCTGCATCAAGACAAATTGCAAACAAGAGACTCAATGCAAAAAGACGCACAGTTGAACCAGGTACTCGACAAGTGCCTGAAAAATTCGTCAGTGAGTATGAAATAATTCACAGAAGTTATAGCGCCGTACGGTGATGTCGATCTGAAGCTACAGTGGAGGTGGACGTGCTGTTAGTGACCACGCGGAGAAGAAATGCAACGCTTGCATACATTCATAGCCCTAAGGTATAAATCAGAATCCAGTGCAACTTCATCTCCTCAAAGTGGGTTCACTCACCACATATTGTATCCCAGATTTTCGACGTTGCCGAAATTCAAGATTAAGTACCTGCAATCATCAACTCACGAATAATAAATGGGGAGTTGCGGCCTTACCAATACATAGCATAACTGCATAGAATCGTGTGAAAGGTATCCAACAAACTAAAGAAACAATGTCATCGTGGCGGGCTGGAATCGGAAATGTACGACCCACAGTATGACCACGATGAAGAATTTGAGAGTCTTGGGGTCCCTTTTCGTATATCTCCTGGGACTGATGAGTTCAGTCGTATAGAAAGGAGAGGGATAATTACGAGAAATATATCCATCTATAAAAACAAGTTTTCTAAGTTAGCGCAAGAAAGGAGACGACGTTCGTCGGAGCTCACGTCTGGCAAACTGTTATCCCAAAGAGCCTGGACGATTACCAACTTAGTAAAATATCGGCGAGGAAAGGGTCAGACAGGGGGGCTCACAAAATACTGATAACTAACCCTACGAACGCACAACCGTAGGTGTTTTGGATATCAACGATAGCATGACCAGACATGTCGAGTTAATCGGGCTCAGACTGGGGTGTGTTCTTCAGGGCGTGCTGTCCTACAAGGAATCGAACGTGACTCGGCTGCCTTGGTGACTTGGTGAAAGAACAGAGAAAAGGTGAGGGAAGGAGACGAAGACATCGAGGTCTTATGAGTAACAAAGCCTTCATAGATTTTGACTTGCGATAGGTGCCGTGTGAAAGGGACGTTCTTCAAGTTATAATCACAGTAGCGGAATTTCGGCGAATATTGTATGGCGATCAGGGTAGCCAGCTAATCCAGATGGCCAAATGACGACAAATGATGATCTCGCTTCTGCCAGCATCCGAGTCATTGAGCTGTTGTAACTTAGAGGTCACGGTACAGCAGCTTTCGAGATGCCCAGCCAGCTGCAGTGAGTGGCGATCCATTGCACAGTGAGTGACTGCACATGGAGGCATAGGCCACATAACTGTGACAGTCGCACTACAAGTTCATCGCTTGGCTGCCGCCACCATAACTTTTGTTTTATATTTTACACTTTTTTTTTGATGTAATTTCCGAAGCGACCTCAACTGTGATCGCGTCTGCAACTCTCTGAAACTCCCGAGCCTGAGGCCTGAGGCTTCAGCTTCAGTATTCGATTATGTTCCTGGATTTTCCTCAATCTTGCTGGACACTCGTTTTACCGGAAGTAAAATCTAGGGACATTCTCATTGTAAGATCAGGGATCCATGCCCTTAATTCTACTCAATTTGTCTGGGCTTTAGGATAGTGGTGCTTTACTTGAGACGGCTTAAAATTCGTAAAAGGAGCGGGTTGCTGACGAAATGGGTGCAGGGAGTGTGAGTATGGGCGAATCTGGCACACCAGCGAGAGTTAGAAAGCTCGTATATTAGAGCAGTAAGATAGACTTGCCTGGCACACCAGCGAGAGTTAGAAAGCTGGTGTGCCAGTGCGTACAACGCGTGCTTAAATACATGAGAACCGGCTTGTAGATACATGTGAAAAGGACATATGGTACCCTTGTAACTGATTGTAAGACCCTGTTTCGTACTTAGTTCCAAACACGAAAATATATCTGCTACTTTGGACCAGGGGAATGTCCTAGATCAAAACATGTGTGCAGTCACAGACTAGTGGCGGGCCATCTGCAAATCTGTGAAACATTAACCCAGGTTATTTCTCGCTTAATTTCGAGGCTTATGTCACTAAGCCGCCAAGCCGTGCTAAGCCGCGTCTGCTCACAGTAAGTGGCTCCGAAGTCCATCAAACAAATTCAATTCCTCAGACCGTTGTAAGACATTGAGTTTGCTCTTTCATACTCCCACATGTGACCTAAAAACCATTCCCCGACCTGCATGCCATATCCAACTTGAAATACATGTACAATGCATTGTCCACCACTTGCTTAATCTCTAAGCCGATGACCCACAATAAAGCATTGCTAAAATAGAGAGTTTAAGCCAGCCTGTATAAAGGAGGTAAATTTACGACTTGCCTAAGAAGTGATGTGGAAGGCATGATAATCAACAAACCGGTTCACATAGAACCCCTTGAAACAATCGAGGGAGTTGGCATGCGTGATGTCGTCCTGAACAGTCTCATTCCCGAAAATGGGAACCAAATGCACCGTGTGAAAGATGCAGTCAATATGGACGACTGCAACAACAGGTTCCCCAGTATTGTCGAAGTCAGGAGCAACCATCCACATCCCTGTGTCCTCGTCCGGCTCCTCAGAGATGTGGCTAAACCAGTGAATGAAGGCACAAGGGTAAGTATTGCCGTGATACACAAACGAGAAGAAGCAAAGGGTTCGGGCAACCTCCATCCCACGCATGCCACGGAGTTCGTTGTTGCTGTTGATGAATATGCAGTCGTAACACGGTGTTCTCTTGTACCATGAGGGTGTTGCTCGAATGACTTCTTGGTGCATGCCGTTGTTGTTGCTCGGATCACAAGGGCTGTAGAATGTTGCGGTTGCATGGTTGAAGATGCAGACACGACCAAAAAAAGTGGGACACGTGTGTTCAGGGTCGTTGTGAGAGCCAATGTCCGATTGCTCACACAGAAACTGGCTTATGAGATGAGGAAAATGGGGTGTGTCGAATTCATTGCCCAGTGCAGCAACATCACCCGCACGGCATCGTTCTTAAATGCTGAAGTCAGCTTTTGAGGATGGGATAAAAGTTGGCACTTATGCACGACGGTCCCAAGCCTGACATCACTCTCTACACCTTGCAAAGGGTTGTCAATTGCAGCAGCGGGTTCAGGAGGTGCATCAGGTTCAGGGGGCACATTGCTGACACCATCAGCAGTGTTGGTGATGATCGGCTCGCTTTGGGGTTCACTTGATATTCCTAAAGAGATATGAGTAGCCTTTTGATTAGAAGTGACGATAGTTGTACCTTGTGTCCTTGCATAGCTATCCACAATGGTGCCATCCAACATGCCGCGTGTCAGGAAGTTGGCTCGAGCTGCTGCTAATTTATCAAGTCGTTGGTTAGTAAGCAGCATCTGGAGCAAAGCCTGATAACAGTTAGACCGTTGATAGGGGTTTTTTACAGCAGGGATGTGCTTAGATTCGGTGATTGATGAACAAAGCCCATTTGGGGCACCAAACAATTGGATGAGCATGGAATAGTGTGTCATCGAGTGTTGGCATGGTAGGGAAATGTCTATGCAAACACCAGTTTCGCAAAATACCGACCAGTAATGGTGAAACCGTCTCAACACATCCTCCAAATTTTCCAAAGTGTCTTCTGTTATGATGTCAGAGCGTGCAATGTAACAAAACTCAAGAAACGCCTGGAAGCAGCATACAACTTCTGATGGTACATAGCCCTCAATTGCAGCCAGGTAAACCTGTGCCACAAATAAGTATTACTGCTGCTAGTGATCACAAGAACGTGCTGACCTTCATCAGTGCTTTCAAGTCATTCCCAGTCCATTGCTCAAAACCACGACCTTGAGGAAAACGGCAGAGACGCGAGAAAGGAGGGACCACAGAGATCCTAGCACAACATCAACATATGTGGAGGAAGTTTGGTGAGGGTGACACACTGTTTATCGATGTTGTCTAGACATTCCTGCGCTCGCACTGGCCCATGCACCATCACTAGATACTGTTCCACCCATGTGACAAGATGATCCTTGAATGTGCCTTTTACTAACTGGTGTAAGATGTCCGGAGCAAGTAGCTCATATATGTCTGCTTGGGGAAAGTTATAAGTGAATGGCTACAGTCGGATATCTGTTCAACTTAGACACTATAAAGTGTGCATAGAACACGTACCAAAACATCCCCAACCACACCAAACTCATCCCACATGACACCAGGTGTAATCTCTTCAAATAGGATCCCCAAATGCTCTCGAGAGTGCAACAGCCCTCCTGTGTCCAGGTTATCTGGAAAGGCCATGCACCTGTGTGCTAACAGTTAGAGGTCTGAGCCAAGTACACCAGTAGGCAACTTAGTACTTTCCACACCATCCCCGAACGATACACGAGAGGAGGACTTGCTCCTCATAGTCGGCAATATATGGCCCGAGACTGTAGATGACACGCCGGTAATGACCATCGCCAAATCGGACCAACTCAGGCACAGTCATTCCTTCACACAGTGGTTCAAGAATCTTGGTCATTGAGCAGTGGAAAAGTTTGCACTTGAACCTGTGAAACTCGAGCGAGGAAGCATACTTCCTCTTTGCTAGATAGGGCTCACAATTGAGTTTCAAGAGAGAGAAGACTAGAGGCGGCAGACTTACTCTTTGGGATAGCCAAGAATCTGATTACTGCAACCCCTCCCTTATGGGCTCGTCGCAAACGGTTGCGAATGTTCCCAATGGATAGGTATAACGGCCAGTACTCTGTATGTCCTGTACCCACTGAGACCACTGTCTTGTCACTTCCTAGAATCACTGGAACAAGTGTGGACTTGTGTGTTGATGGGTCCTGTGCAATTTCATCCTGTGCCATGTGATAACGATCGAGTTTGAAACAAAAACTAAAAAAACACGCACTGCCTGGTTCCATGCCCAGTCTCCTGACATAAAATCTTGCCACTCTCGCTTCTCGGTTTTTGAGTTATACTTACAATACGGAACATAGTCCATATTGTCTTTGAAGTCGGGTTGGGCAAGCATTCCGTGGATCACCATCCGTGGATTGCAGTAGCAAATCTGATATGCTTTGTTCATCCAACTCAGGACATCGTCAGCTGGCTTTTCACCGTCATACTGTAAAGAGAAGCTCTTCCATGGCATGTCGCCTAGAGGTATGTGGTCAATTGCGTTGTACAGGTCCTTGTGGTTTTTGAATGGCGATGTCCTTTGGGTACCGATGTGAGTGGCTGACCACAAATTCATAATGTTGTCGATCTGGGATGCTGACAGTTGCATCTGTCGATAGAATAAGTCCGCGGTTTCGAACTGAACACGGTCAGTAAACAGAGACCAGTCATCCGCTTGACCACACAAAGGCATCCTGTCCCGGCAGATACCCTCCTCATCGAAAAGTTGGCCTTTATGTCAAAAAAGTACCTAAGCTATAGAAGACGTGAGGAACTGGGAAGCTCACCGTCTAACTCCAAGTGGTAGTCCACTATGCAGTCGCCACCTGCTTCATCTGCTGCTGTGTCTTTGTCCATCGAAGCTTTCCTTCAGATAGAAAACAAAGTTGAGACATGTGAAAAAATTAGAATGACTGACCATTAAAATCCAAGTCACCTCCTGCTGCGTCTACCTCTGAGTCCATGTGTTGGGATGGACCGGGCTGGGTGGGTGAGACGGAACGCTGCTGTTGCAAAGGAAGTGAATAGCCGTGCTTTGAGTGACAATGTTGTGTGAGGCCTGACTTGTTCTTCAAGACCTTGTTGCAACCATGATGGGGTGTTATGACGCCTACACTTTACTTTCTATTTCTCACCCTTTCTTGATATTTATGACTGATGATGACTCTAGTTGGACACGTTGTCCTTAGCTAGGTGACAGGTCATCTTTACCCTTATGACTCAGTACTAGGACACTTTCTCGTGACTCGGTCCTAGTACTCTATTGTTCCCGTGACCCATTGTTGTCGTGACGTCTATTGTTGTCGTGACGTCTATTGTTGTCGTGACATCTATTGTTGTCGTGACGTCTATTGTTGTCGTGACGTCTATTGTTGTCGTGACGTCTATTGTTGTCGTGACGTCTATTGTTGTCGTGACGTCTATTGTTGTCATGACTCTATTGTTCTCATTTACTATATAGTCTGGTACTAAGTAGCATGTAGCCTTAGACTTGACTTCTTGTATCCTACGGTACTAGAGACAACAAGCAGAACCATCCCCACTCTATCACTCGCGTGATTAAGAACTTCCCTCTCATAACTCTTCTCAAAGTCCTTGCTTGACTTAGCAGAGAGTTACTCGTCATCAGAAGCTTACTAAGTTCTCGTCGAACTTAGTACTCTCACGTCGAACCACAATCCAGACTCCTTAGTGTTCCTGTCATCGTAAACGTAACCCACGTCGGGTGAACGTCCCTACCGTGACATAACATTAAGTCAAGTCTCTAGAAGACAGCCACACTGGGGAGACAAAGTAGAAGACTAACCCAGTCTAGAAGCGTAGAAGGATTTATTCCCTTCGTAATCGAAAGACGATTCGAAGACAATCTACCAGCACACATCAGAGGAGCAGCCCGTTGGAACGAAGCCAACAACGCAGAAGGATATCAAGTTTACAACATCCTTAGCCAAACGTACCTCGAAGTTGAATACGATGAGGACAACAGACAGTGGTACTTCATACAGCAAGACTCTAGATCTCGCCGTTGGGTAGCCACGCAACCAGTCCCTTCCCAGTACAATCTCGGAAGACAGTCAATCGCTCCCTCTACAGTCGCCGCAGCAGCAGTCGACGACACAGAAACCGGACATATTCAAAGTTCCACCGCTACAGAGCATAATCAAAGTCTCTCAATGGCAACACAGACCATGCCAGTAGTATCTACAGCAGCAGCAGCGCTTACCCTTGCAAATACTACGCCAGGGAAGGTGCACTCGTTTTTCAGACCTGGCAAAGGATCAGGACAAGCTGGAAAACACGGGCCAGGAGGACCGCCAAGCGGACCCCCTGGAGGACCTCCTGGAGGGCCCCCTGGCAGTGGACTGCCAGGAGGACCAGGAGCCATCTTCGGGCACACAGGCCCCGGAGCTGGAGGGGGTGGCGGAAGCAAGTTAGGCGGAAACCCCCCAGCCATCTTTAATGGCGACAGATCAAAGGCCAATAACTTCATGACGGAGTTCAACCTTTACCGGATCACGAACCATGACACCGATCATATGGCCAACCCCATGAAACGCACAGCACTCTTTCTAGGCTTTATTCAGGGACCACTCGTCCAAGCCTGGATTCAGTGTCAAACCCAGTGGATGGTAGATCAATTGACCACAGGAAGGGCTGATACCGACGAAGGATATTGGACTCATATCGCTAATGAGTTCCAATCTGCCTACCAGGACACTGGGGCCAAGGAACGCGCTCAGGACAAATTGCGCAAACTTCCCTTCATTCCAGGAGAAGTGGACACATTCATCGCCCAATTCGAAACTCTGGCACATGAGGCCAACTTCCCCATCGATGCTGACAACACCATCACGATGTTCGCCGCGAAACTCCCATACAAAATGATGCAACACATTTTGCTGGTTGTCAAACCAATTGGCTTCCAGGATTGGGCAGTAGCAGTTCGAAACTACCACAAGGACAATACTTTGGTCCAGAATGTGGCAGCAATCAGAGCTGATGGAACGGGAAGAAAGAACAAACCGTTTAACAAAACGGGGTTCTCCCCTCAGCAATGGGCCAAGATCCTGAACGTCAAAATGCCATTGGATCCCAATGCAATGGACACTAGGGCCGATAGATCCCGTTCCTATAATAGGAACAAAGGAACCCGCGGACACGCATCTACGACAGAAGACACCCAGAAGCAATGTGCAGAAGGCCGTTGTTTCACTTGCAACAAACAGGGGCACATTGCATACAACTGTCCTGATAAGAAAAACAAGAAGAAGGTTCAGGCTAAAGCAAAGAAAGCCGAAACCTCGGATCAGGACAGTGACAGCGAGACCGAAGACCCAAAGCCCATGGACCTGGATACTTATGTACGACTTGGAAAGTCACTTCCAGAGGACACCAAGATCGCCATCATAAGAAAGGCCATTGAGGCGGAGCAAGGGGCCAAAGGGGACGATGAGGATTTTTAAGATGTGCAACCCCGACGGCCTGGGCGCGCACATTAGGACTCAAGAGTGTCTTTGCTTGTAAATACAAAAGTCTACGAATCCCAACTCTTTTACAATCATCGCACTCGAAGGCCGAAAGACAAGTTCTTGTCGATTCTGGAGCAACTGACAACTTCATAAACCCAAAACTCCTCAGAAGAATGAAGATTGGGCAAGTCCCGCTTCAAAAGGCGCGAACCATCTGGAATATCGATGGAACGCACAACAAAGCAGGCTCAATAACGCACTATGTGGACCTGCAAGTACGAGTCGGAACCAAAGTCCAGGACATGAAGTTCCTGGTAACCGATATCGGAGAAGACGAAATCATCTTGGGGTACCCCTGGCTGGCAGCCTTCCAACCAATTATTGATTGGAAAAAGGCGGTACTCGATGAAAGCATGCAACCGTTGGTCATCAAAACCCTCGGATTGCCAATAGAAGAAGAAGTTGCACGAGTACGCAAGGCGTGGATTCGCCGAGCAAAAACACTGGCAACCCCGGAAGAAGAAATCTATGTTTCATACATGGATCAATCAAAAATCCGGAAGACATCTACAGCCGCGCAAATGGCGGCTAACGCACAAAGAGAAGAAAAACCCTGGGACCAGATAGTTCCCCCACAGTACCACAAGTGGAAGAAGGTCTTCTCAGAAGAAGAGGCAAGAAGATTCCCGGAACATCAACCCTGGGACATCGAAATCGAGTTTACAGAGGACGCACCCAAAATTTTGGATTGCAAGATATACCCTTTAACGCTTATGGAACAGGGAAAACTTGATGAATATATCAAGGAAAACCTGGAAAAGGGATATATCCGACCATCAAAATCGCAATACTCTTCTCCCTTCTTCTTTGTGGGAAAGAAAGATGGGAAATTATGTCCCGTGGTCGACTATAGGAAGCTAAACTCGTTCACCGTGCCGGATCGATACCCTCTGCCACTGATTCAAGAACTTGTGGATAAAGTTCGTAACACGCGAATCTTTTCCAAAGTGGACGTACGTGCTGGATACAACAACATACGAGTAAAGGAAGGCGATGAACACAAGACAGCTTTCAAAACAAACATGGGACTTTATGAAAATATGGTTATGCCCTTCGGACTAAAGAATGCACCAGCAGTTTTCCAGCGGTTTATGAACACCAAGTTCACGGATCTCACCGCTACGGGAAAAGTAATCATCTACATGGATGACATTCTTATTGCAACCGAAGATGACATTGCAATGCACTGCAAATTGGTACACCAAGTCCTGGAAAGGCTGTTGAAGCTAGACCTTTACCTCAAACCCAGCAAATGTATCTTTGAAACCAGAAAAGTCGAATTTCTGGGAGTAATACTGGAAAATGGCACAGTCACTATGGACCCGGTCAAAGTCGCCGGAGTAGAAGAATGGAAGACACCCAAGAATGTTAAAGATATACGCAAATTCCTTGGGTTCTGTAACTTCTACCGACGATTTATCCGAGGATTTTCACAAATTGCAAAAGCACTTAACGAACGCCTCAAGAAGGGCGCCCAATGGACATGGGGCGAACCCGAGGAAAAGGCTTTCCAGGAACTCAAACGGCGCATATGTGAAGAACCGGTCCTATTACAACCCGATCAGACGAAACCATTCGAAGTCGAAGTAGACGCATCAAATTACGCTATTGGTGCGGTCTTGATGCAAAGAAACGACGAAAACATCCTCCACCCAGTCGCATTCTTCTCAAAAACCATGAACGAAGCTCAAAGAAACTACGATGTATACAATCGAGAGCTTCTGGGGTTAAGAGAAATGCTTAGGACATGGAGGCCATATCTGCATCAAGCCAAGCACAAAGTCAAAGTACACACGGACCACGCCAACCTATTATTCTGGAAGAATCCAGGGGAACATAATAGAAGAGTGGCGCGATGGCACGCGGAACTTATGGAATACGACTTCGAACTGGTTCACATATCTGGAAAGAAGAATGGACGCACCGACGCACTATCTAGACGCCCAGACCACGACACAGGAGACGACAATAATAAGCAACTTGTGGTGTTACCACCAAAGTTCTTTAGTCGTGCATATGCCCGGATGACGAAAACAGGGGCATATCAGTCAATTCAGGACAAAGTCGAGCAGGATCAACAGGAAAACCAAGCTAGTATCCTGCAAATCAAGAAATGGACCAATACCCACCAATTGATAAAGTTAAATTCAATCTGGTGGAAAGGCGAATCTGGACGGCTTGTTGTTGCCGGAGACAACAATCTGAAGAGGGGGGTAATTAACTTTTACCACGATTCCCCACCAGCCAGACACCCGGGAATTTCAAACACATTCGAATTGGCAAAACGAGACTTCTGGTGGCCAAACATGAAACAAGATGTGGAGCAATACGTCAAAGGATGCGCCGTGTGCCAAGCAAACAAAGTAAACACGAGGCTGCTCAAACCTAGTCTAATCCCCATCACACCAGAACATACCTTGCCATTCCAGACGATCGCGATGGACTTCATCACGAAATTACCTGTTTCAGAAGGATACGACACGATCCTCACCATCACCGATCATGATTGTAGCAAGGCAGCGATTTTTATCCCTTGCAAGGAGACAATCACGGCGGAAGGAGTCGCAGACCTTTACCTGAAATATGTCTACCCACGATTTGGAATCCCCAAGAAAGTGATCTCAGACAGAGACACCAGGTTCACATCGAAATTCGCAAAAGGACTATGTCAAGCACTGGAGATATACCAGAACATCTCCACCGCTTACCATCCACATACCGATGGACAGTCCGAAAGAACGAACCAGTGGCTCAAAGGATACCTTCGGTGTTATTGCAAAGAACATCGAAGGGACTGGCGCAAGTGGTTGCCAATAGCAGAAGCCGCGCATAATCAATGGCCTAATGCGACCACCAAGAAAATGCCTTATGATCTGATCATGGGATATATGCCACAAGTCAATTGGTCGTCCATTCCCAGTCAGGTGCCAGCAGTAACAGCACGAATAGAAGAACTAGACAAGATAAGGGACGATGCCCTAAGAGCAATAGCAAAGGCGCAAGAAGACATGAGAAGAACTCGGTCGGGAAACAAAAGATTCAAACCCTACAAGGAAGGCGATCAAGTACGGATCGAGGGGACAAATCTTAAAACCCTAGACCCCACAAGCAAATTAGGACAAAGACGATACAGACCGTTCAAGGTACTGAAGCGACTATCAGATGCGGTGTATCGAGTGGAGCTGCCAAAACAGTGGAAGATCCATAATGTGTTTCATGCGGATCTAATAACGCCATACAAGGAAATGGAACTCCACGGTCCTAACTTTACCTGACCACCGCCTGACCTGATTGATGGCGAAGAAGAATACGAAGTAGAGAAGATACTAGACATGAAACAGAAAGGAGGAGGGCACAAGATGCACTACCTGATCAAGTGGAAAGGATATCCCACGAGTGACAACTCCTGGGAACCCGTGGAAAACGTACAAGCCAAGGACTTGATCAAGGAGTACAAAGAAGAACAAAGAAGACAAGACAAGGGCAAAGCTAGGAATCTATAAAAGAGTGAAGCAAACGAACGACGAAAGACATCCGCTTCACTCCCCATTACAACCCATTCCTACTTCCCTTCCTTCACTACCACCATTCATCCTTGGTTTGAACCCCTTGACATTATCAGTAAAAATGTCGACGACCTCATCCTCCTTTGAGCTGGTGTATCCAGGCTCAGTGTCACCATCCATCCCATCTACCCCCAGTCCTATCCAGTCACCACCCAAGTCGCCTCTTTCAATCAGTCCAAAATTGGAAGAGGGACTCCCACCATCGCTGTCCAGTCCAGTACGCCACTGGACAGAAGGTCTCCCTGCCCCCACCTGGAACCTCACTCCACCTCCATCACTAGTTCCCTCTAAAGTACCAGAGGGGACCCCAGAACCCTTCTATCCACCCCAGTTGGCACGACGCACCGTGCCACATAAGGGAAAGAAGAGGAGGTTTGCTCCCTATGCCACTATGAAGAGTGGGCAGAAGGAGCCGAAGAGGTGCTTCCAGTGTGGCTCAGGGAGCCATTTGAAGAAGGACTGTGAAACAGTTAGGCGGCGCCCGTTATGCGCCTACTGTGGGGACAATGGGCATGAGGAGGACGACTGCCCGCAGTTGGAGCCAGAGCTCCCAGAATTGATGAAGAAGGCGCAGGGTCTCCCCCAACTGTCACTGAGGGAGAAGGTAGAACTAATGTGGAGTCGGGAGTGGACTCCACCGGTATGTCAGTATTGCTGGGTTAGGAACCCAGGGCACAAGGAAGTGGAGTGCTGGCAGAAGGAGATGTGCTGGTCCTGTAGAGGATCAGGTCCAGCAGGATACCTCAAGAGGCATGTCTGCAAGATGTGGGCAGACGAGCCTGAAGTCTTCATGCATGAAGACTACGAAGATTACGACATGTTCCAGGGTAGAGACTAGGTGCAGTTGGGGCAACTGCACATCTGAAAGGGGGGCTATGTTATGATGCCTACACTTTACTTTCTATTTCTCACCCTTTCTTGATATTTATGACTGATGATGACTCTAGTTGGACACGTTGTCCTTAGCTAGGTGACAGGTCATCTTTACCCTTATGACTCAGTACTAGGACACTTTCTCGTGACTCGGTCCTAGTACTCTATTGTTCCCGTGACCCATTGTTCTCGTGACGTCTATTGTTGTCGTGACGTCTATTGTTGTCGTGACGTCTATTGTTGTCGTGATGTCTATTGTTGTCGTGATGTCTATTGTTGTCGTGATGTCTATTGTTGTCGTGATGTCTATTGTTGTCGTGATGTCTATTGTTGTCGTGACGTCTATTGTTGTCGTGACGTCTATTGTTGTCGTGACTCTATTGTTCTCATTTACTATATAGTCTGGTACTAAGTAGCATGTAGCCTTAGACTTGACTTCTTGTATCCTACGGTACTAGAGACAACAAGCAGAACCATCCCCACTCTATCACTCGCGTGATTAAGAACTTCCCTCTCATAACTCTTCTCAAAGTCCTTGCTTGACTTAGCAGAGAGTTACTCGTCATCAGAAGCTTACTAAGTTCTCGTCGAACTTAGTACTCTCACGTCGAACCACAATCCAGACTCCTTAGTGTTCCTGTCATCATAAACGTAACCCACGTCGGGTGAACGTCCCTACCGTGACGTAACATGGGGACAGGGATATTGCCCAGGCATTGAAGGTGAGTAGAGGGGGGGACATTGATCTGGGTGGCTGCCGTGTTAGTACAACAAAACAGTTTCGAAAAAAGATGAAGTGACACTAGTTGAGCAAAGCGCGTCCAAAGCAGTCCGCTCTTCTCAGACCCTCTTGCTTTTTCTCATATATACAGAAGGACTCATGAGTTTCAACACTTTCAGCATCCCACGACTACATGTCACCCCCCACTTGCACATCCCTCTCTTGCATCATGAGTTGCCTGAACACTCACCCTTCAAACAAAGATAAGCACCCCGGCCTACCCAACTTGAGTCCACAGAGATGCTCACCTGCCCAGAAGAGGGCCAATGACAAAAGGGCCGCTGAAGAAAAGCAAGCAAAAGAAGATGCTCAGAAGCAAGGAATCCGTCGTCTTGCTGAGGCAGAAGAACGTGCTATGCAAAAGACAAAGATGAGACCTGGACCCAGACCATGGACAGGCACTTCAAGTGCAGGTAAGCATATGCACATGATGAACATTGAACTAAATAGATGCTGACTTACGATCACGAAAAGCTACACCATCAGGACCTAAAAAAAGGGGGCCACCGGCAAAGGGAAAGGCCCCTCATCCTGAGGTTAAGAGTAAGAAGTCAAGAGCAGAGAGGTCCGTGTATCGCATGGAGGTGGACGAAGAAAAAACAAAGGGCTTGCAAGTTGCAGCCAGCAAGGGTGAGGGCAAGTCAGTTCCCAACCCCAACCCTAACTTGCCCACGCCACTTGATGCCTGAAAGCCGAGTTCGTACATCTTTCTTTTTTTATCCCCTACCACCACCATGCTTCAACTTACTGAAACGACACTTTTTCACTGGGACTGGATCTTTTCACCGGAACTTGACTTGTTGTCTTCCAGCTCTTACAATGCAAAGACTGACTTCTCTGGCACCAATGCTATGAAGAAAGTTCACATGTGGATGTCAAAGGTAAAATCCCCCCTTCCATCACAGCATGCTACAGTGAGCTCAGCCAGCACCAAGAGCTTTGTCTCCTCTATTGCAAATACCAACTTGACCACCTCTTCTCTGGCAACCGAGCCTTTGGCCTCGCCCATGGGGCCCTCAGGCAAAGGGCTCAGATACCACAGACCTGATGAAGTAAGTGATGACACATATCGTGCAGCCCTGGAGAACCTTCCTAAGGCTGCACAGCAGTTACCATTGCTGGTGCGTGTTAGTTTTCTTGCATATAATGTTGTTGACATGTCGAGCTTATCCAGGACATTGTCGAAGTAAACTCAAGTTGTCCAAACTCTCCAGCCTCAAATATGCCTACCGAAAACCTTGCTCTGTCGCCCTCGCATAGCGAAGGTCATATTGTGCGTCCTACTTGTTCCTCTGCTAGAAACCGATCAATACAACACCTCACAGGCTGATGCCGATCTGGATATGCAGCCTCCCCATGATCATGACAACAATGACACTGACGATGATGATGACTGCTGTGGGCAGCTGAAATCAATCAAGACCACTGCCACCAATTCCATCTCGGTGAGCTATGTGGAGACCATATATATTTCTTATGTAACTTTCCCCCTTCTAGATGGACCTTGCTGTTGTCCATGAAGCGTGTATATCGGCAAAGACAGAGGGCTGTGCGTCCACTTTACCAACAAAGGGCGAGTCCAGCAAGAAGGCAACAAACAAGGACCTCCCTGACGGTGCACACCCTATGTACCACTGCAATGTTGTTCCATTGGTCTGGCATTGGGCAGGGAATGTGGCAGATCCCTTCAACATTCACGAGCCCACCTTGGTCATGGTTTTGAAGACTATATGGGAACACATATACGACAATGTTCCCTTCAACATCCCCCCCACTCTTAGCCTGGTAACGTTGACAAAGGCTCTTATCATTGATCCACTGACAACAAACACAATAGACAAATCAACATCTTTCTGAGTGGTGTAACGGCTTTACTTCAGCGGCAACCTCTGCCATCATGTCTCTCTTTGCAAGTGATGACAAATTTCTTCAGCATACCAACCGGGTGTCATTTGTGTCATGCATGATACAACACTATCACTTCCTTTTTCTTGACAGCTCTGATGGGGATCATATGGTGCGTAGTTGCCCTGCTCTGATTATATATGCCCCAATTAGAGGTCTTGTAGCAATGGACAGGCATGTGGTGCGGCCCCCTTTTCATACAAGTTCTCGCATCACACTTCAATGCAACTACCTTGCATGTTCTGATCCAAGAGTTGAACTCAGAAAGTCAACATTGTGACGGTGCTATGGCGCTTGCCACTGCTGCGGTAGGTGAAGCCATACTGGACCCATGTGTTCTTTCACTTAGTATTGGCCAGCTGGAACACATGCTCACCCTCATTGCAAATGGTGAGATTGATATCAGGCTTGTTGTTGAGAACAAAGAAACTACGGGTACCAAGCACAAGTGCAAGCCGACCAAGACCATGATGTGGAAGGTCGAGCAGCCCAATGGCCCACCCCAGCCCTTCTCGGTCACGTTTTGGGGTGCAGCAACACGCGAATATGCAACATCATTGTGCAAGGTTCCATCTGATGTGATGGTGTCAATCATTTCCGAAGCGAGAACCATTGCACTGGCCCACAAAGCGAGGACTTCAAGGGGACAAGTGCTGTCTGACGAACTGTGCAGTGAATGTGCCTCCCTTGCTTTCTGCTGAAGCATGATGGTATGTCTATTTTCCCTGTCATTTACAAAATTTCTAACGAGTTCTCTTTGTTTTTGTAGCCACCAACAAAATTGGACGACAATTATTGGACAATTTTTTTTTTCTCTTATTATGTGTCGTAAACACCCAGTTCCGAATATTGAATTTGCATTTGTCTTACTTTTTTGCTTAACCATGCGATTAAAGAGTAAGCACAAGCATAATCTTTAAAATAAGACCAGATTAAGCACATTTTAAGGAATTGAATCTACTTATTTGGATTAATGAGCTTAAATTTTGCCCAATCTGGAAACGGCTTAATGCTTGTTTATAGGTGCTTAAATTATTGATTATTTTTCTAAGTACTAAATTAAGCGAGTGGAGATCTGCAGATGTACTTCAATAACTTGTATCAAGTCGACAACTAATCTACTGTAAGTAACTACTAGGTCCGATCTAATTGAGTCCTAAAGTCCTTTATCTCCGATATGCCACCAGGGCACATGAGTGCATGACATTCCAACAGTTGCCAAGTAAGATCTAGGACAATCTTGAGCATGCTATCCAGTATTTCTAGGGCCCAGACCATTCAAGTAAAATGTAGGACAACAAAATATACTCTATGGTAACTTGAACCTAAATACAGTGAAATATAGTAATTCCAGTTGTTGTTGTTGTTGTGTGGTGGTCATTATCAATGTGATCTGGATTTTATTTTATTTTAATTTAATTTAATTTAATGAATTTATATTGAACAAGAGCAGTAAACTAAGTACAAAGCTGGTCAAGCTGTGTGAACAGACTCTTCATAGGTATACTAGATATGGTTTACCAAACGCCCACCAAGGCAAGGTAAGGTAAGTCTGGAAAAGGGTTACATGTGTGAGAAACTCCAACTTGAAGTGTCTGGGTAGGGCCCATGGCCATGTAAATAGGACAACGTCCAGAAAGAGAAAAGACATGTGAAGTAGAAAGGGTTACATAACATGCTTACTGCTAGTTAGGGTAAGGGCTTGGCAGAGGGATCATCCTGGATCAAAGGGGACTACTAGTGAGGTTCAGGGTTTGAAGGCAGCTCATGACAGGGTGAGGAAGTCCAGGAAGGACCTCACCCCTTGGCAGTGTGCAAAGAAATATGATGGTGTTTGGCGAGACCAGTTGAATGTGTGTGAACATTCATTTCTGGCCCACTCATGGCATGTGCACTTGTAGAGGATGTGGTAGAAGGAGCGGTCTTGGTAGCCACAGTCACAACTATTCAGTTCCTCAGGGATGTCATTACAGAAGCAACAGGCATAGGTGGACATGAATGCATGTTCAACCATCAGGCATAGCACAGTAGATGTGGTGTGATGGGAAGGGGGGGGCAGGTCTTTGTCAGTCGCTGCCCTCCACATGGGATGATTTTTCCCGTCTGGTGGGTAAGGGATTGCATACTTGTACATGAAGGTGTCCTGAAGCCCCCATTTCCAGCGGGTCTGGACCCATTCTCACACCCAAGCAGCAAACATCTGTTTGCATGCCTGTGCTTTCTGATGAGCCACTGTGTGCTGTGCCATGATGAGTGCACATGGGGTTTTCTTGCAAGCTGCCAGTGCCCGGAACCTGACTGTTGAGTCCTGAACCCGGTCCCTCCTCTTTGGTGCCCAAGCCAGGGTAAACCTAGCCTCCTGATGTTGTGAGCACAAAGTAGTAAGCGATTTATGGAAGAGTAATACTGACTGTTGGTTGTTTAGCACACAGATATTGGTGATCGCACTAATGGCCGAACTAGCCACTGAAATGATAAATGTGTGTCTTGGCGGGGGAAAGGTATTGTAAAGTCCGATCAGCCACTCTACAGCCTTGGCCAGGCCATGCATGGTGATGTCATGATGCATCACCTCTGTTCCCAGACACCAATGCTGGGTCCAGGTCCGGCTGCTCCCCCCTACATATATGGTCAGGATGGCTGCTGCTCTGCCCACCATCAAATTGTCATAGCAGTCTTTGTTAGAGATTGCCACATCGACACAAATTACTGCTGTTGCACCGTAGTGTAGGGCTCCATAGAGACCCTCCACCCACTTTGCTCTAGTGTTTGGGAACATGACCCCGAGTTGTGTTAGCCTGCCCCTCCAGTTAGGAACCTCCCAGGGGGGTATGGCCACAACATCAGAGCATGGTCCCTTGACAGGTACTCGTGCTCCGAGAGCCTCCAGTGCAGTGGGGCGCTGTACAAGTTGTCACGATTTACCACCGCGGCTATGATACGGACGCTTACTTTTCATTTCTTCGTACCTCTCCCCACTTGTCCACCCCATTCCCATCCCCATCTGTTTGTACTGCCCTTACCCATCGTTTCTTACTCATACTCGGCCCTTAAGGCTGTTCTCTGATCACTTCTCGCGTTCTTACTTGTGGGCCTTAAGGCTGCGTCTCCTTGTGTTGACTCATTCCTAGGACATTGCCTCACTCTGCATGACTCATGCTGTACCCTTAGTATGTATATAACAGGCTGGACAATGTGTCCCAGAGCCTCATCTTGTTCTTCGTTTACCACTTGCAAATCTCAGTATCCTTCCCAGATCTCCTCTATTCTGTCTAGCTTGGCCTCACGGCCTCATCGTACCTCGAGTGATTCACTAACACTTTGACCCTTTGTACCACAGAAACTCACCGGCACACGTTGTGCATTGTTTGACCCCGCAAGGTCATAACATAAGAACAAGATCTTCCCCCGGGACTCGCTACGTCCCACACCCTGTACCCACAGTAAACCAAAACCCAGTACACCGTGGCGTCCTTACAAATCGCCTTTGCCCTGAACAACCAAGCTACCCCAGTAACCCGCCAAACCCACGACGATCTCCCGACCCATGTAAAGGGAACCGTCGAGTGGAATAGACCTAACCGCAGATACTACATCCCTCAACACCTCACCTCGAACAACTCCCTCGAACCCATCGAATTCATCAACAACCGCTGGTACGAGCTCCGATACAACGCCAGTGCACGTACCTTCTACACCCAAGAGAACCTAGTTATCCCCATCCAAAATGTGTTCGGAATCGGATTCTGGGACATAACAGATCCTCAACATCCGGAATATCAGACCCCATCTCGAACCCCTTCCCGCACCGCTTTCCGATTCACGCCAGGAGTGTTCGATAACAGTGACTCTTCTGAAGGATCAGACACCATATCAGCACATTCTGCTGTAAACATTCAGAGTGCTCACTCACCAACAACCGAAAATCCCACTGCATCTGTCCACTCGATCACATCGGCATTCGGTCCAATAAACACGCCCATCAAAACCCCAGACATAGACATGTCAGCCAATGTCACCACAGTAGCTCCTACACACGCACCACCGTCCAATGGACTCAAAGGCACCGCACCAGCAGTCTTCAACAGCGATCGAAGTCGATCTGAGTCATTCTGGAACAAATTCCGCCGCTACAGGCTCCTCAACCGGAATAATGACTCGATTAGCATCCCGTTCTTCCGGGTGCTCACCACATTGTCATATATCAAAGGTCTGCTAGTCGAAGATTGGGTTAACGCCTGTGACGTAGAGCTCGAAAAACGGACCGATTCAACCAAACCGGGGAGTGTCCAAGAAAACGATGAAACCTTGTGGAGAGAGTTCGAAGCTGCGTTTAAGGCAGCCTGGACCAATACTACAAAAGTTCAAAGTGCATACAGTCAGCTGATGAAGCTCCAGATGAAAGATCTGGAC
Source organism: Lactarius tabidus (assembly GCA_963281015.1). NCBI lineage: Eukaryota > Fungi > Basidiomycota > Agaricomycetes > Russulales > Russulaceae > Lactarius > Lactarius tabidus. The sequence goes on along the minus strand of OY725475.1, from coordinate 1,589,245 downwards.
ATCGACACTTACAATGCCACCTTCGCCCGACTTGCCAACGCCGCCGGCTGGGAAGAAGATGCGAAGGGCACCATCGATCATTACCGATCTGGCCTCCGTGAAGCTATCCAACGTCGAATTATTAACCGGGACACCATGCCCGACACCATGGTGGAATGGCAGACCGCAGTGCGAAAGGAAGTGTCCAAGGTCAAAGAACTCCAGAGCTCGGGACTCATCGGGCCTCGCCGGAACCAAACATCACGTGACAGGCATTCCTACCAGAACACGGGTCAGTGTGCTCACTCTAATTCGTCAAACAGTCAGCATGTCCCTATGGATGTCGATGCCGCCAATATTACTACCCAGTTCAAGAAACTTACCGACGAAGAGCGAGCACAGTACCGAGCCGAGGGACGATGCTTTAGGTGTCGAACCCAAGGCCACATGGCCCGCAACTGCCCGAAAAACACTAACACGCAGAACGTCCCGAACTGACAAAACACTAATGCTCGGGAAGCTTCAACTAGCTCCACTACTACCCCCGTCACCACGCCAACCTCGTCGCCCTCATCAAGCAACCCACCACCTCCGCCACCCAAGCTGTCTTACGCCCAGCAAATCCGAGCACTCGAAGCGAAGATGAGCGACGAAGAGCGATCTCTTTACCTCGACGCCCGCGACATGGGCGAGGATTTTTGTTCTGCTGGGCTTTGACGGTCGCAAACCCGGTACCACTAGTAGCAAACATGTTCAGTAAAAAGAAAGACTCAATGACAGTCCAAGTTTCTGTTCTCATGTGGCACAAAAAGACCGAAACAAAAGTACTCCTAGACAGTGGAGCCACCCATAATTTCATCGACAAACATGCAGTTAACTCCTTGGGCCTGGGAACCCGCTCTCTACCCCAACCTTTGCAGGTCAACAACGTCGACGGATCCCTTAATCAAGAAGGAAACATCACTCAATATTGTAACCTATGGATCCGTCAAGGGGACAAAATAGTAAAACTGGGCTTCTATGTCGCGAACCTAGGAAGCGATCGCATCATATTTGGTCACCCCTGGTTCAAAACCTTCAACCCCGCCATCAACTGGGGTACCAACTGTCTGGAAGGGGACAACTTCAGTATTGAAACAGCCGGTTACCGATCTAAAACAAAACCGCTCGCCCGTGTCATCACTCCTTCAAACCCCTCTGACCAGAAGGAGACACAAGAGCTAATCCCTACACAATATCACCGCCACTGGAAGGTCTTCAGTGAAGAAGCTGCCCAAAGGTTCCCTCCCTCTCGGCTAGACGACCATGCAATCGAGCTCAAACCCGGAGCCCCGGCTAAACTAGACTGTAAACTCTACAGGCAGACGGAGAAAGAACTCAAAGCCCTCAAAACATATATCGATGAAAACCTGGCCAAAGGATACATTGTCGAAACTAATTCCCCCTATGCATCCCCTGTCTTTTTTAGGGCCAAAAAGGATGGCAGCCTCCACCCTATTGTCGACTACCGAGCACTCAACGTATGGACAGTACGAGATGTCTACCCCTTACCCCTGATAGGGAGTATCATCGATCAACTCCAAGGGAAAAAGATTTTCACTAAAGCAGATCTGCGATGGGGCTTCAACAACATACACATCAAAGAAGAAGACCAGTGGAAAGCAGCGTTCAAAACTCCTTACAGTCTGTTCAAACCCAGGGCTATGCCATTCGGAATGAACAATGCCCCCAGCACCTTCTGTAGAGCCATGAGTCGTCTCCTAAAATGACTACTAGACAAGTATCCCACGGAACTCTTTGTCTACATGGATGACATCCTTATCGCTACTGGAGACGATGTAGAGCGACACCGACAGATTGTCCATGAAGTCCTAGACCTTCTGGAAGAAGAATCCTATTTCCTCCGTCCAGCCAAGTGCGAGTTCGAGCAGTGCTCTATGACTTACCTGGGAATCGTCGTCGACGGAGACCAATTAAAACCAGACCCCAAAAAGACGAGCGCTCTCAGAGACTGGCCACGTGTCCTTCATACGGTAAAAGAAGTCAGGAGTATTCTGGGAGTCCTAGGCTACCAGCGCCCATTTATCCCTAATTTTGCCAACATCGCACGCCCCCTCGTTGCTCTCACAAAGAAAGACCATCTGTTCTTGTGGACCCCAGAATGCACAGAAGCTCTCGATTCCCTTATTGCAACCATTCTAAATAACCCCACCCTCCACCAACCAGATCCCAGTCGACCTTTCTTCCTACAAGTGGATGCCTCTGCATTCACTACAGGAGCCATTCTCACCCAGAAAGACGACAGAGGGAAACATGTCACTGTGGGATTCCATTCACAGACATTTAATGAAGCAGAAAGGAACTACGACATTCACGATCGCGAGTTCCTAGCTGTATTTCAGGGTCTCACCCACCACCGCCACCTCCTCTTAAGCTCCCCTTTCCCTATCACGGTATTTACAGACCACAAAAACCTAGAATACTACCGACACCCACGCCACATCAACCGCCGAGTCGCTCGTTACATACCCCAATTAGCAGACTATGACTTCACCCTAGTCCACTTCCCAGGGACAGCCAATAAATCAGACACGTTATCTAGACGCCCCGACTATCCGCAAGGGCAAGAAGATAACGATAACATAACGGTCCTTCCCCAACACCTGTTCACCCGAACAGCCACCTTCTCCTCCATAGATGACAGAACCCGTGCTTGCCAAATACAACAACCAAGCCTCTTGAAAAAGTGGGCTACCACGTTCCCCCTGAAGATCATCAACGACCTGTACTGGTATGGGGACCGGCTAGTAGTCGTGGACGACCTACCCTTAAGAAGGGGGTAATTTCACTATATCACAACTCACCCACAGCAGGACACCCGGGTATATCCAACACGACATGGGCGATAGCACGTGACTACTGGTGGCCTAACCTAAAACAGACAGTCACCGAATATGTCAAGGGCTGCCACATTTGTCAGTCACGGAAAAATAACCCCTCAAAGCCCAAACTGCCTCTGTTCCCGATCCCATCAGATAACTTTACCCTCCCCTTCACATCAGTTGCCATGGACTTCATTGTTAAACTACCCATATCAGAAGGATACGATTCTATACTAACAATCACAGACACTTTCTCAAAAGCCTGCATATTCCTTCCCTGCAATGAAACTATAGATGCGGCAGGAGTTGCTCTACTATACGCTACTTACGTGTTACCCCATTACAGACTACCCTCACGAATCATATCTGACTGAGACCCCCGCTTTATGGCCACCATCATTCAGGAACTATGTCGTATACTCTCCATTCAGCACAACGCCAGTACGGCGTATCGGCCCCAAACAGATGGACAATCGGAGTGTTCTAATCAGAAACTCGAGCAGTACTTCCGGATCTTTACAGACTTCCACCAAACCAACTGGCGCCATCTGTTACCCCTTGCCCAATTCACCTTCAACGCCTGGCCAAACGCCACTACCAAGAAAGCCCCCTTTGAACTCATCATGGGGCATATACCTCGTGTCCACCAAACATTCCATACCACCACATCCCCACCCCTGAACGACAGATTGGCCCTTATCACACAAGCCAGAAAAGACGCTGTCGAAGCTCTACGCAGGTCGCAAGCAATAGAACTCCCGTCGAGCTTTGTCCCCTACAACAAAGGGGATCTGGTGTGGCTAGAAGGGAAAAACCTCCGCACTACACACCCTTCTGCAAAACTAGCACCTAGAAGGTTCGGACCATTCATGGTTACAGACGCAATATCCAGAACCTCTTTTCGTATCAAGTTACCCCCATCGTGGAAGATACATAACGTATTCCATGGCACCCTCCTTACGTCTTATAAGGAGACAACCTTAAACAGCAACAAATACCAAGAACCCGCCCCAGACCTAATAGACGGACAACCAGAATGGGAAGTCGAACAAATATTGGGTGCAAGGAAGAGACGCCACCAACTCCAATACTTAGTCAGGTGGAAAGGGTTCTCTGAAGCACATGACAGTTGGGAACCCCTGACCAATCTCAACACCGACCTACTCATTAGAGACTATTATCGAACCCATCCCTCAGCCATCCGCACCACCCATAAAAACCCCATCATCATTCGCAGAATAACCGTTATGGCTGAACCACTCTCCCCTCTCGCTCTACTCACCCCTTCTCCCCTGTCTTCCCCAGGGACTGAAACCCTCACCTACCCTCTTAGTCCGCCGGGACTCCCTGTCCGATCGCCCATAACCCCATTACCAGTACCTAACCCTGAGCTTACGACGTCCCCTATGGTCCCCCCCTCTACTCTCCCATCCCCCACACTCTTATCGCGAATCCGTGACCCACCCCCACCCCTTTTGCTCTACCACCGTATCTCACCTCCCACTGAGCCCTTGTCCTTGGAGGAAACCATCGAGATATGTGAAGCCACCTTAGGAGACAGACCACAAGCCATCTTTCGCGAACCTCCTCCCACTCCATCACCCCTCGGACAACGAGCCCCCACTTCCTACGTTCGATACGAGCCAGGAGATCCCAACCACGACAAGTATGTGGAACAGATCGCACTTGACCCCCCTTACGGGACTCCCCAAGACCCCCACTACGTACGCTTTGATCTAGACTTTGAGTCTCATCAGCATTACATCCTCGGGCTCTGTGACGACTCTGACCCACCTCGCCAAGCCTATGGTTGGCCCCTCCAAGCCGCCCCCTTCATTGGTCCCAAGATTTCACCCGCTCGTTCTGATAACTCTGCACTAGGGATCTTTGACGTTGGCTATCCTGGTGCCATAGAAGTAGACATCGCGCTGTACGAGCTTCGAGACTACAGAGTGCTTGCCGACGTTGATCAATACTGCGCCCACATGCTAGAGTACGAGAACCTCCTGTGCCAGCGCAAGGTCTTAGAGGACAAGTTCTTCAAATGGCGTAGTCAGTCCACACCCCTCCGCCAACGTCTCGAGAAGGCTCAAGCTCGGAGCCGCCTCCATCCCTACATGCACCTAGGGGAACATATCTCCGCCCCGTTTTCTCACCGCACCGCCCCTACCCCCGAACCCCAGACATTCTCTATGGCCCAGTGTGTCATGATCGACGTAGAGTCAGGAGACAGTGAGTCGCTCAGACCTTGGTTCGAAGACCGGTGGGGCGTCAAGTACACCTTTCCCGACCCCCCTCTCCGTCGTCGCTGTGCCTACTGTCATGCTCCTAACCACTATAGCGCCTCCTGCACCCGCCCTCACTCCAAATGCCACACCACCACTCGTTGCCTGGTGCCTCGTCGCCATGCCACTTACGGAGGGGGCTGCCATGCCCATTATCTCCACTTGGTTGAGGTCCCTCTACCTGCAGACCCCAACTCCGCCTTGGAAGATGAGGGATACGTAGGCCATGAAGACAAGGAGGGAGACGGAGAGTCGTGAGACGTGGAGGTCTCAACTTAAGAAAGGGGGTGATGTCACGATTTACCACCGCGGCTATGATACGGACGCTTACTTTTCATTTCTTCGTACCTCTCCCCACTTGTCCACCCCATTCCCATCCCCATCTGTTTGTACTGCCCTTACCCATCGTTTCTTACTCATACTCGGCCCTTAAGGCTGTTCTCTGATCACTTCTCGTGTTCTTACTTGTGGGCCTTAAGGCTGCGTCTCCTTGTGTTGACTCATTCCTAGGACATTGCCTCACTCTGCGTGACTCATGCTGTACCCTTAGTATGTATATAACAGGCTGGACAATGTGTCCCAGAGCCTCATCTTGTTCTTCGTTTACCACTTGCAAATCTCAGTATCCTTCCCAGATCTCCTCTATTCTGTCTAGCTTGGCCTCACGGCCTCATCGTACCTCGAGTGATTCACTAACACTTTGACCCTTTGTACCACAGAAACTCACCGGCACATGTCATGCATTGTTTGACCCCGCAAGGTCATAACACAAGTGCCATCAGCCCCACTTGTGGGTTATGGAATGTCTCTGCCCCTCCTTGTGGGGAGTGCAGGCCGCCCAATGGTGGCCATTCCCAGTCTGGCCTGAGGCAGGGTAGGAGTCAAGAAGTCCAAGGGATGCAGTACAGCCTAAGGGCGCAAGTGGTGGTCAGTTTGTCCAAGTAGAAGAAGGCTAGTGGCACCCTTGTGAGCCTGTGAAGAGGTTCATGTGGGGCCGTGCAGAAGGCACCGGCAATTAACTTTACCCCGTTGTTGATGACTTGTTGGACCATTTTGGTTAGTCCATAATTGTGTCTGTGCTTGAACCACAGTGTGCAGCCATAAGATAGCACTGGGAGGCATACCACATTGAAGACAAGTCTCCAATTGGCCATAGACAGCCTGCAGTGTGTGCTTCCCAGGATCTGTAGTGCTTTGATGGATGCATGTGCTTGATTGCACATGAGCAGTAACTGGGCATGGAAGGAGGCTGACATTATTCCTCAGAATCCAGAGACTCACAGTGCAATGCTTGTCCCACTTGTCCTTGGCAGCGACAAGACGACGGTGTCAGTGGCCACGGGGCAGAATGAGTACTACCCTCTCTATTTATCCATTGGCAATGTTTGCAACCATGTACATCGTGCCCATGGGAGCACAGTTGTGGTACTCAGGTTCCTTGCCATCCCAAAAAGTAAGTGCAACTATCTCAATATTCCTGTCATTCTAATTCTTTCTGGCAGACAAACATCATACCAATGACAAGGAATTCCACCACTTCCAACAGCAAATGTTTCACACCTCTCTGGCTTGCATACTCAGCAATATTTGACTGGCAATGACCACACCTGAAATTGCTCGGACTCCCGATGGTCATTACCATCGCCTTATCTACAGCCTTGGGCCATATATTGCAGACTATCCTGAGCAGGCACTCTTGACCTGCATCATTCAGGGTTGGTGCCCCTGGTATGTCACCTCCTCCCTCTATTACAATGTGCCTGACAGTCATATTGGAAAGTTGTACTGTGCAGACTGGCAATGCTGTCAACATCATTGGCGAGCACTGGTCACAAGAACTCACTGAAGCACTGGTATATGCAGTAGACTCAAGCATGCTGTGGGACCAATTTGGCATCATTGGGGATGTGACAGTAAGTAACCTCTTGATCTCCTGTCATCAAGTAGTCAATGACCCACACCACCCCACCCTTACCTTCTCGCCCCTCGAACATGCCTCTTTGTTTCACACCCACTCTCGGACCTTCATACCTCAACCTCCCACCCAATCCTTCAAGCCATTCACTTCAAACTTCCCTCAGGCAGATATCTACAAGGTCATCACCCCTAATATCCTTCACCAAGTTATCAAGGGTACCTTCAAGGACCACTTAGTGACATGGGTCGAGGAGTACCTCATCTTGGTTCACAGCAAGATGCAAGCAGCAGTCGTATTAGATGACATCAATTGCTGGTATGTCTGTAACTGTATGATATGCCATTTGCTAACTCAATTGTTCCTACTTTCAGCATTGCACTGGCACCAGCATTCCTGGGACTTCAACACTTTCCACAAGGTCATGGCTTCAAACAATGGACAGGCAACAATTTGAAGGTGTTGATGAAGGTGAGTACATCATCTTTTCCTGTTGTGATCTTAACATGGCTGATCATCCTGTGTAGGTTTATCTCCCAGCATTGGAGGGCCACATGCCACTCGAGATCATTTGTGCATTCTGTGCCTTTTTAGATTTTTGTTATCTTGTTCATCAAGATAGTATGAATGATGATACACTTTTATTAATACAGGAATCCCTGGACTGATTCTATCAGTGCCATGCCATATTCCAGGTACTTGGAGTTCGTCCAGCTGGGTTCACACTACCATGGCAACACTCAATTTCCCACTACCCCCAGCAAATCTGCTTGTTTGGTCCACCCAACGGCCTCTGTTCATTTATTACTGAGTCCAAGCATATCCCTGTTGTCAAGAAGACGTTCTGTTGCTCAAATCATTGCAGGGCCTTGGGCCAGATCCTCCTCAGAAATCAACAGCAGGACAAAGTTGCCGTGGTGCATCATGACTTTGAGTCCCAGGGTATGCTGAGAGGCAAGGTCCTCCCAGATGCCTGCACACATGCAGGAATCCCTGGTATGTCAAACTTAACTTCTACTTATGAGGCCGAACTCAATCTCATCCAAGATAATCCCAGCAATGCAGCAACTCACAATGCTGACACAGGCATGCCTTCTGATCATGCCTCTGATGGAGGAGGCAACAATGATGACAATGATGATCATGATGTGCAGGGCACCATCAGCCATGTGTTTCTGCCCTCAAGGCACGGTATGTACTATTTCCTTGTCTCATTTTGTCATTTGACCTATCTATGCTCAACAGACAGGGGGTATCCAACAACCTCCAAAACACTAGCAACTGTGTTTCGGCAGCACAACTTCCATGAACTTGTCCAACATTTCCTGTTTGATCAGGTCCACCTCAATGATATCGACCCTCCTTCCTCATCTGATGTCACCCTTGAGGAGTGCCTGCCATTCAACTCCCCAATTTCTGTGTACCACAGCATGATGGCTGTCTTCTATTCACCAAGCAACCCATGTGGCCCTCATGGGATGCATTGAGAGTCCATTCATTCAACCCCTTGCTGGCAGAAGGGCCCTCTGCGTTATGACACAGTTTTTGTTGAACATGATGCAGCTATACCCAGAATATGTGGACTTGACATTGTGCAACTGCTTGCACTCTTCTCCTTTGTCTGGAGGGGTAAATATTACCCCTGTGCTTTGGTCTGATTGTCATGGACTGCCTCGGAAGTGCTCTTACAATATGGTGATGACTATGTCATAAGCAGTAATTAGTCATGGACTACAATAGGTTGATGGTTGGGCCGGTGACTCACATGCTGTCAAGCATTCTTATTGTCTTGTATATCACATGCTCATGGACAGTGACTCATTCCTAGGATAGCTGTATTAGGGTTTGCATTAGTTATAGTTCAAGCTGCACTTCAAAGTCAGCACATAACTGTATATAAGCTTAGTCTAGTACAACCAGGATCCCCATCCTGGTCTTCTTCAATTTACTATCAGTTTCCTTTCCTCTTCCAGTCTGCCTTCCCTCTTGTGTCTTATTCTTTGGTCTCTTCCTTTTATTCACCTCTTCTTCCAACTTCATCATTGTCTTTATCTTGTGGAGGCTCTATCCAGAGTCTTTATGCACAGGGGACCTATTGTCAGTATACATAGTGTCCGAGAACCAAGTCACGTGTTGCACAACCACACTACCAGTCCAAGTTGGATGAACACTTAGCAAAGCATTACACCAATGGTTCAAGCACACAGCCAAGGAAGTGGATGTCAGTATGGGGATGTGGGTTGTGCAACCAGATAACAATGCCAATGGATCACCAGCGGTCAGGGTGATCCATCTGTATTCAGTCCTTCACACAGCACATTTGATGCCTGTTTTTGGAAATTGCTTCATACCTCATGGCTTAACACCTGATCACACTCTTGATGTTTTTCAATTGTTTTATGTAAATAAATATATTAATTACCATGCCTTTGAATTAGCTTCTTGAAATGGATTTTACTTAGCGTGACTTGTGCCAACTTGGTAAATGTGGGTTGCTGGAGTGTGACTGATGCTCACTTGATAACTGTGAATTGCTGGAACATGCTGATATACTTGACCAAACTGGGGCTTTTCACTAGCTGAGTTGCAATTACTATATTTGGGTTTACTGGATCGACTTATTTACTTAATTATACTTGCTTTCCAAATAAGGTAACTCAAGTGACATCCAGTGATGCACACTTTTGCTGATGGTCGCCCACCTGGCAACCTCATCTGAGCATGGCCATCCCTTTGTATGTGCTATTGTGTTCTAATTTCCTTTGACCTTTGTATGCAAATCTGGTAGAAACGACTATCGACACCAATAGGCCCAATACTTGCCATTGGCAACAATCTGTGCAACTCGCCACTAACCTTCCAATCCCCACATACAGCAAGTCCTGTTTCACTTGTGCATGTGCAACTGGCTCACTCGTTCGTTCAAAAAGCCCATGCAGTTGGTATGTGTGTCCTCTTCTGCAGGTGCAGATGCTAGTGTCCAGCCTGAGGATGAGCAGTGGGTGGCCCTCACATGCAATCTTACTCTCCTTCCTGCTCAGTACCACACTAAGCACAAGTAACAACAAGGAAAATATGATGGTGTGCATCTTGAAACCGACCCCCCATTCGCACTTGATTTCAACTATTGCTCTCTAATTCTGACAGAACCTCGACAAACTGCATCAGCCTTCAGCCCGATTATACCAGCATGCACCCCGTTTTTAATACAAGACATGCAAAGAAATGAAGATCCACATCACCAACAACACATCACTGTCACTCGTGCATCCCAACCCTTGTCCATCTCTGCAGCTCATCCTTCCACTGGCAACAGCAACAGGATACTTGCAGACTTCTGACCATGTCACAATCCCCACACCTCCTATTGGTACTGCTACACTCCCCCTGCATTCTCCCTTCACTGGTGGATTCGCATATATCACACCACTGGATTTACGAGAGTCGCTAGCAACACAGCAGCAGCAGGCACCTTTACATTGCTCACGGTTCACCATGGGTCCACAGCCAGACTGTGAGAAATGTTGCCTGGGTGTGTCGGGACATTACACACATTTTGACTGATTCACTCAAGGGCAGTGACATTGCTGTGCCAACTTTGCATGACCATATGGAAGGAATCAATTGAACAGACAGTGGTCAGCATGAAGTACCCGCTTATGCTTACATTGTGAATGTGTCCCTTTGTTTATGAAACAATTTCACGTGTTTTTGAAAAGAGACCTGTCTCCCTGAATTTATACTGAGTTCAATTTTTGATCTTGATGTTGCGCAGCACATGGCGCAGCACGCAGGCTACAGAAGACTCACCTTTGGTAGAAGGTGTTGCTAGTCTTAAGCACAGTGTATAGAGCACGAGTGAATACAAGTGATATTCTGCTGGGGAGGGTAGGTCTCTTTTCACCCCTCCTTATATAGGGAAAAGTGACCTCTATGGTCCCACTATGTCCCTTTGCGTAACTATGATGAGTAAAGGTGTCCACTATATCGCGTTTTCAGTGACGCCTGATGTGTGGAACACCCTAGAACATACCAGAATCATTCACATGACCCTGATAAGAGTTACGCCCATGGATGTGCGTAATGTAGCTACTTAATATGGTAATCATACTTTGCGTAGTCTACTTATGTCGTAACTGCTATAGATAAGATACATACATACTTATTACGTTTCAACACTCCCCCTTGCTAAGTACACAGTAGTGATCTAAGCATAATGATCGAAACGAGACAACATTCAATCCAAGAACTTGAACTGAGCACGGGACATATCGTTATGAGAAATACTCATTAACGATTTATGCTAGTTGTTTCATAGCAGTTTTAAGAAGTCTCTGATGAGACGTGTTAGAGACTTAGACAAGAAATTGAAAACGCGGTTTCCATCTTTCTGTCCTAAATGTCTCTGAGGAAATGTTTCCGTGTAACAGTGGTTAGACTGAACACCACGCTTCTCATCGACTCTTAATGATTAGGATGAGTAAAACTCTAATCCTAATTGCTCTCTGAACTTCTGAAATTTTATACGGCCCAGATTTTTAGTAAACAAATCTGCGGGATTCTCAGATCCTTCAATAAAGAAGAGTTCAATCTTCTTAGCGCGTATGACTTCACGTATATAGTGGTAACGGATGTCAATGTGTTTTATGTGCTTTTCTTGCACCGGATTAGATGCAAGGAAGATGGATCCTTGATTATCACCGCATAATGGAATTGGTGCTAGGATGATACCGATCTATGCTGAAGGTCTGAAGAGAATAGAGGAGGGCCCTTTGGGCCCTCCTCTATTCTCATCACACCTAATTCATGTATCTCTGTTCTCGATTCTTTTACTTGTTATCCAAAGCTCCGGTGTTTCCGTCCGATAACAGGTCCGATAAAGTTACCCATAAGCAAGGTTTTCAGGCAACGAAGTCGACCTCTAGTCTACTAACAACAACATGAATTATATGGGCAAGCCGATCAAGGGTTTTCAACTAGTGCCGTAAGCGACACCTCGCAGGCCGAGCCTGACTGTGAGGACTTTACATCTTGCTTTACATTCATCAAAATAATATTCTAACTTGCAAACTTGAAGTAACCGGAAACAGGACGGTAAATAAGTAATACCGATGCCAGTGAATGAGGGCTATCCATCGCTAATGGTGTTCAACGCCGCCTGCCTCAGGCTCCCTGTGCCGTCGTATAGGTGCGAACTGTGGTGCATAGACCTTAGTAAATAGATTCAGAGGTTTTCAACAAGGGGTTCAAGATGGTGTCTAGAGCCTTCCGCACTGCATCGCATGAGCCCCTTCACACGCTCGTCCGGATACTCCTGGCGAAGCTCTTCTTGGAAAGGCTATTTTAAACCTCTGCCCTTGGGCTGTGCCCCGTTTCCTGCTTGTCTCGACTGCTGGTGATATCTGGGAAGAAGATCCTATGTATCTGTTTGGCTGGGCGTGCCTAACAAGAACGCCCCACCTCCCTGGAGGCTCTCGGCCAAAGAATTCCAGCAACAGGCCAGCAGACCAACGCTGTAACTTTGGAGCCCTGGGAGGTGCTCAACTGAACAGCATACGGGCGATGTGCACCCACAGGACCGAAAAGCGTGGATGGGCAATCTGTTTAAGGAGGTCGCTGGGACAAGTGCGTCTATAATCAACCTCATCGACCATCTCCAATAGGGTACGTGACTGCATAAGCTAGTTTGCTTGAATGAGAACATGTCACACAGAGAGAAGTGGTGCCAGCACCAAGTGATACAACACGATATTGAAGTCCATGGGATCACTGGCACTGGCACTCACGCAGCGCATGGGATTGGGACTGATTCGGGTTACAGGGATTTTCCCACACTCCGTGCGTTTACTACGAGCTGAGCGCTGAGGTGAATACAAGCGCCTTACATCCACGAAGATTAGATTGTTTACTCACTGGTCCGATTCCTTGTTATCTCCTCGTACAGAGACACGAAGCTGTACCATGACCTAGTGTGGTCCCTGGTGCATCAGGACGGTGTCAGCGGAGTCTGGACACCGATGTCCGAGAGGCTGCGTGCATGGCCTGTGGAAGAACCTTATCCGTCCCCACATGAGTTCAGTCGGCGGCATAGAGTATCTTGACGGAAATCGGGCATATGGTATACGAGGAAACGAGGTCTGAAACACGTACAAGTTGGATATGGTGGCAACAACGGAAGGCAAAAAACCACAGTACTACACAGTAGGAACAAGAGTAGTACAGTTACAATGGCTCGCCACTGAAATCCACCACCGCTTCCCAATCTGAAAACTCCCTGATACTTCGGAGATGTCTGTACCCTGCTTGTAAGAGCTTTTTGTAAGTCTCTCTACAGCAATCTTCGATATCATCCCAATTACTTTCTTGGGCATCGTCGTCATCTAATGACCCAAGAAAAGCCTCTTGAAGTCGATCGACCACACTTCGAGAGTTCCTAACAATTTCCAACCACTCACGGAGGAGGTCCCCGAAGACCTTGTCTCGCCAGCGTTTCTTTACATATTCTTCTCTGAACAAAATGTCAGGAATATGTCGGCTAGAAAGCAAGCTAGAAAGTTTAGTCAATATTCTTTGGGTTTTCGAGTCTTCATCTTTTATCTTTGGAGCCAAGATGTAGACAAGCGACCAGACCAGGACCCACAGGAAGGACTCAAGATCATCAACTGGTGTGTGGAGAGCCTGGTCGTCATTAAACAGTGCATCAAGGAGGCGCCAAGACATAAATGGCAGTGTGCCCTGTCGCACAGAATAAAAATAAGAATGTGATCCAAAGGGCACAAACCCTTTGCAACAAACCGATCGATCCGATGACGACGCAATTGCGCCTTCGCGCCATCTGATTGCATGATCTCCGTCAATTAGAAAACCTCGGCATAGACATAGATCTACATCTCCAAAGTCCTCTACTGGCAACATGCGAGCAAGACTGTGAACATGTCCAATTAAAAAAATGTACACTAACGGAATGTAGTACTCACAGGCTCATGGAGTAGCCACCGGACCGCTCAATGGGGCTTTGAAGGCGGAGGATATTTCCAGAACTGATGTCTCTGTGAAGGATGCCCCCACAAAACAAATTGAAGTGTCCTAAGAGGGGAGCAGTGTGAGATTAAATGAAAGCGGAGGCAAAATCACACTCGCCGATCATGGAATGGAGAATTGTTTCAACGAGCTCAGCTGGCATTGGTATCCCAAACTTTTTATCCGAAATATCCAGGAGGGGCAGACCCTCAAGCTCCATTGCAGTGCAATGCAAGTACATGTACTCAGGGGACCCAATCGGACTTTGAGGGCCGATCTTCAAAAAATGCGGATTTGAAAATAGATGTGCTGTGGAGCCGAAGGACTCTGAGGAGCAAATGTGGTACCCGACGATGTCAACAACCCCGAATTGGCGCGAGAAACCTGAGAACAAGTCGCCTTCGGAAGGACGACCCTCTCTCTGATACGAGATCTTGTAAACCATCTTCTCAGGTAATTGAGTCGCCGGAACGATATTCTCATTTGACGCACGGCGTAATAATTTCCGGGATCGCAAGCTAGCCGGAATATGTCGGGCACCTACAGTTTGTCCTAGATGGTATGTGTGAGTTGAGTGTGTACAGGTCAACGAGTTAATTTCGCACGTTTTAGACTGTACACAGCTGTTGCGTGGCCACGGATGCTTTCGCGCATCTGGATTGTACGCACGATCTTATAGTTAAGGCCGTTGAGACGATATATGTCATTGACACGCGTCATATCAAGACCAAACCCTTCTTCATCTTTAATTGAAAGGAGTCCAACCATATGCTGGACGAGGCTTCGGAATCCATCCTCTGTATGGAGATGTAGCTGAGGAGAGGTAGATATGCCGGAGCGGTGGAAGCAGAGAAAGCGTAATGATAATTCTTTGTGGTTAAAGTACATAGCAATGGAATATGATCGTCGCCGATCAAGTGTGAGGTGGCTGCGAGCATATGTCGCCAACTGTTTGATCGTATCAACTAGCGCGGCCTTGACCTCGATGAACACGGCAACGTTCTTCCAGGAAATTTTTGACTTTGGAGAATTGCGTGAATGAATAAGCCCTAAAATATCAGGCTTCAAAGGCTTTTCCGAGTTTAATTTGTCCAGCATCTCTATATCATAAGGTTCAAAGTGAAGACCCTCGAGATAGCGTGGACTGGTCAGGCAAAATTTGACAGAGCGGACAATGCGGTTAAGGAAGTGTGTGAAGGGTCCGTACGACGTAGTCTCCAGCCTAAAACCATCGGACGGGAGTCGCGGGACTTCCGCAGTCGAAGTACCGTTGCCAAACAAAGTCACATGAGTGAGCGCGCAATCATTCCGAAGGTGATTTAGCACCCTCTGAACATCGTCCGGGCCAGCTTGTAAGGGGGCTCCCTGGGCGGTTAGGTTGTCAACGAATGTAGCACATCTGAACTCTCGAAGGATCTTGTCCTTCATTTCAGCCTGACTGGTGGTTGGGCGGCCAGACTGAGATCCGGTGGGTATAGATGCGGTAGTATGTCGGAAGCCCGACATATGTTCACTATACCAAGTCCTGGGATTTACTTCTATAGGATTTTCGGTGGTCATGATTCGCAAATAGTGAGATTCAGTCTGGGAGAGTCCTGAGCGGAGAGAGAGAGTCTAGGGATTAGGCCTTCAGGCCTTAGGGCTCGATTAGGGACAGGCGCGTAATTCGAGCATGTGACATGTGACGCGTGACACTGCTTGGCAAGGTCACATGCCACAACTGCTATCTTCAGCTTCCGAGTCTGCCTTGGCTTCTGCGCAACAACAGCAACAGTTCTCTTTGTAGTAAATGGTGTCAATTTGACTCAGGCCTTGTCGTGACGATGGCAGTACTTTATCTCGTCGTCTTCGACAGGATCTGGTACCTCGTACTTGAGGTGGTCAAATATCCATGGAAAATCACTTGGAAAATCATCGAGACTCGAGAGCTCTACTCAGGCTCAAGGCTCTACTCAGGATCCTTGCTGAGACCAGCTCTACTCCGATCAAGACTCTGATCACCAGTTGGGCGATCTCTTGTACTCAGGGTGTTACAGTAAATTAGATCTCGGAGCGTAAGGCAGGTAAACTGCGTTACTGTACAGTACCAGAAGTCAAAACATCCATACCGCATTCTAGGCGCGCAGCGAGATAAGGTCCTTTCCCATCTACTATCCTAGACCCCTCATTCGGACAGGACCCCTCAGTCGGACACCTTCAATTTCTCGCTCTCCTCTAGCTCAATTCCTACCAAATTAAATATATGATGTCTAGTACTACTGCTTAACAGGTTTCAAACACGTTTTTGTTAAAACCTTGCTCTATTGCGAAGTTAACAAAATGACCATCTGTCACGCTTGCTTGTCACGCGTGCTTGCCCTTTGCCGTGTTGGGGTTAAAGTCAGTGGCTGACCACCTTCCAAAAGCGGAGTGAACCTTCCAAAATGGGACAGTGACTATCCGTGACTGTCCGACTGAGGGGTCCTGTCCGAATGAGGGGTCTATGATAGTATCTACTGTTCATCAAACTCTCTTGGACAGGTAAGTCCAAGCAGTCCCCAGTCGTAATTATAGACGCGAAGCCAAATCAAGAATAAGGAAGCGAATGGAAGAAACTGGGGAAGAAATGGGCCCTACTCGTCATTCAACCCTGCATGACAACCTTGGTGAGCACAAGGGCGCGACGCACATCCGAATTCGTGATGAAAAGAGTTTCTAGACGTGTCGTGGCAGAACATTGGGTTTGCCGTGGGGCTCGGTACCGTTACCTTCTCCCCAGTGGGAATTAGCTAAGGATCCTGCAGTCATGTGACAGGGTTTGGCACGGAAAGGGGGGTCAACCTTTGTTCTGTTCCGTGCTATCACCAGACAAACTCGCCTCGTTAAAGTGTCATAGATGTGTGTGCGCTTTTGCAGTGCTCCCACCATCAAATAATTTTTGCAACGGGCAAGGTCTTCTCCAACTGAAAATTTTCACTTTACCAGAACGTATTTTGATTGCTCGCTTTTTCCTGTGGCACATATATCCCAATCCCAAGAAGAGGGTGCATGCTTTTGAGCTAACATCAGCTTATGTTGTGCTTTGCGAAGCAACGTTTCCACGCACTGCCATCTCAGCATGGACAACATTGTCTCGATGGTCAGAGAGGACGAGGGCTTTGGACTAACGATCACCACGTTGCTTTCTCAACTTAGTGTGAAGTATGCCTTTCCATTATCATTGTCACGGTGTACTTGCCTTCTTTCGGTTGCTCTGTCTCCCCGAAATTTGATTTCCTGGGATTCTTTGATTCTTACTACCGCGAGGCCTGAAAAACGTCTTTACTTTATCTCACTTGCTTACCACACAAGTCACCAGCAAAGCAAGGTTTAAGTCGACGAAGTCGACATCTAGTCACAAATATCCCGGCGCCTTGACTTGCATCTTCACTCTACTCCCACACCGTCTTCTCCTTCTCCTTCACTCTCATCTACCTCTTCGCTTGTATTCACTCCACATGCACTCTCGCCCTTTGGTTTAACTAGGGTGCACTTCCCTCGGAGGGGCTAGCGGGAACCCAGGGGGCAGTGTCCTTTGAGGAAGCCTTGGGGGCGCACAGCCTAGGCAGGCAGAATATGCTGCTCGGCGATATTGGGGGTACTTGTAGTACAGCCCAGCGGAGATTGCTTTCGGAGCTCGATCCGCATGGCCTGATGGAGTTCCTCGACGAGGGCTGATTTCATCCAGTTCTAGAGTCCTCGTGGAGATATAGAATCATGTATCGCGCTAGCCTGATCGCACCCTCGTGGTGTCGACGAACATCCTGGCACACACCAAATACTCTAGCTGCGCTCCGAACAGCTCGCAGTCCGGTCCTCTGCTTTGCCCTTGATTGCTTGATACGGCGAACTAGATCCGTGTGATTCCCAAGGTGATTCCTGAGTGCTTCGCAGACGCGCGCTTGAGCACTTGTGGCCCTGTTCGCGTATTTAGAACTCTCGATGAGTTACATTCAACCTCCGATCCTAGCCGCCGCAGTGCGCAGTGAAAGTGAAACCATGAACATTGGCTCAAGAGCCGATAGTATTCGGTTCCGATTACTGTAAGTGTCCGGTCACGCTGATACAGTTGGGGTATAGGTAATAGGAAAACTCCCGTTCGCCGTCACTCTTTGCGCGGTCCCCAACCTAGTCACGGCACTCGCGCCCACTGTTATCGGCCGAGCACCCTTCCAAGTGGACCAGGCAAGCCACCCGCCACGTCTGAGAACCCACTCCATCCCGACCTGGGCCGTGGGACTTTCGATGTAGTTGGTGCTGGCCGGCCAAGGCTGTTGGGGTTTTTGGTGTCTGTTTGAATGGAGCTGGTGGTCCCCGACGATGGCACGGTCTTGTTGGACCCTCCCGTTTGATCGCCTTGTTTCGTTGCCGTGTTTTGCCAGCCTGGAGAGTGTGTGATCAGCGAGAAGACAAGGACGCATCGATAGTGAGGTTCACCTTCGTCTCGGACATGGCCGCTGCACGGCATGTCTGCGATACCCATCACCAAACAGAACGACGACTTGATCAGGTGACGGTTTGTCGAAAACGGAAAAAAATTCCGTTTCTGTGGGTGAGGAGGAGGAGCGGAGGAAGAGCCACCATTGGTGCTCGAGCTGCGAAGACGCAACCGAATACAACAAACACTTACAAAGGGAAACAAGGCGATAGAGCGACTGCAGCCGTGACAGGACGTTAAACGCGTGGAGACGAGCCTGGAGAACACTTCAGCCCGAGGCTGTGAAGGAAAATGGCGCCCAGGAGGCACCGCCCCTGTTGTTGCGCAGCTAGATCGAGAGAGGGTGCGAGCGTCGTATCAGACAAAGAACACATTCGAATAAAAGAGACTATGCATTTTATATCCTGCTGTAGCTTAATACTGGCATAAATATACAGGTTGAGTTTGAATGGGAACGAGGATGGAGGGGCGTAGCAAAGGGAAGGGATAGAAAGGGATGGGAAAGAAAGGTGTTAGCACGTGATCGATACTTGGTTGAAGAGGTAACTTACTGTCTACATTGACCGCGCCTCCCCTCACTGCCTCTGCCGCCCCGGCGAAAGAGACAGATTTGCCCTTTCTTTCCGGTGTGGAACTTCCCAGCGGCTATCTCTCTCCTGGACCGGCTCCTTAAGGGGAAGTGCAAGTAGATCCTGTGCTCTGGACCTCTGGTTCTCGCGACTTGACGCTCTTGGGGCTGGTTTCTGCCTTGGGTGTGTGTGGATGTGGATATGGCCTTCTAGAGACTGGCTGGAAAGACAGCCTCTCTGGTCTCTTCTCGACGACGGACTGGAAGTCCTTGGGGACGAACGCGCGCGCTCGCAGACACGGCAGCCCGTGTCGGCGATCGCTGCGGTCTCGGGAGAGTCGGTCCTCCGCGGACGTCCGCGGAGGTCGGGCGCGACTCGAGAAGGGCCTCCTCAGGGCTGGTTTCTGCCTTGGGGGGCTCTGCGGATGGTTCTAAACCGAACACGATTTCAGTGGATGTGCAGGCGCCAAAAGCGACGGATGTGCGTACGTTGGCGAACAATTCGGGTGGGCGGCCATTGGTCCTCATGGACCGTGTCTAGGATATGGATTGGTCCCACTGGTAATGCGTAGAGGGGGATCGTTTGACTGCGAGGCGTTTGACGGATTGTTCTTCGGAACAAATGGTCTCTTTATAATTTTTTCTTCTACGATTTAGGCTCACACAATGCGATACAGGTCTAGGGTACGAAGGTTATTGGCACTTGTTATTTCGCCACCCAAACACATTGCCGCTCGATCAAATCACAGTCAGTATCAAACCGATGCCCATTCGACCTGTATCGGCGAAGGAAAACAGAAAGACACACGAAGAAGATGAATGTGGCGCAACGAGATCTAGATGCCGCTGTGCCAGTGCCAGCCTTCAGTTCCGAATCTAACCATTATGTACATATTATTGATCAAAGTGTAACAAGAAAGAAAAAAAAAAAAGGGCGGCCCAGAAGTTCGATTTTCTACCGATCGTATGTTCTCCTGCTGCAAGTCAGCATGCAAGGCCCAACCGCCAGAGACACACTCTGTTTCCCGTCCGCTAGTCCAAGAAAGCCGCAGATTGCACTTCTCGGTTGAGAGAATTGATGAAACAAGGGGCAACCACCGTTGAGCAGCAAGCAGGGAACGCAGTGGCCACGCTTGTGGCCATCTCGCCTTATGGAGTAGCCAATGCCGATTCTATCGGAATGGTTTGCTTCATCACAAGTTCAGCAACAGCAGCTCCCCTAAGTTAGGCTCAGCTCGAGCAGCACACAGCTTACATCAGCTGTCAGGGTGTTCCCACTCCCACGCACTGCAAGAACAAAGTCCGTCGTCCGTCGTCCATTGTGCTACATGGGGACACAGCAGCTTTGATTTACGTCACATTCCCCTGCCCTGGGCACGTCAAGTGGAGCAGTGGATGGACACGTACACTGTATTTCATTTATTGTGAACAGCCCGAGTACATGTGCCATCGGAACGTTGCACATGGGGTTCTCAAACGCCTACCACCGCGCGAGAGACAGCTGCATTCGAGACAGATTGTATTTTAATTTGTCCGACTTCCAAAGCTTACTGTGAGGAGTAGCAAGCGCCGAGTGGCTGGGAGAGGGCAGTGGAATACGGACCAGTCCCTGGTAAATGTGGCAACCTCGCAAGTTCAAAATTTGTCTCCTCGTTTGGCTGCTTTTCACCTCAGAGACTCCGACATCCCGTCCCCTCTTGCGGGACACCCATCTTCCCCTCGACAACAACTCCCTTCGACGCCTTTCTCCCGGCTCGATATTCCCAATCTATGACATATCTTATTAGTAGAGCCCGCAATTACCACGCCGCACATACGGCATACATACACAGCCCACGGGGTATTCATTGCAACGCGGCCGCGACGAGCTCTAGAAGCTCTCTTGTTGATTTGCCGCGGTTCACGTCGTCCTTTGCGATCGCCTGCCACGTCGCTCCATGGTGAGGTTCCGCAGCCACACCGCGTGCAGCAACGTCCTCGGCTAGCGGCGCAGTTCCATGCTGGCGTTCGAACCTGATCCACCAGGCCCACGCGTCACCGATATCGGGGCCAGCAGCGACGGCGCGGTCGAACCACTGGCGCGCCTTATCGATCTTGCGTTCCGCCCAGAAGAGCCGCGCGACCGTGCAGATGACGAGTGGGTCGTCCGCGCACTTCTTCAGCGCATCCACGCTGCGCGCCTTGCGTTGTGGTCGTGCCTCCGACCAGATCGCCATCGACCACAGCACGCCTGAGCTCGGGCATTCCTGTAGGGCACGCGCGAGCAGCGCCTTCGCCTGCGTGGACGCACCAGACCGCTCCTCGATCCCCACCGCCTCCGCCCACAGCACGTCGCTCTTCGGGTTCACCAGCCTTGCTTTCTCGATTAGCGCACGGGCGCGGATGCTCTTCCCGTCCGCTTCCTCGAGTCGGCTCGCAAGCACCCAGAGCGTCAGGTCCTTTGGCACGGCCTTGAGCCCCGCAGCGTAGGCCGCACGCGCGCCGGAGTAGTCTTTCGCAGCTAGGAGTATTTGTCCCTGGATCATGTACAGCTTGGCAAATTTCGGGTATTTGGATAGTGCAGTGGAGACCGTCTTGAGCGCGAGCTCTGCTTGGCCTTGCTGTCGTTCGAACACGGCCGATTTCATCCATATCTAGAAAGTAAGCGTACAGGTCAGAGGCGAGCTCGCGCAGGATAGATCAGGCATAAAGCGTACCCTCTCGGTGTCGGCGACCGTCCGTGCGCGCACCAAAAGCTCCCGCGCGACGGCGAGCTCGCCATTCTCCGCCTCGAGCTTGACCGCAGCGAGCCAGATCTGCTCGCTCTCCGAGTTCTTCACGAATGCGCGTTCAAGCACTTCGCGCGCTACGGGTACGTCTCCGCCGAGCCACTTCTCCTTCGCCCACATCAGCCAGAGTACCTCCGCCTGCGGGCAGCACTCGACCGCCCGTGCGAGCAGATTGTCGAGGCTCTCCCGCGTGCCGTGCGCCTTCTCCAGGTCTGCAGCGCGCCGCCAGAGATCTCGACGGTCGGGGAACACGCGCAACGCGTAGGCAAGTACCGCGCGTGCAGTACCAACCCGTCCGCGCGACTCGGCGGCCTCTGCGTCGCCGAGCCACGTCGCCAGGCGGTCTTCCTCCTCCACGTCCATTGCAACGGTCGCAGACACGATCGCTTCGCACGTACGCGGCGCACCTTCGGCCTCGCATCGCTCGGCCTCCTTCAGCCACTGCTCGCGCGTAAGGAGCACACCGTGCGCACGTAGCGCCCGAACAGCCGCCACCAGCGTCTTGTCAACACGGTCCAACTCTTCGGCGCGCTTCTCTTCTGATGAGTCCACCGAGTACGCCTCCTGCTCGATGAGGCGCCCGGCGGCAATCCAAATCTCATGGGAGGTGGGCACCGCTTTGCGTGCCTTGTTCAGTACTGCTTTGGCGTTCTCGGGTGATTCGAGGCGCGCAAGAGCAAGCCAAAGTTCAACGGAAAGTGGGATCACCTCGACTGCACGAGAAAGGAGAGTACGCGCGTCCGCATGCGAGGTTTCTAGATTGACGGTTTCCTTCCAGAGACGCACAGAGTTAGGTATGTGTTCAAGCGCTGCGTAACGGTAAGAGATGGTAACAAATAGGGGTAGGAAGACGTACCTCGACGCAATACGCGCTTCCTTGATTTTGTATCACTTTCAAGGTCTGCGGCGGCCAGCCAAACCTTCACACTTTGTCCTACATGTTGGACAGCAGTCGCGAGAACAACTTTCGCATCGTCATTTTGCTAGAAAATTTATGAGCACCTCGCGAATGAACGAAATCGAGACGCCGTACATGTAATCTCGCAGCTTCTAGCCAAATGTCTTCGCTCTTGGGGCATTGTTCACAGCCTTGCTTGATGAGCTTCCGCGCGGCTACCATGCGCCCAGCATGTTCTTCGAGGGCGGCAGCTGCAATCCACCCCGGGGCGTGTTTTGGATTAGACTTGATGAGAGAATCGAAGAGCATGCGCGCGCGTTTGATATCGCCAATCTCTGCCTCTGTCTTGATAACTTGACTGTCGAGTGATGTGAGATAGCCTTTGGGGTCTATTGATGTGGCCAAGCCAGATGTTGAGGTTGTTCCTGACACCTACTCCCCACATGAGGAGGACGGCGAAGACAAAGATATGTAATTACCTGGTCGAGCTTGAGGGATAAGACTTTGTCTCGTGCCTGACCGATCTCGACGAAGTTCGTTAATGCACCAGAGTTGGCGGGAGTCTCAAATCCTCCTTCTTCCTGGATGCAAAGCTTATACGGACTTGATTACTCTCCAAAAATATCAAGCACGCACCTGCTGTCTCTGATCCAGTGCATTTTCGTACTCCCCCTTCGCGCGGTCGCCCACGATGATGCTGTCGGGAACAGCGAAGGTGCGCTCGTCCCTTCTTCGCTTTCTTCGGGTGAGGTTACCGACCTCGGGGATGTTCTCCCACTCCGAGTCCGTCACAACTGCCAGCCCGCGTTTTAGATCTGCAAATTGCTGCTGTAGCTTTGGGCGCTCTGCGCGGTGCTTCGCCATTTCCGACTCCTCGCGCGCCTCGCGACGGGCGCGCCGACGTGAATCCATCGTTCGGTCGACTTCCTCGTAGATTTTGTCAGCTTCCTCATCATCAGCTTCGTATGTAGTTCCGGCAAAGAGGCCGTACTCGTTGTCGGGGTCCTGGAACTGTTCAGGATCGACGTCTGGCTCTTCACCCCGCCTGGCTTGCGCCTCGCTGCGAATGCGAGATTTAGAGTGGTGGATAGTCCGAGAAAAGGGCCACGCACGCGATAACCTCAGCTGAAGGACCCTCTCTCGCGGGACCGATATCTGAACGAGTAGTGAAACCGGACGCGCTGAGGGTGTACGTGAGGAAAAGGTCGGGTTAGAGGGATAAAGGGATGGGCTCTCACCCTCGTCCAAGACCAGCAACGTATGACGCTGGCGCTGGCATGGACAAGAACGCAAGCTTGTTCTTGTTTGACGCCATGGCAATCCGTTTCGTAGAATGAGAGGGCAAAGCGTTGTGCTAGAAGTAAATTAACAGCACTGTTAGAGCGTCGGTGTGGAGTCACCCTTTGTGAGAACGTTTATCCAAATAAGGAGCACGCCAATGTTCCCGATCTTGCTTCGATCGATAAACGAGATCACGATCCTTGCCTCCAATGGACATTGAACAGTGGGTGACCTCCGGCTGCACTGCACTTCTGACTCGATGAGCGTGTTTTTAGATTCAGAAAAGCGGGATATGATGCCATTGATCGCATATGCGACCACTTCTATTCACTCCGCCAAAAGCCCGTAGTTGCTCAAGTCAGCCCGGGTTATCTCCGCCGATTAATTCCAGGTAGGCAAATGGCACACAGCAGGAACCAGATAGATCTTTCCTTTCTCCAGACTCTCCGCCACAGGAAGGACAAGAATGGGCATCTATCGTGGATGACTACCAGAAACTCATTGTGCCGGGTATGGCATTGTTCTGGTAGATACGCTCTACTCTGAATCCAACTCCAACTTGGATAGGTTTGACGCACTGGCAGCACCCGTCTTTCTTTGCCTACTATCCGACGGCGTGCACATTCGAGGGTATTCTTGGGGATCTCCTGTCCTCGAGCACATCAAACCCAGGCTTCAATGTGCGGTGCGCTAGTTCGAGCTGGATAGAGAAACTGACTGCATAAAAACAGTGGTTTGCAAGCCCCGCATGCACAGAACTGGAGGCTGTAGTTATGGACTGGGCAGCCAAGATGTTTGGGCTTGACAAGGCTTTCTGGAATATAAACGAAGTTGGGGGTGGAGTCATACAGGTCAGATGAAACTGTTCTCCTGCATTAAATGCTCTCAACTCAATCCACCACCTTACTTCTACTAGACCACCGCGTCCGACTCAGCTCTCACTGCCATTGTTGTTGCTCGCACGAGATACGTAAACGAACACCCGGGTACTACGATGGAGTCACTTATCATATACGTGACGACTCAAACACATTCCTTTGGTAAAAAGGCAGCGATGATACTTGGTTTACGCGTGCGCGCACTAGATGTGGACAAGACTGTGGCAGCTGACAACACTGGACTTACCGGGGACGGCCTTATCGCTGCAGTGAAAGAGGACCGCGATTTAGGACTACATCCCTTCGTGTTGAGTGAGTACGAGTCCCTGAGCGTCATTTGGAGGCTCAACTAGCTCTTGCAGTTGCTACGGTTGGAACAACATCTTCCGGTGCCATTGATAAGGTGGCTGACCTTGGCGTTGCGAGTGAGTGTTGGATCTCTCTGACCGAGCACATGGACGTGACACCTCGAGGTAGTCAAGAAGAACTGCCCTTCTATCTGGCTGCACGTCGATGCCGCCTGGGCAGGCGTCACGCTTGCTTGTCCCGAGTATCGCGAGATCGCTCAATTATCCGGAATCAACGAGCATGCCGATAGTTTGTGTATAAATTTCCACAAAGTAGCCGCCTATGCTGTGGTACTTATCTAAGAGCTGACATCCTCGCTAGTGGGGCCTGACAAATTTCGACGCATCTGCATTTTGGGTGCGCGAGCGAAAGCGGCTTATCGATGCATTGGACATCACTCCCGAATTTCTGAGAACCAAAGAAGGGGACGCAGGTACGAACGGTCACACCGAGTGTAGTATCCTCCCTGACTTTGATACGGATTAGGAACCGTGATCGATTACAGAAACTGGCATCTTTCACTTGGGAGACGTTTCCGATCTCTCAAACTCTGGTTTGTGCTACGCAGTTTCGGTGTTGAAGGCTTTCAAGCAAACATACGGAAGGTGAGAGGTCATTCTCTTGTAAATTCGCACATCGTAATGCCTATCATCCACAGTGTATTTCTCTCAATAACTTGTTTGCTGAACATATCCGCGCTTCGCCCATTTTCCGTCTCGTGACCCCTCCCTCCTTCGCTCTCACTGTATTTAGGCTCGTTCCAGGATCAGCTTACACCACAGGAGAACTCGACAGTGTGAACGCTCTCAATAGAGAATTTTACAGCAATCTCCAGTCTCACTCCAGTCTAGTGTTGACGCAGACTTTGGTTGGAGAGGTATTCTGTGTCCGGTTGGCGGTTGGCGCCTCAAGTACAGAGCAGAGAGATATAGAGGGCGCTTGGGGTGTTATCAGGGAGACAGGGGAAACCACTTTGAAAAACCTAGGGTACGAGCTATGAATGGCGTACTCTCAGCCATGTCAGTCCCCTCATGGGGAGTAGGTGGGATATAGGATATTGGAGGAGGGAACGCGGAACATATATGTTGACTCAGAGCTTTGTACTAAAAGTGAAGTGCTATGTGGGGTAGTATGCCCCCGAGGCGCACGAAAATGGAATTTTTTTAAAAAAGGCATGCTCTTTGACATGCTTGACGAGCTACAAGTTGGGTAGAGCTACTGACAGGTACCTGTTTTCTGTTCGAGCCCTGGCGGGCGCCATCATGATAACTACGTTCTAGAGTAAGAATGGAAGAAATCCGGATCGACGCCCACGATTCACATTGTTGCTACGAACAGGCTCCTGCCTGAGTGATCGGTGGAAAGCCCTCGGCACAAGAAGCATACTATCGGCCTGAGATCGATCTCCGCAGGTCCGCCGGTGACATGGTGACATGGCAGTCTATCAATGTTGTTCGCATTCTATACAGTAGTTCCCCATTAGGCCGCTCAAATCGTGCTAGGTTCCAAATCTTATCCCTCCCGTGTCGCGTGAGACGCTATAGGAGGGGTTTATCCATGCGAAGAAGAGGAAGTTTCAAAGTCACGGGGTCAAACCCACAAGCTGAAGAACGCCCAGCTCTTGTTGAATCAGAAAGAGGTTGTCAGGAGGAGATTCACCGAAATGGCTGGCCATCGCTCGAAGTGCGTATTTGCTTTGTGTCCCAGCTATCGGTATCAACACCACAGACGCGACCCGAACGACGCAGTAAAACCTTGCCGAGAACGCGACTCAAGACTTTTGGTACATTTTCTGGGGTGGACGAAGCATTTTGCTGGCATGTTTTGTGGCCAAGGAGGTAATGCCGTCTTTGATAGCTCTGCTACCCAACGAACCGTGCCTCAGACAATTTCTTGACCAGGCGCAACAGTGGCGCAACACTCGACGACGATATCGGAAATATTGATATACTGTCACGTACTGCATCGGCCTCTCACGTCTCCATGTTGCTGTTTTGGGGATGGCCTGTGTTTAGAGTCACCGTCCACTGGCAGGCGTGACAACACCCTGGTCTTATCTACACACGGAGCGCAATAGATGTTTACGCTTCCTTGCCTAGTCGGGCCTGAGAAAATCTGTGGAGCTGGATGAACCCGGAACAGGTTTGATGTGAGTCGCGATAGCTTGTGCGATAACTCCAGGTCCGTGGCACCCAATCCCGTGGGATAAAATCTGATCGTCTCTTATCGCTCACTCAGGCTTGAATGGAATACGAAATCAGGACCACATGAACCCCAGAAAGATTCACTTCGGTTGTCATTCAGCAAACTTGACGCGGGCTAGGAGACATGGCCATTTCCCTCAAATTCAGTGCGATAATGACGCCCACCACCCCACAAGCTTCTGAGTTAGTCCCAC
This sequence comes from Lactarius tabidus, assembly GCA_963281015.1. NCBI lineage: Eukaryota > Fungi > Basidiomycota > Agaricomycetes > Russulales > Russulaceae > Lactarius > Lactarius tabidus. The sequence continues at coordinate 1,561,569 of OY725475.1, read as the reverse complement.
TCCGATGCCATTGACGCCCTCCGTCATCGCCGTCGCTCGCATTGCCCTCCTCTCCTCTGATGCTGTCGTCGACTCCCCTTCCGTTTTTTCCTTATATTGGAAATCCTTAGCTACGGAGTCGACCGCAGTGACTGCCCTTCCTCACGGTTCCGACCCCACTCTGACTTTGCTTCGACACGGCGCAACCTCTTTATTATCTCACACGACCACCAGTTCGCCATCGCTTATCCGTCTCCTACCTCACTTCTCAGAGCTTTCCGACCGGCCAATCGTCTTCCATATAGCAGCACAGGGTGACCTCGGAGATGCGCTGGTCCTTCGTGAGGTTGTGCCATACTTTATACATTCGTCGAGCGCCCAACAAGCTCACGACAATGCATTGTTGGCCTCACGACTGGCTCGCACTGAACGTAAGGCCGTTGTCCACGTTTTCCACGTAGGAGGAATGGGCGATAAAGTAGAAGAAGTCGCGGAGGACAAGGTGAAATCGTTTGTTTTGGCAGAGAAGCAGAAGCGCACTCCCTCGAAAGCTGCCACCCCTTCCCAGAGTCCAATTGCGCGATCCTCTAGTCCTTCTCCAAGGCATGCTAATGGTCATACTGACGGTCATGTCAATGGATTTGCCAATGGTCGCTCTCGAAAAGGAAGTGACGGGGACGGGCGTCAAGCTTCCGGGCCAACGACTCAGACGCCGACGACGCCGACCTTCGTCGTTCCTGTCAACCCCACTACCGCTGCGCTTCTCGAGGGATACCAGGCTGCTGAATTTTCTACACTTGCCCTCCTCCGTCGGTCGCAGCTCGCTCTCGCACAATATGGTTCCAACGAGCCCCATACTGTCATCTTCGGCCTGGGACGGACCACCCTAGACTTCAACATTGACGGCGTCGCCTACGTGGATATATCTCTCTTGTCTCCCCTCCCCTCCTCTCGCGTTCTCGGAGCGATACGTCCTTCTGCACGTCACGTCGTCGTATTAGAGCAGATTGAAAAGTGGACAACGAAGTGGACGCCACTCTTCCTCGACATTGTCAGGGTCCTACAATATCGTAACTCTGAAGATCGCCCAGCCGTTCGTAGCGCCTACCTGGGTGACACAAACGGTCTACAGTCGGAAGATGTTGCAGCATTCCTTGAATCCGCAACGGCCTCGAAGCCGTCAGTCCGTACTCAGCTCGGAAGATCGATATCGTTTCTGTCAACTGATTCTCCCCATGTGCCGAAGCACGAGGGTTCATATACTAGCATCCTGAGTCACCTATTTGGCGAACGCTTGGAAATATCAAATTCCCCTTCTCTAGTCCCGTCTCAGGGCCAGTTTGCCACCAGTCCAGAATTTGCTCTTGGGCGCGTTCGTGGTGCACTAGACGAGAGCAACGAACTTGTGAAGGCAGTTCAGGAGCTGTTACAGGATCCGAAACTGCCACAGGACACTCATTCGCTGCTGAGTCACTGGGTCCTGGTCAAGGACGACGTCGTAAAGAGTCAACAGACTGGAGATCAGGTTGTCGCGGCTTTGCAGGACTACGTCTCTCACCCCGCTGCAGCACGCATTTTGTCTCTCCGCGAACATCTCAGAGTCAAGTCTCGATGGATAATTGGGTCTGACGCTTGGTCCTACGATCTCGGAGCGTCGGGCATCCATCACGCAATCGTGTCCAGCCTCAAAGTAAACATTCTTATACTCGACACTCTTCCATACACCGCTCGCAATTCCTCGGATCCCAGTCGCCGAAAGCACGATATTGGACTGTATGCGATGAACTACGGAGGCGTCTTTGTAGCTAGCGTCGCTGTCTACTCATCCTATGCTCAAGTTCTGCAGGCCCTAGTCGAAGCTGATAAATTCGGCGGACCCAGCATTGTCCTTGCGTACCTCCCATACGCAACCGAAGACTCGACGGCACTCGATCTGCTGAAGGAGACCAAACTAGCGGTCGATTCTGGGTACTGGCCTCTGTATCGCTGGGACCCGAGCAAGGAGGCGGCCGGGAAAGAACCATTCTCTCTGGACTCGGACGCCATAAAGAATGACCTGCAGGCATTCCTCAACCGTCAAAACCACCTTTCTCAGTTGGTCCGTGCCAAGCCTTTACTTCCGACGGAGCTTGTGACAAGTCTTGGGGAGACGGTGAAGGCCGAACGAAAGAAGCGTGCGCAGCAAGCATACGCTGACTTATTATCTGGTATCGACGCTCCGCCTTTGTTGGTCCTCTATTCGTCGGATGGTGGCGGTGCTGAAAAGAAGGCGAAACGACTGGCTGGTAGGGCGCAAGTACGTGGGCTGTCGACAACCATCACGACCATGGACACAATGGACATCGACGCGTTGTCGCGCGAGGAACATGTCTTGTTTGTCACTTCGACAGCAGGTCAGGGAGAGGCCCCACAGAACGGCCGGAAATTCTTCAAACTGGTCAACGCAGCAGTTGCGACGGGAGTGAGGCCGTTGGAGACGTTGAAATATTCGGTCTTCGGGATGGGAGACAGTCATTACTGGCCACGACCTGAGGACGCTCATTATTACAACAGGCCGGGAAAGGAACTTGATGCGAAGCTGGCGGCGCTTGGCGGCGAGCGGATTGCTGAATTGGGCCTCGGAGACGACCAAGACGCAGATGGTGCCGAGACAGGCTACAAAGTATGGGAGCCTCTGGTCTGGAAAGCGTTGGGTGTGGACTCGATCGAGGTGCATGAAGCAGAGCCCGAGCCAATTACCCACGAGCACATAAAAGCCGCGTCATCGTACCTCCGGGGTACTGTAGTGGAAGGCCTCGAGGATACCAGCACAGGTGCCGTGCCGATGAGCGACACCCAGGTGACGAGGTTTCATGGCATCTACCAGCAAGACGACCGTGACATTCGCGACGAACGTGTGGCTCAAGGTGTCGAGCCTGCGTACGCGTTCATGATACGCGTGCGACTCCCTGCTGGAGTTTGTACCCCTACACAGTGGCTCGCGATAGACCGGATTGCAGACGAGCATGGCAGTGGGCACTTCAAGCTCACAACCCGACAGACCTTCCAGTTTCATGGGATCATCAAGAAGCACTTAAAGCCTTCGATCCAAGCAATTAATCGGGCACTTCTTGATACATTAGCGGCATGTGGCGACGCTAATAGGTACGCACTTTGTTCGAAACTGGTGTTGAACGGCAGAACCGACTCTACTTGTCTCTAGGAATGTCCTTTGCTCGGTGATCCCATCATTATCGAATCTGCATGCGCAGGTGTATGCATTCGCCAAGGGTATCAGCGACCACCTCCTCCCTAGTACGACTGCGTATCATGAGATCTGGTTGGACAAAAAACTGGTGGCCGGCGAGGCGCTTAAAGATTTCGAGCCTCTTTATGGGCAGTCCTATCTTCCTCGAAAGGTTTGCCCATCCTGTTTCTTCTCCGTTATCTAGTCATGCTTACCTTATTCATTAGTTCAAAATTGCCATGGCAGTGCCACCAACGAACGACGTTGACGTCTTCGCCCATGACCTCGGCTATATCGCCGTCGTTGACAAATGCGGCGAATTAGCTGGCTTCAATGTGACAGCTGGAGGTGGTATGGGTTTCACATACGGAAACAAGAAGACGTACCCGAGCACAGCTAGCACTCTTGGCTTCATAACACCGGACCAGGTTAACATTGTTGCCGAGAAAATCATGGTATTGCAGAGGGACAACGGTAACCGGACCGAGTGTGTTTTTTTCTTATATCTCAATTGCACGTCCCACTGAGATCTATGCGCAGTCGAAAGACCGCCCGTTTGAAGTATACGATTGACCGCATGGGCTTCGATGTTTTCAAGACAGAAGTAGAGAAACGTCTTGGCTTCCAGTTCCAGCCCGCAAGGCCTTATACGTTCGATCGTAACGTCGACGACTTTGGCTGGCACACCGGCGAGGATGGAAAACACCATTTCACTTGCTTCATCGAAAATGGACGCGTGCAGGACGAACCCGAACGTGATTTCAAGACGGCGTTGCGGGAGATTGCAAAGGTACACAAGGGCGAGTTTCGTTTGACCCCAAACCAGCACATCGTCATCTCGAACATTCCCACATCGGATTTACCCGAAATCAAGAGACTGCTTGCGCATTACAAACTAGACAATCTTGATTTCACCGGACTGCGTTTGTCCTCATCAGCATGTGTCGCCTTCCCAACATGCGGTTAGTGTTCCTTCATAAAATCTAACTGCGCTGTTGTTTCATTTTGTGTTTCAGGTCTTGCAATGGCTGAATCTGAAAGGGTTGGTGAACGCGTAGTTTTCTCTTCCCACCACTCGCTGACATGATTTCCAGTATCTCCCACTACTGATCGACAAGGTTGAGAAGATCTGTGAGGAGAACGGCCTTCGGAATGACTCGATTGTCTTACGGCTGACTGGCTGCCCTAATGGCTGTGCTCGGACATATGTCGCTGGTCCGTCCCCTGCTCGTAGGTTTTATCCGCTATGATGGCTGACGCACGCCCAGAGATTGGTTTCGTCGGTAAAGCGCCAGGAACCTATATGATGTTGCTCGGAGGTGGTTACTACGGACAGCGACTAAACAAAATATATAGAGGTTGGTCGAGGCATTACTATGTCTTCAACTGTCTGTTCTCTAATCGTCCGTTTCTGCGCAGAAAGTGTATCTGAGCCAGATATACTGGCCATTCTGAAGCCTATGATCAAACGATACGCCCTTGAGAGACTTGATGGAGAACGCTTTGGCGACTTTGTGATCCGTGTCGGGTATATCTCACCTGTGAGGGAAGGAGAGTCTTGGTACGAGGGTGCAGGTGGAGAAAGCCCGTATCGCGAGATTGCTGCTTAGTTATCCTTATCAACCGTGCGTCCACGTTTTACGAAATCACTCTACGAACATCACTCTACGAATTACGGGACGTAGTAGATTACAATGATCTGGAGTGCGGAGACTATAAATCTGCTTCTATACCCATTTACCTTAGTCACAACCGGAGTATAATACCTACGCGATCTCAGAGTGAGACTATATCTGCTGCTGCTGTAGCCCTCGAACGTAAAGGGTAAACTGTTTCCTCCCGCCGCCAGAACTGAAATTCAGCAGCTACTGTTGTGGTGGGTCTTCGCGTTTGTCTGGGGTGGTGGTATTCCATGCACTGGTAAGTAAGGAGGCCACGACTAGCGATGACGTCATTGTATCGTCGTCACCCTGTCACTACGGCGCTACGGTCCTTGATACAGGCGTGGTGGCATTGGTGAATATGGAGGCCGGATCAAGGATAAATCTGGTAGCACCAGTGCAGTGTGTTGTAGGCAATGCCATCTTCGCCAGTTTGCCAGCCAAAGTCGTCAATGTTACGATCGAACGTATAGGGCTGAGCAGGCTGGAACTGGAAGCCAAGGAGGTTCTCGACCTCTGCCTTGAAAACGTCGAGGCCCATGCGACCGATCGTGTACTTCAAGCAAGCGTTCTTTCGACTGCGCAGAGAGGTCGGTGGGTGGGACGCGCAAATTAAGCAAGAAAAGAAGCACTCGGCCCAGTTACCGTTGTACCTCTGCACAAGCATAATTTTCTCTGCGACTATTTGACCTTGCTCTGGCGTCACCAAGCCGAGAATACTTCCCGTACAGGGGTACGACTCCTTGCTTCCGTATGTGACACCCATGCCAGCTCATCACGTTCATTAACGATGGTGATATAGCCGACATCGTTGGCAAGCCTCAAAGACGTCGATGTCATTAAACGGGGCACTGCAACAACAATCTTGAACTAAGAAAGGTTGGAGCAATCGGGTCAACGAAAGAGATGAAAAAGGAGGGAAGGTGCGTACCTTCCGAGGGAGATAGAACTCCCCATAAAGTGGCTCGGAATCTTTAAGCGCCTCGCCAGCTACCAGTTTCTCGTCCAACCAAATTTCAAGATACGCAGTCGTCCTAGGCAGAAGGTGTTCGCTGACACCTTTGGCGAACGCATACACCTGCGTATGCAGACTGGATAATGTTGGAATCGACGAACAGAGGACATTCCTGATAGCAAAGGAGTCGATTCTGCTGTCCAGTAGTGGTTTGAACGAAGTGCGTACCTATTAACATCGCCACACGCCGCCGACATATCAAGAAGTGCTCGGCTGATGGCCTGAATCGACGGCTTAAGGTGCTTCTTGATGACCCCATGAAATTGGAAGGTCTGTCGAGTTGGAAGTTGGAAGTGCCACTGCCATCTTCATCCGCAATCTGGTCCATCGCAAGCCATTGTGCGGGGGTGCATACACCACCAGGGAGCCGCACGCGGATCATGAATGAATAGGCAACCTCGACACCTTGGGCTTCACGTTCATCGCGAATATCACGATCGTCTTGCTGGTAGATGCCATGGAACTTGGTCAGCTGAGTGTCGCTCGCTGCCAGGGCACCAGTGCTGGGATCCTCGAGACCTTCTGCTATCGTTCCCCGAAGGCGTGACGACGCTGCTTTGATGTGCTCGTTCGTAATTGGCTCGGGCTCCGCTTCATGTGCCTCCACCGAGGCCACACCCAACGCTTTCCAGACCAGAGGCTCCCATACTTTGTAGCCCGTCCCGGCACCGTCTGCGTCTTGGTCGTCTCCGAGGCCCAGTTCTCCGTTCACTGCCAAGAGCCAATAGCTTCGCACCGAGGCCTGTTGTAATAATGAGCATCCTCAGGTCGTGGCCAGTAATGACTGTCTCCCATCCCGAAGACCGAATATTTCAACTTCTCCAATGGCCCCACTCCCGTTGCAACTGCCGCGTCGACCAGTTTGAAGATTTTCCGGCCGTTCTGCGGGGCCTCTCCCTGACCTGCCGTCGGAGTGACAAACAAGACATGTTCCTCGCGCGACAACGCGTCGATGTTCATTGTGTCCATGGTTGCGATGGTTGCCGACAGCCCACGAACTTGCGCCCTACCAGCCAGCTGTTTTGCCTTATTATTTGGCATCGACGCTCTGCCTTTGCTGGTCCTCTATTCTTCGGACGGTGGCGGTGCTGAAAAGAAGTCAGCGTAGGCTTGCTGCGCATGCTTCTTTCATTCCGCCTTCATCGTCTCCCCAAGACTCGTCACAAGCTTCGCCGGAAGTAAAGGCTCGAACCAACTGAAAAAGGTGGTTCTGATGGTTAAGGAATGCCTGCAGGTCATTCTTTATGGCGGCCGAGCCCAGAGAGAATGGTTCATTTCCAGCCGCCTCCTTGCTTGGGTCCCAACGATACAGAAGCCAGTACCCGGAATCGACAGCTAATTTGGTCTCCTTCAGCAGATCGAAGGCCGTCGAATCTTCGGTCGTGTATGGAAGGTACGCAAGTACAATGCTGGGACTGTCAAAATTCGACTAGAGCCTGCAGAACTTGAGCATAGGAAGAGTAGACGGCAACACTAGCCACAAAGACGGGAGTTCGTCACATACAGTCCGATATATCGTGCTTTCGGCGAGTGGGATCCGAGGAATTGCGAGCAGTGTATGGAAGAGTGTCGAGTATGAGGGTGTTAACACTCAGGCCAGATACAGTAGCGTGATGGATGCCCGTTGCTCCAAGATCGTAGGACCAAGCGTCAGACCCAATTATCCATCGAGACTTGACATCGAGACTTGACTCTGAAATGCTCGCGGAGAGACAAAATGCGTGCTGCAATTGGATGAGAGGCGTGATCCTGCAAAGCCGCGACGACTTGATCTCCAGTCTGTTGACTCTTTACGACGTCGTCCTTGATGAGGACTCAGCGACTCAGCAGCGCATGAGTTTCAGGTGGAAGTATTGGATCCTGCAACAGCTCACAGACCTCATGTAGAAGTTCGTTGTGCTCTTCCAGTGCTCCACGAACACGACCTAGAGCAAATTCTGGGTTAGCAAACTTGCCTTGAGAAAGCACCAGAGAAGGGGAATCCGATATTTCTAGGCGTTCGCCAAAGTATGCTGGTATATGAACTCTCGTGCTTCGGTACATGGGGAACTTCGGTCGACAGAGACAACGTCGGTTCTCCAAGTCGCGTGCGTGTCGACGGTTTTGAGGTCGTTGCGGATTCAAGGAACGCTGCAACACCCGACTGTGGACCGTTTGTGTCACCCAGGTAGGCACTACGAACGACGGGGCGATCTTCAGAGTCGCGGTGTTGCAGAACACTGACGACGTCGAGGAAGAGTGGCGTCCACTTCGTTATCCACTTTTGAACCTGCTCCAATACGATGACGTGGCGCACAGATGGACGAATCGCTCCAAGGACCAAGGACGCGAGAAGTGGGTAGAGGAGATAGGAGGGATACATCCACGTAGGCGAATCCGTCGATATTGAAGTCCAGGTTGGTCTAGCCTAAGCCAAAGATGACAGTATGTGGCGGAACCTCCCAACACACCTCGGAGATTGGTTTTGCTGGTGGTGTGGTTGGTCTGACACTAGAGAGATGAGCCGCAGAAGTAGGAGTAGGTTAGGGTCAAGCACGACTCCTATCCTGCCGCACTCACTGCTGTATCTCTGTTCCTACCACCATCGCAATGCAGGTTTTTGTCAAGACCTTGAGTGGAAAGACAGTTACTCTTGAGGTTAAGTCCTCTGAAACTACACGTAGTCTTAAAGAAAAAATCTGGGAAAAGGAAGGGTACGTTTTCGGGATTACCTGGCAAGGAATCCTCATCACTTACATATGATATAGTGTCCCTTTGGATCAACAACGTATGTTCATTGTTCATGGTCATCTTGTCATTACTTTTGTGGTTGACTGAATGAAATAGGGCTTATTTTTACGGGGAAGCAGCTAGAAGATGGCTACATCCTTTCGGATTACGATATCCAAAAGGAGTCGACTCTTCATCTGGGTATGATCTACATCCTCCACTTTCCTGTTGCTCCATATGACTGATACTTTCTGTAGTTCTTCGTCTTCGTGGTGGTGGCTACCCCCAATATATCTTGGACATGGCCGCTCATTTGAATGATGACCACGAGACCGTCAAGTCGAAGTTTTATCCTCTTTATGGCAAGATTTTGAACTATTGGTTCCCTGCAGCCGATCACTATGATGTCTGTCAAGACTGGATCATCCCAGATCCTAGTCTTCATGGCTCCCATGATCGTGAGGACTACACCATTCCATTTGTTATCAAGCGCCAGCAGCAGCCACCCCTGTTACTCCTTGATGTCGCAGCCCCATCTGACTTTCATGAGACTTGGGGACGACAAGCTGCCATCCAGCAAATAACATATTACCTTGATGAGATTGGGCCAACCAATCAACAAGCAGAACGACTATATGCTATCTCTGTGGTCGGAAAAATGTGGAGGGCATGTTATGTTGCAAAAGGCAAGGGAAGCAAGGGTAGACGGCCTGTAAAGGGTATTGCTGCAGTGAATTCTTCGAGGTCTGCAGACCCGGGTTGCTGGAATTTAGATATTACATCTGAAGCTTCCTGGGAAGCACTCAAGAACATTGTCGAGACAATTAAAGGTTACGACGCCTAGCCCTGTTGATCCAGCTTGTATTCGTACTACCAATAAACCAAGTATTCTCGCCTCTTGGAGCCTGAGTGAATTTGCCAAGCCAACTCTCGTCACTGGCTGGTGCACCGCGTCGCGTTCAGCACACCGAATGAACAAAGAACATTCATATTCGCTCATGCTTAACCGCAGTTCGTACCCGAGTCGCAGGGGGGAAAAGGAAATCAACTACGCAACAATCTCACGATACGGGCCCTCGCCACCCATGCCCTCGTACCACGCCTTTCCTTCGATTGTAGCCGAGATATAGCCAGCACGGATCACAAAGTCACCGAAGCGTTCTCCATCCAGTCTCTGGAGAGCGTAATGCTTGATCATTGGCTTCAGGATGGCCAGTATTTCTGGCTCAGTCACGCTCTCTGCACAGAAACGAACGATTAGAGAAGCGACCGAAGGTATACTGGAGACCTCGACAAACCTCTGTATATTTTGTTTAGTCGCTGGCCGTAGTAACCACCTCCGAGTAGCATCATATACGCTCCTGGCGCTTTCCCAACAAAAGCAACCTCTAAAGCGTGGGTGAGCAGAGTTGACGCGAGGAATGACAAATGAGACTGACCAGCAACATATGGCCGAGCACAACCATTAGGACAACCGGTCATCCGCATGACAATCGAGTCATTTCGTAGGCCGTTCTCTTCACAGATCTTCTCCACCTTGTCGATTAGTATCGGGAGATACTGGAAATCACGTCAGCGGGCGATGGGAAGATAAAACGACGTAGTTCGCTAACCCTTTCAGATTCCGCCATAGCAAGACCTGAATCGCATAATGAACAAAACTACGCGCACACGTTACGATAAAGGTCACTAACCGCATGTTGGGAAGGCGACACACGCAGACGACGATAAACGAAGTCCACTAAAATCGATGTTGTCTAGTTTGTAGTGGGCGAACAATCTCTTGATTTCAGGCAAATCCGGTGTGGCGATATTTGAGATGATAAGGTGCTGGTTCGCAGTCAACCGGAACTCGCCCTTGTGTATCTTCGCGATCTCTCGCAATGCCGTCTTGAAATCATGTCCAGGTTCGTCCTGCACGCGTCCATTTTCGATGAAGCAAGTGAAATGGTGTTTGCCGTCCTCGCCAGTTTGCCAGCCAAAGTCGTCAATGTTCCGGTCGAACGTATAGGGCCTCGCAGGCTGGAACTGGAAGCCAAGAAGTTTCTCGACTTCTGCCTTGAAAACGTCGAGGCCCATGCGATCAATCGTGTACTTCAGACGGGCGTTCTTTCGACTGCGCAGAAATGTCGGTAGAACGCGCAGTTGAGCAAGAAAATACGTACTCGGCCCGGTTACCGTTATCCCTCTGCACAAGCATAATTTTCTCTGCGACTATTTCGCCCTGCTCTGGCGTCACGAAGCCGAGAATACTACCCGTACGGGGATACGTCTTTTTGCTTCCGTGCGTAACACCCATGCCACCCCCAGCTGTCACGTTGAAGCCTGCCAGCTCACTGCGTTCATTAAGGATGGCGATATAGCCGACATCGTTGGCAAAGACGTCGATGTCATTGATCGGGGGCACTGCAACAGCAACTTTGAACTAAAAAAAAGGATGGAGTAATCAGGTCACCGAAAGAAAAGAAAGAAGAGGGAAGGGGCATACCTTCCGAGGGAGATAGAACTCCCCATAAAGAGGCTCAAAATCTTTAAGCGCCTCGCCAGCCACCAGCTTCTTGTCCAACCAAATTTCATGATACGCAGTCGTCCTAGGCAGAAGGTGTTCGCTGACACCCTTGGCGAATGCATACACCTGCGCATGTAGACTGGATAATGTTGGAATCGACGAACAGAGGACATTCCTGATGGCAAAGGAGTTGGTCCAACCGTCCAGTAGTGGTTTGAACGAAGTGCGTACCTATTAACATCGCCACACGCCGCCAACGTATCAAGAAGTGCTTGGTTAATGCCCTGAATCGACGGCTTCAGATGCTTCTTGATGACCCCGTGAAATTGGAAGGTCTGTCGAGTTGTGAGTTTGAAGTGCCCAGTACCATGTTCATCCGCAATCTGGTCCATCGCAAGCCATTGTGCGGGGGTGCATACACCACCAGGGAGCCGCACGCGGATCATGAATGAATAGGCAACCTCGACACCTTGGGCTTCACGTTCATCGCGAATATCACGATCGTCTTGCTGGTAGATGCCATGGAACTTGGTCAGCTGAGTGTCGCTCGCTGCCAGGGCACCAGTGCTGGGATCCTCGAGACCTTCTGCTATCGTTCCCCGAAGGTATGACGACGCTGCTTTGATGTGCTCGTTCGTAATTGGCTCAGGCTCTGCTTCGTGTACCTCGACCGAGTCCACACCCAACGCTTTCCAGACCAGAGGCTCCCATACTTTGTAGCCCGTCTCGGCACCGTCTGCGTCTTGATCGTCTCCGAGGCCCAAATCAGCAACCCGTTCGCCGCCAAGCGCAGATAGCTTCGCATCAAGCTCCTTTCCCGGCCTGTTGTAATAATGAGCGTCCTCGGGTCTTGGCCAGTAATGACTGTCTCCCATCCCGAAGACCGAATATTTCAACTTCTCCAACGGCTTTGCTTCAGTCGCAACTGCGGCATTGACCAGTTTGAAGAATTTCCGGCCGTTCTGTGGGGGCTCCCCCTGGCCAGCCGTCGAAGTGACGAATAAGACATGTTCCTCGCGCGACAACGCGTCGATGTCCATTGTGTCCATAGTCGCGATCGTGGTCGACAGCCCACGTGCTTGCGCTCTCCCAGCCAGTCGTTTCGCCTTCTTTTCTGCAGCGCCGCCGTCCGACGAGTAAAGAACCAACAAAGGCGGAGCGTCGATGCCAGACAATAAGTCAGCGTAAGCTTGCTGCGCACGCTTCTTTCGTTCAGCCTTCACCGTCTCCCCAAGACTCGTCACAAGCTCCGTCGGAAGTAAAGGCTTGGCACGGACCAACTGAGAAAGGTGGTTCTGACGGTCGAGGAATGCCTGCAGGTCATTCTTTATTGCGTCCGAGTCCAGGGAGAATGGCTCCTTGCCAGCCGCCTCCTTGCTCGGGTCCCAACGATACAGAGGCCAGTACCCAGAATCGACAGCTAATTTGGTCTCTTTCAACAGATCGAGTGCCGTCGAGTCTTCGGTCGTGTATGGAAGGTACGCAAGGACAATGCTGGGTCCGTCGAATTTATCTGCTTCGACTAGAGCCTGCAGAACTTGAGCATAGGATGAGTAGACGGCGACGCTAGCCACAAAGACTCCTCCGTAGTTCATCGCATACAGTCCAATATCGTGCTTTCGGTGACTGGAATCTGATGAATTGCGAGAAGTATAGGGTAGGGTGTCGAGTATGAGGGTGTTAACATTCAGGCCGGACACGGTAGCGTGATGGATGCCCGACGCTCCAAGATCGTAGGACCAAGCGTCAGACCCAATTATCCATCGAGACTTGATTCTGAAATGCTCGCGGAGAGACAAAATGCGTGCTGCAATTGGATGAGAGGCGTGATCCTGCAAAGCCGCGACGACTTGATCTCCAGTCTGTTGACTCTTTACGACGTCGTCCTTGACGAGGACCCAGCGACTCAGCAGCGCATGAGTTTCCGGTGGAAGTATTGGATCCTGCAACAGCTCACAGACCGCATGTAAAAGTTCTTTGCGCTCTTCCAGTGCTCCACGAACACGACCTAGAGCAAATTCCGGGTTGGTGGCAAACTCGCCTTGAGAAAGCACCAGAGAAGGAGAATTCGATATTTCTAGGCGTTCGCCAAATAAGTGGTTCAGTATGCTGGTATATGAACTCTCGTGCTTCGGTACATGGGGAACTTCAGTCGACAGAGACAACGTCGGTCCTCCAAGTCGCGTGCGTGTCGACGGTTTTGAGGTCGTTGCGGACTCAAGGAATGCCGCAACATCTTCCGACTGCAGACCGTTTGTGTCACCCAGGTAGGCACTACGAACGACGGGGCGATCTTCAGAATCGCGGTGTTGCAGAACACTGACGACGTCGAGGAAGAGTGGCGTCCACTTCGTTATCCACTTTTGAACCTGCTCCAATACGATGACGTGGCGCACAGATGGACGAATCGCTCCAAGGACGCGAGAAGCGGGTAGAGGAGATAGGAGGGATACATCCACGTAGGCGAATCCGTCGATATTGAAGTCCAGGTTGGTCTGGCCTAAGCCGAAGATGACAGTATGGGGCTCATTGGAACCATATTGTGCCAGAGCGAGCTGGGATCGACGGATGAGGGCAAGTGTGGCCAATGCGGCAGCTTCGTAACCCTCGAGTAGCGCGGCGATGGTAGGGTCAACAGGAACGGCAAAGATCGGGGGGGTAGTTGGTGTCGATGGCCTGGAAGAGTGGCGCCCGTCTGCATCACTTCCTTTTCGGGTGTGACCGTTGGCAAATCCATTGGAATGACCATTTGGATGACCACTGGCATGCCTCGGCACAGGGCTGTAGAGTCGTGCAGGAGGACTGTATGGTCGCGCAGGAGAAGGGCTATGCGATCGCGCGATCGGACCCTGGGGACGCCCCGAGGCTTTTGAGAGAGTACGCGGATGCTTCTCGGCCGAAATGAACGGTTTCACCTTGTCCTCCGCGACTTCCTCTATTTTATCGTTCTTGTCACCTATGTGGAAAACGTGGATAACAGCCTTGCGTTCAGTGCGAGCCAGTCGTGAGGCCAACAATGCATTGTCGTGGGCTTGTTGGGCGCTCGACGAATGTATAAAGTATGGCACAACCTCACGGAGGACCAGCACATCTCCGAGGTCACCCTGTGCCGCTATATGGAAGACGATTGGCCGACTGGAAAGCTCAGAGAAGCGAGGTAGGAGGCGGATAAGGGACGGGGAACTGGTGACAGCGTAAGACAACAAAAGGGTTGCGCTGTGTAGAAGTAAGATCGGAATGGGGTCCGATCCGCTGGGGAGGATGGTGACGGTTGTCGACTCCCTGGATAAGGATTTCCAGTACGATGAAAAGACGGAGGGAGAGTCGACGACGGCACCGGAGGAAAGGAGGGCGATTCGAGCGACGGCGGAGATGGATGGTGTCAGTGGCATCATTTCGCAGGTTTAAGGACTCGGGACTGGTGGGAGGTGAGATGAGTGAAACTATACGACGACAATGAGACGACACCTTTTCGAAGGCTGGTGAGCCTCTTAGAGTTTGCAGAACGACAGCGGTGGGCATTTTTCTGGGCCGCTCGACAGAGCGAATTCCGAATTCCATTGGATCAATGACTAAGTCGCACGCAATTTTCCCGCCATGGGATCAAACCGCGAGCGGGCGAGCGGGCTGCTATCCGGTCATATCCGGCTGTGGTGGGTCTTCGACTGAACACGAAGTACGGAAGTGACCGCCATGGGTGCGGTGCTTCAAGCACATTCCGTTTGAATGGTTGTCATTACATGTAATGATATCTAGATAACAGGAGAAAGTTTCCGCATACAAATAAACAAATAAAAAGAGCTGTAGCTAGTTCAAGTCATTGACATAGCCACCTATTATCTCTACGATGTTCTGGAGCGCTATGAAAGAGGGTTCTGACGTAATATTAGGTGACCAACATCCCAGTGCTGCAGACCTCAAAGAGGTTATCGCAGCAATGTTCCGTACGCCTCGACCATTCCGGCTCCCACGGTTCATTCGAGCGTAACTTGCCCTCCACCTTAGCCCAATGGCAGAGATAGCATAGAGGCGCCGTGCATGTTGGTTGGTTGGTCCGACTTGATCAAGGCGGCGAATTACTTGC
This sequence comes from Lactarius tabidus, assembly GCA_963281015.1. Lineage (NCBI taxonomy): Eukaryota > Fungi > Basidiomycota > Agaricomycetes > Russulales > Russulaceae > Lactarius > Lactarius tabidus. The sequence goes on along the minus strand of OY725475.1, from coordinate 1,546,386 downwards.
TCCATGGCATATCGCCGGCGTGAAACTGAATGGAAATGGGATGGGGGCTTGATCTCGACAAGGAGGAGGGGTCGGTCCCCCGGGTCATTGCGGACACGGACAGCGAAGTCGACTGTGAATCTAGTGTTCGGAATTTGCCATTGTGGACAAACATCATAATGGTCGCCAGGGAACAAGTGGTTCAAAAGCTTGTCGTAGAATGGGTAATAGAGGTTCTCATTGGTTTCGTCGTCATTGTGGAATTCAGTAGCCTCCAAAATGTGGTCGGCGTACATGTTGGAGTGAACGGCAATGTGAATCATACCTTGAACCAGTGGTTCGTTGCCTTGGGTAAAAGTTCTTAAAAAGACCACCAGTCCAGCTGGAAATGACTTCGTTACAAGACGGCACTCCTCAGATCCTCCACGGTGAGATAAGAACACTTGGATTCTTCAGGTTTATGTGACGGAGTGACCTCGGAAATGTGCTGGTCCTTCGTGAGGTTGTGCCTTGCTTTATACATTCGTCGAGTGTCTAACAGGAGGCGCATGAAACAGAGCCCGAGCCAATCACGAACGAGCACATCAAAGCAGCGTCGTCATACCTTCGGGGAACGATAGCAGAAGGTCTCGAGGATACCAGCACTGGTGCCCTGGCAGCAAGCGACACTCAGCTGACCAAGTTCCATGGCATCTACCAGCAAGACGATCGTGATATTCGCGACGAACGTGAAACCCAAGGTGTCGAGGTTGTCTATTCAGCGTACGGCTCCCTGGTGGTGTATGTACCCCCGCACAGTGGCTTGCGATGGACTAGATTGCGGATGAACATGGTAGTGTCACTTCAAACTCACAGCTCGACAGACCTTCCAATTTCACGGGGTCATCAAGCAGCACCTGAAGCCATCAATTCAGAGCACTAGCCGAGCATTTCTTAATACATTGGCGGCGTGTGGCGATGTTAATAGGTACGCACTCCGTTCAAACCGCTACCGGACGGCAGGACCAACTCCTTTGCCATCAGGAATGTCCTCTGTTCGTCGATTCTAGCATTATCAAGTCTCCATGCGCAAGTGTATGCGTTCGCCAAGGGTGTCAGCGAACACCTTCTGCCTAGGACGACTGCGTATCATGAAATTTGGTTGGACAAGAAGCTGGTGGCTGGCGAGGCGCTTAAAGATTTTGAGCCTCTTTATGGGGAGTTCTATCTCCCTCGGAAGGTATGCCCCTTCCCTCTTCTTTCTTTTCTTTCGGTGACCTGATTACTCCATCCTTTTTTTTAGTTCAAAGTTGCTGTTGCAGTGCCCCCGATCAATGACATCGACGTCTTTGCCAACGATGTCGGCTATATCGCCATCCTTAATGAACGCAGTGAGCTGGCAGGCTTCAACGTGACAGCTGGGGGTGGCATGGGTGTTACACACAGAAGAAAAAAGACGTACCTCCTTACGGGTAGTGTTCTCGGCTTTGTGACGCCAGAGCAAGGTCAAATACTCGTGCAGAGGGACAACGGTAACCGGGCCGAGTGCGTATTCTCTTGCTTATAGTAATTACGTGTCCCACTGACATTTCTACAGTGTTTCTACCCAGTCGCAAGAACGCCCGCTTGAAGTACACTATTGATCGCATGGGCCTCGATGTTTTCAAGACAGAAGTATAGAAACTTCTTGGCTTCCAGTTCCAGCCTGCGAGGCCCTATACGTTCGACCGGAACATTGACGACTTTGGCTGGCAAACTGGCGAGGACGGCAAACACCATTTCACTTGCTTCATCGAAAATGGACGCTTGCAGGACAAATTTGGACGTGATTTCAAGACGGCATTGCGAGAGATCGCGAAGATACACAAGAGCGAGTTCTGGTTGACTGCGAACCAGCACCTTATCATCTCAAATATCGCCACACCGGATTTACCTGAGATCAAGAGATTGCTGGTCCACTACAAACTAGACAACATAGATTTTAGTGGACTCCGTTTATCGTCGTCTGCGTGTGTCACCTTCCCAACATGCGGTTAGTGACCCTTATCGTAACGTGTGCGCGTAGTTTTGTTCATCGTGCGATTCAGGTTTTGCTATGGTAGAATCTGAAAGGGTTGGTGGACTACGTCGTTGCATTTTCCCATCGCCCACTGACGTGATTTCCAGTATTTCCCAACTGACCGACAAGGTTGAGAAGATCTGTGAAGAGAACGGCCTACGAAATGACTCGATTGTCAGATGACCGGTTGTCCTAATGGTTGTGCTCGGCCATATGTTGCTGGTCTGTCTCATTTGTCATTCCTCGCGTCAACTCTGCTCACCCACGCTTTAGAGGTTGCTTTTGTTGGGAAAGCGCCAGGAGCGTATATGATGCTACTCGGAGGTGGTTACTACGGCCAGCGACTAAACAAAATATACAGAGGTTTGTCGAGACTCCAACATACCTTCGGTCGCTTCTCTAATCGTTCGTTTCTGTGCAGAGAGCGTGACTGAGCCAGAAATACTGGCCATCCTGAAGCCAATGATCAAGCATTACGCTCTCCAGAGACTGGATGGAGAACGCTTTGGTGACTTTGTGATCCGTGCTGGCTATATCTCGGCTACGACCGAAGGAAAGGCGTGGTACGAGGGCATGGGTGGCGAGGGCCCGTATCGTGAGATTGTTGCGTAGTTGATTTCCCTTTATCTCCCTGCGACTCAAGTAGGAACTGCGGTTATGCATGAGCGAATATGAATGTTCTTTCTTCATTCGGTGTACCGAACGCGACGCCTTACACCAACCAGTAACGAGCGTAGACTTGGAAAAAAACTCACACAGGCCGCAAGGGGCGAGAACGCCTAGTCTATGGTAGCCCTTCTCCAGGTTACACGTCCTGCATAAGGGAGTCATGAGACAATGTTACCAAGGTATGGCGCCATGATCTTAGACCATACGCTACTAGACAATGGAGATGGTATTCAAGCTGAAGGTTGCACACACGATGCTCGAGTTTCCTTTTTTTTAAATTCCATTTCCGTACAAAAGAATGTAAGTTTCCTTACGTGCTCATTAGCAGTATACACTCTTCGCTCAGTAGACAACACATGGCTCTTTCGTATCTTCAGATTCCAAGGTGACCCAGATCCATTCTCGACATCTCCCAACGTCCGTTATTTCCGACTTGTGCGCATGACAGTGAGGTTAGGGGGTAAAAGTGCGCTGGATGCGACACCACAATGCTCCAATGGCTGCTAGGTCAGCTTTTTGATGTAGCCTCATGGATGACTTCTTTCAGTACGTCGGCGACTCGGTCGACGTCGCCCCGTTCAGAATTTATAGCTGTAGTTCCCATATGACTAGGGATGAGGATGAGATTCTGTGAGACATGGGCAAGTGCTAGAACGCGGAAAACTCACCCTATACGGAAGTACTTATCTATAAGAATGGTCGTGAGCGCTGTGCCGAAGAAGGGTGACGAGGCGTTTACCTTTTCTGGTCCCTAGACCTCCTGCTATGACGACACCCCTCTGTAAGAATGCAGGCAGAAGTTGAGAGGACTTGACGCCTTCCGGACACCACAGCTTAAAACGGCCTGTCAGCCAGCTGAGGCAACAACGGGAAAATGCTTATGGCTCACTGCAGTCATCCCATTTGCAGCAATTTCCGGAGTGATGGGAAGTTGAGAGAGCCCGAGGTCTTTAGCTGCAGCCTTGATACGACTGCTCGTCTCGCGGTGGAGCTTGAGCCGTTCGTCCAGTGAAGGACTCGCTTTGATTATCTGAGACAAGGACTGGTGGTACGCATGGATGAGGTTGACAGGGGGAGTTGCGAAGTATGCGGGGGTGCCGCCTTCGTATCCCTTCATAATCGGAAGCCATCTGCGCTAAGGTAAACATGGCATTCGAGTGCAGAGATGGCCGCATGACACTTGCCTCTTCCAGCTCGCATAGAACGCGGCAATCGGTTTCGAGCGCGTCTCAAAGACCTGTGAAACCCGTCAACTCTCGGCGCTATGCCTAACATGAGAAACGCTCGACCTTCAGGGCCTTTTCGCTGACGACGACGATACTTAGGCCGGGAGGTGCGCCGAGCCCCTTCTGACTAGCGGTGATCACGACGTCGATGCCCCAATTGTCCATCTGAATATCCTCACTCGCGACGGCACAGACGGCGTCGAGGACGACGAGTGTGTCGGGTGAAACCCTTTTCACGGCTTCAGCCACTGGCTGCGGGTTCGAGAGCACGCCTGTGAAGACAGTTAGACTCGGCTGATGACAACGCTAGAAAAACAAACGCTACCTGTCGAAGTGTCCACGTGTGTGATCGTTACGATCTTGTATTTCTTGGACTGCAGCGCCTGCTCAACTTGGGCCACGGCAACAGTCGCACCGAAATCCGCGCGAAGTTGGTCGACTTCAGCACCGTACGTCTGAAGGCTAAACCCAAATCACAGTTGAAGCCAACAAACTCCTATACAGATTGCGAATGTATGCGCACCAATCAGCAAAGCTGTCACCGAAATACCCCGTATTGAGCACCAGAACGTTCTCTCCAGGCTCTACCAGGTTGGCTGAGACCTGGGATTAGTGACGCGTGAGTGGAAGATCAATCATCGGCAGATATGCCGCTCTTACCTGGTCCCACCCGAGTGTTCCGGACCCGGAGATGAGGAAGGGTTGAGCGGTGGTCGTCCGTACCACATCTCTGTAGGTGGTCGAATTACACAGGACATGCAAGAACGCTCAGCACCGCCCATAAGCTACACGAACTTAGATTCGCACCTTGTCATGCGGATACTTTCCCCAAAGACGGCAGTGAAATCCGCAGACATGTGAGAGACAGACGGATGTGCGTTGGCATAGAGGACCTATGAGGGAGGTACTGTTAGTATAGATCTGAAACGTGGGAGACCCACGTGAAGACTCGGCGAACGTACTTCATCTGTGACTTCTATCGGTCCAGGGATTCTACGATTCGAAGGTTCTGTTAACACCGCCATATGAGGTATGGCATTAACGATGCTTACACCAAGAGCCTTTCAGCGATAACGAACAGGAGAGTTGTCCAGTGTCATCATTGAGCGCTGAGCAAAATAATCAAGAACATACTTGTGGGGAGACTGCACGCGGGTGTGAGTTATCAGCTAGTTGAGACTATCGCAGAAACACCGCACCTGTTTAAAATCTGTCGTCGACGACATGGACCTGTTATACTTCGGACGAGCAGAATAGATGGGAGGAGCAGTAGAGAAGAGAGGTGAGAATCTGACTCTTGCACTTGCATGATGGATGACTGTGCCGCGGACCCTGGCCCTGGACAACATGGGAATCGGGGTTCCGTGTGTTCCTTCACTCCACCGCGGTTGACCGACGTGATTTTTCTCTCGGCGACGGAATGGCGTCGGACATAACTTGTGTAGCCGTTCCATCACCTCCGTAGATAAGTTATTGCCAGTGCGGAACGTTGAACCCAAATGTAGCTAGAACGGGTATAGTACAAACTAAGCTACGATGCCGGTCGTCCGACCTAGATGAGTTATCGGCCATTCGCCAGTACCCTCGAGGAATCTACCTCCACTCCACTTGCTGGTCCCCCAAAGAAGCCCGCCACAGTCTTCTGCATGTCGTTCCATTCCGTCTCTCGTGGGATAGCCATGTCTCCGATGTCATATACGTATAGCCGACCTTCGCTGCCCCCCAAGATGGCGCGTCGACCGTCCTTGCGATCCCACTGGAGCTTGTTGAGCGCGTGCTCCGCACTCACGGTTGTGGTAACAACAGGTACCTGAATATAGTAACGTTAGTTCATATGACGAGATGTTCCTGCGTTGCGAGGCAACGGACCTCCGTATCCGCATTCAGGTTCCATAGGTCAAACTTGCCCGAACCATCCACAGAAGCGAAGACCGCGGGGTGTGCGGGATGCCACTTGACATCATAAACATAGTCATCCGCCTCGTCAAACGAATATATCGGCGACACAGTCTGTGTTGTCGTGGATGGCTTTGCTAATGACCTCGAGCGCCATAATTTCACCGTCCAGTCGACAGAGCAGGTCAAGAACAAGTCAGAGAAGTCGACTGGCCCAATGAGGGGGTGGAAGTTAAGACCCATGACTGGACCGGAATGACCCTTGTAGACGTCGTTCTGGTTGAGGCCAGCCTTCGCTCCCGCACGGTCATAACGATTTGCTTGGTAAATAATCCCTTCTTCAGTACCGACCCAAAATGCAGTAGTTTCGTTGTCCGGGAAGTCAAGGGTCGTGATGGCCACTTCACCAGTCTTGTTGTGCCCCGCATGGACGAGCTCAAGTGTTTCCTGAGTTGTGTGAGCGTCCTTCTTCGCAACAAGGGTGATATGAAAGAATGCACCTGCGGCTGAGCAAGCATGTCTACGAGCCAACTGCAGACCATACCATCCGTGCTACTGGTAATGAGGTTGTGTGCATTTTGGGTGCCTACCATCTGCATCGCGTAGACTGGATGTGTGTGTCCTGCCGCTGATAGCGGCGTTTTAAGCACGGGTAGGTGCTTCGACCGCGTATCCCAGAGTAATATCTGTCCTGAATACGTCCCACCAAACACGAGGTTGGCGTGAAAAGGTGAGAATGTAACTGAAAGTACGTCAGACTATGTTATTCTTGTCAACGACGCTCGAATACGAGGCCAGAACAGAGTACAAACCTGAGAGTGAAACACGAATTCGGGTCGCTCCAGTAAATGCAGGTTCCAAACAGCCACAATCCCGTCGGGTTCATTAACTGCGGCAGCGTTTTTGTTGTATGAAGCGACACTGAGTTCGGGATACTGAAACCACGTTATAAGGAGGTAAGGCGGCCATGGTACTAGGACAGACTTTGGGTGACCAGTCCACATCTGTGATGGATCGATTTTTACAATAACGTTCGTCCCAGAAGGAGCAAACCCGTTTCACTCGCTTGCCCTCGGAATCGTCTCTACGGTGGTGAATGAATCAAGGGGTTGGCAAAGAAGTACACGAGAGAAGTCTCACCCGCCAGTCTCAGCCCCGGTAGTGTAATCACGGATATGGTCGTAGTTGTCGTTTAGTGCTCGTTGAACGATCTTTGATGATTGCTCGACGAAGTCCAAGAACTCGGGAGCGGCGAGAATGCTAGTTTTTTCTTCTTCTGTCAGATCTGTACATGCGTTCAATAGAAGGACAAAACAGAGATGAGAAGGTGGACAGACCACGAATCTCCTCTTCAATCTCGCGATCCAATATCGCGCTCTCTTCTTCTAGGTTTTCTAACGCCCGTTCGGGGTCCACGGTTAATTCACGCTCACGGGTGACATGTTCTCTGAAATCATCGTTAGAAGTGCTTCTAGGGTCTGGCTCAACATCTGCAGTCTGGATCTCCTTGTTGTATGTGACACGCTCCTGTAGACCAACGGTTAGCAGAGTGTTAGCCGCTCAAGAGAGGAGCCATTGCACTCTTTGTGGAAACTCGAATAACTCTTGTTGGACATCAATCAGGTCCGGTGTAAATCTTGGGGTCATGGGGCTACGTCATGGAGTTGGAATTCAACCTCGCGGGCTTCTCAAACACACACGCACCGGTCGACTACATTCTCAGTCGCAGATTGCACAAGTGTCGCACCAAAACTCGCCCTATCAGAACCTGCGCTGCTTATACGGCTCACCCTTCCGGAAACACGGAGCGACGTCGGCCCCGGGAGATCAGGGTGACCGAGCGAAGGTGTTCCGGGGACCGAAGATGCAGGTGTCAAGTCAGGGCTACGAGGCATGAATGTGTCATCAGGACCTAGAATCGAACTCAAAAGTGCTTTGACATCGGTTTGTGTTGGGGACCTGACGGGTGTCTGGGGAAGTTGGTAGGTGTGATACATTCAGGCAAGAATGTGCAACGTACAGCAGTGCGACGTTCGCTGTCCTGTTTTTGCCTAGCCAGCCGAGCCTGACGTAGTTCTTGAAGTTTGAGACGCTTGGCCTCGATTTCATCCCTGAGCTTGGCAGACATTTAGGCCACTGCTTGACTGAGCCTTCAATGCAGGAGAAGCGGGATCACGTGAACATATGGCGTTCCCGCGATGTTTACACAAGTTTGGTCAATCTTGACCTCCATGGCCGCGACTGTAGGTCAATCACACTCAGGACGAGATTCGTCGCACAAGAAAGCTGGTCGCAGGCGGAATGAAAACAATGTTATCTACGCAAACCCTCTCCCGATTATCTTCTCTCCGGTTGAGAACAGATTCGCGGTCACAACCTTGGGGATCTTCGGTATTTCGCCGACGCGTGTGCTAAAACCTCGATGCCAAGGCACTTTCGATCCTATCTCGCGTTCTGTCTGGATCACAGACCCAAAGGACCGCATGGTCCTGTGGAGACGCGGTTTCTTTGGGAAAGGGAACCTTTCGCGCAGCGAGCCGAGTTGGCTCGTAAGGCTGACAAATAGTAGGAACGCATCTGGCAGGCGTGAGCCCAACCTTTTGTTCATGTGGATGGCCTCATGTGCTCATGCCGTTTTAATTTAGAAATAACCTCTGAAGAGGTGACAGCAAGGCGCAGAGCCGAACGAAAACAGTTCAAGCTTGACAGAGCTCAGGCCATCGCTGCCGCTGCTGCAGAAGCGGAGGCTGCCTTCGCAGAAGGTCGCGTTATCTCTATCGAGGAAACAAGCACATCGATTCCATCAGCCGCAACGTGGAAACCGTCCGTCTCGATTCAGAATGCTACTTTGCCACCATCAGAGCGCCCTCTGGAGGAAATGGACCTCGATGCCGAACCACCGGAGGATATGGAACACCTGCAACTCACCTTACCTGAAGCATTCTTCCTGGCCTGGGCTCTTGATTGCCTGAGTATTTATCACCCAAAAACGGTACGAGCGCGCCGCATGTAAGTAATGCAGCCCTGAAATGTCTACGTAGCTCGAACCAATGACATTGCGCGAAATCTGGATAGCGTTCCATACCGCACACCTACCGCTTCATCTCCAGACCTTCCCATCGGAAGCACACGCCCTACGTCCGGATAATCCTTTTTTGGTTAATTATGTCTTCCTTCACCACTACCGATCTCTTGGGTGGGTCGTGAAGAATGGCGTGAAGTTCTGCGTGGACTACCTTTTATACAAGCGGGGACCTGTTTTTCATCATGCTGAGTGAGTTTTAGCTAATCCTCACGTATATGTTGCGCCCGCAGTCGGGGGACTGACATATCGGATCAGATTTGCCATGGTTCTCATCCCTGTCTACGAGGACCCGGAGGACGCAAAATCTTCACCGTTTCAGCTCGCAAACTCTGAGCCTTTTACATGGCAGTGGCTCAGCACGATTAATCGCGTCAACTCGCAGGTTCAAAAGGTACGTCTCGGTAATTCGTCTGATAGTGGGAGTTAAGTGTCAAATTATGTGCAAGACGCTAGTACTTTCGTACGTCAGCATACCTGCGTGTTCGCGGGTCTCTCGCTCCGAATTTGCTTCCCCGGCAAGTTTGGAGCGTTATTCTATCCGAGAGATAACCGTGCGGAGGTTTGTGCCTGCGAGAATGCGTGACTGATCAGGTTGACGTGGGCCTGGGCGTGAGATGATTCCGGATAGTAGGTAGCGAGCTTAGACTATATCTGTGCTTGTACTGGACGGAAACGGGAACGCCGAAATGAAAGATCGACAATTAAGACGCCTATCCGCGATCTCTCTTTCGTTCGTGTACATGCAATAATATTCCCTGCTTTCTCTCTATCCCCCCCTCTCGTCTTCCTCATTTCATGTGAACTTCTCCTTCCAGCCGCAATGGGTGACCTTTATCCGCATACAGATCCCTCCGAAGCCCGCGGCCTTCCTTTTTCTCCACTCTTCTCCAACTTGTCTGAGCGACCTCCGTCGCAGTCGCAGTTCGGCAAGGATCGTGCTCATATGCCCATGGACTATAATCGCGATCACATATCTTACCTGGAGGCTGCTGCCACTTCTAGTTCACTGGGTCTGGTCGCGTCCACCGACGGCCGAGATGAGCCTTCAAACCTGCCCCTCCCTGGCGACTCTCCAAATACAATTCAACCACCTAGCCAACCCCGCAAGTCACGCAGGGACAAAATGCGTATTGAGCTCTCCGCAGACCAACCGCCTACCACTCAAGGTCGTCAACGGGAACGTGTGTTTGTGGCATGTGTCCAATGGTACGCACCTCCCCCACCTAGCCACAATCCACTTTCTTCAACATTCTCTAGCCGAGGACGAAAAATCCGTTGTGACGGTGCTAAACCCGTGTGCTTTCATTGCTGTCAGCGTGGCGGGAGCGAGCTGTGTTCATATGATCCTATACCAAAACGCCGAGGACCCGATAGGGTCCAGGGTGCACGTACTCGTGGCCCAAAGCCAAAGGAGGGAGATGGTGAGCGTCGTAGACGTCGGCGTCGTCCTCCCCCAACAGTCGACCAGGAGGCCACCCCTCAGGAGGCTGGAAGCTCTTATGGCATAGAGCGGCCATCGGTCACTTCTAACCCCTCGGCGTTTGATACCCATGGAGACCCGGTTCCTGACGTTCATCAGAGCGTTACGGCACCAAATTGTTCGTTAGAAGTCAATGTCTTCCAGGCACTGGGAAGCGGCATGCAGCTCAGTTCGGCTGCCTCCTACGATCAAACGCTCACACGCGATCCTACACCTGGTCAAAGTCGAAATCCTGTGAGTATTTCCCGTATTGTTGTCGTGACAGTGTGGTGTTCACGAATCATTAGCCATATGACACAAGAGACATAGGATACAACTCTGAAGTGCCCCCCTCTGGCGCTCCTTTTGGTGTGGTGACGGATACCAATGTAGTTATCGCAGAGAGCCAACCAGGAGTCGAGCAGGAGTCCAATGACATTACCCCTGATCCCTCAGTGCAATTCAGTCGCCAGACATGGTGGGATCATCTTCTCTACCTGTATGCTGTGTGTATGCCAGCTTCCTATCGTTCATCACCTCTCGGGCAACTACATCACGACCCTAGGGTCAGCCAACTTGAAATCGTCGAGGACGTACGGTTCCTATTTAAATCTTCGTCCCACTGGTTCTCGTTTTTGAACGTGCCTCGCTTTTACAACACCTTCCTGGATCCTGGTCGCCGAAGTCGTATGCAGCCTAGTTTGCTACTTTCCATCCTAGCCGTGTCCACGTATCTGCAAAGTACATCACGAGCCTGTCCAGAAGATAGTCGTCGCAAAGCGCTGAGGCTGCGTGATGAAGCCCAAGCTGCATTAGCTGCAAGTATAAGTTCTCGCGCTATTAACGGAGAGCTAGCTCAGGCCGCCTGGGTGCGTCAGCACTCACCAGACGGACCGTGATAAAGCTAACGGTTTCTTCCGTCCCCTAAGGTGCTATCAGTGTTTGAGATCAATGCCCACCCCCAGAGCCAAGCGACACGAACCCAATCGTCACTGAACATACTCGACTCCATCATCCGCGCACTCACTCTGACGCACCTAGATATTGACCACCCATCTGCTTCGAGATTCGCCCGCAATGGCATGCCTATGGTGGACGCTCGCTCTGCAGCTTACATCCCCGCGACCGGATATAACCACAGTTCGGTACCTACCTCGCTATTCACGCGAGAATATATGCAACAACCACTCATGGCCGTCCAACAAACCAGTCGTGCACCCGGTTGCTCTTGCGACGAGATCTCCCTTGGACGCCAGTGTCCGGACGCGTTGAGACAGGTACCGCTCTGGGCTGCGTCACCTACGTGGAACCATGAATGGACCGAGGGCGAGATCAGAAAGGAAGAGTGTCGTCGTCTTTGCTGGAGCACGTTGATGCTCATCTCTGGCCACACTTCCTATGCCGCCGCCACAAACTGGAATCACTCAGACTTTTTTGTGATGGATCCATCGAATGTACGTTACCTCGCATGACCACTCCATGGTTAAGGTAGCTTACCCACCCTTTAGTATTCGATCTTATTTCCCGGGGAGTCGTTTTTATCTCCGCATTCACCCTGGGACAGCACGCGCGGGAAGGATACGGTCTGGGCGCTGTATCTTCGTGCGATGCTGCTCTGGAATGCATGTTTACGGGTGCGACGCGATCCGACCATCAGCGACCACGACAGGACAGAATTTGCGATGCGAACATGGATGGAGACGGAGGAGATCGAAAAGGCATTGCAACAGCACACGTGCAGTATCGAGAGGGCATTCATGTATCATGGGCGCGAGTATCTATTCAAGTATGTGGACAGGCGCACCCTTATATACAACGATTTGCATCCGCTGATCGGTGCCGATAATAGCACCCGGATGTGCATTTCGTACGAGTTTCAGAGATTCGTGCCACACGTGTAAGTCATCGGCTTACCATACCCGGGCTGACTACTGAGCCCTGCGACAGCTTGATCGGATTAAATCGCAGCAAGTCCGAAGAGTGGTGTGAGTGTCGAGTTATTGCATCCGGACAGCAGTTTTCTGACAGAATGATGTCGACATCCCCATCGCGACCAGTGCGTGCACAGGAAAAGCGTGCCAAGGCAGTCATGCTTGGCTTGCACGCCGTAACGGGAAACACCAAGAACCACCTTGTGCTGCGACCGGCGTTCGTGTGGTGGTTCATAGGCCAAATCTGCCGGTAGATATGCATTCCATTGCGTACCCCGCATCAGGCACCACTCACCAAGGCGGTCTTATCTTTGTCATTTAAGCGCCCTGACACTGTGGGAACATGACAACTCGCTGACGATTGCGCTCGACGTGTGCCAGGCATTTCTCGAGCCTGTCGAGTTCTTAACGACCATTTATCCCGGCCCAAGTGCGTATCACGTGTCTGTTCACCTCACCCTTCTAATTAACGGGGCGTGGCCTAGTGCAACAAATTCGGCTCGATGAACTTCGAGAGCGCCTTCGTATCGCGTGTCTGACCGCAGAAGCCACAGGAGGGTATAACCCGATTCCCGTTGAAATGCTATGAATGTGTACAGGTGTTTCGATATCTTTATCGTCTCACCGTTTTGGGCTTGTAATTGTACAGGTTTCTTGGGCGGTCGTTCTGCCAGCGACCTTATCATATTGCTCGATAATTATAATTCGTTGTTTTTGTGCATGCGCGTCACGGCGCCCGAAGGATCGTGATCATTGAGTAGAAAGCGTGTAAATACAACCCAAAGAATAGCGAAGAGGGAATATGATAGGAGGAACCAAGAAAAATATGGAAGTGAGCCGGTGGGGCTCATATCGCACCCTTGATCTGCACTTTACGATACTTCTCCTCCAGCACAGTCGGCAATTCCGTGCTTACTATCTTGCAGTCCAAAATCTTTTCAGCGTCTGAATTGTTGGGATTGACAAAGTGCGCAGCTCGATGGGACATTAGGAACTCATGGACGTGGTTGAGACTGTCGAATGCAAGTTCTTGGTGAATAAATGCTAGAGGGAGACGCTGGTATCTAGATCCCAGAAATTATCGCGTTAGTGATTGGAAAGAATGAGTAAAGGCTAGCGAACGCACGACTTGGTCATGACAAGTAACGCGCGCAGGCGTTCACGATCAACAAAATGGTCCATGATATATGCGCCCATATTTGGCGCATTGAGATAGAGCTCAAAGAACGCATGATAATTTCCAAGAGCGAGGGCTCGCTGTACGGCCAACGCATGCTTCACCGCCGACGATGCTTTCTGTTTGGGCGTTAGCTGACTCACGTACAAGTTTAATTCTATGAGCCGATAAATGATGTCAGCCCACGCGCGGGATTCCGGAAAAGCTACGAACCACTTCTATTACGGCCATGCAGCAGCATCAAAATGCGGTAGGCGGTGAATTCTTCGTCGTTTCCAGGGATTCCAAGTTCATATAAGCCCTTCAACGAGGATTGGCATTGATTATACTCTACCATGTCGGCCTGCAGAATGGAGATCTCATTCGAGTGTGGGACAGTGCGGAAAAAGTCCCACTTGCCACCTCTAAGGCCATTCGTGCATGAATTTCATACACGGCAACCGTAAAATCATTCTTTATCCGTTGGACCTGTCGGCAGTTTAGACAGTGTATCATATTGTCCGCCGTCCGCAAAACACAACGCAACGCACGGTCAAATCTTGCCTGAGACTCTTGAACTGACTGCAAATCCAATTATAGGGAGCCTTGTCTCGCCATCGCTTCTTGAGTTCTGTTAGTGATTGCTGAAGGACATGGTACGGACGTATTTGTTCAGGGTTAGGGTCCTAAAACACAAAAAGAAACGTCAGACAATCACGAAAGAGAAAAAAAAAAGCGCGCACTGATGTCAAGCGTAGGTAATCCTTGAAAATTTCTTGAGATGTTCCAACAATGGTATACTGGTCCCAATTGGGCACGTTCTGCGGAAGGCGTTGATCGTCAGAAAAAACTAGCAGTGTCTCAGAACATATAACTGCACCCACCGGGTCCGCCTCCGGCTCATCCGCATTCACGAAGGGCGATGCCGAACGTGAGGTATTGTCAAAAAGGTGAGCAGTGCGCTGAGTAGGCCGGAGAGACGACGCCTGACCACCACCACCGTTCTGTTTCTGCTTCTCCAATTCATGTTCTCGACGGAAACGTTGTGCACGCTTGTCGAGCGCTGCACGGTCGCCTACATCCAGTGTGGGCGCAGCGGCAGCAGATTTGTTTGCCTGATGCTTTTTGGTTTTCTTGGGCTGTCCTGCTGGTGGGTCACTGTCACGTGCGAAAGATGAGTGCCCGCAGCAGTGCAGGGAAGAGGTATGGCAAAGACATACAATTTGCGCTTCAAGCTGTGGGTACTCATGATGGGCATCGGCTTGGGCAATAAGCTGCGGCGAGGTATGATCAGTGTCAGAGGTCACAACCTGGGTGGGAGCACCTTTTAAGTTGCACGCCGCCCCAGTCTGTAGTCCATAATGTCTTGGAGCTGTAAGCGTCAGAAATTACCTGGCGGAGCTCGGCCTGGGCTTCCTCGCGGTTCAGCTCAGACATCTGGCCCAGGCACGAAGCAACCCATTCTCTGAAGGGATGTAAGATCCGAAGACGGGAAGTGTGCGTAGATCGACGAACTTGAGCTGTGGCGGCCAGGACTCGGCGGACATGATGGAGAGAAGTAGGCGTAAACGAGTTGACAGGCGGGAGTATTTGTGGGGTGCTGGCAAGTGCTGGGGAACGGAGCGGCGATTCTCAAAAGCAGCCGTGGGAAAACATACTAGATAGGAAATTGTGATCTAGTCCCTCTTCCTTTCTTGAGATGTGTGTGCTACTACAACCACAACCATGGCTTCTACACAATTCGTTTGGTATATCCTCGTCGATGAGGATAAGAATCTCTTCAAAAATCTCTCCCGCGTGGCTGCTGGAAATACTATCTGGGAATTCAAGGACAACGTCAGAGCAACCAATTCTGTCCTCCAGGACGTTCCCAACAACGGCATCCAAGTGTGGAGATGCCCAGATACCACTTTCGACGATGAAGACCGTCGACTGTTCTCACGTCAAATCAAGGAAGTTTTCTCCACCAACAAGGTCAAACAGCTGAGCGAAAGGCGGACGATAGCGGAACTAAAGCTCATGGAGTCAGAGGTACTGCTTGTAGAGATGCCCGTTCTCGCAGGAGAACTGCCCGGTACGTCACTTATTTTTAGTGCCGTTGGCCGCTTACCCTTACAGCCTATAGGCATGCATTCATTTGGAGAGCCCGTCACGTCCAAAGTAGGCCGAGAATACGAACAATTATTCCTTCGAGTGAGAACCAAAGGAAAGTTCACGGAGAGCGATATCACGTTAAATGAATTGGTTTTGGATGCGGTCCAAGTTCCCGGATTTGTCGAGGAGCTCGAAAAGACTCTAGGTGGAAAGCGAAAGGCGGCTGAGAATGTTGCCTGTTTTCGTATCTTATCGTGTTCGACTTCTGACTGATGAAGTCAGATGCGCGCAGTGGCTGAAGCGTTCGATGGTGAAGGGGCTTATTTCGATTATTCGACAACGCCTTCCTCTGGGTCCACTCCCGTTGCCGACCAACTCGAGGTTGCCCACATTGCCCACATTTCGTCCGTCGATGGGGTGATGTTATGGGAGATGCTAAGACGTGGAAACAGAAGGTTGTTCAAAGAAGCCCAGGCAAACTGGCTTTTTTTCTTCACGATAGCTCATCATATTGAATCACTCCCTCCAATATTTTCACGTACCGGAGATGATATAACAATTATCGTTAAACAGTGAGAGCCATCGCACTCGTATCCTTCCATTTGGGCTAACATCCTCGACCAGAGGCCAAGCGTCGTGGCCATTCTCGCTCGTCATCCAAGTCGAGGAAGATCAGCATGCGTACAAATACAGTCCCAAAAGCGATTTCCTCGTTTTGCAGTTTGGTCTTCCCCGAGTGGCTGTCGAAGTTAATTCGAATTCTCCGGATAGACCTGCCGTGGATCACCATCGCCTAATGCTTCAGGGAGCCAGCATCGTTCGATTTGCGAACACATTCCTTGATGTGTACAAGGAAGAGAAGAATTTCGTTTTCGTGGCCATATTTATCAGTGATACTGGAGTGGCAGACCGCTACTTTCTCTATCAGACCGAGGGACCGAGTCGGACGGTACGCACGCATGCTCTGTCATAGCGTCCTATGCTGAACCGCCGTAGGTCCATTTTAAGACACAAACTTTCAATCTCAAAAGCAAAGTCGACCGCTTGAAATTTACACTCGAATTGTACAATCTCGTTTCTGTATTGTACAATGAGAGTGAGAACAAAGACACGATAAAGAAGGTCAAGAATCTCGTGAACACTTTCGATCAACTTAGTAAGAAGCTACCAGCGTTCACCAGCAAAACCAAGCGTCCTACCAGTAGTGATGGGAGCCAACCTGGACCCAGCGTTCGTCGGAGGGGCAACGATGCCGCAACTGAACAGCTCGAAACCCACGGGTATGAAATCGAACCGGATGTCTTTGTGGCGGAAGGTGGCACTTGGGAATTGCTCCCTGAGGTACAACTTATAAATCATATTTGATGTCGCGTTGACGATTGCCTTGCAGCTACCATCTCATATCCGCATCGTGTATCGACGGAGCGACCCAAAAAAGATGAAACTGATTGCAAAACACGTCCGCGACAGATCGAACGAGCCGAACATCCTTAAGTGCCTCCACTCGCAGTCTTTGCACGTGATCTCGTTGGTCGACACTGTCCCTGCAACTTCAACGACTGGGGGGTGGCTCATTCTACCGAAGCTACGCTCTATCTGCGACCAAGGTTTCATGAACAGTCGTGGCGTATCTGGTCGCGTTCAGCTCGGATGTGGCCTCGTCAAGGGGCTCGCATTTCTTCACGAGCACAAAGTAGCGCACCGAGACATCAAACCCGATAACCTTGTCTGTGATGATACCTTTTGCTTGAAAATCATCGATTTCGACGCGGCTATCGAAGTTGAGGATGAAAACACTGAGGTTGACGAATATCGTGGCACCAAGGGCTGGACAGCGCCTGAGATGAGGACACGAGACGGACTGACACCGATGCATAGCCCTATCAAGGCCGATAGATGGTCAGGTGGGCGTGTTCTCCTTCTTCATATCATGGTTGGGACAGGAGACAGCCGCCTCTCGATGTTTGCTCGCCGACTGATTGCGAACGATCCCCAGCAGCGACCGTCGCTGCTCGAATGGCAGAACTTGTTCGCCGCGCCATTCTCCGGCACTGCCAACGTACTTAAGGACAGCGGGAAAGAAGTGGCCCGACCCTGGGAAGACACGGCAGAAGGCGATGGAGAAAGCATGAAGCCGCCAGATGCAAAGAAGCGTAGGCTTGAGCCGCGCGGATTACAGATAGCCCAACCGATGGGTGAAGTCTTCTAATACCCTCTTGATGCGATACCAAGTATTGTGACACGTAGACGTCAGCGACTAGTTTCAGTCTCAGCTTTTGAACAATAATAAGTGTATCCTGTTTGCTATCGGCGCACGCCTACAACCGACTGTATACGTGCACGCGATCAGACAAAGTTACAACGCACAAACCAGACAAGCAGAGTGGTCGATAACCAGTCATCACCCTACAAAGAAATCACGCGGCGTCTACAGCCAAACCACGATTGATGATATCATGGAATAAAGGGAAATGGCTCTATCGTCTAAATGTCCCAGCTGTAGTTCCCTATCGAGATGCACCGTTCTACAGTAACATGCCGTCCCGAAGTAGTGTAAATGTGCACTGCAATAGGGTGTTTCATTGTTGGTTTTCTAGCAACTTTCGGGTATTTCTGATCCTTGTTTCAAGAAAAGCTTGAGACAAAGGTAGAAACGGGGTACCATGAATTATTAGTCTAGACAGGAAATTGTGATCTAATGCCAGTGTCCTGCCGAGACTACTTTACTCTCCTCAATGGGTCTTGTCCGCAGGGGGACGATAGACTATATCGAGCAATTCAGCTAAAGATCGGCTTGATCATACGAGTACAACTCACCCATCTTCCTGTTCTTGATCACGGCCCACTTAAAGCGCTTCACATATATGCTCAGGGCCGTCAATGTCGAGAAGAGGATGACGGCCTTGATGCCAATCTTCTTGCGCTCATCGTGCTCAGGCTCAGCCGCCCAGCTTAGGAAAGTTGAAACGTCCTTGGCCATCTGAGAAGTCGTCGCAGGAGTGCCTAGGCAAGAACGCTAAGTGACAGTGGAGTGAGAGCTGATCATCGAAGCGCGTACCATCGTCATATTCAACAAGGCCATCGAAGAGCACCCGAGGCATGGAGATAGCACCGCCAGGGAAATATGGGTTGTAATTCATCCCTTCACGAATTTCGACGCCAGCAGGAGGGTCGACGTAACCAGTAAGGAGAGAGAATAGATAGTCCTGCAATGCATTGGTCACTAAAAGTGGTTTGAGAAAAGTGACGATCTCGTACGGCACCACCGTGGCGGGCCTTGACGATCAAGCTGAGGTCGGGAGGAAGGGCTCCCTGGTTTGAGGCGCGTGCAGCCTCATCGTTGGGGTAAGGAGGAGGCAAGTAATCTGAGAGCTTGCCCGGACGTTGGAACATCTCGCCTTGGTCGTTGGGCCCGTCGGTGTATTCGACTTCCTCCGCCATTGCTTTGGTCTCATCCACGGTGTGAGAAACACCGACGAGGTTACGCCAGGCAATGCGGTCAAGAGAATGACAGGCGGCGCAGACCTCTTTGTAAACCAGGTAGCCTCTCCGGATGCTGGGGACGGGGTTCTGTGAGGGTCCGGGACATTTCGGGAAATAAGGTTACACGTTACCTGGCATGGTCAAACGAGTCCAACCATCCTTTATGCGACCATGGGTATGCAGCTGGGTGTAGGCCAACCTCTGCGGGGGAGGACGCGTGTACTTCACCAATAAATGGTAGGGTTCCGTAGAGGTGTGTGTACCAGGCGATCGAGCCGGCAGCAGCGAGCGTCGCAGATGCGAGGGTTGCTCGAGAGTAGACTAGCGACTGAAGCTCGTTAAATAGACATTTGCAATGCGCTACCGTGAATTTACAAACCTGGAATGCGTTGGAGGGAGCGGTCGTCGAAGACGCGAACCTAGCTTGCTGGCCATGAACATGAGCAACCTAACTCCGAAACCTGACAACGACGGTGTCCAAAAGAAGTTCCTACCGAACCAAGACGCTGAGCAGTGCGGAGAGGGGCAGCACGAGCAGCTGCGAACGCGCCGACCCTGTTCAGAGCGGCCGCAGGCAGCTTCTGGAGCATTTTAAGACGAGAGGATATTTTCGCGGAGAGAAAGCAACACCGTACACTTGTCACACGTCACACCACCTCGGAACGCATTCGCACCAATCAAGGCCGAGGGATTTTTAACGCGGTCTGAGAACTCTCAAAGATACGATCATGGCTTTCAATATTTCAATGAGGTAGCAAAAAACATTTCAACTCCTATTGTCACAATATTCCGTACTGTAAAAGGGCGAAAATCACTCTCGGTCGTTTGTTGAATAATATGGAACGAGCATCAGTTATCGTGAAAAGGAGATACGGGCCAACGTGTTCGCTTAGAAAAGGCATGCACAGAGCTCTGCAAGGCAATTTCGTAAGCTTGTAAAAACATAAGAACGTAACCGCAATGCCACGCACCTTCCGCACAGCAACACAGGCAAACACCAGTTAAACACGCTGCACAGAAGTTACTGTCCTTCTGAGGCGGGGGCTGCTGACTAGAAGGCAATCAGTGTGAGTTTGAAACCAAACGGGGGTCGAACGTACACATAAACAGCCTGGGGCTGAGCTTGCTGTTGAAAGCCCGGCTGGCCACCATAGCCCTGCTGGTACGATTGCTGCGGTTGCTGAGGGTAGTACCCACCCTGACCGGACGGTGGCCCTAAATAATACCTTTTTAAGACACACGCAGATATTGGTGCATTGAGTCCGAACCTGCAGGAGGGTAGTATTGCTGCTGCTGCTGCTGTTGGGGGTAACCTTGCTGGTTACCGTAGTAATCTTTATTCGACATGAGGGTATAGGAGGCTTAGAGGAGGGAGAGGAGAGAAGCCGGACCGTTCATTTGTCGCACACTTATAAGCAAATTCCCACCACTGCAAATCCGGCGTCTATGCATCCCGCGAGTCCCGACTGGGGCCGGGGGCTGTGCTGCCTCCTCGCCCTCGTTCTTTGAGGCCCACCTTCCAAGACATTCCGACGGCTTCCCAGTTAGGGCTCTGATGCGCTGTTATTTACGGCACTGGCACTCGACTCACTGCCACCATCATCACTCAAGGACTGCGCAAGGACTGCGCCGTAGCTGACACCAACACCACCATCCCAAATCGAGCGCTATTAATAGTGCTAGCCCCCGTGGATGCCCATGAGATCAGCGGTGTGGTCTCATCACGCCGAGGCGAAACCTGCTCATTGCCCCGCCAAGAGATTCTGGCACAGTTGCTCCGCAGCAATCACCAGCCTCGCACACAGCCTTGGCTCATCAACGCGAAAAAAAAAACGCGTTTAACTTCCTAATCCGCGCCTGGTGCTGTACATATACCGTACTCTGCCAGCTGTGTGCCAGGGAGTCAAATTGATGTGCTTGTCATGACAACAATCCACGGGCTCTCAATTCCGGCCGTCCTAAGGCCTGCTCCAAAGTTGCTTGATCTACATCCCGTTGCGAGGCTCGACGTCGACAACTCTATTTCAGATGTCATGGGTCCATGGAAGAGTCTAGAGGCCCATTCTAACCCTGGAAATCGTGTAAGCAAATCAATTGGCTCTCATTCGGTCTCTTCGGCGATAAGCTACGGACACCTGAGCGCGAATCATTCACACTGCACAGTGTCCACTGTAGTATCGCTCGTTCATTCTCACCAGAACTGATGGCACCGGATACGGACCCTGGTTTCTAGGATGTCAAAGGTTGTGTCCGCACGTTGTTACTCTTTCCAACTGGCATCCCCCCCCCCCGAGAAGCGTACCTCATGCCATACCGAGCTCAGCTCTGTCCAACAACCTACCGCCAAACTATAAATCGCATATCCCCTATTGTCGGCTACCGCAACTTTAACTTAGGATGGTCCCTTTTCAAGACCATACTGTATTCCTGTTGCTCAGCTGTTGTCGTCGGTTGATTCTAGCGTCCCGGTTATCGTCTCAGGTCACTAGCTTTATCCGAGGCTCGCCATGGGGATATTCTGAACTCCCAGCGCCTTCGGTTTCTTGTAGCGAACTCCGCCGGGGCAAGTAGACCCAAGGCTAAAAGATCGCGAACTACGTGTAGCCAACGTTCCAACGTTCCAGGCATTTCAAGCCCGTCGTAATATCCCGCGCGCGGTGGACACCCAGGTTGGCCTCGACCCTCTCAAGAATAGAATTCAAACCCGCAAGACTCGGCGTGTTATCTCACTTTGCGAACGGTCTCGGATCAGAAGAATGGTGCACATTTGGGTGCGCAATCAGAAAAGGAGCTACACAAAAGTTAGTTTTATGAGCTATCCATATCTACCCCCTTGAGGACCGTTCCCTGTTCTGGCCACCGAACCGGCGCCGAACACGTGGAAGCTCCGATGTTGCTATTTCTAGCAGTTCTGCAGCCACATCTCTCACAGTCGCGGCCACTCCCATGGGAGGGGCAGTTCCGAGTCACTGCCTTTCCTTCTCTCATTTGTGATTGATCGAAGGGATCAAACAGTAGCTGGCTTCCCTTCGTGCCTTGAAATGCTCAAATTTGAGTAACAGAGACGGGAGAAGGAAGATCTTTGATCTGGGACCATTCACACGCGTTTTACAAGTAACCCCGTAAAGGTGCACTGATACCTTGAGCAGCGTTATTGGTCATTTTAGGAGCTTCTTTCTTTCTTGGCTATGTATGTATCTTAGTACAGTGCTGTAGATCACATTCAATTGGATCAAGGAAGATTTGTTTAGACTCATTGTGGTCGATGGCGGAAGCGATTTCCGAGCTAACCTCAGTGGCTTTTCTGTACCGGCGGTGTTTCAGGTCCACACTAGAAGTTCAAGGGCACCCACGTCACACTCTTCTCACGCCGCCAACTTGAACGCATTCTTTTCATTCAAAACATTGCATGTTTAAAAATTCTTCACATCCGCTCCGCGAGGCTTGTTTCACAATGTGGGAGGGTACCTGCAAGGTGCGGGGGTTCAGTGGCTCCGCGCTGTGAATGAGGAACATAGTCATTTAATTTCAATTAGCGTTACGGCGGCCGACGATTCACAGACATCTGGCAGGTAAGTTATGTATACGCGCTTGGCCAGCGTTCATTTTTCGCTGTCATTCTTCGATAGGCTCGGCGGGGGTTGGATGGGCCAAAACTTCTAAATTAAGTAGGTGTCCCCGGAAGCACAAGTTACTTTGCGTCCCTACGATATGGTATGAAATATCTGTCGAAACTCCCCAGTCTATCATAGTTGTGAGGATCAGCGTAGCAATAGAAAACATTCGAGAGCGTAAAGGGAATAGGATGATACATGAAAAGCGAAACGAGGTCCTGGTACTTTCTACACTTTATTGCTGGGGAGAACTGCCACAATCCCTCCGACGCAAGATAGCCGTACGATCATCACCGATACGTTCTGCGAAAATAAAAACGACCAAATGTGAGCCGCGCGGTTTGGGGAAACGAGTTAGACAATGAAACTTAGAAAGAGCCGTCGCTGCGAAGCCGCGACGGCCGAGAAGCAAACGCATACATTCGAGCACCTTGCTCCAAGAAATACTCCGTCAATCTCGTTTGCCCTGTGGGACTCCTGCGATCAGCGGTGCAAACGCGGGTACAGGGCGATCGGCGGGACTTACCCGGGGCGACATAGTTGTGGCGGGGTGTCACGTCGAAAGGTCGGGTGCGTGTCTGTGCCAACACAGAGCCACTCTCGCCGACACTAACCATGCCCAGGGCGTCGACTCTGCCGTCAGTGGGCGTGAAATATCAGCCGATGGCCGGGTACACCGTCCTAGTCTAGTGGAAGGCGTACCTGGACAAACGCATGAGTGTCAACTGCAGAACGTAACGCCCCTGCAGCCGCACACTGACGTCTGGGAAGATAAAATAGACCCCCGCACGACCCTCGAGGTTGCGCAGATGATGTGGGGAGGACACCAGGTTACCATAAAGAAGGCGTTCGGGTGGGAAGTGCGCATTTGAAGAGGGGACAGGATCCAGGGTCGTCCCGTCTTCTGAGTGCAGAGAGAGATGGCAAATTAAATATGGGTGCTCTAGTTCACTACATGACACCACAATGAGCCACAACAGTAGGGACGCTCAAGCTCGCGGCTTACGATTCAATGACGTTGCCCTGGTTGTCCCGAATGATGAGCTGAGCGACTAGTGGCGGTGCCAAAGGTAGACGCGACAGAGCTGCGGAGCGAAATTCTGCAGACACCTCAGGTTGCTGTATGATCTCTAGGTAATATGTCCTGCGACTATAGGTTAGAAGAAATCATTAAGAACCGAAGTGAGGGGAGGTCACCTTGTTTCGCGTCCAGTCGACATTAGTCCGGTGAAACCCGTTGGGGGATGTAATGAGATCGTTGGTGCATCCGGAAGTCTGGTCGGCGGGCGGGGAGGGCCCCAACTTCCCGTGCCAGCGGCAGGGCGCGAGTAATAAGGGGATCCGCTAGATCGCGAAGACGACGGGCGGTCGCTAGCGCTGCGCGTAGGAATCCCATTGGGCATGCGGTGAGGCGCTGCGAGATCTCGGGCATTCCGCGGAAGCGTCGGTCTCTGCCCCGCGTCACAAGCGGTGCACACCTGCGGATCACATCTTAAACTGGCCGTAGAAACGTGCGGCATTACCGAGCAGAAGTGGACGCTGAGAACTATCTGGAGCATGAGAGCGTACAATCGATGGGGTTGGACGAGGGCCTGTACTCCATGTCAGCAACTGCAGCTAGCCCCCGTCATTCCGCGGGATATTAGGGAGCGACTCAACGAGCAAAGAGAGTACAGCGGCAGAGCTGCCGCTCTCGAGTCCGGGTCGGCACAATTCGCCTCGTTGAATGGACGTCCAATACTGGTCAGCATCGTTCGCACAATGCTTCATGTCGAAGACGAGACAACCGCAGGGAGGGTACGACGTCGGGAGGGACTCGAGTGCGTGACGGTTGACAGACATCACTGGCACTAGCTTAGTCGCCAAGGCTCACTAGGACCCGGGAAACCTGAGTCCCAGCGGAGGTGGCAGAGTGTAGGACCTGGGTGATTGAAGACGAGGACAAACGGGAGAGTTCATATACGCAAATCTATCCGAAGCATACCCAACCATACGGCTGAAGCTCCGGCGCATCGACCTGGAACCCGGGTTCGCTTCTTAGTAGCGATGAGGCGACTTTCACATTGGCGCACGCTCCCCCGTTCGCTTTTTCGGCGTAGCCGGTGTAACGGGAACTCACGTTCAATTCCTGTCAATTACTTAAACACGACCGGTTCACCGGAAACTTCGCGTGGCAAAGAGCAACACGACGAAAAAAAAGACAATACGAAAAGGGATCACGGACGAAAGAATCTAAGCTACTACACAGCATGTAATGTAAACTCAGACGAGCGTCTTTACCCAGCTCCACGCCCCCGCAGATGCGGAGACCACAGTCGCTGCCGCCAAAGCAGGCCTTACCCCAGCTGGGAACAAGGAGAAACACGGTGATTCAGGATACATGAACAGACAAGAAAGATAAGAAAATAGCTCACCAGTAGATTTGAAGAGAGCGCCGGTGAGAGCTCCAGCAGCCATGCTTCCGAATGCGTCATGCTTGCCCCGAAGCGCGTCAATGGTCGAATTGATCCCGTTGTACCCCAGAGCTGAAGAATGGGCGCTGAATGGAGAACAAAAAGAATGCTTGCTGGGGAGAACATACCTAAGACACCGGCCGAATTACCCAAGAATGTCCCCCTTCGCGTGATGGAGTTAAGGATGCTATTCACTCGTAGCCGCATATTCGACACTGCCAGCGGTCTACTCGCTCCCTCTCGGAAGCCCCACGCACCGCCGAGGGCCAGACCTATAGAGGTCAGGACATGTGGTCAATACAAAGACAATAAGATAGCACGATAAGGTGAAATTGGGTCAAGTCCGGTTGAACGCGAAAAGAATCGCAGAAGGCTTGGACTGATCGCGAGAAGCATGGATGACATACCACCAAGATACATAGTACCTGTGCCGTAGCAAAGGTCATCACTCCAACCCCTTGAGGGTATGGCAGTCCCTGACCCAGGAAGGTCGCTCGTCTTATCATCGTCCAGCACTAGGTAGTCGAGCTGCCCGCTCAGACCAGCCATAGGATGAAGTTTGGAGGGGTCATAAGACCCCGAAAGTAAGTCCGAAGCAGTGAGTGTCTCTGGCACGGGGTCCGAATTGTGCGAAGAGAACTGGACATTTTTGAGGAGGTCAGAAGGGTCTTGGGATGTGGGGGGGCTTGAGGGGTATGATTGCGATGACATATTATAGGAGAGGTGACTTTAAGGGGAAGACGACAAAGTATAAGTACGACAAAGTTGACGGTTGGCGTCGTCGTCGTCGGTGACGGTGACAGCGGTATGAGGGGTTGACTGCTGGCAAGAAAGCGTGACGATCCTGACCAATCGCCGGGCCGGTGGCTCGGTTTGGTGCGCACGCGACGATTTCGATTGATTTTTGGAGCGGTACGCGCTCTCTCAAAGACAATAAGCCTCTGCCGCATGTCCTTTGCTCTTCAGAAAAAAGTATTTCTGCGAATCATCGCACGACGCTCGCCGAAAGTCGGCTTCAGGTTCAACTTTACATACGTACTCCCTAGACAAGCGCCACGAACCCAGTCGACAGCACAGCGCGACACGAGACGTAGGTGTCGTCTCCTTTCCGATTCAATTCCCAATGCTACCGAACTTGCAATTTCACATTAACCTAGTCCTAATTGTTTTACCTCACAGGTTGGGCAACCTCCAGGACACCTCACTCGACAGCATCGGATCCCGCCGAAGAAGAAGCCCTCCTTTGCTTGGAACAAGGCACCCAGAAACTCGAGGAGGGAGACGTAGAAGGCGCAAAAAAATTGTATCAACGCAGTGTAGGCATCAAACGTAACGCAAGCTCCCTCTTTAATCTAGGTGTCACCCACTACCATCTCAGTTCGTACTTTTTTCCAAACTGGTTGGCGCTTTCCGAAGCTCAAACGCACTCAAAGAGGAGTTCGATGAAGCTATCCATTCTTGGAAATTAGCTATTGAACTCCAACCGTCCAGTGCAGATGCACACACCAGTTCGTCCGTTCCTCCCCCTTGCGGTGCTCTCCGCTTAGTTTTGTTATTGTGTAAGACTTAGCCAGCGCATACTTGAATCACCCGCAATCCCGGCCCGATCTCGCCCTCCAACATTTACAGTAAACGCCTTTCCCCTCCGTCCCTCCGCGGCCATAATTTATCACCATCGTTTTGTTAACAGGGTCGCGGCCAAACTTGCACCCGAGGATCCTGAAATTACATTCAATCTGGCTTCAGTTTTGGAGGCTTGTTAGTACTGGTCCTTTATTGAGACAGTTCGTTCTGACGCATCAAACAGTCGGGCGCCTCCCTGAGGCATTGGAAAATTACAAGCGCAGCAAGCGGTTTGGAGTTGATCGAGCTGACGTTCATATTAAAGACGTGAGTACACCCACCACTGCCCCTTAACTTTCTCACAGTTGAATGACATTTGTGTGCTCCACGACTTCACCTTCTAGGTTTCAGCAAAGATAGAAAAACAACCCGAAGGGAATAATGAAACCGTAACAAAACCTTCTAGCACCTAAGAACCTCATACAACCATTTTCAGAGGTTCCTCACGGGAAAACACTTTAGAACTTCCTTGATCAATGATGAAGAGTCCCCTATTGTTTTACAGCACTTCCTGGGAGGGCGCGAGTTATGAAGGCGTACGCGCGTCATGACGCCGACACTTTGTGAATATATTGACACTCTAGACAGTGAAGCGCTCAACGTCCTCTCAGTTATAGACACAAGAATTCCACGGAAGTGAACTCGTTCGCCCAATCAAGGGATGAGCGGATACTGAGCGGTTTCAAGCCCGCGCCGAACGGACTGGCCTGACGTGCTGCTCCGCGCTGAATGGGTCGTTCGGAAACTGAGCTCTCTATGCGACTGGTCTTTTCATCCAGTGTCGACCGGAAAGGCAGCGGTGATTTGGACAGACGGCTGCTCTCGATCGTGCTCACCGTGTTTCCTCCACCGAATAGCTACTATCGTCGTGTTTCGACTCAAGTCCCACGGTTGCTGTGACTGCGCCCATGCGAAACACCAATCGTTTCCAATTGTCTGATCCCGCGGACACGGAACGGTGCTTCGTTGCGTCTCATCGGAATTGCGACGCATTGGTGAAGGATCTCGTGGACGCCGATGAGTGCGGCTGACATCTTGTCTCCTATACCCGCCGGTTGCTGGCTGCGCCCTGTCGTAACTTCGTCACTATGCTGTCGTGGCTCCAGAGCGGACGCGAAGCGTAGGAGGATATGTACCCTGCTACGGACGTTTCCTATTGTTTGGGTGGTGTCGCCGCTCTGGGGTGGAGATGATAGAATTTGTGGCGTTCTAATGTTGCGAGGGAAGCCCATTGCTCCGCAGTCGCGATACACTGCATTTGTGGTAGAGTGTGGTCTTGGCTTTGGTCTTGGGTCATCGAGCTCAACGTTCGGCATTTGGCAACACATTTGACACAAGTAAGGCAGGTGCATCTGCACTAACATCGTATAGAGTATCTAATGTTCCCATGCGACCGCTGAGACATTAACTGTGCCTGGAACTCAGCGCACATGTCGTTCTCTAATCAGATACCTGTCTGTGCTATCCATTGCAAATGGTCACATGCTTGAAACGACGTGCCAAATCGGTACATAGACAGGAACTTCTCTTCCCAGAAAAATACAGTATGTTCAGTAGGTTCTATAGACACAAGATCGTATAAAGAAGGGTGGATCCGTACTACAGAGAATCAAGTTGCGAGGGGATGGTCCGAAGTGGGATATCTACGACCCCAGATCGCACACTACTGGTGCCGAGAGTGACAAGTTTGGGTTTTCGGGATAACTTGCTTGAGCTGTTGTTGGACATCGCGCCAAAAAAGAGACGTGACGATGTGACACACTTGGCAATGGTTGAAAACCTGGACATCCTTTGCACACCGAAGGACAAATGAGAAAAAATGTGGACTTGGTTGGATATGGACTATTCTATCACTACGCACAAGCCGAGGTCTGTACGATGCATTGTTGAGGCTACAAAAAATGCATAGTAGTTTCATCTCGCAACTGTCTGGGTGCGATAGTGGTACACTAAATATCATGCTCATACAGTTTCTTTTATGACATACACAGGTGTAATCAGAATTTGGGCTGTCTAAGCAGAGGGACCAACTTTGCGACCCTGTGCCGGTTGTCAAGATCAAGTTGCACTGTTTGATCCGTGGAAAGCGTCCTAAAGAGCCTTCTCGAAAGTCGTCGATGTCGTACACCGAATTTTTTCGGTGTTACTTACTGGGCATGCCAGTCGTCATCACGGTATCGCAGACAAGACACGCCAACACCGAGAATGCAGCGGACACACCTTCCCCGGAGCGACGAGAATGGCAAGTAGGATAACTGCCCATTCTGTGCCTTTCCCAGACGGGTTGATTGGTCGCTGCACATTTCTTTGAACAAGCCCGACTCGGCTAAGTCGCTCGTGCAGCGTGCAGCGTCTCAACTCGCCACACGCACGGGCGGCCACGTGGCTCTGCCGATATAGTATGTTCAAACACTTCCGATTCTGCTGTCGGAGTCGAGCGGTTTCGCACTTTGGACCTCACTTCTATTGACACAACACACAAAAGACAGCCTTATCATGGCTTTGGAGCAGTGGGAGAAATGCGGGCGGCTGGCACCGTCGATCGAAAAATAGAATTATGATCATTGATATTTCTCGCAAAGGATTTATGGCACCGACGGATCGATGGTAGTCTTCCTACCCCCCTGTGATGGCCGTTCGTTCAGACACACAAGCCATAACATGACTGCGACTCAGCTCGACTGCCCCACTCGTCCCGTGAGGTGTGAAGATCGAAACAGGCAACTGCGTTTCACCGAGTACGTGATATAGATAGACCGTCCCCCTGGTCCGGCGAGAGGTGCAAGCAAGAAGAAGCCTTCAAAAATGGTAGACACAAAGGGTTTAGTTCGCGCCATGTTTCCGCAGACCCGTTCTGATTGCACCTGCATGTCAAGACGGGTAAATTTGACGTGCTTGGAGCCCTTGCGGCGCTCTGGAAAACAAAAAGCCCCCCCAAACACGTGTTGCGCACCTCTGCGGGTAGGGTGGGTTCGTTCAGGAGAACAATAATCAACGTTGTTATCCGTTGGGTCGGGTCAAGGGCAAGCGCCGTCCTCATTAGACGTTCGAGAGGCTGTAGTCGCACCATTCGACAGGTGACCGCGGCCATTTGCCCACAGAAACAAAAAGACGTCCAAGAACTGCATGCAGGGCTCAATAAGCGACTTCTGGAGGTTCCACAGGTATCCCCGCGGGTATATCCTGGTCCTGCCAACAAGGGTACAATTCCCGGATGACGCATGCACAACCATCATAATAAAAATTCATACACATGATCTATAGCTGTCGGAACAGATGGTCATCAGCGTCCGATAATCAAGACCCCAAAATACTGACTCGCCTGGGAGAGATGACTCACGCAAAACAAAGGACATCTACCTGGCGCCTCGTCACGGCGGCGCGCGCCCCCACGCTTCCCTTCGTACAGTTGCTATTCGGCTTGGGGATCAGGGTTTAGTTCTGCTGCAACAGTCATGAACCTAGGAATTACGCGCAATGAGCTCGGGATCGGGTTCTGGGGCGTTGTTCGGCTCACTGCGCGCCATGGATGCCAGCTAGGGTCCGCATCGCGTCCAAGTCAAGGTGCAACTGCTCAAAGAGGTCGGCGGTCTGGCCCATGGCGCGTGAGAGACGTGCCAAACTTTTCGACAAGTGAGCGTAGTTCTTGTCTTTGGCCTGGGACACGTTCTTCGTATGGGGATGGCTGTTCATTTCTTGGGTGACCGCAAGTAAGTGACAGCGCCAGCTTTGGGCTCGTGGGGCTCCCGTTCACGTGATATTCTGGCGAGAAGCCGTTCTCCATGCCATGACTCCGAATCCGTCTCTCAAGCTCAGCTCAAGTTCACTCAAGCTCGACCAGTAAGGCTGTCCAAATTTCTTCACGGCGCTGCGGACACTGGCGTAATACCGATGATGTCTCAACGCAATAGCGCCCAGGAGTAGGTCATTACAAACAAATTCAGTTTATTCCTCATGCGTGCCGCGAATTTATTACTTAAGTAGACCTAGTACGCGCAGACAGCTGACTGCCTACTTTTACACTGCATCAGTCGTACAAGATAAAGCTCAGGATAAACAGAAATACGAAAGCGCAATAGAATGACAAAGTAGACGTAGATGGATACAATGGTT
The DNA here is from genome assembly GCA_963281015.1 of Lactarius tabidus. Taxonomy (NCBI): domain Eukaryota; kingdom Fungi; phylum Basidiomycota; class Agaricomycetes; order Russulales; family Russulaceae; genus Lactarius; species Lactarius tabidus. The sequence goes on along the minus strand of OY725475.1, from coordinate 1,515,567 downwards.
GGTCATCGCCGTTAAAGGACGTGCAGGAAAATGATATGGAACGTCAGGACTCAGAGACACATGGGTGGGAAGGATGGGAAGTGAAAGTTCTTGATGGGGAAGGAGTCATGAATATTAGGGAGAGAACACAATGAAAGCTAAGGGAAAAGGAGCGCGACATGAAGACGAATGAGAATGGGAATGGGACGAGATGGTGGGCGGGAAACGTCGACAAAGACGGCATAAGCAAACAGCACCGGACTGTGGCGCCAGCATAATTGCGGTAAGACTAGAGGTTCAGAGGAGGAACTGAACCACCACTGAAGACTCCGGGGCGTTGAATGCTGCCCGACGCCCGCCCTTTTGAGTTCGGATGGTGTCCGTGGGAATGGTGTTGTTGTTGGTGGCGCCGACCTATTGCGGTGCCCATCAGGGTTTTTCGTTTGACCATTTTATCTCTGCGTGACTCCTTGTCTTTACGTGGCTTGGAGTGCAGAGGGTTGTGGCCAGTTTGGCTAATTGTGGATCCATTTGGCGTGTGGTCACCGTCACGGTCGCGAACAGGCAGGATGACGGGGGAGATGTCCATAGTCAGGGAGCCCTTCCTCCTACCCTTTCCTTTCTTCGACGGTGAGCCAGAGGGTTTGTTATGGCGTCTATCTGATGGCCACACGCCATTGAATGGGCTGCTGCGAATTATGTCGCCATACGCGAGATTGCTTGGGCCATCGCTCACGTGGCCACTTTCTCGTGTGTGTCGGAAAGTGCCCATAGGGATTCGATCCCAACGGCTGAGGTTTTGGAGGTGGCGCTCGCCATCTTCAGTCGCGCTAGCATCGGGCTCGGCTATGATACTATAAGGCTTGCTGAGAGTTGCAGGGGCATCGGCTGGATCGGAGTCGAGGACTGATGCGTCAAGAACGTCATCTAAACGTATGGGCTCGGCAAGAGGGAGGCAAGGTGGGGTAGGAAGAGTTGGATCCTCGGAGAGACTTGGGAATCCAAGGTGTGTGGGCGACATAGTGAAGGACGCGTAAGACAAGGAGAGAGACCTGTCGCGGCTCTGCGGGGGGACTTAGTACTGGTAGCCGAACGGAACGCAGAATTAGAGACACACTCTGCTGGCGCTCTGGGCCGAAACAGACCCGGAGAAGCGGCGCCGACAGCTCCTTTGGAAGGGGCTAGGAATAGCATGCGGAGACCCATCGATAACTGCGCGGCGAAGTGAGTTGGTTCTTGGGGCCTCAAAAGTGCCCATAAGAGGGAAACGAGGTGTGCTTCGGTCAGACAATGCGCTGAGGACGGTACTACCAATTTCGCTCATAGGAGGTTCGGGTGCGTCCTCCTCCTCGTCCACAAGTCCGTGGCCAGCAAGGATGTCTGAAGGTTGAGGGGACAGATTAGAGAACGTGTCCTCGACGTGTGACCCAGGACTCATAGTGGAGAGGGGGTTAATCGAATAGAACTGAGCCACCGGCGGACGGAAGAGTCGCATCGCACGCGCGGTTGGCAGACCCTGCTCGTCAACGAGCTCTTCCTCTGTTGTGTTCCCATCGTTGCTCTCCACTTCCTCCAAACTATCGTTTTCATTTTCGCCATCTCCCATGTCAGCATCACTCCCGGACACTCGCATGTCCGCGTCCGAACCAGAATCATGACCAGACGTTGTGGCAGCCTCGGTTAAGAGCTGAGCGGCATTTGCTTCAAAATCCCAGTCGAGAAGCCCTTGACCATCCTGCAGCCCGTTGGTAAAGATGACAGAACCGTCCCAACCCTCGGTAATCTCGAAGACACCTTGGCCAAGGGAAGAGGGATCAATATCCAACGAGGAACTATCATCGTCAGTGTCATTAGCAGCGTTTTTGTCATGGATAGTAGGTGGTTCCGGGCCCGAGTCAGAGTCGCCGAGACCAGCGAAGAAAAGGTCAGCATCGAAGCTCGACTCTTCGCCTTCAGACCAGCCAGTTGCAATGCCAACGTAGGAACGCCGCGCGGGCCCCAGGTCGTCGTCGTCGTCGTCGTCGTCGTCATCTTCGTTGTCATCAGCCTCTTCAGCGCCATCCTCTGCTTCATCATCAGTCTCGTCGCTGTCAACATCCATGCCATTGACACCGGGGCTGACGCTCTTTGTTCGAGACCGAATCTCCCAGTCGGTTTGACGTTCTTTTCTCTTTGCCAAATCATCGCCAAGCAACTCGCGCTTGACGCGTGCCTTATCATGAGCCCGGGCACGCTGTTGTTCCTCAGTTGTTCGAATGAAAGTCTCTTCCTCCTCTGCGATCGACGAATCAGAAAAGTCTGTGAGGTCCGATTCTTCAGAGCTAGAACTGGACCCGGCGGAACTTTCGTTTGCGGAGGAGAACTCATCAGCGGAGACGAATGTGGGGAAATCCTGGTTAGGGTTGCACGCCGTCATCGGACCGCCAGCGTCTGTGTCGTGACTCCTGCGCGACCTTGCGGAGCCGTAACCGGGACCTCTTTGAGCATGGTCATCGTTCTTACAGCCTATCGTTCGGCGCTTCGAGGACTTTCCGGTCGTGTCTTTGACCGTAGATTTGGGTCTGGTAAACTTTTTGTCCTTTACATTTGAGAGAGCATCGGCGTGCGGCTTGGTGCGGATGGCCGTCTTTGGGGGACGACCAAGACGCTTGGCTCGGTTGGACGCATCTGTGTTTTTGCTTTGCCTTTTTGGAGGCGTGGGTGTTGTAGGTGTTCTTGAAGTAGGAAGACGGGTGAGGAGAGCGGCAGATATGGTGAGTTTTATTTTCAGCGGTGCCACAGTGGCGGAGTGAGTGGGAACGGAAGTTGAAGGGATTATTTGGGATGAGGTCGCCTGAGGGACGATTGTTTTGGTGTTGGTGTTGCAAGTGCAGGCACCCTCGCATATGGGACAAATGTCGTCGTCCTCTTCTTCGTCTAGCTGGTGTACAGATGAAACCATGCCGCCGGGAATGCGGGTGTGAGGAGACGACATTGCGGCAGTCTGTCTGTTTTGGCGAACTAAGAGGTGGTGTGAGCAGAAACGCGAAGGTTGGGAGACAAGGTAAGCGATAATCGATGTAAAACAGGCGGAGAAGTCGGGTGGTGATGGCATAGATATTGGATTAAAAAAAACAAATTGGCCGCCTCGAGGAGGTCACGAAGATGCATTTCGATTGCGCGAATCCAAAACGCCCGAATCCCGGCAGATTTAAAGGAAAAAGTAGGAAGAAAAAATGAAAACGTACTGTATGCTGTACCTTTGGCCATGTTTTTGAACGAATGTACATGGGGAAGTGTGCGTATAATCCAGATTGAAGGTGCGGGCAAAAAAAGTCGGCGAAAGATCAAACCCCCGAGGGCGTTGGTATCCTAATTACAGGCACGTGGACTTTATATATTCTAACCATAACCCTATCTGCGTCATATGTCTCGTCTCTCTCTCGCGCAACAAATCGCCCTCTTAGACGAGCCTGCTCCGCTAGGTAAACTCTCTACTCGCCGGTGGTTGCATTGTTCGTGTTCACTTTCGCATCGTCAGATGTTGACCCTGAGGACGAACAACGCGGCTCGCTAGAACCGCACTCCGCAGACGCCGTAGAAGCGCGGGAGCACTATCTCCAAGTTGGGTGGGTTTACCCCCACACCTGCTCTGCTAGAGTTAATTGAATATCTTCAGATCTTCAGATCTCCGCCGTCAGCTAGACAGTGTTGTAGATCCCAAGTATGTTGGAGTCAAAACTTCACGGAAGCAATTGTTAGACGAGGACGCTGTTGGATCTGGCTTCCCAGATTCACCTGGTCCAAGTGGCTCCGGATCGCAGAGTGAGGCTAGCACCAGCGAGGATGAGGACGAACCTCTGTCGCCAGGCGAGGAAGAAGATGGCAATGCAGGGGAGTGGTCAACCTCTCCCCCTACCAAAGACGCGCCAGAGAATGCAAATCATGAGAGCGATCTTCCCAACACAATACGAACAAGACGCGTTGAAGACAAGAGAAAAGGCAGAGCAGTATCCAAGCAATTAGTGGGTCCGCAAGGCGTGATCCACCTCCGGTTCTGATCCTTGTTGTCAGAGTCTTTGGGATAGTTTACTCGACGCCCGAATACGTTTGCAGAAATCTGTCACAGCGTCTAACCGCCTCCCTCTGGTGAGCTAGGCTTGCAAACACTTTGACACTCCGATCAACTCTTATTCTTTCACAGCCCACACAAATATCCGACTTTACATCTGACCGACGTTGCCTTGAGGCACGTCATGTGCTGCTCGAAGAAGCTCTCGCGCTAGTTCGTGAGCTATCGACCTTGCGTGAGGTGTGTATCTCTCCTGTCATCTGCCACCTCTGGGTCAGCGGACGATCTACTCATTACGTTTACGGTGATAGGAACTCACGAAAGAGGACAGGGGAGTCGAATCGAAACGGCGCCGTGTGGAAGATAGCACCGAAGAAGTGCGGCGTTACGCTGTTCAAGAGATCGATAATGTTGATCGAGATTGGGACACCCTGATCAGGGAGGCAAGTGAAGATGCAGCTGGGCTAGAACATGCGTAAGCTTTCTCTTTGAATTTTCTGGGCTCCCCACGGCCTCGACGTGAACATTTGGGGGGCTACTTAAGCGTCGCCAATATTCACGTGCACCGTGCTCCTTCGGTCCTGTCAGCCCCTGTCGCTTTACTCACACGATGTTTGATTAGGTGCCACCCTCATCTCACGCGTACTCTGGCGAAATGGTCAGCAAAGGTAGCAGCAGTGGCGCCATCTGCCTTGCTCCCTGCATCTCGAAGGAAGTTCTCCCAAGCTGGCAGTGGCGGCGTAAGAAGTGTTGGCGCACAGATCGAGGAAGTGCTTCAAACCGATTGGCCGGCGCTTGTTTCCCGCACACGACTTAAGAGAAGTAAGGGATCTCGTGTGACCAGCGAGCAAGGTTCGGTACCTCAAGACGAAGACGAAGACGTAGAGGATGTAGAAGTCTTTGATGACACTGATTTCTATCAGCAACTCTTGCGCGATGTGATTGATGCGAAGGGTGGAAATGCCGGAGGGGTGGACTGGATGGCAAACCAAAGGCAGAAAAAGTCAAAGAAGCACGTTGACACCAAGGCCAGCAAAGGCCGTAAGCTTCGGTATGTGCTTCTCATTGAATAATACTACTACGGGACATTTTCCTGACGGGTACGACACAGATACGAAGTCCACGAAAAGATGCAAAATTTCATGGTCCCAGTTCCTCTAGCGGCGGGGGCGTGGCACGAGGCACAGATTGACGAGCTGTTTGGGTCGCTGCTTGGAAAGGGATTTGAGAATTAGTTAGAGCACGAGTATTTGTCAGCGAATACAGTAACACTGAGCGGGGCTCGTTCGCCTCTGCTGTACCACGCAGTCGCACCCGCACAATGGAGCCCTTTGAGGACGAGAACCCTTTCTCGACGGCCGACCCACCGCTCTCCTCTGCATCCTCCAACTCTCATGTCGATGTTTCTGCACCTCCATCTCCCGCTAACTTTGCTCTCGCTTTCCCGTCTTCGCCCACCACGCCCGCCGGCACTCAATCCTTGAGAGGTGGCTTTCCTTCCCAAGGCTCTGGGCACACTTCTCGACCCACGACTTCAAAGAGCGACTTCTGCTGCGTCAGAGATCAGTGGTTACATTCAGGAGAAGATGTAGAGATATTGGTGCGTATACCTCTTTTCCCGGGTAACTAATTCTACCACGCGCGTCCCCTGCCTATTCAGATCACAGACGCCCAAAAGACCAGTGAGAATGCAACGTCGCCCTATATCACCTATATTATCCGGTCGGGCGTGAGTTTAAGGGTCGACGTACTCGGAGCGAATTTGACTTGTCGAAATATAGACCGCGGAAGCCCATCATCGTTATTCAGAATTTGAGTCTCTCCGCTTAAACTTGACCAAGCTTTACCCTACCTTGATCGTCCCCCCTATCCCGTCGAAGCAAACAATCAGTGACTATGCCATCAAGCAGGCCAAGGCCCGTGAGGACGCAGCCCTGATAGCACGGCGCAAGCGCATGCTGCAGACCTTCCTTAACCGAATCGCGCGCCATCCAATTCTTTCAAACGAGCATGTGTTTCACCGGTTCCTTGATGGTGAAGTCTCATGGGTACGAATGCAGCCTTGTTGCTAGAAAGGTGCACCGACTGACTTGCTGAAGACGGAGGTTCTGCACTCGCCCCCGATTTCACAGCTTCCGAAAAATATCCTCAAGGCCCCTGCACACAACCCCACCGATTCCAGCGCCTCGCAGGCATACGAGGCCCTTCCTAACCCATCACCAGCGCACCCCCTCCGCCGTCCGGACCAGCGGTTTTTGGACTCTGAAGTCTTCACCAACAAATTCGCATCACATCTTAGCGGACCGATGGAAAAAGTAACAAGGAGGACGATGAAGCGTTGGTCAGGTTGGTTTCTCGTTTTGACGTTTATACATTCTATGTTTGCTGTGGTGTGTCCGCTGACTATCACCCTATCCCACATTCCCCTCATTTAGAATACGCCCAAGACCATATGGAGCTTGGCGCGGTATGGAACGGCTTCAGCCTCAATGAGAGCAGCGAGCTTGCCACAGCGATCGAAAAGACTGGCCAAGCCGTTGATTCCACTTACGTGACAACAACCCGCCTGGTAAGACCATCTACCACGTCTACCATTGTAACCATACTCATTATCGTTGTAGCTGCAAGACCTTGAACAAAACTGGCAAGAACCCTTACACGAATATTCCCAGTTTGCATCAATCATCAGGAAGTTACTTGCCTATCGCCACCAGAAGCATGTCCAGTTGGAGATGACGCAGGATGGTCTCGAAGCCCGCCGCGAGGCTCTCAGCGAACTCGAAAAGAGTGAACGGGAAGCAAAGAGGCTCGAGGATGCCCTACAGCGCGGCCGCACCCGTTCCGTCTCCGCACCCGTTAGTGGAAGCCCCACTTCTCCTAATCCAGAAGACGATGTCACGGAAGACAGCACTGGTGATGCGGGTGTTGGAGAGGAAAGCAACGAGCAACAGGATGACCCGGCATCAGCATTTCTACCGCCGCATCCGGGACCAAGCCCCGTCAAACGGAGGGCCCCGGGCATGGGCTTGCTGAGCGCGCTGAGCTATACTCTTCACGGGATGATGGACGCCGACCCCGAGTCAGCACGGCGGAGCGGGATCAGCAAGACACGAGAGACAATATCACAGGTAGCCTCTATTGTCCTACACGTCGCGGTTGATATCTAAACGTTACTCGCCACTTCAGCTAGAAGATGCGTTGCATCTTTCGGCTCGAGATCTCAAATACGCTAGTTCGACCATTCAAGCGGACCTGGATCGTTTTCAGCGTCAGAAGGTCGCAGACCTACGTGAGATGTCGATCAGCATGGCGCGTACCCACCGCGAGTGGTGTAAGAAGGTGCGTACATTCGTCCTTTCGAAGCCAATTGCTGAGAATCCTGGAAGAACTTGGAGGCTTGGGAGGAAGCAAAGAAAGAGATTGCGAAGATTCCAGAGCACCCTAATAAGATACCCGCGAGTGCTGCAGGTGCGTCCAATCCTGGCCCGTCGGCTGTGAGGAGGGATTCGGCTGCGACGATCAACGGACGATGATCGCCGCCCTGTGACTTGGCCACATATTTGTACCGTCGCTCTGGTCGTAGTAGGACTGTCTTTACGCTGTCTCTGTTCTCCTTTTCTATACTACGCTCTCTTTTGCTTTATTTTATAACTCAACGTACGCGACGCAACGCCTGAGGATCTCTTGTGAGGTGATAAAGCGCACACGTGTGAGGTTGTCAACACCACGCGATGAATGGCGTGGCGCCGCGCCTTTAACATATATTTTACTGTTGTCATCTATCCACCCATCCACCCGTCCTCTTTCCCTCTTTTACCTCACCTCTCTTCGCGGATCCCTTTGCAGTTAAAAGTCGTTTTGCCACCAACTCCATTCTTTAGCCAGCTTGGCCTACTGTCCTACTTCACTTAATTATGACCTCACCGAAAGACCGTGGGGGTGACTACAAGAACGTGTCGCTAGAAGAGCAGGATGCCGTCGAGCTCAGAAAGGCCGTCGCGACGGGGAGTGTGAAGGAGCCTTTGTTTTCTTCTGCTAGTGCGTGATGGTTTTTTGCGCGGCGTCGCGAGCTTCGAGAGTTCCTGCATGTTTACAAACTTCCTCTGCGATAGGCCTATCCATCGCCTGCTATTGCCTGGCATCGATCCTAATGACCGTGGTCAACAAAGTGTGTACCCCCCTGATCCTCTTATAGGCGGGTGCTGAGTGCCTCGTAGTATGTGGTGTCAGGTCGCAATTTTTCCATGAATTTCTTGCTTTTGTGCATCCAATCGAGCGTCTGCGTCCTTTGCGTCGTCGTGGTGAAGAAACTCGGGATCATCACGTTCCGTCCGTTTGATCTGGCCGACGCGAAGGCGTGGTTCCCGATCAGCTTTTTGTTGGTTAGCGTCATCTATACGGGCTCGAAGAGTCTGGTAGGTCGTCGATAGTGTTGCCTGTCCGCAGCTGCGACTGACGACCTATTATAGCAATTCTTGACTATTCCCGTCTATACTATTTTCAAAAACTTGACCATCATCCTCATCGTACGTACACTTGTTTTCACTGTTGTGCCGACGACTCATTGAGAGCGTAGGCTTATGGAGAGGTTTTATGGTTCGGTGGTCGTGTCACTGCGCTGACACTAGTCTCGTTTATTTTTATGGTATGTACTATCATGAGACCTCTTCACACACTTAGAGATGTCTGCAGGTCGTTTCGTCCATGATCGCGGCGTGGAGTGACGTTGCAAATGTATCAACTTCCTCAGCCGGTTTGAGTTCAGTGACGAGTGCCGTAGCCACTCTGAATGCGGGTTACTTCTGGATGTTTGGTAACTGCCTCACCAGTGCTGCCTATGTGAGTATTTTCGTTTGGAAGGAACGCGTTACCGACATCATCATCTTTTGCAGGTTTTGGCTATGCGCAAGAGGATCAAAGTGACCGGCTTTTCTGACTGGGACACGATGTTCTATAATAATCTGCTGTCGATTCCTGTCCTGATCCTGTTCTCTCTCGTCGTCGAAGATTGGGGGTCAGATAGTCTTAATCGGAACTTGTGCGTGCCCTCTGGTGTTGCGCTTGGCGGGGGGAGCTTGCTCACATGACACTTGGTTTCTGATACAGCCCACCCGAGACCCGCAGTCTGCTTCTCTCCGCTATCGCGTTCTCGGGAGCAGCCGCGGTTGGGATCTCATACACTACGGCGTGGTGTATCCGCGTGACAAGTAGTACAACTTACAGGTAAGCCTCTAGCTCCACTTGGTGAGGGATTGACCAGAACGAGTTTTATAATAGCATGACTGGGGCGCTTAACAAATTGCCGGTTGCTGCATCGGGCATGATCTTCTTTGGGGACGCAGTAACTTTCGGGTCCGTGTCAGCCGTGTCCGTGGGCTTTTTTGCGGGGATTCTGTATGCGATCGCGAAGAGCAACCAGAAAAAAGCAGAGGGCTTGTCAAAACCAGAGCCCATCATACCCATGACGACGCGGAAAGAATAGGCCTACGGTCACGGACTTTTATGTGGTTCCAGTTGAACATTGGCAGGCTTGGCGATGCATAGAGCAATGAGATATAATATTATTCCATTTGTATCCCAGGATGGGTGCGATGCGAAACATGTTTGGGTGATATGAAACGAAAAAGAAAGGTCGGATTGGACCCGGAGTAGCAGAGGAGTGTCGGTGAGCATGATAACTGCTGCTCGCTTGCTCGATGAGAGCGCCACTGATAATGAGTGGTTGACGGACTGATCGCACGTGGCAATGTTTTTTAGGTGGGGAGATATGATAAACACACTAAACCCGATAGATAACCATTATCTCTCGCGTTGACTGATCCCCACTCGACCTCTGTCCCTCGTCCCGTTTCTCTGGCAGATCACATAACCTCCGTCATTTATCGTAATCATTATTTTTTCCCAAGAGCATATAATCGCTCCTTCCTATCGGGTTTACGCATCGCCTTTCCCCCAACCAAATATAAAGCCCCGTCTCTCTCCTTGACTTCTTCCTCATCGGACCCCAAACCATGACTTCCCTTCATCCCCCCAGGCTCGCACCGATCTTTGCCACAACGCCGAGTGTACCGGGCACGCCCGTGCACTCCATCCAGACTATGCGACGCAAGTCTGCTGGTCATGGCGGGCCATTGACAAAGATCCTTGTTGCAAATCGCGGGGTACGATCTCGCCACAAGCTCAACGCATATACTACTATTTCTTTTCATATCTAGGAAATCGCCGTTCGCGTGTTCCGTACCGCCCATGAACTCGCGATGCACACCGTTGCGATCTACTCGTACGAAGATCGGATGTCCGCTCATCGTCAAAAGGTGCGCGGTGTGCCCTGCATATTTAAACAGCTGAAGTCAGAACTAACGAACATCTGCTAGGCCGATGAAGCTTATCGCGTCGGCGTTGGCATGACCCCAGTCGGGGCATACCTTGCCCAGGACGATATCATTCGCACTGCCCTCGAACACGGCGTCGATATGATTCACCCGGGGTGAGACTATTCCAGATTGGTTCATAGTCATCTGACTCTACCCCTGTCGTAGATATGGCTTCTTATCTGAAAACGCCGAATTTGCTCGCAAGGTCGAACAAGCTGGCATCGCCTTTGTCGGACCCACGCCCGAGGTTATCGACGGTCTGGGCGACAAGACAAAGGCACGCACTCTTGGTAACTGATCCTGATGCTAGTTCTCACCTGGGAATCCCCCTGACTGACTTACTGCGCGCGTACTCAGCTATGAAAGTTGGCGTCCCGGTCGTCCCCGGAACGCCAGGACCTGTTGACAAGTGGACCAACGCAGACTCTTTCATCAAGGAACACGGCTTCCCAGGTAATCGTCGTTACTATGCGCATATAGTTGGTGGAACCAAACGTGTTATCTCTAGTTATCATCAAGGCCGCAATGGGTGGTGGAGGCCGCGGCATGCGTGTTGTGCGCGAAGAGTCCGAGTTCAAAAATGCTTTCGAGCGAGCAGTCTCCGAGGCCAAGTCTGCGTTCGGCGATGGCACCGTCTTCATTGAGCGTTTCTTAGAACGTCCCCGTCACATCGAAGTTCAGATCCTGGGTGACTCGCAAGGCAACGTCGTTCACCTGTTCGAACGCGATTGTTCCGTTCAGCGTCGTCATCAAAAGGTCGTCGAGGTTGCCCCGGCGACCCATCTTCCCGAAGAGGTTCGCCAAGCCATCTGGGCGGACGCGATCAAGCTTGCGCAGAGCGTCCACTACAGGAATGCCGGAACCGCGGAATTCTTGGTCGACCAACAAGGAAGACATTACTTCATCGAAATCAATCCTCGGATTCAAGTCGAACATACCATCACAGGTAATTGCGTTTCCATTAACCGACTATATGCATTCCCGATCTGACTCCACGACAGAGGAAATTACCGGGCTTGACATCGTTGCCGCCCAGATCCAAATCGCGGCTGGTGCCACTCTTCCACAGCTCGGTTTAACCCAAGATGCGATCACCAAGCGTGGCTTCGCGATTCAGTGTCGTGTCACTACCGAAGATGCAGCGGCCAACTTCCAGCCTGATACAGGGAAGATTGAAGTGTATCGTAGCGCTGGCGGTAACGGCGTCCGTCTTGATGCCAGCTCCGGCTTCGCGGGTGCACAGATCACCCCCCACTACGACAGTCTTCTGGTCAAAGTCAGCGTAAGCGGAACCACGTATGAAGTAGCGCGCAGAAAGATGCTGCGTGCTCTTGTCGAGTTCCGCATCCGTGGTGTCAAGGTTAGCTCGACCATTTTTTGAGAGACTTTTACCCCTCTAAATGGTTGTCCACAGACGAACATCCCCTTCTTATTCCGTCTTTTGACCCACGACGTCTTTATCGGCGGAAAGACCTGGACGACTGTGAGTGTTGAATGCTAATGTGCAGTGGCTTTGTTGGTAAACCGCGTCGCAGTTCATCGATGATACGCCCGACTTGTTCAAGTTAGTTCAGACGCAGAATCGTGCCCAGAAACTCCTTGCATACCTTGGAGACATCGCCGTCAATGGCAGCTCCATCAAAGGCCAGAGCGTAAGTTTTTAAATTGATTCTCTTGCTACTACTGTAGTCTTATATCTACCCAAAGGGAGAACCCGGTCTCAAGGATGAAATTGTCGTTCCTACGTTTCAGAACCGCGAAGATCCCGATGGCTCTCCGCTCGATACTGCACTCCCCTGCGAAATCGGCTGGCGAAACATCATTGTTGAGAAAGGACCAGAGGCATTTGCAAAGGCCGTCCGCGAGTACCCAGGCACGCTCATCATGGATACGACATGGCGTGATGCCCACCAGTCCTTGCTCGCAACGCGCCTGCGCACAATTGATATAGCCAATATCGCAAAAGAGACAAGTTATGCACTTGCGAACGCTTACTCGCTTGAATGTTGGGGCGGTGCAACGTTTGACGTAGCGATGCGGTTCCTGTACGAGGATCCGTGGGAACGTCTGGTTCGTTGCATTCAGCAGCAGTGTCGACAGTGCATTAACGCGAAGTCGTGCAGCGCACAATCCGTAGATTGGTTCCAAACATCCCACTTCAAGCCCTTGTGCGTGGTGCGAATGGCGTTGGCTATACCAGCTATCCGTTCGTTCAAACCATTTCTTGTGACTGTCGAAAAACTGATTTTGCGATAGCGACAATGCAATCTACGACTTTTCAAAGAAGGCCGTCGAGAACGGTCTCGATATCTTCCGAGTCTTCGACTCGCTGAACTATATCGGTGCGTACACCCACCGCAAATGATTGCGAATTCCTGACGCTTAGTTGCGCTGCCGCAGAGAATGTATGGTACACCTGACTGGTCATTACTGAGATGATGTTGACCCTCTCACAGATGAAAATCGGCATTGATGCTGCTAAGAAGGCTGGTGGTGTGGTCGAAGCTGTCGTATGCTACAGTGGCGACGTCGCGAGCAAGAGCGAGACCAAGTACACCCTCGAATATTACCTCAACTTCGTAGATCAAATCATCGCTGAAGGCATTCATGTCCTGGGCATCAAGGACATGGCCGGTTTGCTCAAGCCTGAGGCTGCTAGGCTGTATGTCACAGCTTCCTCCCGTTCCCAGTTAACGTCGCGTGACTCCTTTACTTGTGTACAGGCTCATTAGCAGTATCCGCGCAAAGTACCCTGATATGCCGATCCACGTTCACTCTCACGACACGGCTGGTATTTCTACCGCCAGCATGATTGCAGCGGCAGCAGCAGGTGCCGATGTCGTCGATGTCGCTATCGATAGTAAGCCCTTTGAGACACACCTACTCTCCATATCCTTACATGCACCTCCTAAGGCATGTCTGGCCTGACTTCACAGCCACCCATGGGAGCTGTGACCACGGCTTTGGAGCAGACCGGTCTCGGAACTGGCATCCGCTACGCTGACATCCAAGCCCTCAACCTATATTGGACGCAAGTCCGCATGCTTTACAGCTGCTTCGAAGCCAACGTACGGGCATCAGACTCTAGCGTGTTCGCTCATGAGATGCCTGGAGGTCAATATACGAATCTGATGGTATGACGTCTCATTTCCAGCCCTCCCCAGCTGTCCTTGACCATATGCGCCGCATTAGTTCCAAGCGGCCCAACTTGGTCTCGGTACTCAATGGACAGGTGAGAATGGCATTAAGATACTCAATGGGCGATGTGGTGATCATTCGAAACAGAGATTAAGAAGAAGTATATCGAAGCTAACGAATTGGTATACACACCGTTTTCCAAAGATGCTCCACTTGAGCTGACCTGCGCGATCAGTGCGGCAATATCATCAAAGTCACGCCATCGTCCAAGGTCGTCGGAGACTTTGCCCAATGGATGACACAAAACTCGCTTTCCAAAGCTCAAGTCCTCGAACGCGCAGACCAGCTCGACTTCCCTTCGTCGGTAGTTGACTTCTTCCAAGGCTATCTGGGGCAGCCCCACGGTGGTTTCCCTGAGCCCTTGAGGACTCGGATCATTCGAAACAAGCCTCGGATCGATGGTCGTCCTGGAGCCTCCTTGACACCTTTGGACTTCAAGAAGATCAAGGCCGACTTGCGGAGCAAATTTGGAAAGCATATTTCAGACACCGATGTTACATCCTATGTCATGTACCCCAAGGTAAGTGGACCAAAGTGCGGAGCGTGTCGTCCGAGACATCCGTGAACCAATCGGCACAGGTCTTCGAGGAGTTCCAAGGGTTCCTCCAGAAATACGGTGACTTGAGGTAAGTTTACAGCCACCCCGCGGACTTCTGAAGCTAACCATGTTCTGTTTCAATCAGTGTGGTTCCTACGCGTTATTTCCTTAGCCGCCCAGCTGTAGGCGAGGAAATGCACATTGCTATTGAGAAGGGCAAGACCCTAATCATCCGATTGATGGCCGTCGGGCCGGTCGTTGACGGACATGCGCAACGTGATGTTTGGTTCGAGGTGAACGGTGAAGTAAGTCACGCACTAGAAAACTACTGCTGGACTAGGCTAAAGATGCGGCACGGTAGGTGCGTGCCGTGTCTGTCGAGGACAAGAATTCTGCGGTGGAAACGGTCTCACGTGAAAAAGCGACAACCGATCCGGGTTCTGTTGGCGCACCGATGTCTGGCGTCGTGGTGGAGGTCCGCGTGAAAGAGGGTCACGAAATCAAGAAGGGTGATCCTCTTTGCAGTACGTTTCGTTTCGTTGCATTGAGTATGGGCGCTTTCTCACCATCCGGGATTTCCCGCGATAGTCCTCAGCGCCATGAAGGTGAATTGAACGAGTTGCTAGAAGTCGGGGACCAGGACTGACCCCAATCTTAGATGGAATCTGCCGTGACTGCCCCCGTTTCAGGACACATCAAACGTGTTGTGGTGCTGGAAGGTGAGCGCCTGTAACCGAACGAACTCCAAAGTGTTGCGCTAATGCGGACTACGTCAGGCGATTCAATAAACCAAGGAGACCTGACTGTCGAAATTGTGCACTAGAAGATTGTGGACTAACCTTTGTTGGGAACGCCAGTATCGTAGTGCCGCACGGCACTGAACATTCATCGCTTTGGGCGCCATCGCCAACTTTTTCCCATGCCCCCAAGGAAGGGCCAAGTTATTTGTCTGTTGTAGTGAAGTGTGTAAGCAAGTCGTGTAATATCCAAAATGCAAGTGTGTTCCCTGTCCTTCTCTGATCGCACGTCGGGTGCTTTCTGTGAAGCATCCCTAGAACCTTGATGCCCTTTGCACGAAGAGTACTGATGGCGGAGCATCTTGCACGAAGGCGTGTATAAGACACCCGCCGGTACCGATCTCATTTGAGTGTTCCCTGCTCATTACAGTACGTGATAGATCAGGTTTCCAAGCACGGCGGGCGCTGCCGCGAAGACGCAACGTTGCAATCACTCGGATTGCGCCACTTGAACCTCTTCTCCCTTTGGTTCGTCTGATTTGGTACGCACGTTGCACCTGGGAAGAATGTTATTAGTGCCCCTTTGCTTATCGCGCGCCCTCCCGTTCGTTGCTTCGGGTTCAGGGCAATGACGAAGAGGTCGACAACTCCGAAAGCCTGGGCTCTTCGCCGCTGTCGTCATCAGTACATATATATTAAAAGAAGCGCCTCTGGGCGAGAGGGGGACGTGCCGCGTGTCCCCGCAAAAACGCCTTTTTTATTGCGTGCTGAGCCGAAGGACTTCTATCGCAAGACTTATGACGACGATAAACCCTCATGGCGGGTCTTTGCATACGTAGCCATCGTTCCCCTCCGCCCCGAAGGGGCATATTGAAATTTCATGCGCCTGACACAAGCGGCGATTCGCGAAGAAAAGATGCTGGGCAGCACGACATGATAAACTGAACCTTGATACTCAAGTACAGCACAAGTACGGCAGAAAAGGACCGAAAATATTACACCAAAGTCCGGGAAAGGTTACCGCACTACAGTGGTCCGTCGAGGACAGGTGCGGCGTACACGGACGCATGTAGTGGGGGTCTCAAGAGGACTTATCTTCTGTTTTCCCAGGACGCCGTATCACATCACTTCACTCGTCGCCAATTAGGGCGAATGACGCTTTTAGGCGTGCCAGAGCATCTTCATGCAGCTCCCGCACAATATCCTATCGCAGTGGCTCGTCAGCCTTTTTCAAGGACCGGAGATAGTCCGTCGTTACCTTTGCAGGCTGAAGCCTATTCGGTTGTCCTACGCCCGTGCCCGCCCAGGCAATAACTGAGCTCGGGTCACCCCTCTTCGCGCCCTCCGCAACTTCTTCCTTTATCTGAGCAATATCCGCCCCGCTTTCGACAGCCGCCACTGCAGGCATGGCCAGCGCACGGCCGTCCGTTCCCGCCGGCCACCCGGTCGTGTTGCGCAGTTCGTCGAACACGTACGATCGGACAGAGGACCCGGACTTGGCGGCGATAATAGCGCGCTTTTGCACGTCGCTGTATATGCTCTCTTGCGCAAAGAGGAAGCGGGTGCCCACCACCGCACCTGCCGCTCCAAGACTCAGGAAGGCGGCTAAATGTGCGCCGTTGGAGAGTCCGCCAGCGGCAAGCACGGGCGGCGCCCCGATGGGCGGAAGGGCGGACAATATCTGAGGAACGAGATTAAGTACCGGGGGGGAGGAAGCCGAACCGTGTCCTCCCGATTCGATGCCTTTGGCGCATTGGTGTGGAGTAAGTGTCGCATCGGGTCGTAGATATGTGTGCCGTACCCTGTGCTACAAGAACGTCTACCTTCCACGTCTGCGCGGCGAGGAGCGCCTCGTCGACAGAGTTGACCTGGACGAAGATGAGAGTCTTCGGGGTCTTGCCGTGCTGTTCGTCGTGGCGCCGCACTAGCTCGATCCACCGCCCCAAGTCTTCGCCGAAGGCGAGCCAGACCGCCTGTACGCCGTTCTCGAGTGCCAGTTCGAGGAGGGCGATGTGTGGGGACTGCGCCTCCTCCAGCTTCCAGCCTAGAAAGCCAGCCCCGATGGGAAGTGGCCCCGAGGGCCGATTCAGGGTCGTACGCGCGATGGCGAACTCGTTCCTGAAGTTCTCCAGTCCTGCGTAAACTGAAAGTAACCCACCATTAGCTTAAATTTGGCCGGGATTGGGAAGGGCTATGCCTGGACCTGGTGCCAAGAAACCGAAGCCTCCAGCGAGAGCAACTTCACCGGCAAGGGCACCCCCGCTCGCCCCTGCCATTGGAGCGAGCACAATAGGAGTTCGTATACCTAAGTCGAGTGCTTGAGCATCAGAAACTTGATAAAATAATAGTTGGAGATACCGAGTAATCGGGTGAGAGAGGTCTGCAGAGTAGTCATGTTGATGTTAACCAAGAGTGTCGTCGTTTGGCTCATTTAACAGAGGGCAATAGCTTCCCCATCATGACATGCCGAAGCTTTTGCATTTACTAAGAACAGTTGTGCCGCCGCGTTAGAGTTGGGCCGACCGACTTCAGTCCGACTACTGACCGGATTTACGGCCCGAGAGAAACAGGGAACCAACTTTCTATTTGCTTTTGTTTGGTTCGGGCGATCGCACTGTCGATTCTCGTGCTCATCGTTCGGGACAGTCCTCATTACTATCCGCCATGGTTCGTGCATTCAGTCTCGATTCATTCATAAGTACATTGACCACCCCTTCTTTTTTTTTTGTAGCCTCCTCCGAAATCCAAAGGTGGGAAAATGCTCAGCCTCATTAATTGGAGGATGAAGGTCACGATCAACGACGGACGTGCCTTCATTGGTCAAATGCTTGCCTTTGATAGGCATATGAACCTCGTCCTTGCCGATTGTGAAGAGTTTCGTCGTGTTAGGCCGAAGAAAAAGCCCGAAGAGTCGGAGGCTGGCCCAGAGCAGGAGATGAAGCGTGCCCTAGGGCTCGTGATCCTCCGTGGAGAGACTGTTGTATCGCTATCCGTAGAGGGCCCTCCGCCAGTACAGGACGACGACAAGAAGAATGTGGTTCGTGCATTTTTTTTTCCACTTTCCAAAAAAAAAATTCGCCATCTCACTTTCTTTGTGCCGTTCAGCTTCCTGCCGGCCCAGGTCGCGGTATGCCGGCTGGGCGCGGAATGGGAATGATGCCTCCCGGTACGTATCATCCCTAGAACTTTCGATCGGGAACGATCGTTGCTCACTTGCATCCTTTTGACTGCGACAGCGGGTCCTCCTGCCTTTGCGAGACCCCCGATGCAATTTGCGCCACCAGGAATGCCAGGTCCACCTCCTGGCTTCCGTCCTCCCGGATTCCCACCGGGTATGCCTTTCCCCCCACCTCCTGGGTTCGGTGGACCGCCTCCTCCTGGGTAAGACAGTCCCAAAACGCATATGTGTAGAACACTATTTGACTGTCTTGACAGCTTCCAACCACCACCCCAGTAGTAGGCAAAGTATTACTTGTTTCGAAACGATGTAACACCGAACCCAAGACGCAAAAACTTTGCTCCGTCCTGTCCAAGAACCCCACGAATAGCATGTGTTTGAAATTGTAGATGCATCGTTGTAACAAATGAGAGAGATCGGAGTAGGGTCCTTGTGCACGATGCATGCTTCGTTTGTCAACCCGACGAACGGATTAGCCTTTGAGCGGGTTGATGATCGGACATACCGCATGTCGTACACTCAGCCTTCTTGGCGGGAGGCAAGTCCCACGCACAGCCTACCTGAGCTGTCTCAAACCTGGTCCTCTGGACCGACCCTGGATGCAGTGGAGCCCCTGTCCGCTGAGATTTAAGGTCGACATAGCTAATCAGCGGACAGCACCCGGTGTGACCCTGTAAAGGTAATAGCGTAACTTCGCCTTGGTCATGTGTGGAACTGTCTCATCCGAATCCGTGCGAGCCCCCGAGTCCCTTTACGCGCTGACTACATTTTATAGCCTAATTCCACAGGCAGGAATCCCGAGAGGTCCAGCCAAGCCAATTTTGATGACAGCTCCCCTCGTGAGGGTCTGGCATTTATCCCGCAGATTTCATAATATTGAACTTTGAAGGAAATCGAAAAGGCCCCTAGGTAAGCAGTGGAGCTTCGTAACGTTGATTGTCCACAAAACACCGTTCAAGGGTCCCAACGTGTGTGGTGTATTGTGCGGTTCTATCGTATTACATTGCGGCGCTCGATTGTGGGTGGCTCATGATAGCGGGGAACTATGATAGCGGAAGCCGCCCATAAGGAGCGTGTCAGCCTCGCCGAGTCGCTAAAAAGACTTCGGGTGACGAGCGTCTGGGCTGCTCATTTAGTTGGAGTAGCGCCTGGGCCACAACTTCCCAACGAACGGATGCGTGTGTCAACACCGTCAAAAAAACGTTGATTTATAGTTTGTCTACGTGCCACCGGCACCGTGGGGCATTCCGATTACAAGCCTAATGCACAGACACGCACGACAGTTTTGACTAGCATCTAACCCACCACCACTGGACCGTGAGAGGGACTTGCGTGACGGTTACCCTGTTTCTGTCATATCATAAATCGCAATCATAATCAAACCTTACCCGCCTGCCTGCCTGCCTACCGCCTGAGAAACGGTTACTATCAGTGCCGCTCTCCGATGCCTTTGGAACGGTGGCGCCCAGTGAGCGATGCCTGGTGCACGGCCGACCATGAAAATCCGAACCGGCATCAAAAACTTGTTGGAGGTGATGAATGGAAGCCAGAGAGCCGTTTCCGAGTCTGTCTCGGCGTGTGGTTCTCTCGACAGCATTCGCATCCAGGCGTCGCAGCTTGATAGGTGTCTCCCTGGGAAGCAAAAGCAGGTTATATGGGGCAAAGGCCCTAGTTGGCTTGCTGGTGGCGTCGAGCTCAATTTCTATCTCACTGACGAGAACTCCGCCGGTGGTGCCCGCGGCGCAGGACAGCACGCCCCCTGTACGCCCCCCCCGCACGCGGACTCGCGGACTCAAATCAAGCGATAGGTTGGCCGCAGATTACGATCGGTGGCTAATGAAGCTGTGCAAATCGGGACATGTCGCGGCGCCGACAATGGCATGTGACATGCAAAAGCGTCTTGCTTGCGATAAGCCCCAATATGCACACAACGGGTGACGTCGTCGATGCCAGCGTTCATCCACCTAGGGCGCCCTCTGTATGGTATGAAGTGTCCATATGGGTGTGTGCGGACGGGGGAATGTTCAGCAAACAAACAAAGAGAGGGAAAGAACCCAGGGAAAAAAATAATTTCGGCCGGCGACAAGGTTTCATGTCGCTGTTTAAGCAAGTGTGTCTATCATAGCATCATCCCGCACGTCCACATCCGGGTCCCCGAATTCCGGGTCACATCCGTCCGTGCCAGAGCCCAGGTGGCGAAATTCTTATGTATGGTTGCTTTGAGCATCAGTCAAATGGAGCATACCCACACGCGACGGTGCGCGCGCAACTAGTTTCACGCGAGTCACACACTGTGAGGGAATGGTGTACGACGCCATCTTTCCGAAGCAGTCATACTAAGCGCAATCAATGAGCTTCGCTTCGGCCGTACGTACTTCGACTGCGTATGGTGAGGGAAGCCCGGTGCGTACGTCTCGTCTTCCTTCAACAGCCGCGGGCAGGGTCTTATCTATCTTACCCTTCCACTCGGGTTCCCCTCGGCCAGGGGAGAATTAGGGTGCCTGATCCAGTCGGGATTCTGTGGCTCGAGTGTTAGAGCCGTCCGAAGGAACGCAGCAAATACATATATCGCGCACCAACAGATTTGATAACTCGGCTTGTTGGAGTCGTGCGAGGAACGAACACAGTAGCATTGTTGGATTTAAAAAAAGAACCCACTTCGCGTGGTCCGCAGCATCGGTGTGTAAGTTATGTACGTGCGATGGCGACATTGACAGCCATCACGACGTTCGGGGGCGACAGGAGAGTGATTCAAATATGGGCATACAGGACGGGGCGCACGTGTGCGCCATTTCGTCCGAATAAGGGATGGCGTCCGACGACCGTCGAGCACACTGTGCCACTGGTTGGGAGGGACAAGGCGGTCGAGGGGGAGGGGCCTGTGTCCCAACAGCAGGGAAGACCTGTCTCGTACCTGCCCTGTTCCAGGAAGGGAAAGCACTGTTCTATCAAGGAAGGTCACAAGGGCAAGCGCGTGGCGTGGTCGGGTCAACTTATCGCGAAGAACGTAGAACGTGTTGTGACAACGACGCCCATCTGAGCCACCAACTCGTCCCCACTTGGCCCCGTGTTGCGGTGGGCGGGGGTCCACCTTTCCCTTCTTTCCCTCAACAGGCAAAGCGCCCCACTTCGGCGGATCTCGTGGCACGACGGCCCCACTGATTTGAGCGCATCAGGGTCAAGGCATAGAGCACAGCAACGCAAATATGCAACTGCGCGCCCACCAGACCCCGACGGCACGATTTCGATTCATTGGATGGGAAACCGGCGCATTGGCGGGCCACAACAATGCACATCTGCACCCGTTGCTGCCCATGTTGAATGTTCCGCCCTGCCGCTAGACGCGCTCATCAGCGCTCAACGCATGCCCTCTCTTTGCGTGCGCCTGGAAAAGGCCTAGGGTCAATCTCGTGGCCTCGGAGTTTTGGTGCCGCGACTTCTTAACATTCATCGTCGTAGTGAACAAAAAGTCAGAGAACTCCACTTCATGTTATTGGTGCATCGAGCCGCCAAGGCAGCCTTCCACGTAGAAGCATCGCAATATAACCTCGACGCCACCGCGGTTGTGGGGGCAAGGTGCGTCCGTTGCCACGGCTTTAGTTTATTATCGTGTTGTTGCGTTGGGTGCGTGACCAAGTGCAATCGCGTCTCGCAAAGCCAAAGATGTCCACGTACTTATCTCTCACGTATTTACCGAGAAAATTCGAATTCAATTTGTAAAAATTCCCAAGCGAAATCCTTTTCAGGAACACTACCAACAATACAGTGAACTGTAGACAATGGAAGGGAGATAAAGCGCAATTTGGTTGGCGGGAGACGGTTTCCACCGACGGAATGCGTTCACGTTGCGCGCTCCACAAAGATGTGTGGTGTATTAGGTTTGACCAACCAAAGACAAGGATTGAGCGGTTGGGTTCACACACAAGCTATGCAGGGGCGTCACTGCTGTACATGTTATTTAGATATGCCAAGGCACTAGATTGATGGTCGTCGTCCCAGTTCCAGGACCAAGCATGAGAATCAAAAGATTTACATTAATTTGACAAATTCCATGTCACTGCCAATGTCACTGAACGGAGCCACATTTCCGCTCGCCGGGTAGAGACGGGGGCCGGGGGTACAGTAGAGGTCGGTGGCCCCTCGGGGTGCTCCGGTCGTTCGTAAACCCGTTCTTCTTCGCAATATAATATGTTGGGAAAAAGGGTGCTAAGAATAGGTACCGATAACGCAAGCGGAACAACGACCTCAGCTGCATCAAAGGCTGCGAAGTTGCGAGGGCGATCAGGCGGCGCCACAGAAGGCAAGAGGAAAAGGGGGAACGGGAGTGCGGGGAGAGAAAACGAGGGGAGGGAGTGGAGAAGCCATCACGAGTATTACTGCGGATGGCGACGGCACTGGAGAAACTGGCGTCTTGGGGCCAAAGTTGGGAGAGGGGAGGGGAAAGCTGGGCTGGGCTGATTGTGTAAAGCAAGCACTTTGCGGACGCTTCTTTTGACTCGCGCGGGAAAGAAGCGAGATGGCACCCATCGACGAATTTGGAATGTGCCGCACGCCAGGGCATCGGTTATGGGAAAGTGCCCTTCAGGGCAAGGGAAAGGGAAAGGGAAAGGGGGAATGGCAAGTCAGGTAGGGGTCGTCTTATCGGCTGTCTTCTTCGCCCTCCAACCCTCCAACCAGACGAACCTTGGCGGCCACACCCCCGTCGCTTGAGAGTTCGATCCACTTGAGCCACCATATCACTCCCCCTTCTCGATTTCTTCGGCACACAGAGTGGGGTCCTTCTAACGTATCGTGGATTCCTTCTCTCCACTTCTCAGGGGTCTCACTCGCAACATATCGGAGCACGGAAAAAAAACTCTATATGGTTGGTGCTCGCTGGTGTGCGCAATAGATTAGCACAAATAACGTAATCGTACACACATGCGTGGGATGAGGAGCGAGGGTGGAGACAGTAGAATGCTGGCTGGTCAGAGAGCTATGGTGGATAGATCAAGAAAAGAGAGGAGATGCTATATGTATATACGCTGAGATGTAATGTGTGGAGAGAGGAATGCGAAGCCGACGTGATGGAGACGATCATAGTACTTATGCAAGTGGGGGGGAGGAAGCCGAACAAGACGAAGACACCAGGAGGTGTACGCTTTTAGAGCGGGAGAAGGAAAGAGGTAAATCGTTGAAAATTTGCGGTTTTTTCTTTCTTTTCTTGTCCTTCCGCAAGGAGATGTCATCCGTATTGCTGCGAAAGATAGCTACCGAAACTGAGAATGAGGGGAGGGAATTTTCGTGATAACTGCGAGAACACGATGCACAGGAGAGTGAGAGAAAAAAAAAAGCGGACGTCTATAGTGAGAAAGGAGAGAATGCGGAGCGCTCAGCAGTAAACGAATGCTCGTGCTGCCTTGCGGCCCCGTGAGCGGAACGCTGGATGATCACGAGGTGCCGGTAACTGAAGTGGTTTAGTTGGTTGCGGTAGACCCAGCCAGCCAGCCTCCTTTTCTGGAAGGATATCCTCGTCGGTCAGGTGAAGGGATAGTGCATCCCGCGAGCGTGGGAGGGCGAAGGGGGCAGAATCCACACCAGCAACCGCAGGATCTTGTGGAGTTCGTTTCGGGGGAGGTGTTTGACGGGATGAGGTGTTTCCAACCCATGTACGGACGTGCTTCGCAATCGCACCAATCACCGAGGACTGTGATGGGCGAGCGACATAGTTGGGCGAAATCACACGCTCGTCTTCGCCGGAGACGGGTGTGGCGACGGAATCCGTGGCCAGCGATGTGGTTGTGGTGCTGAAGCCTCCGGCAGATTGGTGGTAGAGGGAAGGACGTGGACGTTCAGAGGAACGTGGAGTCTGGATCGGGTGAGAGGGTTGGGCAAGAACAGGTGATGATGCAACGGAAAGCGCGGGAGCTAACGGCCGGGATGACATGCCGGTACTCAGGAGGATGGGTTTGGATGCTGGGCGACGGGGAGATGGCGTGCGCTCATTTCTGGGCAGGCCGGGCGAGACATTTCTTGCCCAGGCTAAGATGCCCTCATGATTGCTGGCGGGCCAGAGATTGGATGAGGGGCCAGCTTGTGAAATGGCAGATACGTCGTGAAAGTCCAAAATCGAGGAATGTGTGGTAGATGGGTTGTCCTCATTGTAGCACTCTGGGGAGCAGTAGACACCATCTGAGCTCTCCTGTGTGACGGGTGCATCAGCGGGGGGGTGTCGGAGGTGTGCCGGGAAAGGCATACCAAGTGACGGTTGCAAGTCAAACACCATTGAGTGTCCATAGCGGGTGAGATTGAGGAAGAGAGGGGAGGAGATGTCAGGGAAGGGAGGGTGAGTTCGAGGGAGGGTCGAGGATGAGAGGCATGCGAGGTGCCAGGTTCACCTTATATTAAAAATACAAGTCGAGTGAAAAGGCAGGTCACTGGTGTCGGGGGTCCGACCCCCGAATAATAAATCTCAGATCACTTTGCACATCGAGATCGGCCTCGTCCTTCTAACCTCGTTTAGGTCCAAGACCCGACCCATCGAGATCCTGACAGATTCCTCTCACGCCCGCTGCCTGAGCGTCTTCCCTTCCTTCCTCTCTCCAAATCCGAGGATATCACCCCACTCATCGACTTCATGGATAATGTCATTTCTTCCCTTTCGCGCCTCGCATGGTCTAGCTTGTGCCCAGTTGCTTCCTCTGGCTGGAATGGCCTGGTCTGGGCGGAACCTGATCCTTTACCCGCCGCTTCATCACCCCTCCGCCTTGCTTCTTTTAAACATACGAGGTCCACAGGGCCGTGGACTGATACCCGGGACCACTTCCCTATTTGAAGGTTCTGGGCTCAGCGCTGGCGCTACTCCTCCCACTCTAGTCACTGTCTTAATATTGCCAAGAACATAAATATAATGCCGTTTAATTATCCTCCCTGACTCGCGCTTGCGTTATTGCTGTCAACTCATTCCAGCTCGCCACACAGCTTTCAAGTATGGATATTTCACCCAGAGCTAACGTAACTGCCTGCCGCGTCTTCTGTTGCGCCGTCCCGAGGCCCTGCCAAATTCGGTTGAGAACAATGAGAAAGAGGACACCCCCCTTCACTAGTTCACCACCCTACCACACCGATTCCACGCGTGTCATATTATACCCGCTACAGCCGAACATCCTTCTGTGCTC
Organism: Lactarius tabidus; assembly: GCA_963281015.1. Classification (NCBI taxonomy): domain Eukaryota; kingdom Fungi; phylum Basidiomycota; class Agaricomycetes; order Russulales; family Russulaceae; genus Lactarius; species Lactarius tabidus. The sequence continues at coordinate 1,490,355 of OY725475.1, read as the reverse complement.
GGGTAGCATAATAGACAGCTCACTGTGCAACACCGCCGAACAATCGTTGCTAATACGACTAATTCAGGCAAACAAAAGGATCACTCACATCAATGTACTTGCCCACCACGGCACTGTGCAGGTCGAGTCCCTGACCGTGGTTGCCCTGCTGCAGTATGTCCACACGGCAAATCCGATCCAACCTCCGCGTGCATAATTCCCCGATCGTGCGAATTTGTCTGCTCACCGCCTGCGTACGTGTTCCCATCACAGAGGCAGGCGCACACGCGTTTCCCAGAGCAATGCGAATGCGGCGGTAGCACCAACCCAGACGGCATCAATGATTGTTGCATAATATTAATATACCCATTTTTTTCAGTGTTAGTCCAAATGGTGGTGTGCCAGACGCCATTATCACGCACTTCGTATGCATCATTGTCATCATCACCACGCTCGCCTCGCGCAGTCGCCTGCCCTTGCTCCAGCTGGATTTGCGTCCGTGCCATGCTTTGCAGGAGCTGACACGTCTGCATGACGTCCACTCTCACGCCCTGCCTTTGCAGAGAAGCGAGCGCGGTCCCAACCCACAGTTTGTGCGAAAGGGCCCCGTCAGCTGTCATGTACAAAGCATTTCTATTATCTTCTATATTGGAGTCAACCACCAGCTCGGAGTCTGTCCATCCTTTGTCGTTCTGCCAGTCGCGCAAGATTTCCATGCATATGCCATGCCCGATTTCGCCTTCCCAAGGGCACAGATGGGGATCGTTTAGCGCGGCACCTGCCGCGTCCCATACCTCTTCTGTTGTCCACGTAAGAACGTCGTTGTCATTGGCATCAAGCATAAACCCATAGCGCACGAGTAGCTCCGCGTTACCGAGTGATGCGCCATATGTATTGAATATCTCAGCAGCCGGCGCGACAGGGGCATTCGCGACCATCTCGCAAGTGTTATCGGGATCTCCCGCATCGGCTGGCACAGCCATGTCATCGCGATTTTCCGTAGCATGTTCCGTGTCGTGAGGGCACTCTGACAGAGACCCGCAGAACGTACACACATCGTAATCACTCTGTGATTTACGAGAGTGAGCGAAGGAAACCCCTTGCGCGTCGAATGCCGAGCCGTCGGCAGATACAGACCTCCAAATAGACCGTGTTGTCTTGCGAGTGATTGAAGCTGTCAGAAGTACATAGGAAAAAAGGGCGGGTCCAGAATCAGCCTGCACAGACGCTGATGGCCACCATTACTCACGCATCAGCAATTGGCACCATGGAGAGGCCGTGGTATGCGTCAACCATGAATGCACGAGAGCTCACGAGCGCGTAGGCATGCCGAAACTCCCTCTCGGATGGGGATAACCCTGCTGTCTTGAGGATCGGTGCTGCCACAGAGGAGTAGAAACCTAAAATTTCGCTCTGTAACGAGGAGACAGCAGGAATGGTTTGGGTGTGTTAGTCATCGAGCCGCCTTCGACTTCGCCGGTCCCTGTGGCGGGAGCAGTTGAAGGACACGTACGTGAATCGGTGCCCTGGGTTCGCCAGAAAGGACAAAGTGCTTCTGGGCCTCTGTGCCATTCAGCCACTGTGTTGCCTCGACAGCGTCGCCATCAAAGTCTAGGCCCTCTAATTCAGTTCGGTGCCCATCGCTTGAGTTGTGAGCCGACAGGGCATCACGCGATGTGAAGCCCCAAAAAAGTGCAATGCCATCCCAATTTTGATCATCCGGAAGAGACTGTAAGTACCCGGCCCATCGAGACCGCGAGCCGAGCAGTCTATGAAGACAGAGGAATGGACACCTAGAACGCAGACACCAAGAGAATAGACGCACTGTTCGGAATACAGTGCCAAAGCAAGCGCGAGGGTGGCCTCATGACCACACGGAGAGTGAGGAATATGGGCGGCCAGCGCACATGAGCGTGTGGAGAGAATGGCAGATTTCGGAATTACGACAACTAACAAAGACAAACGACGCGACGGTGTGTAGTCAGAAAGCAGAGAATTACTGTATCACGCGAAGCAATATGTGTGAAAGAGGATGCAACCGCTTACGAGACTGTTCGGGGTCGATGGAGCAATTTGCAGCGCGAACGCAGATACCGGTCTTCTTTTCGTGAAGGACACGAACGTTAGGGTGGGTGTAAATGCCGTTGTCCGTACACCAGTTTAGCAGTCTGACGAGAGGGGGATACATGGATAGGAGTAGTCCTAGATTACGTAAATCAATTTAGCGGTCCTTCTTCTCTTTTGCTTCCTCCGCTGCAACCTTTGCCAGCTCTTTCGCTTCCAATCTCCGGGCCCATTCTTGTCCTCCCTGCACGCGTGACCCAAGTCTCGTTTCAATCAACGTTTAATCAACATGCGGTGGACGTACCTGCAATACCAAGATCCCGCCCAGCAGTACCATGATCAGCGTGTTTCCGGCGGAAAGTATTTGCATGGCCTCGATCTGGTCATCACGCGTGTCCACGCCTTCCACTGGTGTGACAACAGTTTGAATAGAGGGTATTGTCACCGTGATGTACATTGCGATTGCAAAAACAAACGCCGCTGTTTTACCGCCGGTATTCCATTTAGTTCAACCAAAGTATGCACCCCAAAACAGTGTGATGGGATGGATGGAGAATGCACTCACCTAACGAACCCCCGTCAAAGAATACTGCACTCTCGTTCCAACGGTGTAGTTTAGCGATGATCGCAACAACTCCGATGCCCATGAGCCCGTGAAGCAACGCCTGTCCATGCACATGAGCGTCCCGAATTCGGCATAGCAGCACTAGAATGCCCCTTGGCGCAACGTTGCGTACCTTTATGCCGGGAGGCGCATTGTAAAATGTCCTATAATAGTGGAAAGCGTCCTCCACGGTTTCCTCCGTTAGCGTCGAAAAGAGCACGCGGTAGTCAACAGCAAAACACGCCAGCAACACGCCTGCATGATCAGTGGAGTCTGATAATCAAGACGTTGAGCGTCGCTTACCGAAGAGAAAGCATGTTGTGGCAAGCAGGACGCCTTGTCGGAAACCCATGAGCCCCTCAGGTGTTGATGATTTGCAAGGCGTTGTGATTGCGCTTGCCGGCTTTGGTTGCGGGTTAAATAAAGTTCTCACGCTCACACGTCCCCCGCAAGACAGACAGTCAGATATGTTATTGTGAAATTGGACAAGTGCAGTGGTATAAATGGGTAAAATAATAATTATTGAAACATGTTGCGGGGGTAAATTGGTCTCCGGTGATTGATACACGCCGCCCTGAAATAAAAAGAAAAAGGAATCGCTCGCCTCTCTGCATGCACTCCCAACGAGGCGCAATCGAATCTGCGCCGTAAACCCAAACGTACAGTTGGGTGCAGCAGCGAGGCCATATTCGAACATACACGTCATCACAGAAGACGCAAGGGAATTGCTCCGGGTGAATGCGTGCTGTGCGTTCATCGCTGCTGTTGCGTTGGAGCCAAGGAACTAGATGTCGCAACATCTTGCGGATGTACTGCGGTTTTGGGGGATCGTGCCAGGGGTCGCGGTGAAACCGGAAGTCCACCGTTCTGGCCATGTCGCGGTCCATCTGAACTTGCTACACGGATACCTAGTCCCCGCGCTGCGGCGACATTGGCAACGCGACTCCGAGATGACGGTGCACGATCCGCCGATGGCTGGGCCGGCTGAGAACTTGACTGATTCCCTGATGAAGAATCCGCTACCATGTCTTGGTCTGTCGTATCCGCGCCACTCTCGGAGTTCATCGATAGTTCCTCCGCGTCGTCGGACTGTCCCTCTTCATCCGGGTCTATCCGCCACAAACACGTCAGAAGTAGTCGCGTTAACGTACTCATCAAACCATGATGCTCAGAGGGACTTCGCACCTGTGAGCTTACGCCCTGAGAGCCCAAGTAACTCATCGGTAGTAGCATCCAAGTAATGTTTACTGTTTCGATTACTGATTTCTGCGTCGTCGTTCTCGTCGGGTCCAGGCACCACGTCATTATTCCCGTTGGCCGCGTCCTCGGCCTGACTTGCGTCATCGTCCACATTGAACACGCGGTTAAATTCCCCTAGCATCAAACTAAAAACCCCAGCAGGGATTCCAAGGGTTGGGCTAAACACGATGCCGACGTTGCGCATCGTCATCTTGTTGACGTTCGCGTTCTGGACAACTGAGATAAGGTGGGCGGTTAAAGCGCGGAGAAGACTGTAATTTGCGACTGGCAGGATTGCGATAAGGTACGATAATTCGATGATTCGTTCTTGGGGATTCACTAGGTCTAGGTGAACGAGGATGATATTAAACTACAAGAAACTAGAACAGATTCGCAGATATGGAACGTACCCATGACGGAGAGGAACCGCATATGGAGGTCACGCGTCAAGATACTCGACGGCAGATCCCGGAAAAAGCTTTTGAGCAGACCTGCTATGGCGTGGGGGTCCCAGTACTCGTCCGTGCGAAGTAGGTTCACGTCCCCCTCTTGTCACGGGGTTAGTAGATGTTTCTGGGAAGAATAACCGTGAAATAAAACGCACCGGTATTAAATTTATCTTTTAGGTTCTTTATGACCGCAGAGCTTCCGCTGAGTCGATAGATGCCCTCCTCTTGGTCAGCCTTCATTTTCTCCAGATACTGGATACAACGAAAGACGATAGCCGGAAGACCAGCGATTTGGGCAACCTCGAGAGACTCCTCCAGCGTTACGCCAAACACCGCGCGGTGGACGTGTGCAGGGGCAATCGGTTTCTCTGGGCGTATCGATCAAACGGATACGTTAGGAGCTGTAATCGGTTAGTCCAGGTGCAAAAATACTCACCTCCCTGCTGCCTCCAGCCCCATTGAAACATGCGTGATTTGACTTTGTCTCTGCGGTCACTTTGCGCCGCCTCCGCGACAGGCTCCTTGGCACCGAACTTGTGCCCAGGGGGGATTGGCGTGCCATTCATCGGACCCGATATCTTCACCTTTGCAGTCATTTCTCGAGCCGCACTCTGAGTGATGCCCTCCGGTGAGGTTGAGCGGTCACCTGGAGAGGAATTCTCAGATGGATATGTGGGTTCCAATGTCAGTGTGGGGTGGAGAGAGGTACGACGGCCTTGCCGATGGCGTGGGTGTTCCGGAGAGGGCTGAGGGTTACGGTCGCCATGATTGCTTCGAGGACCAGCCAAATCTGGATAGTGGCCCAATTCGGAATTGGCTCGAGGTCCAATTGAGGGTGCAAAATCACCGCCGACGGTATCCAAAGGAGATGTTGTAGGAAGTGAGCTTGACAAAGGTGAATCGGAACTCGGAGGTAACGATGTCTGTCCTTTGTCCAATAGGCGTTTTGCGGTCTGCGCATCCGTGAACCCAGGGGTCTGCTGTTCAAGACCCGGCGGTATGTTAGCACCCTTCGAGGAAGCGCTCGGGGTCAGGGCGTCTTCGTATTGGGGCGTAGCTTGGAACAGCTTCGCGTTCGACGGATCGGGCGGGAGTTGCGACAATGGAACAGCAGAACTAACATTGATGTCGTCCTTTGACATAGCTCGTTGCCCTTGGCGACGGTCACGGTAAGGCGACGAGAGGTCAACTGGCGCATTGGAACTGGTGCTCGACCGAGGCTGGCTAGATGGCGCCTGACTCGTGGTCGAAGTGTTGACATAGAGGCCACTCTGCGGTGAAGCATGTTCGTCGTACACACCAGAGACATAACGCACGAGAATTTCAACCCAGCTGTCGCGCTCACTGTCGCTCTCAGCACACAAAACGTGTCGATGCGATCCTCCGGTGGTTTTCTTGGGCTCAATTATCAAAAAGGCGTGCCGGTACTCGCCCTCTTCCTCCGTTTCGCGTCTATCTGCTGGCCGGTGCTGCCGACCGATCTGAGCACCAGTAATGGCGATGGTTCCAAGGTGTTGGCCCCCGCGCTGAGGAGAAATTTGGTCAACATCGTCGCCCACTGTCTGCAAACTCGATCACGTACGCTTTCATAGTACTCCAGCTGCGGGCCTTGCAAAACGAAAAACCTTGTTTTCCAGCCACCGAAGTTCTTTCCGCGTTTCGTCAGGTAGCCTTCCTTGTAACCATCGCGAGCTACGGGCTTGTTTGTTTCCTTGATGACGTCCGAAGTCAGAAATGCGATAATCTCGTCATTATTCTTGACGGGGAGGTTGATGAGTGCCTGAACATATTGTTCAAGTACTGCCTACAAAAGTTATATTCAGTACTTCGCACACACGCAGAATGGAAGCCATACTTTGCGCTGGTCGACTTTCGATGGCGCATGATCCCTCCACAGTTTGCCGTCTGGTAGATGAGGAATTTTCTTGTGAATACTCTTTCCATAACGAGCACGGATGCGCTGATCAAGTCCGAGCACATCACTGTAGAGCTTTTCTATCAAGTAGGACTCCTTTTGATTTCCTGGGTCAACCATAACCACAAAGGAGAGCACATCCTTGCCGCGGTCGTTGGGTCGAATGGAGGAATTTGTTACGGTGACATGTGTGTAGGGAAGGTCGTGAGGAAGAAGGGGAAGGGCACGGAATTGCACTTGGGAATCCTGCTCAGGGATGAGGCTTTGATACACCGACATTACTGACGAGCGTGAACCATAAGCAACAGGCGTCGGGGTGGTGGGGGAATCTGGCCCGTCAGCCTTGCGGGTTCGCTGAATCGCGGGGATGGCTTGAGGCGTCCCTGACTTAGGGTCACCGTTACTTGCATTTACCATGCCAGGCGGAAGGGGAAAGTCGTCAGCGGCAGGGGGTACCGCGAGACGTGGCTGTCGAACGTCATCTGGGCTCCTGCTGTCATGACTTGGTGACGTCAGGCTGTGGTCGGCTGCGGAATCATAAAGGCTGTCCGAATCTTCTAAATCCAGGAACTCTCCATCAGACAAATCTCTACGGGTAGATGACTTATCAGTGGCAGAACCCCGGGAATCGGGTAGATTATGAACACTAGAAGAAGCTGGTGACTGGCCCCGACTATGGCTTCGACCAGGCTCCAGAGCCAGAAGACTATTCGCGGGGGAATCCATCACTGAAGATATATATTGCTTTGCCTCTTCTGGGAGGGTGATTCTTGACTCGCGATTAGCTGCTTGCGGCCGAGTAAGAAATGGGATGCTGGACTGGCTAGATGACCCTGACATCTCTAGCGGCGAAGCGTTCGAGGAGCTAGACGAGAATACACTACTGGGAGGAAAGTTGGCAGATGGTGAAGTGGATTGACTGGCTGGAGCAGACGCGCTAGGGCGATCATCACCCTTGGATATGTTAAGAGGTCTTGTCGACGGCTGCTGACGGGTGTGTGGCACAGATGGCGTCGGCGGAGTGATCGAGACATCGAGGGCTTCGAGCGAGGAGTGCGATACTGTCACGATCGGAGCTCGAGAGGTTGGCTGCCACTGGGGTGTAAGAGTGTCAACCAATCCTAACCATTGAGAAGTTAGCAATCCGATCCAGTATGACGCGCCAGCACGGATACACGGCCACGTACCTGTGTCAGCTGATTGATGACGGGTTGGTCGAGCAGAACCTGAACTTTGTGAAGAGGGTTTGTCGGAGCTCTGGCGCATGCCATTGCTAGAAGCAGACGGTTTCAATTGTTTCTCTCTCTCCTTATGACCGCGCGCAATAGCGTCTGGATTCTCCCCGAGCATTAGAAGCCTCGCTTTGTAGGCATCCCTCTCCATTCTGACTCTCTCCAAATTTTTTTGGGACTCGGTGTAAAGCCCACGCGACTTCTCGATAAGTTTCCAGAGCTGGGCGTTCTGGGATGAGAGGAGGTTGCGTTCGGAGACACTTTGTTCGAGTGCATTCAAAGCAGGGTTCTCCGCTCCCGCGTGGGCAGAAAGCATGGCTTCAAGCGAAGGTTGCGGGTTTGACTGTGAAGAGGAGCGGGTGGCAAAGGGAGGTGGTAAATCATGGTGACGTCGCGGTGGGGTGGCTGATGCACCGTTCATGTTCGCGCGAAGAGTCCGTTAATACTGCAAGAGGTTAGAAGAGCGGGGGTCAAAAATCCGAGGGGGGCCTACAAGAAGTCAGGTGGACTGTTTTGGTAAAGTCAGTGCGGCCAGCTTGGCTCGACTCACTGCTTTGATTGACCTGCGCGTAATTAGCGGGGGCTTTCTGTGAGAGAAAGGGAGATGCAGGTCGGGTGGTCGAAGGGAGAGGAAGGGAGGGAGGGGAGAGGAGGTGCGGATGCCAGTGAGCGAGCGAGGAACTCTTGACCCCGACGAGCGATCACGGCAACGGTCGCGATTGGCTCAGATGCGACCGCACGAGCTTGACGAGCTCCTCGAGCCACTTTCTTGTCATCCACTTTTTTTTTGTTGTGCTTTCATTGTGCACTGTATATTATCGAACCCTCTTTTGATTTAATTTGACGCCACCCTTGTCCAAAATTTCGCCAGGAGACAGGCCATCAACTACCCCAAGAACATTTATTTTAATCTCACTTGGTCCATGTCGGGATGCAACTTTGCCTCAATCATGATTTGTTTCAGGTCCCCAAGTTTTATTGCAGAATAGAAGAAGATAATTAATGTTAGACTCTTCCCCAACAAACCTTGAAACTGTGGTCGCTGTTTGGTCGCTGTCGTCGGCGACGCTAACGGCAGTAGCGGTCCGTCCTGTTCATAACATCGAGCCACAAACTCGATGCTCCTTCCGAGGTCTTTGTGGATTCGTGTCAACAATACGCGTCTGTGCCTCTCTCCACGACCAGTCTTTCATACACAGAACCGATCGCTATTAAGGACTACTCTGCCTTTCAGAAATCTCAGCGTGGTACCGCTTCGTGGCAGCGAGGGAAATGAACCCGAGTCAAGTCGGGAGACAGACCAAGATAAACCTGAGCATGCTGTTATCTCCACCTTTGACCTTTTCAGCATCGGGGGTCAGTGTCGCTCGCTGTCATGTTGCTATCGAGGACGGCGCTTATACAACTCACAGTTGGACCGAGCAGCTCACATACGGTTGGGCCAATGCGTGCGGGAAAAATATTCGTCAACGACTTACTTGAGTTGGGGTTACTGGATAAAGTACGTGTTGTTCCCTGTGTCAAACGGCGTAGCAATTCAAAGTCTCCAAGGTTAGAACTGTGAAAATCTCGCTGTATGCTATTCATATCATCTGTTGCAAAAAGTGTTAAACGCCATTATCAGTTACGGGTCCCTTGCCGCGACAGGTGCGAATGGCCCTGCGCTGTATAAAGTCTATACCACCCAAGTGACTGATATTCGTTTGATGACTAGGAAAAGGGTGGGCTCGGTATCATATGTAAGAGTACCGGCTCACTAACTGTCTCCGTTCAAAGCCACCATACCCCCCAAGCATTACTTTTGGGCTTAGAAGGTTGTTCTTCTTTGACTCCATCTGGCACTCTAACCAGTACGTCTAGGTTCCGATCCGGAGACAATTGACACTGGCACCATCTCCTCGCGCTACGCGGCCATCCAGAGAAACAAGATTCTCTTACTTGGCGAGAAGCACCGCATTTCGTTTGACATGGATCGTGATATGCTGTGGCGATGGGACCAAGTCCTCAAAACCCACCCCAACGGAATGCGCTTCTCCGTTTTCGATGAGAATGGCGATCTTTTGGCCACAAACGAGTATTTCAGGTGAGTTTTTGTAATGAGCTAACTCTCGGAAACCAATGTGTCATAGCGTCGGAGGTGGCTTTGTTGTGAACGAGAAAACAAAAGGTGCGCTTGGACGGATGCATATTGCGATATCAGCGTGATCCCGATACAGTGGGCGGCTAGTTGGCGAAAATCTCTACTACAAAGGCGTCGACAAACGCTCTGTGCATGGCGCGCGGTTACACCAGCGGGTACATGCTAATGGAAGCCCGGTTGCTGGCCAGAAGCTTCCCGTCGATAAGGAACAGCCTCCTTACCCCTTCAAGTCTGGAGACAACCTGCTCAATCTAACCCGCGTGCACAATGTACGATCCATCTACTTTTATTTGTTCCCCTAACTCGCCAAGGGACGAATTGTGGAGCGGATGATGAATTTCGTCTGTGGCACTAGAACTCGCTGCGCCACACGATCGTCCCACAACAGCTCTCCGGACTGTTTGTGTCCGTGATAATATAACCGCGTATACTAACTTGGTTTTCAGATGACCATCGCTCAGATAGTCTATGACAACGAACGCTCGTTTGGCTACGACGAGGGGGATATTCACGACAAGGTGAGACGAATATAACAGCGCAGCACTAGACGAGCTTGAATGACATCCGCGCAGTTAATGCGCATTTGGGCAGTCATGGATGAGTGTATTCGATCTGGGGTCCACACACACGAGACAACGTTGCCCGGTCGACTTCGCCTACGACGCCGGGCCCCTATGTTATACCGGCGCCTCATGCGAGGGTAAGCACCCCAAACCCCCGCAGCTCATAAATATCCCCTGAGAGACAGGTCCGTTAAGCTTCTATCCCGGTTTGTCGACGCCACATTTCCAGGCCATCGAGGGCGGAAACCGTCCCATTGGCGCAATAGATGCACCCGACAACGGCCTGCACCCTAGCGATCCTTCTTCGGCAACACAATCCGCCAGCAGCCTCGTTGGCTCGGGGCATTCCCATGCGGCAAGGGTGGTCGGGTCCTTTGATCACTCAATCCTCCCAGAACCACCGGTCTGTTTTTCTCGAAATAGTTCGGCAATCGAACTGACATCGCTTCCTTTGAATGGCTCAGAGAAAGACAATGATACCCGCTATGGATTTTTTATCATGTTATGCTATCGCCGTGAATGAAGTGAACGCAAGTGGCGGGCGCATTGTCACATCGCCGACCAATGGGGCTGCAGGTGTGATACCTGCAGTGTTGAAATACATCACCGAGGTTCTCAGGTCCATCCACTTATTCGTGTCAATGCTCAACGCCACCTTTTTCCACAGTTCATTAGCGATGACCCGGAAAAATCAATCAAGACCTTCCTGTTAACCGCGGCCGTATGCTATTTTCGTCACGATCTTCTAAGAAATAGCTTACGTTTCCCACAGGCGATTGGTATGCTATTTAAACGGGGTAGTACTATTTCTGCCGCGGAAGGCGGATGCCAAGCAGAAGTCGGAGGTACGCTAAACAAATGATACGAGTGGGCTTGGGACTCCTGATATCAATCTCAATAGTTGCATGTTCAATGGCCAGCGCAGGGTTTGCTGCGTGCATGGGCGGTATACAACTTTCCCCTCTTCAATCTTCTCTCGTTGATCGCAGATCCTTCTAGCACCGCCCGAGACAGTCTTGCAGGCTGCCGAGATAGGGATAGGTTCTCTTAATAACTCAATTAAGCGGAACGGGGAACTAAAGACCTACTACAGAACACAACCTTGGTTTGACATGTGACCCTATCGACGGGCTCGTACAGGTACCATGCATCGTGCGTCTTCAGTTCTGTGAACCGGTCTTAGTGCCTAACTGGGTAATCTCCATATAGGAACGCAACAGCCTTGGCGGTAAGTGGCACCAGCCTAGCAGCATGCGCAATCCTTGAAAAGTTCCAGCTGTGAAAGCCGTCACCGCTGCTCAGCTTTCCATGGCTGCTGACGGCGTCTATTCCGTATCGCTGGACGAGGCAATCGAGGCCATGCGTCTGACTGCTACTGACATGAGCGTCAAATACAAAGAAACTAGTCTGTCGGTACGTGTCCGTTTCGCTTGTTATATTTTTCACGGTCGCTGAAGTTTGTCGACCAGGGTCTCGCGGTAAGCATCCTTGGTCTATCCGCGGATTTTTCTCCTGACCCCCTTGCAGACGACCGTTAAGATACCTCTTACTGTTCCTGCTTGGTGAGTTGTTATTTACCTGGGAGTTAGCTGTCGCTTACCTCCCACACCTTTTCTATTTTCTTTGCAGTTAAGATTGTGTGGCCGTACCTTTATTTCTAGCCCCGTCTGGAACCAATAAATTTACTGCTGAATATACTATACTATGCTGAGACGTTTGATTGCTGACTTGTCGACACTTTCATGTGTCGTGGTATCGGAATGGATCGCTTGATGAGCCCAGTTCTACCATTGTTACACGATTCTGTGCTTGATTCCTGTTCCACGTGTTCTTCGAGGGTTACAAGCGAATGCTGAATCCGACCTTACGCAAGTACTCACATCTTCTACAGAAAAATCTATGGCCCGTGGTCACCCATATTCCCGCACTGCCGTCTGTGGTCACAGCGATCAATACGCTTTTGATGCCGTCGTTTTTGCTTCGACGCTGGACCCTGGCTTTGCTCTGCTCCCTAATATCGCTACATATGCAGTGTGTCAAGTGACTACAACCGAAGCCCCTTCGAACGAGCACATGTAGACGGTCATAAATTGCGTGTAAGCGTCCATCAAAGCGTCTGGGTCAGAAATAGTAGAGAACCGAACAAGGGCAAGCCGCCGACACAAGTGTCGATGTATCGCGATGCTACTGTATGCGGTACCTGAAGGATTTCCATAATGTCCACCTTCCGCGCTTCGGGTGAAGGTTTAGAGTGGCCGTGCCTTTGGAATTGTCGCCAGTCGACTTGCTTCAAAAAACGACCGCGGAACCGACTCGGGGAAACCAAGTGCAATTTCAAGCTGGTTGATAGTACTTACTCAACCACAGGCGATTCGACTGGCAAACCACAGATAAATAACGCACCCCAGGGTCGGAAGCCTTTAGGAAATGCAAAGCGGACGAGTGTCTTCCGGGTTGATGTCCTGACCCTCATCAGTGGCAAACGGGCTCGCAGGAGCCTGGAGGACATAAATGCTGTGTTAGGAAACCGCCACCGAGCGAGCACCGCATATGCCAGAGGAACAACGTACGTTATTCCAACAAAAACGAATAAACAACATGAGTGGTCCATGTAACGTGATTCTCCGAGCAGTTTTCTTTATTAGTAGAAACTTCAGCAGGACTTCAAGTTCTCGAAACCCAGAAGACGTCCCTACAGCTTCCTCTTCCATTAAGCTTCATTGTTCGCTTTTCCTTCGCCATCTAGAGATAGTGGTGGACTACAAGGTGTTCAATGTCAATACCAGGATCGTGTAAGACGTGTTTATTCACCTCGTGTATGAACCGGCCCAAACCTTCCTGGAACATGATTATATACCGCCGAACAAAGTGAAGTACGTACACAAGAAATGAAATCGGGGGATAGTTGCTAGCAGTCTCCAAGTCGAAGGCCCAAATGTCGCCGAGCCTGGATCCGGAGAGCAATTATATACAGTACTGTAATGTGGCGAAGTTGGTAAAGTGTTCTTGTTGCCATCTCCAACTTGAAGCGCCACACTCACTCCCCTGAAACTTATTCGCTGACAACACGGCGACGTTGGACCATCGTGGTGCGCACTCGGCCAGACTGAAGCACGAAACTGAAATGAACTACTTTGACAATGTTTATTGAGGTGCACGTCCCTGTGAGCACTCGGTAAGCGCCAGTATCACCCCCGGAAAAGGATCACTGGCACTGCAGTGCCACGGTTATGCACACAAGGTAATAGATGTCCGCGGCGGAAACCCTCCGAGTCGGTGATGCTGTGAAGTTATGATTGAATGCCCCTGCTACCATCTTACCTCAACCACCGGTCGGTGACAAAGCCGTAGTCGCAACTCAGCGCGCTTCCGTGTCGGGTACTTACCAACGAGTTCGTTCAATGCAGAAGCCTTGTTTGTGATCCGCGAAGCACGCGGGTATCCTTCGCAAGATTTCTCGTTCTTCTTCAAGCGGGATGCTGTATTTCTACTCCGAGTCGGTGTTGGTCAGGGTTATTGTCACCAACCAAAACCCCACATTAAACCTTGTGCCGCTCTGTGGCAGTAGACAGCACCTCCCTACGCTACAATTATTTCTATCCAGAGCCGACTCGGGCGACAACTTGAAAACCCAACTATAAGCGCAAATGACCCACCTACTAATTCTCCTGTTTTATCTCTTTCATTTTGGAAGAACTCAGCCTCTTCCAGGGTCAATCCCTCTCTTAGTTCGTTCACCATACCTCAATTGTTGGGGTTCTATTGTCGAAGATGAGGGGAGAGCGAATTCGACGGTAGCCGCTTCCTGTGACGATTCTAAGTGGAGTCCGAGTCTTATTCAAGTTGGGGATGTATGTTATTTCCTCGCTTGGAATAACACCAAAATTGACTGCACTTTAGGGCTTTGATCTGTTCGTCCTTGTCCGTGTCGACAATATTACCTACTCGGTTGTAGCAGATGCGGGTATCGGGCCCAGTCCTCTGCTCGCCGACGTGGTGGTGTCACCTACCCAGACCAAGCTCATCATGGAAGCTGGATCCATGCAAATTAATCTTACCTTCTTGAACCCGATCGAGGTTCGAACTCAAGCCACCTGCCGTTGCCATGCAAACAACTCACACTTTCGTTATAGCCCGGAGATTGGATTAAGCAATCAACCCCATTTTCATACCTGTCATTAACTGCGAATTCTCTGAATGGTGCGGCTCATGCTGTGCAGGTGTATTCAGGTCTTAACGCAAGTAAGTAAAGTTGAGTTCTTACTCCATTATGTCTTAAATTGTTGCAGCGTGGTCGCCAGGGGTGACTTGGAATTTTAACAATGGTGGCTCCTTCGGTAACGTGAACAATATCACTTACTATGCGATCGAAAGTCCAGTGCTGTACAACGGAGTCCCCGAAGCGGGATTATACTCCGCCATGGAGGCCGTGAGTAGCAATGGTACAACCTGCAATTTGCCGTACATGATTGGTGATCTAGGCTACGAATGTTTCATTCGGCATATTTAAGGGAATACTTCCCCCCGGATTATTCCAGAATAGTGGGATGTGGAATACACTGTCAACGAATATTTCCGAAGAATCCGAGGGGGGTTCTTTCACCAACTCCACCTCAGCAACTTTTATGTTATCGCGCGACTTTGGTACCATACAAGCTACACAGGATCCCTTCGCCTGGGTTTTCGGATATACGGCAGACCCAGTCATCACTTACACAGACCTGTCTGGAACGCCTCAGCAACTTAGCTCATACTGCAGGACCCAATATGTTCAAGATTATCTCGGAAACTCCTTGGTTGGTATCCATATCCATCAATGAATAATATGACTCATATTATTTAAGATTACTGACCTTCTCAATGATTTCGCTAATGCCTCTTCAAGAGCCCAGCAACTGGACCACAAGATACTCCAGGACCCTGCTCTTATCTCTGCCAGCGGCAGTATCCTTGGAGATATGGTGTCATTTGCGACCGCCCAAGTATATGGCAGCACTCAGCTGGCAGTTGCGATTGACGAATATGGTCAATTCAACGAATCAGACATGATGGCATTCATGCAGAATATGGGTGGGTTGTGGGACACTAACCTTCCATACCGGGTTAATGCCGTCGAAACACTGTATCCTGCCTTCCCAGCTTTCATGTACATAGACCCTAAGCTAGGTGGAATCTTGCTTGAGTCTCTGTTTCGGCCTCAGGCGTCCCCCAAGTACACTATCCCGTACGCTGCTCCTGATCTAGGTGCGTCTCAGAACCCGAGAGACTAGATCCGAAGCACTGACGATTAAGAACGCAAAGGGTTAAAATTTCCCAATGTCACACTCAGCAACTCTGCCCATACCCAAGGCGTAGAAGGTTTGTACCTCTAGCAGGTCTTGTGTATCACTGATCAATTCTACAATCCCTACAAAGTTTCTGGGGATATGTTGATCATGACTTATGCCCACGCTCGCGCAAGTGGAGATGACAGCCTGATAATTAGATACGTACGCGAAAAGCTCGTCTTGGGTGCCTTCGAATGACTAACAAAACCGGACAGTATTCTCTGCTGACTTCCTGGGCTGATTATTTGTCGAACACGACATTGTTGACCCCCGACCAGTGAATTATCTTTTATCAATCATTCTTATTCCCGATAGCTTGAATAACCACCACTATAGGTTCTCTGCAGATGGACTGTCGGGTGCTAATCAAACTAACCTCGCAATCAAGGGTATTATTGCAATCGAGGCTATGTCTAAGATGAGCTCAATTGTCAACCAGGCTTCCAATGTTGACAAATATTCAGTTCGTGCAGGTCTATTAGATGACGCATAGCGAAATTAACTGGTCTTAAGAGTACAGCTGCGAATCTTTACGCCCAATGGAAGGGCCTTGCACTGACAAGTGATCAACACCTGCTTGCATATTATGGACGCGTGGACTCGTGGACATTAGGTTATAATCTGTTTGCCGATGTATGGTTAGGTACCAAGGTCGTGGATTCATCCGTCAGTATCCTTTGATTTCTACCGTATCCTGACACTCATCTAAGTTGGTTTCCAGGTCTATGATGGTCAAAGTAGTTTCCTTATCAACTTATTCACTTCGAACTTCAGCAATCCCACGTATGGCATGCCAGTCGATAATATCGGCTCGTACACAGTCCCAGCAGGAGTCACAGGCGGTCAGTAGAGTTGTGCTTTGAAATCATCTCAGCTAATAAAATTTTAGTCTGGGATATGTTTGTAGTGGCTATGACCCCAAATCAAGGCCTATTTACAAATCTTATATCGAACCTTTACAGTCAAGGAGTTCAAGATGTACCCTGGGCCGACGAGACTTGGTACTCGCCGGTCATATCCGGGCCAAGGTGGGCCCCTCAGAATCTGCATTCGTCGGGTGCTAATTAACATCACTGCGTCTCACCCCAGCCCAGCAGAGGGCGCAGCGTACGCGCCATTAGCTCTAAAGTCCGTTTACGGCAAGCGAGTTCTTCTTCAATGCACTGACTTACTTTTTCTCAGAGTACCCGTCCTAATAGCCAGTCCCACAACAACTGGGACACCGGTTGGGACGCCGTTAAAACCACACAAACGCGTGGTTTCCGGGGGTGCCATAGGTGGCATTGTGGGTGGCGTTGCGGCTTTACTCGCGTTTGGAACCATTGCGCTGGTAGTACGCCATCGACGGAGACAAATCCATGGACACACTGATGTTGGGTCCGCATTTAGAGAATCCACAAACCAGGACACGCAGGTCACAGTGACGCCATTCAACCCAGCAACGTTGACACCCACCGAGGCAGCACCGCCTAGGGCAGGGGCTCGGGTGGATTTCCCCCAACGGTTGTTCTCGCGCCCATTTCCCCCGGGGGACTCACCACTGTCGCTGCGACGTATGGTGTCTGTCCCCGTTGGTTTATCGGGAAAGGAGCTTGCGCGGCTCCGCTCAAACAGATTACGTTCCCAGCATATGGACGGACGGGCATCGTATTCTCCCTTAACAGTCACAATCGACAGGGATGTACTTGCAGGTGCGGCGGCTTCGCCCACATCTCCATCCGAAGCTTGGGGTCAATCGGAAAATAATTTTTCAAGGCATGAGATGCCTGAGGTACAACAACTCCTCGTGGAGAGATCTGAATCACCACCTAGTTATGTTAGTCGCCCACAGGGTTCGAACATGTTTTAGGATCGCCTTACTGTAAAATTCAATTGACATTCTCACCACACGCGAGTTTTTTTCAGCCGCTATTTTTGCGACATCTTTCGCTTTCCGTACTGCTATCCTATTCTTCGGACACTTCTCCAATTTCACGCAAGGTCGCTTACTACCAAATTATATATCTTGACATGTGCCATTTGTTGTAAAAACCCTCTCATGCCATAGAAGTGCAGCCGGACGGACCATGTCGCTATTCGACATCTGTGGAGTCATAACAGTAGTTCTCGGCAGGTGATCGGCTTTGTGTGAACCTATGCGGCTCACTTTTACTTTGCAACTTGCCCCCACCAGAACCCTACAGTACCGTACCCTGTTCCAGACGCGTATTTGGACCCATTTTCGAACACCAATACCTCCGCATCGCCAGCATCCCTTCCTCATACCTCGATGCTGATGCTCTACCCAGAGCCCACGCAGTGTCCGCTCTACACCTATCCCATGACCCTTCCCATGGTGCCATTACCATTATCTCTGGTTCCTCTAAATGGACTGTTGGTTATCCCGCCAAATACACCCTACCGCGGACAACTCTAGTTCCCGCCCCGTCCTGCACACGTCGACGATTTAATTACCAGGTGCTGCCACTTGGACAAGCAAGCGCTGATGCTAGCACCATACTGGCCCCAATTCTGCCCATTTTCAGGCACTGATCACGTACCCAGTTCTTTCTCACACCGACAACAACAGCAACGACAGTACTGGCCACTGCAGCCAGAGCAGACAATCGGCCATGGTGCACTACAGCACATATGTCACATCATCTCTGTGTGACCTCGCGCGCCCGCTCTGTCTCGCCGCCTCCTGCACGGACTTACTTATCCCCACCCTCGCCGAAACTTGTCAGTAAGACGCTTGGTGTGGACCTGTTCGCACGGAGCTTCGGGAGAGCGTGCATCCACACGCGGAGTCTGAGGATATGGCCTCGCACACTCCGGCGGAGAGCGAAGCCAATTTAAATGCGACCACTGCGGACAAGACACTCCCCACTACGACGGTGATCCCTTAAATCCCGGCCCAACCTCTTGTTAGCAAGGTGGAGGGCAGAATAGCAGGGCTGTCGAGGGAGACTGCCATGCTACATACATCAGGTCCCGTACCCTCAGCCCCATATTGGGAACCAAATGCACTGATATCCCCGCATACTTGCTGAACCATGACCGCTCGTCTCGAGGGAGCCTCGGCTGTGACCACGACCGGCAGAAATGGGGGTGCACGAGCTCACCTCAGCTTTCTCCAACGTCAACCCCACATCTGCTCGTGGCGTGTCAAGTCCTCTCGCCATTTAAGCGCTTGCACGCTTCCCTCACACCCAACCCGATACACTCCAACTTATCTAGCTAGCTTCTTCGTTGCCGTCTCAGCGAAGTATACCAGAGGGGAACAGGGAATTGTCTATCGCCCTCACACGCTAAAGAGAATCACCGCAACATGTTGCTTGGACTGTACATTGATTCGTTTCGGAAACATGTCACGGAACGTGACGTACCGCCACTGTGATTGTGCTGGACTGCAGTGGACACGACACTGGACGATCTGCAACTGAAGCAGCTGCACACCTGGCTTGGTTGGATCAAGCGTTGGGCCCCAGGGGACGGCGTGCAAGAGCTTGAGGTCATCCGCGAAGAGCATCGCGACAGCCTGTATGTCTGTTTATTCCTCGTTCTTGGTCCCTTAGTCCTGACCCGGGCTCTGGACCATAGGGCACACGCACCTTCAGCATTACAGTGAATCATCCCCCAAGCTAGTTCTTACGACGTCCAGTACTGTCCAAAGCACAATACCCCGTTCGGCTCAGGAACGTTCACGCACAATACTGCCGTCATTATCGCGTGCATTAAAGCAGTCCTAATGGATGATAATACCGACCTCATCAGTGCAGACGCATCTGGGATGGGCGGTATGGCGAAGGGAAACCAGGAAGAATGGGAGAGTACACCGACGGGACTTTGCAGACACGGCGCACAATTTGCTTGAATGTATGTGTCACTTCTTAGACTTCCTCATTCGTTTCTCATTCTCATGGCGTGGCAGACGGCTCAAGCTTCGTTCACACGATGCCGCAACTGACAACACCGGACGTCCTATGCCAATACACGCTCCGGTTTATTTTTGCCTCAGCACCAGTATTGACGGCATACTCGAAGGCACTACAGCCCCAGTGGGGCACGCATTCCCATTCGTTCACAAATGTACACACCCGACCTCGACTGCATGGTTGTACCCTCGAGGTGGGATAGTTGGGGAAAGATCGCAGTTCTACGCGACGTCTTTCACGCAAAAGCGAGGGGCGAGGCATGGGAGCATGATCTGTTGTCCGATGCCGGAATCGACGTTGATGACAAGGCAGTGCGGAAGTTGTATGCATCCCTTGTTCAGCATGGCTCCAACGTACGGGCTCCTTCCCAACCTTTTTGTTTTATCTTCAATCGAGAACACGCAGCCGACACCGCACCCCCTCCTCAACAACACCACACCAGAAGAAGCTTTCCTCGTGAAGAACTTTGACAAGAACACCCGCAGAGCTGATCCTGACCTGCGTGGATCTTCCGCACTCCCACCAACGCATCCATGGCGCCGGCCACCGACCTCGTCAGGCCCTTGGGCTTGGCACGCTCCCGAGGATAGGCGACGTCGGTGCGCCCGTGCGTCTCCCGAGGCCAAGGGTGGCGACCTTACTGCTGCCCTTGCCATGTCTCTTTGGGAGAGCGAAACACGTCAGTAAGTAAAGCAGAAAGAGTGCCAGAGGGCGATATTGCCTCTGTACACCTGTTTGTTCACCCTGCTGTAGTGGTGGGTCCGGAGTAAGCAGCGAAAATGATGAAGGTGTTCTGGTTGTGCCACACTACTTCCCTGAAACGCATTCACTCGCAACGCGATGACGTTGGCTCGGTGTGCTGCGCCCCCCGCTAGACAAGCACGAAACTAAAATGAGCTATCATACAATAACCACCTGTAAAGCGCACACTCGTGCAAACAGGTCCCTCGCTCAGCAAATAGTGCCCATACTGTAATGCTTAACGGAAGTGTCTTGTCACCAACTCCGCCCGAATGCTTTACAGCTCGAAGGGAGCCTGAGGGCACGTTTGCGATATGGCTGACAATACAGGTCCCACCAAGAAGCCGTCGTTCAACCTCCCGCTCTATTAGGTGGTACCGGGATTGTAGGGCTTGCGACATGCGTCGACCTCTGTGGCTCGGCCCTGCCCTTCTCCACGAGTCTCCTTGCGCCCACTACGAAACCAAGGCTCGAGAAGTCCGCCCTGGACCCAGAGCGCTTCGTCTTCGAGTTGCAGGGCCGCAGCGCAGCGCTCTCGCCCATCACCTCGCCCGCCATCGTGCACGTGTCTGAAGGCACCGATGGCGCGCCACTCGACAAGAAGGGCAATCCTGTCGTCCACCCGTCCCCCCTTGGTTGATCTGTGCAGGTCTCACCAGTCAATATATGCGCACTGATGATGACAGAGCAGCCAATGATCAGCCATGAATTTCATGGTTGATGGGTCAGCCGACGGTAATATTACCTCATGGCTCATGGACCAACCGACGTCGGCCGATTTGAAACATTCTTTGGAGGTTCATGGGTCAGCCGACATCGGCTAGTAATAATTGTCCCCTAGGTGGGATGGTAGTCGAGGAAATGAGCCCTATGTCAGGATAAACCATGTGTGGAGTAATTAGGGGCGTGCACAAATGTGGGAGAGCAATGGAATTCATATAGCGGCATCATCCCGGCTTGGTGTGCTGCAATGGAGTCCCGAGAACCATAACAATGTCAGCAATATCTCGCAGACACCTCGGGATTATCTCGGTATTAACAGTCCCAACTCCCGAGTGTCATTTCCTGAGTGAGGTTCCAGCCAAGTGGGTATCCCAGCTTGCATTACATTGCATCGGAATAGATCAGTCCGATATGTTTAATTTTAACTCGGAATGGCGTCTTTAGGAACAGCGTCTTAGTATTCAAGTCTTAATGAGCCTCGGGACTGGTGGAGCCAGTCATTCACGACTCCGATTTTGAATTAGCACCGGTCCCACGTACAGGCCCGTATAGAGCAAAGCAGATACGGAACTGAGTGAGCCACCTGTTTATAATAGTCCAGGATTGGTATACACCACGCCTTAGAATCACTCCTGACTCGGGGTCTAAGCTAAATGGACATCTGAGATGGATTCTACCCTAGGTGTAAATAAATCCAAAGTCGGAATCAGCCACACACTAGGGATGAGTGCTGATAATCGAATTTAATTGAGATCAGCAATCCCGACTGTTCTTAATAGGGATTAGTGTCGACTTGGGATTGATCATTATTAGAGGTGGAACTCGAAATTGATCCCGACACAGGATGAGGGTATACTAAACAGCCATCCTCATTCCGGTTTCGACACAGGGGTTGTTCGGAGGGGAGTTAATGTCAAGACATATCCCTAGTCGGCACTGACCCAAATTCGGCATCGAAACGTTGGGACTCGGGGTTGATCCCGACTTGCATACACAGTCGTGGTAATCCCCCGTTGAGGCTGATCCCGACTTACACCCCGAGCAGGACTTAATCACACGTCAATACTAGAAGTAGCAATAAAGATAGAGTTGGCATCGATTCTGAGCTACATCAAGACTCGGGGTCAATCCCGAGTAAAATAAATACCGAGTCGGGATCACGATTTAGCGGTAGGATCAAGGTCCCGTTGGGATTGATCCTAAGTTGCATGAATACTCGAGGCAAATCCCGAGGCATAGTTATTCCCGAGTCAGAATTAATATTGATTCGTGTCCCGAGTTAGGATCCAGGTCAAATCGTATTAGTCCCCAGCTACATCAATGGAGTCAATCCTAAGTCAACATTGATGCCAAGTCGGGATTGATATGCGGTCGTGCCCCGAGTCAGGGTCAAGGTCACGTCGGGATTATTCGCGAGATAAATCAATTCACGGGGTCAATCGCAAATCGAAGTTGATGCCGAGTCGGGGTCAAAATCAAATCGGGATGGATCCCGAGGATTTATTTATCTTGGGATTAATCCCGACTTCACCTTGACCCCGACTCGGGGCACGCACGACTGAATATCAATCCCGACTTGGCATCAACTTTGACTCAATTCTCGGGGTCAATCCTGAATCAAAGTTGATGCCAAGTCGGGATTGATATTCAGTCCTGCCCCGAGTCGGGATCAAAGTCAAGTCGGGATTGATCCCGAGAAACATCAATTCTCGGGGTAAATCCCGAATCAAAGTTGATGCCGAATTGGGATTGATATTCAGTCCTGCCCGAGTCAGGGTATTCACCGTAATCTCAAGATAAATCAATTCTCCAGGTCACTCCCGAGTCATAGTTGATGCCATGCCGAATCGGGGTTAATATTCAGTCGTGCCCCGAGTCGGGGTCAAGGTCAAGTCGTAGTTGATGCCGAGTCGGGGTCAAACTCATGTCGGGATTGATCCCGAGAAACATCGATTCTCGGGGTCAATCCCGAGTCAAAGTTGATGCCGAGTCGGGGTCAAACTCAAGTCGGGATTGATCCCGAGAGATATCAATTCTCGGGGTCAATCCCGAATTGTTGTTGATGCCAAGTCGGGGTCAAACTCGAATCGGGATTGATCCCGAGAAACATCGATTCTCCTGGTCAATCCCAAGTCGAAATTGATGCCGAGTGGGGATTAGTATTGGGTCGTGCCCCGAGTCGGGGTCAAGGCCAAGTCGGGATTGATCCCGAGAAACATCAATTCTTGATACCGAGTCGGGGTTGATATTCAGTCATGCCCCGAGCCAGGGTCTCCACCGTGTTAAGGCTAATTCCAACTTGCATGCTGAGTCAGAATCAATCCTACTGGTACAACGACACCCGTGTATGTATCAAGGTTAAGTCGAGATTAATCCTAAGCTTCGTAAATAGTTGCGGTAAGTTCCGAGTCAAAGCTGATCATGAGTCGGGATTAATATTGATTCGTGCCCCGAATCGGGATCAACCCCGAAATGATACAGTCTGGAACGTCATTGATTTCGAATTGGTCGCAAGTCACATACCGACTCGGAGTCAATCCGCAGTCGATACATCCAATGTCAGAATTGGTCCGGTCACAAAACTGATCCAATGTGAAATCGAGATTGAGCGTCAGTCACTAGCTCATCTGCGATCATCCCGGGGGATGATAGCAAGTCGGAACCGTCGTACATCACATCCCGTATCAGCTTCCATTCATACTCAAAGCTACATAGTCACAATAAAAATCATAAATACACACTCGATATTGGCCCTGCCTTAGGATGATAGTGTCGGGATTGATACTGACCAAGGTCCAGACACCCGCCTATGGACGATGCTCTTTCAGATCATAAGTGGCGAGCACGCAAAGAAAATTGCAATTCGACTCAAAGCATTCTTCCAGCATTGGCTGGAAATGGTATGTACAAACATCACTTCGGTAATACATGAAAACGATTACGAACGCGTGCGTGACGCTCTACGGGACCCCGCCACACTCTGAGCCGAAGGAGGCCTAGATGGCGCTACGCTTTGCCCCGAAGTGGTCCTGACAATCTCGTCCGTTGCTAGAGAAATGCGTTCCAGTTCTTTTAGCACATTGTATTGTTGAAGTGTAGACAATAATACCTCTTATCTGCGCCCGCTGTACACCGGAACCGGAACCGGAACCCGATCCCGACAGTCCAGCCAAGGGTAGACTGGCTGTGCCAGGGGTGGGGCTATCGATCATAAGAGAACCGAGATGAAGATGAGAAGAGGTCGAGGAAACGTTGCTGATGACCGAAGAGGCAGAGGGCGTTGACGCAGCTTGCTCATCATGGGTGGGAGCCGGCGGAATTTGAAGACGCGTGGAAGGCGGCGGAATTCGAAGGTTGAGTGACGAAACACTCACACCGGCCTGCAGACACAACCCACGGAGCATTTGGTCCTGCTGGAGCGAATACTTGCGGAGTTCCACAATTTCTTGTGATGCCTCTCCGATCCTCATGCCGAACTCGGATTGGAGTTTCACGATTTCCTGCGACGCCTCGGCAAGCTTTGTATTGAAATCAGATCGGAGTTCCGAAACCTCGCTCTTCAGTGAGTCGATGGCCGAGGAAAGGTTATCAACGGATTCTGCATCATATGTTAGTTGACATGGGCAAGAGAGAGGAGCGGGACGGCACACACCAACGACGACGTTCCGCTTCTTTCCCTTACCTTTGTTGGGTTTTTTCTGATCCTCGATCTTCTGAGTCTCCTGGGCCTCTTCTTCTTCCTGTGCCCACTTCGCCTTCGGATAGCATCGGATTTTTTGTATCGTGCAGAAGTTACATGCCAGTGCCGTGACCCTCTGTTCGAAGGGCTCGCAGAGTTGGTACCTCGCAGCGCATTGCCCGCAGGCATCCTGTACCGAATCATAGGTTACCCGGTCCGAGATTATAATAAACGTCACGTACCGGATCCACAACTCGGGGGCGCTGAGGGTCGGGAGCCTCGGCAGTGGGAGAGGTAACGGCGCGCTTTGATGACGATCTAGTTTGACGTCGTGGAGTCTCCTCACCACGCTTACCCATATCAATGTCGTCATCGTCATCGTGCGCATCTGCATAGACGACAGGTGCACGTGCCCGGGACGATGTGCGGGTGCTGGTAGAGGCGGAGGCGGAGGTGGAGGCAGAGGCGGGACCAGAACCGGAAGCGGGACCCGGAACCGGAACCAGAATATGAGGACGCGTAGGAGGCGCCATTTCTAAATGGATAATGTCTCAAATTGCGTGTGAATGCCGAGAGCTGTTCATACCTGTATCCTCTGTGCGGCTGTGTGGAATTGGTGGGAGCCACCAACGGTGCGTTGCGGGGATCCGAACAACGAAAGGCCTGAGATCAGGGATGTGAATGACCCCGGTCTCGGTTGGACAGTGCTGCGCTGCTTCAGAGCACCATTCCTCGGCTGTACGCAACGTGAGAGAGAAAAGATCGAGACCCTCGTTCGCTCTGCCAGCCTCAGCGACCTCCCCACCGATGTACTCGATTATAGGGTGCATGCGGGGGCTACCTGATTCGCAGAGAGCCTCCGCATCTGTCTGCACTCCATATGTTAGTCCAACCCGATCCAAGCCTGAACCTACTCACCAATTCTTCAATGATACAATTGACATAGAACTGCGTGTCTACGTCACCGTCCCTAGCCTCAAACTCGCGAAGGGCGGAGTCGAGTCGGACAGCGATGTCAAATAGCTCTTCTTCATCCTGGGAGAGCGATGGAAAGGGCTCGAGCGCAGGAGGGGGGGGGAGGGGGAGGGGTACGGGCGACAAGACGTCTAGGAGGCATTGGTAGTTACAGAGTGGGGTGAAACAATCGCACAATTCATAGGGCTTTGTTCTCGGGACTCTGGGCCCCGATGAGGCGCAGACCCGAAATGATAATCTTTATGTAAAGACCGGGATATTATTCTCAATCCCGATCGGGGCGACGATCTATCCCAATCCGGATAAATCGCATATGATCATCGATAGGACTCGGGTTACAGCTGAATGCCGCATGTAGACGGTTCTAAGACGTCAAACGCTTTGATCGCCCCAATCGAATCTCTTCCGGGCCGTGATATCGTAGGTGTGGTGAACGACCGCTGCAATCGGGTGATATACCCGCCGTCTGCTGTGATCCTCTCCACTCTGCCATTGCCCGTCTCCCTGCATCCTATTAAGTCGCAAAATGAGTGAAAACACATCCAAATCTGGTAAAACTTTATTTTGCATTCTATGCCCACACCGCAGAGCTGACAGCAGCTTTTAGGGAAATGGGGATACGTGGGAAAGGCTCCCCCTTCCTCCTCTACTTCCAGTACCGCTTCCAGCACTAGCACGTCTTTCAGAGCTCATTCCACCCCCTTGATGCCTCCTCGCGCTCGCCCTGTCTCCCTTCGTGTTCCGGCGCCGAACCAACCTCAGGCTCCTCCCGCGCCATCGCACACGGCATCGGAGCCGAAACAACCTAGCGCTCCTACCGCCCCATTCCACACGGCGTCGGGGCCGAAACATCCTAAGGCTCCTCCCGCGCCATCCTACCCGGCATCGGAGCCGAAGCAACCTAAGGCTTCCCCCGTGCCATCCTACACGGGATCAGAGTCCGATGTGCCACTGCCGACCACATTCCGCTTTCTGAGGCGGAACACAGTGACCCCGACGTCTGCTGCAAGTACGCCGGGTCCCGTGATCAAACCCGATCCCGATCCCATTCCGATTGTGAAACGTTCCTCAGAGCACGTAGTAGTAAGTACCTACGTCGCCCCATCATTACTACTTACCGACGACCCGAATACAACTCTTCAGACGATTCTGGACGATTCGAACGAGATGGCCGTTGATCCCGAGCCATCGGGACCCGGGAAACACACGGTGAGCGATCCCGAACTGCATTATGACTCGGGCCTGATAGATATCCTGTTTTCAGGAAGTGCAGGATCCTGTCACTGTGCGGCGTGAGGGGACGTTCGACTCGCCCCCTCCAACAGATGAACAGATGTTGGTGAGGTTTGAACGACTCATGGACAATGTGCAAGACATGTATGAAGATATTCAGTATCTTACTGAAGGTCTGAAGAAAAAGATGACGGTGAATAAAGATAAATAGACAAATCTGTGTACTGTATGATACAAATTCGAAATCATGTTCTTCTGTGCTATCTACTATCTGCTCACGGCTCTGGTCTCGATGGGAGTTTAGATCGGGATCTGGGATCGGTAAGGTTCATGAGACATTTGTGTTTGTGAATGTATTTGGTTATCTTAATCGGTACTGTGATCAGAATCGGATGCCGTGTCCGTTTGCACGGACATATAACATTGCCCAATGCTATTACACACACATCAGTAATCATCGGGATGATCATAGATGTGAAATATTATATTTACACATACACACAGGATCAAAAGTAATAAACACTAATGCGCTGGCCCTTCTGGAGCATTACATGTTATGACCTGTACATTCATGTACATAATGTAAAACCTGGAACAGGTGCTTATCAGAATCTGATTTAGATTCCGTGTGAATGTATGGGTCGGTGCAGCATGGTCAGGAACTTAAATAAATGACATATTCAGATTGCTAGCATGCACATGTTTACCTACCTGTGACGCCTCTATCGGGATGACATCATATTCAAATGTTTAACATTATACATGCATCTAGAATGGTGCTATTGCGCTGGAACGTAATAGTTACTGCTGCAAGGACTAAATGTGTATGCCTTTGTCAAATTGATGGATAGTATGGCAGGTGTACATAAAGCAGTACCCGATGCAGGGTCTAATTTAGCGATGGCAGCAGTGTGAGACAAACAATGTGTCTTTGAACATAATATTTAATGCTGTGAGGACTAAATGGGTGTTCGTGTACATAATAGATGGATAGAATGGTGGGCGCAAATTAAACTGCACCTGATGCCGGGACAAATTCAGGGATGGCAGCAACTTCCATCGGAACAATATCTGATCGGATCCAAAGTGCTTCCGGGTATCGAGTTCTATGGGACAAACATCATGGCTTACTTCGCATGTGTGTTCCGAAATGCTCGGAATGTAGTGCATGTCAATTCCACAGGCCGGTACAAGTTGGGATGGCAGAGAATGCACCATACTATGTGTGTGTTCACATACTTGCAGAGCATACATTGGGGCACGCATGTATGCATAAATAGGTTGCGATAACTCTAGTATTTGCATCATCTCTCCCAGCCCCAAATTCTCCCATACATATCCATCACACGTCACGTCGTTAGCCATGTCATCCGGGGAGGAAGAGCGATTATCGGACCCTGAGATCCTCCCTCTTACAGAAGGATTCTCAATCACCCCAAGCGATGCCAGTATCCTTAAGGCATATGTTAAGGAGTTCCAGAATGCTGACACAGATACTCGCAAAAAGATTCTTGGGATGGCCATTGGGGAGCTCTATGCGCTCTGGCCCCCAGAATCTACTTTCGACAAGAAGGAGGCAATGCAGGTGAGGTTCCGATGTTGTATCGATACTGCATGCACTGAATATGATTTGCAGAAAGTCAGGACATGGTTCTATAACCATTATGATCGCCCCCATCGCCAGCTCATCAGGTTCACTCGGAGGTGGTCTGCTCGGAACGTGTTCTATCATGAGAACAAGGATAAGATCGGGGAACTAACTGGACAGATATCTGGGGATGTGCCGGGATCTCAGGCATATCTTGGCGCCCTACAAGATGCAACAACCCGATTATGGAAGGAGCGTTCCCGCGAGGACCAGGACTCCTATGCTGTTCGTGCAAAGGAATGGTCCGATGAAAAGCCCCCAAAGCATATCCAAGCAAAGTACGTGATAAGAGATGGATCCCGTCATTTTTGTGCTGATGCATCTAATTAGAATGGCAAATACAGCTTACAGGCGCCGGATCATTCGGGACTTCCAAACTCAGCTCTTCAAAACGTGTGGAATACGCTCCATAGTCCTCGTGGCATATGAGGATGAAACCGGAACGGTTAGAGCATGCTTGTATGTTATTCAAAGTTCTCCTTCGGTAGGGAGTAAACGTTATATTGGCAGGGATGAGTGGAATAAGGTTCTGGATAATGGGACTGCCTTCACCGACTTCTGCCCAAACTGGAAAGATGTCAATTTATGGCTGGCATGGATGCAATATGCCGCAACATGCTTTTCCAAAGGTATGTGGGATATATCGGGCATGTTACCAATGTTATAACTCATGGGGTGCACAGATCCCGAGCCAAGTCTCTTCAATCGGCCTAAGACAAATAAGACTCGGATCGAAATAAAGACCGGTGCCGATGGGAGGCCGGCAATCCCTCCCGTGACGTTGGCAGACACATATCACGCCAAGAGTCTTCAAACCATGCTTCGGGACTACTGTTCTATCCATATCCGTGCGTTCTTAAAGTACATTCCATACATGCCTTCTAAGATACGAGAATCAGGATACACTTCCGGAAGGAAGCAGGCTAGAATCAGATGGTCTAGGCTGTGTAAGAACCCACCGGCATGGATCTTGGAGGAATGCTATCCGGAAGGGTTTATCTGGGCAGATCCATCAAAGATTCGTCGTGCCGAGGTGTTCCGACTACTCGATCACTGGAGGCAGCGTGAGCAGGATGGACTGACAGCACTTATCTGGAACCCATCATGTGAGCTCCTCGATGGTGATGTACTATTTTCCAGAACCACCGGAATCGCAAAAGGATTGGAAGTCCCCTCATCCTCTGATAGTGATTCCTCTTCGAGACAGGAGGAATCATCCTCTGACAATGATTCTGATGATTCCGATGAAGAAGACTTTGGTGCTGAAATAGACAATATTAACGACAGTGACTTGGAGTGCCCTTCTCCCCATCCCGATCAACCATCTCCATCGCCCCTTCCCAGGCACAGAGTTTCAAGGATCCCGGAGGAGATTGTTGGGCTCACAGAGGATTCCACTCCATCATTCCCAGATTCTGCGTCTCATTCCTGTAAGCAAATCAACGTGTTGGCCACTTTCACCTTTACCAACCAGCTGCACAGCACGCCAACAGGACACGCAGACCTTAGCCGCTTCGCTCACCAGGTCACATTCACCTTCGGAGGTTACTATTCAGGGTGAGTTTCTTGCAACTATAACTGATAAATATTTATTAACCTTGATTTCCATACACGCCCGGAACAATTCCAGGACGATCTAATACTTCTCCGCAGACACCTCCGAGGAGGACATTCATTCAGAGGCGTTACAGAGGCGCTGAGGCTCCGTCACTGCCAGGGAAATCTACTCCTCCTCTTAGACGAAGCACCCGACCGATCAAATTAACAGAGAAAGGCAGGTATGAATTGGTAGAGAAAGAAAGGTATGATATTCATTTCGCATACGAAATTTTATTCACTCCGGTCTCTATTTAAGGGAACGGGATGCAGGCAGGGGGGCAGGGAAGGGTTAATCCTACCAATAACATCATTGTCTTTTTTTGATCGTATGTACATTGTCACTGGAGTCTGGTATCTAGCTAAGGTTCGGAGTGGTATATTGTGGACAGTCCTGGTATGATATACAATTGTATGTCTGAACTCTGGAGTCGGAAACTATATGTATGCAGTTCCAAGTCAGAATAAGGGATACCCATCCTAAATAAGTCGGGGCCAGGTTCACCTTATGGCCAACCAGGGATCATAGAAACCTCTGAACATGTCATTTCGGGTGATGGGATATCGCTAGGCGCTGAAATGTGATGCATGCACATATGCTAAGACATCCACACGTTTGCAGCGGCTACATATCACATCTTTAGACAGTATGTACTATATATCCGGTGGCCAGAAATAGCAATGTACAAATGGCTATAAAAGCGCACACTTGAGACCCATCATTCATCCCGGGGTCCCTCACACGCTTACCCTCCCTCTCATTCACAATGGAATCCGATCCCGATACATGTGATGAATATGCTCACCCACTCTACACCAGCATCTCAGACCCTGAAGAAGAGGACGGATCGGAGGTGCAGTCATTCGATGAAGATGACATGTTTGGACTGGAGAATCCCGATGACATTGTTTGTGCACGTCCCGAGTCCAATTCCAATTCCAATTCCGAATCTCCGGCATGCCTTTATGACATCGTCCCTGTGGATCTGGACTCTGCCAACAATGTCCCAACTTTGGTGGATGATGTCATATATCTAGATTCCGATTCCGATGGCGAGGCCCAGACATCTCTGGATGATGTCATTCCTGCACACCTGGACTCTGCTCATAATTCACAGACGTCGTCGGTGGGATTGGTAAGTAATGAATCATATTGAAGGATTCCAGACATCTAACATATCCTCCAGTTCGATGATTTCATTCACGAGATCAGGGGCCTATGTATTGACTATGAGAATGCATCCATCATGGCCAAGGCACTGTATGAGGCTCGGTCCAGTGACATAACAAAGTCCACTGCGACCAATCCCCTTAAGGTTTGCAGTTCTGGACTGAACCCTTTTTAATACCATTCACAATATGTCCTGCAGGAAGCTGATTCCGATATGAACTATCATGTCAGTGTAGGGACAGGCTTTGATGGATAGAAATACCTTTACTGTGTTCTTGGGTATCAAATATGAAATCTCAATTTTTGTATAGTATATATCATTTGGTTGGAATGCCATCTCAAGCGCGTTTGTGCACTATTCCCAAAACATCTCACACTTGAGTAGTATGTGTGCACTTTACATATGAGATATTCATCGGGGTAATAATCATGAATGGTTCTATGACAATATATGTATCATCTCCAGTAACATTTAATGCAGTTGGAGAGCACCCAGAACTACCACCTCCCCCATTACCCTTCACGCATATTATATCCTCATACCTATTGCACACTATGCCTCGGTGTCGAGATGTGATCGTTCCGAATGCTGTAAAGGGCATCGAAGAGGTTGTAGTTACACACACTAAAACCAAGCGGGGAACAATCCGGACAAAGGAGAAGATTGTCCCGGTTGTCCTTCCGATGCAGGAGCGTCCCGGTCAGACTTCGAAGTCGAAGAAGAATTCACCGCCACAGCTCAATTCCAGTGACACTCACGTGCCAGAGAAGGTCATCCCTACTGCACATCCTGCCGAAGACAATCCATATTTGGATGACCAGGAGTATCTCCTTCCCGATCCAACAACAGAGGAGAGTCAGCAACGAGCTACTGTACGCCCAGATCAACATATAATAATAGACATGCTGATATTCTGTAGACTCCGATGGAGCAATGGACAGAGTTCCGGAACAAGAATCTTCATCTACTACTAGATATGGAGGCCAAGCCCGCTTCTGACAGCTGTTCTGTGTGCAATAGACCGGCATGCATCAAGTGTCCAGACTGCTTCGGGTCACCATCATTCTGTAGGATATGTATTCCAGTTGCACACCGGCATTCCCCCTTCCATAGGCCGCTTCTCTGGACAGCAACACATTACACGCAGGTGTCCCTTCAGTCACTGGGGTTTGCTCTTTGCCTTGGGCATGCTGGTGCTCCATGTCCTAAAACAGTTGAAGTATATCCATATCTTCCATCCTAATAATTAATTGTGCTCACCATAATGTAAGGGAATCCGTGCAGCTCAGGTAGCCCATTCCAGTCAGAAAGGTGACTCTAGTGGACGTGCTCAGTCTGCCCCTCTCTGACCAGTTCCAGAATGTGGCCCCGAAGCTCTGGAGGATGCTGATCAGCTGCCAACACCACGGGAGACACCGCAGCCGGAGTCCCGACCGTCGGGGCCTATGTTTTCGGACACTCTATTTGCTCTTTCAGATGTGCCAATGCAATCTATTGAGGCCGGTGCTGCCCGCACACGCACAGCAGGCTCTGGAAACCCACTCTTCACTGTAGTTGATCGGGGTGGTATATTTGCCATGGAAGTCGTATTCTGTGTTTGTTCCGATGGGGGCAAAGAAGATGCACAGCTCCTCCGAGCTGGGCTTTTTCCAGCAACCTTCAAGCAAGTTGAAACTGTTTTCACAGTTACAGTGCTGGAGGACTTTCTTAGAGATAACCTTGAATGCAAGACCACGGCTCAGCAATACTATTCAAAGCTGCAAATCATGACAAGTAAAATGTTCCCTAACGACGTCCCGGTATGCTTCTATGCCCTCCCATAGTCAGATCTAATGCAGGCACATAGAATCGGTACAAGCAACTTCTGAGGTCATCCCGACAGTGGAGAGACCTTCGGAACCGGATGGAATGTGGACTTGGCCACCGGAAGGATGTGGAGCCCGTTGCAGATGGCTCAATGGCCATCTTCTGCCCGGCATGCCCACAACCCGGTATTAACCTCCCAAAGGACTGGAAAGCACAGTACACCTCGTAGGTGATCTTCTGTGACGCCAGACCAGAATCCCTGCACTCACAATGGACTTTCAGAGATCAGCTCATCCGTACTTTTATTATGGATGGTAACTTTTCTGCAGAGCATATGAAGCATCGGTCTGGGGAGCGGGACATTTCCCTATCTGCAGGGATGGCCTTTATGGCCAATCCCGAAACTTACAAAGCCCATCTTCGGAGTGGTAAAGAAGTCATACAGGTATCTATGGCATGACTTCTAATATGATCCCGATCCAAGTTAACGTTCCAAAAGCCAGGTACATGCAACACTTACAGGGCCATTGAGCAAGCTAACTCGAGTCGGGCCCACCTTGATGTCACTGGCATTGGCGCAACAGCGTGTTGCCATGGATTCTTTGTTCCAACTTCTGTGGTGGATTTCCAGAAAGGAGAGAGGTGAGCATGGCTTTTGTGGCACATCATATCCGGAGATCTCATCTTTGACCTGACAGACAAATCAATATGGACTATAGCATCTGCAAGGCCCTCTCATACAACATGGAGGATATGCCAGTTGCACTAGTCATGTATGATATCATGTGCCAATACCGGGTGCACTTCAAAGAGAGGGTGAAGAATAGTCCAGAACTATCACTCTCCAGCTCCCTCGAGCTTCGCACAGGGATTGGGCTGTTCCATATACATGGACACCAAGATTCCTGTCTACCCCGGTTTTCTCCAAGCTATATTCCGGGAGCCAAACAGGTCGATGGTGAGATCATAGAAACCTTGTGGGCTCCTCTGAACAACATATCCCGGAGCCTTCGGGGGATGTCCCTTGCACATCGGCAGGAGGTTCTAGATGCTCATATCAATCACTCCAATTGGAAGAAGCTTGTCAGGATTGGTTTGTCGGATCTGTTTCCCATTTTGACATGGCTCTAATATCCAGTCACAGTTCCTTCTCTCCTCAAGCGGTGGAATAACCTTCAGGCTAGCTTTGATGCCAGTGCTCACGCGTATAAGGCCCTCAGCAAGCACTTCAAGGATAAGACAAAGAAGTGGCTCCGGGAAGACCAGGATGCTCAAGCCAATCGACAGTTCTGCCCTTCTGTAATGGATATCTATGATACTATTAAGGAAAAAGGTATGAAAATAGGTTCGGGATTCCTTCACCACAGCTGATGCAAGTTTCCAGCTCCATCCCGCGCTACTATCCAGCAAGAGTTAGTGGTAGCTGAAATTGGAGATCACTCTATTCGGGGTCAGACATCCTGGATTTCCTATGGAATGAAGATACAGGAAACACAGTGAGGTCCGAAACATATCTTTGAATTCTGTTATTAATTTTATCAATAGGCTGAGAATTAGATATCAGCTCCGGATGCATGGGTCCCAGCTCACTATGGAGGATGCACAGATCATTGAGAACAAACGGATCCGTCTACAAAAACTGATTGATACGTTTGCACACCAATCGGACGCCTTCCTTTTCAATCATGAACTTACTGAAACCGTCCCGATGATATTTCTGGGTGACTATTCCGAATATGACCAGGTCGATGACATAGATGATTCCGAAGAACCGGACCTCTTGCAAGCAGCTCATGGAGAACATGAATATAGGCCATATGCGACAGACAGATCTGAAGGCAATGCCGAAGATATCCCCCTCCTCCTTCCATCATCCCTCGGATGGGATTGGTGTGTTCGCCATGACCACAAACCCCTCGCAATAAAGGAGGCTGCATTACGCTATGCTCAAGCAACTGATGCACTTCATAGGATCCGTCTGGCTCTGGGATTCAAGTCAACACTGTTCCGGACCCAGGTGCGACATGCCCGGACTCAGAAGACAAAGTCCCGAGCCTGGACAGCTGTTCACAACGTTGATGCAGCAGTTCATGATCATGCCCGTACCTACAGCATGGCACGAGATGCTTACATGAATACCCTGGACCCATCAGGCGACTCAACAGTTCTGCCAGCACTTCGGGTGACTGACCTCCGAGTCAATACTGCTATTCTTGGTGCAGCAGAGGTTAGGCAACGGAATCAACAACTTTCCTGGATCTGGAGTTTCGGGACTTCCTCCAATCGGGATGGATCATGGATCGATGATTGTGAGTTCCTATAATCATCCCGGAATGTATTATATATGCTTATAAATGACATAGTTGACCGGGTTCATTGGCTCCGAGCCAAGGCACAGTTTGAGCGGTGGAAAGAAGAACAAGACAGCATTCATAATGAGGCTGTATGGGTTCCCGCATATTTTCATGCTAAGGCAGAGCTTTGGAGTGAGTGGAGGAATTGCGCAGTACGGGATGAGCTTCCAGGGCACGCAGCATATGCATCGCTTCATGCCCATGCCTGGGAGGAGCTCTCTAGGAGTTCAACGAAGGCACTGACTCCTATAACATCTGCTCCATTGAAATATGTCTAGACCCCGTGCCACAAATATGCAACATATTTACCATAGTCCACTTAGACTCTTTGAACGCTTATCCCGAGATGTATTGCCTATAACAGTATTATGGCTGTCCAATTCCGAGATTTAAAGTCCTAGCTCAGAAATAAGTCCAGATAGTCCCGATATACATTCCACCGGGTTCATACTGTTTATCGGATCCTAAGTTTAGATTTTAATGTTCTGACTCCCTCGACGCTCATTACTCATGGACTTTGAGCAGAGCTCTCCCTTCCCCCCATTTCTCGGGTACCAAGACACCTTCACCCTCAAGCTTAGTCCCGATATGTTCACCGCATTCACGGCTGGCCGTGGATTTCACAACCACAACAGTCACTCCGCTTTGCGAAGGCTATCTATGCTTAGTGGAGAGAGCACCGGATTGAATGAGGCGGTCATTGCATTATCCCTACTTTAAATGTGAGTCTGATACTTTGTCATACCTTGAGACATTCTCCTTCTAGTACAATGAGTGGGATGCGAAAAACAAGTCTTATATTTCTGCAGGCAGTACTATGTCACAGCAATGCACAAGACTCGTGCCTGACAAGAATTGTCCTCAGAAATGCTCCTGCAAGTGAAGCAAGAGATGTATTGTGAATCAGTTCCGAGACATATTATACTGGCTCGGAACAGTGTCGGAATCCAATCCGACACATGTTACCCAACATGGGACCGGCCCAATATACAGTCCCGAGCAAGGTCCCGAGACCCCCCTACACATGTGCAAGACTTGCACGTCACATGCACCGTACTCAAAAAGGCTACCGGGAGTAACACAAGAGATGCTTTGGGAATCATTTCCTAGATATTATATACTGACTCGGAACGATTTCCGAAATCAAAACGGTACATGTTACTGCAACTCGGGACCTGCTCCATAATCAGTCCCGAGACATCCCTACACATTGTTCCGAGACACATTGTTCGAAGCTCACAATGTCTTTATAATATTACATACACTTTGTGCGTCATTTAGATACACTTTCATTTTCACTGGATGTCGGGTGTCTCACAAGGTGTCTCAATTAAAACCAGTACATGTCACCGCAACTCGGGACCAGCCCCATAGTCCCGAGACACCCCTACACATAGTTCCGAGACCCGTGGGTCCGAGCTCATGATGTCTTGATTACTTTACATACACTTTGTTTTTCATTAATTCATAATATATTTACAATGGACATCAGGTGGCCCATGAGCATCGGAAGAATTTCCAAAATCGGCCGACGTCGGTTGGCCCATGAGTAATGAGGGAATCTTACCGTCGGCTGACCCATCAATTATGGAATTGATGGCTAAGCATTATGTGGACAGAGCACCACCGCGGATATGTCGGCCTCCCCTCATTAAACGGCTTCGATTCCAACACTGACTCCAACACTGACGGCCATTTAGGTGACATCCGTGCGTACACCCACAGGAGGCCAGTGTGGTCCTCGTCGAGAGCTGCTTCGCGGATGATCGTGGCGGGTTACGAGGTGCGTCTCCATTCTTCTCCATTGGTGATACAATCCCTTCGCCCCGCACCTTACCCCGCACGGGTCCACAAGTCCATTGTAGCTAGGGATGCCGGGGACCGCACCTCATTTCTGATTCACAATTTCGGCTGGGGGTCCGGTCCGGGGTTCACATGATCTCACACAATTTGATTCCAGGAGAAGCGACAAAGTTCATTTGCTGGTCGCCAAGTTCATTTTCAGCCATTCCCATTCAACTCACTCCACCCGAATTCACCAGGATTCTCACTGGGAGCTTGAGACAGTGCGAGAGATAGAGATTTTCAGAAAAGGTTCGAGTCTTTGTAGTAGAATCTTTTGTTTGCTGGGTCGTCGCAAAAAATCTTTTGCGGAAAAGTGCGCCAAATGGCTCAATATCTCGACTCGGCAATCTTCGACAGAAATTTTCTTTGGCTGGGTTGTCGCGTGGCAATGCGTACACCGGACAGGCCCAATATAAACCTCGTGCCACTCTGCGGCGGGTGGACAACACCTCCCTCCGCTAAGCTCTTTCTATCCAGAGCTGACTCGGGCGACAACTTGAAAACCCAACTACAAGTGCAAATGACCCACCTACTAATTCTCCTGTTGTACCTCTTTCATTATGGAAGAACTGAGTTCGTTCCCTTGACCGCTCCGGTTATAGGGTCAATCCCTTTCTTCGTTCGTTCACCATACCTCAATTGTTGGGGTTCTGTTATCAACGAGACGACCACGAATTTAACGGTAGTCGCTGACTGTGACCGTTCTAAATGGAGTCCGAGTCTTATTCAAGTCGCGGGTGTATGTTATTTCATCGATTGGAATAACACCAAAATTGACTACACTTTAGAACTTTAATCTGTCCGTCTTGGTCCGTGTCGATGCTATTACCTACTCGCCTGTGGGATATGCGGGTGCCGGGTCCAGTGTCCCTCAACTCGCCGACGTGGTGGTCTCACCCACCCAGACCAAGCTCATCATGGAAGCTGGATCCATGCAAATTAATCTTACCTTCTTGAACCCGATCGAGGTTCGAACTCAAGCCACCTGCCGTTGCCATGTAAACAACTCACACTTTGTTATAGCCCGGAGATTGGGTTAAGCAATCAACCCCATTCTCATACCTGTCATTAACTGCGAATTCTCTGGATGGTGCGGCTCATTCTGTGCAGGTCTATTCAGGTATAAGCACAAGTAAGTGAAGCTGATTTCTTGTTCCATTGTGTCTTAAATTGTTGCAGCGTGGTCGCAAGGGGTGAATTGGAGATTTGCAACTGGCAATGTCACTTACTACGCCATCGAAAGTCCAGTGCTGTCCAACGGAGTCCCTGAAGCGGGATTGTATTCCGCCACGGTGTACGTGAGTAGCAATGGTACAATCTGCAATTCGCCGTACATGATTGGTGATCTAGGCTGCGAATGTTACATACGGCGTGTTTGAGGGAACAGATCCCCAAGGATTATTCCAGAATAGTGGGACGTTGAATGGCGGAGATACAACGAATTCTTCGGTTTCTTTCACCAACACCACCTCAGCGACCTTTGCGTTATCGCGCGACTTTGGTACCATACAAGCTATGCAGGATCCCTTCGCCTGGGTTTTCGGATATACGGCAGACCCAGTCATCAATTACACTGACCTGTCTGGAACGCCTCAACAACTTAGCTCGTACTATAGGTCCCAATATCCTCAATATTACAGCGACTCCTTGGTTGGTACCCACATTCATCAATGAATGATGTGACTCATACTATATCTAAGCTCACTGACTTCGTCAATGATTTCGCTAATGCTTCTTCAAGAGCCCAGCAACTGGACCAGAAGATACTTCAGGACGCTGCTCCTATTTCTGGACAGCTCGGAGACTTGGTGTCCTTTGCGACTGCGCAAGTATATGGCAGCACTCAGCTGACAATTGCGATTGACGAATATGGTCAATTCAATAAGTCAGATGTGATGGCATTCATGCAGACGATGGGTGGGTTGATGATAGAGAACCTGCAAAACCAGGTTAATGCCGTTGGGACGCTGTATCTTGCCTTCCCAGCTTTCATGTACATAGACCCTAAGCTAGGTGGAATCTTGCTTGAGTCTCTGTTTCGGCCTCAGGCGTCCCCCAAGTACACTATCCCGTACGCTGCTCCTGATCTAGGTGCGTCTCAGAACCCGAGAGACTAGATCCGAAGCACTGACGATTAAGAACGCAAAGGGTTAAAATTTCCCAATGTCACACTCAGCAACTCTGCCCATACCCAAGGCGTAGAAGGTTTGTACCTCTAGCAGGTCTTGTGTATCACTGATCAATTCTACAA
Organism: Lactarius tabidus; assembly: GCA_963281015.1. Taxonomy (NCBI): domain Eukaryota; kingdom Fungi; phylum Basidiomycota; class Agaricomycetes; order Russulales; family Russulaceae; genus Lactarius; species Lactarius tabidus. The sequence goes on along the minus strand of OY725475.1, from coordinate 1,450,903 downwards.
TCCCTACAAAGTTTCTGGGGATATGTTGATCATGACTTATGCCCACGCTCGCGCAAGTGGAGATGACAGCCTGATAATTAGATACGTACGCGAAAAGCTCGTCTTGGGTGCCTTCGAATGACTAACAAAACCGGACAGTATTCTCTGCTGACTTCCTGGGCTGATTATTTGTCGAACACGACATTGTTGACCCCCGACCAGTGAATTATCTTTTATCAATCATTCTTATTCCCGATAGCTTGAATAACCACCACTATAGGTTCTCTGCAGATGGACTGTCGGGTGCTAATCAAACTAACCTCGCAATCAAGGGTATTATTGCAATCGAGGCTATGTCTAAGATGAGCTCAATTGTCAACCAGGCTTCCAATGTTGACAAATATTCAGTTCGTGCAGGTCTATTAGATGACGCATAGCGAAATTAACTGGTCTTTAGAGTACAGCAGCGAATCTTTACGTTCAATGGAAGGGCCTTGCACTGACAAGTGATCAACACCTGCTTGCATATTACGGACAGGTGAACTCGTGGACATTAGGTTATAATCTGTTTGCCGATAAATGGTTAGGTACCAAGGTCGTGGATTCATCCGTCAGTATCCTTTGATTTGTACCGTATCCTGACACTCATCTGAGTCGGTTTCCAGGTCTACGATGGTCAAAGTAGTTTCATAGACAACCTATTCACTTCGAACTACAGCAATTATGCCACGTTTCGCATCCTGGGCATGCCAGTCGATAATAACCGCTCGGACCTAGGCGCCTACTTCAGTTGGTAGAGTCATGCTTTGAAGTCGTCTCGGCTAATGAAATTTTAGTCTGGGATATGTTTGCAGTGGCTATGACCCCAAATCAAGACCTATCTACAAAGCTTATTTCGAACCTTCACGTTGAAGGAGCTACACCTGTAGATGGCAAAACTTTATACTTACCGAGCTTACTTGTCGAGTCGCCAAGGTGGGCCCCTCGGAATTTGCATTCTCCGGGCGCTAATTAACATCACCGCACCTCACGCCAGCCCAGCAGAGGGCGCAGCGTATGCACCATTAGCTTTAAAGTCCGTTTGCGGCAAGCGGGTTTCTTCTTCATTGTACTGACTTACTTTTTCTCAGAGTGTCCGTCCTTACAGCCAATCCCACAACAACTGGAACTGGGACACCGCTTGCCAGTGGGACACGGTTGAAACCACACACACGCGTGGTTTCCGGGGGTGCCATAGGTGGCATTGCGGGCGGCGCTGCGGCTTTACTCACGGTTGGGACCATTGCCCTAATATTACGGCATCGACGGAGACAAAATCATGGGCGCGCTGAGGTTGGGTCCTCATTTTTGAGAGAATCCGCAAACCAGGGCGTGCAGGTCACAGTGACCCCATTCAACCTGACACCCACCGAGGCAGCACCACTGGCGACAGGGGCTCAGACGGATTTCCCCCAACATTTGTCCTCAGACCCATTTTCCCCGGGGGACTCACCACCGTCGTTGCGACGTATGGTATCTGTCCCCGTTGGTTTGTCGGGAAAGGAGCTTGCACAGTTCCGCTCAAACAGATCTCGTTCCCAGTCTGCATCGTATCTCTCCTCAACTGCCACAATCGACAGGGATGCACTTGCAGGCGCAGCGGCTTCGCCCACATCTCCATCCGAAATTCGGAGACCTCGATCGGAAAACAACTTTTCAAGGCAGGAGATACATGAGATACAACAGCTCCTCGCGGAGAGACCCGAATCGCCGCCACCTAGTTATGTTAGTCGCCCACTGTGACAGAGTCCGAACATGTTTTAGGATTGTCTAGGATTGTCTTAAATTATATTCACATTCACCACACGCGGGTTTTTTTCAGCCGCCATTTTTTGCGACATTTTTTGCTTTCGGCCGTACTACTACCCTATTCTTCGGACGCTTCTCCAATTCCACGCAAGGTCGCTTACTACCAAATGATATATGTTGACGTGTTCTAGTTGTTGTAAAAACGCTCTCGTGCCATAGAAGTGCAGCTGGATGGACCCTGTCGCTATTTGACATCTGTGGAGTCATAGTAGTAGTATCTATAGTATGCTTCTCGACTTTTAGTAAGGACGTGGCTATATTCCACCCTGCAGCTTTGCCCCCACCAGAACCCTAACATACCCTGCTCCAGACGCATATTTAGACCCATTTTCGAACATCAATACCTCCGTATCGCCAGCACCCCTTCCTCATACCTCGATGCTGATGCTCTACCCATAGCCCACCCAGTCTCCGCTCTACACCTATCCCATCACCCTTCCCGTGGTGCCATTACCATTATCTCTGGTTCCTCTAAACAGGCACTGGCAGTTGGTTATCCCGCTACATACACCCTACAGCGGACAACTCTAGTTTTCACCCCCTCCTCCCGCATACGTCGATGATATATATTACGAGATGCTGCCACTTGGACAAGCAAGCGCTGATGCTAGCACCATACTGGCCCCAATTCTGCCCGTTTTCAGGCACTTCTGATCACGAACTCAATTTTTCTCACACCAACAACAAAGGCAACGACAGTACTGGCCACTGCAGCTAGAGCAGACAATTGACCACGGTGCACTACGGCACTTATATCACATTACATCTGTGTGACCACGCGCGTCCGCTCCGTCTCGCCGCCTCCTGCAGGGTCTTACCTACCCCCGCCCTCGCCGAAACTCGTTCAGCAAGACGCTTGGCGTACCCGTTCGCACGGAGCTTCGGGAGAGCCGTGCATGCACACACAGAGCCTGAGCATCGTGAAGCTCGAGGGTATGGCCACGCGCTCTGAGGTGGAGAGTGAGGCCAACATAAAGGCGGCCGCTTCGGACAAGACGCTCCCCACTCCGATGGTGATACCTTAAATCCCAGCCCAGCCTCTTGTTAACAAGTGGAGGACAGAATAGCAGGGCTGTCGCGGGGGACTGCCATACTACATCAGGTCCCGTACCCTCAGCCCTGTATTGGGAACCGAACGCACTGATATCCCCGCATACTTGCTGAACCATGAACGCTCGTCTCGATGCAGCCTCGGCTGTGACCGTGACCGGCAGAAACGGGAGGGCACGAGCTCACCTCAGCTTTCTCTAACGTCACTCCTACATCTGCTCGTGGCGTGTCAAGTCCTCTCGTAGTTCAAGCGCTTGCGCGCTTCCTTCACACCCAACCCGATACACTCCAACTTATCAGTCTAACTAGCTTTTTCGTTGCAGTATCAGCGAAGTATAGCAGAGGGGAGCATCCACTGGAAATTTTTATCGCCCTCACACGCTAACGAGAATCGCTGCAATATGTTCTGAACATGTTGCTTGGACTGTACATTGGTTCGTTTCGGAAACATGTCACAGAACGTGACGTACCGCCACTGTGATTGGGCTGGACCGCAGTGGACACGGCCCTGGACGATCTGCAATTTGAAGCAGCTGCACACCTTGCTTGCTTGGATCAAGCGTTGAACCCCAGGAGACGGCGTGCAAGAGCTTGAGGTCATCCGCGAAGAGCATCGTGACAGCCTGTATGTCCATTTATTTCTCATTCATGGTCCCTCAGTGACCTTGGCTCTGCACCGTAGGGCAGACGCACCTTCAGCACACCTTCAGCATTGCAGTGAACCACCCCGCAAGCTAGTTCTTACAACGTCCAGTACTGTCCAAAGCACAATACCCCGTTCGTCTCAGGAACGTTCGCGCACAACACTGCCGATGGCCCGTCATCATCGCGTGCACTAAAGCAGTTTTAATGGATGGTGATACCGATCTCCTAGCGCAGACGCATCTAGGATGGGTGGTATGATGAAGGGAAACCACGGAGAATGGGAGGAATACACCGACAGGACTATGGAGACACTGCGCACAATTTGCTTGAATGTGCGTGTCACTTCTTAGGCTTCCTCAAACGTTTCTCATCCTCATGGCATGGCAGACGGCTCAAGCCTCGTTAACACGATGCCGCAACTGACAACACCGAACGTCCTATGCCAATACACGCTCCGGTTTATTTGTGCCTCAGCACCTGCACTGACATACTCGACGGCACCGCGGCCCGCATTCCCATTCTTTCACAAATGTACGCACTCGACCTCGACTACATTGTTGTACCCTCAGGGAGGGACTGTTGGGGAAAGATCGCAGTTCTACGCGACGTCTTTCAAGCGAAAGCGAGGGGCAAGGCATGGGAGTATGATCTGTCGTCTGATGCCGGAATCGACGTTGTCGACAAGGCTGTGCGAAAGTTTTATGCATCCCTTGTTTAGCATGACCCTAACGTACGGGCTCCTCCCAACCTTTTTGTTTCGTCCTCAGTCGAGAACATGCAGCCAACACCGCACCCACTCCTCAACAACACCATACCAGATCAAGCTTTCCTCGCGAAGAACCTGGATGAGAACGCCTGCCAAGCTGATCCTGACCCGCGTGGATCTTCCGCACTCCCACCAACGCATCCATGGCGCCGGCCACCGACCTCGTCAGACCCTTGGGTTTGGCACGCTCCCGAGGATAGGCGACGTTGGTGCGCCCGTGCATCTCCCGAGGCCATGGATGTCGACCTTACTGCTGCTCTCGCCATGTCTCTTTGGGAGAGCGAAACACGTCAGCAAGTAAAGCAGAAAGAGTGCCAGAGGGCGATATTGCCTCTGTACACCTGTTTGTTCACCCTGCTGTAGTGGTGGGTCCGGAGTAAGCAGCGAAGAAGATGAAGGTGTTCTGGTTGCCAGTTCCAAAGCGCCACACTACTTCCCCCAAACGGATTCACTTGCAGCGGGGTAATGTTGGCTCGGTGTGCTGCGGGCCCTGCCACACTCAAGCACGAGACTAAAATGATCTATCATGCGGTAACCACCTGTAAAGCGTGCACTCGTGCAAACAAGTCCCTCACTCGAGCAAATAGTGCCCATAATGCTTAACGAGGTCACCAGCTCCATCCCCATGCTTTACATGCTCGAAGGGAGCTTGAGAGCACTTTTGCAATAGGCTGACAATACTACAAGTCCCACCAAGAAGTTGTCGTCCAACCTCCCGCTCTATTTAGGTGGCGTCGGGATTGTAGGGCTTGCGACATACGTCTACCTCTGTGGCACTGCCGTGTCCTTCTCCACTAGTTTCCCTGCGCCCACTACGAAACTAAGGCCTGAGAAGTATGCACTGGAGCCGGAGCGCTTCATCTTCGAGTTGCTTGGCGTCAGCGCAGCGCTTTCGCCCGTCACCTCGCTCATCGTCGTGCACGCATCTGAAAGCACCAATGGCACGCCACTCGACAAGAAGGGCCGCCCATCCCCCTTTAGTTGATCCGTGCCGGTCTCACCAGTCAATATATGCGCACTGATGGTGACCCAGCACCACCGCGGATATGTCGGCCTCCCCTCATTACACGGCTTCGATTCCAACACTGACTCCAACTCTGACGACCTTTTAGGTGACTTCCGTGCATACTCCCATCCTACAACCTAGTGTGAGCCCATACTTTTCAACCACTTGGCACATTCTCAGCCTCACCCTACTGGTCATTCCTCCTCGCCGCGGGTCGTCCGACCACTGTCAACTGGAGGACGAAATTCTTTCTTCTCCACAAGATACACGGGCAATCGTCCCTCAAAGGCCTCAACCGTCATGGCCGCAAGGCCTGGTGCGGAGGCAATGATGGTCCGATGTGCGGTCAGGCCCTTTAAGAGATGCATAGATGTGGCATTGGGATGGCGCGCAGGAGGCCAGTGTGGTCCTCGTCGAGAACTACTTCGCGGATGATCTGGCAGGTTATGAGGTGCATCTTCATTCTTCTCCATTGGCGGTATGAACAACTGACTGTGGCACAGTCCCTTTGCCCCGCACGTTACCCTGCACGGGTCCACAAGTCCCTTGTAGCAGTGTGATGGCACAGCTATAATATCGAATCGCATCTTTGTTTCTAGTTCCAAAGGGTCTCAGTGTGTTATATCATATTCTTGTAATAATAGCCTATTATATCTACATTACAATATCCCGGAGAAACTTGCAATGTGGCCACGCTTCCTCAGCCCGGCCCGATGCAAGCAATGTCTTGTCGACACGGTGACAGGACGAGGCGTGAAGTTGTTACCTTGCTTGCCAAGGTCACATCCCAGGTCTGAATTATATAATCATCGTGTTAGTCGTGTCGGATCTGAATTTCGATCACTTTGTTTTTCTTTGCACACATTTGCATGCGTTTCCGCCCTACGACGGGATTGTGTCGATTCAAACTCGGTTCTCAGTACATTAGCTGACACGGATGCCGCCAAGGCGAGCGATGTATATTCGTCATCGGGCTGGTGTGGTGCTCTTCATGTACATCTGCTTCATGTTTGGATGGCACCACGTCGCAGTTGGGTTCTGTAGATTTTGTAAGTGCAAGCCGGCACGAATGTTGCGCAAGACGTTGTATGGAAAGCACACGTGATTAAGAGCCTCTAACGAGCATCGATCGCGAGCATCGATCGGGAAGGAGTCTGACTTACCATATACAGTACTGTAATTAAGCGGCGAAGTTGATGAAAGTGTTCTTGTTGCCATCACCAAGCGCCACAGTTACTCCCTAAAACTTGTTCACTGAAACACGACGACGTTGGGCCGTTGTGGTACACACTCGGCCAAACTCAAGCACGAAACTAAAATGAAGCAACGCACTTTGACAATGTTTATTGAGGTGCACAGCCCTGTGAGTACTCAGTAAGTCCCAGTGTCACCCCGGAAAGGATCACTGGCAGTTATGTACACAAGGTAGTAGATGTCGGCGGAGGCAGGGACCCTCGGTGATGCTGTGAGGTAATGATTGAATGCTCCTGCTACCATCTTACCTCAATCACTTGAGTCGGTGACAATGCCGTAGTCGCAACTCAGCACTCTTCCGAGTCGGGCACTTACCAAACAAGTTTGTGAGGCACTTTCAATTCAGAAGTCTTGTCCGTGCCGTATGGTGCTTGTGATCCGCGAAGCCCGGCGGGTATTCTTCGCAAGATTTCTCGCTCTTCTCTCTAGTGGGTATGCTGTATTTCTACTCGGTGTTGGTTGAGGTTATTTCTTTCTATCCAGAGCTGACTCGGGCGACAACTTGAAAACCCAACTATAAGCGCAAATGACCCACCTACTAGTTCTCCTGTTTTACCTCTTTCATTATGGAAGAACTCAGATTCTGGGGACAATCCCTCTCTTAGTTCGTTCACCATACCTCAATTGTTGGAGTTATGGTAGCGAAGACAAGGTACCCGCGAGTGGATTGATAGTCGCTTCCTGTGACAGTTCTAACTGGAGTCCGAGTCTTATTGAGGATGTATGTTATTTCCTCACTTGGAATAACACAAAATTGACTGTACTTTAGCCTGAGTTCCTTAATCAGCGCGTCTTTGTCCGTGTCGACAATATTACCTACTCCGTTGTGGGATTTGCGCCCACCCCGCTCGCGCTCCCTGTGCTCGTCGACATGGTGATGTCACCTACCCAGACCAAGTTCATCGTGAAAGCCGGATCCATGCAAGTCAACCTTACCTTCTTGAACCCGATCGAGGTTTGAACCAAAGCCACTTGTTCATGCCATATAGCCGACTCACGCTTTGTTATAGCCCGGAGATTGGGTCAAGCAATCAATCCCATTCTCATACCTGTCATTGACTGCGAAATCGCTGGATGGTGCGGTTCATGCTGTGCAAGTGTATTCAGATCTTAGCGCAAGTAAGTGAAGGTGACTTCTTGCTCCGCAGCTCCATTGTGTCTCAGACTGTTGCAGCATGGTCGCCAGGGGTGACTTGGACCTTAAGCAATGGTGACTATGCTGCTTACTATGCGATCCAAAGTCCATCGGCATCCAACATAATCAGTGAAACGGCATTGTACTCCATTATGAAGAATGTGAGTAGCAATGGTGCAATCTCCAATTTACCGCAAATAATTAGTGCTTTAGGCTGCGAATATTACATACAAGGTATCTAACGAAACAGTTTCCCATGAATTATTCGCGCAAAGTGGGGTGTTGGACAACTCGGAAGGAACAACGGACGTTATTTTCACCAACTCCACCGCAGTAGCTTTTGCCTTATCGCGCGACCTCGGTATCATCCAAGCAACGCAGGATCCCGTCGTCTGGGTTTTTGGATACACCGCAGACCCAGTCATCACTTACACAGACCAGTCTGGAGTGCCTCAACAACGTAGCTCGTACTACAAGACCCGATATCTTGAAGATCATTCCGGAGACTCCTTGGTTGGTATCCACATTCATCAATGAATAATGCGACTCATATCATATCCATGTCTAAGATTGTTGATTTCGTCAATGATTTTGCTAATGCCTCTTCAAGAGCTCAGCAACTGGACCAGAAGATACTCCAAGATGCTGCACCTATTTCTGGACAGCTCGGAGACTTGGTGTCCTTTGCGACTGCCCAAGTATATGGCAGCACTCAGCTGACAATTACAATTGACGCATATGGCCAATTCAACGATTCAGATTTGATGGCGTTCATGAAGAATACGGCTGGGTTCACAAGCCAACCAAACCGGGTTAATGCCGTTGAGACACTGTATTCTGCCTTTCCGGCTTTCATGTACATAGATCCTAAGCTAGGTGGACTCTTGCTTGAGCCTTTGTTTCGGCTTCAGGCGTCCCCCAAGTACACTATCGCATACGCTGCTCCCGATCTAGGTGCGTCCCAGAACCAGAGAGACTAGGTCCGAAGCACTGATGATTAAGAACTCAAAGGGATAAATTATCCCAATGTTACATTAAACAATTCTGCTCATCACCAAGGCGTAGAAGGTTTGTACCTCTAGCAGGTCTTGTGTCTTACTGACCTGTTCTTCAATCTTATCAAGATTCTGGGAATATGTTGATCATGGCTTATGCCCATGCTCGTGCAAGTGGAAATTATAGCCTGATAACCAGATACGTACGTGAAAAGCCCCTCTTGGGTGCCTTCGGAAGACAAACAAAACTGGACAGTATTCTCTGCTGACTTCCTGGGCTGATTATTTGTCTAACGTGACACTGTTGATCCACGATCAGTGAATTATCTTTATCAATGATTCTTATTTTCGATAACCCGACTTATCACCTCTACAGGTCCTCTGCAGATGGACTGATGGCCGATAATCAAACTAACCTCGCAATCAAGGGTATTATTGCTATCAAGGCCATGTCTAAAATGAGCTCAATTGTCAGCCAAGCTCCCGATGTTGACAAATACTCAGTTTGTGCAGGTCTACTAGATGATGCATAGCAAAATTAACTGGTCTTTAGAGTACAGCTGCGAATCTTTACGCCCAATGGAAGAGCCTTGCACTGACAGATGATCAACACCTACTTGCAACATACGGACTCGTGGGCTCGTGGACATTAGGTTATAATTTGTTTGCCGATGTATGGCTAGGCACCAATGTTGTCGATTCATCTGTTGTATCCTCTGATCTTTTCCTTATCCTGACACTCATCCAAGTCGGTTTCCAGGTCTACGCTGGTCAAGGTAGTTTCCTCAACAATGTACTCAATTCGACCTTCAGCAATCCCTTGCTTGGCGCGCCAGTTGATAGTTTCGGCAACACAGGCTCCGTTTCAGCCGGTCAGGAGAGTTGTGCTTTGAAGTCGTCTCAGCTAATGAAATTTTAGGCTGGGACATGTTTGTAGCGGCTATGACCCCAAATCAAAAGCTACTTACACATATCATTTCAAACCTTTACAGTCAAGGGTTTGAAGAAGGCGGTACTTGGTACTCACCGTACTTATACGAAGGGTCCAGGTAGGCTCCTCGGAATTTGCATTCGTTGGGCACTAATTTACATTGCTGTATCTCACTCCAGCCCAGGACAAGGCGCAATGTACGCACCATTGGCTCTAAAGTCTGTTTACGGCAAGCGAGTTTCTTCTTCGAGGCACCAACTTACTTTTTCTCAGAGCACCCGTCCTAATAGTCAGCCCCACAACAACAGGGACACCACTTGGGACACGGTTAAAACCACACACGCATGTGGTTTCCGGGGGTGCAATAGGTGGCATTTCGGGCGGTGTTGCGGCTTTACTTGCGCTTGGGACCATTGCTCTGGTAGCACGCCGTCGACGGAGACAAAATCATGGGCACACTGATGTCGGGTCCTCATTTTTGAGAGAATCCACAAACCAGGGCACGCATGTCACAGTGACGCCATTCAACCCAGCAATGTTAACACCTACCGAGGCAGTACCGCTGGTGGCAGGGGCTCACATGGATTTCTCCCAACAGTTGCTCTCCCACCCATTTTCTCTGGGGGTCTCACCACTGTCATTGCAACGTATGGTGTCTGTCCCCGTTGGTTTGTCGGGAAAGGAGCTTGCACGACTCCGCTCAAACAGATTACGTTCCCAGTCATACCCCCCCTTAACAGTCACAATCAGCCGGGATGCACTTGGGGATGCGATAGCTTCGCTCACATCTTCATCCGAAGCCCGGAGACCTCGGTCGGAAAACAACTTTTCAAGGCAGGAGATGGATGCCAGCGAGATACAACAACTCCTCATGCAGAGATCCGAGTCACCACCTAGTTATATTAGTCGACCACATGATTCGAACATGTTTTAGGATTGTCTTAAAATTAAATTCACTATACGCAGGTTTTTTTCTTGGGTCTTTCTGCCACAATTTTTCCCACATTTTTCTCTTTTCAACCGTACTATTCTTCAGACACTCCAAGTTCAAACAAGGTCGCTTACTACCGATTACCAAATGATATATGTTGACATGTTCCAGTCGTTGTAAAAACCCTCTCATGCCATAGAAGGCTTAGCAATAAGACAGTGCCGCTGGATGGATTGGCATATGCGTTCCAGTCCCGAAGTCTGTTCAAGTTAGGACCGTGAAGCTGCACCGCACGTCACGCGTCACGCGTGACGTGTCACTCTCAGTAAAAAAGGATAGTCTGAATTTGTCCGATCACGTCAGTTGTGGTCAGAAATCTTGCAAATCACCTTGCTTGCCAAGGTCTTATGGCAGGTCTATATTATCTGCAGATTGCAAATACATACAAACATCAGCTGCACTACCTGCAGATTGATTGTAAATAAGTGTAAATAATGCTCTTCTCCCGTCAATCTTTTTTGATTCGATCATCGTGCTGAGAGGGTTTTCGTGATTTTCGTTTGAGTTCAACGTACTGGTGTGATTTCCATTCAATTCAATATTCACTGTCTGAAAAGCGTGCAAGTTTTCTTCCACAGTCATATCTATTATTTTTTCGCTATCAGTATCGATGGTCGACTTCGCCATGTATGCCGACTCCTATTCCCGAAAGTGAGTTGTTATTGCATCATTTTGCCTCTCCAACGTCTCACCCCCGCCCTCTTTCTCTTCAAAGTATTCGCTCTTGCTCTGACTCTGTTTCTCTATCAGTGCAATTTCAACCGCACGCACATCATTTCATGTGCCCTTTTCAAGTGTAGTCTCGGATGCTCCTCTTTTCGACGTGTCGTCCCTTCGTGACCCACTTGTGCTCCGCCCATGACATATGTGCTGCGTGTACGTGTTTTCTTTCACTGTTTAATAAGTGTTAGGTGATGCTGCCATCTGTCCCATCCTTTTCACCCTCACCAATGCAACACTATCTCGAACATTTCCGTCCTCACGCCCCAGCCGTCCTTCTTTTCACAGGATACACAGTCTGTCTCTTTCTCTGTCAGTGCATTTCAATTGCTCATTTCAACTGCCCATTTCAAGTGTAGTCTCGGATGCTCCTTGTTTCGGCCGTCTCTGTCATCTCTTCATGACCCACTTGCTCACCGCATATGTGCTCCATGTATGCTTTTACTTTCACTGTTAAAGAAGTGCTAGGTGACACTACCATCTGTCCCATATCCTTTTCATCCTCGCCAATGCATCTCTATCTCAATCATTTCAATCCTCACACCGCCGCCCTCCTTCTTTTCGCAGTATTCTCTCTCGGTCTGTCTCTTTCTTTGTCGGTGCATTTCAACTGATCAATTCAACTGCCCATATCAAGTGTAGTCTTGATTGATCCTTGTTTTGGCCGCCTCTGTTGTCTCTTCATGACCCACTTGCGTGCCATTCATGACGTATGTGTTGCGTGTATAATATAACATTTTTTTCTTTATTTAAGAAGCGACAGGTGAAGCTGCCATCGTTCCCACATCCTTTTCACCCCTACACATGCAACACAATCTCGAACAATATCGCTCCCAGCTTCTTTTGGCTAGATTTTATGCTGCACACCCACGGTATTTGCAAGGTACAAAGTGGTGCTCAGAGCGTACGGGTCACGTATTGGTCGATACATTGACTTCTGGTCGCGCTGTAGCATCTGTAGTTGGTCGCGTTATCGATTACTGTCTCAACTGTGGACCGAGTGGTGGCTACATCAAGCGGGGTGTTGGAAGCCTTGTTGCTGCAAAATATCATTTTCAACTCGCAAAGCCTGAGAACACACCCTTTGCCGCAGACTTTGACAAAGTGTTGCAGAATATTGAACAGCTTCAATCAGCAACCGCTGCCTCCCCGGTTTGTCGAAATTTTGTTGTCGTGGATGGGCAGTCGTGCAACCTCCGTTTCACTTGCAATGTATTTGAAAAACGTGTACATATCTCACACTACTGTCCCTGCTCTCGCAATGACCGTCCCCAAGCCTCATAAAATCGATCCACCTGATGTTTACCTCGACGACCTCGAGAATCCTTCATCACAAAGTACACGCTATGTTATTGTTCCGTCCGCAGGTCATCTGACCGTATTACATAAAGGTTGTGTCGTTGACTCGGAATTAGTCGACAGTGAAACAGAGCACTGGCCCATCCCTACAGAGCTACGAGATGAACTCAATGTCCTCAAATATGAATATCGTGCCAAACCGCTACAAGTTTATGTAAAGGACAAATTTGTCGAACCTACCGACATAAACGACACAATCAGAGGCGCTCTCGTCGAAGTTCACTTTGAACTTCATCACTACTTCATTTCTTCCGACGCTTATGATTCTTTCAATGGCATTATTGAGCAAATACTCGTCCTTCAGCCTGGCAAGGCTCCCCCGGAGACCCTGTATAAGCGAAAGAATGTATGCGACGGTCCGATCCGTATGAATCCTATGCTCACGGTGCAACACCACTCTGCAAATGACCCTCCGGTTGCTTCGGGGAGCATATCATCCCCACACACACATGCGACATCACCGACTGATTCTAGTATTTCATCAGGAAGCTCTATATCTTCACTCGCCACTGCGTACTCTACTGAGCCCGACAATCAAGCCGACAATGATGCCAACAAGCTGATGGAAAATATTCAGTTGGCCGGTAAGTATCACTTACTCTGTTCTACTCTGTCTCACCCAATCTCATTAGCAGATGAGGGTGCTACTGCGGTCACTGCGCCTGGATTGTCTGCACGTAAAGTTTCCACAAAGGGTAAAGAAAAGGAAATTGTTGGATGAACACCAAATGGCGTTATGTTGTGTGAGTTTGTGGTCTTGGTCAGTACGTCACACATGTCAAAGTTCACTCTCTAACTAAGCGTTGGCTCTTTCACAGACTCTGATAGTTTGAATGCAGACTGATGAATTGTTTTAACTTGACTAATTTCTACTTTATCGCTAAACTGAAAACCCGTAAAAAAAGTTCTGGGTGGTATGTCTCATCTGTTGCTCTCGCATTTATGTTTGATCTCAGTCCGGGTTTCTGTTGAGAAATTTGAAACTCTTTCACAAATTTTATTGTACTCGAGTACTGTTCTTACTTTCTTGTATTTCCGTCGTTGTACCTTGTAAAATATATTGTATGCCCGGAGTCCGGTGTACCCTTGGCATGTGAAATTGTCCCTTTATAGTAGTCAAAGCGGGTGATCCGTCGTACACTCTATGTGTACGTCTCATACAAGTTCCGTCATGCATCATGGACGAGACATTATCTCTCGCTGACACTCTGAAGTGTTTGACAATGGATGACATCAAAGAAGCTCTGCCACACAACACATTTTCACCTACTGAGAAGAGATCTTGCACAAAATTGGACGAAGCTGTTTGGAAATTATCTGGGGCTCATCACACCGTCTTAGGAGAAGCCGCTGAATCCAAAAAACGTAGGAGATTAGCAAAACATCCCCCCCCCTCATGATGAAATCACACCAACTATACATGACATGAAAGATTACACTTTTTTTGAAACAGTGTCCGAGGAAGTGAGACATGACCGTCTCATTTGATTTATACAAGCCACCGGAAAAGAAGCTACTTCCACAGCAAGCTGTGCCGTTTGCACTGGCCAATTTTTTTGCCACGAACTGACCGACGTCAAACTCACAGACTTACAAAGTAAAGACAAACTCTCACCTACGAAACCCCATCCTGCACACATCCTTACAGAAGGAATGCTCCTCCATCGTTCCCCCTCTGCTTTTCGTGTGTCTGCCAATGGCTGTGAATACGTGAACGTGTGCACATCTTGTGCTTCTGACCTATGCCATAACAAGACACCTGCATTATCATTAGCGAATGGGATGTGGATTGGAGAAGTACCTCTGGAGCTACGCATCCTCACCCTACCCAAACGAATATTAGTTGCAAGATATTTCCCTGCAGCCTACATTGTTAAACTGTACCCCAGAAAACGAGGATCACATACTTGGGGTTCCTCCTCTCTTCAAAGTGGCCTTTGGGGAAATGTCTCGACATATCGTCTTAACACGAATGACATAGTCGGGATGACCGACTCCCAAATCATGCCACCTTCTTCTTCCATCCTCGCTGCAACAATTGGCATCACGTTTGTCGGTCCTGGAAACCTCCCTGAGAAAACTATGCCAGGTTTTCTATGTGTAAATCGAAACCGCGTTCGACAGGCTTTACAGTGGCTGAAAGATAACAATCCAATCTATAAACACATAATTATTTCTTCTGAATGCCTGAACTCTTTGCCTGTCGACGGATTTCCGATAGAGATCTTGAGTGTGGTGAAGATGTCCAATGACACCTACCTACTTGCAGAAGAGCACGATGACTACATTCCAGGCGATTTTGACCCAGGTTAGTGTTTTGTCTACTACAACTGTTTCAATGATTGATCTGACTCGAATTCAATTCCAAAAATAAGATGATGCCCCTTCCCAAAACGACATGGAAAACGTGGAATTGCCATCACCCGTCATTGAAGAAGATGATGATCAAACAGGACTGTGGGAAGGTGACGTCCCACATATGCTTAATTTTCTCTCAACTGATTATAAAAAGATGCCGAAGTACTCCCATTACATTCCTTGGGAGTGGTAGATGTTGCCGCGACAGATGTCACCGAAAACGAATTGCTGGCTCATGCACTCGCAAATGTTGGTCAAGGAGACAAAGCTTCCGGGTGGGCAATAAAACGAAGTGGAGACTTTGTTAATGAATATCCACGGAAATCGACTGACAACTCGTTATCCGATGGCTCTCCGGATAATCCAAACCATATGCTTGGCAGCTTCCCCTGTCTGTTTCCTTACGGACTTGGTGGTTTCGAAGTTAACCGTCAGATTCATGTGTCATACTCAGCTCATGCCCGATGGTCTCTTCGTTACGATGATAAACACTTCCGAAAGGATCACCACTTTATGTTTCAAATATTCAGAGTTCTTCAAAAGCGTCAAGTTTGTTCTGCAGCTTGCCTACAAATTACGAAACATGCTTTCATTCAACATGAGAACGCCATCAAATCCTTCACTTCAGCTGATTTCGAATTGGCTGCTAACGAAGAACAAGCTCGCAAACCGTTTTCAAACCCTGACATGCGTACTTTGTGCCACACATTGTCAAGCATACGGGCGAAAGTAATGGGCACTGATGAGTCCCGCGTGAAGATACACTCTCTTGTTTGGGGAATGTGTGTCAAAAAAAATCCGCCCTCCATTTGGTTGACGATCAACCCTTCCGACACACAAGATCCAATAGCACAAGTTTTATGTGGCGAAAACATTGACTTGGATCATTTCTCGGCTCTCGATCATCGCCCTTCTGCTTCTGCTATTGCCAGTGATCCTTATGGAGCGGCAACATTTTTCCGATTGGTCATTAATGCAGTTCTGGAGTCTTTATTAGGCATCAAAGGTTACTCGAATGGTCGCTCGATCAAAAGGGAAAAAGGTATTCTTGGTACAGTAGAAGCTCACATCGGTACTGTTGAGGCTCAAGGGAGAGGGACGCTGCACCTCCATATGATTCTTTGGCTTTCAGGATCATTAACTGTGTCACAAATGCGTGAACAGTTATTACAGGAGGACTTCAGGGACAAAATCAAACAATTCATTGCTACAAATATTCATGCCGACTTGCCCACTGCTCCTGGTGAAAGTATCTTATCCATCCCTAAACAACCGCAAGTGGCATTCTCGTGCCCCATTGATCCTCGCCTACCACACTATGAAGAGCAAAAATGAGATACAGAAATTAAGATAGCTCGCACCGTTCAAGTGCACCAATGCAGTCAAGCATGCATGAAACTCTCAAATTCCAGACTCGTTTGCAAATGAAAAGCACCATTCAGACTGGCAAATGAAGCTTGGATTGACAAAAGCGGGGATTGGAACCCCAAGCGTTTGTATGGATACTTAAACAACTGGTGCCTGCCCTTACTCCAGAGTCTCCGAGCAAACCATGACATCAAGCTTATTACGAATGGAGAAGAGACGAAGGACATTGCTTGGTACATTACGAACTACGTTGCAAAAAAACAAAAAGAATCCTCAAATATATCGGTGCTGTTAGCAAAAACATTCGCGTTTCATCATTTAGATAAGCGCCGATCTTCGGATCTCTCCCGTATCAACAAACGGTTGATACAACACTGTGCCAATACATTGACTTGCCAACAAGAACTGAGCGCTCCGGAAGTAGTGAACTATCTCATGGGTTGGGAAGATAGATTCATTTCGCATCACTTCGAAACCATTTATTGGAAATCGATCTTCGACTTATTATGCAGAACATACCCGGAACTAAAAACAAACCAGTACGATAATCAAACTGAGTGTCGAATCAACGCTAATAATCCCTAGCTTGGCTCCACAACCCTTTCTCTCAATGACTGGGGATGTTGACAACCAACGGGAAGAAGAGAGAGTATGTCTATACTTGCTCTCTAACAAACACAAACGGTACTAAAAATACATCAACATCAGGAAATGCTAAATATCAGATTGGTGGAAGGACGCCTACACATTAAAGACCAGATCCGTGAATACATTGACTGCGGGAACGCCTTGGCATCTTGGTCCTACTTGGACTATTTCCTCGGGACGTACGACGGGAGATCGTTACCAGAAAGGACTTCTGATCGTGGTCGACCTGCAAGTCACCGTGTGCCATATCTGGAAAGTAGTGGCCACATGAATCACTGTAGAATCGTGAAGGCTGCCAACCACGAAACGATGCCTTACTTCCCAGGGCAATGGTTCCCTAAAAGAGATGCCATGGACACGAGTGGACAATTTGAAGCGTGTATGCTTGCCTTGTTAAAACCCTGGAGATCCATAACTGATATCAAAGGAATGCATGAAACCTTTAATGACACTTACAATTCCTTTCTCTCCTCCACACCTGATCATATACAGACCACGATCGACAACATCCAGTTCTTCCATGAGTGTGCCGAAAAAGCCACTACCCGCCAATCGACTAACGAAGACTTCATTGAAGTCGAGAGGGCAGACACAGATTCTGTTGACGATGCTCAGGAACCAGGTGAAGACATTGGAGAAAGTGAACCTTATGATCCCCTGATATCTGAGGAAGACATCATACGAGCTCTAAACAGGCCATTCTCTGCTCGAGAGCTTTTGTATGCTGACACAGCTGTTGATATCGGTCGCTCTTCTGGTGCTCTCCCTGAATGCACATCCCATATTCCTTTCAAAAAACCTGCAGATCGAGCTTCAACAGATCAGCAAAATATATTCCACTCATGGGAGAACACGCTACATACCGTAAATCAAGAAGACACTGTGGTTGACGACGTTGACTTCAATACAGAGCCAGGGACGACACATGCAACATCCCAGCACATCGATGAACCATCTGTAGTCCCTATTCCACCAGACGAATCAGTACCTTCCCTATCTCCTCAACCAACACTGAACACACGACAACGCATGGTACACAACATAATCACTGCACACCTTCAAGCATATCTCAGAGGCGAGAACCCACCCCAACGCTTGATGATCGTCCACGGGCAGGGAGGAACTGGCAAATCAGCATTGCTGAACGCCATCTCAAAAACCTTTGCCGATCTTGGTGCAGCTCCTCTGTTGGCTAAAACTGCGATGTCAGGAGTCGCTGCAAGTATAATAGGCGGACAAACACTTCATAGTTGGGCATCTTTACCAATTGTGACTCCAACAACCGACCGATGGCTAACACGACCTGGAAAAGAGGTAGAAAAAAGACGAAAGGCCAATATGGACAATGTCCTTTGGTTGACCGTCGACGAAAAAAGCATGATGATGTCAACTTTGTTACTCTACCTATCACAAGCCACTGGAATCATCCGATCTGCTCTCGGATCAATAGAACCATCCTCTCCATTCGGTGGTTTATCCCTTGTGCTCCTAGGCGATTTCCATCAATTTCCTCCAGTCGCAAATCCCCATAAAGCGCTCTACAACTCCTCACCGGCTTCACCTCCAACTCTGTCAGATGATGCTCGGCTCGGTCGGTCCCTGTACGAACAATTCAACATGGTGGTCAAATTAGAAGAACAGATGCGCATCCGTGACCCCACTTGGAAGGACATTCTGCAACGATCACAAACGGGCAATTGCACAAAAGATGACATTGACAAAATACAAAAATTAGTTCTTTCTCACCCCGCGTGCACCATCCCTAACTTCACTGTCCCTCCATGGGACGAGGCCGTTCTCATCACACCTTGCAACGGTACGCATGCCCTATGGAATGAAGACATGTTGTCTTGGTATTGCCGAAGAACTGGTGAGGTTTGCTATACTCTGTATGCCCACGACACCTCCAAATGTCAACCCCTCTCACGACAACAACGTTTGACCATCGCACACATGAAACTAGAGAAAACTGCACATCTTCCCAACAAAGTCGAATTGGCGATAGGGATGAAAAC
This sequence comes from Lactarius tabidus, assembly GCA_963281015.1. Taxonomy (NCBI): domain Eukaryota; kingdom Fungi; phylum Basidiomycota; class Agaricomycetes; order Russulales; family Russulaceae; genus Lactarius; species Lactarius tabidus. The sequence continues at coordinate 1,431,835 of OY725475.1, read as the reverse complement.
CATGGTCTTATCAAACATAGCCCCCAGCATCGATCTTGCAAACGGATCCCGTGGGATTATTACTGACATTATCTTAGATCCGCAAGAATGTGCCCTTCCGAACAGTTCCAACACTGTCTTCTTACAATACCCCCCTGCAGCTGTCATTTTCCGTCCGTACAACGCCAGCAAAATACAACTTCCTGGTTTACCATCAGGGGTCGTTCCGATATTCCCTATGCGAAGTACATTTTGTGTGGGGGGAACTGGTGGAATTACCGTTCATCGAGAACAAATGCCTATTACGGCCGCTTATGCTTTCACTGACTACAAGGCACAAGGACAAACGATGGAGTGTGTATTAGTTGACCTCAGTAAACCGCCAACTGGTGCTCTCAACAGATTCAATGCATACATTGCCTTATCCAGAGGTCGGGGTCGAAACACAATAAGGTTACTGCGCGAAGTCGATACCAAGCTGTTTACAGAACACCCCAGTGAAATACTACACGAAGAAGATGTGAGATTGTCAAGGCTCGAAATGCAAACGTTGGAATGTTATGAGTTCGGTGAATTTGGGAACTTCTCACCGTAAAAGGTTTGCTCTCCATTAATCGAACTTATGTGCCCTCATCCTGATACATAACGTGTGCAGATAATCTATGTGGTACATCGTAACGAATTTGGTCGGAAGGGGGCGGTCTATTATCATATTTAATTCATGTATCCAATCTTTGTTCTCGATTTTCTTTGCATGTCATTCAATGCTCCCTTTCAACCCGATAAGTGACACATAAGCAAGGTTTCAAGGCGACAAAGTCGACCTCTAGTAGTCAGTTGGAAGTCATTCAGGGTCAGGTCCAGTCAGAATTGGTACGGGTTTAGTCAGATTTTGCAAGACAAATTATAGTGGCAAATGACTTTTTGTCGAAATTTCTGACTTCCTTTTTTACAGAGTGTCACTGCGGCCACGACATACATCACCTTGATAATTACAGCCATTTTATTGTGCCCCCTGTTGACGAATACTAGATAGTATCACTATAAATTTCAAGGGACTTTAGAGGGACTTAAATATGAAGCTCCAAGGGAAGGTCAGAAAGGTTCAACAATCTGGAAGCATCCGGGAAGTGATCTCCGAAGGTCCAGAAAAGCGCCGACCAGAAAAGAGGAAGGGCCTTTCATTTTACTGATGTCAACGTCCACATGGCTTCTTCATTATTTGCGTCGCTTGATCAACCACAGGGTACCCAATGTCAAGACCAAGACAGAATTGCCTCTGATAATATACCTATTTGTTTACCACTGGCATATGTTCCTCCCTGGAACTTGATTATATACCGAACAAATTGAAGCATGTGCAAAGGTGATAAAACTGGAGGTGGGGGGAATTGCCCGTTGGGCAAACGTGGGCAAATGCGCTAGCGACTCCCGCGGGCTCGAAGGTACTGTAATTGTAGATCCGGAGTAAGCGGCGAAGTTGGCAAAAGTGTTCTGGCTGTCAGTTCTAAGCGCCACACTACTTCCCCGAAACGCATTCACTTGCAGCGTGATGATGTTCGTGAAGTGTAGTGCGCCCGCAACCAGACTCAAGTACAAAACTAAAATAAACTACTTCAACAGCAGCGCACTTTCGCAAGATCTGAAGCGATATGACATGGCCATCCTGCGTCTACTTCCATGAGAGTCCTCATAAAACAAAAGGATCGCTTACGCACGTATGGTCTTGCTTCCTCGGGGGGTAACCGGTAACCAATGAAGTCCAAGACGGAAATCCTCGGCGATTGAGAGATGCTAATTTGTGGCAGAATGTTCTTTCTTACTTTTATCTGACCGTAACCAGTCTGGTTTATGCCATACATAACTTGGCGCTCTTTGGACGCCAACCATTCGAGTTCAAGTTCCATCCAGTCAAATAAGAAGCCTTGCTCATGATCATCTGCAGCAGTACAAAACGCCTCCCCTGCCCCCCTGTGCTTGAGTTATTTGCCATTCAGAGCTGACTCGGGCGAGAACTTGAACCCACTGGCAACATTCAGTTGGTGCAGATGGCCTACCTGCTAATTCTCCTGTTTTACTTTTTTAATTACCTTTGTCATTATGGAAGAGCTCAGCCTACAAGAATTATCAACGCACCTCTTGTAGTTCGTTCACCATACCTCAACTGTTGGACAACCGTTATTACCGACTTCATGGAGGACGTGGGGATCTTGTCTGAATGTGACACTTCTCAGTGGGATCCGGCTCCACTTGCATGTTATTTCCTCGCTCAGCGTTACAGAAAATTTGACTCCACTTTAGTACTTTGATATGTCCATCCTTGTCCGTGTTGACAACGAGACCTTTGCGGCATTGGGACCAGTCACAGCAATTGGAGTGGTAAATGTGTTCAACGGCTACCCGACAGTTTCACCCACCCAGACCAAGCTCACCGTACAGGCCGGTCAGATGCAAATTAATCTTACCTTCTTGAACCCGATCGAGGTTTGAACTAGTGTCACCCATCGTTGCCATATTCTACTCATACTTTTGTTATAGCCCGATGATTGGGTCAAGCAATCAATCCCATTCTCATACGTGTCATTAACTGCAAGTTCACTAGATGATATGACTCATACTGTGCAGGTGTATACAGATCTCAGAACAGGTGAGTTGAGTTGATGTTGTTCCTGCTCCGTGACGGTTGTGTCTCAAAATTGTTGCAGGATGGCCGACAGAGGTGCAATGGCTTCTACCAGTTAATGGAAGCGATGTCATCTGCCATACGATCCAACTTCAAACTCCATCCGCATCTGGCAATGGTACAGCATTGTACCACGCCATGCAGAACGTAAGTAGCATTAGTGACATCTGAAGTTTGCCACTCTTAATTGGTGACCCAGAGTAATAATGTTACATACAAGGTAGATAGAGATGGAGTTGCCCGTGGATTATTCCAGGATATTGGGATGCTGGACAACCAAGGGAAAGACCAAACACCGTACAACTATACCTCGGTAGCTTTTTCCATATCGCGCGACCTCGGCACCATCCAAGCCACACAGGAACCCATCGTCTGGCTTGTCGGATTCACTGCAGACCCAGTCATCAACTTCACAGACCTATCTGGAGCCTCTTCCCAGTCACGGAGCTTGTTTTACAAGACTCAATATTCCGATGACAACGATATGGTTAGTACCTACACTCGTCAATGATTAATGTCTCCCATATCATATCCAAGGTTGTTGACTTTCTCAACGATTTCTCCAATGCCTCTTCAAGAGCACAGCAGCTAGACGCGAAGATATTCCAGGACACAGCTCCTATCTCCGGGGTGCTCGAAGATTTGGTGTCCTTGGCGACCGCACAAGTATATGGCAGCATTCAGCTGACAATTCCGTTCGACGGATATGGTAATCTCACTGCCACTAAGTCAGACGCAATGGCTTTCATGAAGAATATGGCTGGGTTGGCGTCCGCAAATTATGTGCCAAACCAGGTGAATGCTGTTGTGACGCTGTATTCTGCCTTCCCAGCCTTCATGTACCTGGATCCTGAACTAGGCGGACGCTTGCTCGAGCCTCTTTTTCAGCTTCAAATGCCCCCCAAGTACACCAACCCGTACGCTGCTCCTGATCTAGGTGCGCCGTGGAACTAGAGGGACGATATTCGAAGCACTGACAATGAAGGGCCATAGGGACGGGTTATCCCAATGTTACCATCAGTAATTCTGCCAATAGCCAAGGAATAGAAGGTTTGGATCTCTCTAGCAGGTTTTGTATATCACTGACATACTCCTCTTACTACCCTATAAAGATTCTGGGAATATGTTGATCATGACCTATGCTCACGCTCGTGCAAGTGGAGACGATAGCCTGATAATCGAATACGTATGTACAAAACTCTTGATCACCCTTGGAGAACCAACAAAACCGCATAGCATTCTAGTATTCTCTGCTGACTTCCTGGGCTGATTACTTGTCAAACGTGACATTGTTGATTCATGATCAGTGCATATCTTGGTCAATGATTCTTAGTGCTAATAACATGATTGACCATCTATTCAGATTCTCTGCGGATGGACTGATGTCCAACAACCAAACCAACCTCGCGATCAAGGGCATTATTGCTATCAATGCTATGTCTAAAATGAGCTCAATTGTCAAGAAGGCTCTCGATGTAAACAAGTATTTCGTCCGTACAGGTCGTTTATATGATGCGTAGCGGAATTGACTGGTCTCAAGAACACAGCTGCGAATCTATATACTCAATGGAAGAGCCTTGCATTGACAAGTGATCGACGCCTGCTTGCGGCGTACGGATTCGTGGACTCGTGGACATTAGGTTATAATATATTTGCCGATGCGTGGCTAGGCACCAATGTCGTCGACTCACCCGTCAGTGTCTTTTGATTCGGCCGAATCTCTTGACTCTCATCTGAGTTGGTTTCCAGGTCTACGATGGTCAAAGTAGTTTCCTCGATAACCTATGGACTTCGAACTTTACCAATTCTGTCTTCCCGGTTGATAACGTCGGCACAGATACAAGCGATTTCCTTGTACTCGGTCAGCTGGGCTATGCTTTGAAGTTGTCTCCGCTAATGTGGCTTTAGGCTGGAACATGTTTGTGGCCGCTATGACCCCGAATCAAGACCTACGCACGAACCTCATCTCAAACATTTACGATCTATCCCAACTCGGCATCACGTTTGGACGACCCTCCATTAACGAATCCAGAGGGTCAGTTCCTCGTGATTTGCAATAGTCATGGGCTAATTGATATTACCGCATCTCTAGCCCCGCAGCAGGCGCAATGTATGCGCCGTTAGCTCTACTGTGCGTTTAGTATGGCAAGCGAGTTTTTTCGAGGCTCCGACTTACTTTTTCTCAGAGCACCTGTCCGACTAGAAGTCAATTCCAGTCAGACTGTGACCCCTCAGGCCGGGATTCCACCAAAATCACACACAAGCGCGGTTACTAAGGGTGCTATAGGTGGCGTCGCGGGTGGCGTTGCGGCTTTACTCGCGGTTGGAACCATTGCACTGGTAGCGTGGCATCGACGGAAACAAAGTCATGGACGCACATCTGTTGGGTCTTCATTTTTGAGAGAATCTACAAACCAGGGCACGCATGCCACAGTGACGCCATTCAACCCAACAATGTCAACACCTATTGAGGCAGCGCCGTTTGTGGCAGGGACTCAGATGGATTTCCCCCAACGGTTGTCCTCCCGCCCATTTTCCACGGGGGACCCACCACTACCGCTGCGACGTATGGTGTCCGTCCCCACTGGTTTGTCGGGAAAGGAGCTGGCCCGACTCCGCTCAAACAGATTACGTTCCCAGGCTATGGACGGACGGGCATCGGACCCCCTCTTAACAGTCACAATCGGCAGGGATGCACTTGGGGGTGCGGTGGCTTCGCCCACATCTTCATCCGAATTTCGGAGACCTCGATCGGAAAATAACTTTTCAAGGCAGGAGATGCATGAGATACAACAGCTCCTCGCGGAGAGACCCGAATCGCCGCCACCTAGTTATGTTAGTCGCCCACAGGGTTCGAACATGTTTTAGGATTGTCTTAAATTATATTCATATTCACCACACGCGGGTTTTTTTTCAGCCGCCATTTTTTGCGACATTTTTTGCTTTCGGCCGTACTACTACCCTATTCTTCGGACGCTTCTCCAATTCCACGCAAGGTCGCTTACTACCAAATGATATATGTTGACGTGTTCTAGTTGTTGTAAAAACGCTCTCGTGCCATAGAAGGCTTAGCGATAAGACAGATGGCAGCGTTCCAGACCCGGCCCGGAGTAAGAATGAGGTACCCCACCGTGAACGTGAAGCAGCACCGGATGAGATCATCATCACAGCGCGTCTCTGCGGCCACGAGTACCGCGACTCGGACATACAGTACCACCACGAACCACCCAACTTCTTCAAATGGCCCCTCATTGGCTCTCGAATCTCGCCTCAATTAGCATGGCCGTTGGGCCACCTCTTGTCTACGCTGACCAGACTGTGTCTATAATCAAGAAGAAGTACGTGTTTCTCTGCTACATCTTGACCTACCCTCCCCCTCACATAGTCACCTATTCTAGAGACTCAACTGGTTTTTCTCGGGATATCTGTGCAGTTCTGTGCGCACATCACACTCATTTGGAGCTGTTTGCCTAACGGTATTACCAGGCTGGTGGCTAATATCACCCGGTGCTTCTTCTGGCTCGGAGAGCACTTTGAGTTCGCACTCTTGATGCAGTCCATTCTGATGATCCTCTGTCAAGTAAGCTTCCCACACATGTCTTCAAAGGTGTCTGACCTGTCTTAGCTAGCGTTGTTGTATATCTGCGTTCTGTATCATCCTCGGTCAAGCTCTGACAATTTCGGTGCATCCTCGCGACCACTGTCATTCTGGCAATGGACAACATACTCACTGCATATTGAGTTCCTTGCTGGCTATATGTAAATGGTATTCCACGTTTCAATTGGCGCTGTCTGACTGTTCGAGCAGTGTCTTCCTGACGATATTAGTGCTCATATTTGGCCGACTGGAAGTTTTTGTATGGCTACTCGGCTTCTTTGCCTTGGGGCTAGAGAGTACACTGCCACTTCCGCAGTTCTTCACGTTGGTCACGTTTCTGTTTGATTATCCTGTCTCACCTGTCTCCGTTTAGTAATTACAAGCAAAAATCCCTATACGGGTTCCGTGCGTCAACGCTCGTAGGTTGGGTTGGAGGGGATGCTTTCAAGTGCGGCCATCTCTCGACTCGCGCTCGTCATTCAAACCTGAAATTTTTTATAGAACCATATACTTCTTCGCGCAAGGGTCGCCTCTACAGTTCAAAGTTTGTGCCATTTTCCAGCTGTCGGTGGACATTGGTGGGTGATCAAGGCGTCTTGCAGGCGAAACCAGCTGATCGTCTCTCAGCGATCGTTGTTCAGAGACTGGTATATGGAAACGCGCCACCTCCAGCGACGTTAGCAGAGGAAGATGAGTTGGAGCAGGCTTTGGCACTAGCAGAGGAGTAGACTATACCGTATATACTTAGCACAGCAGTCGTCGCAAACAAACCCAAATTGAGTTTCGCGAAACCGTTTCCTCTGACGCGTCTTCCCGGGCTATTTGACGGCATCACGACTCTTCATCCATCCCTACTCTCCCTCCCCTCATTCCATGGATATCTCTAAACCCATCGCATTTGCTGAGCATTTACAACTCTCAAGTCTCGGCATTCAGCCAGCTTCAATTTCGTTCCAGGTTCTTAAAACAAGGCATTCTCGACTCTTCTCGTTGCTCATCCGGCCGTTTTGTGACGCAGACCTTAACACTCGAATCTGACCACTTCATTTGTGTGCGTGAAAAGGTTAATGAGCAGAACCAAGTCGTCATCATCGACCTTTCCGACGCCAACAATGTGCTCCGGAGGCCAATTGGTGCCGACTCTGCCATCATGCACCCCAACCAGAAGATTCTTGCGCTGAAATGTAAGTGTTATGGCTGTCACTGTGACCTTACAGAGCTCACACTCTACATACATCAGCTGGCAGGACACTTCAGATCTTTAACATAGACACCAAGCAAAAAGTCAAATCACACGAGAACAACGAAAACGTCGTGTTTTGGAAGTGGATTTCCGACTCGTCAATTGGCATCGTTACGGATACGTCGGTCTGTCATTGGAGCATAACAGACACGACGACTCCTCCACAGAAGGTCTTCGACCGACACGCGGCCCTTGCTGGAAGCCAGATCATCAACTATCGCGTTTCTGGAGACGAGAAATGGATGGTGCTCGTTGGTATATCAGGAAATACGGCAAACCCGTCGGCCTTCAAAGTCAAGGGGTCTATGCAGCTTTACAGTCGCGAGCGGGCGGTCTCACAGCTTATCGAGGGCCACGCTGCTTCATTCGCGGAAATCAAGCTTGACGGGAACCAGCACGTAACGAAGCTTTTTACGTTCTCGGTACGGTCAGGAAACAGCGCGAAGGTGCGTAGCGATGATTATTCGTTTATTCATTTCGACTAACTCCCATCCCTTTGTCAGCTCCACGTCGTGGAGATCGACCATCAAGCACCCGACCCCCCATTCACGAAGAAAGCCGTTGACGTTTACTTCCCACCCGAGGCTACAAACGATTTCCCTGTCGCTATGCAGGTTTCCAAGAAACACGGAATCGCCTACCTCGCAACGAAATACGGCTTCATTCACCTGTACGACCTCGAATCCGGTGCATGCATCTACATGAACCGTATTTCTGGCGAGACGATATTCGTGACGACTGAGCAAGAGGCAACGAACGGGATCTTGTGCATCAACCGGAAGGGTCAAGTGCTTGGCGTTAGCGTGGACGAACAAACTATAATCCCATATATTCTAACAACATTGAACAACACGGAACTTGCATTCAAGCTCGCCAGTCGCGGCAACCTACCCGGAGCCGATGATCTTTATGTCAAGCAGTATCAAGCGTTGTTCCAGAGTGGCCAGTACAACGAGGCTGCCAAGATTGCCGCAAACTCGCCAAGGGTTGGTTCTTACTCTTGTTCCGACTCCTTCCGTACTAACTCTAGTATATAGGGTATCCTCCGCACCGCACAGGTCATTGAGTCCTTCAAGCAAGCACCTGCCCCTCCCGGGGGTCTTTCACCTATCCTTCAGTACTTCGGCATTCTTCTGGAAAAGGGGGAGCTCAATCATCTCGAGTCCGTGGAGCTAGCTCGCCCGGTTTTGCAACAGGGCAGGAAGCAGCTCCTCGAGAAATGGCTTAAAGAGAACAAGGTGAGGATCCCCTTCTGACTTTTCACCCGACGGCTTTATTGAAACGATGTGCATGTAGCTCACTTGCAGCGAGGAACTTGGTGATATTGTTCGCCTACATGACATGACATTGGCTCTGAGTGTGTATCTGCGAGCGAATGTGCCAAGCAAAGTCATCGCGTGCTTCGCTGAGACGGGGCAGACGGAAAAAATTGTGTTATATGCGAAGAAGGTTGGATATCAACCAGACTATGTTGCCCTCTTGCAGCACATTATGCGCACGAACCCCGACAAAGGCGCCGAATTTGCAACGGCGCTTGTCAATGATGAGACTGGACCCCTTGTCGACATTGAGCGAGTCCGTGGATTTCCTGCATATGATCAACAGAGTCGCCTGACGGAAGCCTTATAGGTTGTCGATATCTTCATGTCCCAGAACATGATTCAACCCGCCACGTCGTTCTTGTTGGATGCGCTCAAAGAAAACAAGCCAGAGCAAGGACCTCTACAGACACGCCTCCTGGAGATGAACCTCATTCACGCACCTCAAGTCGCGGACGCAATCCTCGGCAATGAAATGTTCAGCCATTACGATCGCCCTCGCATCGCAAACTTGTGCGAGAAAGCCGGCCTTTTGCAGAGGGTAGTTTTCTGTTTGTCATCGGTGTGACTGGTTCTCACCTCTTGGCAAAGGCTCTAGAACATTACGAGGATCTCGCGGACATTAAAAGAGCTATCGTGCACACCAATATTCTTGCTCACGATGTACGTGCTGTGTCTTATCGGGTTTTGCCTGTCTAACCCGTCACTGCAGTGGCTAGTCAACTATTTCAGTCGTCTCACTACAGAACAGTCGATGGCCTGCTTGCACGAGATGTTACGTGTGAATATCCGCCAGAACTTACAGGTCGTGGTTCAGATTGCTACCAAGTATTCGGACATCCTTGGAGCTGTCAAGCTCATTGAGATGTTTGAATCGTTCAAGAGCTTTGAGGGTGAGTCCGACAGAAATCTAAGTGACACAAACTTATGCACCTTCGCTAAGGTCTATATTACTACCTCGGTTCTGTTGTTAACCTCAGCGATGACTCGGAGGTCCACTTCAAGTACATCCAGGCCGCGACGAGGACTGGTCAGATTCGTGAGGTCGAGCGCATTTGTCGGGAGTCCAACCACTACAATCCCGAAAAGGTCAAGAACTTCTTAAAGGAAGCCAAGCTGGCTGATCAACTCCCGCTCATCATTGTCTGCGACCGTTTCGATTTTGTGCACGACCTCGTTTTATACCTCTATCAAAACGGCCTCACCAAGTTCATCGAGGTGTACGTGCAGCGTGTGAACTCTGTGCGCACTCCCCAAGTCATCGGTGGTTTATTGGATGTCGACTGCGACGAGGGGACAATCAAGAGTTTGCTCGCGTCTGTGACTGGTAACTTCCCCATTGACGAGCTAGTGAACGAGGTCGAGCAACGTAACCGCCTGAAACTCATCTTGCCTTGGTTGGATACGCGTGTGCAGGCCGGTAGTCAAGACCCTGCCGTCTACAATGCGATTGCGAAAATCTCCATCGACAGTAACAACAATCCCGAACAGTTCTTGAAGGAAAACAATGTACGTGCACCTAGTATTTGATTCTTACACGTCAAATAACCCTTTGCAGTTGTATGAACCGCTGGTGGTCGGCAAATTCTGCGAGGCTCGCGATCCTTATCTTGCGTACATTGCATATGCCAAAGGATTCTGCGACGAAGAGCTGATCGCGATCACGAACGATAACTCTATGTTCAAGCAACAGGCGCGGTACCTAGTCAAGCGTCGCGTTCCGGAATTATGGGCGCAAGTTCTGGTCCCAGACAACATGCACCGCCGTCAGTTAATCGATCAGGTCAGTATCAATGCTCTAGGAGGTCTTCATAGTATGAAATCGCCCGCAGGTTGTCGCAACTGCAGTTCCTGAAAGCACCGATCCCGATGATGTTTCCGTCACCGTCAAGTCATTCCTCTCCGCGGACCTCCCTATCGAGCTCATTGAATTGCTCGAGAAGATTATCCTTGAGCCTTCGCCATTTAGCGACAACAGAAACCTCCAGAACTTGCTGTTGCTCACCGCCATACGCGCCGACAAGGGGAAGGTCGTTGGTTATATCAACAAGCTGCAGAATTACGACGAAGGGGAGATCGCCAGAATTGCCACGGAACACGGTCTCTACGAAGAAGCCTTCACCATCTATAAGAAATACGAACAGCATGTGAACGCCATCAACGTTCTCGTGGAGTACATCGTCTCGATCGACCGTGGTCTCAACTACGCGAACAAAGTCAACAAGCCAGAGGTTTGGAGCAGATTAGCCAAGGCCCAGCTTGACGGCCTCCGAATTCGCGACTCTATCGGTACGTTCTAGTGTTTCTTTGTTGACTGATTCGACCCAACTGACTGCGGTGGTTACTAGATTCTTATATCAAAGCTGAAGATCCCTCGAACTTTGTGGAGGTTATTGAGATCGCGAATCACGCTGGCAAGTACGACGACCTAGTACGGTTCCTCCAGATGGCCCGCAAGAGTCTCCGTGAACCTCAGATTGACACCGAACTCGCATACGCGTATGCCAAAACGGATCGCCTGCACGACATGGAAGATTTCCTCAATTTCACGAATGTTGCAGACGTCCTGGAAGTCGGAGAAAAATGCTTCGAGGACGAATTATACCAGGCAGCGAAACTTCTCTTCACCAGCATTTCTAACTGGGCCCGGCTTGCGACTACACTTATTTATCTCTCCGAGAACCAGGCCGCCGTTGAGAGTGCACGCAAGGCTGGAAACACTCAGTGAGGGTCCTCGTCTCTGATGCTAAAACATGATGTTCACCACCACTCAGGGTTTGGAAGCAGGTCCATGCCGCATGCTTGGACAAGTCCGAATTCCGTCTGGTAAGCCTCATTAGATCAGGAATGACCTCTTGTCTCATTATGGGCGTAATAGGCTCAAATTTGCGGTCTCAACATCATCGTACACGCAGAAGAGCTTCCTGCCTTGATCCAAGGTTATGAACGTCGCGGTCACTTTGAAGAGATTATTTCGCTTCTCGAGGCCGGCCTCAGCTTAGAGAGAGCTCACGTCAGTACCCATGTTATTGTTTATGACCGCTTCGCTTACTCTTAAAGGTAGATGGGGATCTTCACAGAGCTTTCTATTCTCTATAGCAAGTACCGACCTGAGAAATGTGAGTCTGAGCATTTACTCTAGTATTTAATGCTGACTATGCACACCTCGCCAGTGATGGAACATTTGAAGCTTTTCGTCTCACGTATCAACATCCCGAAAGTAATCCGCGGTGCAGAGAAAGCGCACCTATGGCCCGAACTTGTCTTCCTCTATGTTAAATACGATGAGTTTGTATGTGCACTCGTTGAAATTTGCACTGGTAGGCACTGACGACTCGCTACAGGATAATGCAGCTCTTGCGATGATCGAACGTTCTGCTGACGCCTGGGACCACAATCAATTCAAGGATGTAATAGTTCGCGTTGCTAACATCGAGATGTGGGTGCCAGATAGCTCATGCAGTATCATTGTCTTGACTTGACCATCCCCTGGATTAGCTATTACAAGTCGCTGTCATTTTATCTCCAAGAACAACCAACCCTTCTGACGGACCTCCTAACGGTGCTCATCCCTCGCATAGATCACGCACGCGTCGTGCGGATGTTCCGTCAGGTCGACCACATACCACTTATCCGCTCGTATCTAATTGCCGTACAACATGTGAGTTTCACAGACATTTGTAGGGTAATCACTCACCCACTGTGCCTCCCTTACAGCTCAACATCGAGGCTGTCAATGACGCATACAATGACCTCCTCATCGAAGAAGAAGACTACAAAACTCTTCGAGATTCAATTGATAGCTTCGATAATTTCGACAATACCAGCCTTGCCAAGAGGTTAGAGAAGCACGAGTTACTCGAGTTCCGTAGACTTGCTGCGCACTTGTACAAGGTACGTTTTCTAGTCCCGATTTATGTGGCTTGATGGTATATCTCGACTTCAGAAAAATGGTCTCTGGGAAGAGTCGATCTCTCTTAGCAAACAGGACAAACTGTACAGGGACGCAATGGTCACGGCCTCTGTTTCTAGTTCCACCGAAATCGCTGAGGAGCTGCTCTCCTATTTCGTGGACATCGGCAACAAAGAGTGCTTCGCGGCGCAGCTATATATCTGCTTCGACCTACTGCGCTCTGACGTCGTCGAGGAGCTTTCATGGCAGCATGGCTTGAATGACTTCTACATGCCATACAAGATCCAGCAACAGCGATCCCTCATCGAAAAGCTGGCGACACTAGAGAAGGAAGTACGGGAACGATCAAAGAAAGAGAAGCAGAAAGAGGAACAAGAAGCCGATGCTCCTATAATCAATCCAGGCTTCGGGAATCGTCTGTTGACTCAAGGGAACGGGTACGGTTTTTCATTCGATTTTTTTCTCACAGTTCTGACTCGTGCAGTAGCTTTGCTGGTCAGGCTCCACCGCCTACAGTCAACGGCGCAACCGGTGTCGGCTTTGGGATCCCTTCAGTGAGTTGACTTGTTGGATGTGCTTTGACACAAGATCTGATGCAACCATCTTTAAGCAGATGACTGGCTTTGGTATCTGATGGACCCTACGTATTATCCATATCCGAGTGTCGTAATGTCGTGGTTGTTTATGTCTTGATCTCGATTATTCATGCATCCTATTTGGACCTGTGTGTCGGTGCCGGCGTAAGATGGCGTGATGGTACAGTACGTCCAAGTTGAGCTGAAGACCTGGCTTGAATTCACCGAGATTGCGCGATTGCGCCTACGATCGAAACTGTTGCAAAGTGTAATTTCAATTTGAAGTACTTTATACGGTAACGATCTCCATCCGTCGAATTGAAATATCTCCTGCTGGCTTCACTCGACACACACCATCTGTTTCTCTTGCTACCACAATTCCCCTCAACCTTTGGATGTCTGGGCTTACTGCAACTTCCGGAAAGCAGCCTCCAGCGCTAGTCTCACAGATTTTCGTTCGGACCGGCAACAATCAGAAGCCGCTTCCCTGTCGTGTGGCACTGTGTACCATGCGGCGCAACGAAAGGGCAGACTCTAGAGCGGTATGAAAACGGAACCGTAGCACTGGTGACCTATCGTCGGCGTAAAATTCGATGATGGGCCTGTCATGTTGGTCGCCCACCACTGATAATGGCCAAGAGCGATGAAATGGTGATGATGATGACAAGAAAAACGTGATACGCATACAAGGCGTTAGTTACCAGGATGAGGCGTTCTCAATCTGGTGCAAGCGGCGTAAATGAGCCGTGGGGCTGCCTGCCAAGTGGCCAGGCACTGCCGCCGGTACTGGTTGGTGGAGTGGAGATTCTGGAGAAAGAATAGGTGCGCCTATTGCCCAATGCATCATGCCCATCAAGCGCCGCTCGCTCGCTTACCCGCAGCCCGCGGCCAAGCCCGTACCTGCACATGCACATGCACGGCCATCTGCGACGGTCATTAGGCGGGCGGATAGCCGCATGCATGGAGGACACGGAGAAAGATGGAGGTGGGGTGTGCTCATCAACTGTCAGTGCGCGCTCTTCTTGGCACACCCTTGCTTGACTTCACAGGACAATATGTATTGGCTGCCAAGCTTACATCTCTGTTTTACTGTAACTGTCCGGCCTCTTACTTCGACGCTGGAAAAAATCATGCATTAATCATGCCCCGAGACCGGGATCACCAATCGCGCTATGAACCTGAGCACTGGCCAGACGGGGGCTGATGCACCGACGAGGCACTGAATATGAAAGAGCGTCGAATGGCTGATAGAGTGTGGGTTTCATCCCTCCCCGTTGACTTACGGAGGTGGTTAAATAATCGTAGTCCTGTTTTGGCTTTAATTAACTTCAATAATCTACGGGATTACTCTTTGGGTGCCAGCGATTGACAGTAAATGTAACTGGGAACAGTTGACAGGATACACTGCATTATTCGTTTAGAAGTTTATTCATTCCCAAATGATCACCCTCCAGCTTTACTCTCATTTATTCTCCCATGAGCACAGAGGGTTAAGACCTACTCGTATCCGTTCCTAGAGTTCTCCTGTTCCATGCTGCTATGAGTAGGTCTTTGTCATCCGATTACCAGAAGGGGAGAGACGAAACCATACTCCAACGAGTGTATTGCTTACTCTCCGTTATCTGCGCAAGAGCTGACGGAACGCTGTCAATGCACACACACATGCTTCGCAACGATCCAGGGTGTTAGTCATGCTGATGCGTTTCCTTGATTGGACCGAGCTAATTAATTACCGTAGAGTTTAAAATGTGTTTGAGATGAGGGTAGTAACGCCTACAAGGATCAGTACAGAGATGCGAAGTGTGTGCGTAAGTATATACGGTTGGGGAACGAATATAAGGCAATGGTAACAAGATGGAAGAGAATGCAGTAGTGTAGACGTCACATCACTATACAGCTTCTACTTCCACCACTTTGACCCTTTGGGCGCGTGGTGAGGGACACACGGGCAACCTCATAGAATACCTCTGATACCCCCCGATTGTGCTTTGAGCTGCACTCTGCCAGTCGGATTGCATGTAGATTAGAAGACAGGTGTACACAAGGTAAAGATATTACATACCAAGGTATCGTGATGCACGTATTCGCCGCGCCGTCGCAAGACCCTCCTCATACTGGACCGTCTGCATACCGTACCGTGCGAGCCGGTCTTTGGTTGAAATGTCATCACGAAGATCGCATTTGAGGGCTTTTGAATGTTTGTGTTATGTCATATCATGAACTACGATAGAGGATGGCACCCACCAACTAGCACAAGCTAAACTTTGGTTAGCCATGGAAAATGAAAGTGAGCTCGAATGAAGGGCACACCTTTACACCTGGACAATATTCTAAAATCTCATCAAGCCACTGGGGAGCATAGCGTTGAGAGTGATGGGGCACGTGATCTGTAATGTGGAGCGCACCTTCGTTTCGATATTCTCTAGTGACGTAGGATTGTCAACCTGCCAGTGTCGGGGGAGTCCTGAGAACGACAGCACAACAGGCATCAGAATCAAGGCTTACTGAGAAACACATCATCACAACATGTGTCTCTGCATAGCTGAGCGAGCGTAGCCGATCGAATTCTTCTTGGCCTTGGAAAGAATGGTGTTGGGTGTTAGAGGGGCTTTCATGGACAATACAGAATGTCACACACCAGCAGTATCCCATAAACTTAGTTCCACCACTTGATCATCGACGTAGAGGTCGTGTACATAGTTTTCGAAGACAGTAGGTTCACTACAGTGTCAAAGCTGTTAGGCCGCGAGTATACGGGAAAGAATGGACGGACGCACTAGACTTGGGTAAAGAAGCCACGCGTGAATACATTTAAGAGTGAGGTTTTGCCTGGGTTACGTATCGATTAGCGAACCGAGTGAAAGGATGATTGAAAGCTGCGGACCGCAAGCGCCATCTCCACAGACGACTACCTTGCGCTGTATCTGCCACCATCGGATACTGGTCATGCACCGAAGACTCCGAGTATACGAGTAGCGCGTACCGGTCTGCCCCTTCCAAATGTCGGCTTTGACGAGGACGAGGGACACAAAGGCATGTGTTCGCTGTGAAAAGAGAATCGGTAAAAGCAGGGAGTCAATGTGGCAGTACACACGCCACGCCCAGTGTAACCGGATTCCTTTTTTGGCTGTCAGCCGTGACGCGTGACATATACGCGCCCAGAACACGTGCTAGTCACGGCAGAAATTAGAAGGTGTCCTATTCCAGGAAGTAAGGTACTGGTGCTTCTAATGTACAATGGTCGGGCTGGGTAACCCGTACATGCATGATTATACTCCTAAGTCGTCCGTGTATACAATAGTAAAGGTTGAGTAGAGTCCGTGAGAGATCGTGATGAGAGCATGCGTATGAACCGTTTAATTTAATCCGAACTGCGCTATCAAATCCTGCCACGAGGATTGCAGAGACGCCTCAGGTGTAGAGTTCCGGACAACCTGTTCTGCCGGCATCGGAATATCAAGGTGTATCGGAGAACACAACGCTCCAACGCCAGATCCGCCGTAGTCAAAGACCGGGAAGTATGTGGGGAATACAGACATGTCGAGCGCGCTTTCGGTTAATCCAAGCTTCTGGGGTGTTTGTGGAGCAGATGATTGTACCGATACGGGTGGACTTGGATATGAAGTAGCAATATCGAAGAATGGATCTGGTAGGGGTGAGGGAGTGAACAGCATGCTGTTGGTACAGTTGGTTGCCGAAACGGCATGCGATGGCTGTGGTGTTCGAGTTGAAGTCGACGTCGAATCGAATGAACGTAAGTAGTCCAATACGCTTGGGTGTACGCTTTCGTCCACACCCTGTATCAATGGGAATGGAACGACGGGGTTGTGCGATGTCGGTGACTCCTGGAGAATTTGGGGCGTTATGGGGCGCGCCAACGCCGAGCCTTTACCGACGAGGCGTGTCTTCCCGCCAAGCATGCTCAGCTCGTCTTCCTCTTCCATCGACACATAACCATCAGAAAGTACAACACCACGTGTGAGCGGCGAGCTTTTTCCTTCCTTGAAGGCTTGTAGACTAGCGTGTGCCTTCTCACGAAGTTTGACCATGATTTCCTATTACGCGACGTCTATCATTAATAATATTCACATGAGACATTCAAGTGGTAAACACACCAAAACTTTCTCCGCCCTGAATCCCTTGGCGGCCTTGGAGAAAAGCGTGCAAGCAGAATCGAGTTGTACGAGCGCTGATGGTGCCAAACTAAGGGAAGGGGAACGCGTGACGATCGATCCCAGTATGATCTAGTAAGAGATAGGGAACGCATCAGAAACCGATGACAGATGCGGCTCTAGAGAGGGACATACAGCACAGGAGAACATATGTGTCCAAAGGAACCACATCCTCTCTAGCGGTTCTTTAAGTTGGGAATGTAGGTTCCGCATTAGGGCTATCAAAGATCCCGCGCTTCTGTAGGCAGCGATGACGGACGTTCCGTAGGGGCTGCCAAGGGGGTCCTTAGGGTGATCGCTAAGTGCGCGCGCAAAGAAGCCACGGTGCATGTACAACAAATCTGTCAAGGTCCATCAGCAGCTGTATAAAATGATGTACAGACGAATGCGTACTTATTTCCCTAATCGCCAAAACTAGGTGACGCTGCAGTGTCAAAGGGATTGTGTCGGGATACGGCCCAAGGTTTGGTTCTGAGGACGTCCCTCCAAAGCCCGCAATCTGCAAGACCGGAGGAACCTGATACGCCCGAAGCTTCCTGTCGAGTTGTAAAATAGTGGCATAAGTCGGCGCCTTTGCCCCAAAGACTTGATCATGGACAGCTGCTATACACTCCGAAGAGAAGTTGTGCTTCCATGCACTGACTAAAATCAAAGTCAGCGTTCTGCAGGTTATTCATGGACGCGTGGAATACTGACAAGCGTTATCAACGGACGGGTCATGCGGGAATGGCATTTTACAATCCACTTGCGTCGTTGAGAAGGCGGGGGGGCGCCCATAAGTGATGCACTACACGAAACACGTGAGGAGAGATGTATACATGTAGTAATTTACTTGCCTGCCACGAATCGTGAACATAAAGTTCCCAGAATACCTCCCGGCGTCGTTGAGTCTCTGAAGCATCCAACTTCCAACGCCCTGTGTCGCGATCTGTGGATACAAAAGATGTTAGGACTTGTTGCCAGGCACGCAGTCAACCATTTTCTCACGAAGTCCAATCTAAAGCAGTGAATATCAGTATCACAGTCACAACAGTCGCGCGTCAATTTACTTACGCTTTGAGCAAGCTTCACAGCCATTCCCATGATGGCCCAGCGCGAGCCCCCGGAAAACCCTTGCCTATCTGCAAAGAACAGATAGAACGACATCAAGTACTAAAGGCGATGCATCAATGGTCTGAACAATTCCCATTTTGCAGTGGGATGAATATACTTACCAATGCCTGGACAGCCCCAAGGGTCGGTTCGTCGAAGATACTATTCTGAAAGAGTGCAGCACGAGCAAGTTGGTGATACTTCTCTGCTTCGACGTTGTATGAGGGGAGACGAGTATCCATGAGACTTCCGATAGCAAGGACCATGAACATTACAGAAAGCCGATGGGATAGTACGATATTGGGCTCGTCATTGATCGCCAATGACGCCTGAGAATTGAAAAGGGCGGAATAAACGGTTGCATTGAATTCGGAAAGTGAGATGGGGTTGTACCTAGATCATAGAGACTGTCAAAACAGATGCAAGGAATAAGGCTGGGAAACTCACAGCCAAGCCGCGTAGTTAAAATAGAGATCGCGGAGTTCCGCGGCTTTTTCTGCCGTGGGAAGATACCAGTGGAAATTTCGGAGGCGCTCTTTCACCGTGTCTAAAGACGGTCGGACCATCGGCGCGAGAGGGAACGAGCCGCTAAACTGTAGTATTTCGGCAGGAAGGATTTTACGAAGGTCGTGAGAGCAAGGGTCATCCTTCGGCTCGTCTTCCATCTCGTTCTGAAACGGAGAGTCAGCTGGCGTGAGACGACACAAATCTCGTTACCGAACCTGTAGGAAGCACTATCGGGTCGAAGGCGAGGAATGTCAGAATGCCAGTGCGAGGTGTGAAGATGAATTGCCTACTCACCCATGAATTGGCAAACTGGCCATAGTAGTTGGTGTGGCCTGAGCGGTTAATTGCTAGCGTGCCGAAAGAGTCAATGACGTCCGGATTATTTTCTTCCTCTTGCTGGTTTATGGTCGTCAGATTTCTTGGGGGGCTTTCGCGTTGTAGAGGAGCCTTGACACCCAGCAACTCATCGGTCAGAAGTGGGTGAGGCTCTGTCGAGTTCTTGCTGTGCGAAGTTCGGAGCGCATCTTCGAGGTCTCGAACACGAGAACACAACTCCGTTATTTTCTCATGCAACTCTTGAGTGGATGCAAGCACGAATCTATGGATAATGGTGTGAGGAACTGTGACCGAGCTACCGGGTGACTCAGGAACGTACCGATTGCCCTGGCCTGTAGTGAGCGAACCTGAAGAGATGATGAGCTGCTGTAGTCCATCAATTAAGTGACTACGTACCATCGGGACAGATTGCACCGCAGCCGCGTTTGAGACAGGATCCACAAGGAATGCCTCGATCACAGCGAAGCTTCAGTCTGATAATGAACGGGTCAGAGATGAAGAGACGGAAGAGGAAGCATGATCTGAGAGACCTTCTGCACTCGGCACAAGAGAGTCGGGTAGCACCACGTCTACGTTTCTTAGCAGGTTCTGGGCCGGGGGATGGGTCGCGTCTCTTGGGAGATGGGGTCGACATTAGGGTGGGAATCGGAAACGAAGAAGCATGGATTGAAGCATGGCGTTATAAAGGTCGCAGATGTGATGAGCCAGGTGCAATAGCCACCACTGCGGTCAGATCTTGGAATGCCTCCCCGATGAGACCTTGACCCAACTCATCGGCTCGCTTCCATCACCGCCCGGTTGTGTTGTACGTGTTTGTATGTGCGTGATTCCCTCGCATCGCCTTTCCAGGACAGGTGCCATATGACTTGTTGACCATTCCGAGACCCATGAGGCACACGACTCATGGTGGTCCTACAGTAAGTTAAGTTATTTCTTACAGCGTTTAGCACCGGCTACGTACGAAGGCCGCTTCACGCCACTGACAAAATGCCGACTTTGACGTTACAAGTGCCCGCTAGGTAGCAGTGGGTTTGTCCTCCCGCGACGTGCGCAAAGCGGAGTAAGCTCATTCCTGTGCGTTGATGGTTGAAACGAGCTGGGTATTGATCGAGTGGGACTCGATGAAAGATCGTGGTCCCCGGAGGAGCGCTCGCTGGATGAAGTAAGGGTAATGGGGTCTGGTTGCATCGAATCTGCCGTTGCCTATCCCCCAGACCGCATCGAGATTAGTGTCCACACACATACGATGTCTGTTTAGGTGGTATGGCGACGCCCGCTGAGAGCAGCTGCAGCCAAGCCCGTCTTCACCGGGGAGCGAGCCCGAGGCGTCAACCGCCGCTGGATAAAGTTGCTTGACAGGCACGGTCACGGTTAGGTTGGCCACTTTACCGAACGCCGAAAGAGGTCGTTGTGGCGAAGTGTGAATTTATCACTGCTTGTCCACATGGTGCCTATTCCGCTCCACCTGCGCATCATTCCACAATCCTCTGAAACACCCGACGCCACTTTCCATCTCTCTCCCGGTCGACACAGCGTCTATCAGCCAAGGTCAGTCTTCTTCCTCTGCCCCAGGCCAATCGATGTGATGAACAAAGATGACGAGTCCGAGTTGGCCGCGTCCATCCATTGAAGATTTTTATTCAATACCATTCATGCTTTCCTGATATCATTCTACTTTTCTCTGTTCACTTTGTTATAACTTACTGACGATCTTGATCCCCTGTTTACGCAGAGGATGCCGTCGTCAACACAGGAAGAATGGTCGGATTCAGATGAAGACGATCTCCCTCAAGTCGAAACATCTGTCCTCTTAGGGA
The DNA here is from genome assembly GCA_963281015.1 of Lactarius tabidus. NCBI lineage: Eukaryota > Fungi > Basidiomycota > Agaricomycetes > Russulales > Russulaceae > Lactarius > Lactarius tabidus. Next base: position 1,410,601 of record OY725475.1, on the reverse strand, counting down.
TACCTGACGGTGCGATAGAGTCTCCATCAGATCTCAAGGACGCAGCCGTGTCCAGGATCGGTGGTCTACCTGTACGACACATTCCTACGCAAACATGTATATCATTTTTGTTAAATACATGTGACCTCCACTCGCAGGCTCTGCTTTTACCCCGAGTTCAATTCGACTCGAGCCATTGTCTGCACTGTAAGAATCCGATGGAGCTCTTGGTGCAATTGTGGGCGCCGCTCCAAGACAGCCCATATGACCGGGCTGTATACGTATGGGGATGCGCAAAAAGCGGTTGCCAAAGGACGTCCGGGAGGTATGTTGCTTATGCAAAATAAGTTAACCGTGATCAAAGAAAAAAACGCCCATTTCGGCTCAGCGTTAGGGCGTGGCGAGGACTGCGTTACAACGGAGATTATGCCTTAAAAATCGAGTGCAAAGCCGCAAGGAAACAGCCACATGGAGCAGCACAGTCAGAGCTCGAGGCGCGTGCCAAACAACAAACTGTCAATCCATTTGCTGTGCGTCCTTTGGAACTTTACCATAAACTCATTGCATTGATACACTGTCCAGATGTCTGGCGACATGAATGTCGCATCTAGTTTTGGTATAGGGTCTGACATGTTCCATTCGGTATCACAGCCTGTCCCTCATGGCGCAATCACGTCCCAAGTTTCGGCATCCGAAGAAGGGAATGCGGACAGTGATAGTGACTCCGCATCGACGTCGTCGTCAAGATCGCTTGTCGTGGCGCTGGCATCCGCAACACTTGCTGACTCGTTGTGGAACTTATCTCCGTCATACGCTCCGCAGTATCTTTCAACCATTAGCGAATACATTCCTCGTCCGAAAAACACGCTGGACGAGCGTGCCGCCGGCGATGTAACAGATATTGGAGCGGACCAAGAAAGTCACGCGTGGACGTCCGAAAAATATGAGAATTCACTGCGAACGGATCACGTCTTTGACAGATTTAATGAACGCGCAAGTCACGAGCCCCAGCAATGCGTGCGGTGAGCGCATTTGCGTGCACATGGACACCGCCTATTTGTCTGATTGTCCTCGCTTCAGGTATGACCTCGGCGGGATTCCTTTGCCGTTTGCAGGAGACGATCAATACAAACAGCTATTCCCTTTGTTCTCAGGGAGTTCGGGTTTGGTAACTGCCACGAAGTCTGTATTCAATGTTCAAGATGCATCAACGAGGCGTGGGTACAATCCAACTTCTATTCCGTCATGTCCACATTGCGACTCTCGCCGCGTGTTCGAGTGCCAGCTCATGCCAAATTTGATCAACATTATTGGACCAGGGTCCACGCGCAGCGCTGATGGGGATAGCAGTGCGACCACGGATGAAGAACGAAAGGAGGCTATGCGGAAATTGCTGAAAGGTGAAGCAGATGGACGTGGTATGGAATGGGGCACGATCCTTGTGTTCTCCTGCGAGAAAGATTGTTGTTTGGGTCCAGGGAACAAGGAGAAGCAAGACGCGTGGAACGAGGAAGTAGTTCTCGTACAGTGGGATAGTTGAGCACTACGTTCACCGACCAATTGGTCGGCCGAGTAGCGATAGGGTTTTTCCACCTTTCATGAATGTCATGCTCATGTTATGCTCTCATCGTTGGTCCACTTGGTAGATATTCGCTGTAGCGTATTTCGCAGGGGTGGTACAGGGACCCCATAAATAAATGGGAGATGTCTCCATCTCTACTCAGTGTCTACAATTTGCGGGTCACGAATATAGGGATAATGGCAGCTGGAAGACACCAGCAAGGTCGGGGCATGGATAGAACGATTGGGACTGAATGATTGAAGTGCAGAGCACAAGACGGAGGAGGGAGGGAGGGAGGGAGGGAGGGAGGGGACAAAGTCGAGGTCCTTCATAGCTACTTTCTCCCTCCCTCCCATAGAGGGAATCGAGTCGGCAGGTTTATCGCTACTTACTATAAGTCTCGTCAGGATGATGGACTGGGCTGAACAAAAATGGCGAGCAAAGAGTCCGTAGCACGAGACGTAGGGGAAAGATTGCCATATTCAGAGGTTCTTACCTACTTTCCGTTCCCTGCATGAAGAATCGGTAGGTAGGTTCACAACGCAATCTCGTCAACGGGATGACTGGCCGGGGTCTATCGAACGATTTAGGTGAGAAAAAAAGGCGCTTAACAAAAAAACAAAGAGCCCGGAGTGATTGAGCGAAGGAAGCAAATGAGACAGGAATCAGATAGACTCGGAGAAGTGTGCCAAAAGGATAGTCGGGTTAGAGGGCCTAGACGAGAAGTCGCTGATTGTGACCGCGAGGGAACAAAAACAATCCCAGAGCACATCACGTCCAAAGATCTATCGATACATGCCAAAACTGGCAGGACCGTGGCCAGCGTCAGGTCAGATCACGTATGGTATCCTTGGCTGTATTGCTGGAGGGATCGCTAACTTGAACTCCATTCGAGTCATGGACAGTTTCAGTTTCAGCTGTCATCGTGATTATGTCAATTCACACGTGAGTACTACACGCATCTGTTCGCATTTTACTTCACTTCTACAACAACGCCACCAGAATTGGACTTGGACTTGGATCTGGAAGTGCCGGGCCTCAGGTTACACAGTTAATGCATGTTGTCCCATTAATCACCTTTATTACAACATCCGCTCGGAGTTATAGAGGAGAACTCTGCCAGAGGATCTCAGTTCTATTGAAGAGAGGGGGGAGATCTCACAGACGGCCATATCACCGCAACTTTGTACCAGACCTGGAGGGTATTGTAACTCGGACAACCTAGTAGGAATATTTTAGTAGCCAGCACACCCAGAAAGACCTCGTTCAGGCTTAGTCCCGCGCAAATGGCGTTACAGACCTTCCTTTTGTGGACGACCTTCCTTTCGCCACTGCTCCACAACCACAAGCAAAGGATTTAATATGTTCTTGGCACTGGAACCTCCCAGTATCTCTGGAATAGCATCTATTAAACCCTCTGGAGGTCTATTCTTTTCACAACCCCCTTTGTAGGAGACCGACTGTCTTCGTCTATCGTCCATGGTGGTGACCAAGCTCTCCTTCTGTACCCAATTCGAACAACACCCAATAAACAGGAGACATTCCCCAGATGCATATCACTAGACAAGTGAATTGCCCATGCGTCCCCCTCATGATTGACACTATTCAAGGCCATAAAAATTGAACCCGCCTCATGTGTTTCCGTGACACTTTTTTTTTGGATCCATAACGTGCACGGAAACCGATGCAGCACTCCATGCGTGCCCCGTGCGTCTTCTGAAATACATATTTCCCTGTCTATCCATCTATAACCTAGCACCGGGCCCAGAGCGGCTTTGCGTTGTGCGAGATGAGGGCGCACGTACAGTACAGGAGATTGTGCTTCTCGTTTCCGTAACACTTCTCCCCCGTTATCCGTATCGTTCCCTAATCTGTCATGACTTCTCAGGAATGTCAGAATACTCCATACAGTACACGTCACCTGGCCATTCTTCTCTCCCCAGACATAGCCGGCGGATCACTCGCCGTGATGTACTGGTGACAATCTGTACTCGGTCTTTCTGCCCACTAGTGAGTACATACAGTAGGGGACAACGTGAACTCGGTCTCCGAGATTCGGCCGTTATGGACAAAAAGAATTGGGAACGGTCCAACTTGATGGTACCCCCTAATGGGCAGCCTGAGAGCCCGCCGCCGCTCAAGCTGACAAGCACTGCAACTCCTGATGGCCACTAAGCGATATAGAGGTTGAACTGTCCCTAGGTGGGGTTAGGCTTGCGCCTATACAGCGCAGACTAAAAAGGCGTCTAGTGCTAGTGGCAAACGGTAGCTGTGAGAATTTTTTAGCGTCTTGGTGACAGCGAAGTATACTTCAGGGTAGAAATGATTAATGTTTATCAAGCGCAGTAGTGTGCATGCCACGACTCTATAAATCATATTCAGTTGTGCAGGAACTAGTACAAGAGTCGCATGTATTCGAGGTGCTAACTCAACATGCTCTTGGAAATTGTCTGCATACGATCACACTGCATGAAGAGAGGATCGAAATCTCGATAGACCCGCAGAGTAGGGCGAGCTCCGCAGCCTGAGGGCGCATCACGCTGTCTCTGAGGACGACACCTCCGAGTCGGGTTGACGATCACGTTGGTCATGATGCTTGGATGGAGGAAGATACGGCGCTGGGTGTGTCGTTTATTTGGCGGTATGGGTTACCATCAAAACCCACTATCTTTGTCATACGCATTTAGGGGCAGTGCGGGTCGATCAGACTTCAGGAGATACAATATTAGGGTGCTCAGCTTGGCTGGACTTGGCCAAATCCTTTCAGGTTCCAATGGCTAAAGTAGGAACATCAAAAGTCATTTTGATGCAATGCTGCAGCAGCCGTCACCCGGGACACATTTCTCAACTCAAGTGAAGTGTTGAGACACCACTCACCTTATTAGACGTCTCAACTGTCTTGTGCCTCCTGTTCGGTAACAACAGACATGACAGTGGGCGATCACGCCAGTATGTATCTCCAAGGTCTTGGGTGGCTGCCGGCAGAAGAAACATGGGGCAACTAGATGACGCAAACCAAACGCGCGTATTCTCGGAAGAGAATGCTCAACGAGTGTCGGCGTTATGTCCACCAATCAATATTGTGAAACACCTTGCTTCATGAATTCTTCTTGGCTTGTGCAGCGGATGAAATCATACCTCCGAACTGTTCGAATAAGTTGAACGTCGAACCATTGGGGTTGAGACGCCAAGCCAATAACCCTTCATTGGAGGGCTCCTTCTGGTGAAATGTAAGAACCGCCGATACCAGGGCGTTGTCCTTCCTATCGGCGACCTCCTTAGGAAAAGAGTCGACACTAATAACACGGTCAACAGATTAACCAATACATCAATGAACTCTCCATCTGAAAGCCTGGGAAAGATAAGGTCCATGTTGCCAGTGCTTAACCTGGACAAACCTCTTTAGAATTTTGCAAGTTCCGAAATATCATATGATCCAGATGATCATGGGCGCAACGCGGGGAAGGTTCTCCGTATTTGCCATGTCTATCATTGCCATAGCGATTGTGGGGTAAAACATAGTCATACATGGCCCACAAGCGTTGACGAGATATGATATGTGGCATGGCGTCGACTCTACCCCGAAACTGCTGGGGCTGAAGTTCTCAACCCCAGGGCCAACCAGCTCAGATGAACGCACAAAGCTGAGTAAACTGTTAAATTTTTCGGGTCGCAAGTCAAAGAGGGACAAAAGGGTATACACTCCAGTATATGGTGTTGGTATTCTTGGGCTTCCTCAAGGGCTTCCTTGTGGGCTTCATTTCTTGGCGGGGAGAAGGCGGCATTTCCAATCTGTCTTGATAACCTCCAAGAACCAAAGCTAAGAGTGTGGGAGAGATTTGATAACAATACATGCACCATACACGAGCCTTGTCCATGGAAGTACAGTACCTGCTATACTAGAGCAGAACGTGGCAGATTATTTGCTTCCGTGTCGGTCGATAATGAAATTGCTTACATAATATGAACGAACACGGCAGTTGTTGTTGACCCTTTTCCCTTGCAAAACGGCTCGGTCGGCGGCAACAAGAACAGGACTGTGCCTGTTACATGCTTCATGCGGCTTTGAACGAGAGCCATCCTCTCAATTCTAGTTACAACAACATTATAAATGTTGTCATCTCTCCTCGCCGTTCCTCGCCCGATACCAGATCCTGGTAACATTTCAGATTCTGCTTCCGCTCACGATTCTTTGCCCACTTCCGTACCTACGCGTTTCCCCCACACAAGAGCCCAACTCTCTGCCATATCGCGCCTCTATAAACCCGCCGACAGTTTTGACAATGACACAGAACCTGATGATTCGCGCATCAGCTCCACTCTGGTCGCCAAAGTTGCGAGCCTCCTCGATCTCGAGCACGAGGAAGAGCTCAAGGCACTTCTAAAAGCCAGTTTTTCTGGTATTGATGACGATATGGTCAGTTTTCCCGACTTTTTGCCTTTCTTCTTCGCTCATCGTGTTTCCAGCTTGAGCAGCACGTACTGGACTTGATGCACAAGCACAAGGACGACGTAGCTGGCGTCCCTTTCATCTTCTTGACTGCCTCCCGCCGCCCGATTTCTCGCCCATCATCTCGCGCCTCCTCCCATTCAACCCGTCTTGTTCCCAATCGTCCAGAGACCCCCATCTCCGCCCCAAGTTCGCCACTTGCCTATGTTTTCCGCAGACCACACACCCCCTTAGCATCTCCCCTCGCATCTGGGCAAGGCTCTGGCTCTTATATGACGGCCAATAGTGACTCGCCTGTTGCTTCACCAATCCTACCTCACGCTATGCCCCGTTCCTACACTCAATTCGCGAACAGCTTGCCATCGTCCCCAATTGGGTCTCATCGCATACTGAGTGCCAAACCATCAGATTCCCGCCCATTTCCCCGGCCGCTCTCTGCCGCCTCCTCAAATCCTAGCACCTTACCGGGACACCGTGCAGATTCCCCCGACCTTTGGGCGCATAGCGGCTCGAAAGTGACGTCAAACCTTGCTATCGCAGCTCCTCTAATCCCCGACACCAGTCTCCTATCGCGTTCTGGGACCCCCAATTCCTCATTACGCGTCTCAGTTCATCCCGACGGGGACGAAGACGACGACCCTTTTGATCCGTTCGCTCAAAGAGCACTTCCCAGATCATTCCACCCACCCACCCTTTCTGATTTCGACCCCCAGTGGGCAAACTCTCCAGCATCAAATTCCTCTCTGTCCGATGGCTACCACCAATCAGGAATGACTGACCGCGTATCGCCACCTAGCGCCTCTCAGGTCTCTCCGGATGCCTATCCGAGCCAGGAGCCGGAGGGGGCGGACATGCTTACCGACGGCATGACCCCTTTTGATGTACTCGCCTCGGTCTTTGGCGCTTCTCTGGCGCCCTCAGAGTTAGAAGAAGCTCTTGCAGCCAATGGGTACGATTTCGAGCGTTCCATGGCCTGGCTGGTCGAACGCGCGTCTCCGCAACACGGACACGGACCCCAGCATCCGAGATCTCAAAATCTGGGAAACCGAATCTCGTTAGTATCTCGCGATCCTGCGAGCCCCCCCGGATATGCGCGTGGCGGAAGGGGCGGATTTGGGGCTCCTAATACAGCAGGAGGTGTAAGGAGCCCAGCGAAATTCGTGAATGGACGACCGGTGCAGGGTGGGGCCCGAGTTTGCCGGTATTTTTTGGCGGGTGAATGTTTGCGAGCAGACTGTCGCTTTAGGTGAGTCTCTTTCAGATTCCTGGCTGGGTATTTGAGGCGAATTATCTAGCCATGAGATCGAACGCGCCCTCTGTCGCTTCTGGCTGCGAGGGACATGCGCGAAAGGAGAGGTTTGCGAATTTCTGCATCACATACCTGCAGACGTGGACGTCGCGGGCATTACCGCTGCAATGGGACGTGCAGACCTCGGCGAGAATCTTGCTCCCGGCGCTCCGACATTGGACGACTTTCCGGCTCTAGATTATTCTTCCAGGGATTCCAGGGGCCGTCGTGGAAGTTACTACGGACGGAACGATCGTGCACCCTACGATGCAGGCAAAGGAAAGTTCGCTCCAGCAGTGAACAAACCCGCGCCGCCTCCTGCCCCCACTGTGCCCAGAGACCCTGCATCACAAGCTGCACGCCGGGAAGCCATGGGTAGTGCTGCCGATTCCCTTCACAATCGCAGTGCGATTGTCGCACCGAAACCGTCTCCCCGTCTGAAGTTGCGCCCTCCAACGTTGCTACCCTCGCTCCCAACAGGAGAGCCCGCGAACGGTCTATACGTGGCTTACCGTTCTCGTGCGCTCCAGTTGGGTGCAGCGCGCAATGCGTGCTTATCACGCGCGGCGGACGCATGGCGACGTGGTGATGGTTCAGCTGCTAAGCGCTTTAGTCGCGAGGGCCACGACCTCAATGCGAAGATGGCAGCTGAGTTGACATTGTCGGCCGGTAACATTGTGCGCGAGCGCGCATCGCTCATCGAGCAGGTTGTCAAGGCGCGCGACGGCGCTTGGTCGGATGATCCAGGTGATCACAGCGCACGAGGCTGTTCATGTGGCAACGGGCTAGGCGTTATTCTGGGGATCGCTCAACGGGATGTGACTGGAGAGCAAAGGGAATTGAAGCCAGACGAAAGAACGGAGTCCGTGCTGGATATTCATGGCATACATGCTCCTGAAGCCACACAACTTCTCGAAGAGTTCCTACTCGCCGTATGTGTGACTCAACCTAATGTGATACCCCTGCTAACCCCTGTCTTTGTTTAGTTGGAACGAGAACATTTCTATGGTTTAGGTGAGTTTCGTGCGCTAAAAAGGACAAAATTAATCTGATCGTTTTCTCATTGCAGCGTATGTTGTTATTGGAGACGAAAAACATGCGGGAGTGCACGACCCTGCTCGTGCTGCATCCCGAGAACGCTTGGCCACAGGTGTACGCGAGTGGTTACATCGTTGGGGATACCCGTGGAGCGAACGTGAAGGACTAATTTGTGTTGACCCTGCTAGTACCCATTTGTGACTATAGACCCAGTGAGAGAGGGCAGAAGAAGTGATCCGAGGTTTTATGTCGTGATGTATCTATTTTACAATTGTTTGTCGGGCTACTCGCGGCGTTGACGGGGTTGAACAATGTCAGAAATTGCTGTGCGAGTATAGATTTTCGTTGCTATTCTCATCGCTATGCTGATAGGCGTGCCAGCGTGTCTCAAGTCATGTGATCAATTTGTACTCGTGGTTACACCGCGGGCCACGTGAGTTGGCAACCTTCAATCTCTAATAACTGCCACTCGCAGCCCAACTGCGCTCTTTGCACGCACAGCTCTCTCTTATTCCACCACCACCTCGCCTACACCTTCCACGATGTCGTCTCATGAAACTGAGTCCGTCGTTCGCGACCTGCAGGACTACGACGTCACGCGACCGCATTCGTTCGACCTTACACTTGAACTCGAGCGCCAACTCGAAGCGGAGTCTCTTCCAACTTCGCCCGGTAGAGCCGTTGGGCGTCCACAATCTCTCGACACACACGTTCTCGCCTCTCTCGTCACATCGTTACGAATGAACGTTGCAGATCTTACGAAAGAACGAGACGAACTGTCAGCCACCTTGGAAGCCGCACGTGCGCGAGAGGCAGATCTAGCCTCAGAAGTACTCCAGTTAAAGGATACCCAAGCAGAACGGGACGCGGAGTTGGCCGCTCTGCGTCAGAAGACACGCGATGATGAAGAATCCATCGTGCTTCTGAGGAGTAAGGTTGAGGAAAGCCGGTCAGTCTTCTCTTTCTATTGTTTCGATCACACTCAGATTGCATTCCCTCGTGCACAGCCGTGGCCTGATGCGACTGCAGACGGAAAACCGCCGCACGAGTCGGTGCGGTGACATGACCGTTGACCTGTCGCGCGCGAGTTCGTACTCGTTTGGAGGACCATCATCCTCCAAGCGGATGTCTTTCACACCGCTTACTGGATCGTCGGCTGGGCGCATACAGAATCACAGACGAATATCCTCTGTATCCGACACCAACATGACCTGGTCGGATGTCGCGGGCGGGCAACCGACGAACACTTCACCAAATTCACAAATTATCACTCTTCCAGAACCGTCACCGCAGCCGGGATTGCCACCTACGAGTGCCCGTCGTGTGTCAGGTCTCTTTGGCCGCCCTGCAGCCCCGGAATTGGAACTAGTTCCACCCCCCAATTCGCTAGAAAGGGAAAAGCTGCAGCGGGAGGTCCAGGCACTCACGTCGGCCCTGGAAGAGGCACGAAACGACCTGACGGAGGCGAACGAAGCACGTGAAGCGTCGGAGACTTGCGTGAAAACTCTTCGAGACTTCATTGCGGAGAACAACGTGGGCGTGCCAACTGTGCGCGTCGATGTCAGTCCCGTAGGGAACTCCGCGATCCGCGGCGACGACGTGGACAGGAAGAGTGCCAGTGGAATCGGAGGCTCACGATGGGGCTTTGGTGGCCTGTTCCGCGCCGGAGAGTCAAGCTCGCCAGTTCTTACAAGCCGAGGTACATCCGCGGCTGCTTCTCCGCCAGCTGCCAACGAACCGCTCTCACGTAAACTGGGAGGACTTTTTATTGGAAGGGGTAGCTTCTCGTCATCTACATCGGCACCGGCTCGTGGTGGACCGGCTGTTCAAGAGGCAATGTACAACGGCTCAGATACCTCTTCGACTGCGGAGTCGACCGAACCAGCGAGTCCAAGCATTGAAACATCTCTCGTGCCGATAGCGAGGGTGCTGAGCGGGGCGTCGTCTAGTTCATCCGAGCTGGTTTCACTCGCCGAGGAGACCGGCATCCCAGGGAAAACCGCGGCGGAGGTGTTGGTGGTACGACGATCGTGATGAGGAAGCCTATGTTTTCCTTTCATTCTTTCATTCTCTATTTTGTTATTTTTTATGACATCACCATACGACTGTGACGAGTGGAATATGGATAGTAAAATATTAGCTTGTAATGACGAGGGATGGAATAGATGTGCGATTCGGGTTCATCAGCGTGAAACGTACGTGCCTTGTTTCGGGTATCGTCTTCCCAGCTTGATCAAGGCGGGTTAATGCGCCTCTTATTCCTCATCCCCCATGGCTTCTCCCTTCATTGCCCCCCAAGACCCTAATCAAAACTCGCCATCCTCAAAACAACGCCGCCGAAACAATGCCCTGTCATGTGCCGAATGTAGAAGGTATTCTTGCGTTTTCCAGCCCTCCTTTGCCTAGCTGATCGTATCATTTGCACAAGGCTCAAATTGAGGTTGGTACTCCGACCTCTTTAATCTCTTACCACAGCTTCAATTCTTGCTCTCTACAGATGTAGCCGTGTATTTCCTTGCGCTAGCTGTGTGAAGAAAGGCTGCGCTGCAATCTGCCCGAAAGGTGAGCACCAGGTGTGATGCGCGTCTCGTCACACTCACAACAAGCTAGGCTCCCTGACCACTGGCAAGGGGAACCGGTACGTTTCCTCTTTTTCCTTGAAAATTTTCGTTCGTCACGTAAACGAACCCGCCGCAGTTTTATCCTTGCCAATACGGAAGTTCTTCATGACAAGATCGGTGTCCTGTCCACCCGCGTCAGACAGCTCGAAGATGCTTTAGCTGAAGCTTATGCTGTTTATAACAACGAAAGGCACCCTCTTTTGTCTGACGAGTTATTGCAAATCAAGCGTCCCCTGGAACGGGAATCTCGGAACGAGATGCCATCGCCACCAGAAGCCGAGACCGCGGAGGCCATCGACGCCGTTGGATCTCTGTGAGCGCGGAAAGATGTTAACCTCGACTTGTTATTTCTCATTCTCACCTGCAGGTCGATCTCCGACAACGGGCGCACGAATTTCTATGGCCAGACTGCCAACTCATATGTAGGTCCTTTCCTGCAAGTCTGTCCGCGCTTTGTGATTTGAGACAATTCCTCGAAGTACCTACTACAGGTCAGATGCCGTCCTCATCGGGGAACCACATGAGCTTAACCATAGCTTCCAGAACGAGGCAGGCAGTGAAGAGGATGACGACATCATGTCGCCGTCCTCTATTGATATCCCGATGCCGAATTCTCTGCCGTGGAGGAGTCATGCGTTCCCCTTCGCGTCGAATGTAGCTGGTAATATTGAAGATGTCCGCGCCATGCTTCTAAACAGCCTGCCCGACACGAATACCATCCGTAGGCAGCTTGACATATACTGGCGCCATGCTTCTTGGATGTAAGGTGTTAATCAGTAACTCTGAACATACCCGTTAATCGCCGTATAGGTACACACCGATCGAGCAGAACGATTTCTACGGCTCCATATATAGTCGCGTTTTCGATCCTGATACCGGTTCCGATCACGACCGAATTCAGTCTCATCGGATTGCTGTGGTTTATTTGATGCTTGCCATAGGAGCTTTGCTGGACGTGGATGCGCCGCCTCAATCTTATGACGCGAGCCACTATTACCAGCTTGGACGTGCCGCCTTGTCTGTAGACCCGATATTTGAGGAGCAATCGATCCCTGCCATCCAAGCTTTGGCATGTGATCCTGTTCGTTTGATGGTTATTCGGTCTGACTCTGCGAACAGTTGCTTATGTCTCATTATATGTTCCTTTCCGATATCGATGGCCCCCGGTGGGCGCTTATGGGCCTTGTTGTCAAGTTGGCGCACAGCGTAAGCATCCGTCCTTACCGCACAGCATGTACCCTTGTGGCTAATGACGTCTGGATTAGTGTGGTCTACGTGCGTCGCCCCCCAACTCTTCTCACACCACAACGCTGGCTGATTGCGGCTCACAGACCGGGACAGCGGTAAATGGAATTTAGGTCTTGAGGAAACCTATCGGCGTCGATCACTCTTCTGGGAGATATACACCTATGACTCGTGGCAGGTACGGTGGTTTAGAAGTTACTTTTTTATTATTCCGTACTTATCCCATTTACACCGCAGAGTCTAACATACGGGCGCCCGCCTTCGTTCTCGGTACTTCACATAGATACCCAAATGCCTCAAGAGTCCGCCAGAGACGGGAGCGGTGAAGAGGAAATGAGCTGTGAGACCGTCTTGTGCCTATAAGTCGATTACATGCTGACTTCTGTCGCTTGAGTCCAATTGTGGAAGTACCGGTTTTCTGCTCAGTGTATGAGTGTAGTCCACGACCAGGTATTTGGCGCCCGTACCCCAAATTACAAAGTTCTGCAGCAGTTGGACCGGAAAGTGCGGGATTTTTATACGCCACCTTCTCTCCAAGTTCCAGGCTTTGGCGGGGCCATGGCCGATCTTGATACTGTTCCTGTATACCTCACCCTTCAACGGTACGTTGGCTTTGCAATCAGAGAAATGAGTAAGTCTGTGCCGACTCGGAGAGTAGAATCCATGCTTACACCATCAAGCTTTGTTTTACATGCACCGCGGATTTTTTGCGCGCGCAATCGAGGATTGCCCCGACGACCCTCTCGGTAGCAAGTATGCACCCTCTGTCTTGGCAGTATATAACAGTGCATGCTCTTTCGTTGGATTGATCAAAAGCTTGTTTTCTCAACAACCTATCTTGACGGAACGGATGTGGTTCTTATTCACTCATGTGTTTTCTTGTGCGGTAAGAGAGTCCCAGCAGATAGGTTTGTCGGTCTCTGATATCTACCGATCTAGATCGTGCTAGGCTCTATACCAATCAAGTGCCCGAAGATGGCTCTGGCTCGTTCTGCCCTATCACATCTGGATTCTGCGCTCCGGCTCTTTGAGGACGTGTCGCAGAATTCTAGGGCTATCAAAGTTTTAGTACGTATCAGGTGATTCTTGAACATACCCGGCTTAATGCTTACACTTCTTTAGCCCGTGCTGCGGAAACAAAGGGAACGTGCCGCTGCAACGATGTCTGAGCTACAGGCTAGGAAGGATCCCCAATCACCAGGGATGACACCAGAATACGAAGAGGATGTGAAGCGAGAGGACGAAGAACTGGCTACCCTTGGCGGGAAAACCCGCCTCGTCCCACGGAAGGCTTCGTCCTCCGCCGCATCATCTCCAACCGCGGCTTCTGCTAGCCCACGCAGCTCTCCCGCGGTTTCAAATATCCTCCCCTCGATACCCTTTGCCTCGGTTTCGCAACTCGCCACCCCGCCTCAATCGCATACGTTGCCAATGTCCACGCCAACTGTTCAGGCCAACCAACAAGTTGCATGGCAACCATATGAATATCACCACAACAACAACCACCATCATCATTACCAACAGCATCAACCCGCCCAACCAGTAACGCAGGCGCACCACGCACATTCGCACAGTCAACCCCAAGTCTCTCAGGCTCATAACCATATACCCGTTGAACACCAAGCCCACCCCGGTCCTCGGATGAACTATAACCATACCCAGTATTGGCAGCATCAACAAGCAGCGGAATATCCATACAACGGGATGCATGCGGGACCATCGACTTCTTCTTACATGCCAACGTCCCCTGGTGGTATGGGCTTTGACTACGCAGCTTCATTGAGGGCCGAATCATACCTGGCTTCTTCGATACCGTCTATGCCTCCCCAACAGCCTTCCAGGATGCCCAACTCAGATTACAGCCCCGGAACAGACCCCAACATGGCATGGAATGACCTTGTCGCTCAGTTCAATCACGTTTAAAGGTAGGTCGTACGTAGCATAACGTTTCATGTCAGCTCGTGTCTAGACTTCTCCCCCCCTTCTCTTTTGTAATGTCCGCTCTCGAAAGTTGTCGAAGTTCATTGTCCGCATTATGTTGTAGCCCATTGTCAATTGTTAAGTAAAATACGACCGTGTTCCGACTCGGACGTGGACTCGGACGTATTGGTGGAGTGTTGGTTGAAGAGTGATGACATAAGCACGTTACCCGAGATTTCGACGTTAGCTCAATTCAAGCTATTCGTTCATTCAAGCTTTCACGGCCTGGCACTAAGTCTATGATACCCCGTCATGGATTTAACAGATGCAAGAACGCGCAAGAAGATCACCCTCAATCCAAGGACGGTGCTCTCCAACTCGTGAGTATGTATACAACTGGGGAAACACCAATGACTTTATCCGTCACGGTACTAGGATGTCCGGACGTGTTGTCACTGACATCGTCTTTTCAAATGCACTCCTTGTCGCGTCGCTTTGGACAGCCAGGGAATGGCTTCTATCTCAGAACGTAGGCGCGTTCTGGGTTGTGATGCGTGTCCTCGCGTGCGGCGCCCTCGGCATGGTTCTAAGAGAGACAGCGTCGGGAAACGCACATAAAGCTTTGGCAGCTGCGTCATCAGTCAAGGTGCGCACTTATTCACCGTTCCACCCATAGCATCGTGGTATTCATGTCGCCTCTAGTCGTCCCATCTTTTCATAGTTTCCGTGGCGCACTTTCTCCAGCAGGGCAGCCTCCTCTTTGCGTTGACGCAGCTGTCGGCTACTCAGTGCGCCCCACAACTCGTTGCACGTGATTCTTCCTGATTCCGCCCGTTCATAGAGTCGTCGTTTTCTCGCACTTTTCATTGGTGTGGGCGAAGACTCTGTCGAGTGCCTCCTTGGTGAGTGTCGCGTATTTTATATTGTTTTATCACTTGACAAATGAACATACGAACAGACCGTACGTTTCGTGCCGATCGTTCTTGGCCTTATCATTTCCTTCGTGTCCGACACCAGCTACACCATCAACGATGTCCGGGAGATGCTCCCAGGATACCTAGCCCTCCTTTTGCACATTCTTTCGACAGGCACCTTCGAGCATTTCAGATCTTTATTGGTACACAATATCGGCTCCAAGTATATATCGGTGTGCTGCACTGTTGGTGCGGCTGCCGTCAGCTTGATTGCCTATACCGCTAGAGAACTATTGGTGCGTAGATTGCGCTTATTATTTGCACGGAGCTAGTTTAATGCGTGGTTCCTTTAGACGAACGTGCCGCCATCACCAGTCGTTTCGCTTTTCTCTCTTTTAGCCATCCCCCTTGTAGCATATTCTTCTCACCACGGGCGTAGCTCCTTCGACGCGCCTGTCGCCGCCACTTCGCAGTACTACATGCTGTCTTCCGCCTCTGCATTCCTTGCAACGATCACTTTTGGGCTCTTGTGGTTCTCCCGTTTACCAACTACGACGGAGATCTTGATGGGGATATTCCTCACATACGGTCAGTCGCCGTCATTTCTACGGAAGCATTCCGAACTCAGAACCCCTGCAGGCGGATATCCCAAGAGGTTACAGGTCCCCGAAGGCCTCACATATGTTCCGGTAACACAGGTCGCTCGCGCTCATTTGAAGACCATAATGTCGAACCCGGAGTCGCGAAGAATCTTCTATTTCCTTATGCTCAATTTGGCTTACATGATGATACAAATGTTATATGGTATTTGGACGAATAGTCTGGGTCTAATATCTGATGGTATGTGGGTCAGAGTTGCTGCTGCGTCCCTGGCTGATATTTAAGCTATGTAGCCATCCATATGGGCTTTGATTGTATGGCTATTGGTGTAGGTCTCTTCGCGTCTATCATGGCGACTTGGCCGCCCAACGAGAGGTTCACCTACGGGTCAGTTGCATTATCCCTGCGTTGATTCTGAAACTTATTCCATTATTATCAGGTTTGGGAGGATTGAGACGCTTTCGGGTTTTGCAAACGGCATATTTCTTATTCTTATCTCAATATTCATCATATTCGAAGGCATTCAGCGCCTGTGAGCCTCATGTTCAATGTCATAGCGAGGAAAAACTCTAACGTTTAATTTTTAACTTAGTTTGGATCCACCGGAAATGAATACTAATCAACTTCTTCTGGTTAGCGCTGTAGGATTAGGCATCAATCTGTTCGGCATGCTGGCAATGGGTGGTCACGCGCATCATGGTCATTCTCATAGCCACGGACATGGGCACGATCATGGGCACGGTCATGACCACCATGTCCACCACGATGCTCATGATCACACGCACAACCATTCATCCGTACATTGTCATGATCATGGTGAGGACGCTCGGCACGAGCATGACCACCCGCACGAGCATGTACGAACCATTATCCACTGTATGCTTGATGGGAGATTGACGTTTATCATTGCAGGCATCTCCAATGATTGTGGAACATCCCGCTGACTCGGATGGCGAAGACGTGTGCGACGAACATGAACACGAACACGCCCATCACTCGTCCCATTCCCATTCCCATCCACACTCGCACTCACATTCCCCGCCGCCGCCGCCACTCTCCTCGTCTCATCATGACGTGAACTCACACTCACACTTACAAACCCTGCGCCCAGATGTCGCGCCACGTCTGCATCCACACACCCGGTCTCGTCCAAACGGTCTTCTTGGTGGCGACACTCCCGGTGTGCCATCATCTCGCGTGCACACTCGTTCTGCTTCCGTAACCACTATCCCCCCACTCACACCTCCTCCCTCCACTCCTCCCATACCACACTCCCAGACCGCACCCTCTCTAGCCCCGAAAGTGCGTGGACACCGGGCGCACAGTCGTCGTGCGCCCTCATTACAGATACACGACGCCCCACATCTAGGCGTATTAGGAATTGAACATTCGCCTACGACACCTAGCTACCAATTCGGCGTCGACGAACACTATGCGTCCCACCAACACGCCCACCAACACGGTCACACACCGAACCTGCACGACCACTCACACGTGCACGGGAGCGGACACTCTCGCGAAGGGCACAGCCACAACATGCGCGGCCTATTTCTGCACGTCATGGCGGTATGCGCGCCCTTCCACATTACATATAGCTAATGTTGACGATCACTCGCAGGACACGCTAGGCTCCGTGGGCGTCATTGTATCGACGCTGCTCATCCAGTTCTACGGCTGGACAGGCTTCGACCCAATCGCCTCGATCTTCATCGCGCTTCTGATCGCGGCTAGCGTAATCCCGCTCGTCATCGACACTGGCAAAGTGCTCGCGCTGGACGTCGCACAGCGCGGGGACACCATCTCAGACGCTCTAGCCGAGGTAACGTCTTCGTCGCCGCCTCTATTTATCCCTCCATTTCTCACGCGCCGAATAGCTTGCTTCGGTCGAGGGACTGGCGTCGTACAGGGACCCGCAGTTTTGGCCCAAGGACTCTAGCAGTCTGATCGGCTCGCTGCATGTGCAGCTTTCCCCGCCGACGCCACAGAAAGATTATGATCTGAATGGGGTCGTCGAGCGCGTCGATACGCTTCTGCGGGCGCGCATACCTGGGCTCGAGGAGCTCACTATTCAAGTAGAGGAGGCTGCAACTGGAAGTGCGGTGGGACGAAGCCCGTTCGAGCGGTAATAATATCGCCGTAAGCGCTGGCCGCGCTTGCGTCCAAATTGGATGGGACTCAGCACGCTCATACATAGACAACTAACTCTATTCTCATTGATTTACTCCGTTCGTTCGTTACATAGGAAAGTGTAGTTTAATACATCGTCCCCGTGATGGCAAATATTGGACTCCAACAAAGCAAAAAAAAAAAAAGCGAAAGGCGGCGCGGGTATGGTAGTGAGTACAGGTGCGAATACGCGTGGGCTACGTGTAGGAGATACG
This sequence comes from Lactarius tabidus, assembly GCA_963281015.1. Taxonomy (NCBI): domain Eukaryota; kingdom Fungi; phylum Basidiomycota; class Agaricomycetes; order Russulales; family Russulaceae; genus Lactarius; species Lactarius tabidus. The sequence goes on along the minus strand of OY725475.1, from coordinate 1,392,604 downwards.
AAGGGCGGGCACGACAACGGAGATGGATGATACAGTACTACCAGAAAGACAATCGAAGGGGAATTATTGATCGTTGAGATTATTCAGGAGCGTTGTGAGGCAGCGCTTGGTCACCATGTCACCCTGGGCGCGTGATGCCGCTGTCAGCATGGAGTTTATAGGGGCCAACGGAGGTAGAGGGCTCACCTGGAGAAGAGCGGCGAATGTATTGTCACGAAGGGGCTCTGGAAGACACGCTCGGAGCGCCTCGCGCGCCCGCGGGTTATCACTCAAACGGAGGTAACAACGGACGACGTGCTTGAGTAGCCGGACCGCCTGCGTCTCGACGAGCTGGTTGACCATGTTGCTGAGGACAGTGCCGACGGCGAAGAACCGCTCGTAAGTATGGCAAATATACGTCAGCCCCGTCTCGTCGAGCAGGATCTTCTGGACGATGAAGATGGCGACCGTCTTGGACAGCTCGGAACCTGTCTCCATGATGCGGAGGCAGAGCGGGATGATTTCTGTCGAAAGAAGGAAGTGTATGACTGTGTTGTTGTCGTTTTGCTGCATTTGGGAGGGACGATAGGTGAGAATTGGATCGGAGAAGCACGAAAACGCAAAAAGGCCCACCTTGACGAGGGCGCCTATGACACCGAGGGAGGTGAGACGAAGATATTCAAAGGGACGGGTTTTGGAAGTCGTATTCAAGAAAGGATAAAGAAAGAGAGGTATATGCGCTATATGCGGTGTCAGTCACAGCCGGGTAAGAGGGCGAAGTGAGAAGAGGGGCACCGTTCAAGAAAAGTTGTCTTGTCTCGGGATGAGATGCGACGCACTGAAGAAGAGCGAGAGCGTTGCAGACACGGTTAGAGACATGGGCGGTGAGGTTTGGCGGAGAGAGCATGGGATAGACCGACACGATCTCCTGGAGGAGAGCTGGCATGATACCTAGCCCAGAGCAAAACGATGAGGTCATCGCATGGCGGGGACGACGGTGGTAAAGGGTGACGAACCAAAAGCATGCCATAGGACGAGGGCGAGATCATCGTACTGCTCGCGCTTTTTGGAGAGCTCGAGAAGAGCAGCCTCTCGAGTTTCAGGGTCCATGAGATCTATGACGAGCGCGTAGATGTTGCCCTCGTCGTTGGTGACGGGCAAACCAGGGCTCATACCATGGGGAAGGGAATGTGCATCGCTGATGAATTGAGGAACGGGCGGATGAGGAGTCGGGTGTGCGATAGTGGATGGTGTTTCTGCGTATAGTGAACGTTGATAGGCGTTGTAGTCCATCGCTGGCACGGGCACAACCTGGCACTGGCACAACAAGTCCTCGGCAGTATCACGTGGCACCCCGCTGCTCATAGCTACGCGCGGCCATCTCATTTGATTATCACCCTCGATCAACAATCCTCGATCAATAGTCCTGGGCAGCACATATGCGATTATTCGCTGACCGGCCGCATCGTCATCGGTTCCCTGAAATTTCCTCCTGCTCTGGCTGCGTTCTGTGGATTGTGGCATCGATTTCGCTCCGTTATTAGCTTGGTGTCGACCTCTTGGTCGAGCTACTGAAACTTTACTTTCCTGCCCGTAGCTGGTGTTGGAAAAGCACTTCAGGAGATTTCATTCAGTGGCAATATTAATTGCTTCAAGTTCCGACACTTTCCCGCTTGTATAAAATGACTATTAAAGTGCAGCTTGAATACATGCTCACAGTAAGCTAATCGTAAGACGTGACAACCTTAACATTATCAACCTCCCCACACCAAACCTTGTCTATCTCTCTCCGCTGAGGACTTGGCCCCGTCTAGTACAAGTAGTTCTTATATTGATACCTGTCAGCTTCTACTTCCCAATCGTCCCACGACTCGTCATTATTGCCTGCCAGTGGGTCTGGAACGAAGTTGCCACGAGGTACAGACTCCCACTTGGAAAACTCTAGTGCCTTTTTCTGGAGGGTTTCCTCGGGAGCCACGACCTCGACCACAATTTCGCCGAGTAGTTCGACTGCACGTCTAGTCGCAAGGCATGTGCGCAAGTCGAGGGTCTCCAAAGGAACCCCTTGCTCCACCCGCTTCATAAACGCGTCGCAGAGAAGGAGGGTCCTGCGTGCACTTAACCCGGTGTTGACCAGTACGAGTTCTGTCAGCGACGGGAGCAGCGGGCACTCGCGTTCCCCATTCTCTTCCAACAGCATATTCATAAATCCAAGCGCTGCAGGTGGTCTCAGGTGCACACAGCAAAGCAGTGGCCACCCCGGCGAGTGGCGGAGCCAGAACTGCTCATCGAACATTGAGAACTTCTCTGTAGCGAGTGTCACAATGTTGTCCAAAGGGAGGGCCGCTATCGCCGTATCAAATAACCCCTTGCAAGTTCCAGGAGATCGATCAAAGTTTGAGACAGAGAACGCCACGCGTGCAGAAGGTATGGGTTCATATAAGGGGACCTCGTTGGGCAATGGGACATCAGGTAGGGTCCACGCGGCGATCTTGACGTACGTCTCCCTGCTGCAGACAAACACACTCTGTAGTGGCTGAGTATCCTGGGGTCCATGGGTGTGTTGAGAAAGACGTCGGATGACATCTTGCACGTCGCTCGCCGACTGGTTGCGTTCCCAGTAATTTGATTGTGCCGTAATGCCCAGATGGGTGAGAGCCGGCAGGACGAGGTGAGCAAGTGCGAGCCCACAATCTCTTGTAGAAGCGGAGATATCTAAGTTCTCAAGGGAGGGGAGTGTGGTAGTGCGCTCGACCCAAGGCGGAAGCCTCACACCAGTAGGAGCAATCGGAGAAGCCGAGTTAAGGGTAAGCGTGTTGAGCTGTGGCATTTCGTCCAAAGCATCCAGCCAAACTGGGAGGCTCGGTCTCGCATCCGCAGCTGGTTCGTGTATCTCGAGGTATCTGAGGCCTTTCAAGAGCGGTGACTCCCAACTGATATTACAATGGTGGAGCTCGAGGCATGAGAGCCCAGGCGCGGTCCCGTCGAAAAGAGTGTCAGGCACATATGTTAGGTCTTCCCCCGGGCCTCCCTCACCATCCAAGGAAAGGTATTCGAGAGTGGGAACAGGTGATACAAGTTCTTCGAGTGTCTGGCCAAGATGCAAGTGCTGTACGGTAATGCTAAGGCCAAATACGTGGGCGATGCGCGCCTGGAGTTCTTTTTGCAATGTAGCAACTCGAGCGTCGTTCTCATCACCAGGGGAAAACCTCGCCTCCAGATACAAGTGTGACGTCTTCGCCCGATTGAGTATCTCAGTCGCGCCAGCCGGACTGAAGGAGGCGAGATCGACATGATTCCAGAAGAGGGGTTGATTGAGCGCAATCTCGCGCCATTGATGACAGATGTGGGCCACACGTAGCCATGTCAGACAGTTTGAATTTTTGCTTATTGTATAGGGTGAAGATGAACAAGGTATACGCAAAAGGAGGAATACGACGGTGATGACCTCGGTAGGCAGAGAGGAGATAGGAGCAAGTGTGTTACGGCGACGCTTTAGCTCTCTGATGGATTCTTCCGATGATTTAATTGCCGCATCAATCTCTTGCCTTTGAGAATCTCGAAAATTGGCCTGGCTGCTTGGGTCCATCATGGTGGAACGCAAACGATGTCGTTGTGATTTTAGTTTGGTTTATTTGAGTGACATCACCAATGCGCCCCTCGTGGTAATTGATGATTTAAGCGCCCCTAATGAGAATAAGCGACCATTAAGGCTCCGTTCGGCCAGAATTTTCCGGGTCGAACTTTGAGAATTTGGCAGACTCGGCAGCCGGTCTGGGCAGACCCCGACAAACTTGTGACATGTTGCGTGACTCCAACGTGAACAGAGTGCCAAGGTGAACAGAGGCGAGAATAGACATGCAGGACAATGCAGGCTCAGACAGGTTATAGAACAACAGGGTTAGGATTAGTAGTACAAATACAGTACAATTTATACTATCATAATTGTAAATATAAGGCTAAAGAGAACAAGTAAGATCAGACGGTTGAAAAAAACGTGATTCCACGGATCCCCGGACCGGATGCCGAGTTTGCCAAATTCTCAAATTTCGACCCGGAAAATTCTGGCCGAACGGAGCCTAAGCAAATAAGTAGATTCGATGTTTTCCGTTCAGTGTGTCATCTTGCTGATGCCAACATGACACACAGTGTTGATCAAGTCTTGTTCAGAACCTTGCACCATGGTGTGACACTACCATCTGCTATACACACTCTTGACTGCAAAGAATATGCTTGCAGTGATGAGCACTGCAAGGACTCGGAGCGCTGCTAACTCGAAAGGTGTGGGAAAGAGCACGTGCCGTCGTCTCGGAGTCTGAATTGCACAGACACCTTCTGTTCGATAAGATAACTTTGTCGTAACCATTCGTCATGGAACCTTCTTTCACCGGTCTCATTCTCGTTGACCGCAAGTTCCAGGCTTTTACTGACCGGTTTGTGGTTGAAACGACCCATCAGCATCACCGTCACCAGCTCGCCGCTGGAAAAGCTTTACACAATCTCTGAGCCATTTTCGGAACTAGAAGAGCTCTCTCTTCTGTCCCGAGATAATATACAGCTGGCCCTGCCTAAAACCTTTCGATGGGGCCCCGACCATCCAGCTCCCACTGACGATCTCGCCATTTTTACGGACAGCCCACATCGCCTCACCAGGATGTTTAAAGCCGATCTTGAAGCAGTTGGAGATCTCCGTGTTTGGATCTGGGTCCGTTGTCTCGCCAAGTTGCTTGAAGTACTCAACAGCGACGCTATATTTATCTGGGGGGTAACCGAAGACGATAACATAAAGGGGCTCAGGAGTCTGATGAGACGAATGTTGGGGCGTTCGTGATATTGAAGACTCGAAGTTTGAAGCCTTTACGGGTATGTTAATCATAAGTCACGGTCAAAGGAGCGTAAGCACCGATCGAACGCTGGTATGAGGAACCATCTGTGTATGTCGAGTTTATGATATCATTGACAGATGCGGTGGGAGGGGCATCTTCGTCAGATGTCTGGCGTTGTATTGTAGGACACGGTGAGATACTGAATTAAAGGAATTGGACAGGGAGGAAAATGTATGCCCACCTCGAGCTCTCAAACATTGGATCCTTCCCAAACTCGCGAGTAGGTGTACGAGACAATGTCGAATTTAGCTTGGCTTTCGTCTGTACAATCGGCATGTCGTCGAATCTCTGATTAGCTGATGGGGAGCCCTATGTATAATGTAGAGATAAATCATTTCTGCCGAGGGAATAAGTTGGGATTGTGCACACATTATTCTGGAACATTGACTGTGGGAGCAAGAAAGCAAATAACGCAAGTCAAACTACGGGAGAAAAGCGGCAGACCATGAGATATCCCGATTGATAGTTGGAACGCGACTGTAGAAATGGATCAGTCAGAGAACTAGAAAGGGGGGCGCTCTGGTTGCTTGAAGACCACGAAGTCGCGCCGTGTGGGTGATGGGTAGTCGTCGAGCTAGACATGCCTCCGACAGAATAGGAAGGGCCATGAAAGGAGGGCTGCGATGCCGAGGACGACTGAGAAAACATTGCCACTGTTCGTGTGTTCGTGTTCAAAGGACGCGTGACGCGTGTGTTGGCGTCTTGTAGCCGGGACGCGTTGTCCGTGCTGCCCTTTCTGGAAGGGCGGACAGCTTTTGAAGCGCTGTGGACCCAATGCTCTGTTAGAAGGGCCAGGATCTTTCAAAGTCTTGTAGGAAGGATATGCGAAAGCTGCCAGAGGTTCACGCAGAACGCGGAAGGTCTTTGAAAAGCAAACAAAAATAGATAAAACTACTGTGACTACGATTGGGATTGGATGGTACATATGAGTAGATTTCCTAGTCATCATTAATATCCGAGTCATCATCGAATCATCGATCATCCCTGATCTCGACTAGGGCAGCTTTTGAAGGCTCGGGAGGCGGAGAGACACCTTCCATGGCCTTCTTCACACCTTTCTGCTTCCCATTCGCCCTTGCCGATGTAAATATCTTTTCCTGGTGTTTATCTCTTAACGTTTCAACTTCGAAACAACGGCGACTCGGACGAGGTCAGAAGTGGACTTGATATGGACGGTGTGACCTTCCCATGTTTGTGGCATGACGAACACCAAGTTTTACCATTTGTGCCATTTATAGGCCTCATTAGTGCAGTAACTTGTACATGGTGCATTGTAATCCAATCCCAGCTTCCAATCAAATATCAGATGGACATCTGGCCGTTGACAACCATCTCACCGTCGACGGTGAGATGTCCGCCCGATTTTTGAATGGAAACCATGATGGTGAGATGGCTGCCCAAATTTGCATTGTTACTCTCCCCATATCACCCGCCGGTCTGCAAGTTTTTGTCAATGATGGGGACGTGTTAAATGGGCATGGGGGAACGTATGCTATACCCACGAACTCGGCTCCACGTTTCTCAGCTCCATCTTGCACCAATGGGCCCGTATCCGAAACTCAGCTAGAAAATGGCACAAATTTTGAACTGTAGAGGCGACCGTTGTGCGAGGAAGTAGACGGTCCTACAAAAATCGAAATTCTAGTTTGAAAGACGAGCGCGAGTCAAGAGATGCACTTGAAAGCATCCCCTCCAACCTAACCTACAAGCGTTGACGCACGGAACCCGGGGATTTTTGCTTGTAATTACTAAACGGAGACAGGTGAGACAGGATAATCAAACAGAAACATGACCAGCCTGAAGAACTGCGGAAGTGGCAGTGTAATTTCTAGCCCCAAGGCAAAAGAAACCGAGTAACCATACGAAGGCTTCCATCGTCCAAATATGACACTGCTCGAACCTCAGACAGCACCAGGTGAAACGTGAAATACCCTTTGCATATAGCCAGCAAGGAACTCAATATGCTGTGAGTATGACGCCCATTGCTAGAACGACAGAGATCGCGAGGATGCACCGAAATCGTCAGGGCTGAACAGAGGGCGATACAGAACGCAGATGTGCATCGGGAAAATCCCCCCTTGTAAATTACAGATAATTGGAGCAAATTGTCGTTAATTAACATGTAGACGCCCATTTACTGTTTTAACTATCCCCCCCGATAATTAGTGTTAATTTTTTGATATTTAAATGCTAAAGCCTACTAAGGTTTCTCAAATAGATGTATAAGAAATGTCTAAAACGATGTAAACATAAAACTATGGAATACTGGTGTATGGGGCAACAGGTTCTATATCATGATGCCCTTACCTTCATTTCGGTTACCTACCCACACAGATAGGAGGGGCATGTACTAGAGCGCAAGAGGAATGTCAGCATGCAGATAAGTTCCAAGCTTGCTGCATTCGTGCAGAGCCCCTCAAACTACAGCTCATACTGTTCTGCAATTCCTGCATGCCAACTTTCCTGCAGATACGTGCTTTGTGCGCTGTGGTGAGGGATGCACTAGTACACAGTACGGGGTCTCAGTGTCCTGATGGCTAGGATGGGGCAGGCACTTACTAGAGTCACATATGTTCTTTGAGTACAGCCTTGTCGGCAATGGGGTCTGGCATGCTGTACTTTTCGGGTCCTTTGAGTTCTAGGGGGGTGTTTGTCCATTTGTATTGTGAGGGGGGATAAAGACAACAAACCACAAGTTAATGTGCAGACTAGTGACTGGGTGCAGAGTCTACGAGTGCAGGCCCACCATTTCCTGGTGTACTTGATGGACGTCGCAAAGGTAATTTGCACTGTGGGTTATCATCTTGGAAAGCTCCCACATGCCGTTCACGACACATGTCACAGACTGCCTCAGAAGTGGACTGACTCAGCGGTTATGACTACGCCGTCAGATTACATTAGTCATGGACAGGTTTCGGAGTATCGTTGGAGCATTGACTCACACGCTGTGGAGCGTTCTATTGTCTTGTAGTATCATGTGCCGATGGACACTACGTCATACTAGGATAGCTGTACTAGGGTTCATGACTCATTACTTAGTCCAGACTCCGTTTTAAAACGAGTCTTACGTGTATATAAGTCGCCTAGTAAAGACCAGGAACTCTCATCCTGGTCTTCTTCAATTCGCTATTCTGTTTGGTTTTCTCTTTCCTTTCAAATCTGCCGTTCTTCATCGTCATCTTTCTCTTCTTCTTTCTCTTCCATCTATTCTCTCTCATCATCGACTTAGTGGAGGTGCTATCACGCCCTTTTCACTCTTAGGGGATCTAGTGTTAAGCCAACCTAGTGTCCAAGCACACCAGTCACGTATTGCAAAGCCACTCCAGTAGTCCAAGTCGGACAAACGGTTAGCGAACCGTTACAACACACCACCATAGTCCTACCCAGTTTGAGATGAGAAAGAAAGCACAAAAGCAAAGGCATAAAACTTATCTAAATGTTTCACAAGTGGGTGGGGCAAGGGGCAAGGGCACAGGCAAAGTGGATGCAAAAGGCAAGGCACATCAGTGGGGTGCAGTGTCAGAGGTAAAGCTCGTCGGGTTGAACTTCGAACGAAGTCGGGTGGCACATGGCACGTGAAACAGTTCCCACAATCAGGCACTGATCAGGCCAATCAACAGACCACACGGCTTGTAGCAAACTTTTGAAGTTGTCGAGGGTGCTCCACTCTATGTCTCCTTCCTCACCCTCTCATCTCATAGCTGCCACCTGTGTATCTACCATCTTTGTCATCACATTGTAAACAGCATTCAAAATGTGCTTCAGGAAATTGCTCAAAGCAAATTACTTGACCGTTACCAACAATTGTGAACCACCTTTGGCCGCTTCTCCAATGACCGGAATGACCCCTGTGTATTTGACTCTAGTGTTACCCTCCACACTCCTGAGCTAGCACATGATAAAGGTGATTTCCATACCCTTTCAGTACAAAGTCCAACACCTAGAAGCCCAGCATCGAGCTAGTCGAGAGGCAAAGCTAACAGGAGAGTCACCACTGTTGCTACAACACATGGGAATGGAGAGGTGGAAGATGACACACCCGATCACGATCACGATCAAGGCTCCCCTATCCCACGTTTGGCGTACAATAGCTGCTCCAATACTCCTCAAGCTCAAGTCACTTCCATCCGACCACCTCATGCGTCCGGTTCTCCACGAAATGCTTTTACAGAGCTGTTGGACTCAGGCATTTCGGAATATTTGTTAGAGTCTGCCCAGGAGGAACGAGATGCATTTGCAACTTCATTACTAAGGCCTCATTTGTTACACCTCTATGCGAGACTGATGAAGTGGCGACAACCTTGATAAGCATTGAAGTAGCTGACTTATCTAGTTCCTATCCCTTAGGCACGAAGATGTATAGCATATGATACAGTGAGACCGGAAATTTAGAGTATTCTGAATAAAAGTTTTACTGCGTCTTAGAGAAAATGGGCGCTAGCTCGTATTTACGAAATTTTAGCGCGTTTAATGGGTTAATGCTAATTTAGATGGGTTTTACAGGGGGGAGTTTTCCCGATGTGCAGTAATTCTAGCTAAGACATATCAGACACCTTTGAAGACATGTACGGGAAGCTTACTTGACAGAGGACCATTAGAACAGACTGCGAACTCAGAGTGCTCTTCGGGCCAGAAGAAGCACCAGGTGATATTAGCCACCAGCCTGGTAATGCCGTTAGGCAAACAGCTCCATATGAGCGTGACGTGCACACAGAACTGCACAGATATCCCGAGAAAAACCAGTTGAGTCTCTAGAAAAGGTGACTAGGTAAGAGGGGGATGGGTCATGATGTAGAAGAGACACCGTCAGACACGTACTTCTTGATTATGGACACTGTCTGATCAGCGTAGACAAGAGGTGGCCCAACGGCCATGCAATTGAGGCGAGATTCGAGAGCCAATGAGGGGCCATTTGAAGAAGTTAGGTGGTTCGTGGCAGTATGTCGTGATACTGGTGGTCGCATAGAGGTACGGTGATGATCTCGTCCTTCACATTCACGGTATGCCCCGAGTAGGGCCGGGTACCTCATTCTTACTCAGTGTCTGGAACGCTCAGGCTTGCCGTAATAAGGTCCCTCATCATGCCAATTTGTCCGGCTGTAAGTTACTGTCTTACTGCCAAGTCTTCTATGACATGAGAGGGTTTTTACAAAAACTGGGACATGTCAACATATATCATTTGGTACTTAACGACCTTGTGTGAAATTGGACAAGTGTCCGAAGAATAGGATAGTAGCACAACTGAAAGTCTCCCAAAAATAGCGGCTGGAATAAACCCGCGTGTGGTGAATTAAATTTTAAGACAAACCTAAGACATGTTAGGGTTACCCTGTGGGCGACTAACATAACTAGGTGGCGATTCAGATCTATCCACGAGGAGTTGTTGTGCCTCAGGCATCTCATGCCTTGAAAAGTTGTTTTCCGACTGAGGACCCCGAGCTTCGGATGGAGATGTGGGCGAAGCCGCCGCACCTGCAAGTGCATCCCTGCCGATTGTGACTGTCAAAGGGGGATACGATGCCTGTCCAACCATAGATTGGGAACGTAATCTGTTTGAGCGGAGCCGCGCAAGCTCCTTTCCCGACAAACCAACGGGGACAGACACCATACGTCGCAACGACAGTTGTGAGTCCCCCGGGGAAAACGGGGGTGAGGACAACCGTTGGGGGAAATCCATCTGAGCCCCTGCCGCCAGCGGTGCTGCCTCGGTGGGTGTCAACATTGTTGGGTTGAATGGCGTCACTGTGACATGCGTGCCCTGGTTTGTGGATTCTCTAAATGAGGACCCAACATCACTGTGTCCATGGATTTGTCTCCGTCGACGGCGTACTACCAGCGCAATGGTCCCAAACGCGAGTAAAGCCGCAGCGCCACCCGCAACGCCGCCTATGGCACCCCCGGAAACCACGCGTTTGTGTGATTTTAACGGTGTCCCAGTTGTAGTGGGATTGGTTATTAGGACGGGTGCTCTGAGAAAAAGTGAGTCACAGCATTGAACAAAAAACTTGCTTTCCGTAAACGGACTTTAGAGCTAATGGTGCATATGTTGCGCCATGTGCTGGGCTGGAGTGAGATGCAGCGATGTTAATTAGCACCCGACGAATGCAGATTCCGAGGAGCCCACCTTCGGTCTTTGACCGATAAGTACCAAGTTTTGACAGCTGCTTGTTCAAGTCCAAGACTGTAAAGGTTCGAAATAATATTTGTTCGTAGGTCTTGATTAGGGGTCATAGCTGCTACAAACACGGCCCAGACTAAAACTTCATTAGCCGAGACGACTTCAAAGCACAACTCTACCGACCGTCTGATGCGCCTACGTCCGAGCCAATGTTATCGACTGGCATGCCAGATGTGGTATTGCTGAAATTCGAAGTGAATAGATTGTCGAGGAAACTACTTTGACCATCGTAGACCTGGAAACCAACTCGGATGAGTGTCAGAATACGGTAGAAATCAAAGGATACTGACGGATGAATTGACGACGTTGGTGCCTAGCCATACATCAGCAAACAGATTATAACCTAATGTCCACGAGTCCACTAATCCGTATGCCGCAAGCAGGTGTTGACCACTTGTCAGTGCAAGGCCCTTCCATTGAGCGTAAAGATTCGCAGTTGTATTCTAAAGATCAGTTAATTTCACTATGCGTTATCTAATAGACCTGCACGAACTGAATATTTGTCAACATCGCGAGCCTGGCTGACAATTGAGCTCATTTTAGACATAGCTTCAATAGCAATGATACCCTTGATTGCGAGGTTAGTTTGATTATCAGTCATCAGCCCATCTGCAGAGAACCTATAGAGATGGTCGTTCAAGCTATCGGGAATATGAATCATTGATAAAGATAATTCACTGATCGTGGGTCAACAGTGTCGTGTTAGACAAATAATCAGCCCAGGAAGTCAGCAGAGAATACTGTCCCGTTTTGTTAGTCTTTCGAAAGCACCCAAGAGAGGCTTTTCACGTACATATGTGGTTATCAGGCTGTCGTCTCCACTTGCGCGAGCATGGGCATAAGCCATGATCAACATATTCCCAGAAACTTTGTAGGGATTGAGGAATAGGTCAGTGATACACAAGACCTGCTAGAGGTACGAACCTTCTACGCCTTGGTTATGAGCAGAATCGCTGATTGTAACATTTGGATAAGTTATCCCTTTGCGTTCTTAAGCGTCAGTGCTTCGAATCCAGTCTCTCTGGTTCTGGGACGCACCTAGATCAGGAGCAGCGTACGGGATAGTGTACTTGGGGGACGCCTGAAGCCGAAGCAGAGGCTCAAGCAGGAGTCCACCTAGCTTAGGGTCTATGTACATGAAAGCTGGGAAGGCAGCATACAGTGTCTCAACGGCATTAACCCGGTATGGCAGGTTCGTGTCCCCCAACCCATTCATATTCTGCATGAATGCCATCACATCTGACTCGTTGAATTGACCATATTCGTCAATTGCAATTGTTAGCTGAGTGCTGCCATATACTTGCGTAGTCGCAAAGGACACTACATCTCCGAGCTGTCCAGAGATAAGAGCAGCTTCCTGGAGTATCTTCTGGTCCAGTTGCTGGGCTCTTGAAGAGGCATTAGCGAAGTCATTGACCAAGTCATTGATCTTAGTTATAGTATGAGTCACATTATTCATTGATGATATGTGCATACCAACTGAGGAGTCCCCAATATCATTTTGAGGATATTTGGTCCTGTAGTACGAGCTAAGTTGCTTAGGCGTTCCAGACAGGTCTGTGTAATTGATGACTGGGTCTGTCGTGTATCCGACAACCCAGACGAAGGGATCCTGCATAGCTTGTATGGTACCAAAGTCGCGCGATAACGCATAAGTTGCTGAGGTGGAGTTGGTGAAAGAACCCAAAGAAATCGTATCATTCGTGACACTCAACATCCCACTATTCTGGAATAATCCTTGGGAAGCTGTTCCATTATACAAGCCGCATGTAACATTCGTAGCCTAGATCACCAATCATGTACGGCAAATTGCAGATTGTACCATTGTCACTCACATTCTCCATAGCGGAGTACAATGCCGCTACAGGGACTCCGTTGTACGGACTTTTGATCGCATAGTAAATGGCATCGTTCAAGTCGCCATTGTTAAAGCTCCAAGTCACCCCTGGCGACCACACTGCAACAATTTGAGTCACAACGGAACAAGAACTCAACTTCACTTACTTGCGCTGAAATCTGAATACACCTGCACAGCATGAGCCGCTCCATCCAGCGATTTCGCAGTTAATGACAGGTATGAGAATGGGATTGATTGCTTAACCCAATCTCCGGGCTATAATGAAAGTGTGAATCGATTATATGGCAACGGCAGGTGGCTTGTGTTCGAACCTCGATCGGGTTCAAGAAGGTAAGATTAATTTGCATGGGTCCGGCTTCCACAACGAGCTTGGTCTGGGTAGGTGAAATCACCATGTCGGTGAGCGGAGGGAGACTGGGCCCAGTACTACTAGTACTCGCATATCCCACAGCCGAGTAGGTAATATTGTCGACACGGACAAAGACGGACAGACTTAATTCCTAGAGTGCAGTCAATTTTGGTCTTATTCCAAGCGAGGAAATAACATACACTTTGAGTAAAACTCGGACTCCAGTGAGCCCTGTCACAATAAGCGGCTATCGATGTATTCGTCCACACGTTCTCGATAAGAAAACCCCAACAATTGAGGTATGGTGAACGGACTAAGAGAGGGATTGGCCTCCCACTGACAGTTATCTGAGTTCTTCCATAATGAAAGAGGTAAAACAAAAGAATTAGTAGGTGGACCATTCGTGCTTGTAGTTGGGTTTTCAAGTTGTCGCCCGAGTCAGCTCTGGATAGAAAGAACTCTGGCGTAGGGAGGTGCTGTCTACCTGCCACAGAGCGGCACAAAGTTTAGGGCGAGGTTTTGCAGTGGTTGGTGACAATGACCCTGGCAACCAGCATCGAATAGAAGTCTTGATAGAAGTACAGCATACCCACTGGAAAGAAGAACGAGAAATCTTGCGGAGAATACCCGCGGGCTTCGCGGATCACAAGCGCCATACAGCACGAACATGGCTTCCGCATTGGAAGTGTCTCACAAACTCGCACTCGTTTGGTAAGTACCCGACTCGGAAGAGCGCTGAGTTGCGACTACGGCATTGTCAAGTGGTTGAGGTAAGATGTAGCAGGAGCCAAGGCAGGAGCATTCAACCGTCACTTCATAGCCGCATCTCCGAGGGTCTTGCCTCCGCCTACATCTATTACCGTCCTTATAGCGGTCAATGGCTCGAGACTATCAACTCATTCACAAGTATAATATCGTTTCGTATTACTGGGAACCTCTTGGCACTTATCGTGCCTGATTTGCAACTACTGGACAGGCAACACGAAATTGTGTTACCTGCCCGGGCCTGCACAACTTGAAGCTCTACATTCTGCAGCCCAGGTCACGTGCGCATCTGAGGGGGGCATTTATCGTGCTTGCCAACTCAGGCTGCCACTTGCACCTAAACGTGGAAACTAATCGACGCTACGAATACACCAACGTACATGTAATGCATCAAGATATTGTTATTAAGAGACCTTTCTCATCAGGCGAGAAGCCTGTGACTGTACAGACTCTGACTCAAGCCTGCGTTTCTTCGCATCTGGCAGCTTCACACTTTCTCCCACGGCTTGCTGATATCGATATTGTTCATAGATTACGGTCAGCGGTGGGGCGAGTGATTTGTGCATTCAAGCTGCGAGGGCCGCTGTTGGGGATCTTTTGCCATCAACTGGTTAGCACAAGTTAAGATGCGGTGGCCTCCTTTCCCAACCCCGACCATTATATGATGCAGGATAACACGACCGCATGACCACCTATCAGCAATGATCGGACTATACATCGGCGTCGGTCCGTCTTTCTTTCCAATTTCAAGTGTTGTCCAACCCTCCGTGCCGCAATATTCGTTATCTTCGTGTTTTCATCCTGTACTTGAATAGCCATGTCGAAATCGATGATTTTCAGGTTGAAATCGCCGTCACGGACAAGATTGTCAGGCTTGATGTCTCGATGGGCAACTTTGTGCTTGTGAAGATATGCGAGTCCCTTGATCTTGATGAGGCCCCAGCCGAGTCGAACACGACCAGCGACACCGCTTTCACCCAGAAACCGTTGATTGCGAATTGAATACAGACTCAGTAGGATGAGCCACTCTCTCGTGGTTGAAGGGACAGCTTCTATCAATGAGATGATGTGGAGAGAGTGGGACGGTCTTGATTGGAGGTACTCGTGGATGGCCAGCTCGTTCGACCCCTCACGGAGATGCTTTGCAACATATTCGGTCTTGTTTGGATCTCCTTGTCGATACACTATGTGAACGTGAGGTGGTAGCTTCAAGACAAGAGTCAGGCGACGTCATGAGTGGAGATATGAGTTCTATTTTATACCTTGTCGATCAATTCCCAAGTGCCGCCGTCCGTCTCAAGGACGTCTGGCACCACTTCATATCCAGAGTCTTCGAGCCGATCAGCTGCACCACCGGCGTTTTCACTCCGAGTATTTTTGGTCGTAGATTGGCCTTCCCCAGTGTCGGTGGCAGGACGCTTGGACCTGGTGGTGAACGGTGTCAGGTTGGCCGAAATATCGTCTACAGCTTTCTTAAGTTTGTCGACCTGTTCTTTTGTGCGTTCGTCGTCGTGCCATAGAAGAGAGGTTGTACCTCTCTTCTACATGGCACGACAATTCGAGCGCAAATTGCATGCGCTCCTTTGCCTTTGCGAGTTGGAACGTTCGCTGCTTCCGATAAACCTACTTCGATTCAGCATTGGATTTTAAGATATATGGAAGATGCGTGCGTACATTGCGGGAATCTATCTTCACATCCTGATAGAGGAGGTAACGATCAACTTGCCCGCTGCCGTGGATATATATGGCCACAAATACGAAGTTCTTCTCATTCTTGTATGCATGTAGCTTTGCGTTCGCGAACCGGACGATGCTGGCTCCCTGGAGCATCAGCCGAAAGAAATCTACAAGAGGTCTGCCTTGTCCTTGCGAGTTGACCCCCATGGCCAATCGCGGAAGACCGTAGTTCATGAGGAGGAAATCGCTTTTAGGTCTGTAGGTGTGATACTTTCCACCGCTTTGATGAGAAGATGGAAGAGCCACGGTTCTAGACTTCGGTTGGACGATGTTAACTCTATGGATATTACGAATGCGCTGACGCTCATGCTTAGCGGTGATTGGTTTATTGTGATCGTCAGTTGGAGTGAGTGTCATAATATTTTGTAACTGCGAAGAAGAAGAGCCAGTATGCGTCAGCTTCTTTGAATCTAGCATTGGTTGAGTTTAGGGTTCTCCACCACTGCGCATCGAAAAACGAAACGAGGTGAAGGTGGTCAAGTTCGATTCGGTTGACAATCGGACTGGACTCCGAGGATTCCTCCATCGAACAAAAATATGCAGCGAAATTCCCTTCATTGATCATCGATCAGCACTTCAGCCAACACGCGCATCTGACCTCATTTGTAGAAGTGAAAAACATAAAATACGGAAACAACAAACCTGAGGGGCCAACTTTCGCTTTTGACTCAGGATACCTTCATGATCTGCCACAAATTCGGGAGCTCCGGCACTGTCTACATCAAATATTTTATTGAGGTCGACGTCGCGATCCGAGATGTCCCCCTTTGTGTACGCTTGGAATAAGCAATGTTGATATTCTGGGTCCACATTTATCGTGACGGGGTCTCCAACTGGGCCATCATACGTATCGAGAGCTAGGCTCGTATGTGAACATAGCTAGCGATAGTAGAAAGACGTGACACACAACGAAATCATACGAGCAGGGCCTCACCTAGTGAGAGTCCAAGGTCTACCACTTTGACTTCGTCGTTTACCGACTCAATGGTATTCTTGTCATCGACGTCGATTTTCCCAAGTACCTCCGACAACCCTTGGGGAGATAAATTTTTGATAATCATGTCGCCCTTCGTCCTCCATACAGAGAGTTCAGACCTCTTAAAGTTGGAAGGTTCGGGAGTCATCTCAGTGGCCTTCTGCTTGAGGTTGTATATGTGATCGTTACGGAGCTAACACGACTAGATTGCTTTAGTGCAGCAATAATATTGTCATAGTCTTTGGAAGACGGAGGACGGAGATCGGGACACCCCCCGTATCGTACGGTGATAGGGAGTGCCGGCCAACAATCTAGAGTCTTCAAAACAAGTGTTCCGTGCGTACAGTTGAGTCGAAGGTTTAGACCGAGAGGCGATGCAAATACGATCTGTCGCCATCTCTGGCAAACCCACACGAGTGTGGGCCAAAATAGTGGTGGCGGCACTGGGTACCTGGTTCAGATAGTTCCGAGTCCGAGTCACTGACGTAGCCTATTCGTTCATCTTCCACCCCTATCTCTATGGGATGACCAGAGAGTCGGCGTGAGACCATAAATGACTCTACGGCCTCCCGGCTAAAACGTTGCTGTTACCATCGATGCAGCTGCTGCCGTTGCGAGAACGGAATCGACACCACGCGCCATCCACTTTCGTCGCCCCAAAATTGCGTCTGGTGAATCCGACACGCTCCCTAGCGGGTTGACTAGGTCAGAGGCATCCAAGTTCCCACACCTTCCCGCTTGTGTGAATGACTAGCTTGGGACCTAGCATATGCCACGCTGCATCGTATAGAAAATGTGACCATTAGAGTGCGACTTGAATGCCAGCTTAAGTTACTCGTAAGAGCGTGGCAATCTTATCATCATCAACCTCCCCATACCCGACCTCGTCTATCTCTGTTGAGGACTTGGCTCCGCCTAGTACCAGTGGTGCTCGTATTCATATTTGCCAACTTCTAGTTCCCAATTGTTCCACGACCCGTCCTTATTGCCTACCAGGAACGAAGTAGCCACGAGGTACAGACTCCCACTTGGAAACGTCTTCTGCCAATTTCTTGAGGGTTTCCTCGGGAGCCACGACCTCCGCCACAATTTCGCTGAGTAGCTCGACTGCACGTCTAGTTGCAAGGCATGTGCGCAAGTCGAGGGTCTCCAAAGGAACCCCCTGCTCCACCCGCTTCATTAGCGCGTCACAAAGAAGGAGGGTCCTGCGTGCACTTAACCCGGTGTTGACCAGTACCAGTTTTATCAGCGACGGGAGCAGCGGGCACTCGGGTTCCCCATTCTCTTCCAACAGCATCTTCGTAAATCCACGCGCTGCGGATGACGCCAGACGCACACGCCGGAGCAGAGGCCACCCTGGCGCGGAGCGGAGCCAGAACTGCTCATCGAATATTGAGGACTTATGTGTAGTGAGCGTCACAATGTTGTCTAAAGGGAGGGTTGCCATCGCCGCACAAAATACGTCCGTGTGGGTTCTTGGAGACAAATCCAAGTTGGAGACAGAGAACGCCACGCGTGCGGAGGGCATGGGGTCAAGAAAGGAGATCAGTTGGTCGGGTAATTCAATGTCGACATCGGGAACGGCCCATGCAAAAATCGTGACATTCGTCGTCGTGCTGCCGATGAAAACACTTTGTAGTGGTTGGGTATCCTGGGGTCCGTGGGAGTGTTGGGAAAGATATGGCAGGATATCTTGCACATCGCTCGCCGACACCGTGACGTCACTTCTCCCGTAACAAAATTCTGCCGTAAGGCCCAGATGGATGAGAGCTGGTAGGACGAGATGAGCGAGTGCGAGCCCACAATCTCTCAGGGAGGCAGAGATATCTAAGTACGCAAGGGAGGGGAGTGTGATGGGGCGCTCGATGCCAGTGGGAGCAGTCGGGGAAGCCGAGTAAAGGGTAAGCGTCTTGAGCCGTTGCATTTCACCCAGAGCATCCAACCAAACCGAGAGATTTGGTCTCGCATTCGCAGTCAGTTTGCGTATCTCGAGGTATCTGAGGCATTTCAAGAGCGGTGACTTCCAACTGATGTCGCAATTGCGGAGCTCGAGGCGTGATAGCCTAGGGGTATTGCCATCGAAAAGAGTGTCGGGGACGAATGCTCGTATTTCCGAGGCTTCCTCACTACGAAACGAAAGGGATTCGAGATTGGGAGCGGGTGATACCAGTCCTTCAAGCGTCCTTTGAAGGTGTGAATATTCTGCGGTAATGCCAAGGTAGCATATGTGGGAGCTGCGCGCCTGGAGTTCCTTTGTGAATGCAGAAAATCGAGCAGGGTTCCAGGTTGAGTGGCCGAGGCAGACCCTCGCCTCCAAATGTAAGGGTACAGTCTTCGCCCGATCGAGTATCTCAGTCGCGCCAGCCGAACTGACAGAGACGAGATCGACATGACTCCAGAAGAGGGGTTGATTAAGTGCAATCTCACGCCATTGATGACAGACGTGAGCCACACGTAGCCATGCCAGACGGTCTGGCCTTTTGCCTTTGGCATAGGTTGTCGATGAACGAGGTACACGCAAAAAGAAGAATATGGTGGTGATGATCTTGGTAGGTAGAGAATATATGGGTGCAAGTGCATTACGGCGACGCCTTAGCTCTAGAATGTGTGCTTCCGACGATTTAATTGTAGCCTCAATGGCTTGCTTTTGGTATTCTCGAGAATTTGCTTGGCTTGGGTCCATTATCCAGTTGTGATTTTCTTTTTAGTTATTTTGTATGCTTACTCAATAAATAGCTTATCAAAAACATATACTTTCGATGTTTGGGTGGCAGCAAGCAACTTGAAGATGAATGCCCTGTTGAAACGTTGCTACTCTACCCTCGATGCAGCAGCTGCCGTTGCGAGAACGGCATCGACTCCACGCGCTGTCCGCCTTCGCCGCCCCAACATTGCGTCCGGCGAATCCGACGCGCTCCCTAGCGGGTTGACTCCCACAGAATTCACGCGTTACCAGCGCGCCCTCGCAAAAGGCGAACTTCTTCGGCCGGATGGTACGGAGCCTACCGAAGGCGAGTGGCTCGCAAAACTCAACGCACGGCGGACTCGATTACGTGGCACGCGGGAGGTCGTAACACCGTCTGGTGCAACTGAGACACGAGTTGTGGGCGAGAAGGTCTACCTACCCAACATCATCTTCCGTCTCGTTCCAAATTTCACACCCCCGGGAAAGCCGTACAACCCTTACGAAGCAACATTCCGCATCCCCCAGTCGGTCACCAAAACAGATGTGCGCGCCTTCCTCGCCGCCGTATACGGCGTGCAGACAACGTACATCCGCACAGATAATTACATCGCTCCTCTACGTCGCTCATGGAACGCTTCCTGGGTGAGCGGCAAGTCGTACAACACGTACAAGCGTGCCGTCGTGGGGCTCGTCGAGCCCTTTTATTACCCGAAGTTGCTTGAGGATATGTCCAAGGAGGAGCGCAAGGCGCGCGAGGAATATTTAGAGAAAGAGTATCACATCAAGGCCAGGAAGGACTTGGTGAAGAACAGCTTATTGCGCGTCACGAAGAAGAACTCGCATTCATGGTCCTGGCGTGGAGACCTCACGACACGTCGGGGCACGATTGTGAAGAAGATTGCGAAGCAGCGGGCGTTGAGAGAGGAATTCATCCAGGTTACGAAGGAGCGTATACAGGAGGCACGCAAGGAGTGATTCTATTCATTTTATTACCTCCCTTGTATACATGCTGTCGATGTGCTTCATCTATATACGCGTCCACGGCATCTGCGCATCCACCCGCCATCCGCTCGTCCTCGTAAGGAAAATTACTCAATCGCGTATTAGTGCCGCTCTCACATTAAGCGTCGAGCGCCGAAACCGACTGACTCACGTGTTCCTGACTTCTTCTACAAATACCCCCGGCGGGGATACGCCAACTCCACCAACCTTCGTCTTCAACCCCCAAGCCGTTACGTGTGTTGGGTGGTAGCTGCGATGTTCCCAGATGCTACATGTCACCACAGCGAAGGCTGGGGACCCATCTCTCAGCTCCGCCCTTTTGATCTAACCCCCTGCTTCGAGGAGGGCGTCTTGTTCTCGGTTCCTCTCAGCTCCTTGATTGCTCTTAGCCTCATCCGTGTGTACCAGTTGCGCAAACGCGACGCGCTGCAGCGTACTCAGAAAATAAATGCGCGGCTACTTTGGGGAAAGTTGGTACGTGGCCGCTGCCACTCTCAGCGTGTGTCCCGACTGACTGACTGAAACCTAGGCTATCATTGCGCTAATATCGTCGATTAGCGTCGCCGCTCTTGTCGTTACCGGCATTGACTCCCGATGGGTCACCTCAAGCTTCTTCCCGTTGTTGGTCTTGGAGGCCCTCGCATTCCTGTCTCTCCTGCTTCTCACCTATATGAATCATACGCGTACCAGGCGCTCATCCACCATCACGTTATTATTCTGGCCGCCTTACTTTGCTGCGCTTCTGATCTGGTCTCGCACGACTCTCGGCGTTGCCCGGTCTCCTTTGCCGCCCGTCTTTGCGCTTCGTTGGACCATCGGGGCGCTCGGCCTTATGGCCTTTGCTCTCGAGTGCTTGGGCCCAGAGTACTGCTCTGAACCCGACAGCACTCCACGTCTCAATCCAGAGAGCCCACTTTTGACTGCAAATATCTTCAGTGTATGGACGTTCAGTTGGCTCACACCTCTCATGGAGAGAGGCGCAAAGCAATTCATCACTGAAGATGACCTTCCTGAATTGGTGCCCGAGGACGAGGCTTCCAAGCTAGGCCAATCCCTACAGCGCTCTATAAAGAATCAGTGAGTGTCGCCATTTTTCAGTCCTTTATTGATTTTCAAACCTCTTTTCAGCAATTCCTTGTGGATGGCCCTATTCGTCTCGTTTGGTGGGCCCTTCGCTATCGCAGCTGGTCTCAAGATCCTGCAAGACAGCCTGTCGTTCCTTCAGCCTCAACTCTTGCGCCTCTTCCTCTCGTTCATTTCTGCGTATCAAAGTGCAAGGCTGAGCGACACAAGCACCAAGCCGGGCCCGAGTCCGTTAGAAGGCTTTTCAATCGCGACTGCCATGTTTGTTACGGCAATTATACAGTCGATCATTCTTCACCAAGTTGGTGTACCCCCCAATATTCTTCCTCACTTGTTGACATCTTCGGCAGTATTTCCAGCGTTGCTACGAGACTGGTATGCGGGTTCGCACGGGTCTTGTTACGGCTATTTATCAAAAGGCCCTCGTGTTGTCAAACGACGAGCGCGGAAAAGCATCTGGAGACATTGTCAACCTTATGTCGGTTGATGCTTCTAGGCTGCAAGACTTATGCACGTATGGTCTTATGGCTATCTCGGCACCATTCCAGGTAAATGACAAGGGTTGATCTCGTGGCGTAAAGGAATATTAACTCTCGTGCCGTCGGCGCTTTAAAGGTCACTCTTGCCTTCATATCTCTGTACAACCTTCTCGGATGGGCTGCGTTCGTCGGGGTTGCCATTATGATTTTCTCCGTCCCGTTGAACACTTTCATCGCAAATCTCTTGAAAAACCTCCAGATACAACAGATGAAGAACAAAGACAAACGTTCGCGTTTGATGAGCGAATTGTTAGCGAACATCAGGAGGTATGTCCCGCTACCAGAGAATGACACACCTTGATGCTGACCATATCGTCCTCCCGCTCAGCATCAAGCTATACGCCTGGGAGCACGCATTTCTCCGTCGCATTCTATTCGTGCGAAATGAACAGGAGCTCAAGATGCTGAAGAAAATCGGCATTTTTTCCGTGCGTATTTATCCAACGGTACTCGAAACTGGGTGAAATGATGCGAGTTCTTTGGAGACAGGCAATGAACGCCACGCTTTGGAGCGGTGTGCCATGTATGTGATGACTGAATGCTTCGAATATATTCATCTAAAGATACTTCATGTTACAGTGTTGGTCGCATTCAGTTCTTTTGCTACTGCTGCAAAGGTCTCCTCGAAGCCATTGACCAGCGACGTGATATTCCCCGCCATATCTTTGTTCATGCTACTACAATTTCCTCTTGCGATGGTAAGCGAGAGCTCTGCGATCACATGGGCATGAATTAATCTCCTCTCTTAGGTTGCTATGGTTATTAACCAACTCATTGAAGGGGTTGTTTCTGCCAAGCGCCTCGCAACCTATTTGAGCGGTGACGAGCTCCAATCAGACGCCCGTCAGGTGACACTCAACCCAGTCCTTTGCGCTGGAGACGTGGTATGTTTGGACACCAGTGATGTGATCAATGTCTGTAACAGGGTCTTAGGTTTTAGATATCAAGGATGGCGAATTTTCTTGGTCTAAGGACCCTTCTACTTCACCAGCTCTTGAAGGGATCAATATGGTAGTACAAAAAGGAGAGTTGGTGGGGATTGTTGGACGGGTTGGCGCCGGCAAGGTGAGTCCCCGACTTTATTTACCTTATAGCTTCTCATTGGCACAGTCGAGCCTTCTTTCGGCGATTATTGGAGATATGCGCCGGAATGAGGGCAAGGTCACCGTATGCGGCACGGTTTCTTATGCTCCGCAGAACCCTTGGTAAGACACATCTAGTTCAATTCCAAGATACCCCTGAAACCGGTGACAGGCTAATGGGGGCGTCTATACGTGACAACATTTTGTTTTCGCACGAATACGATGAGACGTTCTATAGTTTAGTGCTTGATGGTGCGTACGGTTCATCAAGGCCATATCGTTTTTGATTTCATTTCCCTTTCGGTAGCATGCGCGCTTCGTCCAGACTTGGAGCTCTTGCCCAATGGCGATTTGACTGAAGTCGGAGAGAAAGGTAATGTCATCATTGGAATCTCGACGAGTTGCTCTCATGTTTGATGACCGTAGGGATTACTGTATGTCGTTCTGGAGCAACAATCTGACGTAACTCTGACATTAAGATATAGTTGAGCGGAGGCCAGCGGGCTCGCGTTTCTTTGGCTCGTGCTGTGTATGCGCGTGCGGACCTGTGAGCTTTTCAGTTGTGGCTTACAAACGATAAAATGATGCTGATTTCCCGAAGCGTGCTTCTCGACGACGTGCTGGCTGCAGTGGATTCACAAGTTGCTCGTCATTTGTTTGGTAGATTCACTTATTTTGCCCTCCGCCCTAATTTTACTCAAGTGGCGCTTTTCCAGACCAAGTTATTGGGCCGCGCGGGTTGCTTGCGACAAAAGCCAGGGTTTTTGTTACGCATAGCATATCCTTCCTCTCAAAGCTCGACCAACTTCTCTACTTGCGCCGCGGCATCATAATCGAGTCGGGAACATATGCCAAGCTTGCGGGAGACAAGGACAGCCAGATCTACAAGTTAATGTCAGTACAGTCTAGTGTGATTCTTAGCCCTAAGATCACTGACCAAAGCGCAGTCATGGACACGGTCATACGAGCGGGTCGGCTTCATCTGGAAGCACGACACCTTTCTGGAGCGGTGAAGGGTCCGTACCCTCTCGTGGCTCTACCAACACAGACGAAGGTATTTTGACCGAGGAGAAAATGAATGCCCTTCAAGAAAAACTCACCCATAAGAAAAGTTTCACTCGTGCAACTCTCGCGCCAGTCACAGCGCAGACAACAAAGGCGTCTTCTGGTGGCCTCAGTGAGGAGCACAGCGCTCAGGGACGAGTGAAACCTGATGTGTACTGGCGTTACGTCGCGGCTGCGTCGAAGACTGGGTTTGCATTGTTTGTGATTGTCATGGCTTTGCAGCAAACTATGTTGGTTCTCGGAACCTTCGCCTTGAAGCACTGGAGCGAAGGCAACCGAGAGAGTGGCGAGAACAAGAGCGCCGTCAAATACCTCTGGGCATACGGCCTCTTATCTTTGACCTCCACGATGCTCAACTGCATCGCAGCCATTCTGATCTTGGTGTTTTGCTCGTTAAAGAGTTCGAAGCATTTGCATGACGCGGTATGGCATCAACACTTTTGGTCTCAAGCCTTCGCTCACCAAGACTGATTTACAGATGCTCCATTCGGTATTGCGTGCTCCGCTGACCTTTTTTGAGCTTACGCCTTCTGGACGGTATGTACTTTCTACCTGGATTCGGCGTTTCTCTTAACCAGGGGACCACTATTGTCAGGATTCTTAACTTGTTTACAAAAGATACAAACGTCGTTGATCAGGTGTTGGCAAGGGTGAGTGCATGTCATAATTTGGTCATGACCTCTCAGCGAACGCTGCTCTCAGGTCATCCAATTTGTCGTCCGTACATTATGTTCGTCTATCGGCATCATCATCGTTATTGGGTCGAGCTTCCCACCCTTCCTAATCGCGATCATCCCTCTCGGTTGGCTATATAATCGCTTCATGACGTGGGTGTCCCTTTCGTAGTGCATTGTGGTATCTTATATTTGCCCAACAGATATTATCTTGCTACCTCGCGGGAGCTTCAGCGCTTGAACGCTGTTTCTCGCTCCCCAATCCTATCCTGGTTCTCTGAGTCACTCAACGGCTTGTCCACGATCCGCGCATTCGATCAACAGGCGATTTTCACCGAGGTCAATCAACGCCGTGTCGACCGTAACCAGATGTGCTATCTACCGAGCACCACCGTTAACCGTTGGCTGGCTGTGCGCCTCGAATTTATTGGTGCCTCGATCATTTTCATCTCCTGCCTGCTGGCTGTTGGCACATTGATAACGAGCGGGGTCGACGCGGGACTTGTGGGCCTGGTCATTTCTTATGCGCTGAACACGACGAGCTCTCTGGTGAGTCGATGTGCGTACCAGCCTCTGAGGAAACGTTAACCATCGTGCAGAACTGGCTTGTGCGCTCCGCGAGCGAAGTGGAGCAGAATATCGTCAGCGTGGAACGGATGCTGCAATACATTGAACTCAAACCCGAAGCACCATATGAGGTCCCGGAAACACAGCCAGAAGGCGGGTGGCCAAGCGAGGGCCGTGTCGAATTCAGGTGTGTTTTCCTCAGTCGTCAGCGCAGCATCGTTCTTACAGCCCCCTCCAGGAACTACTCGTTGAGATATCGTTCCGAGCTCGACCTGGTGCTAAAGAATATTTCGTTAGTGATGGTAACTCGCCTTTTGCTGCTTATCCATGAATCTCGTACTGACCAGACTATGACAGCATCCGGGAGAGAAAATAGGGATCTGTGGCCGAACTGGGGCCGGAAAGTCGTCTGTGAGTTCAGCTGTGCCTGCTCTGTAGAAGTTCCCAAGGCTAACCGGTTGTCACAGCTGCTGCTCGCGCTGTTCCGTATACTCGAGCCTGCAGAGGGAACCATCCTTATTGACGGTATCGACATCACCAAGATAGGACTCTTCGACCTGCGCTCGGCGATGACGATTGTCCCGCAATCACCTGACTTGTTCGAGGGAACCATGCGGGAGAACATCGATCCAGTTGGCGAGCACCAAGATGCCGATATCTGGGAAGCACTCAAACAGGTAAGTCACCTTTAATAAGCCATGGTGGTAGCCACTTACGACCCATTGATTTTGCCTTTCAGTCTTATTTGAAGGAGTATATGGAAAGCCTCCCAGAGGGACTGGACGCACAGGTCAGAGAAGGCGGCTCATCGCTCTCCGCCGGGCAGAGGCAACTCGTTTGCTTTGCCCGTGCGTTGCTGCGCAAAACCAAAATATTGGTCCTAGACGAAGGTGGGAATATTTTCTTAATGACGCTAGCTACGATCCTGACTTCATTCACAGCCACATCCGCCGTGGACCTCGAGACGGATAAAGCTATTCAAGAGATCATTCGCGGTCCGCAGTTCAAAAATACCACCATCCTTACTATAGCGTACGTAAAGCAAGGCCAGCCCAGGTTTTCTGTTATCTGACGTGCCCGCAGGCACCGCCTCAATACCATCATGGATTCAGACCGCATCTTGGTTTTAGACGAGGGCAGGGTAAGCAGATCGTAGCTTGCTTGTTAAAATGCTCTTGTTGATCCACTTTTAGGTCGCCGAGTTTGACGCACCAAGCACTTTGTTGACGAAACCAGACTCTGGGTTCCGTTCGCTGGCTATCGAGGCTGGGTTGACATAACGCAGAAATGTAGAGGGCCGCTGCGAGTCATTGTGACTATTATTTCTTGCACCTGTCCACGGCTAGACACCTATACAACAATTATATCTACGGAATGGTCGCACCTTCAACAATATTGATATTGGAATGCTTTGCGACGATTGACGCTTTGCAGCTTGCTTTTGCTCTCATACACCACTTGCTCTCTTCGCCCCTTCCTTTTTTCTTGGCATTTTGTCTCTATAGCTTTCGCGTACATCTCACTCTAACTTTGCACTCCCCAGAATTTTCTTCAAGTTATTTTGAGGAATGGACTTTGATAAATCACGTGCGTGTCGGCCACGTATGACGATACGTGACACAGGATCGGTGTTCACATCGGGCTGTGTATTATCCGCCGAGTATTAGGGTCGGCAACTACTTAAAAAAAAAAAAGTGATGGAGTGCAGTGTTGTACGTGATTGAGCGATATTTGGAAGGAGATCCAGCCCCAAAACGGTTTGGCTGAGACGGATAATTGGTTCCTTGGCGTTTGGCGTGACACGCCAAAGAGACCCAAGCCACCTTGAGCGCCCAAAGATATCTGCGCAACATTTGGCTCCTCGGAGACGGTCCTACAAGAGGCGACGTCAGCACGCGATAGTATCTTATGAACAAAGAAATAAAAGAGCTTACGGTAATGCTTCAACTAGGCCAGAATCGGAGACAGCCTATTACGATTGTTAGTCAAATGTATTTAATACAATATCGGTGTACCCTGTACCTCTGGCTTCACCACGATCAATGAGACGCGGACGTCTAATATCAACTCGGCCTACAGGGAGTGATGTCATGCAATTGATACGAATAACAAAAATAAAGCACGAACCTGGAATGCTTGAAGCACGTTAGATAACTCCACATCGCATTGCTTGATCTTCGTCAACAGATCCTTCCGTTGAAGGAACCCTTTGATGCCCTTGCTCTTCGAGCAATTCTTCAGCACCTGCTCGATCCTATCTAGTTCTCTGGTCCTTCGTCAGATCGTGAGGGTCAGGGTGCACAATAGTCACCGAAGGGACGAACCTCTGAAGAGAATCCAGAATATCCCGCAGACTAGCTGGCAGATCTTCCTCACTCAGGTTATACTTTTCACACAAATTGACAATGATCTTCCCGATTCTGGCGAGTTTGTGTACCACTATTTTGCACTCCTCCTTGTACTGCTTCACTTCCTGGAGACGCAATCATTAGGAGATTGTCTGAAGGAATGTATGGAATACGTGCATCCCGCATGGTGAGCGCTTGAAGCAGGAGAGCTGCGATGGGGGCGATAAATGGGAGTTTGCTTGCCAAGGAACTCCCCGCCTGGAGAACTGCGAGCGATGTTTGAATCGCGTTCATCGCTATATCATCATGGGTGTCGACGTGCCAAGCTGGGTCAGAGACGACTGTGGTAACACCTGGGCAAAAACTATCAGCAAGCCATATTACGGTGATTCCTAGGTGATAATTACGAGCTGGTGAATGATCTCCAGACGTTGCAGGTCGAGACCTATGCCCTTTTTTGCGAGTAAATGGCTTGAACTTGAACGGCATTCTCAAGAGCAGTCGGTGGGGGGTGTGGTAGTTGGACGGCAAGGTATGATCATCCACATACCCAACAATAGGAACCAACTATAGGACAGTACTGGTAAATCAAAAGAAGGCAGCGATGAGCGGTTGTGTTTTTCCTAGGAGTCTGGCCCGAGGACACTGCCTCAGAGACATCGATAGTCCGCGTTGTGATCTCACTCAGCGCTGATCCTTGAACATCTACTAGTAAATTAAGGGCACTGGAACGGATCGTAGAGCTACCACTGGTAGGCATTCAGAACAAGATATAGAAGCTCGAGTACACATCTACTACCAGCGTCAAGATGGGCGGGAACAGTACATAAATCACGTGCTTCAAACCGTGACCTTCGTCGACGATGTTGCGAAAGTACTGTCTATCAACGTTATCAACGCTTGACTCTGCCCACGCTCGTCTCTTGTCGACATCAGCACGCGTGCAGGCGAATCGCGCCATCGTCTACTCCAAAAATGGTCCGCCCGCGGAGGTCGTACGCGCATTCACCATCCCAGCTCTTCCAGCACCCCCACCACAAACCGTGAACGTGCGCTTCATCTTATCGCCAATAAACCCGGCAGACGTGAACGTGATCGAAGGGGTGTACCCTTCCAAGCCCCAAGCATCTTCGTTTCCTGGAGTCCAAGGCGACCTATTTGTGGCCGGAAATGAGGCGCTCGCGGAGGTCACGAGCGTCGGTAGCGGCGTGAAGGGCCTGGAGCGAGGCGACCGGGTTGTGATGAAGACGAGCCAGGTCGGGACATGGAGGAGCGCAGCGAACTTGCTCGAGGGACAGCTTTTGAAGGTACCGAGACTTGCGGGCCTCTCCGAGGTGAACGCAGCGACGATGATGGTGCGCGTGGTTCTGTTCGCATCCGACCAAGTAAAGGTCACTCAGCCGATTTGGGTTCACCTCAGGTCAACCCGGCGACTGCACACTGTCTACTATCGCAATTCGTTACTCTGGGTACGGGCCAATGGGTCGTCCAGAACGGCGCCAATAGCGCGGTGCGTCGCGTTGCGGCGGAGGAATAATCCATGACCAGAGCTCACTCAAAGTGCCCTCATCGTCATGATAGGTAGGCCAAGCGGTCATACAGCTCGCGAAAAATGCCGGTCTAAAAACTATAAACCTCGTCCGGAATCGGTGCGCTTTGTGCAGGGTCGCTGAATCCTCAGTTTATGCTCACCACGACATGTACAGGGACGACATGGACACGCTCAGGAAAGAACTGGAGGACCTGGGTGCTACGCATGTACTCACCTACGACGAGCTGCAGGACAAGAAGGCAATAAAGGCGAAGGTCAAAGAATGGACGAACGGCCAGGTTTTCGCCCCACCGCCTCAGTTTCGTGGCCGCTCACTTACTCGTGCGCACAGGATATCCGTCTCGGATTGAATTGTGTCGGCGGCGAATCGACAACGTCTATGGCCGGCCTCTTAGGCAGCAACGCTCACCTAGTGACATACGGCGCAATGGCAAAACGCCCTCTCAGCCTCCCGGCGTCGTTCCTTATATTCAAGAATCTTACGAGTCACGGGTTCTGGCTCAGTCGATGGTACAAAGACAATGGCGAAGGACAAAGTAAGCTCGTCAAGGAACTCGCACGGACCATGGCTTCAGGGAAGGTGAGTGGGCTCGTCACCCAATATGAATGACGCTTCACGTGTAGGAACAGTTCAAAGAAACAAAGCACGAGATAATCGAGATCGGGAAAGAGGCTAGCGATGAGACGGCGACGGTTGCGATCAGGGAGGTCTTTCAAAGAATGACGTCTGGAGAAGTCAAGAAAAAGGTGATCCTTAAAGTTGAGGGTACTGGAGGCCACTAGGAACCCGAATAATGTATTTGGAACATATAGATGGTATGCAACGGTAAACTAGCGCATCTTCCGATCCTCAAAGAATCGCTGGAAGTTAAGTTGGTCAGTATTGTCGGCGGTGAAAGCAAGGTGGGAATAGTACGCACTCTCAAATGACGCAGCTGCCATGCGCATGTCAAGAGGAGTGTGGCGATTTGTGCTATGCTGTACCACACAGCACGAGAATTCGTAGTTTCGGAAAGGTTGCGGAAGTCAGCTTCGCGCTCGCGCTGATACTGTTGCTCGCGACGAATGTCCTCAATTTTGATGTTTAGCTCGCGGATCTTGCTCGCGAGCGCAGAGACGTGCCCGCGGTCATGATCCGCGTTGGCCTTGGTTGTACCAACAGCGATGTCGAGGTGCAGGCGAATGTGGGCCGTGGGACCGAACCACGAAGAGGAGTAGTTAGACGACAGGCAGATGGTGTGGTCGCCTGCTTCGTGAGAGGTGAAGGTGAAGCGGCCCTCGGGTGGGCCACGCGTGTTGACGACAGAGTGACCACTTTCTAGTTCCTGTAGAAGGTTACGGTACCTAGCCAGGAGGCATAGGAAGGACTACTCACTGTGACCTCCACAAGGATACCCAGCTGGTCGTTAATTAAATACTTCTGGCCCTCGTCATTCCATTCTAGCGCGTTGTAGTGACCTGGGAGGTCGAAGAAGGTCGGTTGAGGAAGGAACGTAGGGCTAGTAGCGGTGCTTACCCTCGACTACGGTGTCTGTGGGTAATTCTTCGATGAAGCACCGTTTCTCATTATCATCAAGATAAAAGTGGAGGGAATTCACGACAGAGATGAAAAGAAAAAGGGAGAGCAGCAGGAGACACGGTGACCGTGGACGAGCGTTGGACATGACGCACACAGTGGATGACAATTCAGAAGAGACACGGCAGCGTGGGAAATGATTCTTGAGAGACGCCTCGATGCTGCCCGCGATTAAAAACAAACAAAAGCGCGAACAGGAATTTCTCAAAGCAAAGAAAGAGAAACGCCAGGCGAAACTTCAGCGCAGACTTGCCACCGCAAAGCGCGAAGCAGATGATCCCAAGGCAAAACAAGTGTGTGCATTCTCTCTGCCTTTCCGATTATCTCAGACACGCGCCCACCGCAGAAACGACTGGCGGAGAATGTCCCGCGCACGCTCGAAAACACACGCGAATTCGACCCGTCTTTTCTAACGGCGGAGCCTTCCTCAGCTGCCGCTGCCGCTGCTGGCCAACAACAGCCCTCCACCTCCACCGAGGCCGCAGCCGACATCGCATCGGACCCGTTTGCTTCCTATTTCTCCTCTGCCGACGATCCGACGATCCCGCCAAAGGTCCTCATTACGACTTCGCCCAAGGCGACGCGTGCGACCTATGAGTTTTGCGACGAGCTTGTTGGGATCTTTCCAGGGGCAGAATTCCACCGACGTCCCAAAACTCGTGGATTCGAAATGGGAAAAATAGCCGGGTGGGCGGCTGGGCGAGGATTTAGCAACTTGATTGTCGTGAACGAAAATACGAAGAAACCGAGTGCGTTAAATCCCGCAATTCTCTTCCTGTTATTCGGTCTTACTCGTCTGAGCAGATGCAATAACGCTTGTACACTTACCTGACGGTCCCACAGCCTATTTTAAATTAAGTTCAATTCAACTCACTAAAAAAATATTCGTACGTGTCTCGCTCGCAGCATGGTCGTTGCAATGCGTTCCACTTCAACTGAATCTTTTGAGTAGGGCCATGCGCGAGCGACGCCGCACAACCCTGAGCTCGTGCTCAACAACTTTGTTACGCGTCTCGGACACACCGTCGGACGCATGTTCCAAACATTCTTCCCACCATTACCGGAATTTCAAGGACGGCAAGTGGTGACCCTCCACAATCAGCGCGACTTTTTATTCTTCAGACGACATCGGTGAGTCTCGCTGCACAAATCTCGTTCAGATTATTGATGATCTCTTTCTCTCCTCAAGATACGCATTTCGCTCGACGGAAAAGGTCGCTTTACAGGAGATCGGCCCGCGGTTCACTCTAAAGCTACGGTCTTTGAAGAAAGGACTACCAGCTGTCAACTATTTGGGAGACGTCGCAAAGCCTTTGGAATTTGACAACTTCAGCGAGTCGGAGGAGAAGAAGGAAGAGAAACCAGCCGGCGATGACCAAGGCGATCTCGACGCTGAAGGCGAATCGCCCAAGGAGGTAGACCTTCCGAAAAAGGCGCCGCCAAAGGCAGACGAGTACGAGTGGGTTTGGAAGGTGCGTTCAGCTGTGGTCTACGTTTGCCATGTCCTCTGTTGACATCAGCCCACCCCATAGCCGGAGCTCGAAACATCGAGACGTACATTCTTCCTTTGACGAGCATATATACACGCCCATTCATAGTTGGCATTTTTTGAGACCTTCGTTGCGTGCCGCGCTCTGATCAATGACGATTGGAGACCTTCCGAATCCCACGACGTTTTTGTGGTAGCTCACGTCAAGCCGGTGAGCGTGGATGTGATGAGAGGACTGCCCGTTGTCGAGCGAAGCTCTGCCGTTGTCAGCGCCGGCGTGGGACGCGCCGCTAGTAATAGGTGCGTCGTCGTCATCGGCAACTGACGCTCGCCCGCAAGTGCCCCCAAATCATGGCGTCTAGGTTTACGGACCACGACGGCCGTTCTAGGATAGCTCATGTAAGTCTCAAAAACCAACGACTTAATGACTGTGGCCCGTATGAGTCCGTAAGAATCGTACAGTATCGCCATGATAAAAAGCAATTATGTACGACCCCTAGCTTATCGCGTAGCTCCAAAATTCTTTCTCTCATCGGCATCGACAGGATTGAAGGTCACACAGACCCATTCATTGCGCAGGCCCCCTGCAGGGGTGCCTTAATACAAATAGTCGTTAGGTGGCAAATGAGCTCGAAATTTGTATATACACTACTATCCGTTGGAATATCACGAGAGCAAGCGCCAGGTGCGCGCGTCCGCGTACAGACACGAATTGTTCTAACTACCAGCGCAGATTTAAAAGCCTCATATCTTGTTGCTTTACTTGTTCTTTACTACAGGGATTTTTTCTTGTGTTTCAGTAATGCCAGTGGTCTGCGCATGGGTGCTTAAAAGTGTACGGTATTGCTCCAATGATGTACATCTCAAGGTACATCCCGTCCCATCTCACCCCATTTTTCTGGAACTTGAAGTCGTAGCAGCTGGCGTGCCTACGCTATACATTACAGTATCTCATTCTGACTCACACGTCACCACTTCGGCCTAAAACGAGAATTCTTCTGAAGGATCTTGACGGTCTAACTTGTCAGACTCGGATAACAAAGCCAGGACTACGTCGTTGATGTTATCCACACCCTCAACTGTGGGTAAGGGAACCTGCCACGTGGCAAATTGAGCATTATTTAGCGGTGTCAACAAGAATTTGCCAAGTTTACTGCCCACCTGTTTAATGACCCGTCTGATCTCGGCCGCGAAGGCGTGACTGCATTCAAGCATCTCTAGTCGTTTGTTGGTTTTACAGTAAGAGCACTTCATGTCTTTCAGTACGAAGGCCTCCGCGGTGACCGCATCCGCATTCGGATGGTGCGCAAGAACAAGGGCCGAACGGTGCAAGTAGTTCCAGAGATATCGGGGACCGTAACTAGCCCTTCCTTGAACCGGTTGAACGAAATCTGGCATAATGCACGATGAACAGCCAAAGCCTTTTCCGTCGCGCGAGGTCGTGGTCAGGTTACTGTTCTCAGGGATCCACTTTCGCCGCATTGAGACAGCACTTGCGACCCTGCCGCACGAAATGTGATGTTGGATCAGTGCGTCATGTTGTTCCCTCGTCGTGGAGTGCTGCAGCTCTGGCGAGTGAAGGTGGTATATTGGGACCATCAGAGATGACTGGAGTGCTTTCGTTGCGATATCATGGCAATCGTAGGCCGACGCGAGGGCATAAACGCCGACCGGGTCGCGCTCGCTGGTATCCGTGAGAAATCGCATTAGTGAGTGCTTGATCACGTCGGCCTGGTATTTGCGTGCGAATTCCAGTAGGATACGAGCTTCACGCAGCGTAACCACCTCTGGTGATGGAACCGGGTAGAAATAGCGCAGTGCCATGTCAAGAGCCTCTGCGTCTTCAGGAAGTGGGATCACCTGGGGCCCGTCACTGGAATTCTGAGATGCGGGCGGCGAGGGGAGGGTGAACATGTCGGCGAAGACGGAGGAAGCCAAGGAGAGGATGACTTTGAAGACGCGGAAGTTAACGCCGTCGCTGGAACGCAAAACGAGGTCTGCACGTAGGTCGTCGAAAGGGGCATTCGCGAGCTTTGGTGGAAGGGACTTGGGAGATTGGGACATAATGCACTTGATTGACCAGCCGAGTGGGTTTGGGGTTATGTGCGAACGAAGGTATCAAAGGACAATCACACGTGTATGGTCAGACCGTCAGACCATATCAGTGGGCGGCGTTCTTGTGTCCATTTCATCCCATTGTAGTGTTTATCTAAGAGTAGTGCACTTCCATGATCGACTCGGAGGCGCCGGGGCTTGAGTAGACCTTTCTAGCTTCTTCGACCTGTCTAGGCAGTACCAGTAAATAAACAGAAGACTTACCACTAGTAACTTTGAAGCCTGAGGCTCGGAGAATTACCATCAGCTGTAGTAGTGGGCCGGAAGAGCGGATGGTGGCTCTATAGCGAGATGCCTTGGCGTGCCTTGCCTCGTCTATCACTGGCATACGATGCCCTGATATTCTAGCCGAGGTCAGAGCCTAGGACTCGTTACAGTATCCTCTTTAGCATCTATCCAAACTCATTCGGCTATCACTATGCCCCAATCCCGCCTACTGCTACCTCTTCGATGAACTTTGAGACCATCTTTGCAGCTGCTTTAAAATCGTATAACAGGACGACGAAGAGAGACATTGCCTCACATCTGCTAGGTTCCAGTCCTGCGATTCTTCCAGTGCCATTCTCGCCGTTCTTCGAGCACAAGTCGAGGCATTCGATAAATCTCAAAGTGCGAGCGAGGTGACAAAGTGGCTCGATCCCTCTGTGAACATCAGACCCACTGGCCGCTGCGTACCATGCCAGCCTTTCTGAAAATGTCTTTAAAGCCAACACTACGGCCACGACCGTGGCCGGTATGAACCAGTAAGAATCGTATGGACGTGATGTAGATACTGTACAAGATTGCTTTGGTTAGCTACGACCATGGGTAGCTCTAAAATCCCGCCTCGCATTAGCATCAACACAATTGAAGGCCACGCAGACCCATACAATTGCGCTAACCCCTGCAGGGTGCCCTGATACAGAGATTCGTTAGGTGCACAAGTGAGTTTGAAATTTGAACATAAACTACCCGCTGGAATTTTACAGTAAGTACTACGAGAGCAAGCGCCTGGTGTGCAGGTGCACACAGAGATACAATTGTTGTAACTGCAGACCTAAATGCCTCATATCTTGTTACTTTACTTGTTACTTGACTACAGGAAATTGTTCTCGTGCTTCAATAGTTCCAGTGGTCCGCGTATGGGTACTTAGAAACATATGGTATTGCTCCAATGATGCACATCCCATCCCATCCCACTTTTCCCGAGAGTCGCAGCAGCTGGCGTGACTACACTATCGTATCTATCTGTGACTCTTTACAAATCCCACTGGGGGAAGGTCTAAACTGTCAGACTCGGATAACAAAGTCAAGACTATATCACTGATGTTTCCCTCACCCTCAACTGTGGGTAAGGGAAGTAAGGGAACCTGCCACGTGGCAAATTGAGCATTATTTAGCGGTGTCAGCAAGATTTTGCCAAGTTGACTGCCCACCTGATCAATGACGCGTCTGATCTCGGCCGCGAAGGCGTGACTGCATTCAAGCATCTCTAGTCGTTTGTTGGTTTTACAGTAAGAGCACTTCATATCTTTCAGGACGAAGGCCTCCGCGGTGACCGCATCCACATTCGGATGGTGCGCAAGAACAAGGGCCGAACGGTGCAAGTAGTTCCAAAGATATCGGGGACCGTATCTAGCCCTTCCTAGAATCGGTTGAATGAAATCTGGCATAATGCACGATGAACAGCCAAAGCCTTTTCCGTCGTGCGAGGTAGTGGTCAGTTTACTGCTCTCAGGGATCCACTTTCGCCGCATTGAGACGGCACTTGCGACCCTGCTGCACGAAATGTGATATTGGATCAGTGCCTCGTATTTCTCCCCAGTTGTGGAGTACTGCAGCTCTAGCGAGTGAATACTGTATATTGGGACCATCAGAGATGACTGGAGTGCCTTCACTGCGACATCTCGGCAATCGTAGACCAACGCGAGGGCATAAACGCCGACCGGGTCGCGCTCGCTGGTATCCGTGAGAAATCGCATTAGTGAGTGCTTGATCACGTCGGCCTGGTATTTGCGTGCGAATTCCAGTAGGATACGAGCTTCACGCTGCGTGACCACCTCTGGTGATGGAACCGGGTAGAAATAGCGCAGTGCCATGTCAAGAGTCTCTGCGTCTTCGGGGAGCAAGGTCACTGGGGGTTCGTCACTGGGACTCTGAGATGAGGGCGGCAATGGGAGGGTAAACATGTCGGCGAAGACGGAGGAAGCCAAGGAGAGTATGAGTTTGAAGACGCGGAAGTTAACGCCGTCGCTGGAACGCAGAACGAGGTCTGCACGCGGATCATCGAAAGGGGCATTCGCGAGCTTTGGTGGAAGGGACTCGGGAGCTTGGGACATGGTGCACTTGATTGACCAGTCGAATGGGTCTGCTTATGTGCGAATGGAGGAACCAAAGGCCAATCAGACTGTGTATGGTCAGACCGTATCAGTGGGTGGCGTCCTTGTGACCATTTGACCAGATAGTCTGTCACCACAGTGCTTATCGAAGAGTAGCGCACTTCCATCGAGGTGGTGTTTGAATAGACCTTTCTAGCTTCTTCAACTTGACTAGGTAGTACCAGTAAACAGACAGGAGACTTACCACTGGCAACGATGAAGAGGAATTGCCCAAGGAATTACCAAGGCCAACTGTATTTGTAGCCGGCCCGAAGAGCGGATGGTGGCTGGCCGCCCGCCCGCCCGCCACGGCTTTGCGGCGGTCGATACGGTACTCCGTTGCATGCGTCGGTGTATTCGAATATGAGGGTCACATCAAGGTTACTCAGTTGTTGTCCACGTATGGTGCCAACATAAATTCACTCTCTACAGCCAATTTGACCCCACTATACCTTGCTTAACGGAACGTCTCAAGATTGTGAAGTGGCTGCTAAACCACGGAGCGCAGCCGCACATGTGAACTTTTCGGTAATGGGTAGCTCAACTCCACTGCATTTTGCAGCATCCGAGGTCATCTCGAGGTCTGTCGGATACTACTTGATTTCGATGCGGAGGTCAATTCCCGGAATGACTATGGATCTACCCCACTTCTTCAGGCAGTTCACAGTGGACAACCTAACGTTATACGGTTATTTTTGGACCACAATGCGGGTGTGCACTTGCATGACAGCTTGGGAGACATTCTATTGCTTTATGCAGCAGAAGGCGGCCATATCGAGATTTCTCAGATGCTACTTGAGCGCAATGCGGGGGTTGATTCCTGCAACTTCCACGGATCTACCCCACTTCTCCTTGTATCACAGTATGGACACACTGATGTCGTGCAGTTATTACTGGACCACAATGCTTGTGTGTATGCGCGTGACGGCGATGGCGACACTCCACTGCATTGCGCAGCGGGACACGGACACCTCGAGATTACTAGGGTGCTACTTCAGCGCAGGGCAGAGGTCAACTCCCAGAACAATAAAGGATCGACCCCTCTACTCAGAGCATCAGGAGACTGGGACGGTGGAAACTCAAACATTGTGCGGCTCTTGCTAGACCATGGTGCGGAAGTGCAGGTGCGCAATCATCGTGGAAAGACTGCATCAGAGGTAGCCTTCGACCGGGAACGATACGAAATTGTATGATTGCTCTCCCAGCACGCTGCAGAATGAACCGAAGGAACAAATAGTAGCGACTATGTTGTTGGCTTGATGTGTGTTAGTGATAATTGCCTTGTCGGTTTGCAGTATATTGACTCTTACTACAGCGATTCACCAGAACCATTGTTATTCACGTAGCGGAATAGTGTGTAGAATACTTTCCAACTCCCCGTAATAGTACCTGTAACTACCTCCATGTTATCATTTTGGGTATAGCACAGTACTCGTGCGCGACGGTCAGAGACAAGAACACCCTTGCAAAATAGCGATCAGTGTTGCTAAGCATGGATTCATAGAGGAAACTTTATTTGGGCATCGATCAGTGTTTAACGTTTAATGATGACGAGACGACATTCACAGGGAGCAGCGGTACAGAACTGAAGAAGCATCTTTGAAAAGATGACTTCGCATATCAGAATCAAATTACCCATATTCATGTGTGTATTCTCAAGATCAACAGAATGGCACATCGTCCTTTACATGCAAGTCGGTATTTCAAGCGGATTACACAGTTACATCGAGTCGGAGGCGTCCCCGCCAGAACTGTAATGATCGTAGAAGGGACCAAAATCGTATGACCAGAACGAAAATGAGACAGGTAATGTACAACATTGTATTGGGCGGCTACGACCTTTGGGTTATCAGATAGGACTCCTGCTCTCATTGGTATTAACACAATTATAGGCCACACAGACCCTTGCAGGGGTGCCTTCATGCAGAGGCATAGAAGCAAGTGAGCCTGAAAGATAAATATACACCAAGTTGAAATTTTAAGCAAGGCCTAAGTTGTCAAAGGTAGATGACAACGCAGAATTTATATATCCTTGATGTCACCCGCAATTGTGGGTAAGGAAACCTGCCGCGCGGCACAAATGGGCATTGTTTTAGCGATGCCAGCAAGAATTTACTAAATGACCACCCACCTGCTCGATTTCCCGTCTGATCTCGGCCGCAAAGGCGCGGCTACAATCAAGCATCTCACGTCGTTTGTTAGTTGAACAATAAGGGCAATCCATATCCTTCAGTACGAAGGCCTCTACGGTGACTGCATCTGCATTTGGGTGGTGCGCGAGAACCAGAGCCGAACGTTGCAAGTAGTTCCACAGATATCGGGGACCGTATCTTGTAGGCTTCGTAAACGGAGAGGGCGGAGGCCGGTCTTGTACGACATCTGGCATGATGCACACAGAGCAGCCGAAGTCGTTTCCCCGAGCCGAGGTCGTGGTCAGTTTACCCTCTGCAGGGATCCACTTTCGCTTCATCGAGACGGCACTGGCAACCATGCCACATGAAGTGTGATAGTGGATCAGTGCTTGGTACTGCTCTGTCGTGGTGTACTGCAGCCCTGGCGATTGAAGGAGGAACATCGGGAACCTAAGGGACGACCGCAGTGCCTTCTCGGCGATATCCCGGTATTCATACACCGCTGCGAGGGCATAAACGCCAACCGGGTCGCGCTCGATGGTATCGGTGAGAAAGCGTGTTAACGATGGCTCCATCAGATCTATCTGGTATTTGCGTGCAAATTCCAAAAGGATACGAGCGTCGCGTTGCTTGACCACGTCTGGGGATCGAATCGGGTAGCAATGGCGCAGTGCCAGGTCGAGAGTCTGGGCATCTTCAGGGAGTAAGACCACCTGGGGCTCGTCAATAGAATTCTGGGATGCGGGCGGCGAGGGGAGGGTGAACATGTCGGCGAAGACGGAGGAAGCCAAGGAAAGGATGACTTTGAAGACGCGGAAGTTAACGCCGTCACTGGAGCGCAAGACGAGGTCTGCGCGAGGATCATCGAAAGGGGCTGTTGCGGGCGTTGGCGAGAGAGGCTCGGGTGGTGAGGACATGGCGTACTTGATTGACCAGTCAAATGGGCTTGCTTATATGCGAATGAAAGAGAACAAGAAGTAGAAGTCGAGTCACCCTAACTGAATACCAGGTCCCAAGGCTGGTCCTGGCTGTGTCTGATATTCTTGTGACCAATTCAACAGATGGTTTGTCACTGCAGTGTTTATCGAAGAGCACCGCACTACTATCGAGGCGGTGCTCAGCCTGACTTCCATGCCCTAAATCCATGATAGCGAACATAAGCGATCCATACGGGTGACGCTGTGCCGAGAAATTTGGAGCTACATACTCGAAAAAATATTAAATTGAGGGAAAATGTGTTCCGTACATCGAGTGATGAGAGCGTACAGTGGTGATGATTGACGAGGATGGCGGTCCCCGATCGGGTCAAGTAAATAATATAATTATTGATAAGTACCACTTGAAGTGCCTGTAGATGAACGCAGGACTGGAACGCAGGACTGGCACACGTTGATGTTTGCTGTAACACCATCTCCTAGCTGACAACAAAATGCAGGCGAAATCACTGGCAACGGCAGGAACAGACGCGAGGGGCGGTTGTTACGGGTACCCCTGGCCACAGAATTTTGTGGCACACCTCCAAGGGCACCTCCCGTAGTAACGCAAACCGTGCTGTTGAAGCCGTTCTCCGCAAGCTCTGCGTTACGGTTTCCAAAGATCCTTCTAAGAGTGTCAGAGAAGTTGTAATCCTTGAATGCATTGCTGGCTATTTGGTTTACTAGGATACTGTACTTGTATGATTCCGCCTGACTCCAAGTTGTCGGCAGTACTAGTCGAGATGAAAAAAAAAATCCCCATCGGGCCTGACCCTGAGGAAAGAACAAGAATCGTTTCTGATGTTATAGTGCCACATCCTCATACAAATTTTGAAAGTCTCCACTGCCGCTCTGCGTCAAAGACTGCGGTTCCTTGGGGCGAGAGGAGAAATTAGAAGTTGCAGGGAGACGTGTGTTGCCAAGGCACTCGGGTACCTTGACCAGAACTTTTCAATTCGACAGAGGCTAGGGCCTAAGGGATACTGAACGGGACAGGGAAATCGGAGAGGTCAGAAAATGGAAACACAGGGGTCCACGCCGGTCCCATAGTGTAGGATATTAGGTCTGTTCGATGAGATGTCGAAGAAGCAGTTATGGGCACCTCTAGGACTTTCGGAGACGTGTCCAAGACGTAGCAGTGGATAAGACCAATGTTGAGTGCCCTTGTCTCCGCCAGTACTTAAGTGAAAAATTGTCGTGTGTGCCCTTACTGCCCTTTGGAAAAACAAAACCTGCGTCAACATGGTATTCCACAACATCTAGCGAAGACAGAGGCCCGTTTTCTGTAGTCTAAGAGCTATAAAAAGTGTAATGGCCTGAGTGGTTTGTGCGATTTAGAGTGTGGGTATGGCCCCTGCAGTCGAAGAGGGAGTTGTCCGGCCGTTACACAGATGGTAGGTCGACTTCGACGTCACTTGATCCTAGTGTTTCGAGATGACGAGCCGAGCTGTCTGTCTCGGGCACTCATCATCTGGTCGAAGACTTCCCTCATGCGCTTTTCTTCGTCGCGGCGTCGGTCATCGAGACTCACGACTTTAGCGATCCAGAGGTGCAGCTCCGTCATTTCATTAGCATATTCCCCAACTAGCAGTTGCAGCTCTGGGTCGATGCTGCGCTGGATGTGGAAGCGCATGCTGTCGTCATCAAGATGTGACGAGGTGCCGCGTAGATAGGCGTTGAGGACTTGCACCTGATTGGCCCATGATCTGAAGCTGATCTTCTTCGGGTCGAAGCGGGCGCGTAGGATTTCTGTGCGCAACTGGCTTTCCCAGCCGAAGGGGAGCCATCTGGTTCGAAATTCGGACATGAACTGTTCGAATGTTAGGGTAATGAGGCGAACTCGATCCGTTGCTGCCCAATCGCAGACAAGAAAATCCTCGAAGGACGAGAGGATGCGCGCGACTCTTGCGTCGTCAGGGACACCTCCCTTCGCGTGGACAAAGTAATTGAGGCAATGATGTTCGAAATCCCAGACGGCTTTGGGGAGTATTTTTCCTTTGGATAGCCGCGGCGGGCGTGTGATCACAGGGTGGGTACTGATAGCCACTTTCCGGCTCTGTTCGGACATAGTTGGCCGGTTAGCTAATGTAAGGGAAAGAGTCGCCGTCGGAACCGTCTTAAGGGAGTTTAAGATGAAGGTGGGAGTTAGGAGTCGGCTCTGTGTAGGATCTTTTTCGTATCAGGCTCTTCGAAGAAGGGAGAAGCGTCTATTGGAAAGGGGGGTTTCGCGGCGGCGTCGGAGGCCAATGTATAGGTTCTGAATACGCTTAGAGTACGGAAAGACCACGGTTCGTAGGAGGAGGGATGAATCGGTTGAGTATGACGGAGTGGCACAGCTGCAAGCGAAAATGAAAACAAGAATAGCGATATCGTCAAGAAAGTTATGGGAGAGTGATAGCGTCAAGAAAAGGTCGTGGCGAGAAGGCAATATACAGTATACCCAGTCCAGTTGTTCGTTCAAAAGGGTAGAAGTTGCCCCCATATTAGTCAAACCCAAACAGAGAGGTCCGAGTCGACGGTCGCGATCTTGGTCGCGATTGGTATGCATTGGATAGCGTGATGCCAGCAGAAAGCTTGTGATTGCAGAGTTGAAAGAACGCCAAACACTGGCAAGAGGTCTCGAATTGGGTCTGGACTTACTCCTTCGGCCGTCAAGGTGGCACGTATCCAAGTTCCAAGTACGCTTGTATTTGGGTACACCTCACGTGGTCGATCTGTAGCCAAACCGTTGGAGTGCTCCCAATAAGCAGCAAGTTCGATTTGGTAGGCGCTGGCACAGTGCCAACGACGTGCCTCGACAGCCCAACCCTTCGCCCAGTACTGTACAGGTTCGTCCTTACACCCACCCCATGGAAAGGGTCAGAGAGGTGAATACGATATGTATAGCCCATTCACTCGGTAGCTACTGACACCGAACCAGAAACTCGTCTCTCTCCGCGGCGAGGCAGATGCTGCAAATCAGCGAGCAGAGGAGGCGGAGAAGAAGAATAAGCTACTCGAGGAAACTCTCCTTCAAAGAGAGCAAGAAATAACGTCAAATAATCACAGGCTGGACAATCTCGAAAAAAAACTCGAAGAGATATCGTTCAAGTTCAAGGATGTCAGTGAGAGGTGTGTTACACTATCAGGTGACACTCGACACTTGATTGAGATAATCTACGCAGATTGCAGTCTGCAGATGTCGCAACGGAGCATACGGAACGTCAACTTAAACGATTCGAGCAGGCCTGTGATGAGTGGGAGAAGAAATACGAGGTATTATCGACCATCCTCGGTGGTGAGAGGCAACTCGCTGACCACCGTTTTCCTGCATCCAATAGGAAGCAGAGAAGAAGTATCGGAAAGCACAAATGGATCTCGATGACCTGATTGCTAACATGGACAACCTCTGACATGGTCTGACGCCTTGTCATTCTTTCGGGCTCGTGGTCGATCAAGTGTATTATCCAGGCAGTTCGCAATGATATCATCTCATACTAATATTAATTCAAATTGACAATGATCTTGTCAAGGCTGGGAGGATGGAAATTACGTCAATCGTCATGAAGGACGCTTTACCGTAACGATCTTTCGAACTGCAGAAGGATAAGATAAGGTCGAACGCAACCACGCCACGCGACTACAGTGGGGTTTCGTGGATACACCCCCTGAAGAGCCACTGTCGGCCCAACTCAGAGCTTCAAGTTGGCTAAGAAACTGCGGCTCCAAGCTCAGCCAGTGAGCCATGTGTCCATAAGACTACTGCCAGTGATCTGGAAGAGGGGCAGATGGGCACAGCGCTGCGATATCGTACCCACGTTTGCAGGTGAATTGGCTTCCATTCAAAGAGCCCCACTAGCAAGTGTCGCAGTCTGGTGTCAAACGTGATGTCGACAAGCTGTACACGATGGCGCAAAGAAGCTCTCCCTTTATGGGGGTGGCCTCTTTACCGAGAGCCGGATGGGAAGCACGTTTCCTTGTGTAAGAAATCGCCACTACCAACTGGTCGCAATCCGTGCTCTCTGTGCGACCTCCGTCTCATTTTCGTACTCCACCTCTATACGAGGTCCACCTGAGCCGAGTGACCATTGTCAGTCGTCGCTAGCAACAATCGGAGGGATGGATACGCACGTTTTGGTTTGCGCGAGCCGAATTCTGCCTTACGCTTACCCAGCGCCGATTTCGGTTTTGGTGGTGGTTTCGCGGCCGCGTCTTCCTCATCTCCCGACTCTTCACTGTCATCGCTGTCGTCACCGCCGCCCTACAAAGGTGGTGAGTACGCGTTGGACGGGCACGAGTCACGACGCACCGTTACTTGCTCCAGGTCGCTCAGCCCATCCTCGCTCTCACTTACATCGCTCACGAACTCCC
This sequence comes from Lactarius tabidus, assembly GCA_963281015.1. Classification (NCBI taxonomy): domain Eukaryota; kingdom Fungi; phylum Basidiomycota; class Agaricomycetes; order Russulales; family Russulaceae; genus Lactarius; species Lactarius tabidus. Next base: position 1,348,285 of record OY725475.1, on the reverse strand, counting down.
TCTCTTCTAGCTCTTCGCCTTCCAGCTCCTCATCCTCGAGTTCCTCGTCTGTCTCCTCGTCCTCCAGCTCCTCACCACGATCGCGGGCCTTTTCTTTGTCCAAGATCGCCGCCCACACGCTCTCGTTCACATTCAGCGGTGCGTCGCCGTACGCCTTGCTCTTCAGGCGCTCCAATAACTCCTTCTCGATTGAACGCTCGAGGTGTGCAGCTGCCAGTGCTTTGCGTTCGCGTACGGCCTCGCGTCTATCGAGTTTTTTCTTTATCCCAACGAGTTTGGGTCTGCAAGGGCGTATGGGCATGATGATGGGTAGATACGAAATTGAGAGAGGACACGCACTGGGGATGGAGCTTGGCTCGCCGCATCCTGATAAGGTACTGCGTGATCTTGGTCACCCGCTGCTTGCACTTATGAATGGTAAAGTTGGGCCAATAAATTAGCTCTTTGTCGATCTGTGGTGGTCACTCAAAAAACGTATCCTTATATATGGGATCAGGACTACCTGCTCCAGAGCTTTTGTGTAGTTGTTCGAGAGTTTGATCTTTTCCCACATGTGTGCGGGAGTGTGTGCGCGTTCTATCGTCTTGACGTACAGATACAGGGCGCCTTGGGGGAATTGATCGGAACGTGTGCCGACTAAGAGAAAAGAGGGGAAGCACACCTTCGTGCTCACGCACGGTCGCATATCGAGAGTTGGCGAGAGGGCACGATTGCCGACTGCAGAATCCAGTTACATTATATTCGTTTCGACAGAAATTCTGGGTCACAGTCCTGGGATGGGGGGCTGCCTAAGTTTCGTTCTCATTGACGAGGAAAACAGGGCATCGTACTTGACTTTATAAGAGCAGAACTGGTTTCCGATGGCAGACCATATCACGTCGTCACTCTGCATGTCAGTATTTTACAGGTTTTACGCTAGCAAAATAAATTCGGTGCACTCATCCAGATCACGTGTACGACTGCCCTTCCATCCATCCGCCATCCATATTCGTTCCGTTCCTTTGGTCCGACGTCTTCATGCTGCTCCGTGCTCTCCCCCCTCTGCGTGCACCATACTTTTCCTACTCTTGCCGAACCTTTCGGACCACATCTCTACGGAATGACTTTCATTTCGACACTCATCACTTTGTACAACGCTTAGAGCGCGAGGGACTGAATCGCGCACAGGCTGAGGGCATCATGTCTGCCATGGCGGAGGTCATAGACGAGAGCATACGGAATATGACGAGTAATATGGTTACTAAAGCTGACCACGAGAAGGTGCAGGTTTCCACGACATTTTCTCGCGCGTTTGCCGACGAAAGACACTTGGTCGTTAGCAACACTACACACAGCAGGTTGACTTTGCCCAACTCAAATCCGAGCTCCAGTTGAATGAGAAGAACGACCTAACGATGATCAAAGCAGAGAATGATCGCCTACTGACGGATATCGAGAAATTAAAACAACGGCTACGCGAAGAGATTTCGCGCACGCAGGCGGGTGTACGCCTGGATTTGAATCTAGAGAAGGGACGTATTCGAGAAGAGGCCAGCAAGCAGGAGCTCAAGATGAAGGAGGTAGACACCCGGATTGAGCAGGAGATTGCAGGGTTGCGCGCCGCGATCCAGTCGTCAAAGGTGAGTGATTGGAGTTTGAGTTTCTCCTCATGTGCTGACTAGTGAACGGTGGCTAGGCAACGACCCTGCAGTATCTAGTTGGATTCGGTTAGTTGCCGATTATTATGTCCTTGGGTTAGTTACGACTAACTGAGACGTTCTGCCAACAGTGACTGGTTGTACTGCTCTCCTCATGGCGTACTTACGGTTCCGCCTGTGATTGGCTGCCCGCTCCACGCGAGATCCGATGCAGCAAACTTATCTCCTGCCATTCTTCTCAACAAGGAAGTGTCCTTGTATTTATAGATTTTCTTGAGTTCCCGTATTATACGGACGCCTACAATATAATATTGTACCACATGTACAGACGACAAGCTGCAACTCTATATTTAAAGGTAAACAAACGCCATCGCTCTTCGGGTATGGCGAAAACTGTCACTTGGGTTGTGTATTCTATTCGATTCTATTAGTTCTGGTCAAATGGGGGCAGCGGATCGCTAGTGATCGGATTTCCGAATGCGACCGACTCGAAAAGCGTGTAGGCGCGGTCCAAGTCATCGTTCACGATGATATGATCGTGTGCTTCAGGAAGCTGAGCGTAGTCGATCTCAAGAAGTGCGGTCTTTAAGCGTTTCTCGACGGCGGCTTCCGTTTCCGTCCCGCGGCCGACAAGACGGTTTCGTAATGCGGGCAAAGAGGGCGGTGCGATGAAACAATAAACTGGATTCAAGTCGGTGCTTTTGATCTGACGGACACCCTAGTGAAAATTATGAAGGGAATGTGCGCTTAGGACGGACAAAGGGGAGGAAAGTACCTGAACTTCGATGTCAAGGATACAACGCTTGCCGGATTCAACAATCGAGGCAATGGCTTGCTTGCTCGTCCCGTAGAGATTACCAGAGAATTCAGTATGCTCGACGAACCCGCCGCGGTCGAGGAGAGAAGAGAAGTCTTCACGAGAGACAAAATTGTATTGGACGGTGTCAAGTTCTCCTGGCCGTGGAGAGCGCGTCGTGTCTGGGGGGTGTGGTTACGGAACGCGCCTGGAGAAAGAGAAGCAGAACTGACGCGAGACGCTGAACGCAAACTTTCCAGGATGTTTTTCAAAAAGACGCTTCAACAGAGTGCTTTTTCCTGAACCCGAAGGCCCAGAGAGGACTAGAGGGCGATACCAGCTTAGGCCTGGGTTCATTGGAGAGAGAAGGAAGCTGGGATCGATGATCTGCGAACTGAACTGAACTGAACTCTTACATAATCAGTACGATTTCCCGGTGTGTTTCATGCCGCCGAGGTGTACTCCTCGTCCTCTTCCCCTTCGCTTCTCCCGTCCTTTCCTCTTTCTTTAATCCCCACCCTTTCTCCCAACGACCCTCTGTATTTCTCCCTCTCTCGCCGTTTACTCTGGCACCTCCAATTTGTAGCCCAATTTCGACTATCTTCAATGGGCGCCGTCTGCTGCCGTCCTCAAGTCTGTCCCGCTATCTTTTCCAACGACCCCCCTTTGATCCTTCTTCCCTAGGTCATCGACTTCGATGCTGACGTTAACCTCTTTCACTTCATTCTCCTCCGATGCGTCGGAAAGGGTGCCTTCGGCAAGGTACTCCTACATACCTCAATCTAGGTTGCCAATCCAACCACTCTCCCAGGTCCGCGTCGTCCAGCATAAGCAGACTCGCGATTTATACGCCCTCAAGTACATCAACAAAGCGAAATGCGTGAGAATGAAAGCTGTTGCCAATGTCATTCAAGAACGGCGCTTGCTCGAAGAGGTGTGCGCTTTTCTTCCCTTGCCCCATTTTATTGCCGACCTTTTCGTCAGATTGACCATCCATTTGTCGTCAATCTACGATATGCCTTTCAAGACGACGAGAACTGTTTTTTTGTCTTGGATTTGATGCTGGGGGGTGATCTACGGTGTTCGTCTCTTATCATTTTTTCATTTAAAAAAAAATACCAACTCAAGTTTGTACAGTCCACTTGGATCGATTAACCCATTTACCAGAGGAGACTGTCAGGTTTCACATGGCCGAGCTCTCTTCGGCGCTTTGTTTCCTGCATGAAAAGCACATCATGCATCGGTTCGCTCTCTCTTCTCTTGCGCCGTCCCTTGTTCATTCCTGTCCCGCCGCTCTAACAGAGATATTAAGCCGGACAATATCCTACTTGATGAGCGCGGCCATGCCCACCTTACTGATTTTAACATCGCCGTCCATTATTCCGAGCGTCGGATGCTCACCGGCGTAGCCGGATCTATGGCCTATATGGCACCCGAAATTCTCCTCAAGCGCGGATATACTTACCCCATTGACTGGTGGTCACTTGGTGTCTGTGCCTATGAGCTTATTTTCGGGCGCAGGCCGTTTCGGGGCCGAACGAATACGGCTCTCACGCACAGCATATCCAAAGACGCCTTGCGTTTCCCCGAGAACGCGGACGAGAAATGTAGCAGGGCAGGGCTCCACTTCATCAAGGGAGTAAGTCTTTTTTTTCCTGCACTGCATTCTTAAGAATTTATTTCCGTCCAGCTTCTCGACAGGGATCCCTACAAACGCATTGCCTGCAGTCCTCAGGGTGACAGCTTGGATGAAATTCAGCGGCATCCATGGTTCAGTTCAATTGACTGGGCCGCCCTTGATCGGAAAGAAGTCCCATCGCCATTTATACCTGACGTGCGTTACACTAATAATTTCAATTTTATTCACGACTCACGACTTGTGTGCTATGTAGTCGAAGAAGGCGAATTTTGACGCATCCCATGAACTAGAGGAACTTTTACTCGAAGATAACCCATTGAAAGCCAAGGCCCGCAAACAGAATCGCGATATCAATAGCCTAAGTAACGAGATGCGACAGATGGAGGAGCAGTGCGTAGTGACTCGCGTAAACTACACCGAGGGTACCGTGCTGATCGCTCGTACAGGTTTACGATTTACGACTTCCGTGCGATGCGCCGCCGCTCATATTACCCCCAAAACCAGCAAATTGTCTCAACGGTAACGGCAACGTCTTCGTCTGGCATGGTTGCATCTCGACCCGTAACACCTGGGGAAGCAATAAGTCGGCGCGGCGACTCGATTGGCTTGGACAGCCATGTGGTACCTGACGAGCTCAAGGGTCGCAGTTCCGAAGGCCACCATCCCTTGGAAGTGCATGATATCAGTGAAAAGGACAATCTGTAGCCTAAGAGAATGCACGGTCGACGCTGACGTCTTGCCTGTGCATTCTATATCCTCCTTGCGTTGGCACTGGCCATACCCACCTATACATCTCACGCTGTCATTTGACCCGTTTCATGAGATATCACGAACTTTTTCTCGTGCTCTCTACTTAGCAAGATAGCCGTAACGACTCATCAGGTGCCTCTAGCAGTTTTTCATTTCGCTCTTATCTTTACCACAACTTGGGTCACGCCGTTGTTGTCATCCATTCCTTTTTTCCTTGATGCGCATTTATTTAGTATTAATCACCCTTTCTTTTGATTCCCACTTACAGTAATTATTTAGTTACCCTTTCTTTTCTTCGGGGGGCTATTCACGATGTATGATCATAGTACTACCGGGCCAGTTGCTACCTCGTGTTCGTCGCGAGGGTGAAGACAATGAAACTGGTTGGCGGGCATGTCACAAGTTAAGCGCAGGGTTTCTGGTTAGCGCCCATTTAAGCAAACTATGATTGACACTTGCGGCGGTAGGGATTGATCCATGGTCCGAACAATGTGATGAATAAAATGTTGTGAGATATCTGAACACGCGCTAGGGTACGCATCGATGTCTGTCTATCAAAGCACAGGAATTAAGATATCTCTTTCCGGTTAGCCGGGGTGGTCGATTGGCGGCGCCAGCGCCGGAAGAATCGAATACCAGAAAGACCCGACGAAGACCATAAAGGCCCCACAAGCGAACTGGCCGTTCCAGCCACTGCTGAACCACCACACGCTAAAGCAGAGGCTAATCGCCTTGCGTGCCGTAAGGACGACCTGCGTTGACACAGCAGATACTCTCTGAACACAAAAAAAAAGTCAGCTGCACGCACTTCCCTGAGACAGGCACCGGTGGGTGGCGGTGGGTGGCGATGGAGGTATTAATAGATGTTACGCACAGAAGATAGCTGATTGACGCCGGAGACGCACACGAGTTGGGAGAGCAGGTTCAGGCCGAGCATCGTGTACGAACGGCCCGTTCCACGGCTACTGAGGCCGACGAAGCCCTGTCGCACATGACCGGGCATGAACGCGAATAAAGGCAGCGAAAGCATGTGCTAGATAGATAAGAGATTTGTTTTTGCGGTTGTTCGGTTTTAGATGCGGCGTTAGGTACTTACCATGTAGAACACGCCCTCGCGCCAGTGCGGGCCGTAAGTGCTGTATGTGCGCTCTTGCAACACGCCGTGCGCGCCGGTGCACACGAGCGACGTAATTAATATCGCGATGCCAGTGGCGTACCGCGACGCGTCTGCAGCGGGTATTGGTATGGCAGAGGGGTTGGCGCGGGGTCGCGAGAGGGTTGCGATGACGACTCCAGACGAGACGACGGCAACGGCAGTCTTGTGAAGAGGTTTCCGTCAGCAGGAGTGGTGCAGCAGCCGCCAGAGAGGAATGGGGAAGCGCGTTACTATTTGTTGGAGCGTGTATCGCCTCCCCATGAAAATGTGGCCGAGGAGCATGGACACGCCTAGTCCTGTGAGCCAAGCTCAGCTCAGCAGCCCGTGAAGAATGAGGCGATGCACCATACCTGCAGAACGAAATATGATTTGTATTGTGAGAGGAACGTTGAACGCGAATACGATGTTGTTTAGCAGTGTCCCAGACGCGAACGTGGTGACGAGGAGGAGCCACTGCGAGATGGGGACCTGGCGCTGCTTGAGTCGCGGAAGCGACGTGTCCCATATCACGAAAGAGGGTAGCTGCTGGGCCGCGATAAAGAGCATCTGCGAAAATGTGAGCGCAGGTCCTGTGGGCGAGGAGAGTTTGCAGATCAGCAAAACAGGAATGAAAACAGCGATTCAATACACACCGGCGCTGGAATCCGCGCGAAGCAGTTCCTCATAGGCCCAGACGTTGCTGGAGGGAGTTATAGTGAAGATCTAAGTTGGGCAAAGTTGCGACACATACGAGCAACACCCTCCAAAGACGAGAAGCAGCGGCAGGGAGTAATCTAGTAGGGCTCCCGCGACAGACGTGGCCACGACCACGTTGTCCCCTTTACTCGCACCCGCATCGCCATTCATCTGGACGGGCTTCATTGGAGAGATCGAGCGCAGATTCTTTTTGGCGGTGCGTTGGCGAAGCCCGGCCATGGCGGTTGGCACGATGGTGGTTATGAGGAGACGGCGGCGAGTCGAACGCAAACCAGCACGAGCGTGAGTCGTTCATCACAAACACGCGATACGCGTGCATGGCGATCATACTTGACGGGCCGTACACGATACACGGCTATCATACTTGATGGTGCGTGAGAAACGTATTCACGACTGCGCAATACGATAAAAAGCTTTGGCGGTGCTCGTCGGGCACGCACATAGGGCGTAATATATGTGCTGTAACTGGTCTACATGATTGGAACGACTACCACCCAAAAACTAGGTCGGAGAACTGCCCAAGCACACTTTTCGAAGGAGTACCTGGCGTTCCGACCGCCGCTGGCGTTGTGGGCTGTTGCCCACTCGTCGCCGGTTTGGGCCCTTGCCCCGGCTTACGAAACGCGGACGTGGATGGTGCGAGTCGAATCGGGGTACCCACTGACGGAGTGCCACTAAGTGGGGAACGAGAACCGGAATGTTGGTTGGACGCGCGGGAAGACCCCAAGAAAGGGTCCACGGGCATGGGATCAGATGGAGGACTAACATCAGGCGTAGGCAGGTACGCAGTTGTGCGAGCGAGCGACTGGCCGAGGACATGTTCTGCCTGGGCGGGATCCTAGCAAGTAGGATGATCAGTCTGCTTTGTTTCGAACCAAGGACAGCCGTAATAGAATGACGCACCGCCCACTTGACTCCGACCATCCAGCTCCCACTGACGATCTCCCCATTTTTACGGACAGCCCACATCGCCTCACCAGGATGTTTAAAGCCGATCTTGAAGCAGTTGGAGATCTCCGTGTTTGGATCCGGGTCTGTTGTCTCGCCAAGTTGCTTGAAGTACTCAACAGCGACGCTATATTTATCTGGGGGGTAACCGAAGACGATAACATAAAGGGGCTCAGGAGTCTGATGAGACGAATGTTGGGGCGTTCGTGACATTGAAGACTCGAAGTTTGAAGCCTGTACGGTATGTTAATCATAAGTCGCAGACAAAGGAGCGTAAGCACCGACCGAACGCTGGTATGAGGAACCATCTGTGTATGTCGAGTTTATGATATCATTGACAGATGCGGTGGGAGGGGCATCTTCGTCGGACGTCTGGCGTTGTCTTGTAGCACACGGAAAGATAGTGAATTAAAGGGATTGGACGGGGAGGGTAAATATGTGCCCACCTCGAGCTCTCAAACATTGGGTCCTTCCCAAACTCGCGGGTAGGTGTACGAGACAATGTCGAATTTAGCTTGGCTTTCGTCTGTACAATCGGCATGTCGTCGAATCGCTGGTTAGCTGATGGGGAGCCCTATGTATAATGTAGAGATAAATCATTTCTGCCGAGGGGAATAAGTTGGGACGGTGCACACATTATTCTGGGACATTGACTGTGGGAGCACGAAAGTAAGTAACGCAAGTCAAACTACAGGAGAAAAGCGGCAGACCATGAGATATCCCGATTGATAGTTGGAACGCGACTGTAGAAATGGATCAGTCAGAGAACTAGAAAGGGGAGCGCTCTGGTTGCTTGAAGACCACGAAGTCGCGCCGTGTGGGTGATGGGTAGTCGTCGAGCTAGACATGCCTCCGACGGAATAGGAAGGGCCATGAAAGGAGGGCTGCGACGCGGAGGACGACTGAGAAAACATTGCCACTGTTCGTGTTTAAAGGACGCGTGACGCGTGTGTCGGTTCAGTGAGGCGCCTTGTAGCCGAGACGCGTTGTCCGCGTTGCCCCTTCTGGAAGGGCAGAGAGCTCTTGAAGCGCTGTGGAAAGGGAAATACTTTCCAAAGCTCCGTTAGAAGGGTCAGGAATCTTTCAGAGACAGGCATGCGAAAGCTGTCAGAATATCACGCAGAACACGGAATGTGTTTCAAAAGCGAAGCAAAATAACATAAAACCACTACTATTATGACTGTGATGAGGATTCAGATATTTCGAATGGTACATATCAGTAGATTTCCTAGTTATTACTACAGTAAGATCCGAATCATCACGGCAATGGGCTTGACTAGGGCGACTTGTGAAGCTTCAGGCCTTCAGGCCTCACTGGAACGCTTGCCATAATAAGATCACTCGTCAGACCAATCCGTCTGACTATACTGTCTTATCGCTATGCCTTCTATGGCATGAGAGGGTTTTTACAAAAACTGGAACATGTCACTATATATCATTTAATAGTAAGCGACCTTGCGTGAAATTGGAGAAGTGTCCGAAGAATAAGATAGTAGTACGGAAAGCGAAAATGTCGCAAATATAGCGGCTGAGAAAACCCGTGTGGTGAATGTGAATGTGAATTTTAAGACAATCCTAAAAACATGTTCGAACCCTGTGGGCGACTAACATAACTAGGTGGTGGTGATTCGGATCTCTCCACGGGGAGCTGTGGTATCTCATGCATCTCCTGCCTTGAAATGTTGTTTTCCGATTGAGGTCCCCGAGCTTCGGATGGAGATGTGGGCGAAGCCGCCGCACCCTCAAGTGCATCCCTGTCGATCGTAACTGTTAAGGGGGGGTCCGATGGCCGTCCGTCCATAGACTGGGAACGTAATCTGCTTGAGCGGAGCCGCGCAAGCTCCTTTCCCGACAAACCAATGGGGACAGACACCATACGTCGCAACGACAGTGGTGAGCCCCCCGGGGAAAACGGGCGGGAGAACAGCCGTTGGGGGAAATCCATCTGAGTCTCTGCTGCGAGTGGTGTTGCCTCGGTGGGTGTCAACATTGTTGGGTTGAATGGCGTCACTGTGACATGCGTGCCCTGGTTTGCGGATTCTCTAAATGAGGACCCAACATCACTGTGTCCATGGATTTGTCTCCGTCGACGGCGTACTACCAGCGCAATGGTCCCAAACGCGAGTAAAGCCGCAACGCCACCCGCAACGCCGCCTATGGCACCCCCGGAAACCACGCGTTTGTGTGATTTTAACGGCGTCCCAGCAAGCGGTGTCCCAGTTGTTGTGGGGCTGGTTATTAGGACGGGTGCTCTGAGAAAAAGTGAGTCATTGCATTGAACAAAAAATTCGCTTTCCGGACACGGACTTTAGAGCCAATGGTGCATACGTTGCGCCATCTGCTGGGCTGGTGCGAGATGCAGCGATGTTAATTAGCACCCGACGAATGTAGATTCCGAGGAGCCCACCTTGCCGCGTCGACCGGTAAGTACAAAGCTTTGGCAGCTGCTTGTTCAAGTCCAAGACTGTAAAGGTTCGAAATAAGATTTGTTCGTAGGTCTTGGTTTGGGGTCATAGCCGCTACAAACATGTCCCAGACTAAAACTTCATTAGCCGAGACGAGTTCAAAGCACAACTCTACCGACCGTCTGATGCGCCTACGTCCGAGCCAATGTTATCGATTGGCATGCTAGATGTGGTATTGCTGAAATTCGAAGTGAATAGATTGTCGAGGAAACTACTTTGACCATCGTAGACCTGGAAACCAACTCGGATGAGTGTCAGGATCGGTAGAAATCAAAGGATACTGACGGATGAATTGACGACGTTGGTGCCTAGCCATACATCAGCAAACAGATTATAACCTAATGTCCACGAGTCCACTAATCCGTATGCCGCAAGCAGGTATTGTCCACTCGTCAGTGCAAGGCCCTTCCATTGAGCGTAAAGATTCGCAGCTGTGTTCTAAAGACCAGTTAATTTCGCTATGCGTCATCTAATAGACCTGCACGAACTGAATATTTGTCAACATCGCGAGCCTGGCTGACAATTGAGCTCATTTTAGACATAGCTTCAATAGCAATGATACCCTTGATTGCGAGGTTAGTTTGATTATCAGTCATCAGCCCATCTGCAGAGAACCTATAGAGATGGTCATTCAACCTATCGGGAATATGAATCATTGATAAAGATAATTCACTGATCGTGGGTCAACAGTGTCGTGTTAGACAAATAATCTGCCCAGGAAGTCAGCAGAGAATACTGTCCCGTCTTGTTAGTCCTTCGAAAGCAGCCAAGAGAGGCTTTTCACGTACATATGTGATTATCAGGTTGTCATCTCCACTTGCGCGAGTATGGGCATAAGCCATGATCAACATATTCCCAGAAACTTTGTAGAGATTGAGGAATAGGTCAGTGATACACAAGACCTGCTAGAGGTACGAACCTTCTACACCTTGGTTATGAGTAGAATCGCTGATTGTAACATTTGGATAAGTTATCCCTTTGCGTTCTTAAGTGTCAGTGCTTCGAATCCAGTCTCTCTGGTTCTGGGACGCACCTAGATCAGGAGCAGCGTACGGGATAGTGTACTTGGGGGACGCCTGAAGCCGAAGCAGAGGCTCAAGCAGGAGTCCACCTAGCTTAGGGTCTATGTACATGAAAGCTGGGAAGGCAGCATACAGTGTCTCAACGGCATTAACCCGGTATGGCAGGTTCGTGTCCCCCAACCCACCCATATTCTGCATGAATGCCATCACATCTGACTCGTTGAATTGACCATATTCGTCAATTGCAATTGTCAGCTGAGTGCTGCCATATACTTGCGTAGTCGCAAAGGACACCATATCTCCGAGCTGTCCAGAGATAAGAGCAGCTTCCTGGAGTATCTTCTGGTCCAGTTGCTGGGCTCTTGAAGAGGCATTAGCGAAATCATTGACCAAGTCATTGATCTTAGTTATAGTATGAGTCACATTATTCATTGATGATACGTGCATACCAACTGAGGAGTCCCCGAAATAATTTTGAAGATATTTGGTCCTGTAGTATGAGCTAAGTTGCTGAGGCGTTCCAGACAGGTCTGTGTAATTGATGACTGGGTCTGCCGTATATCCGAAAACCCAGACGAAGGGATCCTGCATAGCTTGTATGGTACCAAAGTCGCGCGATAACGCAAAAGTTGCTAAGGTGGAGTTGGTGAAAGAACCCGAATAAAGCGTTGTGTCATTCGTGACATTTAACATCCCACTATTCTGGAATAATCCTTGGGAAGCTGTTCCATTATACATGCCGCATGTAACATTCGTAGCCTAGATCACCAATCATGTACGGCAAATTGCAGATTGTACCATTGCCACTCACATTCTCCATAGCGGAGTATAATGCCGCTACAGGGACTCCGTTGTACAGCATTGGACTTTTGATCCCATAGTAAATGGCATCGTTCGAGTCACCATTGTTAAGGCTCCAAGTCATCCCAGGCGGCCACGCTGCAACAATCTAGGTCACAGCGGAGCAAGAAATCAACTTCACTTACTTGCGCTGAAATCTGAATACACCTGCACAGCATGAGCCGCTCCATCCAGCGATTCCGCAGTTAATGACAGGTATGAGAATGGGATTGATTGCTTAACCCAATCTCCGGGCTATAACGAAAGTGTGAGTCGACTATATGGCAATGGCAGGTGGCTTTAGTTCGAACCTCGATCGGGTTCAAGAAGGTAAGATTAATTTGCATGGGTCCGGCTTCCACGACGAGCTTGGTCTGGGTAGGTGAAATAACCACGTCGGTGAGCGGAGGGAGACTGGGCCCAGTACTACTAGTACTCGCATATCCCACAGCCGAGTAGGTAATATTGTCGACACGGACAAAGACGGACAGACTTAATTCCTAGAGTGCAGTCAATTTTGGTCTTATTCCAAGCGAGGAAATAACATACACTTTGAATAAGACTTGGACTCCAGTGAGAATTGTCACAATAAGTGGCTACCGATGTATTCGCGGTCATCACATCTTCGATAAGAGAACCCCAACAATTGAGGTATGGTGAACGGACTAAGAGAGGGATTTTCCCCGGAATTTGCTTGAACGGTGACCGTGACTGAGCTCTTCCATAATGAAAGAGGTAAAGCAGGAGAAGTAGTAGGTGGGTCATTTGTGCTTGTAGTTGGGTTTTGAAGTTTTCGCCCGAGTCAGCTCTGGATGGAAAGAACTCTGGCGTGGGGAGGTGCTGTCTACCTGCCACAGAGCGGCACAAAGTTTAGGGCGAGGTTTTGCAGTGGTTGGTGGCAATGTCAGGTGGCAACCAACACCGAATAGAAGTACAGCATAGCCACTGGAAAGAAGAACGAGAAATCTTGCGGAGAATACCCGCGGGCTTCGCGGATCACAAGCCTGAGCACCATATAGCACGACCAAGGCTTCTGCATTGAAAGTGTCTCATAAACTCGCGCTCGTTTGGTAAGTACCCAACTCGGAAGAGCGCTGAGTTGCGACTACGGCATTGTCAAGTGGTTGAGGTAAGATGTAGCAGGAGCCAAGGCAGGAGCATTCAACCGCCACTTCACAGCCGCATCTCCGAGGGTCTCGCCTCCGCCTACATCTATTACCTTGTGTGCATAACTGCCAGTGATCCTTTGCCAGGTTGACACTGGCACTTACCGAGTACTCACAAGGGCGTGCACCTCAACAAACGTTGTCCAAGTAGTTCATTTCAGTTTCACGCTTGAGTCTGGCCGAGTGCGTGCACTATGGTCCAACGTCGTCGTTTTGACAGTGAATAAGTTTCAGGGGAGCGAGTGTGGCGCTTGGAGTCCAGGCTCAACGACATCTGGGCTTTCGACTTGGAGACCGCTAGCAACTACCCCCGCCCTCGGTTTCATTGCTTATGCACATACCTCACATTGTTCGGTGGTATATAGTCATGTTCCAGGGAACATGTGGTGAGCCAATAAACACGTCTTACACGATCTTGGTATTAACATTGAACACCTTGCAGTCCACCACCATCTCCCGATGGCGAGGGCCAAGCAAATAATGAAGGAGGAAGTTGTAGGGAGGTCTTCTGGGTCTCGAGAAGACCCGCTGAAGGTTCTAGTAATAAAGTAAACTGCTCGGAGAAACACGTTCAATGGACCACTCATGTTGTTCATTCATTTTTTGTTGGGGTCATGTTGTTCCTCTGGCATATTCGGCACTCGCTTAGTGACGGTTCCCTAACAAAGCGCTTATGTCATCCAAGCTCCTGCGAGCCTGTTTTGCCCCGCGGCAATCCGTTTAGGTGGTCGGTTTGGCACTGTAGAGAGCGTTCCAAATGATTGAAATAAGGGGCATCGGTGGGGTAAATAGAGAAGTGGCGAAGATGAGGTGGGGTTAGCGACGGTGCAGGCATGAGAAGTGTGGCGATTAGTGGTAGTTGGGCGAGGGGGATAAGAACTGTCTAACGGTTTTTACTCGTTTATGCTTGATTATGTTAGCCGGGAACAGTAAAAGTCGTGAGTTAAAGGCCACACTCCACAGCAAAATGAGGACTAGAAAGCCCTCACACTCACACCCACTAGTTCGGCATGCCCGCGATTTCCTTCGTCTTGTGATCTACGCAGCGCAAATTGAGACTCCAAAGTCAGAATAGATTTACATTTCTGGTATTCGTTGCGAGAATGTTCGCCGCCTTGACGTCACAGTGCACGAGGTCACCGCAATGCCGATGGTCCAGTTCATCGGGATACATAGCTCGCCAAGAGCTTCTCGTTCAGTTTGCCGAATGCCTTGAGAGTCTGCCCGAGCGAGCCGTTCTCGGAGTTCCTGCAAGTGTTCTCGTCCCGGGCGTTCCGTCGTACTTGACGGTTCGGAGGTGCGACAACCGCTTGACCAGGTCGACCTCCAGCATAAGCAGCACGATTCCCCCCCTGAGGCCTTCAAGCCCGATCCGCCTCATTGCGACCACCTGCTTGCTCGGTGTTCAAGTTGAGCGAACGATGCACGATGGTAGTGCCTAATTGTCCGCGTCCAATACGGCTGGAAGCGTGTCGCTCGCACGCCCGTGCGGAAGGGACTGCCGGAACGCGACCTTCAGCCTGGCGACTTCTTCAGGCCAAATCAGGGGAGGCGCGTGAACTGCGCAGTATCTCCCTGTGCGATGTTCGCCGAAGTTGTGCCATCGACACATTCTATCAGAAGGAAGAGGCGGGAGAAGGTGGGCAGGTGGACGCACGCGGGATCCTCATGAGCGATGTGCGTAGGAGTGCACTGGGGGGCTTGTCCACTCGCTCGCGGCGGATCAGCTGGGCAAGCGACTCGTGAATTGTTTGTAGGCTGAGGTGCTGGTCTGTCTCGTCTACTCTGCATGCGCGTGCGAGGGCTACAATTTGGGTATGCGGTTCCGACGTTTGGTGAGAAGCTGCTTACTCCCAGACCATGGCGATGATGATGGATTTGAACAGGCAGACTTTCGTCAACTCTCAAACGAGAGGGCGGGATGAGCGGGTGTCACCCATAGGGAGTATAATGTGTAGGTTGTGGTCTGGCTTAACGTATCAGTGGTTGTACTCCAGGTGGAGATGATGATATACCACGCAGTAGAACAAGGTGCCGTGTGCCGTGACACAAGCTGTAGTGCACGTGATGACAGAAATACTGATATGGAATACGCAGCGGGGGAAGGAAACTGAGGATTCGATAGTAGGTAGAGTAGTTAAACAGTAGGACCACGATGCCGAGTCGAGTAAAGGGGTCTAAGACATTAGAGTCCTTCCATGTTCGAAACCAGATCGTCAAGCTCCGCTTTCGACTGGCGGTACTTCTCATTCATTTCCCCATACTTGGTCTCCCACTGGTCGCGCTCCTGCTCAACACGCTGTACTTGACGTTCAAAGTGCTCTGCCTTGACGTCGACCTGCCGCAGCCTGCCAAAATATATGAGGGTGACAACGAGGGTGAGTTGACAAAGACCCACTTCTCAACGGTCTCTTTGACGTTCTTCTCTGCTGCATCAAGCTCCTCCTCGAGAAGCTGGACTTTGCGAAGAAGACTGTCGCTGGTCGATTTGCTGTGTTCGCCCTCCATGGCGGCGGCTTTAGTTTCCTTCAGCTTTGCCTCCGCCTTTTCAAGTTCCTCATCGAGAACGCTTATCCGGTGGTTGAGCGAGGTGATCTCCTGGTCTTTCTGAAGGAGCTCTTGTTCGTGTTTCTTATTCAGCGCTTCTGCTTTCTCGGCACGTTCAACGGCGAGGTCTGCCTCTTGACGAAGAGCAGCAAGTTTCTGCAGGGAACATGGATATTATGGTCGGAAGAAAGGGTGTGGAAACGAACCTCTCTTATTTTGTCCATGATGATGAAGCGATGAAGCGATGTGAGTCGTGGGAACAGGAGATTAGCGTGTTGAGAGCACGTGTCGCTATAATAACTCAGGCTCACCTTCTCATCTCATCACACTCATGAGCGATGACCACGCCCGTGTCACAGGAAGGCACGTGTGCTCGCTTTTTGCTACTGGCGGCCATCATGACCACAACTTGATTCTAGAACTCCCCATCCTTGAGGCTGTCATCGGGTAACTCTGGCATATCGACTTTCCCACTTGCTCTTACCGACTCACCAAAAATAGTATCAGGAATAGACTCACGGCCCTGAAGAAAGATCGCGGCGATTTTATAAAGCCCTCAGATGTAAACAGTCTCTATCAAGCCGTCATCAAGCAGGGTTCGTCTCCCACACCCTCTAGATCATCGTATCTTAAGCCCTAATCTGTGCTCAGTGACAAGACTGAACGATGTTCGCGATGACGCCTCTGTTTACAACAATCGCTTGGACACTTTGCTCGCCGATGTTTTCAATCTCTTATCTCTCTTTTTCCTGACAATCGGAAAGACTAAAGAAGCTCCAGCCACCTATTCGCAACTGGCCAGTATGCGCGTGAGTATTGCTGCAAGCGCTTTACATTTTGTCCAAAATCGGGCGACCGGAACGGTCCTATTTCCTTTCAGAGGCCTCCTTTCCCAATCTTCACAGCGCTCCATTCCACCATCAGTGTGATGCAATTGCAGCTAATGACCCCTCATTTAGCAAATTCTCGACCATATGGATGAATCCTCTGTCTACAACGAGAGTGACCTTGCGCCTTTCCGACGGCGATTGAACGACCTGCATTCCATTATAAAGAGCGACTCTGAGAGTGGCAAGCACTCGGACGCCATGACTAGACTTCTGGAGCGACAACTTAGTGAATGCGGTTCGTCTTCCTTTCTTATGTCTACTGGGTGAATACCCCCTCACTACTTGTCGTACCTTCATAGGGATTGTGCTCAACAGGTTACAAGAAAACCTATCCGTCCTCTCCTCCGAGCTCCTCCCGCTTCACGAGCGGCTCGTCACTATTCGACGGAAGCTTGCCGCACTGGCGGCCAAAGGGGGCTCACCCAAAGCGGAGCTTAAACCCTTGCAAGAAGAATTGCGCAAAATCGACTCGTTGAGTATATGCATTTTTATCTCAAGGGACTGAAATACTCACGCGCCATCTTCGCCCTGATGATGAAACTTCTGTGTTTGCTTGGCCATGCCTTTTTGCGCCTATCATCTCGGGAACTGGCAGTAAACGTGTAGATGGAAAGTTCCTGGGCCCTGGTGGCAATATTCCCGCATCACAAGCTATTTGCACTTCGCTTCTCGAAGAATGCTTTGACGTCGTCCAAGAAATTCGCGCACAGGAAGAGTCCAAGAACGTCGCGCCGCCTCTGAAGCCTATCCACGATCGCCTAACAGAACTCCGTGCGGAACTTGAGGGACTTGCGCTGACACATCGGTGGACGCTGCGAGAAACCGACCTGTGGAATTACTCGTTAAGTCTTCAGGAGGTGGACAAGATGCGCATCGATGGGAAATTCGTCGACTCGGAGGGGAACCAGCCTGCCGGCCAATATGTCCGTCTTGCGTCCACGCCGTGTCAGTTTCACACTGCTTGGGTGTTGACACATTTTTCTGTGAAAGGTCCTCCTGTATCTCCTTCGACGGTGCTATGGCGTCATCTATCGGCTGCTGTCCTCCAGCGAGCCGGTGTCCGAGGAACTCATGCCAATCGTAAGAGAGCGTTTCCGCACGCTGCCACCCCATTCAGCTAACTCGAATGACCTAGGCCAACAAACTCTCGACGGTGAAGAAGTGCTTGAACGAGGTGTTGAAGTATGGCGGTCCGTTCAACCCGCGCGACCTATACCCGGTGCGTGCAATTATTTCCCTTGCATGTGGGCTGATCGGTTTGCCGACGTCGTTCGGCACGGACATCCCTAGGATGTCCTATGACCGTGCCCTATGGCTCCGACGAGCGTGCTCTAATTGCCATTGAACTCCACAGTATCAGCTAGCTCTATATCAAATCGACTCGTTGCGCAAAGACGGGAAATTTATAGGTATCGACGGCTCTATTCCCGAGGGCCAAGGAATCGTCATGGCACACCTAAACGAGTGTCACGAACTCTTAGAGATGGTAAGACCTTTCGAGTGTTTATTCTTATTCTTATTTAACTCTTTATTACAGCTGAAACAATCTATGGATATCAACGATGACGATGAAGAAGAGGAACTCACCGAGGACGATGACGGGCTCGGTCAAGGGTCGAGTGCGACAACCGAGAGCGAAGACTAGATGAATTTGTCTCTGCTCCTAATACTACCCAACTCGCTTTTTGTTTTTTCGCCTCTGGACTCGGATAGCCTCTCTACTCCCACACAACACAAAATAAATTCAATGTAGCGCGTACTTACCGTCACATACTAATCTGTATCGGTGTATCGCTACCTGTAGAGACTTAAAATGTATCGAGAATTGCCTTCAACCTTTCGGGTCATGTAGGACGACTACTGTGAGCTGTCTGCCTAGTCTGTCAGTGGATAAGTTAGACGGCGAAGCGATCAGCCTCCAGGCCATCAACTGCAGTCTTCTACACTGCCAAACGTCACCGGACCCTGTGAGGGGTGTTCAATCGGCCAGCACTGGTTTGACATAGTTTTAACCTGTTTCAGCCTTATTTGGGGACGATTGCCGGGTCAATCAATGTCGAAATTCAAATTCGAATTTGCCGAGGCTCATCAGCCCTCTCCTGAGCCTCAATTGGGGTTCCTATGAGTGCTTGCCGATTGAACCCCCTCACAGGGTCAGTCACGTTTGGCAGTGTAGTACTCTACTGCTGCTATACACCACTTACAAGGACTAAACGTCCAAAAAATGACGTCCTGTCCCTATCACTCAGCTTTCACACTTGCGTACCAGATATAGTCTAGTTATAACCCGTGCATGGTGAAAATAACAAAAAGAGATTGTATTTTTTAAGTTTCCGTCCCACCGTCTACAAACGGTCTGGTCTAGTTGAACTGCGAGACATGATCTTCAACGACCTTCTTAATCTCTGCTTCTACCTCTGGTGTGACATTACCAGTTGCAATCTTTTCGAGCAACGAAACTTTGGTCGACGTCAGGTGCTCGCGGAATTCAGCTTCCCACTTCGTGATCTGGTCCACTGGGATGGAATCCAACTGCAATACACGCTGTCAGCTGTTGGGCTTGCAGAACACAAACACTGTACGCACAAGACCGTTCACACCCGCGTAGATGATAGGGACCTGGATTTCCATAGCAAGGGGCTGGTACTGGCCTTGCTTGAGAAGCTCAGTCAAGCGGGCACCACGTGCAAGAAGGAAGCGCGTCGAAGCATCGAGATCGGAGCCAAACTGAGCGAATGCTGCGACTTCACGATACTGAGCAAGGTAAAGTTTCAATGAACCAGCAAACTTCTTCATGATTTTACTGTAAGTGACCAAAGTCAATGAGGTGGCAGAAACTATTGGTGAGATACGTACGTTTGCGCAGCGGAACCGACACGGGACACCGAAAGACCGACGTTGATTGCGGGGCGGACACCACGGAAGAAGAGCTCGGCCTCCAAGAAGATCTGGCCGTCCGTGATGGAGATAACCTATGTCAGATCTGTCAGTACATGTTCCGACCGATTCTGGCTTGAAAACACACGTTGGTAGGGATGTAAGCAGACACATCACCACCCTGAGTCTCAATTATGGGAAGCGCAGTGAGAGAGCCTCCACCGAACTTGTCGTTCATCTTTGCTGCACGCTCGAGGAGACGAGAGTGCAAGTAGAAAACGTCACCAGGGTAAGCCTCACGACCTGGAGGGCGACGGAGAAGGAGGGACATTTGACGGTAGGCCACGGCTTGCTTGGACAAATCATCGTAGATAATGAGGGCTGTACGGGTTGAGGTTGAGCGCAAAGCAGTCACGCAAAATGCTGTAATTCACTCACCGTGCTTGCCGTTATCACGGAACCACTCGCCCATTGCGCATCCGGAGAAGGGCGCGAGGTATTGGAGGGGAGCGGCCTCCGAAGCAGTAGCGGCAACGATGATGGAATATTTCATCGCGTCGTTCTCCTCCAGGGTCTTGACAAGCTGGGCGATAGTCGAGCGCTTCTGTCCAACAGCGACATAGACGCAGTACAGCTTCTTCTCCTCGTCCTTACCGTCGTTCCAACGCCTCTGGTTGAGAATGGTGTCGATAGCAACGGCGGTCTTGCCGGTCTGACGGTCACCAATGATAAGCTCACGCTGACCACGGCCGATGGGTACCATCGCGTCGATGGGCTTAATGCCAGTCATCATAGGCTGGTTCACGGAACGGCGAGGGAGAATGCCAGGAGCCTTCAGAGAGGCACGACGACGCTCAGCAGCCTCGATGGGACCCTTTCCGTCAATGGGATTGCCGAGAGCGTCAACAACACGACCGAGAAGTTGGGGACCGACTGGAACGTCGACAATTTGACCAGTACGCTTGACGGTGTCGCCCTCCTTGATGAGACGATCGTTACCGAAGATAGAGACACCGACATTGTCGGCCTCCAAGTTCAAGCACATTCCACGGACGCCGGACGAGAACTCCACCATTTCCTCCGCTGGTTACGTAAATTCATGGGACCATCAGTAACGGGACTGTGTCGGCGTTTGAGAAGATTAAGCTGACCTTGCACGTTCTTGAGACCCCAGACGCGTCCAATACCATCACCGACACCTATACAAGGAGTGGTCAAACTCCAAGTGTGCTAGCTTGGAAAGGTAGATACGTACTGAGGACGCGACCAGTTTCTTCGACATTGCTGCCAGCGGAAGTACCAGCTATCCGAGACTCCAAGATGGAGGACACCTCCGACGCAGCTAATATGACGTGTCAAGGTAGGGACAACGGGAAGAGAATGGGACAATTGTTGAGTTGGATAAATTTACGACAAGATGATAATAAAACGGACCAGCTTTCGCAGTTGCATACGAACGTGCGACAGCAGGTGCGACGCGGGAAGCGTTCTAGAGAGAATGGTGTCAACATAAACTGGTATAAGAAAAAAAAAATAGGAAAATAAACAACCTTCCCAGCGCCTGCGAGCGTGGCCGCACGAGTAGCATTTAGTAGGGCGAATTTGTGCATGGAGGGAAGGAGGGAGGGAAAGAAAAGAGGATGGGAAATGGGACGGGTTGGAGATGAGTAGTCGAGTTGTTGCCAGCGCCGCGAGCTTTTCCGAGGTGAAGGTTTTATCGGAGTTTAAACCCGTCGGATGCAGCCGGGTAGTGCAGGTTCGCCCCAACGCAGCGGACAGCGCGACGCGACAAGTGGACATGATGGCTGGCTGCTGTGCGTGTGTCGTTCTTCGCCAGACAGACTTGACTGACTCTTTCTCCAGTGCCACATTTACGCCAGCAACTCATCAGGGCTCTTCACACCGAGACGAGGACACCGCAGTCCACCTCGCGCGCCCTCGATCTTATTCGCTCTCAACCCAACCAATATGTGATAGCCTCCGTTGTTGGCAAAAAATATCTTCTTGCTCCGAAGGATCTGTTGACTGTGCCCCGCCTCAACGACGTCCGTGTTGGGGACGTCCTGTCTCTCTCCCAGATACATGAGGTTGGCTCCCGCGAGTACACTCTACGAGGGTCCCCAGATATCCCCACTAGCCATATCTCCGTCGAGGCTACGGTCGTCGAGCATACGAAAGGGAAAATGGAGCATATTTTCAAAAAGAAGAGGCGAAAAGGGTACGAAAGGACTATACCACACAAGCAGCCATACACCCGTCTTCGCATAGGTCCTATCCACGTTCGTTCACAAGAACAGTCATCATCATCATAGCGTTGTGTCACTTTATGATAGCTCCAAATTGAAAATTACAGAGTCTATCATATCTCCCCCTCCTCTGGCGTTTCGGCGCGACGACTTCGGTCCTTGGAAGGAGCCTCTGTGTCGAGCTTCACTCTCTGCGAGTAAATGTTAGCATAAATTGACAGAAATATCGCATAGAAGCTTTACCCACTTTCTCGCTTCGTTCCTCATTTTCTGGCTCCCGCTTGTCTCGTGGTTCGTCGTGACTGCCACGATCTTCCTCCTCCTTCCCGACGCGTCGTTTCCTCTCCTCCCGTCGAGAGCCTGATCCCCGTGCCGCGTATCTATCTCGATCCCGGTCACGACGGTCTCGTGGCGAGTCGCTTTCCCAGTCCCGTTCGCGGTCACGTCCTCCGTAGTCGCGCGAACGGCCATCTTCGTACCCACGGTGGTACCTCGAACCGCGGTCTCTGTCCTTGTCGCGATCTCGCTCGCGATCCCGGTCACGGTCACCACGATCACGGTCGCGGTCGCGTTCTCGTTCGCGGTCTCTGTCCCGATCTCTGTCCCTATCGCCGCGGTCCCTGTCGCGGTCGCGGTCATGATCACGGTCTCTGTCCTTTTCCTTTTCTCTGTCGCGGTCGCGGTCACGATCACGATCGCGGTCCCTTTCCTTATCCCGGTCTCGTTCGCGCGTGTCCCTGTCGCGCTCTTTCTCGACCTCGCGGTGGGGCTCCTTGCGCTTACGACTGGTCGTCGATGCTCCGTCTTCTGAAATCTCGCGCAGACGTTCCTGCAGACCGTTTATAAACGAATGTCAAACGAAAAAGTTAACAGGATAACATGCCTTTTGTCTCTTGACAAACTTACCGAACGCTACACGTCGACCCTCATCGTCGAGCGCCTTGAACTCGGGAAGTTGTTCGATGAATGGTACAGCCTACATCCCCGTTATTTTGATATGTGTGGGAGGGCGGAAGACGTACCTCATCGTAACTGAGGCTGACGTCGAGGGGCTCAGGAAGCTTTTTAATCGCGTAGCGCAAGTCGTCTTGCATATGCCTCGCTCGTCGTTCGGCTCTCCGCTTCTCATCAACCTGCTGCCTCACAGCTTGCTCATGCAACTGTATCACAGGGTAAATATGAAAACGTGGTTTCGCAGAGCAGAGTCGTACCGTTGTAAATATCTGGATCAAGTCATCCGGAGAGAGAGCAGCCGATTCTTCGTCACCGTTCTCTTGCATAACTTTCAAAAAGCCCGCTTCTGTTGTCTCCGGCTGAATTGACCACGGCTGGGAGCTACCTTCGGCATTGGAACCGAGTTTAGTGTTGTGACGCTTAATGGCCGCTTCCACAAGGACGATCTTCGCGTCCAGTTTTTGGTCGAGATCGTCCACTACATCCCAGAACAACTCGATTGGGTTAGATCCAGGCTTTCCAAGCATGTCGAGGTACCGATTGTCAGTCGAGAATTTCGGGTAGACGTGCTTCCACTTGGACCGCGCTGTGATGTCACCAGAGGTAACAAACTCTTGCAGAAGGGCCTGTGTTTGTCCATGAGGATAAGAAAGAACGTCGAGGAGAAGAGTAAAGCGGTACCTTGAAAGCTTCACGGGCTTTGCGCTCTGAACGTGATTTGTGAACCTGCTTACGCCGCATCTCATCTTCAAACTCGCGCTCGCGAACCCGGCTATAGTCCTCGAATGCGAGCAGGATGTCAAGCCCAGGGAGCTGCTTCAGCTCTTCGTCATTTTGCCAGGAGTCCGACTCCAGTACGAGAGAATGCGCGCTGCGCCAGCGCGTGAGGACATCAACCCCGAGCTGTTTAAAGAGCGCCATGAGTTTCGTTATGGAACGGTTCCGAGCTGCCCTGTTTTCTTGCTAAAAAAAAAAAAGGCAGCTGATCAGGGAGAGATTCCAGGCAAAGCAGCATGATCCGTACCACTTCGCGCTGCTTGAGCTCAGCAACGTATTCATCAAAAATCAGTTTACGTTCTGATTCCACACGCGCCTGCTGCCAGATTGGGTGCTGCGCAAAAAGCCTGTCTGCGGTGGAGAATGTCGTATAGTGGAACACGTTAGGATTCCCTTTTAACATGTTACGGATGGCCGGGCGTATTTTTGCGAGACGTGCCTCTCGTTCCTCTTGCTCCTTGGCTTTCAAACCTTCCGTATACTGCCACGAATGTATGTCAGACAACCGCGGCAGGGAGGGCGAGGAACGCAGTGAACCCACCTTCTGCCAGGTAGCTTTCTTCTCCGCAAGCGAATTCAATGCTTTATACAAGGGGTCCGTTATTATGGCACGCATCGTCTGATCCCACGTCCATGTGGCGTCGACACCTGCCTTGCGCAAAAGATATATGAATGCCTTTTCGCCTTCTTCGAAGGTCGCGAAGCCATTATGTGGAATGGTCGGCTCGTCGGGAGGATTGGGACGTGCGGGAAGAGCAGAGGGGGTAGGTTGATGAAGATTCGCCGCGGGTTGGGCGGTAGGCTGCTCAGGAAGGGCGTCTGCGCCTAAAGGTATTAGGGCGCCTGGTTGTGGAACTCCAGTTGGAGCTGGCGCAATGGCTTGAGGGGCACTAACGTAGCTTCCTCGTCAAATCAAACTAAAGGGAAAAGAAATCAGGGAACATACGAAGAAGCTGGCGGTGCAGGGGTCTCTTTCGTCTCTTTCTCAACCATGTCCATTAACAGCAGAAGCTCCTCCGGCATGTCCCACTTGGACTCTTTTGTTGTTGTCTGTGAATGTCGTGAGTCAATGTCAACGCGATAGGGCGTCGGTAGAGCATACATTGTAGTAGTACGTCTTGCCACCAGAAAAGTACTCTTTCCATGGTGTCTGGTTGAGTGCTCGCTGTATGGTGTCTCAATTAACTAGTCGAACAACGCGTATATCACAATCAGCATACCTCGAACGGAGATTTCAGCTCTGTGATTAAAGTCAAGTAAGCAACAAACATAAGAATGACGCAAAGACGAACCGTCCGGCTTCTCCCATACACTTTCTTTGGAACTGGTATTGAACCAGTATGTTCTACCTTCTGGATTGCGATGCTCCGTCTAGCCGATAACAAATGCATGAGAAACTATTAGTCACGGAGACAGAAACGCGTACTGACCCAGACGCTCATCGTAACGAAGCGGTCGAGCACCCAAGCAAGGAAGAGAGAATGAAAGCCGCTGACTCAGCGAGGGCATCGACTTTGTGCAGTATCACGTACCGGGCCGGGGTAAGAGTCACCACTCATAATCCGCTCATCTACATCCATGCCTGATAATCTCTTTCCATTAATCGGTGCCCTTGCAGAGCAGACAGACAACTCAGAAGAACTGGGTAAAGATGGAGGTGCATCTAGCGCGTTCGAAAACGGAGACGAAGACAGGGTAGTACAGGAGATCGAGTCCCTGTGCATGAATTGCGAAGAACAGGTAACTCAATATTTTCCTCCGTGCTATTTCTTGACATTAGAAGAATGAAGCGGTTGTAGGGAACTACTCGACTGCTCTTGACGTCGATCCCTTATTTCCACGAGGTCATCGTGATGTCGTTCCGCTGCGAGCATTGTGGTTTCTCCAATAACGAGATCCAGTCTGCGGGAGTCATCCGACGTGAGCGATCGTCCACATGTGAAGAATACTACCCATCTGAATTTGTTTGTCTATTAGCTGAAGGATCCGTTTACACTGCCCGTATACTCTCGCGGCAGGACCTCAACCGTCAAATTGTCAAGTCCGGAACATGTACTGTCACAATCCCGGAGTATGAGCTGACCATACCAGCCTCTAAGGGCCAGCTCACAACAGTTGAGGGCTTAATCAGCGACGTAATTCGCGATTTGAGCTACGATCAGCCCTTGCGGCGCATCCAAGATGAGGAAACCTTCACAAAAATACAGGTACTAGTGGATAAATTAAAAGCCATCGTCCCCAACGAAGAGGAGGACAATGAAGAAGGCATTTCAGTCAAGGAGGCTGTCAATTCAGAGGCACCAATGCCACCTTTCACGCTCACACTTGATGACCCATCCGGCAATTCGTTCATTGAGTTTGTGGACTCGATGGCCGATCCGAAGTGGAATCTTAGGACGTATCGCAGGACAAAGGAGCAGAATGTTGCTCTTGGCCTGGTCGCTGCTGATGACTCTGTCGTCGAGGAGAAAAAAACCCCGACTGAAGATGCTCCCGCGGATGAAAGTGGAAATGACGAAGTATACATCTTCCCAGGAATATGCTCTAGCTGTGGCCACCCTCTCGACACTAGGATGAAAAAAGTCGTCATCCCTTACTTTAAGGTACGGCATCCGGTTCCCTCGCGCAATGACTACGTCTCAATTAACCAATAGGACATTCTCATCATGTCTACCAATTGCGACCGCTGCGGCTACAGGGACAACGAGGTAAAATCTGGCTCAGCAATCTCCGAGAAGGGAAAGCGTATCACGCTCCGTGTTGAAGATCGAGAAGATCTAAGTCGAGACATCCTTAAAGTACGTGTTCGATTTCACTAGTAAACATCTTCTGACAGTACCACCTTCCAGAGCGAAACCTGCGGTCTCACAATTCCAGAGATCGACCTCACCCTTCACGCCGGGACTCTGGGAGGCAGGTTCACCACACTGGAAGGGATCCTCGAACAAGTCTTCGAGGAGCTCTCCGAGAAAGTATTTGCTTCCGGAGATTCCGTCGGCAGCGCCGATCTCGACGGCCCCGACCTACAAGCACGCAAAAAGTTCGAAGTGTTTCTAGAGAATTTGAAAGCGGTACGAAAAAAAAAGTCCCATTGAGGCTTCCTTCCGGCCCCTGACTCGTTTTCGCTCTCTTAGGTGAAAAGTGCCGAGCGCCCTTTCACCCTCATTCTCGACGACCCGCTCGGGAACTCGTACGTGCAAAACCTGTACGCACCAGATCCAGACCCAAATATGCAAATCGAGTCGTATGAGCGTACATGGGAGCAGAATGAGGACCTTGGCTTGAACGACATGAAAGTTGAAGGTTACGAACAGGAGGGCGGGGACACGGGAAGTTAGATCAATGAACGCCTATACGCGCCTTGTTGGAGCGGTTATACAGCTGCTTCGACCGCGATGATTTGATAAGATTTACAAAGACCAATTCTCACTCACGTTCCTTACGACAATCCTAGCGTAACATTAGTATGCACTGTACCTTTGGGGAAAAATATTGTAGACGCATGTGTTGTATCAACGGTGATGAGGTGGAACCTTCTTACCGAAGTGCCACGCCTTGATCGAGAGGGGAGTTGGATCACAAATCCGTAAGATTTTATCACGCGCGAACGACAGAACTTGGGGTAAAACAAAATTATATCATTATGCGCCATAAAAACAACAATTGACACAGTGACAGCATTTGAGTCAGTCGCGATACTCGACAGCGTGGGATCTTTTTTCCTTCACGATATCACGACGAACAAATCAGGGGTTATCCTTATCCTTTAACTGTGATTGGCTTTGGCCTTAGCCGCCATCTGGAAGTGTAGCCGTCAACGACATTGAACACTCGGAACAATTCGGAAGATGGCTCACCAGGTTAAGCGCTGATCCAGCCTTGAACCATTCAATTTGGCCTTCGTTGAATGAATGAGCCAAGGAAATCTCGCTGCTTGACCCATCGGAGTGTTTGGCGAGCAACGTCAAGTTCTTTCCAGGGGCGAAGCTCTCAAGTCCGAGAATTGACACCTTATCCGATGGTTGGACCTTGTCGTAGTCCGCGGGGTCGGCAAAGGTGAGAGCGAGCATGCCTTGCTTTTTCAAATTTGTTTCGTGAATGCGGGCGAAAGAGCGGACGATGATAGCGAGGCCTCCCAGGAACCGTGGCTCGAGCGCAGCATGCTCACGGGAAGAACCTTCACCATAGTTATGATCACCGATGACAACCCACTTAATTCCCTTCTCCCGGTAGTTGGCGGCAGTCTGCGGCACACCACCCCATTCGCCTGTGATCTGGTTCTTGACCTTGTTTGCCTCGCCGTTCTCACTGTTGATGGCACCAATGAGGCAGTTCTCTGTCCCGTTGTTAATAAAGGCGGAGAAGCTGGGAAAAATAAAACCCTCACGAGAGATGTTTTCAAGATGACCGCGATACTTGAGCCAAGGACCACCTGCTGAAATATGGTCGGTAGTACACTTGCCCTTGACCTTGATCAGTACAGGAAGATCCTTGGGAGTTTTGCCGTCATAGGGTTGGAAGGGCTTGAGCAGTTGAAGGCGATCGCTCTTGGGACTAACAGCAACATTGACAGAAACCCGATCTACTGGAGGTGCCTGATAAGTATCTTGACCGGGGTCATAGCCGCGGGGAGGGAGCTCTTTGCCAGCGGGGTCGGAGAACTTGAAGGGTTTGCCATCTGAGCCATTGAGTGTGTCGGTCAGGGGGTTAAAGCGGAGATCCCCAGCAAAGGCCATAGCTGTGACAAGATCGGGAGAAGCAACGAAGGCGTGGGTGGCGGGATTAGCGTCATTTCGACCCGTGAAGTTGCGGTTATACGACGTGATGACTACGAAAAGGTCAGCACACGTCGATTTCGGAGTGGATAGTACGTACTCGAGTTGACTTCGCCTTTCTTAACGTCTTGACGGTCCCACTGTCCGATGCAAGGGCCACATGCGTTTGCGAGTACAATGCCGCCAACATTCTCGAAAGTGTTGATTAAGCCGTCCCGTGCTATGGTTGCACGAACTTGTTCTGAACCAGGGGTAATCGTGAACTTGCTTTTGGTTTCTAGCCCGTGGTCGGCAGCCTCTTGGGCAATGGAAGCAGAGCGAGTCATATCTTCGTATGAAGAATTGGTGCATGAACCGATGAGAGCAACTTTAAGGTCAGCAGGCCAGCCATTCTTCACAACTTCGTCCTTGAACTTCGAGATAGGTGTCGCAAGATCTGGTGTGAAAGGTCCATTGATGTGTGGTTCCAATTCCGAAAGATTCTAGACGAAAGAAGATTAGTTAGAGGCGGAACGCTAATCACGGCAAACTCACAATATCGATGACTTGGTCGTATTCGGCATCCTCGTCCGCCCGCAGGTTGTGCGCAAACCGTTGTGCATATTTGGCAATTTCAGGACGTTTGGTGGCGTTCAGGTAATCTCCCATGCGTGGATTGAATGGGAAAAGAGACGTCGTAGCACCGATCTCTGCACCCATGTTGCAAATAGTAGCCATCCCGGTTGCGGAGAGGCTTTCCACCCCCGGGCCCTTGTATTCAACAATGGCACCAGTACCACCTTTGACCGTAAGGATGCCCGCAACCTTGAGAATGACGTCTGCGACTAATGATAAGATCCAAAGAGCACGAGGAACAGATAACCCCACCTTTCGGCGTCGTCCAACCGCTTATCTTTCCCGAGAGATTGACGCCGATCACTTTGGGTGCCTTAAGTTCCCAAGGAATGCCTGCCATAACGTCAACGGCATCCGCACCGCCCACACCACAAGCGATCATGCCCAGACCGCCAGCGTTAGGGGTATGCGAATCAGTGCCAATCATGAGGCCACCAGGGAACGCGTAATTCTCGAGAAGAATCTGATGGATGATACCAGAACCAGGGCGCCAGAAACCGAGGCCGTACTAGCGGAAGCATAAACAACAAAACGGGTGAGGTTGGAGGATAACATACCTTAGCCGTGGCAGTAGCCAAAAAGTCATATACTTCCTTGTTAATTTGGTTGGCACGTTCAAGATCCTTGACGCCACCCACTTGTGCCTCAATTAAGTGGTCACAGTGAACAGTGGTCGGTACCGCCGCAGTGTCCATACCAGCAGACATAAATTGTAACAATGCCATCTAAAAAATTACGTCAGTCCCAGTTGTGCTTGGACAGTTGACAAGCCAAACGATGAAATCGGTACATCAACTGACCTGCGCTGTTGCATCCTGACATGCGACCCTCTGTAAAACGCAGAAACATCAACCCAGTTCAGAACATAATAAACAGTCTTACGTCGGGGCGGAGCTTGAGGTAGCTTGTACCGCGGACAATATCTTGGTTATGAGGATCATCAAGATGGCCATAGAGAATTTTCTCAGATAGAGTGAGAGGACGGTCGAGCCTAGAGTTCAATAAGAAAAGATAGCAGAGTGAACACTTGTGATAGAAGTATACCTTTTACGGACAATAGTGAGGTTATCCTCAATTCGCTGGTAGTTGATATATGCACCCGGCTCGAGAAGGGACATAGACACTTTGGTGTCACCGATTCTTTCGGCAACAGTGGCCATATCCTTGGCAAGACGCCGTATAGAGCGCCATGCCTGGGTAGAACGAGAGGTGAGGTTGAGCATCGCAGACGATGCGGAGGTTGGTGAGGGTTTGCGGCTAAGAGGTTTGAGTGACGGCACCCTTTTATTTGCTGCCAACTTGCTGCCATCACTCCAATCCCGAGTTTCTCCGGCCCGGAACCCGACCCAATCACAACGCCTCGGTTTATCAATTCGCCTCACTTTCGTCCGAATCGTCCGAAATTTGCCCTAGTTGGTGTCGTTGTGTCGTGGCGGCGAGGGAATAACCCTGAGTGAAGTGTGGAGACGGACCAAGATAAATCTGAGCATGCTGTCATCTCTACCTTTGAACTTTTTCAGCATCGGGGGTCAGTGTGCTCACTGTCATACCGTTGCTATTGAGGGCGCGCATAAAATCTCACAGTTGAGCCAAAGCGTGCGGGGAAAATATTCGTCAATGACTTGCTCCGAGTCAAGTTGGATCAAGTAAGTGTTGTTCCCCGTGTCGGACGGCGTGACAGTTCAAAGTCTCCAAGGTTAGAACTGTGAAAATCTCGCTGTATGTTATTTAGTACCTCGTTCATTGCAAAAGTGTTTACTAAAGCAATTATCAGTTACGGATCCCTTGCCGCGACAGGTGCAAACGACCCAGCGCTGTACCTAAGTGACTGACCTTCGTTTTATGACCAGGAAAACGGTGGGCTCGGTATCATATGCAAGAGTACCGGCTCGCTAACTGTCTCCGTTCAAAGCCACCATACCCCCCAAGCATTACTTTTGGACTCAGAAGGTTCTTCTTCTTTGATTCCATCTCGCACTCTAACACGTTCGTCTATGTTCCGATACAGAGGCCATTGACACTGGCACCATCTCCTCGCGCTCGCGGCCATCCAGAGAAACAATATTATCTTACTGGGAGGGAGGCACTGTATTTCGTATGACATGGATCGCGATATGCTGTGGCGGTGGGACCAAGTCCTCAAAACCCACCCTAACGGAATGGGCTTCTCCATCTTCGATGAGAATGGCGATCTTTTAACCACGAACGAGACTTTCAGGTGAGTTTCTCTGATGAGCTGGCTCCAGGGAGCCAATGTGTTATAGTGTTGGAGGTGGCTTCGTTGTGAATGAGAATACAAGAGGTGCGCTTAGATGAGTTCATGTTGCGATATCAGCATGATCCCGATACAGTGGGCGGCTAGTTGGCAAATATATCTTCTACAAAGGTGTCGACAAACGCTCTGTCAATGGCGCGCGGTTGCACCAGCGTGCACATGCTAATGGAAGCCCGGGTCGCGGGCCAGGTGCTTCCCGCCGATAAGGAGCAGCCTCCACTCAGCCTCATTACCCGTTCAAATCTGGAGACAACTAGCCCAATCTAACCCGTGTGCACAATGTATGACCCATCTACTTTGTTCATTCCCCTACCCCGTCGGGGGACGAAATGTGGAGCGAAGGATGAATTTCGTCTGTGGTACTAGAACTTACCTGCGCCACATGATCGTAGGGCTCTTTGGACTGTTTGTGTCCGTGATAACATAATCGCGTATACTAACTTTTCTTGCAAATGCAGATAGTCTATGACAATGAACCCCCTCATTTGGCTACGACAAGGAGGATATTCATGACAAGGCGAGACAAATATAACAGCGCGGCACTAGATAGGCTTGGATGACATCCGCGCAGCTGATGCACATCTGGGCGGCCATGGATGATTGTATTTGATCCGGGGTCCACATACACGAGACAACGTTGCCGGGCTCCTATGCTATACCGGCGCCGCATGTGAGGGTAAGCTCCCCAAACCCCCGCAGCTCATAAATATCTCCCGAGAGACAGGTCCAGTAAGCTTCTATTTTGTCGACGCCACATCATTTCCAGGCCATCAAGGGCGGAAACCGTCCTATTGGCGCAATAGATGCACCCGACATCGGCCTGCACCCTAGCGATCCCTCTTCGGTCACACAACCCGCCAGCAGCCTCGTTGGCTCGAGGCATTCCCATGCGGCAAGAGTGGTTGGGTCCTTTGACCATTCAATCCTCCCGGGACCACTGGTCTATTTTTCTCGAAATAGTTCAGCAATCGAGCTGACATCGTTTCCCATGAATGACCAAGACAATGACACCCGCAATGGATTTTTTATCATGTTATGCTAGCGCCGTGAATGAAGTGAACAGTGGCGGGGGCGCTGTCACATCGCCTACCAATAGGGCAGCAGGGGTGATACCTGCTATACTGTAACCATGTGGCGAATTTGATGAAAGTGTTCTTGCTGCCATCTCCAAGCGCCACACTTACTCCCTTGAAACTTGAACTTGTTTACTGGCAACACGACGACGTTGGACCATAGTGGTGCCCACTCGGCCAGACTCAAGCACGAAACTGAAATGAGCTATTTTGACAATGTTTATTGAGGTGCACGTCCCTGTGAGTTCTCGGTGAGTGCCATTGTCACCCCGGAAAAGGATCACTTCTGCACACAAGGTAACAAGTGTCAGCGGAGGCAGAAACCTTCCGCGGAGATGCTGTGAGGTGACGATTGAAATGTTCCTACCATCTTACCTCAAGCACTTGGGTTGGTGACAATCATGCCGCAGTCGCAACTCAGCGCTCTTCCAAGCCGGGCACTTACCAAACGAGCTTTCAATTCAGAAGCCTTGTTCGTGCCATATGGTGCTTGTGATCCGCGAAACCCGGGTATTCTTCGCGAGACTTCTCGATGCGGTATTTCTATTCGGTGTTGGTTGGGGTCATTGTCACCAATAAAAACCTCGCACTGAACCGTTGACTAAACCTCGTGTCGCTCTGCGGCAGGTGGACAGCATCTCCCTACGCTAGAGTTCTTTCTACCCAGAGCTGACTCGGGCGACAATTTCAAATTCCAACTATAGGCGCAAATGGTCCACCTACTAATTCTCCTGTTTTACCTCTTTCATTATGGAAGAACTCAGATATTTCAAGTTGGCACTGCGGGGACAATCCCTCTCTTAGTTCGTTCACCATACCTCAATTGTTGGAGTTCTAATAGCGAAGACTTGACGGGCGCGAATTCAACGGTAGCTGCTGTCTGTAACCCTTCCAACTGGGATGTTTTTGAGCCTGTATGTTATTTCCTCACTTAGAATAACACCGAAATTGACTGGACTTTAGGACCTTAATCTGTGCGTCCTTGTCCGTGTCGACAATATTACATACTCGGCTGTGGGATATGCGCGCACCGTGCCCATACTCCCTCTGCTCAACAACACGATGGTTTACCCTACCCAGACCGAGCTTATCATGGAAGCCGGATCCATGCAAATTAATATTACCTTCTTGAACCCGATCGAGGTTCGAACTAAAGCCACCTGCCGTTGCCATATAATCAACTCACACTTTCGTTATAGCCTGGAGATTGGGTCAAGCAATCAATCCCATTCTCATACCTTTCATTAACCGCAAAATCGCTGGATGGAGCGGCTCATGCTGTGCAGGTGTATTCAGGTCTCGGCGCGAGTAAGTGAAGTTGAGTTCTTGCTCTATTGTGTCTGAAATTATGGCAGCGTGGCCGCCAGGGGCGAATTGGACTTTAAACAGTGTTGACTCGAACAATACCGCTTACTATGCGATCCAACTTCAAGGTCCAACGGTGTCCGACTCAGCTGAAGCGGTATTGTACTTCGCCATGGAGAACGTGAGTAGCTATGGTACAATCTGCAGTTTTCCGCACATAATTGGTGATCTAGGGTGCAAATGGTACATACAAGATATCTGATGAAACAGTTTCCCATGAGTTATTCCAGAATAGTGGGATGTTGGACGACTCGGAAGGAACAACGGGCGGTAATTTCGTCGGCTCCACCTCAGCAGCTTTTGCCTTGTCACGCGACCTCGGTACCATCCAAGCTACGCAGAATCCCGTCGTCTGGGTTTTCGGATACACAGCAGAACCAGTCATCACTTACACAGACCTGTCCGGAGCGACTCAGCAACGTAGCTCGTACTACAAGACCCGTTATTTTCAAGATGATTCTGGGGCCTCCTTGGTTGGTATCCACATTCGTCAGTGAATAATGTGACTCATATTATATCTAAGATTGTCGACTTTGTCAATGATTTCGCTAATGCCTCTTCAAGAGCCCAGCAATTGGACTATAAGATACTCCAGGACGCTGCTATTATCTTTGCCACTGGACAGCTCGGAGATTTGGTGTGCTTTGCGACTGCACAAGTATATGGCAGCATTCAGCTAACAATTGCAATTGACGAACATGGTCAATTCAACGAGTCAGATGTGATGGCGTTCATGCAGAATATGGGTGGGTTGATGATGGGGGACAAGACTCTGCCAAACCGGGTTAATGCCGTTGAGACGCTATATTCTGCCTTCCCAGCCTTCATGTACCTGGATCCTAAGCTAGGTGGGCTCTTGCTTGAGCCTCTGTTTCGGCTTCAGGCGTCCCCCAAGTACACTATCCCGTACGCTGCTCCTGATCTAGGTGCGTCTCAGAACCCTAGAGACTAGATCCAAAGCACTGACAATTAAGAACGCAAAGGACTAACTTTTCCCCATGCTACAATCAGCAATTCTGCTCATAACCAAGGTGTAGAAGGTTCGTACCTCTAGCAGGTCTTGTGTATCACTGACCTATTCCTCAATCCCTACAAAGATTCCGGGAATATGTTGATCATGACTTATGCCCATGCTCGCGCAAGTGGAGATGACAGCCTGATAACCACATATGTACGTGAAAAGCCTCTCTTGGGTGCTTTCGAAGGACTAACAAAACTGGACAGTATTCTCTGCTGACTTCCTGGGCAGATTATTTGTCTAACGCGACACTGTTGACCCATGATCAGTGAATTATCTTTATCAATGATTTATATTCCCGATAACTTGAATGACCCCTCTACAGGTTCTCTGCAGATGGACTGACGACTGATAATCAAACTAACCTCGCAATCAAGGGTATTATTGCAATCGAGGCTATGTCTAAAATGAGCTCAATTGTCAGCCAGGCTTCCGATGTTGACAAATATTCAGTTCGTGGAGGTCTATCAGATGATGCATAGCGAAATTGACTGGTCTCAAGAAAACAGCTGCGAATCTTTACGCTCAATGGAAGAACCTTGCACTGATAGATGATCTACATCTACTTGCAGCATACGGACTTGTGGACTCATGGACATTAGGTTATAATCTGTTTGCTGATGTATGGTTAGGTACCAATGTCGTCGATTCATCCGTCAGTATCCTCTGATTTCTACCGATCCTGACACTCATCCGAGTCGGTTTCCAGGTCTACGATGGTCAAAGTAGTTTCCTTAACAACCTATTCACCTCGAACTTCAGCAATACCACGTCTGGCATGCCAGTCGATAATATCGGCTCGGATATAGGCTTCGTAGGAGTCGGTCAGTAGAGCTGTGCTTTGAAGTCGTCTCAGCTAATGAAATTTAAGTCTGGGACATGTTTGTTGTGGCCATGACCCCAAATCAAAACCTACGTACAAACCTTATTTCGAACCTTTACAGTCCTGGCTTGAGTCATGCAGTTGAAGCGGGCGAAACTTTGTACTCACCGTACTTACTGGTCCAAGGGCCAAGGTGGGCTCCTCGGAATTTGCATTCGTCGGGCGGCAATTAACTTCACTTCATCTCCCTCCAGCCCAGGAGAGGGCGCAATGTATGCACCATTAGCTTTAAAGTCCGTTTACAGCAAGCGAATTTCTTCTTCAAGGCACCAACTCACTTTTTCCT
Source organism: Lactarius tabidus (assembly GCA_963281015.1). NCBI lineage: Eukaryota > Fungi > Basidiomycota > Agaricomycetes > Russulales > Russulaceae > Lactarius > Lactarius tabidus. The sequence continues at coordinate 1,312,589 of OY725475.1, read as the reverse complement.
AGAGCACCCGTCCTATTAGGCAGTCCCACAACAACTGGGACACCGCTTGCTAGTGGGACATCGTTAAAATCACACAAACGCGTGGTTTCCGGGGGTGCCATAGGTGGCGTTGCGGCTGGCATTGCGGCATTGCTCGCGTTTGGGACTATTGCCCTGATAGTAGGACATCGGCGGAGACAAAATCATGGGCGCGCTAAGGTTGGGTCCTCATTTTTGAGAGGTCCCACAAACCCGGGCACGCAGGTCATAGTGACACCATTCAACCCAACGATGTTAACACCTACCAGGGCAGCACCGCTGGCGGCAGGGGCTCAGACGGATTTTCCTCAGCAGTTATTCTCCCACCCGTTTCCCTCAGGGGACTCACCACTGTCGTTGCGACGTATGGTGTCTGTCCCCGCTGGTTTGTCGGGAAAGGAGCTTGCGCAGCTCCGCTCAAGCAGATTACGTTCCCAGTCTATAGCCGGACAGGCATCGTATCCCTCCTTAACTGTCACAATCGGCAGGGATGCACTCGCGGGTGCGGCAGCTTCGCCCACGTCTCCATCCGAAGCTCGGAGACTTCAATCGGAACACAACTCTTCAAGGCATGAGACGCATGATATACAACACCTCCCCGAGGAGAGATCCGAATCGCCGCCAAGTTATTTTAGTCGCCCACAGGGTTTGAACAGGTTTTAGGATTGTCTTAGAATTAAATTCACTACTCGCGGGTTTTTTCAGCCGCTATTTTTGCATGTATTTTTGCAACATTTTTCGCTTTCAGCCGTACTACTATCCTATTCTTCGGACACTTCTCCAATTTCATGCAAGGTCGCTTACTACCAAATTGCAATGTTCACATGTTCCAGTTGTGTAAAATCCTCTCATGCCACAGTACAGCTGGACGGCTTAGAATGACGAACTTAAGTTTGTGGTAACACCGGTAAGCCTAATTCCACAAACTACTAACAACAGCTATGTATACTTTGGCTCTTTTCTCATAGCAGATTACTGCAGTGTAATGTTCCTACAACCTTTTTTACAACCGAAATTTGCCTTGATTTCCCAAGCACTGTTCCTCATCCCAAGAATTTCCCTCCATTGCTTAGTCACGTGATGAATTATTGTTTATGCAGACTCCTGTACAATGAAACTCCTGTAAGACTCCTTGTGATTGTAGCATAACATGTATAAAAAGTTCACGATGTATGACTCGAAAATTCATCCAATTGTGTTCTCAAAACCCTATGGAACTCGCACACTGCCAAGGACACTTTGACAGATTGCAATATATCGTGACGGTACGACGTCCAGCTCAATACAATGTCTACCTTTCACGCTTCGAGGGGCTAGAGAGGCTTTTGCCTCTGAAGATATCGCTAACTTGCCTTCCTGCTTGGAAGCAACTTGAACTCGGGGAAAACCGAGTGCAGCTGGTAGCGCCGAATGAATGTGGGAGAGTTACGCAAGCACGAGTTCGAGAATAAACCCCTTGATGGGACGCCTTCACGAAACTACAGAACAGACATCTTCAATGTCCTCACCCTTGTCAGCTCTCGTATGAGCCTGGAAGAGGAAATAATTGCAGTGTCAGGGGACCGTTATTGAGAACAAGCACCGAATATTCCAGAGGAACAAGTATTTCTCCAAGTGGGTTCAGCAGGACCTTCAGCGGGTCTTCTCCGAACCCAAAAAATTTCCATACAACTTCCTCATGATTTGCGTCGCCCGATCAAACCGTAGGGTGCTCAACATCGTGTTATCTCTGATAGTACGCCTGTTTGTTCACTACGAGCTCTCTCCCGAGAACTTGATTAAAGGAACTATGTGCACAGGTAATAAAACTGGAGTGAGGGTAATTGCTCACTGCCCATCAAACAATGTGGTAATGGGCCAACGTGCGCCAGTGCACCAGTGCGCCAGCACCTCCCGCGGGCTCGGAGGCTCTATTGTAGTGGTGGATCTAGAGGAAGCGGCGAAGTTGAAGAAAGTGATCTGATTGTCAATTCCAAAGCGCCACACTACTCTCCTGAAACGCATTCACTCGCAACGCCATGAGGTTGGCTTAGTGTGGTGTGCCCACAGCTAGATTCAAGCGCGAAACTAAAATGAACAACTTCAACAACATTGCGCTTTCACAAAATCTGAAGCGATAGGATACATATCTGGTACTTCCGTGAGTCCTCGGTAAGTGCCCCACAAAGGGATCAGTTATGCGCGTATAGTCTTACTCCCTCAGGCCTCAGGGGATAACCAATATAGTCCAAGACGGAGACTCTCGGTGATTGAGAGGTGCTAATTTGAGAAAGGATGCTCCTTATTATTATCTGACAGTGACCAGTTGGGTTTATGCCGTACACAACTTGGATCTTTGGCCTCTTACCATGCGAGTTCGAGTTCCATCCAGTCAAATAAGAAGCATTGCTCGTGATCATCTGTAGCAGGTAAGCAACGCCTCCCTGTCCCCCTGTGCTTGAGCTATTTGCTATTCAAAGCTGACCCGGGCGAGAACTTGAACCTACTGGCAACATACGTGCAAATGGCCCACCTCTTAATTCTCCTGTTATGCCTTTTTCAGTACCTTTTTCGTTATGGAAAAGCTCAGTCCGGGAGTGTTCCGAGTCGTTTCAACGTACCCACCATGGTTCGTTCACCGCACCTCAACTGTTGGGCGATTGTCACTGGCGAGCTTGACTACCCCATAGTCGTTGGATGTGACACTTCTCTGTGGGATCCGGCTCCAATTGTATGTTACTTCCTCGCTCAGCATAACAGCAAAATTGACTTTACTTTAGACCTTTAATATGTCTGTCCTTGTCCGTGTCGACAATCTGACCTACTCGGTGCTGGGATTACAGTCACCCTTTATATATTTCTTGAACGACACAGCGGTTTCACCGACCCAGACCAAGTTCACCTTAACAGCCGGTCCCATGCAAATCAATCTTACCTACTTGAACCCAATTGAGGCTCGAACTAGTGTCACCCGTTGTCGCCATATCGTATACTCACGCTTTCGTTATAGCCCGAGGATTGGGTCAAGCAATCAATCCCATTCTCATACATGTCATTAGCTGCGCGATCGCTAGATGGTACTTCTCATACTGTGCAGGTGTATACAGATATCAACGCAGGTAAGTGAAGTTGATGTTTTCCTGCTCCGTTGTGCCTCAAAGTTGTTGCAGAATGGCGGCCAGCAGCAAATGTGAATTGGAATGCACCAGTCAATAACAGTGACGCCATCTACCATGTGATTGGATTTAATCTAAACGGGGTCGTCTACCGTTCGGGAGTGATCTTTGCCACGAAGAATGTAAGTAACATTAGTTAAATCTGACGTTTGCCACTCATGATTGCATGATTGGTGATCTAGGGTGATAACGTTACATGCACGATAGATAAGGATGGAGTTGCCCGCAAATTATTCCAGGATACTGGGGCGTTGGACAACCTCGAGTATGGCCCATACTCGAACAACTCTTGGAACAGCTCGAACCTTGGCTTGGTATCTTTTTCTATATCGCGCGACCTCGGCACCATCCAAGCTACACAGGAACCCATTATCTGGGCTGTCGGATACATAGCAAACCCAGTCCTCAACTTCACAGACCTATCTGGGGCCTCTCCCCAGCAGCGTAGCTTGTACTTCAAGACTAAATATTCCGCCGCTGATGACGAGTCTATGGTTAGTACCCACATTCAGCAATTATCAATGTGATTCATATCATATCCAAGATCGTTGACATTCTCAACGATTTCTTCAATGCCTCTTCAAGAGCACAGCAGTTAGATGCGAAGATACTCCAGGATACTGCTCCGATCTCTGGAATGCTTGGGTATTTGGTATCCTTGGCGACCGCACAAGTATATGGCAGCATTCAGCTGACAATTCCGTATGACGAATATGGTTATTTCACTAAGTCGGACGCGATGGCATTCATGAAGAATATGGCTGGGTTGGCAACTGCAAATTCTGTGCCCAACCAGATGAATGCCGTTGTGACGCTGTATTCTGCCTTCCCAGCCTTCATGTACCTGGATCCTGGGCTAGGAGGACTCTTGCTTGAGCCTCTTTTTCAGCTTCAAGCGTCCCCCAAGTACACCAACCCGTACGCTGCTCCTGATCTAGGTGCGTCCTGGAACCAGATAGATCATATTCGAAACACTGACAATGAAGGACTCATAGGGACGGATTATCCCAATGCCACAGTGAGCAATTCTGCTAATAGCCAAGGAATAGAAAGTTTGTACCTCTCTAGAAGGTCTTGCCAGTGTGTATCACTGACCTATCCCTCTTTCCCTTTATAGATTCTGGGAATATGTTGATCATGGCCTATGCCCACGCTCGCGCAAGTGGAGATGACAGCCTGATAATCAAATATGTATGTACAAAACTCTTGAGCATCTTTGGAGGACTAACAAAACCGGATAGTATTCTCTGCTGACTTCCTGGGCTGATTACTTGTCTAACGTGACACTGTTTATTCGTGATCAGTGAATCAAGGTTATCAGTGCCCGATAGTACTATGGCTGACCGTCTACTACTTAGGTTCTCTGCGGATAATCTGATGTCCAACAACCAAACTAACCTCGCAATCAAGGGCATTATTGCTATCGAGGCTATGTCTAAAATGAGCTCAATCGTCAAGAAGGCTTCCGATGAAAACAAGTATTCTGTCTGTACAAGTCCTCTACATGATGCATAGCAAAATTAACTAGTCTCAAGAACACAGCCGCGAATCTTTATGCTCAAAGGAAGAGCCTTGCATTGACAAGTGATCAAAGCCTGTTGGCGGCATACGGACTCGGGGACTCGTGGACATTAGGATATAATATATTTGCCGATGTATGGCTAGGCACCAACGTCGTCGAATCACCCGTCAGTATCTGCTGATTGAATCTCTTGACGCTTATCCTAGTCGGTTTCCAGGTCTATGCTGGTCAAAGTAGTTTCCTCGATAACCTATGGTCTTCGAACTTCAGCAATTCTGTCTTGCCGCTTGATAGCCTTGGCACAGACACACAGACAGCCCATCTCGCATCCGGTCTGTTGTGTTGTGTTTTGAAGTTGTCTCAACTGATGTGGCTTTAGGCTGGAACATGTTTGTAGTCGCCATGAGTCCGAATCAACAGCTACGTACGAACCTTATTTCAAGCATTTACAATGCAACCCAACCCGGAGCCTACTTGGCATTAAACGTCTTTGCAAATTCCCCAAGGTCGGCTCCTCGCGGCTTGAACTCGTCTGGCATTAATCGATATTATCCCCGTCTCTAGCCCCGCAGAAGGTGCAATGTATGCGCCATTAGCTCTACAGTGCGTTTATGGCAAGCAGGTTTCTTCTTCTAGACTCCGACTTACCTTTTCTCAGAGTACCCGTTCGACTGGTCAATTCCACTGAGACTCCACCAAAATCACACACAGGCGTGGTTACTGGGGGTGCCATAGGCGGTGTTATGGCTTTGCTCGTAGTTGGAACCATTGCACTGATAGCGTGGCGTCGACGGAGACAAAGTCATGGACGCACATCTGTTGGGTCTTCATTTTTCAGAGAATCTACAAACCAGGGCACGCAGGTCACAGTGACACCATTCAACCCAACAATGTTAACACCTACCGAGGCAGCGCCGTTTGTGGCAGGTCCGCAGATGGATTTCCCCCAACGGTTGTCCTTCCGCCCGTTTTCGACGGGGGACTCACCACCCTCGTTGCGGCGTGTGGTGTCTGTCCCTGTTGGTTTGTCAGGAAAGGAGCTCGCACGGTTCCGCTCAAACGGATTTCGTTCCCAGCCTATGGTCGGTCGGGAATCGCATCCCCCCTTAACAGTCACAATCGGCAGAAATGCACCTGGGGGTGCGGCGGCTTCGCCCACGTCTTCATCCGAAGCCCGGAGACCTCGATCGGAGAACAACTTTTCAAGGCATGAGACGCATATATGGCATGAGATACAACAACTCCCCGTGGAGAGATCTGAATCGCCACCTAGTTATGTTAGTCGCCCACAGGGTTCGAACATGCTTTAGGATTTTCTTTTGTTTTTTCAGTCGCTATTTTGCGACATTTTTTCCCTTTCAGCTGTACTACTATACTATTCTTCGGACACCTCTCCAGTGGCAATTTCATGCAAGGTCGTTTACTACCAAATTATCTATGTTGACATGTTCTAGTTGCTGTAAAACCCTCTCATTCCATAGACGGCTTAGCGATAAGACAGTACAGTTGGACGGCTTGGCGTGCGCATGGCCTTTAGGCTGTGCCACGCTGGGTGCTATGGCCTTGTGGTATTCTCGAACCACTAACAACAGGCATATATTGCTAGAATTTCCGAACAAAGTTTCCCGTCGGCGACTGTCATAGGCCAGTCACGTGATGAGTGATTAAGGACGCGTCTGTCGCGGACGGGATCTCTCCACCCACAACTTCACGTGCATCGACGCGTGGGCCTGTCGTGGCACTTAACGATCTCATAACCCTTCCCGCCCGACACACTTGAAGGTGTTCACGTTGGATACGAATATTAAGTGCGCCTTTCGACGATTTGTGTCCATGTTGACTGATGTCGAAGGACGCCCAGAGTGTGTCGAGACGAATGGTTTTTTGTCTAGTCCTTCTTCGTTCTACATAAGCCAAATTTGAAGCAACGCTTTGTCAATCTCCCGTGTGCGGAACGACTATAATCGAGTAGGGTCCTTCGTTACGCATGTTGCGCACTTCTTGTCCCGACCCAAGGGCAGGCTCGGGAAAACTCTGGGACGACTTGGGAAGTACGCAGTTTGTCACCTCTAGAAGTGGTGCAGTGGAAACCGGGCCCCTTTCAAAACGAAATGCGTCGCGCGGGAGGATTACCGGATCTTCGGATGACGATGACGATGAATTGGACTTTCTTTCCTCTGGTTCTAGGTCCGAGGAGGTTGAAGAGCCGTCTCTACGCAAGGGCAAAGGCAGAGTAACGAAGGGGCGACCTAGGAAGGCTGCTGTTCAGGAACAAGAGCCAGGTTATCATCCCGGTTACCCTACGAAAAGGAAGCTACCAGACTTCAAGAAAAAATCAAAACCAGAGGAAGGGGGCGTCTCGACGTCCCGAAGCAAGCTACCCGACATTTCACGGGAAGTCCCAGAGAGAGCAAAGTCGCATAGAACTCTTCCCACTCACTCTAGACTTTCCGGGACATCGTCCGAATCGAGCGACTTCAACCAAGCAACGCCTCGTGCGAAGCATTCTAAGGGACGTGTACCGGAGAAATTTCCTACTTTAGACCCTCTATCCATATCGGATTCAACAACACACAAGCAGGCCTCTCGCAAACCTGTGGCGAAAGGCAAAGCCCGGCTCAAGGGTTCTTTAGATCGTGTCACTTCTATTGTTCATATCGACACAGTTTCTGATGAGACAACGCCTCGAAAACACTCCGAGTCTTCTCTTTTTCCGATCCCTTCTCCCCTATCATCGCCTGCCCATCAACATCCGCAGAGTTCCCAATCCAGTGTTCGAAGGACGAAGAGCTTGGACACATCGGACGACGAGACCGATGAGGGCGCGGTCAACCGGACGCCGAAACAACGGCCACCGCTCCGGCCATTCCCCATGATGGCTGCAAGCCAGCTGGAAACCTATATCCGTACACCTCGTCAAAGAATCGCTTCAGCTCAAGGCGACGGAGGCAACGCAAATACAGGAGATTTGGAGGAGTTTGAAGAAGATGACTCTCGTCAGCGACTTTCGACTAATATGTTGATCGCCTTCATCCTGACCATCTTTTCAAGTTCTTATTGGCGAACCAGCAGATCCCTCGATGTTATGCCCTTTCTGTGACGAGAAGCTTCCCCCTAACCCCTCTCCCTTGTATCGCTCCCTTCTCGAATCCGCCCAGCGCAAGGCCTATCCGGATCCGCGCCCGAGTAACCCTCGAGGACTCAAGGCTTCGATGGGCATATACGTTGCGTCGTGCAAGCGCCATAGATTTGAGGCACATCAGATACCTGAGGCCATAGCCAAAGGCTGGCCAATGAACATTGACTTCGGAAGAGTCAGGGATCGCGTTGAGCAACTGCGCGATAGCCTCGGGAAACTGGTCAAAGGCGAAGGCAATGCAAGGGACGAGAACATATATTGGACAACAGTGATAATGGAGGTGCAGAAAATGGGCTCCCGGGCTGCCTCAGGTGTCAAGGGTCAATTCGAGAGCTTCGAAAGGACCCAACCTGGATAGTGAGTGCGCACAGTGTTGCACTAATTGCATGGACTGATGGCGGGTTCAAGTTATGGTGAGCTCGGGTCGATGATCCTACATCAAACGCTCTACAACATGTTTCCTCCGTCCTCGTTTGACGCACGATCCATCGCTCCCCTTACACCACAGGATTTCATACAGCGCATCCTCGTCCCTGAAGCCGCTCTCGCTCTCATCATGGAAGACACTGGGCAAGACAGGATTCAAGCTGGGCGGACGATGCGCGAGAGCGCCGGGTACGGTGTGGCCATGTTTCCAGACACCAGTGAAGGTCCTGAAGTTGGCGCGGGTGAGGATATAGTGCTTGAGCGTGCAAGAGTACGGCGTCGTGAGCTCTATGACGAGGAGCAAATGGAGGCCATGCTTCATTCTATGGATTCTGAGGACGGTCAATCGAGCAAGAGCAAGGGCACGAAGCGTCCGAAGAAGCTCAACAGTGCCACAACAACGGATATTGAAGGGGCCACTGCTGTACAACACAAGATGAAGCGGAAGAAGGCTGGCTCACGCACTGACGCCGAAAGCGAAGCAGACGATCACAGCCACGGGCTCGTGGCTACACGTAGGGACACAATGTGTACCTCCTCAAATTTAGCGACGGGATACTCCATTCTCCAACCCTCTCGGGCTGTATCAACCTTTCCATCTCCTGGACAGAGCGCTCTACAACTCAACGCACAATTAGCACCGATCACCATGAATCCACAAGTGTACAACTCAGAGCCAAGGTCTGCACGAAGTGACGCATATAATGATACGAAGCACATTTCCACAAACAGGAGCTCCCCAATCGATGTGGACCCTCCGGTCATCTATATTGTCGACTCGACGTCGCAATCGGAAGATGAACCACACATACCGGTAAAAGCGCCACGCCCTCGGCCACGCTCAAGCAGGAATACGGTGAGTGTTACAGGATCAAGCGATGCGGATGTAGAAGAAGTGGGACATGATCGTCCTGCACCAAAACCAAGACCGAAACCAAAGGCGCGCAGACAGCTTCCCGAGCGTGAAGCTTCGGTTGGCCGACGGCTTGGATCGAATAACCCCATCTCTATGTTTTCAGCCCGAGATCCACACCGCGATTCTAGTGTTGAGTGAGTACTCGACGTGTGGACCGCTGAGACTGGTTCTAATCTTATACAGGATTATCGAGCCACCACGAAACAGGAACCAGCATGATACCACAACCGGTGGTAGCTCTGACGCAGATTTCACGGACACGCGACGTCCTCCAGTAAGACAGTGGTATCCTAATTACGAATCGCACGACTGGTTGTTTAACGACTCATCGGACTAGCATAGGATACGCATAGACCTGTACATTAATATCACAACTACTCATGGATAAGTGACGTGTCGTAAATAGCAAAAGGATAATTCGGTTGCAGTAGAGTCTATCGACCTAACTTATTATATCCGTTGCTTCGGATGGCTTTGGTGTTGACAACGGCCAACCTGGTATTGGGCCACTTTGACGGTCTTCCACTCGAAGGAAATACTCGGGAGAAAGGAAACCACGTTCGTCACCTTCAGTGAGAACCACCTCATTCTCTGAGAGAGAAAACGCGATCCCTGCATCGAGGGCCTTCTGCACATCAATATAGATTAACACCTGCGCAGAGTTGCGCATGCCTGTGCTAAAATTGAGAGCTGCAATGGATAAGGAGGGGGTAGGACCGACCGCTGATGACTCCGTCCCCAGGGATGCCCTGGGCTAAATGTACGTGATTCCGCCCCATCCGCGAGAGACCCTGAGTGGCTATCCATAGCAGTCAGTAGCGTTTCCTCAACCCTGGGCAGGTCGAGACTGACATATTGTCTCCCATGCTTTCCTGTTCGTCCCATGCACGGCCATGGGGATATCTGTAGCAGATAAAATCGGCTTAAGGTCAAGTTCGATAGCCTGGGCTGGCGGTCAGTGGGCCAATCTTAAGATGGTGAATGTATCTTACCTTGAGTGAATGGCCCTGGTTGGCGCGAATCCACCAGATATCACCTGCCGTGGGTGCTGCCTCATCTGGGCCTTGGCGTAGCATGTAACGATTCTTGGAATCGTTATCTACTAAGCGCTGCAGAGTGGGAAGGTCGAGCTGGGTGGGTGAAGACAGCCTGGGCAAGACTAACTTTATGTGTCATGTTATCGAAGCTCTAACATACTAGCTCCGGAGGATTGTGAACATACGAGATCATTGACACGAACATATCCATCAGAACGCATGAATAGACCTTCCGATTTTGCACCATGACGTAGGAGCCATGAGAGTGTCTTTGATAGGCGAACCTCCGGTGAGTCTTTTGGTAAACCACGGAGCGGCTTCCCTCCGCCTCTGTCTCTGCCTCTGCTGGGCGGTTTCTGCTTTGGAGGATTGCTCATGGGGGAGTTTCTTAGATGGATGCGACAAAACGAAAGGAAGTATCGTTTTGGCGTGTGACTCATTGTCTGCGCCGGCTCTGTCAATCTCTTCCGTTTCCGTCAGTTGCCCGAGTTTGCCGCTGGTCTGGTCCTGGAAATTCCTTCTCGGGTCCTACACTCGCATCGAGTCTTGTTCGATACCGCAATTGTGATTATTCAAACGGCTATGCGTCTTCTGAGATGAATTTGGCGAGGTCACTGTTCGCCAGCATGATATCTTGCAGAGAAGTATCTGACTGGAACGATGGTCATCGCCACATCCAGCGAGTAACCCCTGACTTGATGGCTTAGATCACGTCTCAGCCACCATGGACGCATTCTTGACCCGCTCTATGATGGACAGATTCACGAAACGGGCCTTTCTGAGTAACCTGGGTTCCCCTTGTTCACGTGTCATTGTCATGATGCACGCCTTGCGTTAGCCATGAGGCGCCGAGCAAACATATATCACCCCCATAGGACGGGCGTCTTCTTTCACCTACGAGCTCCTGTGCCTTCGTTATCGCCTTATTACCCTCCTTTCAACACTCCCGGCACGGACTTTAGTAGGTGCCACATACCAAGCCGAACACTTTCCAGAACCTAACCTAAACCCAGCTCACTCCCCCCCTCCACTACACATCAACCCCACTCTCATATCTCCGTACGCAATTGCATTTCGACACGTCATACACTACGGGCTCTTTCGGAGCCATGCCGACCATGCATTCCCGCCCCCGTCGTACCACAATGCGGCCTGTCCGCGAAATTGACTGTGTTCTCCGAGCTCGCGACCAGCAAGTATCCACTCTTCATGACCAGAACACGACCCTCAAAGCGCAGCTCGAAACCACTGAGCGTCGCTTAACCAACTCCCGCGCAAATGCACATGCAGACGCACGTGCCTACCAACTACAAGAACGCAAGATCGAGCAGCTGCGCATGAAGCTGCGCGATGTACGTGGATCATCGGCCGCCCAACGCCGGGAGCTAGAGGATGCGAGGCGCGAGTCGGAAGTGCTGATGGCTCAGCTGGCAGAAGCACGCGAGGAGAACGCCAAACACCTAGCTCGCATCGCTGAACTCGAGAAAGCATCGCAAGCGGTTTCGCAGCCAGCTCCCCCGAGTAGTTTTCAGTCTCTCGACTTTGAAGGCATTTCTCACGACGACATCCTGGACGCACTAGTACAGGCCACCATCGACCTGGAGGCAATAGCGGAAGAAGACATTCCGCTGGGACTTTCCCCAGTTGACACAGTCGACATGGGTATTCAGACCTTTTCCAGCGACAATACAAAGGCAAATCACTGTCAGGGCTGTCATCCGGAGTCGCTAGACGTTGAAGACCTGGAGCATATCGTTTCACGATTACGGGCCGCTTCCGAGTGCGATCAGTGCCGCATCCGAGATCTGGAGGTTGACATCGAGCATGGGCATCGCCTCATCAAGGAGTTGCGAGCGGCTTCGGAGGAAGAGCGGCGTTTCGCACGGAATTTCAAGGCCTCTTCGGTTCAGGCACAGTCCCGAGTAAAGTCTCTAGAGGACGCCGCAAAGCAAGATCGAAGAGCTATCGAGGTATTAGAGGCAACTGTGGAAACGTACCGCTCTGAGATCGATGGCCTGGAGGCAGAAGTAGGCCTTGTCCGCACACTTCTAGACGAGTCGCGCGCTTTCAACGACGACCTCGAGGAAGATTACGATTCCATCATACAGTGCAAGGACGCCTTCATTCAGGACCTTCGGGAAAAGATCGAGGACCTCTCAGCCTCGGAGTCATGGGACCAGAATCGTGACGACGCGTTCAACGATATCCAGGAAAAGCTTGAGGCTTCGGAGGTCGAGATTTTGGATCTGCGCGTCGAGCTCGAGGGCGCCCAGCAAAACGCCGTCGCGTCCACAAACCGGATCATCCACCTCGAGGCAGAGGCTTCAGCAGTGCGCCACCGACTCAGGACCACGAATGCAGAGAATGCGGATTTACGGGACGAATTAGGCATGACTGTTGACAGATCTTACGCATTGGAGGAGGAGATTCTCGAAGCACAACATCGGCTGGATAACGCAAAGAGCACAATCCGCCAACTTCGCCGAGAACTCGACCAATATAGCGACTCACCGCCGAAGTCACCTCCCAGTCGGGATGACATTCAGGACACCGATTCCGCGTCGGACGGAGGTTCTATCGACACGCTTGTCATGGATGATGAGCATTGGCAGTTGCGATCTTCTGGCGGCAAGGAAGTAGCAGCCTTTGATCACGGTCAGCAATTTGTACATAATTTCGCGCCAGTCTCGTTGCGGGCACTGGAACTCAGCCTGGAGGCAATGACGCTCAAGTACAAGGCGGCGGAAGCGGCGCGCATCTGTGGCGACGATGTAGAGGATCTACTCCGCACGGAGCTACAAACACTTTCTGAGGGTGAGCGGTGTTTAGCGGCACAGATACCTACTGTTCCGCTCACCACGGATCTAGATGCGGACAGCCCAGTAGAGGAGCGGATTGGTTTACCCCCAATTCCGGAAGAAGAAGAGTCAGAGGCTTCGCCTTCGCTGAAACGAATTGCGCTGCCTCGGATCCAAACGTGCCCTCCGACTGCGGCAATGAATGTGGTAGTACAGGCGGTCACCAGAGGTGGCAGTGTGCGTGGCTCGTTTTCGTTTTCTAATTCGCCTTTGTTACCATCGCCCACGCTGTCCGATATTTGGCTCTCTGATGTTGTCGCCTCCCTCACGTTGGCCGAAGGGACAGGACCTTCTCTTTTAGAGTGGGATCTTCCATCGCCCGGTAGCGACTCGGACAGTTCATAACGTGTAGCATTATTTCTCCCAGCTTTGTATTCATCATATCATTATACAAGTTCCCCTTTTCGCACTAGACGGACGAGTGCCTGGCGAATTGAAATTCGGTGCGCAGGCGAACAGACTGCCCAAAGCGGGCGGCCAAAGCCTCAAGGTGTTGGTGGCAGCGAGGCACAGCATGAACCACTGCCTCTACCACAACAGTTTGATGCTTTATCAGTCCGCGGTTGTGAGTCGAGGTGGTTAGATCATCAACGTATCAACATCCACGATCGATCTAGACCTCGCCTTTATTTCACATCCCGTCCCGTGGTTGCCAGCCCGTTTCCTCCCTCTCGAGCAAACCCTGAGAATCGTTAACTTTCTTATGGCGCAAGACATGCGTGGGCGCTCATGGAGGTCACTCACTGCACGACTCAACCCAATCAAAGAATATCTCCGACCAACGCCCAGTGACGCCCCTTCCGCTGAAAATGGATACCCAGATGGCACTACGAAAAGGCCGAGCTGGAGTCAGAGATTGGCGGGGCGGTCCAACAGTGATTCGGATGATGTGGTGACCACGGAGAGGGTCGTGCTGCTTCCAGGTTGGGCATCGAAGAGATACCACAAGCTACCATATCGTGCAGGTGCGCATGACTGCTGTTTATTGTTCGGGAAGAATTCGCTCACATTCCCGCAGGCTCACCTTATGATATCGAAATCTTCGTTTCTGGGTACGTTGTCAAAGACAAGGCTACCGATGTACTGTCACGTTCCCAGCGGACACTCCTGAGGCTCGCGAAAAGTTTGTTCCCCCCCTCTTCCCTTGATAATATGGAGCTAACCGCTTGCTCAACCAGGTTTCGCGGCCTTGCCGAAGCTACCGGATCAAGACGATCACGAGGACACCCCTAGTCAGTCCACAGAGAACCTGTTGGAGGGGATGAGGCTACCTCCAAGGCCCGAAGATATCACCCCGGAGTTGGAGGTGCTGGCCTTACGCCATTCACAACACGCTCCTCTCATAGGCACTGCCTCAACCCCAACACCAAGCAGGCCGTCATCGCCATCCTCGACATCACTTGACCTGCCTTCAGCTCGACCTCTTAAAACCTCTTCTAGTGGTGCAAATGGGTTAGACATTATGCGTTGGCACAGTAATCTCGAGACACGTCTACGTCCGTTCTGGTCTGGGGTGCTTTCAAACCGCACATTACGGTTCTCCGTACGTCACCACTTCGAGAATTTGACCGAGGCCGGATCCAAAATTTCGAGCCAAAGTGAGATACCTCTTGCTGAGGAATCGACTACCACCGATGCCAACGGGTCATTCAAAATCCGCATTATTATCCCTTGGAATACCCATCACCCAAGAGATGAACCAATACACTCTGTCAATACGGATAAAGAGCATGCTTGGTTTGTTACTGCAGAGCTTATGCCACTTCCTCCAAGCCGCCCACCGACGCCGACCGAGTCCTATCCTACTAGGGTATCCGCTAGGCCGTCATCTACACCAACCCCAACCACAACGGAACTCGTAACCCTCGCACATTCTCCGGTACGCGTCATATCGGATATCGATGATACGGTGAAATTGTCTGGCGTGACTCGGGGCGCCCGAGCCGTGTTTCACAACGTTTTCGTCAAAGATCTACATGAAAATGTGATACCCGGCATGGGAGAGTGGTACAGTGAGATGTGGCGACGCGGCGTGCGATTTCACTATGTGGTGAGCTTCTAGTCAGCTCTACCCGTCTCAGTTCGAAAGCTGAATGCGTCGTAGTCGAACGGTCCTTTCGAGCTTCTTCCTGTCATCAACGATTTCTTCGAGCTCGCAAAGTTACCTGCTGGCTCAGTTCGCTTGCGGTCGTACGGAACACGTTCACTGTTCAGTGGCCTGCTGTCTGCACCCGCGGAACGGAAGCGTGATGGCCTCGTTGAAGTCCTCTACTCGTTTTCTACTTCACGCTTCATTCTCATCGGGGATTCTGGCGAACAAGACCTTGAACTGTATGCTAGCATTGCACAAGAGTACCCGTGGCAGATTGGTTGCATCTTTATCCGTGACGTGAACATATACGAAGATGGCGGAGGTGGTATTGAGGACCCCACTGGTATCTGTGTTCGAGATGGCAGAATAACCGCGCAGGATCTACAAACGAAGAGGAAGGGTTCATCGGGTACCCAGGTGCCGCGGGGAGGGCGTTCGCCTAGGTCTACGAGCTCGCAGTTATTCCCTCCAACTCCTGCAGTATCTCGAACATCCTCTGGCTCATCGGATGGCACCATTCCAACCTTACTGTACACAGATCCTCTGTCCTCAGAGCCTGTGAGCGACGACATTTTACAGCCCCTTCCACCCTATATGCCGATAAATCGGCCGCCTAATTCCGAGTCGGAGAAGCAGCGCATGAACTTACAAATACGCCTTTGGAAGGTGTGTACAGAGCTACAGCCAGAGATAGTGATCCGTGTCTTCCGTGAGCCGCAGGAGTGCGTTGAAGCCTTTCAGATCATAGGGTAGAGCTCCTATATTGATAAGGACGGATTCTTCAGTAGCGTTTATATGCTCGAGCTTTTTGTTCATCATTCGCACCATGTTGTCTGTATTATGTCCAAGTACTGGCGGTCAGATGTATAGATTATACTATTATTCCGAATCACTGAATCACGTCGCTCCGTACACGTGAATTAGCCCATCTGTCCATCCGGTTCAACCAGTGGAACGCAAAGGGGAGGGTGGATGAATCATGAGTTTGGGACTCAGTATAGTGTCCGCGCAGAACGACAACAATAGGTCGACCGAGACCATTGGCATACAGCTGATGCAGTGTACTGTGATAAATTAAGGAATATGCAGGGTATAAAAGGATATACATCATGTAGCATTTTCCGTTGCGCTGGACGCATTCTCCGGACGGGGTTGGTCTGCATAGCTACGCAAAACGAGTTCGATGTCCTGAAGTACGCCCATCATTTCCTGAGGGTAACATCAAAATTTGAACAATCCTCGTAGAAGCACATCACCTACCACGTTCGTTGGGTCGAACTGCAGTCCGTATTGGATGGCCTCCTTCGCCTGTGCTATGCATCCAAGTGCGACGAGTGCCTTGGCCTTGCGGAAGTGACCCTTGGACCAAGGCTTTTTGAGCTGGATCACGGCCTCAGCATCTGTGAGCGCAGGAATAAGCTCGCCGTTTTCAAAATATGCGGCAGAGCGGTTGGAGAGAACGGTCGAAAGCTCTTCGCGCATAATTTGCTGGGCCTCCCAAGGCGCGCGCTGGCACGCGAAACCCGCTGCTTGGCTATAACGACCGACGGCTTTGTCCCATTGGCGTGTTCGGAAAAGGGCCTGGCACATACTTAGACAGACACAAATGTGGCACGAAGGACACGTACATTCCCTTCTTCCTTCGTCTGATTAATGATCTGGGACAGCTTCTGATTGACAACGTTCGGCGGGGGTGGGCAGTGCAGTGTAGGGTTGGCAGCGAGGACTTTGGACAGGCGATTCAGCTGAGTATAGTCTATGTCGCATTCATCACACTTTTCACGAGAGTGCACGGCACAGAGTGCGGCCACGTTGGCGGAGTCCAGAGTGAGGTCAACGGGGCGAAAATCTGCCTCTATCACTGCCTGCATTACTGGATCTGCACGTGGCAGTATTTGCTGCTGCACTTGGGCTTGCATTGTCTGCTGCTGCTGTTGGGGTTGTGAAGGCGACGCCATGACTGGAGCTGATGGGGATACGCACAGCTGTCAGTGTCAGTCTGACTCTGACATCGGATCGTGGGACAGCTGACTACGATTCTCCCACGCGAATTTTTTGGGAGTCCTTGAGCGACGCTCTTTTTTTTCTCTTCTCTCTTTCTCAGCCATCATCCAGAGGCTTATAGAATTGTCTTCCTCTTCACCCACTCCAGAAAAAATATCAAAAAGATCCATTTTCTTCTAATATGTCAAATGGAATTGTAAACGGTACTGCGAGTCTCGAGTCGTCTTTCGGTGCGTTCTGCTTTCATCGCTCCACCCATTCTCCTTGGTTGAGTTGATCATCTCCAGCGTCTCTTGGTATCAACGGCACAAAATCTGCATATGTACCTCCGCATTTAAGAGCATCCCAGCAGCGGGCTGCTTCCAACCCTTCTATCGTCGACGGGTATGTCTTTATCTATGCTTCTCTTTTCTAGTTCTACAACTTTGATTGGTACGTAGGAGCGGCTGGAACGACTCCCGGACTTCCTCTCCTTTCCCACGTGGTGGTTATGGTGGTGGAAAGCCTAGTTTTGGAGATAGATCCACGAATGGGCAAGTTTCTGCCTTTAGTGGAGGCCGCCGTAGCGACAACTGGGCTGAACGGCCCAACAGTAGCTATGGCGGTGGAGGTCCTAGGCATGACTCTGGCCCACGTGAAACATCTGGCTTTGGCGTCTGGAGGGACGGCCAGCACATCGCCGGGGGGCGTAGTACGCGCCTCGAGAAGGAGTTGTATGGTGATGCTGAAGATCCGTCTAAACAACATACCGGCATCAACTTCGAAAAGTACGATGATATCCCCGTTGAGGCGACCGGAGCTGGCGTCCCAGAGCCTATCACTGCCTTCACAAGCCCCCCTCTAGACTCGATCCTTTTGGAGAACATAGGCTTCTCCCGCTACACTACACCGACCCCCGTCCAAAAGTACTCCATACCGATTGTTGCAGGTGGACGAGATCTGATGGCCTGTGCTCAGGTTCGTCCCACTACTACGATAACTGTTTCTATGGTTCTAACTTATTCGCAGACTGGTTCTGGGAAAACCGCTGGCTTCTTGTTCCCCATTCTCTCTGCTTCATTCACCAACGGTCCTTCGGATTCCACGAACGGAGCGTCATATTCGCGGACACGCAAGGCTTACCCCACGGCTCTAATTCTTGCGCCTACTCGCGAGCTCGTAAACCAAATCCATGAGGAGGCGCGCAAGTTTGCGTATCGCTCTTGGGTCCGCCCTGCTGTCGTTTATGGCGGTGCGGACATCAACGGGCAATTGCGCATGATCGAACGTGGTTGTGACTTGCTCAGTGCCACCCCCGGCCGGCTCGTTGACCTTATCGAGCGTGGTCGCATAAGCCTCTCCAATATCCGTTACCTGGTGCTGGATGAAGCCGATCGCATGCTTGATATGGGTTTCGAGCCACAAATCCGAAGAATCGTCCAGGAAGAAGACATGCCGGGGGTTCACGATCGTCAGACCCTCATGTTCTCCGCTACTTTCCCTCGGGACATTCAAATGCTTGCCAAAGATTTTCTGAAGGATTATATCTTCCTATCCGTAGGCCGCGTTGGTTCCACTTCCGAGAACATTACGCAGAAGATCGAATACGTTGAAGACCACGACAAGCGTTCAGTGCTTCTCGATCTCCTTACCTCCAATAGCGGCTTGACCCTTGTTTTCGTGGAGACAAAGCGGATGGCAGATATGTTGTCCGAGTTCCTTCTCAGCAGCTCCTTCGCGGCCACCTCGATACATGGGGATCGTACGCAACGTGAACGCGAGATGGCGCTTCAAACGTTCCGTCAGGGCCGTACACCGGTTTTAGTTGCAACTGCCGTTGCCGCACGAGGACTCGACATTCCCAATGTCACCCACGTCATCAACTACGACCTACCCAGTGACATCGATGATTACGTGCACCGTATTGGCCGCACTGGCCGTGCTGGTAACACAGGATTGTCGACAGCGTTCTTCAACCGAGGCAACAAAAACATCGTCCGCGACCTCATTGAATTACTCCGTGAAGCAAACCAAGAAATCCCCCCCTGGCTTGAGTCTGTCGCTCATGAATCAGGCTTTGGTGGCGGAGGGTATCGTGGTGGTCGTGGTGGCGGTCGTGGTGGAGGTGCCCGACGTGGAGGTTCCACACGCGACTACCGCCAATCTGGTGGTGGTGGATACGGCGGCAGTTTCGGTGGGCGGTCGGCAAGTTACAGCGGCGGCGGACCCCATTACGGTGGGGGTGGTGGTGGTGGTGGTGGTGGTGGTGGCTACTCCGCTGGTGGCTACTCCAATGGTGGTGGTAATAACGGCTGGTGGTAATCATTGGACGCCCGCCAGGTCTACTCCATCAGTCCACCACCAACTCTCAATCACCGTCCCCTTTCTTTCTCCCGTTCTTTTCGGTTTCCTTTCCCCTTCATGCAGATTGATCAATGATCTTAGAACCCTTTCTCCCCCCCTCTTGCCCCTCTGTCACTATGCCCGCTCCCCAAATATTTCCTTGGATTCTGCGCTGCTCTTATGACTTTACGTGTTTTGTCTCGTTGCTCTTCGTCTGGCATGACTTTTACGACCCTATTTTATTGTCTCCCGTCCCATTGTTCATGTCTCTCACATCCTCCGCGCGCACCATTACTCTTTCTCCACATCCACATCATCCATCACCTTGAGCGCGCATCCGTTTGCTGATATATTAGACATCAACACCAGCCGGGATCCCCGGGTCACCTCACTCGCATTGATAGTAGTCCGTCTGCATCGGCGCACGATACCCATGTTCTTGCGCAGGCACAGCACACTTCTAATTATGTTTGCATCTTGCCAGCATTACGAGACAATTTGTTAGAGCATCGCATATATAATGTATCCTCCTAGTCTCTCTATTTCTACTCCCCAATATCGAAGTTTCAATGAAATTTCTGTCAGGCAATGAATGACCTTCTCTACATGTGCGATAAGATACAAGTCTCAACCTCGTAAATACATACAGTAGCACGACAGTTGCACTCCTACATGCAGCTAATACGAAGACAGGATCCTGTTTAGGTAGGCAGACGTGCCGTCCGTGAGTATTTCAGCTCTTAGTATATGACATGCCTGCGAATCCTCAGGCCTCAGTGGTCGTCACATCCCTAGCGTATGTGAAAAGGGTCAAGTAAAGGCGCCCGATTATAACCAGACAGAGTGGTTCAATGCAACTTCGTGACCGTTGCGCTATCACGCACAAATGTCCGCCACGCTGTGCGGTACTTAGGTGGTATCGCGTGCTCTCTTATCTTTTCATCGCTACATGAATGGGGTTAACATCCCGCACCATATCACCCTTCAAAACCCGAAAGGGACGCACCTAATGCGCCGCCGGTCCACGTCGCTCTCTACCACATTCCCATCATACAGCTTCACCGCGCTGTATGCTGCAAAGAGGCCAGCAGGCACGATGAGCACAGGGAACTCCGCCAGCGGGAGTAACATCATGTTCTGGAGTGCAGCACGACCCGCCGAGTACAGAGATACGTGCACGCCGCGCCACGTCGCTGCCTTCTGTCCTTCTTCATGCTGGACCTCGGCACCACCAAAAATATCGACGAGGGCAAGACACGTCGCGCGCGCGAAGAAGTAGCACTGGTACTGGAGGAGCGCATACGACGGGAAGTGTGTGCGGATGGTGAGCAGGAGGACGGAGAGGTGTAGCAGGGACGGGCGCCGCGTCGCGCGTCCGAGTCCTGCTGGTTCCGGAGAGAAAGAGACGGTCGAGAGTGGGACTGAGGGGCCGTGCTGGGCGAGAATAGGCGCCGGCGAGGCGTCGTGCGAGACCTGCACACTGTCATACGCGGGCTGTTGAGGAGATGCCTCGGGAAGTGAGGGCGAGGATGGACAGAAGTTCATGAGCGTGCTGAGGTACCGTGCTGAGGACCGCAACGACGAAGACGGCCCTGCCGCCTCGACTAGCTCTGTGGGCGTGTGCTGCTGGGCAGCTGTGAGTACATCTGCGTTGCGGTCGACACCTAGCACGACCTTTGAACCGGACGGATGAGAGGCGTGCACAACGAGAAACTCGTGCTCCATGTCTGAGAGCGCTTTGTAGTGGACGACTTGCTCGATGAGGCACCGTTTGGCCTCGGAGGGGATACGCTGAATGGCGGTCGCCCATGCGTCTAGAGGTGCACTGTAGAAGGTGTCTGGGAGGAGATGTGGGCTCTTGTCATTAGGCCAGGGGCGGTCGTCACGGTCGATCCCCATTTCCGGTGGGTAGAGAGGTTGAACGTTGGGCCACCCACACCTTGCCGCCCACACCCTGTAGACTGTATGTGACACAGTCAGGCTCGGCGCTCAGCTGCTCTTCGGTTCGTGATTTCACGCGAATGTCACGTCCCGATAAGTTAAACCGCAATCTGCCAAAATGAGATCGCAGTTTATCGTTTATTGGTTATCTCCCGTGCCAACTACTACATGTCGACGACGTCGACCTTACAGTGACCAGATTCGACTTCGACCTGGTGCACGTGAGAGAGGTGGTCCTATTTGAAAAGTTCCTAATATGGCACCGCTGATTCTCTACTGTAAAATCTGAGTCAGTCACTATGTCTACTAGAGCGCTTCAACTTATGTCTTCACTTCCAAATGAACTTGTCTCGCAGATATTGGAGTATGCCGATTACAAGACTATTACCACCTGTAGAAGGGTAAGCAATCTCATCATTCCACTGTTCTTGACCAAGTCCATAACGCAATGCTCATCGGCACTGATATTACTCCTAGTTGTGCCGCCGCCTGAAAGACATGGTGGATACGACAGCTTCCCTAAGTTATATGGTAAAGCTAGCCGCAGCTGGAATGTGTGATGGTCTTCCAGGCTCTGTAGGCCTGGCGGAGCGACTGAGGAAGTTGGAGTGCTCTCGGGAAGCCTGGACGAGCTCAGTGTGGTCTCAACCTGAAGACTTTCCTTATTCAAAGAGGTGTTCACCGTCCCCCGTGGCTCTATCTGGAAATCTGGCAGTGTTCGCAGGCCCTGAGTTCTGCAGTGGCGAGTATCTGTTCCTGCGATTCCGTTCTGAGGCGCGTGGTATCCCAGAGCGGGTGTGGCACTTAGACCTAGACTGCGAGAATATAGTAGATGCAATTTGTCTCGACGATTCTCAGGATCTCCTCGTCTTCTCAAGGTTAGTGGCCAATGTCCAATCTCTTTTTCTCACCTGGTTAATGGACTGTCTTCTTTCATAGCTTACCACATATCCACGTTCGGACACTCTCAGGATCTACTATTCACCCCCTGTCAAGCACCCTGGGACTAATTGACTCTGGCATGAACTCTGATTACGATGAGAAACTTCAGATGTGTATTCATGACGATCTCCTTGCGCTCACGACTTCAGCCAGCTATCAAATTCTAGTATGGGACTGGAAGACTGGAAAGCAGATAGTGGAAATCGCAAGTCTCATCCTTAGCAGAGACAGCGACTTATTAACAATGTATCACTATCCCAGCCGTGCGACTATAAAATCTATGGGTTCTCCTTCCTCGATAGGAGCAGCATCTTATTTCCGTACCGAACCAGTGGCCAAGAGCAAATGCTACACCTCCAAGTCGTGACATTCGACTCGGAGTCGCGGGACACCACTGACGAAGCAGCCTTACGAGTTTACCACTTCGACCTTGACGCTCTCAGCCCCCACTCTAAGCCGGAATATTTCCTAAGCTCAAACACTCTCCCCTCCAACACCTCTGGCTTGTGCATTCCTGGTTTCTTTCACTCTGAGCCGAGCAGCAGACTTTTGGCGCTCGAGGTAGAGATGTTTAACAAAGATTTCACTGAGCTCCTTCCAATCGTACTCTGTGCACCGTACAACGTACTACTTGGCTACATTAGGTCGCACCCATCAGATTCCCACGCTGTCGTGGTGCCGTGGAAAGCCTGGGGTCCCGGGAATGCACACATCTGGACCTCACCCCATCTCGACAACAATAGACGAGAATTTATGGACCGTGAGACAGTATGCGGTATGCATGCTATCACCAGGGAAAAGGTTATTGTCCAGGGAGACTAAAGGATGCTGCGCATCATAGACTATCACCCGAGACGCATTTTCCGCAACTGGGTCACTCGCACAGAAGACACAAACCTCCGAGGCACTGCAGACTCACACAAAGGACCGGGCCCTCCAGGTACTTTTGCACTGCGGGAGGCGACAGATGAGACTATTCCGTATGCTTTCAAGGATATCCCCCTCCCAAGTGGACTCCAGTTGGAGAATAACATATGCGTGCTAGGAGAAGACGTGGTGGCTATGTTTGAGGTAGGTATTCCGAGTCTTTCGATGGTGCGCTTCGAGGGTACTTACTCTGCCCAAGTGTTCCGTTGATCGTTTCTTCTCTTTTGGTCAGAGGATTGAGAAGCTAGAGAATGTGTTTTATCACCCCATCTAGTCACGCTGGCGGCATGATAAAAAATTCACAAGCTCAAGGTCATTTCAAAACATACATGACCTTAAACCTCCCTTCTCTTTGGAATGTCTCCATCTACATTTATTCGAGCCATACCAACCCTCCGCCTTCTTGAGTACTGTATTCAAGTATTTCGCTAATCGGACTTGAAAGTTTCGTAATGTGGTGAAGGGTGCGTGCGACTCGGTGCAAGTTATGAGGGGTGTCACCCCCTCCTCGCAGAAGTATCTTGAATTCGTTAGCAGTGACAACATCCTGAGGAAGATAGCGAGCACGATTTTCCAGCTCAGAGTGGGGCACGTCCCGTTGAATCTTTACCTCCACAGATTCAAGATTACCGACAGCGCGCAATGTCCGGCCTGCGGACATACGAAGGAGACGCCAGAACACTATCTCCTGAACTGCCCCAAATACGCGCACGAGAGATGGCCGATTCGCGCCCTAGCGGGCAGCAGGCTCCCCAACTTCGAGAAGCTCCTCTCCAGTCCCAAATTCCTGAGACCACTCGCAAATTACATTGAAGCGACGAGAAGATTCGAAATCAAAATCGAAAATAGCATAAGTGAGTAAAGTACTACTCCTACGAAACAGTCTACGCTAGCCATAGATACCACGATCCCGCAAGACACACCAAACGTGCAACACATTTCATCACTCCCTGCAGTGAAGGGGTGCACTCACCCCCCAAGATCACGAAGAGTGGAAGAAGTCAGCGGAAAGACAAGGAAGGGGAAGGAAGGGGACGAGGAAGGACACCTATGGATCAAACCCCACACCTCATCACACGCTCACCCCCCCTCTTTACTTATTCACGCTATTCATCCAAGACCCCCGCGCGCACAAATGCACCGGGCCGCTACTTACTCAACGCTTGGCACGCACGACGTCGGCCCTCCGGCCGAGGGAGTTGCATTTCAAGGAGGTGGATTCACACAGAAGAGGAGCAGCAGTAGAAGGATCGGATAAAGCGGACGTGCTACATAAGGTTCTGTTCCCCCAGGTGCACGAAAATGGATTTTTTAAAATAAATAAATAATTTGAGGGGTGTTGACCCAAGGGGAAGACGTACACGAGGGAAGAGGAATGGAGAAAGACATAGACAGTTCGAAGACGATTGATCGCAGGAATGTGGAATCGGCGCGAGTGCGATGTATGTATCAGTGTTCACCGGTTCATTCGAGATCAAAAGAATGGTTTTTGATAACAGCAGGAGAGGGAAATTGCATTCGAAAGCTAGGGGCAGAGATTTATATAAGTTTGATGACATGCAGAACAAGTGAGCCACTGGCACGGGATACAGATACGAACAAGGATACGAAATACACGTGGAGCTTGACGTGGAGACAATACTACAGCAAATACAGTCAAGATGTACAATGCGCACCAAATGTGCACAGAGGCAGACACAACATAACATGTAAACTCATGGGCTTAGATTATATTGGGATCGAGTTGTGAAGTAGACGCGAGAGTAACGAAACTCGAGCATTTAAAGCAGCTCTTATTCACGACTGGACCGTGCTCCTACGTATGGTCACGTGACTTCGGTAAATGCCGCACGGCTATTCTGGGCTACATAACATACACCTAAATTCTTTCTTAAATTGATTTTTTAATAATAATAAAACATAATATATACCGTGACTACGGCTGGCAGCATATGTCAATGACAATCGGGACACTATCATCAGCAAAAAACTTTGGGTTTTGTAATTAATTATAAGCACTTGTGAACACCAAAATCAGTAAATAGAGATCACTGGTTCATAAGTGCTTGTATTAGTCCGATGAATTTCATAAGATCAGGCCAAATCTGTAAGATTGCTAGCTGATTACAATTCTTCTTGAAATGGTAATCAATTATATGACTGTGGGTTTAATATAGGTAATTATAATTGCTTGCAATTCCTGAGCATTTTGTATACACTTCCAAAATGTTAAATAACTTTTTTAATGATAACCATATCTTATCAACTTATATTATTACATATGCTTACAAGTAACTATGTGATACAAGATGTAATAGTAACCGATCTTGTGTTTAGAGAGGAATTACATATCAATTTACAATTACAACTACCTCTCATCCAAACTCAAGTACAGAAAAGTGACCTCACAGGGGTTTGAACTCAGGATATAGAATGTACACCTTGTGCTTTACCAACTGAGTTACCTGATCCTGGGTTCTCTAAGGTGGGTTCTACTATTAATAGGTTGGAATCTTAGTGTTGTGGCAGCTACAAGCCAGCATTTTTTAACTTTTGAAATAAAATAGCTAAAATTCTAAAAATATTTATGGAAGTAGATCTTCCCATTAGTCAGGGGGTTCTCTGCCAGCTTTAAGTGATCTGAGCAGCTGTTGCAAATTTATTTGACTGTAGCTGGCAGGTGTAGCCACTGATTTCATAGCTGGTCAAATAAATCTGAAATGGCTGCTCAGATCACTTAGAGTTGGTGGAGGACCCCCCAGCTAATGGGGAGATCTACCTCCATTAAAAATTTTAGATCTTTAGCTATTTTATTTCAAAAGATAGAAAAACACCAGCTCAAGCTGTGATTGGCTGTAATGTTTTGTGTGTATGAGCATGGGGGATAGGAAATAAGAAAATGTACACACCTGATTTGTTTTGATAAGTGTTACATGTCAATGGCATGTGTTGCTCAACTTGAGCAGTGATACACCCCACACCACACTGGCAGTGTATACAGTGTTTTTCACATTTCTAATGCTTATGGGACAGCAATGTCATCTGTGTGCCCTTGGCCCTTGGAGCTCGTATAACACCGGCATCAGTGTGTATCAGGATCTAGGCTTTATGTGTAGAAGACTACAGCGAAGAGCAAGCCAAGTCATGTGGCATTGAGGTGAGACCAAGAGTGACCAGGCTTCTTGTGAAGGTGAGTGTTATGATTTGCCAATTGTACTGCCTGACTTAGGCGTAAAGGGGTCTTGATGAATGACAACCGCTACACAGGACGGTCTTGATCTCTATCACCTGTTCTAGAGGGATAGGAATGCTGGTATTGTATACAGAAGTGGATGATCACAACTGCCTGAGTTAAGGTGAAGCAATGACTGTATCTGCTTGGGTCTGAGTAAAAGCTGAGGGGGAACTACACAGGAAGGGACAACTCCAAGCTAACTGAGCGAAGCTTTAGGGGAATACTCAAGAAACTAAGCTAAAGACTACTGCTCGAGCTGCAGAGTCTTATATACCGTATAAGTAACACATTCAGGCTCCTACTGAACCTGAAACCCTATGATAATTGTCCAATGGTAATCCACCATCAAGCCACAGGGGCTTATCGACTGTGAGTCATAGATAAGAGCCTCAAGGCATACCTCATGCCAGGGGCATACAACACATGTCCAATGCATGTCCATATCTCCCACCAATGGGATAAATACCTCTGCACACCACGTGCCTCATGGCCTTCTTGCCAAGCCTGCCTAGATCCATCCAGAACCTTTCCAACTCCCAGCCGGAATCCTTCCAGATCCTTCCAGACTCCCACTGGCAGACCATCTGCCTAGACCCTGTCTAGAACATGTCATCATTATTCATCAGCTGCCCATCACTTATCCGGTTAGACCCCTCTAGGCTCAAGTCTGGCCTCTGGGTCTGGGCATCCATCACATGACCCCGTCACGTGACTTCTTCTCTGGTGGTCTTGCTCCGAACTCGTGGCCCGTGACTTATATGTTAGACCTCCTAGATCTGGGTGTCTATGCCACAGAATCCTCGATCCAGGCATCATCACGTGATCCCATCACATGGTCCTTGCTCTGCCTGCAACACTGCCAGTGCGCTGCACAACTGCATATTGTCGGGTACTCACTGCACATGCCAGCGCTTGCTGCTCTTCCTGAGCTTCTTCTTCGGCTTCTTCTGCCAATTTCTGCTTCTTAAAGGTGCGTGCTCTTTGAACCAGTGCTCCAACCTTTGCCTTGCTATCGAAGGTCACGCTTTTCCGGCATGTCACAGACCGATCCGTGACAGTGAGGCACTATAGTGACAGTGCATGTGCATTCCCTGAGTTGGTGCTCTTGGCTGCGGTAAGCCATGTGGCAACCATGTGTAGCAGATGACTATTGGCTACGTCAAGCAAGCTGAAAATAGAAATGGGCTCGTCAAGGACCGCTCAAGCCTGACACAGAGATAGATCACGCACCGAAACTAACCAGTGTGGAGCGTGCTGGGCTTGACACCTTTATGCAAGATGTTAACAGCGGTGTCACACAAAAGATCAGTCTGAGTGAGAACCAAGAGGACAAGTTGGCTCTACTCAGGACGCTACAGGGTGTCTTATATACTACTAGGGATGAGTCACTTACTAATCTACTGAGTAAGTATGAATGACTACAAGCTGACGTGTTGTGTATCTATATTTAGCACTTCTATTGTGATTACTGATCACTGTGTCATAAGTGCTTACTTGTGCTGATGCATCGCCCTAATAATAGAACAATGCTGACTGAAACCTAATACAGCATGTAATCTACATTACCCTATTGTTCTTCGACATTCCATCACATTCCAACCAATTGTAACATACACATGTCTGATATGAGATAAGGCAGGTCCTTCCCAGGACCACATGCCTTTATGACAAATATACATGTACATGTTGGCATCATGTGACTAACCATCTTATCATATCTAATGATAAGGACTTCAACGCAGAAAACAGAAAAAGATATACATGTCTGTGACACCATGCACATGGGTGCACACGGCCCAGCAGCTGGCATAGTGGTTGCATTCAACTGGCGCAAGCACAAAGTGCATCAAACCTTCTAGAGTAAGGCTGACTGCTACTGAAGCTTTGAGGCACAACTGTGATGTTTGACTAGAGGATAGTGACTTGAGTGCAGCTACAGGCAATGCACAGCCTCACTAGTGTAGGATGCAGATTGGCTGTGGCAGGGCAAACACAAACCTTCAAGAGGTTTCTACTTGCCCTTAGTCACGCATATATAAGGACTGCTGTTGCTTGTAGTTCAGCAGTTCAGCAGCAACCTTTAGCAGCTCTACTTCACATTTGTACCTTCCTTATTCCATCTAAAGCCCAGAGTTTACCTTTCATCTCTGCATTCCATCATGATACTAGTTTGCTCTTTGTCATTGTCATGCTTGCACTTGTTACAAAGCTTTGCCCTTGTGTGCAAAGTCATCATACTCGTCCTCACATCTTGCATGCAGTGTGCATAGGCCATCACCAGTCGTACTCACTCTCACTATTAGTTTAGGTTCTTGCCATCATGTCTAGCATTGGACTTGCCTTGGCTTGCAGTTTCTCCTAGTCTTTTGTCTTTGCCGACAAACTAGCATGTCAGCTTGTGCCTATACTCCTCATCCTTCCTGAACCCAAGCACTCTTGGCCTTCTTACACAGCTTGTAGGGGGTTTAGGGTATCAGCAGGTTCTAGACAATGGCTACTTCATCTGTTCTGAGCTCTGAGACGCAACCAGTTGGTGCATAGTCAATGAGTAAGCTCCTTAGGGTGTGGGGCAGTGTATGGTGGTTCCATCATGGTGAAGGCACAGAGGAATACTCTGTGCAGACTCAGTGATGAGTGAACAGGGAAGTGCACTGGCTTATGCCGTCACTGAGAGGAGTGAGACTGGGAAGTCAATTGACTTATGCAGCTCCTGAGGTTCTGGTACTGAGGTCCAATGTCAAGAGTTGATATGATTCAAGAACTCAGACTTAAAGTCCACGTGTCCTAATGGTACAGGTTATATACTACGAACTGCCAAGCAAATACCATGAAGACCAGTACTAGTAAAGCCACCAAAGACAACTTCTAGTAGGATTGAGTCATAGTCTGAATACTACTAGTATCAGTAGTAGTATGAGTCACATACAGAGTCGAACAAGTAAGCAAGAATGAGTAAAGTCTGTGCATGAAGGGGATGATGATGAAGTAAAGATGATGGTCCCAATGATAGTCCATGTAGTAAGCACAGTATAGTAAGAAAAAAACATAACATATAACAATTGAAGGTTGAAACCCATTGCAATTAAAATCAAATTGTATGTGCTTACAATTACTTGTAAAGACTGAACAGTATTGTAAGTGCTTGTAATGGAATTATGTAGGAATCATAACCACTTACAAGAGAGCTGTCAGAATTGCATTGGAATTGTAATTACTTACAAGAGGGCCATCAGAATTGTAAGTACCTATGACACAGCCATAAGAGTTGTGCAATGATTTTAAGTGCTTATGATTTGACCTAGGAAATCATAGCTGATTTTGTGGAACTGACAAGTGATTACATTTCCATCACAAGTGTGACATGTGCTCATAATCTACATAATCAATTTTGAATTCTGTAAGCTAGTAAAAAACCCGTGCATTTCTGCTGATGGCCATCGGGACTAGGCATCGAGTTGCACGGCCTATATCGTAAGGAGTGGCATATGCAGCGCGCATGTCGTTCTGAGTTATTACAATGGCTCCGCTTGAAACCCTCAAAGCTAGATTTCATTGTGATCAAGTGCAAGGGTGTTCGCATGTTTACTTGCCAGAGCACTTATGCCGTCTCTTCCAAATGAACTCATCTCACAGATATTGGAGTATGCCGATTACAAGACTGTTACTGCCTGTAGAAAGGTGGGCCATCTCGTCATTTGAGTTTTCTCGATCAAGTTCATGAGCTAGTACTCACTGGCACTGACAATACTAGTTGTGCAGCCGCGTCAAAGACATAGTGGATACGACAGTTTCCCTCCGTTATATTGTAGAACTGGGTGCAGCTGGCATGTGTGATGGTCCTCCAGACTCTGTGGGCTTGGCAGAGCGACTGAGGAAATTGGAGGGCTCTCGGGCAGCCTGGAAAAGCCCAGTGTGGTCTCAACCAAAGGACTTCCCCGATTTGAAGGAAATGTTCCCGTCTCCTATTGCACTATCTGGAAATCTGATGATGCTGAAAGGCCCCAATTTTGGCACTGGCGAGTATCTGTTCCTGCGATTCCCTTCCGAGGCGCGTGGTATCCTGGAGCGGGTGTGGCGCTTGGACCTGGACTGCGAGCTCATAATTAACATTTGTCTCGACGATTCTCAGGATCTCCTCGTTTTCTCAAGGTTAGTGGACAATGTCCAATCTCGTTTACTCGGCTGCTTAACGGGCTGTCTTCTTTCATAGTTTACCACACATCCATGTTCGGTCACTCTCCTCGGGATCCATTCATCCCCTGTCAAGCACCCTAGGCCTAATTGATGCTGGCATGGACTTTGCTTATCAGGACAAGCTTTTTCTGTGTATTCACGACGATCGTCTTGCGCTGATGACTTCATTCGGCCATCAAATTCTGGTGTGGGACTGGAAGACTGGAAAGCAGGTAGCGAAAATTGCAAGTCTCGTCCTTAGCAGAAATAGCGATTTACTAACAATGTGCCGCTGTCCCAGCCGTGCGACTATGACGGTTATGGTTTCACCTTTCTTGATAGGAGCAGCATCTTATTCCCTTGCCATTCCGGTGGCCTAGAGCAAATCCTGCGCCTCCAGGTCGTGACACTCGACTCGGAGTTGTGGAACACCACTGACGAAACAGCCTTCCGTGTTTATCACTTTGACCTTGACATTCTCGGCCCCTACTCTCGGCCTTCAGATTTCCTAAGCTCAAACACTCTCCCCTCCAATACCTCTAACTCGTGCTTTCCTGGTTTTTTCCACTCAGAGCCGAGCAGCAGACTTTTGGCGCTCCACGTAGAGATTCCTAACACAGATTCCGGAGAGAGGGTCGACGTGCCACGCGTACTCTACGTGCCGCACGACGTACTCCTTGACTTCATGAGGTCGCACCCATCCGATGCCGACACCGTCGTGGTTCCGTGGGAAGAGTGGGGTCCTGGGAATGCGCACATCTTGACTTCATTCAAACAGCACCACCCTTACAGGGTCACATTTCTTGAGCGCAAGATAGTGTGCGGTATGCATACCATGGCTGATCCGCCTATAGTTATTGTCCGGGGAGACCAAAGAATGCTACGCATTATGGACTATCACCCGAGACGCATTTTCCGCAACTCGGTGACTGGGACTGGCACGCAAGACACACACCTCCGTGGCACTGCAGACTCACATAAAGGATTGGACCCTCCTGGAACTTCTGCACGGCAGGAAGCGACGGATAAGACTGTTCCGTGTGGTTTCAAGGACATAACCCTCCCAGGTGGACTCCTGTTGGAAAATGTCAAATGCGTACTAGGAGAAGACGTGGTGGTTGTGTTTGAGGTAGGTATTCCGAGACTTTCAATGGTCCAGTAAGCTCACTCCGTCCAAGTATTCTTTTGATACTCCCAGCCATTGGGTGGAGAGGCTAGAGAATGTGTTCTATCACCCTATCTAGTCACCCCCGGCAGGATAGGAAATTCACGCGCTCAAGCTCATTTCAAGGCATACGTGACCTTAAACCCACTTCTCATTGCTCTTTCAGAGATCTCACAGTAGTAGATGGAATTGCTAAGATGTACGTGCTACATAGGGTTCTGCACCCTCAGGCGCACGATAATGGAGTTATATATAAAAAACCCACTTCTCCCTAGGATGTCTCTATATACACTTCTCTAAGTGACACCACTCTCCAACTTCTTGAATACCGTATTCAATTATATCGTCTATCGAACTTGAAAAGTTTCGTAATACGTTGAAGGGTCACCGGTCACCGGTCACCTTGTATGCGACCTGGTGCAAGTTATAAAGGGTGTTGGCGAATGGGGGAGCGTCGGACGTAGAAAAGGAATGGGAGAAAGACATGAACGGTTCGAAGACGATTTAGAGATAGTGCGCCGGAATGTAAACGGAATCGGTGCGAGCGCAATGTACGTATCAGCGTTCACAGGTTCACTTCAGATATATGTAATCGAAGATGTTTAGAATTGCTTGGGTTGGTAAAGGAAATAGAAACGGCTTGCCAAAATTAGAATGTCTGCTCGACTGAGCGGCAACCGCATTTCTATCCGGTTGATGAATCAGCCCTTGAATCAGCCTAGCTGCGAAGCGTCCAAGGTGGGTTGGCTATAAAAAAGTATTGTTGATATCCGAAAGACGACGTGCATTGATTCTGGCCACGAGACTATCCAAGTACCTGCTAGTTCCTCGATATTCGAAGTAAGTGGAGCAGGGAGAACAATGTGTTCCCCTGATTATGGAGCTAAGCCAGGGTATCTTCGGCGGGAGGGCTGGGAAATGAAATGGGTTGAAAGTGACCGCAGATCGGTTATTCCGGACAAGGTATCATCGAATACCTTGTCCGGGATGATGACCAGTAACGAACGCTTCTGGGGGAAAATACCCAACATTAGGAACTTCGTGGAGCCTGGGGTCTACCAGTCCAGTGGAAGGAGAAAGAAGCTGCATGAGTACGGGCCTAGACAAGTGCAAAGCACAGAATCGTTAACCCACTGAAAAATGTTGGAGAAGTCAGCTGCACGTTATCAGGAGAATGAAGAACAAGCTCTGCTAATCCCGAGAAAGGCTTTTCAATGGCGAATAATTACCAGGAGAGAACCTGTGATCGTGAGGCCGATGGAGCTAACACAATCGGAATGCTTGACCAGGGTCAGTTGCATGCGACCCTGAGACAGAAGAACGAGATCTTCCAGGGCAGAGAAAGGTCCCACGATTGAGGGTAGTTTTCTCATGAACGATGTTGTAACGGTGAGGTGGACGGAGCTGAAACGGCCACTCTGCTCCAGCGTTGCAGCCATGATATTATTCTCGTCCTCAGGAGCAGGATCGAGAGCCGGAGATCCCCCCGCACTGTTTGGCGATAAGAAACGGTGGCCAGTAATCTAATTCGCTTTGGGTGGTAGCGGATTAGAATGGCGATATGAGTCGGGTACGTCCACTAGAAAATCCGCAACCATCAGTGTCACCTCGTGTGGTGGTGCATCATTGAAAACGATCGACTCTTAACTTACTTTGGAGAGTACATGGGGGAACCATCGCAGGCGCGTTTTTATGTAGAACCTTCTCGGACTTAAGGTTATCACAGCATACGGACGGTTGATCTGGGTTTAGGGCTGACGAGCAAGGAGCTTGTGTGTGATGGTTTACAGTAATATGCAGATTGTTGCGCAGGTGAAAATTTGTTTCGGGTTGACGCGGGTGGTGACCGGTGACCGTAAGCGCCCATTTTCTTGCTCATCATCATCACCACCTAATCGTCATAGCGTCGTTTCTCGTAACGAGACTTAGAAAAAAATATGACTGTAGCATCTCTCTGCGTTAACGTTTCAAGCCTTTCCCCTGCCTCGCAGGCGCTTGCCAATAGAATGAGCAGAATGTATTCGTAACATCCAATGGGTTGTATTATGCGACAGAACATCTAAGGGTCGACGAGTGAAGCAAACCCAACACTCTTCTGCCCAAAGTCGAAGGCAGTGTACACATTTTGCAGGAACGAATCCCCCAAAATCCAGAAGTGTGCTGCTAACGAATTAACAATCAGCCGATCCAATGCGACAGAAGAGTCTTCTCACAGAACTTCGACTGAGATGCCATCCCACCATAGCACCGACTCGGGTCGCCTTCGACAGGTCCAAGGTTGAATTTATTGGGCGAAATGGGAAACGCCGTCCTTCCAAACTGGAGTGCAATGATCATGTTAAAGTTGCATGGAACTAAGACCTATGGTGTTAGAGATGACTTTAGAAAGCAGCTACGAGATGACGAACTAGTGTACAGTCCGGAATTGGTTCCATCACCCTTCGAAGCAGGCATTGCGCCGGGAATTCGTTCATATATTGCCGCAACTACTTCGGAAGGACCTAAGATGAGTGTTGAGCCGGTATCGATAATAGCCTCGGTCGCTGAAAAAACTTTGCGACCATCGAGCACAATCCCATCAAGGGTGACCTGCCAGTAACCCTGGGCGAGAAAATGATGCTCTGAAAGTAGCGGCAATGAAGCATGGCGTACCTCCTTAGTCACTGGAACGTAAGTAAAGTCGCCTTGGTAGAGGTCCCTGTTAGTCCCGCCCAGGAATAATTCGGAACCCTCATTTGCCAGCCGCACACCGTAAACGGGGTTGGAAACGATGCCCTGTGCGATGAGGTTGATGAAGAATGGGGTAGCGTTGTACTTCGAAACGGATTGAAAACCGAGGCCCAGTAGACCGTCTGGTGCGAACACGGAAATGGAGAAACCTGGAGAATATTCACTTGCAACGCCAACCACTTGTCCCTTGGCCTAGATGCACGTTACAGAAACCACATAGCTTAGCAGGTGGAGCCAACTTACGGATAACCCCGCAACGGAGACAACGTCGGTGTATCCCTCGACAATGGCAGTTGAACCATCGCCGAACTTAAGGCGGAAACTTCTCCCGGTGTCAGATGCACTGTCGCTCTCAGATGGGTCATACAAAGCATGGCCAGAGCAGGTTTCTCTACACTGTGGCCCAGGTAAGAACAGATCGCTACTCCCCGTGTCGAAATCCACTGTTGCTCATCAATTGGCGATATGCGGAGGTGGAAGGCGAGGCGCACCGAAGAACCTCTTCGCGGGGGTACCCACTGAAATTGACCCATACCACAGTTGCTGGTCGGCCGGTAAAAGCGGAATAGAGCCCATGTCCCGTTTCTCTTGCAAGTATGGGAGCATGTCCAGGGGATGCTTTTCGCCCGTGTTTATCTCATACGCATCAAAGCCATTTTGGAACTTGCTGAAATTCTGAGTCAGAGACGTGTCTAATATGAAAGGCACGGAGTCGACTGACTTTAGAGATTGCCGGATGTTGCTTTGCAACAAGTGTGGGGTAACGGAACCATGCGCATTGAGCGGACCACGCTTGTGGATAGGGATAGAAAGGCCCCGCGACTGAGGCAAACCTCCGAATGAGGCAGCCATGGCGAGTAGTGGGAGCGTATGAGCCAAAGTTACGAGAGGTACGAGCATCTTCATCTTAAAATCGAGCGTCCTACTGGCAAGAGCGCACCAACATACTACAGGGCCATACAGAGGTTTTTCGACCACGATAGCGAATCGGGCTGGCAGTCTAGTCCAAGGAGTTGAAGCGATGAGGTATGACACGCGTCAGGAATTTCCATTCCGTCCAATGGTCTTGACACAAAGCGAGTCGACCGTAGTATGTGGAGCTGTTCCATGGTTGCCACATGGGTAACTGCACGGTGATCTGAGTGGACCGCTCGCTATCCTACCCTGCGCCAACGCAAGGGGCGCCCGGGTGGTTCGTTGACAAGCTCTTGGCCGCTGGCAGAGTGTGCCACAACATTCGAGACTGTCACGTGGGCCCACCTTGCTGATGCCACTACTCTTTGTCATCCATGTATTCCTTTTCACCAAACGAGGAAATCCAAATGTGCTGATGACTGGTGCAGATGACTGACGACCGCGGCGGATGCAGTCCGCGTTATCCTTTTATCGACCCCAGGTTCGCATCGGATTTTGCATTTAAGGCGAGGAAAGCTCGTACTTTCAGCCATTAAACTGGCTTCCCTACTTCCCCTCCTCACACCCATCTCTACACTCACCAACCGACATATTCTGTCCAGGACTTTCAGTACTTCCACTTCTACTATGTCTGGTGCTACCGAATTTCTTCTCCGCCCCAGCACCGAACGTGGTCACAGTAACCATGGCTGGCTGAAAACGTTTCATACGTTCAGCTTCGCAGAGTATGTCTCCTAGCCCTTCTGCCAATTACCCACCGTGCTTATTTATGTACGTATCGGCAAGTTATCACGACCCTCGGCATTCTCAGTTTGGGAGCCTCCGTGTCTTGAACGAGGACCGTGTCGACGCCCATACCGGATTCGGTACCCACGGCCATCGCGAGTTTGAGATATTCTCTTATGTCGTTTCTGGAGAGCTGCAACAGTGAGTGCCCCGCGCAGTACATATTATCTATAGCAGTCATTTA
Source organism: Lactarius tabidus (assembly GCA_963281015.1). Classification (NCBI taxonomy): domain Eukaryota; kingdom Fungi; phylum Basidiomycota; class Agaricomycetes; order Russulales; family Russulaceae; genus Lactarius; species Lactarius tabidus. The sequence goes on along the minus strand of OY725475.1, from coordinate 1,276,102 downwards.
CATGATCTTGTAGTGATGACTCCATGGGCAACACAGAGGTGCTTAAGCGTGGCGACTTGCAGATGACCTCTGCAGGTACTGGCATCCGCCATAGCGAGTACGCCCACGGGGACAAACAAGTACACTTCCTCCAAATCTGGAGCAAGCCCTCGGAATCGAACCTCAAACCCGCATACTTTACCAGGTGAGCACCACCTGTACTCCGTTCCGATTGTCGACGCTGACGTTATTCCGGCGATAAACAGACACTTCACTGACGAAGAGAAGAAAGATCAGTGGGTTCACGTAGTGGCGCCAGTGGGAGAGGCGGGCGTTTCTAACGACCGTGAAGCCAAGGGCCCTGCTCCCGTTCACTCACCCCTTTCGCTCCGTGCCACATTGCTCTCACCAGGAAAGAGCTTGTCACACGAACTAAGCGCCACCTCGTCAAAAGCATATGTCCACGTAGTGCAGACCTCAGGATATAACCCCAGCAAGCCATCTGGCAACACCGCCCGCGTATCTGCGCCTGGCACTCAGGATGCCATACTGCGGGAGGGAGATGGGCTCTATATCACTTCGCCCAGCCAGACCACGGTCAGCGTGGAAAATACTGGTGAAAGCGTCGCAGAGCTCCTGCTGTTCGAATTGGCTTAAGCCTGGGTAATCGTGCTTGTTGAAATCCTGTATAGCTACTAATCTTTGTTTACTGCGTGTATGATAATATGGCCCAGCCACTCGTGTATCCCATGCTTTCGTGACAGACACATGTACAGAAGTGGCAAATGATCAGTAACACTACGTCTGTCAATATTGACAAGTTAAAGCACACATTTTCTTGTAGAGAAGTCCATGGCTCCGCGGTTGCGAGCTTACTCCGTGCAGGAAAGACCGCTGAGATCTTGACCAGATCCGAGTTGAATCTCGCCCTTCCGCAGCACCACCTGGAGCTCATCGTCCTCATCGGACATCCACGCGAACTGCAAAGTCTAACACGCCCACTAATCGTAAGGGAGGAGGAATCTTGCGGTACACCTTATCCTCCCCGTAGCTGGAGAAATGGGGAGGGGGGCTGTCATGAGGGCTGGTGAGAAGCAGGCGATGCAAGTCCCCGTGAGGCGTGGTAAGTAAAATCGCGGACAAGGGAAGAGTTACCACCTAAGAAGCGGTCAAGCAGCACACATGACCGGGGATCAAACCCGCTTGCCGGGGTCTTGGTGAGCGAGAAGCCTGTGGGTGTGATCCGCTGGAGACCCAGATTACTTCGATAGAGAATTCACTGTACTGTAGATAGGACACCGGCAGCGCTATTAGAAGATAAGGATGAGAATCGCCAAGAGTTGCGTTAATAATCAGATAACGTAAAGATGACGGCTGGGACGTGTTTTCCTTTTTGGCTTTTAAAAAAATGGCCGCTGTCTTGTGTTTGTGTGATACGGGATAGGGACCAGTTGACTAGGGTACTGTATAGTCAGCAGAGGCCACACTCCAGAGTCGCGAGTGCTACAAGAGGAAAGTCGTCGACGCATCGGCCAAAGCACGTTGGTGGTCCGCTTTTGGGTCGTCACCTGGTTTGCGCAGCGCCCTAATGACCGCCAACCCTTTGCGGGAAACCATTACCGACTGACTGGTGTTTCGCGCCTGAAACGGTGCTGGTAACCCGTTTCCGATGGACATCTCTGCGGAATCGTGACATGGTCAAGCGAGAGTTGGTTGCCCCGTACCCTGTCCGTGGAGCCGAATATGGGAAGGAGATGCGCGAGCTTGAGGTTGGGACGATCCGCGGGAGGGCTGTCAGCAGGCAGAGCAACCGGAAAACGCGGTAGGGTGCAGGGGAGGGCGAGTTTTTCCTTTCTTGCGGTCATTCCGCGATTCCTCGAGGCGGCTGAGCACTTGGGTGGAAGTCGGGAAATATCAAGAGCCCGCGTTTTTCGGTATCAGTTCGACGAGAAGTTCCCTAGGGATTGCCGATACAAGTGTAGAAAGCCTCCGAGGTGACTCGTACCCCCTCATTGTGAACACGTTGAAGGCGTAGCAAGACGCCACAATATGAAGTCGACGTATCTTGCGATGGCACTTAGGGGCTGTAAAGATTTGGGTGATGAGCGTGCTCGGTTGGCCATGGTAGTGAAACGGTGATGCCAATGGGGCCTGTAGTCAAGGGAAAGACGCATATACTTCAAGCAGCTTCAGCGACCGCCGTACGTGTTCTAGACAAGGAAGGGTATTTTTCATGATCGCGACATTTCCTGACCCGAAAGAAGAGCAACAGCAGTTCTGACTCCTCGGGAACAGTACCAGAGCACGGGGCCACCATTCACATTCTGTGTAGGTAGAGAAGAGCACGGCCTATGGCCGAATACGTCCCAGTATGTCTACACGTCAAAAGCGCGGCCGTCGTTTGCGTACATGCTAAAGCGCCGCATATTGACCGAGGACTTTACGTTGTGAGACGTTTTAGGTAGCATGGGGGAGATGGTGGAGTTTTTCCGTGCCTGCTCAAAGAAAGGGATGGACCGTGGACCGTTGAAGTGCAGCTGGAGCTGGACATTGCGATCCTCTTGGCAAACCTTGCCAGGAGGCTTCAACAAGTTCCGTGGGTCCCGTGGTGCCTAGGTGCGATAAATATGAATGAGTCCGCTATTCTGAAAGAAAGATGGCTTGCGTACGTACAGTAGTCTGACGTCATGGCCCATGGACAAAGTGCCAGCATCCGCAATTGAACTAGTAACCGCTCCCTCAAAGCTGAGGAAGTTGATTGAAAGTCAAGACAAGTATTCCCCGGTTGTCTACGCCGAGCATCGTTTCGAGCCGCGGTCAGTTATTCTTGGGAGGTGTCCCCGGCGCCATCACAATGTAGCCTTTTTTCGAGGCCCACTGGTGATATTCGGCTCCAGATGGGTGTAGGAGATGTACGGAAACAGCCACCGTCCGTGCGAAAGCCTATTCCAGGCACATTTGTGGCCAGACCGGACTTGTGAGGGATTCTCTTTGAGGAAGTCCCGATAAATTCCGCGCTTCCGCGGCCAAAGACAAGATAGGACGTTTACCGGTGTAAATCGGGGAGATTGAATGACGGGAGCAGAGCAAGCCAGAGGTGAATTCCACCACACCATCAGGAATAGAAGTCAGACCACCTTACAGGCCTTACAGAGCGCACACGCGGTGCAACTCCCATCATGCGCATGCCCAGCTACCTAAAGTGCAACGGGGGTCGATGTGCTCGAACTTCGAGTATGCAGATGGGGCAGTGGGTCCGAAGTAGAACGGAGCCCTCCTTGCATCAAACGGGGCAGGGCCTTTCTTTTACAGAAGCGGAACTCGTAGAGCTGGACTTGAAGGTCTCGATCACGACGGAGATGTAACGCATCAATACATCAATCCCGTAGTCTCCCTCACCTTCGCGTGACTACTACTTACCCCACGAGGACCTGTGCAGGGCCATCGGTGCGTGCGTGATCGAAGAGTCGTATGAAGTGCTATAGCTTTCAGGTGGCCACACGATCATCTGGTGATACCTGGCTCTACAAACACTTTGGGAACCCCGAAGGGTGCCGTAAATCATATCAACAATTGGAACGGAGATGGAAGATGGGTCATCCATTCTGAGCATTTCTGATGCATGGTGATGAATAACTGTAGTACTCGGCCACAAGTGAGGTAGAGTCGGCAATTGAACGTTGAATGTTGAAGTTTGAATTGAATACTAGTTATGACATCTAACGATAACGAGACCACTGGAAAATGACGTCAAATACCTAGCTACCTAGCTACGTTCTTCAAAACCGAAAACCTTGATCTGAACCGACGAATCCCCTCACAGTCGCAGTTTCGGGTGGGCCATGGCCATGGGTATCAGGCTATCAGCTTCCTGGAAAGCAGATAAGGAGACTCGGGGTCTCGTGTGAAAAAGAATCTTGCAAATGTAGAAATAACACGCGCTGCAGACGAACGCGCTAACCATCTTTACTAACGTAAGGCGAATCATGATGTCCATCAGTAGAAACTGACATTTGAGGGAAGTACCCAGGCAGCGCAGCAGAGCTCGCTTGCAGCTCCTTGCAAAACCAATATGGCTATGATAGCCCGAGTCGGCTGGTGAGTGCTGTGGGCACCGGAAGCTGTCGGGGCCCAGCCGCACTGGAAGCCAGTGCTGGGCGTCCTCGATGGACATAACTTTGATTATGTAATAATCAAAGGAACTAGGCCAGGCTCAGATGCGAGACCGAGGACCTGCCAAGTCCCATCACGGTGTCTGTTGCATGTCCGCAACGCAAACCCATACCGACCCACCGACCCCTACATGGCCATCTCTGTATGACCCTCTCATCGAGTTTCATGACCTTGCGCACCATGCCCCTATCCAGCCCGGTGGCCACTACCTCACACACGCCGGAGGTTTGACCTGTGCATTGTGAACCAAATACTGTGCAACTGACACAGCTCTCGGAATCGCAGATGTATTCCGCTTCACTTTTTATTGGACTTTAATATTCAATTCACTTTTCTTCCTAATTACGGGTGGGATTGCCTCTTTCAATATTATGTTCCCGGCGCGGCGCGACAGACGTGGGGATGCGCTGGTCCCAACGACTCTGAAAAATCCGCCTCAGGAAGCACCCCGTTCACACCCAATGATTCCGTTGACACCAGTGGCGTCTTCACAGTCGCCTGACCTGCTTCTATCTCACCCCGGGATCACCGAGACCAAGCAGTCAGGTGCTCCGCAGACACGGAAGAACGTACATCGCTTGCGGCTCATGTACGCGATATTTACGTTGTTTGTGTTTCTCGCCACTGCCGTAGCTGCATCATTCGTGGAGAGCGCGGTGGTTGGGTATGTCCTATGGGCGGTGTATACCGCGGGGGACTTCAATATTTCCACGTGCGTCTGAAGTTGTGATGCGCGCAAAAAGGGCTCATGATTGATTATTTGCGTGGGTTCAGCTGGATACCTCCTGTCTGGGCACTCATTATTGCAAGTTCTGTCCTGCTTGGGTAAGATTCTGAAGTTTCAGGTCCTGGTTTGCCTTGTTGACTCAACTTGCAGCGCGTTCCCATCCGTGATCGACCGCATTTAAAGTGGCAGCTCTGCTTCGGGACGGTGTTTCCGTACGTGTATCGGGAAAACCCCGGCATCGGGTTTCCTTAGGTGGACAGGGACAGATGGGTTTGAGTGAGGGGGTCTGACGTTGTTTTGATAGAGTGTAGGGCCGTTGACTTGATAAGAAGGGCGTTATTGCTCACCCAGAAGGACTGAGGGGAAATTGCGGTTTGAGACACGATTTAGATGGTCAAATTCATTACCGTATGATTGTGCATCGCAGATGCCATGGAACATCTCCTTGTTTGGCTGCCGGATGGACATCGCCGGCCGGTCGTTCCGTACCGAGACCGCGACTTTTTCTTAAGTCGGCTCAGCTCCCGTTCTTCCACTTCTCCTACCTCGCTCCGTCCCTCGTCGTTCCCTCCCTCTCTTCATCATGCGGGGTTGTCTCAAACACCATTCTTCCTCCTCCTCCTCCTCTCCCTCCCTTTCCCCCTCCCCCTCTCCATCGCCGTCTACCTTGTCGAGCATAGCCACTCCCCCTCCCACCCGTGGCTCTACGCCGCTTCTCATCCCCCTAGATGCCCCATCCCTCTCCATCAGACGTCGCCCCGACCAATCTCTCACCGATGCATGTTTGACGCGCAGATGCGTTCATTTCTGCTCGGACCTTGTCGACAAAGTTTTTGTTGCCGACGAATGGGATCGCTCTCCAGCCGAAGTCACCCCACGATTGACTTACCAGTGAGTTTATTCTTGCCCGTCTTGCGGTTGTTTTCTTCTCGCGTACACCGATGTGATCACCTCCCCGTGCATCTTCTTGGTCATTCGCTCTTCCGAGTCATGCTCCTTTCCTGCCATAGTTCTTCAGCACCCCCAAACACCCCACCAGCACTGACTGTCACCCTCCCCTCCCACCTTTACTTGTCCTTTCCCTGTGTCGTGTGATCTCACCTTACAATTCATCTGACCCTGAATATTGCAAGGGATATGCTGGAGCTTAAGGAGATTCAGCGTTCACTTCCCCATGCTCCTCAGCCTCTCCATGACCCAGATCTTCCAGAGTTGGATTGCCGCGGTGTTCCCCGCACACACTTTCTCAACACCGTTCCTGTTGGTCTAGTGCCACTGATTAGTCCAAATGCTTCTATGGCACAGCCTAAATCGGCAACAAACCCTCCCGTGATGTTCAAACCCAAAATGGCATCCCCGGCTACTCCCTCTCGTCCCCCTCCTTCCCCACCGTCCACGCCTCCTCCCAGCATATCGGTGACGACACCGTCCCCTTGTCACAAGCTAGATCCACCGAAGCCGCCATTTCGTTCTCCAGCAGTTGAGCCTTGGGTTCCACCACCACCTCCCCCTCGCCTTCCATATAATATTCCCATTCAACCTCGCCCCGTGCCTCGTTTCAACTTTTTGCCCCTACTCGAACCGCCCGTCTCGCCTGCGCCATCGGTTCCTCAACGCTCGAACTCCTCACCTCGACGGAAATCGCTACCACCATCCTTATCAAACTCTCCCGTGCCCCTGCCATCCCCAGCGGATATTACCCCAGATCAACCACCTTGTTCATCCTCGTTGCTGTCTGACCATGGGGTCGGACCCACCGGATGTTCGCGATCAACTTCAGTTGGCGTTCCTACAGCGAGCCGTCCCGCCAAACCCATCAATACTACTGTCCAATTACTCCCACTTCTACCCACTCTTCCTGGAGACGTGACAGAGGCTATTCATGACGACACATCATGTCTTGAAAACGAGTTGTCACTTTTCTGGCGAAGGCAATCGTCCATCATTGATGCGGAGGCAGAAACGGAGAGCGAGGCAGAGTCTAGCGTCGTGCATACAGAAGCTGAGTCCGATGGCGAAAGTACACGCTCAATAGCAGCTTTCAGCGGCACGAAGGCTACCCGTTCCTCTGTGGCGGTTGTCACCTCAGCAAATGACGGCGAGGACGACGAAGGCGAGATGTCGCTCATCGAACTCGAGAGTGGGGTCATGGCCTTCGTGCGTGTCCCTCGGCGGAAGTAACTCCCATCGTGGAAAGGTACTTCCATACATTCCTGTTACTGAGCATTGCGTATTGTTGCCAGTATCCACTTACCCATGCTCATCCACAACTCTATCCTAAAACATGCACATTTACACACTCCGTATTAGCGGACCCAGAAGATTTTACATACAGCTTCTATCGTCATATAGATGTTTGGCATTCTAAACTTCCTGTGATAATTTACATTTTCGCCGACTTCATGATCTAGCGCGACCAGACCTGGTGCGCATACAGTCGGTGAGGTTTCATTTCCTACAGCAACGTTGTGATGGTGAGTACCTTTGTGCAACTTCTTGAACGCAGTTGACGTTGGGGTCCTCACTCAGACGCATCCTCACAAGGTGCACTTCTGGGGCAGCTACCCTTGACATCATTCGAGTTCTGAGTCCCCTGGGTACCAGCTGCGGCGTGATGGATCTTCGTCGAGACTAGCCAGTTCATCAATGCATCAACTCGCAATGCTCTCGTGTCAAAGACAAGGCAGCACGTGAACCTCAACTGCACGATCATTCTCCGGCACTGTCGCAAGGTACATTTCAACCGAGGGCGGGAGCACTGTATACCAACGGCACATCCGGTTGTCCCTTGTCCGCAAACGGCCGATTGACGTTTCGAGTACTTTTTTCGGGCTAGGTGGTATCCGGTTCTGGTATCTCTTTTGAAATGGTTCTGGACATCACAGCTGCCACCCTAGTTTCAGTTTCTTCTAGCCCTGCTCCAATTTCAACAACAATTCGAATTGGTGGCTGTGCCCTGGGAATTGCATTTCCTCCAGGTCTAGACTACTACTCGTGCAGTCTCTCAAGACGGACGGTATATTCTGTGCACGCGACGAGTTACTGTAAGGCGATCCGCGGCCTGGGAACTTCAACCTTCTGCTGGGTTTATTTGCTAAAGTAACCGCGTTTCTTCCCAACTTCTCCAAAGCTGATCCGTGTACCGGAAGTACGATATAAACGAGGCGAGGATCCCGCAGATCCGTGTGAAGCGGCTTTTCGTCGGCGCAATCACCGGCGAATGGTAACAGGCAACAGATCGAGTAGTCCCAGGTACCTCCGAGACAGAGACGAGGTTTAGCCATTTGTCATCACGGAACTGCCCTCTGCAGGGTAATAATTGATACAGAGTAGTTCACCCTCTTATCTCTGTGACTAAGTTAGCGTGCATGGGCCACTTTCATGAGAAAGAACAAGAAAAAAGGGTTGAAAGGACGGCTGAAGCGCTGGTGATTCATTATGAAATTTTCCGAGGCTGGTTTCTGGGAAGGCGCGTGGATGTCGCGAGGCTTGCCCGCTAATCCAAAAACGAGTGAATTTAAATCAGCTGCATCTGTACCAGGCACATTGCTCTGTCTTTGTTTCCGTTCGTAAGTTAGCTTCCCCCGGAATAATCGTGTGAGTGTGAGTGAACAAAATATAGTGACTCGATGTGCGTGTGCAATTGGCTGCCGCCCAACATCAGACAACGTCCCAACGAAATAATGAAAGTCCATCAGTTGGTGCGTAGTTTTGCTACCGATCTACTTGCACTTCTGTGCCTTGCACCCCAAGGCACGAGATCCGAAGAAAAAATGGGGGTCGGGATGCCACAATATTCGCTAGTTGTAGTCACGCAGTGCTAGTGGAAGCGATATATGCGCTGCTATTACGAGAAGGCCAACAGGCCCACAGGTCGTGTGAGCAGTCCCATACGTCGGTCGACGTCATGCTCGATTCAGATTGCACGTCATTGCGACTAGAAACGTACAATTTCGTCCCCAACCAACAGCAGTACCCGGACCCACCACATGATCCGGTCGGCCTATATCTCCTCGATGCGCGTGTCATCATCATCATCATTATCCTCGATCTCCTCCACCTGCAGATCCTGCGCCGTCTCTGGACCCTCCGCCCGCTTAAGCATGTTCACGAGCCGCTCGACATGCTCAGAAACTGCGTCATTCGTTTCTTGCTCGTGCAGCGCACGCACGACCTCGTAAACTCCGTGCGTGCGCAGGTATTCGCGCCCCCAACGTGTCGTACATAGCAAAAGCAGCGTCTCGACGTGGGTGAGCCTAAATGCCGCGTTCGCCTCGCGCGTCTTCGTTGGCGGCAGGAATTGCAACGCCTCCGGGAGCTGTTCTTGAATGTCGAGATCGAACTCTTCGGGGCCGGCCAAGGGCAGAAGAATGTATTGAAGGGCGTCGATCCCTGGAGCCCGGAGGTCTGATGGCGGGACGATCACGGTGTCGGACTCTGGCGTTAGGATGGCTTGGTGGCCCTGCGAATTGAAAGCGCAGTTTCTATGGAGGGTAAGCGCAGGCAATTTAGGGGGAACGGGATCACGCACTTGATGAGCGATGAGATGCCCCCACGCCGGATGGAGTCTTTGTGATCGGTGAAGACGACGAGTTTTGCGAGGGGGTACTCGACCTTTTCTGCAATCTCCCCTTGTAGAGGGTCAGAAGGCTGCGGCGTTAGGAAGAATAGCCGCCCGGGGTGTGACTGAGAAGTTTCGTGCCCCATCATCAGCCTTGGCCAAGGTAAATAAGAAATTGTTGACGGTACCGTGGTCAGATTTGCGAACACGCTCGCAAGAAAGTGGAGCTCGCTCTTGCGCGGGCGTTTGTCGAGTGGAATGCTAGGATCCACACTCGCGCCCTGCACGAACGCGTCGATAAGCAGAGGTAGGGCAGGTACATTTATCTCGTCACCAGCCGGATACGGGACAGGGGGTGCACAGCTACCTGCACGGCATTGTGTGGGATAGAACGGCCCTGCAGAGGAGGGAGTCGGGAGCACGGCGATCCGAAGATCCAGAAGTGCAGTCAATGACCTCGGTGAGGCCGTGATATTGGATAGGAGCATGGCCGCGAGATCGCCAAGGGTCGCTTGGGGGTGCTGCGGGCCATGAGCCAGTGCCAGTAGAAGAACCGAGATGGAGACTAGCCACTATATAGGACACCAAAAACGTCAAAAAAGACCGCTCGAGGAGATATGGATGGATCATGGGTGAATCCGAAAGGTTGATCAGAGCACGGAAGGCATCGTGTGCCACGGCCTGCCGGTCACACTTAGATTATCAGAATCTCGACAAGGCAACAATATACTCACGAGGTTGTCTCGACACAGAAGCTTCAGATCTCTGATCACCGTGCTCTCCTTTGGACTCTGCAGACCAGTGTGTGACTGCAAGCCGTCGAAAAATATGTCACGGTGAGGGGCATCTTTGGGAGTATGAGGCAGAAGATTTTCGAGAGCGATTTGCCTGGCTTGGGGGTTCTTGTCGTGCAAGAATTGAAATAGCTGTGTCGATGGTTAGTGCGATGTTTAAGTTTGCACAAAGTTGAATGAAAAGGACCTCTCTCAGCTGATCTTGCGACATCTTAAGAGGGACTGCTGACTAATCGTAGCGGGTTTGAAGGAAGAGTGACCCGACGGTGACCGCGACTCGAAGCGATGGCCTACAACTTGACGAGGGAATCTCAATCGATACTCAAGGAATATGACACCAGCCCTGCATCCTTCACCGTGCAGCTCCATCCCGACAACTGGACTCTCAACGAGGGTCCAAAGTTCTTGTATAGCAGTCCCGCTTTCTCCGTATGGTCCTGCCTTACTCTCGCTCTCCTTTGCCACTTACTTGCCACGTTCAGGCCCTATTCGATGACATCAAGGCAAACCGAATACCTGTAGACCTCCTTGAGCTGTTTGATGCTGCCAAGGTTCCCTTTTACGAAGGCGTGTCACGTTCTCTTCCGTACCTTAAACGATGCTATTAACCAACTCGCGACCCACCTCCAGGTTGCATGATCGCCCAGATCGAAGAGTACGAGCCATCTAAATCAACGGAAACCGAAGAACTCAAAAAAACCGTATCGAAAGTCCTCCTTCGACCTAATTCTGAAACTCTCTTCGCCGATTTATGTCTTCTCAACCAGAAGGCCGGCAACAACTGGACGGATAAAGATGCACTTGAAGTTGAAGCCAAAATCCTTGTGCGTGGCTATTCATCGTTTGCTCGGTCCGCGTGCTCACTCTTTGCTTATAGCTCGCTACATCACCACCTCTCTGCTTGGACCCGGACCCACTTCTCGGAAAGATCGCGAACAGTCTCTACCGCATTTCCCTTCCTCGTACACCACCTCCATTACGACCGAAGAAACGCAAAAAAACAAGTGGGACCGAGGAGGATGAGGCATCTGTGAACCGCAAGACCAAAATTATCCGGTTCATGGATCCAAAGCCCACGCGAAATGTTACTCCATCGTATGTCTTGGTCTTCAACTTACTCCATTCGCTGTTTTTAATCAGTCTCACCCTCAGGTATCGTCTGCTTGATCATTTCGTGCGCATGAAGGCCGTGCCACCCCAACCACCTGAAACCACCACAGCAGCAATCCCAGCCGTCAACTACAACAACCCATTACACAGTATACCAGCTAATCCTGCACCGACGCAGCAACCCACACCTCAACCTCAGCCCCAGGTTCATACCCAGACGCCTTCCCATTCCCATTCTCAGCCTCAGCCCCTGCCTCAGTCGCAATCCCAACCTCAGTCCCAGCCCCAACCTCAGGCTCAGCCCCAACCGCAACCACCGCAGCCACTGCAGCCACAGCCACAGCCCCAATCGCAGCCAGCACTGCCACAGCAGCCGCCGCGCTCGATCGCGACGCCAGTTACCGCTCCCCCTTCCACTCCCGGAAGCACGGACACGAAGAAGTCTACCCCGAAGCCACCAACGAAGAGGACGCAGACCCCGGGCGACGGCACGTTGGGTACACCGACGCCCAGTGCAACCCCCGTACAGGCTACACCCCAGCTCGCGCCGCAGCATCTGCGTGCAACCAATCATCCTATTTCGCGCCCCACGTCTCAGTCTCCGCATCCCACTGCTGTCGCCAATGGCACCGCGAGTACCATGGCATCTTCTCCGCGCGTTGCCCCGTCACCTGCTATGCACGCCATGGCAGTCGCTGGCAGCAATACGAGCTCTCACAGCTCACCACGCCCGCCTGCACAGCCAGCTATGCAGCAGCCTCAGCAAGGGCAGTCCCAACCACAGCCCCAAGCGCAAGTTCCGCAAGCCCGTCCGACATTCCCTCAACAAGCGAAGGTCTTCGGACCACCCTCTCAGGCGTATATGAACATGAATATGGCTGCAAACATGAACCCTGCGCTGTACAAGCACTTGGCGGCACAGGCTCAGGGCCAAAATGCGAAGGCGGGTGGAATGGGGCAACAAGCGCACGTTTCGCAACAACAACTATACTATATAATGCAGGCTCAGGCTCAGGCACAAGCACACGCTCAGGCGCAAGGACAGGCTGTGGGACAGACGGTCACCCTCACTCCCGCGCAGGCACAAGCGCGTTACGCCGCCCAAATGGCACAAATACAAGCCGCGCAGCAACAGCATCAGCAGCAACAGCAGCAGCAGCAGCAGCAGCAGCAACAACAACAACAACAGCAGCAGCAGCAGCAGCAACAGCAGCAACAGCAGCAGCAACAGCAGCAACAGCAACAGCAACAGCAACAGCAGCAGCAACAGCAGCAGCAACAACAACAGAATGTGCAGGCGCCTCACTTGACCCGTACGCCTATGATGAATCACGCTGTTACTGGCGTGGCTGCGAACGCCAACCTCCAAGCGACATCACGTTCCCCCATTCCTACCGCCAATGGTCAGGGTCAGCACGTCTCCCCTCAGCACTTCGCAGCCTCTGTCCAGGGGCAGCAACAGCAATCCCCGCAACTGTCGCAGCAGCAGCAGCAGCAACAACAACAGCACGCCATGTCGAAGCAGCAATACGCGGCTCTCTTGCAACAGCAGCAGCAGCAACAACAACAACAGTTGCAGCAGCAACAGCAACAGCAGCAGAACCAGAACCAGCAGAGCCATCCAGCGCAAACACAGGAGATGACGCAGCAGCAGCAGACACCACAGATATTCATCCCGATGAACCCGCAGATGCAGATGCAACTGCAGCGAATGCAGGCTCAGGCCCAAGCTGGCGGACGGGTGCCGAGCGGTTATCCCATGCATGCGTGGCAGCAACTGTCGGCGGTGAACATGAACGGGATGAACGGGATGGCGTTCCGCCAAGGCGCTGGCGTGCAACCGCATGCGAACCTCGCCGCTGTCCAGGTTGCCCAGGCCAAGGCACACGCACAGGCCCAGGCTCAGGCTCAGTCACAGGGCGCAGGTGCGCGATGATCATGATCTGTGAGAACGGATGGATGGGACGTGTAGCATAGAGCCTTCGATGCGCTTCGATAATACAGCAATCGACCTTCTTTTCTTCCATTCGTTCCCCATCTCTTATTACCCTCCTCCCCATTCCCTTCCCTCCCGTCTTCTTTCTTAGTACGATATTCTAGGTTGTAAGCTTATTACTGTATTCGTACCACACACCACTGCATGGATCATCGTCATTTCTGTCCTGGTTTCCATTTTCTTCCCAGCTTTTATACATTCGGGCGGGCAAGCATCAGGCCTCGGGTTTTCAGCAGGCGGGATACCGAATTCGTCCTTGTGTTTCTATCGTATATCATCCATTGTCACGAAATCGAATGAAATCGGATCACCGATCTATATACGTCAACTTTGGTATGCGTACCTTGCATGAGTTCTCCTATGAAAGGGGTTAAATTGTTTCTCCTCAAATATTGTAAGTACTGCATAGTACCGCTATGTACACTGTGTTCCCCTTCTCGGCATGTGATTATTGAACTCTTCTTGGTTGTGGCACGATGAAAGGAGCTCAACAATCACATGCCGAGGCAACGCACTGGCAGTCCCAAGGTGATGAAAAGGAGCCAAGCCACACTAGCACATACTCTTCTGCAACAAGCTTAAAAGGAGCAACCTCGTCACCATGGTCACTCCATCTCTTTTCCCTCTTCCATCTTATGATCTGATTCTTATCTGCCCTTGTGACTGCGACATGACTCAGTAAAAATCAAAAAGTCGGCCCAGTCAGCAGGCGGTTGGGGGTGGTTGGGGGTGGTCATCAAGAAGTCAAATTGACCAAGAAATGGATATTTGCAAAATTTCCGTCATTTTGGGACTACTGTTTGACTATGCTTCTGACTATTTTTAGTCCATTCCTGATCATTCAAGTTGGTGTGTGCACATTTGCTGGAGTCAAAATCTGTCTCATTTAAGTCATTTAAGTACAAATCCATATTGTACCTGGCATTCCAAGTCATCTGATAGTCACATCAAGTCTGGTCCTGTGTCCAATCAAGTCATGTGAGGGTTGATATAACATCTGCAAACTGAGGAGATTGTTAGAGGCTTTTAGGGCCATTTAGCCAAGGTTGGCTGCATTTATAGGTGCACTGTTTACAGATGAAGTCAAGCAAAAGTCATTTCTAGTCAATCTTGCATCTGATCCAAGTTTATACTATATTAGTCAATTTCTGTCAGCATTCTGGTCAGATATGTTCTATTTATTGTTGTCTGCATACAGTTCACAGTTGTGTATGGTAGTATGTAGTTGGCATAGAAAAATCACCTCCCTTGCCTATTTCAACAGGGCCTGTTGCTTCAGGAGCCCTTTCTTCAGCTTGCACTGCCAATGTAGGTTAGATTTGAATGGTTTGAATGATAATTAAAAAAAACAGACTTTCTCAATCATCCCCTGGATGGTCAACTAAGAAATTTGCACAAACCTGGGGGAGGTGATTATGGCTGTAATGAGGTCTGTCCAGGTATCAGTTATGAATTTGCTAAGGTGTGCTGTGTAACACACCATCCTTGCATTCACATTGGGCTTGATGTCTCCAAATAGGACCTGGATCTCCAAGACTTGAAGGAGCCTAAGTGTCATGGTTGCATCCACAAGACACTGACTCAGCAGTTATGACTATGCAGTCAGCAGTAATTAGTCATGGACAGGGACTGGGATATCAATGTAGCACAGACTCACACTGTCAAAGTGTTATTGTCATTTACTATCACATGCTCATGGACATTGACTTGTTCCTAGGATAGTTGTAGTAGGGTTTATACTTGTTAGAGTTCAAGCTGCACTTTAAAGCCAGTGAGTAACTGTATATAAGCTAGCTCTAGTACGACCAGGATACTCATCCTGGTCTTCTTCTATTTTGCTATCCATTGCCATTGTCTCTTATCAGTCTGCCTACCCTCTTTCGTCTCCTACTTCTCTCTCTTCACTCTCTTCAACTCTATTTCTGTCTTCATCAGTGTTTATACCTTGTGGAAGTGCTATCACACCTTTGCACATCAAGCATGGATCTAGTGTTGGCCAACCTAGTATCTGACTACATCTAAGTTATGTGTTGTGACCACATACATATAGTCCATGTTGGACAAATGCTAAGCAAAGTGTTACACTAAGCAATAATACATCTGTGCAAGCACCCTAGGTACCATCAACAAGAAGGCATATTGTGAGAGAACTCCAACACACCTCTTCTGATCCCATTGATGGCTCCTGCATTGGTTTCATGCTGTGTTATGACATGTATATCTTTTTCTTTTCTTGACATGTCTTTCTTAGGACATGGCTATTACTTATGACTCATCCTGACATGAGTACAGGTTACTATAGGGATGACTCATTATGATTAGGACTATGACATGGCACAACTCATATGATACCTGTGACTTCTCTTGACTCATTACTAGGATGCTATTGTGACTCAGTCCCAGTAGTGATGCATATTTCTCGACCCTGCCAACTCAACCACTCAAGCCCCTCAAAAGTTCTGGACTTATTCTCAATTTGCTCTTGACTCATTTTGCTATTCAAGTGCTCCAAACCACTTGATCATACTCCTCCTTCTGCCCTTTTTACTCAGCACATTTTTCTGTTTAAATGTATTCTGCTTTTTTGGCTTATTGATGATCACTGCACAGACCCCTTTCATGACTGATTTACAGGCTTGTGATTCTAGCATAAAATGTATAAAAGATTTGTGTTGTATGGCTTGAAATGTATCAGATTGAATCTGTCCTTGAAACTCCCCACATGCTCTCGCTCGACACACTCTCATTTGCACTTGACTTTTATTCTCTTGTGCTAAGTGTCTTGTCTTCATCATCATCTCATGCACCTTCACCAATTGATCTGGCATTGTCCTTTGAGACACACACTCTACTTTGACTTCTGGACATTGCACTCTTGACTGTGCTCTTGCCAACTGAACAGGTGACCTCCATCTTTGCACATCTACCTTGCTCAACTTAGCTGGACATCACTCTTCTGCCCTAACCTCATCACAAAGTAGTTTATGACTCATACTAGTACACCCAGAGTACTATAAAGTCAGGCTTTCTGGGTAGCTTGTAGCCCCAGACTTGACTTCTCTGTTATTCTACAATACAGTGAATCTCAAGACTTGAACCCCTTCACTCTCCATTTGCATGGAGTTCATCCCTCTCAAAGTATTCCTTCTACATCAGCAAGATGACATCTGCTGGAACCACTGGCTTGGCTGGGGTGGCCAGCGTGACTAGGGCCAAGCATTGCCAGAACACCTAGTTGGGAACAGCTATGCAAGTGTTGTGGTTTAGGTCTAGGTCATCCCAGAAACTTGTCTTAGTCACCAGTCAATTCTAGATGGCTGCCAGCCGCCATTGATTTTTGCCAGTCCTGGGTAACACTTGACTTGGATGTTCACATTGGCAACTCATGGGAGGAAGCATTAAAAAACATTAAATTCAAGATGCAAGAAGTTGCCAAGAAGTATAATATCTATACAATGTAATAGGTATAGTGTATCCCCATGTGTAATGCTTTGCTAAGTGTTTGTCTGACTTGGACTGGAAGTGTGGTGTTGCAACACGTGACTTGGTTCTGAAACACTATGTATGATGACAATAGGTTTCCCGTGTGTGACGACTCCTGAGATGGCCTTCACAAGATACTGACAGTGATGGAGTCAAAAGAAGAGATGAAGAAAAGGAAGAGACCAGATGATAAGACAAAGAAGAGAAGGCAGACTTAGGAAAGGGAAAGGAAAATGATAGTGAATTGAAGAAGACCAGGATGGAGATCCTGGTCGTACTAGACTAAGCTTATATACAGTTATGCACTGACTTTGAAGTGCAGCTTGAACTATAACTAAAGCAAACCCTAATACAACTATCCTAGTATGACACAATGTCCATGGGCATGTGATATACAAGACAATAGAAACACTTGACAGCGTGTGAGTCACCGGCACAATCATCACCCTATTGTAGTCCATGACTAATTACTGCTTACAACATAGTCATCACTGTGTAGTAAGAGTGCTTCTGAGGCAGTCCGTGACACCATGGGCCATGTTGTACAGGTGACAGTCTGGCAGTAGTCCACTCATGGGCTGTGGAGGAGCATTGAGGCAGGTGTTCTGGGCTGGTTCACCTCCAAGGAGTTCATGTGCAGGCATATGGGGGAGGCAGTGGCAACTGTGAAGGGAGGGCCTGGAGGTTGATTGGTGGTTGCAACCCAGACCATGAGTATAAGCACAACCAGCAGAGGGCCTGGTATTGCTGGAGGAACATGTGTGAATGATTTTGTGAGAGAATATTGGTGTTTGAGTTGGAGGACAATGGGGGTGCTGGGGGTGGGGACAGAGGTGAGGATGGAGGCACTGGTGGCAGTGGAGGTGGGTACAATGGTGGGGGCAGAGGAAAGTGGATGGCTGACAGATGTAAGGGCAGGGGCAAGTGGACAGATGGTGAGGGTGAGGACAATTGGAGGACAGGTGGGGGTGTGGTCGGCAGCAAGTGGATGGCCAGTGGGTGCAACCCAGTCTGTGAGTATGATCATGGCTGGGGAGACTCCTGAAGGTGGGTGCATGAGTTGGAGAGTGAGTATGTCTGAGAGACCCTGTTGAACTGAGACTGCCTCATTGGAGGATTATCTGTAGCCATGCCATGAAAACTCTGGTTGCTGGTGGAAGAAGTTGTAGATTAGCAGTCAGAATAAAGGATAAAGGGGGGAATGGGATTACCTTGCATTCACCTGGTTGAAATAGTATTCTGAAAGGCTGTGGTATATGCATGATGCACCAATTGTCATCTTAATAACTTGGCCAGAGGTGCTGTTAGCATGCAGTGGGAAACACAGTACAAAGGTACTCATGCTCTGGTGTTTGGAACATCTGGAAAGCAAGGATTGTCAGCAGTTATGAAAGAGAGATAAAAACCATCACAAACTTGGTTCAGATAACCTAGTTGTATAGAAAAGTATATTATTATTAAGGGCAAAACAAGAAAATGAAATCATGGTACCATTCAAGTTGAGAATGACAAAGATCTGATAGCAATATTTCAGTAAAGAAGCCTTAGTCAAACTAAAGGACACACTGTTGTGGGAACCTCAGCGACAATGACAAGAACTAGCCATAAAAGGCCCTAACCAACTTGTCAAACCACCATAAGTTGAGGACTAGATCAAATTCTAACTGACCTGGTGGTGGACAAAGTGCCAAATGCTGTGCAATCACACATCTTTGTAGTGCTGCAAGCCAAAGAACATCAGTAACAATAACAAGAGATTTCCTCCAAGCATGAGGATTATTGATGTTAAATTGTGGTTTGTCTTGACAGTGAGGCAGGTTGATTGCCTTTGTCTAAAAAATGAACATCAGTGTCTGTGTGGTTGTGGTGTTTGATTAGATAGTACCCATATGATATCTGGTTCGCCAGGCATCAGCTTCCCCAAGAAAAGAACAAATAAAAGTGAAGAAACTTACTGCAAATGTAAAAAGAAATGTTGATGAGCTAAGTGGTGATAGTGAATGTGCATGGTATTTTCTTCCTCTCCCAGATGGTGACACTGTTGTTGTGACTTGAGTCAAGATTGTCATTCTCTGGGAATGTGACTGGAACACTCACATATGCAACACCATAAGTGCTGAACCAAACACTAGAGCCAAGTAGGTGAATAACTTTGATAAATTAATGTCATACAGTGACACTGAGTAGGAGGTGACTAGTGGGTGCAAGAGTGGATGTATGAGAACAAAAGTCAACCATATCTGTTGGGTGAGAAAGATAAGGGCAAGGGGAGGGCCCAGGTATCAGTATACAATCAGTTGAAACAACAATGAAATATTCATGTTTGTGGATGGCTGACAGAATATTGCATACTTTGAACTTCATGGCGGCCTTCTCCTGTCTTTGTTGTTTGGGTTCCAATAGAGATGACAGTCCAGTAAATTTTTTTTATTTAATTGAATAGATTCAGATTATATGGCTGAAGATCCTCATAATCAAAGATTTTTTTCTTATTTATCTTTATTCACTTTCTTTATATTAGTTTTAGTTTCTGGAGCTAATTATTTTGTAATGTTTTTGGGTTGAGGAGGTATAGGAATTGCATCTTATTTCTTTATTAAGTTCTGATTTACTAGAATACAAGCAAACAAAGCAGTAATATTAGCTTTAACTATGAATAGAGTAGGAGATATGGGATTAAGTATTGGATTTTTTGCATTATTTGGATCTTTAGATTATGCAACAATATTTAGTTTAGTACCTTTATGAATGAAACAGCTACAAAAATAATAGGTTTATTACTTCTAACAGCTATGGCAAAATCAGCTCAAATACCATTACATTCTTGATTACCTGGAAGTATGAAAGGTCCCACACCTGTATCAGCTTTAATTTATGCAGCTACTCTAGTTACTGCTGAATTATATTTATTATTAAGATCATCACCTTTATTAGAATATAGTAGTACAGTTTTATTAGTTATAACTTTAGCTGGAGTAACTACTGCTTTCTTTGCAGCTACTTGTGTGGTTTAGTTCAAAATGATTGAACCTAATAAAGGTAAAATTAATATTGTTAAATTTCTTGTCTAATTAATTCTATAAACTGCTACAATTATACTTAAACCTATTATAGATTTAGCTTCAGCTAATGAGATTATAAATATACTAAATATTTGTCCTATTCCATCATCAAAACTAAAACCAGTTAATAATAACATAGTTACTGCTAATAACATTATCTCTATAGCAATAATCATTAATATTATATTTTTCAGTTTAAAATAAAACCCAATATTCCTATTAAAAATAAAAATAATGATAAATTCATTGTATTATTGTATGATTTTCCCTTTGGGACAATGTATGCTACTACACCCCCAAACTAGAGAGGTGCCCTGAGGTCACACTGTACATGCTTGAAAGTGCATACATGTGTTCATGTGGCAGAAAAGGGGATTGATAAGGTTGGAGAGTGAAAGGGGGGAAGAAAGACAATGTGAAGAGAGCAGAAGTTGAAATGCAATGAGTGAGTAGCAGAGCTAGAGAGAGAGTATAGTGTCATGAGGGACCAACACAAGAGTGCAAATCTGAGGAGACAAAGAAAAGTTAGCAATGTAACAGTGAGAGACAAGGTTTGATCTTGAAGCAGAGAAATATATGTGAATACTTAAGTTACTCAGGTGGCTTCAACATTAAACCTGAACTGAGCAAATAAGAATGTTCACACAGGACAAATAGGGAGAAGGAGAAATTTGACAATGTTATTGAGCTGACATGCATGTCCTTTTATACAAGCAAGACCTGTACCTAAAGCAAGCAAGCAAGAAAGTATTGAAGTTGAAAGTTGTGAGGGGAAGTGTAAAAGCAAGTGTAAAAGTGGGTGGAAAGTAAATGAATTGTTCAAGTCAAAGGGGGGTTTGAGCAATGAAAACACAAGGCATATGCAAGGCACAGAACACAAGGCATAAGTAAATGAGGGGATTTGGGGATTGAGGAGGCAAGGATGAGTAACAGCACTGAACATGATATTGTTGCACACTAATAGTACAATAAAGTGGTCAGGAATAGAAAGAAAAGTGAAAGCAAAAGGGGCACACCTGTGCCCAAGACAGAGAGCATGACACTAGAACATTCAAACAAGACTAAGAGTCCAGGCATAATGTTGATTGGCTGAGGGTGTGAGGGTGGTGGTACAACTGATGGTAAGAAATGTCAGTGTGGAGGTCAATGGGTTGTTGAATGATGAAAGGGAAAGGCCTTGAGGTTGTTGACATTGAAGTTGGAAGGGCTCGATGCAGCAAGTGGTAAGGTGGGGCAATCAAGGGACATCTGACAATGGCAGAGAGGGCAGGTGTGGAATAAGAAGAGAAGAACAAAGGGACAACAAGATGGTGGTTTAAGGGAAAGAGGACATGAGGCATGCAAGGAAAGAAAATGAAAGATAATATTGAAAGGTAACAAGCAAGTAACTGAGACTCCAGTGGGCCAAGCAATCTGAGAGATCTGAAGAGAGCTCAAAAGATAAGGTTTCAAGCTCAACATCTGAGCTACCATTACAACACTGACAAAATGGGCCTCACTGTGATTACAAATAAAAATAAAGGCCTGCAATCTGTGATTAATTGTATTAATTTAGGGGTCATTCTGCATGACATTGGGCTAAGCAACCAGACAAACCACAAAGCATGCCAGTACAAAGGGCGGGCTGCAATTCTACACCCTAGTTGTGAGGGATTTGTGGGGTCATGGTACACTTTGTAGAGCATTGGGCACCTAAATGACTCTAAATGCAGCTAAATGGTCTTAAATGGCCCTAAATGGCCTTAACAACTTGCTCATTTTGCAGATGTAGATGAACCACTTTATACCAAAGTGACATTACTGTCACGGACGTGTATATCTTTTCTGTTTTTCTGTGTTGAAATCCTTATCATTAGATTTGATAAGATGGTTAGTCACATGACGCCAACATGTGCATTCATATTCGTCATAAAGGCACGTAATCCTGGGAAGGACCTGCCTTATCATTCATTAGACATGTGTATGTTATGATTGGTTAGAAGGACATAGAATGTTGTAGAACAATAGGGTAATGTAGATGACGTGCTGTATTAGGTTTCAGTCAGCATTGTTCTATTATTAGGACGACGCGTCAGCACAAGTAAGCACTTATGACACAGTGATCAGTAATCACAATAGAAGTGCTAAATATAGATACACGACGCGTCAGCTTGTAGTCATTCGTACTTACTCAGTAGATTAGTAAGTGACTCATCCCTAGTAGTATATAAGACACCCTGTAGCGTCCTGAGTAGAACCAACTTGTCCTCTTGGTTTCTACTCAGGTGCACATTCCTCTTGTCTTCTATAGTAACCAATCTAACTTGTCCTCTTGGTTTCTACTCAGACTCATCGTTAGTGTGACACCGCTGCTATTACCTTGCATAAAGGTATCAAGTCCAGCACGCTCCACAACGGTTAGTTCGGCGCGTGATTTATCTCTGCGTCAGGCTTGAGTTGTCCTTGACGAGCCCGTTCAATTTTCAGCTTGCTTGACGTAGCCGATAGTCATCCGCTACATTAGGACAAGTTCTTATACTTCGCTCTTGACACACCTTCGCTCACCAGCGACACGTATCCATTATTTCCTTAGGTGGCTAGTGCACACATAGTCCTTGTACATACACCTTACCTGTGCGCCTGGGGACCAGAGCAGAACGGCCGATACAGTGAAAGACCTGTATACACGATAGCTACCCTCTGTATCCAGAACACTTGTAAGAGCTCTTCGGAGTGAGAGGCAGCCAACAGGTCGAGGAGACTGCGGCAGACAGCCTTGTGTTCCTGTACATTCCATTTAAAACCCCATTCCTGCTTTTGTCTTTATCGCCGCAGCCTCGCGCCCTGTGTCATCGATCAGGGTGTATTGGTCTTGCTTGATAGACATCTGCTCTTCACCTTTCGGTTAGCGTTACGCGCCGATCGTACCTTCGCACTACTGTCCACCCCAGTTTTGTCAAACTGGTTACCATCATTTCACGCCTATTACAGGCATATCGCACGTTCCGTCGGAGGAGAAGTTCTCCCCTATCCACACACACATCGCTCGAAGTACACGTTCCTACCCGCACACCATCACCTATCCCTCGTACTCCCTCACCACCAGCACCAAGTGACTTGCCAGTCTCTCCCTTGTCATCATCTTCCACTTTGATCAATCATACGCCCAACGTTTCTAGTGAATCGTTGGTCAGCACGCTTATTGAAGACGAGTACGTCTTTGAGGAAGACGAAGGAGAGGAGCTATCACCGGCTGCTGTACAATTCGCTGAACATATCAACAGTGAAATCCGAGCAAACCGGTTCTTATATCATTTACTAGAACGAGACTTTGGTGGACCAGGCGGATACATAGGAACATCCCCATTTCGAGTACACGACTTTTACCTTACACACTTCCTTACGCACGAGTGGACTGGTGAAGGAAACGTCAATATTAGACCAGCTCTTTATTCAGAAAGAGACCTACTTCATCCCCACGAAACTCAAGAGCACGAGTACGAACACTCTGCTCATTCCTCTTCATCTTCATCATCCCTCACAGGTCCAGACGACCCCAATCTTGTCAACACTCCTTCCCAATCCTCGTATTTTACCGCAGTCGTAGTAGAGCCCACACTTTCGTCCACCGAAGTAAACAGTGGCGAAAACCAGGAGGAAAGCTCAGCTTCGCGGCCAGAATCTCCCAGCCAAATCGAAGAACAATAAAGCAAAAGCTCGAGATCTCTCAGCTTATATTGTCGATTGGGCGGATTTATCAGTAGAACAAAGGAAGGAATTAGACAGCACATCTTGGGGGCCACGAGCACCAGACTCAGACGAGGACGAAGATATCAACGAACCAGACTCAGACGAAAGTATGTCTGGAAACCCAGCAGCAGGAGGAAGCGGAGGAGGTGCACCAGGAGGTGGAGGCGGACCACCAGGAGGAGGTGGAGGTGGTGGAGGCGGTGGAGGCGGTGGATTACCACCTATTGTCCCCGCTCCCCCGCCCACTCTAGACGACCTTACGAGATTAGTCGCAGACATAGGAAATGCTATCGGACTTCTAGCACAGCAGGTTACATTACTAGCTGCAAGGCCGGGAGGACGAAGTGGCAATCGGGATGTCATTCCCAAACCAAAAGCATGGGACGGCAAGGGAGGAAGTGTCGAAGCTAGACACTTTCTTGCTGCATTCAACAATTACGCGCAGGCGCAGGGAGACCCACTAAACACATTCAATCAACCCACAAACGCATGGATCATTAACCAGACCAGTTGGATTCAATCAGTATTGAATCTAATGGAAGGTGACGCACGAACATGGGCTCTCCCCCATTTGGAAGAATTGCAGCATGGCCGGGACCCCTTTGGTGGGATTTGGCAGACATTCGTCGACCAATTCTCAAGAAGGTTCGCCCCTCTTGACACAGCAGAATCAGCGCGGGAGGCGTTGAAGAAAATACGACAAGGAAAAGGTTCTGTGCCGGAATATATGGCACAGTTCGATCAGCACACAGGTCAAACAGGATGGTCAGATGCCGACCACCGCCAGCGGTTTTATGACGGACTCTCGGAGTTCGTAAAAGATGGACTGGCACTTACGGACCGACCCATTGGCTCCTTCAGCGAAGTAAGGGCTGCAGCGCAGGTTATAGACCAACGTTATAGGCAGCGCCAAGCTGAGAAGAAGGGCCACACCACTTCCCATACGCCCTTTGGGGCATCAACAGACCCTAATGCAATGCAGGTAGATGCCACTCGCACTGGTAGCACCGGCAATAACAACAGCAATGGCCCTAAAAAGGATAGGGCCGCTTATATGAAACACATGCAAGGGAAATGTTACGGGTGCGGTTCAACACAACACACAAAGAAGGACGGAGGACACAAAAGAGACGTATGCAACCACTGTGGCAAAGTCGGTCACAGATCTACGGTTTGCTTCGCCAAGTACGTTGGAAAGCCGGGCAAGTCTGCCTCAGCAAAGGCTACCACCGACAGAACGGTCTCAACCCCGTCTACATCATCACAACCAGCGGCCACGGCAGCCGCCTCATCATCCTCAAAACCATCGCCGGCCAAAGATAACAAGACACAAGCAGACTTGTTGGCCCAGTTAATGGCGAAAATCCAAGAACAAGACGAACAGATCAAAGCTCTGAAGGCGTCTTTTTAGTGTCGGGACTGTCAATAGCTGCAGACAGTTCCTTAGTAGTACCATATAACTCAGTTTCGGACTTATGTACTCATAGTTTTTCAGTTTCTGCTTGTAAGTTAGATAGTAGTAGTGTTTCTTCCGTCGTATCAACCCTATCTACATCTGCCTCGGAGATGAACAATGTATATACTGTTCCTATCACTCCAGTTGAAGCAGTGCAGCAAGTGAAGTTTTCTGATGCCGCACTCAATTCTGTAATTATTCCCGAAACAAAACATGCAAAATCTCACTTTCATATTTCGTGTATATTAAAAGGACGTCATCGTACTACCAAAGTAGCAGCTATGGTCGACTCAGGAGCAACTGCGCTCTTTATCGACAAAAAGTATGCCGACAGCCAAAAGATGTGGCAGGTTCCTCTTGTTCAGCAAATCCGTCTTCATAACATCGACGGAACGCTAAACGAAGCAGGTAGCATAACCCATAAAGTTTCACTTGTTCTGCAAGTTGGTCAAGACGAAGAAAAGTTTGATTTCTTTGTAACCAGCTTAGGACCAGAAAAAGTTATTTTGGGTCTACCATGGCTTCGACATCGGAATCCTACCATAGATTGGCAAGCAGGCACAATGCGCCTCAATGCAGATCAGGGATTGGGCCCTGAAACAATCGAGGTAGAGGTGACGCGCATTATGGCAAACCGAATGGAACGCCGCTGTCTCCTCGCAGAGAAAGTATTGGAAACTTCTCAAGACGATGTGTTCTGTTTAGCAGGCTTCACTTATTCGCAAGCAATTGCGGAAAAAGCTATAGCAGCTAAAGGAAAGAAAACGTTCAATGAGATGATCCCTATTCACTACTGTGACTTCGCAAAAGTATTCTCAGAGGAAGAATCTCATCGACTCCCTAAGCATCAGCCTTGGGATCACGCTATTGACTTAGAACCAGATGCAGTAACACACTGGAAAGTCAAAACATATCCCATGTCAGTAATAGAGCAGGAAGCATTGGATAAATTCTTGGAAGAGAACCTCGCAAAAGGATATTTGAGACCATCAAAGTCACCAATGGCCTCACCCGTATTCTTTATCAAAAAGAAAGACGGAAGTTTGCGACTCATCCAGGATTATAGGCGTCTTAATAAAATTACTATTAAGAACCGATATCCATTACCACTCGCCTCAGATATTATCAACAGGCTTACAGGAGCACAATACTTCACTAAGTTTGATGTTCGATGGGGGTATCACAACATTCGAATCCGTAAAGGAGACGAATGGAAAGCAGCAATAGTAACCAATAGGGGACTTGTCGAACCCACAGTTATGGGTTTCGGATTTAATAACGCCCCAGCTACTTTCCAAGCCCTCATGAATTCGATCTTAGTTGATCTAATCGCACAGGCTGAAGTTGCAGTCTACATGGATGATATCCTCATCTATAGCCGTAATCTCGAACACCATCGCAAGATTGTACGCGAAGTGTTAAAAAGATTACAAGAGTATGACCTCTATCTAAAGCCTGAAAAATGCGAATTTGAGAAACAAGAAATGGAGTATTTAGGGATGATTATTCGACCCGGAGAAGTGCGGATGGACCCTGGCAAGGTCGCCGCAGTTAAAGATTGGCCTACACCCACAACGCTGAAAGAAGTAAGAGCGTTTATAGGGTTTGCCAATTTTTATAGGAGGTTTATCAAGGACTTTGCTACTGTAGCACGTCCTCTTCATGACCTCACCAAGAAAGACATGCCTTGGCAATGGCATGCAGAACAGCAAAAGGCATTCGACTGGCTCAAGGAGAAGTTCTGTTGCGAACCTATTCTCAAGGTTAATGATCCAGAACTGCCCACGCGAGTTGAAGTCGATGCTTCAGGATTTGCTACGGGAGGCATATTGTCTCAGAAAAATGAAGATGGTCTTTGGCACCCAGTAGCTTATCGCTCTGACTCTATGAGTAAAGAAGAGCGTAACTACGAAATCTACGACAGAGAAATGCTAGGCTGCATCAGAGCTTTTGAGGATTGGAGACACTTCCTCGAAGGAATCCCTTTTGAACTCGTTACCGACCACAAGAATATAGAGTGGTGGGCAACAATGCGAGATCTAAATCGACGACAAGCACGGTGGTCACTATACCTAAGTCGTTTTGATTTTAAAGTGATCTATCGCAAAGGGGAATCAATGCAGGCAGACGCATTAAGTTGGTTCTCAAAGGACCATGTTTCTGACAGGGATGACAATCGCCAAGTCCGGGTCTTAGGACCCCAGCATTTTCTAAACGCTGCACAAAGTCACTTCTGTCCTGAAGTAGACTCCCTCGGAGATCGCATACGCTGGGCAAGTCTGCGAGAAGCAGAAGTTATAGAGGGTCTTAAAAGTATAGATAAGACCGCTCCTAAAGCTCTCACAGACGGTGTTGCGATGTGGGAAGAAGACAATGGTTTCGTTTATTATAAGGGGCGACTTTATGTGCCAAATGATAGGCCATTACTCAAAGACGTGGTACGATCATGTCATGATTCATTAACCACTGGTCACCCTGGTAAAAACGGAACCATAGAACTGGTTAGCCGCTATTATTGGTGGCCACGCAGGGCAGGATTCATTTCTGCATATGTAGAAGGTTGCGACAAATGTCAGCGCTATAGGAAAGATATACACCCTAAAGTGCATGTTCAGCCTCAAGAAGTGCCAGAAGGTCCATGGCAAATCATCGGAATAGACATGATTGGACCACTTCCAGAGTCACGAGGGAAGGACGCTATCCTTAACATAGTGGATCATTATACGAAACAAATCCATCTATTCCCTGTGACAACACAACTCACAGCTGATGGAGTCGCATCCATCTACTTCGAACAAGTCTTCCCGCTCCACGGAATCCCTAAGAAAATCATTAGTGATAGGGGACCCCAATTTGCGGCAAGAAGCATGCGTGCCCTTTACAAGCGACTAGGGATAGACTCAGGTCTTACTACAGCCTATCATCCACAAGCAAATGGCCAAGTAGAGCGTAAAAACCAAGAAGTTGAAGGTTATATACGTCTCTTTATTGGCAGGCGTCAGGATGATTGGGCAGACCTGTTACCTACGGCGGAATTTGTGATCAATAGTAGACTCAATTCAGCTACAGGGCATACGCCCTTTGAGATGCTATATGGCTATATGCCAGATTTCACAATTCCTATAGGCCGTACTACAGGAATCCCAGTTCTAGATAAGCGTCTTCAGCACCTACAATCTGTGAGGAAAGATGCTGAGGCAGCCCTTCGCTTAAGTAAAAAGCGAATGCAGACAGACGTTGAACAACGTATGAAGCCATACAAGTTTAATGTCGGGGATAAAGTTTGGTTGCAAGCGAAGCAAATAAAGGTTCACCAACAGTCGTCCAAGCTTGGACCGAAACAGTTGGGCCCTTTCGAAGTCACTGAAGTTAGAAGTGACGTCGATTATAAGCTTGCACTTCCCCCTGCACTTAGGGTACATGATGTATTTCATGTAGATCGCCTCAGCCCTTACAAAGGGAACGAAGTCAATGGGCAAGTGCCACCTCCGCCAGAACCAATCACAGTAGAAGGCGAAGAAGAATATGAAGTCAACCATATCAGAGATTCGAAACTCTTTGGTCGTACTCTCAAGTATCTTGTTCGCTGGAAAGGTTACGGGGAGGGAGAGGATACATGGGAGCCAGCTAAGAATCTAACACATGCACCGGAAAAAGTCACGGAGTTCCACTCCAGAAATCCGGGAGCACCTAGAAAAATAGCAGCATTCCTATACGTGTCCTTGCCTTGGCAGTCGCCAAACCAGTTTACAGAAGTTAACGCGGACGTTAATCCCTAAGAAGGGGGGTATTGTCACGGACGCGTATATCTTTTCTGTTTTTCTGTGTTGAAATCCTTATCATTAGATTTGATAAGATGGTTAGTCACATGACGCCAACATGTGCATTCATATTCGTCATAAAGGCACGTAATCCTGGGAAGGACCTGCCTTATCATTCATTAGACATGTGTACGTTATGATTGGTTAGAAGGACATAGAATGTTGTAGAACAATAGGGTAATGTAGATGACGTGCTGTATTAGGTTTCAGTCAGCATTGTTCTATTATTAGGACGACGCGTCAGCACAAGTAAGCACTTATGACACAGTGATCAGTAATCACAATAGAAGTGCTAAATATAGATACACGACGCGTCAGCTTGTAGTCATCCATACTTACTCAGTAGATTAGTAAGTGACTCATCCCTAGTAGTATATAAGACACCCTGTAGCGTCCTGAGTAGAACCAACTTGTCCTCTTGGTTTCTACTCAGGTGCACATTCCTCTTGTCTTCTATAGTAACCAATCTAACTTGTCCTCTTGGTTTCTACTCAGACTCATCGTTAGTGTGACACCGCTGCTATTACCTTGCATAAAGGTATCAAGTCCAGCACGCTCCACAACGGTTAGTTCGGCGCGTGATTTATCTCTGCGTCAGGCTTGAGTTGTCCTTGACGAGCCCGTTCAATTTTCAGCTTGCTTGACGTAGCCGATAGTCATCCGCTACACAGCCCTCATCATCACCCAACTTCACCATAATTGCCATTACTGTGAACTGCATCAGAAGCATGACAATATGGCAACAGTTCTTACTGCATTTGTAGGACAAAATCTCACACAGACTCCAGCCTTGAATTACCATGCCATTGCCCCCATTGCCCCCACCATATACCAAGGTGTGTTGTGTTTTGCACCAGCTAAACTACCAACTCAATGTCCATAGAAATGTTACCCCACACTGCAGACTCAAGAGTGTCATTGCTGGGGCTGAGCAATTCTGCTTTGCAGCAGACAAGATTCAACCAAGCAGCAATGGATCAGGCTATCCTTGACCTCATGGAACCAGTGGAACCACTACCCCTGCATCCACAATACATTCTCAAAACCATTCTTTGGGACTATGAAGACTGCTTTGACCTGACAGAGGGCATCATCATTACAGAATCCAATAAGTGTCAACCTCAGATGAATCTTGCTATCCACAATGGTGACAGCAGGCCTGTCTCACAGAATGAATTTAAACAGATTCAACATGTAGTGGTTGCTATTGCTAAGAAACTCATTGCAAAGCTCAGCTAGGATCCCCATTCTGTTGTGTTTGCTGGCAATCCATGGATAAAGGCAACCCTCAAAAAGATCTTCAAGCCTGAGTATAATGAAGCAATACTTGAGCTTGAGGCACAGAAAAAAATTCTTCATTTGTGCTCAGCCCATTGGAAAGCTGACCAAATGATAGGTCAGGCACTCTTGCAGCAAGGTGATACTGAAACCAAGGCCACAAAGCCCCCATTTCCTACTCCATCTTCTCTTTCTAACACCAGTAGTCTCCCTTCAGAGCTGCATGCTGCATTCACCCAACAGGTTTTGAATGTCACATCCATAAATGCAGTGAAGTGCACACTTGAGCTGAGCCCTGGTCCAAATTGTGTTTGGCAGCAGTTTCTGTGTGGAGCACGTGCCATTCGGGCCATGCTGTTAGTGAACATCAGGCTTGAACAATATACCTGAATCCTGCAGCTGGGGGCATCAACATGGTGTTGATGTAAGCCTTGTGGAACAGAGGTGCGGGCATGGCAACTGTTGGTGGGATGCACACTTTGGTGGTTTGGCAGAGTTGGCATTTGTGGCAGGTGGTGATGTGGGACTTGATGTCTTGTGCAAGTGTCGGCCACCAGAAGCGGTCGAGGATGGCACAGAGGGTGGAGTAGAAGCCCTTGTGGCTGAGGTTGTCATGTGCTTCATAGATTGTTGGGCTTTGTTGGTGAGGGAGGAGGACAAGCTGGTGTCGGCCTTGTGGGTGTTGTCACCAGAGTTGTCCATTGTGGATGGTGAAAGGCTTTGATCGTTTTCGGAGTCAGTTGTGTTCATCTGTTGTGAGGTTGCCCTGGATAGGGTTAATGAGGTACTCACAGATTTGCTCCATTTCTGACTTGTGTGTTGTTTTGTCCAGGTTGGGGTTTGGCCCCAGTGAGCTTGGTTCTTCTACCAGGACTTCAAAAGTTTCGGTCTTGGTGTTTTGTGGGTGTTTGTGTGAATCAACCCATATGCCAAGGGAGAGGATGTTGTTGATCCAATCTTCTGGGTCCTCATCCTTGTTGTCTTTGCCAGGGATGGGTTCGTGCTGTGAGAGGCCATCTGCACCAAGGTGCTTTTGTGCAGGAACATGTGCTAGTTTGAAGCTGAAGAGTCGTATCACGGCGATCCAGCAGTTCATTGCTGCATTTGGTTGGACATCGGGATTGTTTATCATGCCACAGATGAATTGGACATCTATTTCTATGACGAGGTTAGTAATGCTGACAATGTGAATTTGGAGTGCACAAAGGGCCCGAAAGAGGCCATATAATTCTATCTTGGGCTGGGAGTATTGAGCTTTGCACTCATTCCATGCAATTGATCCGAAGTGTGAGGGTCTTTGTTGGCCATCCTCGCACTGTTGGGAGAGAATCCAACCGACAGCACGCCATGATGAGTCCACAGCGAGGTAAACAGGGCGAGTTGTGGTGTAATTGATTGGGATGAATGCTGAGGAGTTGGTGATTTCAGTTTTGAGGTTGTCCATGGCTTTGTTGTGGTCTGTTGTCCAAATAAAGTCAGTGTCTTTGTGGGTGAGGTATACAAGTGGCTGTGCAATGGTTGAAAAGTTCTTGATCCATATATGCATTGTTGCACAGCACATGGCACAGCATGCAGGCTACAGAAGACTCACCTTTGTAGTAAGGTGTTGATAGTCTTAAGCACAGTTTATAGAGCATGAGTGAATACAAGTGATATTCTGCTGGGGAGGGTAGGTCTCTTTTCACCCCTCCTTATATAGGGAAAAGTGACCTCTATGGTCCCACCATGTCCCTTTGCACAACTATGATGAGTAAAGGTGTCCACTATATCGTGTTTTCAGTGACACCTGATGTGGAACACCCTAGAACATCTCAGAATCATTCACATGACCCTGATATGAGTTATGCCCATGGACATGCATAATGTAGCTACCTAATATGGTAATCATACTTGTGTAGTCTACATATGTCATAACTGCTATAGATAAGATACATACATACTTATTACATTTCAACACACATTGTGCCTGCAGTGCCTAGGAAGGCTTGGATGTCAGTAACTGATTTGCAGGGTGGCCAAGAGTGAATCTTAGCTGTTTTTGAATCATCTGGAATGCGGCCTTCATAAGTGCATTTGTGGCCAAGCACAATAACTTCAGGTGTTGCAATGAAAAGTTTTGAGGTGGATGCTGTAGCACCAGTGTGCTCAAGGCAGTGGAGGATGCAGTGGACATCATTGAGGTGTTCCCATATGAAACACCAGATTCTGGTGTTTTCTGGAATTGTTTCATATCCTCCTTCGGTTTTGTAGCATGATGCTGGTCCTTTGACCGCTATGTTGTCGAGGAAGGGCTTGGCAACGTTGGGAATTTTGGGGGTGAGGATGAAGGTGATGTCACCATGAAATACAGCAACAGTGTTAGTGGCTCCTTGCAGCAGGACAGTACATTGGTATGCCCCAAGGGGAGTCTGGAAACTGGTGAGGTCATGTGAAGAAATATCAAGTGTACAATGGTCATATCCAACAAAAAGATCGATCATTGAATAGCATGCACATGCAGCCATGCCTTCTACAAACTGGTCAACGAATGGGGGAATGGCAGCATTGCAGATGGTGGCTGTGTTGAGGGGCTGTAGGTTGTGGACGATGTGTAGCGAGCCATTCTTCTTCTTGACACAGAACCATCAGGACCGGTATGAGGCATCCGATGGCTCATATACTCCAGCTGCGATCTTCTTCTTGAATATGTCAATAACATTGTCGAGAATGCCCATGGGGATCGGGATATTTTTGTGGATCCAGGGTGTGTGTGCAACGGTTGGGATCTTGACTGGTGAGACATAGTTGTCCCGAAATCGGCCATGTTCTGCTTCAGTCCAAGCAAGGGCATGCTTGTTGGTCTTGAGGATGTGGTGAGCGAGCTTGACTTCTTCGGGCCACAGGAAGTTGTAGCGGTTGACATTGATGCTGTCAAGGCATTCTTGTGTGAGGCGAGAGCCTGGAGTGAAAAGGGGTGGATCAGTTGGGAGCAGTGGGAGGGAGAGGAGTGGGTCTTCTGGGATATGCCAAATAATTCGGAAATCTTCAGGTAGTGACACTGCTATTGGGTGGACTTTCTTTGCTGCCTTTTTGTAGGCAAGGATGAGGGCAGGTTGGGTTGGATCCAATTGGCTTAACAGAATGTTCTGTGCTGTGAATGTTGTGTAATGTTCAAGAGTCTTCATGTGTGGTGGGGCTGGCTTTGGTTGGAAGGTGAATGTGTTAAAGTAACTTGTCTGGACAGTGTTCTTTTGATGGGACTGAGACAGATAGCACCGGGTTTGAGGGGTTGCAAATTGATACATCAACCCAGCCATCAGGGTGGTCTTTGAGGTGGCATAGGAGGTGGTGGTGGAAAGGTCGTCCCAGTAAGAGGCGGAAGGGCACTGTTTCGACAACATGCATGTGTACCTGGAAATCAACATTGCCAATGCACATAGGAAGGTCTTCAGCACACCTGAGTGTCCAACTGGTGCTTCCATTTGCTCCTTCCATTTCAAGTTGCCTTTTTGTGTTTATGTTTGCACCGATTTCATGGGCAAGATCAGCTCGGATGACAATGATTTGGGAGCCTTGGTCAAGGACTCCAGGCTCGATTGTTCTGTTGTTGATATGGACATCGACCTCCCAAAGTGGCAGGGAGAACTCTGCTGAACATTTTGCTGATATCCCGAGTATGGTTGCTGGGTGTTCATTGGTGGGGTTGGTGGTTTCTTCAAAAGCACCAGTCTCAACACATCATGGGCACAGGCAGTCTGCAAGTTCTTTCCGGATAGGGGCACTGGCAGCAAGGACGTGTGCTGGGGTGGTCTGAGTTAGTTTACCTTCTAAAAGCCAGGTGTACAGCTGGCTTGTGAGTTTTTGGTCTTCTGCATTCGACTGGTACCAATATTGGGGGCCCTGTGTGCTGTTAGTGTTGGGTGGGTTTCCGGCAGGGAGGTTTGAGGGAGGAGGCCCAGCTTCTTGGAACTTGGGGGGCCGAGCTTCATGTTTTGTATTTTCTGCTGCAAGGACTTCATAGATGTTGTATAGTTCACCACTGATGCTGTCATTGTTGCTATCTTCTTCCACATTTGGCTCCTTGCTTTGCATGATCTCGAGGGAGAGGATAGCATGTGGTGGAGGGTCGTGCTGAGGAGCAGCAGCAATCAATACTTGGGGTATAATAGTTGCAGGCTCACTGGGGTCGTGCTATTGGCTACCAGCCATGTGTCTATGCCATGCTTCAAGCCTTTACCACTGCCATTGTTGGGTATTCTGAGGCCAGATGGTAGGATGAGGCAGTCGTTTTTGATGAGCACACAGCCAGTGCAAACATATTCATGTGCTGCAGTGCATCCACAGACTCAGTGGCCAGCTTGCACACAGAAGGTGCAACTGTCGGTCTTCATCTCACAGAAGAATGCTGAGAATTCTGTGTTTGGTGATTGATTGACATGTTGGGGCCATGGTTGTCGGGATGGAGTTGGGGCTTGCTCGAGTGTTGGCACTGCTGGCCACTGTTGTGCTGTGGGTGCTTGGTACATGACTACTGTGGGACCTTTGAACAGCTCTGGTGCTGTGAGATCCTTGGCTATGTCAGGGAATCGACGCTTGCACTGTGCATACAAGACCATGTAAGCTGGGTTGTGTGGCGAGAGACTCACCATTTTTGTGATTATGTCTGACAATTCTTTATCTTTGTCCTCCCGAGTTTGTCTTGGGTCTTTGTTTGCGAGATGGACTGTTCTGGTCTCATATTCGGGGTGCCACTGTGGGTTTTGGTCGTTGTTGTGCTGGTCAATGTATCAGTCTGGTCCATGGCAGTGTACATCTTGGTCATCAGCCCGTTGCCTAATCCAGTAATCTGGCCTTGTGTGATCTTCCTCGAAGTTGCTGCAGAGTCAACGGTGGGCAGGGCAGTAGAATTGTTTATTGGCAAAATAATTTTTGGCTGTGTTGAAGACATCCTTGAAAGCATAAGGTTTGTCAGTTGGGTGTCTGGGGTTGAGAGAAAAAAGTCAGCCTGCAAGAACTTCACAGTCATCCAGGTGGAATCCTTCAAAAAATTCTGAGTTGCAGTCGTCATCGGAAAGCTCCCTTGCATTGTATAGGTGGTTGCTGATTTTGAGGAATTGTTGGTAATATGCAATTACATCATCTTCATCTCGGATGCAGTCTTTGGCTGAGTGGTTGACAAATTCTTGTAGCATTTTTTTTGTGTGACATGTTGCTGCTGAGGTGTCTGGGTACAAGCTTTCTAGGTTAGCTTTGAACATGGCCCAGTTTCTAGCTCCATGGCTGTCTAAGGTCCTCCAGAACTCGTGCATGTTAAATGGAACATATTGGGTAATGGTTTCTACCTTTTCCGTACTAGAGAGGCCATTGTTAGCAGCAAGTGCCTTGTATTCGAGTAGGAAGTTGGCTAGAGGGTCATCATGCTTTCCAGAAAAGTATGGGGCCTTGTTCGAGCGTGGCCCAGGCATAGCAGCAACTCCAGAGGTTGTCATAGTAAGATGGCTAGCCAGTGGTTGTGTTGGGAGCCGGGTCGCGAATGTGTGAGGGTTTGGTAGTGTCAGTAGTGGTTTTGTTTTGAAAGGGGGGATTCGGAATAAAGGGATTGGTGGGAATGGGTTTTGGAACAGGGTGGTTGGAAGTGATGGCAGTGGGAGGGGCAGGGCTAGGTATCAGGGTGGGAATGAGCAGGCTCAGTGTCGGTGGGTTGGTACCAGGTCTGGAAAATGGACAGTTTCTTCGGTTTCAAAGTCTTCAGGGAACTGTAGCTGGTTGTTGGGTTGAAACTCTTCTGATTGTTGGTGAATGTTGGTCGGATTGGGCTCTTCTGAGTCTAGGACAGGAGGGAGCTGGGTGGGGTTGGGATTGGCAGAGATGGAAGTGAGGCCACTAGGGAAGCTGCCTGGGGAAATTGGATGGCATTGAAAGGTGCACAGATGAAGCACTTTCTGGGGCCGGTGTTTTTGACTGGGTAGGGCAAGTACTGGGGGGGGGGCATAGCAAGGGAGCTCGGAGCTGGGGCATTTTTACTAGAGGTGTAGCGTCCTTGTTTGTCTCGGGAAAGTGGCAAAGTCTTTTTGTTCATGCAAGAACTTTTGATGACGAATGAGGTGTCAACTTAGTGGGTATCACCTGTTGCACCTGAAGGAGGGGGTTGTCTTACTAACTTCCCCTTGCTTGTGGGCTCCAGTTGTAGATAGTTGTGCGAGTACAAGCAAGTCAGACCCTAAGTGAGGACACAGATGACAACAGTAACGAGACATAAACACATAAGCCAGAAACAATTTGGATCAGGAACAGAACGGAGTGGATGCATGAACGAGAGGAGAACGAGAAAAGAGAGAGAGAGAGGTCAGCGGAGCTGATACCATTTTGTAGAGCTATTCTAGTTCTTTATATACAGGGAGTGTATGTATTAGTGGGCTATAAAGGAGGGGCTGGTTGGTGCTAGTAGGTGACACCTTTGTACATGTTGTGGGGCTTGGTGGCATTGGTGTTGACGCTGGCGAGGTGTTATTAGGTGCAAGTTGACACCGCTCCTTACAGTGGGTATGGGTACAGGTAGGCTCGGAGTGACCCCAGGGTTACCCATGGTAATCCCTACATGTTGCATCCACTCACTCATTGTCCAAGTTGGACAAATGCTTAGCAAAGCATTACAGTGGTGCTGTGCAGGATTTGGTTGTGCTTGCACTTGAAACAGATCCAGAACTTGCTCAGCAGAAATCAGGTCGAATATGAAACGCAACAAATAAATATATATATTATCATGCATTTGAAATAGCTTTGTAATACATGTTTGATACTGGATGAGACTTGAACCCCAGTGGGAAATCCATCATTTTGGGCAGGTTTTTTTTGATTTTTTTTTGACTCTGTTGTACATTAATGAATGCTCAATAAAACTTGCCATATACTATAATGTTTTAATATAAAATTTGGTTTTAGGTGATAACCAGTGTCATGTACCTCAGGAAAACAGATAAAAACAAGAGGTATCAAAATCTCAACCTACTCAGTGGATGATTATCAGACAATGGTATCGATCAGCAGAATTGAGTAAATTGTTTAATTTACAACTTTGTAAATACATCTGTATCAACAAATATGTAAGCTACCCATGAAAATCAGAGGATATATGCAGTACAAATGGCCGGCAATGTCTGATGTCAGAGTACCACATGTCTTCATCATGATCTAAAATTAGGTTGTTCAATTTGTTGTGGTGAGCTGTGGGACATGCACTGATAATCCTGTTGTAGTGAGGGAGGCAAGTCAGTGAATACACAGAGGAGGTTGTTGCCTTGGATGACTTTGGACATTGAGCAGTTTCAATGTTGAGTACATGTGGGTATTGGAATACTATGAGATGTGTCAGGTGAGTTGTGGGCATGGATGCAGGTGCAACTTACCAAGTTTGTCAGTGCTCCTTCCCAGTGTACAAGAAGTTCTGCGACCTATGCCCACAGTAGTAATATAAAATGTGAACTCTGTCAAGCCCAAGTCAGTTCCTTGTACTTGCAGTTGTTTGTATCTGCAGGGTATACTTCCACCAGCCATAGGTTTGTATGGGGAGTGCCACACTTCCCCAATCAGTCTATCAGCAAGGGATTGATGTCATGTGTAAAACCATAGGGGGAGGTAGTATGGCCATGGTGGACATCATGAGGGAGAGGATGAGAGAGATATCGAGAGACAGGAGATGGTCATTCAGAGGAAAAAGACAAGTTTGCATATATTTGGACCACTCCTTTGCTGTCAACTTCAAGGTCGATGCCTCTGCCACTTTGAAGTTTGATCTGTAATGTGGACTTGCAGGTCACAATGGGATGTTAACAACTGAGTTAGAGAGGTAAAGTGCATTCAAAAGACTTGATTGTAGTGCGTGGTACGAATACATGCACAAGAGAGAGGCCCAGTACATGGTGGCAAAGCTTGCAGCAAAGTGGTTTCGAATTGTCAAAGAGAATCAATACAAGCCAAAAATTAATTATGTAAACAAAAATTAACAAAATTATCTAGGGACTTCCCACTGCTTGAACTGTTGGCCAACAAGAAATCACTTGAAGTGCAGTGTTGTCCTTGACCATGTATCTTTTTTTTTAGCCAACACTCAAATACAAATTGGGACATTACTTGATAAACTTATTTACTTAATTTTACTTAGTTTCCAAATCAAGTAACCTACGTAAAATTAAGCGGCGTGCACATTTGCTGATGGCCGCCCGCCGCCCGCCCCTTGGATGGCCCGCCCGCTCTGCTTGCTAACTCATCTGGAGTAGGAACTTTTTCTCAGCAAGTCACAATCGAGATGCTCTTCGACAATATCCTTCTCAACATATTTTGTCATTATCTGGATGCTACTCCTCGGTTTTGGCCAACACTATCCTCTGTGTGTCAAAGATGGCGCCAGCTTGTATTTACATCATCTCTGGGTTTAAATCTTCGACTCTACTGTACATACAGAACTGTTTGAAGACTATTAATTGCTTGCCAGCCCTGCCCATCGTTGTACAGTACGGAGGGACTCCAAATCTCGATCCGCCGGCCCCCGAGGACGATGACAATATCCTTGCCGCACTGAAGCAATCTGGTCGTGTAAGGTCCATCAGCCTCACCACCACCTGCTCTCCTATCGAAAATATTTCCGCGATCTCGGTGCCATTGTCGGAACTTGAAGAGCTCACACTTCTGTCCCAAGATGACATGCAGCTGACCATCCCGAGCACTTTTCGGTGGGGTCCTCACCTCCGAACTCTGCACTCGACCAGGATTGCCTTCCCCTTGTTTCCGCAGCTACTCTCACCCTGCCAGCATCTTGTAGATCTTCAACTTCACAAGATTCCTAGTGTTGGGTATTTTTCTCCCGAAGCTTTTGCGAACGCATTATCAGGGATGACTCAACTTCGATCACTGTCCCTCCACTTCCTTTCCCTCCCCCCCCCCGCCGAAACCATGTCGGCTTGCCTTCACAGCTAGGAGAACACGTTGTTCTCCCTGCTCTCACGACCCTAAATTATAGAGGAACTAGCAAGTACTTGGACAGCTTCGTGGCTAGAATTGATGCACCTCGTCTCGGGAGTATTGATATCACATTCTTTAGCCAACCCACAATGGACGCTTCGGAACTTAGCCGATTTATCGAGCGGATAGAAATGGAGACGTCACTCAGTCAAGCAGACGTCGAAACCTCCGCGCATGCCATTTCTATCTCCTTTACCAACTCAAGCAATGCTACGGCCCTTCAATTACAAATATCATCGAAACAGTTAGACTGGCAGTTGTCTTCCATGGCTCAAGTTTGTGACCAGTTTTCCCCATTCCTATTCCGTGTAAACAACCTGGAGCTTATCTGCGCATTCGGCGGCGCAAGAGACTTTCGTGTGGCTGGCGTACATGCGACGGACATCTTGTGTGCTTTGCGTCCAGCCAGTGGGACTGACATCGCCGTGCTCCCTACCCTGCACAACCTAAGTGTAGAGAAGCCTATGGTGATGGATGGGCCGTCGTGGGATGCTGTGCAGTTACTCATCGCGTCACGATGGCTCTCCGGCCGTCCGGTACAGGTATCTGCACGAGAATACCCGTGCCAAGCCTGTTATTCCAGTTTCAAGTGGCAGCAAGAAATCAAAGCACACCTTGTAGACAGGCACACGTACAGAATCGTGTGCTCCTATTGTGGCAACTTTGAATGGTCGCCGGGATACAGTCGTCAATTATTCCGGGAACATCTCCAAAGCATACATCCTGAAGTCGCGCGTAACGCGCACTCTCCACCACGGCTTTCATATAGCGAGGAGCCCTGACACACGGCACTCTCCAGCATGCCCCATCCCTCTTCGTCTAATCCCTCGCACATTCACCACGGCTCTCCTCGATGCCGATGGTCTCAAAATATGACTGCCCTTTCCCCTTCTACTACGACGTCCCTTATTGTGATATTCTACGTTGTAGGCTTCTTATTGTATTTGTACTGCATCCCGCTGAATGGATCGTCGTCACTTTTATCTGTGTTTCCTTTTTCCATTTCCATTTTTTTTTAACCCTCGGGCTTCGAGGTAGATTCGTCCTTGTGTTCTCGCAGTCGTATCGCATCTCCATCATCCATCGTTATCCATCCATCGTTACGAAAATTTCGATGGACACGTCAACTTGAGTGTGTGCGGATTCAAATTCTGTCTTATGCTTCTCTAAGCGCCGAGGGAAGTGTGAAGCTTGTGAAGTTTTGTCTCTTCGTGACCATCTACGACGATCACATTTGCAGAAATGAAACAAAGCACTATCTATCGCCGACGCGAAGCTCTCACCATGAGGCCACGAAGAAAGCTGCGTCTCGTCGCGTGGCACGAGTGAGGATCGCCGCCGTCACGGAACGTAGAGAGAGCGCCCACACTAACCCAGCTTTCAGGCCACTCTTTTCTGAAAAAAAAGATACATATAGAAGGGGAGGTGGGCGTGGGCACATACCACGCGAGTCGATTCACGTTGAAGTTGAGTACGCTGTTTACTTGGGTGACTAGGTGGTAGGATTCGCCGGTGGTAGGAACGCCACCATTAATCCGATGCTTCACCTTGACACATACGCAGCCAAAATGTGGTTCTCTTGCGCCGCCGTGCGCCGCGGGCGATCTTTGTCTTCTTAAGTTAATGTCAAAATCAAAGTTTTGACAAACAATTCTTCCTGCCAAGCCGTTGCAAGGGGAAAATTTTAATTTAATTCAGAAATAATAACAAACTTCCTCTCTTGAGGCCTTCGTTTGTGTCTTTCCTTTTTTCTTCATACCCTGTTCCGCAGAACTTCTTTACGACACTCATACAGCGTCCTTCAGGGAAGGTGGGTCCTCGGAGTCGGGGTCTATGTACTACTTAGAGTAGCTCCAGCTAGCGGTGAGGAGAAACGTGATGTGTCCACTGCAGTGGCTTCCTGCCACCTTGCCGTGGATTGGCTGATCCATGCGGTCTTGTGGCGCACTTTCCGTAAAAGAGTAAATATTACTGGGAGGGCACGCGGGGCCTTTACTGTGGGAGGTTGGAAAAAATTACAGCATCGTGTGAGCTGGGCGGCAGTCTAAGTGCAGGGGGGAGGAAAGTGCTCTAAGCCAAATCGAGGGCGATGATCACAGGACAAGACGCCATGAGGTCGTCGGTCGGTCGCAGGCTCTTCTTCTCTTCGTTTCGTTGGAACAACCGCCGATGGGTCTAATGCGCACTTTTTTTTTTGAACCCGACATCAAACGGGACGAAAGACACGATGTTGGGTGTGCTGGAATAAAGGGCAGGGAGAAACGTGGTGCGGCGCCGCCCCTCTACGAGCGAGACAAGGTCAATCGCCGCGCAAGGCGTCATCGGGCCCTTCCCAAAAGACCAAGCTGGGGGCGAGCGCAGCCGCAGACTGAGGGCTACACGCACATTCGGCCGGTGTACAAACCTTACAAATGATAATTATTGTTCGTGTTGGAAAGTCTCCGAGGTTTAAGAGTCGCTTACGACTACTCACGGTCGCCTCTCAGGACCCATAATTTCCACAACTGAGCGATAGGAAGCGTGATCAAGGATCAAATTGTTGGTTCTCTGGGTGACTGTCTCACCATAGTCGTGTCCCCTCGGCCAAGTTAAAGTTGTGGGAGGGATCGATAGAAACCCGGCGCGCGCGGAGCTGCGCTAGAACGGACGGACGACATAAAAGTGGCTCTGGCAGCAGGATGATGGCCAGGAGACGACAGGATTAGCGCACAAGCGCAAGAAGAAAGTACATGTGCTCGGGAAAGGAAAATCGAAGTGGAAGGCCCATTAGAGTATATCTGATCGGCGTGGCTAGGCCCATAAACCGCGCAACGGCCGAACGAGAAAGCCGAAATCGACAATCCGTATTGTAAACGAAGCTCACCCAAATGCGAAATAGACAACGTCAGCGTGGAACTGTGATCATCAGAAAATAGCCGAAGTTGAGGTGGAGCCAGGTGGCCGTCAGCCACGGCCCACATGCTCGTCCTCCATACGGAACTCTTGCGACGCCGACTCGTCCTCGTCGCCACTCGTGTCGTCTGCTGCGGCGCCGTCGTTCGTGTCCTGTGGATTAGATGCGCGGCGTGCAGCATCACGCTTCCGTTTTTTGATCTGTAGTCATCAACATGGTTTGCAAACGATTAGGTACTACAGTTGACACGTTTTGACGTACAAGCTTTGCGTACACGAGCCCACAGGCATTACACAACGTCCGGGGACCTGCATTAGGCAGTCAGCTGAGTGAACACGGAGTCATCGAATGGGGGATGAGAGATGACGGACCCAAGGGGCCTCTTCGCCATTCGGGGGTTGACGTTGCATTACACCCTAAACAAGTCTGCCCTTCCGGTACAGGCGCTTCGGCCTTCTGGAGTCAGTAAAAGCATGCGGCTTGAGTGACCATGCCTCATGGAGGTGAACAGTTGGGACGTGCCTGTCGTTTGGCAGCTGCGTCGCCTTCCTCAGCGCTCCCAGGATTTGCAGCGGGCGGCTCAGCGGATGGCGCCGTCCCGGGTGGGTCGGTGCCGACAGTGGATCCCAACAACCGGAGACCAAGAGCAGCGGATTGACTAATTCTCTGCAACGCTTCCAGGGATGGAGGACGACCCTGCACGGTGGCCGGGTCGGTTGACAGGGCCGTGGTGGTATCGATTATGATACGATACGACTCTATTAACTAGAGCGTTTCATATATGCGTGCGCATACGCGAAGCAAATCATCAACATCAGTAAAACTGTCAATCGAAAAGCGGACATTAAGAGAGCATGCCTTTCCAAAATCAATATCTAGCGGGGTAGACGCTAGCGGTGAGGGATGCCGAGGAGCGGCGGCCTCTTTCTCCCGTGGTTTGCGCTTTTGCTGAGGAGGGGGCTCTGCGGCTTTAGGAGTACCCGCGGCGCGCCGCATCTCCTGGTTGGGTTGCGGTTGTGGGGAAGGCGCATACACGCGCTGTGAAGGGGCTGTAGGTGTAGGAGCAGGGGCGGGTGCTGGTGCTGGTGCTGGAGGTGCAGGTGCCGGTTCTGGTCGACTGACAGGAGGGGGAGCGGGTGGGTCGGGGACGGATGGTGCTGGTGCGACTGGTTGGCTAAACTGGGGCCAAGCTTCGCCATTCCACTGAGGCGGAGCCGAATGCGGAACGGCGTAGGGAGCGGAACCATAAGGCGGGTGGTAATGGGGATGCGGAGGATTATACGGTACATGCTCGGAGGAAGGATGTGATTGAGAAGATCTCGGTTGCCTGGAATGATTCTGCGGATATTGGGAAGCATCGTAGGAATTGTGGGGAGGATAAGACGAATAGTCATAAGATGTCATCCCTTGTTGATGCTGGTACATGTACCGACCATCGGAAGACATTGGTATGGGGGCGGTTGGAGGAGGGGGAGGTTGTTGGTGGGTGTACGGTGAAAGACCG
This sequence comes from Lactarius tabidus, assembly GCA_963281015.1. Classification (NCBI taxonomy): domain Eukaryota; kingdom Fungi; phylum Basidiomycota; class Agaricomycetes; order Russulales; family Russulaceae; genus Lactarius; species Lactarius tabidus. The sequence continues at coordinate 1,232,539 of OY725475.1, read as the reverse complement.
GGTCGTTCTGAACCCAATGCCTCGCCGAGGGAGGAGTAAGTTGGCTGACGCGTTGGTGGAGGGGCAGAGGGTTGGCCCGGAGGCCGAAAGGAGGTACTGGAAGCTGGAGAAAATTGTGAGCGACGTGTAAACGAAAGAGAGGACATGAGTGAAAGAGAGTTAGGGAGAAAAGCAGATTATCGACGGCAAGTATGACACTGACAGGACATGGTACGTGCAGAATGCGATTCCGGGTGGAGATGAGGTTAGTGAGTTAGCAGCAGGGGGAGAAAGGCATCTGGTAGGGCAGAGGAGAGGGAGAAGGAGAGAGAGGATATAGATGACGCTAGCCGACAGAGGGACTGGGATCGGAACTGGAACTAGAACTGTTCAAGCGTGTGGTTGAGGCGCTCAATGCGGTAACATGAAAAGGAAATCACTGCGCTTAACCGATGGCTGGGAGAAGGGGGCTGGGAGGGGGCGAGGGTGGGGGTCAGGGTGTGGGCACCTACTCGTCGAGAAACGTTCCGTTGCGGTGGAATCTGGTCTCAATTGTGACCTCTTCAGCACACAGCGACACGAGGCTTGGGCTTACGATGACGCCTAAACGCTATTGCAAATATGCGTGCGAGAGGCGGGCAACTCGTCCTTCTCCACCCGCTCTTTCCCTCGCTTGCAAAAATTTCCCTTTTATTTTTATTCCTTCTTCCAAACAACCCCGTGGCAATCGTACCAGGAACAGAAGTGGGCGTGCAGCCAAACCGACCAGATGAATTCGAGAGGCGCCCCGAGACCGAGATTACGGAGCTTCATTAATCATCTTGACGTGACCGGCCGCCGGCGGACAAACCGACCATAAACAACCTCCGGTCAATGAATATTTATCCGCCACTCTGAATAAGATTATAACATTTATAAATTCGTGGAAAAAATAAATAATTCCCAGTTAATTCCCCTCAGTCTCAGTCGCGGTTGGCAGAGGAGGGTGTAGACAAACGAGGAGAGGATGACAGCGAGGACAGTACGGTACGCTATCCTGCACCACCGAGACCAAGACCGAGATTATCCCCGTCCTTTTCCCGCTCAACCTTCGCTAATCTCGTCTGGCTCAGCGCCAATCCCGAACCGGTCGTCTCAAAATCGAGATCTTCCTCGTCATCGAAACCGCTTCCTTTCCCATGAACACCTACTCCCGTCCCGCTTCCGTTCGCTGCCGCCGCAGCTCGTTCCCGCGCTCGCCGACGACGCTTTAGGATCTTTTTTCGGTTCCGCACTCCTATCCGGTATCCCTGCTCGTCCCCATAAAACAGACGGTACTCACACGTCGGACAGATCCACTCCTCCGCTGGATTCGCCAGCTGTGACACCGCTGCCATCGGCCGTTGTTGTTGTTGTTGTTGCGCACCCCGTCTCGGCGGAATTTGAGCCGATAGGAAGAGAAGCGGAAGCGGACTTAGAAGATTCTGTGTGTTCGCACCTATTTGTGCTGCACTTAGGTGGCTTGGGTTGGGAATCCGAGAGGGCACGTAGTTGCGAAGATGATGCGGGTTCGAAGCGTTGGCCAGCGCCGACCGCTTCTTCTTCTTCCCCGCAGTCTTCGTTGAACTGGGAGACATTGACGCTGCAGGTGTCTCCGTGTCTTGTACCGCGACCGCGCGAGCTTTGCGTACTGCCCGTTCGCCCCGTTTTGCTCCTGCTACACCCACCGCACCGGTATCAGCGACCGCACGTGCCTTTGCGGTCTCCGCAGCCTTCTCCGCTTGTCGCACGACTTCATTCTCGAACCGATCGTATAGCACCATGTACTCCGTGCGCGTGGCAACGAGCCGCTCCGAAGCTGACGAGACCCCATCAAACAGTCGGACCCGCACCCAACGGCAGGAATCGATCCAAAAACACACACACCTGCGTTGACTCTCGAGAACGTAAATTTGCTATCGTCGGGGAATATGCGGCAGGCCGGGGAGGAAGCAAGTGGGGCTGGCTGGGCACGACGTCGACGGACCACGCGCGATGGGCGCCTGCGCATTAGCAGCCGTGACTTGAGGCGCGCGTTTCTTGACACGCCGGAACGGTTCTCGTTTAGAAGTGTATAGTTAGCCAACAACGCCTGGTCCAGCGCGAGCGAGTCGCCGAGCATAGGTGCACTCAGTGCAGCGGCCAGCTGTCGTTTCCGGTGCTTGAGCATCTCCTTCTGCCGCAGACCGACCATCGTGGCGGGCAGCATCTTGCCAAGAAGTCCGTCTGCCCCTGCATCGCTCGGCTCTTCCTCGGCAGCTACTTCTACCGCCGTTGCCGTCGCTGGGGTCCCTGTAGGGGACGCGAAACCAGGCAGCACCCTCTCGACCGGTGGCTCCTCCTCGCCTGAATGCACGTCGGACGAGTCCGGCCCCATCTGCGAGCCTGAGAGATGCGCAGGCACTTTGCGTTTTTTGGCGTTGCCCTGCTGCTGCATTTGGTCCAAGTGGTGGTCGCCACTGCTGCCGGTGTCCTCGCTACGAACTTCTGTAGGTGGAACGTCGAGATCAACAGCGACTGGCACTCCTTCCGTTGGCGGCGGCGCCTCTACGTTACTGCGTGCAAAGTCCGTGACGCCACCAAGTGCAGCGGGGAGGAAGTACGACTGAAAGGTAATCTGTGCAGACAGGACCTCCGCATGCGCGATTAGCTCCTCTGCAGTGGCATCTGGACCAGGTGGTGGCGGTAGGATGGGGGGGAGCATGGCGTTAAGGGGAAGTGGGCCACCCGGATCAGGAGAGCTGCGCTTGCGCTTCGGGAGTGGCTTTACCCTTCTAAGTGGAAGATAATCCGGTATGTCGAAGCTTGGGGACGAAGGGTGGTATATGAGGTGTTGAGACAGCTCGTCGCCGTCCATGTTGAAAGATCGATGTTGTGTGCAGGTCGATAAAAGAAATGGATGGGAGCCGTGTGATGACGTGGAGTAATCATACGGTAACACTCCCTCAGTCTCCCAGGCATTATTTTTGTCGTCTCTGCACCAATCACCTATCAGAAAGGCGGACGTCGTGTATCATGACTTGGTGTACTCTTTCTTCTCGTGCTCATTCAACTATGTAGTGTCCTCATGACTCTGTACACGCTCCTTTCAAAATAGGTCCTCCCGAAATTATGAAATCATTCGTCTTCGGCCGGGGTTACGAACCCCACTGTTTCGCTTCACGTAACCTTCTCCATATAGATGATTCTAACACGTAGCAAACAGGGTCTGTCCTACTTAGCGACTCATGCCGCGGCCGAGCTTGAGGATTCTTGCGATCCCTCAACCGAACGCGAGGATTGGTGCATGAGCGTTACACGTCGGTAAACAATTCCGACGAGTGCCCGCTTTTGGCGCAGTCACGAGGACCAGCTACTTCCATTGCCTGTCCAACGACCTGCGGTCAATCAATACGGTGCTTCTCTGGCTACTGTGTAGCGTGTTGAGCAATTAAGGGTACCGAGCACATCGGTCGATTGGATAGAGTTTCATCTCACCTTCCTTTCCAGCCGTGTGCGCTCGTTCTAATATTAAACTTGTAGACTAGTCCTACTGGGGCCGCATTCATCATGAAGCAGTCATTTGTTGGGGCAGCCGTGTGAGTGAGACGCATGGCTCTGGCGAGTAAGCGGTTAGACAGTGCGACCTCAGATGCCTGCGGAAACGGTGAGAGCCTTCAGCCAATGCCGTCATGATGGCGGACGAATCCCAAAGAGAGTGCGTGTACCGCTGAACTATATTACAATGGCTCGTGTACCTTGCACTATCTGACAGCTCGCAAAGTTAAGGGGGTGATGAGCGGCGAAGTCCCAACTAGTTCTTCCATCTGTATGCGAAATGTGTGAGTATTGCTGAGATAGATGCATGGAGAAAATCCGTACATTTTTACTACACGATCGCGACCGCCACTGACGATTTTATCCGCTACAAAATCAACACAGTAAACCTCATCGGTATGACCAGGAAGGTCCGTCTTGATCTTGTACGTTTTTAAGTCCCAAACCTAGGGCCAAAGACGTAAGCTCGTGAGCCACATGCTCAAGTAGAGAACGCACTTTGAGCGTGGTATCCTTGCTTGCACTAACGAGTAACCGAGAGTCGGCAGACCAGGTTAGCCGGTAGACAGCACCGATATGTCCTCGAAGGGTTGCTACAAACTTGCCCGTGCGACCCTCCCATAAGCGCACACTATTGTCCCAAGCAGCGCTTGCGGCCCATCGACCGTCAGGACTGAAGGCAACGTGTGAAACTTGACGCTGATGTCCGGTCAAGCGCGCCAAGGGCTTGAGTTTCCCCCCGTGCGAGGCTGCTGTCTCAGAGGGCACGTTGGAGTCAGACCGCGAAGGGAAGAGTGACCATAGGAATAATGTGTGATCGTCCGAACCGGTGATCATAAGTTCGGATGTGGAGGACACGAGAGCGTTGTATCGCTCTAAAGCACGGGATTTAGCTAGACCAGGGAAAGGTCAGGCAGGTTAGCAAACTCGGTCGTAGCACGTATACAGACGGACGAACCGTCTTCATCGGATGTCGGACGCTTTCCGGTATGATCGAAAGGGCCGGTTCGCAGAACAAAGTCCGTATTTAACGACAGCGTGGTCACCCAATGCGCGTGGTCTTTTAATATGTGAAGTATTTTACCCTGAGGGTGCTTGGATCTAAGTCTCTCGACACCATGATAAAGAGAATGCGCAAACGTACCCCATTTGCCTCCCAGATGCGGACTGTGCGATCTGACGAGGCTGTGTAGAGGACGCCCTTGCCGCCGAGCCCTCCACCTCCCCACCGCACCACATTCACGCTCGCAGTGTGGCCGCCTAGAGTATACTCCAGCCGGCGTGTGGCTATCGCCCATACTTTAACGGTACCATCTTTTGAGGACGACGCCAATCTCGGCGAGGAAGGGTTTCTGAAAAAGTTTTAGCCCGCGAGGAAACGACGATATACAATGGCGACCTACATGTGCACTGGTTCCCAGGACAGAGACGTAATCCATTTTGTGTGTCCTTTTAGCGCATCGCCGATAGGCTTTCCGGTCTTGGGATCCCATATCCGGACCTACGCGGACGGAGGGGCTATTACGTTGACGGGTGTGTCGAAAGTGTAAAACGTTACTTACATGGCCGTCATGCCCGCCTGTTGCCAGCTTTCGTTCGAGAGCTTCCCACTCGACGCACAATACCCACCCCCGGTGGCCAGTGAGGGTATGTGACGGTGTTTCAGTGAATAGATCCCACAGACGTGCATTAGTGTCTCCCGAGCCCGTAGCAAGGAGGTTCCCTGTCGGAGAAAACGATGCACAGAGTATTGGTGACGAGTGACCTGGAGAAGTAACCGGACGGAGGGTCAGGGATAGTCGAGGCGCCACTTGAGACGACTTTTACCTGACAGAGAAGAGGAGCATCGTGTAGCTGGTCTAACACGGAACACGGACTGGGGAGAACAGCGGACGACAAGGATATCCTCCGGTGAGAACGCGTGGGAAGGATGTGAAAGCACATCGGCCTCGATCGACTTGGAGACGACAATTCGCGCAGATTCCTTGGTCACGGCATCAGTTGGTAGCGCGACATGGAATTGAAAGGGCACGGGTTCTTCGGTCTTAGGATGTCACTGGTGCTGAGTACATGTAAAGAAAAGGGCTGGATAGAGCACACCTTGGATGTCAATGTGTTGACTAAACTCTGTAGATCTTCCCGCGAGACATTTGCAGGTAAGCTAACTGCAGGCGCCAAGGCAGAACCGTCATCCTCGGACACAAACTGGACAATGACGTTAGGCGATGACACAGGAGGGGCTTTCTCTGGCTCTGGGACTCCATAATACTGCTTTTGTCGTTTAGGAGGAGGAAGTAAGGTAGCCATTGGTCCGAGCCGTGAAGATTTTGGCGTGCGCACAAGTGTGCGTAGCGCTCATTGCTCGATTTGGTATGTTCTGACACAACTCGTATTACGAGTTTTCCACACTTGCATAACGAGCGTGTAACGAGTTTTACAATGAAACGGATATGATGAGGGCTATAAGACCTACGATCCGAACGTGAACAATGGTATCGACATCAACAATCGCACTACAGAATGACTACGACGAGGATTGAACTACGGGAAAACGCAAAGCGTGGAGGAGGCCAACCAAAGGAGTGGCTTCAAGCGCAGTACACGTTTGCCGTGCCACCGTAAGTGCACAGTTCATCGTTACGGAGTCCCAACTCAACAACGCGTACTGAATACCTTGCCGATGGCCACGAATCATTTGGGCGGCTACGAACCATCAACGAGGACCGAGTGACGGTTGGCAACGGCTTTGGGTTTCATCACCACCAGGAACTCGAGATCTTCACTTACATGGTTCGGGGAGAGCTCAAACAGTGAGTGACTGCAACGAATCTGAACGAGCGTCCGTTACACTGTGTGCACAGCCAGGACAGCATGGATAACGTCGAAATCTTGGACCGAGGAGACCTCCGCCGGCACGGGTATCCGTCACAGCGAGGTTTGCAATGGGAACGAAGACGTACATTTAGTGCAGATTTGGGCGATTCCCTGGAAGAAATCCCTGAAGCCGGAATACTTTACGCGGTAAGCGTGCACCACAGTAGCCAAGCAGAACTCGCGTTGAGTGACAAGTTCGCAGCCATTTCACAGAAGACGAGAAGCGGGACAAATGAGCACTTCTGGTCGCTCCTGTTGGGTCGGATGGTGTCACATTGGAATGAGAGGGAGAAGGGCCAACACCGGTTCAGTCAGACATCGCATTTTGGGCAACGGTCTTGTCTCCTGACAAAACCATCACCCGGGCGATGCCTTCCAAGGAAGGAGAACGCAAGGCATACCTGCAGGTTGTGCAGACGTCGGGTTTCAACCTTGGAGCGGGGAAGGGAGCCCACGTGCGAGTCGAAATTGGAGGCGAGTCTGTCGAGATGAAGGAAGGGGACGGAGCATTCGTGCACGCCAGCCCGAGAGAGGAGTTGAGGATGATCAACTTGGGTAGCTCTACGGCAGAGGTATTGCTCTTCGACGTTGACCTCGCATAAAGTAGAGAGAAGACTGTATATTGCTAACGATGTGCTAAAGCGCAAGCTTCCATGATGGACGACCTGAGGTCATCGACGCCCAGTGCGGTAGATGTAGATTTAAGGGACGCAGTGACAATGGGAGGTAAACAAGTGGGGGCTTGTTCGAATATAGTCCGCTTCATCCTGGATATGGTTGTGTCTCTAAGAGGTACGAGATCGGCCTTTGTGATGACGGCCTGAAGTGTCCATCTCGATCCAGACTGGATTTTTGCGTCCAAATCCCGCAACATGAGTTTGTCCGCTTCGTTGATGCCGTGTTTCGCATTCAACAGTATGTACACCCGACATAACCTCGCAGAGAAAATAAGCTCACACATAGCATGGTGTTAAAATGGCTTACTCGGCCCGAGTCTGCAGATATTCGTTGAAAAGTTTGCCCCATTCTGGACGACCACGTTCGCCATAGCCTGGCGCGTCCACTAATATGACCTTCCCTGGTTGTGGTCCAATACGGAAGAACGTTAGAGTTTTAGTGCGGCCCTACATTTAACTCATAAGCAATAAAGTACGCGATGGAGAGAGAACGCACAGGCTTCTTGCTGGAAGCAACCAAGGCCTTCCGCTTCATCACCGCGTTCAGTAGAGTAGACTTTCCCACATTGGCACGCCCTGCCCGAGTCGCTACTTAGCGAGGGCGCAGAAGGGTGAATTTCACGCGTGGCACACCTGTTACAACGACCTTTCAATAACGCATGTTGAGCAAGCAAGGGTTATATAGCGGGGATCCGTCGTCTTTACCTCTGGAAGACCCGCTAGACGCGGAATAGACGATACAGAACCCGCCGCGGCAATAAACTCGGCGGTGTGTGGGGAGAATATACGCGCGAGTGCGAGTCGTTGAGACGCGGCCGTCGCCATGGATGGGGTAAAGTCAAGTGAACGTACAGTCCGTTACGTGATCGCGCCTGCAGACGAAACATGATTACTCCTCGTCAATCTCCAACCGACGACTCTTCCACTGATGACGACGCCGCGTCTCAGACCACCGAAGACGACCCGCAAATACCTGAGAGCCAACATGCGCCAGCGCAGCTGCATCCGCCTCCCGTCGCACCGCCGCCCGCATCTTCCAATCCACCAAACACACATACCAGAGCGCGACCGCGTTATGAGCTCAGACATACGCTCCGCGGGCACACCATGTCTATATCTTCCGTCAAGTTTAGCCCAGATGGCACATTATTAGCATCCTGCGGTGCGCTGGAGCTTCTCTTTGAAGTATCCTTGCTCACGCGACCCTTCACAAGCTGCCGACAACGTTGCCAAAATATGGTCGCCATTCTCCGGAGAGCTTATCCGTAATCTGAATGGACATACGAAGGGCCTCTCGGACATCTCGTGGTCTCCAGATAGCGTGTACCTTGCTACCGCATCGGATGATCACACCATTCGTATATGGGACGTCGATTCCGTACGTACCATCCGCGAGATTGGCAAAGTGTGGTACTGAAAAGAGCTTGTTTTGGAAGGGTCTAACTAGTAAGGTCCTCAAAGGTCACACGAGCTACGTCTTCTGCATCAATTATAACACTGAAGGCACGCAACTCGTATCTGGGGGATGCGACGGCGACGTAAAGATATGGAACGCGCCCAAGGGTGAGTACGACTTTATACTGAAGAAAACCCACTTCAGAATCTGACATGCTATCAGGGCGATGCATCAAAACGCTGAATGCTCACCTCGACTATGTGACCGCCGTGCACTTTAACAGAGACGGCTCCTTGGTAGTTTCGTGCTCACTTGATGGTCTCATGTACGTCGCGCTTCCTCCATCTCCACTCGTTCCTCACAGCGTACATGTGCCCCTACAGTCGCATATGGAGTTTACCGTCCGGACAATGCCTCAAGACCCTAGCCGAGGGGCAGAACGCCATTTGGTACGAGAGTATTCGCCCATTCCACCACTCGCACGCACGACTCACGTCTCCTCTTCTACTCTAGCCAACACGTGCAGTTCTCCCCAAATTCAAAATATATCCTCTCCACTGCTCATGACAGCGCCATCCGCCTGTGGGACTTCCAGACGTCGCGCTGTCTCAAGACGTACGTCGGCCACCAAAATTCGAAGTACTGCATCGCCGCGTGCTTCAGCGTCACGGGCGGCAAGTGGATCGTGTCGGGTAGCGAAGACAGCAAGATCTATTTGTGGGACTTGCAGAGCCGAGAGATTATGCAGGTACTCGATGGTCATCGTGGTATGTGCGTTCCCGCCCGGGCGATTGCTCTTTGCTGATCTGTCCTGCCTGCCCCTGTAGATGTCGTTGTGGCTGTCGCGGTAAGTGGACTTAAGAGTTTCGCCTTTTCCACAACCGTACTGAGCGTCATTTCTTCGCAGACCCACCCACAGCAGAACATGATTGCTTCGGGGTCAATAGATAGTGATTTGACGGTCAAGGTGTGGGTCGATCGTGAAGCGACTTGAACTACCCATCTCGATTTCATCTTGATGGTTCAGTAGTTGTCGTTTTCTTCACTGCTTCCCCACAATTCCGCAGATCCACTCGGTGCATCCATAGTCCTACTTGCAGAAGAACCACAAAAAACACTGGAATGTATTTCGGGATGATCCTTGCAGCTGTGGGATGGGTGGTAGTACAGGGATAATGTATAATACGAAATGCGCGAAGACAACACAGGAACGACGCATGCAAAACTTCGATCTAAATGTGCACTACGGAGGAATTGAAAGGAAAAAGGAAAAAAAAAAAAAGCATCGTTCGTCGATGTCTTACAACGGTTCCGCCACACGCAGATCTAAGAACAGACAAGCGCCAGTGAGCAACCAGTTTCGCGTCAAGAGCAAATTTTCACCGACCGTTCGCAACCTCCCTATCTGCATCCGTGACGCCCGTATCATGCGCCTCGAGAAAGGCGTCCACCTGCCACCCACGAGCAATCAACACCCATCCATCCCCTCAAAACAAAACAAAACAAAAAAAACGCACCTCATCCAGGACATCGTCCTCATACTCCGTCTCATCTTCGTCCTCATCAGAATCATCGTCATCCGACTCGTCCTCGTCTCCGGCGTCGTCAATCGCGAAAGGCGTGCGCTCCATGAGCGCATGCGCTGCGATCGTCGCTTGCGCGATCGGGTCGACGCCGCCTGGAGATAGCGGGTCCGGTGGCAAGGAAAGCCCATGTCCGAGCGTATCAACAGCACCACGGGGCGCCGTCGCTGCGGCATTCTCATTCTCATTCTCCGCTTCCTCGGCCGTTCCAGAAGCAGCAGACGTAGTTCCCGACGACGAGGACGAAGAACGCATACCAGGCGTAAGCAGCGACTCACGCGGGCGCGTATCCTCGATAGAAGTATACCGACCGATAGACGGTCTATGAATGACCTGGTGCCTGCCGATAGTCTTCCCTACTTCGTCTGTGAGCTTGTGGAAGAGCTTTACGTTGCTGTCGGTTGCGATGTTGGACCAGAGGCCGCCGAGGCCGAGGAAGCCGCTGGAGGAGGCGGGGAGTTCCATTAGCGGGACGGGCTCGAGGCGGAAGGAGGCGGAGAGGTCGGTTTCGAAGAAGGATTCGAGGACTTCGTCGGCGAGGACGACCATGCGGAATGTGGCGAGACTTAGATAGGGCTGATTGGTCTCGACCGGGGGCGTTGGGGCGTCTTCAGGTGTCCCTTCGGGTCGGGGTAAGAGCGCGTCACCGTATTCGAACGCGTTGGACATGAAGCGGCTGACTGCGCCGAGGTACGCGTCGCCGATTTCATATCGGAAGATGAACTGAAGGAGTTGAGAACTGGGATTGGCATCTTTCTGTGAGGAGACTTACATACCAGCAGTGACTCGGAGACAGTTAACACCTCGTCCTTGGTCAGAAAACCATCCTTGTTCTTGTCGTGCAAGTTGAAAAACCACTCGATGTTATCCATAAGATCGTTGAGGATAATGCCATCGAGGCCAGTCACAAGATCCTGCGCCAGGGTGTAAATAACATATCCGAGACGGATGGAATGTCGCCCACCTGGAAGGACAATGCGCCGCGACGTGAATAGTCCCAAAAGACAAACAGGCGATCTATGAGCTCGTGATCTGCTACTTCGCGATCAACTCGTTGCTGTGGGTAGGGTAAGCCAGCTTAACAACCCAGAATTAGCAAAGCGTACCTGGAAGCCGTTTATGACTACTTTCTCATCTCGAGCCCAGGTAGCGATCTCGCTCAAGAACACCCTAAACGTTTCAAGGCCAATCCTCGTGTCTGGTCTTTCTTCGACCGCGTCCTTCGTAGTCAATAGTGATATCGGCGCAGGTGGTGGGGCCGGTGGCGGTTCGATGCATACGGCCTTGAAGAGTGCGTCGTAGACCAGTCCAACCTGTTCCTTGCTAAACCTCTCCAAAGTCTTGAGATTGCGAACGGCAGCACGTTTGGAGAATGACTCGATGCTAGAAATGACTTCGTTGCGGAAGCGGCGCCGCTCGTCGAAAATGGTCTGGTCGGTGATGACGGCGAATTCGCGGAAGGAGACCAACAGCAGTTCTTGGAATTTTGTGATAGCGCGGGCCCGGGGATCTGACGAACGGGGATGTGCGGACTCGCCGAGAGAAGCGAAGTAATCTCTCATGAGGCTAGGATGGAGGTTCATCTGATATGGCTTTTCCGCATTAAAGAACATATTGTACTTACTGAATGAACTGCCCGTCATCCTGAATCTCCAAAAGCTTCTCTCCATTAATCTTCAAGATGGCTAGAAAGAGTTCATTTCATGGAAGCAGAGAATAAACGATGACACGAACCGAGCCTACAAATTCGAGTTTTAGAACAGCATAGAAGTCTCAGGAATCAAGTGTGCTCACCCAACTTGAAACAGGACCTTAGGGCCCATACAGAAGAAGCAGTCCACTACCCTGAATGCAAAGACCATGGGCATACTATTGATGTACCTACCCGCCAGACGTCAGCATTGTCCCACAAGACGAAGGCATACTAACAAACTCAAGAACCAGGGCAGCGACGCCACTGATAGCTGAACATCCACTTCCTGGAAATGGTTGTGGATCATAGGCAAGCACCGTGTCACCAGGGACTCGAAAACCCGTTGGTCGAGGAGGGTACCATGCATAGATGGACTATTGCCTGCAATTGAACCGATGAGGAAGACTTCGGCTAGCGGCTGCCATACCTGTAGTACCCAGGTAACAGACGATCGCAGACGACATCTAATAACCAGAAAGCCTGTTCCTCTGACATGTAACTGCGATTGCATCAGGAAGCACACAAGGCAGGAGGGGTGAGATCCTACATGAGAATAGCAGCCGCGAGTATGTTCATAGCCTGTTACAGATTATGAGGCAAAAAAACATATCAAACGCGCACGGGGACTCACCTGGCAGTATCCTGTCTCGGGCTTATTGAAAGAGTACGCCTGCAGCACTCTCCGGAGTGCACCGATGCCCTCTTCAGACTGGTACGCCGGGAACTCTGGCAGACTCCGATGAAGGTCCTTCTCAATATCCTCGGTGCTAGTGCTGATACGACCCTTGTTCTCCTCAAGGATCTGTTCGTATCGTCCGGGGTGCGCGAAGCGGAGGTAGATCGAGCCCGAGAGCGTCTCCCACATCTCCCCGCGTAAGCGATTCGGAAGACCGACTTGCACGAAGCGCGTCGCCTGCGGATAACGGAGGAGAGTAAGGTGGCGGCCATGAACTACAGCACGTCAGAGTTGCGTAAAAAGGAGGGGTGCACGATGTTCCTACCTTTGAAATAGTTCGTCCATAGTTTCGTCTTAGACGCCTCTCTCAGCCTCCAAGAGCGTGAGTTTAGTTATCCATGAGCAGGCAGCAGCACATACGTACTTCTTCGGGTCCCCAGGGAACTTAAACCGCAAGCCCAGCCCGCCATGAAACGCGGTCGTGTGTCCATCAGCGGTCTTCTCGCCACCATCAATCAAACTCCCGTCTTCGCGCTCGTTATCCGCGACGGGCGAAGAGTCCAAGACCAAGTTTTCCGAATAGCACGTCTTGGCGAACGGCTTCACGGTTTTCATCTTGCCCGCTTGAAGCTCGGCTTTGAGCGCCGTGCTCAAGAGCGCGCAGAACTGGTCCGCGGCAGGGCGGAGTGAGGTCAGTTGGACGACCTTTCAGAAGGTGAGCCACGAGAAGCGATAGACCACAGCCCGAACACACGCACTATCTTCATGCCATGCCAGAGTAAGAGACTGAGCGCGTAGATACCCGCGCGGGCGTTCAGTCGCTCGACTCTCCGCACGGTGCATAGCGGGATCGTGAATCTAACAGACTTTCTATCCAGGCTCGAGAATGAGAGATAGGGGGGAATGAGATATAGCTTTCCAGCCTAAAACGTTCCCCTTTTCAGCACGCGTGACCGCTGCCCAGGACAATAGGGCATACGCACATATGGGTCCTCTGCACCGTCGGTAGCCAGACTCAGCACGGCATTGATTTCAACTTTTTGGTGCACATCTTCGACGCTGTTCTGAGTGGCTCCTCCAACCGCTTTGACGCTGTGGGGTGGGATCGCGAAGAAGAGTAGGGACTGCTCGTCGCGATCTGGCTCCTTAAGGTTCCTCAGCTGTGCAGATATGGTGCTCATAGCCAGAGACGCGGAATATCACCAGAGTAGGTGAGTTGGGCCTTGTGAAGCTGTGAAGGAGAGCGAGGCGTAGCGCGTGTGCAGTGTATTGTGCAACCGAGAACGCGGGCCGTGATGACATGATGGGAAACTAGCTACTGGCGATGACAAATGAAATAAAAAAACAGTTGGGAGAACAAGAATATAATTACGGTGAGAGTTCTAACAATTGGTATAACAATCCTACCTCGCTTCCATTTCCATTTCCATCCCTTCGTACACCCCCACAAGAAAAGAAAAACACCCGTGCATCCTAATCGAAAGTTCGTTATTGTCGATCCCGAAGATATGTCGCCCTCGCACGCTCCATACTCTCCCGAAGTTCAGGGCTTTGCCAATGAGCGTCGTCTCCGTGAAAACTGTGATACGAGTCGACAGAAGAAGAATGAGAGTGACCAGAACGCCCAGGAATGGGGAGCGTTGAAGAGGGTTGGGAGGAATGAGCAGTCAAGAACTGCTGTCGTCGTGGGGATGCGGATGGAAGTGGTGAAACGAGCGGTGATGCATATGAAATGAAGCCTGGAGCTTGAGACTTGTCTTTGCGGCGGATAGAACCCGATATCGACGCCCGAGGAGACGAGGTGCCGGGGTTAGCCTCCTCCTCCCAGTTTCCACTGCCGTCGTCCTCCTCATCTTCTTGTGCTTCAGACATCACAACAACTTCTTTGCCAAGCGCTTTCTTGCCGTCTTCAATGAGCCGGGCTAGGCGATCGCCCATCCAGTCCATCTGACATTGCGCGGTTAATATTTGTTATAAAGCGACAATGTAACGCGTACCCTATCCTCGAGTTCTTCACCTTGGTCAATTTGAATCCCAAGGTCAACCTCGGGGTTGATCGAACGATGTGGTGACGGATGGCGGCTGGGTCGAGCAGGGCTCACGGGCAATTTTGCCTGGTGGCGTGCCTTGCGGTGGCGAGTAGTGCCCCGTCGTACCGTATTGGGAGCCGAGCGGGTTCTTTTACTACGTGGGGTATGGGGTGTAACGGTAGAGGGAGGAACAAGTTCTTCAGGCTGTTGAGATAGGCATGCTCAGACAGTGGGAAAACGGATTGATAGATAACAATTACTGACTTCAGAGGGGACCCAGTCACCCTGCTCATATGGTGGAGGTTCCAGCTCGGGGGCCCTACCCCGATCCCTCCATCTGAAAATGGTGTCAGACCTTTGGTCGAGCACAATGCGCATGAAAAACACGTACAAACGATAGACGGTGAGGCCAACAGCAGTGCCGATAAGGGCTGCATTCACCGCGCCAGAAACGATACTGCCTGCGAGCGTGCGCCGCCGCTTCGCAGGGGGGAGTTCTATGCAGACATGAAAAGAGATAACCATGAGTCCAAAAAAAGCCCATAGGAGCACGGAACTATATAAGAGAGTGAAGATCATGCAGCGAGTGCACATGGGGGCCATGAGCAAAGAGCATTGAAAAAACGTGGCACGTGTGTAAAGTGACGGCAACCCCCTGTGTTGTGTAAAAATGACATGACGCACAGCCGCCGGGACGCGTTGTGATACGACGATAGGACGGGACAGGATATATGCGGGATCCGTGAGGCGAACATGAGACTCACCGGCTGCTGCCACATCTTCCATTCCCTGTTCTTCTTCCCTAGCCTCCGGTGTGACGGTGAAATCGCGATATTTAGGAGGGATGTTGACCTGGCCGCGGGTAGAAGTTGTGACAGTGGTTGCGGGACTTGGTTCTGGGGTTGAAGGCTGCCAGCCCCTCTTTCGAGCGAGGGGAACTGGTGGTGGAAGGGCAGATGGGTGTGGACGGCGCACGGCCAGCCATCGCTTGTCTTGGATCATGACAGCTGCGGCCGGTGCGGGAGAATGGCCGGTATCGTTTCGCAGATCAAGCGATTTGCTGAATGGATTCATGATGCCGGGCACAGAAATGCTGAACGTGAAGGGGAATAGCATGGTTATCGTAAACACAATCAGGGTATAGAGTCGTCGCGGTCGTGAAGTCACAAACAAGAACTCGCCGAAGTGTGTCAAGCAGTTTATTCGTGTCACGTGAGCATAGTACTAGCTGAGAGTCATAATTATAGTCATCGTAAATATGGTCCGAGTCCGAGTCCAAGTCCGTATAGTGTCCGTATCACCGCTCCATCATCTGCTGAGAAATCTTGCTGCGTGCCCGGATGGTGGGTCCATAGTAGAAGAGTATCTAAACCCGCGGGTCAATATCGATACATGCGGTCTCACGCACGTCAAAGTACACGCACCCAGGGAAGGGGAACCATCACAAGCGCGACACAGCCGAACAGCGTGTTTCCCCACTTATACGTCAATGCAGCAAACATCTGTTGTGTGAATAATGGGAAGGCCATGCCCAGTAGGTTACCTCAAAAAATTGCGTTAGGTTTTTATGTCGTAATACGATGCAATTTAGATTTAAAGACTTACGAAATAAGCTCTGCGCCGCTATGGCCGATGAAGCATATGTTCCATAACTATGCTCTAAGTTAGACTGTGATGCCGATGTGCGAAGAATTGGTACGAACCAGTCGGCGAGGTACGTAAATGTAGCAAGATAGAAAATGAAGGTAGCCCAAATGAAGATCTAATCGGGTGTCAGTTCTCATCCGACGCCGGATTGCGATGTTCGGAGACTTACCACGATGCCAATTGTCATTGCAATCCAGGGAACCGAAGGAAACGAAGTCCAAGCATAGATGAACATTCCCACAGGATACATGATGGCAGCATAACGCGCCCAACCCATACGCGCTTCTGGTCCATATTCTCTGACGTTTTTCCTGAATCGATCGTCGCTCAACGGTCGCTACTCAATAAGGTGCAGATAATCGCTTACTGGTAAAAATGTTCTTGATGAAGGTTGGAACAAAATCCAAGGAAGCACCCAAGACTGCGAGGTGAGGGTAAGGACACTGTACAAACGTAGAGCGAACGAGAGACGCACAAAGCGGAGACGAAAACCGTGCCCGACTCCCCAATGTTGAACTTGTGAACGCTGCTGAATATAGGGACGATAGACCTGTGAAGAGTTCAAGGGACTCCTGCAGTAGATTACGATTGGGAACGCACTCTATCATGCAATATAACACCCCCCAAGCGAAACCGACCCATAACTGCAAGGAATATCAGCACCGAGAATAAACCGAGATTAACCAAAACGAACACTAATACTAGTGACAATTGGCTCTGTAAGCAAGAAGTCTGTCAACGTTTGGGGTTAGTCCAGTATTTCGGGAGGACGAGAAGTCATTTACATAATGGTCTCGTGCAAGATACTACGAGAAGTGACTTTAAGCTTTGTTTCTCAACACGAGCAATGTACTGCGCGTTGCCGGTTTTTTTGCGTAGATTTTTTGCTATCCTGGTCAAAACCACAGACTTCCGTGTCTCTCTCATGAATAAAATGAGGGCGACCAGCACAATTCCCGCAGCACTAGAAGAGCAAGGAGGTCAAAAAAGCGAAGAGCTAGACCGACCGGACATACATGGCATGGAACCACTGAATCCAGCGCCATCGAAGGTGAACATTTGTCTCTATCCAGCCGCCTGCAACGGGGCCAAGTGCGGTCCCACCAATGGCAGATAGCGCAAATAACGACATGGGAAGGCCGCGTCTAGGCATCAACTGTAGTTCAGCGGCTATCTTCCGATAACGCAACTTGATAAGTAACGCACTGCTTTGGCTGCCATATATCGGCAATGGTTCCTCCCACCATCGTCGCACCGGTTGAACCGAATGCCCCTCCTAAAAGCCGCGCAATAATAACAGTGTGGATATTTTTAGATCTAAAGATTATCTGTAAGCACAGAACCACGCGGTGTTGGAGCAAATCATACAGAGCAACCAGAATATGCATTGCCAAGAACCCAACACCTGAAACGAGATAGAGAGGTCTTCTCCCAAACTCCTCGCTAAAAGGAGCGGTAAAAAGCGGCGTTACGCCAAAGCCAAGTGCGAACATGGAGAAGCCGATCGTGGCTTGGAAGTTAGTGCAATTTAGATCTCGAATCATGGACGGAAAGCCAAAGTTGTATGACGAAGGAGCGGCCGCTGAAGAGGGCCAACGTTTGTATCGAATAATCCAAGAAATAGAGACAGCACGTACCAGATATGCCGGTAAAGAGGCAGGCCACGAATGTCATGAGCCATTTCCGTTCTTGCGAGAAATTACTGGGGTCCCGTTTATCCCCCACTTCGTAGTCCACCTATGTAAATCGATCAGAGTTGACGACGAAAAAGATAGGCGTCAGCTAGATAGTATGCACATAGATGACGCTGCCTAAGTCATTAATCTTCTCCTTGGTGGAAGGACTCTCTAGAGTAGGCCAGTGCGCGGGTTTGTTCATGTCAAGAGGTGAATCTAGGTCCTGGGTATTTTATCAGAGCCTTTCTCAGCGAGCAGACAGACGGTGTACTTGGCGAGACGTGCTTGGGGTACCAGAGTCACTTGGGGTACCAGAGTCATGTCGGGTATACAGTTCCATTAGGGAATACAGGTCCAATACCATCCTATGGTCGAAACTCATAGTCAAAGCTGGGCTAGTTTGTTGGGGTGGGAGAAGGTGCGACGAAGGGGAACGACGCTAAGAGTGGGGCACTTTCCATTTCGCTGGATTAGTTCAAGAGATATCCGCAAATACTGCCGAGAGTTCAAGTTGCTGTCCGCTGACCAATTAGACCCGAGCTGCGAGGAAGAATGCATGGAAGGAAGTCGGATGAAACAATCCACGCACTTTGATTCCCTAACAGGTATAAATCCTGATCTCTTCCCTTTTTTGGTAACCATGTTCCGTCCACTCACAATCTCCGCCACCAACTCTTCAAACCGTTGGTCTTCAGCTCCAGCTGTAGCCAGCAGCAGCAGATATGTGCACGACTTATCACACAAAATACGAGCTCTGCTTCGCGAGACCGCACAGCCGGTTGCTGTCGTGACATCGCTCATGCCACCGCCCGAAGGCGTGTCTCTGGGCGCATCGTCTTCTCCCACTCGACCATCCAAATTCCACGGCGCAACGCTCTCATCTTTTACGTCCATCTCGATGTCACCACATCACCTCGTTGCCTTCTCTCTGCGTGTACCATCCCGCATGGCTACATCACTTGCGCGCCTCCCCTCGGCAGCCTCCCGGCCAAGTCATATGGTCATTAACCTCCTCTCTGCGCCACAAGCACACCTTGCGGCCCTATTTTCCCGGCCCGACCTTCACCCACACCCGTTCGAGGATCCTGGGGTGCGGTGGTCACTTTCCCAGGACGGCTTTCCCATGCTCCATGGATGTCTTGGCGCTTTATCGTGTAGGGTCGTCGGGGCTCCGTGGCCGTTGAATGATCTCACAGCATTAGGGGATAAGGCCGATGGAACCGCAGATACCGTCCACATGGGTGACGTCCAATCGGAGCTGTTTATTGCACAGGTATTACGCGTGGAAGACGTACCACATGACGAGGATCTGATAGATGATACCCTTCGAACGTTACCTCTTGTATATCATCGTCAGAGTTACACCACCACTTCAAAACAGCTAAGTCCGGCTCAGAAGCCAGATACCTAATGTTATTTAGGAAAATATAATGCATAGCATTGCGAATACATGTACAAATGTCCGCATTCATGCAACAACCAAAAGTCCTACAAGATCATAGCTTCATGAAAGAAAAGAGACTACCCATGTCTACCCATCTCCGACCATTACGCTCCAGGTATCTCTCGACAGTCTGTCTCATCCTCTGGAGGAACTCGCCATGGTTCGCTGCCAACCCAAGCATCTCATCTAAATACACAAACGTTATTATTCATATTATGTCGTACCGCAACTGTCACGTACCTGGATTAGTTGCCCTCGCCTTTTCAATGTCAAAGAGGTATCGAAAATAGCGCAGCTGGTTGTAGAGCATCGCATCCGAATACTGGACGCGTGTCAAGTTCATCTGAATGTGCACGACGTGACGTGGGACCCACCTCAAACGTGACCGATCCTCGGCACCACTCCTTCAAACACCTCCGCCCATACACGCCCATCATACGGGCACGATTGCCGCATGTTGGGTCGTCACAAACCGTCCAGCTCTCGTAATACTTGTTAATGTGCTCCCGGATCTGGCACTCGAGTTGGACCTGCAAACTCGCCGTCCCAAAGTCCTTCGCACACATCGGACAAGTAACGCCCTTGGCCTTGACCAAAGAATCCTAGAAAAGGGTTGTGAGGATCCGAGGGGTGTTGGTCTGTTCGCAAGACGGACTCACCGCTCTATTTGACACGGGTGCAAAGGCGACAACGCACTCACATGCCCTGCAGCGCACGACAAACGGTGTTGCGTCCTTGTAGCGCTCGCTCTCAGGTAGGCGTGACTCCAGCGTGGTGAAACGACGGTCCTCAGTTTCCGTAGCTGTAGATCGGTAGCGCCCGGGATCCAGACCTGATAACTCGTCGAAAAAGTGTCCAAGACATGCAGGCTGAAAACATACCTAAGCATTCGGCGAGACGGGCTCTGTCAGTCCCTTCTATGGGGTCACAGAGACGCTCGATTGGTGGTAAGATCTGATGGGCGAGATAGTACTCAAAATCTACAAGAACACGTTTAGAAAGAGAGCATTGAGACCTATGATGTGCGATATTCACCAATCAGGGACTCAGTACCGCCTTTACGAATTTCGTCCGGGTGTTTTGCACGTTCTGCTTGTATACTGTGGCCTGTTTCACCTCCCTCAGAACAGAAGATGTACGGAACAACGTCGCCAGCTCGAACGGCGACGTTGCGCGCCTTCATTCTAAGCGCGACTTGCACATGCGGTTGACTTTTTGCGTCGGGGTAGTCCTCGGGGCTCTTGCCGAGCCGCTTGTGGATGATAAACTCGTCGAGCTTGATCTTTCCGGCACGCACGTCCTCCCCCATAGTGGTGAGATACTCGTGTATGCGCTCAACAACGATCTCCGTCGCTTCGCCAGAAAGGATCCGGTCCAGGACATACTGCGAAACCGCCTTTGACAGCGCGCAGTACTCGCGACGTTTCATGTCGAGACCTTTGACTTCCGTCGACGTTCGGAGGCCATCTTCGACCTTGATCGCGGCGTACTTTTTCTTCTGGAGCAGGAGTAAGCGCTGGAAAACGCCGTCAAGATCGATCTCGAGGAGCTTGTAGCGATCGTTGACGGCCTTTTTCAGCTCTGCGGAGATTTTCAGAGCCTCCGAAAGCTCGGTGACGTTAGAGTTGACAAAGACAGAATCAGTGTCACCATAGATGACCTAAAAGCAAGTCAGCACATAGGAAAGATGCGGATTTTATCTTTTCACTTACATCAAGTTGCAGACTCTCCGCAAGCTCTCGCGTGTGCGTCAAAATCTCGCGTCCTTTGAATGTTGTCAAGGCCGCAAGCGGCTTGGCATAGAAACGCGAGTATTCGAAGCCAAGACAACCATACATAGAGTTGGCTGTAAGTTTCAACGCTTGCTGTTTGATATCGTACTAATCCTCGACCGTCAGTGACGTTGTCAATGAAAAACAGCGAGCAACGCACCTGTAACCACTTGGCATGCGGGAGTGATCGGTCTTTCATGAGAGCCTTAACTTGCCGACGCCGGTTAACGAGAGTGGCGATGAGACGAGGAAGCACGCCTTGCGGGATCCCCGACGCAGGTGGCTCAGGAATCTTGTCATCCTAGGAACCAGCATTCAGCAAATAACATATACCCGGGGAACTTCGACTCACGTCTAAATCTTGTCGGTCTACCGTGGTAAAGTCGATGTTGTACTCCTGAATGATGCTGGGATACAAGGAATTGAAGTCCATGACCAGGATAAACCTGTCCCATAAACCGCGCTTGGGTTCGAAGACTAAACCACCCTTATACTTGTCCCGTTTGCCTTTGGACGTTTTGGTTTCGCCACCGCCACCCTCGCCGTCCTCTTCGGGCTCAACTTTCACGGGGGCAGCCTTCTTTCCCCATTGTTTGTCTGGGCAGATGTACTTTAGTCGATGGAACTCGTGCAATAGAATGTATTCGTTGCGTTCCGCGCGTCCGCCATTCAGTGTCTTGTTCCTGACGGGACAGCGTTAGCATAATTGAGGAACTCTATGCTAATTTAGTCCTCACCAGGAGTTTCCGGCTAAATTTGTAAGCTGTCGTGTCAAGGGCAAGATTTGGACCTTCGCGGCTATAGCCATCTGGTAGTGCGCATCGAGCTCGCAGTGTCGTACAAACGTGATCAGCCGATCAGGCGTGCTGACGCCGTCGTCGAAATAGCTCGCCGTATCTTCAGCGTCTATGTCCTCTCTGAGATTCTTGAGGTGCGTAGCGCACATCTCCGTCATTGACCACGTGGTCGAGGATATCATGCTCTTGGCGCCGTCAGAGGCAAGATCACAAAGCAGTCGGCCATTCAAAAAGCGAAGGTTGGAACCCTGCCGACCGATGCCTGGCCACTTTACACGTCGGAAACGACCAATGCGAGACCAGTGGTCCGCCTTCAACTCTCTCATCCGGTGGAGGAGAATATCCAGAGAAACACCGAGGAAGTCGTGCCCGACAAGGACATCAGGATCAGCTTTATGTAACGTCACTGAGGTATTCGAAATTAGCGACACGACCAGCAGACGAAGAGACATCACGAACCCAAAAGACTGTTCAGGAGCATCCGTTCGTTGTTCATTGGTGAGATTAGGCCTTTCGCATTGGACTTCGCTGTTGCTTCAAAGCTAGGAGGGAAACGACCCAGTGGTCGAACAAGGGTATGAACCGAACATGGTAACGCTTCCGGTGGTGTTGGATCGTCAAGTTGAGCTGTCGGAGATGGTGATGAGCTTGCAACTCCGGGAGAAACCCTACCCACTATTCGACCAGATCCTCGCCGTCGCGCATACTATCTCCCGGGTATTTTCTTGATGGTTTACGATCGTGCGAATACTCAGGCTAGCCATTGTGAGGGGAGGTGTGTCTCTCGGCGCGTTCAGATCGGCTTCAGGGAAAGGATTGATATCTTTCGGGTCCGTCACGGTTACTTCGAACTTGCACCAGGAAACCTAGGCGAGACTTGAATGACAGCATAGCTTCGGTTTCCAAAGTACATACCCCTTTGAACTCTACATGAGGCTGCTTGATCTGGAGCCAACAAGGTCCCATGATTTTACGCTTCATAACGAGAAGCTCAAATGCGCTTGTACTGCATCCGAATATTCGAGAAAAAGTTGGACTGGTGACGTTCGCAGGTATTTGGTGTTCTATGAATGGAATATTCACTCGTATGCTGGTAGAAAAACACTAGTGAACATCCTTACCATCGAAGCCGTAAACAACTTTCAACCACTGAGTCTCCTCCCGGGGAACACCAGGCTCGCCAAAAGCATATTTTCGCTGTACGAACTTCGCCTTCCAGCCTTTTATCCCGGCTTTTTTCCGAACCTGGTCAAAATCCTTCCAAACTGCCGGCATGTCTGGGACGATGTCCGTCTCAAAACCCTGGTCATCGAGTTGGAACGGACGCGGAAGCACAAACAGATTACGCTGCAGGTTGGTCACAGTTACACAGCAAGAGACATAAGACTTGCTATTCTTGTCGAGGGTCTTCCCGATAAAATAGAGGACACCCTCGTGTTCAAGGTAGTCGAGCCAGAAGAAACGAAATGAGCCATCCTCCTCCAGCGCAGATATCGTGGATGCATGAGTAGAGGACGAAGATATCGCCGTTCCACTACCAAGCTTTCCGAAGGTCTCGTCAGTTTTTACGGTGAGCGAGTCGTAGACGGAGAGCCAAGAAGGGTTCTCCTCGCTTTTGATAGCAGCACTCTTGACTTCCAGCTTCGGCACTTTTTCGGGCGGCGGTTCTGCCTTGGGTATCAGAATAGGTTTCTCGTCCGTTTCCATCAAATCTTGGATGGGGATATCGTCGAATGAGTTGTAAAATTCGTCATCGTCATCGTCCGCGCCGGCAGGTCCAGCAACACCCATCGCACCCATCTTCTCGATCGTCGGCGCGATTCCCCTGGCTTCTGTCCTGACTTTTTTCTTCGGACTCGTGAGGAGGCCGTCGTCCGAGGACATATCAATATCGAACCCGTCCGAAGGGAGTCCGTCTGAGGAAGTGTCCCCTAATGTCTCGCGGTGGCCGTGATTACCCCTGCGCGTGTAAGCGCTACCTCTGCTCACTGAAGGCCCAGGAGAGGAGGAATGGTCATCATAGCGATAGTCTGTGGTAGGTTTCCGCTTCCGCGATGGAATTTTGGAAGTAGTCAGGGAACTGGTAACGTCCCAGTCGCCAAGCAACCCCGACATGAAAGCACTCTCTTGCTCATCTGACACGGCAGGGCGATAGGCACTGAGGGAAGTGGTTGCGGGAGGAGGAGCGGGTTTGTTTCTCGCCTGTGCTTTGGGCTTGCTTTTCGCCTGTTTCGCTTTGGCTATTGATAAATTGGCGAATCAGGAAGACCGACATGAGGTGTAGGGCCGCAACTACGTACTTGATTTACGCATGATCTCATCTCCTGAATCGTCCTGCGCGTCATCGTCCGCGTTTCCCCAATCGTCCATGCCATTGTCGACATAACCTCCGATACCATCGTCAAAAACAAAGTCATCTTTGGCCAGTCGTCCCTGGACGACGCTCTTGTATTGATCCTCTGTAACTTCGTCGTATATCTCTGCATCTTCTTCCTGAACATTTAAGAGAAGGATTTGGCAGCATCTGAGCATTGCGAGCCAATGCGCGGATACGTGCTGCGACTGACCTTCCAGTCCCGTCGGCCTCCTTCTCGTGCGAGCCTGAGCGCAGCAAATTTATCTTTTGTTTGGTGCTCCCTACGCGGCCGATCTGCCATAGTATAAGATCGCGACGAAGGCGGTGCAATGCGCGTATTAGCTTAGGGAGAGACTGATTAGTGCTCGACGCGTTCGGCGCGTGCTGGAAACGCCACGCTTTGAGGCGGAGCTGAAAAGCGCGTCAATTGCTAATCGATTGTACTGTGCTGGGCTGGACCTAGCACTGACTCAAGTGCGGACAGAAGGTGGTATTCACGCAATGTACAAGTCGCAGTCGAGTATTTGCAAACTATATATATCACCATGCTCCTCAGCACTCCAAGGCATCATCGTGCATGCAAACGTGATCACTGCAACATCGATTGGTCGAAAGTTTCGTTCAAGTTTTGATTTATTGCTGCCGCTGCGCTTCACGAACTCTCGGACGGACGACTTTTCCGATTACTCCTTCAGCTCGCGTGGTTGATCAAACAAAATAGTTGAATCTTTCGAACTTGCTTTCGAAGAACTGGTGAGTGCTTTGGGGCGGAGCTGAAAAGATTTCTTCACGTGTCTTGCGCGTTCTCTCGCGCTTACACCAGCAGTCATGCTACCATTGCGCATACTTCGCGTCGCCCATCCCAAAATCTTACGACTACGGCGCCCACCCCCGATCCTACTTTCCTTATCACATTCCCGTCTACCCTCGACGGTGCGACACAGTTCCAATGGCGTACCCTCCGCCTCTGACCCTGGATCAGCACCGACTACAACGGCCGCAGACTCCCAGACGGCCAGATCCGACACAAACGAGCCCCGGTTATCCTTAACCTTCACATGCACAGCTGGAACTTGTACCACGCGATCCTCTCACCAGTTCACCAAGAGGGCCTACGAAAGAGGGATCGTCTTAATCGAGTGTCCCGGGTGTAAAACAAGGTATGTACCGAAATCAGGCGTTTGCTTCTACAACTGACCACCGCATAACCATTCATAGACACCTGATAGCTGACAATCTCGGATGGTTCAAAGAGGCGACAGAGGATGGCAAACTACGCAATGTCGAAGACCTTCTCCGTACTCGCGGGGAATCTATCCGTCGCGGAAAGTTGAACCCAGACGGCTCAATAGAGGTGAACGAATGATTAGTCTGGGCGTCCATCCGTTCCAGTTTCTGTGAGTAGGATCTCCTTCATCTCGCGTTGTCCGAAGTGTCGTTTTACATGCATGCAGAAGTCAATTCTTCCGATTAGAGGAGTGGTGATTATATGAATATGACAACGCAATTATGAGGACGTAGAGGATGTAGCTTGCATGGCAGCCTCCTCGTCTGCCTTGGGGACGACATTATGCTTCATCAAGAGTTCCTCTAGTTCTCCGGATTGGTGCACTATTGTGATTAGACATTAGCATACAGTTACCCACGTAATATCAACGCCCTACTCACTCCCAAGGACGATGTCACATCCTCCGATAAATTCAGAGTTGACATATAGTTGGGGAACTGTGGGCCATTCCCTACACAAGGCAAGGGAATTAACTAAAGTGTGATTAGCTGGCAGTGAAGACGTACGAAAATTCCTTAATTCCGCTCCTCAGCTCGGAATCCTCCAGCACGTTATATGTATGCATTTTCTCTGGTGGGACGCCCTGTAATTCTAATACCTGGATGACGGCGCGGGAGAAACCACACTGTGGCACCTGCGGCGTGCCCTTCATAAAGAGGACTAGTGGCGATGCCTCGATGGCCTTTTGAATTTGTGTGCGTGCTTCGGAAGACAACAATCTACGGAAGACGGAAGAGGCTACTGTGGGTGACCTGCGAGCCAAGGGGGCCAACTAAAGAGATTGATGAGCGTGACCCTGTAGACCCGGATCGCTTCCACACACCGTGAGCCTAGGAATGGAGGAGAACATGGTGGTTCGAGTCGTGGTTGACCTGCTCGGGGAAATGTAATTTGTGCTTACATCAGTGCCATTTACAGTACTTTTACAGTCCCCAAAATGCCAAAACGTTACCTCCCCTCACCTGGTCTGTGGCTCGCGTGACTTGCAATACATTGTCGTTCACCAACTGTAAAGGAATCACTATTATGACAAGTGAACATGCCTCATACGTGGACCAGTGAGGATCGTTACACTTCACGTCAGGGAGGTAAGCTGCCGGCACTAGTGCGGCTGATGCAGACCGTACTGTCACGGTTGAGCGCACGCTCTTCCTACTGCTTCTCTCTGCCACAAATACCCACAATCTTTTCCGATAGGATGAATGAAGGACTCTATCCCCAATGGGCCGAACAACTGTAATTGGAGGACGTTAGAGTTACCCGGGCCGACGTCGCTACTGTAATCCGAGGAATTCATGTGGCATCCGTCAACTGTTGTTCTCTTCGAGAACGATGAAGATCGAAGACCGGACCTTCGTAGTCTCAGGGGGGTGAGTTGCATCTGAGCCACTGAAAGACATCCATCCGACGTCTTCCCGCAGATCTTCTGGTCTCGGGCTGGCGACCGTTAATACTATCCTTCAAGAAAAAGGATATGTTGCCATTGTGGATTTGAAGGGGCCTGACGCGTCTTCGTTTGGACCAGCATCCAGCCGGGTCCGTTTCTGGGAATTGGATATCACTCAAACCGAAGACATCACCAAGGTCGTTGAAGAAGTCGTCTTGTGGGCGAAGGAAACCGGCTCACAGCTAGGGGGCGTCATAAACTGTGCCGGCGTTGGGACTGCAGCAAAGGTAGGCTGACCATTACTGCGTCTGCTTTACTAACTAGACATTGCCTTCTAACAGATCATAGGCCCTGACGGCGAACCTCACTCCCTCGATGTGTGGAACTTTACTTTAGGAATCAACTTGACCGGAACATTCAATCTCACGCGAATCGCCTGCAAGTATATGGTGAAGGTTCCACCGGAAGGCCCCGATGGGGAGAGGGGTGTAGTTGTTATGGTAGCGAGTTCTGCCGCTGTACGTCCACGATTTGCCCCAGTCCAAGTCCGCTGACTGACATCATACCACCCATCTCGCAGTTTGAGGGACAGACCGGCCAGACTGCTTATACTGCCTCGAAAGGTGCACTGGTCAGCATGACGCTACCCATGGCTCGCGACCTCTACCGGTTCGGCATCCGCGTGGTCACCATTGCACCGGGGGCGTTCATCACACCAATGACGAGTACCATGACTAAGAAGGTTCACGCAAGCATCTCTCGCGACTTGTTATTTCCAAGGCGCATGGGGGAGCCGCATGAGTTTGCACAGACGGTAAAGTGGATTTTGGAGTGTCCGTATGTGAACGGGGAGACAATCAGATTGAGTGGAGGTAGCAGACTTCCCGGAAAGTTGTAACCCTCCTCCTAACCCTAATCTGAGTCGTCCATCTTATCTTGAACCATGTCCACTCCCATCGGCAAGAGTTTGCCCTGTCTCTTGCTGGCCACGTACTAAGTGCCCGTTTAGCACTCTTGTCTGTATATGACAAGACGAATCTCATCGATCTTGCAACGGCACTCTCTCAGTCGGGAGTCCGTTTGCTTGGCTCGGGAGGTACAGCGAAAAAGATCAGAGATGCAGGACTGAAGGTCGAGTGGGTCCAGGATCTTCCTTCCATAAATTAAAAACGATCTTTAATCGGGTCAAAGGGATGTGGCCGACATCACCAAAGCGCCCGAGATGCTTGGTGGCCGCGTGAAGACACTTCACCCGGCCGTGCACGGCGGTGAATATCTTGTCATTCCAGAACTCTCATGACGTGACACGTGGCACAGGTATTCTCGCCCGCGACACTCCCTCGGACCAACAGGACCTAGCCGCGCAGTCCATCGCGCCGATCTCTATCGTCGTCTGCAATCTCTACCCGTTCTCGTCGACCATCGCACGGCCAGGCTGCACGCTCGCGGACGCCGTCGAGGAGATCGACATCGGCGGGGTAACGCTGCTACGTGCCGCGGCGAAGAACCACGAGCGCGTCTCTGTGCTCTCCGATCCCGCTGATTACGCCGACTTCGTCAAGGCGTGGGCGGAGGGCAACGGCGACGTCGGTGCAGCACTCAGGAGCCGACTTGCGCTCAAGGCGTTCGAGATGACTGCGCAGTACGACGCGGCTATCAGTGCGTACTTCCGCGAGCAGTACGCCGATGCTGCGGGGGGAGACAGGCTCTCGGGCCCGCCCCAGCGACTCGCGTTGCGATACGGAGCCAATCCTCACCAAAAGCCCGCCCAGGCTTTCGTCACTGAGGGCGAATTGCCGTTCAAAGGTGGGACGATGATCCCTGCAGTGCGAAGAGATGTGTAAGCTGATGTAGCGTGCACGCCACAGCTTTGTTCGGCGCGCCGGGGTATATCAACCTCCTCGATGCGTTGAACTCGTACGCTCTCGTGAAGGAGCTGCAGGAAGCACTGGACCTCCCGGCGGCCGCATCTTTCAAACATGTCTCTCCTGCAGGCGCCGCCATAGGCTTGGAGCTGAGCGACACAGAAAAGAAGGTTTATGGAGTAGATGATCTCAAGGAACCTTTGACCCCTCTTGCCGCTGCGTACGCGCGTGCTCGCGGTATGCATCACTTTATTCTCGCTGATGACTTGTATATCTAACTGAGAATAGGCGCTGACCGCATGTCCTCTTATGGCGACTTCATCGCGCTCTCGGCACCCTGCGACTTAGCTACAGCGCGCATCATCTCCCGCGAGGTATCTGACGGAGTCGTCGCCCCGGGATATTCGCCAGAGGCTCTAGAAATCTTGGGCAAAAAGAAGGGTGGAAAGTATTGCGTGTTGCAGGCGCGTCGGAGAATTATCATCCCCAATTAAACAGCATTAATATTGCACCCCAGATCGATCCGAATTATGTTCCTGGCGGTGTAGAGACAAGGCAAGTGTACGGCGTGTCGTTGCAGCAGAAGAGGAACGACGCCAAGATCGAGGCCAAAATTTTCGAAAATATCGTCAGCCAGGACAAAAAAGTGAAATTCCTACTTGTCTCCCCTCTTTTCTCCTCTCACACAACACATACAACTAGCTTCCAGAGAGTGCCGTTACCGACCTGATAGTCGCAACGCTGGCCCTAAAGTACACGCAATCGAACAGCGTAGCTTACGCGTACCACGGCTCAATAATCGGACTCGGGGCCGGCCAACAGTCGCGCATCCACTGCACGCGGCTCGCGGGCTCCAAAGCCGACAACTGGTGGCTGCGCCACCACCCACGCGTTCTCGCACTCCCATTCAAGAAAGGGGTCAAGCGCGCGGACAAGGCGAACGCGATAGACCTTTTCGTTGGCGGCGAAGTGCTGGAAGGTGGCGAAAAGGTGCACTGGGAGGGCTTGTTCGACTCGATCCCGGCGCCACTCAGTGCCGAGGAACGTGCGGAGCATGCGAGGAAGCTGGAAGGCGTGGCTTGCTCTAGCGATGCCTTCTTCCCGTTCCCGGACAACGTCCATCGTACGCGTAAGAGTGGCGTGCGGTATCTCGCTGCGCCCTCGGGAAGTGTCATGGACGAAGATTGTATCAAAGCAGCAGATGAGCACGGTATCGTGTTCACTCACACGCCGCTACGGTTGTTCCACCACTGATTAGCGCCAAAATCGCGCGGTTTAAAGAAATAGAAAGTAAGACACAATGTTGTACATTCACCAACAAAGCGAATTGCGTTTGCACTGCTTGATTTTGTTCTTATTGCTCTTGACATTAGCCACTTAATCTAAGCCGCCGATTGCATGAAAAGGTATTCGATATGACCGCGCTCCTGTGTAGTTTTACGAACGAACTTCATGTGGCTGTTACTTCGTTGCGCGCATCTCCTCTCGCTCGCGCAGAAGATCTGCCCCCCACTCACGCACCTCCGTGTGTCGTATCGACGGGATACTGCTATCAAAGAACGGTTGCAGAGTCTGCGAATCGTGCGCCCGCTCATACTCCAGTGCCTGCGCCGCCATCTCAAACCGATCAAGATCTAGCACGGCGTCTTAGCACCAGCGAGAGCAAAAACCACGCGAGCTCACCTTTGACAAAGCAGGCCTCCGGCGTTGCCTGGTCCTCGTACTCCTTCCACAGTGACATGATCCTCAGCGCGGCGGGACTATCGTGTAGCATCTCGTTCACGAAGTTTTGCATGGCCTCCTGCCACATCATCTAATGCGAGCAAAGGCGGGCCGTGCTGAAGAGACGCACGGATTCGCGTCTCTGCTTTTCCGCCTTCGGGATGCCTTCTTGGGGTGCGATGTCACCGACTGGAGAGGGGAGGGAGGTGTGAGTGGAGAGTTACGATAGACACGTCGGCGCACCTTGAGCCTCGGCTAGATCATGGACGACTGCCATCATTACGCACCTCAACGCTTCGTCAGGGACGATCATGGCAAAGGAGAACCCGTTCGGAGCAATACTTTGGTATGTCTAATGTTTGATCTGAGACGCACATGGCGAGCACGGCCATTCGGTACATGTGATCGGATATGCTGCGACGCATCAACAACTATCCGAAATGAAAGTGAAGAAAAAGCGCACCTCTCAGGGTTGGGTATCTGCAGTTCGTGGAAGCCGCGTTAGAGAAAACCAACACGTTCGAAGGACGCGACGCGCTTTATTATTGACCCATCCCGTCCGCTTTTGTGTCTGCAACAGACAGAGATGACCGACTGTTTCGGCGATGCAGAT
This sequence comes from Lactarius tabidus, assembly GCA_963281015.1. NCBI lineage: Eukaryota > Fungi > Basidiomycota > Agaricomycetes > Russulales > Russulaceae > Lactarius > Lactarius tabidus. The sequence goes on along the minus strand of OY725475.1, from coordinate 1,201,509 downwards.
AGAAGCACCAACCTTGAGACGTTCTAAGATGTGGAAAAACGCAAGTCGGTCTGAGGAAATACTCCCAGAAGACTTGTAGAGAGGAGGAATGTCGCGTTTTGGTACTGTTTCACTGGCAGATTCGCCTGTCATCTCGGTAGTGGCCCGTCTGGCGCGCGGAGTTCCGGCAGCTGAGAAAGAGGTCCCTACTGAAGTACTGAAGACCTGTCGCGGGCAAGGCCGTTATCTACGGCCACCAACTATATCCCAACTTCTGCGCGACAAGACGACGACCACGCGGACGTGAGGCCATGAAGAGGAAGCCTTAAGCGCTTCAGGAGCGCAAGAAACCAAAGCCGCAGACATACTACTATAATTTCATAGTCTTGATTCAAGCCTGAAGTGTACCTCATGTCTCTGCGGTCTGTTCCCTTGATCCTTCGTCACTGTCAACGGGCGTCAAATCACGTCGGACTCGATAGTCAGAGGTTCTAGATACCCTAACACAATGACCGAGTGCAGCTCGTTCACAGTTTTGATTTTCGACGGCGGAACACTCAAGTTTTACTGCCACCAGCGACTTCAGACGCAACGTTTCCCAAGACGTTCCTTTCGACACTAACTTCTCCTATAGACTCCCATGCATCTTCTGTTGGTACCCTTAAGTTTGTAGCCCTTCACCAAATCTAACATTCGGTGCGTCGTTTTACTCTTCCTGTCACACACTCTATCCAGACTTAACCCTACTATTCTACCCGACTTTCACGAATGAAGTCCGTTTCCTCGTCACCTGGGAAGGATGTCAACCACAATAGCCCGTATGTCTTGTCACCACCTCGCTCTCCGGAAACTCCCCGTGCGGTGGTGTGCCGGTACAGCGCTTCGTGCCAGACCCTTTTTCTGGATATGTCGGAGACGGTCGCCCGCGCCGTCGGCGACCTCGATGATGGGCTCATTTGAGATGAGTTCTGTCCCCCCGCTGTTGATCTGTACCGGTCTTCTCACACCACTCATGGGTCAATATATACGCACAGGTGATGAGCGAACGCCACTGCGGATATGTTGGCCTCCTCTCGTTACGCGGTTTCGAGTGAAACCCTGACCTCCATTTGTGTGAAGTCCGCGCGTGCTCCCACCCTACAATCCAGTCAACCTGGGACCACGCTTCTCAACCAATGTGGCAGGGTCTCGGCCTCTGCCTTCATGACTTTCCTCCTCGGCCTCGGTCGTCCGACCACTTATTGAACATCCTTCCCGATCCCCATAAGGCGCACGGTCGAACGCCCTTTATCGCCATGGCCGTAAGACCTGGCGTGATGATGGTCCCACGTGCGGGCGGTACTTTGTGAGATGCATGGGCAATGGGATGGCGCAGATGGCCGCCGTGGCGCTCGTCGAGAGCTTCTTCGCGGGTGATCCCGTGACGGGTCGTAAGGTGCGCCTTTATTCTTTTCGGTTGGCAACATGAGCAAGTGATAGCGGCGCAGGTCGATTGGTCTGAAACGATGGACTGCGTGTGGCCGCCGTGGCATAGGGGCCAATGTTACACGGATTACGATATTCACTAATTCAGGTTGGCTCTGGCTTGACCATCTTGGGAACAGTTTGCCCGACTCTTCTTGGAAATCAATGTCGCCCTCCAGTTTGCCGCTCTTGTTTCCGCCTTGGCAATGGCAGCATGTGGTACTCGATGTCGGGGAAGGACGTCGAGAACCCAGACGGATCGATTCGGAACAAGAATGGGGTATCATAGGATTTTTGAGGTCTCAACGCGGTGTGTAGGTATCAAGTGGGTAAGTAAGATATAACAAAAGGGGAAAAGTTTCCCTTTACCCGTATGACAGTGACACGAAGGCATATGTTTGATGAACGAACCGACTCGCACGGAGAACTGAAGGAACCGCCCAAACAAATTCTTATAACCTTAAAAGGTTCACCCTCTTGTTGCTTAAGTTGAACCCCTAGCTGGCAACAGAATGTGTGACTGCTCTTTAGTCGGCCAGTGCTACCATTCCTCTTCTGAGCTAGGTCAGCATGATATTTTGGGTGCGCCGATGTGGGTTCCGCCCCTTCAATCCGCCAGTTCAAGCGCCCAGAGCACCAGAGCAGGGGAAATCACGGTCAGGCTTCAAGTTGTACCAGAGTTTACCCGACATCTATCCGGGCGGGCCCAAATGAGACTAAACTGCTGCGCAACCCAGTCTTTGGTTGCATAATATAAAGTTCGTGAAGCAGCAGAGTATCAAACCAAAGCTATTTAAGGGCCATGATTTCGATGCGAGAATCCCTAGCTCCTGATCACTTTTGTGTTCTTGTTACGGCACTGGTTTGTAAATACTTTCATGGCCCATCCCTCGCTAACACACGTACAGCCTGAACACTCTCCGTTAAACGTCCAACCTCCCAGCAAACCCTCTTCGCCCCGCTCGCGCGAACCCATACTATACCTTAAGTTCGTCACGCGATGCACGTGTGCCTCCAAGTCGTTGCCGCGCTCGTCTTCGTTGCCTCCGCTGTTGCCCCTGCGCTTTCCATTCCACTCGGGTACGTTATCTTGCCTCATATGCTTGCAATATCGGCTGATTTTTGCGTAGCATTCACGGCAGATGAATCCCGACTTGCTACCCGCGACCCAAACCTAGCTGACAGAAACGCAGCTAGGTGGATTATAAATTCAGACGGGGACGCGGTAAATCATGGTCAACATTGAAAAGAGCCTTTTCGGGCCCCCTTTCTCATTCAGCAGTTGATAGATAAACGATGATATAACAAGAAATAGGCTATAAATTGTATTACGGGTCCCTTGCATGAACCGGGCGGCTTTTTCCGTACTGGAGTTAGCTCCTGGCCGACATACACGCTGTGTGACGCACCAGAAGTTGATGCAGATAGTAGTAATACTTTCACTCTGAGTGCGGTGCTGCACCGATCCTTCGTTTTGGTCGGACCTTCGGTCGGTCGGAGTTTCAAACATATTTCTCACGGTCATACAAAATGCGTCGCGACGCGACTCAATCCTCCTTCCACTCACACTACCATACACTGGTTGACGATTGCTGTGGGGGACAATTGTCCCAGCTAGTTGTGGTCTCCTCACACCATTCATGGGCCAATAAAGTATATTCGCACAGATGATGAACGAGCACCACCGCGGATATGTTGACCTCTCGCTTCACTGCTTCGAGTGAAATATTGTCCATTTGGATGGTGTCCATGTGTACTCCTATCACACGACCTAGTCAGCATGGGCGCATAACCAACTTGGCGTGGCGTCAGCGCCCGCCAGAACTGATCTTTCCTCCTCGGCCCGGGCCGTCCAGCCACTGTAACTTAGAACCCAGGACCCGCTGTAGGCTGCAGTTCGATCTCACTTCTCCAGGAACAATACTCGACTTTGGCGCTCTGCAAGGGAACGCTCGCGTTTCGCCGTACCGTGCGCAGGCACAGGGTCGTTTGCTTTAAGCGTGGACATCGCGAGCCCCACCGATCACATCCGGGGTCACCGAGCCGAGGAACAGGGGGGAGAGGAGAGACCGGAATCCTTGCTAACCCCTACAAGGCGCACGGTCTAACGCTCCTCAACCGTCATGGCCGCAAGGTCTGGCGTGCCACGATGATGGTAGGACGTGCGGCCGAGACCTTTGTGAGATGCATGGGGAGTGGAATGGCACGCAGAAGACCAGTGTGGTGCTTGTGGAGAGCTACTGCGGGTGACTTTGCCACATGTTCCATGGTGCGCCTTCATTCTTCTCGGTTGGTATGAGCCTTCTGATGGTGGCGCTGGTCGATCAGTACAAATTTCTGTTTCCCTTTGTCGAAACGATGGCCTGCGTGTGGAAGTGGCGCATGTAACTCACGACTTAAAATATTGACTTCAGTTTGAGTCCAGTCTGGACCATTTTTGGGAACAGTTAGCCCGACTCTTCTTGGAAATCAATGTCGCCCTCGATTTTGTCGCTCTGTCGCTCTTGTTGCCGCTTTGCCAATGGCAACATGTGGTACTCGAGGTTGGTGAGAGAACCCAGAGCGATCAATTCGGATCAGAATAAGTTATATTGAGATATTTGAGATCTCAACGCTGGTATGTAGGTATTCGAGTCCAAGAGGGTAAGATATAACAAATGGGAAAAGAAAACATATATTTCCCTTTACCCATACGGCGATGATGACACAATGGCATAGGGTTGATGAACTAATCGACTTGAAGGGAGAATTCGAGGGGCCCAAAACTACAGTAAATCCTCAAAAATTCACCCTGTTTGTTGCTGAAGTTGAACATCAAGCAGCAGAACGTGGCTGCTCTTTAACCAATCTGTGCCATCGCTCCTTTGCGTTAGCTCCGCATATTATGGGTGTATCAATATGCGTTCAACCTTTCGTCTGCCGCTTGTAATGCCCAAAGCACCGGAGCAGGGGAAACGGCGGTCAGGTCAGTCCACTTCAAGTTGTACTAGAGTTCACCCAACAACTATCTTCAGGGGAGCTCAAATGAGACCAGGCTGCCGTACAACCAAGTCTTTTGTTGCACAGCATGCACTTCGAACATCAAGCAGCATATTATCACATCAAAATGTGATCTCACCTCAGTGTTAGGACCTATTTAAGTGCTATGATTTCGATGCAAGAATCCCCAGCTCCTGATTAGTATTTTGTTCTTGCTACTGGTTCGCGAACGCTTTCGTGGCCCATCGTGCTAGCACACGTACAACCCGCATACTCTCCGTTAAACGTCCAACCTCCCAACCAACCTTCTCTCTCCGTCCACACAAACCCATACTACGCCTTAAGTTTGTCACGCGATGTACGTGTGCCTCCGAGTCGTTGCCGCGCTGGTCTTCGTCGCCTCCGCTGTTGTCCCCGCGCTCTCCGCCCCACTCAGGTACGTTTTTTCCCCTCATAATCTTACAATATCGGCTGATTTTTTCGTAGCATTAACGGCATCGCTAACGTTGCCCGGGGAGACGCAGGCGCGCACGAGGGCCCAGATTGGTCGCCGACAGGCCCGCATATAAAAATACCAGATTTAAAAATTGATGATAACGATGGATAAATGATGTCATAACGGAGAATATAGGCTATCGATTGTGGTTTCGAGCATAGTAGTGTTTAGGGACGTGTTCACGATTACTTATGCACGCACGCACTTGCGCGAGATTTCAAAGAACCTCTGCCCTCCCGCAAAATCTTTACGAGAAGTGCGCAGAAAATGTAAGCATTACGGGTCCCTTGCGTGACCTGGGCATATTTTTCCGTACTGGAGCCAGGCCAGGAGGACAAACACGCTGTGTGGCGCACCAGTGCAGTAACAACATCACTCGAGTTGGTATTGGCAAGTACATTACAGCTCAAACCCGCGACCATGGCCCCCGCAAACTCTTCGAAAATATGTCACCTAGGAAGAACGATAGAACAAGAGAGGAATTAACGATCTAAATACCTAGATACACGCACACTGGCAATCCGACGAGCATGCTTTCGCTGGGGTGGCGGTACTGGGCTGGAGACTCATCCTTTTCGTCCATGCAACCTACGAGGTGATTCATCTCATCTGTTTCGTCAAGCTCGGTCAGATCCTCTTTGTAGACGGGATACCGTGATGTGAAGATCGAGGATGGTGGTTGAGGACGACTCCCAGATTGGATGAACGTAAACGCTCTTAAGTCGCTCACCTGCTCCCTCGACAGAATGGGGATGGATAGCCTCGCGTGGTCAACGAAGGTTCTTTTCCATTGAATCTAAGTTGGCTGTCCTTTACGGAGAGGTCAACATCGACGGCCCCAGTGCGGGTGACGAATACAGGCCATCAGACGGAAAAGAAACGGGGGCGGGCGGGCGCAGAGTGCAAAGACGTACTGTGCAATGCAATGTCGCCCCTACGGTTGATGGGGGTGATATTGTACTGTACAGTGATATGTGAGCCGAAGGGGCTCTTAGACGCACACACTGCAAGTAATGTCCCATTTGAAATGGCACGAAGAGAATAAGTTAGGGATATTTCGACGACCCGAGGAACAATTCATGATATTGCTACGGTTTTAACACATTACCCCCGCCCCTTCGTCGTTTAACTCGCCTTATCTCTCCTAGGTCGCTGTCAACCTCCGTCTCTTTACACCCGGTTAGGCTGGCACCGCTTTTACCAAGCCCTCCGACCGCCTGAACTTGGAAGCCTCCTCCTTTCGGACGGCGCCGGCCACCGTTTCCACTCGAGTTCCCTGCCGCCGTATTGGGTAGAGATGTCGCGGTGAGAGGTAGAGGGAAGGGAGAGGGGAGTTCGTCCACAGAGAGCGAATGGGGGTTTGTGATGAGCCCGGGAGGGGTAGTCCCCGCGGTACTCGGAATCCCATTAGAGTGAGACACGAGAGGTGTTGGGGGAGGAGACGTCCCCAGTCTATTGCGAAGTTTACGGGTGATGTGAGGACGCGACTGGGAATCGAGGGCTGCCTCTGCACGCGACATGTCAAGCGCATATCCCCTTGCCTGACACGAAAAGGGCACGTACCACTAACGGTTCCCTCACCATCTTTTTCATCTCGCGCTCTCCGTCTCCGCTCCTCGATACCCTCGAGGAGTCGCTCTCGTATTCTATCTCGTCCGCGTTTCCATTCCTCCTCGACGCGCTCCCGTTCTAGCTCATAGGCTGCCTCGGCGCTCTCGAGAGAATTCCGCTCTTCCACAGCCAATTGGGCGAGCAGTGCTGAACGCTCAATCGAAAGAGGATATAGGCGGAGTGTATATGACGAAAGCGTCTCTGGGCGTGCGGCAAGTTGCATGGCCACGCTGTGAAGTGCGGAGATAGATTCAGCGCATTGGCGCCCACTATACATAGACGCTACCTGTTCAGACACGCGTGTGACGAGGGGGCAGGGAGAGGAGACACGCACTCGTCGCGCCGATCATTCATCTCTTTTCCTAGTCGCCCTACAATCTCCTTCCGCCTTCGGTCCTTCTTGCCGTCATCAACGTTGGCGCCTGCGATGTGATGGATGAGTGAAGCTGAATGCGTATCACTGGAGTGCGACACAAACGTACCGTGTAGCCGCGAACTTGGGCCTGCCAGAAGGGTAGAGGACGTGTGGTGTATTGTATGATGTGAGGGTGGTAGATAGGTCGTGCTAACATCTGTTGTACCATTGTGAATTTCCGTGGGGTTCGCTCGGGCTTTGTGAGTGGAAGCATATGGAAGTGGGAAGACTCCGGGCTGTGGTGGCATGGTATATGAATCACTGGAGAAAGGAATGATGGACAGTAAGCGAGTTCGAATTGGTACGCGGAGTGCGGCTCTCAGTGCTGGACGCGGCTCACCGGTCCGGTGGATATACGGGCAGTGAAAGCAGTTCTATTAATGGGCGTATAGTGACAATCGTGACTAAGAAGCGTAAATGCGACGGTCTATGGCAGAGCATTCTACATGTATGGTATGCTACAATCGATAGAGGGTTCATGGGGTTTCCAAACGGTCAAGCGGTCGTGTAAGAAGGAGGACCTATAGCGTATGCCGTTATCAGTAGGTTAGACAAGGACACTGCAATGATCTGACGCACTAGGAGAGGCGTTCGTGTTTTTGAGCGCAGTCAGCACCGTGGCCTTCTCAGTTTCGGTGAGGCCATCCACCAGTCGGACAAACCCATCGATTAAGGACTTGCGATCTCCGAGTAATTGCTGGAGAAGGTGTTCGGTCCTTAATTGTGCTACGGTAGGCGAGATATCAAGGGCTTCTAGTGCTTGCGCGATCGTTTGATGGTCTAACTTTTCGTCAACGCCAAGGAGGTCATTTAGTAACCGTTCGCGGTATTCGCGTGATTGGCTGGGACCAGCAACAGCAAGCCGCGCAAGCGCATTCGAACGCGCGAGACGAGCCCGCGTTGCCCAGTAGAAGTAGCGACGTGCTTCCTTCCACACGGCGGGCTTGGCACAACCCTTTGCTTCCATACGACCAGTGCGACTATAAAAGGCGTTGAGTACTGCAACAATCGAGTGGTAGTACCGACTTACTCATGAAGGTCTGCATACAGCAACGCAATCTGCTTGTACGTTGGCTGAAGAAATGCTTCACGCTTCTCAAGCGATTCGGCGGCAGTGGCACGTTCCTCTGATGACTTGGATGTGTCCTTACTGTCCCTCTTGAGAGCGGCGTACTGAGAATCCATGCGTTCCATCAGCTGAACAATTTTGTCACGGCGCATCTTGATCTCGACGATACCCTCGGGCTCAAGCACACCAGCCCGTGCCTCGACATCCGCGTACATCTCCATCTGTCCGTCTGCATTGATCGATGGGTCCAATACGACCCAAGCGCCACCGCGAAGCTCTCCGTTTGGCACAATGTAGACGAAGACCGGTTGCTTGTACGCCGACAGCCCATCGACAATTTTTGAACCTTGCTTAAGGACTTCGTCATACATATCTTGTTGACCCCCAGAGAAGCCACGCCAGTTTGCAAACACAATAAGCGGCAGGCCTTCGCGGTTGAAATCGAAGATCGCCTGGGCGGTTTTGTACGCTGAATTTGGGTACCACACTTGACCAGCTTCCATGATGCGCTGTTCGAACGAAGCAGGATTGGCGGGGTCAGCCGGGACGACGCGTTCGATAGTGCGAGTTTCGACGGCGATGACACCCATCGGAATGCCACCAAGGCGAGCACGACCGACGACAACTGTTTGAGCCCAGCCGCTGAGGGTTTCCTGGAAGGAGCCCTTATCGAAGAAGCCGCCGAGCCAATCGTTTGTAGCCTCGTCGTGCTTGCCCTCGATGAACCAGCGAGGATCGTAAGGGCCTTTGGGTGGAACATATCCGATCTCGCGGTCCCAGGTGTCGACGGAATCACGAATCGGGAGACTCTCGCCCTTGGCGGCAGGGACATATGACAACCACTCCAGAATATGCGTAGCCCCCTCTAAGTCGCTACTTGCCGTGAGATGGGAAACGCCATTTTTAAACATGATCTGAGTACCGCCGAGTTGTAAGTTGGATGTGTAGACTTCACGACCAAGGACTTTATTAAGGGCGGGGGCACCAGTAAGAATGATGGGTTGGCCTTCGACTTGAACAGCGCGCTCGCCCAGACGGACTAGATAAGCGCCTATGCCAACAGAGCGGGCGGTGACGAGAGTGATAGTGAAGATGTCGTCGTAGGCACGAGATGTCTCGCCGGCGATGAGACCGGAACCTTTCAGCGACTCAACACCGAGACCGTCCTGAAGGCCAATGATATCGGTAATCTTGTGACGACGTTCGTCACCATCTTGGATCTCCTCCGTTCGGACGGCACCAGCGAACTTTGACTGAAGCTTCAGGTAGTTTTCGTGTGTGAGGTAGAGGTAGTTAAAGCCCTTTTCTGGATGGCCTTCATCGGTCCACGCTGTCGAGAATAGATTGAGCGCTTCTTCGCCAAGACCAATGCGGGCACCCGAGTTTGCGGAAAGATAGACGCGGGGAAGCCCACGCGCACGCGCGTATTGCGTCACCAGGTAAAAGAATTGGTCTTCTGTCGGACCGAACGAGCCAATCTTGTAGGTGATGTCATTCGCTACAACAACTATACTGCGGCCGCTGGGATATTCAGGGGTGTATAACGTGAATACCCAGCCGACCATCCCGAACGTGTTGTTGCCCGGAGCGCGGTCGACCTCCACAAGCTGGTCGTCCTCATCCAGTACGAGTTCCTTTGACTTCAGATACGTCCTAGGTGGTGAAAGTGACAGGTCATTTGCACGTGCCTTCGTCCAGACGTTCTGCAGTGCTTTCGAAAAGAGATCCGGGAAATCGTAGACGTATGTGGTGCCGATGAGATGCGCTTGGTACCGCTTCGGCTGAAGGGACTCTTTTGTCGAATAAGGTTGATTAACGGGTTGCAAATGTAGGGGGCCCTTCTCTCCAATTGACTTCAATATGGTCGTCCCTTTATCCGTAGTAATCTCTTGATATCCATGGAAGTTGACGATGAATCCGGAGACATTCTCGATGATGCAACGAATGGGCGTGACATTGCCTTCGCCGTCTTCTAGGGCGATACGAATCTCCGAGCTGGTAACATGAAGTCGCCACAGACGCTTGCCATGGCGCTCGATGAAACCAGAAACAGCTGCTAAGACGTCCTCATAAGTGACTGAGAGGTTGTAGACGAAGTTCATGAAGATGTGGTTGCAGTCTGAGTTCCGGTACTTGACGCTGATGACCTCCAATGCGTCCAGGATGCTGGTGACGCGGCGATCCGTCTCAGAGATAAGATAGTCAGCCGTACTCATGTTGTCACGAAGGCGGCCAGGGCGGATGAGTCCACGGATGAAGAAGCGATGGTCGAGTTGATTCTCGCGAGCGACGCCATGATATATGTGTATCTGCTTGCTCTCAACGAAGCACGGCTCCAAGTTATAGTGGGACAGGCGGCTGAGCTCAAGTTGGAATGCCAAGGCGGGCTCGATGTTACGAATCGCTTGTTCCTCTTGCCAAACGCCGTTCCTATCGCGAAGGGTGTAGTACCACGGGTATTGTCCACGTCGACAGAGTACAACAGACACGCGGCGAAGGCCCCGTTGTGTAAGTATATGCTTCTTGTTGTTGAAGAAGGCGCATATCTTTTCCGCCCATTCGGCATCAGACATGTCATCGGCCTCATTGAAAATTCGGAGGGCCAAGTTCAGGACGTTCGGGGGTAGACTGGCGGCACCATAGCGCAGGCGATGTTCGGCTTCATCAAAAAATGGAAGGGTTTCAGCGACGTGTTCAAAGCCACGGGTAAGTCCATCCAAGTTCGCGAACGAGGCGATGGCACCGGTTCGAATAGGCTGAGACTGATTGCGATTGATCATGTACGTCAGGTCGCTAACAGAGCCGTGGCGACGGGGCAATTCCCTAAGTGCCAATTTGAGCTAGTTGTTATTGGTGAATGTAAATATTATAGACGTACCCGGACTTTTCAAGACGTGGCGTTTGTGGTGGTGAGTGTGACTGACCGAGATTGAACCTCCAAGTCACGATACTGGGGGCTTCGCCATCGTCCGTACCATCACCCTCTTCATGATCGATGGAAAGGAGGGTATATGCACGATACGCTCGCCGCACATAAACCTCGAAGGCAGCTGTGGAAAGTGATCAGGGGTGGATAATGCAACGGTAGCCAGTGAGGAGGCGGACCTAGTGTGACCCAGGGGTCCACGTTCGCAAAGAACGCAGGAAGCACATCGAAAACGGTATATCTCGAGTCACTCAGTTCTCTGAGAACCTCCGCCGCAGGAGTCCTAATCGCTTGTGAGATCACGACGCATTACTAGAGGGCGGCTCGGGACTTACTTGTTCTGGCTGAGACCGGTCTCTCCATAGTAGGTATTACCCACGGAGGCTTTAAGGACCGCTTCCATCTGTATCAGGCGCTCCTCGTAGGACGGCATCTGACCCGCAATCAAGACCTCCCGTGCCTTCAGCGAAACCTGAGTCGACGACCGGCCTTCGAGTGCAGCGAGGTCACGGATAACGTCGAAAAGAGGACTCTCGGAATTGGACACCGGAAGGCTGGTTTTCTTGACATGATCAAGAATCACGAGTATAAGCTTCGCCTTGCTTTGTGCCTTGATGTGACTGAGGACAAGCGAAACCACCTTATCGAGGTCATCTTTATGTTGCTCCCGTAAGCTGAGGACGCGGGCCTCAATGCTACCACCAAATAGCTTCTCTGTGTCCGCGTATCGCGCCAGGAGGTCTGCCATCACGCGTACTTCGTGACCTTTAAGCCCACCAACGTATTTTTCGACGACATCAAATAGGGGACCGAGCTGAGTCCGAAGTGAGGAACGATCTTGAGGTTGTACGCTGTCCTGCAAGTAGTGATCGAGAATCTTTTTCAACCGCGCGGCGGGGAATTCAGAAGTAGACCCTTTGGATTTGGAAGCTTCAACGACATTACGGACGAGTTCCTCGAGTTTGGGTGGCATACGACCAGAGACGGTGGAAAGGACTGCGGACGCCTCGGCGTAGGGAAGATCCGGATTCTTCAGCACGTCTGTAAGACCCTTGAGGGATGATGCCATGACGGGTTGATTGTCGAATCCATCAAGAATGTTAGATAAAAGGTCGATATACCCTGCAAGAAGCTGGTTGGGCTTGCTGACACTAACACCGGGTGGGCCAAAGGAGGGAAGGAGGGCGTCGAATGGTTTCGCGTGCTTCACGCGGGCGGGATCGTCAAGAGTAAGAATGCCCAGGATATCACCCGGCTCTAGAGAAACTCCAGGCTGCTTAACAAAGTTGACGATGCCATCTTCAGAGGCCACAAGGGGCATGTACATTTTCATAACTTCGATTTCGGCATAGGCGTCACCGGAATTGACGTGGTCGCCACTATCGACCAAGAAGCGAACGAGCTTGCCGGGGCTGGGGCTACGGAGTTGAGTAGGGTCGTTCTCTTGCTCGATGAGGCATGTCTTCGAATCCACCATAAGACGCAGAGCGCCGACCTCTTCGCGCCAGTAGACTGAGTGACTTTTGTCATCGAGGAGGACAAGAAGTCCGCCATCCGCAAGCGGACGCGCACCGACGGAGGTGTGGCCGCCATTGAGGTAAAGGGTCCATGCAGTGCGGGAGGCACGGGTAGCTGTGAAGGAGTAGCGAGTGTTCTCATAAATGAAGTCGACGCCAAAGACCGTTCGAAGGACGTCGCGCGAAGGGACTTGACCCTTGTCGAGGATACGCTTGTATTCGGTCCAACATGCCTCAGACGCGAGATGGGCCTTCGTGACTGCACCACAGATGACCGCAAGGGTATTATCGGGGCGCTCAGCCGTCAACTTGCTACTGATGAGAGAGTCGAGCCAGCCGGTTGTTATGGTATTTTCCTCAAACGCCTGGAGCTCCAACAACTTGATGAGATATTCGACAGTAGTGCGGAAGTCCCCACGAATGCTGAGCTCTTTAAGTGCAACCACCATGTTCTTCCGGCTCTCGGATCGATCTTGGCCATAAGCGAAGATGTGGCCGAATTGAGAATCAGCAAACTCGTGAAGCCCGCCAGCGCTGTTAACAGAGAAGTATCCCCAAACGTTGGTGCTAGAGCGGAAGTTAAGTTCTTGCAGTGCTCCAGAAGACGGCTTGAAACCGGCGTCGGGGTTTTCGGCGGTGATGCGAACGGCAACCACGTGACCCTTGGGACGGGGCTTGCGTTGTAGCTGGTTTGACTCCGGCTTAACCATGTCGAAGTCAATCTCCGACGTACCATGGGGTGCAACACCATACAACTGACGAATAGTCTTGATGCGGTGAAGAGGAATACCCATGGCCACAAGGAGTTGAGCAGCGGGGAGGTTTACGCCCGACACCATCTCGGTAGTTGGGTGCTCAACCTGAAGACGTGGATTAAGTTCGAGAAAGTAGAAGACGTCTTCTGCATGACTGTAGAGGTCTATAACGGATTCAGATAATACCGCATGGATATTACGGAAGCGTAGCTCACATTCGACGGTGCCTGCACTGACATAGCCAACGAGCTTGGCTAATCGGACGGCAGCACGCTCCATCTCCTCAAATTTGTCAGGGTTTGCGATAGTAACAGGCGCCTCTTCAATGATCTTCTGATGGCGGCGCTGAACCGAGCAGTCGCGACCAAATAGAGAGATAGCGTTGCCATACTGATCTGCTAGTAGTTGTACTTCTAGATGGCGAGCCTGGCCAGCCAGCTTCATGATAAAAATTGGGGAGCCTAGATTATGACATCACGAATAAGCACCCACTCAAGCATCATCAAGATGTACGCACCAGGGATTTCACCCATGACAGCGCTGAAAGCGTTCTTGAAGCCTTCGGGTGAATCAACTTTTCGGATACCTTTCCCTCCACCGCCTTCGCTGGCCTTAATCATAACGGGCCAACCTATATGTTCTGCCTTCTGCAAGCCTTCCTCGACACTCGTTACGCAAGCAGCCTTGTAAGCGTCATCAGGGACAGTGACAAAGCCGCCATCCGACAACACCGTCTCGGAAATGCCGGTTCCTGACCACGCCATTGTAGGGACGTTGGCGTGCTGCGCGACTATCGTACTTGAAATTTTATCCCCCAAACTTCGCATGGCACTGCCCGGGGGACCGATGAAGACGATTTTGTTTTTGCTTGCAGCGAGAGACTCGGGTAGACGCGGGTTTTCGGAAGCGTGACCCCAACCCGCCCATACGGCATGGACCTCCGCACGTTCAGCTACGTCGACAATGAGATCCACGTTGGCATAATTGTGGTTATTGGTGCCTCCGGGGACTTCCACGTATCGGTCCGCCATACGAATGTATTCCGCGTTGACCTTGAGGTCTTCTGGAGTGGCCATCACCGTGAATTCAACAGCGCGATCATCGCCAAAGGTTTCGTAGCTCCATTGTCGGACGGACCGAATCTCCTTTACAGCGGCAATACCTATACAAAAGGTCAACGCGTACATCAACATAAGGACAACTTCGTGTATACCATTGTTGGCGATGAGAACCTAATTTGAAGTCGGTGTTCAGCGAGCGATGGGATGATACATTCGAGGGTGCTCACCTTGGTAATGACCGTATGACCACCATTGGCTTTAACAAAATCGTATATGCGGCCCGCAGGGGCCTTGTCAAGCGAATTACCGCCTAGAAATAACGGACAAATTAGACATTGGCCGACCGTGGATTAAAGATGAAGATGAACCAATAAAGTGAGAAACTTTGGAGTGGTCATAGGTAACCATGTCTGCGGGGGAAAGGGTGAATGCTGGTAAGAGATGAAGGTGCTCTGTTTTGAGTAAAGACGCAAAATACTGTCCCCGTTGTCGTTTCTCGGTTCTGGGGTAAACCCCATCCCCCAAACAATCTCGTAAATTATGTCAGCGATCTAAGGCGTTTAGTCTGCACGGTAATCTATTATGTAATGTTCAGATCCAACTTGAAGTTATTCTTCGTTCTTCGCACTCGCCAGCTCTTGTTTTAGGGGTTTCAGACAAGATCTAAATTACCTATGTTGATACCCAACTTGTACTCGAGTACATTAACAATGCGAAACGTGGCCATCACAACAGACACGTCGCTCCAATGTCGCTCGCTTGGGGGATGGTCCCCACAAGGTCCCCACGACGAACGAGACATGATGACATCACGTGGGTGATGGTGGGTGGCCAAGCCAGGGACGATCGCCATCTGATGCATCACAATGCCGTGCACGTCATTCTTTGGTGTTCCGAGCCTGTGCTGAGCCCACCAAGATTCCGACATGGGGGACTCTTTTAATTTAAATGGGGCGTGTGAACGCGTGTCAGAGCCGAAGATGTCTGCCCAACGACATATTGAACGCCACTCGCCGCACTGTTGTTTGAGGATGACGATTAGCGAGTTATAATCTGCAAGTAATTTGGTCCATAGTGGGGGAAATACACGAACAGACAAATAAAAGTGCATTCCATTTGCAAAAGCAATGAGGTACATGTAGTCTGTGTGGTGGCTAAAAACCGTGGCAGAGATTACTAGAGAAAAATCTGCACTTCTCAAGCACCAATCTGCCCGCTGATTAGACAGGCAGATTAATTCCTCTTGGCCGTTCACCAGAACCGGAGCAGGGTGGTGTATAAAGAACTGCCCGGGCAGAAAGAGGCCATTATAGAAAAAGGCAGCGATTCGTTAATAAAACGAGCTTCGCAGGGTAAATTTGAATGAATTGGGGACTCGGACCAGCTCGACGTAAATCAGCGATGAATCTATGTGAGTGTGAATCGATGAGAGACGAAAAAAAGAAACGAAACGAACAAACAATTTGCGAGCCAAATAAAACGCAATAGATTGGTCAGCCCGAAAGTCCCGCCTATTGGTTGTTCATGTCACATACTTCCAAGTCATCTATGAGTTTCCCATGCACAAGACCATCAATACTCTCATCGAGCAGCTGAAGTCAAATGGCGCCAAGGAAAGGCAGGCTGCGATATCATCACTTCGCGCCGCTCTCTCTCGCGACGGTGTTATTACTGAACTTGACAATTCCCCCAAGCGTCTAGGGTGGCTCGCTTTGTTCCAGGCGTTATTCACCGCCGTCCTCAATGAAAAGTCATCGGCTACCCACGGGTCCAAATCCGCTTCTGCCGCAAAAAAGAGGGTTGCTGAGGCGGCATCTGCAGTTCGGTGGTTGACAGAGCGAAGTGTCTATCAGCTAACCCACAAGAATGTTGTCAAAGCTTTGCTTAACCATCTCGTGCAAACTAGTTCCCATCAAGGGAAACTATTTCTTCCCATTGCATTGGACTACGCAAAGGCTATACGATGTGTGTTAGAATATCCACCTCATCTGGAACACATCGACGATGACATGTGGGTAAAACTGGCGGAGATAGGTTTCAACGTGGTTTTGGGAGACTCGCTGAGAAAGAAGCTGACCGAAGATATCGAAAACGAGAATGATACCGCTGGAAGGGAGGCTGGGTCAGATTCTGTTTTCGAAGACGACGAAGATGGGGACTCCCCTGCGTCTACAGCCGAAACTAGGAAGCGAAGGCGAGGTGGGGGAAGTGGAACCCCAGAACCTTCAATGACGCGGAGCAATATCCAGCGAACCCAACCTTACCCTGTGTCCGTGGAACAGATCGAGTACGCGTCGGTCCTTTCGCTTCTCCTCACCTTCCCATCCGCGCCCCTTCTTGCGAGCGAATACCCAAACTTGGGTTATGCTGTGTTGAACCGCCTCCTACGGTTTCTGAAATTGTATCCTTCTGACACATCCCTGCACCCGGACTTCTTCATTATGATGTCAACGACCCTTTCTCATCTGGCCCTGAACATGCGGGGCGCCGTCACTCAGTTCGCGCAGGGGTCATGGGATGCTCTCCTTGGGATATGGGGGACTAAAAACAAAGCAGTAAAAGAGAATCTCATTATCGTCCTGCGTATCCTTTTTCCCTTTTATACGACAGGTTATCCCGAGGCGGTTTCCTTGTCCCTTGACTTCTCTTACGTTGACGGAGTATCTCGTTTATGGAGCCTACTGGATGGAGAAGCAGAAAGTCGATGGGGCGTCGATGGTCTCTCATTGGATTCCTTACGACTATCCCTGATAGGAAACGGTGATATGAGCGATAAAACGGGCGCATTCGTGGCTCGGACGTTTCGATATGGACGCGACTTCGACGCAAACCAAGCCACATCCTGGACTATTCTCGAGTTACAAGCGGACTGCGCTGAGAAAGTTCGTTAACTTTGTACCCTTTGCCCGTGACTTTGCATACTCACTGGGCGTAGCTTCATGCCTTGACCGAATCTTTTCATTCCCGACCACCAAACCTCATAAAGCGTGAAGGGAAAAGAGCAAAGTTTGACAGCCCTATTTCGTCCTTACTTCACGCCATTCAGTTGAAATCATCGCCGGCAGTTCGGGCGTATCACCTTCAAATACTCCTCTTCTTCATCGACCGACACTGGGATATTCTACACGAAAGCCTTCAACAGACTGTTCTTTCGCACCTGCTCCAATTTATTTCTTTCGATGATTCACTAATACAATCATGGACGTTTCTCTGTTTGGCTGCCATAGCTGAAAGACAAGTGTCTTGTGGGGTAACAACACCCTCATCCCCTCTTGCCACGCCACAAACTTGGGAGCCTATATGGACCCACGCTGTTCATAGGGCAGACGTCCCAGTCGTGTCGCGATCAGCCTGCCACGTCGCATATACTCTCCTTTTGCACTCGAAGCACCTTCTCACAACGCAGTGCGTTCTTCTAGAAATCGAAGCATTCGCAAAAGACATGGATGTTCAAGGCCCCCCCTTTCCATATGACTCAGTCTGCGCCTTCGTCTCACTGTGCTTAAAAATAGCCAACCAAGACATGCGACTATACAGGATGCGTATTGAGGACAAGGTTCTTAGTTGGCTAGCCGGCCTCCATGCCGTCCGGGACTTGAGAGGCGGTTCTGGAAGTGGGAAATCAAGAACGTCACACCCAACGGCCAGCGATATAACCCTTGTTCTAAGCAGTGCTTGCAGCCTCCAGAATCGTACAAGTTTGCCATGCCGTGCGCTGCTTCCGGAATCTAACATCGTTAGCGCTGTCAAGGAGGATTATCAAAGTCTTGTCATCCGGGATTTCTTGCTGCGCGCGCGGCTTCCTCCCTTCACCCCTTTGTCAACTGAGTCCGAATTACCGCATCATCTTCCATCGGTGACAAGTCCTGTCATCAAAGTCGGCGATTTGGTGTCCCCTGGATCTAGAGAGCGCAAAGCATCGTCCATTCTGTTAAAGGTGCTTGAAGGTATCGACGTTACCAACGGCAGCAATCCCCTCAGCGCCGAGCGGGCACGAAGCATCTTGGACTTCTCCGTTGCGGCTCTATCCTTTGAGGGGTTACTTACCCTTAATGGTATCATGTCAAACCGGCAAGTCTTGCATGCCGCTTGCAAAGCCGCGGCTGGCATTGCTCAAGTTTTCGCGAGCAATAAATGGACCCTTGAAGAAAAAGCCCTTGTGCTTCTTGGATTTGATCCCCTCGTCCGCATCGCCGAAGATGATGAAGTTGATCCTTGGCTAGCATTGCTTCCCCCTCACTCTAGAGCAGGAATAAGACAAGGGGTATTACACCGTCTCATCAGCGTCGACTCGGGCAAGGACACTTTGCATTCATCGCGCCGCGAACTGCAAAGAGTGATCTGGCAGATTCCCGAGGTAACTGACTCACATATCACTGCTACTGACTGAGCTTACACGTTTTATAGGTGTCGGACTTCCTTAATCAGACGATGGGTGCCCTTAAGATAACTCTGCGTGTTGTCCTAGCGAAGAGTACTGGACGTCCATTTACTAGCGACGGTGTAGAAGCAGACGATGAGGACGATTTTGGCCCTACAAATGCTACTTCCACCACTGTTCCTGTGGAGGCACAGAGGCGCTCACACAGAGTCCCTGCTACAGCAATTATGGAGGTCTGTGTGTCATTTCTCGCCGTAGGTCCTATCCTCCAATCGTCGGGAGAAGAACCAACAAGAGACCGGGAGCTGACTGACATTATTCTCAACTGTGATGGCGACGAGTTCTTACTCGCGAGCAAGGCTTATCTGGCCAACGTACGCCGCCGGGCACTAAACATCAACCTCACGATACTAGACAACCTGCTTGACAAATTTGCTTCACTATCGGCGCAATACATC
This sequence comes from Lactarius tabidus, assembly GCA_963281015.1. Classification (NCBI taxonomy): domain Eukaryota; kingdom Fungi; phylum Basidiomycota; class Agaricomycetes; order Russulales; family Russulaceae; genus Lactarius; species Lactarius tabidus. Next base: position 1,182,398 of record OY725475.1, on the reverse strand, counting down.
TTTCAGCTGAACGATGAATTAAAACTCATGATTATTTGTCTACTCGACTCAACAGCGCATCTCTGGATCCCAGCCGACCCCGTCGACAGTGACACGGTCGATAAAGTCCGCAACTTCTTCGAGTGGCTCCTGAAACTCGTACAAGTTACTGACGATGAAAACCGCAATGGGTCAAGAACGAAAGTTCGCTCGTGGAAAATACGCGATACCTTCGTTGCCTTTTTGGTACGGTATATCGCCTTGGACCCAAGTGAGCGTCTTCTGGTGGCGAGGCGGTCCCTAGACGACGATTGCGATAGCGACAGCGACAGTCCTCCTACACTCCCCTCTGATGTTCTACCGACTATCAACCAAGATGACGACATTCGTGTCCGATTCCGGTCTGCATGCGCAAGCGCAATGTTATTCGACCTTCCCCGCTTCGGTGACAGTCGACTTATGACCCTCTACAGTGAAATCCATTCTCGCCTGTGTCTCGACGTGGGAATGTGAGCCCCAAATGGATCATTGGCTGGAACTTCTTACTTACCTACATTCCAGGTATGAGCACATGCTCACTCGTTTCTTGACCTTAGGAAACATAATGGTCATGAACGCAGCTGTACGTCGGGGTCCATACTGGCACCTCTTGGAAGCTTGTTACCATAGCGACAAGTATAACGCACATATCAAGGCAGTATTCCGGGGCGTATCGAACCGACTTGGGCTGGGTAACGCCGCCAAACTTTTCGAGGTGTATATATTCCAGATCGCGTACTCCATTTCCTGGGCAGAAGTTGACTTTTTGCGCTGTCCACCGGATGTCCTCGGCTATAAAGATCGGAAAACATGTGCGGAATCTGCGTTATACGCCTTTGCGCCAGTCTACATTCTTGCAAGTGACCATGACTCGGAGACAATCGCTAGGCGCCGTCAGTCTTTTGCTAACCATTGTCACGCCGCCACAATATCCGTAGTCGATGGGTATCACGACAGCTTTGCCTACCTTGTCGGCTACGAACTCGTCACTGTGATGGATAGAATCACTGCGGAGTCATCCTCGCTGGAGGGTTTTCAGTTCAGCTTTGCGGACCAGAACTGGCTTACAGAAATCGGTGCCGCGGATATCGTTATTGAGGACCAGATGACGAGAGACATCGACGGCATCGTCGTTGTTATTTTGCGTACTCTCGGGGATCAGAAATGTCAAAACATCCTTACCGAACTTGGTAGCCAAGCACAGCGCGAGGGGCTCGTATTCAGTGACCTTACTGTCCACCGCATTCCTGGAGATGCGAATACGCACGAGGTAAACTTACCGTCATTCAGCACCAGAACAGTGCGCCGGGCTCTCAAATGGCTTAGTGACCGCATTCCGGATACCGACTCAGCTTCTACCACATATCATGTTATCCAACAGCTCCTCGCAGATATCCAAGAATCACCGCTAGTCAACGAACAACTTCGATATGTGAACGCCATGTGCCTATGGATTTCATGTCACTTCCGGCATTTCCGAGACCCTGTCCTCCTTCATACCCTGATCCATGGTGTCGCTTCCCTCCTAGAGCAGATAGACCTAGCTTTGGCCGCCCAGTCAATATTAGAATGGGCCTTTTCACAATACGCCAAGATCTCCGAGAAGGATTCCCGTCTCGCTGATGTTCTCATCCGAATCTGTTGTGTAGCTAATGACCATACAAGTAGCCAGAGCCCAGTCATTGCCAAGATCGGCACCGACCTACTGCGTTGGTTAGAGACGCAGATGCTTCGCCTTGCGAAGTTCTCAAGTGTCAAGAACCAAGTCGTTAAGGCTTATCCTGCCTGGCCGCGTGAGCCATCCCCCGAGTTGGAGTCTGCCTGTAAGGGAGTCTCTGCGCAGACATTGTCATCCGTTCTCTCCGACTCTCGGATCACATCAAATAAGTTCACGATAGTGCGACGTCTTTACACCCTGGCGTTGTCTGGTGATTATTCGCAGGAGCAATTCTCGCGGGTCGACTTCTGGCGTATGAAAGACTGCATTCCGTCTCTTCAACAGTTACAAGCGGCCGACATCGATGCTTTCGCCTCGTTACTCCTCCTGCACAGGGGTCAGATCCACAGCTTTGGACTAAATCCTCTCAGCGGTTTGGTTCCAAAGCACCAACAAACCCGCGCATTCCGGAGCAGAGTAACCAAGGCACACGCCGTCGATCAGCCTATCGCGGCCGAGCGTTCGATTTTAGAGCTCCTCTTAGCGATGCTTGATTCAGATATACCGTCGAAAGTGCGCATGGCGTATCACGTATTGCGTACTTTCCCCTCCGAAGGCTTCTCCGATACCGAATCGTGGACGATAGAGCATGGTACAGAACTCGGCTACTTCCGCGGCCGGTCCCGCCGGTCAGTCGCCAGGTCTCCCGTAACACTTCATGCCCTTCTGGCTTCGGATGTCTATGTGAACATGGCGCAGGATTTCAAGGCTTGGATCTCAGCTTTTTCTACGCTTCTTTGCGACGCCCTTGCCCACCACAGTGCTTTCTACGCTCGGCTACCTACTATTTTGCAAGCCGATTCCGATTTTGCGGAACAAGTAACCCCAGTACTTGTCCACACCCTTCTTTCCATAACGCTTGGTGATAGTGCGGCCAATGAGTCCTCACGTACCATTCTCTCTCGATTCTTCTCGAGCGTTCTGAACTCGGCGTTATCCGACGTCTCGTCCCATCGAGCTATAGTCTCCATCGTCCTTCACCTCCGTTACTCGCAACCACCTCAGTCTGGTGACGAACTTGCATATGATAAATGGCTCGATCTCGATTGCTTACTGCTCAGCAAGAGCGCTATCCTTTCCGGAGCATACACAACAGCTTTACTCTTTCACGAACTCGCTATGGAGTACTCCGGTGACGACATTGCCCCATCAAGTACCGTTGACGCGGAAAACATTCTATTCGAGATCTACAGTCACATTGAGGAACCCGATGGCTTCTATGGGATCAAGACGCAGGATCTTCATCACTTCCTCTTGAAAAGGTTCCGCCACGAAAATCAGTGGGAAAAGGCATTCAAGTTTCACGGCGCTGCTCTCGAAGCGCGGAGCCAGGGCGGTGTTGATACTGAAGGCGTCCTACATTCGCTGTATTCCTTCGGCTTTGACACGCTCGCTCTAAGCGTGAAGCAGAATGCCTTTGACGCCAGTGATATGGGGGCCACTTCCTCAAATATGGTCTACCATCTTGGCTGGCGGACGGAAACCTGGGACCTACCCGACCAACCCTCCAGTTTGGGCTCTGGGACTGCCTTGTACAACGCGCTGAGAGCTGTATACCGCGAACGTGATCCTCTTGCCGTCGATGCGATCACAAGTAAAGCACTATCGCACGAAATAGATCGTCTTCGAGTCTTGGGCGATGAAGATCTTGTCGGTATCCGCGAAGTCACGCGAAATGTCATGTGCTTATATCAGGTAAATCTCTGGAGGAAAGACCTACAAGAATGTTCGACAAGCGGAATGCTCGACTCCTCCCTGTGGTCAAAGTTTAGTGAGATCGATGGCGAGTTTGAGTGCGTCTACTTTTGTGATGTACGGTGTCTCTTCTGAGCTATTTTCAGCTTTCCCGCACTCGAAACCGTCATGGCTACCCGCATTTCTCTCCTCCGCTCTACGCGACAGAAGGAGCAGAGGCAACAGATCGGGACAGCAGCGACCCCGTTCATCTCTGGACTCATGGATATCGAGAAACAATGTCTCAGCCGAATCTCAGAAGCTGCCCGAGAATCGCACAATTCACAGATCGCACTCAACTCCGTGATACGCGCTCAGAAGCTTGAACGTTCTCCGAGCGCCCTAGTATCCCAGGAGTTTGCAAACGTTCTTTGGGGCCAAAAGGAACATAAAGTTGCCGTGCAGTTCCTGAAAGACTTGGTTTCCCTACACTTCCCAAATACTAATTCGGAAACGGCGCAAGATCCCACTCAAAAGGCCCTGCTCCTGGCGCGTTTGGTAATGTGTGCCGTCGCCTGTTCGATATATAAACTGACCTGAGGACCAGGGCGCATGGACGTCTGAGGCCTGCCTCGAGAAACCTATGGATATCTGGACGCGCTATTTTGACCCTGCCGCGTCGTTGGTGACCGAGTTCATGGCTGCCGTCGGTGGACCTCAGGCCTCGGTTGCAACTGTGTATCATCAATGCGCCGTATTCGCTGACCGACAGTATCACTCCATCCTACAATCTCCGGATGCCATAAAGTGGAAGCTGTATGCAGAACGCAAAGAAAAGGAAATCCAACACAGGAAGGAGCAGATGTCGAGAACCATGTCTGGCTCCAGAGCTTTCTACGAGTTGAAGTATGACCAAGACAAGGCGGAAAAATTACTTCGAGAGGATATGCAGCGCTATCGAAAACACAGCGAATCCCTCAGCATGTTGCTACAGCAAGCGATAGACATGTACTCGCGCTGTCTCCAAGCCGCAGACAATTTTGACAACGACGGTCACATTCGACTTGTCTCTCTCTGGTTCGCCAACTTCAACGACAACGACTTGGAGGAGAAGATCCGGCCCTCCATTGACCGCATCCCTTCTCGAAAGTTTGTGTTCCTAGCCCACCAACTTTCCGCTCGCCTAGCGAAGCCCGCGACCGATTCTGTTTCGGGAAGCCAACAGACCTTGCAAAATCTCATCCTCCGAATGTGCCGCGAGCACCCTTTTCATAGTTTATATCAAGTTTACTGCCTACGACCGTCTCCTGGGGCTGCGAGTGGCAGTAGACGCTCTTCCGCACGTCTAGATATTCCCATCTCTCATGGAGAGAGAGCGGCCGCTGCCGCCGATATTTTTGATCGCTTGCGAGCAGACGCCTCTTCTAGCCAACAACTCATCGACGTGGAGCACGCCTGCAATGCATATCTTCAGTGGGCGAAACGTCCCATCAAAGGTTCCGTGGTGGAAAAGGGCCAAACTGGGCCATACGAGATACCGAACGATATGCTCATCCTGAAGTTGCGCGATGTCCGCGTTCCTGTCTTGACAGCCAACACCCCCGTAGACCCTACGCTTCAATATCGGAATTGCACGTGGGTCAGCCACTATGAAAAGAATTTCGAGACGGCGGGAGGGGTGAATATCCCAAAGATATGTTATTGCCGCGGCTCAGATGGCATTAGGTACAAGCAGCTTGTGAGTGGCTTATGGTTTCACTTTTCTGGGCAGGGTTGAGGGACTCTATTACAGTTCAAGGGTGAAGGGAATGACGATCTCCGACAGGATGCCGTCATGGAACAGGTTTTTGACCTCGTCAATGCGGTCCTGCGCCGTGATCGCGAAACGGAGAAACGCAACCTCAGTATCCGAAGTTACAAGGTCATCCCTCTAGCCCCACAGGCCGGTGTGCTTGAATTTGTAGGTAATACTTTACCATTCAGTCATTGGATAGCAAGAGCACACACAAAGTAAGTATCTCGTACTCTCTACCTCAAATAGAGCCCAACACGCCGCTGCAGATACCACAAAGGCGAAATCACTCCATCAGATTTTACCAAGAAAATGGCCGCGATTCGAGAAGAAAACAAACACTCTCCTGCGCTTAATAGTAAATTGATTGCGCACTTCCTCTCACTAAGGAAGCGATTCAGACCGGTGATGCGACACTTTTTCACCGAAAAGCACAAGACACCAATGTCGTGGTTCGCCATGCGGCTCAACTACACCCGGAGCGTCGCGACGACGTCTATCGTCGGACATATTTTAGGACTAGGTGACCGACACACGTCGAATATCCTCCTTGACAGCAGCACCGGCGAGGTCGTGCACATCGATCTCGGCATCGCCTTTGAGCAGGTACGCCTCACGTCTTTTCTCCTCCACGCGAGCGCATTCAATTCACCGCACCGCACTGCATCACATCACACAGGGCAAGCTTCTCCCGATCCCGGAGTGCGTGCCGTTCCGCATGACGGCCGACATGGTCGACGGGATGGGCACGACGGGCACACAAGGCGTCTTCCAGCGCTGCGCAGAAGAAACGCTACGCGTGCTGCGCGAGGACTCAGAGGTGATCCTGACCGTGCTCGAAGTATTCAAATACGACCCGCTGCATTCCTGGTGCGTCTGGCCTTCCACCACCTGGAAAGAAGCCCACGTGCTGACACAGATGCTCTGCATTGCAGGACTGCGAGCGAGTTCAAGATCAAACGCGCACAGGGGTCCCCGTCGACTGACGTGTCGCGCGGGCCGACACCTGGTCCTGGAGGCGCGCCTGGGCTCGATATGAGCAGTGGGACGGCAGACGAGTCGGCAGATCGAGCGTTGACGGCCGTAGCGCGTAAGCTGGACCGTGCGCTTAGCACAGAGTATACCGTGAATGAGCTTATCGCCGAAGCGACGGACCCCGCAAACCTGGCTTGCATGTTCATAGGTGGGCTCGCCACTGTACCCTCTCAAGCGATTCGCTTCCCGCTGACTTGTGTGATATGTAGGTTGGAGCCCACATCTGTAGTATCGACAGAACCCTTGCATTTCATACTCCTCACGACATCATCATTGCTTTGCTTTGCTTTTTTTTTTGGTATCTTGTCACATTGTAGCAGCACGAACTCTATCATTTCCAATGCAACGCACTATATAGAAAGAGAACACCCATGCTCGGAGACATGTCCATTACAATCGTACCATATAGATTGCCTTAAGCTCTCTCAGCCTAGCCACACATTCTGAATATCTTTCCAACCGAATCGCAAGAGAGAGACGAAGAACATATGAGATTACAAAATCAACCACGCGTAACGCCACGCGGACCTCGTTGGTAACGTTCGATTTTTCCGGTTTTCTCTAAGGTATCTAACCGTTAGCAGCCGCGTGTGTACGACTCACGCATTCAGAGACGGGAGGGGGGGGTAGAAGCGCAACGGGTAATGAGACCGACGACAAAATACAATTCGAGGAAGGGAATCGAGGACGCAGATGCATTAGTCACAAACACTAAAGAAAGAATGAGTAGGTGTGAGTTGGGTGGGGATGAGTGAGACTGAGAGAGAAGCGGAAGAGGCTGGGAGAAAGGAAGGGGAACGTCGCGCGAAGATGGGAGCTTCCTCGCCGGGGGTACAGTGCAAAGAATCGTTAGCTTCATTTATTCCGGGCGATCTCCCGCGCGGCCTTGATCAGCGGCGCGAGTGTACGCAGGGGCTCAGCGATAGCGAAGAATGCATGTTGCAAAAGCTGTGTCGCGTCGGGTCGTTTCTCAGCATCGACCTCAAGTGTCTTGGCGAGGTAATCGCGGAACGTGGGCGACAGGTTCTCTGGATTGGCAATTGTCGGTGTGCCGTTAGTGGCGATCAGATACAGGGCCTTGAGGGGGTTCTGGTTGAGATAAGGGGGTTCGCCCTCAATCATCTCTGCATGACCGGGCCAATGTAAGGAACAATAAAGCGCAAAGACGAAACGCATTGAGTCGCGTACCTATGGCCATAATACCAAGCGACCATATGTCCACCTTCGGCCCATATTCCTTACGCGTGACGACCTCGGGTGCCATCCAGTATGGTGTACCAACCATCGTCGTTCGTTTCGCGTGTGCGGGATCCGAAATTTGCGCACAGAAGCCAAAGTCGGCTAGTGTCAGACAATTATATCGAAAAAAAATAAATGATGTGAAAGGCGGATCACGCACTGAGTTTGATGTCCCCTGTGAGGCTCAATAACACGTTGTCGCTCTTAATATCGCGGTGGATGACCCCGTGCTTGTGCAGATGTTGTAGGCCTTGGGCCGTTTCCCGGCTCACCGCTGCAATCTGACCCTCAGTCATCAAGTTAGCTGTGACAACATCCGTAAGTGAGCCGCCCTCCATGTACTCCATCACGACCCAGAGTTCATTCTTGTAAAGGAACGAGTCGATGTAGTTGACGATATTCGCATGACGCGAGGCACGCATCACGAGAATTTCGTTGATAATGAGATCCTTCTTCGGCTGCTTGTCCAGATCCATTTGTTTGATGGCAACCGAGAGATTTGTTCCCACTTGGTAGGCAGTAAAGACACCGCCGGATGCCCTACATATGCCCAAGGAGAAAGTTTCGGGAAAAGAATAGATAAAATGAGTGACAGAGGATTCAAAGGGATAAAGCCCAGGTTGTTGCGTGCTCACCCTTGCCCGATTTTCACTAGATTGCGATACAGTCTGGTAGGATCTGCGTCCGTGCAGATCTGTTGCAAACGTTTCACAATATCAGCGTCATTCGCCTTGTCTTCCTTCTTCTTTTCGCGTCGCCTAGGCGTTGCGCCAGCAGTCTTTGCCAGACTCGCAACGGCGGCGCTCTGTTGCGGTGGCGCGGCATTGGGCTGAGGCGCCTTGCGCTCTGGCACTGGAACGGCCACGGTTACCGGAGCGACTTGCGCTTTGCTCGGGATATCCACGGTCGAAGAGGGAGGCGATTCCCTGGTCGGCGCCTTGACGGGCGCCGGGGACGCCGGAGAGCGCCGATCCTTCGTGGTGTTTGCACGAACGAGAGCATCGTTTCGGGGAGGCTTGGGGGCCACGCGCTGGGAGCTCGAACGATCGAGGTTGGGCTGCGCGGGCTGGGGTGGGGACGGTGCTGGACGGTAAGAACCGGGTGCATGGGACACGCCTGGCTGGGCGCCTGCAGACTGAGCCTTTTTCGGAGGCGAAGGCGATAGACGCTTGGCAGTTGTCAGAGAACGTGCGATCCGAATACAAGGACAATGCTAGGCTCACCGGAAGGACAAAGCCGTCATCGACGGACTTGGATGCACTCGGATGGGGAGGGTTCGCAGAGCCCGGAAAATGCGGTGATTGAGAGCCTCCAGGGGCAGGAGCGTGGCCCATCTTATCCCAAACATCACCCCCACCTTCCTGATAAAACTTGACGATCTCCATGACAGCGAGAGGGTTCCTCTCCTGCTCAGACTTGGAAATTCCACTGTCTTGTAAAAGTTGCTGCCACTCTTTGGGCAAGCCAGTGAACTCGCCAGTGGAGGAGTTGAAGCCGACATGGGTAAGATGGACGGGGTCATAGGGTGTACTGATCTCCGGCCGCTTGTTCGAGTTGAGAAAGTCGGACATGAAGCCAAGCATGCCCTTCTTGCCCTTGGCGGTGATGGTGCCGCTACGGGAGCGCGACGCGGTGCCCATGCGATCTGGTGGAGGGGGAGGGGAGAAGGGGGGAGGGGATTGGAGAGACGGGGCATAGGCAGTCTGGGTCGTAGCAGTGACGAGGGAGCCAGTATCACTATAGGATTCTCTGGGAAGACCATCTAGGAGGTGGTTGGCAGCGGTGCCTTGGACGGGAAGTGGACTGGTATCAGAATAGAGATCATTCAGATTAACAGTGTTGGCCCGGGAAGGGCGCGGTGGGGTGGGAGGATGGGACGGCGAAGCCATGTCTTTAGCAGAGGGAAAGTTAAAAGAGCTAAATTCCTGTTGCGGCGTGGAAGGGGCGGTGGAAAAGGGATCGGTCTCAGTCTCGGGGATAGTGGGAGCAGTGGATAGGGTTGGCTTTCGGGGGCGAGATGATTGTTTGCGAAGGGTGTTGCGAGAGTCGCGCTGAGAAAGCGAGGGATCCTGGATCCTGGAAGACCTCGAGGAGGAGTAATGTGATGAAATATGTGCGGGGGCGGAGGAAGGGGCGGGAGGAAGGGGGGCCTGTCTTGAAGGAACGAACGGATCCTTGTAGTTAGCAGCTGCCGCGGCGTGGAGATTTACGTTGGAAAGGAGCTCTTGGTACTCCTGGATTGACTGCCTTGAAGGCTTGTGATATTCGACGGTGATTTTTGAAGCGCGGCGGCTTGAGGAGACCGAGGGGGAGGAAGAGTCGTAGGATTTGTGGTTGGTGACCGTGCGTGAGGGAGCACTCATCTTCGAACCACGCTCAGTCTCAGTTCTGGGTCGGTGGGTCAGAGTCGAGGGTGAGTGTCGTTGCTTGGTTGGTTTTCGAGGTTTTCCGCTTTCTGGCCCTGCGTGACGACCAGATTAAACGATCGCAACGAGGCTGCAAATGGCTCACTCGGAGGGCAAAGACGGCGCTCTCACGATACAGCAATCCAAATATCAATTCTCCTTCAACGAACAGCGCACATCATCATTCCAATACACTCCCGCAAGCCTGATCGAGCTCATTCCGCGTTGCACCACCACCGCTGTCCTCAGATCACCATCGGATCCCTGTGCATGGTCTCTGCGCCGTTACCACGATGCACAAGGCGCAGTGCGCACCATGACGCTCCCACACGCCCCTCACATGCACATCAGGCCTTGCTCATTTCCCCTCTTACCCGTGCACATCCTACTGTACTCATCGTGGATAAGCACCCCGAAGACGTCCGACTCTCGCCAGATTCCTTAGATCTCTGGCAGTACAGTTCTTCCTCGAACTTTGTCACATATAAGTCCGAGTGCCACATTCATTACATAAGCCGGAGCATGTCTTTTTTCGGCCACCGCAACTGGCACAAAGACAAAGGCCAGTTGACTTGGAGAGGTGTTCGTATGATGGCCCTTCTCGAAGCTTAGAGGCAAGGTAGCGCAAACTGCGGATCCAATTTATATCTAGTGTGAAGCCTCTTGTCTCTTGGTTTTCATAGTGGGAATAGCCAAAAACTGTCGCCTCACTTTGGAGAGTGCTGGCACAATAGTACAAGAATGTCCTGGGGTGACCCTGCAGCAGCTTCCATTCGCCGATGTTGTCATGTCACCCTGCTCAAGACCTAATGTTAGACAGACTCACAGGCTCGATGTTAGACCAGGTGCACAAATCAGGGTTCAGGTGCTAGCAACGTGCCTGAACACGTTCCCTAAATAGACAAAACTTGAGTTAGACAGAGCATGGAGCACCGAGCAGTCCTAGAGTCCGCTAGTCCTAGCACATGCAACCCAGTAAGAGACCTCACCCTAGAAAATGTCAGCGCTTCAGCCTTCCCTCCGACTTCTTCATGTGAATGGCGTGTGGGAGTGGTAACGATCCTCCACCAACGGTCTGCTATTTAGTCCCCAGGACATCAAAAAAAATTTCTCCGTTAAGGTATTCGTCAGACAAACCATGTAGTGTATAGCCCATTTACAGTATTGGGAAGACGACCATTCGGGCCTTGCATGCGACCCATCGGCGTTTCTCTCGCGGGTACAGATGACAGTACTTCCGTGATCTACCCTTAATGTGTCGGCAGTCGTCTCCAACGTCATTGAGATCGTCGCTGGTTAGTTCCAGATGTAGTTGGTTGCACTCTTGAGCCTACCTCGGCCGAACGTTACACCGTGCATCCGCTCATCAACACGTTGATGACCTACCCTGCCACGCCGTAAGACTCTCATGGGCACCCCAGAGAAGCCAGCTAAACACAAGGGAGTACCCGTTTGATGCAATCTCGATGGATCGTCTCGATCAGGTTGCATCAGTAAGCCCTTAGCGGCGCAGCAAGGTTTATACCAGCAGCGTGCTTCGGTTTCCAACGCCCGTTGTGAGTCTAAGCCGATGACGTAGCGTAATACTTTATGACTGTATGATGGCACCTCCGAGGTTCATAAGAACGGCGTTTGACAATAGCAGGGCGAGCATACAGCACGGGTTTAATGATCGCAGACCGCCGCGGCACGATATCCCCATCTGCGCACACGGATACAGATAAACTAACAGGGACGAGGGAATCCAATATGACCTGTGACGTGATTGAAGGCGTCGGCGTGCGGGCACTGTACCCATTTCACCCAGATAACCGTTCCTGGTTCCACGCGGTTTGACCAGACAAGACGTAGGGTTGAGGAGGCAGCTGGGTCAAGGGGATAGGGCTGGGTCGGGGCAAGACGTGGTTTATGCGTTATGGGGAGAAGACACAGTGGGTGCGCACAGTGGGGATCCAAACCGATCGCCGCCCCCATATACACGATCTGCATTCCCCCGCCCGCAGCTCCTGCGAGTTCACATCGCATTCACCATGTTGTGCTGTATCTACGACCAGATTAGGTCTCGTTGTCAGCCCCCGTCCCTGAGCAGGGACAAGATCCCTGGCCACGCGTGCGAAATTCAGGGAGCTCTCTCAATATTGGGGCAGCGGGTCTGCCAGGCCAGAAATACGGAAATGAATAGAGACCATGCTCACAAAAAGAACGTACAAGATCCCCGAGCGTGCTGCATCTGCACGGGGGGGCTGTGACTACGGAGCTTCATGCGACTGAGCGGAAAACGAAGCGGCCGCTTCCCGCCGCGGCACCTAGAATCTCAGTCGTTGAATAGTGGTTGGAACGCCTGGAACACGGCCGAGGATCCACACAAAAAACGATCAGAAAATCGGCCGCGCACACGAAAGTGCAACGGCAGACGTACCCTGCCACTCTCATCTGATTGCGTGGGACCCATCGTCGACTCGATGTCATCATCCTCGAACCAGTCGACGTTTTGCCCATGTCCTTGTTCCTCCAAGTCTAAATCCGGAGCTGGACCGGGCGACGGCGGCCGAGAGTCTGACGGACCCAAGTTAAGACCGACTTCCACGCCCTCGTCCTCCATCATCGCGTTGAATTCGTCAACGTCCATGTCACGAAATCCGGACGCGTGGAGCGCCGCCTGGTCCGCGGCCGACATCTGAGTCCCCGGCAGGAAGAGCGGTTCCTCGTGTGTGGGATGCGGTTGCATACGCGCTGCAGATGTAGATGCACGCTGCGAGGATGTGGGCACCCGCGCCCTCGAGCCCTGCCGTGCGACTCTTGCCGGCTCTACGCGCTCGACCACCTTCGCGGGCGTACGATGCCTCGACCCGACGTCCTCCTCGCGAGGCCGTTTGCGTGCGCGCCCCTCTGCAGACCCGGACGACCCCGCGGAGCGAGCTTGGCTAGGTACGGCACTTGGTGGAGGTGCGGGCGCGCCAGGAACACGGCTGGTCGACATGGCGAAGAGGCCTTCAATGCCGTCACTCAGCACGTCAACGTAAAGAGCCGCGGCGGGATCAGTGAAGCGCACATCGAGGACGGCCTCCATCGACTCGGCATATGCTATCGTTGCCTGATAGGTTCCGTACGGCGGTTAAACACCGCTGTGGAGGGGCAGGTAGGACGAGTAGAAAGCTCACATTGAATTCACGGAGGTGAAACGCAAGGGATATCGGTGTCGCGAAAATATCGTAGTTCTCAAACTCGTCTGCACTGATGGTCAACTCAGTAGACAACTGCCCGGCCCCTAGCATCAATGTTTTACTTACACATACCAGACCCACACAACACTTACGTACCTTTGCCATCAAGCGAATTCTCAAGGCTCCTTACGTGGACTTCAGTGTCATCGAATACCCACGTCAGTTGTGGGTCTGCCTTGCCCTTCGCGGATGAGAAATGGTCGATCATCTCTCTCATAGCTTTGGGGCCTATCACAACGTGTGATTCATTTGGTGCTTCCGGTACATGAAGGTGGAGCTGGGATGACGGAGTTTGTAGGAGTAATCGATGGGTCTTTACGATACCTAGCGACACCCGTGATGGGATCGTTTCAGTGAGGTGACGAAATGTACTACAGGATGATGACTTCACCATGTTTGCAATGCAGGCGAACGATCAGCTTGCCTTCCAAACTGTCGTGGTCCTCATCACCGTCAATGGATTCCCCATCCACAATAATAAGATCAAGTATATCTAGAGTCTTCTCGAGCGTTTTGTGTTTGAGAATGGTTAGCAAGGGCTACAATTAACGCTTTGAGTGAGAAGCGGGCGTTTCACCTGCGGGAAAATGTACCTGCACGCATAACTGGCCAGATGCGGTCTCTGTCCGCTCTGTATCATCCATGTCGGGAAGAGTGCCTCTCACGTCTCTGTCACCAACATTGAACCTGGTAAAGAAGCTCCTATCATAAGTAAAGCGGCAATAAGCAGATAGCGATGCGTTTGTTGCGGAGAACGTGACGGAATTGGATATGGCATTGATGAAAAGTTCGTCGCTGTACTTTGACATACAAGCGAGAGTGCGCGTAAATGCTGGAGAAATTTTCGCGCGGAAGTTGGCGAAATGATCATAGATGCGTGTGTAGTAGCATACACTTCAGACCAGAAGAATCAATAGAAGCTTGCATCGGCATTTTCGACAATAACCGAATATGCCCAAATCTGTAGACTGATGGCCTTTGCTTGTCACCGTGAACATAACACACTCGACAAAAAAAACATACCGATGTACAGTTGAGAACTGCGATAATCGCGGTGCTGGTGAACTCCGTCTGATCACGTGCGTCGCGCCCGAACGAGCCAACGAAACATAACGCAAATTTATCGACGCCATGGAGTCCACAGACTTGTACAGTGTCAAGCAACGCTTTTATCTCGGTATGTGCTATTCCAATTAAAACGGTATATTCATTCTCACACCTGTGGAAGGTGCATACAAGTCCCTGGTGGAGCAGAGCCTTCCAGACCAGTCCTCCGAAGACTACACCCCGATTCTCTTCTACAAGACCCGGGCGCATATTGCTCTTGGAGATACCAAAACTGTCATATCTCTCATTCCCGAGGATACCGAAAATCTTGCTCTCAAAGCAGTGGCAGTCTTTGCCAATTATAGTTCCTCTCAAACAGGGGATGCCGCGCTTGAGGAACTCCGTGATCTTTGTGTAGAAATTGAAGGAGATGATGTGGATGCCTCGGAGCGTGAGAAGGGGTGGGTCCGCGTCGTAGCTGGAACCGCGTTTGCCCGCGCGGGCGAAGTGGAGGAGGCACTTGAAACCCTTGGAGCAGAATCGACTACGGAGAATCTTGAAGCGTATGTGCCCATCAATATGTTGTTCCGAATGCGTGACTAACCTTTCCTTCAACTTGCCAATTCCTACACCCCCACCTTCTCATGCATTGAATTCCTAGCGTCGCTGTCGCTGTCCAAATTTATCTCTCTATCCACCGTCCAGATCTAGCACGAAAAGACTTCGAGCGTGCGAAGCAATGGGCCGAGGATGACCTGCTACTCCAGTCAATTGAATCAAGTATCGGACTCGTGACTGGAAAGGATAGCTATACGGATGCACACTCCTTCTATACGGAACAACTCGCTAACCCCTCTGTTTCTTCTCCCCACCTTCTCACCGCACGCGGGGTTACTCGCCTCCTCCGCGGTGAGGTTCAAGAAGCAAAATCTGATCTCGAGGAAGCCGTTACACAGCAAGGCGGGCAGGATGACGCCGAGACGCTCGCAGCACAGGTTGTTGCCGCTGGTCTAGGCCCTAAAAGAGGTGATGCAGAAGAGCTTTGGAGGTATGCATCATAGAGGAATCATCATTTTTGTGGCTCTGATGCTTACGGTTTATTAACTTTCTCAGCCGACTTGCATCAACATATCCGGAGCACCCATTAGTAACTGCAGTCAACGGTAAGGCAGACGAATTTGACGACCTGGCCATCAAGTACAGAATCCCGCCCCTGGCTATTTCCGCTACTAATTGAGGGGCGCTGAAGCTGAACACACGGCGAAGCTCGGACTCGGAGACCGTTATCCAGATATTGGCACCGCGCCATATCCAATGGGTATACACGTTCAGTTACTATATTGCACATTACGCCTTTCGCCCGGTAATGTGAATGCATCTTGTACTCCCATGCGGAGCTGCGCCCACTACGGCCGATAAGGGTGTAATAATGAGAATGTCTAGTCACAAGGGCACTTTTTGCTTTTGCCTGGGAGCCATTAACTCTGTAACATTCCTTCTGGGTCAACTGTTGCGCTGGCCAGGTCGGTGGAGGTCGCGATATGTTATTGGGCGTGATAGCTGGAAAAACGTTCTATTTACCGAACTCGGCGGACTATGGTGCACATTGCTGGACATGAATGGTCTTACGAGATCTCATTTCTGTCAACGATCGAATTTCTCACGCAGAACCAAGACGCTGTCGAAAGCGAGTTGACTTGATCAATCTGTCATTTTTGGGGTGACGCTTCCTCGCTGTCGGCACCTCATCAGTCCTGTGGATATCCACGAAAGTATTTGTTATTCGTGGTAGTAAGCTTCTTTTCTTTTTTCTCATGAGGCAGGTAGTTCATCGCATCTAGAACATTGAGTTGGCACATTGACATGATTCTTAAGTTGAGGCGTCACCGCGTCACCACCTGTGAGCAGCTTCCGTGCTGCCATAGTGAAAATATCGTGCGACCCTACAGTCCTTGTGCGCCCATCTATCCGAAGACTGTCATGCCGTGATGCTCGGTCGGCGGCGATGCTTTATGGATCAAGTAATGTAGAATTCAAACATGAAACGTCACGACGTACTCTTCTTTTAAGTCGTTGATGACAACCGTCGTCCATGCGAGTACAAGCATACTGGGAAGAGAAGTGAAGCCCATTGAACTGCCGAAGAGTGGCGCTGCGTCGGACGCATTTCAACGGAACGGGTTCTTGAAACGTTGGGGAAGTGCGCAAATGCGCATTGGATTGGACCGGTCTGGAGCAGCGAGTGATAAATCAAATGGGGTAAAGGCCCGACGTGCGATGTGCGCACTCATCTCCATCATGTGATACTGTTTAAATGAGAGTTTGTCTCAACGTAGACCAACCGCTCCCGAGGGCAACCTTAGTCTGCATGATTTCGTGGTGATTCCGTCTATCAGCTTACTAGATGAGAGCCACAGCGATGTAAATGCGAAATCAGATTCCCGGTCTGAGTTCGTGACGCACCTGACAGTAAAGACTGCCACTTTCACATGATCTTAGAACAGCAAGCACGGGCTACGAGTGACGGCAACTGTTCATACGTTCATGACGCATACGTAGGGCCATCCTGGCCGGGAAAGATGCGCTAGTCACGCTCGCAAGGCGAACAGAGCACATTCGTTCTGCCTAGGAACACGACCTCTATTGGGCCATCGTCGTGAACGGCTCGGCTGGGTGTTGACAACGAGGATTGTGTACAAATGCTGTATAGGGTTATGTAAGCAGGTTTTGGTTACTGAGTGCGCACGCGCTGCTGTGTCGCCACACATTCGAGAGTTAACGACCGTCACAATGCCCATCAAACACCTAGAGAGTGTGTATCTTTCCTTCTAACAGCGTCTCACACGCATTTTATCCTTACTCTATCTATCAGCCTACCTTCAGGAGAGGAAGCATCTTCAGACACTTTCTCTTAGCGTTCTCACCGACTCTCGCCTGGGTATTGATGCCGCCTACTACCTTCAGTCCCTCTATGACACTCCACCATCGCGTGAGCCTTTACTGGCGGCCACTGGCGGACTCCCGCTCGCCTTGACGACACGCATTGAAAGCGACCTACGGACGCTTGAAAAATTGCGTATCAAACCCGTTTTCGTCTTCCCTGGTCTCACTCCCAACAAACGCTTGAGACACATGCAGCGCGATATCGAGCAGCAGGAGGCGTGTCGCGAACGTAACCTCGCATGGAGTAAATACGAGTCCGGCCAGGAAGAAGCCGCCACTAAGCTGTTTGACGGACGAAGCGGCTTAACCCACTGGGACCTTTGGCGCTCGGTCCTGCGTATTTTCCGCAATCGAAATGTGGAATTTCTCGTCGCGCCGTATGTTGCATGGGCACAGGTGCGTTGCTTGGACTCTTTCCTTATACCGTGGACTTACCTCTACTGGTTTCGATGCGTTCTCAGCTCATCTACCTCCAACGGCATCAAAAAGCTTATGTCCACGCTATCTACGGTCCCACCGATACCCTTCTATATCCCGGCGTGGACAAGCTCATCACTTCCGTGAATCTGACTGGCACAGAACCCACCTTTACATTTACATCTAAAAAGGCCATTCTCAATGACCTCGGCGTCTCCGAGGATCATTTTCTCGACATTGGCATCCTGGTTGGATTCGACTACGCGCAGCCATTCCCGCCCACAGTCCACGAGCAAGCACTGAAGGCGACGGTAGACATGGTCAAGTTTTACAAGTCTGGGCACGCGGCTGTGTCAGTCTACGCTGACCATCCCGTAGTCAAATCTATATCGTATACAGATACGTACGCGCGGACGCGATCAATGATCAAATACTCACTCATCCTTTCCGTCGAGGGTACCGTTCAGCCCCTTCCTCTCGCACTTCCTTCCCCGAACCCGAACCCGCCGCACGGCGGCAATCACCACTCTCATCACCCTACTGCCGCCGACATTCCCACAGATCTGCACGAAATTTTCACGCACCGTCTTCCAGATGAAATCTATTTCTACTTATCACGCGGGCTGCTGAGCCCGCAGCCGTTGGTGTGGCTTGCAAGCGGGCAGATCATTGAACACCCGCCACTAGACAACGGGGAAACAAATGAATACAGGCGTTTCGTCAAAGAAGTCATCACCGAAGGACAAACAGGCCCCCGTGCGACCGCTCTCGCGCTGGTCAGCAGCGTCGCCCATCATTTTTGGGCCAACCGCAAAGTTGCTGGGGCATTCTGGTTTGAGCATGCGGCACCTTCCTCGAATAAATATCTGTCACACACATCACCGCAAACGGTGCAGCTCGCCGAACGCGTCGTTGGCTGGCATGTTCCATACGCAATCATTGAAGAGGAGCTTCGTGGGCAAAACGTCAGGAGAACGTTCTACGAAGCGAAATGAAACTAACACGCATCATCTTGACAGTCCTCCACCATCGACTTTGCGCTTTGCTTGGGCGCTACTGCTACGGAAAAGCAGGCTGCGCGTACAAGGATGCGGGCCGGAGCGACAAATGTGCCTCTTGACAAGAAGGATGAGATGGTGGCAAATGTGATTTGGCGATTCCTTGAGCTTCGAGGGTACGTGTTTTCGCTATCGTTGTCTTTCTCCAGGTCAAGGGTATCGCTGGCGCTTGTGGCGCCGATAACGCTTTGATACGCGGCAATGATGCTAACTTCAACCTTTTTTTTTTCTTCACATGCATGTACTCATCTTGGGCTGCGCCGTGTTGCCTCGCCGTTGTTGTCGCCCCACAACAGCTTCCTATTGAAGACTCATGATCATTCGCCAATGGCACGGGCGATGCATTCGGCCATCCGTCAGGCGCGGCTGAACGACAAGTTCCAAGACTCGCTCTATCTGTTCCTCGAGTTGGTTAGAGCCGGAGTGATGCACGGCCACCTTTGGTCTGGAAGGGCCTTCAGCGGAGGTCCGAGTTTTGGTACAGGTGGGCAGTCCCATGTCCAGCCCCTCTTTGACGGCGGCTGACCATGGGAACGTGTATGTGGCAGACGATGAAAAGTCATGCATGTTGCTGGTCATGCGCACTTTAAGCATAGTGCCACTCAATTTCAAGGTGGGTTCCATGTCCCCTGTGCGAAAAATCTCATTACGGGGTACTAACGGCTGACTTGATGCAGTCCGCGCCATGGTCTGCGCCGCTGTCACGGGAACTCCTAGTATTCAACTCATTTATCCGATCGCTTTCCCGCGCGCTTCGAATGCTTCTCGAGGTGACTACGCTCAACATGCTTCTGCGGTCGGATGCACGACAGGCCCGGGACGACCTTTTGGATATCGCACTATCACTGCCGTTTCAGGGTGAGGTGAACACAGGGTTTGGTGTGCTGGCGAAGGTATATTTGGACGCATTGACGCATCTGAACAATCAGCAACGTGTGCGTGATCCGAATGCGGAAGGGGTGCGCGAGGCGAAGGCGATGGCGCTCGAGATCTGCGAGGAAACATTCCCTGGGGTTAAGTCACCGCGAATGGAAGTTGAACGCGGATTCCGGTTCTGGGATGTGGTGAGTTTTAGAGACCGATGTGCCATGATGTTCGGGTTCTGACAGGGAAACTGCAGGCGCTGACTGCCATGCGGCAGCTGCATTCGGAGCAAGCTGTGTTGCCAGAGCTTATTGACCAGTTCGAGGCGGCGGAGGCATGGCTTGGACCGATGCGTCCATGAAGCCGTGATTGGCTAGTCTGGGGTTTAATCCGTGGGAAATAAATTTTGTAAAAACCCAAAAAAATAAAATTAGCCAAGGAAACGCCGAGGGTGGAGAGCGATTTGGGTTCTGGCGGTGGTGATCACGATGTTGGCCCTGCTTCTGACGACAACGCTCCGGCACAGGCGTGAGAAATTGGGATGGGTACGAGCATGGTCGCGCCGCGAAATGTCCGCTTACTCACGCCGAATTGGAAGCCGCTCGAAAAGGGGAAAGTCGAGATGAGATCTGAGCCGATCTTGCCTGGGAAATCTGGGTTACCCTCCCTCTCTCTTCATACCCCTTCTTGGTACCACGAAACAGTACTAAAGATGATCTCCTCTTTCCCCTCCCCTCCCCACAGCTCCCCGTCCCCGTCCCCGCTTCCCGTCCCGCTCCCTCTCCCCCTCTAGCCTCCCATCATGTTCAGTGACGATATTTACCCCACCGCCAAAGACTACCTCCCACAACCCTTATGCGTTCGCCAGCCATGTTCTCTTCAGATTATCCAGCTCGTGGAGTGCTCTCCACCGCCCCCTCAACAGAAATACATTTCGTCCAGATTATCCTCTTCTTTCTATTCGGACTCGCAGTCGGACAGTTCTGTATATGACTCTTCATCCTCTTCCCAGTCCGATGGCTCTTCATATTGCTCCTCCGACGAGCAGAGTAATCCAGCTGGGCCCCCGTCCTTTGAGGACCGTGATCCTTCCGTCGATGACACGTATCGGACTCGCCAACGTCGTGTTAGTCTGTGGCGTGACGCGGTCTACTCGAAGAATGATGCTGCTTTGGGTGTGTTAATTTCCTTTGGTGGCTCTCCTTGCGGGGCTTCTAACATATCGAACCCAGCAAGACCCGCTTCCCCTTGCCAAAAGCGCAAAACGCCCGACGGTGATTTAGTTAACAGCGATCCACTTGTGAGTACTTGTCATCGGCTTCTATCTATATGAATTCCGTTCCACTGACGTCTCACGTTCTACATTAGGTCTCTCACTCGCCGCGCAAGTCGCCCCGATCAACCCTCAGTGCACATTCGTGTCCTGCCTGTGACGAAGATTTTTCTTCCTCACATTGTCTCAGACAACATGCTTCTGCCAGCAAAAATGCCAACGAAGCATGTCGCATTGCCGTGGAGTATGGTTTCGAGTAACCTCTCCACTTTCCTTCTTGGTCATCTTGTCCCCGGGCTACCCTTTGGTCGCCCCCCACAGGCGCTAGACTCCAATCAGTAACCCACCTACCTTACCCTACCCGCCCATCACCCCGCCACTGTCACCTTCGGCGCGAAGTCTGCGCCCGGATCTTGGGTGCACTGCAAGCCACCCTATCCCCCTTGGTCGCTACCCGGTTACGCAGCGACCTTTCTCATGCATTTCTCACTCAATGACATCTTCTCGGCTCGGCTTCCGGCAACCGATCATCTCCTTTACTGCCTTTCTTTTTACTCCTTCGAGCATCTAGCCTCGCGTTCATCAGCATCTTATTGCACTGTATCATCACCATTCCTCACGCTCACGCATTGTTTACGCTAAACACTGTATACGTCCGGTTGAGTACCATAACTTTTCATAATCAGTAATATCAATTGTGGCGTGGCCCAATCACTGTTTTTTCCTCTACATGTATGTGTGAACTCCGAGTGCCACGTCGAGAAGGCTTTGACGTCGCCACGGACGCAGCTACGATTGCGATCATCATCGCGCACACTAGTGTATTTTTGCACATAATCTGATCAATACGGAAATTCGACAAATGCCCGGTAGGGTTCCAAAACGCCGAATGAAAGTCAGGTCATTATCCTCACTCCTCGGGCGGTGCCTCCTTATCCCACCCTCCCGGGAACCGTGGGACCAACAAGTAAAAGACACGATCGAGCCCGATGAGTGGTGAGACAGTGAGAAACATAGCTGTACCCGGCCCCACAGCACCGGGGTTCAGACCATTTCGACACCACCACAAGCGCCGCTGCGCCCGTAATTCCGGACGTACATTAGGATCATGAGAGATTCCTCCTCAATTCAGCCGAGACCGTCATGCGGGACACCTTTCACCTACCTAATCTGGCAGGTAGAAATCTCACGAGCCATCGATTAAAATGAATGAATGATATTGTTTTTTTGGGCGTGACCGGGCGGGAGAGGAGGCGTGGGTGGTCCAGGGCGCCGCTTGTTGTAATAAAAAAAATCAGACCAGCACCAGCGCTGGCGCGTTCCTGCCTTTTGGACCCGGGTATGAAGGGCTGCGGTGGCATGGGGAGGACACCGGCGTTGATCTCGTGGTGTTGGTGTCATGACTCAACTGAGGGGCTACAAAGAGAACGGACATTGAGGGGGTACCAGGGACATGCGGAGGAGGCCGGAGAGCAAGGGAGTGTGTGTCTCCAAGGGGGAGGACAGCACACCCGATCAGGCTGAAATGAGATGGACCAAATCATATGAGTGGATCACGGGTGGGCACCGGCGGAGGCACGCACTCATCTCGGCGTGGCTGCGTCTGACCTCCTCTGCAGCTATCGGTATCGGTCTCTGTGGGTCTGTCGGCTCGGTACTTGGGCCTGGACTCTGCAACAAGGGAAGTATCAATCACAGTAACCCCTCTTTTACTCTGTACCTTCCGCTTACGCGCTCCGCGGTCCCCATACAGTCCCACATCACTCTCCCACATATCGCAAAGAGCTGTCGTCTCGGTCAGGGGACAGACGGATCGCCCGACGTCAAGCGACCACTCCATAATTAACTGCTGGCACTCAAGCTCAAGCGCGGAAAGAACGTGCACGCTGTAGGCCTGCATGTAGGGGTGGCAGCTGCTGACGAACGAACCTCATTCATTCATTCCACCGCCTCACGCTTTCCCACTGTCTTGGGCTGTGGCGCCTGTGTTCCATTCTCTCCACACTTTTTTCCCCCGCTCCACGGTTCCATCCTCACACACCCTCGCCACATTCTCGTCAGGCGAATGCTCTGTACGGCACATCCATACATGAGGGCTCCCTCGTACTGGAACCGGGAACTCGTCAATCGACACTTTTCCCGCCCGCAGCCAAATGGGCGGTATAGGCTCAGCTGCCAGCACCTATTGCTCTTTTCGCTCTCGCTTAACAGTATTCCAGACTTTTTGTAACCTACCTTTCAAGGCTTCGCTTGGCAAACCTCCATCGCCACTTTCAGAGCCGATGATACCATCAGATAATGCGCGGCGCGGGGTTGAGGGGATTGGTGCTGCCGCGCCCAAACTTTCTTCCTCGGGTCGAGCCTACAAAGCTACTACAAATCACGTGTGTGCGAGGCGTGGGTGAGACACGAACAGAATCTGGCAGGGCTAACCCCCCTCTTCCTCCTCCGAGACTGCCTCGTAATAAGGATAAGTAACCTTGCCAAGCAAGGCAGCTCCGTCTTCAAAAAAAGCAAGGATCCCGATTAAGCCCTAGGAATTCACGATGGTTGCTATACTGCATGCTCTTGCGCTCATGGCGGCGATTGCAAACGCAGCAGTGTTCCCTCGAAGATTCTCCGAGACTGAGATATGCTGGCTCGCTTAGACAACTTCCCCTCTTCGCCTTCCTCGGAATCGGACTCTATTGCTCTCACGCCGTGTGTGCAATCTTCGCCCTTTAATCGTGTCACCATCAAGCACGAAGGCTCTGTAGGGCTTAGGGGCTATGAGCCCACGCATGACTGGAAAAGTGGTGTATATGCGGCGTTCGGAACAATGGACGTCCGGTCACAGCTAACCGCACGGCATTACGCCCATTCTTAACAGGCCGTGGCTACGCACCTACAGTGTCAGACTCCATAGCCTAGGTGACAGCCCTACGACGTAGCAAGACAAAAAGCAGCCCAGGAGCAGCTTCTAGATTCCACGACCGACTTTGGCGCAAGTTATCGTGACAGCAAGCTGACAGGCCGTTTTTCACACGTCTCGCATACCCAAAAGGTAATCTCATTTAGCCAGCGCAACCAACTCCTGGTCAAAATAATTCCAAAGGTGGGGCCAACGCAGAGACACGGTCACCTGTCAAACTTGTTTCCAGGAGAAATAACTTACAAGCACAGCGCCTTCAGACCAGGACGGCATTTACTCGCAATGAACGGCAAGATTCCCACGCACTTCAAGGATGAAGAGTGCGTGCGCAGTCTGCACCCGCTCCATGGAAGATCCGTTGAGTATTCTTTCACCCCAACGCGTCTGTCCTGCTGTCCAGTTTGCAGGCGACCGGAAATTTTGGGAGTCACAGGAACTTTGACGTGCAGGGATGTAGGGCACGAGGTGTGTAGGATGCTCCCCGTTGTTGCCGGACCTGGAAGGCGTGCCGTTGCTTGCTGGCAGCTGAGCAGAGCAGCTGGACACTGACGTCGTTCCACATTCCCGTGTTGTTTTCCGAACGGCGCATGCGGTGCTGGCACCTGAGCACATCCGCGTCATGCAGCAAGAACGGCGTAGCGCCATGGCCGAAAGCGGCTGCTCGGCGCCCCAGCGCAACACAATTCGTTCCTTACCTGTCCAAACATTCCAAGATTCCTCCGTAGTCCGTTATTGATGCGGAGCCTTCTCCGCACGGAGTTCGTGCATGCATAACCTACAATACTTCCGTTCGGCCAACGACGACAACGTCGTGGCACGCAGGGAACGGTGGCAATAGCGTGTTCCGATGACTGCGGGTCCTACAGTGATGGTCCAGACCGGTGCTCGTACACGGGGCATTCCAGGAATAGCGGGCGCAGAACATATCGCTTCTCATCGAGTCAAAGTCTTGAAGCTTGAAGCCCGGCGGAGGCGTTCCTCAGGCGCCAAACATGTCCGTGGGTACAACAAGCCCGACAGTTCGCATCTCACCTTGGCGTTCGTACTATACCTTCCATACTCCCAACATGCGTCGAACAAAAAGATCCCTGTCGTTTCGGCCAAGTACTTGGTGAGCACCCGTGGCAAAATGTCAAGCCGAATGAGGTATTTCGCCCACCCGAGGTTTCTCAAGCAAGAAAGTCCATGTAGTGGCGCATCTTAGAGCTAGCAGTGTCGTGTTCTATACCCGCGGCCGAATCGTCTGCAATCAGCCCGTTTCTCCGGCATCTTTGGAGACGAAAGGCGGTTCACGGCTTGTCAGAAGGCGCAATACACAAGCTGCAGATATAGCACAACACATATTGATAATCACATTCAAATCGCATTACGTCTCGGACAAGCCGACCCGAGAAACCGAACATTTATTTCTGGACCTGGACCAATTGAGTGTCGCGGGGATTTACTAAGTACCCTTTCAAATTCTTTCTTTTCATTCTATTCTGGAAATGTGTCTTTAGAACATGGGGATGTGGGGAATTCACAAGAGGGCTGAGAAAACATGGCCAATTGAGAATAAGATGAGGGGAGGTGACCCTCATGGTCGGAAGTACGCAGGAGTTTCCCAGACAAGTGACCGTCGCGGGAACTTCGTCTCGCGGGGTCGTCGAGAATTGGCTGAAAAAACGCTTTCTGAGGGACAGGCCGTTGCAGTAAGTCGGTTGCTACAAAGCTAAGGAACAAGTCGTCAATCGCGAGGGACCGCACGTGGCTAAAGCCGCGAAAGTTGAGTGGAGTAAAGATACGAAGACGTTCCCAGGCACGTTGGCAATCTCGGATCCGCAGCCAGTCACGGTTGCAGTAAGCACAATTATTAACATTGAGAGTTTAAGGAGGGGCAGGGTCGGCACGTAAAAAAACTGGAACGATGGGTTTGGTTAGACAGATACTCGAAATGAAATCGAGAATGAAATTACAGTAAGTGAAACATATGGATTTAATTCTGCACACCCACCTTGATCGAATATCTGCACCCGAGTACTTACGGCATACGCATCAACGATACCAGGACGTCCCAGGCCCTGGACGACGTAGACGTTAGCGCGACGTCGGTGAGATTGGCGTGACCAATTTGTGACAGTCACGATTTCGGCCAGCAAACAGTTCCACGCGAAGGCGCCCCGATTGTTCATGAGAAAAACACGAGTTATATCGGGGGAAACGTGCGACACGCGTTCAGACCGACCTTTTCCCGAATAAATGGGATTGTATCGTTGATCTGACTCCGCTGTCCGCTAGAAAACCGAGCTAGAAACAACAGGACAGGTATAGCGACGGACGAAAGCCCTTAATGACGGATGGTCAGGTCAGAAGACGTGCGCAAATTCGTACTGTGGGAACGGCATACCAGCAGCATGATACCATATCGAACAAACACGTGTAAAATGGAAGTCAGGTTTTGATGAACCTCGATGGAAACTCACCAGGTGAGCCAGCATGCTGCTGTATTGCTCTATCTGGGAGCAAACGCGATATGGTGTGAAGACGTAACAGCACGTACTCCGACGACACGACTAAGTGCAAGGAGGTGGGTCTGCATCTTTCGATCGCAGCTCCGGAAATTCGAACGAAAATATGTTGGACCCTCCCTAACGAGATCACGTCAGTTGCTGAACCACGGGGACAAAGGTACCTGTCATTTAGTCCAGCATCAAAAGGAGATGATAGCAAGTTTGCGCCCGCTTGTTCTTTTATAGTATAGCGTGTGTACAAACTCCCATGCTGCTCCGCCAGTTATAGAAACACTGGGCAACCACTGGAGACGCCCAATGTGTACAGTGTCGTATTCGTGCCCTCAGCTTTTCTCATGTTGACGGCCCTCCTGGGAAAATGCACACGCCAAAAGGATCCTCACTTATTCATACTGTAACCGGGGAACGAATACTTTTAGGGCGGTATCTCGTCCACGTTGGTGATCATTTCGCGCGTCACCTAGTACCATCTGCACTGTGCTTTTCCTCTCTGCCTCAAGCTTGGCGCGCACGACTAGGGCTGCAAAATCTGTGCTAACTTAATGGGAACTACGCTGAGCAAGAGCCGGGCCACTGTACCTCGTCTTTCATGACGACAAACCTGATCGACCTGGCACAATTTATCAGAACAGAGCGGAGCTCACACTTGTGATGCGCTAGTCTGCCCCTGGTGTTCAAAGACAGCAGGGTAGCCGAATGCGACCTTCATCAGTTGTAGCAGAGCTCACTCACTGGGTAACACGCTCTCAACCAATGCTGCACATGGACGGCTCGCTTGATGCATGTGCTACAGCGGCAGACTGAGAGACTGAAGAGCCCAGAAGGTGCAGAGGGTGACGAGGCATTGCGACCGACTGCAACCAAGTGATACGCGCATTCCCCGTTGATATCCCCGTGGTAACGTCCAACTGAGACGCCCGAACATGCTCAGGCCAACTAAATTGAAAGCATCAGTGCTGTCAAGGCTGTCGAAGGAACCTGAACCCAGTGAGCGATCTTGTTTTTTTTTTTGTAAAAAAAGAAAAAAAAATAGGATGTGGAGAGACTACTTCCATCGGAGACGTCTAAGAATGCGATGGCAGCAGAGACACACTAGGACCCGTTTACAGTACGCGAAGATTATCTTCGCACACACACAGGCGGGCGCAGAAGTTACCACAGAATCATCAGGACTCTCCCCAATCAGAATCTCGCTAGAAGGGACCAAATCTTGTCTGAAGAGGTACGCGAGCGTGGTGCACAGATAAGCGTAAGTTAGTGTGTGATCGAGAGAAAAAAAACAGAAGACCTACATTTAGGGTATAATTCCGAATTCCGAAGATCAGAGTCGCGTATAAGCACGTCATCGCTTGAGTTGAGAAAGTACAAGGAAGGTCAAGAGGAAGGCACACACAGCTACGTGTTGGGGATTATTTCCACAGGGACGAAAACACGTTCGTAGTGCGAGAGTGAAAACGTGCGGCACCTCAGGGCATGGTGTGAAACCCTCTCGCGCTTTGTTGGCATGAGAGGCGTTTGGCATGCTAACGGTGTAAAGGAATTTACTGTAATGTCAATCAGATAACCCAAGGGACATTAATCGTTGTCAGCGACCTGAAGCGACCTGAAGAATACAGTACTAAAGTTAGAGCGCAACAGCACCAGCGATAAAGAGACAGTGGCGTCTGCCAGCGGCGCGGCGACTGTCATGATCCCATCCCCGCAATAATTCCGGGACCAGTTGGAGCTCTGGCCGCAATGCCTCGAGAAACTGAAACTCGACCATCTCCGAAAATGACAGTGAAACGACGCTGCTTGGACTGACAGGCATCACAGGGCATGGGCGTTTGAGGTTGTGTGGCAAGTGCTAACGCTACTTTTGTCGCTGTGATTTAATCCACCGCGACGTGGGAGAGGCAGCAAAAAACTGTTACCCCCACTGAACGCGAGGGAAACGAAGCGGGGCTTGGATTGAAAACGTGTTGCATTTCTGTGAGAGTTTGTTTACCGTAAGGGATCGTGGGACTCAAGGATCAGAGTGACTTACCAAGACATACAGCTAGGGCGGCAGGAGTCTGGCAGCTGGGAAAATATTTGGACGGAGTGGGGTTCCTTTCATCAAACCTGTGGCGCCCCACGGGTCGTGCAACCGTGGCAGAGAGTCGGCGGGCGATCAACGGAACAGGTGCCTGGCGACTTATTGGAGAAAGGAAGACAAAAAAAGGTAACCTTCTGGAGAAAAAGGCGTAGTCGCTCATATGGCCGAGACTCAGACTGTGCAGTCCGAGCGCCACTGAACCTGGCGGTGGTTGCGCCCGCATGGGAAAGGAAAGCAAAGGCCATGGGGCGTGGATGAAAAATAGAGTCAATAAACTTTGGCTTGGCTTGCATAAACCTCGTCTCTGTCGGCGGCATCCTTTTTTGCTGCGAGACATTTGGCATCGTAAGGCCCAAACTAGGCCCGTTATGAGCAGCCAGGGACAACTGCTGGCTGCAGTCAGTTACAATTGCAGGGAAATTGCAATTACTTTCCGGTAAGATGACAACGAAGATGATGTGAGCGGTATTCGCCGGTCCTGGGGTTCGTTCGATCCTTTGCGATTACAGTAACATGACCCGCGGTGCATTCATCGTCATCGAGGGCCTCGACAGGTCAGGCAAGACCACGCAGACAGAACTGCTTGCCGCCCGTCTCGCCACGAATGGGGTGTCCGTCGCGCGGCGCAAGTTCCCAGGTAACGACGTTTCCACTTCACTTACCGCCGCACCGCACACTCTGTTCCCTAGATCGCACGACCGGTACAGGCCAGATGATCGATGCGTACCTGCGCGGCACATCCGAGCTAGACGACCGCGCTGTGCACCTGCTCTTCTCCGCGAACCGGTGGGAGGCCGCACGCGCGCTCGAGACAGAACTCACAACAGGCACGACTGTCCTCTGCGACCGCTATGCGTTCTCCGGCGTCGCATTTTCCGCAGCGAAGGGTCTCCCCCTCGCGTGGTGCCGCGCGCCCGATGTCGAGCTCCCAACGCCAGATCTCACGCTCTTCCTTGATCTTGCGCCCGAGCAGGCGGCTGCGCGCGGTGGCTACGGTACCGAGCGCTATGAGAAAGAGGCGCTGCAGGCGCGGGTCCGCGCTCTTTTCAAGAGTATGGGGGACGAGACGCCTGGATGGGTGACGATCGATGCGGGGCGGGACCGGGAAGCTGTCGCGCACGATATCTGGACCCGCGTTGAGCCGTTTGTTCACGGCATTGATTCACCGATTGACAGACTATGGACCACCGATGGATGAATGATACTGTACTTCTCCGCCGATGCTTCCGCATAAGCTCTGAAGCCTCGGACTTCTCGCTGACCGTCTGTTATCGCATTACGACCGCCTTGTATCAATTCTGTGTAGAAGAATGGATGAATTATTTTCAGCGCCTTTTGTAAACATTGTACAGAAGTTTATTGATAGCATAAGGAGGGAAAACCTGCTAAAACGAGAACGCCACAGCGAGGACCAAGGAGAGAGAGTGAAGGGTGCGCAGAGTAATCACGTCGTGTGCAAAAAAATTGGGACGCAATCTAAGAATCAAGAGAAGTGTTAAAAAAGAGTGTCGTAAATGTTTGAGATATCGCGTCAAGGAGAAAGGACAGGTTTGCGATCGATCGATGATGGATTTGTCGTCAAGAGGTGGGGTCCATTCAAGCACTGGTCGTGATACGAGAGACAATCACGGCGAGAGCGATAAGGACGCCCCAACGCCACTTCTCCCACACAACTTCTCTCCAATTGGACGCCCAACCGCGACTACCGTCTCCCGCACCTGTCGTAGAGACGGCTCGTCCTTTCCGCGGGCGCATAACGCCGACTGTCTTGGGAACAAGCACAGGTGGTTGCACGACGAGTGTCGTCTTTGGCGTGGGAGTTTGAGGTTGACGCGCCGCGGCGGGTGTAACAGTTACAACAGAAGAAGTTTCGGACGATGGCTTGTCCGGCAAGCCGCGTTCTTTCTCACCCATGTTCGGCAAAGGTCGGCGCGATGATGAGCAGTACTGGAAATGAACGAGGCCGATTAGTAACAAAGATTCCCACAGCTGGAATATTAGATCGGAGATTGCCAGTGTCCATCGATATGAAGCTATTAGACGTTTTGGACACAATGCGCACGGACGCAGCACCACTCCACTCGCATCAAGAGAACACATGGTGCTCACCTCGGGAAATGCCTCCCTGAACCTCCTCTGTTGCAAATTCCAAGCATGACTCCGACTGGCATACACTCTTTTGTCTGTGTCCGAAGTAGTAACGGAGCCGGTTGTCATCTCGTCCGAGAGCATAAAAGACACGAGGCCGGTCAATCTGCAAGAACAAAAACAATATCAGGATAAGAGTTGTAATGGAGAGCCACGTAGATCGTAGATCTCACATTGTGGCGACGCTCCACGCAGGGTTCCACTAAAGATAGATATCGATATAAACGAGGGCACACGTAAGCAAATAGGAGAAATCGACGCACAGAGCCAGGGTGGAAATCAGACATTGAAAAGCAGATTTTCTTGTCTGGTTGAAAACGACCAGACGGCGTGTACATCTAAGAACGCATGTTAGGAACGTGGATCGCCAATGCCGATGCAACGCGACAAACCTTGATACCTGGTGGCTTGAAGGGGTATTCTGAAGGGAACAGGAGTACCCCATGGTACTCGCCGCCAACATAGGGAGACTCTGGTGGGCCGTGCTGTGAGAGGAGGATTGGTGTCAGCCACTCGCGCTACGTTTCCACTCGAGCGCTCGTACGATGATAAAATTCCCTATGCAAGCAGTGTGTGAGCAATGAGTATGCAGAGTGGGGATGGATAGGCGCACATGTTAAAATGTCTTTCTCTTCGGGTGCAGCCCAGACGAAAGGGGGTGGCTCCCTCTGCATGGTAATATACTCCTTCGAGAGCTGATGCGGTGACTGTGTGAATTTGAAGGAAGAAGGAAAAGAAGTAGAAGACGCACGCGTTTATAGGCAGCTTTGGTGGCCATGAGAGAAGAGGAGGTGTGTGTGTAGCTGAACGGACGGGACGGTATGAGGGCTGGGAAGGGATGGGAATGGGTATGACTGAACTGAGGCTGGGAACGGGGTAACGAGAGGTAAATATCAACGATTTCGGACGGCCAGTCTTCGGTCTCGGCATTGCTCCGGCTCGGACAGTTGGGCCTGTGACGGTCCACACCACACAACAAAGTGCTTACAAATAAGCGTGAATAAACCCAGTCGTCGGCCGCAGCCACAGCTACGGCCGCAGACCGGCCACAGCACCACAGTCCGCCACGTCATTTGTAAAGCGTATTATGTCAACGACGTCCGTGTCTCACGCCTTTGCCCGTCCGAGTCGCTTGTTTCCTCTCCCGCTCCTCTAGTCGCGCTTGGGCGCCCCGAGCACGCGGGTCAATCACTTCATACTCTCGCTCTGCCTTCTGCACTTCTTCGTCGTTACCTTTTGGGAACTGCAGCAAGTGTGCCATGAACCCCCGGTCATTGTCCAGTTCTATTCCTGTCTCTCCCTCGATCGCCTGTCCTCCGACATCGCCGGGTGCACCGCCCAACTCTCGATCAGCTTCCTCATCTTTCGTGGAGGCCGAAGTTTGCAATTTGCTCCTAAATCCGGCCAGCACAGCCAGCACGTTTGACTCATCTTTGCTCTGCCCTTTTCGGCGAACGCCACGACCTTTCTGGTACTTGGCAAGCTCTTCGTCAAGTTGCGACCGTTTCTTTGCCTTCTTCACGTTTCGTTCTTCGTCGCTGTCCACACCGTCCCGCTGGCGCGCCAACCGCTTGACTTCAGCCTCCATCTTCTCGATCTCAGTTTGGCGAGCGGAACTATAGGCCAGATCGGTTATCAAAGATTTGTGGAGACGCATTTCCCAATTTTACAAAGCGATACGTACCCAGTGGCAGCCTTTTCTCTGTGGTGGGTCTCGCGTATCTTTGACAAGTCTTCCCCATCCGGCTTTGTGGCCAGTGTGTCCTATGACAGACAATGATTGTCGCATCACGTTGGGACAATAGCTGACTGAATACGTACTGACTCGCGTTTTGATTCCCCACGGATGACCTTCTCCGACTTTGATGACAACATATCTAGCATTGGGATACTTTGCTGATCGACATTTTCCACCACTACGCATCAAGGTAAATTCGGCAGGTTGCGGTCCTAACACTCGATCACTCACAATCTGGACGGGCAACACTCTTTTTCTTGACTACTGTGGACGAACCCTCTGCTTCTTCATCTGCATCTGCACCAAAACTTAAGAGTTTGGTGTCTCTGAAGTCTCTCAGCTGCAGTTCATTGTAGGGGAAGGGATAGCACACACTTTTTCGCCCCCTTTCTCCGTGCAATCTCTTCCCTTTCGCGAAGTGCTGCCTGACGTGCCCGCTGTTGTACCCGCTTTTCCTCAGCCGTAATCCGTGGTACAATGTCATCGAATGGATTTTCAATTATCCGTACGGTTTTAATCTTAGGCGGACTATATATAGACAATGCATTCAAACGTTAGAATAGGTACGGAGGAAGTTTAGACCGGGACGTACTATACAGGACGTCCAGTGTCATCGAGCTCTGCTGATAATCAATATTGCGTCTGTAAGAGTAATTGTCACATACCCATCGCTCCGATCTTCATGGCATCTGAATTACGCGGGTGTCAACGGCAGTATCGTAGTGGGCACGCCAATAAAAGACCCACTGTATATCGTATCCCCCACACAGCGTCCAAACAGCGTGTGCTTGCCTTGTAGCTCATCCGCCCGGTCTACGGACATTCGAAGGTGCTGAGTTCGTACGCTCAAGGCAATGGTAAACACGCACCGAGAGTTATGAAGAACTGTGAGTCATTCGAATTCTTTGAGCCGTTGTTCGCCATGCCTACGAGACCCCGATGCGCAAAACGTAGACGCGGGTGTATCTCATCCTCGAACGGCTCTGTTCGGCGCAAATGGTCACACACGGAAAATGAACACCGCGCAATAAAGAGAAACGAAGAGCAGCCTAACGCACCTCCAAAGAAAGACTCTCCACCATGGCCCGTACCTGTTCTGTCGCCCGTCTGTACGAGGAAGTCGGGAACCACCCTGTGTTATACAAGTGAAAGGACGACGTCAATGAGCGACATGTGCCCAGGTTACAGTGAACGCGTATTGAGGATACCTGTGGAATACCACGCCATCATAGTACCCTTGCATGGCACAGCAAGTCAGAACACTATAGCACCATTAAGACAAGAGAGACGTGCACACCCTCCATGGCCAACGCAATGAAATTCCTGCATGCTTTCGGCGCTTCCTGTGGGGGGGCATGACGTTCGCAGCGCGTCCTTGAACAAGCGTGACTTTGCGTGCACTTACTTTAGACCATAATTCAATTTCAATGTCGCCTGCAGTTGTGTCGAGAAGTACACTTCCGTGTGTTGGAAGAGCCATAGTAAGTCTCGTAGCAGCATGTGGCGTCCAACGGAACTTCGCCGGCCGGCCCGGCGCACAATTTACACTGCATGTCAAAGTCGGCTCAAAGTCACAAGGGTCGTTTAACCCGCCCGCCGGTACTGTAATGAATTGCATTGACAAGGTGGTCGATCGTGTAGCATCTTGATCTCCTAAGTGTAATAATGGTAGCCTAATACAATCACGAGATCTATCGAAAAGAATTGTGGATATCCTATTGTTACTACCAGTACAATAATGACCTGCCCTATTTGCCCAAGCCCTTCATATCCCCGAACACCAAGGCACGCTAGGACTCTCTGAGTATAATCTGGTGCATGGCAGCCACAAGGGGCCAGTGTCCCGTGCCCAGTCTGAAGAAAAAATAGATCAATGCCGGCGGCAGTGACAAAAGAAAAGATAATACCGACCTATCCTCGTGATCACCGGGCTGTAGCACAAAGTTCATGGTATAACCAACGTTCTTATCCCCGTCACCCTGCGCGCCGATCATGGTGCCTAAGACAACGAGCAAGATGCCGATGCTCGGAACAGAGAACACGTCATACGCCACGGTCCTTTCTGAGCATAGGACGCCGTGCCCTAATTGCGCTAGGGCATCCAAGATGCTCTCACGGCCTTGTGTGCGTAGACCACGTGAAGGGCATGAGAACATAGCATGAGGGGCGTACGCCTCTGCGAGCGCACGCTGGTCCGTATCAAACGTCTGCCCATACCGTTGAAGGAACTGCAACGCAGCCGATTGCATTGCGGCCAGTTCTTCAGGTGAAGGCAACTTGGGACTGGAGAGTGAAGCCGCCCTGACTGGTTCCGTGGGCTCCACCGGCCGTGGGGGCTCTTTGGGTTCCTCCCCTGAGGCGGGGTGGGAGACCAAGTCTGAAACGCGGGGCTTGGGAGAGGGTGGGTAGGAGAAGTCTAATTCGTCGCCGCTGACACTCGGCGTAAGTTCAGTAAGTGGGCTCCCGAGAACCGATCCCGTAAGGCCCAGAGCAGCAATGGACGGCGACGAAGGTCTTTTGGGAGAGAGCGAATCATCTCGCTCGCGATGTCTTGGCTCATTACGTGGAACGGTATTTTCTCTATTCCCGCGGAGTAAGGTTGCAGTGAGCGGCCGGTGTCTCTTGTACGGCCGCAACGGCGTACTCGAGGCCGACGCTCTACTCGACCACTCTTGGCTCAGACGTGCGCTCTCGTTTAATGCGGCCGCAACAACATCAGCAGACGATTCCGCTGATCGCTTCAACGGAGTTTGGACTGGTGGTTCACTTGGTGCTGGATACAGCCTCCTTGACGAACACGACTGTGATAGCGAGGCAGCGGAAGGTGCTGCCGAACTGGAAGATCGATTAATTTGCCGTTTGAGCTTTAGTATATTATGCAAAGTATTCAGAGCGGGCCGTGAGGGAGGGGGCGAGGGGAAGTGTCGAGGAGAGGCGCTGCGAAGATGAGAGGATTGAGAGCTCGAGGCCCGCGTCCGCATCTCACTCGATTGGGCTGACGGGTGCAGCCGATCGTAGCTTGCAGTTTGGTGGTAAATGGATGGGTGGGGATGACAAGGGAAAGGATTAAAAGGAGGCAACGCAGCAGTAGATGATGCATAGTCGCGTAAAAACTCCCAGGCAATAGGGGCCGGGGTATGGAGACTAGCCACAGTGTTGTCTCCTATGTCCATATATGTGGGTAGTGTTTGGCTTTGATTCCGTATATCCATGCTAGAAGGATCGCTCTTATCCTCGACAGAAGGTGTAGAGCCTTCTAGCGAAACAAGAACCTGAGGAATATCCACCGCGAAAGGTACATCTTTGCCTCCATCCAGCTGATCCCACTTCGAACCTTGGGACGAAGGTATCCGGGGCGATATCGCCCGCCTGACAGAAGAAACAGGGGCAGGGGTATTTCGTGTCGCAGCATCGTTAATCAGTAGTGCGCGTTCGATGACAGCCGCTATGTCCGTCGGTTCGGAGTCGATGGCCTCCCTGAAAGAGGTACTTAATACGGATACTCGTATAATCAACCCACTGGACGCACCAGTCGATAACCATTCCATCATCCCTGCGAAGACAATAACGAAACGTGAGGAATGGATAAGACGGTCTGACGGTCACAAACCTGATAAATGACCGCACCACTCTCAGGCCAAGCCTTCTCAACGCCTCTCGCTCCTTCCTTACCCACGCCGACCTCGCCGCCACATGATTTGGGTGTGATTTCCTGCACTCCAGTGGAAGGGGCGCATATCTTTTGGAACCGGACGTACTGAGTTGAGGTTGTGGGTAGAGCTCCGGTGAGATGTCACGTTCCATCTTGACCAGATGTTCGCCAACAAGGGTCTCGGATGAAACCGGCGATACAGATGAAGCAAAACTTGAAGCCATCGTCTCGGTTGGAACTTCATGTTTTATCTCCACACTGGGCGAATCCAGTTGTCTCTGACGCTTAGAGGCCGGGGGCCCCGACGTTGACATTTCCGACGCTGATACAGAGCAACCTTGTCTCGGTTGCCTAAGCCCAGCATCAATGGGTGAGTGGGTAGTGTTTGGGTAACCTGTGCCGCCCGCGCTGGCGAGAGACTGAGGCCGTGCGTAGGGAACAGCATGCTTTACTGATGTAGACGGCTGCGCGCGTCGCGAAGGCCCAGGACGTTCCCGAGGCATGCTCTGCTGGGCAGCCGGGAGCTGGTTTTTTCCACGTCTAGCCCACCACGGACGGCGGCTGTGGGCCGCACTGCTGACCGTAGGAGGCTGCCGCTGGCGCCGGTTCACGGACTCGTTCGGTTGCGCATCTTCCGAGCGGGGGCCGGTCCTAGAAGCCAGGCGTGGGCCGAAGCGATGAGAAGCTCGATGGACCACAGGTGTTGTCATGACCGGATCATATACAAGCGATGTTGTGAGGTCCGTATGACGAGTTGTGGGTGGAACTGGCTGATGGAATCAGCTGGATGAGTCAGCGGACGGACCGGACCGTGTCGAAGTCGAAGAGTGCGTCCTCGTTCTGTTCTGGGGAAGCGTTTTCCTATCTCACTTTACGAGAAGCGTTGGTAAAACAATAGAATAGGAATATCTGTGGTGCCGATCTATTACATAAATAAATTAAAATAAACGTCTCATCCATAACTTATAACTTACACGCACGAGCACCACGCGAGTGCCCATGCGAAGAGTGCTACAGTAATAACGTATTTATTCAAAAGCTTGCAAGCGCATCTAATGAATACCTCACTCCTCGTGCCAGCGGCGGCATCCAGCGCCACTGAGCCTCAACGGCGAATTGAGGAACTGACGTCCCCAATTGCATTCCAATAAGCGGCTTGCTTGCTCTGCAACCCGCGCAACAGTGCCGCGATAATTTGTCGCACCCGCGGCAGGTATTTATTCAAGGAGGGCACCGATGCCTGCTCGCTTAGACATGCTTCGAGAACTGTGCGTAAGTCTTGTGGGATCTGATATATCTCGCTAAGAGACCACGCGCAGCATCAGCAAAGAAGTGTTGCAGAAAATAATTAAACGTTGACGCACCTCATATCGATACCAAAGTGTTGAAATGCGACCACAGTCGTGTTGAATTCGGCGCCCAGACGAACATACACATCGCTGACGTGCTGTTCTGACACCTGCAGTACGCTCCAGAGTCTTAATGTTTCCTGCAGCTGCTTGGTTGTCTCAAGGAGGGACGCGACTGCCCGAGGAACGTCCGACTGGTATGGCTGCGCGTGAAAGGTTCAGTCAACTGACGTTCGGTGAGCGAAAGGAGAGCTGCGCACTAGGTTGGTCGTCTGGAGTCGCCCATTAGGTGGCATGTATTGGCGAGTGACGGTAGACATAGTGTGAAAGAAAGAAAGGACGGGGAGAGACACTTGTTCTAGGTGTGGGAGACGCGACGAGGTTTATCTTGTACGAAACCGGAGCGAAATTGTAATAGGGAGGCTCCGAGTGAAATTCGAATCGAACGGATGTAAGGGTGAGCCGAAGTGGTAACCAAGTCTAAGCTCGAGTGCCAAATTTATAGGTCCTCGCTTGTGGGAGAGGAACTGGTGTGTAGCATATTCAAAGGCGGAGACGACGGCCATGTCCGAGTTGGACGGGTTCGATGTGCGCAATGCTGTGAAGCAAGCCGAGCGACGATTGGCTTAGGGCAATAGTCCTGACACGAAATGATGATGATGAAAGATCTATTAATCTGTTAGATGTACTCGCGCTGGGAGAGTTCGAGTTTCTGGCTGTGCCGAAGCACTTGAAAGTTTGGCGTGATCAAAGGCTGTACCACACGGTACGGGTGTTGCGCTTACAACTTGAAGCCCGTAACCCGGTTCCCGTTCCGGGTTATGACCCCGAAGGCTAGTTCCACATCTCTTCGTATTTTTTTTTTCGCATAAAGTAACCAAAAAAAAAAAAAAAACTGGTAGATCATGCGTTCCTAACGCTCTTCCTCGACGACAGTAAGATCGCCTCACATCACATGGACATGTCGTCGTCATGTGGGCGGAGTTCCTACGCCTGACGCCGATAAAGCACCGCCCGCAGAACTGACTGTTGAACGTAGCAGCCAAGTACATAAATCCTCAGGGACGTGCACACGGCGAAACACACGGTACCCCCCGCCGTCACAGGTCATAAACAACTTGAAACGGATCCGCAGCAACCTGCGGGCAGTCCTGAGCAGCAGGCCTGACAAATCCATAGGCAATTAAGTTAGTAGCTTGCTCTTCCATTATCGCGTAACCTACCTTAGCGCCACGAGGCAACTCATTTTATGTATGAAACAATGGAATAGAGGGTTTTCTTCGCGGGTCTCTGACAACAGCTACTCTTCTCTGTATGTCGTCTCTGAAAGTGGGCTGCAAATACGTCTTTGAGATCTGATGCGAAATAGATCGGATCAGCCTTACTTCTTTCGAATATACTTCTTTAAGCCCCTGCACTTGTCGCCATGTCCAGCCATATTCGGTCAGCATCTTCTCTTGAATTATGGCGTCGGCAGTCAAGAAGCGAGCTAGGCGTTGTTGTAACTCCTTGTCTTGATGCGTATGGTACTCGACCGCGGACTGGGGAAATTGCGCTTCGCGCCGTCTCCGCATGTCTTCCTCTTCCTTCTGCTTTGTTGCGGTCTTTAAAAGGAGCGGTGCCATAGTCTCCATGTGGGCCAGACGCACAAGCGTCGTTTCGCGATCAAACGTGGCTTCTAAATTCGTCTTGCCACGACGAGATCCATCATACAGTTCCTATGCGTGAACTGTATCAGGGTTGTTCACGGGACAGTCTGGAAAAAGACGGACATCGATGGCTTGTGCATAGCCACCGCCAGCTTCCTCGTCTTGAGCTAGATAACGGTCTAGAGCATCGTCGAGATACCGCGTTGCTTGATGCGCATAGAGTTTCTCGAGGTCGGCTGAGTGTTGATCTTGTAACTGATTGATTCGTTGTTTCAAGTTGGGTGCTGATTCCACCAACACCGACATATCACTGAATCTGCGACAATGTGAGTGTTTGCGGCGATGAGTCTGCAGTGCCAGTAGCCCACTTTGGGAAATACGTGCCATGTTCTTGGAGGATGTACTGTGCAAACTCGTGGTTTTCGAGGTCACTACGTTGGATACGTTCCGATGGTGGAGGTGGATCAGAGTCCATCAGACCAGTGAAAGGCACACGTCCAGCTAAGCCACTCGAGTTGACGCGCCGTGGCTGTGAGTTGGGCGAGTATGCTAACCCAAATAGGGTCACCAATCTCACGCAGGGATAAGTCGACATTGGACTTTCGCTCATTCTCCTCGTTGAGCACAGTATAATAGAAATATAATGTTTGCGTTGCCCTAATCGAGAGATCGTATGGTGTGTTGGTCACCGATGACATCGATGGCAGCTCGTTGAACTCCATTCTGAGCCGCCGTGACCCCGTTGCATCAACAATGTCAAGTAGACGCGACGACCTCTTTCCCTCGGGGTCCATAGGTCGTGCTCAGGGATCTCTCATACCGCGAATACCATCTCCTACGCCCTCGCTTAATCGAGAGGTACTCACCGCCCATCCTTTGCTTTCCCCAACTCCAGCATCTGCACCAGGAAATGCTGCAGCACCAACCTCTGACACGCCAGACGCCTCTCCCCCAGGGGCGCGTTATGCGACGTATACCCCTCGTCATCGCACCGCTCCTACTACCGGGACTACCCTTCAGTCATCATTACCTGTTTCTCCTCAGCAGCAGCCAGGAGGGAGCTCCGCCACCAACAAACTCCAGTTGATGAACCTCAAGGCAGGCGCTCAGTCGATCGGACTGGAAACCGGTAGCGTCGGTTGGGAGATCCTGGAGAAACTTGTATCGGAACATGACAGTAATCCGGAATGGACAGACGTCTGGAATGCCCTGATGATTGGGAAGGTGACCATCGTCACACACTACCTAGAGGTTTCGTTCTCTAACAACTTTATTTTCAGGGGACGCTGCTACTGCCTCTCGAGAGCGGGGGTCATACCGATATTACGCCTGATTTCGTGAGGGATCACGTTGCCCTTTGCGAGAGTCCCTGCGGAGACACAATTCCAATAGTCACTCTGTCCGGGTTGAGGGGAACACTCGCAGGGTAAGCCTACTACACCTTCTGTAAATCGAAGACTCATCCTCGACCCTATAGTGAAACACTCGCTCTGCGGTCTTCACTTTTACCTGGCTGTAAGTCGTTTGAGGGACTTCTAACGCCAGCAACACGCGTTACTGCTCTTGCGGCCCTCTCTCCACTTCCCTCGATACCCTCGTCCACCAAATATCCGACGTTTACGCTCCCCGCACACACCCATTCTCTCCCCCTTCCACCGCATGTTGTTGCCAAGCCCCCCCTCCCACCACGGCCGGGACAACGCGCATCCACTCAACCCGGTTCTTCACGCCTTTCTTCTTCCTTCGCCTCGCTCTTCGGAAAGGCTTCCGCTCCTGTCACTCCTGCGCCAACGCCACCACCACAGAACGCAGAGCATGAACACGCCATAGAAGTTGCCGCATATACAATCGATCACTGCATCTCGCGCAAGGACGTAAGCAAGGCAATTAACAAGGCGCTCAAGAATGAAGTGAAAGAGGCGCTTTTGACATCCGGAGTTCCTCCCTGGGCTATTGCCCGCGTGCATGACTTCACCGCAGGGCTTTACCCCTTCGTGAAAAGCAGTGATGCGAAACACGGAACGGCGCCCTCATCCTCATATATCATAGATCCTCCGCAGGAAACAGCCGAAGAACTTGCAACGCAGTTCCAAACATTCTATGCGGAGCTTGAGGAAGCTCTGCTCACCGGAGGTAACCAAGCTACGGCACGGCCTACTCGCGACAACGTGCTCGAGGGGGAACAAGACAAAGTACGTGAACGCCGCTCGAATGGCAAAGTCCTGAGCGAGCAACATGTGCACGAAATTCTCGAGGCCGTGGAGCGTGTCATCTGCTCCCTATTCTATGACAGGTCCACCCGCCGCCTCTCTTTCGTCACTCCGCGGCTAACCCTGCATCAGATTGTATTTGCTGCCCAAGTCCGACGATGCATCACACGACGAAGCACTTTCGAGTCGCGTGGCCGCGCTCAATATGCTTGACCTCGGTTTAGAACACCTCGGTGTTGATGTTGGCGCGGGAGGCGCCGGCGTCGAAGCTGTCCTCAAATCTTGCGGTGACAGTGCGCATTTAGAACTTGTGAATTGCGATCCTGGCTTATCAACATTTACCCGTACAGTACTTTCTCGTCTTGAGAACTCGGATACTCGATGCCCAGCCGACAAAGCTGCTGTATTGGTGGCGGCACATAAGACCGTGGTTGGTACGCGCCTGCTCCGTAGCCGAAGTTCCATTGTTACTGAGGTTGCTTCTTAGATGGTCTCTCCCGTTTGCCCCCCATTCGACTCAAGTCGGATGCTGAATTAGAGAACCAGAAGAACCCCGAGGCGTCACACCTTATCAACGATCGTCATCCTGAGCCCGATGAAGCGAGCACACCACTCCATGACGCAAGGCCACCACCGATAATTGTCTCCCCAGACTCTGAAACGCGGACATTTGCAGAATCGCCCGTCTCCGAGGGGATAACCCCCACAGTGTCTAATGCATCTACCGCCCTTAGCAATGCAAATCAGCCAGGATACCTGCCTTCGTACGATCCGCTTCCCATTCAGGCCGCAACGCCACCTGCCGCGATACGCTCCCGCCCCTCATCTCCGACCCCCGTTTCAGGCGATATCATCCTGCCGTTGATGATATTTTCCGTCGTCAAAGCAAACCCATCGCATTTCGTATCTCATCTGCTCTTTGCACAACGTTTCAGGAATCAGCGCGTTGGAGGGGAAGAAAGTTACTGCCTGGTCAGCCTCATGGCTGTCGCAGATTTCCTCGAGAATGTAGATCTAAAGGCACTAGGGCTGGGAGAGAGCGAGAAGAAAGTTATGAGGTTTGTCTGGGTATCTAAGCGGCTTCCCAAGCTTATGCCTGTTTTAGCACTGCCGATCTAACGCCTATACCTGTTCATCGGGCAGCATTAGATTCTCAAGCTCCTCCAATCTCACCCGAAGGCGTTCCCGCACGTCTGCGTCGTGGCGTTGAGCAGCAAGTCGATGCGATTGCTGGTTCTGCCAATAAAGTCATCCTTGGGGTTGTCGACCAGGGCTTCGGTGTACTCCGTGCGTTTCTACCTGGCACCAACGCTGATCCCAA
Source organism: Lactarius tabidus (assembly GCA_963281015.1). Classification (NCBI taxonomy): domain Eukaryota; kingdom Fungi; phylum Basidiomycota; class Agaricomycetes; order Russulales; family Russulaceae; genus Lactarius; species Lactarius tabidus. Next base: position 1,140,127 of record OY725475.1, on the reverse strand, counting down.
CGCTGCTGCCGCCGCCGCCGCCCCAGACGGTCCCAATCCCGATCAGGAGGCGGCACCATGGAACGCAGTGCGTCCGGGCTTCGGGCTTCTACGCCGCGAGAGTGGGTTCTCAATTGCCAGTCTCGCCGCATCGCTCCCCGGCCGTGATCGCGCGCGATCATTCGCAAGCACCGCAGGGACAACAGCTGAGGAGTCTGGGCAGATGATGGTAGATGTGTCTTCGCGGCCAGGGTCGGTGCACTCCGTATATGGATCGGACGCAGAGAGCAGTGCAGACGAGAACGGTGAAGATGACGACGAAGATGACGATGAGCAAGAACGAGACGACGATCGACACGACACGCGCAGTATCCGCAGCTTTGAGAGCATGATGGGTCGTGCGACACGCAGGCGGCGACCTAGGAAGAGCCTTACTGATCGCCTTGCAAGCATGCCCGGGCTCTCGAGACTCTCTGGGCCGCAGCAAACGCAGCCGCTCGTGGTACTCATTTTGCCTTTGACTTTAGTCTGTTATTATTTATTAACCTTGCCACCAGGGATCTCCGCAGTCATCGCGGCAGTCATCGCTTCTTCCTCCTCAAGCACCAATTCCCTCCGCAAACCGCATAGAGACACCTTTGTCAAGTCGTGCACCGTCTCCCATTCCTGTGCGCATTGCACCACCGAATCAGCGCTTTTTGGAGGCAGGTGCAGACGATCTTCGCTTGTCGGAAGTGAGGGAGCTTTTGCGCGAATACAGGCGGGTTGTTGAGGGCTTACGAGCGATAGGAGGGTTTGAGGAGTGATTGTCGTACCCTTCGAACGTTGTGTAGTAGGAAACTTGAAGTGACTGGTGTCCGGGGGTTTAGATCAAACTTAGTTTGAGGTCACTTTCCCACGGCACTGCGTACAGCCACCCGCATTTGGGAACTCAGGCATCGACAAACCCTATCCGGCAACACCGTCGACGACACTTAGCAAGAAAACGGCAAGATGGTGAGTCAACGACGTCTATATGTCTCTGTTCAATAGCTAGGGGTTCTTGTTTCTCGAGTGAACGGATGGTATTTCGCGGTTCTAAGGGCTGGATGGACGTTGGACCGTCTGGATGACTCTTTCTTATCACTACCTTTGCTGACCCTTTACCTTTCCACAGACAAAAGGTCGGCAGCCTAGAAAGACCAATCTAGAGAATAGCTAACTGACGGCTCCCTTTTCGCGCGATTTCTATAGGTACATCTTCATTCGGGTGCGTCCATCCCATCGCGCTGTGCCGTTGAACTGCCTTTCTGATGCGCACTCCAGTAAGCGTCACACCAAGTCGCATACGCTATGCCGCCGCTGCGGCAACCGTTCTTTCCACAAACAACACAAGTGTTCGTCTGTCTGACACCCCCGTACGAACAAGCCCCTCACGAAAATTGTCGTTTTAGCCTGTGCACAGTGCGGCTACCCCAGAGCGAAGCTGCGCTCCTACGAGTGGGGACAAAAGGCCAAGCGCCGAAAGACCACAGGAACCGGCCGGATGCGGTACCTCAAACATGTCTCGAGACGGTTCAAGAACGGTTTCAGGTGCGTTGCAATCTTTCGACTCGCAATTTCGTAAATGCTGAGTGCGGTCGACACCGATCTCAGGGAGAATACGGTGGCGAAGAAGCGCGATCAACCCGCCGCCTCGGCATGAAGGGTCCTCGTCGGTTATGTCTATCCTTGTCACGCTCTACCTTTTGCCTTGTCGAAGTATAAAATACATGACCACATGCCATCCTGAGCTATCATCGACTTTAGTATTATTATGAGGCACGACTTGAGCATTTTGTACCCGTGTGAGCCGACTGCCAAACAAAAGAGGAAGGAGGTCCTTCCAATATTGGGTCACTCTCGCTTTCCGCTCAATACCGGGCACGATCATTCATCCTGTCGCGACAGCTATCCCGGTTGTGGCAGAACAATGCCGGGTCATCCATTCGGATCTGTGGATATTGTTGCCAACCGCCACATGATATAAACTAGAGCTTGGCCTTGTTGGTGGGTGCTCCTCTCCTTGCATCGTGGTCCATCAGGCATGGCCACCCAACGCTCTCTTACTATTTCTCGTCCTTCTAAGATTCAGCCGAAGCTACCCGCTAAGGCGTCTATCAGCCGCATCTCGGCTGTTGCTTCCACCAGCACAGACGCACAGGCCAAGTCGAGCGGATCTCCGAGAACAAAGACTTTGACGTGCAAACAGCTGGAACTTGATGATATACCAACGCCAATACGTGCTGCCCCTCCCGTTCCTACATCTCCTACGAAGAAACGCGCGCGCAAAGATACGCTTGATGAGAACGGAAGCAGTGGTGATGCAGTTGAGCGCCCGCACCGAGTTCGACAACGTCTCATCTCCACGTCGTCCGTGGTAACGATCCGTGCTCGTAAACGCATCGAAGATGCACGACCAGTAAAAGGACCATCAGCCGCTCTTTCTCGCATATCCACCGACTCGATCTCTCCATCGGAGGCAGTAGTATTACCCAAAGCGCGGTCACTGTCCGAGATCAATCACTCCCAAGGACATACACCTCATCGTCGACTCCGTCGAGTCGGGACACTCGAGTTCCCCACAATGCGCGACATCTCTAACCAACCCTCACGGACACCCATTCCCGTCCCCGCTCCCGGCACCTCCGCCCGGCACTCTGCCCCCGTCGAAAGCAAAGTCGGTACTTCAGAACGCACCAGATCTTCCCAGCACGCGCCCCGCCCCGCTAGAGGATCGACGCCCTCGTATGTCGCTCCCGCCGCTCCGAGGCTAGCTCCGAGGCCATCTCTGGATCGGTTTGATCTCAGAATAGCGCCCACGAAGATGCACACCGAGTTGTGGGACCTCGACGACGAGTACGTTACTCTCTGCCAGTGGTGTGATCCGCATACTAAGTCAGCCCCCATGAAGCTCCCTGTACGCATGGCCCGGCATTCTCGTTCTGACGGACAACGAAGCGTCGGTCGATTTTCCGCCGATTCACAGGGTCGAGATTGAATGTGCAACGCACGCATACGAGGGCCGTTTCTCGACGGAGACGAATGCTGTGCCCGTATTCTCGACGTGTTTCCGGGGCGCATGCTTCTCGAAGAGAGAGCTGGCCGAGTCGTCACAGAAGGTGTTCGATCCCTCGCTCGGAATCATCATGCAGGAAGACTGGTCAGACGCGCAGGTGCGCAACAACCAGTGGTACGTCAAGTTCTGGGTGCCCGTACCCATCTCCCTCTTCCGCAAGAAGGACACGCGCATGTTTCGGTTGAAGGCCTCGGTCACCGTCGTTGACGATCGCATGTGGAAAAAAGTGGCGCTGCATTCGGGTACTGTGGTCGCTGATATCTCCCATCTCCGCAAACACAAGGATATGGATGGCGCTACTGCGCGGGCATAGCCTCCCCCACTCTCTCTCGTGTTACGTTCTCTACTTGACTTACTGTAAGCCACTCACATAATTTTGTATCGTTTGTCCAAGGTTTTTGTAGCACACGCTTTGCAATGGTAATACATTATGACGTTTAGTTTCTGTGTGATATACGTACAAGACCGGTGCTCGTTGTCCACTCATCTTTATCGCGATTGAATGAGTAGGCAGCAATTGCTACTTGGGCTCACAATATGAGGTGTGAGAAGGCCGGTCTATGGCGCGATGTCCGCGGTGTACAGCCGGCGGACGTCATAAGCCTGGCGTGTTTCGTGGAATTAGCCGTCGATGGCGAGACTCGGTCTCTGTTCAGACTATGCATGTGGGGGACCTAACGTCCCCGTTTTGCGTTCATGGGGATATGATGTGCAGGCCGCGCGTGGATCAGTAGTCGGCCAGAGCGGCACTCCCTTCCGGGCACCACTTCACGCCCCTATCTGCAGCGTTGCTTGATGGGCTGTATGGCGGGGTACGCTTGTGGGAACGGGTGTTGACATGATGGTGAATTCATTGTGAATTAGCTTTAGGGATAATTGAATGCCGGGCAACATGTGATTGACGATGCGTTGGCGGCGCGTCCGAGTCGCGTCGTCGCTCGACACCAAATTAAAATCGGTCGTCAGTCGCAATCGTAAAAGGGCCCGAGTGTATGCGTCTGCGCCTGGCGGTTTTGGGATCCGATCCACCTTCATTGAGAAACGCGAATGCTGCTGTCGTTGCCATTGCCGCTTCTTCTTCTCATCCACGTTCATCTCCTCGGCTATCCTCGCGCCGACGAACCAGAATATGATGAGCACGTCTTCAACGTAAAGCTGCGCGGCTTGCGCGATCGGATCAAGACCATGGAGGACCTCTGCTACTTCCTCGTCGGGAAGATTGAACCCAAGCCCCGTCTCAAATCAGTCAGTCTGCCCCTATCAAAGAACCACTTGTATATTGAATCGTTTCAGCTCTTTCCTACCTACCCTTGTTCGCAGCCCTCGGACTCGGTTGCTTTTAGGGCTGTGCTTGCCAAGTACCTGGAAGCTCTGCGAAACCAGGCAATCCGGCCTGAAACGCTCCCTAAATTACAAAGTACGTCATCCAAGGGCAAGAGTCCGGCTCCGGGCATAACAACACCAGATCCCTGGTGGTGGAAAGACGTTGTCGTACGGAGATCTCTGCTCGAGGAGTGTACTGGGAATCGGTGAGCATTGGCCCCCAAACATTGATCGATTTCAGTCGTATATGTCAGTGCACGGTGTTGCTTGCAGGTTTGAACGCATGATCGTAGCCCTCTCCACACACGCTCTTTTTGCAAATACTGCTGAGTTGTTCAACATCAGTGCCTCAGACATCTCCGCTGCCCTCGTGCGCGTTCTTTATAAGTGCTTCTTTTACCTTAACTGACCTATCCTAGAGTCTCTTGCCGACCCTCCCTAGGGCGCATGTTTCTTTGGAAGCAACGATTCGTGACGCGCGAACTGCATGGGAGCGATCCGCCGCTTTACTCCAGCAGCGTCAGGCGGATTCGAAACATTCAGAGGTTAGTCTCCGCTGATGGTCGGTGTTCTTTAGCGAGCCTCACCATTTTATTTCAGAGCGGTGCTACCGCTCACCCTGCCCACGCGAATTTAGCGACGCACACTTTTGGCGAACTTGTTGCCATTTGCGAGTCAAAACGCAAACAGCTTCAGCACGAGAACTGGGGGGGAGAAGACGGCGGTGTTTGCCTCAACTTTGTCGTTGATCTCGCAGGATTAAAATGGCCCAATCCTCCCACTGATCAGATCGAGCGCACCAAGGGATCGTACCTGTCGCCGGGGGAACCATCGGCTGTGAGCCTCTCACGATATCGCTGATAGTTAGGTGGTAGTCTGACGAAACGTCACAGAGTGAAGACGTTTTGCCACCACTCCCAACGGCAGCTGCGCACCACCCACAACACACGGAGTCCTTCTTGTCTCCCGTCATATCGACGTCATCCGTCCCCGTGGAGGATCTTCGACTAACTCAAACTAGCGACTGCGGTCAGACTTGCGAGTCTGCAACACCTCGCATCAATTCCTTGATCGCAGAACGCCTCGCTGCAGAGGAACAGACTAAACTTGTCTTCAAGGAAGCCTTGAATAGGATGCGTACAATGCATGAGGGCCTGCAGGCGCAATTGCACTTAATCCCAGAGAGCATCAGCGCTCCGGCGCAAAGTGGGAACCCGTCTGGTGTTCCGACACCACCTGCACCTAGCGAGGATGTGACAAGAGAGGTACAAATGCGGGAGCAAGCCGCGCGGCCTCCTGCGCAAAACCAGGCAGCACGAATCGGGAGAGTTGGGGCTGGACGTTCGGCGGCATTCCCCCTGCCCAAAGCGTCCCAAACTCGTAAACCGCCATCCCTTCCCCGCAAACCGTCTGTCACTGCCGTCGGACCTGCTCAGCCGATTCGCCGATCGAAACCGGACCCTGCGAAAAATCGGTCTAAGAAACCAGAACGACCCCCAAAGCCCGCGGCTTCCAGCCCACAACCTTCCGGGGCCGATAACCATGAGGAAGAGCTTAAGCTATCTCTTGCGCATCACCAATCAGCCGGTGCGGCAACCACAACCATACCAGTTCGTCTCTTAATATTTTCCCTCCAAGTCGGTCTGCTTAATTTCCGTCTGACTATGATCTAGATTATCGACTTTGAGGACGATGAGGCTTACCTGCCGTCAGACCTCAAGCCTTACACTAAGCCGCCCGCAACCCCGAAACTCGACTTCATAGAAGACAACTCGGCCTTCCTTCCGTCGTTCCTCAAACGCGATAGGATACAGACAGCCCCCGCGAGGCGGCTACCACCACCTGCAAGCCAGCCAACCAGTCGTGAGAGCACCCCTGAACGCGAAACGGCAACACCGTCTGAGCGTGATGGCAAGGACGACGACGATTGGGGTTACGAGGGAAAAAGTATGACACTGCGTGATATCCTCGTGCGCGCAGGTGACGCGACATTTGCACATTTCGACATCCTTCGTGAGCGTTATCTCTATTTCTTTCACTTATTCTTCAGACTCTACACGCTGGCTTTACTAGCCCTGAAAGTGGCGCATATATTCAGGGAGAAAAAAAACGTTCACGTCAGGTGTGCTAGCCAAACCTGCCACGCCAAGGTGGCAAGGCTGTCGAATGTGTTGCATTGGAAAACTGATGCCGCCGTCGGCACCCCGCGTACCCCGCACGCGTGGCAGCGGGGACCCCGCGGATTTCTTATCTTTTGCCTCGCCGTTATCGCCTGATTGATTATTCTCATTAACGCTCTCTGATTTTGTCACAGATGAAGAGGACGTGGACGTTGCAGACGAGACGCTAGGGTGGGAGTAGGTTCGTACCCGGCGTGGTTACACGTAAATAGACAGGCGCTCATTATCTTATCAAATCACTGGGCCTGGACCTGGTTGCTGCAAGGTGAACGGTTGGGGGAGTTTGTGAATATGGCAATATGATAATTGTATGGACGGAACTACTCGGAATGGGCGATCCGGTTGCATCTCAATCTCGATCGGAGATTGCGTTTTTAGAGGAAGTGGCTGTGCGATAGGGGGTATCTACGAGATTAGATGCAGAAATTGTTCAGGAAAACAAACACGGGAACACGCATGCACTGAAGAGAGGGGATGGAAGGCCGACGAAGACAGAAAAGCAATTTTTTTTGCATGGTGTCATGAAACGGGGACGTCGGATTGCAGGCTTCACGTCAAAGCTAAAAATGCAAATGCTGAAAGGGGCAAGTTGTAAATAAATAAATAGAAAGGGCGATAAGATGGCGACTGTCAAGAGTAGTTAGCCAGTAAAAATTTGGGGGGATTTGAGCGTGGGAATGATGAAATAGACGGGCTCTGATTGGCTGATGGGTTATTATCTGGCTGTTGAGTGGTTTCAGTTGGTTTTATCTTGTTCTCGTCGCTCGGTTGATTGCCAACACTTGATCTCTCTCCCCATTTCTCTCCCTCCCTCCCCTCCGTCCCCTCCACAAAACACGTCCCTTTCACTCGCGGGCAAGCCATGCTCGGTGTACATAACTCTATTTCCCCCGTCTCTAGGTTACAGTTCCCTCATAATCCTGCTTCCACCGATCTCTTTCAGCCAATTCCCCCGTCCAACGCCTTCCAGTCTGCCCCCTCCCCGCAACCCCATCAGCCCTCCTTCCAGAAAGATCAATCTTTCTCAGTCCAGCAGCCCATACAGGATCGACAGTCGGATCAATCCACCGCAACACCTGTCCAGCCTCAATCCGCAACAACTCCCATAACCCAAGCCTGTGCTAACTGCAAAGCCACCTCTACGCCGCTATGGCGTAGAGATGCCGAGGGTAAACCCGTTTGCAACGCTTGTGGTCAGTTTTATTTCCTTTCACGTGGTGGGGGACTGCCTCTCCATACACATCTCATCCACGTGTCCGATGTGTTGGCTGCACGCAAAGCAACGCTTGTGTCGCACGGACGATCTCTCTCGCCCTACTACTGGCTCCAATATTTCCTTTTCGCCATATCTCATTGCCTCGGCTATGCTGACGTGCCTTTGCCACTCTTCTCTCCGCATGTTCTCAATCATCAATCGCCTTTCCCTTACACACGCGTATACTCACACAATGATCTTAAACAGGCCTCTACTTCAAATCAAAAGGCAGCAGTCGCCCCCCGGATCTTGGTCGGTCAGGTTCAACTCGCGCTTCGTCAACCTCCGCCACCCACCCCGCAGCCACCGGCGACGGAACAGCAGTGCTGCCCAGCCGGCACATGACCCATACCCCACCGTCATTACTCACACCTGCGGCATCGCCAGCCCTTGATTCTTCTGCTCAAAACCAGTCCTCTAACCCACCCGCACCCCATCTTTCAGGTGGCACTTGTCCTGGTGACGGTCGCTGCGACGGTACCGGTGGTTCTTCAGCTTGCTCTGGTTGTCCGACATACAACAACGCGCTTAGTGCTCGCTCCGACATGGAATCGACCAAGTCCAATAACCCCGCGTCCCCTTCTGCTCAGCCTCCGGCTGAACAACAGCAATCATCCCCAGACTCCCCTGAAGGTGGCGCTGGCCAAGCTGCACGTAGCCGCAATGGCCGTACTGCCCCAGTTGGTGCACTCTCGTGTGCTAACTGTGGAACGTCGACAACACCCCTCTGGCGTCGCGACGATGTCGGGAACAACATTTGCAACGCTTGTGGTAAGTCGTTTCGCTCTTTTCGGACTACCTCCCCCTCGCTTGCATAAAATGTCGTTATCGCCACATTGCTGCGCTGGCACGTTCTCATGGGGCGGAGATTTGAATTATCTTATCAGATTACGAAATACGGATGTCCGCTTTGGGCTTGTTGTTTACACCACTGATTGTCGTCGTGTCGACGAGACACGGATGTTATGTCTTACCTCCCTCCCCCTTTCGTTTCGTTGTTTGTTCTCTGAAACCAATCAACCTGACATATTCTTCCACATGCAGGTCTATACTTCAAACTGCACGGGACACATCGGCCGAATAGTATGAAAAAGACTGTTATCAAGCGTCGCAAACGTGTTCCTGCGGCTAGTCCCGCCGGCCGTCTTTCCGATCAAGCCGCAGCGGAGGCTCTCGTCTCCGTTGGTCGTGGCATGCCCGCGGGAACTGGCGACGAGGAGGAAGATGAGGACGACTCGCCTGCACCAAAACGCAAGCGCTCGCGCCGCTCATTCCCGCGTGCCAAGCGCGGTGCCAAGGCCAAAGGCAGCAAGGACGGCGACGATGAGGGCGGAGACAGCGAAGTCCAGCAAAACTGGGAGATGACCGATGCACCTCGTCCCGGTTCGCGCAGTGCCTTCGTTCACCCCCCTCATCCATTCGTCCCTGGTGGATTCGAACTACCACCGCTTGGCTCCGCGCTTGGTCCCGGCACGGACTTGAGTGGCATGCTTGCGGGATACGTTGCGGCGAAAGCTTTCCACGGCCCTGCGAGCTACATCCGCAGTGGCGCTCCCAGCCGTACTCACTCCCCTCTGCAAGGAGGTGCCGCCGGATATGGCGCCGTGGGCGGGTATGGGTTCCCCCGTGGACACTCACCCGTTCTGATGAGCGGGGTTGTTCCAACGGTATCGGAGCTCGAGCGGCACTATTATGAGCTGCACGAGCACCGAAATGGGCTGGTGGAATTCCTCGAGCGCACGGATCGGCTCATCGCTGGCGTTAAACGCGGCTTGGACGAGATGCGTGGTGGTTCGGCCGAGAACACTACGCAGCAACCGCAAGCTCAACCACCTCAAGTGCAGGCTCAGCCGCAGACGACATCCGATGGCCAAGCCCCATCTCAAAATGAGGGGACCGACGGTGCAGCCGCACCGAGTGTCCCCCTGCAACCTCCTAGGAGCTCACCTGGCTCTCCTAGGAGCGGACGCGAGAGCGTATGGCCCGTGTCGACCGCGACTGAGAGTGCGCGGGATTAAAGAACGCCCAGGTAATTATTTGATTTTACCCCCTTTACCCTCTAAGTTGGCATATTACTTTGCTTTCCTGGTTCAATATTTGCTGTGCACTTTTGTCCGCTAAGTTAGTTGTATTGGTGATGGGATACGCTCTTTTTAATATTTGCTGTGACTATGGACTCGTATATATTGTTGCTCGCTATATGATTGTTACTTGCTACCTACCTATATTTCCGGTGTCTTGGTTTGATTATCACCCCCGCTCCCACTCGCGCTTTGGATTGCGATAGTATCGTACATTATACATATGTTTGGCGTCTGGCCACGAGATGGCCTTCGCTGTTTTGTTGCTGTGAAAACACATGGCTGGATGTGGCTGGGATTCAATTCACTTTGTTACTCGCTGCATCTGACACGTGAAACTGACGACTGACCTACGGACAAGGCGCAACCACCTCCAACTGATTCTCCTCCCCTCTCTTCCCTGTCATACCTCTTCCCTTATCCTCCCCTCCGATTAAAACTCCAATTAAAAAAAGGAGTTATCTCCACCTCTCTCCTTGCCTATTTCGGGCCACCATGTCTCATCTTGCCCAAGATCAAGACGAGAGCATCCTCATCGCGGCCAAAGCACTCGGCGATATGCGCAATGCTGCCCTCATCCACTCCCCGACCTTACATCCGCCGAGTCTCAGCTGTGCGTACCTTTCCCCTCTCACGCCACACGTACTCACTCTCCTTTACAGCCACTCAGCCCACACCTGCCCTCTCTGTGGCCTCTTCATCCAATTCCCCAACTCTGACCACCCCTACGCTCGCATCCGAGGATCATGTCATGGACTCTGACGAAGCGGACTTTGTCGGTCGCATCTCCAACATCCCAGTTGTGAGCACGGCCCTCCGAGCATATGAACAAAGTAAGGCGAGCTCTCGAGTCGTCAAGGTGCGTCCTCTACACCCTCTACTCTCTCCGAACACCACTGAAAAGAGCGATTGCACCCGCGATCTAGTATGGCGCCGAGATGATGGAGTCTTCCATGAAGAGCATATCGCGGCCCGTCATTGACCGATTGCCGGTCACTTCTCTCGACGAGTTTGCTTGCCGACAGCTTGACCGGGTTCGTGTCTTTGTCTTTGTCTTTGCCTATTTGATTTTCAGATCGATGTGCTAATATTTGTCTCCAATCCTCGGTTAGCTTGGACGTTATGGGGCTGGGACTCGACGGCCACCAAGCGCTGATCCTGACGAACGCAGTGCCAGCGCCGAACGCGGACGCAAACGAGGGCGCTCTGCCCGTGATTCGGGTCTACAGATCCGTGACGTGAGCATGACGCAAGATTCGGCAGAAGAAGAACCTTCACTAGGTGAGTACCCACCCGACTGACGGTCGCTCCCTGACCTCATGTTTCCTCATTTCGTCAGAATCGGACAAGAACGCGCAAGGAGAAACCTCAGAGGAACAGCAACAAGTAGTACCGCGCAGTCGATGGCAGGCTGTCCTTCTCGAGGCCGGTGGTATCGGAGCCGCCGTGAGTGAGGAAAGCATGAGGCGGCTTAAGTATTGTCTATCGTGGTTGCAGGTCCGTATCGAATTTCGCTGGCGATTCGTCGCGTACCCCAGTCTGACGATAAGCCCGGTTATAGTACGCGACGACGCATATAGACGGCCAAATCTTAATTCTCCGCGACCTTATTGCCTCGCTTCAACCGCCACCAGACTCGCCACATGCGCTTAACCCTGATGCGCTCATATCCCAGGAACGTATGCGCCAGCTCGCGAACATAAAGCAAGACGTTGTGGCCACTGTACGCCAGGTCGTCGATGTCGTGTCTAAATATGCAGGTGGCGCACTTCCGGAGCCTGCACGTGTGCGAGTGCGCGGGTTCATCCTTCACCTTCCGCAAGCATGGGCTAGTGCCGCACGTCGGGATAACGTTGCTTCCGCACCCGTTACCACTCGTGGACGCGGTTCAACTCGAAGAAGCGCACGACGGACAAGTGGGACGGGGGATTCGTCTCGTCCTGCATCGCCAACGCGACACCCGCGACAAAATAGTGTAGGCACCAACGGAGCTGCTGTCTCTGTCCCCCCCACAGCCGGATCCGCAAAACAGGCCGCACAACGGATCCTTGCGCTCGCCACCGAGAGTCTCGACATGATGCGCGGCGTCACTGGCGTCGTGAAGGATTCCCTCGACCGCGCTGATGCTTGGGTCGAGCGTCTGCGTGTCATCGGGTTACAGCGCAACGCCGTAGCTGATACTGACTCCTCCAGCGCTGAATCGAGGAACGCCCTTGCACCGCTGGACCTGATGACACACCGCTCGCCCGTGATGGCTGGTGACAGTACTGCAACGAGCGATGTAGGCACCCCTGCGAGCGCCCCGGCGATGTTGCCCTCCATGAGCCCGATTGTGCGTCCGGCGACGGCGTTGTCGTCGTGTTCGTCGTTGCAGGATACGTTCTTTGCGGACCACCATACGGCGGGCATCAGTAGGCTCAGCTTGTCGGGGAGCGCGCCGTCGACGCCGAATAAGAAGGATATGTTCACGGAGGATGGAGATCGTGTGAGCACGCCAAAGGCAGGAGGCGCTACTGCTTGTGATGGCTCGCCGGCCATGGATGTCGACGACGAGTGAAGAAAGAATATCTGGAGCAGATGTACTTTTCTTGGGATATTCTGTTTTGATTTTTTTTGTCCGAGGTTTGCCGCGATTTTTTTGTACGGAGACACGCAGTTTTTGGCTTCACCCTATTCCGCCTCTCTTTTTTGATTATCGCTTTCCTAGTTTTTCGACTCTCTACCTATGTCATATTTTTTGTTTTGCGTCTTTTTGATGATCCTCACTATTTTAACTGTGCGGTAATATTTTTGTTGTTTACGACTTTGTCTGTACTGACTTTGGGTCACCTTTCACCGGATTGTGCAGACACATCAATATTGTATACTTTACTGCGAGTCCTGAGAAACGGAAGAGAGTGTATGGATTGAGCCAAAATCTCGGGGCGTGGCACAGACGGACGGACACTATCTGTTTCGCTCCGTTCCATTCACGAGTCTCGCAGGCAGGCAGGCAATTGATGCACACAAAACTCAAACCAACAAATCTAACCGAAGCGCCCTCTTTACGCGATTGCGGTGGTCGATCGATAAAGCGAAGCGCGCAGCAGTACTGGAGGCCTCGAGGTGCGGCAATGATGGCGCCTTGAACTCTTTATATGGCAAAACACAAAACAACGGTGCCAGTGCTCGAGGCTGCTGTGAGTGTGAGTGTGTAGATTGGGGAGATCGATCGCTGGGGTGGTAGGGTAGAGGGTAGGTGGACGGTGGACCGCAGAAATGGAGGGACAAGTGGCCAGTTGTAGTATGTGTATTTATTGATGGAGGCGCGCAATCGCCGTTTGGTTGGGAGAGATCAGGCTGTGTGGCAACTTATGGGGGCCACACACACACACATACCCCGCGGTGGACCCTGGAAACGTCGTGGGGGGGCTTATCGCATTGCGGACTGATTTGATTGATTTGATTGAGATGCCCGCTGGATGGGTGGAGAAGGAACTGAACATGCGTATTTCATTTATTGGACTGCTTATCGCACAACACATGCATGCACGCAACACGCACACGCACACGCGCGCACCTATACATACATACATGCACGCCCATGCGCCCACACCACACATACATACATATACACGCGGCGTGAACGATCTGGGGACCTTAAGGGAAAATCTATCACTGTGCAGGAAAGGGTGACAACGGAAGTGCGGAGCGGATTTCGGGGGACTTTCAGAACGTAGAGCCCTCGGGGGGTTGTGGGAGTTTGCGGTTATTAAACGACGCCATCTCGCTACAAGAAAACGCAAAAATAAAATACTGTTTGAAAAATAGAAGGCATAGGGATGGGGGACGGACCGGCGGATCTCGACGAGGACAGTCTCGATGCTACTGTTACGGCTCCAGTTGCCGAGCACTGTCAGCTTGGCAGGGTCGACTTTACCGTCGGTCTGCGAGACGAAGGGGAGGTTGACGCGCGAGATGAACTGGATCGTCGGTGGTCTATCTGGGTAACTCTCGCCGCAGATAATCTTGAGCGAGTAGATGCGGTTCTCGTGTACGGTCTGGATAGCCCGCGCGCCATGACGTTTTTCAATCGGTAACATCGCAAGAGCGTTTCCGATTATCCGGTGACACAGAGAGAGTTGAGACAACGCGGGTGCAGGAGGGGGATGACGGTTGTGCGTGCGTGCGTGCGTGGGTTGAGGGGATTTATGAGAGTGGATACGAGGTAGTGAGAGTACGTACGTGTCCTGGACCGATGATAGTCCCATTCCAGTTAGACATGAGGATATCGTCGCTGTCCTCGAGGCCATACGAACACGATCCGTCGCCGATGCCCTTCTCTCCTTTTTCGAGCTCCTCGAGCAGGCGGAAGTTGCGTGGGACTGTGAGAAAGAAGCCAGAATGATGAGCCAGACACAGGAGATACTGTATGTATGGTAATGTGCGAACCCTTGGCCATCGTGTGTAGCAGTCAAGTCTCCGGTTTGCGTTGTAGATGGTGGTCGGTGGGTCGGCCTGTGTGTTGTTGTACTCGTCCCGACCTCGCCACTTTGACTCACTTCGCTTCCCACTCCGGCCCGGATTCCGCGCCTTGGAACCGGGGAGTCCCTTTTGGCCTTGCGATTTCGTTGTTTGACCCACTAACGCGTGAAACTGCCCTCAACATCACAGTGTCATCACCGCGGTAAACCGTCGTGTTGATTCCACCTATGCCGGCGTTGCTGATGCTTGAACCTTGGGTTACAGTGGTGGTTACAGTGTCAACTGTCAAGCGGATCAGCCTTGTAAAGTAACTCGCCTAACTTTCTATAGTACGCGTCCATTCTCTCCTGGCGCCAATCCCTCTCCGCGAAAATTGCTCTTTACCATAGTACTGTACTTCAAGTTGTAATTGGGGCGACACTACTGAATTTCCCGACTCTCGTATCGACGGATAACTCTTTCTTAGACAACTTCCTTTCGTCAGGGAGATGGATCGCCCATGTTTTTCAGGGCTGGAGCACTCGTTTGACGGCCACTAGCTTTCTCTCAGATCTCAGATCCCTTGTACCTCAACTTGCTGACGCCGTAAGTTACACGGTGGTGTATTGGAGCAACAACCTATGCCGAGTTTACGGAATTCGAGCCACTGTGGTGTTGACAGGTTTCCGCAACGTCCTCTGTCTTCTCGACATCTTTGACAACCTCAAAGTTCAGTTCCATTCTACGTTTTGTCCAGTTGGGGTCAGCGCTGTCATTATGTCATAATTACTTCCATGCGATCGGTCACTCGGGCGGAAGAGGGCTGTTGCTTCTAGACGCTAATTTCTAAACCGTACCTCTCCTATGCGCGAATGATATAAGTACAATGTCGCGCAGGGGTACGGGTACCCGGCCTCTCTATCGCAATGCGTGTTCTTGTTGTGCTCCTGGCCGCTGCGCTTCCTTTGGTCTTGTCGGTCCTAGCACACCCAAGAAAACACAGCGCGCGCTCCGTTGGTTTGGCGATTCCTATCTCCAGGCGTAACAAAGTTCGCAGTGCGAATGGAGTGGTCAACCTGCCGCTTCTCAAGGCCAGCACTCAGCGAAGTATAAGGTAAGTGCATGCATTGCTGCTAGGATTGAGGGTCTGGGTTCTCACGGTTTAATTAGCAATATCCTGGGTGGGTTTTCTATTTTCAAGAGGAACACGGGCAACGAGCAACCACTCGCGAACGGCCTTGTTCAAAGCCTCAGTTCGAGGAGCCCTTTACGGAGAGCGACGGGGAGCGTGCCTCTCGTAGACGTTGATTATGGCAATTTTTGGTACGGGGTCATCGAGGTCGGAGATCCACCCAAGCCCTTCACTGGTGAGTCTTAGCAGTGGCGAAGGCTTCCCAAAATGAATTCTTAGAGCCACGAAGTGGACTTTGATACCGGTAGCAGTGATTTATTCCTCCCGTCTATATCGTGCGATAGCAGCTGCAACGGGCACACGCGCTATGACCCGAGCGCGAGCAAGACCTCCGTCGACCTGAACAAATCCTTCGAGTTGAAATTCGGAAGCGGTGATAGTGTGTCTGGCGAAGAATACAATGACACTGTATCGATCGCTGGCCTAACTGTACCGTATCGCATTTCTGCTTGATGCTTCTGCTTCACTGATAGCTCCCCTTAGGCGCGTAATCAAACTCTTGGTGCTGCTTTGGCGTACCCGGCTTCGTTCAACGAGAACAACTTCCCCGCAGACGGCCTCATGGGGATGGCTTACCAATCGATTTCTGTTTACAATTCACCTCCACTCTTCCAGACTCTTGTTGCGCAGGGCCAGGTCACCGACCCGCGATTTGCCTTCAAGTTGGCCGAATCAGGAGCAGAGCTCTATCTGGGAGGTACCAACCCTAAGCTCTATGAAGGTGGTTTCACGTATGTTCCCGTTACTGATGAGGTGAGCTTGGAACTTCTTGGTGCTACTTGAATTCTCTCTAACGGCTTGCGACCCGCGAAGAGTTATTGGCAAACTTTTCTCGACGCTGTTTTTGTTGGCGAATACTCTCCTGTTCTATTGAGTGACAATAGTGTCATCATTGACACTGGCACAACCCTCATCATCGGCAATGAAAAGGATGTGAAAGCAATATATGCACAGATGCCGGGATCTCAACCTGCTGATCCCAAGTACGATCTGGGAGAAGGTTTCTACACAAGTTCGTCTTGCTATTGTTCGGCTTCTCTGGGTTATTGATTATTCGGCGCCTGGATTTAGTACCTTGCGACTTCAATACTACCGTCAGTTTTGTGTTTGGCCTCAAGGAATTCCCCGTGTCACCAAGCATCTTCAATATTGGGAGCGTCGAGACCAACATATGCCTTGGTGGCCTCATGTACGACCCCTTCCTTACGAGCCGTGAGTCCAAGCACAATATATACGCTCAAAATTCTTTTTCTGATTGCTGCGTCCATCTTTCAAAGTTAATCTCACGTTCTGGATCATGGGCGATGTGTTCCTCCAAAATGTCTATACGGTGTTTGATCTTGGCAACAACCTGATCGGCTTTGCAGACCTTGCCAGTGACGATTAGTTCTGTTCTCTGACCCCATGTGTTCACCCAGACACCCAGCGTTACTTATGCTTATACCATAATTACCTATCTCTGCTTTCAGATAGCCCAGTGGCGAATAATATCAGGAAAAAAGGTATCACTATACGCACTTGCTACCTGTATCAAGGGATGTGGTAGAGGCCGTGCATGGCGGCATCAACGAAGCCAAACATGTCGTCTTGTTATAACTCGTCGACGCAGCGGCTCCTTGTTATACTTTGACCAAGTTGGATTTTAGATGCCAGTGAAAGAGGATCACACCCTCCAGTGTCATCAGGCCAGCCCAGGCCATAACACTTCTGTGGT
This sequence comes from Lactarius tabidus, assembly GCA_963281015.1. Classification (NCBI taxonomy): domain Eukaryota; kingdom Fungi; phylum Basidiomycota; class Agaricomycetes; order Russulales; family Russulaceae; genus Lactarius; species Lactarius tabidus. The sequence continues at coordinate 1,122,863 of OY725475.1, read as the reverse complement.
TCAAGGCTTGAGGACCTACATCCCGACTTGAACCATCGATAACGTTCAAGTTTGGTTCATCTACATCCAAAAGGCGACCAAGGAGTTTTTGTGATGGAACACCACTTCCTTCTTGTGGAGGGTTCTTCTCCATGCGTGCCTCCGAAACAAAATGCAAATACCTTTCCGATTTTTCTTATTCGTGCACACGTGACACGTTGGAGTTGTGGACACTGTTACTGTTGTCCCTTTTTCCGACAAATATATAGTGTCCAGAACGAAACGTATCCCACAAGAATCGTTAACCATGATGAAATTTTATGTAGACTCAAGTCGGCGTATATCGGTCGCCAAACTTTTGAACCGTGCTCGTGAACCTACCCCACGAAACGACCTCTACGTTTCATTTCGATGCTGGGGGACGACAGTCCTTCCGTTCTCGGCAGATTCCTCTATCGCAGACAAAATCGCAGTGACACTTCCATCCTGGCACGGGCAGAGTGGTGATGGGTAGGAAACTATGAAATATTTGCAAAGGCATGTCAACGTTGCCAGTGCTTCATTGTGGACCAATAGGTCGCTTTCGAAAGGGGAAACCCAACAGACGTAAAACTGCAAAACCTCATTTTCTGTTGGGGAGTGGCGTGCCCGCCTCCGCGTACTGGTACGCCATCGCCGACGACCTGGACAATATCGCCTTGGAAAATTTCAAGGGGACATCGCTAGAACTCCAAACCGACAAAATCTCATCCTTGTAGATGGGTGGGAGAAACGGCTTCGCTTTACTACCCGGAACTCTATAACAAAAGGGGGTGCACACTGGAAGATTCATTTGACACTTGGAGCAGTGTTTACCCCGTGCTAGTAGGCTAAACCGGCCGTTCATCTGAAAACGCTACCGTATTGAAACCGAACACTGGCCCGTTCCTCCCAATCTGCGGTGCGACCTCGACGTCATCAAGCGTAACTATTGTGCGGTTCCTTTGTGCGTGTTGCCGAACGACAAATCTGCCGAAGTACGCCCTGTTAACAACGATCTCAGTGCAGCCTTTGTCGAGGCTCACTTCTAACTTTGTCGCTCACGCACGCGTCACTTCCAAACGTCGAGGCTTTGGCTCAACTTGCTTTGATTTACAACTTTCCCAAAAAAAAAAAGATCCGCCATATTGGTGGCGTATCGGAGCAGCACACAAGAGAAAACTCCCATATCAAGTCCACGGAATTCAAGCCACAGCCGTCGCATGTAGCCTCTTCGCTAGTCAACTGATATACACGCCGTACTTCTCATTTTTTCGCTTGGCGGGAATGGTATAAGTACAGTGTCGCGCAGGCGGGGCCTGCAGCCTGCAGGCCTCTCTGCCACAATGCGATTTCTGGTTCTAATTGCCGCACTCCCTTTCATCTTGTCGGTTCTGGCACGCCCAGGAAAACATAGTCCTCGCTTAGCCGGTGTCGCCATTCCACTCTCCAAACATAACAATGGTTTCACTGAGGATGGCGTAGTCAACTCGACGCACCTCATGGCTAGCGTCAAGCGGAGTAGCATGTAAGCAGATGCTTTAATACCGGGATTCGGGGCCTGGTTCTCATGTTGAATTAGGAAATTCATGCGTGGGTTGTCAAATTACGCCAGAAACACCGACGCTGGGCTAAGCCTCAATTCGAGGAGCTCTTTAGACACAGTGGCAGAGCCTCTCGTTTCTTTCAATGACGAAGCCTGGTTTGGAATCTTACAGATCGGAGACCCGCCTCAGAACGTCACTTGTGAGTCTTTACATTGGCAACAACTTACCAAACGAATTCTTAGAGCCAGGAAGTGGTTTTCGATACCGGTAGCAGTGATCTGTTTATCAAGTCCATATCGTGCAATGGTACTTTCTGCAATGGAAACACTCCCTACAATCCGAACACAAGCAAGGCTGCGGTCGATCTGAACAAATCCTTTGAATTAAAATACGGAAGTGGTGATAACATAACTGGCGAACAATACACTGACACTTTCTCGATTGCCGGCTTGACTGTAGCGTATCGCATTTCTGCTTAATGCTCCCACTTCTCTGATAGCTCCCGTTAGGCGTGTAATCAAACTTATGGTGCTGCTTCGACGTACACATCTGGGCTCAATGACACCAACTTCCCCTTAGACGGCCTGGTGGGGATGGCTTACCAATCAATTTCTCACTACAATGCGTCCCCCCTCTTCCAAACTCTTTTCACACAAGGCCAGCTCACCCACCCGCAATTTGGCATTAAGTTGGCCGAATCCGGAGCAGAGTGCCATTTGGGAGGCCCCAATCCTGACCTCTATGAGGGTGATTTCACATATCTTGAGGTTATCAATCAGGTAAGCTTAGAACTTAGTGGTGCTGACCGAATTCTGTCTAACTGCTTGCGACTTGTGAAGAGTTATTGGCAAGTTGCCATGGACACCGTTATGGTTGGAGACACTGCTGTTCAATTGAGTGACAATCGTGCAATAATGGACACTGGTACAACCCTCATCGTCGGCAATAAAAGTGACGTAGAGGCATTATATGCACTCATACCTGGAGCTAAACCTTACGATCCGGAAGAAGGGTTGTTTACAAGTCTGTCCTGTTGCCGTTCTGCTCCTCCTGGTCATTGACGATTTGGTGCCCTGGTTCAGTGCCTTGCAACACTAGCATTGCTGTCAGTTTGGTGTTTAGCAACAAGGAGTTCCTCATACCGCCGAATTTGTTCAACTACGCTCAGATCGATAATAGTACATGCGTTGGTGCCTTCGCATACGACCCCTTCCTTTTAGAGGGTGAGTCAAAGACCAAGCTATGCGATTATAATTCACTTCCTGATTGCTCCGTCTATCTTTCAAAGTTAATATTACATACTGGATCGTGGGTGATCAATTCCTCAGAGGCTACTACTCGTTGTTTGATTTCGCCCAGAACAGGGTCGGCCTTGCCGCCCTGAAATAATGCTTGACCATCATGTCACAAGTGATTTTTTCTGCACCAGATTTACTTCCAACTTATATACCACACTTATCTGTCCTTACACGTGCCCTGTTGGCGAATAAAGTTACTCTCTACGTCGTCTATCAGCCTGGGCGGTGCGTCCTACATAAAATCCAAATAAATTCTCGACGCGGTATCTCGACCAGTGGGGGATTTCTCACTCAGCTGTAAAGCTGTAAAAGCCCGGGTATCTTAAGCTCATTGGCAGCTCGGTATCATCACCGAGCCAGGTAGCTGATCATATATCTACAAGGTGCCTCACAGCGTTCTGTTGAGGACACGCACCCGATATATATCGTGTATGTGTAACAGCAACTTGTGTATCGCTCGCTCCCCACGCACTCCTAACGCAACACAGGCCCAACGAACGACTCGGATGCGACTTCCAATTCTTCTCACTACGTCCAATGGACACTCGCTGGAAGGTACCCCATGGCAGCTCTCGCTAGGAGTATCGCACCTGCAAGTCCAAGTCTTCTCCTTGCGTCCCACATTTTCCCTCAGCTTCTCCGGAGTGTACCTCCTTATTGCGCATCGCATGTACACGTTCCGCTGCTCTTTGCAGTGGGTTTTTTCGAGAAGGAAATTCAGGTCGAAGGGTGCTATATGCATAATTAAAGACGAAGTGCTGAGATTGCGCCACACTATGACATGGAGGAGACTGCGAAGTAGACCATGGTCCAGTCACGTGTCTGCGTTGAAGCACTGATATGGTGACCAAAGTCACGTTACTGTGTGCGATATTATCCCAGATCTCGCTTCCAGACGTCACCGGTCCACGCAATCCTATCAACTGAAACGTGTCAGTTGCAGCGAATCCAATAGCCTATCACGGTTGAACGTTGATCCCATGTTTCCCTTCTATGCATTCATCGCGTCCCTTTGTCCCCATTATGTCTGTCCTCCTGCCGGGCTGCCTCCATCTTATCGGAGTCGGATTCGCCGTTCAATACCAACCAGTTGATTTCCCTCCACTCTGACATTAGTACGGATTGCGTTTGTCGACATACGCTTTTCCCGCCCCTTTGTCCTGGCCTCCAATCCTTGAGCGGGTTGGGCGTCCACAGCCCCGGGATCGTATGAGGACCATCAGGACCGTGACCGTGAGTGCGACCATGGAAAATCCTTAGGCCGACAACGTTATACCATAGATTCTGGCCTCGGTGTTACATTCGTTATTCATACCCTTTCCGATGACTGAATGTGTTCCATTCAACGCCCTGCTCTTCTGCGCAAACGGCCCGCCACCCTGCAAAGAACACGGTTGTCACTGCGAGCCCTTGTTGCTTGCTTTGAAAAGAGAAATATTGGAGGTTCGCACACACGTCGACCCGTGACTGCGTTGGCACTCAACATTGCCAATCGTATCCGTAGTTTCCTTCCGAGGATGATGCTGTCGTGGCTAGCTCAATCACAAACAAGAGCAGCACAGACCGGTTTCAGGGAGACACTACATAGTTAAGGGTAGGGAAGAAGCTTTGGAAATGTAGTACACATCTGTCAGCTGACTGGCATAGACGACGGGGAGAGAGTTGCGCTCCAGCGATGCATCTAGAAATATTCTCGCAAAAACCCAACGGAAAGCCGAATGAAGTTTCTCAGGGTGACGCTACAGACCAGTCCCAAAAGCTGAAGGGAAAGATAAAACGGTTTGCACGATGTTGTACATTACACAGCGCAATATCACAAAGCATGCCTACAAAATAAGACAAGAAAAGTCCACGGCGCAAGGGAGCCGTCACGAATTGCTTGTCTGGCTTAAAGAAAGGTCTGGGTAATTACATGAAACTCGTGGGGTCAAAGGACTAATCGTCACTGGCCAAGGTCGCAAAGCCAATCTGGTTCTTGCCCACGTCGAACTTTGTGTAGACAGTGCTGAGGTATATATCGCCTAAGATGAGCAATGTTTGATTCACTTTTCATGATAAACAGATTAATCAAAAAGAGAATTCTGATTGCGGAGCTCGTTCTTTGACTCACATTTGGAAGTCAAAGGGTCATACACGAGACCGCCAACGCATGTCGTATTATCAAGATTCCCGATATTGATGACTTTCGGCGACAAGTAGAAGTCTCTGTTGCCGAACCTAAAACTGACACCAATGCTGGAGTTGCAAGGGACTGAATCGAGGCAATTGTCAATGACCCGGAGGAGTTGAACGGCAACAGGACAAACTTGTGTAGAACCCTTCACCCAAATCGTACTTGGGATCAGCAAGTTGAGATCCTGGTATCTGCGCATAGATGGCGTTCAAAGAGTTTTCATCGCCGTAGATGACGTTCGAGCCAGTGTCGATGATGCATGCGGCTCCATTCAATTGATCAATACGATGTCTGCCAACGAAAACACCACCGAGCTCAGTTTGCCAGAAACTCTTCGCAGGTCGCAAGCGGTCAGTCAGAATTAAAGTAGCACCAGGAAGTTCTAAGCTCACCTGGTTGGTAACAGGCACAATTGTAAACTCTCCTTTATAGAGCTTTTTGTTGGTGCATCCCAGACAGAGCTCCCCTCCTTTGTCGGACAACTTGACGGAAAATAGCGGTTCCGCGACCTGGCCTTCCTCAACAAGCCTCTGAAAGAACGGTGTCGCATTGAAGGCAGAAATTGATGGGTAAGCCAATCCGATTAGGCCGTCTGGGCCTTGGTTGCTAGCATTTAACTCTGGAGAGTACGTCAAGGCAGCGCCGAGAGTCTGATTAAACACCTATGGGGAACGATCAGAGAAACGGAAGTATCAAGCAGAAAGGTGATGTTGTACAGTGAAGCCGGCCATCGATACAGTGTCATTGTATTGTTCGCCAAACACGATACTACCGTCCTCGAACTTCAGTGAAAAGTTTTTGTTCAGGTCGATGGCAGTATCGCTTATGCCCGCGTCGTAGCGGGCGTGTCCGTCACAACCCGTATTGCACGATATAGAGGGAAGGAAAAGATCACTGCTACCAGTATCGATTTGCACTTCATGGCTCTCATAAATCATTTGTGAAGTTGGCGTCACTGCTGCTAAGACTCACCAGAGAAGGGCCTGCCTGGGTCTCCAGCCTCCATGTAGCCGTACCAAAGTTCGCCCTGGTCAGAGTCTATGAGAGGCTGGCTTCCCGTTGATCCCTTTAAAGAGCTCTCCGCACTGATGCTTTGGTCAAGGTCAAGAGCGAAGGGATGCTGCTCGCCGGTGCTGCTCTTGAAGGTGGAAGACCCGTCCGAGTCCTCGAGATAGTGCTTGTGGCCAGTGTTGCTCTCGTAATTCTTAAGCCCACTCAAGAATTTCCTGATTAAATAATGAGAACCCAGACTCGCAATTCTAGCAACAATGCATGTGCTTACATTACACTTCTACGAGTGCTGACCTTGAGACGGTGAGTGTCGACTAATCTAGTATCCGCACTGCGAACTTTGTTGCGCTTGAACATGGGAACCCTGAGACCAACAGAGCGAGCGCTCTGGTCCCCTGGGTGTGCCAGGGCCGACAAGATGAAGGGAAGCGTGACAAATAGGATAACACGCATTGCGACAAGAGGACAGTGTTGGGTACCCATACCCCGCGCAACACCGTACTTAAACTGTTCTAGCCGAGTACACAAGCGAGAGGTATGTGACAGGGGAATTGAGATCTGAGAGCATCAAACCTAACTTACTCGAACTCTTCAGCCTAAAAAACCCTCTAGAAATGGGCGAACCATTTCCCTGACGAAGGACGTCTACGAAAGAATTCTGCAGAGGCGTGAGTGGGGCAGATAGACCAGAAGTGTTGCACCACTTACAATTTGGAGTACTATAGTACTTATTGTAGAGATTTTCGAGGAGAAGAGATGGCGCAAGGGGAGAATGAACGCTTAAGTTAAACGAGAATTGCTCCGGTGTACATGCCCGCGGTACGGGCTTTGGCGTGCGGGTTTTGGTTTGGCCTGTCCGGTACCACGGAAAACCGTACCCGCACCAGAAAGTCCTTTTCATTGACTTCGTCAACTGAAACCCTGCTTGATTGTAAGTGGTCATGTATCGAACGAGGGAAACAGGGCAGGAACGTGACGCACACTATTATGTAATATATAGAGGACCTTGGTTGGCGAGCAAGGTGATAGCTTTCCGTTCTGGTTTGAACTTTGTCCCGCTCCTCTCAGAATTCAGAGATATGTTGGAGGCGTGTAACTGTGGAACTCAAACGACTGCAACTCCTCTCCGTTTCCTTCTGCTCTACTTACGACCTGAAGTGCTGTAGTACATAGAGATTTTCGAGGTGAAGAGATGGAGCACTGGCAAGGGGAGAATGAATGCTTCAGTTAGGCGAGAATAGCTCCAAGTTGATCCGCTTGACCGTCCCCGCACCCGAAAAATCCCGTATGCGTGCCTTCTATACGAGTGTTGGCGTACTACGGGGTTTGGCTGGTCGGGTTACCACGGGAAACCGCACCCGCACCCAAGCAATCCCATACGCGTGCCTGCGGGCATAAGGTTCGGTGGACACGTATTGGTTCTCGCCGGTCGGGTAGGCAGGTTTGTTCTGACTCATTGTCAATTAATCTGATCTCATTCCAACTCGATGTCAGTCAAGTCAGTTACGGAGCTGAGGTCTGAGGTCGCGTACAAGTTCCACATTACGCGCACCCCTTGGCTGGACATTCTCTCCCGCCTGGATGGTCTATCGTTAGGGGGCATTGTCCAAATGCTGTGACCACTGTTGCGCATGCTCCGACGACTAAGAGCAACACGGGTGACTGGCCATGGAGAGCTCAAGATTTCGGTTCAAAGTCCATCCTTGCCGTTTTCCACGTCGCTGTAGAAATCCGCTTCTTTTTTCAGACCTGTCGTCGCGACGTTCGCTCTAAAGTCAATCGTTTCTGTCTTGTATCACTATGGTGATAGTAGCCATTACTGATCCTGGGAGTTGTCTCTCTATTCATACACGATATCCCCGTCAAGGTTGACGTCTGCAGCAGACTTTATGCTGATCTCCTCGCCCTTCTCTTTCGCCATCCCCTTTCTTCAGTACACCCCATGCCTACCGCGGCTACCAATCACGACTCTGATATTTCTACACTGTATCCTTGCGTTTGTCCACACGTAAGTAGCCATGGGGATGCAAATTTGTGAGGGTCGTCACCGACTGTAATGGCCCGGCTTAGTCCTGCCATCACCGCCACCAAATGCTTGTGCTGGTGAAACTGATTTGTCGTGCTGCCGTGGAACGAAGTCAGAGTATTTTAAGGGCGAAGGAACATCGGTGGAACAGAAATTGGGTTCGCTGGGAAGTATGACACCGCCGTGAGCATGCCTGGAAGGTGTTGCATGTATCAATGCCCAAGTTGGCCAAGCAAGCAATGTGCTGTATTTTCCTGGGAAGAAAGCTACGAGGAAAGTGTTGATCTCTCGTGGGCACCAGGACCACTGGATAATATTGTATATTGATATCAGTTTGTACTGTAGTGTCGCAACATGAGTATAATCGTCAATCATGTTCTCCAATCTAACCTAACAGCGTCATTGAGCAAATATACAAGTACTCCCCTTCCCGTCTGCGGTTAGGGAGACACAGAACAGCGGCAGACGACGGCGCTTGTGGACATGGCCAGCTGGTAAGAACGGGAGATTGTGCGTCGCCGCATGGTCCTCCGCGAAACGTGATTCTCCTGGACGCGTGCCGTTGGAGGTTCCTTACGGCACCTCATTCGCCGTGGCAGTTGGTGCTGGTGATGGCGCAGTATCGCGGTCGTGTTCTCGGTGAGGGTGCTTCATAAGTTGCATTCCACGCGTGAACGTCCTCGGAGAACACGCGTACCACTGTGTCACCTCGTCAAAGTTCAGGCGAGGCCGCACAAACTAGACGCACAAGACGTCGAGCCACTTTGGGAAGAGCTCGGCCGTGGACAGAGATTGAGCCGCGTAGAAAGGACGCCTACGCAAGTACGCGCTCTAGTGGAGCCATGGCTTGATGATGCAGATTCACACGGAACTCTTTGCGCAGCGCGCGACGCCGAGCTTTAGAACGACGTATTCAGGCATCGTGTCCTGATCGCCTACACTGAAGGCTTTGAGCCAGGTGGGCAGATCATTAGGAACGCGCCCGCGACTTGAGTTTGCGGCATAAATCGCCCAGGGACAAACTCCATCGTCAAATTCTGATGGAAATTGCGATAAAAGCATGTCAAAGTGTGACGAACGAAGCCTCGTAAAAAGCTGCCTGTTGTAGGCTAATGCGTGCATATCGTCAACGACGAGATGGACTTGATGCATCCAAGATATAACTAAATAGCGACTATCAATATTCGCGTGAGGTGGGGTACAGCAGAGAGGGTAAGACATGCGTTCTGCTTCCTCGTAAATTCACTCATTCGTGCCTGATCTCCCCGTCTCGGAGAGTCTTTCGTATTTTCTTCGGCTTCACGAGCGGAGCCTTCTAGGTCCCTTTCAGTCTGACACTGAGTCTGACTTTTGGCAAGCCCGCCGAATCCGTGGCTGGGGTCCACTAGACGATAGAAACCTCCCTTAACAAAGAGACTTCGCGAGGCCGGGGGAACGACGATCACTCAGTCCTCAGTCCTCAGTCAAATGCGGAAGAAGGACATACCGTTGCGCCAGTAGCATTTATAGTGACGCCAAGACCAGAAGACCGAGAGTATCCTCCCCGACCTCAGTAACGAAATACTCGTACGTCTTATGTTCGATCTTCATCTTCGCCTTCCTTGGATTTCTTAGATTTTTCCAGCCGTCTGAGGTTTTCTCTTATCCCCATATTCTTCGGGTGCACTTTCGTGGCTATGATACCCTGACTCGCACCAAGGTCGGAGGGCGCCAAATAGACACACCTTGCAGCTCCTCAATTGAGTCACAGATCACATGATGAGTAGCCGAGAGCTGTGTCCCACACTCGCACCTCCTCTCGAAATTCGCTCCGCAGCATCCATCCTCAGTTCTTCCTTTATTTATACGCATCCATGTTCAAAGGCACACAACCAAATCCTTACGACGACATCGTTGGTATGTCGATTGGTCCCAAGTACTCTTTTCTGCCGACTCGGCTCATCCATTCCCAACGAACAGGGAAAGCGACAGATGAGACTCTAACAAGCGAGAACTGGGAGCTTATCCTAAATTTGTGCGATAAAGTTCAGGATGAGGGTGAACAAGGGTAAGTCTTCTGCTTTCCTGATCTGCATATAATCAAATCTCTTGCTAGCGCACGGAATGTCATTGCGGCTATCCTCAAGCGCCTTGCCCACCGAAATCCGAATGTTCAACTCTACTCCCTCGTACTCGCCGAGTCGCTTTCAAAGAACTGTGGCAAGGAGGTCCACAGCGAAATCGCATCGAGGGCGTTCACCCAAGCACTGGAGAGATTGATCACCGATCGCGTACGCAGCTCTAGTCACCACATCTTCTACCCCTCTGACACGCCATTATGCCACATAGACTACTCATGACAAGGTCAGACGTCGAATTTTGATGCTCATTGCAATGTGGACCGAGGATTTCGAGAGTGATCCAACTCTTGGTATAATGGAGGAATGCTACGAGAACCTCAAGGCGAAGAGTATGGCACAGCCTCATTCCGTCCCTGATATCGCACTCATAGACGATAGATTACAAATATGAAGCCAATGAAGAACCCCCACCCCGCGACAATGATGAAGTACGCAAACGCGAGGAGGAAGAGCTGCAACGTGTCCTCGAGCTCTCTATACAGGACAAGGGCGGCCGTAAGAATTGGGGCGAATATTCGCTTGCGTCAACGAGCGGCGCAGGCGGGTCGGGTTCTCAAATCAACACAGCTCATCAGCTTGCTGCAGCCCCCACTTCGTCTTCCACGACCCAAGGACGCCCCCCACCGTTTTCCAGCGGGTATATCCCGTCTACCGAAGCGCACGCACAGGCCGCGCCTGCCCCCGAGGACTCCCCTCCATTACTCCCCCCACCCTCACTGCCAACATCGGCTGCACCTTCTGCCGAAATGTACGGTGTGACGCGTGTGCGCGCGCTGCATACATTTGAACCGACTGAACCCAACGAGTTGGCCTTCGATAAGGGAGATCTAATCAAAGTTGTGAATCGTGAATACAAGGATTGGTGGCGAGGACAACTGAGGGGCCGCACGGGGATATTCCCAGTTAACTATGTCGTACGCTTGCGTCCTCCTTCGTGTTTCTCGGTGCTCACCCACAGGTATGCAGGAGGCTCTTCCGGAACCTTCAGCGGCCGAGTTGGCGGCGGAAGCACAGCAGGAAGCTGCCGTTTTTTCACAGGCAGCCAACGTCGATCGGTTGTTAACCATGTTGCGTACTCTGGACCCCGCGAAAGATAATCTCGCAGATGACGAGGAAATTCAGGAGCTTTACCGCTCCTGCATGACCCTTCGTCCGAAGATTGTCAAATTGATCGATAAGTACAGCCAGAAGCGTGGTATGTCCAGTGTTTTTTGTGACCCTTCGCAGGGTAGATGACTTTTGTGCTCCTTCACAGCCGACTTGGTCTCTATGAATGAGAGCTTCGTGAAGGCGCGTACAATATTCGATGGCATGATGGAAGAGAGCCTCGCACGTCATAGTGAATGTATGCGTTTTTCTGTCATCATCTCTCCATCCACTGACTGACAACAACGATTTCCGAAAGACTATGAACAGCAACGTCCAGCCTACGCACAACCTCAATCCACGATCCCACGGGCCGAATCGCGCGCACAGGGGCAACAACCACTCGGCTTCGGTCTACCTACCGACCAACCACAAGGATATGGGTGGAACCCAAGCTTATACGATCAGCCCGGCTACAACGCATTCCCAGCGCCCGCAGCCGGGTACCCGCAGCCTCAGCAGGGTAGCCCCATTCCAAATCCACACGTTAGCCTGGGACGTAGTTCCTCGTATGCTGCTGCACAGCCACAGGTGCAACCCCAACCTCAGCAGGTACAGACTCCGTCGCAGCCGGCGCAACAGGCCGCGCAACCGCAGCCCCAGTCGGCATATGTGCAACCATATCCAGCACAGGACAACCAGATGAACTCGTACTATCATCAGCAGCAGGTGCCACAGCAGCAAACTGAACCGCTTTCTCGACCTGCGCCTGCTCAGACTCAACCTACGGGACAGGGACAACATCAGGGCCAGCAACAACCGCAAGTGCAACACCAACACCAACCGCAACTTCACACTCAATTCGAGCCACAATTGCACCATGCTCAGTCGCAGCTATCCATTCAAACACAACCTCAGACACAACAGAGCGTGGTACCACAGCAGCAGCAGCAGCAACCTCAACCTCAATCGCAGACACAGACGCCAGAGACGCAAGTACATCCCCAAGCACAAACCCAGCAACAGACCACCATGACGGGCCCACCGTTCGTCTTCGACCCAGCCGCCACATACCCAGACGAGAACGTGCAAGCCTGGGCCCAATACTACGCGCAAGGCGGGACTGACCCAACCGGCTCAGTATACTTCATCTCCGTGCCCGGCATCACCGACGCACGCACGTCGACGTCGCCTACTGACGAACAACAGCAACAGCAGGCGCCCGAACCACATCAACATCATCTGCGGCGCGAAAGCTCGTTGTCGCTGCCGAACCCATACGCATCGTCCGGCGGCATGGACAGTGAGGATGTCAGTCCTGCGAGCGCTGGTGCTGCGCCGGGTGCTGGGGGCAATGCACCGTGGCAGACAACGCTGCCGGCGCAGTTTACGCAGATGCGCGTGGGCGAACCGAGTGTTGGCGCGTGAGGGAGGAAGGACCTTCGATGTCAATTATATCCGGGTTCGCTTGTTGGAGGAGAGTCTGCTGATGATCGATACAAATAACGTTACGACGGATAGTTACTGACCAATAGGTTTTCGACTTGCATGCATGCGTTCGCACCTCGTTGCCTTCCGATTTGTACCCCCCAAGTAATGATGGAGAACGTGTTGTGTTCTTCTGCTCATTTGAATGTGGCGCTCATCAAAAGTCCTCCAGCGTAGCCATAGTAAGGTAAATACTGTAAGATGCCGTTGAAACGTCTGTATACTATAATTTACATAACTGGGCACAGGGGATGAAGCTGAAGCGTGTGGGACTAACGCCTGTGGGACAACTGCTTGAGTATGGTCCGGCATGCATAGGGGGAGACGTTGACATGAAGCCCTGGAATATGCCTCGGGACGCAAGACTGGTCACCAGTATGAAACAGCAGTAACACTATGAGCGTCGTATCATAGAACCTGGAGGTGACGGAACACAAATTAGTGCTCAGAAGCGACCAGCAGCAGCAAGAGCAGCAGCTTCGTCTCGGAAACGCGGCAGGTTATGATTACACAATGGATTCGTAAGCAACAGAGCGCCGGGCCAACGTTCAACGTTCAATAGCTTCCATTGCGAAATACCGTAGAGCAAAGATTGTGTGGACGCGAAAATCTCTGTATCGAAGCAAAGAGGGATTTTGAAAAAAAATCATGTAGACTTTTCTCTACTGTAACGACGACGAGGAAGGGGACAGCGTCGCGTCGGGCCAGACTCTTGTCATATACTCTGTCATATGAGCGCTGTGCACGTGTGCACCCACACTCTCCCACAACGACATGAGTTATTAATGACCGGTTAATGACCTTTTGGCGTCTGACGCTCCTGCCAAGCCCCTTACAGTAGTTTTCATATCGATAGGTGGTCTCTCGTGCGGCTTGTTTACACCTCTGTTTGGCTCTACTGGGACAGTTCTGACGATATGAAAACTGCTGTATCGCGCGATCAACACCCCCCACCCTTCCCTTACCTCCACCACACCCACTGCATAGTCTTCAATGTCAGAAGCTTCTGATAGTAAGAATATAGGCATACAGGTCGCAGAAAAAGGTGCGGCTACATCACCCTCTTGATTCCACTTGCCGTTCTCACCCGTGGTGCCTCGTGCATAGACGGCGACCACTTGTACGAGTCGGCATTGGATAAGGCATCACCCGAAACGCCCGAAGTACCCAACTCTGTCGATGGCGGAATCAAATGCGGATCTATTTACTCAATGTATCTGAAAAGGACCGAGGAAGAAGACAAGAGAACAGCCGAAGGCTGGAAGGATGAGGGAGAAAAGGTGTTCCTTTTCGTGAGTGTCTAGCTTCCACGCCGTACTTCATTCTCATTCAAGGGTTATACTAGACTGGTTTATTTTCCGCGGTCGTTGCGACTTTTATCTCGATGTCAATTCAAGATATTCAAGCGGACCCACAGGACACGTCTAACTTCTACCTCGCAAGTATTCACCAGGCGCTTACTGGTGGCTCAAATCTATCTAGTATTTCCCTCCCTTCTTCCCCACCGGCATTCACTCCACCGACATATGGCATCTGGGTCAATTCACTTTGGTTCTTGAGCTTGGTCATCAGCATGACATGTGCCGTCCTTGCAAATTTGCTACAGCAGTGGGCGCGGAAATACCTGAAGGTCACCCAGCCACGTTCCACTGCCAGCGAACCCAGGCGAGCCCATTACCGCGCTTTCTATGCTGACGGGGTTGAGAACTTTTACCTTCCATGGGTGTTCGAAGCTTTGCCCGCCATGCTCCACGTTTCCGTCTTCCTCTTCTTTGCCGGCCTTGTTGTCTTCCTGTGGAACTTCGACCCTACGATCTCCAAATTAATCCTGTCGTGGGTTGCTGGTTGCGTGGTTCTATATGGATACATCACGTTCATCCCCACTTTTCGCCATGACAGCCCCTACAACACCCCACTCTCACCACTGGCATGGAGCATTGTTACTGGAGTACCATTTATCTCACTGCGGGTCTTTAAATGGATCTCCTATTTTTTGAATATTGTTTTTCAGGTTTTTTCATATATTCGTCACTGTTGTTGTATTTTGTGCCTTACGTTTCCGTGCCTCTGTCGTCTGCTCTGTTGCGTCGATGTCTGTCCGAAATTTTTTTTTTCTGCTTTTAGGATAGATCTCAATCGCTTGGCCGAAGCCGGGGACCGTCATCGCAAACTATTTTTTCAGGGTATGCAGAAGACGGCCGAAAAAACTGCTTTGGGTCTACAAACGGGGCTCAGTAGGCGCGCTTTCATGTGGACTTTCGACACTTCTCACGAAGACGAGGAACTGGAGTGCTTCTTTTCCAACTTACCTGTCTTCCGCAGATCGAAAGATTTCCTTGACGGGCTCACTGGAGACCAAAAGGAACGTCTGTGGAGCGGCTTGATCGGATTCTTGGACCGCACACTCTCATCCGACACACTTCTCAAGAACGTCAAAACTCGGCGAGCCAAAATCTGCGCAGACGCCCTTGATCCACAGGCTTTCCCCTATATCCTCGACAGCGTCATATATGAAGATCAGTGTGCGCCGGTGCAATCTGCCGAACTTGCGCATTTCGTCGGAAGCTTGGACACTGACAAGCATGAAGACGCTATACTTAAGCAAGCCATCGTTTCCTGTGTTGTCGCAACCGCACGACCACGCAATGACGAGTGGTTTACCATTGCTTCCGAAGAACTGGGCGTCGAGAAATCCGACCTTAAACGCTACACTCGCGACACCCAACCTAACCTATCACTCGCCATCTTGATTCACGTCACTTGTCAGCAACTTCACCATTTCAACGACCCCTCCTGGCCAAGCGACAAGTTCTCCAAAGTACTACAGGCTGCGTCGAAATTCAAAGTACAAGATGCGTCACCCGAGCTGCAAAACGGGTTCTGCTCACTCTGGAATCTACTCGTTCAAAAAGCGCGGGACCGCGAAGACGACGACGGTCCGGAGATTGCACAGTTTATCCTCAGACCGATTTACAATGTTTACGTCGACATACATCAAGATTCCGGTCGATCACTACTCGCCTACATTCGCGAAGCCGTTTACCAAATGCGGAAAGCCCTGAAAAACCCGAAAAATCCACTCGAGTATTTACCGTGTCTCAACGACACCCATCATTTGGATTTGGACATGACAAGATTGTCACCTGACCACCACAACCGCACGATAACCTTTGCTAAAATCGCTAAGCTGGCCTACGACAATTCCGAATCTGCACCCGCCCCTACCTTCGCAAGCAGAGTTTGTTCAACTTTCTTTCCTTGCTTCGCTCGGCGCGCCCGCCAGCCCCACCCCACTTCCCAAACTACACCCGCCCAAGCCTCACAAACCAATTCTCCCAGAGCTACTCCAGCGATGTCCCTTGCAACTGGGTCAGGTGCTGCCGCCAGCGATGGTGGTAAGCCTTCTGTACACAAGGAAATGGACAATCTTGACACTCCCTCAGCGAATCCCACAGACGCAGATTCACGACCCAGATCATTACCATTGGTCACACTCTCAGCGGATCGCCCACGCGAGGATACACTATCATTGGCATATCCACGACCCATTGCTCCCAGAGCTACTCCAGCGATGCCCCTTGCAACTGGGTCAGGTGCTGCCGCCAGCGATGGTGGTAAGCCTTCTTTACACAAGGAAATGGACAATTTTGACACACCCTCAGCGAATCCCACAGACGCAGATTCACGATCCAGGTCATTACCATTGGTCACACTCTCAGCGGATCGCCCACGCGAGGATACACTATCATTGGCATATCCACGACCCATTGCTCCCAGAGCTACTCCAGCGATGCCCCTTGCAACTGGGTCAGGTGCTGCCGCCAGCGATGGTGGTAAGCCTTCTTTACATAAGGAAATGGACAATCTTGACACTCCCTCAGCGAATCTCACAGACGCAGATCCACGATCCTTACCAGTCACTCTCTCAGCGGATCGCGCACGCAAAGATACACTACCATTGGCATATCCACGACCCTCGCCACTACTATCGGTCACTCCCTCAGCGGATCGCGCACACGAGAGTATACTAGATACACTACCCTCGTTACTGCCATCGGCAGATCTACGACCCTGGTCACTACCATCGGTCGCGTTCTCGGAAGGATCCGGCGCGTGTCGCTCACCGGTACCACGTCTTGAGCGTACTGGAGGAGAGCCTCTTTTGCGTCGCGAAGATGACATAGTTTAGTGTGTGCCGAATCTCATATATAGGGTATCTGTTCGTGTTGGGTTTTCGACATTACCAGATTGATGCTACGTTTTTTCTTGGTCTTATGTATGTACAGTATTATGCGGCACAAATACCGTGGCGAAATATGGATACTCGGGTGGAGTTTAGGAACGCGGGAAAGTCGGCTCGGCCTACTACCCCTTGGCTCACTTCAGGCCTACTAGCGCACCTGGGGGGGTATTTCCATCTCAGCATCGAAAGTGGCTACGAACTGGTTTCATTTTTGATGTTGTATGCGAACTGCTTGTGACTCTTATTGAGAACGGCGTTGAGCATCTTGCGAAGTCGACGCTGTCGAGCCATTTCATGATAGCGTCTAGGCTCACTCGTGACAGGGAACTCGTGGAAGATCACCAAACAGGTCAGGCACATCGCTAGGAACAATTAGATGTCGACGGAAGAAAAGCATTCTTCTTTAATGGCGTGATCTCTCGCTCTTTCACACACTTCTCGACGTCGACGCGGGGATCTGCGACCCGTGGATCTCGCCGCCCTGCGATGACGAGGGTGTTTACGGTGAGCAGAAATAACATTGTCGTGGGAGCGTGCCGAGGAAGTTCGTTGAGCCTTATTGGATGAGTAAGGGGGAAGAGATGTATAAAGTGGAAACGTACATCCGGTAGTTGATTGCGGACTTTGCAAGCACCTCAGCTGGGCTTGGAGTGCACATGGAAATGCGCGCGCCAGTCACCTTTCCATCACCAATGGACGACACCGCCAAGGGCAGGTGCCTCTGGAGCGAGAACTAGGACGGGGCCCCGTTCAACCGTATTACAGTATAATACACGCACCTGTCGCCGAACCCATCATCGTCAGTTCGATTCCCTGTGAAATTTCTGCAGGTTGGGGAGGCCCGTGATGAAATTGAGACATGGATATGGCCGATGTTTCCTCAGGGTGTCCTTAACTAGTCGGGGCGATTTGGAAAACTAATACGAGGCTGCACAGACGTTTGATGGGGGATAGTACGGAAAGGCATCAACATCCCCGTAATCATGGTTTGAGGTACAAGCAGTGCAGGAGGTGTTTATGTCAGGTTCTCAAGCCACTTAGTCTAACTTACGGCGGATGAGCGTACTTGGAAGTGAGAGAAAAGCGTACCCAGGTAGCTATTTCTGACTCTCTGTCCGGGATGTTGTCTGTAATAACTGGAAGGATGGGTCCTTTGTCGAAGGTAACGTTGAGCAATGTCTCAATGGCGTTGGTAATACTCAGTGTTGTGCCAGTCGGGAACTATGGTCTTGACTATGGTGTTAGTCGGCTACCAAGTCGGATCAGTCCGGTCTGCGACTAAACCCGACTACAGTGAGTTGACCGCTTGAGTTCGTACCTCGTTACCTTCCAACTTGTACCCCCAAGTAATTACGGAAAACGTGTTGTGTTCTTTTGTTCATTTGAATGTGGCGCTCATCAAAAGTCCTGCAGCATAGCCGTAGTAAATAAAATGCATGACCATTACAAAGATATCTACATGAATATACAAACAAGCGATAGAGAACTAGTCGTTACAACATAGACGTAAAGTGTCATGGTGCCATACAGTAAATGTCAACGGAGCAATCAATTTTGATGAGCATGTTCGTCCCCATATACCCCGCTCATCCCCGCCCAACTTACTCGCGTGTCGCAACCATCACGCGTCTTTAATACCCTTACGGATCTCGTCCACCCCTTCATCGAACTCCCAGAACTCGCTAGGCGGCGGCGGCGGCGATGCGGAGCTCTGTCCTTCAGAAGTACCAGGAGCGTCCAGGGGCCCGATACGCTGAGAGACGCTCTGCAGGTACTGCTGCCTCACTTCACGCGCCGTAGTATCCATACGCGCCTTCTCTTCACACCCGGTCCACATAACGCGTTCGAGGAGATGACGCACGGCGACGCGGAGGATAATGTATCCGTGGCTGGCAGCAAACGCGATGAACAGGGCGCGCGAGACTACGGCGCACGTCGGCGGGCGTGCGGAGTCGTTAGCAGCGGCGGCGGCTGGGGACGACGCCGCGCGATGCGGATTATGGAAGAGGAATACGAGGGCCGAGTTGGTCAGTGCGGAGAGCCAGGAGAGGAAAGAGAGGCAGTTGAGCCATGGTCCGATCGTATCGGTGCGGTTCGGGAGCGGCCGACGGAAATGCGTGACGAGCTTGAATGCATCTGAGCGGAACTCGACGATATTGTTCAGCAGGGCCATCACTGTCAATGTCGATTAAACATTATGTGTGGAGGTTGATCAAGGAAGCGGATATACGGACCGGGAGCGAGGGGCCAGATGGTCGACCAGAGTGCGACGTAGCCGAATTGTGTTACCATCTCGTTGTAGTCTCCAAAGAGCTCGTACTGAGGCAGCGATACCTCCCTACGCACGCGCTCTAGAAATTCGCGCTCGTCGCGCGCAGCTCCGTTCTTGTCGTCCTCGAACCCAACGCGTTTTTTCTTGGGAGTGCCCATCATGCCCATACCACCAAACAGGGACGAGCGATACTTGCCGGAGCGCACGAGCGCAAAGGCACGTGTGAGGAAAGGCAGGCCGACTTCGGTCAGAAAATCGGTCACCTGGTTCGTGACCGTATACGCAAACATCTGGCCCTCGAGGCGTGATCGATTGAGCTTCCCCCGCGCCGCGTTTTGATCCGATAGGAAAAACGTGTGATCGCCCTTTCCGGCCTCATCGGTAAACGCTGCAGAGAACACGGCAGACGAGTTGAGCGACAGAAAGCGTTGCACTTGGTGTATCGCTGTCTCGCCAAAGGGAACGTAGACAAAGGCTGAGAGCGCGAGACCGAGGTAGGCGACGACGGATGAGAGGGCAAAGGTCTTTGTCGTGAGGGAGGCATCAAAGGCAGACTGGTGCTTGTGGTTTTCCCATTTCGTCAGCCTCTGAGCGCGGGCCCGATAAATCGCCAGGTAGCGAGGAATGGCTATTGTAAATATAACCGTTGGGGCAAACGACTGGAAGCAGGTTTGAGATTCGGAAATAAATGCTTGACGTGATGCACTTACCATGTACTGATGGCCAGGACCTGTATAAAGGGCAGTTACGAAAGCTTCCAATACGAAGATGGCCGTAAGGAGGATGGCGAGAAGGCTCGCGAATAGGACAATGACGGGAACGCTTACGAGAACCTTGAGTTCGCGTTTCCACCAGAGATCACCCTCAACGTAACGAGGGCGATGGTGTTCGACGCGAACTGAGCCCAAGCATCCCCATGCAGCGGAGTGTATGCGTTCGCGAATACGCCAGTATTCGACAAAGATGAGAGACCACAGGAATAGTAAGGAAGAATAGAGAAGCGAGTACGGGTGACCAAAGTAATAGTTTGCGAGGCCCGCGACGGAGATAAAGAGGAGGGCACGTGTATAGGAGGAGAGAAAGGCAAAATAGAGCGCAACAGCCTCACCAAACTTTGAGGCCATATTGAATAGGAATACATGCATTCAGATGGGAAAACATACCTGAGTGCGTATAGCATCCAGTTGGCCATGGCCGACGGTTGTTGTAGTCGTAGTGAGAGCACGAATCCAACGCGTGTTAAAATCGGGGTCATGAAGGGTCATGATGGACTCTATGCGGGTCCAAGAACTATTTTCGGGATTAATGCCGAGGCCACCGTCATCGGAAGCATCGGTGACATAAGAATAGACCAGTCGTAGTCGTTCAGAAGCACGGGGAACGGTGGGAGAAGTGGGCAGCGGAGTTGAGAGACCATGAAGAAAGTCGGAGTAGCTAGGAAGAGAAGTGAGCGGGAGGATTTACAGCGATTGTGAAGGGCGTTACCGTTCGCGTTGCACGAGTTGCTGTAGTTGCGTGTCGGAGCATGAGACGAGAATGATGAGTTGACCCTGTCGCTCGCCTCGCCTGCCCACGGCATGGAGACCGGCGTTACGAAGAGAAAGGAGAAGACGGGAATATTGGTCTTCTGCCTGTTGTGCGTCGAGTCTCGCCTGCTGCTTTGTCAGATGAATGGAACTGGCTCTGAAGACGACGACGAGGTCGATGTCACGCATTGTGCTCGCCGTTGAGTGTACCGCTGTTGGTGCCTGTGACGATGACGAGAGGTTCATCGGAGTCGGCTGATCGGCGGCGTTGCCATCTCAACCTTAATGCCCCAAGCGCGTCGAAGGGACGGTGTCGCTGTATGCGCCCATCCAGGGACTTCGTTTCTCTCGAACCACTGCGACCCGGTATTTCTCCGGGCAGATATCTACTCTCTGTGCTCTTGTCCACTGTCCTTTCGTTTGTTCGCCCACACTCCTTAGACCGCACTGTGTGCTTTCTATTTTATTACGGACAGTCCGGAACCGACCTCACACCTCTGCTTTGCCCCATCTAGCTTTAAAATTACATAGCACAGCAATTCTTTTCTCGATTGCGCCGTTAACCACACTCCTTCTGTCCCATCTCTTCCCCTTCCGCTCTCCACTCTCTTCTCCCCCCTGCTCCCGTCATTCTTCCGTTCTGTAGATATATGTACGTTCTGTAACCATCTACTTGTCAGATCTTCAACCTTCGTCTCCAGGTTCATCTTATAGTACTTGTGCATCGTCTTAGCGTTGGTCTCCATTGCCTCTTCCCCTGTCCGTCGCTCACACCAAGCAGCAGAAAACTTAATTCTCGCATGGCCTTTTTTACATCCCCCGGACAGGAAGTTTATGCGCAACGTCTCAAGCGTTCCACTTCACTTACCAGTGTACGCGGTCGCTCCCGTCAGACACCCGGAACACCCAAGTCTCCGCCACCATCCCGCATCCACACACACTCTCGTATGCTCACCTTGGCATCCGACGATGCACATCTCCCGTCCACACCCGCATCCCCGGCTGCTTCTCCTAATTTAAATGAGCCAGATCACGGTGCGTCAACCAAATTTACCTTTTGACTCCTTCACTCACCCTGCTCGAAGACTCAAAGTTGTTGCCAAAATTGTCCCGAAGTTCTGAGTCTCGGCATAATAGCGACGACTCCCGTCCACCTCGGGTATCTCCAAATGTGCGGGATCCGGAGCTTGGACAGCAACGACAACATCCTGACACGTCTTCACCTTCTTCGTTTTCTCCATACCCTAGAAGGGATTTCAACTCTGGCTCTCTCTCCGACTCAGGCCTTGCTTCGCACACAACCCACTCACCTCTCCATTCTAACCTTTCTTCACCTTCTTCTCACAACGTGCACTTCTCTCTTCTACATGCACGACATCAGTCAAGCTCTCCCAACCTTCCCATTGCCGGTTATTTCTCCGATGGTGATCGTGCCTCGAACCTCCTCCACCCCTCACGCCTTGACGTCAAGCGTCTTCTCAGCAAGCCCGCCGCACCAAGCGTCAACTCCACTCTTTCCATCACCTCCGACTCGGAGTCTAACGCTCTCCCTCGCGCTAGGCCATCTAACACGGCCTGGCCAAGCAAAACCAAGATGCAAGTTCACTTTCAGCCGAGCAGTACCCCTCCGAGGGAGTCAATGGAGCAACTTCCAAGTTCGCCGCAACCGTCAATACAGCAACGACCACGGAACCTTCTTAGAAAAAGGTCAGGGTCCAAGCAGACCCGCGCCACTGTGTTGGCTACGCTTCCAGGAAAGGCGACAACGTCATCTACGTCTCAACCCACAGCCCGCTCTCCGCCCGCTTCCCCGCGTAGTGAGTTTTCCACTACTACATTGCAGTTTGTGATCGCAAGCCGAGCTGCTGCCCCAGCTTCTGCACTTCCCCATGCCTCCTCGAGCAAACTCACCCCTGCCGGCGCCATCGCACAAGCCTACAAAGAGCAGGATCTCCGCCGCGAGGCTCTCGCCACGGCTGCCTGTTCTGAGAATCCATCAACCGTTGTCACATCAAGTGGGTCACACCTTGGCGTACCTGATCCTCCAACCTCCGATGCGGGTGTGGCGAATGGAATGCCGTATTATACGGTAATTGGAAGTTCCCCTGACCGCATTGTCATTGTGGGCAGTGTTGAGGACAGGCTTTTCGACGCTGGTTCTGGATCCAATTCGGCCTCGACTGCAAGCGTGAGCAAGCCCATCAAGTCGCTCACAAGGAAAGTGTCGGCGCGCTTTCGACGTGGCAGGCCCTCCGTTTCCAAAGATGGCGGTACCCATGGAGATGGGGACGACGCTGAACATGGATATCTTCCTCGGAGTGACGACCCCTCAAGTCGGCTCGAGCGCCATCAGTCTGCAAGCTCCCCTAAGGCCAAGAGCAAATTCGACCCGCTTCGACTGTCTTTAGATCAGCATACCTTGGCCGCTCCTACTCGTTGTTTAGACGAATCTTTGGAAGTGCGTAGTCCCCGCCCCGTGCCAAGTGAGTCGATGCTTGACGTGGTGGTGGTCCCTTCACCCGTCCACGGCAAAGGCAAGCAAAAATCACGGGAAGACGACACGGGCGCTGGTGGGCGGCTCTGGAGACTCGTCAAGCGCATCAGTGCTGGCGGCCTACGCGACCGCTTTCATACGACGGCTGAACCAGCGCCACCAGTACCACCAGTACCAGTCTTTCCGCCAGACTTTATACCAACGCGCACGAAATTTGAAGTGAAGACGCCGATCACGCCAAACAGTGCACTCAGATTAGGTTCTGAGTCTGGGAGTGCTGGTGATTGTTTGGGGGCTGCTGCCAGTCTTTCTATGGATGCACATATACCAACGAGCGTCGTACGGCCTAACGCTGATGGTCGTCCATCTACGTCATGTGGCGCTCCTTCAGAATTCCCCGCCACGCCGCAGGGTCCTCGTACGGTTTCGCAACCAAGGCTTCCTAGCATCTCATCATCATCACCACAATCATCTGAGCCCACGTCTACGAACTTCTTCCGCTCGCACTCATCGCGTTCCTCGTTCTCCTCCATTTTCTGCGGCTCGCCGCCCCTGCCTACCATATCAGCACCTGTGCAGTCTCCGAGCCCACATTCTACTCGTTCGCGGGCGAAGAGCAGTTCGTCGTTGCTACCACCAACGCCTCCTTCTTGTGATGGACCGCCGCAGACGTCGAAGTCACCACATGCACGGACGAGGAAACGCAGCTCACCGGATATACCAGCGTTCTCCGTCTCGGGCGTCATCAACAACTTCATCGTTCGCCGCCCTTCCCTCGTACGGCGCACTTCCATCACGCGTCGCCAGCAGCAGCAGCAGCAGCATCAAAACGGGTCAGCGCGGTCGGTTTCCATGCCCCACCCTGAAGAGACGTCTAGTGCGCCTCCACCACGTCCTGCGCGTAGTGACCTGCGCAATACGGCGGCGGGTGTCGGTGTCGTCCACCCTATGCAGTCCCCCGGACCGTCAGTGCAGAGCCACGACTCGCAGAGCAGTAGCTCGACTGAGCGTCCAGGGTCAACGTCGACCTCTACGATCTCGGCGCATGCTGTCGCTGGTGCGAGTGCCGCCCAAATCACGTTCCGTGAAATCGGAGGCACACGGCGACAGGCATGGACATCGCAGGAGAAAGAGGACAAGTGGGACGACCTGCTTAAAAAGAGCGCACGGGCTGGTGGGACGTTACACCTTGGCGCGGATGGTGAGGGTCTTGCGTCGGACCAGCTCCGTTTCTCATCGAGCACGTCGCTGGAGCTGGAGCGGACAGAGACAGAGATCTGATTGTTTGTTTGTAGATTATTTGTTCGTTGTTTTGGTTTATTTGTTTGGGCACTAACTACCGATACCCCGGCATTTCGGCGTTATGATAATAGCAATTACAAATTCATTCCGCTTAAGTAATCCCCTGGACTGAAGTGACCACGTCAACTTGTCTCGCTCTCTCTTTCCTCTTGTCCCTTCATCCACACTCACTTTCCAACATGGGCTCCGCTAATAGCACTATCCCCGCTGCTGCCGTCGCCGTCGTCGGTGTCCTTGGTTACGGTTACGTTCACTACCTCCAGCATTCATGCGACGGTGGTACGGACGCGGACACGAACACGAACGCGGGAACAGTGCTCCATGGACAGAAAAAACGCGGTCGCAAACTACAGCTCCCTGGCGACGCCACACTTAAAAATCTCGACTTTCTCGATTCGTCACCAGTGTCGTTGCCGCCGGCAACAACGCCACCCGTACCAGCGCGACCGAGGCAGCAAACTGCGCCACGGGCTCAAGGCGGCGATGTCGTTCCTGGAGGGTTTGGAGGTGCCGCGGATACGTCGGATGACGCGCACCGGTCACTGCCGCCGCCGCCGCCGCAGCAGCAGCAGGTGGAGCAGCAGTCCGCGGACGTGAAGAGATCAAGGAAGAAGAGGGGGAAGAAGGTCGCGTCTGATCCTGGACATGCGGATGCGGTGCCAGCGCCAACGGCAGCAAGAAAGGCTGAGAAGGCGCAGGTGTCGGTACCTGCTGCTACTGCTACGGCGGACGCGCCGGACGAGCGGTGGACGCGTGTCGAGGCGCGGAAGAAGAAGGCCGGCGTGCAGCCGCAGGACGGACTGGGCAAACTGCAGACTGGGACGGACGCGACTACGAGCGACGCTGGTATCACGACGTCTGTGACGGGCAATTCGTCGCCTTTGACGGAACGCACGACGGAGGACGAGCTGCCGTCTGGTCTTGACGAGTGCGTTTTTGCTTCTGTTCTCTGATGCCATTTTCGTCTGTTCTGACTTTTTTTGTGTTGTTAGGAGCGCACAGGGGGTGTCTGAGGCGTCCTTACTGGACTCAGCGCCTAGCGTGCGTCCGTTGCCGAGCGAGCAGCCCGTGGATGGGTTCCAATGGGGTGATTATGAGGGTGTGCAGGTTGACGGAGACGCGTCGAGCGAGGACGATGGTGGCTGGGGCGTTGTCAGAAGCCGGAAACGTAGGTCCTTTATCCTCTGTCGTCAAGTCCATCAACTGAACCATGCCCCCATATTAGGACCTACCAAGACGGAGTCGGGATCTACTATCGCGGCGTCGCAGCCGCAGCAGCAGACGAAGAAGCAGCGCCAGAACGCGCAGAAACGCGAAGCGCAAAAGGAGGCAAAGCGAGAGCGGGATGCACAGCAACAGGCTGCTCTCTCGTCTCATAAGCGCGAACTGGAGGGTGCGCGCAGGGTCGACCAGGCCGCCACCTCGTCGAAACGCACGGGTTCTCGTTACGACTCGCTCCACTTGTCTTAAGTGGTCTCATTAACGACAGCAAAACGCCGGGATTTTTGGTACGGACACTATGGTACCCATCCCCCTTGTTATATAATAATTTATCACTTTGGGCTGCACACATTCAGTTCTATTTTTTCTCTTCAGTATTCCTTTTATGCTCTACTAAGTTTGTTGCGGGATTTCCTTTTACTTTTACCTAACTCCGATAGTCGCCGTTGATCCTGACGTATTCCTGTATATCCAACACAAATCAGCAATACACGACTTGTTTTAGTCGACGTTGAGAACTTACGTAGCTGAAGTCGCATGTCCAGTACTTTGCACTCTCTGGACCCAGACCAAGCTCGACGCGTACCTCGAGGTCCTCGGCGCTGAGAATCTCACTGGCGCGCACTTCGTCCACATTTTCGGGCTCTCCGTTCACAAGCAAGGGAAGAACGGGGGAGCCGTCAGTGGGGACGAACGATACACTCACTCGAGTCGGATCAAGCGGTGCAGACAACGGAACAGACCCAGTGGCAGCCAATACGCGACCCCAACTACTAAACCCATCAGTCATCGAACGATACAGGGAGGATCGGCGCTTACTTGGCATCTTCGCCGTAGAGCGCGGTCTTGACCAGCGCAGATGTTGAGATTCTCGACGCGATTTTGTGTGCGTCTTCGTACGACCGAGCACCCTAGAATAGAAGATTAAACGGGTTGGCTCTTTCGTCGCTCAACAACGCACCTCGACGGAAATCGTGACAAACTTGGTCGCGCCTTCGCCGTCCCTAACGACAAGCTGCGCGAGCTCCTGCATAAACTCCGTCAACCCCTCCCGAAAGTGTCCAAACGCCTCCGGATCGCGCGTCTCGTCGATCTCTCCCCGCGACGCACCCGCACCCGCACCCTCCTCCGCAGCCCCGTTCGCAAACAGCACGACCGTGTCGTTCGTCGACATGTCCCCATCGACGCTGATCGCATTAAACGACCGCTGCACCGCATAGTCAAGCGCCGATTGCAACGCAGCGGGCGTAACTGGCGCGTCTGTCGCTATGCATCCGAGTAGCGTGGCGTGTGGTCCCATGTCTGGATGTATCATACCGGCACCCTTGTCGATACCTGCAATACGGCACGTACGTCCATCGCCGAACGAAAGCGCACGCGCGCGCAGCTTCGGGAACGTATCCGTCGTCATGAACGCACGCGCCGCCGCGTCCCAAGCGGAGAACCCTGACCCGAGCGTATTGGCGAGCGTACTGCGCGGTTGGAGTGCGGATAGGATCTTGGAGATCGGGAGTGGCTGGCCGATGACGCCCGTTGACATCACGAGCGTTTCTGAGTGGGTCGAGGATGAGGGAGGGGATGGGAGGAGTGCGTCGGTCGCGCGCGCCATCGCCCATGCATCTGCGAGACCTTGCTTTCCCGTGACGGCGTTCGCGCAGCCGCTGTTGACGACTAAGCCACGTGCGCGTCCTGCAGTCTGCTTCAGGACGTCTTTGCAGACTAGGACGGGGGCGGCTTGGAAGGCGTTTCGGGTGAAACTTGCTGCGGCTGCGGTTGGGCGTGATGATGTTGAGAGGAGGACGGCGAGATCGAGCACGGATGCGTCTTTTTTTACTCCGCTGTGTACGCCGCCGAGCATGTAGCCACGAGGGAACAGGTCATCGGAGATAGGCTTGTGTAGGTGTACTTTAGACGAGGCGGTTTTGGCGGTGAAAGTGGACGTTGAGGCGAGTCGTTTCCAGGCTGGTGTCGATGGCATGTCGCTGCGTAAAATAAATGTATTTCCTTTGGCGAGGGATTTATGTACAGTGAAGCCAAGTTCCCACAATGACGAACTCAGGAAGAGGTTATTCTGCCATTGCTCCGTTACTCAAACACACCGAATAATTCGCGGCTGTCGAGTGCAGAACCAACAATTGTCTGCGTCAATGGCAAAGAATCCGCATTTTCATTTCGAAGAGTATATATACCTGTGACAGCGTGATGCGTTACATACCCCACGCATCCTCGTGGTTCAAACCTCCTGCGACAGCTTTACAATGGCAGCCAACGGCACCCCTGCGAACATGGCCAACATCATCACCGCTCTCGGAAATGCTTTTAAAGACCCATCAGGTGCAACCATGAGCAACGATCGCTTGGCTGCGGTGCTGCTACAGAACATGAGCCAGCTGACCGACCTTGCCAAGCAAGGGAAGCTCAACCAGCAGCAAATCATGCAGGTGCGTCATACCCTCTTAACATGTGAATTTCTCGCTTATCGCCCACGCTTCCTGGCGTTCCCCAGCTACGGGATTACGCAGACAAGCACAAACCTGCAACGACGAAGCAGGTGCCTTCATGTGACGCCACGTTCAGACGCAATCCGATTTACGTGTCTTGCTGCAGCCAGTGGCCAGCGCTCTCCCCCAGCAGGCAAACATCTCGGCTCTCAAGGCGACGACGGGGAGCTCACCCGCCCCAATGCTCGGCGAAAGCTCAAACTTGAAGGACACGTACCCGATTAGCCAGACGCTGACTGCGACGGATCCGGGTCCCGTCTTGTGGCAGACTGCAGCCGCGGGACGCCCAACACTCACGGGTGGTATGACGGCGGGCCGCATAGCAGGTGCGTTTATATCCTCGACGAAATGTTTTTGGGGAGGGGTGGCTGATGTGCAGCTTCAAGGTACCCCCTCGGCTCTGAAGAACCCGAGCGACGAGACGTGGGTCACGGACGAGACGTCCTCGCGGCGCAAGTCTACGCCCGGCGACGCGAGCATGCGCAGGTCGATCCAGGATTTAGTCCTCAGCATCGACCCGAATGTGAAGATCGAACCCGAAGTCGAAGATGTACGTCCTCTCTGCTACCTCGGCGCTTTTCGTTGCTCACGCACCACATTTTCTTCGCGTTTCTTACAGCTCCTGTTAGACATCGCCGACGAGTTCATCGACTCGGTCACCAATTTCGGCTGTCGTCTCGCAAAGCACCGCGGCGGAGACGCGCTGGAAGTTAGAGATTTGCAGCTCCATCTCGGTACGCGCACGCATTTCTTCTCTTTCAACCCCCTCCCCATCAACTAGCACAGAACGCAATCACAACATTCGCATCCCCGGTTTTGCGTCGGATGTGATACCAATCGCGCTTTCGCAGACGGGCATGGCGCCCCCAATCCAGAACACACAAGGTACGAAGAAGGGCGCGCAAGGCGCACAGAATTCGCTTCGCGCCCACCGTCTGGCACAAGTGGCACAGGCCAAGCGAGAGGCAAAGCTCATGTAGGAACCCCTTACGCTTTGTTTATCGCAATGCTTTCCGTGGTGGTATATACTGGCAAATCATGGGTCGTCATTCAGGCAGGGTGCGCGCGCCGCGCGCTCATTTGTCGCCTTTTTTGGACCGGACAGAAAGAATTCGATTGAACATGGAACCGAGACTACAGTACAAATACAATACAATCGAGTCATTGAATACAGACTACTGAGCGCGTTGCCTCTCCACGCTCGTAACACGTCGGCCAGCGTGAGAGTCCCTATTTATTTATTTTCTAAGCGAGAGCCTGGGGGAGCATTGTCGAATTGCTCGGAGTAGGAGTGCAGTCGCTCGTTTCGACACTGTAAAGTACCCGTGATAGCGTGATGCGTTACATAAATGTGACGTTACATGTGACTGAAACTCTGATTCAGAATCACGAGCACTCGCCGACCAGACAACCGATTCTTAGACGAAAGCCAGCGGACGACCTCGAAGACAAAAAATGGGATCGACACGGTATGTACGCCTTCTTGTCATTCTGTTATTGTCATCTGGCCATCGTAGCACGGTGGATGTTGTGTAGGATGTGGTGGATGGTCTCTGTTGGGTCGCGATGACGTTCTCTGGCTGGCCACTAGTTTGTGCAGACCTGATAACTGTCATTTCCCTACAGACTCTACTGCAAAGGGCGCGTACTCGGTCATAAGCGCGGGAAGCGCAACACCCGTCCCAACACTTCCCTCCTTCAGATCGAAGGTGTCGCAAACAAGGACGATGCTCAGTTCTACCTTGGAAAGGTTCGCACTCTGGTGCATCTCATACGCTTGGTCTCGATTGTTGACTCTATTTTACTCGCACAGCGTGTAGCATATGTATATCGTGCCAAACGGGAAATCGAAGGTTCAAAGGTTCGCGTTATCTGGGGGTAAGTTCTTCAGGCCCTCTCATGCCAACTCATTTCTCATTGATCATGCAGACGTGTAACCCGCCCCCACGGCAACAACGGTGTTGTCAAGTCAAAATTCAGATCCAACTTGCCTCCACACGCATTCGGCGCAAGCGTCCGCATCGTACGTCTCCCCTGCCGATCTGTCTTGGATCTCCAACCAAGCTCACGTTCTGCAGATGCTGTATCCCTCGAATATCTGAATACTGTACACTTGTCGCATTACTACACTGCTCTACTGCAATATGACATGCCGCCATGATCTGCTTGCGCCCTACCACATGAATACATGGTCTTTTGTCGAGCGATTCGTGGTTATTAGGAAGCAGCGCTTGATGACTCGGATCTACCGGGTGTCTCGTAGTGTAATGGATGTTAGGCTACAGCATACAACACGAAGTAGTTCACTATCATTGCGACATAGCATTGTCGGAGGTTGGGGCCACCGCACGTCTATCGTCCCTACCCAAGCCAGCCGCAAGCTCGGATTCTTCAATCGTATAGGCTGGCTCTTTGAGCTCTTTGCATCGTCGTTTATGAACTTTACTCTTCCAATGTGACCGCAGTGCAGAGTCTGTCTCGTAGTATCTAAGAGTGTGTATTGTCAGTGGTGAGCGATGAAAGAAGACTCGGTACAAACTTTGCACATTCCACACAGTAGTGTTGAGCCAGACCCGGTTTTTCGTAATCTATCTCCTGCGCCTCTAGCTTCGTCCGGTTCTATAAAGTGGTTCATATCAGGGGAAAGCCCAGAGTCGAATGTGTGCGACCAACCTTCGGGTCTAAGTCGATAAGCTGTATTTGATCTAAATCTCTTGTGCGTGCCTACGAAGCAAAAAGATTTTTGTTCATCAGTACATGTTAGAGTATCAGTAACTCACTCTTGTACGACTAGCACGATGCACATCTCGTTGTGCTTTATGTGTCCGAGACCTGCGAAGGCGGCCCATGACTAGTTTTGCGTTTCGCGTAAGGAGAGTCCGGGGCGCCCGACGGCTTCATGCTCACTCACGACGCCTGACGTGATATCCTTGACCAACCTCTCTTTTCTCCAAAACGCATGCGAATCTTGTCCTGGAATTTAGTGCGTGTCTCCGTTCTCGCTCTCCCTCCGCTCACGAGATACCCTGCTTGCACAAGTTCTAACGCGTGTCCTGGACTATTAGAACGGCGTTCGAACCATACCTCAGTATCATCCGTGGGTGTCCCTGCACACCTCCAATGGCCATAACTCATGCTGTGCAGATGGAACGCTTTCAAAAACTGGGATGCCATTCTCAAGGAGCTACAAGCAGACATAATATGTTTTCAAGGTGAATTACAGACCCTATCCTATCCACGCGTGTTCACCCCACCAACCATCGCGTGCAGAGATGAAGACCAGTCGCGCGGCCATTGGCCGTGACGTTGCCCTTCTGGACTCTTTCGATTCGTTCTTCTCGTTTCCGGATTCGAAAGGCGGTTACAGCGGCGTTGCGGTCTACACTGACCCGCGTACAGCCACCCCTCTCAAAGCGGAGGAAGGGCTCTCTGGCCGTCTTCCGCAGAAGCCTCCCCAGAGTCCAGAAGAACGTGTATCAAAGACCTATCCCACCGCTCACGAACTCGCGCTCGTTCCCGACGACGACGGACAGACGCCATACGACCTTCTCTCGCTAGATCTGGAGGGCCGTGCGCTCGTGCTCGACTTTGGCCTGTTCGTGCTGATCAATCTATACTGTCCGAACGAAGGATCCGACTCGCGCTTTCCGTACAAGATGAACTACCATTTGATGCTCCAGGAGCGCGTGAAGGGTCTAATGGCAGAAGGACGAGAAATTGTCGTAGTGGGCGACCTCAACGTGTGCGCGGCTCCGATCGACCACTGCGACGGGCACCTACCCAGCAACTCCTCTACATTCTGGGAACACCCTGCGCGAGCATGGATGCGCAACTGGCTCGCACCACGTGGGCCTCTAGTCGACGTGTTACGACATTTCTGGCCAGACCGCAAGGGGATGTATACCTGTACGTTTTGTTTCTCCGTCCCCACCCAGATGGTCGTTGAATAACAGGGCGTAGGCTGGAACACGAAGATCAGCGCACGCGAGACGAACTACGGTACACGTATCGACTACGTGCTCGTCACGCCAGGTTTACTCCCCTGGATCAAAGCCAGCGATATCCAGCCGTCTATCAAGGGCTCCGACCACTGCCCCGTGTTCGTCGATCTCCACGACGAGATCACCACCGACGCTGGCAAAAAGCTCGTGCTGCGCGATCTGATGCATATGCGCAAGGAGGACACTGCGAAGCGCGAGCCGCCGCGCCTGGCGGCTAAGTATTGGCCTGAGTTTCAGGGCAAACAGATGCTCGTGTCGAGCTTCTTCACAAAGCGCGGCACGGAGACGAAGGCAATGCCTGCGATTGCGCGATCTGCACTAACGACTGCTCCCGATTTACTGGACGTGCCGCCAATATCTGCAATTGAGCCGGCTTCCGTATCACAGGTCCCCTCGTCAACTCAGCCCGCTACGGAGCCCTCACCACCACCACCGCCATCTCTAACACCGCCGCCCTCCTCCCAAACTTCGGCCAAGCCACCGCAGACCTCTCACTCGTCGCGCAAGCGCCCACGCCCCCCAGAAACGTCGAAACCGAAAAAGCTTCGAACGGGACAATCGAAGCTCTCTTCCTTCTTCAACAAACCACCATCTGGCACCCCCACCACCGGCGCTCCGAAATCGTCTCCACCTGAGATTGTCGACCTCTGCGAGGATGACGACGAAGTGCCTTCGGACGCGCCGTTGCCCACCATCACGTCGGACATACGTCCTCCTTCCTCCAGCCAAGACATCAACGAGAACTCGAAACGCGCGGCGTCTTGGTCGGCGCTCTTCACGCCCGTTCCGCCACCGCTCTGTACGGTCCACGGCGAGCCCGCAAAGTCGTTCCGCGTGAACAAGCCCGGTCCGAATAAGGGCAGGACGTTCTATCTCTGTGCGCGGCCCGTCGGACCTGGGTACGATAAGGGCCGCAGTGAGAGGCTGCGGGAAGAGGTTAACCATCAGTATAAATGCGATTTCTTCAAGTGGGCGAGTGATGTTAAGCGCGAGGCTACGCGTTCTAGTACTGGAGGTGCGGCGGACGGATCTAAAGTATGAGGATAGAGGACGTCTGTGCGTCGCAATTTTTTTTTGCTACGTCTGTATCGTTATACTCTGTATATAATATAAATGAGGTATTCGCGATTGCTGCTGGTGAGCTAGGGAGAGAAGGTCTTCAAAAGTTACAGATGTAAGACTAGCTCGGCTGGAAAGTGATGTAGACAATAGCGACGTATTGCTAATTGAACAGAAAACAAAGGTCCACTGCGACGAATAAAGATGCACTTATGTCGTGTTCACGTACTCTTGACCTGTTTCTTGGCGGTCCCGACATGTGTGTTGTTGACCTATTTGGCAAACCATATCAGCGGCCTGGGTTTCATTGAACAATAAAGCGCTCACCTTGGTAGCGAAACGCAGTGAACAAAGGGACTCGTTGAGGTGAGCCGCCAGCGGCGAGAGATTTAAGAACATCTACGCGGGCATTAGCGTCCGCCGCACCCTTCGACCATGCGATCCCGCTCACCAATGTCTTGGAATTCCCACTCAGCGAGTTTTGCAACAGATACGTCAGCTACGCATATAAGTGTCAGCAGGCCCATCTTATGCAGCCAGAAAAGACAAACGGCATTTTACCTTCGAATTCCGATACGGTATGTGCTTGTCGCTCTTCTCGCTCTTCTCTCCCAGCGCGGCGATAACATCGCCCAGCGCGCTCAGGCTCTTATTGATATTCTGCGTCTCCCGCAACCTATCCTTGTCCTTGCCAGCGCCGCTCGTATTCAGCCGCTCGCTGCCAGCAAGGTCGACGAGGTTCAGTGCGCCCTCGCACGTCTGTCCAGTGTGCGCGTTGGTGCCGCGGATGCGCAGCGTGAACACCGAGTGTGAGCGCGATGAGCGCTCGTTCATGAGCGTCGCCGCAACCGTGCGCCGCGAATTTGCCAGCGAAAGGAGAGAGCGAACCTGAGCGGGCGTGCGGAGTGGTTGCACGACGACGTCGGTGACGCGTGTCGAGCCTTTCTCGTGCTTGATCTCGTGCTTCTTCTTGTCGAACTCGCCCTTTCCGAGGAGGTCGTTGATAGTCTCGTTATACTGGGGGTCGTGCTGAGTGAGATCCTGAACCAACGAGCAACGACGCTACATACTATTTCGAGGAATTGGCCCTCGTGTGTGTATTCCCAGCCTTTGCTCTTCAGTTCTTCGGTGACTTGGAAAACTTGGTCCACGGCACGAGGTATCATACCCACCGTCTCGTTTGTCTGCACGAGAAGTTCGGCTGGCGTTTTGGCACTACGCGTGAAGGGCACTCACCGAGCCTCCTTCCATTGTGAAGGATTTGCCAGAGCCCGTCTGGCCATATGCGAAGATACAGACGTTGTAGCCATCAGTGCAGCTTTGTGCAAGCTGTGATATCTCCTCAAAAACTTCCTCTTGCGTACATTGAGGTTCAAACACCTGTAAGATCTTAGCACACAGGTTCGAGGTAAACCGAAAGAGGCATTACCCGATCAAAACTGAAGTTCCAAGTCTCTTTCCGTTCCTGGCCCGTTGCGCTCTCGCTGGTAGAGTTGAGCACGATCTCGCGATGGTCCCTCGTGTCGGGGTACAACATATTCGCCACCGCATCCTTCCGTGCCTTCTCGTCGCTCGCACACGACAGATCCGACGACAGCAGTGGTCGCACTCGCGCAAAGACACGAATATTACCCTTAAGCTCCTGGACCATATTATGCAGCCGGCGGCGCACCATCTCCGCCTCGCGTGCCTCAGCCTCGAGTTCGTCAATGCGGAGCTGCGCCGTTTCGAGGTCCAGCCGCAACGACGATACGGTCCCAACAGTCCCGTCATTAGCCGCACGAAGGGCGGCAAGCTGGCCCTGCAGTGTGGTATTCTCCGCCTGCAGCGATATCTGTGCGTCGCTCTGCTGTGCGAGGGTTTCTTTGAGCGAGGTGGATGCGCTGCGCTCGCGCTCGAGGTCCTCGCGCGTAGCAGCGAGATCGGCACTGACGTCGTGCAAATCGCGTTCGCGCCTCTGCGCCTCGGCTTCGAGCTCGAGGAGCTCCCGTGCATGCCATTTGCGCAGGGCCTCGAGCTCGTCGGTGTGCGGTATCAGCTCCCGCCTGTGACCGGGCTCTTGCGTGCGCGCGGTGGAGAAGTGGCGCGTGAGAGAGAGTTGTTCTGCTTGCAGGGACGCGACCTTTGTTCGCTCTGCGTCCATGTCTGCACTGATCCTCGCGTTGTCAACTGACCGCAAGCCCACAGTAGATTGTGCCGCTTGGCCCTGAAATGGTTGAAAGCGAAAGTTATCCATTCCGATGCCGGTGAATGCCGTCGATTTGTGTGGTCCAGATAGTGTTCGTGCTCCAGCGGCTCGAAGAGCTGGGGCCGGCTGAGAAACATGTCTGGGGGCTGATGACTTAGGCGGAGCGCTAGTTGCACGAGTAGGCCGCGTAGTTATGGACGTTGGTGGAGGGCCAGACAATGCGGGTGGGCGTGGCTTGGTTAGCGGTGGCGGCCCAAATCCCAATCCGCGGGCAGCACCAACGTTCATGGCAGAGAGGTTTTGTGTTAGAGGCCGCATAGGCCGTCCACTACCTGCTTCGGCAATAGTAGGAAGCTTAGACGGATGTACGGAATCATATTCGTCGTCGCTGAGGATTTTGCGTTTGAGAGATGTGACGGGGGGGAGAGATGAGGAGAACGAGGCTGGCATACTGGGCGGTTCGTCGCGGTCGAGTTGGGCGTCGCGCGTTGCATTCAGGCGCGTCAGTCACGTGATTGCGATACTCCCAGGGATCAAGCACTGATCAAGCACACTTCAAGCAACACGACACTGTCCGCCGCCGCCGGCCCGCCAGTTCCTCTCTCGCATCTACTGGCACTTGCTGGCGTCTCTCTCTCCCTCCAAGTCTCCAGCCTCGCCCCCACTGGCATGCTCTGCCTCTCTGCTGTACCCCTGCCGTCATTTAGCCCCACGCGTGGCAACCACTTTGTCGTCTGCATTCATGTTCCACTGTCTTTCTGCACCAGCCTCTGTCTGCTACTTCCGCAAGTGACCCCAGTGGCATTCCCTACGCTTTCCAGCGGCGTACCCCATTTTAACGGTTTTCGTGCCGGTGTTGACAATGCACGCGCAACACGGTCATATAGTCATAAGCAGAGAAAAGAGACCTAACGATCATTTGTCCATCCTTCTTTCTCTTGCACCGCCACCATGATCTACTTCAGAAATTAGTGGTGTAGTCTAGTTTTTCTGCATATTAACACACCCCGAGTTAGACAATGTCTACGAAAAATCTTGACCCTCCAGGAGCGCTCTTCATACCCGTATAGCCCGTCGAAGGTCCTTCAAGTTTCGATCGCCTCTTTCTAGTTGCTTCCCTCCGCCTATCTGTCCATATAAGCCGCGATCTCTGAGTCGTCTCGTCTCGGAACTGCGACGGGGCGATGATAGGAGTGCCAACAGGATTACCTGTCGACCCGACCGACGACCATCTCGCCCGAACACCCCGAACCCCTATTCTACTGCGACTTTCAGCCGACCTGTTTTTATTCCCCTCAAGATTCAAGCTTCAAGCTTCAAGCTTCAAGTCTCCATCATCTTTTCTATTTGGCTGACCGCCGACCTCCTATACGCCTTCACTTTGCTCCGTTTTAGCCTTTGCTTTTATTTGTGTTTCTTTGATCTTGTTCTCTTAAAAATGTAGCTATACTGTATAAAAACCGTCCTGTATGACTTGAAATTCCATCCTATCGTGTCCTCTTATATCCGGTGTTATCCTCTCAGTCTCTCTCATCTTTTTTCTTCGCTCGCCTTCGCTCTCGCTCTCGTTCCGCTCCACTTCACGTTCATCACCTTTCTCGATTTCGCCGACGAACCGGCCCACGGCTCTTTGACCGGCTCCGGGTCGTCTTGGCCGGATCCACCCCAATATCTCCTGTACCAACATCACGTTCGCAAAAACCGCAAATCTATGAAGACCATAATCATTAGGGAGAGAACTGATGATGATATCAAAAAGCAACTTGATCTAGTTACTGGTGATGATCGCATGATCGCTGAAAAGGCTTTGCGACATCTAATCGACGAATTCGACTTTGATTTTGAGGAGCTGCTGAAGGCTAGCTCAATGGGTACGAACGTCCACTTCTCCTTCATAACGGAGTATTAACACATTCTCTCTCAGAGAAGGGCTTGAACATCAGTTTCTCTGAGGTCAAGTACAAGCACATTGCTCCTTCGGTTGGCTTGGACCCTCTATGGCATTTTTACGACGCTCCCGTGTTTGATCTCAACCGGTCCCGAATCCCTACTGCCCTCTTCAAAGATATTGTTGCGGAATATGGACACTTTGATCATGCAATTTGGCACTCTGAAACCTACTCTGAGACATCGGCAAATCACGGAAGATGCGAGATTCCGTGTCCTTGCGCCTGTGAGTCGGAGTATTAATGTGTCACTCTCGGACTGCAGGTTTTTAAATGCCTATCAGATATTTAATCGCTTGGTGACTGAGTTTGCTGGTTCGATCCTGAACACCCCAGAATCATTTGCAAGCGGGCGCATCACAAGAGACAGGGTTGACTATCATTTCAGGACATGCAACATCCTAACTAACGGTTGTGTTCGTGCAGGTGGACCTGCAAGTCGGAGGAGATGATGCCCGTGCGGATGCCATTGCACTAGTGATAGAGGAATGTGATGGTAAGGCATCTCTTTACTGACATAGCATTTGCCATTGATTTCTCAACGCATGTCAAACCAACAGCCGGCAACCAGTTCAACAGGCGGCAATCCGTTAGCGCGCCAATTTACGGCATCCTCTATGATGGAATCAGGTTCCGGTTCTTCCTTTTTGATGGCAGTACCAAACCATACAAGTTCTCAGAGGGTGTTGTCCCAGGAAGTCACGTTCAAAATATAGGACTTCGACTTGAAGATTTCTCTTCGAAACATGATGCAGACCCCTTCGTCCTTGGCCTGCGCCCGATTTGCGAGACTATTTTTAACTTCTTTTTAGTCACCTATATTGCAACCTTAAAGGAGTCTCGTGAGCGTACCAGGATCGCTCAACATGAACGGGTGGGCAGTCTGGCCCAGTGGGACCAAGCGATCAATCTGGCTGAGGAAGCATTGGAAAAGTCCCTGCACGCAGAAGCCTGCCGCCAGAATAATTCGGTCATTGATGCCGATGCAACAGCTGAAACAGCCCTTAAGGCTTTGAAGCGCAGGTATGTTTTTGTCAGCTTTAATTTTTTTTCCCATGAACTGACCTATCAAAAGCACAGATTTTGTACCGAACGCTTTCAAAATCGATCATCTGATCTGGGATGACGACAAGTTATCAAAGGTATGAAGTTGTCGAGGTGTTACCGATTCTAGCCACTTTAATGACCAGAACGCCTAAGGGTCTGGATCAGTGTACGTATAGTCATAGTTTGAGTGCTTGTGTTACAAAATCCCACAGATTTTTCAAAGTGGTCAATGGATGACAAGTTGGCCGCCATTTGGTGTGGCCGCTGCCGCTGACTGGCATGTCACTTGCATAAAACTGCCTATACCTTTTCCCTTCCTTCCCCAGTGGTACCTCACCCTTCTCCAGCTACATGTGCATCTACCTCGAGTCAAGCGCTTCACGAAGCCGTATTTGCGTTTTAATTGTGTTGGACACTGAGGGTGTTTGCTCACTGCTGAACACTTCCTCTAATTCACAAGAAGACTGGAAAAAGATGATGGTCTCAGCCAAATTAATATGGTCACTTTCTGTGTTGTATAGAAAAGACCAATGTTGTAGATAGGAAAGACATATGTTGAGCGCAGAGTGGGGAGGGCATAATTGGAGCTGAATAAGTGAGGGTCGCTTGGCCTGATCCAATGAGAAGTCCAATGACCTTAACAACACACAAGACTCTCCAGTGAATTGGATTTCATGATGTC
The DNA here is from genome assembly GCA_963281015.1 of Lactarius tabidus. Taxonomy (NCBI): domain Eukaryota; kingdom Fungi; phylum Basidiomycota; class Agaricomycetes; order Russulales; family Russulaceae; genus Lactarius; species Lactarius tabidus. The sequence goes on along the minus strand of OY725475.1, from coordinate 1,083,635 downwards.
TAGGATTGTGACAGCTCTAGCATAGCTGAATCAATTGCCTGTCATCAGGTACGAGCATGAGGTAGGTGTTACAACTACCAATGCTGCAGAGTGCTCAAGGGAGGGCTGCTTGGTGACTCACTCCCTTCTGACCATTTGCAGATCTTTGGATTGCTCATATTAGCCACCAAGAAGACCAAGAAGAACATTGTTTGGATTTGGTGGACACAGATCATGACATGCACAATAGATACTCAAGACAATGATACTATGCTGCCACTTGGTGTGAAAGCCATGGTTTACAGGCTGCTCAACTTAGGGATGCTGCAGTCTGGTTTGGTCCGGTTCAGGGCTGAGGCCAAACCCCAAACCTCTTTGAGGTCTGGTTTGGGGTATTTTCACCCCCAAACCCCAGACCAGACTGCAAACCTTAAATATCATCCATGATAGGAAAGTTTGCTTATGTAATCATGTTCAACTTGCATATTGACCCCAGCAGTGTACCACAAAATGTGTTGCTAACACTTTTTGTGGTAGAACTCAATAAAAGAAATATATTGGGTTCTATTCTAGCTACAATACTATGTAAGTGGTAACCAGTAGTAAAATCCAGGTGACACAATGGTCAACGGGGCTGGGTCTGTGATCATTGCAGTGAAATGGAGCGGGCAGTAGCAGGGCAGGACCAAGCCTGAGGCACACAGGTGAATTGGAGCGCTTTGGTGTGGAAGCAAATACTCAAGCCAGCAATCAGAGCTGGTGAGTAGATAAGGGTCAAGTGGGCAGGGATGTGGGGGTGAGGCTGGGGAGGGAATGCATGGCATGATGGAGATGAGCAAGAAAAAACACAACAATGTTTTGTTGATTCTGAGTCAGGTGCCTGCTACATGTACTCATTATAGCACACAGCTTGGAGAATAAGTTGAGGCTCATATGGTGCATTGGGTAAATTTTGTTCACACATACTTTTTTTTCAAATTGGGCTAATGCACTAGGTTTGATTCCCACTTGTGCACTTTTATTTTTGTACTAATTGGTCAGCACATGGCCACCTCTCTCTCTGCTGTCTGCTGTCTGCTGTCCTCCTTCCACAATGATGGCTGTCGTGTGTCACATCTGAATGACGGCAACAAAGACAACAGCCACGACATGTGAACAACCATGTCGATGATTGCCACAGGTGAACAACTGTGTCAACAATTGCCATGGGTGAACAACAGTGACAACAACTGCCACTGCACCACCATGGGCAAACCATGGCAATGAAGACAACAGCCACAGAACAACTGCATTGACAATTGCTGCACAGGTGAACAATGGCAACAATGACCACCACTGCACCACCACAGGCAAACCACAGCAACAACAATCATCACAAGTGTGAGCAATGATGCTGCGAGTCCTGTGACCATGATGACTGGGACAAACACCTTGGCAAGGTCATGAGGACAATCGCCATCGACTGCTGCATGGTGAAGGGAATAGTGGGTAGGGGGACTAGATACAACTATATTACAAATGTACAGTACTTTACAAATCAGAATACAATTTTGTTGCACATATCTTGAATTCTCGGAAAGTGAAGGTTCAGGGTGCAGTCCAGTTCGGACCCGGTCCACTACAGGTCTGGCCCAAGGCAAACCCCAAACCAGACCCCACCAATTTTAGGGGATTCTTCTGAACCGGACCCCGAACTGGACTGGACCTGGGGTGTGGTGCGGTGCAGTTCAGGTCCGAACCCCATTTTGGACCGGACCCCAGCATCCCTAAGGCTGCAGTCACAAAGAACCTGCCACCCTTACTTAAGCAAAAATTCATCCAATTTGCCTCACAATCTCCTCCCTCACACACAATATGAGAGTAAATACAAAACCATAGAATGAAAGGGAAGGAAAGTGTCTGTCAATTGTAGGCTTTTTTAAAAGAATATATTACAATCTGGTCAAGCCATTTGGGAATCTATTTTTGTTGGTTAAAACACATTTCCTGACTGATTTACATTGATCTAATGCAACTTGATCAAACTTTGAAACATCCTTGGCCAAAACATGTGACATGAAAAGTCACATGTGTGCTTACAAAGATGGCCTTTACCAGTTCTCCATTCTGCAAATTTACCAACAAATTCCAATTAAATGCCAAAAAGGAAGCAAGTGCACTATGCCTGCATCCAGAATCTTCAAAATTCCAGGTTCACGAGGGTCCAAGGGTCTGAGCAGACAGGAACAGGTGCTCACCATTCCTTCTTGTTAGCCATCACATGACCAATTTCATGGGGACTGCAGATCTGAACAGAGCCCATCCTGTAAACCAGAACCCAGAAAGCGGCCATGAAGCAGCCATTAGTGCCAGATGTGCCAGTGAAGCTCCTGGTGTCACAGAGCTGACTGTGCCCACACCCAAACACTCCAGCCCAGTCCCACAAAGCAATGTCAAAGATAGAAAGCATGCACACCTGTTAAAGGGAAAGTCCGAGAGGTCCATGAGAAGGCAGAAGAAGGCCCTGAGGGACCTGCAAGCCCAAGGTTTTCAAACACTGCCTGACTTTTTCAGGAAGAAAGCTGAGGACACAGACAAGAAAGCCAAGTTTGAGGCCATGGTTACCTCAGTCAAAGCCAAGCTCAAGGCCTTACAGGCTGCCAAGGAAGAAGAGGCATCCTCTGAAACAGAGACAGAGACTGAAGATCAACAGGATGTTGAGGCAATCTCAGAGCCAGACACATCCCAGGACAGCATGCCAAGGGACAAGACCAAGCCCCAATCCCCTGACATTGTAGCTGCACTGCACACCAGGGGTGCAACACTTGAGCCTGGGGGTGCTGAAGAAATGACCAGGGGTGCCATGGCATGGACAGCTGGGTCCAGTGGTGCTGCATATCTGGTTGAAACAGAGGGCACCATTCACAGTGGCAATGACTTGGATGCTTGCTTAGAGTCTTCCCAGGCTGTATTTGAAGAAGAAGGATCTGATGACGATCAAACCCTGGACAAGAGAAACAAGAGTGGAAATGGCTGTGCAATAGAGGAACAAAGAACTCTTGGAGGCATGCAGGACACCATCTCATGGATGCTTGAGGACCTTCACCACAGGAATGATCCTGAGGATGGCAGTCACCCACAACCTGCAGACAGTTTCCTAGAACTGCTCTGAGATTGTGTTGCATTGCAGACAGCCCAGGAAGAACTTGCAAGCTTGGTGAGGGAGAAGAAGTCAGGAGATTTTGTTCACATTTGCATCCTAGCCATGGAAGCCGTCTTGAACATATTCCTGGATGAAGATCTGGGGTTAACTTGGACGAAAGCATCAATAATCGTGGCAAAGACTCAAGGACATGGTACAACACATGCACAGACAATCCAAGGGTGGGTGATAAATTTTCTTCGAACCCGAGACTTGCCACTTCATCAGCTGGGCTGGAAATGAGCAACTGTATTGGGGGATGAGGGAATATCCCAGTGATCCAGTTTGCACTGGTGGCAAAGGTGAAAAGTGGCCATCTTGATGCAACAGTCTTAATGGATGTGATTTCAAGCCAAGAGATGCAGGGCCAGCTTGTGCATGCAGGCATTGACAGACCATCTATTTCAGTGTACACAGCATGCTGCTGGTTAGTCAAACTCAGATGGCAATACAGAAAGCAGAGAAACAGTAATATGACCACTAGCACACTGACCCTGGAAATTATGAGTTTAGCATGTGCACGGCACTTTACAGAGGTGCACCTGGCCCACACCACAAGCAACAGACCCAGCCGTGCCCGAGGACCAAAGGAGCAAACCCTTATCAGATACTCAGCAGACAGCAGCCCAGAGTGCCACCTGACTTAGCAGAATCAAGACAATTCAACACAGCAATACAGCAACATTGCATGGGTGCTGCAGCATGTGGTGCCCTACTCCTGAAGATGTCCAAGACTACATGGATGTGGGACATTGCAAGCATGTCTGCATGCCCCTTAGTCTGCAGGACTGGTCGGCAGAGACCACAGGAGTTGTACTATTCAATGCATAGACTAATGACTGATTGACCAGTCAGGACCAATGTGCACAGGCCCTGCCCTTAGCTACAAGGTGACCTACACTAGTGTGACACACCTCACCGTGTTTTAGAAGGTGCCTGCTGCCAAGGGTGCACAGCCCCTGTTTCAAGTTGACAGAGTATTCAAACGCTCTGTCACCCCTTGCAACCAGTGGCAACCTTGGGCAGCAAGAAAGGCACACATGTGACTCGTACAATGCAAGCACAACTTAGAATATTTTGCACTCTGCCCTACTAGTGTGTAGGCAGAGCATGCCTGCATATTTAAGTAGACTACTCTGTACCAGCACAAAACAATTCAAGTTACTCCCTCACTCCTCTCTTTGGCTTCCATTCTCAACTCTCTACCTTGCAGCGACATAGCAAATGTCCCCAAATACTTCTGCGACCATACCAACCATAGGACATGCCCGTGTGTGTGTCTGCACTTGCTCTGCTCCTGGCCCAACAAGTCAGCACAACTTGTACATTTCACTCCCAGTTAGCACCTGCGACCCACTGCTCTGGCCGCATTGAATGCCCATGAATCCAAAAGCCCCTCAAACCTGCTTGCTCTTCACTGGCATTTTAGCATTTAACACCGGTTTAGGGTATCAACAGAATGTATATTGATGGCCACAAACAGGTCAATATTGTGGACTACCGACAGAAATTTGTTGAACAATTCTGCCAATACAAGAAGTGCTTCCATATTTGGGACAACAATGGGAACTAACTCCCACACCTGTCTGCCTTTGCTGTGCCAGAGGCTCACAAAGCATCTGGTTGTTTCTGCCTCATCCTCATAACACATGATGAATCTGTGTTTTATCAGAATGACCAGCGCAAATACCTGTGGGACAATGCAGGCAAAAATGCAGCCCCATGCCCCAAGGGAGAAGGCCAATCGCTCATGGTCTTGGATTTTTTGACATTGGATTGGGGCTGTCTGTGCAATGAGAACAGGTGTGCCCTCTTCCTTTCCATTCCTTCATCTTTCATCTTTTTCCTACAGTGAAGCACACATCTTCTTCAAGCCAGGGAAGAACTGGGATGGCTGGTTCACAACCATGGACCTGCTCTGACAAGTTGACCGTGCAATTGACATTTTCGAGGGTCTCACAAAGGGATGGGCCCAGGGCTTGTTTCTCTTTGACAATGCCCCCAGCCATCAAAAGTGTGCAGACAACAGCTCGGTGGATGGTTAAAGGTATGTGACCTGCATTTACCACATTTTCAGTTCTCATTCCTTTCAGGCCCAAAGCTGGGCTGGATACACAATCCAGGTGGCACATGCATGTGCAACAGCAGGCTTCCAACCAACCAACCACAGCTGCTTTACTTTGATGATGATCACCCCTCCATGTCCAGGTGGTTTAAGGGCATGGAGGTCATCATTTGTGAACAGGGGCTGTGGCCAGAACAGGGGCTAGCTGCTCAGTGTTCAGATTTCCATTGCATCCCTGGTTGTACTGATTGCTGCTGCCAGCAGCTCCTTTTCACACAGCCCGATTTCAAAAGCCAAAGGTCACATGTGAATGGGCTTGAGGTTCAAACACCTGTAAGATCTTAGCACACAGGTTCGAGGTAAACCATAAGAGGCATTACCCAATTGAAACTAAAGTTCCAAGTCTCTTTCTGTTCCTGGCCTGTTGTGCTCTTGCTCATTGAGTTGAGCACAATCTTGCAATTGTCTCTTGTGTCCAGGAATAGCATATTTGCCACTGCATCCTTCTGTGCCTTCTTGTTGCTTGGACACAACAGATCCAACAGCAGCAGTGGTTGCACCCATGCAAAGACATGAATATTACCCTTAAGCTCCTGCACCATATTATGCAGCTGCTGGTGCACCATCTCTGCCTCACAAGCCTCGACTTCAAGTTCATTGATGCACAGCACATGGCACAGCATGCAGGCTACAGAAGACTCACCTATGGTAGAAGGTGTTGGTAGTCTTAAGTGCAGTGTATAGAGCACGAGTGAATACAAGTGATATTCTGCTGGGGAGGGTCTCAGGGTTTTCACCCCTCCTTATATAGGGAAAAGTGGTTCCTATGGTCCCACCATGTCCCTTTGTGCAACTATGATGAGTAAAGGTGTCCACTATATTGCATTTTCAGTGATGCCTGATGTGGAACACCCTAGAACATCTCAGAATCATTCACATGACCCTGATATGTGTTATGCCCACTATTGTGCGCTATGTAGCTACCTAATATGGTAATCATACTTGCATAGTCTACTTATGTCATAACTGCTATAGATAAGATACATACATACTTATTACATTTCAACACTCCCCCTTGCTAAGTACATGATAGTGGTCTAAGCATAATGAACAAAATGAGACAACATTCAATTCAAGAACTTGAACTGAGCACAGGAGATGTTGTTATGAGAAATATTCATTGACAACCTATGCTAGTTGTTTCATAGCAGTTTAAGAAGTCTCTGATGAGACGTGTTAGAGACTAGACAAGAAATTGAAAACGCAGTTTCCACTTTTCTGTCCCAAACATCTCTGAGGAAATGTTTCCGTGTAACAGTGATTAGACTGAACACCACACTTCTCATCAACTCTTGATGACTAGGATGAGTAAAACTCTAATCCTAATTGTTCTCTGAACTTCTGAAATTTGATGCGGCCCAGATTCTTAGTAAACAAATCTGCAGGATTCTCAGATCCTTCAATAAAGAAGAGTTCAATCTTCTTAGCACATATGACTTCATGTATATAGTGGTAACAGATGTCAATATGTTTAATGTGCTTTTCTTGCACCGGATTAGATGCAAGGAAGATGGATCCTTGATTATCACTGCATAATGGAATTGGTGCTAGGATAATACTGATCTCCTCAAAGAGTGACTGTATCCAGACCAACTGTCTGCTCGTATCAGAGAGCAACATATATTCTGCTTCAGTGGAAGAGAGCGTGATAGATTTCTGTGCTCTAGAGTTCCAACAGAATACACCATTAGCTAGTTTAACTAAGTAGCCTGTTGTTGACTTTCTAGTGATCGGGTCGGAAGCCCAATCAGAGTCTGCATATGCCAGTAAACCCCCATTGCTTTTGCCATTATAGACTAAAGCATAATCAGATGTACCTAGTAGATAGCAGCAAATGTACATTGCTCTATCTAGGTGATCCTTATTAGGGTTCGCTGCAAATTGCAACAATTTAGTCACAGCATAGGCTATATCTGGTTGCATTCCAATCATTATGTGTAGGAGTGACCCTATAACTTGTTGGAACTGAGAGCAGAGTTCTGAGTTTGGAGGATCTTTATTAGGCAATGGCTGATACCCTTCCGGTAATGGAGTAGGTACAGTTTTCACATTTATGAGCTTGAAACACTGCAGCACTTTGTGTAAGTAATCTACTTGGTTGATTAGAATTCAACCTTTCGATTTCACTATGTGCATGCATAAAAACTCTTGCATATCGCCCAGATCTCTGCATTCCCAGATCTTCATAAAACACTCTTTCAGAGAACTGATGTCTTTTTTATTTGCTCCAAGAAAGAGCACATTGTTGACATAAACAATTATGACAATGGTTTTGCCTTTATTGACAAATATACCAGAGTCAGAAACAAGTTGCATGCAGCCTATTCTAGCCATGGATCCATCAAGTGCTTTCCACCAGGCCAAAGCAGCTTGTTTGAGTCCATGGATGGCTTTCTTAAGGCACATCACTTTGTTTTTATTTTTGTGGCCAGGGACTTTAAACCCTTCAGGTTGTTCCATGTAAAGCTCCTCATCAAGGTCACCATACAGGAAGGCTGTTTTGATGTCCAGACTGGAGATGTGCCAATCTTTCAAAGCAGCAAGTGCTATCACCATCTGGACTGTCTCAAACCATACCACAGGTGAGAATATTTCGTCATAATCAATGCCTTCAACCTGGGAAAAGCCTTTGGCTACAAGCCTAGCTTTTTTACAGCCATCCAACTTTAAGTCAAATACCCATCGGTTTTTTATGACCTTTCTTCCTTTTGGCAGGTCAACTAGTTCAAAGACTTTGCATTTGTGAAGAGAAGCCAACTCTTTGCAACACGCTTGTTTCCACTCCTCCTGTAATTCACTTGGCATTTTAAGAATGTCCCTAAAGGTCCATTTGCAAATATTAGAGGTATCAGGTGACTCAAGATCATACAGTGGAACTGCTTTGGCAAGCAAATAATCTTGGAATTTGACTCCCCCTTCCTGAGCAAGGCAGGTCAGCAACTGCTGATCTACCTCATCCTCTGAATCATGTGAACTTTCACTCAATGTATTTGGAAGTTTAGATGCAGATTGCTCAGGAGATTTTCCTGATTCTGTCTGATCATGGGATGAACATTGCCAGGGGCTACCTGGTTGGTTCTCAACCATTTGTTTCCATGTATGAGTTCGCTCAATGTCTCGGCTAACCTTTGCAGGGTGCCTTTCACCATAGACATTGTCAGGATTGGTAGGTACTTTCCTCAATTGTGTTGACCACCTAGGTTCTACAGATGATGTAGGATCAGGTCGAGACTGTGATTTACCCTTAGGCTTAGGTACAGGGTCAGGGTGATGAGGCAGAGCTTGCTGCTCTGGAGGATCATCTGCATCTGCAGGGACCTCTTCATCCCTGTCGGGATGTGGAGCACTACTCCCTTTTGGTGGCTCAGGGGGTGATAAGTCAAGATCACCAGGAGTGGTGTCTTCGAAATCAAGTGGTGGTTGATTAGATGGAGGTTCATCTAACTGGGTTATTCCACGTGTTTTCCCAGGAGTCTGCTGATTAGAGCAGTGAGGGAATAACATTTCATCAAAGAGTGCTTTGTCTGAATAAAACAAAGTATTTGGAGTATGCATAAACATGTCTCCCTTCATTCCGCTAGGTCTACCTAAGTAGATCATGAGTTTGCTTTTAGGAGAAAGTTTATTTTTTCTGCGAGACTCAGGAATATGGACATATGTGCCACACCCAAAAACTCTAAGATGAGAAATGTCAGGGATTTCATTGTTTAATAATTGGTAGGGGGTCTGCCAATTTATACAACTCATAGGAGTTCTATTATAACAATGTGCAGCATGGTTTACTGCAAATTCCCACCAGGACTGTGGGAGACAAGCTTCTAACCGCATGGCCTGGGCTTTATCCATGATAGTGCACATAAAGTGTTCAGCACGCCCATTTTGCTGTGGCATATGGGGCATGCTTTGAAGCAATGTAATGCCAGCATCCTTCAATGTTTTAAGGAATACATCTGATTTATATTCACCACCAGCATCAGACATCCACTCTTTTATAGTAGTATCAAATTGATTTTTGATAAGCGCTAACCATTGTCTCAAAGCTGTAATAGCTGAGCCTTTGTTGTGCAAGAGTGTGATCCATGCATACAAAGTATAATCATCTAGAAAGACAATAAAATACTTGTATTTGGCATATGATGGTAAAGGAAAACTTTTGAAATCAGAATGTATCTGTTTAAAGGGTGTGGTAGCCCTTGTAATAGAAGGAGGATGCAATGCAGCAGGCATTTTGCCTTGTGCACATCCAGGACATACATCACTAGATGTATTAGGAATTTTAATCCCATCGGGAAAACCCTTAGTATGGTCCTTAGCATGCCTTAGAACCTCTTTAGACGGGTGACCGAGGTGACAATGCATAAGATCATAATCTACTTTGTAGATATAAGGTGTTTCGATGAACTGTGCTTCTACACTAGTAGATGCTGCATCTAACCAATATAGTGTATGTCCAGGTATTAAGGGTTTACACTGGACAAACAGCTTTTGGTGTAACAAGGTTATATGCAGCAAATTTCCCAAAACATGCATTCCTTGTTGTAAAAATTCTCCCATTGAGAGAAGACAAATACTCATAGATGGAATGTAAAGGACTGGATGAACTCTGGTTGTAACAAGAGTTTTATTGACATAATGCCAAAGCAATACTGTCCCAGATCCTTCAACAAAGATCATATGAGCTGCAGTCCTTACAGGTTGCCTGTCAGAATGCAAATAAGGCTGGTAACTTATAAAGTCACTTTTTCTGTTGGTGAAGTGCACAGAAGCCCCTGAGTCTAATAGCCAGAGGTTTTCAAGTCTCTTATTACACCGTGCACACTGAGTAAAGAAATCATTGTGTTTGCATTTCAAGATATCAAGAATGCCGAGATTTATACTGTACAGTTTAGATACTACAGATGATAACATATTATTACATTGCTGCTCCTCTTGCTTTCTTTGGGAGCAGGCTGATACTATGTCAAAGTCAGCATCATGTGCAGTGAGTGAAAAAAGAGCATACTCTTCATCATCAGATCCCCAATCAAGTAGCTCATCCTCCAATAAGGAGTTTGCAATATGACCAGGTGTCGCACAATGCAAGGTAGGTGTGATAGGCAAAGCAGGTGTGGATGCCATCGCACCAAACTCCAGATTTTGGAGGTATTGCTGGTGGTTCCTGTAAAGTTCATCAATGAACTCATTAGAACCCCTGTGTTGTATGGCTCTGGAGTGACCAGGATTTGCCCACATTGCTGCAATTTCTTCCTCCGAATGGAGGGGTCCTACAGTCTCTGGATCAACATACTCTGGGGTAGGTGCTCAGGTAATGCCTCCAGAGATTTGTGAGTTTAAGTCAACAGACAAAGACTCAAATGCAGATATAAGAGACGTACCCCCATCATCTTCAAAGTCAGACCCAGTCAGTGTATTATCACGCCCAGGAACTGGCTGAGACATGTCCATGTCCACCTCGGAGTCATACTCCTTGTCATAGTTGTAATTTGACCTCGATCTGACTGTATGATCATAGTCATCAAACTGCTGCTCAGTCGTTTTGACAACTTGAATGCTCAGCAGAGCATCCATGTGTTCAAGTAACGAGAGCACTCTATTGACAGTAGGGTAAGGACCCTCAACCCTTGCCTGTAAGGTAGGGTGGGGAATGGAGATGGTGCACTTTACAATGGACAATGATGGTCCAATGTGTGCGACAGAGGTAGTGGATGGGGATGGAAGTGCAGGAGTGAGGGCAGCAACTGAGGTGACATGAGAGTGGCCAGCCTGAGAAGCCTTGCCCTTGCCTTTAGCTTTTCCTCTGTGAGCTCCCACCCTAGCACTGTGCTGCTTATGCTGCTGCTGGTTTGTAGGTGGGGAGTCGGCAGCCTGCTGCTGACTACCACTCTGCTTTTTAAAGCAAGGGTTGTTGTCACACTTCTGCTTTATGTTGGAAAGCTTGTTAGCATGCTGCTCCTTTTTGTTACCCTTATGAGTGCCACAATTGGTCTCATTTTCAAACTGGGTAACCACAACATCTTTGATATCTGAGACTTCTAAGTCTTGGATTTCAAAGCTGTTACAGATAATGGGAATGAGGTTTTCCCATTTCTGAGGAATGGCAGCCATTGTGATAAGGGCTTGGATGGTGTCAGGTACAGTGATCCACTTAGCATGTGACCCTTTTCCAATAATGGTATTGGAGATGCACCCAAAGGTGGCTTCCAATTTGTCGAACTGGGGACCAGGGTGATGTGCAGGATTAATATGTAAAGTGATTGCTTCTCTGAGATTGCAATAGACAGAGGGAAGGGAAGCAGAGCCAAATTCTGTCATCAGCCACTCCCAGGTTTCTTGAGTGTTAAAGTTGGGACTAAGACACTGCTGAATAGCAGGGGATAGACAAAGGGTTAGATTACCCAACACCATATCATTTCCCTTCTGCCAGACAGCAAAGAGAGCTGGGTGGAGAGGAAGGTCTTTCTTGTACACAGCCTTATCGACTTTGTACTGTGCCTCAAGGACATCATGAGCATTGGACTCTGCCTGAGAGGCAGTAGCAGCAAGTGGAGGAATGAGAAGAGGATCAGTGGGAGGATAAGGCTTGGTGTTAGTTCCATCAGTAAAACCCCAGAGGCCTTGAGCCATAAGGAAGGCATGCATGGCCTTAGACCAGACACCATAGTTTTGTCTGTCAAAGACTTGGACAAATGTTGTAAGTTGGGACAACATTGTTTTCTGTGAAAGAGCTATGTGAATCATCAGCAATGGCTATTCACAATTACTGAGTGAGAAAAAACAATGGTCTAATAGGAATGTATCCTTTCGACCACCAACAACAACTCTCCTTATGGAGAACTGCCTTGAGGAATGCTCTACTCCACCTTAAATCAATAAGGTGGTGTCATTCGTAATCCCAAGGTCTTACATGCCCACTAGGGGTGTTGTAGGCTATGCCAACAAAACTAGTCTCAGCACCACATCCACTATTCAGTGGGGAGTGGGCAGGTGCACTCAGCACACAGCTAGCCATTGTGGCAGGGCCCATAACCTGTTGCACAGCACATGGCACAGCATGCAGGCTACAGAAGACTCACCTATGGTAGAAGGTGTTGGTAGTCTTAAGCACAGTGTATAGAGCATGAGTGAATACAAGTGATATTCTGCTGGGGAGGGTCTCAGGGTTTTCACCCCTCCTTATATAGGGAAAAGTGGTTCCTATGGTCCCACCATGTCCCTTTGCACAACTATGATGAGTAAAGGTGTCCACTATATTGTGTTTTCAGTGACACCTGATGTGGAACACCTTAGAACATCTCAGAATCATTCACATGACCCTGATATGTGTTATGCCCACTATTGTGCACTATGTAGCTACCTAATATGGTAATCATACTTGCATAGTCTACTTATGTCATAACTGCTATAGATAAGATACATACATACTTATTACATTTCAACAGAAGTCACCCACTGGGTGACTTCCTGCAGCACTCTGGAGGCTTCCAGACCAGAATTTTCACCAGACAGCCATGGTGCTGGTCAGGCCTGCTGCTCACATAATACACATCATGGTCCATCTGTGCTCACCAGAGCTTAAATCTGGTGGGGGCCCCCCTCACCAGAGTATTTGTAAGCACTAGACCAGAAATGCCGGGATGCCAGACCCAGTGGGAAGGCAATTATGCTTAGAGGGGAAGTCAGAGATGACTCGCTCACTGTATCAGCATTCTTGATCTTGCTTTGTCATTTCTGGTACCTAGTTTTTTATCTTGTCAACAGGAAACATGGTCTCTCCAGAACTTATTTTCCTGATTACAGACATCGGGTATAACTGGTCTGGAACTGGTCTGGCGACTCCAGATGCTGCGGGAAGTCACCCACTGTAAGTACAGACGGTCACCGGTCTAGTTCGTCACAGTTGTCACATGTTTCGTCTCATATCAATCACGTGACAATAATACTCTTGGAAGAACTTCCAAGTCTCACCAACCATTCTGCAAATGGTCATTCTCAGGCTGCATGCCTGTGCTCTGGTCGTCCTCATGCTTCCTCGGCTGACTCCTTCTCTGTCTCCCTTTGCTCTATGCCCAGCAGTCGCTCCCCACTACTCTCTTGCTCTAACTCATCTTCCGTTCTCCATGGCTCCCTTCACAATCAAACCACTAGCCTCAGCCTGGATGGTCATGTCAACTCCCGAAGAGCCTTGAGGCTATAGAGGGTGACCTTTGTGCTCCTCAGTTGCAAGGAATGGGTATGGTCTCCACGTTTCTATAGAGCAGCTGCTAAACTTCTAGTCCAGAAACCCAAGCAGGGACAAGCTTAAACATTAGCTTCTCCCATGTCAAGTACAAGAACATTGCCGCATTTGTTGGCCTTAAACCTACGTTGGACTTTAAGGATGCCTCCAAGTTCTATCCTTGCCGGTCTCGAATTCCCACTGCTAGTGACTATCCCGGGTAACCCTTGGGTATTCTAAGGCGACCCACACCCTTACCCATGAGAACCCATACCCGTGCCAATGGGTATGGGTTCTCACAGGTGTGGGTCATGGGTTTGGCGGGTCAACACGGGTCTGGCGGGTTGACATGGGTCTTGTGGGTTTGGTGGGTTGACATGGGTCTGGCAGGTGTGTGGGTTGAGAAAACCCGTGCAGGTTTGTGGATTAGCAAAGTCAGATGCTGCATGGCATCGCTACCTTGATGCTACGGCCCTATACACACATTATAGTGCCATATCCCAACCTTCCTCAAGCATGTCCTCTTCCACACCATCCTCAAGATCGGGCTGAGAAGTCACCAAAGTGATGTCATGATTCTTCACATATCCCAGGGCGCTCCAAACTCCGAGACACATAAGAGTGTGTGTTGACTGAACAGAAAGCTGGTTTTGAAGGTGGGAGAGGACAATTCTGCCCTTGCTGAAGACACACTCGACATCAACGGATGTTGCTTGAGTAAATGGTAAGCTAAATTGTACATGAAAGTTTCAAGTGAGCTGACATACCTGGTATTGACAAGTAATCCAGTGCCATACAGGAAAGCCAAGGGTAAAGCCCCCTTCACTCGTGCCACCATGCGAGAACGTCTTCAACAACTTTGGGGTCGGTGCTGAGGTACTGATCGAGCTCATCGTGTAGGTCAGTCGCGTTGGGCAGGGCAAGGGATGGGAGGTTGTAAAAAATGTTGGTGGGTGCAGGAGTCGAGGCCTAAAACCGATATCATTAGACACAGCTGGAAATCGGGAGAATACATACCATGATCTGCTCTGGGTCCTCGTCTACCGAATCTAAGTCACAGTCCACATACGATTGGTCAAACACATTGCAAATGATCATTTGCACTGTTGTAATCCAACTGTCTTTCCAGCCGGCTCTCTTGAAGTAGAAAAGTTTGTGACGGGGATGCAAAACTGAAAAAGAAAGAAGGATGTGAGAACATGAGGACAATCGAATGCACTTACCCATCGCAATATGGTAGATCTCTGACTGATCTGACATGTCATAGTACCAATTGAGCGTCTTCTTTCCAAGGGTAATTGCGGCTTTGATGGACTCGGAGTACCTCACGATGAGGGCACTTGAAGTGAGCTGTTGGTCGAGATAGTCCATTGATGTGATAATGCAGTCAATATTTGGCCGTCCTCGTGAGAAAAACATGGTTGTGTCCTTGAAGACCTTTGAACAATGATAAGTGTGTCATAAACAGAATGAAAATATAACATACCTTTAAGATATCACAGAGCTGTTGTGTGTTTTTCCATTCCTCCCGATCCAGTTCATATCATCAAAGATCAAGGTCGAGGTTCCCACTGATTGCTTGCAGCACGGTTTGATATTGAAGTGCGAAGTCCAACATATTGAAAGTGGAGTTCCAACGGGTAGAGACATCACAAGGCATCATACGCTTGGCAAGTTTGAGATCTTCCAGAACCGAGAACCATTTTGGGAGGAGGATTGTAGTTGAGTTCTTCAAGGCATATGCAAGTTTGCAAAGCTGGTAACACAGTAATGGTTTGGGTTGCCACTTGTGATTAACTAATCCTCCCAGAAAAGAAGTTGGCGGACTGACTTTCACCAACATAAGTCGGACCGGTTTCGCACTCTTGTTCAGCCTCTCCCGCTCCTCATCTGATAGCAACACCTTCTCATCTACCCACCCATCACTGTCATCTTTGTCTTCCTCATTCTCACCTGGACTCCCACTCGACATCAGTTCTTCATGTTCCAACTTGGCTGCAAATTTTGCCAGTTCTTTAGCAGCCTCGTCCAAGGCGACAGTTGCTTCTGATTTGGGTAAGTCGAATTGTCGAATGATGCTTTTTGCAGCTAAGTTTAGTATGTGGGTGAAACAACGGGATCGATTGCTGGCACCAGGAAATTCATCCAAGCGCTTCGACAACTCAATGATCATGGTATCATTGTTTGATGCATTGTCACATATGATGCCGAGAATCTAGATGTAAAGGTGAGTTTTGTGATGTGGTTCCAAAGGCAGGAAACAGCTTACCTTGTCTGAGATCCCAAAGTCCTCAAGGATCTTCACAAAGGCTGCAGCAAGATTTATTCTGGAGTGCAATCATGTGACTTCGACGAGATCGAGTAACATCGAAACTGGCACCCCACCCTCTTCAAAATGGACGGTAACAGCCACATATGCCTTATGGTTTGGGGACATCCATGCATCAGTACCAAAGTCGAGAGCACCTGTATGTTTCTAACTTGGTGCATAATTAAAGTCTCTGTATCAAAAAAATAAGTGCTTACCTGTAGCATCGTTGCAACCCGCTGCCTACACTTTACAAATACTTGCTTGACATCATGTGACACTGTGCCTGGGGATGGGATGTAATATCCTGGCTGCCCCGTTTTCATCAAGGTTTGAAACCCTTGATCGGCCACAATGTTAAAGGGCTGCATGCTCTCAGCAACCCAGTGTATGATCTCGGCTCTGATTGGGGCAATTGTCATCTTTATTTTCAGCACAATGAAGAAACCCACTTGGATTCTGTCTTTGTGTGCTGACAGTGAGAGTATGTTGCTGTTCCCTTTCCAATCCTCTCAAACACAGCATTTAACGATCCATCTTTCAGCTGGTTTTTTTTCACAGCCTCACATGCAGCTAGGATATCCTTTGTCTCATCACCTGCCTGAACTGTCTCATCACCCCAGCAAAGTCTTGCATGCTTTTGTAAGTTTCCTGTCGATTTTGCATCCTTTTTGTCAAGAAACCAGTTGACACATCGGGGATTTCTTCCTTTTCCTTTGCAGGGTTTTGCGAGGCATTCGAACGTGTGACAGTGCCACCCACTAATGTAGCCAATCGTAGGCAGGGGTTTGAAGAAGGCATATATTGGTGAGTTCCACTCCTTCTGCAGGCGTTCTGATGGTTATTAACATTAGTTTTGAACTCTCACTCAACAAATACATGAAAACCCCCCAAGTTCCATCTCATCAGACTCAGCAGGTGTCTCTATCCTGTCCTCTCTGCTATCACCCACGGATCCCTTGGAAGATGTATTGCAACCACATGTGAGATCCAATAACGGTGCGGCGACTTGCTGATCATTTTCTTCATCAGATGATTGAAGGTCGGGATCTTTTGCGTGATAGGATCCCACAATATTGTTGTTGTTGTCAATTGTGTCATCAGATGCTTGATGACTTGTGTCTTGTTCCTAAGGTACATTTCCGGATATAGCTTTTATGCAATGACTGACTTACTATGCTTATTTTTCAAGCAGGCTTTCTTCTTTACCAACAATGCTGCAAATCGTTCAACTTCAGAATTGAGGGGGTTGTGTACTGGTTTCCTTTTGCAGGACCCTATTTTGATACCAGAAGTGGTGTCATTTCGGGAGGGGTCATCCATATTGGGTTGAGCAGCCATTTGGCACATGCAGTGTTGGATGTGGGGGCTTCCTCAATTTGTATGGAAGTTTGGAAGTGTTCTATAAGATTTAAGGTTTGATTTATTTCGCATTCTGCCAAATATATGTTTGTAGTAGATCCTTAAGTCATACCCGTGGTACCCGTCAAACCTGCTTGGAGGGTATGGGTTTGGTGAGGGTGTAAGTAGTATGGCCCATACCCATACCCATACATACCTGTGCTTTGTACCCCCATGGGTTTCCATACCCCTGACATTCACTACCCACTGCGCTCTTCAAGGATATCATTAAAGACATAGGGGTTCTAATGCCTCAATATGGCACACTGAGTGATCACCGAACAGAAGAAGCAAGATTGTGCTTCCTTGCCCCTGTAAGTGCTTTGACTGTGACCAAGCTCTATCTTTAATAATATTGCTCAGATATTCAATCGCTTGATTGAGAAGTTCGGAGGGTGTTTCTGCAACACACTGGAGACTTTAATGACTGGCCGCATTGCAAGCAAAGGGTGGATCGAGTACCAGTTCAAGACTTTTGGATCCTTGACTGTTGTTTTTGTCGAGGTGAAGCTCAATGTCAAAGAGTGTAAGGATGCTATTGCTCAAGTTATAGCAGAATGCAATGGTATGATTGTTTGTTTCTGTTGATTTCATACTGACAGATCGGCAGCATGTGATAAAAGCAACAATCAAATTAGAGTCCCAGTATACAGGATCCTCTGTGATGGATGTCAAGATCCTGCGGGATCCTGATGACACGCGACATGTGTCAAGGTTTCTGTGGGGGCAATGGTTCAGTGATACAAGGGTTCGAGGTTTGATGAGGCTTCACAGCCAACTTAGAAAGAGGTGAGAGGAATGGTCAATGGAACTTGTAGATTCGCAGGTAATAGACGAAGGACAAGATGGGACTTCAGGGTACATCACCCAGTCCTTATATACTAAAGCAACACCACAGCATGAGTCGCATATAGCCTCGTAACCTAGTAGAACAGTCCTAGGAATGAGTCATGTATAGTACAGGAGGACAGCCTCAAGGGACGAGGAGACAGGAAGAGAACAATGGACAACGCAGCCTTAAGGGACTGGTAGACGAAAAGGGGAAGCAAAGGATAGGTAGCAGTAGTCCGTTAGTGAGATGAAGAGGGGCTGACAAATGGGTGGAGAGTAAAAAAGGAAAAATTAGCGTCCGAATCATAGTCGCTGTTGGAATCATGACACCGCCCCATTACTAGATTGAGACTCCCATGTCTCAAGATTCTCCGTCTCCTTCTTTGTCTTCGTGTCCTACATACCCTTCTTCTTCTAATGCAGGGTTGGAGGCAATAGGGTCGCGGTGGTAGTATGGGCAGACATCCCCATGGTAGGGGTGACAATGGGGGATGAGGCAGCGGGGAAGGGTGTGGCATTTGGAATGGGGGCAGTCACATTCGGGTGGGGCATGCTTGTGGCCGTGACAATAAGTGCATCTCCGCCGAAACTCGGAGTCTGGGAACCTATACCTGACTCCCCAACGCTCTTCATACCACGGGCGCTGGGATTCCAGTTCTCCTGCCTGAGCATTGATCGATAGACACGACGACATGGTGAAAGTCTGGGGAGTGGTCAGTGCTGACCCCAGGGCGCGATACTGAAAGGGACGAGTGATGGGTTCGCCTTGGTATAAGTAAGGGTGGAGGCGGTTTCTGGCGTGAGCTTTAATGAGGCGGATGCGGGGCCCAAGAGACCTAGTCCTCCAGCTGGTGAGCTTCTTGTCCAGAAGCTTCTTCTCCTCCAGTAGCGCTTCGTATTCTAACATGTGGCCTCTGTACCTGTCGACATCAGCGGTCACCCCATAATCTCTAAGCTCATAGAGGGCGATGTTGACTTCTGCTGCTCCTGGATAGCCTGAATCAAAGATCCCCAGAGCTTCATTGTCTGAGCAGTTGGTGGAGAGGCGAGGGCCGATGAAAGGGGCTGCTTCTAAGGGCCACCCATATGGAGACAGGGGGGGGGCAGAGTCATCCCGAAGTCCAAGCACATAGTGTTGGTGGGTGCTGAAGTCAAGGTCAAAGCGAACATAGTGGGGAAGTAATGGTTCTCCAAAAGGGGGGTTGAGTGCGATCCTCTGGACATAACAGTCATGGTTGGGGTCCCCAGGTTCGTACTTGACATAAGACACAGGCGCCAGTTGCCCCAAAGTGGGTGGAGGGGGAGGTGGGTCATGGTATATGACTTGGGGTCCATCCCCTAACACTGCTTCACATACCTCGATGACTTCTTCAAGGGTAAGTGGGACAGTGGGAGGCGAAATACAATGATAGAGGGAAAGAGGGGGAGGTGGGTCCCGGATTTGGGATGCGAGAGAGGGCGAGGGAAGAGTAGAAGGAGGAACCATAGGCAAAGTGGTGAAGGTGAGAGGGGGGTCTCGTGCTGGCGTCCTCGGGGAGCAGAGAGGGAGCCCCGGGGGGCTGATGGGGTATACGAGGGGTTCTGTCTCCGGGGAAGAGGGAGGAGAAGGGGTGAGAAGGGGAAGCGGGGAGAGGGGATTAGACATGTTTATGGTTCAGATGATGATAGTGGAGGGAGGGGGAGGGTTTTTATAGGATGTGCAGATGGAGGACAGGTGATCGTGGTAAAACTTCTGAATGAGTTGGTCGGCCTTGATGTTTGAAAGGGGTTCCCAACTATCATGAGCTTCGGAGAAACCTTTCCACCTGACTAGGTATTGGAGTTGTTGGCGTCTCTTCCTTGTGCCCAGGATCTGTTCAACTTCCCATTCCGGTTGCCCGTTCACAAGGTCAGGAGCGGGTTCCTGGTAATGGTTCCCATTTGTGATAGTTTCTTTGTAGGGCATAAGGAGGGTGCTGTGAAAGACGTTATGGATCTGCCAGGAGGCTGGCAGTTTGAGACGGAAGGACGTTCTAGACACGGCAGACATGACCAGGAAGGGGCCATATCTCCTGGGCACAAGCTTCGCTGATGGGTGCGTGGTGTTCAGGTTTTTGCCTTCTAACCATATGCAGTCGCCAACACAGTAGGGGACAAAGTTTGATGGGAGTTCTAATGCTTGCAACTTTCGGAGGGCGTCTGCTGCGTCCTTTCTGGCTTGAGTGATAAGTGCCAATCTGTCGTTTAGGGGTGGTGAAGTGGTGGTTCTAAACGTTTGGTGGACACGCGGAATGTGTCCCATGATAAGTTTGAAGGGTGCTTTTTTTGTGGTGGCATTTGGCCACGTGTTGAAAGCGAATTGTGCAAGGGGGAGGAGGTGGCGCCAGTTGTTCTGATGGAAGTTTGTAAAGATGCAGGTATATTGCTCGAGCTTCTGGTTGGAACGTTCTGATTGACCATCAGTTTGGGGCCGATATGCTGTACTGGCATTGTGTTGTATGGACAGGATTCGGCAGAGTTCCTGGATGATGGCGGCCATGAAGCGAGGGTCTCGGTCCGATATAATACGTGATGGTAGTCCGTAGTGGGGTAGAATGTAAGTAGCATATAGTAATGCGGTTCCTGCAGCGTCTATGGTCTCATGACAGGGGATGAAAATACATGCTTTGGAGAAAGTGTCAGTGATTGTAAGTATTGAATCGTATCCTTCTGAAATGGGTAGTTTGACTATGAAGTCCATGGCTACTGAGGTGAAGGGGAGAGTGAAATTATCTGATGGGATAGGGAATAACGGGGGTTTTGGTTGGGTTGGGTTGTTTTTCCATGATTGGCACAGGTGGCATCCTTTGATGTAGTCGGTAATGGTTTGTTTCATATTTGGCCACCAGTAGTCACGCGCAATGGTCCATGTTGTATTTGAAATTCCTGGGTGACCGGCCATGGGAGAGTCATGATAAAGGGAAATTACCCCCCTTCTTAAGGGTAGGTCGTCCACGACTACCAGTCTGTCTCCATACCAGTATAGATCGTTGATAACTTTGAGTGGGAATGTGGTAGCCCACTGTTTGAGGAGGGGGATCTGTTGTAGTTGGCACGCGCGGGTTCTGTCATCGATGGAGGAGAAGGTGATGGCGCATGCGAATAGGTGGGGAGGTAAGACTGTGACATTGTCATTGTCTTCTTCTCCTTGGGGGTAGTCAGGTCTTCTGGATAGGGCGTCTGCCTTGTTTGCTGTTCCTGGGAAATGTACCAGGGTGAAGTTGTAGTCGGCCAATTGAGGAATATAACGTGCCACTCTTCTGTTGATATGACATGGGTGGCGGTAGTACTCAAGGTTTTTGTGGTCGGTAAAGACTGTGATAGGGAATGGGGAGCTGAGAAGGAGGTGATGATGGTGGGTGAGGCCTCGATATACAGCGAGGAATTCTCGATCATGAATGTCGTAGTTTTGTTCTGCCTCATTGAAGGTTTGGGAGTGGAAACCCACTGCTGTGTGTTTTCCTCTTTCATCTTTTTGAGTAAGGATGGCTCCCGTGGCAAATGCTGAGGCATCTACTTGAAGGAAGAAGGGGCGGCTAAGGTCCGGTTGGTGGAGTGCGGGTTTATCAAGGATTATTGAGATAAGGGAGTCGAGAGCTTTGGTGCATTCCGTGGTCCACAGGAAGGGGTGGTCTTTCTTGGTCAGGGTGACCAAAGGTCGTGCAATATTAGCATAGTTAGGAATGAAAGGTTGTTGATAACCCAAGACTCCTAAGATGCTTCGAACTTCTTTAACCATGTGAAGAGTCCGGGGCCAGTCTCTGAGAGTGTTTGTTTTCTTTGGGTCGGGTTTAAGTTGGTCTCCATCTACAATGATCCCTAGGTAGGTTATCGAACATTGTTCAAATTTGCACTTAGCCGGCCGGAGGAAATAAGATTCTGCTTCGAGGAGGTCCAGTACTTCGTGAGTGATTTGTCTGTGTCTCTCTATGTTGTCTTTGGTGGCGATGAGGATGTCATCCATATATATGAAGAGTTCGGTGGGGTATTTGTCGAGGAGAGGTTTCAAAAGGCGGCTCATGGCTCGGCAGAAGGTGCTGGGGGCGTTGTTCATTCCAAATGGCATTGCTGAGGGTTTGAACAGTCCAAAAGGAGTTTTGAAAGCTGCTTTCCACTGGTCTTCTTCCTTGATACGGATGTTGTTGAATCCCCACCTCAAATCCACCTTGGTGAAGATTCTCTTCCCTTGAAGCTGGTCGATAATGCTGCCGATCAGAGGTAAAGGGTAAATGTCTCTTACAGTCCAGGCATTGAGTGCCCGATAGTCAACGATGGGGTGGAGCTTGCCATCTTTCTTGGCACGGAAGAAGACAGGGGATGCATAGGGAGAGTTTGTTTCGACGATGTATCCTTTAGCTAGGTTTTCATCAATATACTCTTTTAGGGCTTTCAACTCTGTTTCCGTTTGTCTGTAGATTTTACAGTCGAGTTTAGCGGGGGCCCCTGGTTTAAGTTCAATGGCGTGGTCGTCAGGTCGTGATGGGGGAAAACACTGGGCAGCTTCTTCACTGAATACCCTCCAGTGTCGGTGGTATTGTTCAGGGATCGGTTTTTGTGTCTCTGACTGGTCGGAAGGGGGTTTGAAATGAATGGCAGCGACTTGGGGCCTGGATTTGTGGCGGTATCCTGCAGTTTTGATGATGATGTTTTCCCCGTCCAGTTGGTTCGAGCTCCAATTAATGGAGGGGTTGAAGGACTTGAACCAAGGATGACCTAGAATGATACGGTCGCTTCCTAGGTTGGCAACATAGAATCCCAGTTTGACAGTTTTGGTCCCCTGTCGGATCCAGAGGTTGCAGTATTGAGTTATGCTCCCTTTGCTATTGGTGGTCCCGTCGACGTTGTTAACCTGGAGGGGATGGGGGAGGGGTCTGGTGCCCAGTCCTAGAGAGGATATAGCTCGTTTATTGATGAAGTTGTGAGTGGCTCCACTATCCAGTAGAGCAGTTGTTTCGGTCTTTTTGTGCCACATGTAAACAGAGAGGGGAATTGTCATTGAATCTGTCTTCTTACTGTACATGGTAGCTACGGTTGCCGGGCTTGCGACCTTCAATACCCAGCAGAGCAAAAATCCTCGCCCATATCGCGGGCGTCGAGGTAGTTGCCGCGTTCCTCCTCAGTCATCCTCTCTTCGAGCGTGCGAATTTGCTGTGCGAGGGATTGCTTTGGGGGGACGGGAGGCAGCGTGTTCGTGGTGGGCATGGGGGTAGAGGCGATGACAGCGGCAGTAGGGGTGGATACGGCAGATTCGCGGGTGTTCGAGCTCGGACAATTGTTGCTTGTGTTTTTCGGGCAATTTCGAGCCATGTGACCTTGGGTCCTGCATCGGAAGCAGTGTCCTTCGGTATGGAACTTGGCCCGTTCTTCGTCAGTGAGTTTGCGGAAAGGAAGCGTTACATTTGTAGAGTCGACATCCATTGGGACGTGCTGATTGTTTGACAAGGAGTGGGACGTGCACTGGTTTCCCGTTTGGTACGCGTGCTGGTCACGTGGTTGGTTTCGGTGTGGGCCGATAAGTCCAGCGCTCTGCAGCTCTTTGATCCGGCCGACCTCTTTGCATGCAGCTTCTTTCCACTGTGTCATGGTGGTAGGGAGGTTCTCTCGGTTTATGATGTGACAATGGACGTTTTCTCAGAGGCCGGCTCGATAGCGAGCGATGGTTCCTTTCGCATCGGGTTCCCATTCAGCGGCTGAGGCGAGTCGCTCAAAAGTCACGTTGTAAGTATCGATCTCCAGCTCCTTCATCTGCAACTTCATAAGCTGATCATATGCACTTTGCGTTTTAGCAGTGTCCTTCCAAGCCAATTGGAAAGCGGCTTCAAATTCGTCCCAGAGGACTTCATCGGTTTCGGCGACGTGGGGAACTTGGGTCGTATTGACACAGTGCTCGAGCAATCCTGCTTGGGAATTAACCCAGTCTTCGACAATGGGGCCACGGATGTATGATAGAACGGTGAGTACTCGATAGAATGGTATGCTGACGGATTTGTTTTTTCTGTTCAATAGGCGGTACCTTCGGAACTCGTTCCAGAACAAGTCCGACTTGGATTGGTCGCCGTTAAAGATGGCCGGTGTGACGCCTTTCATACCATTCGAGGGGGTGGTTCCCGTTGTGGTGGTTGTGTTTACGGACATGGTGACGTCGACAGGGCTGGGGGGGTGGATGGGGGTGATGTTTGGTGGGGCTGTATGTAACGGTTCGCTAACCGTTTGTCCGACTTGGACTACTTGGTGTGGCTTGCAACACGTGACTGGCGTTCTCGGACACTAGGCTGGCTTAACACTAGGTCCCCTTAGAGTGAAAAGGGCGTGACAGCACCTCCACTAAGTCGATGATGAGAGAGAAGAGTTGAAAGAGAAAGAAGAAGAGGAATAGAGTGACGAGGGAAGGCAGACTGGAAAGGAAGGGAAACCAAGACTGAATAGCGAATTGAAGAAGACCAGGATGGAGATCCCTGGTCTTTACTAGTCGACTTATATACAGACAAGACTCGCTTTAAAGCGGAGTCTGAACTATAGTACGAGTCACGAACCCTAGTACAGCTATCCTAGTATGACATAGTGTCCACATGCACTTGATAGAAAGAACAATAACGCTTTTGACAGCGTGTGAGTCAGTGCTACAACGATACTCCGGGCCCTGTCCATGACTAATGTATGCTGACAGTCGTAGTCATAACCGATGTGTCAGTCCACTTCTGAGGCAGTCCGTGACATTAGTGAGATAAGATAAGAACGAAAGCAGTCCCAATGATAATCTGCTGTAAGAAGTGAGCGCAGTCCAGTCCGTGACACTGTAGGGCCAAAAGAGGAGGCGACTGTGCTGATGGACGGGGTTGGATTTGGGATAACCGCGGAGTGGGCAGACACGGTGCTGGATCCAGATGAATCTGATGTGAATCCGCTGGGGTCATAACGGTATCCGGTACAGGAGGCAGTGTGTGCGGGGTTGGCGTAGTCGGGGTGTTGTGGATCGGTAAGGTGCCAATATCCGAGGTTCCAATGTCCTCTTTCAAGGACTAGACCGGTTCTGGTACCGAAAGTATTCTGCAAGTAGGCGAGAAGATACCACTCGTTATTTATGAATTCGACCAGTTCAAGTTTATTGAATTCGGAGTTAGCGTAGTACCCAGGGGCTCTTCTGGGTTGGGTCAGCCACTGAGCAGGACCTTTTACATGGGCAGGGAGATCGTCGACGAGACAGCATTGGACATCAGCAGAAACACACGGGTTTTTTACTAGCTTACAGAATTCAAAATCGATTATGTAGATTATGAGCACATGTCACACTTGTAATGGAAATGTAATCACTTGTCAGTTCCACAAAATCAGCTATGATTTCCTAGGTCAAATCATAAGCACTTAAAATCATTGCACAACTCTTATGGCTGTGTCATAGGTACTTACAATTCTGATGGCCCTCTTGTAAGTAATTACAATTCCAATGCAATTCTGACAGCTCTCTTGTAAGTGATTATGATTCCTACATAATTCCATTACAAGCACTTACAATACTGTTCAGTCTTTATGAGTAATTGTAAGCACATACAATTTGATGTTAATTGCAATGGGTTTCAACCTTCAATTGTTATATGTTATGTTTTTTTCTTACTATACTGTGCTTACTACATGGACTATCATTGGGACCATCATCTTTACTTCATCATCATCCCCTTCATGCACAGACTTTACTCATTCTTGCTTACTTGTTTGACTCTGTATGTGACTCATACTACTACTGATACTAGTAGTATTCAGACTATGACTTAATCCTACTAGAAGTTGTCTTTGGTGGCTTTACTAGTACCGGTCTTCAGGGTATTTGCTTGGCAGTTCGTAGTATATAACCTGTACCATTAGGACACTTGGACTTTAAGTCTGAGTTCTTGAATCATATCAACTCTTGACATTGGACCTCAGTACCAGAACCTCAGGAGGTGCATAAGTCAATTGACTTCCCAGTCTCACTCCTCTCAGTGACAGCACAAGCCAGCACACTTCCCTGTTCACTCATCACTGAGTCTGCACAGAGTATTCCTCTGTGCCTTTGCCATGATGTAACCACCATACACTGTCCCACACCCTAAGGAGCTTACTCATTGACTATGCACCAACTGGTTGCATCTCAGAGCTCAGAACAGATGAAGTAGCCATTGTCTAGAACCTGCTGATACCCTAAACCCCCTACAAGCTGTGTAAGAAGGCCAAGAGTGCTTGAGTTCAGGAAGGATGAGGAGTATAGGCACAAGCTGACATGCTAGTTTGTCGGCAAAGACACAAGACTATGAGAAACTGCAAGCCAAGGCAAGTCCAATGCTAGATATGATGGCAAGAACCTAAACTAATAGTGAGAGTGAGTATGACTGGTGATGGCCTATGCACACCACATGCAAGATGCAAGGACGAGTATGATGACTTTGCACACAAGGGCAAAGCTTTGTAACAAGTGCAAGTGTGTTACATTTTTCTTGCTTACTTCACCACATTTATCATGTGGACTACCATTGGGACCGTCTTTTCCTTTGTCATCACACCCCTCTATGTATGACTTGCCTGATTACTCATTGCTGCTTATCTGTTTGACTCTGTCCATGACTCATATCTGCTTACCTATGTGACTCATACTACTACTGATACTAGTAGTATTTGGACTATGACATCATCCTGCTATAGTAGTTACTTGACTCAGTGGCTTTCCAAGTACTGGTACTGATAGTATCTGCTTGGTGACTTATAGTATATAACCTGTACCATTAGGACACTTAGACCTTAAGTCTGAGTTCTTGAATCTTATCGACTCTTGACACCAGACCTCGGAACCAGAACCAGAACCCCTTTGGAGCTGCATAAGTCGTTTGACTTCCCAGTCTCACCCCCTCAGTGACAGCATAAGCCAGCGCACTTCCCTGTTCACTTATCACCAAGTTTGCCCAGGGTATTCCCCTGTGCCATTGTCACCACAGAACCTCCTTACACGATCCTGCATCCTAGGGAGCTGACACACAGACTATGCACCAACTGGTTGTGTAAGAGAGCTCAGAACCGACTGAGTAGCCACAGCCTAGAACCCGCTCACATCGAGCAGAACGTGCCATCGACATGTAACAAAGCATGACAATGACAAAGAGAAAACTAGTATCATGATGGAATGCAGAGATGAAAGGTAAACTCTGGGCTTTAGATGGAATAAGGAAGGTACAAATGTGAAGTAGAGCTGCTAAAGGTTGCTGCTGAACTGCTGAACTACAAGTAACAGCAGTCCTTATATATGTGTGACCAAGGGCAAGTAGAAACCTCTTGAAGGTTTGTGTTTGCCCTGCCACAACCAATCCACATCCTACACCAGTAAGGCTGTGCATTGCCTGTAGTTGCACTCAAGTCACTATCCTCTAGTCAAACATCACAGTTGTGCCTCAAAGCTTTGGTAGCAGTCAGCCTTACTCTAGAAGGTTTGATGCATTTCGTGCTTGCGCCAGTCAAATGCGACCACTATGCCAGCTGCCAGGCTGTGTGCACCCGTGTGCATGGTTGCCACATGGATTACCACAGCCAAGAGCACCAACTCAGGGAATGCACATGCACTGTCACTATAGTGCCTCACCTTCACAAGAAGCCTAGTCACTCTCGGTCTCACCTCAATGCCACATGACTTGGCTTGCTCTTTGCTGTAGTCTTCTACACATAAAGCCTAGATCCTGATACACACTGATGCCAGTGTTATACGAGCTCCAAGGGCCAAGGGCACACAGATGACATCACAGTCCCATAAGCATTAGAAATGTGAAAAACACTGTATACACTGCAAGTGTGGTGTGGGGCATATCACTGCTCAAGTTGAGTGACACATGCCATTGACATGTAACACTTATCAAAACAAATCAGGTGTGTACATTTTCTTATTTCCTATCCCCCATGCTAATACACACAAAACATTACAGCCAATCACAGCTTGAGCTGGTGTTTTTCTATCTTTTGAAATAAAATAGCTAAAGATCTAAAAATTTTAATGGAGGTAGATCTCCCCATTAGCTGGGGGGTCCTCCACCAACTCTAAGTGATCTGAGCAGCCATTTCAGATTTATTTGACCAGCTATGAAATCAGTGGCTACACCTGCCAGCTACAGTCAAATAACTTTGCAACAGCTGCTCAGATCGCTTAAAGCTGGCAGAGAACCCCCCGACTAATGGGAAGATCTACTTCCATAAATATTTTTAGAATTTTAGCTATTTTATTTCAAAAGTTAAAAAATGCTGGCTTGTAGCTGCCACAACACTAAGATTCCAACCTATTAATAGTAGAACCCACCTTAGAGAACCCAGGATCAGGTAACTCAGTTGGTAAAGCACAAGGTGTACATTCTATATCCTGAGTTCAAACCCCTGTGAGCTCACTTTTCTGTACTTGAGTTTGGACAAGAGGTAGTTGTAATTGTAAATTGATATGTAATTCCTCTCTAAACACAAGATCAGTTACTATTACATCTTGTATCACATAGTTACTTGTAAGCATATGTAATAATATAAGTTGATAAGATATAGTTATCATTAAAAAAGTTATTTAACATTTTGGAAGTGTATACAAAATGCTCAGGGATTGCAAGCAATTATAATTACCTATATTAAACCCACAGTCATATAATTGATTACCATTTCAAGAAGAATTGTAATCAGCTAGCAATCTTACAGATTTGGCCTGATCTTATGAAATTCATCGGACTAACACAAGCACTTATGAACCAGTGATCTCTATTTACTGATTTTGGTGTTCACAAGTGCTTATAATTAATTACAAAACCCAAAGTTTTTTGCTGATGGATGGGAGTGAAGAGATCAGCAGGGTCGAGAGGTACTGTGATGGAAGCCACGGTGTTACAGAGATGATAGGTTCGATGATACGGGGGTGTAGCAGACAAGTGTAGATCTTGTCCTTATGTCAAGATCCTGTGGGATCCTGATGACACACGACGTGTGTCAAGGTTTCTGTGGGGGCAATGGTTCAGTGATACAAGGGTTCGAGGTTTGATGAGGCTTCACAGCCAACTTAGAAAGAGGTGAGAGGAATGGTCAATGGAACTTGTAGATTCGCAGGTAATAGACGAAGGACAAGATGGGACTTCAGGGTACATCACCCAGTCCTTATATACTAAAGCAACACCACAGCATGAGTCGCATATAGCCTCGTAACCTAGTAGAACAGTCCTAGGAATGAGTCATGTATAGTACAGGAGGACAGCCTCAAGGGACGAGGAGACAGGAAGAGAACAATGGACAACGCAGCCTTAAGGGACTGGTAGACGAAAAGGGGAAGCAAAGGATAGGTAGCAGTAGTCCGTTAGTGAGATGAAGAGGGGCTGACAAATGGGTGGAGAGTAAAAAAGGAAAAATTAGTGTCCGAATCATAGTCGCTGTTGGAATCATGACAATGGAGCTGGCTTCCAGTTCTTTAGGTTCAATGGAAGAACGGAAGCTAATGGACCATTCAAATTTGCTGTAGGAGTTTTCCCCAGTAGTTGTCATGAAAATGGGCAAATGCTTCCCATCATCGATCCCTTATTAGGTCCTACATCCCTTCCATTTATCTGCAGCCTATGCCCAATCTGTGAAACGATCTTCAACATTTTGATGATCACATACATTGCAACTATGAAGGCTTGCCGTGAGATAAGTGTGTCTGAACCCAACCAATGTGAACTTAGAGGTCCTGGAGTGCCTGGGACACTCACATCCTGGGACAATGCAATCGACCTTGCCGAGTGATCATGAAAACTGTGCCAGAATGCAGAGGTCCTGCACCAGAACAAGTGGATCAAGAGGGCTGATGAAACCACCAAAACAGTGTTCATGAAATTGAGTTTCAGGTATGTTTTTGTCCACTGATTAATTTCCCCTGTGAACTTGACTTTTTGACTTGCTTTTTAACAGTACACACACAGTACCAATCATTGAAATATCCCCATGACTGATAGACAGTTGGGACAACAAAGCGGTCGCACAGACATGATACATCATAAACTCTGATTTTTAATTTCTTTTTTGTCTATTATCATACTATCCTATCCACACATTTGTGCATGTACTTGCATTTGCACACTTTAAATTTTTTTGTCTCGATTGATGCTTTCCTGTTTGTCTTTCAGCCCAAAAAAAAAAGGTGGATAAAGTAGGTATTGTAAATCACGGCATGTGAATGGGGGTGTACAGAGTGGAGGGGGCATGCAAACCCAGTTGCATGCCCCCCCTCTTGCTGTGTTGCCCCCCCCCTCTCCTTGTGTGCTGGGTGGGGGTGCCCCCTTTCCTCCCCCTTTTGCACAGGGTTCATGCCACCCCACCTCTGTGTAAACAGGGAATGTAGGGAGGCACACAAAAGGTATGCCCCTCCCCTTTCGCCTGTCGCCCCCGCTCAGTCAAACAGGAGAGCGAGCACAGAGCCCCCTCCCTGCCACCGCCCCTACTTCCCCCTTCCTGCCTGGCAAACTGGGTGCAGAGAAGGCAGCGCCCCCATCTCTGCCCTCTTCCCCCTGGGCACACGCAAAACAGGGCGCCCCGCGGATGAGGGGACTGCACATGCCCCTGTGCTGTGCGGCCCCCTCCCCAGTTTGCCTCTGCACAATCCGGGGGTGGATGTAACTAGGAGGAGAGCATGCACATGGGCTGGAGAGGCGTGTGAGCAGGGGGCAACACACACACCCCTGATTCCCCCCCTCCCCCCCTGTCTGTGTGCAACCTCCCCCCAAGGGGGTGGGGTGTGCAATAGGAGGGGCCACAAAGACAGGAGGGGGCATGCAAGCAGCATGGCAGGTCCTCCTCCGTTTATGTGGGGTGCCACACAAACGGGGACTCTGCGGGAAAGGGCCTCCCTTGCCCTTTTGCCTTGCTCTCATGCATGCACAAAGGGGCCGCACACAACTCGAGGACGACACACAAACCAGGGAGGGGGGAGGGAGGGGGGGCTGTGCCCAAGGGAAGCAGCGGCCCTCCCCCATTGTGTGCCATGTACCATGCAGGGGCGTGCCTGAACCTGGCAGGTGGCACCCGCCTGCTCTGTGAGTGGGGTGACACATACACCAGGAGTGTGTGTGAGCACAACCCCGGTGCCGTCCGGGGTGTGCAACCCCTGCATACCTGTAACGGTTCGCTAACCGTTTGTCCGACTTGGACTACGAATGTGGCTTGCAACACGTGATTGTTGTCCTCAGACACTAGGCTGGCTAACACTAGGTCCACTGTGAGTGAAAAGGGCGTGACAGCACCTCCACTAAGTCGATGATGAGAGCAAAGAGTTGAAAGAGAAAGAAGAAGAGAAAGATAGTGACAAAGAAAGGCAGACTGAAAAGGAAAGGAAAACAAGACTTGATAGCGAATTGAAGAAGACCAGGATAGGGATTCCTGGTCTTTACTAGTCGACTTATATACACATAAGACTCGCTTTAAAGCGGAGTCTAAACTAGGTAATGAGTCACGAACCCTAGTACAGCTATCTTCGTATGACGTAGTGTCCATCAGCACATGATACTAAAACAATAAGACACTCCACAGTGTGTGAGTCTGTGCTACAACAATATTCCGGCCCCTGTCCATGACTAATGTAATCTGACAGCGTAGTCATAACTGCTGAGTCAGTCCACTTCAAAGCAGTCCGTGACATTATCCCCTTTTCAGGAGGAATGTCCACATTCCACTGACCATGCAGTAAGTGCAGTTACTCGCCTGTCGTGCTGCATCTCTTCCTCAATACAATGCGCTGCCCATGCCTCCTCCAACCTATTCCGACTAGCCTGCTGCTCCACGGCTACTGCAAAGAGTCGGTCCTCCATCTTGCGGATCGACTCTTGAATCGTCTTGTACCGCTTCTGGAGAGCTCTCCAGCGAATTACCTCAGCGGTCAGTGATCGATCTTGGAGCGTGACTAGCGTGTCATCGACCACCATCCAGTCCTGATACTCCCGATCAAGTAGTCGCAGTTCGTCGGGCCCCATAGTGGGCCTGGGCGCGACTCGATCTGTAACTGCCGCTGCGTGAATCTCCCCCCTGTGCACTGGTCCATCCATTGCTAATCGTGCCTCAACATACGGATTGTCTGTCATGCGGACTTTGATGAACCTGGCGGGTACTTGTCGACCAGTCTCATCTGTGATAAGAAAGGGAACATAACTGGTCCCTATGTTGCGCTTGTACCCTTGTGCAGACGGCGATAAGGGTCATCGCGATGCTTGGCCACCTCGCTGCACATGGCGCGGGTGAGTGGTCTGGTCGGCGTAGTGTACAGCGACGGGTTGGCGAGGTCTTCCTCTTTGACCTCTGCCACGTCATATACCCATCCCTTCGGCAACCTGGGCTCCTTTGGGATAGGGAGGCAGTACTTCAGGGGTATCTTCACGACGGACTTCGAGGGCATTGGCAATGTTGTCCGCCAGGGACATGGCTTCTTCACGAGTGAGACGAAAGTGTCCCACTGCGAGGGGGCGAGCGGATGGTGCTGGGATGGGGGTAGGGGTGATTGGTGCTGGGACTGGAGTGGGGGCTGGAGATTTGTGGCTGTGGCAATATTCTCTTGGGCCATTGCACTGAGTGCAGAATCCGATATCAGAGGGTGACATCAGGCTAGAGGTAGCAAGCCTGCTTGTTGTCGCTGCCGATTCTTCAGGTCGTGTTTCTTCCAAGCCTCTAGCAGTTGTTCCTGATGCCACAGGTGCGCCGTCCTCATTCCTAACGATGAGGGCTTCGGGGACTCGAAGCATAAGGACATGGTCGGGGTTATTGTCAATGAGAGTGTCCGAGGCGTCGGAGAGGGATAGTTGCCTAAAGGCATCAGCAATAGAGGCGGCTGAGGGAGACTGAGGTCGAGGTTCGAATGGGGTGGCAATGGCTCTAAGCATAGTGGCTGTCCTCTCGTTAGACACTCGGGCAATAGTCCCAGTGATGTTGTCGATGATGGGCTGGGTATCCCCAGTGGCGGCATTGTCATATGCTCCAGCAGGATATTCGTGGGCAAGGTCTGATCCATTGGATGACATGTAGCAAGTAGCGTGTTGGAGTAGTAGATGAGAGTGGGTTGAAGCAGGAGGGTAGAGAAACTTAGCAGAGGATGCATTCCTTATATGCGTCTCTTTGGCAGGGTTTGAAGCTTTGAACTCCCGCACCTTATCATCAGCGAATATGTCATCCTTATCGACCCACATGTTGTCCAAGTCTGGATATCCTTCCCATTTGACCAGATATTGAAGACACCGTCTTCTACCGAACTTCCGAGAGTCTAGAATCTTCTCCACAGAGTATTCTTCTGCCCCGTCAACCAAATCCGGTAACGGGCGCTGATAGTTGGGCCCGTGCGTTATTGTCTTGCAGTATGGTGTGAGAAGATCGATGTGAAACACGGGGTGAATGCTCCACTGTGTGGGAAGTTGTAACTGATAACTGACCGGCGATAGTACCTTAATGACCTTGAATGGGCCATGCCTTCTGGGCACAAGCTTGGCAGTTGGCTGATTAAGACGGAGATTCTTGCCCTCTAACCATACTTGGTTGCCTTCTTTGTACTTGGGCGTATCACGGTGTTTGACCCATGACTGTTGGGCCTTGATCATAAGTTGTTGCGCCGTATCTCGTGCCTGTTTCAGTTGTTCGAGGCGCACTGTGACCTGTGGTAGGGGGGATGATGACGAAAACCAATCAGCACGTGGATGATAGCCCATCAAAAGGAAGAATGGCGACTTCCTCGTGGTTTTGCTTGGCCAATTGTTGTGTGCAAATTGAGCGATAGGGAGATAAGGAGCCCAATTGGTCTGATGGTGGTCGGAAATGAACCGGATAGCAGTCTCGACCCATTGATTTGAGTGCTCCGATTGTCTGTCAGTCCTTGGATGATACGCCATCGATGGATTTTGCTCAATCCCTGTGATGCAGCACACTTCTTGCATGAATTTTGACATGAATCTGGGGTCTCGATCGCTGATAATCTTTCGCGGTAGTCCAAAGTGTGCAAACATGTGTTGAATGTAAAGTGCCGCCGTGCCTTCCGTGTTGATCTCTTCTCTACAAGGTATAAAGTTCGCTGCCTTAGTGCAATCATGATCGGTAACTGTGAGGATAGAATCATATCCCTGCGATTCAGGGAGTTTAGTGATGAAGTCTAATGCAATAGTTTCAAATGGCATAGCTTCGGGTTTGGGATATATAGGCCTCAGAGGTGCCTTTGTTGGTCGATTGTTAACCTTGTGGCGCTGACAGTCTGTGCATCCTTGTACATAATCCCTAATGTCCTGACATAGTTGCGGCCACCAGTAGTTGCACTCGACGATTTGCGTCGTCCTATTGATGCCAGGGTGGCCATGCACTGGTGGATCGTGATGTGCTTGTATGATTTCGCATTTGCCTTGTAATTCTTCTGTCACAACCACACACCCTTCCTTGTACCAGATGCTGTCTAGGTATTTGAGTTGGTGTGGGTCGATCCATGACTTGAGATGTTCTTCGTTTTGCCGATGTTGTGGTGTGATAGTCACCATGGTTCTTGCAAAGAGATGTTCTGGTAGTACTGTTACATCTGTGTTGTCTTCAGTACCTTGATCATAATCAGGTCTCCTTGATAGTGCATCTGCACGTCCGTTGGCCGTTCCCTTGATGTGACGGATTTCAATGTTGTACTCGGATAAACGAAGTACTTCCCTAGCTACACGCCTGCTGATTTTGTGTGGCTCCTTCCAGTACAACAGGTTTTGATGATCCGAATAAACAATGATCTTGTGTGGTGAACCTGCTAAAAACGACCTCCAGTTGTCCAACAACATTACTACTGCGAGTAGTTCTAGATCGGCTATATCGTAGTTTCGCTGTGCTTTGTTGAGGGTTTTTGAAAAATATGCGATAGGGTGTCTTTTGCCATCTTCTTTTTTCTGTAATAGTACCGCTCCTACTGCAAATCCGGATGCATCAACCTCCAGCTCGAATTGTTTGTCTAGTTCCGGATGTGCAAGCACCGGTTCGCTTGTGACCCGGTCTCACAGCTCGTCGAACGCCTTCTGACATCGTTCTGTCCATAGCCATTCTGCATCTTTCTGCATCAGTTTGTTTAGTGGCCTTGCAATGTGTGCGAATCCTCGAATGAATGGTCGGTAAAAATTGCAAAAGCCCAAAAAAGATCTGATATCCTTAACTTTGGTGGGCGTGGGCCAGTTTTTGATGCCCGCGATTTTGATGGGGTCCATGTGCATTATCCCCTTTTCAAGGATTACCCCCAGGTAATCCATTCGTGGGGCATGGAAAGTGCACTTTTCCGGTTTGAAATATAGATCCAATTGTTCTGCGACTTTGAATACGTCTGATACTGCTTGGATGTGATCCTCCAGGTTAGTACTGGTGGCAATAGCAATATTGTCCATATAGATACATATTGCCGTTCCCTTGGCGTTCCAGTAGTCAATAGTGTCTCGATATTCGTAGTTCATCATGTTTTGGAATGTAGCTGGTGAGTTTTTCAGCCCGAAAAACATGACAAGTGGCTCCCATAGTCCATATTTTGTTTTGAACGCGGCTTTGTGCTCGTCTCCTTCCTTTATGCGGATATTGTTGTATCCATCCTTGACGTCGAGTTTGGTGAAAATCTTGGCGCCACTGAGATCTGTTAGGAGGTCAGTGATTAAGGGGAGAGGGTATTGATTGCTGATCGTGATCTTGTTAATTCGTCAATAATCCTGCACCGGTCTCAGCTTGCTGTCTTTCTTCTTTATAAAGAAAAAGGGTGATGTGTATGGTGAAATGGAAGGACGAATATATCCCTTAGCTTCCTGTTCCTGTAGGAATTTAAGTAGTGATTTGTCCTCGTCTTGCATCATGGGGTAAACTTTGCAAGGTAGAGTGTCTGGAGCGGTTGGTTTGAAATCAATAGTGTGATCCCATGGTCTTGATGGTGGGAATCGTGACGATGCTTCGCTGCTGAATAACTTGGCAAATCGTTCGTACACCTTTGGGACTTCAGCAGCGACTTGATTTTGCCCTGCCTGAATTGCTAGTTCGGTGGATACCCCTCGAATGGTAGACTGAGATTCGAGTGTGTGGACTATGTGATGCTTTTCTTCTTCTGATAGGGCTGCAGCAATTATCGGCCGCTGTCGGATGATGCAAGGGTTGACAGATGAGATGACAATGGGTAGTGCCTTCTCGTCTATGACTGCATGTCTCCAGCTGAACCTTGGTTCGAACGATGCCAACCATGGGTATCCTAAAAGGATGTCTTCACTCCCTATATCGGTAATAAGGAATCGCATTTCTTTGTGAATTCCTTTAGTGCATATGTCTAGATCAAGGTAGTGTGTGATCTTTCCTGATTTGTTGGTGGTATTGTCAATGTTGAATATCTTCCTGGGCATTGGTAATTCTTTCATTCCCAAACCCATTTTTGTTGCGAAATTAGGGTGCATGAAGTTATCAGTGGCCCCTGAATCTACTAGCGCTCGCTTATCGGCCTTAAAGTAACTGGTACGGATCAACACTGGAATTTGCATAGAACGGTAGCGTGTGATATATACAGAGTTACAACAAAGAGCCCTTACCCAGGCTGTTGGGTTCAGGCATTTTGAAAATCCTCTCGCCTCCACAATTGTTGCATTACGAGGTCTTTAACCTCATCGGGTTCTTCTGCAACTCCTTCAAGCCATGCTTGAGCCTTTTGTTGTGGAGTGCGTCCTTCGATGACGCTGCAGTCATCCACGATGCTTCGAGCAGCATATAAACCGTTTTCTTCAGTATCCACTTGTCGGGTGCGCGAGGGACCTTGATTTTGTCAATAGAAAGGAGTTTGCCTCAGGGGCTGTCGACAATCTCTTTTAAAGTGACCCGGTTTGTCACAATTAAAACATTTAAGGACTCTCCTTTGCCCTACTGGCGTGCCAGTTTCTCGTCTTGCTCCTTCTGGGGGTTGATAGCAGTTCTTCCCTGGCTTGTAGTCTTCTGCTTGGGCTAAACAAGCTCTCCCTGGTGACAAATCCATGGTGTTTGGGTCTGTTAGATTTGGGATACTGGGTCAGTGCCATCGATTGGCATTGTTGTAATTGTTCGTCTTCCAGGTATTGGCACCACTTTGCGCATTCTTCCTTGGATTGAATTGTTCCAGTCTACTCTTCATGTGTACGAACACTTTCTGTTGCTGTATTGACACTTCTCGCCAGCCTTCATAGTCCTGCGGTTGTATGTTCTTGAATATGTACTCATACATCGTATGTGGCAATGCATCTGTGAAAATTTGCAGAACCAGCAGCTGATTGATGTCGTAGTTGGTGTGGCGTACCAATTGTTCAAATCTCGTAATGAGGTCGTCTAGATCTCCATTCTGCATCCGGAGGCCTCTCCC
This sequence comes from Lactarius tabidus, assembly GCA_963281015.1. Classification (NCBI taxonomy): domain Eukaryota; kingdom Fungi; phylum Basidiomycota; class Agaricomycetes; order Russulales; family Russulaceae; genus Lactarius; species Lactarius tabidus. The sequence goes on along the minus strand of OY725475.1, from coordinate 1,046,232 downwards.
CAGTTCGGCTTGAGCCTTTTCTTGTTCTAATACGTCTGCATATTGCCTATTGAAGGCACCAATAACTCCATTCCATAATCGTTCATCTGTTGTGGCCCATCCTTGGGCTGTAACTTGAGTGCGGAGCCATGTGTTAACTCCCTTGACCCATTCGTTAATGAGGTTCCCTTGTATATATGTGAGGAAAAACATAGCTCGTTGGTATGGGTTGTGCATAAGCATGTTGGTGATGTTGACACCTTTGTATAGTTGCCATTGTGTGATGAATTGTTCGGCCTTGGAACGATCTCCTGTGAAAATGATGGGTGGATTGCCCACTAGTTTGTCTCCATGATGCCCCCCTGGTTGTGGTGCTTGCGGCATGGGCATGGGGATTCCCCCTGGTGGCCCTCCGCCTCCAGGTGGTCCTCCACTTCCTCCCAGTGGTCCTCCAAACGGTCCACCTCCGGGTCCTTGTCCTCCTCGTGGCCATCCAAATGGTATTCTTGGTGATGCTCGTCTTTCACGAGCTGTCGGGGGATCTGGCTGGTCTGGTCCTATGGCATGATATAACACTACATTGTCTGGGTTCATGGGCATTTCCATATGTCCTGTGTGTGGGTTGATTGTGCCTGTTGCTGGTTCCATGGTCATTGTACGACTCATGACTGGATCTTGTATATGTAATGACTCAGCTAACTGTAATGCGATGATTTGATCGCTCCCTCTTTGTGGTGCTGGTGATCGTACTTGGATAGTGCTTGCTTCGCTAGCCGTTGATGGTGTATTTGTTTGCATTGTGGGGGTTTCGTCTGTTGTGTCTCAGGGTCTCCTAGCTCGATCCAATTGGTCTTGGTCAGCTGCGTCTTGTGAAGTGATGTCAAGTCCCAGATCTTCTCCTGCAATATGGAATGCTTCCCAAGTTCCCCCAACCTCTAGATTTTCAATCCAGCGGATTTCTACCCAACAGAGATGTTCGAAATTGAACTCAACTGGGTACCAACGCTCTGAGCTTGATTCTTCTGGTGCGGTAGACCTAGCGTGATATCTTTCGATACCGTTGTGCACCCGCCACACAGCTGCCTTGATGAATCTTTCCAGTATATCCCTTTGTACTGGTCCTTGTAGTTCGTATACCTCAAAAGGCCCTTCCGCGGCCCAACGTTCCCTTGTTGTAGTTTGCAACGCCACGATGGGATCCTGGTCTTAATGTAATGGTTCGCTAACCGTTTGTCCAACTTTGACTACAAATGTGGCTTGCAACACGTGATTGTCGTCCTCGGACACTAGGCTGGCTAACACTAGGTCCACTGTGAGTGAAAAGGGCGTGACAGCACCTCCACTAAGTCGATGATGAGAGCAAAGAGTTGAAAGAGAAAGAAGAAGAGAAAGATAGTGACAAAGAAAGGCAGACTGAAAAGGAAAGGAAAACAAGACTTGATAGCGAATTGAAGAAGACCAGGATAGGGATTCCTGGTCTTTACTAGTCGACTTATATACACATAAGACTTGCTTTAAAGCGGAGTCTAAACTAGGTAATGAGTCACGAACCCTAGTACAGCTATCTTCGTATGACGTAGTGTCCATCAGCACATGATACTAAAACAATAAGACGCTCCACAGCGTGTGAATCCGTGCTACAACGATATTCTGGCCCCTGTCCATGACTAATGTAATCTGACAGCATAGTCATAACTGCTGAGTCAGTCCACTTCGAAGCAGTCCGTGACAATACCCCACCTTTCCTGTGCCACGTGTGTGCCATCCTGCATGCAGGATGGTGTATGCAGGGGTGGCATGTGAAAGGTTGGGTATGCAAGGGTCGTGCACCCCATGGTGCACGGCGCCACACTTCCCCCAGGATTGCTCTGTATCGACTTAGACAAAAAAAAGTACATAGATTTATGTAATTTACGGTTACTAATAAATATAAAGTCTCGAACAATGATAGGAGTGCCAACAGGAGTACCAACGTTCTGTAAAAACCGCCACTGGCAAATATGAAGACCATAATCATTAGGGAGAGAACTGATGACGATATCAAAAAGCAACTTAATCTACTTATCGGTGATGATCGCATGATTGCTGAAAAAGCTTTGCGACATCTAATCGACGAATTTGACTTTGATTTTGAAGAGCTGCTGAAGGCTAGTGCAATGGGTACGAATGACCACTTCTCGACTTCTTTTATAACGGAGAATTAACAAATTCTCTCTCAGAGAAGGGCTTGAACATCAGTTTCTCTGAGGTCAAATACAAGCACATTGCTCCATCGGTCGGCCTGCGCCCTCTATGGAATTTTTCCGATGCCCCCGTGTTTGATCTACACCGGTCCCGAATCCCTACTGCCCTCTTCAAAGAGATTGTTGCGGATATGGACACTTTGGTCATACAATTTGGCACTCTGAGACCTACTCTGAGACAACGGCAAATCACAGAAGACGCAAGATCCCGTGTCCTTGCGCCTGTGAGTATTATTGTGTCACTCTCGGACTGCAGGTTTTTAAATGCCTATCAGATATTTAATCGCTTGGTGGCTGAGTTTGCTGGTTCGATCCTGAACACCCCAGAATCATTTGCAAGTGGGCGCATCACAAGAGACAGGGTTGACTATCATTTCAGGACATGCGGCATCCTAACGGTTGTGTTCGTGCAGGTGGACCTGCAAGTTGGAGGCCCTGATGACCGTTTGGATGCCATTGCACAATTGATAGAGGAATGTGACGGTCAGGCATCTCTTTACTGACATACCATTTGCCATTGATTTTCTCAACACATGTCAAACCAACAGCCGGCAACCAGTTCAACATGCAGGAATATGACACTAGCACGCCAATCTACGGCATCCTCTATGATGGAATCAGGTTCCGGTTCTTCATCTTTGATGACAGTACCAAACCATACAAGTTCTCAGAGGGCATTGTCCCAGGAAGCCGCGTTCAAAACAAAGGACTTCAACTTGAAGATTTCTATTCGAAACACGATGCAGACCCCTTCATCCTTGGCCTGCGCCCGATATGCGAGACTATTTTTAACTTCTTTTTAATCACCTATATTGCAACCTTAAAGGAGTTGCGTGAGCATATCAGGATTGCTGGACATGAACGGGTGGGCAGTCTAGCCCAGTGGGACCAAGCGATCAATCTGGCTGAGGAAGCATTGGAAAAGTCCCTGCACGCAGAGGCCTGGCGCCAGAATAATTCGATCATTGATGCCGATGCAACAGCTGAAACAGCCTTTAAGGCTTTGAAGCGCAGGTATGTTTTTTGTCAGTTTTAATTTTTGCCCATGAACTGACCTATCAACGTGTCAACAGTACAGATTGTGTACCGAACGCTTTCAAAATCGATCATCTGATGGACATCTGGGATGACGACAAGTTATCAAAGGTGTGAAGTTGTCGAGGTGTTACCGATTCTAGCCACTTTTGATGACCGGAAACGCCCAAGGGTCTGGATTGGTGTCCGTATAGTTATAGCTTGAGTGCTGTGTTACAAAAAAACTTCAAAGTAGTCAATGTATGACACTATTAAATTAGCCGCCATTTGGAGTGGCCGCTGCCAGTGTGCGGCTCTCACTGGCACGTCTATGTATTCTATAAATCTGCCTATACCTTTCTCTTCCTTCCCCAGTCACCTCATACTTCTCCACCTGTGCACCCACCTCCAGTCAAGTCAAGCGCTTCGTGAAGCCGTATTTGCGTTGTAATTGTGCTGGACGCTGAGGCCAGCAAGTTGAGGATCCAACGACGTCAAGGCCATACTGGATTGGCCTGTACGAAGATCGAAACGCAAAGAGACTAATGGTTCTTCTAAGTTGATTTGGCGCCTGCGATCGGGTACTGCACAAAGCGTTTCTTGTCGCACAGGTATTGCCTGTGATCCTAGTATTTGTCCGCTTCTGTGTTCATGTTGTCCGCCCTGCGGTCGGGATCTCGGTTTTCACATCAGCCTCGCCGCATTTGGGCTCCTTCTCTAGCGCTTGGTCGGTGAACTTCTCTTCCAACGTTGTCGGTAGACTTACCTCTCGTGGACCTGACGAGTTCGAGATCAAGCACAAACCTGGGAACGGCAGGGTGTACTGGACTTTTTGGCTGAGTTTAGACCTCCTGCACCGCCTGTGAAGCGATACGGTGGGCTCAAATCCCTCTCTTTGTTCGCTCAGATTAATCTCTAACTATGTCATTTAGGCCGCTTAGCGTGGTTCGGTGTGGGAACGTGGAACGGTCGTAGGGTTGCTGTCTGGGATTGCCCTTTACCCGTCGCCGCAAGCCGTGTTTTACTTTGAGGGATTGTATCTACGTCGCTAAGAGGGATGGACTGCATCCCTCTAACAGGAGTTAAATGGTCTCGAACGGTATATAAGCGATTAAGTGCGAGGATTCGGTGGGGACGAATGAGGGCGGTATAGAAAATTCTGTACTGTAATCAGTTTGTCAGCCCAAGTGGCTATCCCTGGGTGGCTAGATAATTCTACGTCCTACGTCTGAAGCGTTGAGAGCAACCCTTTCCAAACAAAGTCTCGGGGGTTCCCTCCAGACTCCGTATATTTTGCCAAGAAGAATTCGTCGCTGCCCGCTGAGGAATGGTCAATGTTAATTCCCTCTGGAAGTGGAACCCAACTCACGCGTATGGAACGACTTGTTCTTGTTCCAGACACCAAATAATGACGCCGCCTCATTCACGCTTAGCTTCTCGGGAACTTTCAAGGTCTGAATGCCTCTCGTGAAAGTTGAAATCTCGGGTGCAATTTTGAGATATGGTGATGGTTGGAGCCATGGCTGTAAGCCCAGAGCATGACGCAACTCTTGTGAGAGACCGTAAGTTTTGTCCGATAGAGATAATGCTCCAATGACCGCGCCCCGAGCCTTAGTTATCGAATATCCTCAGTCGGTGTTAGTGACATGAGTGTTCAAAACCGCTTACAAACGTCTTGCGACCACTAGCATATTCAAGGATGAGGCGGGGCATGGACATGTGCCACGCGCGAATGGTCTCGAAGTGCGGGGTCTTGTATGCGGTCTTCGAGAAAAGGGCTTGGAAGTCATCGACGGCAAGCAGGACGGGTATTCTGTGGCAAATTCTTGGCTGTCCTTCTCAAAAACAACCAAGGGACGAACTCACCTCGTCTGCTTTCCGAGTACTTCGAGCAGCTTGGCCAAAACAGTAGGTGCAAAAGTCTGATCTTTGAGACCAACATTGATCAAGTTGAGAAGCGGTGTACCCTTGGGAAGTGATAAACCGTCTTGAAGGTCGATATTTTCCTCTGTGACCAGTGAGCCCAGTGCGTGTTTGTTAACAGTGCGGAAACGTTGGAGTGTTTGCTGGGCAAAAATGGGCTGGAGATAGGTTTGTGTGTGTAGGTCGTACGAGTAAGGCGTTGATGAATTCACAAGTTTGATAGCTTCAAGAATCTAAGCGCGCTTAGAGCGTGCAGGACCAATCAGACTCACCACGTGGTATGTACATCACCAACCAGCCTGCGGATGCCGCATACTCTACACCTTGTATCAACAAGAAACTTTTGCCGCAGCCTGCCGAACCAGCTACGAGAAAAGTGACGTGAGTTGATACCCATATAATAAACTAGGATGACGGAACCGACACAAGACAAATCTATTCTTCTGACTTGACTCCTGGCTCGCAGTCTGTAGCCGGTCCACTAGTTTTATTGTCACGTCACGTACGACCGACGCGGCTTTCGACAGAATCCGAAACTAGAAGTGTCGTCATATGAGAAACAGATGGTGCAGAAAGTTGCTCACATCCAAGAGTACATTGCGTGGCATGCCAAAGACTCGAACCGCGTCATTTTCCGGCAATGGGAAGACCATGGCCTTTCCTGCGTTTCGTTCTGTTAGGTCCTCCTACACGCTCTTTCAGAGACGTCAATGTACAGCTGCAGAGCTGATGAACGAACCGCATTAAATTCGGGTAGTGTGAGCTCGTCTAGACGCTGGCTTTGAAATAAATCATGCTTGAGTTGGCCAGCGGGGAGTGGGACGAAGGCCTATGTAAGGGTTCACATGATCGGCAAGGCCTCCCCTTGCAGATAGTGGCCACGCACCCCCGGGGATTTATTATTCCGCATAGCCTCGAGGCGTTTCTGCTTCTTGGTCAGTTTCTGACCCCCACTCCCCTTGAACCCTTGGGCTGAGCAAGATTTGTACTGTTTAGTTTCACACCACGAAATGCTCGCGGAAGTAACGTACCATTCTGCTTGACAGAGACACCCTTCGCCTGAGATGCGTATGAGCGGGCTTGTAGGCGTGGGCCAGCTTCTCTGAGAGCATTTGCAGACGCACGCGACCACGCAGTCGCTGCGAGGAAAGACATTTACGGATGTCACGGAACAGACGGTAAATGGCTGTGAGGTGGCTCCCTTTTTCCGGAGTTGCACGTCCACGTGACTTCAAGCGCGAAGACTGAGACATTGATTGATGAACGCGTCTTTCTCCACCATCCCTGGACCCTCGCAATGACGCAGCCAGATAGACAACCTCGCTCTGGACTTGCCACCATCAGGCGCGACTTCTCCTCCCATAAGACGGTCGACCCATCCCCAGCACCTTCACTTTCGGCTTCCAGACGGTCGACGCTCTCAGATTCACTACGGAAGGCGATTCAGGATGGCGTCGCTAGCCGCGATGCTGAGAAAGCCGCCCATGCATCGTCGTTTAATTCACAGAAACACGCGCTTTCAGTAGATGCTCCTCAGTCCAAAAAGCGCCGACTTCCCAGTTCCTGGACTGACTCAGAGCAATCATCCGCGACGTCACACTATGGATCTTCTCAGTCATCGCTGTTTTCCACGGCAAGTACTCTTAGATCTGATTCCACGCCCCACAGTTATCAGGAAGAACGCCAATCTTCGGTGGTTCCTGCTCGGCCATCCAAGCCCGTACCAAAGCCTGATATTCAGCTCAGTCACGAGCAAAAACAAATCCTGGAGATGGTTAAGCAGAAGAACAACATTTTCTACACGGGAAGTGCAGGTATGTCGTCTATCCAGTCTACTTTCCACTGCAACTGCCCCTGTCTCGCAATTGCGAGGATTGTCACCTCGTGTTGGTGGCAAGCAGGTCGCGGCTATTGATTTTGGGGAGACTCTCTACCGCCTTTGAGTAAAGCTGACTTATCACTAGGAACGGGAAAGTCTGTTCTCCTACGCGAAATTATCAAGACTCTCCGCAAGGAATATGTAAGAACAGCAGACGCTGTAGCCGTGACCGCTTCTACTGGTGAATAGCTCCCCCATACAGTCTTCCCGTAGTACTGAGGCGCATATATAGGCATTGCTGCTTGCAACATTGGCGGGGTGACAATCCACTCCTTCGCGGGAATTGGTTTGGGCACAGAGAATGCTGAAGCACTCGTCTCAAAGATCCGGAAGAACAGAAAGGCTAGTGCAAGGTGGAATCGGACTAAAGTCCTCATCATTGACGAAAGTTAGTGCCTCATGGCTTTTCAATGTTGCGTATGTGACAGCTCCCACAGTCTCTATGGTCGACGGCGAGTTGTTTGATAAACTGGAAAGGATCGGAGCTATCATCAAGCACAAAGAATCCGAACCCTTTGGAGGCATTCAGGCAATGTGCCGTAATATTCTTGCTGACCTGTGAGGCTGATGAGACTTGCTCAGGTCGTCATCACAGGCGACTTCTTTCAGCTTCCGCCTGTGAGCAAAAATAAGCCGATGTGTTATGCTTTCGAAGCTGTTGCTTGGAAGAAGACGATTAAAAGGGCTATCAGACTCACAAAAGTCTTTCGACAAAAAGACAAGGGTGAGCATCTAGGTTTCATGGCCTAACTAGTTGCCGATGCAATGCAGATTTCGTCGATATGCTCAATGAAATGCGGTATGGGACGTTGTCTCAAAGATCGATTGCAAGATTCCGGCAATTATCGAGAGAAATCACATATGAAGATGGGATCGGACCGACCGAACTGTGAGTTTAACTGTGTCGTACGGGTCGTGGTCCTGATCCACGGCTCCTTTCCAGTTTTCCGCTCCGTCAAAATGTGGATAGCTCCAACAATCTACGTCTGAGTCGCCTTCGCGGGGAGAGCAAAACATTTTATGCCAAGGACAGTGGTTCAGCTGGTGACGAACAGCGGAAAAAACTTCTCGACAATTTTATGGCCCAGGAGGTTTTGCATCTTACTATCGGCGCCCAAGTCATGCTCATCAAGAACATCGATGAGACACTTGTCAACGGGAGCGTGGGCATCGTCGTGGCGTTCGAATCACCCCTCACATTTGCTCAAGAATTCGAGCTCTCCAAGGAGCGAGGACAAGGTGACGGCGTAGAACGAAGTCATTCCGATGTTTCTTTCGTGGGAGACGCTCCTCCAGGGCCACGGGCTGCCAAGGCGCTATCACTCGAAGAGGCGAAAAAGAAGAGGCCAGTAGTCAACTTCAACTCCCCCGGAGGCTTCTTACGTCGTGTGATGCTCGAACCGGAAACGTGGAAGGTGGAGCTACCAAGTGGTGAGATTCAGGCATCACGGATACAGGTATGCTCGCTGTGATCACACGAATCCCCCATTCGTTAATCGTGGCTCCGTAGTATCCTCTTATCTTGTCATGGGCTATGTCCATACACAAATCGCAGGGTCAGACGCTCGATAGGGTGAAGGTAGACCTCGGCAAGGTTTTCGAAAAGGGTACGACCGCTCTTCTATAACTCCCTTTACATGTGCCAATTGTGCTCTTAGGTCAAGCCTACGTAGCACTTTCTCGTGCTACATCTCTTGATGGTCTGCAAGTCCTGAATTTCGACCCCAGCAAGGCAAGAAAATCGACATATTTCTCATTCATTCTACTTATCATGTTGCCAGGTTCTCGTAGACACAAAGGTCAAAAGGTGGAGTGCGGGCTTAGAGACGCTTGGGGAACCAATTTCGGTCGAGGATTCAGATGATCCCTCGGATGAAGACATAATACTGCTTTGAGGTTTGAGCACTGCATTCTGCCAGCTTTTTCTGAATTACCCAATATCACAACCCCAAGGAACAGGTAATCTCTTCAGTATCGCGCATACCCATGCATACTTATCGCCATTCATGCAAGTCTGTAATTGTGTACATTATTTCAGTAGGTGTCAACTTTGTCGACCCAAAACATTGCTTGTGTAGAGTTCAAACTTAGCGTGTTTGGGAACATGCAGTACGATCTACAGTAAGGCTACGTTATGTGTACTTATTGCGCTTGTACTGTGACTCATGCGTCCTTGCACTTCCTACTTTAACATCCCATGTGTAACCTATAGGGGTGCGTTGGATCGTTGCAAGTTTTGGTTCCCATGCAAGCTCCGATGTGTTGCGTCGGGACGCAACGGGCTGAGAACACTCACTTCAGTGCTGTATCAGCTATCTGATGACAAGCAAAGATGAAGAAAAAAAGGGAAGAACAGGCACTGGCAGAAGACAGATTTTTCCTTCCGAGTCTCAACGTCAATACACTCGTTCCTGTCGGTCCTCGTAGCCATCCAACAACCAATGGCATGGCACTACCAGCACAAGCGGCTCTACCGAAAAAGCGTCAGGCCGCAGAAGATCATGATGACCTGTGGTTCTTCAACTCTATCTTGAAGATGCGCATGAATCGATCATATGATAGTCGAGCTTGCCAGCAAAACCTTTCTGGCTCTTTCACCATCGATCGCCATGACTGAACCTCTCTTTCTCGGGTTTGATCTCTCGACTCAGCAGCTGAAGGCGCTCCTCATCGATGAGAAGGCTGCAGTTGTGCATAACTTTGCAGTAGGCTATGACAAGGACTTACCGCACTACGGCACTACGAACGGCGCTATACACGGCCCAAGGAATGGTCAAGTCACGTCGCCAGTGGCGATGTGGGTCGAGGCACTCGACCTAATCCTGCGGCGCATGAGGGATGCGGGCATCGATTTTAGCCGGATCCGCGCTGTCTCCGGTGCAGGCCAGGTATGTCCATTACACACCTTTCTCTATGTGATCTTGAACCTACTGTTGCGCTACCGTAGCAACACGGCTCTGTCTATTGGTCAAGCTTTGCAGCAGATGCTCTCGTTTCACTGGATCCTTCGAAGTCGTTGCTCTCGCAACTTAACCCACACGCATTCTCTATCCACGACTCACCCATTTGGCAAGACTCCTCCACGACATTGGAGTGCCGCGAACTGGAGCAAGCCATCGGTGGTCCCCAAGCACTGGCTGACCTCACGGGCAGCCGTGCGTACGAACGTTTCACAGGGACACAGATCAAGAAGGTATGTCGTCATTGTCTTGCATAGGTACATCAGATCTATACTGGACTCGTCTCTAGATTCGAAAAGAGAGACCTGGTGACTATGGGGCAACCTCTAGAATATCACTTGTCTCTTCGTTCCTACCTTCTCTTTTTCTTGGTGCCATTGCTCCCATCGAGGCTTCAGACGCGAGTGGCATGAACTTGATGGACGTTGCATCATGTAGATGGGACGAACGCCTTCTCCGTGAATGCGGAGGACCTGAGTTGCGAGAAAAAATCGGACCAGAACCCGTGCTTGGTGGTACAGTCCTAGGCAAAGTAAAAAGCTGGTGGGTCGAGCGATGGGGTTTCGACCCAGGTAGGTCTTCCAAACATACCACTTGGAAAGTGTCAATTTAAAACAATCTTAGATTGCCTTGTCACCTCTTTCACTGGAGATAATCCAGCGACGATGGTGGCGCTGTCAACTCCTGGTGATGCTGTGCTCTCGCTTGGGACGTCGACTACCTTCCTTCTCGCAACATCACCTTCCAACACACCACCTGCCCGCTTCACTACGTCCCATCTTCTTGCACATCCGACCAGCACTGACGCTTACATTGCCATGCTGTGCTACAAGAACGGTGCACTTGCGCGTGAAAAGGTCCGCAACGAACACGCGGGCGGAGATTGGGCACGCTTCAACGAGCTGGTGACAGTCACGCCGCCTGGGAACAACGGTTTCTGGGGCTTGTACTTCCCACTGCCGGAGATCATTCCGCCCAATGTTGTTGGCAACTTCTACTTCGAAACCCAAGACGGCACGGCAACACCTACTCAAGTCAGGGGATTGCAGGAAACAGCCCACCCGCGTGCGATCCTCGAGTCTCAATTGCTCTCTATTCGAGCACGCGTAACAGCTATTCTGCACCAGGATGCACCACGTCTGCGACGTCTTGTGCTGACGGGGGGTGCCTCGACAAACCTTACGATCCGCCAATTGTCTGCAGATCTGTTTGGCATCCCCGCTTATGTTGCCGAGGATACGTCTGAGGCCGCCGCTACTGGTGGTGCACTACTCGCGCGGTACGCTTGGTGGAAGAACAAAGGCGGGACTCTAGATTCGTTTGAAAAAATGCGAGCTGGGGACGCCGAACGGATGAAGCTTGTCGCGGTGCCCGATGAGAAGATCGCAAAGGTATATGACGGATTGGTTGAAACATATTCGCTTTGTGAGGAATTTGTAGTTAATGCATGTAACAGAGTGGGATAAAGTCAAGGTGAATCGTTGGGTCTAAGCCGAAGCCAGGCACGAGCGTAGGCGTAGGATATAGTTTGTGCAAACGAACCAGGCGGCACGTGCCCATCCTTCTCTTCTGTGCCACCACTTTTGGAATTGCTCGCGCAAATGTGAGGGCCTTCCGAATTTTGAGATGGGATAGAACAGAAAGATGGGGAACGAAAAGTCGCCACACCATAGAGTGTCGTACATCCATAAGTTATACTCCTCCCTTAGCCTTCCATTTCGACTAGCTTCGCCTTATCTATGGTAGCAACCTGTTCCTCGTCTTCTTCCCGTTCATCCGCTTCGATCTTACTGGTTTCCGGGAAATCTGTCGCATCGAAGCGCTTCTTCTCTCGGAAAGGGTTCATTCGTCGTTCACTTTTCTTGAGCACCGCAGCAGCAGGGATAATACCTCTCGAGTTCAGGTAGAGAAGGTCGTCACCGGAATACGTGTCAACCGAGCGTACCCAACCGTCGAATCTAGGCACTCGTGTCAATGTATGCCGTATGAGACTTACAATGACACCTACACAGCCCTACGGTCTTCGGTCTCTCGCATCCGATCATATATATGCGTCTGTTTGAACTTTTCAATTGCCTCGCGATGGACCTCGAAGTCGATCGGAGGACGAAACTCTGGATCTTCTGGCGACAGACCCTCGTTTACACTCTCGATCTTTCGGTTGTACGACTCGAAGATTGGGTACTCAAGCAGAAGGCCGAGTGATGGAACCTTGGGAATAAAAACTTGTCGTGGTCCGTACAGCTTGCGGTCGATGCATCAGACCTATATGATGCCTAAAAGGATGCAGCGTAACGCACTTCTTCTATGATCTGCGGGGGTGTGCAGGTGCGGCAGCATAGGACTAACGCAGAAACCATTTTGCGCTGTGGGGAGAAGCGCCATGAGTGTGGAAGCGACGGCATTTTCTCTGCGCACGCACGATCTAACAACAAGGTAAGCGGAGAAACGGCTGTTCGTAACGACTGAGTACCTGGTGAAGCATGAAACTCTGACCGTGAAACATGACGCTGATCCACTCCGTGCTGCCATAGACTACTGGGTCCGCAACCTGTCGTATGTTATTAGCCCCTGCAGCCCCTGCGAGAAGAGACTGACTTCAATTTTTTTCATATGCCTTTGAGTACTCCTATCACTGAATTCACGGCCTACGGTGAAATTGTGGAAGTTGCGGGTGCCCTCGAACTTCTTGGCAATCTCCCGTAGTCTCCGAATGTCCTCTATTCCAGCGCGCCAACAACGCTTCCTTTGTAGATCATCGTCCTTCGATGATACAGGGGCAGAGTCCATCCAGAAAGGGTGAAGCGTATGAGGGGGTGCGCAGGCGCTGGCCGTAGGCGGTGTGCCTGACAACGAGACCACCTGGCGTTCGAGAATTTCGTAGAGTCCGCTGCCAGGCTTCGGCGGTATAAGGAGGTAGGACGGGAAGAAGTATGTGTACTTGCGACTGTCGCAAGATCTATAAATGCTCAAGATAAGTCGAGCACGCGGTGAGAAGTGAGAAACGCGCACGTTCGAGCGTTGAATGAATTCTGCACACGGACAATGCGCCAAACTCGTATCTCAGGCGGCAGGAGCTCGTTGACCGCCTCAACTACATCCGGAACATCCGGAATTTGCGTTATCAACTTCATGGATACGAGGTTTCCTGCGGCGTGCACACCCGCGTCCGTACGAGCCGCACGTCCGAGGTTAACTTTTGTGGGATCGTCCGCATTATCTGAGGACACCGCGCCGACTTGCACGAGCGCGTCGAATAGCACTCCTTCGATCGTACGGACATCTGGCTGGCTACGGACGCATTTGTCAAGATTGGGTGTACGGATACGGTGGAGCGCAACACCAACATCTGCATACCTGCGCACCCCGTCCCGCAAAAACCGAGCAGGATCGCAGACTGGCGTTTCGGCAGACGAGGCGACTTCTCCGACAAGTCTTGAGGGACAGGCTCAGACGTACTTGTGTGTGTTTCGTTTACCTCCGAACGGTTGCCTCGGCGCCGCTCCACGTTCTTGTTGTCCTTCTCCTTTCCATGACGCGATTTCGGGTATCCTGCTGCGTCACGTCGTTTTGGGGGTTTCTTGTTGCTCTGGAGGACGTCTGAACCCGGGTTGAGAGCGACGTTTACAGGTGGTTGTGTGTCTACTCTGACGCGTTTGGGGCTGCCCTGTGCAGTGTCCTCATCGCAGTGGTGCTTCGCAGAACTTGACGTAGGTGCCCCTGTATCTTCGGCCATTCTAGCGATTTGCAACCCAGTCGCAATTGGGCCTTCAGTTGTCAGGAAGTTGGCTCGGCGAAAGAAACGAAGTGTGACGAAATAGCGCGTTCTGAACGTGGGCCAGAGCAGCTTACTGTAACCGTTACTTAAAAGACGCATCCCGAAGATTATGCATCCCGCATCGCGGCACTTCCGCTGCTGCCTGTCTCTCGTTCGAAATATCCTCCATTGTGTGTATCATGCCTTGCCAGTGTCACTGCATGACCTGCGCAAGCGTCTCCCTGCACACCACCCTTTCCCCGCTATCAGTATTTCCAAGAGTATTTCACCAGCTCGCACTTCTTCCGGAATCACGAATCACGAGAATTTACGCCACCTCTTCAGGACGCGGAGCTCGCGATGTGGTTCGTGAGTAATCGTAGTGATTCCCTGGTCGTTCCGGGGCCGAACGATACAAATCGTTTTTGTGTCATGGTAGGCAGCCTTGGCCAACGAGGTGCGCTGCGCACCTCGTTGGACGAATCGCCCAACCCCATGCGTCGGGTAGTCTCGTTCTGCAGTTCCTCCACGTTCCTTCCCACATATTCAACGTCAACCCGTGTGACGGCACTTCATGCACCTTTCCCAGTCCAACCCTTCTTCGGGGACACGGCGTCGACGACTACTAATTAAGCCCTCCTCTTCTCCTGCCTTCCCTCCGCCTCCCACACCCGAACTACATACTCCCGCATGCGAACATCTCGCCCTCGTCAACACCGTCCTCGCAGTGCGACCTGAACCAAACCCTTCGCCATTCACGAGCTGGTCCTCAGTCAACAAGTAAAGCAGGCCCAGAAGGACAAGAATGCAGAGAAGACCCAGCTGAAGATGGCGCACACCCCCTCGTTCCGCATGCTCAAATCGACAATCCAGACTTGAAGCACATTTGACTCTGAGTACGCCCTTTGGAATGGTGTGCGACCAGACTGCTTCTTTATGAGACCAGCCCTCAAACAGCGTGCTATTATCTGGACACCAGCCCTCTTCCGCCTGAATTAAGGCCCGAATACGACGAGTGGCATCAGGCCTGGCGAGGGTAGAAATACAGTAGACGGGTGCGGAACTGGAATCCGGGGTCCCGATCGCGAAAAAGAAACAGACACTCTGAGTCACTCGGCTGAAATTGTACGGCTTCTGGCGCGCTGTCGCTTCGAATGACGCGAGAGGTAAATGGAACTTTCGGACAACTGAGCTACGATTCGTGCAGTCCGTCCTATTAGGTAGACTAGATTAAGTTGTGTAGCGGAACGCGAAAGATTGGCATTCGGTGACCCGGACCCAGGATATTCGTAACATTCCTTCAACTTGGCCTCGGATTTGAACTTGATCTTGGAGGTTTTCACTCGTCACCTCACTTCGGAGTGCAAAGTCAGATGGGGGCTGCTTGATCTGTCAGTGCCAGTACATGTTTACAACAAGCTGTTTTACCACATTTACCGCCACCAGGGTTGGGTGTATCCGGACTTTGAGCTTTGACGATCATCTTCGGTGGTAAAACCATCAGCGTTTTGATTGAAGTACCGTTGGTAGCCGCGGCGCGCGTTTAACTCAGCCACGCACTAAGCGATTGAACATCTGATGGATATTTAAAAGTCTGCGGTGCGAGAGTTAGAGGCAAGTTTAGAGGATGGACGTACTCCCTTCTTCCGTAATTACATATCCCAGATCACCATATTGAATCGATAACGCGTCGATATCTGTAACGATATCTTTGAAGAGGGTGGTGGGAATTCGAGATCTGTGGAGATCAAACAAGGGGACGTCGCTAAAACCATATAGAGGATTCAGGCCAACAGCTTGAGCGATCTTCGAGTACGACGGTGACATTGGAGAAACTGATGCTTCAAGCCTTTTTCTGAAATGAATCAAACCTCCATTCAGATTTCAAAACGAGGATACTCATACCCATTGAGCTAGCCTTCAACAGCTCTTCCAAATCGAAATCGAATTCATCCAAGAGATATCGCAAAGCGATTTCAGCGGACATTCGATCATCACCAATGAATAGATTAGGTTACCTTTTGATATCATGGTCATTTATCGTCACAGTGATTTCCCTCATAGTTTGATTCCTAGTGATTGGTGGTCGTTGCAAATGTGGGGTTGGTGCCCTTCTCTTGGTGCCTCTCTCTATTTGCGTGCGTCTTCGTTGTCAAGTAATAGCCGCACGAGCTCGAGGAGAGCTACTGTATCACATGACCGTGAATGCCCGATTTGGCCCAAATTGGGCATTCAGAGATGTTCCGGTGTTCAAGATCCTGTCCTGAACCACTCTCTGGATGCCTGACAATCACTGTTGGGAGACATGAGCTGTCAGTTTCTCAATTGTCAAGTACTGCATCTGGATTGACCAACGACGACTTGGTAGGGGTACACACAACTATATTCACTCTCTACCAAGGGGAAAATAAAAGGACACGGGAATAGCACTGATGAGACCAGGAGGAGTAAACTAGCTAAACAGCTAAAAAGGCGCCGGGGAAATGGTATGTGAACAAATTTACACCCATTGTGAACCGGTAGGTAGTAGTGAAGAAACGATAACACGACCCCAACTCTCCCCTCACCCAGCGCGTGACGCGGGGAGGGAGAGAATCATGATTGATCCTTCCCACCAAGCGCAAGTGCGCTCACGCCGTCCGCCAAGTCTTGCATCACAAAGCCTCCCTCCCCGCCGCCTGGTGCAAGTAGAGGCGCAGACGCAGACGCTAATCGCGGTGCCTTGGGTCCCAGTCCCACGCCTTTCGACGGCGTACGCTCCACCACTCCGTCTCCACCTCCACAATGCGCGCCTCCAACGGGCTCGCGAGCCTTGCCCGCCCCGCTCGTCCATACGCCGCTCGGCCCCGGCGGCGCGCGTGGGCCGCCACCGAGGGGCGGGAAGTCTGCGGGCTGTAACAGTACCGGCGGTGCGCTCGTAGTGTGGTTGCGTGGGCCGCCGTTGCGTGCTGATGGTCGTGTTTGGTGGAGTGTTGGGTTTGGCTTGAGGCCTACGGCCCAGTCCGGGCGTGGGGGGAGCGGGTGCTGGGAGGAGGTTGTGCGGGAGGATGATGACGTTGATGACTGTGCGCGGTGAATAAGGAGAGGGCGAGTCATAGGGGAGTGGGATGTGGTAAGACGCGTGTCACGTTGTGAGTCAGACGGATGTGTTGCGAAGCGACGTATTATAAAAAGGCCGCTTACCGTGACACTGGACGCTTCGTCCCCTGGAGTCCTACTCCCATTCGAGGTGCCCGACGTTCGTCGCATCGCGCTATTGAGCCGTGGTCCTACAGGGCTCGCGCCGTTCTCGATTGGCGAGGTCGGTCCTGGCCCTCCGAACGGTCCTGGGTATCCAAATGCAGGCGCATAGCTAAATGAGCTACCACTTGTGCGTGAATTACCGCGTTTCCTTCCCCTGGGATCCGTATGATCGTTATTCATTGGTATTGGCGGCATCACGCGGATGCCGAGGTCATTGCTCTGTGGCAGGGGCGACATGTTGACAGGGTGTGTCGGCTGTTGGAGAGGCTGTTGCCCCTGAGGCGGTGCGTGCATGGGCGGCCCCATCGAGGGAAAGTACGCGGGAACATTGTATCCATACTGCGGGGCAGTTGCTGGCGCAAATTGATACTGTTGTGATGAATGAGGGTGAGGATGCGAAGGAGTACCGGGATGGGATGCGGGAGGAGGAGCCCCTGACGCAGGGTTCGGGGGCCACGGGTATTGCACATATACCATTTGCTGCGGGTGATGTGGGGGGACAAACATGCCAGAACTCTGTGGATCGGCCCCGGAACCCGAAGGGTCAGAGCCCATCCCGTGATGTTGTGGGGGCAGCGCCTGAGGCGGCTGCGGGTAACTGTACGGATAGTATGGTGGCATCGGTCCCATGAAACCTTGCCCCGGACCTTGTCCTGGAGGAGGTGGCGGCGAGTAAGGAAACATGAACTGCTGGCCGTATGGTGGTTGCATTTGTGGCACCTGACTGGTATCATAGGGAGCTGGGGAAGGTTCGTAGATGGAGGCGTAGGTGATTGAAGGCGACGGTGCACGAGAGTTGCGCGAGCTTGACGGATGTTTGGGGGGGAGCATAGACCTGGATGACCCTGCCGAGTTTGTGCCGGACCCATTCCTTCGCTCGCCTTTGCTATCGCGCGCAACCGGGCCAGAGAATTCGCTCTCGGTCGGAGCGGTGCTAATCGAGTCATCAATGTCACCTGCACTACTGCTCCCGCCTCCGCTGGTAGACGCCGAGCCCGAAACAAGACTGAAGGTAGACGAGCTCGCACTCATGTCGTTTTCTTTTTCTTTCGCCTTCTCCTCAAAGTCCATGAATATGCGTGACCTAGCTTCGTTGTATGCGGCTTCCCGTTGTTCAAGGGTGAGTGCCTTCTTTAAGCGACTTGGTGCACCGCCACGTCCACCGAGGCTTCCGGCCTCGGAGGGTTCGACATCCGAAGACTCGGCGTCTTCGCCGTTGACCGAGCCAGTGCGAGACTGCGACTGCGCTCGGATTCGATCCTGGACAGACCGGCTCATTATTTTGATGGCGGGCTGCTTTGTCTGCTCCACTGGAACGAGCTCAGAAATCCGTTTTGGGGGACTGCGAGGAGACGGGTAAAGGTTTTAAAGGGGGGGAGAAGATGAAAAGTTTGGTTGAACATACATTCTGCTCTCCAGGGAGAAAGAGATCCATATGCTCCTCGAACCAGAATCACTCTCGGGAATGACTCTGTAATAAGTCGAACACCTGTGGACGAGAAGTCTCTGATATGATGTTGCTGTCGGTATTTCAACACGACCCCTTGAAAGTGAGATGGTCAGCGTCACGTTCGAACAAGGTTAGTCGTAGTTGGGTAACGCCGATGTTGAAACATCTGGCAGACGATGGCGGGGGTTGCGATGGGTTGCACTTACTTGCGCTCGTTGATAAGTCGCTCCATGTCCCCGCCGACACGGAGTACAAATAGTCGCTCCTTGCTTTTAAGCGCCTCGAAGATTGAGGGGTCTGCTTCGTTTGAGTCTGTTCTGTTTTCTATTTCGGCGGGGGTCGGACTGGAAGCAGGGAAAGGAGAGAGTATTTGAACGTCAGGGACGGGGGGAGAAGATAAGACTGATGTCATGGTGAACGGCTCTGCTTGAGGGGAGAGGGTGGTGGTGAAAGCGGAAAGACGAGGGGCGTCAGTAGGGGGGGACGACGACGGGGGAGAAGACTTGGATGATAGGATTGTTATTGCGGCAGATCGAGTCGATGATTCTGTTGAAGAAAGAAAAGCAAAAGGAGGTGAGGAACGTGGTGGCCGATGGAAAGAAAATGAAATTGGAAGAATGAATTACCTAGTGACATTGGCGTCGTCTAATGTGTCGTAACAGGGCTCGAAAGCATGGACGGGGTGCACGATGTATGGGGATGGACGTTGAGGACAGGCGAGACAAGACGACGCTCAGGGCAACCACTCGCTTGCTTACACTCACACGCTCCCTTTCCTTTCCGCCTCCTCCCACCAGCGACTTCATATTTTATAGCCGGATGACTCATTATTCTGTCAAGCACAGTCTACAGCCACCACCAGAAAATGAGAACGCGATCAACCACTTTGGCAGGCACCTTGCGCACCCGCGATAGGACATGGTCATCTCTCTTGTCTATCTCTCTCCTCTCAGAGGTGCCGTCACTGTTTTCCGCCTTCTTTAGGCGCGAGGAATGCACGCCGTCCCCTGAGGGATATTTGCTTCGCCGTTTCAGACCCTCCAGCACACGACACTCCAGTACGCACCATAGCCATCTCCATTCAATTTGGTCTATACTATGATATGCCGCGCTGCTTAACCGTGCTACCTACGACACTTAGGACCACCACAGCTTCATTATTGACGTTGTACTGTCAATTTAAAGTAACACCTCATTGCACGTTAAACGCCCGCACGCCCGCGTGATCAGGCCTCCTGTTCTATCACTTGCGTGAATGTTGCATCTTTGCCACTCCGCCTCCATCGCTTCGATTGGTTACGTAGGTCTTCCGCCAGCTCGCTGCATGCGGACGTTTGGTCGTGCCGTTGGGCCTGGGACAACTGGGGAACATCGGGCAAGAATCCACGACGTGCATCACAGCTAGCACACAGGGATGATGGCCGCTCATTCCCATCCTCTCGTCGACTCAGCTTCATCTCCTTCTCATTTGGACCGACCTACCTACACACCCCTCTACAGCCGTCCATTCACTCGAAACAGTTTCAAAACGCGTCTCGGCGATAAATCAAAGCACCGGACCGTTTCCCGGCCCGGGTCTTCGTATTAGGTCCCATGTCCCATGGCGGTAGACCCACGGACAAGGAGATACCCTGCTTGCCTCAGATATAACAACAGCTACGTCCCACGCAGAATGCTACTCATTGACACAATAAACCGGTTTCCTCGAATGTTATGGCCAAAACAGGAGGCAGACAGGAGAGAAAGATTAGGGAAATGCAATACCTGCCGGTGCCGAGCTGGCTGCTTACGAAAGAGCATCTATATGTCCAATGGCAGCCAGTCCTCCTTGTGTGCCGTTCTCCTCTATGTTTGGCAGTTCAGGTCATCTATGGCCTCCGGTTTCGTTCGCATACTTTCAAGGACTTAACTTATGCCAATTTCAATGTATTCCTGGTCCGCGAAAGATCGCGCCCTGCAAACCAGTTGACGCCATGCATTTATCAGTCTATTCAGCCTTCTCTCTCAAGTCGATGCGATCGAAGACCCCCATATCTTGTGGTGAGCTTCTTCAAACCATTCTCCAGTCTCTACCCCCGTAAAGTCGCCTAGTAGGTTCCTAAACGGGACTAAGGACCACACGTGGACGGGCGCCAGTTTCGAATTTAGTTGGCAGGTGGCTTGGGCCTCCGCGTCATGCCAGAATCACCGTGACGGAGCTGAGTCGCGTCGCTTGTCGTCCCCAAGGCCCAAGCACTCGTATGCCGCCCACGCTCTCCGCCAAAGTGAAAAACGTTGATGGAAAAGGGCCGCAGAGCATATATTTCCAACTGATCCCCACCCGTGCAGCTAAACCTGATATTCCGCCTAGCCAACACCCTCGGTACCGGCAACTTTCATCCCATGTGTCCCGTACAGCCACCCGTGAGGCGGTGTCTGCCGGTGCCCCCACCCATCCTTCCCACGCCTCTGGTGGTAGGCAACTGCAGCAAATCATGAATGCTTTCACTTGCGTGCGGGAGCACGCGCGGCACGCCGCCAGATTGCATCGATGCAACAGCAAACCTGGAGCCGGCTAAAAAAACAGTGCCGAAGGTTGCGTAGAGCGGCGCGCCGGGGAGGGACACAAAAAAGTGTAGGCTCAGCTGAGCCAGTGCCGCGAATGTGTTCACATGGCCAACTCACAGGTCGCACCACTCCCAGAGTCGACTATTGTCGTACGCCAACCAGTTACTCTACGACTCGTAGGGCCCACGATGTAAGAACATAGCATCTATGGGTTCTGTTCCGTTCCCATACTATTTTACCTGACTTATTCTGAGATATGAGTCGCGACTTTGTAGGCCCTGCGGACAACATGCATTGACAGGTCTAAGGCCAGCTTTCAGGCCGATGCGGGCCGGCAAATAACTGGTGGTTGAGGAGTTGAGGCCCAAACGTGCGAGTCGTGGCCAAAGCGTCTACGAGGCCTTTTGGAATTATGTCCACAATCCCCGGCTCGGGAATTGTGGACATTATTCCACAAAGTTTTTTGTGGAAATGCGCTGCGGTGGTTTCAGCTTATAAGAGAACCATGTCCTATTTCATTTCATCCCCCTTTCGTGTTATCACTGAAAACTAGCAGCGATTTCAGCAACTCCCACCATGGACGCTAGCGCACTATCTGAGCTAATCAAAGCCAAAGTAGCATCTCTTATACAAGAGCACCTCAAACCCGTCGTCAGCGAGCTCGCTGCGCAGCACCAGATGCTCCAAACTCATTCGGCTCTGCTGAGGTACAATCACAACGTTAATGACTATCAAATGGACAAGCTCGAGAACCTTCGTGACCTGGAGCAATCCATCAAGTACGTGTCCGCTCGTCGCATCTCTTCAATTCCCCTCGCTGACCCAGTCGCGCCGCAGTTTCAAGGTCGCGGGTGCACTGGCCTTCGATCCCTGGCAGCACCCGACCACGGGCACCAACTTGCGTGAGCCCGTTCCCGCGGACCCCATGTTAATCCCGCGCTTCACGCCCGAGAACAAGACACCCACACAACGGGCAGCCGAGAGCGCCGAGCTCATCGCGCAGGCTGGCGTCAGTGCTCGCCGACTCGGCGTCCCACTCACGCTCCATGACTTCCCCCGCGACCCGGCCATCCACTGCGGCGGGGAGAACGAGGACCCGATGCACTCGGCAGTCCCGCTCTTTGGCCTCCGTGCACCGCGCTGGCGCGCCAAGGAGGGACTCCCGCCAGACTCTACGCCCGGTACAGCTACGTACAATGGCGTCCCGGCACCGCCCAAAGGGAAGAAAGGCAGGAAGCTGTATGCGAAGAAGGCGCAGAAGATGAAGCCCAAATGGAAGACGTTCGAAGCTGCGACGGCGCCGAGAGGGTCCACGTCGAGTTCTTCTAGCTCATTTGACAAATTGTTTGAGCTGCTGGATTCGCCCGCGGTTGCAGGTTCATCTGGCTCAAGTGGAACAACGTCCCCGGGTAGGGCGACACCCACGTCATCTTCATCCACATCCACATCCACATCTCTCGTGTCGTCGGCGCCTTTGGCGATCGCACCGCTTGCATCCGCATTTACAATTACCCCAGTACAGAGCCCCGCACTGCCACCAACACCTATACCTGGCCCGAGCCCCGTACTGCCGCCTGTGCCTACCTCGAGCCCCGCATTGCCCCCTGCACCTATCTCAATCCCTGTACTACCCCCTGCACCTACCTCGAGCCCCGCATTGCCCCCTGCACCTACCCCAATCCCGGTACTGCCCCCTGCACCTGCCCCGATACCACCTCCTGCACTTATTCCAACACCTATACCCGCGGCGGCCCCAACTATCGCTTTGAGCGCGGCCACTCCCTTATCGACATTCGAAACGCATGTCGCCTCGACAAGCACAGGGAATTTTCTCACCTTAGACATCACTCAGGACGACGCAAGCAATGCAGTCACTAACCGATCGAACAGCCAGCACGACGAGCAGATTCGACCCGCTACGCCCACCGCGCCTGCCTTTAACGCAACAACACCACCGCCCATACAGGTACCCCCCTCACTCAAGCGTACGCTTAGGGAAGCGGAACTCGATGATGACGACGATGACGATAATGGCGGCAGCAGCAGCCACAGCGCTGTTCCACCGACGAGGACGAGTCCCGAGAGATACATCAAACAAGAGCTCGAAGAGCCCGAGTCAGGAACATACTTGGAGTCCGAGCCCCAGTCACAGCGGCAGCGCAAACGCCGCCGACGCTCTGCAGCGCCGAGCCCCAGTCCTAGTATCTGTCTTGGTGTAGTAGGCACTCGCCAAGCTGCTGGTGGTGGCGGCTGGCCTGGACCGGGACAGTTGCGGCGTTCTACGAGGGTTGCGCGTGCAAATGCCCACGCGACGGTGACGGCGGCGCCTGGGCCAGCGACGCGCAAAAGACAGAATGGGAAGCGGGCCTCAACGAGGTCACGGCCCTGAGTCGTGATCAGGTTTTTTTTTTCAATTAAATCCTCTCGTGGTTTTTGTTCTTTAGATTTTTCTCTTTCTTTTCGCGTACCCAGCCGTTTGTGCCTGTGGACAGTACGTAGGGACCTCTCGCTTGCGATTGTACGGACCCTTGATTTCACCTTTTGTCTCGTGTATCTATCTGTATTACTTTGCCTGTACGAACTGAAGCATATAAACAATTGTGGTGTTCCTACACTATTATGTGCACACAACTAGTGGACAAACCGTAAGCCCTGTAAAATTACGTGTACAGTGTATGCATGCATATTTAAAGCGACAAGGCATATGGTAGGAACAGAGTGTCTGGTGCCTGGCCACTAATGTAGGCCGGTCTTCACGGCGGGGTAAACGACGTGATAAATATTGAAGCTTAAGCTGTCGCCGCAACCTAGTCAGAGAAGAACGATTACTCGATGGAGATAGCTGAGCACGCACCAGAACACAAGAATGAGGAAACCATAGCAGGCAAGTGCGAGCGCGCCAAGGTTGAGCAACTTATTCTTGCTCGGGTCGTCCTTTGTCAGCTAGGAAAATAGTGAGATTTGATTTCGGAGGGTAATCGAGAGACTTACTTTCCAGTAGAACAGCCCCGGGAGGATGAACGAAATAGTCGTCGATCCCGTGGCTCCAACAAACGACAATACTATATGCTATCAGATCACAAGGAAGCCAGATCGCGGAGAGAAAACCTCACCCATCTCAAGATTATCTACGAAATATGCAATCGAAAAGCCACCGGCAACTACTGCTGTCGTCAGTACGGTGTGCTTCAATGGCGTCATTTCTCCCGAGCCATGTTCATCATCAACGCCACTGTCTTCGATCTTATCGCGCTCCGTATTAAAATGAAACACCTTATCGAGGCAGTTCCTGCACGGCTGAACCTGCAGCGGGTACGAAAAGAGGACAAGAATTGCGATGGCCAGTTGCCCAATGGCGACGAACAACGAGCTCGATGGGTACATCTCAATGATGTTTGCGGTGACCTGCAACGAAATTATGCATGAGGTATCGTCGAATAAGATAAGCACGCAACATACGTGGGAACCGAAGGTAATGTAGCCAAAGACGGCGATGACTTCATAAGTGAGCGTTGCGGAGCCGATAGCCGTTCCAATGACAATATTCATGCGCTTCTGCGAGTTATTATTAACCTCGTTGAAAATGGGAAACAACTGTCACCCGTCAATATTTTGAGTCAATTTTGCGTCAGCCCCAGTACTCTGAGAAGGTGATGGAAAGGGACATTACGTTCTGGGCACAGGTGAAAGCGAAAACTTGGATAGGGAACGTTGAGACAAAGCTGGGCGTGATCTTGATGAGGTGTATTTCGCCGGGTGGTATCATCCCTTTCAACGGATGGAAGTGGCACACGATCACTATCAAGACAAGGTATGCTGCAAGCGAGCGAGATATTTAGCACGTGACGTCATTTTATGTGCGAGGAGGTACTTACCACAGGAGAAGAGAGCAATGTAGCTTGTATGTCTAAGACTATCTAGACGACGAAGGAAAGATAACGGCACAAGTATCACCATGAGAAGAGTCATCCACATGCGCCCGCTAAGCGCCCACTCTGGTGGGTTGGTATCTGGCGATGTGAGGTCATGATATAATGACGCGATAACAGTTGGAATGAGCGACTTGAGGATGATAAGATAACTGTCCACTAATAAGCTAATGTCTCGGAGGTCGTGTGGGTAGTAGCATACCTGATAGACACCCCAAAACACTTGATGGCGATGGCAGCGTCAAAAAAGACGGCCGCACGAGGGAATGTGAGGGTCGCAATAGCAAAGAAGGAAGACCTGCGGTGCGGAGCCCTGCGCGCACACGCAGATAGGAGGTAGAGACCGAAGGCGGCAACACCGCCAGAAAATACACATGTCAGCATGCCGGGAATGATACCAGCAGACGCGAATGCCTGCATGAGACCATTAAAAAAGATAATAAGAGGAAGCCAGAAAACCATACCCGAGGGAAAGTGAGCATGCCTAAAGACCAGCCATGAGAAAAGCCGATAGGAGAGGAAGGACGCGGCACACGCACCACTGCCAATGATAGTGTTCGCTAGATTGCTCACGCTGCTCGTGAGTGTCGCCCGACCCTCCCTTTCCACATCGTTCTTTACCAATCCAACGCTTGAGGCTTTACTCCCAAG
Source organism: Lactarius tabidus (assembly GCA_963281015.1). NCBI lineage: Eukaryota > Fungi > Basidiomycota > Agaricomycetes > Russulales > Russulaceae > Lactarius > Lactarius tabidus. The sequence continues at coordinate 1,020,657 of OY725475.1, read as the reverse complement.
AAGAGCGCTTCCCTCGTTCTCGGCCCCTCGTTCGTCGTCATGGTCCTCGTGGTCTACTGAGACTGGGACCGCGTGGTAAGCCTGCACCATCTCGTAGTGCTCCTCTTCGCTATGTAAAGGAATGGTCGTATGCGAGTTGCACGATGGGAAGTGATATTGTGTGGCGCGGAACAAGGATGGTAGTCAGTCGGACCTAAATGAGCGAGTCAACGCGTGCGGAGGCGGACGGAACCACAGCTGAGGTGCATGACTAAGCGGATCAGGCACAGCACATTAAACACCCCAAAATGACAGTTGCGTGCCATTGGTTAAGTCAAGAGAGACACCCTGAAACGTGTGTGTCATGCTCGACGCAAGCAGCTGCAAAGACGTCAGTGCCGCGGGATGTGTGGGGAACCAGACCCAATTGAGGGCTCTCGGCCCTCCTGGAAAAAACTTTCGCCCATCGTGACCTCGATGTGGGAAAACCATGAAGAATTTGAATGACACCGATAAGGAAGATAAGAGGGGCCGAAGACGCTACTGCGAAGGGTCTATATCTATGCTATGGTTGAATGATATGAGACTGGCTCCGTGCCACCTAATGTCCATTATGAGCCGATGTGCATGCCGAAGGCCCAAGCAAAGGCCCCATCTCGCCCCATTAGAGCCGGATAAGCCCATTTAGGTCCCAATCACGAAAAAACATAAACAGCCATGACTGATTGTGAGATTGAGACACAGACACGACAATGTACAAGATGCAAGACAAGATGGGGGAAAACATGCGACTATCGAGACCCAAGCGTTCGAATGCAGAACGGATAACTTATATGCTAAGACAACAGGAGCGAGGGGAAGGTAGTGTGAGTTCTTTTAGAAGGTTTTGGTTATATATGCACAACAGCCCCCGCAGCTTGTCAATGGTCGTTCCGACGCTCGCCACGCACCCGGCGTTGCTTGCGCAGATCAGCCATCATCTTCCGACCAAGCGGTGATAGCTCTGTAGACGAATCGGGAGACGGAGCGGAGGACAATAGCACCCTCTCATGAGAAGGGGTCACTGGAAGGCGGGACTTTGGTTTCACAGAAGAAGCTATGTAGATGTGGGTAAGCCAAACGATAGCGCCAAAGCTAGGAGAGGACGTACACAAGGCGACATTCTTAGTCGCGCTTACGGTGTTGGAGGTGTTTTCCTTGCCATCATTGGCCCTCAATCCCTTAGGGTGTGCTGCTCCGGTAGTGGCAGGAACCGCGCGCCAGCTATTTGGAATTTGCCTGCTCATGCCAGACGATGTACTACGGCGATGAGCACTGCGTTTTGGCACATGTGCAGCTGTAACGTCCCGCTCGGAGGTTGAGGTGAGGTGTGAGGTAACAACATGTGCACGCTCTACGGTATTCGTCGCCGACCGTAGCATCTCATAGTTGTTTGGGATCAGGGTTTGAGCAGGCCCCTTAGAAGACGTAGTAAGCAATTGAGTTCCGGGATTGATTTGAAGGCTGCGACGACCACGGGGAATGCGACTGGCGCGAGTAGCAGTGGTCGTGTGTGAGGGATCAATTAAGACGGATCCAATGGAGGATGGTGTGTTGGTGGAGACAGGAACTCCAGCCGGTTGCAGAGTGTTTGAAAGTGATGGTGACGGCTTAGAGTTTATGGCTGTAGCGGACGCAATACGAATGTGATTTGCTGGTAGATTGGTGTTTCGGGTGGCGGGCAAGACGGCCGACTTTGGTTCTACGCCCATTGGCATTGAAGTTGACCGTTGTCGTTTTTCTAGTAGGAAACCAAAAACCTCTGCAGCTGGCCGCATTTCGGGCTTAGCAGGTCGTTGAGGGTTTGAAGCTGAACTCTCATTGGAGGTATAGCTATGTTCCACTGCCATGGAAGATATTGCGCGGCGAGTAGTGAACCCCGCGGACGGTCTGTCAGAAGACAACGTATTGTTAGAGCCACCAACGACCGCATCCGTGCGTGTCTCTAAACAGATTGAGGGTGTGGATTCGTCGTTCCCTGGCCCGGCTTCCCTGAGAGCACGAGACAGATTAGTGGTAAGCCAGAATGGAAACAAAGACGTGATCATACCGAAGGAATGCTTCGGCCCACGATATATCGCCCTCTGCAGCGCTGGTTCGATGGCCGGATTCCGGACTGCCGAGCAACTGACGAAGGGTCGAGCCACCACGCTTGACTTGAGCACGACCCTCTCTAGAGGGCTCTTTCTCGGAGGCAGTCGGAGTGTTCGAAAACACTTTGTTGTCCAGACGTCCGTGGTTGTCGTACATGTCAAGTAAACTTGCAACTGATGGGTCTCGCCTCAAAGCACTCAAACGGTTTTGGTCTTTGGGAGTGACAGGTGGATACTTAGGCACTTGGCTAGATGAATCGGTCCGGTCATGAGAAGGGCGTGGAGGCGTCTCGAGAGGTGGGTTTGCGTTGGGAAACTCGGTAAGTGCCTCAACCTTCCGGCCACGAATCGTAACGGTATATGTCCTGCGTGTCTGTAAACTTGAAGAGCGGCTGACAGAAGCCACTTGTGACCGATTCAGGCTATTGATGCTATTGATCGGATGCGCTGAAAATCCGTTAGTCGGGAAGAGCCTTAACTTTTTGAACCTGCACTTACGGAGAGGGGGTAGAGCACCGTAATCGACCTCGTTGACTACTGCATATCGAAGAGAGGAAGACCGCAAGAGACGACTGGCAACCTCCTCTTGCTCTTGTTGTTGCCTGCGCAACTCCTCCCTGCTGAGAGGTGGAACAGGACGTGCCTCAGCATGACGGGCAGCGCGTTGTTTTTTGCTTCTCCTGCTCCCAAGGGATAAAAACTTCTGGAAAAAGCCCATGATATCTGGTAAAAGGTGTTGTGTCGTGAAAAATCGTGAGTAAAGACTGTCGTGAAGAGTGCGTCTGGCTTTGAAGCGCTCCAAGCTGTAAGTCAAGGAACAGACCTCAACTTGAACCAAACAAAGAACAAACAAATAAGACGCGAGGAGAATGAGGGTCATGTGATCAGAGATACTACTAGCTCTTGGTGCGAATGCCAACGTCGATAGAGAACTATGGCAGCACCGCTCGCGACTATTGCATGCTCGAAAGGAACTTTCTTTCTCATGCGAAGCTCGCCCTACTCTTGATGCTCATCTCATCCTCCGTCTTACTCCACGCACGGCTGGACAGTCCAACAAATCCCGAGGAACGCGGAAGCCATAAACTCGGCATTTCTTTGGCTGCCATTGAAATAATCGCAGCGTTCGTTGTAATTGGTTTGGGACTTTGGGAGTATGAGTCTGGGATCCGCGATATGCGGGTAAGACGAGCATTCTTACTCTCGTCACAGTGAGTGTGATCCGATCTGACCGCATCTCGGTGATGACGGCGCTCATTTATATCTCAGACCTCACTTTGTTGTCGTGGCCGTCATTGCTGTCACAGTTTTCGTTACTTGCGTAATTTTCCTCGTGAACAAGGGAGTTTGATAGCTCGATGAACTAAATTATAGTTCATGGATACGTTAGTCTAGTACAGTAGTGTTTTGCACGATGCGATGATTTAAATCTACATGGAGCTAGGCTACGCCCTGTATTCCCACTACAGTAAGTTGCAGGAGTGGGACCATCTGTAGTTGTACCTGTCGATTTTATAATTTTAACCGAGGTTGCCGACTTGCTTTCATTTCTTCGTTCCTTCCCCTCTCACCGCCACTCTCACCTTTACTCCCTTGCGTTACCCCGCTTGTCCTCTTATTTCTTCTCTCCTTACTTCCCGCGAACATTAACGACCTCACGCGATCATGAAAATTAGTCAAAAAATTCAGCAGTCCACCAAGGAGGGCAAGGTCTGGTGGTCATTCGAGTACTTTCCTCCTCGCACGGCTCAGGTATCTTTCTCGTTCATCAAATGCCAGGTCGTCTTTCTGACTTCGCTTTCAAGGGTCTTCAAAACCTTCTCGACCGTATCGAGCGCATGCGGGCTCTTGGACCAGAGTTCATCGATATCACCTGGTGTGTATCGTCACCTGCGACGTCGTCTCAGAAAAGCTGACACCGTTCCATAGGAATGCTGGGGGTCGGACGTCCGATCTATCTGCTGAGCTAGTCAAGACATGTCAAAGCACAATCGGCGTTGAGACTTGCATGCACCTTACTTGTACAAATATGCCCTCGGAAAAAGTAGACATCGCTCTGCAGGTGAGTGTTTCGTCATCCATCAGAATACTCGCCTTATTTCGTGTTTAGGAAGCAAAAGCATCTGGCTGCCGTAATATCCTCGCTCTGCGCGGAGATCCACCCGCAGGGAAGGACGACTGGGAGGCAGTCGAGGGCGGCTTTGAACACGGGATCGACCTCGTACGATACATCCGGAAGGAATACGGCGATTATTTTGACATCTCTGTCGCTGGTTACCCACAAACACACATGCTCCCCCCTCAGGAGCGTGAACAGGAGATGACATACCTAAAGGAGAAAGTCGACGCGGGCGCTAATTTCATCTTCACACAGATGTTTTACGATGCTGACATGTTCATCGATTGGGCCCATGCCGTCCGTGCTGCCGGCATTACGGTGCCCATCGTGCCTGGCATCATGCCCATTCAGACTTGGAACGGTTTCCTGCGGGCGGCGACTGCCGTTGCAAAGACGATCATTCCGCAATCATACTTGGACGCTCTCGAGCCCCACAAAAATAACGACGAAAAAGTGCGCGAGATCGGCACAAAACTCGTTGCGGACATGTGTCGGAAAATCCTGGCGGCACCGCTTGGAATCCAGGGTCTCCATTTTTATACCATGAATCTCGAACGTGGGTCACGCCTCCTCCTAGAGGAGTTGAACCTCGTTCCTCGCGTAGAAACAATCAAGCCTCTTCCTTGGCGTCAGGTCAGACCTCCCTATGCTACCTTCACTTCGCGTGAACTGATGGTGCCCTAGTCCCTCACACCTGCACGGCGGTCGGAGAATATTCGGCCAATCTTTTGGGCGAATCGTACCAAGTCCTACCTCTCTCGCACAGAAAACTGGGATGAGTACCCTAACGGTCGATTCGGGGACTCCCGCAGTCCCGCATACGGTGAACTAGATGGCTATGGCGTATCACTCAAACAAACGGTAAGGCTTCTCCCCACACGCCGTGAAACTCTTACTCAATTTTATATAGAAAGAAGACGCGGTCAAGTTTTGGGGTCACCCCACGACATTCGATGACATATCGTCTCTTTTCGTGAAGTTTTGCTTGAATCAGCTCACCGCACTCCCTTGGTCGGACCAGCCCGTGCTAAGCGAAACCACTGTCATTCAAAAGCAGCTCGCAAGGTTAAACCGACTTGGCTTCCTCACGATCAACTCACAACCGGCTGTGAACGGTGTCCGCAGCGACGACAAGACGTTCGGCTGGGGTCCGAGCAATGGATACGTGTACCAAAAGGCGTATCTCGAGTTCTTCGCATCGCCTAAGCTATTGGACTCACTCATCCCCCACATCGAGTGCGACCCTGAGATCACGTATTATGTGATCAACAAGCGCGGTGATCTGCGCACCAACACAACCAGCGATGGTCCAAATGCTGTCACGTGGGGCGTCTTCCCAGGCAAGGAAGTTATCCAGCCGACGATTGTCGAGGCCATCAGCTTTATGGCATGGAAGGTGTGCATGGCCGTGTTGTTCGGTCGCGGTATCGGTTACTCATCATTGCACGCAGGACGAAGCATATCAACTCGGCTACCAGTGGGCCAAGCTCTATGAACCGGGCTCGCAGTCTCGCAAGCTCGTGACCGACGTGATGGACGAGGCGTTCCTCGTCAATATCGTGCACAATAACTTCCACGAACCCGACAAGATTTTTGAGCCCTTCTTTAATGTAGAGGAAGAGCTCAGAACCCAAGCTACCATTACTCCCAATGGCAATGGCCACGCCAACGGCAATGGCCACGCCAATGGCAATGGCCACCCCGTCACCAACGGCCATTCGAACTAATGCAGTCTTTACTTCCGTACAATCATAGATCCACTGCTTAAATCTCGTAACATCGGGTTCAACCCCCGTTGGTTCAACCCCCCTTTTGCTCTTGGCACCTCCGCACGCCGCAATCCCCCATCTTCACCTGCATCAACTGCATTTATATTACGCCGTCTTGTATCCTAGTAGCACCCCGGCTCAGTGAACTTTCTTTGAGTTAATGCTACACAATCTACCAAAAAAAAGAGTTGTCGCGCTTACACGCAACCACAGTCCACTAGAATAAGATTGGGAACGGAAAAAAGTGGAATAATAAACAAAAATTGCAGGTACGAGATCGTCGAGATAGCAAAGCAGCAGCACAGATCACTTTCCCTATATAAACACCAGCGTATAACCGCTCAAGAGACTTTGCAACATAGACTATTGAGGGTCGTAGAGATCCGAAAAGAAAAACTCGTTATTTAGAGGCGGCGGACCTGATGTCAGCCCACTGGGTATCTCGACATTGTCTCCCGACAAATCTAGCAGCACATCAACGACTCCAGCTCAGCAAGGGTAACACCAAACCAAAAGTCACACGCACCAAGCAACTTAATTTTGAGCCCGATCTCAGTCAACGCCTGGATGAAATCCGCGGTCTCCTTCGACGCGACGTGCCCGCTATCACGTCTGAGCATGTTCAGCCCGTCCGTCCAGTCGGCCCAGCGCGACGCGTCGGGCGCAATCGCGTCAGCGAGCGAGCCCTCGGGCGTGAGGAGGGAGAACGACAGGGGCGACGCGACGAGCGGTGTGCCGGGCGGTGCAGCGCCCACGGCGTCGAGTGGAGGCGCGCAGTTAGCAGTAGCGATTTCGGTGATGAGCGCGAGGTCGAAGCGATCTGGCAGGTCTTCGAGCCCGCTGCGTACGGGGAACTTGGACGGGCTGTCGACGTAGTGTAGGTGCTTTAGGCTGTTGTCCTGCGTGCCCGACGCGTCAAGTCAATATGTGTGAGCCAGTGTGAACTGAAGGGAAGGGGCGTACGAGGCGCATGAACCGCCAGGGCCGCGCGGGCCGCCGGGGCGCTGGAGCAGAGATTGGCACTGCGTTGAGGAACCAGGCTCCCTGCATGAGGCAGTGGATGCGTTGTTGGCGCACGAACTCTTTGGATTCTTTGTAGAGCTTCGCGCGTAGGTTGCGCACGGGTATTTTGCTTAGCAGGTCGTCTTCTTCCTCGAGCTCTTTCATCTGTCTATCACGCACGCCGCGGTACTCGCAATCGGAAAAGTCTTGCACCATCTCGTGCCACGGGCGCAGGTGTTCTTGGCGCAGTGCGACCTTTACTCTGAAAGTAGGTGAGCACGAACGCATAATTGTGGGGCTCTTGGGATGGGGGAAGACGTACTGGCTCCGAACAAGGGCGACGACTCTTGTAAAGTCTCCAATCGCTGCTCCGCTCTCGTTCCACATCTGTAGGAAGAAGTTGGTAGCTAGGGTGTGGACTTTATAAAAGTTGAGGAAGAACGGCTGAAACACGGGAGAAGTTGCATCTGTGGCGTCGCACATTATCAGCACACCTCCAGTGGCGCATCATCACCTCGGACTACGCACATCCGGGAGCCAGAACACCCCAGTACTCTGATAAGAGCTCAACGACCTCGTTGGACGCTCGAGCGACCGGACACCGTCGCTGTGGCGACCGGGAGTTCTGTTCCTGTACAACTTTGGAGAAAAAGTCTGGATCGCACTGGACGAAGTGTTTCTATGAAGGGACGTTTCAACGGCGCTAACTCTTTTCAGGTGGCGGAACAAACTCACCAAGCAGTCGAGCCCAAGAACTCCGGTTTCGTTGAACTCGTGACTAAGATTCTCCGACGCAAACCCAAGTTGTCGCCATTTCAGAGTCCCATCCGACGCTGTTTCAGCTTGCAGGGACGAGTTTGTCCAAATATAGTCGAGCGAGGCAGCGTGCGTCTCCTCAACGTCTGGTTCAACAAGTGTCGTTTTCTTGCGATAAATCACGCGTGCCATGTTACCCTGGAAGTCGAGCACGCAAGAAGTCAAATCTTCGATGGTGTGCGAGTTCATCAGGCGCTACAATGTGGCGTCATGAGTTGGGGTAGCTCCGCGGATTGCGTCAAAACTCACGATGATAGCCCGACGAGTATTAAGGCGCTCTAACTGAGAAATGAAGGTTTCCCACCATGTATCCGTAGCATGGGCCAAGAGTGAATTAATCAACATCACGCTACCGAGCCCGAACATTTAGCCACTTCTTGCTGGCAAACAGGGACCACGTACCTGTTCAACGCAAGTGCAGTATCAGGTGTGCCAAGCCGGCTGACGACAGTTTCTAGGAGACCCGGTTCTTTGCGCATCTGCTCGAAGACGACGTCGAACCCATAGCGGTACACAGAACCAGGAGGTGGAACAGGCAGTGCACGACTCGAACTTGCTACGATTGGACCTGGTGCGCTCGCGGGGTCCGCTTCGACAAGGCGCTTGAGGATCGCAGTGGCCGGACGACAGACGTTGATGAGGGACTGAGGCGAGGCGATGATCTCGACTACCTTGAAGATGAAACTACTGTCCAACGCCGCCCAGCCGTACTCGAGGTCCATCAGGTTTTTCATTGCCGTGAGCGCGTACTAGGATTGAGTTGAGGCAGGCAGAATAACCACCGAAATATCGCACGCACCGCGAGAGTATTCCCATGACTGCATGTAATAACGTCAACCAATATGTGGACACCGTCTCTCTTGAAAAACTCGCTGGCAAAGTCTTCTTCCTGTGAGTCCGGTCAGTTCAATGCGCCGGGGAGAGGGTATGGCAATAGCATACGCGGAGGTAGCGTTGAAGAGAAAAGAGGGCTAATCTGAAGCTCGTTTCCTCGCGGAGTAGTAACTTGTCGTATATTTCCTGCGCATCTACAGTCGCAGAATTGACGAGCCTGAGGAGAAGAAGCGTCAAGAGTGAGCCAGTCGCAGGAGACTTGTCACATTACTTCAACTTGGCCTTGGACTTGATCATCTTTTTGAGGTTCTCGTTCGTCACCAGCTCGTCGTCCTCATCTCGGAGCGCGAAGTCAGACGGCGACTGCTTGATCTGGAGGTTTGACACAAGCTGTTTCACGACGTCCACCACCATCAAGGTAGGGTCAATCCGGACTTTGACGACGCCATCTTTGGTGGTGACACTGTTTGTGGGGATCAGTGTTTTGTTTGATGACCCGTTGGTGACCGCGGCGCGTTGACGCAGGGCGTCTCCATTTGGATGCGAAGACATCTCATACAACCAAGAAGCGGCTCAGTCTCACCACTTTGGCCCCGTCGACCGTGTGAACCTCTTGCTTATGCTTATGTACAACACCTCTCGTACCCATCGGCGCCGCTAACTGTTCTCATCATCTGCATCGCTTCTCCATGATCCCCTGTGGTAGGCGGTAGCAGCACCCCATGTCGGCCTCCAGGAGTTGGTCGTGAAAATAATAATTAAATGTGGCATGCTAGAGAGGTTTGGCCCCGACATCACCAACGCGAAATCGGTCGAAAACTGAGCCACGGTCTCCCGCAATTTGAGGAGTGAGCAGAAGACTTGGCAACAGTCGTTCTTCCTTTCAGGAACCCTGCGGATAAAAGGAGTAATGTGCAGTATTCATCAAAGAACGGGGAAGGCACATGAAATCGTTCCATTGCTGAAATGTTAGCTGTCATAGACTCTGCAATGCAGGGACATAGCCTCGCTCTCGGAGTCCTGACAACTGGACACCCTTTTCGGCTCGATGCAAAGAAAGATGGGAACAACAAACCTGTCCTCTCCACTTTAGCGACTATATGAGCATGGTCTAGCGTGTACTCATTGCGATCATATAGTACGCAAAAAAATGCCGACGCCGAAAGACATCACGGCGATTGAAACTGGCAGCGAGTGTGTGGAATATTAGAACCTCCCCGTCGATGAACAAAGTTAGAGAGAGCACAATAAGCTCTAGATAGAGCACGTGCCATAATAAGCCGCGCACTTAGTCATTTGCCAATTAGAGGACGCCTCCATCTCTCTGCTGTCAGGTTGTCCACAATGGCAACTCCGTCTGTCTCCCAGCAGACAGATCCACTCAATACCATCTTTCTCGGTCTTAGAAATAAAAGTCCAGAAACCCGTTTGCAGTCTGCTCTCGAATTACGCCGATATGTGCGTGCTTCTGCTGCTGACCTACAGTCCCCGCTCAAGGGGATCATCCTAGGTTGCCTCAAAGGTGATCGAAATGTCCTCAGATGCAGCGACGAAGCTATGGGAGGATTCCATAAATCAAAGGCTGTTCGATCTCGTGCATAGCCCGCACAGTCATGATAAATTGGGGGGGATTCTCGCCATTGGTGTGCATCTTTACTTATGACTCAATTGGCGAACTCTTATCGTCTCAGACCACCTCCTCGACGTGGATGGCGAGGAGACGATCGAGTTCAAGCACAACCTTTTCCGGTTCTACAATTATGTCAAGTCTCTTTTACCAAACGGGGACCTCAACATCATGCTTGCTGCCTCCAAGACACTCGGACAGATCGCGGAAATTGGTGGCGCGGCATTTGGAGAGCATTTCATGGACTATGAAGTGCCTGCTGCCATTGGCTTATTGCAAGGGGAAAAACAAGAGCCCGGCCGGTACGCAGGAGTACTCATTTTGAAAGAGCTCGCCCGAAACAGCCCTGTCTACTTTCATTCACACATTGACCTCGTCTTTGACAAAATCCTTATGCCCATTCGAGACCCACGCGTGATTGTCAGAGAGGGTGCAGCTGAACTTCTCGCCGCTTGTCTCGAGATCATTGCTCAGAGGGAACGACAAGGGAGGACGGCTCATCTTTCCAAGATCCTAGCTGACGCGCAGGCTGGACTCAAAATGAATCAGCCCGAGATCATTCATGGCGCTTTGCTTACGTACCGGGAGCTTCTACTTCATGGCGGAATGGTGAGTCCATTCGCTTTCCGAGCTTGGTCCTAATAACCCGGTCGTTGTAGTTCATGCGCGAGAATTTCATGGACACGGCAGAAAGTATCTTGCGCTTCAGGACTTCTCGCGACCCCTTCGTGCGGAAGATGGTCATCACACTTATCCCTACCCTCGCCGTCTACGACACCCAGACCTTCAGCGAACACTTCCTACACAAAGCCATGGGCCACCTGTTAACCCTTCTCGGTAAATCGAACGACCGAGAGTTCGGTACGCATGACCTTCCGGTCGTCACCCACTCTCACTCATTCTGTTCAAGCATTCGTCGCTATCGGGCACGTCGCAAAGGCTGTTGGTAGCGACATGAAGCCGTTCCTCGACTCCATTATGCAGCAAGTTAAGCTTGGCCTGCAGAACAGAGGGTAGGTTACATGGAATCGCCTCCTTACTTCTTTCCTTATTTTATCTTAGAAAGAAGGCACCTCCAGAAGAACCTATGTTCCAATGCGTTGGCATGCTGGCTGCCGCCGTTGGCCCTAACTTGACAAAGCTCCTACATGACCAGCTGGACTTGATGTTTGCGTGCGGACTGAGCGCACCTCTTCATCATGCTCTGATCGAAATCGCTAAGAATATCCCGCCCCTCTTGAAGACCATACAGGGCAAGTATCTACTACTTTATCGTTGCTGGAGACCTAATTTCGAGTTCCAGATCGCCTCTTGGACATGTTGTCGATGATCCTCAGCGACAAACCGTACAAGCCCCTTGGTGCACCACCAGCCCTCATTCGGGGCAACGTTTCCACTATTTCCCGGGATCTTAATCCATCTCAGGTACGTGCATCTTTCCGAACCCGACTGCTGGCTTATCAGACTACTAGAATGCTGGCACAACGAAAAGTCCTGAAGTGATCACTTTAGCGCTCACCATCCTTGGCGAATTTGATTTTAGTGGTATGCCATGAGGTCCTTGTTACTTTCCAGCGCGTCACTGAAGTGTTCACCTGTTTTACAGGCCATGTACTCAACGAGTTCGTTCGCAACTGTGCACTCCCGTACCTCGAAGAAGACTTCCCCGAAGTGCGAAAGGCGGCAGCGCTAACTTGCTGCAGCGTCTTCAGGCGTGACCCTATCTGCTTCCAGGGAAGCAATAATTCCATCGACGTCATCAGCGACGTCATCGATAAGCTACTCACAGTTGGCATCGCTGACCCGGGTTCGTCGTCTTCAGTTCGAGGCGATTTTGCGAGGTTTGGCTGATCTCTCATACCCAGACGCAACAATCCGACAAGCTGTCCTGGCGAACCTGCACGAACAATTCGACAAGCACCTCGCACAGGCCGAGAACGTCCGCTCTCTTTTCATAGCACTCAACGATGAGGTCTTTGAGAACCGTGAGACCGCGGTCGGCCTCATTGGACGCCTTGCCTTGCACAACCCGGCTTATGTTATGCCCTCTCTCCGCAAGTCCCTCATCCAACTACTCACCGAGCTCGAATATTCGACTGTTACGTGAGCGATGTCTCTCGAATGTATCTTATCCTATGATTGAGAGGATACTAGGCGCAACCGCGAAGATTGCACGAGGTTATTGACGCTCCTCGTTAGCGCGACGCAGCGCCTAATCAAGCCCTATGCGCTGCCGATGCTGCGCGTGCTCCTCCAGAAAGCCAGCGATCCCAATTCAACTGTTGCCGCGAACGTGTTGATGTGTCTTGGCGAACTGACTTGTGTTGGTGGCGAAGACGTGACGCCGCACGTTCCCGAGTTAATGGAAATCATCCTTTCGAAACTCGCAGACTCTAGCATCGTGAAGCGGGACGCTGCATTGCACGCACTGGGGCAGGTTTGTTCGAGCACCGGGTTTGTTATACAGCCACTCGTAGAGTATCCCCAGCTGCTGCAGATCTTTGGTCGAATCCTGAAGAGCGAACCAAATCCATCAGTGCGACGGGAGGTCATAAAGGTCCTTGGGATCATAGGCGCGCTAGATCCTTATAGACGGAAGGTAATATTACGTTTCCTAGGACGGAGAATCAGACAGATGACCGCCGATGCAGACAAGGCCTGACGAGGAATCCAACGAGTCCCAGGCGCCTACTGCAGCCGCGATTAACCTTACTCATACGACATCCTCGGCATCGGACGACTACTATCAGACAGTAGTCATCAACGCACTGCTCAGCATTTTAAAGGACCAATCCCTCAGCAGCCAGCACCACACCGTCATTGAAGCCGTAATGTCGATATTCAAGACCCAAGGCTTGAAATGCGTGACTTTCTTACCCCAGGTGCGTGCAATTTCGTTACGCGAACTGACGAACAAACTCACAGCCCGCCTAGATCATTCCAGCATTCGCCGCCGTGACTCGCAGTTCCGCTGCGCGCTTACAAGAGTTCCACTTACAGCAACTCGCTATTCTTATCGGCATAATCAAACAGCACGTGCGCAAGTACATGCCCGATATCTTCGGACTCGTGACCGACCTCTGGGAAAACCAATCGCTGCAACTCCCTCTGGTCTCACTTATCGAATCACTTGGGAAGGCCCTCGATGCGGAATTCAGACCCTTCCTTCCGACCATCTTGCCGCTTATCTTGAAGGTCTTTGACGGCGAACTAAACGACAAACGCTCCGCGACGCAAATCAAAGTCTTCGATGCGTTTTTGACGTTTGGCTCAAACATCGAGGAGTACTTGCACCTTGTCATTCCGATCATTGTGAAAACGTACGAGCGCCTTGACGCGTCGACTCCGCTGCGCAAACGTGCGATCGTTACGATAGATGGGCTTTCAAGTCGCGTCAATTTCTCGGATCATGCATCACGGATCATCCACCCTCTTGTGCGCGTGCTGACCTCTTCAAATAACGAACTCAGAATGGCCGTGCTGGATACCTTATGTTCTCTGCTTGTCCAACTGGGATCGGACTTTGCTATATTCGTTCCTACTATCAACAAAGTACGCTTTCTCCCCTTTAGATCCTTCGTGCGCGCGCTAACGATATGTACAGGCACTACTGCGTCATAGAATACCGCACCCTAAGTATGAGAATCTCGTCTCTAAGCTGCTTAATGGTGAGCGCTTGCCGCAAGAGCTAGGAACGCTAGAATATATGTAGGTGTCCTTTGTTTGAGACAAGATATTCACTCATAAAGCCATTGCAGCATGAATGAGAGTAACAAGGCGCCGGAGTTCTCTGCACCCGCGGAGGCGGCCAAGATGGTGGTTAATCAACAACACCTGAAACAAGCGTGGGATACATCACAAGCCTCTACCAGGGAAGACTGGCTGGAATGGATGCATCGCCTTTCTGTCGAGTTTATGAAGGAATCTCCGTCGCATGCTCTACGTGCTTGTATGAGCCTGGTAGACGTTCATTCGCCTCTGGCGAAAGAACTGTTCAACGCGGCATTTATCTCATGCTGGCGGGAGTTATACGAACAATATCAGGTATGCCGATGCTTTATAGTTGGGAGTACAGATCTCAAAACGATACCATAGGAGGATCTCGTTCGCGCTATCGACCGTGCTATCACGTCACCGACCGCACCTTCGGAGCTTATACATAGGTTGTTGAACTTGTGCGAGTTTATGGAACATGAAGACCAGCGGCTCCCGATCGAAAACAGCATTCTTGGAGAGTATGCGCTCAAGTATCACGCCTATGCGAAGGCTCTTCATTACAAGGAGCTGGAGTTCTTCACCGAAACATCACCGTCGATCATCGAAGCCTTGATCGGAATCAACACGAAGTTGCAGCAATCAGACGCAGCGTGGGGCACACTCCTCGTAGCGCGGGAACAATACGATATCACAAAACACGATCAGTGGTACGAGAGACTCGGGCGCTGGCAGGAAGCGCTCCGCATGTACGAGCGCAGGGAGCAAGAGGACCCCGGCAACCCAGATATTTCGATCGGCCGTATGAAGTGTCTTCATGCGCTTGGCGAGTGGGACCAGCTTGCGGTGCAGGTCGAGGAGTACTGGGCGAGCGCGACACACGAGGAACGTCGCGAGATCGCGCCGATGGCCGCTGCCGCCGCCTGGTCTTTGAATGACTGGGATTCCATGGACGACTACATCGCAACTATGAAGGCTGACTCGACAGATCGCGCGTTCTATCGTGCTATTCTCTCCGTACATCAGAATCAGTTCTCGAAGGCGCTCACACATATCACGAAGGCGCGCGACTTGCTCGACCCGGAACTCACAGGACTTATCGGCGAGAGCTACGGGCGGTCGTACAAGTGAGTGCGGTAGACTCGACGCGTGGTTCTCGTACCTGACGTTACTTCAGTGTGATGGTTCGGGCTCAGATGCTCTCCGAGCTCGAAGAGATCATCGCTTATAAGCAATTTGCTGATCAGCCCGAACGCCAGCAAACGATCAGGAAGACTTGGGTCAAGAGGTATGCTTACTGTCACCGGAAATTTGTCCATCTGCTCAAAGTCATTAGGCTGCAAGGTTGCCAACCTGACGTAGAAGTCTGGCAGCGGATCCTGCAGGTCCGAACCCTAGTTCTCAGCCCAGATGACGACCCGGCTATGTGGATTAAATTCGCCAACCTCTGTCGAAAGTCTGAGCGCATGCTGCTCGCCGAAAAGACAATCAACTCCCTGCTATCTCAAGAAAGAGTAGGCCTTTCCTCAGAAAGTTTGTAACACGGCTGACTGGCTTCATATTTCCAGCACCAGAAAGCCCCTCCGAACGTTGTCTATGCCCAGCTCAAATATATGTGGGCATCCGGCTCTAAGGAAGAGAGCCTGAACTTCCTACGCTCGTTTGCGGCGAGTTTATCGCGGGACTTGGAGACCGAAACGACTCAGAGAGTGCAGCGGTCTGGTGTGTCCAAGCAGAAACTTGACGAACTTGCACGGCTTCTGGCGCGCTGCTACTTCAAACAAGGCGAGTGGCAAATGGAACTTTCGGACAACTGGGCTACGGTTCGTGCAGTTCGTCCTATCGCCGACGCAGATTTTATAATGAGGTTGTTTTGCAGCGGAACGTGAAGGACATTCTGCACTCGTACCTCCTTGCTACGCATTTCGACCCTAATTGGTACAAGGCATGGCATACTTGGGCTTTAGCCAACTTCGAGGTCGTCAACCACCTTCTGAATCAAGCAGAAGTGAAAGCCGCAGATGTTATGGGTACCACTCTAGTTCCGCACATTATTCCTGCAGTCCAAGGTATATGCTATGTTGCTAGATTATGTCCAACCGACCTAACAAGGCATTGCAGGCTTCTTCCGCTCTATCGCCCTACGCAGCGAAAACGCTCTCCAGGATACTCTCCGACTTTTGACATTATGGTTCAAGTTCGGAGCTCATGACGAAGTCAGTCATGCGATTGCCAACGGGTTCAGTACAGTTGAGGTAGATACCTGGCTCGAAGTAATTCCTCAGGTAAGCTGTCCGAGCCCATCGCTCTCTACCCCCTGTCACTTATTCTATTCAGATCATTGCACGCATCCAAACTCCCAATACAAACATCAGGAGGAACATTACGAGTCTGCTCACGGATGTTGGCAAACATCACCCGCAGGCGCTGGTTTATCCTCTCACCGTGGCGTCAAAGTCCCCGAGCGCTGTACGAAAGGACGCTGCACTTGCTATTATGGATCGAATGAAGCAGCACAGTCCCGCTATAGTAGAGCAGGTGCGTATGTATTCTTGATAAAGAGCGGGTCTCACCTCTCTTTTCAATAGGCACTTGTCGTCAGTCACGAGCTCATACGCGTCGCGATCCTATGGCACGAACAATGGCACGAGAAGTTAGAAGAAGCTTCTCGTCAGTACTACACCGAGCACAACCCGGAGGGTATGATTGCCGCGCTCGAGCCGCTCCACGAAGAGCTAGAGAGGGTTAGCGCCCACTTAGATACTTGCATTGGCTGGTTGCTCACGTATTACAACCCCAGGGACCTCAAACCGCGCGCGAAACGTCTTTCATCCAAGCGTTCGGTCGTGAGCTTCAAGAAGCAAGAGAAGCGACGCGTCGATATCAGAAATATGGCGAAATAAAAGACCTGGATAACGCCTGGGACATCTATTTCGCGGTAAGATAACCCAGTATTCTTGTCGGGTGGCTTGTTCATGTTTCTCTCAAGGTATTCAAGAAGGTTGAGAAGCAGCTGCCGCAATTGAGCACACTCGACTTGCAATATGTTTCACCAGAACTGTTGAAAGCACGTAACTTGGAGCTTGCGG
The DNA here is from genome assembly GCA_963281015.1 of Lactarius tabidus. Classification (NCBI taxonomy): domain Eukaryota; kingdom Fungi; phylum Basidiomycota; class Agaricomycetes; order Russulales; family Russulaceae; genus Lactarius; species Lactarius tabidus. The sequence goes on along the minus strand of OY725475.1, from coordinate 1,003,576 downwards.
TGCCGGGTAAGCGTCCTAAGACGAGGATCTCCTGTGTACTTAATCCATGTTGTAGGAACCTATCAGAGCGGAAAGCCCATCATCACGATTATGAACTTCGCTCCTAAACTGTCAATCATCGTATCCAAGCAGAGGCCGCGCCGACTCTATCTCAAAGGCAGCGATGGAAAGGAGTATCAGTACCTTCTGAAGGGTACGTACCTCTAGCGTGGCTGCTTCCCACTCGTATCTGTAACATATGGTGTTCTCTAGGACACGAAGACCTTCGTCAGGACGAACGCGTCATGCAGCTGTTCAGTCTCGTGAATACACTCTTATCAGAAGATACCGACAGCTTCAAGCGTCGTCTCCACATTCAACGATATCCTGTCATACCGCTTGGACCACATGCCGGCCTTCTCGGATGGGTACATGATAGCGACACGTTACACGTCTTGGTTCGCGACTATCGCGAATCGCGCAAGGTCCTCTTAAACATCGAGTACCGACTGATGCTGCAGGCAAGCCCGCTTTCCCTCTTGATAACGATCGTCCGGCTGACCGCAGTTCGTAGATGGCGCCGGACTACGAAAACCTGATGCTTTTGCAAAAGATCGAAGTGTTCGAGTACGCTCTCGAGAATACAACTGGTCAAGATCTGTACCGAGTCTTATGGCTCAAGAGTATCAACTCGGAACATTGGCTCGAGCGCCGTGCGACGTTCACCCGGTCTCTCGCAGTCAACAGCATGGTCGGCCACATACTCGGTCTTGGTGACCGCCACCCATCCAATCTCATGCTGGAGCGCAAGACGGGCAAGGTCGTACACATCGACTTCGGCGACTGTTTCGAAGTGGCAATGCATCGCGAGAAGTTCCCCGAGAAAATACCGTTCCGACTAACGCGTATGCTCACACATGCGATGGAGGTAGGCTAGGCGCCCCTTTTGCCGTGAGCAGCGCCTAACCAAGCTATCTTTCCCCCACAGGTCAGCGGAATAGAGGGCAGCTATAGAAACACCTGCGAAATTTCCATGCGGGTCCTTCGTGACAACAAAGAATCTCTGATGGCCGTATTAGAGGCCTTCGTCTATGACCCCCTGATCAACTGGCGGCTGATGCCAACCAAAGTCGACAGCAGGCGACCTGGTAGGCTTTCCAGTCCAGTACTGTAGATGTCAACCCTTATTTCTTATACAATAACCAGCAGGAGAGTCGGCACGGACATCCGACTTGTCCCGCGTCAACGCATACTTGCAGGAGCCCGTTCGCAAGCTGAAAGCAGACGAGAACACCATTCTCAACGGTAATGCCAACGCTCCTCATAGGCGCTCATTACCCGCTAATACCCGAACCTTAATCGCAGAGGCCCAAGAGCGCAACGACCGAGCGTTGGCAGTGCTGAATCGCGTCCAACACAAACTCACAGGTTTGCAGGCTCTTTGTTTCGCTTCAGGAGAATGGGGCGCTGACGGCGTCTTTAGGTCGCGACTTCAATCCCAATGTCGTACTTACGGTACAAGCGCAGGTCGACAAACTCATCCTGCAGGCAACCTCTTTGGAGAATCTATGCCAATGTTTCTCTGGGTGGTACGATTCCTGCTACTGGCTCGTTTTTTGCCGTGCTCACTCCTGAGTGCTAGGTGTGCGTTCTGGTGATTTGTATCAGCTCCAAGGGTCCACGCGTCTCAATTTTCCGGTGAACGGTTGTTATGTACTCCTTATCTCTGTCCATCTGTTATTCGTTATCTACGTTGTCTCACTTTTTCTATGCCATCCCCATGTACGAGTTGTTATAAAGATCCTACTCTAGATGCGGCAAATTTAAAATTTTATCTGTTCAAATGGAGGTAAAAAGCTGGGCCTGGCCGGGAATTGAACCCGGGACCTCCTCCAAATTCTGCCCGAAGAAGGAATCATGCGACTAGACCATCAGGCCTAAACATGGGCCTGACCGGGAATTGAACCCGGGACCTCCTCCAACTTGCATCCCTAAGAAGGAATCATACTACTAGACCACCAGGCCTGCACACTAGGGGTTAGTTTAAATGCTATGTAATCCGACTGGAAGATCTCGACCTCCCGATGAGGCCTATGAGGGACTGACCCACTTCGAATCGCTTTTGTCAATCTGGCTAAGGTTTGTATTTTTCTAGGGTACCGCATCATGGACCCTGCAATTTTTCCAACCGCTTCATCTTGGTTGCATATAATGAAGTGCAGATTTAAAAATAAAAAAATCATTGTTGAGTTTAATGGTTCCTGTCCCCGAATCTCTCTGGGCATTGTCGGAGATCCTACCCGATCATCGACGAACCTGTACTCCCCAAGGGCCCAAGCCAATCAATCAGCCTTGCCATTTCTACCTTCGTCCTGCTGTAAGCCTGATCACTCGCAATGCACAACTCACGCATCCAGGGCCAGGTGGCGGGTTCCTGTGTTCCTGGACGTTATCTGCCGCAATTTGCCTGAAAAAGATGAGATGGGATTGATGGCCCACAGGTTGCGAAGGCTCTCACTAAAATTTTCTTTGGAAACCAGGGACTGGAAACATTTTGCGAATGAATTATGGTTGCATTCGGTGTATTCGGGGAACGAGCACAGCCCCAGCGAGCCGGCGGAGGGTCATGAGATGGCAGCGCTCATCCCACGCGTCCAACCTCAACGTGCGCCGGACCTTAGGTCTCAGGAAATGAGTGCCCAGCTAGGCGTTTTCCTCGAGAGGCTCATACTCACCAAGCACTTACACGTCCGCCCTCTGGTTATGTTGAGTCGGTGTCTTGGGGAATGGGCTTAACATTTGCGGGTGCTCCAAATTCTCAAGAAACCATCGCCCGAAAGGCAGTCGAGGCTTGTGTCATGTAGCTTCTCGGGATACGAATACCACCGTTTTTATTTTATGAACAAGCATGAGATAAGCACATAAAGACCTTGAAAAAAGTTACCAGGACACACACGAACTGTAAGAGGTATTCGCTTTTAGCTACACGTCATTTATTTCCGGGTGGAGCACGAGATAAGACAATATCACTATCTGCTCAACTACAATTTTGTTCAATCAAGCCGCAACAGCAATCCGCTCAGGGAGTTCGTTGAGAACGTGCTCTGTTTGTTGCGCATCGTTTACTAAGCCCGAATTGCGCCGCGTCTTGATTGCTTCCTCTCGGCATTCAGTAACGAAATCGGTGAACATCTATATCCAGCCAATAGGGTTAAGAAGGGGAAATGCGGGATAAATATCGCGTACCTCGATAGTGTCGAGAGGTCCACCAGCACTCTCAGGATGGAACTGCACTCCCCATACACGGCGACCTGAATCGGACGTCGACTTGATACCTTCCACAGACGAGTCGTTGCAATTGATGAAGAACGGCTCCCAACCTTCAGGGAATGGATCCTGTAGGCGCAAGGCATACTGATGATTTTGGCTTAACCGCCGTAAGCCAGTTATCTGTGGGCGCAAGGCGCAAAGACGTACCTGGTCACATAGACCCTGCCTGCCTGAATAGACCCCGATGACGCAAGTGCCAACACGGGTTGGTTATGCCCACGGTTCCCAAACGTCATGCGATAAGAATCGAGCCCCGCAGCCATACCAATGATCTGATGACCCATGCAAATACCAAAGATAGGCTTGCGCCATTCTTGAAGCACGGGGCGTAGTTTGTGTGCTGCAACCGAACACTGCTGTGGGTCACCCGGCCCATTAGATAGGAACAATCCATCGAAGCTATCGCGGATAGCATTGAAGTCGTAGTCCCATGGCAGGACGGTGACCGAAGCGCCGCGGCGCACGAGAGCGCGTGCAATGTTAGCCTTGGCACCAAAATCGAGAAGTGCGATCCTGACGTTGCCCGCTGAATTGAGCACGTACGGCTCCTTGGTTGAGATCTGATCGACTAGATTTTCCTTGCTAGGGTCCCAATAATCTGCTTCCGCTGGCGGCGGGAGGGCTGCATCGCTCCCGACGGCGAGCTGCCCGAGTGTAGTGCCTTGGTCGCGGAGCAGCCGGGTAATCGCGCGCGTGTCGACGCCTGTGAGGCCCGGAACGTTGTAGCGTGAGCACCAGGAGTGGAGCGACTCGATTGCGGTGTAGTGTGAGAATTTTTCTGCCACGTCAGCGACAACGACCGCGGCGCATTGAACACCCGAAGATTCGAGGACGACGCCCACGTCTTGCGAGTCGCGAGGGGTGATGTTATGAGGAACGCCGTAGTTGCCGATGAGTGGTGTCGTGAAGACGAGGATCTGACCCCGATAGGATGGGTCCGTCATGGACTCGGTATCTGAGGACACAGTTAGATAAAATTCTTTTATGAGTTCAAATGAAATGTCATTACACGACGTTATAGAGGTGGAGAAGACGGTTTCGCCATAAATACTTCGCGGTGTACCAAACGAACGACCGATAAAGGACTGGCCAGTTTTGAGATGGAGCGTGGCGGGGATGGGCGAAGAGGAGTTCGCATGGGTTGAAAATCCACGATATAATTGTGGAATGCGGGATATTGGGCGGATCATTTGAGTCTGTGGGAGCGTGTTGGATTCAAAGCACAAGGAGAGAGAAAACCAGATCGCTGAGATAACTACGGATTTCGGTGAGCGGAAAAAACGGGGAGGATACCGACGTTGTACGTACTCGTCTCGAGTTAACTTGTTGTAGATCATATACAAGCCCAGGTTTGGACTGGAACAGAATTCAGGTTGGACCCAAGAGCGTGTGTATGGTGAGGTGGCAAAGGATTTTTACGTCGATCGCTCCTCGTCTTTTCCCAGCCGCACGTGCACGGCCACTATATAAGACCATCATAAGACCTCAAGGGTTTCGACTCTTACCACTCTCCCACCTCATGCCGCCCTTGGTGACCCTGGGCGCATACCTTGGTGCCAGAGATCTTTAATTAACAGCAGAGATTTTGATTTTTCCCGATCTTCTGTGTAAAGTCGGCAGCACTCAAGTCGAAACCAAGTGGAACGTGTATTTCCAGGAAATCTCCTTTATTATGGAGTAAGGACTACAGAAAGGAGATAGACGAAAAGGTAATTGAAAGAGAAGAAAAGGGGCTAGAAAGCCACGGTAGATGAAGCTGAACAATTCGGCTCCAGAAAGTTTCTAGAAAGGGCGGCTATCTATTAAACTGTACACCAGGCAGCCACGAGGCATCTCAATGAGTTAGAGGGAACAGCGCCCTTGTCTTGGCCTTGTAAACCCCTTGCGACTTTCTTATTCTCCCCAAGGCATCCAACCAGTCTCCTTTTACGACACTATGTCTCAAGTTCCGTCCACTTCTACCCCTTCCACAACCTTTGAGACACTCTTCACAGCTGCTTTGAAGGCGTACAAAACGCAGACGAAAAAAGACATCGCCTCCCATCCTCTAGCCACACAGCTGAAGTCCTGCGATTCATCCAGTGCCATTCTCGCCATTCTTCGGACCCAAGTCCAGACCGTTGATCAATCTCAAAGTGCCGACGACAAGTGGACAAAGTGGCTGGATCCCACTGTTAACGTCTTGTTCGCATTCTCTACGACCCTCGGCAACGGCGTTGGAGTGGTAAGTTTCGAGGCCTTAGGCCTTAAGCCGCTCGAGATCTACCCTTTGACGTATCTGGCCGTAGATATTCCCACCTGCGAATGCCATATTCACCGGAATAGGAGTCCTTTTGCAAGTGAGCATCTTCCTTGACTCGGCGTGTGTATCATGGTCACCTATAGACCTCTTAGGCCATTAAGGATGTCCGCGCTAGCAAAGATGCCCTCATCGACCTGTTTGGTCGTATGGAATACTTCTTCAAGCGTCTTGAGGCATATATAAAGGTCCGGCCGACGGCAGCGATGAGAGATATAATTGTGAAGATCATGGTTGAGGTTATCTCGATCCTTGGGGTCGCGACGAAGGAAATCCTGCAGGGACGAGCCAGTATGCTCTTCCCCATTGATATACCTCCATAACTTGACCTTAACGCAGAAAAGTACCTCAAGAGGCTGTTTGGAATGAACCCTGTCGAGGTCGCGCTGCAACGATTAGACAAATTGACGCAAGAGGAGGCTCGCATGGCAGCAGCCGAAGCCTTGACGATCACTCGCGGGATTGATGACACAGTGAAGGACGTAGACGAAAGGCTAGAGGGCGTCGATGAGAGGGTACAGAGTGTTGATGTGAAAGTGGAGGGTATCGAAGACCAAGTGCAGCTCGTCGACAACAAAGTAGAATGCGTCAACGACAGGGTACAAGGTGTCGATGACAGGGTACAAGGTGTCGATGACAAGGTGCAAGGTGTCGATGACAGGGTGCAAGGCGTCGATGACAAGGTGCAAGGTGTCGATGACAGGGTGCAAGGCGTCGATGACAAGGTGCAAGGTGTCGATGACAGGGTGCAAGGCGTCGATGACAAGGTGCAAGGCGTCGATGACAGGGTGCAAGGCGTCGATGACAAGGTGAAGGACGTCGACGACAGGGTCAAGATCGTTGACAACAAAGTCGGTTCAGTCATCCAAAGTGGGTGCTGCTTATTCACTGGCCCCCGAGTCGGTCCTCAGCCTTTTACTCCATTAGGTGTAATGGAGACCGAAGTAGCGATTCAACAGGTGTTCGATCAGGTCAACGACCTAAACCGTTCGTGAACACCTCACTTCATCACCTTTGGTCACGAAGCTCGACTTCTCTTACAGGGAATGAGTTCCGCAAGGACCTCCGAAAATGGATTGCCCCTCCCGATCCATCCGTCAATTACAACGCCGCATCCGGTGCTCATCACGAGGGTACCGCAACATGGTGCACCGAAGGGATCTCCTTCGCGGATTGGAAAACATCGGGCTCCTTGCTATGGATTCACGGAAAACGTACATAACCCATAACAGCCCTGGTCTTATTTGTCACTAATTACTCCCGGTTTGATAGCTGGCTCTGGGAAGAGTGTTCTCAGGTGTGTTTCCTCTCCGTCGCGATGCCTCCCAACCGAACTTATATGACCGACAAGCTCCGTGATCATCCGGGACATCAAATACATATCCAATGCTGGGTCGGTTTTCTTGGCCTACTTCTACTTCGACTTCAAGGACACAGAAAAACAAGACTTGCGTGCTTTATTATCATCCCTTCTTGTCCAACTCTCCGACCAATCGGACGTATTCTGCAACGCCCTTTTCTCCTTGTACTCGGCACACAAACGAGGATCAGAACAACCAACCGACGACTCGCTTGCACAGTGCCTCAAGGATATGCTCACAACGATAGGACAAGTGCCGATCTATCTCATCATTGATGCTCTCGACGAGTGTCCCAATGATTTGGGCATTCCGTCGTCTCGTGAAAAGGTCCTGAGGCTGGTGAGAGAACTCGTCGGGCTTCACCATCCAAATCTGCGTCTATGCTTAACTAGTCGACCCGAGTTCGACATTCGTACCACGCTCAAGCCTTTGGCAACCCAGCAGCTTTCTCTCCATGACGAAAGCGGACAAAAACGAGACATTAAAGATTACGTTACGTTTGTCGTTCGCTCAGACGAAAGGGTGAAGAGATGGCGAGACAATGATAAGACTCTGGTAATCGAGAGATTGACAGAGAAAGCTGGTGGGATGTAAGGGCATCTTTGATTCATCCTGGCCGTACCGCTGTCTTATGCTTTCACACAGGTTTCGATGGGTTTTCTGCCAATTGGAGGTTTTACGGCACTGCTTCCCGGCCAATCTACATCGTACCCTAGAGGAATTACCTAAATCACTGGACGAGACTTACAAGCGTATCCTGAACGGGATCAACAATTCAAACCGGGTGCACGCGTATCGACTTTTGCAATGTCTCACGGTAGCACGTCGCCCACTCTGCGTCGAGGAGCTTGCCGAATTGCTCGCGTTTGACCTGACCGCGGGAGGGATCCCAAAGCTGAACGTGAATTGGCGTTGGGAAGACCAAGAAGAAGCAGTTTTGTCCGCCTGTTCCAGTTTGGTTTCCGTAATCGTCGACAATGGCTCCCGGATAGTTCAGTTCTCGCATTTCTCCGTCAAAGAGTTCCTCGCATCAAATCGCCTAGCAAGTTGCAAGGAAGAGGTGTCCCAGTTTCATATCCCCATCGGACCTTCGCACGCGATTCTTGCCCAGGCTTGTATCGGCGTCTTACTCAGCCTGGACGACCGCACCGACAAAGGCAGTGTCGAGAAGATCCCTCTTTATCGATATACTTCCGAAAATTGGGTTGCGCACACCAAGTTCGGAGATGTGGAATTACAGATACAAGGCGCATTGGAGTATTTCTTTAACATGGATAACCCACATTTTTCGGCATGGGCCCGAGTAGGACGTCCACTCGATCTCTTGAGGGTTTCCAGCGACGATAAGCCTTCAAATGTGCCACGTTCAGCAGCTCCCTTATACTTTGCCGCAAGGAGTGGTTTCCATGGTCTGGTGGAACGTCTCATAACCAATCATCCACAGCAAGTAAATCAATTGGGCGGCTTTCACGGTACTCCGTTGCATGCTTCAGTCCTTGAGAGAAACATCGAGGTTTCTCGGCTGTTGTTCACTCATGGCGCCGACATAAATTCGCGCTGCGCGGACAATTGTACTCCACTTCATATTGCTTCGGTTGACGGATGTCTCAATATCGGGCAGTGGTTGCTGAACCACGGTGCAGACGTGAACTCCCAGCAGCAGCACGGTTCGACTCCCCTGCATTTGGCAGCCTCTCGCGGACACCTCGATTTTTGTCGGATGCTGCTTGAGGGAAATGCGGATGTGCATGCGCAAGGCGAGAGCGGCAACACTGCACTACATTTGGCAGCAGAAAGTGGTCTCCTCGAGGTTTCCCAGATACTACTCAAGTCCAATGCGGAGGTCAATTCCCGAAACGATGATGGCTCCACCCCACTTCTCCTTGCGTTGAAGAATGGAGAACCTGACGTTGCGTGTTCGTTGCTGGATCACAATGCGGACGTACACGTGCACGACAGCTGCGGAAACACTGCACTGCATTTGGCAGTGGAAGACGGTCAGGTCGAGGTCACTCGGAGACTACTTGAGCGCGATGCGGAGGTCGACTCCCGAAATAATGATGGACTTAGCCCGTTACTACTCGCACTGGGGAGTGGATCAATCTCTCGTGTTTTGCCGTTATTACTGGACTACAATGCGGATATACACCTGCATGACAACATGGGAAACACCCCGCTGCATTTTTCAGCATTCTTCGGTCAGTGGGAGGTTTGTCAGATTCTACTGGAGCGCAAGGCGGAGGTCGACTCCCAAAATAATGATGGAGTAACCCCGTTTCAATTTGCATTGGAGAATGGAAGAAGCCCTCGCGTTTTGCAGTTATTCCTGGACCATAATGCGGATGTCCACGCGCACGACAACAACGGAGACACACCCCTGCATGGTACAGCGAGAAATGGTTTCCTCGAGGTTGCTCGGAAACTACTCGAGCGTTATGCGGAGGTCAATTCCCAGAATTCTCACGGATCTACCCCACTTCTTCTTGCGTCAGAGTTTGGACACACTGACATCGTGCAGTTATTCCTGGACCATAAGGCTGAGGTGGATGTGCACGACGCCGACGGTGACTCTCCGCTGCATTGCGCAGCGCTTGGCGGCCAGCTCGAGGTCGCTCGGATACTACTCAAGCTTAATGTGGAGGTGAATTCCCGGAACAACAAGGGATTGACCCCATTACACCAAGCGTCAATGGGTTGGGAGGAAGGATCTGCAGGTGTTGTGCGGCTCTTGCTGGACTGCGGTGCGGATGTGCAGGCGCGCAGCATCAGCGGAGAGACTGCATCCGAGGTAGCCCGTGGCCCTGAACAACAGGAAATTGTACGATTACTCTCCCAGCACGCTGCGGAATGATCGAACGAGACAAGGTATTCCATGTTTGACTTGTCGATTCGGACCAGGTGGTTGCCCGACCTGTTTACTGCACATTGACTCGGACTCTCACTACAGCAATTCACTTGAACCCATTATTATCGTTTATGTAGCGGAATCGATCATGTGTATGTGTAGAATATGTGCAGTCTTCCGAATTCTTGTCAAACGGCGTATAGCATCTGACTTCCCCCAAGCGGGCCATGCTACCCGTTTACTACCTGCGGTACAGTATTCGTACTTCACCGAAACTGTCTTCTGCTATTTAGATCGATTTTTTATCACCATTTCATGTACAGAAAGTCCCCGAAAGTAGCAGCGCGGGAGCCACAAAGGTGCTGGCCACCCAGCCCACTTTTGGGTGGTCGGCGTGTTTAGCGAAGCGGAACTTCCGGTTCCAATGATATCAATTGAACCGATTACTGGTCCCTCGGCTTGGAGGTACAGAGTACACATATATACAGGCCCGATCCAGATACGACGCCTCTGCTTGATATAGGGGCGAATAGCCAGGTAACAAAACCCCGAGCCAGCAGTTAGCGCCTTCACCAGTATCTTCTGAGCGTCTGAGTTACATTGAAAATTGCAGCGTTAGCTCGAGAGGGATCATATGAAATCCCCGTTGCGCGTCCTACCCCTGTGCTTCTTAACATCTTGCTAGCAGTAAGGCTCATATGAATAGAAAAAAGGATAGCAGAGAAGTGCCTTCATGACAGCAACGGGCCAGCTTAGAGAAGCGCAAAGGCTTATAGATGAAATGATCGCGACACACCACGGTCGACAGCCTAAATCGCTTGGATCTCGCTCGTACCATAATGTCATTATCTGTGGGGGATCATCAATCTGCGCCGGATTCTCTGGCAGAGCCAATAGCCCGATGAGGCTCCAGAATTGACCTGGGAGTGGTAGTGACCTGTCGTCGCATACGAAGCCCCGTCTGAGCCAGGTCCTGGTTTTGACAGCAGTTGTGACAGTGCTGACGATCTTAGACGCGGCTACCCCATCAAAGGCACCTACCTCTCCACCAAAGACCAGGAGTGATCCTACACCGCGCGTGCTGTACGCACTGGTGGTTTGCGACGCAGAATGACGGCGCTAACGAGGGAAGAGGTATTTCCTTTAGCTTAGCCCTACAGGTAAGCGTAAGCTAACAACTTTTTATAACGGTGCCTCTGATATCTTCTGGGCTGCCGTCGTTCTTGATCCCGCTTTTCCTGCGATTTTCTTTTACTTCACCAAATACGGCCATTTCCTAGTTAGCGAAACAGAGCATTTAGTTGTGACAAGATTGCAAGATTGCGACTTGGACTTGAAGAGACGAGGGAAGTGAGGACTATCATAGATACAAAATTCGAAAGTTCCCAGCAGCGCAGCCATATGGAATGGCTCGGAATTGCGACAGAGCCGATGGGCAATCTCAGATGGTCAATAGTAAGCCGTAAGTCACCAAGTTCAGTTTCAGAATTTACGCGGCGAAACTCGAACATGGTGCCTCGGAGGGGACACGATGGCACGCGATGGCATTTCCAATTTTCCACTGCATGAGCCTGTGAACTTGATCACTGGCAATCAGTGCCGCTGATATCTTTGCCCTTGCAGGCTTTTTTGCCTTTCACCAGTTCACCCTCATTGCGACCTTCTTGTTCTTCCCTACACATCTAACTACGCTCCTTCGACTACTCTATGTCCCAAATTCCGTCTTCTTCCACTTCTTCCACGAACTTTGAGACGATATTTTCCGCTGCTTTGAAAGAGTACAAAAAGCAGACGAAGAAAGACATTGCCTCTCACCCCCTTGCCACCCAGCTGCAGTCCTGCAGCTCGTCCAGTGCCGTCCTCGCTATTCTTCGAACCCAAGTACAGGACTTTGATCAATCTCAAGGTGCTGACGAAAAGTGGACAAAGTGGCTGGGTCCCACTGTTAATGTCCTGTTCGCATTCTCAGCGACCCTCGGCAACGGCGTTGGAGTGGTAAGTCGCGAGAGGTTAAGCCACTCGAGATCCCCTCTGACGCGTGCGGCTACAGGTATTCCCACCTGCGAATGCTATATTTACTGGCATCGCAGTCCTCCTGCAAGTGAGTGTTTTCCTTCACCCGACGCGGGTATATAAGTGACCTATATTTTTCTAGGCTATTAAGGACGTCCGCGCCAGCAAAGATGCTCTGATCGACCTCTTTGGCCGTATGGAATACTTTTTCAAGCGTCTTGAGACATATATAAAGGTCCGACCGACGGCGCCCATGATAGACATCATCGTGAAGATCATGGTCGAGGTTATCTCGATTCTTGGGGTCGTGACGAAGGAAATCAAGCAGGGACAAACCAGTAAGCCTTTCCCCGTTGATATATCTCCGTAACTTGACCTTCTCGCAGAGAAGTATCTGAAGAAGCTGTTTGGGATGAAGGACATCGAGGACGCACTGCTGCGATTAGATAAACTGACGCAAGAGGAAGCTCGTATGGCAGCAGCAGAATCCCTGACGATCACACGTGGGATTGATGACAATGTGAAGGACGTAGATGAAAGGCTAGAGGGCGTCGAGGAGAGAGTACAAAGTGTTGATATGAAAGTAGAGGGTATAGACGACAAGGTACTAAGGGTCGAAAGCAAGGTACAGGGCATCGACGACAAGGTGCTGAACGTCGACAGCAAGGTACAGGGTGTTGAGCACAGAGTCGGTTCAGTAATCCAAGGTGAGTCATGCCTCCATTCACTGGCCCCCGAATCGGTCCTCAGCATTTTCCTCCGTTAGGCGTAATGGAGACTGGAGTAGCGATTCAACAGGTCGTCAATCAGGTCAACGACTTAAACCGTTCGTGAACCCACTTTATCGCCGTCGATCACGGAAGCTGATCTCTCTCACAGGAAATGAGTTACGCAAGGACCTTCGAAAATGGATTGCTCCTCCCGATCCATCTGTCAATTACAACGCCGCATCTGGTGCTCATCACGAGGGCACTGCAGCATGGTGCACCGAAGGGAACACCCTCGCTGATTGGAAAACATCTGGCTCGTTGCTATGGATTCACGGAAAACGTACATATCCTATCCCCGTCTTAGTCTTATTTGCGCTAATGACGCCTGATTTGATAGCTGGCTCCGGGAAGAGTATTCTCAGGTGTGTGACCTCTTGCTGAGACGCGTCCAAATCGAACTAATATGGTCTACAAGCTCCGTGATCATCCAGGACATCAAGTCCATATCCAACGATGGGTCGACTCTCTTGGCCTATTTTTACTTCGACTTCAAAGATACAGCAAAGCAGGACTCCCACGCTTTATTATCATCCCTTCTTGTCCAACTCTCCGACCAATCAGACATATTTTGCGACGTCCTTTTTTCCTTGTACTCGGCACACAAACGGGGAACGGAACAACCAACCGACGACTCGCTTGCGCGGTGCCTCAAGGATATGCTCACGATGATGGGACAGGTGCCGATCTATCTCATCATCGATGCTCTCGACGAGTGTCCCAATGATTCGGGCATTCCGTCGTCTCGAGAAAAGGTCCTCAGGCTGGTGAAAGAACTCGTCGGGCTTCACCATCCAAATCTACGTCTATGTATCACGAGTCGCCCCGAGTTCGACATTCGCACCACGCTTAAGCCTTTGGCAACCCAACAACTATCCCTCCATGACGAAAGCGGACAACAGCAAGACATCGTCGATTATGTCACTTCTGTCGTACGTTCGGACGAAAGGATGAAGAGATGGCGAGACGACGATAAGACTATGGTCATTGAGAGACTAACAGAGAAAGCGGACGGAATGTAAGGGCATCTGCGATTCGTGATGGTCGTCCCGTTTTCTCACACCTTCACGCAGGTTTCGATGGGTATTCTGCCAACTGGAGGTTCTAAGGCTCTGTTTCCCGGCCAATCTGCGTCGTACCCTCGAGGAATTGCCGAAATCGCTGGACGAGACATACAAACGTATTCTGAGCGAGATTAACAATGCAAACTGGGTGCACGCGTATCGACTTTTGCAATGTCTCACGGTTGCACTTCGTCCCCTCCGGGTTGAGGAGCTTGCGGAAGTGCTCGCATTTGACTTGACCACGGGAAGGATCCCAAAATTGAACCCAAATTGGCGTTGGGAAGACCAAGAAGAAGCGGTGTTAACCGCCTGTTCCAGCTTGGTTTCCGTAATCATTGACGATGGCTCCCGGGTTGTTCAGTTCTCGCATTTCTCCGTGAAAGAGTTCCTTGTATCGAATCGCCTAGCAATCTGCAAAGAAGAGGTGTCCCAGTTTCATATTCCCATCGAACCTTCGCACGCGATTCTTGCCCAGGCTTGTATTGGCGTCTTACTCTACCTAGACGACCGTACCGACAAAAACAGTGTCAAGATAATCCCTCTTTATCGATATTCTTCCGAACATTGGGTCGCGCACGCCCAGTTCGGAAATGTGGAATTTCAGATAAAAGACGCATTGGATTATTTCTTTGACATGGACAACCCACATTTTTCAGCATTGGTCCGAATAGAACACCCACGCGACTTCTTACGCGTTTCCTTAAGTGAAGTGCCGACAGGTGTGCCGCGTCCAGTAGCTCCCTTATACTTCGCTGCAAGCAGTGGATTCCATGGTCTGGTGGGACGCCTGATAATTAAGCATCCGCAGCAAGTAAACCAATTAGGTGGCCTACACGGTACTCCGTTGCACGCTTCGGTGCGTAAAGCGCACCTCGAGGTATCTCGCTTGCTGTTCGCGCATAGCGCCGACATAAATTCGCGCTGTGCAGACAATTGGACTCCACTCCATATTGCTTCAACTTCGGCAGATGGACACAAAATCGTAATGTGGCTGTTGGACCATGGTGCAGACGTGAGCTCCCAGAACGATGACGGCTCTACTCCACTGCATTTGGCAGCCTCCCGCGGACACCTCGAGACTTGTCGGACGCTACTAGTGCGCAATGCGAGAGTCAACACCCGAAATAACAATGGATCCACCCCATTACTCGAAGCATTAAACACAAGAAGAAAAAACTTTCACGTCGTGCAGCTACTGCTGGACCACAATGCAGATGTACAAGTGCACGATAACAAGGGAAACGCCCCATTGCATTTGGCCGCAGAAAGTGGTCGACTCGAGATTGCCCGGATATTACTCAAGTCCAATGCGGAGGTCAATTCCCGAAACGATGATGGATATACCCCACTTTCCCTTGCATTGAAGAAGGGATACGCTGACGTTGCGCTGTTATTGCTGGACCACGACGCGGGTGTGCTCGTGCACGACAATAGCGGAAACACTCCATTGCAATATGCAGCGAGAAATGGTTTCCTCGAGGTTACTCGGACGCTACTCGAGCGCAATGCGGACGTCAATTCCCTGAATTACCACAGATCTACCCCACTTCTTCTTGCATCAGAGTTAGGACACACTGGTATTGTGCAGTTATTGCTTGACCATAATGCTGATGTGGATGTACGTGATGCTGATGGTGACTCTCCACTGCATTGCGCAGCGCATGGCAGCCAGCTCGAGGTCGCTCGGATACTACTCAAGCTCAACGTGGAGGTCAATTCCCGGAACAACATGGAATTGACGCCATTACACCGAGCATCAATGAGTTCGGAAGGAGGATGTACAGCCGTTGTGCAGCTCTTGCTGGACTGCGGTGCGGATGTGCAGGCGTGCAACGTCAACGGAGATACTGCCTCCGAGGTAGCCCGTGGCCCTGAACGACAGGAAATTATACGATTACTCTCCCAGCACGCTGCGGAATGATCGAACGAGAGGAGGTATTCTAGATTTGACTTGCCGATTCAGACTAGTGTAGGTGGTGATTGCCCGACCTGTTTACTGTACATTGACTCGGACTCTCACTACTGTACAGCAATTCACCTGAACCCATTACTATCTTTTTTTTTTGGAAGGCACTTTTATTTCCGTATCCAGCTTCTTCTACTTGTCTAGATGCCATAAACAAAAGTGCTAAATAGCAGGAGATTTACCATCAGCCCTATTTAGTGCGCATGTAGCTGGTTCAAAGTCTGGATGAAGAGGGAAAATGCATGTAACACATATTCCCTGGTGTGGGGGACAGTGTGAGGCCCGTGAACTGCCTCAGTGCTACCTCGGATTTGAGCAGAGGCATGAGTGGACCTACACCGTTGAACGAGAGGATATCCAGAAAAGCAGCGAGCACAATATTTCAGCTGCGGGTGGGACACTCCCCACTGAACCAATACCTTTACAGATTCAAGAAGGTTGATAGCTCTCAATGCCTGGCATGTGGCCACCCAGAGGAAGCCATGGAGCACTTCCTTCTGCAGTGCCCCCAAATACGACCACGAACATTGGCCAATCATCAATAGAGCGGCAGGCAGACTGCCCAAATTCACAAAGCTACTATCGTGCCCCAAGTTACTAGGCCCGCTCATCAACTACATATTAGAAGCAACCGGTCGATTCGACTCTGCTGTAGAAAACCCGCTGCCAAACACACAAGCATCCTGAAAACCACAAACGAACCCGTCGTTTCAACGTTTCAACACTCAACACTCCCTGCAGTGAAGGGATGCGCAAGTCCCCCAAGAATACGAAGAGTAGTTGAGGTTAGCAGGTTGAGGAGGACCGAGGCGGAGGATGAGGATAACTAGACGGACCACCACCACATTCACGTGCCACCACGCTGCCCTCTACCTGCGTGGGCAACACGCCGCGCCCTCGATCCCCCCCCTCCAACACACTCACGCTACCCAAATGTGCCCCTTTCTCTTACTCACACCCAGGACCGCATAACACTCGAGGCTTGGCACTGCACGACGTCGGCCTCACAGCTGAAGGAGTTGCTATTTCAGAGAAAGATCAAAAACCGAGGGAAGCAGTAGTAGAAGGAATTATGTATGTATACGTGTTACATAGGGTTCTGCACCCTCAGGTGCACGATAATGGAGTCAAAAAAAAAAAGATGTATCGACCAGGTGCAGCAAGTGCATGAGAACAATCGTCCTAAAATAGTGGATAACATAGAGCCCAAGAGATGGCGCAGGGCACACGTCGGATGGTATCTCGCACCATCTGTGTTGGTGGAAACGGCTCTACGAATCGAGTACACGCCGGGAGGAAGTAAAGAAAATCGGAGTCGAAGCGGGTGCGACAGAGGCGGCGGTCTTGAACATTAGAGACACAGTCATAAAACATTTGTCATACTTCCTGTATGTTTAGTTGAAATATGGGTCGGAAACAGAAGGGAAGGTCAGTGAGAAACATAAAAACAGGACCATGATTGAGACATGCGACGAGAGCAAGGGTCGCGAACAAGGTCGCAAGGTGCAAGTAATAGATTCGAAGGTTCGAAACAGTAGTCAGCGGAGCGGTGGGGGATGTATTAGTACACAAAGACGACGAGCACTCCCAGATGGAGAATAGTGGGCAGCTTAAAATCAAGACGAGCCAAGTTCAAGCGCTTTAAGTTACTTTGACGACTTCTTGGTTACTTTGCAACTAAGTTAATAGAGTACACTATCACGTGGTCTCATTCACAGTCCCAGGACGGACGCGCGCAAGCATAAACTTGAATGGCTCGATTGTTTACGAAACGATGGCATATTAGTACAGACTGCGAGACTTCTGTTTTGTGACGGTGCTAAAACCACGACCCACCTCCCCTTCCCCGCCCACGCCCCGCGAAACCAATCCTAAACACGTTGCCAAGTCCGAATGCGCCGGCGTCTGTAGGAGGCGCTGGCTGACCAGCATGGCTACCAGACGGCTCCTCAACTTGAAGGCCGCGCCTGAAAAGTCTACCTATGCCGGACCGAGTATCACCCTGGTCTTCCGCAGTGGGGGTGGCATCATACACCTCTTTTTCGGGCTAGACAAGGCATGTCAATGTTACCTCACACAAGCTTAACGATCAAGGGGGTCCTTACCTCAAGGCAGATCACCAAAGCGCCCATGTGCCATCCTGCGGCAGTGGCAGCGAAGCAGAACCGTCGTCCTCCAGGATTTGGGCCGTGGTTAAAATGCACGGGGGAAGGTGACTCGACATCGGGGGGTTGGAGCGGGCCCCACTGCGAGCTCCGCGACTGCATAAGGTGCGCCTCTGTCCTGTAGCCACCGGGAGCACCGATTGGGAGCTGGGTGGGCATTCCGAGGCCCAGCGCCCCATGAGAATATTGTCCCCAAGTTAGCAACTGCCCGTCAATGGTGAGTGCTCCACAATGGTAATCCCCGAGCATCGTCGAGATGATGGAGCGATTCTGCAATTCAGGCTTTATCTTCGGTAGTGTGTCCCCCTTGGTATTTACGTCACCCATCAATATTATCGAGCTAGATCCAGTCGAATATGCGACGAAGGTCTCAAGGTGTGCCGTGATCTGAGAAAGCGTGTTAACATAAGATAACGCCAGAGACTAAAAGCAAGAATACATGAGTAATCCGCAGAGAGCTCGGGGCCTCCAGACCGGTATTTGAATGAAAAGCAGAGTGCGCGGCGATCTTTGAAAGTTCACTGAAATTCTCTAACTACGTTATATGTCAGCTGAGGGTATGACGCAGATGTAGGCGACCTAACGTATTCCCAGCGGGTCGACATATTGAAGCTATGTTCATTTGACAAGTCGCCAAATTTCAAAACATGACCTTTGTTAGTCAAACCGATGAGAGCATTGTCAAATGCTGCGATCTTGACCAAGACCGTCTCCTTTGACCTTTCTTCTGAGGAAAGACCTGTATCATTGAACTCCGGCAACTGAGGTATGGGGGGTATCCTCAAAGGATTGGCTCGGAGCGCCACAGGGATACAAGGGATAGTGTGGTCCGAAGCGGGGAAGGCATGACAATCACCGCTTTCATTCATTCTATCTTCTTCCTCGGTGAGACGGCTTCCGACCTCGCCTGAGAACGGCCAAAAAACCAAGACATCGTTAGACTGTGTCAAGATGGCGCAGAATGACCAGCCGCTCTCAGCTTGTAGAGGCGTAGTTTCCGGCGAGGTACAATCAAGCATAGGGGTATCAAGTCTGAAAGGGCAGCCCCAATTAACGAACGTCCAAACGAGGTTCTTCGAGTCGAGCACCATAGTGTGCAATCTGCCGCAGCTTAAAATGACGAGACCCGTCAGACAGATGGTGTGTTGAATCGTGCGCATGTGCCCACCTGATTGTGCGAATACGATTTGGCATAATGAGCTTGTGGGGTACAGGAGC
This sequence comes from Lactarius tabidus, assembly GCA_963281015.1. NCBI lineage: Eukaryota > Fungi > Basidiomycota > Agaricomycetes > Russulales > Russulaceae > Lactarius > Lactarius tabidus. Next base: position 984,569 of record OY725475.1, on the reverse strand, counting down.
CCTTTTGTACTTAATAGAAAAGCCGTCGCCGTTGAGAGCCGGGCTTTCGCCGTTCAGTGTACCTGTGAAGCAGCTTGAGATTTCTGACCATATCGCTGCACCATATACATACCCCATACATACATAGAGCCGTTGGCGTCGAGGGCATTGAAAGACCTGCATTGATGTCAGGGTTCTTTCGTATTCGTGATGCTAGTGCTATGTATTCGAAGCTCACATGCCACCTGCGACTAGGCTAACAATCCGGGATCCAGGAATCTTCAATTCTACTGGATATGGGACGCCTGGTCCTGTTCCTTTTGGAAGATTCGTCAGGCCGAGTCTCCCATTGTTGCGTTCACTAAGAAAGAAAGGAACTAGATCATGGTCTGAGCTAGGGGAACAGGTACGGTGACGAACCCCCAGACAAAGATCTTGGGGTGGTTCAGGCCTCTATATAAGTTCTTCCATCCAGACTGGCGGGCTGTCTCTTGACTGGTGAAGTTGAAGTCTTCCTGGCACCTTCTCTTCCAGAAGGTTTCGTCAGCGCAGATTGCAGCAAAGAACTTGTTTGTCGAGCCGAAGCTTCGGATATCGCGCACCGATGCGAAGGGGAGTAAATTATCGAGAAATACTTCCACCGGAATGTCTGTGATATGCATCGTCGAGAGGCAGCTTTACTCGGACGGCGTCATGGTGTAGCCCCAGTGCTTGTGGTTGCATACGTCATCATAGTGCATAGCCTTATCATATCAGCGTTATATCAGCGTTATCTATCGGCCATCAGTCGGTCAGATCAATTATTTTTTTATTATACTATAATAGTCCTCACCGACTTGGGGGATATTCCATTTAACACGTACCTCAGACACAGTCTGGTCACCGACTCGGACAGCTCGACAAGCGGAGAAAGAGCGACAGCTTTTGAACAAAAATTGATGGTCATTTGTCATTTGTCAGTCGCAGTGGCTGCTTAATTCGTGCCTGGGGGGTGTGCCCTGCCCTGATAACTACTTTCTGCATCCCGCGACGGAACTGACGGAGTACCTGCTTTTTCTGGCCAGCTGTGCCTGAGCACCTCGATTGTACAAATTTATATGCCATAGGAGAGGCACAGCACATGTCGCCCCCTTGCAAAAGTTGCACCCTGCGCCGAATAGTCGATGATGACGGTTCCTTACCTATTATACGAACTTTGTTCCTTACCCAGGCTCCCCATTGTCCTGATCGTGTTCCACCCTCGGGCGCTGTACGCTCAAACTTAGGGACCAAGCCTTGTGCCTATGCAAACTGGGTGACATCCTGTCTCGGTGGCCAATTCGCCGTTCAAGGTGCATTTAGCCAGTATTTAGTTTCGCAGCGGAGCTGGACTCGACGTGCGGTGGAGATAGCGGGTAGGACCCATGATTGTATACTGTACTGTACTTGTTCTCAGCGGAAATACAGACGCATTGTCAGGAGTCTGGGCCCGATCATTACCCTGTATTCGGAACTACCATGTACTCGGAACGAGTGGCACCTGGCGTCTATTATACAATGTGCACCGAAGCAGCCACATCGAAACTGCGGTGAGGTGTATTTCCGGGTCGTATGGTTCTAGCGATATGGCTGAAACATCGGGTCACCCTGACTGTGCAACACCGAAATATATCAGTCAGCGAAAACAAATACCTTTCTTCCCCGCAAGAAGTTTGTCTTGTATTCAAATCGCTGACTACGGGTGTGGGTCTTCTGATTAGATCCGAGTAACCTCACTCAGTGTGTCTGGGATTGCTTTGGCTCACGATCGCGTACTGTAGTCATGACAAATATTCACTGCACATTAGGTAGGTTAAAGCGATAATGGGCGTGTGGGTTTTGTTTTCACCACACGGATGGCTTTTGATCATCTAACATACAACCATCTTTGAGCTGTCATAGTGCTGTCATTTAGGGGACTTGGCTGGCCATGCGCTCGTGTTCACGGGTCTTGGTGTTTCCTCTTCGAAGGATCATCGGAAAAGCCACCTATTTTCACCTCGATCAGCAGCCTTCCCGGCCGACATCGAGTTCGACAACTGGATAGTCCCAGTCCCCTAGATCTAGGATGCTAGCGATTCCTTCACGACAGACACCCAAGTCCATACGATGCCACTTCGCTGGTACGTTGGTCGTCAGCACATGAGGCATCCAGATTATTTTGCAGTACCGAGGATTTGCATAAGGTCGATAGGAAGCGCCGTCGTCGGACAGCTGATGGTACCGCATTTATTTCAGTGATTTTTGATCCTGAACCGTTTCTACGATTCCATCAGCCACCGCCTCCTATTTCGTCACGAGGTATCCTCGGAGACGGAATGAGGGATAAAAGAGCCTCACGCATCCTGCTCCTGACTGTCGTAAAAATACCGTGTTCATTCCCATCAGGCATGCGCCCGGGAAACCCTGTACCGACAAGCTGTATAAAGCTGTATATTACTTGTGATGGCCATCTTCCTGGGGTCCACTGAAGGGATTTCCCGCTAACACAGGTCAGTCGATCGCACGGCGTTCTCATACCGCCACTCCTGTGAAAGATGGTGTGCACTGTCGTGACAATCCACATCGATGGCAGCTGTCCATATGAGCGTTTCGAAGGTGTATTAGCAACCCGTGACAAGCACTTTGCAATTTCGGTCAAAGCAGACGAGGGTATACTCTACTAGAATTTCAGAACGAGTCGGAAGCTCCAAACGCGAAGTACTTTGAGCTCCAACTGACGGGCGCTGAATGTGATTGAATGGGCGCGGAGGGTCGGTGGCACCTACAGCAAGTTATGAACGGAGCCAACCAGACGGGGTTGTATGTCCATGGCCGATAGCGAGCCAGACACAATTTCCGTCCGAAATGTGCAGTTCGTGCCTCCTGTGCGCAGCGCTGCTGACAGGTTTGCGTTCTTACCACGGGTACTGGCGCTTATCAAATTAAATTTGTAATGTTCGATTTTGGATTATGAGGGGAAAAAAATAAGTTCATCATCGGCGAGCGCTCGGAAAATTCATCAGTCTGCATACAATAACAGCACGAGGCTGGGTGAGAAAATATCAGAGTGTGTGATGGGCCAACGTGGCCACGAAAGGGTAATCATGGGAGTCACTCACTCAACGTGACCGTCCTGAAAAGGTGAATTTAAAGACCTCCTATATCTATCACAAGATGGTGTCTTGGCGCCAGACCAGATGACGGTTACCAGGAGATGAAGCAAAGGAAAAAGGAGCAACAGCGATGAGAAGGGCGATGAGGACGGAGGATGGAGAAGAGATAACTCCGAGCCGAGCCCGAGGCTTGAGTACTTGAGTACTGAGTGTGGTAACAGAACTAGAAGCTTGTACACTGTACAGCATCGAAGCTAAATCATGCGCTTCCTTCCCATTATAGCCTTTCCGCTTGACGATCCCTCACACATGTGGCACACGCCGCATCGCCGCATCAGAAAACAGTGCTAATCACAACGGTAAAGCCTGAGGAAGAAACAAAACATTAGTAGAAGCCGCGGCTGTAGAGGGGAAAGTAGCTTGAGATCGTCACATACTTGATGTCTTCTTGGTCCCACTCTGAACATCCAGCATGGACAGTGGACCTTTCGTCTCTCTGTCTCTGAACCTCTTCACCGTGACTATATAATTACACCATCGCGAATTTCTGACGGCGACAAGGGCGGAAGTTCTATGAGGTTCTTCTAGCAGAAGAACCTGGGGTCATTAGAAGAAGTGAAGCCTCAGGGTAGACGAGTTTGCCGATGCGCGTAAGTTACAGAAGACGCGTTGTCGCCGTCGAGATAGAAGACTGCTGTGTCGTTTGGGCGCTTGTTTGTTGCTGGAACTTCCTGTTCCATTTTTACTCCGAATTGGAATTGACCGGGTGCAGTGCAGTGCCGCCCGCAACAGTTTGGCGACCGCTTCTGTGTTGCTCACCCTTCTCTGCTGTGGTCGGACTTTGGGGGAGTGATGTGGGTGTGTGAAAGTTTTACCATGGCGCGGTGGTACTGTAGTTGGCCGTGATTAGAAAGAAGGCTCCACGAGGACGGCGTCACCCTTTCTGTGGTGCCGAGGAAGCGTATACCCTGCCGGCATCAGATCGTCGACTCGATGGCTTGGCTTTCATCATTCCTTTTTTGGACCGATCTTTTTGTTTTTGATTTTCCACATCCGGGCCGGGACATATGCGGCTACATGATCTGCGGCGCCCAGGGCTTCTCTGCCCTCTTTATTTTTATTTTGCCAGTGTGACGAAGAGCTGTGTGCTGGTCTAGGCCACCACAGTCCCACTCCGTCCGTTCAATCAGTTGCCAGTCCTGCGTTCATCTGACTGACCGGCGCCATTATCATTTCTTCCATGGTGATGAAAACTCACGATCGGGTTCAAGGCCTGTGCGCCTCCACCCCGAGCGCTCAGGGTACGGTGGCCTCCACAATTCCTGGCGGCAGGGGCCTTACGTATATCCTTTACCACACCGCGCGATGTGAAATCATGTCGCAAACCTAGCCACTCCGAAGCGAAGCGTGCTTCCCGCTGAAGTGTGGGGTACGCAGCACAATTACGCCCTTCCAGAAAAACGCACGCAGATTCTAGGCGCCGGCGTGCGTCACGCCTCCACATCAATTGCGTGTTATTTTACGCACTCCCCCAACAACAACTGTCATGGACTGGACTGGTCGCAGAATAAACCTTTTTTTTCCTTCTTTTTACAAATACACAATTCGATCAATTGCAGGGCGCGACATCCACCTGCACCCCCTTCCATGCCCTTATTGACGATCGACGTTGACCAAAAGTTTGCTATGTTTGCACTCGGGACTCGGCCTTACTCGTCCGCGCTGGATATGGCCGCCGCTCTTTCGGAGTCACCCCTTATCAGCCTGCTGCCCACACCGAGGTCTCATCAACGCGGCATGATCGCTATTACAGTACCGATCACTTCTGCATCCGTTCACCACCCCCTTCTTCTCCTCTCCGACCAACAGGACAGCCACAATCCAGCCAATTATCTGTGTCGACTTGCCACCTATTGATAGTCCGCCTTCGTTCGAATCTCGACTCGGCTGTCTAGACTAAAAATGATAAAGTGGTGCATATGGTCGGCACCGGAGTTCCCCTCAGTCAGGGTTCTCTCGCGAGACGCGTCGTGTCCTCGAAATTTTTTATTGATTTTTATTCTCTATTTCACTTCCTCACGTCCCCCATTACAATCCAGGGTGGCGACGACAGTGGATTACGATTAACTCACAGTGCTCAGTGTCACGATGGAGCACCGAGAACTTGGCTACAATACGACGAGCGCACGATACAAGCACAAGTAACGTCATTTTCAGTAATGTTCAGTAATGTGTATGGGGGGGGGGGTTATGTACACTGTGCGTGGAAATTACTGTCGTGGACATTCGGCGGCGGCTATTCTCTCCTCATTTTCAAAAAGGATTTGGCGCGCGTGACCGCATGTCGAACTCTCCCTTTCGGTGGTCGTGCGCACACATCTCGGGAGCGTGCGCATGGCTTTTGACAGCTGACACGGAAGCGATGTGTTTCAGCTCGCTGCCAATCATCCTGCTCTTCACGCATTACAACGAACCCCCAATATGATATCACATTCTTCGTGCCGTGTGAACCGTCTGTCGATTCGATCGCATTTGACGCGCAGATCATTCGCTGAGGTGAGTGCTCGCCAGGTGTCCCACATACACCGAAGTCCGTTTCACATGACGTCGCGATCATAAGTTGAATGTACAGATGAGGGTCTATCTATTGCTTTCCTGCCAGCACGCGAGGCGGTGAATAATTAATATACATCATGACAACATCGGCTCAGCCAAACAGTTATACGGCGAAGTAAGTAAGGGGATGTATAGACGAGAACTATGTGCAGCATACCATAACATATAATTGTGGAAGGGGAAACAAAATGAGCTTGTGGCGAGAGAGAACGAAAGTGCGGTTTAAATGGCATTAAGGTACAATAGCAATTGCTGGTGTAGAACGAACTGGCTATATGGGATAGAGTATGGAAGTACGCAGACTAGTGATGATGTTTAAGACGGAGGGGTGCCCTAAAATATGTTGTGCGATCACAAAGCCCGTCAATGGAAAAGGAATAATGAAAAAAAATAATGGGATAGAAACAAGAACGTCGAAAAGATGGGCATCCCTCTCAGAGTCTGCACACAATTAGTGTTGCTGCTCAGTCCAGAATTGTTGCTTGCTATCATATTCTTCCTCATATTCGGTTTCTAGAGTGGTGGACTGCTGGTAGCCCGGAAGTGGTGTCAGAAGAGTGCTGTCTGGGGGGAGTGTGTTCACTCGGTGCTGAGAGTGAGTCTGAGTATATGAGGGCGACACCTCGTACGAAGGTACAGGACGCGAGGATGTAGCATGAGGTGGCGAAGTCCAGGACTGGGAGTGACGTTCCCTCTCATATTCATACGCAGTCTGAGCTGGTAAATGAGGTGCTGTACCCGTCTGAGGTGTACTGCCCTCGTATTGATCGGGCTGCTCAGGCCAAGTCGGGGAGATCGGCGTAGCTGGTGCGACGGTATACAGCGAATGAGCTGCGCTAGAGACGGGGTAACCATATTGTTGCTGGATGGGCTGGGGACGCATCGAAGACGTTTCGGTGCTTAACGGATACCTTGCTGGGGTATCGGCGACAGCTGACTGGTGTTCCATCTCAGGCGCTGGTACGCCTGGACCGTAAAGTGGTGGTCTGCTATAAGCATAGGACCTGTGTGGCCGTTCATAGGGCTGAGTGTTGTAATGCAATGTCGCATGCTCTGAGCCGGTCTTGTAGCGCTCCTCAGACCGCTCTTGCCGTGCCATGCGTTCTGTTTCGTCCTTTTTAGCTTTGCGCCATTGCTTTCGCAACTCCTTGAATTCTGGTGGACATCCCCTAAGTCAGACGTCTAGGTTCGGAGTTAACTAAGTCTCACCTGCGGGAGTTCGCTTAGTCCCATGGCGCTGCATGACTATGTGTGCGTTGAGATGATTGAGGGTACCATAGCTCTTCGTACAGCCCGTCCAAGAGCAATGATAGAGACGCTCGATCTCGTCGTAGCGTCGACGAGGGCGCTTTCTCACTGCGTTCCCAGGAAGGGAGACAAACGAGTACGTCTTGGATATAGACGGGTCCGGTGGCCCTGCGTCATGCTCTTCCTCAGATATTGATGGGCGGGAAACCGGGACAAGGGATGAAAATCCAGGAGAATGCAGACGGCTTTGAGTCGACTCAGGGGGGAGAAGTGGATCAGCGGCACCGAAACCCGAAGATCTCGGTCGGCCATCATCATTGAAGGGATTGGAAAACGTGGGGGGGTATCGCAAGTCCGGAGAACTAGGGTGGTGATACCCTGAGGTGATCGGAGGTAAATCTGAAAGTGGGAACTCATTAAGATCGAGGAGGATCACGACAAAGTGAGGCGTGCGCACCCTGTGCTGAGGACACATCCTGTAGGGGATCCGCGCGAACGTCCCGGCGCTCCCAGCCCGAACTTGTCGCAGAGCCTGCAGTGCTCGGTCTCCGATCAACCGAAAATGAGGCAGAACTCGGCGAGGGTAAAACGCCGTGTTGGAAACTTTGATGCTGCCTCCGTTCTTGTTGTTGATAGCGTTGTTCCGTTACAGTTGGTAGCGGGTAATTGTGTCCTGACTGCGCCGCGACCGCCCGTATGTTAGGTTCAGAGAGATGGCGATTGAGTGAGACTGGCGGCTGATGATGGGAAGAAAATGATTGCCGGGCGGAGGAGCTACCGCCGGGGGTGTGAAGGAAGCGCGGACGCGTGGGATCATCAAGAGGGGCACTGGAACTAGACGAATGAGGAGGCGAATAGGTAGGCCTGGGGGCAGCGGGGAGGCTAGAGTCGGCAGGTTGAGAAACAGCGGCGGAGGCGGGAGCAGGGAGCCACGGGTCTACGAGAGAGTTGTCGCGCTGATCGTGTGATGATGAATACATGGAAAGAGGTGGTTGTGACGGAGGAGTTGTATGTACATAGTTAGACAATATTTCCTCGGAAGGAGAAGACGTGAAGTGTTTAGATGGAATGGTGTTGTAGCTTGGATAGGAGGACGAGCGAAGGCGGAGAGATGAAGCGTCCAGATCGGGGAGCGAAGAGTTGTGTCGGAGGAGTAGCATCAAGTAGCACACCCAGGGGGAGAAAAGACAGAGGGCAAGGAAGAAGCAGCCGAGACGGGACGAGAGCTATACATATCCGACGCTCATGGCGTACACAGAGCCAGCCACGAGAGAGAAGCACCTGATTCGTTCAAACCAGCCAGATCAGATCTCCCTGTCCTGCCCCCCAATCACACATCCCGCCCGATCCCCGGCTCTCCGTGTTCCCTTCCGCCGCTGACAAAACGTCATCCAGATTCCCCTTCTAGAATTCTCTTTAGAACGCCTCCCATCAGATCCCATTGCCAATTCAAATTTATTTCGTTGAGCGCGTCTCCTCACCACCCAATCCCCATCTTCTCCTTCCTCACGGCCCGTTCAAAACCGTCCCTCTCTCTCAAATTAAATGAGATCAATTCTCTGCAAATTTGACCCGACAGCCGGGGCAATAATGCCTTATCCGGCCCCACCTCCACCGTTACCACCCCACGTGTCTCCCACCGCCACTTGCGCCTTGCACTTCTCGTCCTCCAGGAGCCTTGCTTCTTCCCAGCGTGTGTGGCACCGCCAGGTGTAGGCTTTCATCCACTGCGATGCACACACAGGTCTAGCCCAACCCTCCCCCCTTTCTTACAACGTGGCCTACTCACCCTTGTCTTCAGTTGCCATGCACGCCAAGCGCATCATCAACACGCAAGAATGTTGAACATTCCCTTTCGTCTCTTTGTTTCCTTGTGCTTGTCCTGCGATCAAACCATTACACCCTTCGCAACCCATTCCGTATAACCCGTGTTCGTCTATATATAGAAGGTCCTTTCATCCCCTTTGGTTGTTCTGTTCATTCTAATGCGCAACGCAAGCTCTATATTCCTTTAATTGGAAAGTTCATTTCTTTCAACGATTGACAATGTCAGGGGGATATCCGGTCTCGATTGCCACCAGCTCAATATTTGGATCTGAGCACTCTTTCCTCTGCCCCCACTACGCGGCGCTTACCCAGTTCATCCCGTCCCGGATGTCGCCGTCGCTTGTGACTCAAATCAGGCCCTGAATGGCCTGTGCTTCGTTGAGAACGCCAGGGGTGACTCCACGCCGACAACAGCATTGCTGTGCGCACGCTGTGCAGAACATTTGTCACCTCGCTGCGCCTCGTGGACTTGCATCAGAACACGTTTCTCCCACAGTTTTTCGTTGCCTCGTTGCCAAGAACCTGAATTCTGGACATCTGCGAACAGGGATCATCCCTCCTGGTCTGTGGCCTTCCCTGCGCCGAGCAAGGATTCTCGGAGTTTGCCTCTAGAGTACTGCCAAGGAAAGTCCCTGTCGCAGCGCAAACTGTCTCCTTTTTTTACTTTTTGTCTCTCGTCTTGGCTGTTCCCATAAAATAATTTTGTCGCGCCCGGAGCCGTAGAGCCGGCCAGGCGATGCCCCTCTACGGCGTGCTTTCAATGTGTTGATCATGATCCCACACCCACCCTACTGACGTGCAGCTTTCTCCTCACAATTACAACAGTGCCGTTTCATCTGTGCTTGAACGCAATCGCCGGCAGTAGTTATTCCACGTGCAAACTGTTTTCAACATATTCCGCCCGATACTTCCCTTTCCCAGGTCTCCTGCGCCTTGGTCGAAACCCATGTCCAATCGAGCGAGGCAATTCCGACAATTTTGATCAATGTGAAGGGTACACATATGAGAAAGTCATTACGGTACACGAGTGAGTTCAACTCAGTTCATCATTACGTAATTCATTGTTTCAGTTCCATCCCCGACGTAACTCTGGCTTAACGTTTATTGATGAATGTTGCGATTGTCTACAGTTGGCACACAACCGCAGTCTCGTCCTCTGGTCGTTGAAGTGCGTCGACTCTCGTTTTTTTTCTCACAGTTTATGGATACAAGCCTGTTAACAGACTCAGAGACATGCATCCCGGCGGCCTCATTGACCGTGACGCTCAATGTCAGCGCCCGGATTAGCAATGACAATCATTGAACTCAGTTTGCCGGCGAATTGGTCATTTCGGTCTCAGAGCCTGCCTTCACATCTCAGCAGCTGTCATTTGGGGCCAATGCCGGAAAAAGGGAGGTTAATTAGCGAATGTGACCTGTATCGGTCATCAATTACGAAATATCTGTGGAGCACTCGCGTCGCTTGCAGCCGAAGCCAGATCCCCGGATGTCTGGTAAGCAATTCTTTGAGCTTCTGAAGTCGGCACAGTCCTCAAGTAATTTACCGGGTCAAAAAAACTATGCTCGATACAATGCGAGGATGTGGGGATCGCATGTCTGATCACTCGGAGGAAGGACGGTGCCATTTAGGTTCTTACCCCATATCAAGCTCAAGCGCTGACTTCAGCGCCACACACGGAGACCCTCGTCTGCCAAACTTAAAACGCCGCTTGCCAGGAAAACAAAAAGAAAAGAAAACAGCACAGAAGGCGAGTACTTTGACTTTGGCTAGACGAGTGCTGTAGCCACAGCGAACATGAAATTTTTCTTAGACCAAGTGCATAAATGCTGGGAGTAGGGGCTCTAAAAAGTACAGCACAGGTACGCTTGGGCTGTCCTAGACGATACTAAATGGTGCAATGATCTCCTTTCGCTAGACAGCAATTACGAGGAGTCCGCAGTTTGGAGCTAAGGCTCGCCTGCACTCCTTCGGTGGCGCTGAAATAACTGCTAAACGAAGGTAGATTGACTTATGCTTGTCCGGCGATTAAGGAAAGTCAGCCAAAAGACATCAGCAAATTCCTCACGGGTAAAATTGCTGATGCAACGTAGAAGACCTGCCGCCTCCGGGAAGGGACAATTTGGTATACCTTAGACTTCGCTGCGAGAGTAAGCACATACGCAATCAGAAGCGCTGCCTTCGTCTTGGGCTGGCATACGCCGTCGACGTTCGGCTCGAATTTGCTCCGATTATGGCGCCGAAAGTCTGGCCACAAAGAAGACTGGCCTGGAACCCTAGATGGATGCACACGGGGCACTAGGCTTCCCGTGCAATCATATATCGGAGACCTGTTATTGTGATTATTAAAATTAACTGGGAAGTCTCCGAAACGGCGCACGGAACCCTCCTCGAGTGCACCAATTTCTCCTCATAGAGTTATCATTTAACAACTCGAGTCCCAGTTAAGTGGGTCTTCTATCACCGCACCCACCGCATCCGCACGATACCAGGCTCCCCAGATTAAAAAAAAACTTGGGACATACCCAAATGAGAAGGGAGATAGCGGGAAGCAAGGACATGAGGCTGACGCCAGCGTCCACGATGAAGCCCATCGTTTAGAGTATGAGCAAACTCGCAGATATCGCATAATGCAAAGCAGCTTCCATGCTTGCGCCCACCGCGTTGACGCCGCGACAGGACCAAATATGTACCCGAGCCCACCGAGACTCCGGACCTGCTTCTATACTTGTGAATTACATCGCTGAGACCGCACGTCATGCACGTGTCCCGGGGTCCCGATCCGGATTTGGTCATTCCGGGTACGTTGTCCAGCTTCTGAGCGGCGTCGCCGACTGGACCGGAAGGAAGCTACGGCACGATCCGATCGCCCACGATCATTTGTGATCCAAAGTTTGCAACAACACATCACACTCGCGTGGGGGTGTTCGTTTCCTGTCTCGCGATTGCAAACCCAATTTGCATGCATTCCGGGATGCTCCTGAAGGGTCCTGTGTTCCATGCGATCTGCGACAGTTTCCGAAACCAATCGAGGGTACAAGGTCAGAGAAACGCGTTGGAGCAAGGTCAAGTCCGCGTGTCAGTCTGTGTTCCGACTGACTTCAACAAGTCGCATGTAGAATGTAGATCAATGGAATTGAGATCCTGGCACAGTCCATGAACTGGATGCCCCGGGTCCATGCTGTTCAGGCTGTACTGTAGTGGCCTCCACTACGGCGGTAGACTAGTCATCCTGTGCAGGTGCACGCACTCAAAGCGTGGATCAAGGCTGCGGGGGCAATGTCAATTCTCGCTCGTTTTCTTCGCGTTTCTGTGCTGGCTGTACTGGGACGCTGCCTGGCTGTGGATCATTGCCACCTACAACATTCCTAGGGCCCATCTAACGTGTCTGAAACTTTGATACAGGAATATATTTTTCAGAATATCTCCGTACCCTTGATTTTTGCTGTCTACGTATATTCCCCCAAACCCTTGAAAATAATGGGCGACCGGTGACCCATTTCCCCGACGGCACGTACGTTTCACGTGGTTTCTTCGCATCGCTGTCATCCTCGACAACCCGGGCTAATTCTGTCTGTTTCTTTATCTTCGGCCGGTGAACTTCTCCCTCTTCTCCACCCGGCTTTACAATCAACCACCAGACCTGTGCTAATCAATGCGAGCTAGATTACCGCCTATTAGACACCTGACCAAGTGCAGTCAAATTCAGCCCACTGGGACATGTTCCATATTTTTGTCATTCTTCGGTTAGCCCACCACCGTTTGCGTGGGCAGATGTTATTCGTTAGGTTTAAAAGTACTGGAGACCCTTACAGCTGTCCTTCATCGGGCATGCAACAACTTTATCTTCAGGCTGTGCCACCGCAATGTGAACGCCTCAATTAGTGTCGAAGAGCTCAAGGATTCGCGGTATCCCTTCTAGGTATCTGATCCTTCCCACGGCCTTGGATCCTACGCCAGGGCCACTCGATTGTGACTACGATGAGCCATCAGCTGACCTGCGTGCTCCAACGGCGCTCCCAAGAGTCATACCCACTAGGCGCGCTTGACTAGGCGCGCTGCCTTCACCAGCCCAGAGGACCCAACGAGATACGGGACTATAATCCCGAACAGGCTCATCCGTCTGATGGACCTGAGGGGATTATTGTTTTGACCCACAGGGCGCTACCATTCGATCGTGCTGAGGAATGGGATCAGAGCGGGTCACAGGGTCAGCGCAGCTTGTGGATGGGCATCGTCTCAAGGAAGAACAGAACGGCGCTTGTGCGCATGCTCCGAGTTTCATCCCCCTTGAGTGGTCTCTGCGCATCAGACAAGGTGAGCGGCGACTCCTGAGCCTGACTAGAGCGCTCAGCGACGAAATTTTCATCGAACCATACGCGGGGACGAACGGTCAAGCCAAGGTTATGACTAACCGACTGGATGTCTAGCGTCAGAGAACAAAGACTTTGTGGGCACACGCAGGTACACAGCATGCGCGCCTCCCGGATTGTGGCACCCATGCCCTCTGCGCTTTGGAGATGCCGCCGTATCTCCACAAGGGAACGGTGAGCGCGTTGAGCATTAATTTCCTGCCGGCGGTTTCCATGGTTTCATGGAGGTCTCCATTTCTAGCAGCCAATTCATAAGGACAGAGGCGTGTCACCGGAATGACAGCTAGAGGAAATATATCTATAGTCAGCGGCTTTGTTCGTAAAGAGAAATACAATCTCCCACCACAGACGAGAGTTAGGAAGGAGGGCACCAAGAGTGTGAAAGACCCGCTGTCCTAAGCGTTTGATGATGGACTACCTGTCAATCAAGTAGCGGTCGCAATGGAGCGCATCAACCCTGTCCCAAAGGCACCGAAGCCATATGGTGCTCCCAAAAGGTCATGAAGGGGTTAGAATAAAGGGTACGACCAAACGAGTGCGTCTTGTTATCCGTTTGGGTTAGATATGCTGGCCTCCAGCTGTATTGTTGTTTTCCCCGTCGGTAATGCAGCCTTGCAACGCCATAGCCCCAGTGGAGCGATCTTAATGTACTTTGACAAGGAGGCGACAGACAGAAGCGTTTCGAGCAAAGACGTCGCACATCAAGACGTCGCTCGGCGTAAGATATAAATGTGCGAGTTTACGGGGGCCCCGTTCACGCTCCGATGAAGCGCCAGTAGCCACAGCGGGATGAGGGGTCAGCCCTTCCATTATTGTAAAGTGCCACTGCAGATTATTGTGGCGCGAACGGCGTATCCCCACGAGTAGTGGCGTGGCACACAACGAGTTTCGTGAGAAAAGACAGAAAAGCTCCCATTAACTGTCGACATCCGTGTGATGAATTGATTGAGAGAGGCTGCCGGCACAATTGTTACGGGGAACGACAATATCAGAATAGAAGTGCAATCATTCTTGACATGATGCTTCTTCGTCTCTGTTGACCAACCCGGTTCCCTCGGCAATCCCGTGAGAGTGAGAAGTAGCGTAATTCATGATCCAGCCGCGAGTTAGCATATATGTTTTACCGCTTCGCCAAAGCTCGAGTTCATATGTGGTACTTCTTTACCGAGAGACAATGCAATTGAGATGTTCGGCAGCGCGAGCGCCAAAGGAATCCGTTTCGACCAAGGTTTCAACAGCCTGCAGGGAATGTGTGAGAGGACAGTCGGTGCCACGCGCGACCACGAGGGGCTCCTAGGTGGCAAGGGGAAACTCTTGTGAGTTTCAAAGGAAACCCACATCCATGGCGGTAGGGACCACTCCACTCTTTGTGGGTATATTCGGTCGTCACTTGGGGCCGATAGTGGCTCGGTCGGGTCCGGCGGAGACCCTGTTCACACGGTTGAAAGAAATGACGCCTCCATGTGACTTGCCGTAAACTTTGCCGTAACGACGGACAATGACTCGGACTCGGATAGGCCTAGGAGCGACTTTCGACAGAGCGCTCCGTTCCCCAACCCATCCCACTTCAGTCATGTTCATGTGGCTCGACGATAAGCGAGTAGTCCAACGTGCACGATTCTACAGGCCGAAGTGGGCATCTACAGCGCATAGAGAACTTTCCAGACGTGTTTTCCAAGAGAAAGGCAATCACCCGCCCCGTCCTCAACGCCCATTCCGACAGCCCAGGGGAATAACGAAACTTCTTTGGGGGCGGTGGCTTTGAAATGTCGTGATCCCACCATATACTCCTACAGCACCCTCAGGGGCGAGAATAGCCTGCGTAACCCCATGAAGCGAATCCAGAACAGAGTGGGAAGTCAATGACCAGTCCAGTGGTGGCACACGCTCATTACAGTACACCCACACCTGACCGCGCTGGTGGAGCCTGATAACCGACCCTCCCAAAACCGCATACACATTTCTTGGGGAACCTAAGGGTCCCCAACTCACGTGTCTACTGTGGGTGCCAATCTCCAGAATCGATGGATTTTTTTCTTTTTGATTGGGTTCAAGTTCATGATGATAGGTACAAAACCTAGATATCGTGTGAGCACTGCTCGAACTGCACTCTCTCATTTGAGGCATTTTGGCAAGCCTGTTCATTGGTTTTTTCAGCGTGTACGTCCAGGGGCGTCACTTTCTATTTTACGCCTCTTCAGGGGGGTCTTCGCCTACCCGTTACATCGTGGGACAGGAGGCTGTCCGTCCCTGAGGCCCCACCGGCCGCCGAAGCTGTTTGATTGCCTTGTTCCTCATCCACCTGTCTTTTTGTCTCGTGAGGCATTTTGGACGATCGTAAAGGACTTGTTAATGGAGAAATTGCGCGTCGTGTCCGATGGTGGACACCCACTAGTTCACCAGATGTATCTCTACCCTGTTTAGAAGGGTCAAAGAGGTACAAAATAGACAGAGGACCGACCACCAGGGCCTCGTGCAGGCCTTCCACTGTACCTAAGGAAACACGACCAATTCGCTTGACGTGCCGTGTGCCACATCTGGTGACCACGAGACTTGTCTGTAGGCAGGTCCGCAAAGCAATCAATTGAGTCATGTGGTGACCGCTTGACCGTGCACGCCTGCCAGACTTCCCACCCAGACGTTAAGTTATGATGGAGTGCCGCGTGGGATCATGATGTATTTGTATTGAGCCCGCAATTAAGCCTGATACTGCATGAGATTCCCCCTTCCTTTCATCGATCTCGCTTACAGGTCGCCATGATCGCCACTCCTCCATATAACGCCTGGCAACACCCCTCAACAGATCCCCTTGA
This sequence comes from Lactarius tabidus, assembly GCA_963281015.1. Classification (NCBI taxonomy): domain Eukaryota; kingdom Fungi; phylum Basidiomycota; class Agaricomycetes; order Russulales; family Russulaceae; genus Lactarius; species Lactarius tabidus. The sequence continues at coordinate 968,602 of OY725475.1, read as the reverse complement.
TTACTGTACAGCACTTTTCACGTTCGATTTTGTCCACAAGCCGATATTCAATCAAGTACTGTGGCTCACCTTCAAGGGGCCTACCTGATTAGCGACGCACAAGGATAAAGTAACTTACCCCCAATTGTCTTTAGGTGGTTACCCGGAACAGGTGCGGGGTTGCGCAAAAAACTCCGAATATCTCAGGAGCTCCTTGTGTGGCCGTTTTGCCCTTCCTCCTTCAACGCGCGGTGGCTTCCGAAAACAGGGAATGGGGCCAAGTACCAGGAGAGACATGGGGTGGAGAAAGGCCGAACTGGTAAAGTTCAATTAAAGGTTACTTGCCAGAATTGCGATGGGCCTCAACAATCGAACATTCGCTTTTGAAAGACGCTTTCGAACAAAACTCACACACCCTGGCATCCATGTCACCTACTACCGTAGTGTCGTAAACCCATCAACATTCTACATCATATGCCGTCCGCAGCGGGCGACTGGCGTCTCAGTTGCCCCATTTTATTGGATCGTCGTCTTGGTGGCCTTGGCTTATCCCCAAAACGCAAGTCATCGCGTATTCCGACTTATGCGTAACGCTGAAAATTGGGCACGTGTGCCGGCGCAGCAGCAAGTCAATCTTCACGCATTTTCACGCATCTTCACACCACACGGCAACAGGCGAGTCACATCATTCGCTCTATTATAGCAACACGTGAGGGAAATGTATCTGGGCTGCGGTGAGCATGCTGCGCAGTGTGCTCTTCACACTTCGGGTGTGCGAAGGCGGAAAAATGCAATTATACTTCTTCCATCGCGCCTTTTCCGGTACATCAACCGACTTCGGGTGGGTAGTCAATTGTAATGGACCACTATTTATTGTTTCAGTAAGACGAAGAGAAGCGAGTTATAAGTAGAAGCATCGTTCCCGAAGCCCGCGTATCCCCAAGAGGTCCTGGAATGCGGGTAAGCGCCAGTGTACTGAATACCTGGTGTAGCTTCGAAAGCTTACCCAATCGCTGGCCGTCACCCATAAATCTGAGACTCCATCCATTTTCCCAAGTACCGCGGCGCCCTTCCACACAAGGACACGCGGATCTACGCCCTTCGGAGGGGGAATTATCTGCACTTTGTCCATATTCGCTACCAGCGGCGTCGCGATGGCTTGAAGCCTGTTGATAGACGCATAAGAGAACCGATGATCAAAGCGTGCCACAAGACGTACCTGCTCTCGAGTGCGTGCGAGATACCTGGCACCAGCGCAGTCCCGCCAACGACAAGGACCGCCTGGAGGTACTTGCGGATTTTCTCGTCTCCACCAGCAGCGCGAGCACTGTTGAAAATCGCGACATCCATCGGCAATTTGCTCGCCTCAAATGCAATGTCGAGATTGAAGCCACCGGAGGTGGCTGCTGCTGCTTCGCCCGTACCGGGACTTGCGGTAACCGTCTCTGGTACAGCTTCGTCAGTGCCTACCGTTGAGGACGGTAGCGGCGGCGTCGGTGCTTTGGACGTTGACTCCCCTTCGATTGGCGTATTAGAGGCAGACGTCACGTCCGATTTGGCCGGTGCAGGTGTTTCGGTTGGCAGATCGTTGGTTGGTGCGACGACGGCGGGAGTCTGCTGACCCGATGGTGGTGCTTCTTGACCTTGTGCACCAGCGCCTTCCAGACCTGTGAGGTTCCGCGGCGCGAAGAGGTGCTGCGTGGATATAATCATAGCCTGCGTCTGAAAGTGGAGTTAAATTCCTTCCGGGGGAGGTCAAATGGTAGATCCACTAACATATTTCTCCATCAGCGCGTCACGCGGGTCGCGTATCTCTATAATATCCTCTGATACACCCGGGTCTTGCGATGATCGCATGCCCTGCTTAAGTCCGTCGAAGTCGATTACGCGCGGTTCGAAGAGGCACTATGTAGGGATAATTTCAGTTTGTGAGAAGCTTGGAGATAGCCGGAATAACCATAGGTGCGAGGATAATTTCATCGTAAGCGCGCAAGCCATATTTCTCTGCAGGCTGCTTAGGCCGCCGCACGACAAAGTCGTATAAGTTGAGGGCAACGTTCTCCTATTGGCGTCTTACGTCAATGATCCGGCTCAGGGGACACGAAACGAAGTTGGGGCACTCTCACCTCTGTGAGAGTACAGAGTCGGCTTTTCAGTTCTTCCATCACGCTCCAGTCGTAAGACCGGGCGAGGTTGATGTCCCTATATGGGAAACAGATCCTATCGAGTAGGACGTATAAAAACTCCGTGATATAGTCTCCTCCCATATTCAGAAAAATCCTGCCAACTCTGAGACATACACTCGCCATGGAAGAGGAAGACTCACCTTGTTTCGGGTACAATCATGCCTTCATCCACACACGCGATGCTCACAGTAGTGGCGCCAATATCCACGACGCAGGCACTAGATATCCCTGCGCCGTATGTCGCAGCCAGCGATTCCTAGCTAGCTCGTCAGGGGTGTCATACCAAGGGAAATTAGAGAGTACCTGCTGAACACACAGTTGCTTGAACCCCATACGAACCAGCAACAGCTGGATCATGTCACGGACGTATGGCCGGTCATAATAGTCAGGTATTACGAGTACCGCGGAGTAGTCCTTTGGCATGGCTCAGTTATGCGCGCATATATGCCGTGGAGTGAGGAGTTTACCTACCTTATACTCTCGACGACTAATATTAAATGAGCCCTCCAAGCTTGTCTCGAGTATGGTTTCGATGTCGTCGATAACCATGGCGGTCGACGGATAGTCTCTCGCGTTGAACTTGGAGCCCATAAGTGGCCACCTCACAATGTACCCCTGCTTTTCAGGATCTGCAAGCCGCAGCGCCTGCAAAACATGAGATACTTCTACGTTGGAACGGCCTGGCGCACCTTTTCGCCAACATAGTAGGGTTCTGTCGCAATGTCGTATATCCATTCCACACGGAACGGATCGTTTTGCTCCGGGATGAGCTCGGGTTTTAGTTGCTCATTGAACCCAGCGGCTTTGATCGCTGCGTCTGGCGTCATGCGTAACTTGTAGAACCGCATTCGGTCGCGCAGCGATACCTGGATAACCTCTATTTTTTCTTCAAACTACCCGCACAACCCACCGCTTGCCGTCAGAATGCGCCTCAGAAAGAACGAGCGGAATGTGCATGGGGATACGCACCGGGTCATCGGACGCTCGGGCTACGGCGTACTCATCGCCGTTGGGCGGCGGAGCTGGTGGCCGCGTGCGACCGTTCCGTGGACGCGAAATCCCCTTGAAGAATGAGGGCTCCGGGGCGTTGATCGTCTTTCGTGCGATGACATTTGGTACAGTCAGAGGCGTAACGTCGGACGCGCGCCCCACGCGCAGAAAACGCGAGCCCGGGTGAATGACGATGACATGCGAACCGCGACGTCCCTGCGCAAGTTAACCAACCCATATCAGCACAGTCTGTGGAGTAGGGGGAGGGTTGAATAACAAGGCGATATAATGACGCACCTCTGGCGGGGGCTCGTCCGTTGCGGTTTTGTTGCGTGCCGCCTTCCGCGCCCATATTGTCTGGTTCTCGGATTTCAGATACGACGTACTCATGTGTTTTGGGTTTAGTCTTCGAAAAGCGCTTCAGTGGAACATTTTCGGGCGTAATAGTTGATACGCACTGTGCTGGTACATGAAATGAGGAGTACCGCATACCCTGAGACTCATCGCGTTTGACGTTTGGAATACCTCGCGGCATTTTCTGATGACGCTTTGCTACGTTTGCAGGCAGTTTGACTTATTGCGGGGGAATTTGGGGTGATGGTAGAGGTAGTCGTGGCGGCAAGGTGGCGAGGGAAGCAGGTACAGTAGCAGGCGTTCCCATTGTGGAATCAACGACTTCAGTCAACGGTGGCTGTGCATGCAGCCATTGCTGAAGTTCAATTGACCCAATACCAATCCTCATTGAACCCGGTCCTATTACACCCAAGACGGAATACAAGATACATATTGTGCCAAAAAAAAGAACCTAGGCCCGCAGCCGCTCAAGAAATGATTTCAATGGACTCGATAACCTGTGTTTGCGACTTCCAACTTCGCCACTTGACGCGCGCCGAGCAGCATTCTCGTCAACTTGCGTATACCTTCTCATGCGTCTCCGAGTCCGCAGCGCAAGCGGAATGTTCTCCCTATCGTTATCATGCTCTTTGGCAAGCAAAGAAAATGTCCTGGCCGCCAGTTGAGAATTGATGGAGAGCTTAGCCTTGTCAGATGCCACTGTAACAACAGGATACGTGGGTGCTTGCGTGGGTGTGTTAAACACGGGCATGCGCGAGGTCGCTGACGGAACGGAGGTCTTCTGGACGGAGTTGCGTCGGCTTGCAGTTGTATACCGGCTGGGTTCCTCTGACACTGGGGTTGCTTGTGACGACTTCAAAGGAGTTGGTGTGTCTAATTCTCCAGGCACAAAGTTTGCACGCAGAGGAGACGGGTGGAGAGATGAAGGCGTCCCATTCCCTTTCGTTGTACCTGCCCGAGGCTGACCTGTTAACGGCGTATTGTCTTCGGCGTCATCTTTCGTAGGCATCTCGGCGAAACGGACGCTCTTCACGTGTTTCAGTATTCCCAGAGGGCGTTTGGGAGGATATTCGCTCTTCGAGGAACTGGGCGACGTATCAAGGGAGTCGCTTGTGGACGACCCTAAGCCGAATGACAGACCAGGGCTAGAAACCGGGCGGGTCAAGTGTCTCAAGCTACGATTTCCAACGATTGGAGTAGTCAGACGCGAGGCTTTGCCTTGCCTGGTCGTAGTCGAGCTGTTTCCGGGCTTGGTGAGGTCAGTCCGAGGGGCCGAACTCGACTTCGGTCGATTCTTCGGGGTAGAAACCGCGGGTGGTACGGAAGCACGTCGCGCTCTGCTGTTCTGAATTACGGTAGGTAAGCGACTCTCGGGCGTAAGGGACTTTCTTGTGGTAGCAGCCTGCCGTCGACTACGTTTTTCCTTATTCGGTGTCTTCGACTGAGAATGACCACTGTAGCGCGACATCAACTCGTGCGCAAACGCCCATTCGTCTTCGCTGATGTTTTGCATGACGTCCGACGATTCCGCGGGCAATGAATTCTTTGAAGGAGGTGGCTCGTCCAACAGAGGTTCGCAGTCTTCATCGGGAAACGAGGGCCTTAAGTCAGCAACCTGAGATCGCAGCGTGTTGATCATGTCCCCGACTGCGAGAGACTTGGTTTCAGATCGCACGTTCAACGAAGGAAACTGGAAATGCGGCGAGCATGCGGATGGTGTGCCAAGGAAAGCCGTAGGGATGCCTGGATAATCGTCGTCCGCGTGCTTGGGAGTCTGAAGAGTGAGTGGGGAAAGCATCTTCTTCCCTCGTCGAATAGCAAGAGGCTCCGGCTCCGGCTCCGGCGTAGGTGTTTCAGGGGAACCAGGAATAGACACCGCTATAGTCGCAGTCGAAGTAGATACCTTGATAGAAGGCAAAGGAGTCTCATTCCAGGTTTCTGACTGGGCAAAGTAAGTTCCGATAGTAGTATCGAGGTGCCGAAACTCGAGTTGACGCTTCAAAATCTCGGTATTGAGGTAACTCGGTGGAACATTAATAGACCAGCGTCGTAGTTTCGTGCGGACGTGGACAGATGGAACCGTGGCAGTCGTAGTATGAGCTAGCGTGATATCTGGCGTGCGAGTAAAATGGGCGCTGTTTGAAGAGCGGGGGCGAATTGAAAGAGAACGAGAGGGCGACTTAGAATGCTCGCTATGTCTCGAGACAGAAAGAAGACGAGAAACGCCGAGAGTGGTAGATGGTGGGCCCGGATCGGGAGGACTGTGTCGCTCACGGAAATAGCGCTTAAGATAAGACGGAGGAAAGCAAGACCCCTCAGGCACCCAGACATAGTGAGAGTTTTCATGAGGAGGAGACCAAGGTGCCATGTTAGGAGGACTGGAGCTAGGAACGGCGGACTAGTACGGAATCGATCAGCGCGATACGTCGCACAGTAGATGAAAGCTTACGATCCAAGTCTTGAGCACTGGCTTGAGCTGTGGAACGTTCCTGAGACGCCCCGGCGTTGGAGATGAAACGAGAACGTTAGCATACTTGCGGTGAGGGCGGGTTCCCTTTGGCAAGGCAAGAGAGGCTACTAGCGACAGGAAAGTGAACTGGGTCCTTCTCCGGTTCCGGCGAGGGGTAGTGGAGGGGCATGGTGGAGGCTTAAGGGGTTCGTAATCGCAGAGAGGCAAAGCATTGAGACTGCGGGAGGGAAGAAGCAGGGAGGGGTAACTGTCAAGAGGTATGTCGTTGATATCGAGCGAGTCCGCCGAAGATCTCGAAGGTATCATCATATTACTGGAAGGTGCAAAGAAGATTGAATCGTCCGAAGTGTCCAACCAGAAAGATGCCGACATTCTCAGTGGCCCCACTAGCAAAGTCGCAGTCTCTCAGTACATGAGCGGAGGACAAAAGAAGTCTCGGATTTGTGTTCCAATTCCAGCGTAAGTGAGTGGCAATCATTGAAAGTCGGTGGTGAGGCTGACAACTGGCAAACAATAACCAATAGCTTCACAGCCAGAGATGTTTCGGCGGGTGTACGACAATCACTTGATCGACCTGGATAACTACTTTTAGAGATTCAAGAGCGGGTTCATAGTAGTCGAAACTTGGAGGGGATGTTATTTGGAAACCGCTTGATATGGGTCTCTAATGGGCGGAACTTTATTGGCCTGGTGGTCTAGTAGTATGATTCCTTCTTAGGGCTCCTAGTCATTTGGAGGAGGTCCCGGGTTCAATTCCCGGCCAGGCCCTTCACTTTTGTTTTTTTCGCGTGTAGATGGGTTGCATGGGATCGTCTGCTGAGAGGTACTGGCAGACAATCGCGGACGCACTTGGCCTATGTTACGTACTTTGCTGTAGGGTTTGCGCCATCCTGCAATGATGATCAACAAAGTGACACTACAGATGGGGAATAGTTCTCCTGATCCGATAGCTGCTGGATTTGTTGACCCGAGACAGTTCACATGATATCTGGGTTGGACCCGAGTACTTGAATCCCTTCCGTGTTCGTATACATTGAGCATCACGATAGTTTCGCCATCATTGATCGTTTGCGTGCCTCCAGTCTGATCCAATCCCTTTCTACGCAACTTATCTTTTTGATACCCGGGGTTGTGTATCTTCCGATTCGCACAGGAACTCCCCCAAAGTGAAGCATCGTGATTAAGACATGAAAAAAAAACAATGGCAGAAATTACAAAGAGGAAGATGGCATGGGTGGGCGTCCGCAGCCGTCAGTCATTACAGCACGTCATCAACGTTGGAATCCAGAATACCCTCCAGGGAAACCAGGGAAACCCCACCCAGTCGGTTGTGCGCTCAATGGTGATGGCGACGCTTAAGGGAACACGATTAGCACCAACGCCACGTGGGCGAAAGATAAACGGAGAGACGCACGATTTACACGCAGGGCGGCATATTTATCTGAGAAGGACGAGGGGGGAGGGGCGAATAATGAACAGTCAGGACGCCCGACCGACAGCATGCAGGAATGCCTCACCCGCAGACTGGGGCGCCGAATCGTTCGCGAACGTCCCCGCCTTCATCGCCGCGAACACGTTCGCCGGATTCGTGCCAGACACTCCTTGCTGCGGGGGCGCAGCGCCACCAAAGCCATTCCCGTTACCATAAGGCGGCTGCCCGAACCCTGGGTTGAATCCGGTGGGCTCTGTAAAGTAGAAGAAGGATGAGTCAGTAGTCCGCGGTGTGTGTACGACGATCAGAGAACTGACGGGGCTGTAACTGGCCAAACGACCCATTCTGGAACGACCCGGGGAGGGGCGGCACAGGCGGTACGCCTCCGAGCTGGCCGCCCCCAAACGGCGACCCCCCACCGAAGCCCGTAGGTTGTGGTGCGAGCGATGGCTGGAAACCCGTCGGCTGTGGGGCAAGGTTTGGCTGGAAACCCGTCTGTTGGGGGGCAAGGTTTGACTGGAAACCCGTCTGTTGAGGGGCAAGGTGTGGCTGGAAACCCGTCTGTTGAGGGACAAGGTTCGACTGGAAACCCGTTGGCTGGGGAGCAAAGCCCTGGAAGCCCGTGGGCTGTGGCTGGAGACCTGTAGGCTGTGCACCCAGGAACGACGGTGACGTAGAGGGGCGCGTAGGCAGGAAACCACTGTAACCCGTCGTCGTAGGTACGAGTGGAGCGAGGAGGCCCTGATTCGCGGGGACCGGAGCGAACGGACCACGCGGGCCGGCTTGTGCGGGTGGTGGAAGCCCCGTCTGCTGTGCCTGTATTGGCAGCGATAGAGAAGGGTGTGGACCGAGCGGCGGAGCGGGCGACGCGCCAAGCCCAGGATTGTTGTAAAATGACGCCGCCGGGGGGGATGCTATACCTGGCGAGGGGGCAGGAGGAGCAGAATTCGGGGCAGAACCCCCAGCGGGAGTGTGTACGCGCAACTGGCTGAGCCGCGCAAGCTGATCGAAAATGTCCGCATCTGTCTTCGCCAGGCCGCCACCTGTGCTAGCGCTAGAGGGTATCGTTGCTGCCAGTTGGGTAACCGGAGCAGAGGGCGCACGAGGGGGTTGCGGTGATGTTAGAGCCGGAGGTGAGAGCGTTCCGGTAGGGAGAGGGGGCACGGACGGCGCGCGGTCTGGGATAGGTGGAGTCGGTGCGACGGGTTTAGTCGAGCTCGGACGATTCGTCCATGCGTCGTCATCGAAGCCCTTGGCGATGGCCGAGTCAGACCTTGACGGGGGTGCCTGCGCGGGTGAAGTGACGAGGGCTGGCGGGGCTGGTGTGGCCGTCGGGCTCGTCACAAGCGGCGTCGTGGAGCGTGCGATCTGCTCGGACGCCGTCGATATGGCAGTGAGATCGACTGCGCCGGGAGCGTTGCTGCCTGTCTTGCTTGGCGTCGGACGTCCTCTTCGTGCGTTCTTGAGCTGTCCGCCTGGACCAGTGAACAGGTTGGGAGGGCCAGGGCTGGGCGTGGCACGAGCTGGAGTCCCCGCTTCGTCTCCAGCGAGGAGGTTCACCTCTGAGGACGATTGTTTTGAGGAAGGCTTGGGACGGCGAGCATCGATGGCCTTGTTGACGCGAATGATGTCACCTTCGCGCAGACCAAGCGTGCGCAGGGTACCCTCGGTGATATCGGGTAAAATCGCCTCGTCGATCTTGTCTCGCTCAAAGGAAGAGGCGTAGCGAGTACAATCGTCCACATCGCACCCTGCGTTTAAGAAGAACTCGAACCAGTCTACCGGTGCGGCCTTCTTCGTGGGTGCGGGCGTCGACTGGAGCGATTGGCGACGCTTCGACAGAGGCTCGTCGTCTTCGTCACCACCCTTACGTGAAGCAGAGCTGCCACGACCGGACATCTTTTCGACGTAGCGCATGTCTTCAGCCGACATCTTCTCTGACGGTACTTCGATGACAACACCATTCTTCTTGTGCAGGCGGAGCACCCCGTTCTTGTACCCAAGGAACACGGCCTCGACACGGAACTGCCCAGTGCGATCGCGCCACTCTCGCGTCAGGGTTGGATCGGGAGGAGGGCCTAATCAAGAGTGAACGAGGAAGAGAACATACGCGGGAAGGTGACACCTACGTTTCTCGACGGACTTGCGTCCCTCAGGCTTAGGCGAACGGACAGTTCTTGGGGCAGACTTGGTCGATTTTTTGTCGTCCGCGACGGGTCGCGCTTCCTCTGCAGCCTCTTCATCCTGAGGTTCCTTCTCTTGCCTTGCAAGTTCTTCACGCTCACGTTCCTCGCGCTCGAGCTTCTCCTTCTCCTTGCGCTTGCGTTCGGCGGCAGCGGCAGCGGCTCTGGCGCGCTGCTCTTGAGCGTGCCTTTCTTTAAGCTCGCGTGCTTCTCTCGCTTCTTGCTCTGCCTGCTCTTCCCGCTCCGCTGCGGCACGCTCCTCAGCATCACGCATAGCTGCACGAACGGTTTCCGCGTCTTCTGGTTCTACGGGTCGAGATGGCAAGCGACCCGCGCCCGTGGGCTACACGAAATAGTCAGAAAAGGAAGAGGAAAGCTAAATCAAGGAAACGAGACACGCACCTCGATATATGAAGCTGGCACGACACCCTCGTCACCCCTTACGTTCCTGCACTTCCACCACTCATCACCCTCCTGCTCAATCACCCACAGATCGTCACCCTCCATCACGGTCAACTCGTCGTCCCCTTGTGCCTGGAAGTCATACAAGGCGGTAGCCTCTAGACCCTCGGCCTCCTCCTGTTCGGGTTCCGTGGGAGATGGCGGACGTGGGGGGATGATGGCGGGGCTTGCTTCTGAAAAGTGGACACCTTTCTTACTTGGACTGTTGGCGCCATTAGTATTCAGAGGCGGAGGAAGCGTGCGCTGTATGGGAGGCTGAGGAGGTGCAGGTTCAGGTTCAGGTTCAGGCTCGGGATCCGCCTGATGCTCGGCTGCCGCAGCAGATTCGATGCTCGCACGAGCAAGACTACGCGAAGATTCGAGTTTAGTGAGGATTTCTTCGGCGGTGTCCTTATTTCCTGCGTGGAAGTGCAAGCTCGCAGCCGCAGAGCCTCCGACCTCGATAAGTATATGTTTTGGCTTGTCGATCTCGGCAGACGTGATGTCGCTGATTTGCCACTTTTGCACAGGCGTCTATCCTCAAAAAGAGCCTGCGTCAATAACGTAGCACAAAACAAACAGACAACACCTATTCACAAACGTGCCTTGTCAGCTTCGCTAGCGAAGAACACGGCACCGTTGCCGACGCCCAGCGTGCCTTTCTTCTTCTTGCCTTTCTTGTCGACCTCTGAGATTGACCAGGTCTTGATAGCATCTGCCTTGACCTTGGAAGCAGTGGAGCGGACGAGTTCTGCGGGATCGGTATATGTGATGACAGGACGCGCAGGGCGAGGTGGTGAATCGGGAACGATGATTTGGGGTGTCGCGGAGGGGACAGCCTCTGAGGAATTGGCGTCATCCACATTCTAGTTGAACCGACGCTCACGATTAACATCAGTCAGAGTAGAAAGAAGGGGACTGACCTCGATGTAATTTCCGGGAACGTAGCCGACCTTGCCACTAACTTTATCTTGGACGAGTAACCAGCCGTCCTCCTCCGTGCCAAACGCCAATAATAATTGATCCTCTTTCACAGACAGTTCTCCTTCGGCTGCTGCATCGTAGTCGTATTGTGCTTTCACAACGGAGGAATGTTCAGCCTGGCATGGTAGTAAGTGGGAAGCGTGGGCGCAGAGTTGAAAGTCAGTGGGACATGCGTGGAGACACAACGAAATCCCTCTGCACGCGCAAGCGCACTTCCGAGTACGAATGTCGCAGTCTGACGAGGACTCACCGATTCCACGTATGCAGATGGAACAAGTCCGCTCTGGTCATCCCCTTTTACTTTTACTTTCCACCAACTTATGGAGGTCAGCGAGATTCAAAGCGAGACTTCGGGAGACGCACTCGTCGTCAGCTTTCTCGACAAGTAGAAGTAACTGATCCTCTTTGATTTCAATCTCGTCGGTAGATTGAGGTACATAGTCGTAGGATGCTTTGAGGACTGCAATATACTGTTCGTCACTCATGGGTTAGGGAATATCGGTCGTCAGTTCGGAGTCGCCCAGATCAGTCGGCCACCGGCGCCGCTCAGCTTTCTTATATAATCAGACCCGGATCGTCCGGAACGCTACAGCCCCGCGGGCCCACAAGCGAAGCGACCAATGGCGGTAATTGGATAATAATGTCTGCAACAGCGACTTTGATACAGTCAATTTACTCACAACACAAGTCAGTGCGACCGAGATCAAGAAGTGTTAGTATCGTTAAAGAGGGACCTCCCTAACTACCCACAATCGCGGGAATATCGCGAGTCTGCATGCAATCCTGCTTACCTGGAAGGCCTCCCAGTTTATAGGTGGCCCTATCCACAAGGACTTGAAACAGTGCACTCAGAACGACGTTCGCATCAGCGCAAAAGCAGCCATCTATACTTCGGTTGGAGTTTGGGTATCTCGCAACCAAAAGTCTTAGAGTTATCCGGGGCATCCTGTGTTCTCCTGTACACACTCTCACACCCTTCTACTTGCGCCTCTTATCCTAAGGTCTTTCCATTGGAAGATATTCGCGTTTAGCACATCACTCCGTTGCACCTACAACTCGCTATGCGGGAGATGAAGAGCCCGACACGTCGTACGAGCGACGATCGCTGGTGGTGGTGTCGTGCCGTTCCTCCAAGAGTCTGACTGTTAACAAGGCTAAGAAGCCAGAAGGGGTAGCGTGATGCGCGCAACCATGATTTCATATGCCCTCATGCTCATGTAGGAACGTCATGTGTTTTCATTGGCTAGTCTTCACTCGGACACCTTGAGGCGTTTCTATATTTACATTTTGCTTTGTCTTGGCTTTGTCCTAGGATCGTAAACTTGTTGCAGTCTCTCTCCTTTGCGAAACGAACAACAAGGGGCTCCAAAGTCCGGCCATCTGCGGTGGCACTAATATCACTTGAAAGATGAGCTGGTTAGGGGTTTTGTTGCAGACCATGCGTTATGTTTGAATTAGGCATTTGTATCTTTGTGACAAGTGTGTACTGTATGGGATTGGCAATTGCTTGAGTCAGTATCATGATTGCAGCGCGAGGCTCCACTACAGTAAACATGTACATGTCTACTGTGACACCCCTTTTGGTTCTCGCACGGCTGCTCTCAGTGACGTCCCACCCGGGGAAAGTTACACGCCTTATGGCAGGAATTCGGAAGGACTGCACGTATTCTACAAATACACATGATCCGTTTCGCTACGTAAATAATCGTAATGGGTTCCGGTTAGTGACTATAGTACGTGTCAATGTACAGTAAACAGGCAGGGAAATCGTCACCTACACAGGTCGACAAGTCAAACAGAAGCCCTACTGTCTCGTTCCTTCATTCTGCTGCGTGCCGGGAGAGTAATTGTACAATTTCCTCTCGTTCCAGGTCACTGGCTACCTCAGATGCAGTCTTGCCTTCGAGGTTGCGCACCTGCACATCGGCACCATGGTCGAGCAAGAGCCGCACAATGGCTTCATCCCAACGCATTGATGCTCGGTGTAATGGGGTCAATCCATCGTCGTCCTGTAAATTGACGTCCGCATTGCGCCTGACTAGAATCCGACAAACATCAAAGTGTCCGTCGCTAGCTGCATGATGCAGAGGAGTCCAGCCGTACTTCTGCTTGGGGTTCACGTCTGCACCATGGTCCAGCAGCCACTTCGCAATCCCGACATGTCCCCGGTCCGAAGCGTGATGAAGTGGAGTGTAATTGTCTGCACAGCGCGAATTTATGTCAGCGCCATGCGCGAACAACAGCTTGGAAACCTCGATGTGCCCCTCATCCACAGAGGCATGCAACGGAGTACCAAGAAAACCACCGAATTGATTTACATGCTGTGGATCCTTGATGATGAGGCGTTCCACCAGACCATACAGTCCCCTCCATGCAGCGTAGTATAAGGGAGCTGCTAAACGTAGCACACCTGTCGGCGGTTCACCTATAGAAACTCTCAAGAGATCGCGTGCGTGTTCTATTCGGACCAACGCTGAAAAATGTGGGTTGTCCATGTCAAAGAAGTAATCCATTGCGTCCTTTATCCGTAATTCCACATGCGCGACCAGTGTATGCGCGACCCAATATTCGGCAGCATATCGATAAAGAGGAATCTTATTGGCGCTGTCTTTCGTGGTGTCGTCGTCCAGGCAGAGAAAGACGCCGAGACAAGCTTGGGCAAGAATCGCGTGCGAAGGTTCGATAGGAATATGAAATTGGGACACCTCTTTCATGCAACTTGCTAATCCGAGTCGATCCGAGGTCAGGAACTCTTTTACGGAGAAATGCGAGAATTGGACGACTCGGGAGCCTCTGTGGATGATTACGGAAACCAAGCTGGAACAGGCAGATAGCACTGCTTCTTCTTGGTCTTCCCAACGCCAAGACGCGTTCAATTTTGGTAAACCTCCCGTGGGCAAGTCAAATGCGAGGACTTCCGCAAGCTCTTCGACCCGCAGTGGACGGAGGGCCACCACAAGAGATTGCAAAAGTCGATAAGCGTGCGCCCGGTTTGCGCTGTTGATCTCGTTCAGGATGCGCTTGTATGTCTCATCCAACGATTTCGGTAATTCCTCGAGGATATGACGCAGGTTGGCCGGGAAACAATGCCGCAAAACCTCCAATTGGCAGAAAACCCATCTAAACCTGCGTGAAGCGTGAGGACAACGGTACGGTGGTGATGAATCGAAGATACTCTTACATTCCGTCTGCTTTCTCCGTCAGTTTATCAACCACTATGGTCTTTTCTTCGTCTCGCCATTTTTTCATCCTTACGTCCGAGTGAACGACAGAAGTGACATAATCGTTGATGTCCTGCTTTTGCCCGCTTTCGTCGTGGAGAGATACTTGTCGGGTTGCCAGAGGCCCAAGCGTGGTGCGAATATCGAACTCAGGACGACTTGTGATACACAGACGCAGATGTGGATGACGAAGCCCGACAAGTTCTTCCACTAGCTGGAGGACTTTTTCACGAGACGTTGGAATTCCCGAATCATTGGGACATTCGTCGAGAGCATCCATGATGAGATAGATCGGCACTTGTCCCACTATTGTGAGCATATCCTTAAGACACTCCGCAAGCGAGTCGTCACTTGGTTGCTCAGATCCTTGTTTGTGCGTGGAGTACAAGGAGGAAAGAGCGTCGCAGAATATATCTGATTGGTCTGAGAGCTGGACAAGGAGGGATGATAATAGAGCGCGGGAGTCTTGCTTTGCTGTGTCCTTGAAATCGAAGTAAAAATAGGCCAAGAAAGCCGAGCCGGCGTTGGATATGGATTTGATGTCCCGGATGATCACCGAGCTGGTCAGTCCTGTAAGTTCGATTGGGACGCGTCTCGACGGAAGGCAACACACCTGAGAATACTCTTCCCCGAGCCGGCTATCAATACAGGAGCAATTAGTGACAAACAAGTCTCAGAAGGCGATTGGACACGTACGTTTCCCGTGAATCCATAGCAAGGACCCAGATGTTTTCCAGTCTGCGAGGGTGTTCCCTTCGGTGCACCACGCGGCAGTACCTTTGTGATGAGTACCGGATGCGGTGTTGTAATTGACGGATGGATCAGGGGGGGCGATCCATTTTCGAAGGTCCTTGCGTAACTCATGTCCTGTAAGAGAGGTTAAACTTTCGTGATTGGCGATAGTGAGGTTAGACTATCACGAACGATTTAGGTCGCTGACTTGATTGGCCACTTGTTGAATCGCTACTCCGGTTTCCTTTATACCTAACAGGGAAAAGGAGTGAGGACAAAATTCGGAGACCATCTGATGTGGTATAACTCACCTTCGATGACCGACTCGACTTTGTGGTCGACGTCCTGTACCTTGCTATCGACGCTCAACACATTGACATCGATGCCCTGCACCCTTTTGTCGACACTCAGCAACTTGTCGTCGACGCCCTGTACCTTGCTGTCAATGCCTTGTACCTTGTCGTCGACGTCCTGTACTCTGCTGTCGATGCTGAGCGCCTTGTCGTCCACGCCTTGCACCTTCGTATCGACACTCAGCAACTTGTTGTCGACGCCTTGTACCCGGTTGTCAACGCCCTGCACCTTACTGTCGATGCCTTGTACCTTCTCATCGACGCCCTGCACCTTGCTATCGACGATCAGCACGTTGTCGTCGATACCCTCCACTTTCACATCAACACCCTGTACCCTCTCGTCGACGCCCTCCAGTCTTTCATCCACGACCTTCACTCTATCGTCAATCCCGCGACTGATCGTCAAGGCTTCTGCAGCTGCCATTCGAGCCTCCTCTTGCGTCAGTTTGTCTAATCGCTGCAGTGCGTCCTCGACGTCCTTCATGCCAAGTAGCTTCTTGAGATACTTCTCTGCGGGAAGGTCAACTTTCGGAGATGTATCAACGAGGAATCGCATACTGGTTCGTCCCTGCTGGATTTCCTTCGTCACGATCCCAAGGATCGAGATGACTTCGATCATGATCTCAACGATGATGTCCCTCATGGCCGCCGTCGGTCTGACCTTTATGTATGCCTCAAGTCGTTTGAAGAAGTATTCCATGCGGCCAAACAGATCGATAAGAACATCTTTGCTAGCGCGGACATCCTTTATCGCCTAAGAGGTATATATGCATGTTAGTAAGACAACCACGCCGAGTCAAGGAAGGTGCTCACTTGGAGGAGAACTCCGATGCCTGTGAATATCGCATTCGCAGGTGGGAATACCTGTGGTCACACGCGTCAGAGGCTAGATCTCGAGTAGCATGTCACGGAATTCACCACCCCAACAACGTTGCCGAGGGTCGCAGAGAATGCGAACAGGACATTGACAGTGGGATCTAACCACTTTGTCCACCTTTCGTCCGCACCTTGAGTTTCGTCAAATGTCTGGACTTGGGTTCGAAGAATGGCGATAATTGCACTGGAAGAGTCACAGGACTTCAGCTGGGTGGCCAGGGGATGAGAGGCAATGTCTTTCTTCGTTTTCTTTTTGTATGCCTTCAAAGCGGCGGAGAAGATAGTGTCAAAGTTTGTAGAGGACGTGGAAGTGGAAGGATCTTGGGACATAGTGTAGTCGAAGGAGCTCGTTGGATGACTAGGGAGAACAAGAACTTGAAGGTTGCAATGGGCGTCACTGAAGGGCGATAAGGCACAGACTCGGTCTCACCGCCAGAGAATTACGGCTGGGACTCGTGTACGAACGCACAGCTGCCCAGCCACGTGGAAGACCAACACATACGATAACAGTCCCAGGAAGATGCGACACCTAGACTTGTTTTTCGCTCCTGGACAGGGACCGCCTCCACGAGGAACCTGGTACTTGACGAGTCTGCATCAGTCTTGGAGCCGCGATTGGTGAGGAAAGGGAAGTAGTCGACCCTCAAGCTCAAGTTCAATTTGTACTAATACGTGCCTTCCCACTGGAGTCCCTGCTACAGTACATCGATTTGATTTCCATTTGTAGGCGTCACATACGTTGTCAGAATGTCCATGAAGATGCCCTCTCTCAATGTATCTCCCTGGCCGTGCCAGTGTGCGGTACTATAAGATCACACGTCTAGCCGCTTGCCGATGGCGAATCAAACTGGATTGAACACATTCGGCGAGGAGCGGGATATCCTTCACGACGTCCGATCGTCTTGCCTGTCCTCGTGAGAGGTTGCAGGGGATGAACACGACTGAATGTGTAGAGGTTACATCCGACTCTACTGCCAGTGCGGCAGTGCCTTGCGTGAGCAGATTCTGGATTCCCTCCTTTCAAGTTTCAACTCAGACAGATATAATTCTTGTGCGAAGTCACCGTGTAGCATCAACTACAGAATATGTCCCCGAGATTCGGACATCCATGCGGAACACGATGCGACAAATTACGATCCCTATGGGGCGAATGAGCAAAAAGAACTTGTATTCTTTAAGATTCTAGCCAGAGTTCCCACGAGTGGTGCCCTCTGGTGTGAGTGAACCAAACATCGAGTTACGTGGTCATCGCCTAGGTCAACTGCTGGACGCCAATAACAGCCCCACCCACGACCGGACGACCGCCTACTCGACCGCCCGATTGACCGCTGTGCTTCAACGCACCAAAGTGCCGCCAGCTCCCATGACTGACCCAGGGTCTTACCGATTCCGGTATTACTGAGGCTGGACGACGCCGTGCGACGGGCAGTATGGACATCGGGCCGGTCGCCTTGCCCCGAGAAGTGGAGTAATGCCGTGTGATTTGGGACCGCTGCGCGTAGGACCGTGAGCCGTGCGTTCAGGTTGGTCATGGCTTTGGACGTGATGTGGCCGATGCCGTCTGGCAGCATCTCTGAGCTTTCCTCCTCGTCTCTGCTCCACCAGTCAGGTTTTGGTTTTCTGCATTTTCCGAGGCGGCGAGTCTGTCCGCACTTGATTTGGGGGTCACTGTGACGAATTCACCAACGACTGATGATCTAGGGCAGGAGGGTCAGTGGGTGGATTGAGACTGTTACGTACACCCAAGAGTATTCTCCAACTCCAACCTCATCAGTCGCCCGAACAGAAACTTTGTGGGAGGCTGGCGCTCTAGGCTGCCGTCGAGAAGCTCCACGTCATTCGTACAGGCATAACTTAGTGATGCAGTGATCGACGATCGCTGTGTGCATGTGTGTCGTTTGACCTTCAATTGCGTAAGTGCAACAACAAGCACGAGCATCGCAACACACATCGTCATTACGCGCCACGACGGCTCGTAATCGTCCGAAACTCCTCGCACCCCGGCCTCAAGTGGTAAAATCGTCGTCAGTGTGATCGCACAAGGACGACCAAGTGAGAAGGGACGCACCATAGTTAGAAGTTATACCGAGTACACTGGCCAAACCCTCGATAGGAGTCGAAAAAGGGCCGTGATTAAAATCATGTTGCAGAAGGCGAGTGACTCTCTGTGATTTCGAGGGCGGTGTTGGAATCATGGACCATGAATACGCATGAATCCGAATGATCTCCAGTGGGAAGCCTCCTAACTTTTGAAAAACGATGACTATGAATCTGCAACGTACAACTCCTGTACAGCGTGCACTGCATGCTTTCAACACGGAAGAATGTTCAACCTTTTATGGTAATCGGGGGAAAGCATGAACGCAGAGTTGACTGTCATTGGGACATGCAAGGTGACAAAACGAAATCCCTCCGCGCGCACAAGCGCACATCTTCCGAGAACGAATGTCGTAGTCTGACGAGGACTCACCGATTCCACGTATGAGGGTGAAACAAGTCCACTCTGATTGTCCCCTTTTACTTTTACTTTTCACCAACTTATGGATGGTCAGCGACTCAGCGACATTTCAAAGAAGACTTCGAGGGACGCACTCGTCGTCAGTTTTCTCGACAAGCAGGAGCTTCTTTGGTTTCAATCTCGTCGGTAGAATGAGGCACATCGTCGTAGGACGCTTTGAGGACTGCGATATACTCTTCGTCACTCATGGGTTAGGGAATATCATTGGTCGGTTCGGAGTCGTCGGCCAACAGCGGTGGCGCTCGGCATGGTTATGTAATCAAACACCGGAAGCCATGGCCCACTTGCTTAAGTCGCCGCATGCGGTGCCATGACCTCAAACACGCAGGCGATTGAAGCGACCAACGGCCAGTAGCTGGATGATAATGTCCGCACCAGCGTCTCTGATACCGTCAATTTATTCCCAACCCAAGTCAGCGCGACCGAGATCAAGACCGTGACGGCGTTAAAATCACTAAAGAGGATCTCCCGAACTTCATACAAGCGTGGAAATATCGTAGGTCTGCATCTAATCTGTTTATCTTGAAGTTCGCCCCAGCACACCAATTAAAACAAGTAAAAAACGAGGTCAGGTCGTGTCGAAAATTTACCTGTTGAAACACGTTTTCGAGGGAAACGTGCCTAGACTGACTGCTAGTGGTCTGATGGCAGATTTAGAGATTCCACTAGCTGGGACGATAAGAAGCTCCAAACTGTGTGTTTCCCATATCTCCCTAGCATCAAGTTTACATCTTTCAAGTTTCCACCTGCTCTCGTGCGCGTTGCCGCAGCTGTTGATCGGTGTTTGCGCGCTCGTGGCTGTAGTTTACAAGTCACCCTATCCACAGAGACTTGAAACAGCGCACTTAGAACGACGTTCGCAAGGGCAGCTATCTATACCCCTGTTGGAGTACCTCGTATAGGTAATTTCCACTGGCCCAGGAAAGACCTTGACAAGCAGGCTAAGGTAATACTCGTTGTCGGCGAACCACCTTGCTCTTTAGGGCATCTAACATCGCACGCAGCTCTACAACGGAGAATATGAAACCAAGAAGTCGAAGATCGTTGACCGTCTGTAGTTACAGGCTAGTCACGAGCATACCGCCCATGACCGCGCCACATCTGTCTATCCCTCAAACAAGGCGTTGCGTATTGAAAGGGGGATTTCGTCAACGCTATCTGCATCTTGTTCATAGAGTACGGCGCAGATGGATGGCGATAAAGATTTACAACCGGAATCGACCCACGATCTGTCTTAGCTTAGGTATCTTGGTGTTACGCCTCCTATTTCGACGACTCAGAGGGATTCGAATGGGAGAGAAATGAGTTAACTGTTACTCTCATGGAAGAATTGCACCGGCAAAATACGATGGACAGCGAAGAAGAATCAAGGGCAAGGTGTGTACACCTCGCAGCAAGAACCTTGTCAGACCTTTCCCCCTCACTCGGCCTTACATGACGGGCTTCATTCGATCCAATAATTCCGTTTTTATTTACAGACAGTAACAAGAGTCATGGTGTTTCTGTGTTTCTGACGTAGTTCCGACCAACAGAGACATTGTACTTGGACGTCTTGCAGGACTTGTCAAGTCCTTTGTCAGAACTGTGTCACTTGCCTGGGGCCTCTCGGAGTAGCGGCGGACGCTGCTGGGGGGGAATTTTTCACTTTTGGGTCGTACCGTCTGGGTGTACAAGCCCCAGGGTCTGGTATCGACACATGTGTCGTTTCGAAACACGTCTCTCGAAAGGATCTTTTTGATGTCTTCGAAGGCATGCTTAGGAACACAGAGGGCGTGAGAGGTTTCGTGAGCTACTCACGCCTTGCTCCGAGTATCGTAGTTGATTTTTCTAGAGTGATCGAGACACCTTTCCAAGCACCTCTCTTCCCATGATCATGTTCAAGATCCCAGGGATATCCATTGAGTCTCTCATGGCCCGCCTCCCTCTCTCATCAATACCAGACGAGCTGACTTTGCAGGATGATAACTTGCTCTGTGATGTGGACAATAGGTGCATCCGAAGTTTAGGAGGTAGATGGTCGCGACTCAACCATCCCGGCCCAGCGGCGGAATTACGAAGTGAAAAGAACGTGGCAGAGTGGTTGAAAGAGTAGAGGAATAGCTACCACTCGATTTGGAGGTAATGATCCCCTGTTGATGCGATAATTTGGAGGTAGTCACGGTATCGGTATTTATGAAAGAAATCGTACTTCATAAAAAGCTCAGCCCAATCTCCCGTGCCAAGTTCCAACTATGACCTTATCCACGATATCTGCCCCTGGAAGGAAGCACTGATCTTATGTAGGTATACAGCTAGAGTTTCAGACGCACCTTTTTGAAATTCTTCCGTCATGACCATTTGTATCGAGACTGTAACATCATGAGTGGCGCACATAGTAGGGTACGCAGGTGCGATGATAGGAATTCGACGTGTTCGATCACCGGGGTACAAGAGACGAGTTAGAATGAGAGTGCTCAACGGTTACAAATTCCAGTACCCTCGGGTTCCATACTCGGACTCATAGTGGCCCATCATCAATTTGCTTTAGAAGTACAGGTTGTGGCCACGCCCTGCTGGATGTAAGATAATGACCCAGTGCTGCTAGGTGTCCGCATCATTGATACATGATAATAAAAATTGGTTGACAATCGCACCTGCAACTGCAATGGGGTATAGTTGGCATACATGCGCAACGAGCATGGCCTAAGCCATTCCGCCAAAGAATCCATTTGTTTTGGAATAAATCGCTCATCCTGTGGTGTCCACGTGTAGGTTGATAAGACTGAGAGCACATGTTCGGGCATTTTACGTGAAGCTCAAAGCCTGATGCACCGCAAAGCATCACGGAAAACATTCACGTTTGGGACAAGTTGAAGTATTTGATCTGCAACGCGAAGGCCTGAAAACTCGTCAACATTTCACATTGACGATGTGGGACATGGCACACAGGGGGCCCCCAGGCACCAGGTCATGAAACTTGAACTTGTCGAGTCTGTAACCCTCGCCCACCCTTTCGTCAAGGGCTTTCATCAAGTAGCTTACTGTGTGTCCGACGAGGAGGTCCGCCTTGTGGCTCGGGGAGGAACAACAGAAGCCGTTGCAAAACGGAAACTTGAAGCTGAGGTCGAGGGTGTACGACTGGCGTATTCAACCACTTTTTACGTCGGGATTGGAATGAAAGCCAAGCAACGTTCGCGGATTAGCAAATACTGGGACCAAACCTGCTGTTCGCGGTTCCACTTTCGTTGAACAAAGCTGGCTCAACGGGCCCTCGGAAACTTGATATCTCTTGGCCGACTACAGGATTCATTAAGATGGTCAAGAGCTGGGACGAGTTTGACGAAGTAAAAATGGCCATTGTCGTGCGACATATTAAAAGGTAGGAGTTGCGATTTCGCTCTGTTCCTTGGCTTACTTTTGATGCATATGTAGCTTTGCTCTATCTCACGACGTGTTGGACCCCGGAGTGTCGGAGAGTGCCAACTCGAGCCCATCTTTAAGCAAAGACAGAAACAAGCAAAGGTATGTGTGCCTTGGGGTGCAAAGACATTTCTTGAAGGTTCTTGGTATGACTTGACTGTACTGTCGTGACGGTGTGGCACTTAATCACGCAGCTACAGCATCGAGCCCTAAGCTCAACTTCTAGCTTTACTGTTTGTATCATTTTGGCTTGCAAATTATGATCTGTCTCGCTGGCGCAACACCATCCAGTTAGTTGATCGTCAGCACTTGACTCTGAATGGTTACACCATCTACCAGGTGTTGCATAGGCAGATACTCTAGATATATAGTGTCTGTATCTGAGGGACGGCGTGAGGCTAATGGCAGAAGTTGGGGCAAGATCGCTTCCCATCATGCAAGTGAGGTCGGAAGAGTCTTTTTCAACCACACCGCCAAGTCATCAAGCTCTTGCGGATCAACCCCATGCTCTAATCCGGCGTATGACTTGAACGTGATACCCTTCGATGACGTGTCTCCGGGGGCATCGGGAGCCTCAGGGAGGCCCAGAGTGTCCTTCAGGTAATCTACTGATTCTTTACCTAGGGTAAATTTGACCAGTGGGTCAGCGGTGCCATGGCCCCAAAATATTGAATTTGAGGACGCGTGCGGAGAACACATCTAAGTGATTGCGTCAGAGAAGGCTTTCAAGAAGGCGGTACTCGCTGACCGCTTTGATTTTGCTCCTCAGAACAAGCCGGCCACTCAGGACCACGACGCCCCCCAATTTGCGTTCGTTAGTAAGGCCGCAAAGCAGACTCATCGCTGCCCCTTGGTTGAAGCCACCAACTACAATTCGCCCAGGGTCGATACCAGAATCCACCTCGACCGAGATAAGCTGATTGATGTAGGACACAGTGCGCATCATGCCGTCTTCATCTTCGGCACTGGAAAAGTCGAAGCCCCTGAGGTCGAACCTAGCCAGCCCGATTGATTGGGATAATTGTCAAGTGGTGAGGTCAAATAATCTAAGCCTAGAAACGAGTTAGTATATGCACCATGTGGGCATAGTTGCACCGAATTTTGCGGTTACAGACATTCGGGGACTGGGTTTAGTAAACCAAAGATCAGAGTCCTATCTGAGACAATATAATAAGGGTGCATTGCTCACGCATGTGGTAAGATCCACTTGACGTGGGAGAGGTCAGGATCTCTCGCAAAGATGTCCGACACCGGATGCCTCCAACCATATCCCGTGTCGCCCAATCCCTAACGTTTGATCGGTAGTCAGGAACGTGTGTTGGTTGGCACAGTCAGACAGATACTGACATGGAGGAAAATAACGGTTGCCGTGTGCTTAGAAACCGAGTTGAGGATAAGCGGTGAAGCGGCCATGATTGATGGTGGGATGGAACGATGTGGCAATGACGACAAACAAATCCGCTTATGGTTTGATCAGATCACTTCACGACCGCAATGGAAAATACTGGCACATCCCAAACGTCAATGCCATTGGAAGACCCTACAAAGACCGTAGTTCGTTCGAAAAAGGCGCAAAAGAGAGTGCTCAAAATGTCGAAATTGGAGGAACGAAAGATTGAACGGCGAGCAAAGGAGAAGCTGGCTAAAAAGGAAAAGAAGCGAAAAAGAGCTGAGAAAGTTGCAGCTGGAGAGCAGGTTTCACTGGCAGAGGACGAGAGATCACAAAAGCGAGCCACAGTGCATGGAACAAAACAACCGTTCGCTGCGCGGGTAGTCCTGGACTTGGGATTTGACGACAAAATGAGCAATAAGGTGCGAAACGAATGCGAATTTAACAGTTCGCCGTCATCTCCCAGCCACCCTGGCCCAGGAGATAACCTCCTTGTTTTCACAACTAGCCTACGTCTACAGCACTGGCACTAATCGACGCCCACCCAATCCCTTTCATTCGCTTCTATTTACTTCACTAACACTGTCTCGGTATTGGCCTGCATTTCACAGGCTTGTTTTCGATGCAACTCGGACGCTTTGAGGCGTTTCTATATTTACATTTTGCTTTTGCCTCGACTTTGTAGGCTCATGGACTTGTTGCACACTCTCTTGCGAAGCGATTTACAGTGAAGGGCCCAAGTCTGGCCATTGGCCGCAGTGCTAACAGATGGACTAAGACTGTAAGACAACAAGCTGGTCAGCGGTGCTCAGCCCATCTTCCTGGTCAAAGGCTTTCGTGCGTGTGAGAACACTGCGCCTCATGGGGTTGGCAATTTGTTGAATCGGTAGCATTGCAGCGCGAGGCTCCGCTCCGGTAAAACACGCCTACCTTTCAAGGGCGAGTTACGTCTTGGCTTCTAGGGTGCCAAGCTCATTTGTTTCCCGTACACCTACTCTCAGGGGTGTTCCATCCTGGGGGCAGTTACACGTCTTACGACAGGAATTGGGAAGGACTGCACGTATTACACATACACATGGTCCGTTTCGCTACATAAATAATCGTAATGTGTTCCTGTTAATCAATAGAGTAAGTGTCAATGTACAGTAAACAGGCAGGGAAATCGTCGCTCACATAGGTCGAAAAGTCAAATAGAGAAACCCTCCTGTTTCGTTAGTTCATTCTGCAGTGTGCTGGGAGAGTAGTTGTACAATTTCCTCTCGTTCGGGGCCACTGGCTGCCTCAGATGCAGTCTTGCCGCTGAGGTCGCGCACTCGTGCATCCGCACCGTAGCCGAGCAAGAGCCTCGCAATGTCTGCAGATCCTTCCTCCCAACGCATTGATACTCGGTGTAATGGGGTCAATCCACCGTCGTTCCGGGAATTAATGTCTGCATTGCGTTCGAGCAGTATCCGACAAACCTCGAGGTGTCCGTCGCTGGCTGCAAAATGAAGTGGAGTGTCGCCACTCTTCAGCTTGGGATTCACGTCTGCACCATGGTCCAGCAGCGACTTAGCAATCCTAAGATGTCCCCTTGTCGAAGCGTGATGAAGTGGAGTGTGATTGTCTGCACAGCGCGAATTTGTGTCGGCGCCATGCGCGATCAACAATTGAGAAACCTCGGTATGCCCCCCAAGCACCGAAGCGTGCAACGGTGTACCAAAATAACCACCCAATTGATTTACTTGCTGTGGATCCTTGATTATTAGGCGTTCCACCAGACCGGGCAATCCGCTCCATGCGGCAAAGTATAAGGGAGCTGCCGAACGTGGCACACCTGTCCGAGTCAGCCTTTCATGCATGGAAACTCTTAAGAGATCGTGTGGGTGTTCTAGTCGGGCCAATGCTGAAAAATGTGGGTTGACCATGTCAAAGAAACGATCCAATGCGTCTTGTATCCGTAATTCCACATTCCCGACCTGGGCGTGCCCGACCCAGTATTCGGCAGCATATTGATAAAGAGGAATCTTCTTGGCGCTGTCTTTCGTGGTGCGGTCATCGAGGCAGAGTAAAACGCCGAGACAAGCTTGGGCAAGAATCGCGTGGGAAGGTTCGTTAGGAATATGAAACTGGGACACGTCGTCCATGCAACTGGCTAGGCGATTCGATATAAGGAACTCTTTTACGGAGAAATGCGAGAACTGAACGACCCGGGAGCCATTGACGATGATTACGGAAACCAAACTGGAACAGGCGGACAGCACCGCTTCTTCTTGGTCTTCCCAACGCCAATCTGCGTTCAGGTTTGGAATTCCTCCCGTGGTTAAGTCAAACGCAAGCACTTCCGCAAGCTCCTCGACCCGAAGTGGACGAAGTGCCACCGTGAGACATTGCAAAAGTCGATAAGCGTGCGCCCGGTTTGCGTTGTTGATCTCGTATAGGATACGCTTGTATGTCTCATCCAACGATTTGGGCAATTCCTCGAGGGTACGACGCAGGTTGGCTGGGAAACAGTGCCGTAGAACCTCCAATTGGCAGAAAACCCATCGAAACCTGGCGAAGCATGAGGACAACGGTACGATGGTGACGAATCGAAGATGCACTTACATTCCATCTGCTTTCTCTGTCAGTTTATCAATCACCATGGTCTTGTCATCGTCTCGCCATTTCTTCATCCTTACGTCCAAGTGAACGACAGAAGTGACATAATCGTTGATGTCTTGCTTTTGTCCGCTTTCGTCGTGGAGGGATACCCGTTGAGTCGCCAGAGGCCCAAGCGTTGTCCGAATGTCGAACTCAGGACGACTTGTGATACACAGACGCAGATTTGGAAGGTAAAGCCCGATGAGTTCTTTCAGTAGCTGGAGAACCTTTTCACGAGATGATGGAATGCCAGAATCGTTGGGACATTCATCAAGAGCATCCACGATGAGATAGATCGGCACTTGTCCCATCGTCGCGAGCATATCCTTAAGGCACTGCGCAAGCGAGTTGTCGGTTGGTTGTTCAGACCCTTGTTCGTACGCGGAGTACAGGGAGGAAAGAGCGTCGCAGAATATATCTGATTGGCCGGAGAGCTGGACAAGGAGGGACGATAATAAAGCACGGGAGTCCTGTTTTGCTGTGTCCTTGAAATCGAAGTAAAAATAGGCCAAGAAAGCTGAGCCGGCGTTGGATATGGATTTGATGTCCCGGATGATCACCGAGCTTGTGACAATGTAAGTTCAATCGGGACACATCTCAATAGGAAGTAACTCACCTGAGAATACTCTTCCCGGAGCCAGCTATCAACCCAGGAGTAGTTAGTGGCAAATAAGACTAGGACCGTGAGGGGTTATGTACGTTTTCCGTGAATCCATAACAAGGACCCAGATAATTTCCAATCCGCGAGGGAGTTCCCTTCCGTGCACCACGATGCGGTACCCTCATGATGAGCACCGTATGCGATGTTGTAATTGACGGATGGATCGGGGGGAGCGATCCATTTTCGAAGGTCCTTGCGTAACTCATGCCCTGTAAGAGATGTCAAGATTTCGTGATCGGTGGTGAGGTTAGACGTTCACGCACGATTTAGGTCGCCGACTTGATTGACCACTAGTTGGATCGCTACTCCAGTTTCCTTTACACCTAACCGGGAAAAGTGTTAAGGACAGATTCGGAGACTAGATAATGCATTATAACTCACCCTCGATGACCGACTCGACTTTGTGGTCGACGTCCTGTACCTTGCTGTCAACGCTCAGCACTTTGTTGTTGACACCGTGCACTTTGTCGTCGACGCCTTGTACTTTGATGTCGACATTCAGCACCTTATCGTCGATACCCTCCACTTTCACATCAACTCTCTGTACCCTCTCATCAACGCCCTCCAGTCTTTCATCCATGTCCTTCACTCTGTCGTCAATCCCGCGCGTTATCGTCAGGGATTCTGCTGCTGCCATCCGAGCCTCCTCTTGCGTCAATTTGTCTAATCGCTGCAGTGCGCCCTCGACGGCATTCATTCCAAACAGCCTCATGAGATATTTCTCTACGGGAAGGTCAAATTTCGGAGATATAAAAATAGGGAACGACGTACTGGTTTGACCCTGTCTGATTTCCTTCGTCACAATCCCAAGGATCGAGATAACCTCAACCATGATCTTAACGATGATGTCCCTCATTGCCGCAGTCGGTCGGACCTCTATATATGCCTCCATTCGCTTGAAGAAGTATTCCATGTGGCCAAACAATTCTATGAGAGCACCTTTGCTAGCCCGGACATCCTTAATGGCCTAAGAAGCATATATGTTAGCAAGACGCCCCCGCTGGGTCAAGGAAGATGCTCACTTGCAGGAGGAAGCCAATTCCAATGAATATCGCATTCGCAGGTGGGAATGCCTGTGGTTGCACACGTCAGAGGGTAGATCTCGAGCAGCGCAGCGACTCGGAATTTACCACACCAACACCGTTGCCGAGGGTCGCGGAGAATGCGAACAGGACATTCACAGTGGGATCCAGCCATTTGGTCCACCTTTCGTCGTCGCTTTGAGTTTCATCGAACGTCTGAACTTGAGTACGAAGAATGGCGAGAATGGCACTGGAAGAGTCGCATGACTTTAGTTGGGCGGCCAGGGGATGGCAGGTAATGTCCTTCTTCGTCTGATTTTTGTATTTTTTCAAGGCAGCGGAAAAGATAGACTCAAAGTTTGTGGGGGATGTAGAGGTGGACAGTCCTTGGGACATAATGTAGTTGAAGGATCGAAGGAAAGCAATAGACGCTTGTAATGGTGGGCGCCAGGGGATAAGGCACAGATCACCGCCAGTGAATTACGATCGGACTTCTTGTGTAGTACGACTGACAGCTCCAGCCACGTAGAAGTAACACACACGCGATTGTAATGACTCCGAGTCAGAGTTAGTCCGAGGAGGGACTCGGATGGCGCTTCGACTCGTTCTTCGCTGGACACTCCTGGACAGGTGCAAGCACAAAATCGGACCGCCTCCACTAGGAACGAATCTGTCTGGCGCTTGACGAATATCCGTCGGTTTTGGAGCTGCGACTGGCAATGAAAGGGTAGCAGTCAACCCTCAAGCTTCAACTTATACGCCGTCCATCTGGATGCAGCAGCGAATATGCCCTCTCTCAATCGATCTCCCTGCCCGTGCGTGGTACTGTAATACCACAAGTCGGCCCGCTTACCGATGGCGAAGCAAACTGGATTGGACGCATTCGAGAAGCAAGATATCCTTCACGAAGTCCGGTCGTCTCGCCTGTCCTCGTGAGAGGTTGCAGGGATGAACACGGGGAGGTCGCATCTGACTCTCGAGTAGTACCTGCTGCCTTGCGTGGCCATGCCTATGAAAACTTGATTCTGCTTCGATCAATGATTCAACTGAGACAAATATACCACAGTAACAATCATTGTGTGAAATCATCGTGTAGCATCGAACTACAGACTATGTCCTCAAAATTCGGGCGTCCATTCGGAACACGATGCGACTAATTATGACCTCCATGGGATGATTTATCAAAAGAACTTGTTTGTTAAAATTCTGATTCAAGAGGTCCGACGGGAGTGGTACTCTTCGGTTTGAGAGTGAACAGAAATATCGAGTTAGTCTTCGCCAAGGCCAACTACTCGACACCAATAACAGCCTTATCCGCGGCCGAACAGCCGCCTCCTCGACGGCCATGCTCCAACTCACCAAAGTGCCGCCAGTTTCTATGACTGACACAGAGCTATTTCGGGTCCTGTACTGCTTGCTGAGAGTGGCTAGCCTGGTACTCCGCACGCCGTGTGGTGGTCAGTATGGACATCGAGCACGGGTCGCTTTGTCCCGAGAAGCAGAGAAATGATGTGCGCTTTGGGAACGCTGCGAGTAGTACCGTCAGCTGTGCGTTCAAGTTGGCCACGGGTTCGGACGTGGTGTTGCCGGTACTGTCTGTCGGCGTCTCCAAACTTTCCGTCCTCGTCTCTCTGCACCAGTCAGGTTTTGATTTCCTGCATCTTATGGAGCGGCGAGTCTTTCCGCACCTAGCTTGGACTGACGAATCCACCAACTACTGATGATCTAGGGCAGGAGGGTCAGTGGGTGGGTTGAGACTGTTACGTACACCCAAGGGTATTCTCCAACTCCGACCCCATCAGTCGCCCGAATACCAACTTGTGGGAATCTGGCGCTCCAGGCTGCCGTCGAGAACCTCTACGTCATTCGTGCAGGCAGAGTGATGCAGTGATCGAGGATCGCCGTGCATATGTGTGTGTAGTTTGATCGCACAAGGACAACCAAGTGAGGAGGGACGCACCATTGTTAGAAGTTACACCGAGTAGCACACTGGCAAATCACCTCGATAGGAGTAAAAAAAGGGCCGTGATTGACATCATGTTGCAAAAGGCGAGTGACTCGGTGATTTTGAGGACGGTGTTGGAATCGTGGAACCAAAATAGGCATGGACCCGAATGATCCCCAGTGGGGAGCCTCCTAATTTTTTTTAAAATGACGACAGTGAATCTGCAACGGGAAACTCCTGTACAATGTACAGTGTTCACTGCGTACTTACAGCACGGTACGGCAGGCAGCTACGACATTGATGGACCCACGTACCAGGTCGGGGCTGGTCTGACGTTTCGGTCTTCAAGAACCGCTTGCCTCGTCCACTCGGAAGGGTGCTCCGACGTTCTCACCCGTAATGAGGCAGAGCTATTTGTGGAGATACGGTGCAAACGTGGATGAGGGCCTAACACCAACAATAATTGATCCCGTTTCACAGATATTTCTTTGGCTGCTGCACCATAGTCGTACTGTGCTTTCAGGGGGTTTCAGCCTGGCATGGTAATGGGGGGGGGACGCTTAGGTGCAGACTTGAAAGTCTGCAAGACAGGGACAACATATCCCTCTACTTGCAAGGCACGCTTGAACGCACTTCTGAGAACGAATGTCGTAGTCTGACAAGAACTCACCGATTCCACGCATGCAGATGGAACAAGTCCACTCTGATCGTCCCCTTTACTTTCCACCAACTTTCGAATGGTCAGCGAAATTTCAAGCGAGATTTGGAGGGACGCGATCGTCGTCAGTTTTCTCGACAAGTAAGAGAAATTGATTCTTTTTGATTTCAATCTCGTCGGTAGACTGAGGGAAATCGTCATAGGATGCTTTGAGGACTGCAATATATTGTTCGTCACTCATGGGTTGGGAATACTGCATCGGTAGTCAGCGCGTCAGCTCGGAGTCGCCCAGATCAGTCGAGCAGCGCCGGCAAGGGCGCTCAGCTTTCTTATGTAATCAGACCCGGAACGAGTCCCCGCGGGCCCACACGCGCGTCACGCAACTTCAAGTTCCAAACACGGGGGGCCTTGAACTGAAACCACCATGTGGCGGATGTTTTCCCACGCTTTTGCGCGGGCAAGGATGGGTTGCAAAACCAGAGAACGGTCTACGAAGCACCCACGGAATACAGCACCGCCCCCTAAGAGAGGAAAACCTCCGAGACCAGAGCACACGACTCAGAAAGTCGAAAAGCGAGAACAACTCGCACGGAAAGAACCCAAAGAAAAAGTCAGAACAGACCAACAACCCGAAAACGAGAGCACACAGAACAGAGCACCACGCCGCACGTAACGTACCATACCTAGACAGAACACTGAAAACATACTAAGACAAAGGCAACACGCGAAAAACAAGTAGAATAATATATTCTACGTATACCCCACCCGTAAAACGCACGCGAGACTCTGTAAACCTAGTGTATCAGTAGAACCGTAACAACTCCTGAACAAACGACTGGTCCACACACACCCGGCGGTCCACGCCCGCCCCAACGAAAGCGCACCCCTCTAAAAAGAGAAGAAAGGACAGGAACATACCTGAAACCCGATCAGCGAATAAATGAGTGGAAAATAGGTACACCCAGACCAACTAACAAATAGAAACATCGACACTAACACACGCATCCCCCCCTCCACCCATACCACGAGCCAAATCGTCCCAAAACACCCCCAAAAAAAAAGCTCCAAAATGGACTCTCTTTCCTTGCTAGCCTCGTACACAACCCCTACTCAATCACAAGCCACAAACGACCCAGAGCAGAGAGACAACGACAGCCAGAAGAGGAAGAGACCAGGTAAAAACCCCTCCCCAAAGCACCGGGTACAGAAACCACCTAACAACACCCCAGAGAGCACCACGCAGGCAAACACGTCACAGGTAGAAGACACAACCCGGAACCAGCTGCCCAACATACCAAACGCCCCACCCAACCAAACTCCCCCCTCCGATATCTCCCCTCCAGACTACAACCTACCACAATTCAACAGACCCAACTCACCCCCCCCTCCACCCTCCCCGTCCACCGAAGCGGTCAAGAGGAGGAAAATCCTCGACCAGAACCGCCAAAACCAACAAAACCAGCCCTCGGACCAGAACCAAGACCAAAGCATGGCGGTCGACGACGAGAACATGCACCCAACAGATCAAAGAAATACCCCAACGCGGGGCAAGGGTGACAGCTGGCAAGACAAAACGCCAACCAGACAACAATCAGCAGCCGGAATAGCAGCAGACGCAGCCCAAGTCCAAGGGGAAGATGTATTCGTCGAGGTCGACGAAGAGGAGAACGCGAAAACCATGGCAAGAGTCATGAACATGGACGGCACGCCCGAAGAAAACGACCACCTATCACCCCACCCCCACGACAAATTCACAAGAGGACCGATACCAAGAATCTTCGATGAAGACCCAGCGACGCTCCTAGCAGGAGTGGAAAGGAACCAGCTACAATCCTGGTTAGACCTACCTACAGGCAAAGTACTCGCCCGGCCATTCGACATTGAAGTTAGGTACAAGCCGAACCATAGCGCCATAGCCAACACGTTAAGAACGGTAGCCAAAGAGATCACCGGCGCGACGAAAGTCACGGTAGCCATCCCAAAACGAGACCCTAACCTTCCCAAGAACGGAACCCTCAGACATCCAATGACATTCCTAATCCACGACATCTCGAGGAAGGACGCAGAAGTATTACTGACAAGGACAGTGTGGTCATCGAAGGAGATAACGTTCCAGGTCTCATCAATAAACGTAAGGCGACCAGACTTCCTCTTCACCATGAAGGGAATGACCACAGACAAAACGGAACACGTCTTAGCCTGTGTCGGAGAAACCTGGAACGATGCGACGACCAACGACTTCATTCACAAACTAGCCCGCAGAGCCCCGAGCGACGAAGAGCAACAAATCAGACTAGGAGAAATGATTGACTTCCTCGAATCGGCAGCAGTCAGTCTCCTGGACATGAAGAGCGAAGGGGGCCAGGAAGACCCACACTACAACGTCTATGCAGATGGGGAGGTGATCGAGAACAACACTACCTGGCTAGAACTTAGGAGATTCCTCCGAGGACGAATCTACAGATCGAACTACCACGGCGACGGAAAAGCCACAGACACGGACTACATCTGCAGTCTCTGCCACGGTCATGATCATCCCAGAGGCCTATGCAGCTTCCCGCACCTCCCAGGCTGGAATGGGGGCGGACGCAACCCCAAGAGACTCCACCTCCCTGAACAATATGACAACACCGAACACCACGTTTTTTCCTATAGCACACCAAGAGGGGCAATGCGAGCCAGAGGAAGCAGCCGAGGCAGATTCCACGATCATGGAAGAGGACGCGGGCGCGGAAACCCCCCCACCAGGTACCCCCCCTACTAAGTAGAGCGGTATACCGCCGCAAAGCCAACCCTCCAAACACCACACGTACGACAGTACTCGATACCCATGTCTATAACCATAGTTACCTACTGAACGTCCCGTTGACCCCATCCAACCCACCTGCCCCACTCACACAAAAACAGAAAATCACAAAAATACACTCTATGTTGACACAGACCTACCCACCCCCATGTACATAAAAGTAGTTGTCGGTAAATAAATCAGCCTAACAGCCCTCACACGGGAACGGGAAAAACTGATCAAGCGAAAAAACCACAAACCCATGCAATAAAGACAACGCCTCGTGTAGAGCCCCAAAACGTCACACCAAGACCTGCCCTCCCCCTTCCCCCATCTGCTCACTCAATAAACACACACATGCCCATCACACGTAGCCAATCGCGCGCTGTGACTGTTGAACAGACTACTATACAGCATACTAGTCTGCAAATAGAACACAACAATGACACTGATAACCCGACACGTCACAATGATGAACCATTAGAAACAGAGCAGAACACCGATCAGAACGCTCCAGAACGGCCACAGAAGGCCCTGAGTAAGAAAGGACAGAGGAGAAGGAACAACATTAAGATAGGATCACTGAATATCAACGGACTACGCACCTCGATAGAGAACAACACGGAATTCATGAAATGGATGGAAGTGAACGCGACCATGAAAAGGGAGAAGATAGCGATACTGGCAGTACAGGAAACCCATCTAGACGAAGCAAGCACAACAGAGATCCACAGAGCCTTCGGGAAAAGACTGGTAATACACAACTCACAGCTAGAAAATAATCCCCGGACCTCAGCAGGAGTAGCTTTCGTCCTCAACAAGGAACTGATAAAGACCGACCAAGTAAAGACGTTTGAGCTGATTAAAGGGAGAGCTGTAGCAATTAAACTTACCTGGATCAACAACGAGGAAGCCACACTGATAAATGTCTACGCTCCAAACAGACGAAGTGACCATGAACCCTTCTGGGAAGAAACACGCAGGGAATGGGAAAGACGAAATCTCGGAAAACCAGACCTCATATTGGGCGACTTCAACGTAACGGAGGAACCAATTGACAGGATCCCAGCAAAACACGATAATGAGGCCGCATCCAGAGCAATAAGAGGTTTCAGACTAGCCATGGGCGTACAGGATCAATGGAGGCACGCGCACCCGAAAGCGCGAGAATTCACTTACCGAGCGATCAACCATGGAAAACCGATCAAGTCACGCCTAGATAGGATATACATAAGCAGAGAGAAAGCAAAATACGCCTTCGACTGGTCGATTGCGCCGAGCACAGTCCCAACAGATCACTGGCTGGTATCGGTGAAATATGCCCCAAAAGGTGCACCATACATTGGGAACGGGAGATGGACATGGCCGCTGCGCACTCTCAAAGATGAGAAAGTTATTAAGGAGATTGTAAAAGAAGGCATGAAACTGCAAGAACACCTCGACCGCCTGAGACAAAACCCTGGATCAAGAGATAGTATCGCAAACCCACAGTCACTCTGGGTCAGATTCAAAAAAGAAATCACAGGGAGTGTAACAAAAAACTCCAGAACGTCCCATTATAGATGCCTCACGAAAATAAAAAACCTGAAGAAAGATAGAAAAGAAACCGTCGAATGCCAGGACATAGAAGAAAACCTAGAAACACAGTGGCACGAAGCCATACTAGCAAATGAAATAGAACACCTAGAAAAGCTGGTCAGCTACAACAACCGCGAACGTGTGAAAGCGAAAATATCACTCCACGGCGAACGACTAGGTGGAACATGGTCAAACATGAGCAAATCCAGAAAACCCAGGGATGTAATACGACAGCTAAGAATACCAAACACGTCACCGCCGAGATATGAGATACGATCCGATAAAATGGCGGAAATGGCAAAGAACCACCACGAGACCCTACAACAAGTAAACGTCCCGAACCTAGAGGACCCTGAAAGAGCACAAGAACTAGAAGATATCCTAAGAATAATACCAGACGACCAAAAGTTCCCAGATCCACAAAGCTCCGAGCTCAACGAGGGCATAACATCAGAGTGCGTCGAGAAAGCCCTCAAACTGGCAAAAAATGGCTCCGCAACTGGCCTTGATGGCTGCCCGTATGAACTGTGGAAAGAACTAAGAAAGAGCTTCGAATTAGCGATAAAAAAAGGAAAGAGAGGTTTCAATATAGTGCAAGCACTCACAGATGTATTCCAAGATATCCAGACACACGGAATCGAACCCGGCACCCAATTTGCAGACGGGTGGATGTGCCCCCTCTACAAAAAGAAAGAGCCAACACTCATAGAAAACTACCGACCAATCACCCTACTCAATACAGACTACAAACTCCTCACGCGAGCCATATCCTTGCAACTGTTAGAGTCAATCAAACAACTGATACACAGAGACCAAGCAGGCTTCATACCGGGAAGGTCAATCTTCGACCACATAAGACTCTCAAGACTGATGACCACCTTTGCAGAGGTAACAGAAAACAATGGGTCAATAGTAGCGCTTGATCAGGAGAAAGCATACGACAAAATAGACCATAAATACCTATGGAAAACATTAGAAGCCTTCGAACTCCCCGACCTGTTCATACAAACAGTCAAATCACTATACAGAGATGCACACACGATGGTGGTAATCAACGGAGAATTTAGCAAACCTTTCAAAGTCACGCGAGGAGTCAGACAAGGGGACCCACTATCATGCTTCCTCTTCGATATCGGCATAGAACCGCTGGCCTGCCTAATCAGAAATGACCCCAACATAAGGGGCTACGACATCCCAGGCCTAAGTGAAAAGTTAACAGTCAACCTGTTCGCAGATGACACAGTACTCTACCTGAACGCAAAAGACAGCTATGACGACGCCCTTAGATCACTAGACAGATGGTGCAGAGTATCAGGCGCCAAGTTCAACAAAGAAAAGACAGAGATCATACCTATAGGAACAAAAAACCACCGGAAAAGAGTGATACAAACACGGAAATTGAACCCAAACGACCAGAGGATCCCAGACGATGTTCACATCGCACAGGATGGCGAAGCAATACGCTCCCTAGGAGCCTGGATCGGAAACAACACATGGGAGCAACGCCCATGGGAACCTATAATAGATGCGGTCCACAAAGACCTAGAAAGATGGAAATCAGTACACCCAACCCTAGACGGAAAACGCCTCATAGTACAGGCAATAGTCGGAGGACGAACACAGTTCCTTGCGAAGGCGCAAGGAATGCCAAAACATATCAGAGAAGCTCTGACAAAAGAAATTAGAAACTTCATATGGGAGGACGAGAACCACGCACCAAGGCTAGGACTAAACCACCTTGAGAACACGAAGGAACAGGGAGGGATTAAACTCTTAAACCTAAAAACAAGAAACGACGCAATCGAATTAGTATGGCTAAAAGATTACCTAAACCTAACAGGCTCACGACCCACCTGGGCCTTCATAACAGACGTCCTCCTTAATGAAACAACCCCATCTACCCTAGACGAAAACACCAGACAAAATGCCTTCTTGCAAAAATGGGACATACCCACAGCCGGAAAAAGAGCTGACAAACTGGGCAACGACACCGTAAGAATGATCAAAGCCGCGAAGAAATATAAAGCAACCTTCGCACCTATTAACCTGTCCCGCAGACTAAGAGAAAACCTTCCAGCGTGGCGACACCTGGGAGAAGAGAAAACCATCCCAAGAAACAAGCAAGCAAGATGTCTGGCGAAGAACCATAACTCAGTAAAAATCAAAGACCTACTAAGAATAACAGAACGCCTACAGGGAGTTTACAACAGAGGCTCGCACCAGCCAGACCACACTTGCCACTGTGACGACTGCACAACAGACAAGCAACGCGGATGCGAAAACCCACAACGCTGTGCACTGGAAGCCCAAAAGCGCATCCAGAAAATCACACCAAAACTGCACCCCCTAAGATCGCCCAACCACGATAACCTAACCAGATCAAGACCAATCAACAACGACAACATGAGAACAGAAATAACAGAGGAAGACGACAGCGAAGATGACGAGAACCCAGGAATCATATTTAACCCATCAGTCACCATAAAATCCGACCTAACAGATTGCTTCAGAATCTTTGTAGACCCAAAAAAAGTATTGAACGAACCAGCGATGAGACAACCACCCCCGAGAGGAATAGTTATCCCAGACGAAGTGATTACAGTCTATACAGACGGCTCATGCCTAAACAACGGTAAGGAAAACGCAAAATGCGGCGGAGGGGTGTGGTTTGAAGAAGGCAGCGAGCATAACTGCGCATTAAGAATCCCAGGCCCGAACCAATCAAATCAAATCGGCGAAATAGCTGCGGTGATAACAGCATTAGAAAGAGTACCAAACTACATACCGCTCACCATTAAAACCGACTCGAAATATGTAATCGACGGCCTCACAAGACACCTGACCAACTGGGAGAACCAGGGCTGGATAAATGTGGTGAACAGACAATGGTTCAAGAGAGCGGCGTACCTACTGAGAAGACGCACAGCCAAGACAAAATTCAAATGGGTAAAAGGGCATAGCGGAGAAATAGGAAACGAGATGAGTGACCAACTAGCAAAACAGGGAGCCAGTAAAAACACACCAGACGACATAACCCTCGACGTCCCAGCAAGATTCGAACTGCAGGGAGCAAAACTAGCATCAATCACACAAGCAATCGCCTACCAAGGCATACAGGAAAGTGCCCGCAGAAAACCGAGGCGGACAACAGCCCTGAACCTGGAGAAAGTCAGAAACGACATAGAGTTATACGTCGGCCCACAAGAAACAAACGAAGCAATTTGGAAACACATACGAAAAAACCCGATTCGACCCAAGATACAACAATTCTTCTACAAAACCCTCCATAGCACACACAAGATAGGCCGATACTGGCTGAACATCCCAACGTTCGAGCAGAGATGCTACTGCCGAACCTGCGAGAACGACGAATCAATAGACCACATCCTAACAGAATGCGAACACCCAACACGATCCCTGATATGGAGGAAAGCCAAGAGCATATGGCCCCACGGCGATGACACCTGGCCAACAATATCACTCGGAACACTCATAGGCTGCAACACACTCACAGTAGAAACGCTGCAGAAAAAGAAAAAGGGTAACGGACAAACCCAACTAACCAGACTCCCCGACCCAGGTGCCACGCGCCTGCTGAAAATCCTACTGTCGGAATCAGCATATCTCATCTGGACAATACGTTGCGAAAGAGCGATCCGTGAATTAGAACGCACGGAACGAGAAGTAGAGGCCGCCTGGCTCAAAGTGATCAACAGGAGGTTATCCGAAGATAAGACGATAGCGACAAAGGTGCTACGGAAAGAAAATTACATAAAATTAGTCAAAAACACATGGGATAGAGCCCTATACAAGAGGCACCGCGACCTCCCAGAAGACTGGATATATCGAAACGTGGTTTTTTAGTGGGTAGGGAGTTCTTCCGGACTTATCCCCAAGCGCTTGAGCCCCACACTACCTGATATCAGGTGTGCGTCACAGCATTTTTCCACAGGTTTCGAGCCTCCGAGGTTCGCTTCAGCGCGTTGTGTAGGATTGTCAGGTAATTAGGTCATATAACTTAGTTACTATCCTTCGCTACTCAATATATCGCTTGTCCATAAAAAAAATCAAGTTCCAAACACGCGGGCGAAGCGACCAATGGCAGTAATTGGATAATAATGTCCGCACCAGCGACTTTGATACCGTCAATTTACTCACAAATCAACTCAGTGCGACCGAGATCAAGAAGTGGTTAGTATCGTCAAAGAGGGACCTCCCTTTCTTTATGGTAAGGGCACGTATCACCTCCCGAACTACCCACAATTGCGGGAATATCGCGAGTCTGCATCCAATCGAGTTCACCTGGAAGGCCTCCCAGTTTATAGGTGGCCCTATCCACAGGGACTTGAAACAGTGCACCCAGAACGACGTTCGCATCAGCACGAAAGCAGCCATCTGTACTTCGGTTGGAGTTTGGGTACCTCGCAACCAAAGTCTTAGAGTTATCCGGTGCGTCCCGTGTCATCCTGTCCACTCTCATCACACCTTTCTACTTACGCCTCTTATCCTAAGGTGTATCCATTGGGAGACATTCGCGTTTAGCGCATCACGCCATTGCACTTACAACTCGCTATGCGGGGAGATGAAGAGCCCGACACGTCGTACGATCGACGATCGCTGGTGGTGGTGTCGTGCCGTTCCTCCAAGAGTCTGACTGTTAACAAGGCGGAGAAGCCAGAAGGGGTAGCGTAATGTGCACAACCATGATTTGATATACCCTCATACTCAGATGTAGGAACGTCATGTGTTTTCATTGGCTGGTCTTCAATGCGACTCTGACACCTTGAGACGTTTCTATATTTACATTTTGCTTTGTCTTGACTTTTTCCTAGGATTGTAGACTTGTTGCGGTCTCTCTTCTTTGGGAAGCGAACAACAAGGGCACCAAAGTCCGGCCATCGGCGGTGATACTAACATCACTTGAACGATGAGCTGGTTAGGGGTTTTGTTGTAGACCATGCGTTATGTTTGAATTAGGCATTTGTATGTTTGTGAGCCAAGTGTCCTATGGGATTGGCAATTGTTTGAGTCAATATCATTGCAGCGCAAGGCTCCAGTACAGTAAACATGTACATGTCTACACCCCTTTTGGTTCTCGCACGGCTGCTCTCAGTGACGTCCCGCCTCGGGAAAGTTACACGCCTTATGGCAGGAATTCGGAAGGACTGCACGTATTCTACAAATACACATGATCCGTTTCGCTACGTAAATAATCGTAATGGGTTCCGGTTAGTGACTATAGTACGTGTCAATGTACAGTAAACAGGCAGGGAAATCGTCACCTACACAGGTCGACAAGTCAGACAGAAGCCCTATTGTCTCGTTCCTTCATTCTTCTGCGTGCCGGGAGAGTAATTGTACAATGTCCTCTCGTTCGAGGTTACTGGCTATCTCAGATGCAGTCTTGCCTTCGAGGTTGCGCACCTGCACATCGGCATCATGGTCGAGCAAGAGCCGCACAATGGCTGCAGATCCTTCCCGCCAACGCATTGATGCTCGGTGTAATGGGGTGAATCCATCGTCGCTCTGGGAATTGACGTCTGCATTGCGTTCGAGTAGTATCCGACAAACCTCGAGGTCTCCGTACCCGGCTGCGGAATGTAGCGGAGTATGGCCCCTCTTCTCCTTGGAGCCCACGTCTGCACCGTGGTCCAGCAGCCACTTAACAATCCTAAGATGTCCCCTCGTCAGGACATGATGAAGTGGAGTGTAATTGTCTGCACAGCGCGAATTTATGTCGGCGCCATGCGCGAACAACAATTGAGAAACATCGATGTGCCCTGCAGACACCGAAGCATGCAACGGAGTACCAAGAAAACCACCGAGTTGATTTAAATGCTGGGGATCTTTGGTTATTAGGCGTTCCACCAGACCCCGCAATCCCCTCCATGCAGCGAAGTATAAGGGAGCTGCCGAACGTAGCACACCTGTCGGCTTTTCACCCTCGGAAACTTTCAAGAGATCGTGTGGGTGTTCTATTCGGGCCAATGCTGAAAAATGTGGGTTGTCCATGTCAAAAAAGTAATCCATTGCGTCCTTTATCCGTAATTCCACGTTGCCGACCTGGGCGTGCCCGACCCAATATTCAGCAGCATATCGATAAAGAGGAATAGTCTCTGCGTTGCCTTCCGTGCTATCGTCGTCCAGGCAGAGGAAGGCGCCGAGACAAGCCTGGGCAAGAATCGCGTGGGAAGGTTCCGTGGGAATATGAAACTGGGACACCTCTTCCATGCAACTTGAGAGCCGATCCGAGGTCAGGAACTCTTTTACGGAGAAATGCGAGAATTGGACGACCCGGGTGCCACCGTTGATGATTACGGAGACCAAGCTGGAACAAGCGGACAATACTGCTTCTTCTTGGTCTTCCCAACGCCAAGACGCGTTCAATTTTGGTAAACCTCCCGTGGTCAAGTCAAATGCGAGGACTTCAGCGAGCTCTTCGACCCGCAGTGGACGGAGGGCCACTGCGACACATTGCAAAAGTCGATATGCGTGCGCCCGGTTTGCGTTGTTGATCTCGTTTAGGATGCGCTTGTATGTCTCATCCAACGATTTAGGTAATTCTTCGAGGGTATGACGCAGGTTGGCTGGGAAACAGTGCCGTAGAACCTCCAATTGGCAGAAAACCCATCGAAACCTGGTGAAGCATGAGATAACGGTACGATGGTGATGAATCGAAGATGCCCTTACATTCCATCTGCTTTCTCTGTCAGTTTATCAATCACCATAGTCCTTTCTTCGTCTCGCCATCTCTTCATCCTGACGTCCGAGCAAACGACTGACGTGACGTAATCGTTGATGTCCTGCTTTTGCCCGCTTTCGTCGTGCAGAGATACTTGTTGAGTTGCCAGAGGCACAAGCGTAGTCCGAATGTCAAACTCGGGACGACTCGTGATACACAGACGCAGATGTGGATGATGAAGCCCAACAAGTTCTTCCACTAGCTGGAGGACCTTTTCACGAGACGTCGGAATTCCCGAATCGTTGGGACACTCGTCGAGAGCATCTAAGACGAGATAGATAGGCACTTGTCCCATTGTTGCCAGCATATCCTTAAGGCACTGGGCAAGCGAGTCGTCAGTTGGTTGCTCAGATCCATGTTTGTGCGCCGAGTACAAGGAGGAAAGAGCTTCGCAGAATATGTCTGATTGGTCGGAGAGCTGGACAAGGAGGGATGATGATAAAGCACGGGAGTCCTGCTTTGATGTGTCCTTGAAATCGAAGTAAAAATAGGCCAAGAAAGCTGAGCCAGCGTTGGATATGGATTTGATGTCCCGGATGATCACCGAGCTGGTCAGTCCTGTAAGTTCGATTGGGACGCGTCTCGACGGAAGGAAACACACCTGAGAATACTCTTCCCCGAGCCGGCTATCAATACAGGAGCAATTAGTGACAATAAGACTCAGAAGGCGATTGAACACGTACGTTTCCCGTGAATCCATAGCAAGGACCCAGATATTTTCCAGTCTGCGAGGGTGTT
Source organism: Lactarius tabidus (assembly GCA_963281015.1). Classification (NCBI taxonomy): domain Eukaryota; kingdom Fungi; phylum Basidiomycota; class Agaricomycetes; order Russulales; family Russulaceae; genus Lactarius; species Lactarius tabidus. The sequence continues at coordinate 926,343 of OY725475.1, read as the reverse complement.
CCCTTGGGTGCACCACGCCGCGGTACCTTTGTGATGAGTACTGGATGCGGTGTTGTAATTGACGGATGGATCAGGGGGGGCGATCCATTTTCGAAGGTCCTTGCGTAACTCATGTCCTGTAAGAGAGGTTAAACTTTCGTGATTGGTGATAGTGAGGATAGACGATCACGAACGATTTAGGCCGCTGACTTGATTGGCCACTTGTTGAATCGCTACTCCGGTTTCCTTTACACCTAACCGGGAAAAGGGCTCAGGACAGATTTGGAAACCAGCTAGTGCGGTATAAGTCACCTTCGATGACTGTCTCGACTTTGTGGTCGACGTCCTGTACCTTGCTGTCGATACTGAGCACCTTGTCGTCCACGCCCTGCACCTTCGTGTCGACACTTAGCAACCTGTTGTCGACGCCCTGTACCTTGCTGTCTATGCCCTGTACTTTGTCGTCGACGCCTCGGACCCTGTCGTCGACTCCTTCTACTTTGTTGTCGACGAGCTGCACCTGGTCTTCGATCCCCTCCACTTTCACATCAACACTTTGTACCCTCCCATCGACGCCCTCCAGTCTTTCGTCGACGACCTTCACTCTATCGTCAATACCGCGACTGATCGTCAAGCCTTCTGCTGCCGCCATCCGAGCCTCCTCTTGCGTCAATTTATCTAATCTCTGCAGTGCATCCTCGATGTCCTTCATCCCAAACAGCTTCTTGAGATACTTCTCTGCGGGAAGGTCAACTTTCGGAGACGTATCAATGGGGAAAAGCATACTGGTTCGGCCCTGCCGGACTTCCTTCGTGACGACCCCAAGGATCGAGATAACCTCGACCATAATCTTGACGATAATGTCCGTCATGGCCGCCGTCGGTCGGACTTTTATATATGCCTCAAGGCGCTTGAAGAAGTATTCCATGCGGCCAAACAGATCGATAAGAACATCTTTGCTAGCGCGGACATCCTTTATAGCCTGAGAGGATTTATACATGTCAATAAAACACCCACCCCGGGTCAAGGAAGGTGCTCACTTGAAGGAGGACTCCAATGCCAGTAAATATAGCATTCGCAGGTGGGAATACCTGTTGTCACACACGTCAGAAGGTAGATCTCGAGTAGCATAACATCACGGAATTCACCCCACCAACCCCGTTGCCGAGGGTCGCAGAGAATGCGAATAGTACATTTACAGTGGGATCCAGCCACTTTGTCCACCTCCCGTCCGCACTTTGAGTTTCGTCAAATATCTGGACTTGGGTCCGAAGAATGGCGATAATCGCACTGGAAGAGTCACAGGACTTCAGCTGGGTTGCGAGGGGATGAGAGGCAATGTCTTTCTTCGTCTGCTTTTTGTACGCCATCAAAGCAGCGGCAAAGATTGTCTCGAAGTTTGTAGAGGATGTGGAAGTAGAAGGAACTTGGGACATAGTGTAGTTGGAGGAGTTAGTTGGATGCCTGGGGCGAACAAGAGCTTGAAGGTTGCAATGTAAGGGGCGATAAGGCGCTGATCACCGCCAGGGAGTTACGGCTAGAATTCATGTACAGCCCAGCCACGTGGAAGACCATCGCGGTCCTATCATAGGAGGTATCTATACTCGCTCTTCTCTCCTGGACAGGTGCAAGTACAAAAATCGGACCGCCTCTACGAGGAACGAATATGTCTGGTGTTTGACGAATATGCGTTGGTCTTGGAGCCGCGATTGGCGATGAAACAGTCTACCCTCAAGTTGTACGCCGTCCCTCTGGAGTCCCTTCTCCATCGACGTGATTCCCATTTGTGGCCGCCGTCTACGTTTCCAGAATGACCACGGAGATGCCCTCTTTCAATGGATCTCCCTGGCCATGCGTGGTACTGTAATATCACACGTCCGCCCGCTTGCCGACAACGAATTGCACTGGTTTGGACGCATTCGGCGAGTATCGGGATATTCTTTCACGACGTTCTGTCTCACGTGAGAGGTTTCAGGCGGTGGACATGGGTGAATGTGTAGACGTTGCATCGGGCTCTCGAGATCTATGTTCTACCTACTGCCTTGCGTAGGCAGATTCTACTCGGATTCCCCCCTTTTCTACTCAGACAAATATAGTAACAATTATTGTGCGAGATCACCGTGTAGCATCAAACTACGGAATATGTCCGCGAGATTCGGTCATCCACATGGAACGCGATGCGACGAATTACGACCCCCATGGGTGAATGAGCAAAAGAACTTGTATTTTAGGATTCTAGCTCGAGAGATCCGACGGGGGTAGTGCAGTTCTCTCTGGTTTGTGAGAGTGAACAGAAATATCGAGTTACTCACCGCCAAGGCCAACTTCTCGACGAAGCCCTATCTGCGGCCATACAACCAGCCTCCTCGACCGCCATACTCCAACGCACCACCGTGCCGCCAGCTCCTATGGCTGACAGAGCTGCTCCGGATCCCGTACTGAGACCGACTAGCTTAGTATTCGGCACGCCGTACGATGGGCAGTATGGACATCGAACGCGGGTCGCCTTGCCCCGAGAAGCGGAGTAATGCCGCGTGCTTTGGGAACGCTGCGCGTAGTACTATGTGCCGTGCGTTCAGGTTGGTCATGGCTCCGGACGTGGTGATGCCGGTGCTATCTGAGGAGCAGGTAGTTTCGACAGAGGAGCTGAAATAACTGTCATCTTGTGTGCGAAAGCGTTATTAACGACGAATAGCGGGACATTGATGTGTCTTCTTCTTCGCGTCCTCTCTCGACGCGTCATCGTGGTCGAACGACCACATCCACGCGTTAGGGTCATTAGGACTGTCGGGATCGCGTGTAATGTCTTCCATGAGCCCGCGCTCTTGTTGTGGCAAGGTATCATTGGGCGGGAATAGGATGTCCGGGTGCACAAATGACGACGAGGATGGTGCGCTTGTGCGTTAGGACCTGTTGGTGTTTTGTGTCAAATGGGAATGCGCAGGCAAAAGTTGTTGGTCGAACTGTCAGCGCCAATAGCATTCTTGGGCGCTGAATGCATTACACGTGATCGCGTGATTCTATGGTTTCAGCGTCTCCCTCACTGGTACTTTGCAGGCTGACTCAGAGCGCAGAGTCATTGGCGCCTCATCGGCAAGAGGCTTGCCCCGTGCGTACACCAGCCTCTCCTTCCTCGTCTAGCAGACTCTTCCCATACCATCAACATAAGTCAAACTCCCGCTTCTGTTTCTATACCCCAGACTTCCACAACCACAACCTCTTCCAACATTGACCGCATCTTTGATGTCACTCTCAAGTCCCACAAGAGAAAGATCTGAAGAGCCACGATCTCTTCAAACAGCTCGAAACATGCGATTTTCCCGCCGCCATTCGCGCCGTGTTCCAAACTGGTCAGCTTGACACGGGAGGCGACGGTCCTTGCAGCCCTCAAAGTGCTTTGTGCCTTCTCCGATACACTTGGAAGGTATCAATTCGGTGGTAATCGTCTCCTTCCTCCCTCCGTAAATTAACACACCCTCATGTCAATTCGGTAGGCATTCCCACCCGCCAAAGCAGTCTTAACTGGCCTGGGTGTTCTCCTTTTGGTGAGTCGCCCCGTTTGCTGTCCGGTGTAGGCTCTTGAGCTGTTAAACCCTGTCAGGCGGCTAAAGATGTTGCTGAGAACCAAGATATCCTCACCCACATCTTCGGACGCATTGAAAATTGCTCCGTGCGACTTGAGATTTATATTGGGGTCCCGTTAACCCCGGCGATGACCGACAAAATGGTGCAAATTACGGTCGAGATCTTCGATGTCCTTGCGACGGTCACCAAGGAAATGAAACGGGGTGCAGCGAGTGAGTCTGACCTTCGCCCCAGGTTTCACGAGGTTGATATCGTTTCAGAAAATTCCTCAAGAGGGTGATGGGGCGGATGGATCTGGCGGATGGGATGAAGAAGCTCATGAACTGTCATACGAAGAGCTTATGTTGACGAGGGCGAGGCCGCAGGTTCCGAGGCTCACCCATAGGAACGTGACGGAGGTCAACGAGAGCGTGGGGGCGTCGACGAGAACGTGCAGGTCGTCAAAAGCGAAGCAGCTAAGGGGCTTACGACCCAAAACACCGATTCAAACGACGACTACGACGTGGCGAAATTCGACACCGCCGACAGTGATAGACGACGATCTCTTGCAAAAAAACGAAGGCGAGAACGCGGGTTTATGAAGAAAAGCGGAGAAGCACGCGATCTCCAAGATAGCAGTCCTCGTGAGTGGCTGCAGGGGATGAACTTGGGTGATGGGGGCAGGTGGGGAGGTCGCATCTGACTCGAGAAATACGTTCTACCTACTGCCTTGCATAGCATGCTCATGAAAACTTGATTCTGCTTCGATCCATAATTCTCCCCTCTTCAGCTCAGACAAATATAGTAGTAACGATTCTCGTGCGAAATCATCGTGTAGCATCGAACCACAGTATCCTCGAGATTTGGACGTCCATACGGAACGCGATGACGACTCCCGCGGGTGAGTGAGCAAAAGAGCTTTTATTTTAGGATTCTAGCTCGAGAGATCTGATGGGAGTGGTACTCTCTGGTTTGAGAGTAAACATATCGAGTTAGTCTTCGCCAAGGCCAACCACTCGACGCCAATAACAGCCCAATCCACGGCCAGACGACTGCGATCCCGACCGCTATGCTCCAACGCACCAAAGTTCCGCCAGCTCCTATGGCCGACACATAGCTGCTCTGAATCCTGTACTGCTGAGACTGACTAGCTTGGTACTCGGCACGCCGTGCGGCGGGCAGGATGGACGTCGAACGCGGGTCGCCATGCCCCGAAAAGTGGAGTAATGCTGTGCGCTTTGGGAACGCTGTGTGTAGGACTGTGAGCCTTCGGACATGGTGTTGCCCGTGCTGTCTGGCAGCGTCTCTGAGATTGCCTTCCTCGCCTCTGCTGCACCAGTGAGGTTTTGGTTTCCTGCATCTTATGGAGCGGCGAGTCAGTCCGCGCCGAACTTGGGGGTCACTGTGACGAATTCACCAACCACTGATGATCTAGGACGGGAGGGTCAGTGGGTGGATTGAGATAGTCCGTACACAAGGGCAATCTCCAACTCCAATCCCATCAGTCGCCCGAATACAAACTTGTGGGAGTCTGGCGCTCCAGGCAGCTGTCAAGAACCTCCACGTTATTCCTGCAGGTGGAAAGATCCAGTGATAGGTGGTCGCCGTGCGCATGCGTGTGTCGTTCAGTTTGACCTTCAATTGTGCAAGTGCAACAACAAGGACGAACATCGCAACACACATGGTCATTTCGCGCCACGATCGGCTCGTAATCCGTCCGAAACTCCTTGTACCTCGGCCTTAAGCCGGTGAAATCGTCGTCAGCGTGATCGCACAAGGACGATCAAGTGAGAAGGGACGCGCCATTGTTAGAAGTTATACCGAGTGGCACACTAACCAAATCACCTCGATAGGAGTCAAAAAAGGGCCATGATTGAAATCATCTTGCAAAAGGCGAGTGACTCTCCGTGGTTTCAAGGATGGTGTTGGAATCATGGACCATGAATACGCATGAATACGAATGATCTCCAGTGGGAAGTCTCCTAATTTTCGAAAAATGAGGACTGCGAATCTGTAACGTGCAATTCCTGTACAGCGTGCACCGCGTGCATACAGTACGGTACGGCTGGCAGCTGCGACGTTGATGGGCCCACGTACCAGGTCGAGATGGTCTGACGTATCGGACTTCAAGGTCTGCTTGCCTCGTCCACTTGAAATGGTGATCGGGGGTTCTCACCGTAACAGTGAGGCAGATCTGTTTGTGGGGATGCGGTACGAACTTGGACGTGGGCCTAGCACCAACAATAATTGATCCTGTTTCACAGATAGTTCTCCTTCAGCTGCATGCAAAGAGGCACTTCTGAGAACGAATGTCGCAGTCTGACGAGGACTCACCGGTTCCACGCATGCAGATGAAACAAGTCCGCTCTGATCACCCCCTTTTAATTTTACTCTCCACCAACTTATAGATGGTCAGCGGGATACAAAGCGAGACTTAGAGTGACGCACTCGTCGTCAGTTTTCTCGACAAGTAGGAGATATTGATTCTCTTTTATTTCAATCGCGTCGGTAGACTGAGGCACGTGGTCGTAGGATGCCTTGAGGACTATACAGTATACAGTATTGTTCGTTACTCATGGGTAAGGGAATATCAGTTGCCAGTTCGGAGTCGTGCCAGTGTCGGGGGCTCGCCAGTGCTAACGTTTCTTATGTAATCAGAAACCGGACTGATTCCCGGGCCGGGACACTACTGCCCGCACACCCAACGCTGTACGCCGCATCTTCCAAACCTTGATCTATACCTCAGTTTGAGTTTGAGTTTGAGTACCTCCGAGGTTCGCAACCAAAGTCTTCAAGCTAGCTAGTGTGTCGTATGTTCTCCGAAACTCTTCTACTTACACATGTTGTCATAAGGTCTATCCGTCGGAAGATATTTGCATGTGGCATAAGGTTGCGGTCACAAAGAACCTGCAACCCTTACTTAAGCAAAAACTCGGTCACTTTGTATCCCTATCTCCTTCCTCGCACATAACATTAGGCCAAATATAAGACCACCAAATGAAAGGAAATGACAGTGACTTTGTATTGTAGGTTTTAAAAAGAAAATATATTATGGCTTGGTTGAACCTTTCGTGAATACTCTCTTTTTTGCTAAAACACATTTTCTCGATGTTTTGCATTGATCTAAAGCAACTTGAGAAAACTTCATGAAATGCTTGGCCAAAACATGTGATGTAAAAGTCACATGTGTGCTTACAAAGACAGGCTTTACCTGTTCTCTGTTTCATGAATATACCCACAGTTTCCAAACAAATGCCAAAAAGGAAGCACTCACATTATTCATGCATCCAGAATCTTCGAAACTTCAGATCCAAGAAGGTCCAACATGATGAGGGGACAGAAACAGGTGTGCATTTTCCCTCTTTGTTAACCATCACATGACCAACTTTAATGAGCACTGCAGATCTGACCAGAATGCACCTTGCAACCCAGAACCCAGAAGGTGGCCTTGAAGCAGCCATTGAAAGTGGTGGAAGGGCTAGTGAGGCTCCCACTGTCACTGAGTCAACTCCAGCCAAACTCTCCAACCCAGTCCCCCAAAGTGTGTACAGGAATGCCGAAGATGGAAAGCAAGTGCACATGTCAGGCAAGTCTGGGAGGACCTTAAGGAGACAAAAGAAGACCTTGAGGGACCTGCAAGCCCAAGGTTTCCAGACATTGCCCAACTTTTTCAAGAGGAAAGCTGAGGAGAGGGATGAAATGGATAAGTTCAAAGCCATGGTTGCCAGAGTCGAAGCCAAGCTCAGAGCCTTACAGGGTGCAGAGGAAGAAGAGGCCGGAACTGTCATGTTTTACCACTGCGATTACGATATGGACACTTATTTTTCTCTTTTCCTTTCCCTCCCCACTTGCCTACCCCTCCATCCATCCACCCGTTCAAACTGCTCTTATCCTGGGTTTGTTAGTCATACTAGGCCCTTGAGGCTGTCCGCTGATTACTTCTCTTTCACTTACTGGTGGGCCTTAAGGCTGTGTTTCCTCGTATTGACTCATTCCTAGTACATTGCCTCATTCTACGTGACTCATGCTGTACTTCTGAATATGTATATAAAGGCTGGACAATGTGTCCTATAGCCCCATCTTGTTCTTTGTTTACTTCTTGCAAATCCCATTGTCTTCTTTGAATCCTCTCTCCTCTGTCCAGTTTGGCCTCACAGCCTCATCGCACCTCGAGTGACTAACTAACATTGTCCCCTCGTACCACAGGAACCTCCCCGGTGCACATCGCGCACTGTTTGACCCTGCAAGGTCATAACATAAGAACAAGATCCCTTCCAGGACGTGCTACGTCCTCACACCCTGCATCCACAGTAACTCTGAACCCAGTACACCGTGGTGTCCCTACAGATCGCCCTTGCTCCGAACAACCAAGCCACCCCCATCACCCACCGAACCCACGACGACCTCCCAACTCACATAAAAGGAACTGTCAAGTGGAATAGACCTAACTGCGGATACTATATTCCCCAACACCTCACCTCAAACAACGCTCTCGAGCCCATCGAGTTCATCAATAACCATTGGTACGAACTCCGATACAACGCCAGTGCACACACCTTTTACACCCAGGAGAATTTAGCCATCCCCGTCCAAAACATATTTGGGATCGGATTCTGGAGCGTAACGGATCCCCAGCATCCCGAATATCAGCCCGCATCTCGAACCTCATCCCGCACCTCTTTCCGATACACGCTGGGTTCGTTTGACACCAGCGACTCTTCGGAAGGATCAGATACCATGTCAGCACATTCAGCAGTAAGCGTTCAGAGCACACACGAACCTAGTTCACCACCTCTCGAAAACCCCGTCGTCTCTATCCAAACAATCACTTCATTGTTCAGTCCGATAAACGTTGACACACCCATCGAAACCCCCGACATAGACATGTCAGCCAACGTAACCACTGTAGCGCCAACTCACACACCTTCATCCAATGGACTGAAAGGGACAGCCCCTGCAGTATTCACAGGCGATTGCAGACGTTCCGAGTCATTTTGGAACGAATTCCGCTGCTATCGGTTGTTAAACCGAAACAACGAGTCCATCAGCATCCCTTTCTTCCGCATACTTACAGCCCTCTCATACATCAAAGGCCCCTTGGTCAAGGATTGGGTTAACGCCCAAGACGAAGAGTTGGAACAATGTACCGACTCAACGAAACCTGGCAGTGTCTGCAAAAGTAACGAAACCCTCTGGAACGAGTTTGAAGCCTCGTTTAAAGCCGCCTGGACCGACACTACGAAAGTCCAGAGTGCCTACAGTCAGCTGATGAACTTGAAGATGAAAGATCTTGACATCAACACTTACAATGCAACATTTGCCCGATTGGCCAATGCAGCCGGATGGGAACCTGACGCAAAAGGAACCATCGACCGTTACCGGTCCGGACTCAGAGAAGCCATCCAATGCCGAGTCATAAACCGAGACAAGATGCCTGACTCTATGGACAAGTGGCAAACTGTGGCTCGAAAGGAAGTCGCCAAGATCAAAGAGCTGCAGAGTTCAGGACTCGCCGGACCCCACCGAAACCAATTATCACATGACAACCACGCATACCAGAATACTGGTCAGCATAGCCACGCTAATCGAAACAATGAACATGTACCTATGGACATGGATGCCACCAATATCATTACTCCTTTTAAAAAGCTTACCGATGAGGAGCAAGCACAGTACCGAGCCGAAGGACGATGCTTCAGGTGTCGAACCCAAGGCCACATGGCTCGCAACTGCCCGAAGAATGCCAACACACAGAATGTTTTGAACCGACAAAACACTAACACTTGGGAAGCTTCAACCATCTTGACCATCGCCCCTGTTACCCCACCAACCTCGTCACCTGCGTCAAACGTTCCACCACCCCCGCCGCCCAAGCTATCCTATGCACAGCAAATCCGAGTGCTCGAAGCAAAAATGAGCGATGAAGAGCACTCGCTTTACCTCGACGCCCGTGACATGGCGAGGATTTTTGTTCTGCCGGGCTTTGACGGTTGCAAACCCGGTACCACTAGTAGCTAACATGTACAGTAGGAAAAAAGATTCAATGACAATTCAAATCTCTGTCCTCATGTGGCACAAAAAGACCGAAACAAAGGCGCTCCTAGACAGTGGAGCCACCCATAACTTCATTGACAAACGTGCAATCAATTCTTTGGGACTAGGAACCCGCTCTCTACCTCTCCCTTTACAAGTTAACAATGTCAATGGCTCCCTTAATCGAGAAGGAAGCATCACTCAATACTGTAACCTATGGATCCGTCAAGGGGACAAAGTAGTAAAACTGGGTTTCTACGTCGCGAACCTAGGAAGCGATCGTATCATACTCAGCCACCCATGGTTCAAAACCTTCAATCCCTCCATTGACTGGAGCACCAACTGCCTAAAAGGGGACAACCTCAGCATCGAAACAGCTGGCTACCGATCCAAGACAGAACCTCTCGCCCACGCCATTATTCCTTCTAAACCTTCTGACCAAACAGAAATGCAAGGTTTAATTCCTGTACAATACCACCGCCACTGGAAGGTCTTTAGTGAAGAAGCTGCCCAGAGATTCCCCCCCACTCGCCTAGACGACCATGCCATTGAACTTAAACCGGGGGCCCCCACTAAACTAGACTGTAAACTTTACAGACAGACAGAAGGGGAACTCAAAGCCCTCAAGGTGTACATTGACGAAAACTTAGCCAAAGGATACATCGCCGAAACCAATTCCCCCTATGCATCCCCCGTCTTTTTCCGGGCCAAGAAGGATGGCAAACTCCGCCCCATTGTCGACTATTGAGCGCTCAATGTGTGGACAGTAAGAGATGTCTACCCCTTACCCCTGATCGGGAGTATTATCGACCAGCTCCAAGGGAAAAAGATCTTCACTAAAGCAGATCTGCGATGGGGTTTCAACAACATACACATCAAAGAGGAGGACCAGTGGAAAGCCGCGTTCAAAACTCCTTATGGCCTGTTCAAACCCAGAGTTATGCCGTTTGGAATGAACAACGCCCCCAGCACGTTCTGCAGAGCCATGAGCCGTCTCCTAAAGAGCCTACTGGACAAATACCCTACAGAACTCTTTGTCTACATGGATGACATTCTTATCGCAACAGGAGATGACATAGAACAACACCAACAAATAGTTCACGAAGTTCTAGACCTCCTAGAAGAAGAATCCTACTTCCTCCGTCCTGCTAAATGCGAATTTGAACAACGCTCTATAACATACCTAGGAATCATTGTTGACGGCGATCAATTAAAGCCTGACCCTAAAAAGACGAGCACCCTCAGGGACTGGCCACGCACTCTCCATATGGTAAAAGAAGTCTGGAGCATCCTGGGAGTCCTAGGTTATCAATGCCCCTTCATCCCTAATTTCGCCAATATTGCACGCCCCCTCGTCACACTCACAAAGAAGGATCACCCGTTCCTTTGGACCGAGGAATGCACTAAGGCTCTCGATTCCCTTATCACCATCATTCTGAACAATCCCGCTCTCCATCAACCAGACCTTAGTTGTCCATTCTTCCTACAAGTAGACGCCTCAGCATTTGCCACAGGGGCCATTCTCACACAGAAAGACGACAGAGGAAAACATGTCGCTGGAGGGTTCCATTCACAGACATTTAATGAAGCCGAAAGGAATTATGATATTCATGATCGAGAATTCCTCGCAGTATTCTGAGGTCTCACCCATCACCACCATCTCCTTCTAAGCTCCCCCTTTCCCATCATGGTATTCACTGACCACAAGAATCTAGAATATTACCGTCACCCATGTTGTAACGGTTCGCTAACCGTCTGTCCGACTTGGACTACTTGGTGTGGCTTGCAACACGTGATTGGCGTTCTCGGACACTAGGCTGGCTAACACTAGGTCCCCTTAGAGTGAAAAGGGCGTGACAGCACCTCCACTAAGTCGATGATGAGAGAGAAGAGTTGAAAGAGAAAGAAGAAGAGAAAGATGGTGACGAAGAAAGGCAGACTGGAAAGGAAGAGGAAACCGAACTTGATAGTGAGTTGAAGAAGACCAGGATAGGGATCCCTGGTCTCTACTAGTCGACTTATATACACGTAAGGCTCGCTTTAAAGCGGAGCCTGAACTAAGTAAATGAGTCACGAACCCTAGTACAGCTATCCTAGGAATGAGTCATGTCCATGGCATGTGATACTACAAGAACAACAAGACGCTTGACAGCGTGTGAGTCTGGATGAGTAAATACTAATACACCGGTCCTAGGAATGGAACATCATGGAAGGCCGTGGAACCCTGCCCATCACATGTCCTAGAGTCATCTGATAACAGCGTAATGCGCAATGGTGGGAATGAGATAAGATAAGAACAAGTGCAGTCCCAATGATAATCTGCACAAAGAGATCAGCGCAGTCCAGTCCGTGACATTATCCCCTTTTCAGTTCCAGCGCCTATGCTGGATGGCCGAAGTGAGGTTCTTGAGGGTGTCACCTAATACCATTCTCAGTGTATCCAATTCGTCGTCCTCCCATCCGTCCCATCTGTCCAGTCGCTCCCATGTTGGTGTGGCCTTATACTCCATTCCATATCCCCATACCCTGGGGTGCTTCTGAGGCCTTTCTTCAATTAGCGTTGCCGTCGTCCACGTTGGCTCGGACGCCGTGTGGTCATGGTGATGGAGGGTGTAAGTAGTGTCGAAGCAGTGCTTAGTACACCCCTTGTAGTCATGGTCGGGAGGGGGTTCCGGTGACGAGTCCGATGATGAGCTGGACGAGGTGGAAGACGAACTTTTTGGTGACGGAGGAGAGGTGCGGTCGTAGTCGTATTCTGGTGTGCCGACTAGGGGGGTCCCAGGGTTCTCACCCATCCCTACTAAGGGTACAGCGTTGATCCCCTTTTCAGGGGTTGCCTTCGGCCCGTCTGGGAAGAAGGGAGATGGGTCTCTGCTGAGTTCCCCAATGGGTGCCCAAAGCGTACTTCCCCCGGCTTCTAGCGTCCTAGGGGGCGTGTGAGTCTCAATGTTCATGTCGTCCGATGGTGGCCAAGACGCCGGGGTTTCTACCCGGTTATTGAATAGTAGCATTGCTGGCGGAGTGGGTGATGGGGGGGTACGTGGCAATACCCTGCCATGGTCGTCGACCAGGGGTCTAGCCGGTATGTCAATTGGAGTGGAGCGGGGAATGATGTCAATATTGGAGGGATTGGTAAAAATCATTGCTTTTGGAGTGTATCGAACTGCGTGTTGTCGGAGTAGTTGAGAGCGAGTATGAGCTGAGGGGTAGGGAGACTTAGCGGATGAGAGCCTCCTTATATGTGTTTCCTTGGCGGGGTTCGAAGCTTTGAACTCCCGCACTTTATCATCAGCGAATACGTCATCCTTGTCGACCCACATGTTGTCCGAGTCAGGGTAACCGTCCCATTTGACCAAATATTGAAGACGCCGTCTTCTGCCGAACTTCCGAGAGTCTAGAATTTTCTCTACGGAGTATTCTTCTTCCCCGTCTACCAAATCCAGTAGCGGGCGCTGATAGTTGGGCCCATGCGTTATTGTCTCGCGATAGGGTGTGAGAAGATCAATATGAAACACGGGGTGAATGCTCCACTGCGTGGGAAGAGCCAATTGATAACTGACCGGCGATAGTACCTTAATGACCTTAAACGGGCCATGTCTCCGGGGCACAAGCTTGGCGGTCGGCTGACTGATACGGAGATTCCTGCCTTCTAACCATACTTGGTCTCCTTTCTTGTACTTGGGCGTATCACGGTGTTTGACCCATGACTGTTGGGCTTTAATCATGAGTTGTTGCGCCGTATCTCGTGCCTGTTTCAGCTGATCGAGGCGCAATGTGACCTGCGGTAATGGGGATGATGACGAAATCCAATCAGCGCGCGGGTGATAACCCATCAGAAGGAAGAATGGTGACTTCCTCGTGGTTTCGCTTGGCCAGTTGTTATGCGCGAATTGGGCGATAGGGAGATAGGAAGCCCAATTTGTCTGGTGATAGTCGGAGATGAATCGGATGGCAGTCTCGACCCACTGATTTGAACGCTCTGATTGTCCATCCGTCCTTGGGTGATAAGCGGTGGATGGATTCCGCTCAATTCCCGTAATCCGGCACACTTCCTGCATGAATTTGGATATGAATCGAGGGTCTCGATCGCTGATAACTTTTCGGGGTAATCCGAAGTGTGCGAATACGTGTCGGATGTAGAGCGCCGCTGTTCCTTCAGCATTGATTTCTTCTCTACATGGTATGAATATAGCGGCTTTGGTGCAGTCATGATCGGTGACTGTAAGGATAGAATCGTATCCCTGCGACTCAGGGAGCTTAGTGATGAAGTCTAATGCGATAGTTTCGAATGGCATAGCTTCAGGTTTGGGATATATGGGCCTCAAAGGTGCTTTGGTTGGTCGGTTGTTGACTTTGTGGCGTTGGCAATCAGCGCATCCTTGTACGTAATCCTTGACCTCTTGGCGTAGTTGCGGCCACCAGTAATTGCGTTCGACGATTTGTATCGTCCTGTTGATACCGGGGTGGCCATGCACTGGTGGATCATGATGCGCTCGTATGATTTCGCGTTTGCCTTGTAGTTCTTCTGTTACGACCATGCGTCCTTCTTTGTACCAGATGCCGTCTAGGCGTTTGAGTTGATGCGGGTCAATCCATGGCTTAAGACGTTCTTCGTCTTGACGGTGTTGTGGTGTGATAGTTACCATCGTTCTTGCAAACAGATGTTCCGGTAGTACTGTTATATTTGTGTTGTCTTCAGTACCTTGATCATAGTCCGGTCTTCTTGATAGTGCGTCCGCACGTCCGTTAGCCGTTCCCTTGATGTGACGGATTTCAATGTTGTACTCGGATAGACGAAGTACTTCCCTGGCTATGCACCTACTAATCTTGTGTGGCTCTTTCCAGTACAGGAGGTTTTGGTGGTCTGAGTAGACAATGACTTTGTGTGGCGAACCGGCTAAAAAGGACCTCCAGTTGTCTAGGGACATTACAACCGCCAATAATTCTAGGTCTGCGATATCGTAGTTGCGTTGCGCTTCATTGAGGGTTTTGGAAAAGTAGGCAATTGGGTGTCTTTTGCCGTCTTCTTTCTTCTGTAGTAGCACCGCTCCTACTGCAAATCCCGATGCGTCAACCTCCAGTTCGAATTGTTTGTCCAGTTCGGGATGTGCTAATACTGGCTCGCTTGTAACTCTGTTCCGTAGTTCATCAAACGCTTTTTGACAACGTTCTGTCCATAGCCATTCAGCATCCTTGCGTGTTAGTTCGTTTAGTGGTCTCGCAATATGTGCGAATCCTCGAATAAATGGTCGGTAAAAGTTGCAAAAGCCCAAAAAAGATCTAATGTCCTTAACTTTGGAGGGTATAGGCCAATTTTTGATGCCTGCAATTTTAATGGGGTCCATGCGCGTTATCCCCTTTTCAAGGATTACCCCCAGGTAATCCATACGTGGGGCATGGAAAGTGCATTTTTCCGGTTTAAAATAGAGGTCCAACCATTCTGCGACCTCGAATACTGCCGATACTGCTTTGATATGGTCCTCCAAGTTGGTACTAGTCGCAATGGCAATGTCATCCATGTAAATGCGAATCGCAGTACCCCTGGCGTTCCAAAAGTCAATGACGTCCCTGTATTCGTAATTCATCATGTTTTGAAACATAGCTGGTGAATTTTTGAGTCCGAAGAACATGACTAATGGTTCCCATAACCCGTACTTGGTCTTGAATGCTGCTTTATGTTCATCCCCTTCCTTGATCCGAATATTGTTATATCCATCTTTGACGTCCAACTTGGTGAATATCTTGGCGCCGCTAAGATCTGTTAGGAGATCTGAGATGAGAGGAAGGGGGTATTGATTGCTGATTGTTATGTCATTGATGCGCCTATAGTCTTGTACGGGTCGTAATTTGCCGTCTTTCTTCTGTATGAAGAAGAAAGGTGATGCATATGGTGAAATTGATGGACGAATATATCCCTTAGCTTCCTGTTCCTGCAGGAATTTGAGCAGCGATTTGTCTTCGTCTTGAGTCATTGGGTAGATTTTGCAAGGTAATGCGTCCGGGGCAGTTGGCTTGAAGTCTATAGCGTGATCCCACGGTCTTGAGGGCGGGAATCGGGATGATGCTTCGTTGCTGAACAACTTGGCGAAGCGTTCGTACACCTTTGGGACTTCAGCAGCGACTTGATTTTGTCCCGCCTGAATTGCTAGTTCGGTTGAAACTCCTCGAATCGTAGGTTGAGACTCGAGTGTGCGGACTATATGATGTTTCTCCTCCTTTGACATCGTTGCCGCGATTACCGGCTGTTGTCGGATGATGCGAGGGTTAACAGATGAGATGACAACTGGGAGAACTCGTGCGTCTATTACGGCATGTCTCCAGCTGAACTTGGGTTCGAACGATGCCAGCCATGGATAGCCTAGCAAAATGTCTTCGCTTCCTATGTCCGTGATGAGGAAACGCATTTCTCTGTGAATTCCTTTAGTGTATACGTCTAGGTCAAGATAATGCGTGATCTTCCCCGATTTGTTGGTAGTGTTGTCAATATTAAATATCTTCCGAGGGGAGGGAAGTTCTTTCATTCCCAACCCCATCTTCGTCGCAAAATTAGGGTGCATGAAGTTATCAGTGGCCCCTGAATCTACTAGCACTCGTTTATCGGCCATGAAGTAACTGGTACGGATCGAAACTGGAATTCGCATAGAACGGTAGCGTGTGATGTATACAGAGTTACAACGAAGAGCCCTCACCCAGGCCGTTGGGTTCAGGCATTTTGAAAATCCTCTCGCCTCCACAATTGTTGCATGACGAGGTCTTTAACCTCATCAGGTTCCTCGGCTACTCCTTCGAGCCAGGCTTGAGCCTTCTGTTGAGGGGTGCGTCCTTCAATGACGCTTCGGTCATCCACGATGCTTCGAGCGGCATACAAGCCGTCTTCTTCTGCCTCTGCCTGTCGGGCGCGTGGTGGTCCTTGATTTTGTTGATAAAAAGGGTTTTGCTGCGGGGGCTGTCGACAATCTCTTTTAAAGTGACCTGGTTTGCCACAATTGAAACATGTGAGGACTTTCCTTTGCCCTCCTGGCGTACTCGTCCTTCTTCCCTCTTGAGGTTGATAACGATTTTTTCCTGGTTCGTAGTCTTCTGCTTGAGCCAATCGCGCTCGTCCTGGGGATAAGTCCATTGCATTTGGATCGGGAAGGTTTGGAATGTTTGGTCGCCTCCACTGATTGGTGTTATTGTTGTAATTGTTATTCTTCCAACTGTTGGTCCCCGTTGATGCGTTCTTTTTGGGATTGAACTGTTCGAGTCGGCTTTTCATGTGTACGAACACTTTTTGCTGTTGTATGGACGCTTCGCGCCACCCTTCGTAGTCCCAAGGTTGTACATTCTTGAATATGTATTCATACATCGCGTGTGGCAACGCATCTGTGAATATGTGCAGGACTAGTGGCTGGTTGACGTCGTAATTCGCGTGGCGCACCAATTGTTCAAATCTCGTAATAAGCCCGTCTAGATCTCCATTTTGCATACGGAGTCCTCGTCCTAACTCTGCTTGGGCTTTTTCTTGTTCTAGTACGTCTGCGTATTGCCTGTTGAAGGCGCCAATGACCCCATTCCAGAGACGTTCGTCCGTAGTGGCCCATCCTTGCGTGGTTACTTGCGTACGGAGCCATGCGTTGACTCCCTTCACCCATTCGTTAACGAGGTTCCCTTGGATATATGTGAGGAAGAACATAGCTCGTTGATATGGGTTACGCATAAGCGTATTCGTGATGTTAACTCCCTCGTATAGTTGCCATTGTGTGATGAATTGCTCTGCCTTGGAGCGGTCTCCTGTGAAAATGATAGGCGGATTGCCTACTAATTTGTCTCCATGATGTCCTCCTGGTTGAGGCGCTGGTGGCATTGGCATAGGGATTCCTGCTGGCGGTCCTCCACCTCCCGGTGGTCCTCCGCCTCCTCCTGGTGGTCCTCCGAAAGGTCCTCCTCCAGGTCCTTGTCCTCCTCGAGGCCATCCAAATGGTATTCTCGGTGATGCTCGCCTTTCGCGAACCGCTGGGGGATCCGGCTGATCCGGTCCTATGGCGCGATACAGCGCTACGTCGTCTGGGTTCATGGGCATCTCCATGTGCCCTGTATGTGGGTTGATAGTCCCCGCTGCTGGTTCCATGGTCATCGTACGACTCATGGCTGGTTCTTGTATGTGTAATGACTCAGCTAATTGTAATGCAATTACTTGATCGCTTCCTCTTTGTGGTGCCGGTGATCGTACTTGAATAGCACTGGCTTCGCTTGCAACCGATGGTGTACTGGTTCGCGTTGTAGGTGTTTCGTCAATTGTCTCTCGGATTCTTCGTGTTCGGTCTAACCGATCTTGATCCTCTGCGTCCTGCGGGGTGATGTCGAGTCCTAAGTCTTCTCCGGCGATGCAGAAAGCTTCCCAAGTTCCCCCGACTTCTAGATTTTCAATCCAACGGATTTCCACCCAACAAAGATGTTCGAAGTTGAACTCAACTGGGTACCAGCGTTCTGAACCGGATTCTTCTGGTGCGTTTGACTTGGCGTGATATCGTTCGATACCGTTGTGTACACGCCACTCTGCTGCTTTGATGAATGATTCCGGTATATCCCGTAATACCGGTCCTCGTAGTTCGTATACTTCGAAGGGCCCTTTTGATGCCCAACTTTCCCTTGTAGTTCGCAACGCCACGATGGGATCCTGGTCTTAATGTAACGGTTCGCTAACCGTCTGTCCGACTTGGACTACTTGGTGTGGCTTGCAACACGTGATTGGCGTTCTCGGACACTAGGCTGGCTAACACTAGGTCCCCTTAGAGTGAAAAGGGCGTGACAGCACCTCCACTAAGTCGATGATGAGAGAGAAGAGTTGAAAGAGAAAGAAGAAGAGAAAGATGGTGACGAAGAAAGGCAGACTGGAAAGGAAGAGGAAACCGAACTTGATAGCGAGTTGAAGAAGACCAGGATAGGGATCCCTGGTCTCTACTAGTCGACTTATATACACGTAAGGCTCGCTTTAAAGCGGAGCCTGAACTAAGTAAATGAGTCACGAACCCTAGTACAGCTATCCTAGGAATGAGTCATGTCCATGGCATGTGATACTACAAGAACAACAAGACGCTTGACAGCGTGTGAGTCTGGATGAGTAAATACTAATACACCGGTCCTAGGAATGGAACATCATGGAAGGCCGTGGAACCCTGCCCATCACATGTCCTAGAGTCATCTGATAACAGCATAATGCGCAATGGTGGGAATGAGATAAGATAAGAACGAGTGCAGTCCCAATGATAATCTGCACAAAGAGATCAGCGCAGTCCAGTCCGTGACACATGTCACATTAACCGCCGTGTCGCTCGCTATATACCACAGTTGGCGGATTACGACTTCACCCTAGTCCATTTTCCAGGGACAACCAACAAATCAGATGCGTTATCTAGACGCCCTGACTACCCGCATGGATCAGAAGATAACAATAACATAACAGTCCTTCCACAACATCTGTTTGCTCGGGCAACCACCTTCTCCTCCATAGACGATAGAACCCGAGCCTGCCAATTACAACAACCAAACCTCCTGGAAAAGTGGGCTATTACATTCCCCCTGAAGGTCATCAACAACCTTTACTGGTATGGAGACCGGCTAGTGGTCGTGGACGATCTACCTTTGAGAAGAGGGGTAATTTCACTATATCACGACTCTCCTACAGCGGGACATCCAGGTATATCCAACACGGCATGGACAATAGCGTGTGATTACTGGTGGCCTAACCTGAAACAGACAGTTACTGAATACGTCAAAGGCTGTCACATCTGCCAATCACGAAAAAACAATCCCACAAAACACAAACCACCCCTATTCCCTATCCCATCAGATAACTTCACCCTTCCTTTCACATCAGTAGCAATGGACTTCATTGTTAAACTACCTACATCAGAAGGATACAATTCCATACTAACCATCACAGACACTTTTTCAAAAGCCTGCATATTTCTCCCCTGCAAAGAAACCATAGACGCAGCAGGTGTCACCTTACTGTATGCTACCTATGTACTCCCCCACTATGGACTACCTTCACGTATCATATCTGATCGAGACCCCTGCTTTATGGCCACCATCATTCAGGAACTATGCTGCATACTCTCCATCCAACACAACACCAGTACGGCATACCGACCCCAAATGGATGGACAATCAGAGCGTTCCAATCAGAAGCTCGAACAATACTTCCGGATTTTTACAGACTTCCATCAGACCAACTGGCACCGGCTGTTACCCCTTGCCCAATTCACTTTCAACGCCTGGCCAAACACCACCACCAAGAAAGTGCCCTTCGAACTCATCATGGGGCATATACCGCGCGTCCATCAAACTTTCCGCACCACTACATCCCTGCCACTAAATGACAGGTTGGCCCTTATCACCCAAGCCAGAAAAGACACTGCCGAAGCTCTACGCAGATCGCAAGTGATAGAACTCCCGTCAAGCTTTGTCCCCTACAACAAAGGAGACCTGGTGTGGCTAGAAGGAAAGAACCTCCATACCACTCATCCCTCTGCAAAGCTAGTGCCTAGAAGGTTCGGACCATTCCTGGTTACAGACACAATATCCAGAACGTCGTTCCGGATCACGTTACCCCCATCATGGAAGATTCATAATGTGTTCCACGGCACCCTCCTTATGCCCTATAAGGAAACAACCTTAAATGGCAACAAATACCAAGAACCCGCCCCGGACCTAGTGGACGGACAACCCGAATGGGAAGTCGAACAGATCCTGGGCGCAAGGAAGAGGCACCACCAACTCCAATACTTAGTCAGGTGGAAAGGGTTCTCCGAAGCACATGACAGCTGGGAACCCCTAACCAACCTCAATGCCGACCTACTCATCAGAGACTACTACTGAACCCACCCCTCTGCCATCTGGACCACCCATAAAACAAACAGCAACCTCCGGCAAACCCCCATCATCATTCGCAGAATAACCACCATGTCTGAACCACTCTCTCCCCTCGCTCCACTTACCCCTTCTCCCCCGTCCTCCCCAGGGACAGAAACCCTCACCTACCCACTCAGCCCTCCAGGCCTCCCCGTCCGCTCACCTATGACCCCACTACAAGTTCCCAACCCCGAACTCACCACCTCCCCTATGGTCCCACCTACCACTCTCCCGTCTCCCACACTCCTGTCACAGATCAGCGACCCACCCCCACCGCTCTCACTCTACCATTGCATCTCTCCACCTACAGAACCTCTCTCCTTGGAAGAGGTCATTGAGATATGCAAAGCCACATTGGGAGATGGACCACAAGTCGTCTTCCACGACCCTCCTCCTACACCCCCACCTCTCAGCCAACAAGCCCCCACCTCCTATGTCAAATATGAACCAGGAGACCCCAACCATGACAAATACATGGAGCAGATCGCACTCGACCCCCCCTTCGGTATCCCCCTGTATCCCCACTATGTGTGCTTTGATCTTGACTTCGAGTCTCACCAACACTATGTCCTGGGGCTCCGAGATGACTCTGACCCACCCCACCAGGCCTACGGCTGGCCCCTGCAGGCTGCCCCCTTCATCGGGCCTAAAGTCTCACCCGCTCGGTCTGATAACTCTGCACTAGGGATCTTCGACGCTGGCTACCCGGGTGCTATAGAGGTAGACATTGCACTATACGAACTCCGGGACTACGGGGTGCTGGCTGATGTTGACCGATACCGCGCCCACATGCTGGAGTACGAGAACCTTTTGTGTCAATGCAAGGTCTTAGAAGACAAGTTCTTCAAATGGCGTAGTAAGTCCACACCTCTCCGCCAACGTCTCGAGAAGGCTCAGGCCCAGAGCTGCCTCCATCCCTACCTACAACTAGGGGAATGTATCACTTGTCCCTTTACTTATCGCACCACTCCTCTCCCCGAACCCCAAACATTCTCCATGGCCCAGTGCCTCTCGATCGACATAGAATCAGGAGACAGTGAATCTCTCAGACCCTGGTTTGAAGACCGCTGGGGCATCAAGTACACCTTCCCCGACCCCCCTCTCCATCGCCGTTGCGTGTACTGTCACACTCCTAACCACTATAGCGCCGCTTGTCCCCGCCCTCATTCCAAGTGTCACACCACCATCCGGTGCCTTGTGCCCTGCCGCCACGCAAGCTATGGAGGGGGTTGTCACGCCCATCACTTTCACCTTGTCGAGGTCCCCCTACCCATAGAGCACAACCCTGCCCTAGAAGATGAAGGGTACATGGGCCACGAAGACGAAGAAGGGGATGGGGAGTCGTGAGACACAGAGGTCTCAATGTAAGAAAAGGGGTGATGTCATGTTTTACCACCGTGATTACGATACAGACACTTATTTTTCTCTTTTCCTTTCCCTCCCCACTTGCCTACCCCTCCATCCATCCACCCGTTCAAACTGCTCTTATCCTGGGTTTGTTAGTCATACTAGGCCCTTGAGGCTGTCCGCTGATTACTTCTCTTTCACTTACTGGTGGGCCTTAAGGCTGTGTTTCCTCGTATTGACTCATTCCTAGTACATTGCCTCATTCTACGTGACTCATGCTGTCATGATCTCTCACCGCGGCTATGATACGGACGCATACTTTTCTTCTCTTCTTACCTTCCCCACTTGTCCACCCCGTTCCCTATCCATCCCTTGGACTATTTTACTCTTCACCTGTGACTCATACTCGGCCCTCAAGGCTGTTCCCTGATTACGTCTCGTTCTCCTACTCGCGGGCCTTAAGGCTGTGCTATCTTGTATTGACTCATTCCTAGTACATAGGCTCATTCTGCGTGACTCATGCTGTACCATTAACATGTATATAAAGGCTGGACTATGTGTCCTATAGCCCCATCCTGTTCTTCGCTTACCTCTTGCGAATCCATTGTCCTCTGTTGATTCCTCTCACCTCTGCCTAGTTTGGCCTCGCGGCCTCATCGAACCCCGAGTGATACACTGACCTTCTAACCTTGCACCACAGAACCTCGCCAGCACACGTCGCGCATTGTTTGACCCCGCAAGGTCATAACATAAGAACAGGATCTCTTAGGACACACTACGTCCTCACACCTTGCACCCACAGTAACTAAGAACCTAGTACACCGTGGCGTCCCTACAAATCGCCTTTGCTCCGAACAACCAAGCCACCCCAGTAACCCGTCGTACCCACGACGATCTCCCGGCCCACGTAAAGGGAACTGTCGAGTGGAACAGACCCAACCGCGGATATTACATCCCGCAACACCTTACCTCGAACAACGCCCTCGAACCTGTCGAGTTCATCAACAATCATTGGCACGAACTCAGATACGACGCAAGCGCGCGCACCTTCTATACCCAGGAGAACCTATCCATCCCCGTTCAGAACATATTCGGAATCGGATACTGGAACGTAACCGATCCCCAACACCCCGAATACCAACCCATATCCCGCACCCCGTCTCGCACCTCCTTCCGGTTCACTCCAGGAGCATTCGATAATAGTGACTCCTCTGAAGGAACGGATACCATATCAGCACATTCCGCCGTTAGTGTCCAGAGCACCCACTTACCAACCACCGAAAACCCCACCGTCTCCTCAAACACGTCAGCTTTCGGACCCATCAACATCGACATCCCCACCGAGACTCTCGACATCGACATGTCAGCCAACGTCACCACAGTAGCCCCAATACACACACCTTCCAATGGCTTAAAAGGCACGGCGCCTGCAGTGTTCACCGGGGATCGAAGCCGATCCGAGTCATTCTGGAACGAGTTCCGTCGCTACCGATTACTAAACCGAAACAACGAATCTATCAGCATCCCGTTCTTTAGAGTACTCACTGCCCTGTCCTACATCAAGGGACCTATGGTAGAAGATTGGGTAAACGCCCAGGATGAGGAACTCGAACGACGCACCGATAATACCAAGCCGGGGAGCGTCCGCGAAAGCGACGAAATACTTTGGCAAGAGTTCGAGGCCGCGTTCAAAGGAGCCTGGACCGATACTACAAAGGTTCAGAGTGCATATAGTCAGCTCATGAGCTTGAAGATGAAGGACCTCGATGTCGATACTTACAATGCCACGTTCGCCCGGTTGGCCAACGCAGCCGGATGGGAACCCGACGCGAAGGGGACCATCGATCGATATCGATCGGGACTCCGAGAGGCCATTCAGCGCCGAGTAATCAATCGTGACAAAATGCCTGAGTCCATGGACGAGTGGCAAAACGCGGCTCGTAAAGAAGTCGCCAAGATCAAAGAGCTCCAGAGTTCGGGACTCATCGGAACCCGCCGGAACCAGACACCACGTGACGGACATTCATACCAGAGTACGAGTCAGCACGCTCACTCCAATTCGTCAAACAATCAACACGTCCCAATGGACGTTGACGCTGTTAATATTACCACCCCGTTTAAGAAACTTACCGACGAGGAGCGAGCACAATACCGAGCCGAAGGACGGTGCTTCAGGTGCCGCACCCAAGGGCACATGGCTCGCAATTGCCCGAAAAACGCTAACGCGCAGAACGTTTCGGGCCAACGAAACACCAACGCCCGAGAGACCTCAGTCGTCCCTCCCACCAACCCAGTTACCCCGACAACTCCATCATCCACGTCAAGCACCCCACCACCCCCTCCACCTAAGCTGTCTTACGCCCAGCAAATCCGAGCGCTCGAGGCGAAGATGAGTGACGAAGAACGATCGCTTTACCTCGATGCCCGCGACATGGGCGAGGATTTTTGTTCTGCCGGGCTTTGACGGTCGCAAACCCGGTTCCACTCGTAGCTAACATGTACAGTAAAAAGACAGACTCAATGACAATCCAAATTTCTGTTCTCATGTGGCACAAAAAGACCGAAACCAAAGTGCTCCTAGATAGTGGAGCCACTCATAACTTCATCGATAAACGAGCAATTAACTCCTTAGGCTTGGGGACCCATTCGCTACCACAACCCTTACAAGTCAACAACGTCGATGGATCCCTTAACCAAGAAGGGAACATCACTCAATATTGTAACCTATGGATCCGACAAGGGGACAAAGTGATAAAGCTGGGCTTCTATGTCGCGAACCTAGGGAGCGATCGCATCATATTTGGTCACCCCTGGTTCAAAACCTTCAACCCCGCCATCAACTGGGGTACCAACTGTCTAGAGGGAGACGACTTCAGTATTGAAACCGCTGGTTACCGGTCCAAAACGAAACCTCTCGCTTGCGCCATTACCCCTTCGAACCCTTCTGATCAGAAGGAAACACAAGAGCTAATCCCTACACAATACCACCGCCACTGGAGAGTTTTCAGTGAAGAAGCCGCCCAAAGGTTTCCTCCCTCAAGGCCAGACGACCATGCAATTGAGCTTAAACCTGGAGCCCCAGCTAAGCTAGACTGTAAACTCTACAGGCAGACGGAGAAAGAACTCAAAGCCCTCAAATTGTATATTGATGAAAATCTAGCCAAAGGATACATTGTCGAAACCAATTCCCCCTATGCATCCCCCGTCTTTTTCCGAGCCAAGAAGGATGGCAACCTCCGACCCATTGTCGACTATCGAGCACTCAACCTATGGACCGTACGAGATGTTTACCCCTTACCACTAATAGGGAGCATCATCGATCAACTCCAAGGGAAAAAGATTTTTACCAAAGCCGATCTGCGATGGGGCTTCAACAATATACGCATCAAAGAAGAGGACCAATGGAAGGCCGCGTTCAAAACCCCTTACGGACTGTTCAAACCCAGGGCGATGCCATTCAGAATGAACAATGCCCCCAGCACCTTCTGTAGAGCGATGAGCCGTCTCCTAAAAAGGCTACTAGACAAGTATCCCACAGAACTCTTTGTCTACATGGATGACATTCTTATCGCTACTGAAGACAATATAGAACGCCACCGACAAATTGTCCATGAAGTCCTAGACCTCCTGGAAGAAGAATCATACTTCCTTCGTCCAGCTAAGTGCGAGTTCGAACAGCGCTCTATGACCTACTTAGGAATTGTCGTCAACGGGGACCAAATAAAACCGGACCCCAAAAAGACGAGCGCTCTCAGAGACTGGCCACGCGTCCTTCACACGGTAAAAGAAGTCCGGAGTATTCTGGGAGTCCTAGGATACCAACGCCCATTCACCCCTAAAGATCATCAACGACCTCTACTGGTATGGGGACCGACTAGTAGTCGTGGACGACCTACCCCTAAGGAGAGGGGTAATTTCACTATATCACGACTCACCCACAGCAGGACACCCGGGCATATCCAACACGACATGGGGTATAGCACGCGACTACTGGTGGCCTAACCTAAAACAAATGGTCGCCGAATACGTCAAGGGCTGCCACACCTGCCAGTCGAGAAAAAACAATCCCTCGAAACCCAAACCACCACTGTTCCCTATCCCATCAGATAACTTTACTCTCCCTTTCACATCAGTCGCAATGGACTTCATCGTTAAATTACCCACATCAGAAGGATATGACTCCGTACTAACAATCACAGACACTTTCTCAAAAGCTTGTATATTCCTCCCCTGCAATGAAACTATAGACGCGGCAGGAGTTGCCCTACTATATGCTACTTACGTACTACCTCATTATGGACTACCCTCACGCATCATATCTGATCGAGACCCCCGCTTCATGGCCTCCATCATCCAAGAACTATGCCGTATACTCTCCATTCAGCACAATGCCAGTACGGCGTATCGGCCCCAGACAGATGGACAATCGGAACACTCAAATCAGAAACTCGAGCAATACTTTCGGATCTTCACAGATTTCCATCAAACTAACTGGCGCCATCTATTGCCCCTGGCGCAATTTACCTTCAATGCATGGCCAAACGCCACCACCAAGAAAGCGCCTTTCGAACTCATCATGGGGCACATACCTCGTGTCCACCAAACCTTCCGAACCACCACATCCCCGCCGCTGAACGACAGATTGGCCCTTATCACCCAAGCTAGGAAAGACGCTGCCGAAGCTCTACGCAGGTCGCAGGCAATAGAACTCCCATCGAACTTTATCCCCTACAACAAAGGTGACCTGGTATGGTTAGAAGGGAAGAACCTCAAAACCACTCACCCCTCAGCGAAGCTAGCGCCTAGGAGGTTCGGACCCTTCCTAGTTACGGACGCCATATCCAGAACGTCTTTCCGAATCAAATTACCCCCGTCATGGAAGATTCACAACGTGTTCCACGGCACCCTCCTCACGCCCTACAAAGAAACAACCCTAAATGGCAACAAATATCAAGAGCCCGCCCCAGACCTAGTAGACGGGCAGCCAGAATGGGAAGTTGAACAAATCCTGGGCGCAAGGAAGAGACGCCACCAACTCCAATACCTGGTCAGGTGGAAAGGCTTCTCAGAGGCACACGATAGCTGGGAACCCCTAACTAACCTCCACGCCGACTCGCTCATCAGAGACTACTACCGAACCCATCCCTCTGCCATCCGTACCACTTATAAAGCAGCTCAGGGTCTGGGACCAAACTCCATCACCATTCGAAGAATAACTGTCATGTCTGAACCACTCTCTCCCCTTCCTCTACTCACCCCTTCTCCCCCGTCTTCTCCGGGAACTGAGACTCTCACCTACCCGCTCAGCCCGCCGGGACTCCCTGTCAGGTCACCCGTAACCCCATTACAGGTACCCAACCCTGAGCTTACGACGTCCCCCATGGTCCCTCCCTCGACTCTCCCATCTCCCTCTCTCCTGTCGCGAATCCGGGACCCTCCCCCACCTCTCTCGCTCTACCATCGTATCTCACCTCCCACCGAGCCCCTGTCCTTGGAGGAAACCATCGAAATATGCGAAGCCATGTTGGGAGATGGACCCCGCGCTGTATTCCACAATCCCCCTCCTACTCCACCACCCCCAGGTCAGCAAGCCCCCACGTCCTACGTCCGATACGAACCAGGAGACCCCAACCACGACAAGTACGTGGAGCGGATCGCCCTTGACCCCCCTTACGGGACTCCCCAGGACCCCCACTACGTACGCTTTGACCTAGACTTCGTGTCTCACCAACATTATGTCCTGGGGCTCCGAGACGACTCTGACCCACCCCGCCAAGCCTATGGCTGGCCCCTCCAAGCCGCCCCCTTCATTGGCCCCAAGATCTCACCCGCTCGTTCTGACAACTCGGCTCTAGGGATCTTCGATGCTGGCTACCCTGGGGCTATAGAAGTAGACATCGCGCTGTATGAGCTCAGGGACTACGGAGTACTCGCTGACGTCGACCGGTACCGTGCCCACATGCTGGAGTACGAGAACCTCTTGTGTCAACGAAAGGCCCTGGAAGACAAGTTTTTCAAATGGCGCAGCAAGTCTACTCCCCTCCGTCAACGTCTCGAAAAGGCACAGGCTCGGAGCCGTCTCCACCCTTACATGCACCTGGGGGAACGCATCTCTGCCCCCCTCTCTCATTGCACCACCCCTATCCCCGAACCCCAAACATTCTCCATGGCTCAGTGTGTCATGATCGACGTAGAATCAGGAGACAATGAGTCCCTTAGACCCTGGTTCGAAGACCGCTGGGGCGTCAAGTACACCTTCCCCGACCCCCCTCTACATCGTCGCTGCGCCTACTGTCATGCCCCTAATCACTACAGCGCCTCTTGCCCCCGACCTCACTCCAAGTGCCACACCACCACTCGCTGTTTGGTGCCTCGCCGCCATGCCACCTACGGCGGGGGCTGCCATGCCTATTATCTCCACCTCGTCGAAGTTCCCCTTCCCGCAGAACACAACCCCGCCTTGGAAGACGAGGGATACGTAGGCCATGAGAACGAAGAAGGAGACGGAGAGTCATGAGACGTGGAGGTCTCAGCGTAAGAAAGGGGGTGATGTCATGATCTCTCACCGCGGCTATGATACGGACGCATACTTTTCTTCTCTTCTTACCTTCCCCACTTGTCCACCCCGTTCCCTATCCATCCCTTGGACTATTTTACTCTTCACCTGTGACTCATACTCGGCCCTCAAGGCTGTTCCCTGATTACGTCTCGTTCTCCTACTCGCGGGCCTTAAGGCTGCACTATCTTGTATTGACTCATTCCTAGTACATAGGCTCATTCTGTGTGACTCATGCTGTACCATTAACATGTATATAAAGGCTGGACTATGTGTCCTATAGCCCCATCCTGTTCTTCGCTTACCTCTTGCGAATCCATTGTCCTCTGTTGATTCCTCTCACCTCTGCCTAGTTTGGCCTCGCGGCCTCATCGAACCCCGAGTGATACACTGACCTTCTAACCTTGCACCACAGAACCTCGCCAGCGCACGTCGCGCATTGTTTGACCCCGCAAGGTCATAACACATGCTGTACTTCTGAATATGTATATAAAGGCTGGACAATGTGTCCTATAGCCCCATCTTGTTCTTTGTTTACTTCTTGCAAATCCCATTGTCTTCTTTGAATCCTCTCTCCTCTGTCCAGTTTGGCCTCACAGCCTCATCGCACCTCGAGTGACTAACTAACATTGTCCCCTCGTACCACAGGAACCTCCCCGGCGCATGTCATGCACTGATTGACCCCGCAAGGTCATAACAGGAACTGAGTCTGAGATGGGAGATGAAGACAAAGACACCTTCAAGCCAAGCAGCACCACATGCCAAATTGAACAAGAGCATGTCGAAAAAGAACGCACCATTTCTATCCATAGTGACTTGCACTCGGACACTTGCCAGGAGCCTTCCTGGTCCATACTTGAAGAAGAGGAAGAGGAATTGTGTCACGGACTGACCAAGCACTGATCACACTGCAGATTATCATTGGGACTGCATTCGTTCTTATCTTATCATACTTCCCATCATTGCGCGTGTCAAATGATTCTAGGACATGTGACGGGCTAGATTCCATAGCCTTCCATGAGATTCCGTTCCTAGGACAGTTGTATTAGTATTACTCACCCAGACTCACACGCTGTCAAGCGTCTTATTGTTTAGCAGTATCACATGCCATGGACATGACTCATTCCTAGGATAGCTGTACTAGGGTTCGTGACTCATTACTTAGTTCAGACTCCGCTTTAAAGCGAGTCTTACGTGTATATAAGTCGACTAGTAAAGACCAGGGATCCCTATCCTGGTCTTCTTCAATTCGCTATCTTGTTTTGGTTTCCTCTTCCTTTCCAGTCTGCCTTTCTTCGTCGTTGTCCTTCTCTATCTCTTTCTCTTCCAACTCCTCTCTATCATCATCGACTTAGTGGAGGTGCTATCACGCCCTTTTCACTCTAGGGGATCTAGTGCTAAGCCAGCCTAGTGTCCGAGAACGCCGATCACGTGTTGCAAGCCACACCAATAGTCCAAGTCGGACAAACGGTTAAGCGAACCGTTACATTAAGACCAGGATCCCATCGTGGCGTTGCAAACTACAAGGGAACAGTGGGCATCAGAAGGGCCCTTCGAAGTATACGAATTACGAGGACCGGTATTACGGAATATACCAGAATCCTTCATCAAAGCAGCAGAGTGGCGTGTACACAACGGTATTGAACGATACCACGCCAGGTCACGCGCACCAGAAGAATCCGCCTCAGAACGGTGGTATCCAGTTGAGTTCAACTTCGAACATCTCTGTTGGGTAGAAATCCGTTGGATTGAAAATCTAGAAGTCGGGGGAACTTGGGAAGCTTTCCGCATTGCCGGAGAAGATCTAGGGCTTGACATAACCCCACAAGACGCAGAGGACCAAGATCGATTGGATCGAATCAGTAGGGTCCGGGGCACAACGGACGAAACCCCCACTACGCGAACAAGTACACCATCAGTAGCAAGCGAAGCAAGCGCTATTCAAGTACGGTCACCGGCACCACAAAGAGAGAGCGATCAAGTTATCGCATTACAGTTAGCTGAGTCACTACATATACAAGAACCAATCATGAGTCGCACAATGACCATGGAACCAGCAACAGGAACGATTAACCCTCATACGGGGCATATGGAGATGCCAATGAACCCAGACGATGTAGCGCTATACCGCGCCATAGGACCGGATCAGCCGGATCCCCCCGCAGTTCGTGAACGACGAGCATCACCAAGGATACCTTTTGGATGGCTGCGAGGAGGACAAGGACCTGGAGGAGGGCCATTTGGAGGGCCTCCAGGTGGAGGTGGAGGACCACCGGGAGGCGGAGGACCGCCAGCAGGGATTCCTATGCCCATGCCACAAGCTCCCCAACCAGGAGGACACCACGGAGACAAATTAGTAGGCAATCCGCCTATTATATTCACAGGAGACCGCTCCAAGGCTGAGCAATTTATCACACAATGGCAACTCTACGAAGGAGTCAATATCACGAACACGCTTATGCGTAACCCATACCAACGAGCTATGTTCTTCCTCACGTACATCCAAGGAAACCTCGTTAACGAATGGGTCAAGGGAGTCAATGCGTGGCTCCGCACACAAGTTACGACCCAAGGATGGTCCACCACAGATGAGCGACTCTGGAATGGCGTAATCGGTGCCTTCAATAGGCAGTATGCCGATGTACTAGAACAAGAAAAGGCACAAGCCGAACTAGGAAGAGGACTCCGCATGCAGAACGGAGATTTAGACGGCCTCATTACGAGGTTCGAACAGCTGGTACGCCACGCCAATTACGACGTAAACCAGCCACTGGTTCTGCGCATATTCACAGATGCGCTGCCACACGCAATGTACGAATACATTTTCAAGAATGTCCAACCACGAGACTACGAGGGATGGCGCGAAGCCTCCATTCAGCAACAGAAGGTGTTCGTACACATGAAGAGTCGACTTGAACAGTTCAATCCCAGGAAGAATGCGCCAACCGGAGTTGGTAACTGGAAGGGCAACAATTACAACAACAATGCCAATCGATGGCGTCGACCAAACTTTCCAAACCTTCCAGACCCAAATGCGATGGATCTATCACCAGGAAGAGCGCGTCTGGCTCAAGCAGAAGATTACGAGCCAGGAAAAAATCGATACCAACCCCCGGGAGAGGCGGGACGAAGGACTAGCATGCCAACAGGGCAAAGGAAAGTTCTCACATGCTTTAACTGTGGCAAACCAGGTCACTTTAAAAGAGATTGCCGACAGCCATTGAAGCAGAATCCGTTCTATCGACAAAATCAAGGACCGCCGCAAGCCCGACAAGCGGAAACCGAAGAAGATGGCTTATACGCTGCTCGAAGCATTGTCGACGATCGCAGTGTCATCGATAGGCAAACCCCCCAGCAAAAAGCCCAAGCATGGCTGGAGGGGGTAGCCGAAGAACCCGACGAGGTTAAAGACCTCGTCATGCAACAATTATGGAGGCGAGAGGATTTTCAAAATGCCTGAACCCAACGGCCTGGGTAAGGGCTCTTCGTTGTAACTCTGTATATATCACACGCTACCGTTCTATGAGAATTCCAGTGTCGATTCGTACAAGTTGCTTCATGGCCGACAAGCGAGCGCTAGTAGATTCAGGGGCCACTGATAACTTCATGCACCCTAATTTCGCGACGAAGATGGGCTTAGGGGTGAAAGAACTCCCAACGCCCAGGAAAATATTCAACATTGACAACACGACTAACAAATCGGGGAAGATCACACACTATCTTGACCTCGACGTTTACACTAAAGGGATCCACAGGGAAATGCGTTTCCTTATCACGGACATAGGAAGCGAAGATATCCTGCTAGGATATCCATGGCTAGCATCATTCGAGCCAAAATTCAGTTGGAGACATGCCGTCATTGATGAGCGAGTACTCCCGGTGGTTATCTCATCTGTCAACCCTCGGATCATCCGACAACGGCAGATAATCGCCACAACCCTATCAGAAGAAGACAAGCGTCATATAGTCCGCACCCTCGAGTCACAATCCACCATCTGTGGAGTATCCACCGAATTAGCCATACAAGCAGGGCAAAATCAAGTAGCCGCCGAAGTACCGAAAGAATATGAACGATTTGCTAAACTGTTCAGCAGCGAAGCATCATCCCGATTCCCGCCATCAAGGCCATGGGATCACGCAATTGATTTCAAGCCAACTGCGCCAGACGCATTACCATGCAAAATCTACCCCATGACACAAGATGAGGACAAGTCACTGCTCAAATTCCTGCAGGAACAGGAAGCTAAGGGATACATTCGTCCCTCTATTTCACCCTATGCATCACCATTCTTCTTTATACAGAAGAAAGACGGCAAATTACGACCAGTACAAGACTATCGCCGTATTAACAACATCACTATCAGCAATCAATACCCCCTCCCCTTAATCACAGACCTCCTCACAGATCTCAGCGGCGCAAAAATCTTCATGAAGCTTGATGTCAAGGATGGATACAATAACATCCGTATCAATGAAGGAGATGAACACAAGGCCGCTTTCAAGACCAAATACGGATTATGGGAGCCACTCGTCATGTTTTTTGGACTGAAAAACTCACCAGCTACGTTCCAAAACATGATGAACTATGAGTACAGAGACATCATTGATTTTTGGAATGCTAGGGGAACCGCTATTCGCATCTATATGGACGATATAGCAATCGCAACTAGCACGAACTTAGAGGATCATATCAAGGCAGTATCCGCAGTATTCGAGGTCGCCGAACGATTGGACCTGTACTTCAAACCAGAAAAATGCACTTTCCATGCCCCACGCATGGATTACCTGGGGGTAATCCTTGAAAAGGGGATAACGCGCATGGACCCCGTTAAAATTGCGGGTATCAAAAATTGGCCCACGCCCACCAAAGTTAAGGACATCAGATCTTTTTTGGGTTTTTGCAACTTTTACCGACCATTCATTCGAGGATTCGCGCACATTGCGAGGCCACTAAACGAACTAACACGTAAAGACGCAGAATGGCTATGGACAGAACGTTGCCAAAAGGCGTTTGACGAGTTACGGGACAGAGTCACAAGCGAACCAGTACTGGCACATCCGGAACTAGACAAACAATTCGAACTGGAGGTTGACGCATCGGGTTTTGCAGTAGGAGCAGTGCTTCTACAAAAGAAAGAAGACGGCAAACGACACCCTATCGCCTATTTTTCTAAAACCCTCAATGAGGCGCAACGCAACTACGACATTGCAGATTTGGAATTACTGGCCGTCGTAATGGCCTTGGACAACTGGAGGTCCTTTTTGGCTGGCTCGCCGCACAAAGTTATCGTCTATTCGGACCACCAAAACCTGTTATATTGGAAGGAGCCGCACAAGATTAGTAGACGAGTAGCCAGAGAAGTACTTCGTCTATCAGAATATGACATTGAAATTCGCCACATCAAAGGAACGGCAAACGGACGCGCAGATGCACTATCGAGGAGACCTGACTATGACCAAGGCACGGAGGACAACACGAATGTAACTGTGCTACCAGGACATTTATTTGCAAGGACCACGGTAACTATCGCACCACAACACCGTCAAGACGAAGAGCGTCTCAAACCCTGGATTGACCCACACCAACTTAAATGTTTGAACGGCACCTGGTACAAAGAAGGGCGTGTGGTAGTCACAGGAAACTTACAAAGCAAGCGCGAAATCATACGAGCACATCACGACCCACCAGTACACGGCCACCCCGGAATCAATCGAATGACGCAACTTGTCGAACACAATTACTGGTGGCCACAACTACGTCAAGAGGTGAAAGACTATGTACAAGGATGCGCGGACTGTCAGCGTCACAAAGTCAACAACAGACCAACCAAGGCACCGTTGAGGCCTATTTACCCCAAACCCGAAGCTATGCCATTCGAAACAATTGCATTGGACTTCATCACTAAACTCCCTGAATCGCAGGGATATGATTCCATCCTTACAGTTACCGGCCATGACTGCACCAAGGCAGCCATATTCATACCATGTCGGGAGGAAATCAATGCAGAAGGCACGGCGGCGCTCTACATTCAGCATGTGTTCGCACACTTCGGGCTACCTCGCAAGGTTATCAGTGATCGAGACCCTCGATTCATATCAAAATTCATGAAAGAAGTATGTCGTATCACCGGGATTGAGCGAAACCCATCAACGGCGTATCATCCAAGAACCGACGGACAATCAGAGCGCTCGAATCAGTGGGTCGAGACCGCTATCAGGTTTATCTCCGACTACCATCAGACGAATTGGGCCCCTTATCTTCCTATCGCTCAATTCGCGCACAACAATTGGCCAAGCGAGACCATGAGGAAGTCTCCATTCTTTCTTTTGATGGGCTATCACCCACGCGCTGATTGGATTTCGTCATCGTCCCCTCTACCACAGGTCACATTGCGCCTTGAACAGCTGAAACAGGCACGAGACACGGCGCAACAACTAATGATCAAGGCCCAACAATCATGGGTCAAACACCGTGATACGCCCAAATACAAGGAAGGAGACCAAGTATGGTTAGAAGGCAAGAACCTCCGTATCAGTCAGCCGACCGCCAAGCTTGCGCCCAGAAGACATGGGCCATTTAAAGTAATCAAGGTACTATCGCCGGTCAGTTATCAACTAGCTCTTCCCACACAGTGGAGCATTCGCCCCGTGTTTCACATCGATCTTCTCACGCCATATCGCGAGACAATAACGCATGGTCCCAACTATCAGCGCCCAGTGCCTGAACTTGTGGACGGAGAAGAAGAATATTCCGTGGAGAAGATTCTAGACTCTCGGAAGTTCGGCAGAAGACGGCGCCTTCAATATTTGGTCAAATGGGAAGGCTACCCTGACTCGGACAACATGTGGGTCGACAAGAATGACGTATTCGCAGATGATAAGGTGCGGGAGTTCAAAGCTTCAAACCCCGCCAAGGAAGTACATATAAGGAGCCTCGCCACCGCTAAGTCTCCTCACCCCTCAGCTTATACTCGCTCTCAACTACTTCAACGACACGCAGTTCGATACACACCACATACAATGATCTTCACCAACCCCTCCAATGTCGATATCATTCCCCGCTCAGCTCCTATTGACATCCCTGTCCGACCCCTTGTAGATGAGCGTGGCATGGTACTGCCACGCACCCCTCCGTCTCCCACGTCACCGCCGACACTATTGTTTGGCAACCGGGTGGAAACCCCGGCATCATGGCCACCATCGGATGATATGAACTTGGAAACTCACACGCCACCGAGGATGCTGGGAGCCGCGGGCAGTACTCCCTGGGCACCAGTCACCACCCTCAGCCGCGACCCGTCGCCATTATTTCCGGACGGACCGAAGGCCACCCCTGAAAAGGGGATCGATGCTGTGCCACTAGTAGGATTGGGTGAAAACCCTGGGACCCCTCTGATTGGCACGCCAGAATATAACTACGACCTTTCGTCTCCGCCGTCGCCAAAAGATTCATCTCCAGCGCCGTCTAGTCCCTCCTCGGGATCGTCCCCCGCCCCCCTTCCTGACCATGACCATAAGGGGTGTACTAAATATTGCTTTGACACCACGTACACCCTACATCACCATGACCATACCGCAGCTGAGCCAACATGGACGACGGCTACACTGATCGAGGAGAGGCCCATGAAACACCCTAAGGTATGGGGGTACGGGATGGAATACAAGGCCCAGCCGACTTGGGAGCGCCTGGATAGGTGGGATGGCTGGGAGGACGATGAAATGGACATGCTAAGGACGGTACTAGGCGATACGCTGAAGAACCTCACTTCGGCGATCCAGCGTAGGCGCTGGAACTGAAAAGGGGATAATGTCACGGACTGACCAAGCGCTGATCACACTGCAGATTATCATTGGGACTGCATTCGTTCTTATCTTATCATACTTCCCATCATTGCGCGTGTCAAATGATTCTAGGACATGTGACGGGCTAGATTCCATAGCCTTCCATGAGATTCCGTTCCTAGGACAGTTGTATTAGTATTACTCACCCAGACTCACACGCTGTCAAGCGTCTTATTGTTTAGCAGTATCACATGCCATGGACATGACTCATTCCTAGGATAGCTGTACTAGGGTTCGTGACTCATTACTTAGTTCAGACTCCGCTTTAAAGCGAGTCTTACGTGTATATAAGTCGACTAGTAAAGACCAGGGATCCCTATCCTGGTCTTCTTCAATTCGCTATCTTGTTTTGGTTTCCTCTTCCTTTCCAGTCTGCCTTTCTTCGTCGTTGTCCTTCTCTATCTCTTTCTCTTCCAACTCCTCTCTATCATCATCGACTTAGTGGAGGTGCTATCACGCCCTTTTCACTCTAGGGGATCTAGTGCTAAGCCAGCCTAGTGTCCGAGAACGCCGATCACGTGTTGCAAGCCACACCAATAGTCCAAGTCGGACAAACGGTTAAGCGAACCGTTACAAATTGGACGATGATTGAGTCCCCAACAAGAGAAACAAGAGCACAAATGATTCTGCCATGGAGGAACGAAGTAATTGAGAAGATGCTTGGGACACACTCTTGCAGATGCTCAAGGACCTTCACTACAGGAATGACCCTGAGGACAGAAGTCACCAGCACTCTGCAGACAGTGCCATGGACACCCTTCAAGATCACACTGCATTACGGACAGCACAGGAGGAACTTGTGTGCATGGTGAAAGAAAAGAAGTCAGGCAACTTTGTTCACACTTGCATCCTAGCCATGGAAGCCACTTTGAATATCTTCTTGGACGAGGAGCTTGGGTTTACTTGGACAAAGGCATCAATTGTTGTGGCAAAGTCCCATGGGCGTGGTTGAATGCGTGCACAGATGATTCAAGAGTGGGTCCTAAAATTTGTCTGCACACAAGACTTGCCCCTTCACCAGCTGAGCTGGAAACATGCAACTGTCTTGGGAGATGAAGAGGTATCACAGGAAATCCAGTTTGCACTGGTGGAGAAGGCAAAAAACAGTCACCTCGATGCAACAGTCTTGATTGATGTCATTTTGAGCCCAGAGATGCAGGTCCAATTGAGGCGCTCGGGTATCGACAGACCCTCCATTTCAGAGTCCACAGCACACCATTGGTTGGCCAAACTTGGATGGCAATACAGAAAGCAACAGAATGGAATGTATATTGACAGGCACAAGTGCAAAGATGTTGTTGAATACCGGTGCAACTTTGTTGATCAATTCCAACAATATGAGCAACACTTCCATATTTGGGACAACAATGGGAACAAACTCCCATGCCCCTCTGCCTTCCCTGTGCCAGTGGATCACAGAGCCTCTGGCTGCTTCTGCCTCATCCTCGTAACACACAACAAATCAACTTTTTTTCAAAATGGCCAGTGTAAATATCTGTGGGGTTGAGCAGGGGAAAATGCAGCCCCATGCCCCAAGGGAGAAGGCCAATTGATCATGGTTTCTGACTTCTTGACAGCAGATTGGGGCTGTCTGCGTGATGAAGACAGGTGTGTCCTCCTCTATCTCTCTTTCATATTTTCTCTTATCTTCTTATAGTGAAGCATGCATTTTTTTCAAGCCAGGAAAGCAGTGCTATGGCTGGTTTTCAGCCAATGACCTGCTCCAGCAAGTCAACCATGCAATTGACATTTTTGAGGGCCTCACAAAAGGATGGGCACAGGGCCTGTTCCTCTTTGACAATGCCCCCAGCCATCAAAAGCATGCTGGCAATGCACTCTCTGCTCAGCAGATGGTTAAAGGTGCATTGTTGACATTTTCCCTTGTTCTAAGGTCTCATTCTTTTCAGCCCTGAAGAAGGGCTGGGTACTCCATCCCAGCGGTGACTGCATGCACAATGGCAAGCTTCCTACCGGCGACATGCAGCCGCTTTACTTTAATCAAGATCACCCATCCATGCCCAGCTGGTTTAAGGGCATGGAAACCATCATTCATGAACAGGGGCTGTGGCCAGAACGGGGCCTCGCTGCTCAGTGCACTGACTTTCATTGCCCCCCTGGTCGCACTGATTGCTGCTGCCAGTGGCTCCTTTTCACACAGCTGGATTTTGAGGGTCAAAGGTCACAGCTGCAGGAGTTTATTGAAGGCTGTGGGCACATTTGCAACTTCTACCTGAAGTACCATTGCGAGCTGAATTTTATTGAGCAGTATTGGGGCACGGCCAAATTTCGATACTGTGCAGCACCCCGGGCAACCACCATTGCAAATATGGAGAAGACTGTAAGGGATTCCCTTGACAGTGTCCCTCTTCTTCAAATTCAACGGTGAGTTCTCTTTTTTTTGTCTTGTTTGCATCTCATCTTGTTCTCCAGGTTTGCAAATCATTCTGCACATTTCATTACTGCTTACAGGGAGGGGCTCTCAGGTGCACAGGCCTCCTGGGCCAATAAGAGGTATCATAGCCACTGTACATTACCCCCACAGTGTATTCTTAATGCTAGAAATACTGTGAACACATAGGCATTCATCCATCCCCCCTCCTCTGTAAACCCTAGGGTTAGAGACTAACCCTCTCTGAATCTGGCCAAGTCACATGACCCAACCCTAGGGTTGGGGCTTAAGTAAGGGTTGCAGGTTCTTCATGACTGCAACCTTACTATCACACTGTTGCACCTATAAATAGCTATTCGGGAAGACAAAGAGCCCAACAAGGACAGTGATATCATTCTGTTCATCTAAGAGTATGACTGCTGGAAAGGTCAAGAAGCAGGGAACGGGAGCATAATCTGTGTGGTAGTAATATGATCATATTCCCTCATGCTTAGATATATATTTTGCTTTTGTCTTGACTTTGTCCTAGGCTCAAAGTGTCATTGAGTTCACCCGGCCATGCAAAACAAGTTACAAAGAAGTGCCAAAGTCTGGCCATCGACAGTGGCACCGACATCACTTGAAACAGCAAACAGCCGGGTGCTCAGTTGCTCAGCCCAAGCTGTTGTGAGTGTGTGAACCTGTGCATGGTGGAATTGGCAATCATTTGACTTGATATCTTTACAGTGCGAGGCTCTGCTTCGTTAAAACATGCCTACATCACTGGCAAGGGCGAGCCATGCATAGGCTTCTAGGGTGGCAAGCTCATTTTGTTTCTCGCACACCTACTCTCAGGGATGTCCCATCCTGGAGACAGGTTACATCTTATAAAAGGAATTGGGAAGGACTGCAGGTATTTTACACACACACATGATGATCCACTCACTGCATAGATAACCGTAATAGGTTCTGGTAAATCACTGTAGTAGGTGTTGATGTACAGTTAACAGGCAGGGAAAATCGTCATCTACACAGGTCAATAAGTTATAGAAATATTCCTGTCTCATTCGTTCATTCTGCGGTGTGCTAGGAGAGTAATTGTAAAATTTGCTCTCATTTGGTGCCACCAGCTAACACAGATGCAGTCTGGCCGTGGAGGTCACATATCTGCACATCTGCACCGTAGTCCAGCAAGAGTTGTACAATGCCTGCAGATCCTTTCTGCCAAGACACTGATGCTAGGTGCAA
Source organism: Lactarius tabidus (assembly GCA_963281015.1). NCBI lineage: Eukaryota > Fungi > Basidiomycota > Agaricomycetes > Russulales > Russulaceae > Lactarius > Lactarius tabidus. Next base: position 886,510 of record OY725475.1, on the reverse strand, counting down.
TGCAGTTGTGCTGCCATTGTTCAGGGAATTGATGTCTGCATTGCATTCGAGTAGTATCTGACAAACCTCGAGGTGTCCGTGCTTGGCCGCAAAATGCAGTGGAGTGTAGCCATTCTCCAGTTTGGGGGCCATGTCTGCACCATGGTCCAGCAGCCACTTGGAAATCCTAAGATAACCCCTCATCGACGCATGATGAAGTGGAGTGTAATTGTCTGCACAGTGTGAATTTATGTCAGCACCATGTGCGAACAACAATTGAGAAATCTCAATGTGCCCCTCAACCACCGAAGCATGCAATGGAGTACCGTGAAAACCGCCAAGTTGATTTACTGGCTGTGTGTTACGGTTAGACAGACTGCTCTGCTTGGCTTGAGCTAAGGTACTGTAGCGAAAGTTGTTCTGCTGGATTCGAATCAGCTGGTTCCACAACTTGTGCATAACTTCTGATGGATGCGGATAACCAGGCCGGTAATAAGGTTTGTAGGACCCTATCGTGACGGCGTGGGACTCAATACCCTCGCGGAATCGGTGGTAACAGAGCAAAGTCTGTGATAGGAACGGTTGGGGAAGTCGACAGGACTTATGCAACTCCTAGCCTAGAAGGCGTCATAGAGTGTCTGATTGATACAAGAACTCAGACCTAAGGTCTAAGTTTGCTAATGGTACAGTTTATATACTAAGTACATGAGTCATTACTACTGAGTCATAATGCTAGGATGAGTCATGTATGATGCTATGACTCCACTAATACTAATAGTCTCTGTAGTAGGAATGAGTAAGACTGACATCACATAGACGTCATATGGAAGGTGATGGAACTGTCCAGAACTAATGATGTCACAATCACATGATAGTTCTAACTCATGTGATACACCGACGGTCCGTGGAGTGTGAACATAACAATACTCCCTTTTCAGGTTAATTGCCCACGATTCTGAATAGCCGAAGTGAGATTCCTCACTGCCTCACAGAAAACTGATCTGAGCGACTCTAAGTCTTCTTCCTCCCATCCCTCCCATTGATCCAGGCGCTGCCACTTAGGTTCTTGGTTATGAGTCATTCCATAGCCCCAGACCCTCCTGTTCTTTAGGGCTGGTTCTTCGATCAGCGTGGCAGATGTCCAGATATCTGGCTTATCAGATGGGGTAGTGAGATGGTCATGATGGTGAAGTGTGAGGGTGTTATGACGCCTACATTTTCTTTCTTATTTCTCACCCTTTCTTGATATTTATGACTCATGATGACTCTAGTAGGACACGTCGTCCTGAAGCTAGGTGACAGGTCATCGTTACCCATATGACTCAGTACTAGGACACTTTGTTGTGACTCAGTCCTAGTACTCTATTGTTCTCATACTGTTTCAGTGACGTGGACTTAGATACTGACATGTTGGTCTCTAGTTTTCTATTGTTCTCCTTTACTATAAAGTCTTGTCCATAGGTAGCACATTTCCTTAGACTTGACTTCTTGTATCCTACGGTACTAAGAGACAACAAGCAGAACCATCCCCACTCTTTCACTTGCGTGATAAGAACTTTCCTCTCATAACTCTTCTCAAAGTCCTTGCTTGACTTAGCAGAGAGTTACTCGTCATCAGAAGCTTACTAAGTTCTCATCGAACTTAGTACTCTCACACAGAACCACAGTCCAGACCCTTAGTGTTCCTGTCATCGTAAACGTAACCCACGTCGGGTGAACGTCCCTACCGTGACGTAACATTAAGTCAAGTCTCTAGAAGACAGCCACACTGGGGAAACAGAACAGAAGACTCACCCAGTCTAGAAGCGTAGAAGGATTTACTCCCTTTGTAATCGAAAGGTGATTCGAAGACAATCTACCAGCACACATCAGAGGAGCAGCCCGTTGGAACAAAGCCAACAATACAGAAGGATATCAAGTATACGACATCCTTAGCCAAACGTACCTCGAAGTCAAATACGACGAGGACAACAGACAGTGGTACTTCATACAGCAAGACTCTAGATCTCGCCGTTGGGTAGCCACGCAACCAGTACCTTCCCAGTATAACCTCGGAAGACAGTCAATCGCTCCCTCTACAGTCGCCGCAGCAACAGTTGACGACACAGAAACCGGACATAATCAAAGTTCCACCGCTATAGAGCATAATCAAAGTCTCTCAATGGCAACACAGACCATGCCAGTAATTTCTACGGCAGCAGCAGCACTTACCCTCGTGAACACTAAGCCAGGGAAGGTGTACTCGTTCTTCAGACCTGGCAAAGGATCAGGACAAGCAGGAGGACACGGACCAGGAGGACCACCAGGCGGTCCTCCTGGAGGAACCCCTGGAGGGCCCCCTGGCGGTGGACCGCCAGGAGGACCAGGAGCCATTTTCGGGCACACAGGCCCCGGAGGTGGAGGGGGTGGCGGAAGCAAGTTAGGCGGAAACCACCCAGCCATCTTTGATGGCAACAGAGCAAAGGCCAATAACTTCATGACGGAGTTCAACCTTTATCGGATCACAAACCACGATGCTGATCATATGGCTAACCCCATGAAACGTGCAGCACTCTTTCTGGGTTTTATTCAGGGACCACTTGTCCAAGCCTGGATACAGCGCCAAACCCAGTGGATAGTGGATCAATTAACCACGGGAAGGGCCGATACAGATGAAGAATATTGGACTCATATCGCTAATGAGTTCCAATCCACCTACCAAGACACTGGCTCTAAGGAACGCGCTCAGGACGAATTGCGCAAGCTCCCCTTCATTCCAGGAGAAGTGGACACGTTCATCGCCCAATTCGAAACTCTGGCACATGAGGCCAACTTCCCCATCGATGCCGACAATACCATCACGATGTTCGCCGCTAAACTCCCATACAAAATGATGCAACACATTTTGCTGGTGGTCAAACCAATTGGCTTCCAGGGTTGGGCAGGAGCAGTTCGAAACTACCACAAGGACAACACCTTGGTCCAGAATGTGGCAGCAATTGGAGCTGATGGAATGGGAAGAAAGAACAAACCGTTTAACAAAACAGGGTTCTCCCCTCAGCAATGGGCCAAGATCCTGAATGTCAAAATGCCATTGGATCCCAACGCAATGGACACTAGGGCCGATAGATCCCGTTCCTATAATAGGAACAAAGAAACCCACGGACGCGCATCCACGACAGAAGACACCCAGAAACAACGAGCAGAAGGCCGTTGTTTCACTTGCAACAAACAAGGGCACATCGCATACAACTGTCCTGATAAGAAAAAGAAGAAGGTTCAGGCTAAAGCAAAGAAAGCCGACACCTCGGACCAGGACAGTGATAGCGAGACCGAAGACCCAAAGCCCATGGACCTGGACACCTATGTACGACTTGGAAAGTCTCTTCCAGAAGACACCAAGATTGCTATCATAAGGAAGGCGATTGAGGCAGAGCAAGGGGCTGAAGGCGACGATGCGGATTTTTAAGATGTGCAACCCCGACGGCCTGGGCACGCACACTAGGACTCAAGAGTGTCTTTGCTTGTAAATATAAAAGTCTACGAATCCCAACTCTTTTACAATCATCGCACTTGAAGGCCGAAAGACAAGTTCTTGTCGATTCTGGAGCAACCGACAACTTCATAAACCCAAAGCTCCTCAAAAGAATGAAGATTGGGCAAGTCCCGCTTCAGAAGGCGCGGACCATCTGGAACATTGATGGAACGCACAACAAAGCAGGCTCAATAACGCATTATGTGGACCTGCAAGTACGAGTCGGAACCAAAGTCCAGGATATGAGATTCCTGGTAACCGATATCGGAGAAGACGAAATCATCCTCGGGTACCCCTGGCTAGTAGCCTTCCAACCAGTCATTGATTGGAAAGAAGCGGTACTCGACGAAAGCATGCAACCGCTGGTCATCAAAACCCTCGGATTGCCAATAGAAGACGAAGTTGCACGAGTACGCAAGGCGTGGATTCACCGAGCAAAGACTCTAGCAACCCCTGGAGAAGAAATCTATGTTTCATACATGGACCAGTCAAAAATCCGGAAGATGTCTACAGCCGCACAGATGGTGGCTAATGCACGAGGGAAAGAAAAACCCTGGGACCAGATAGTCCCCCCACAGTACCACAAGTGGAAGAAAGTCTTTTCAGAAGAAGAAGCAAGAAGATTTCCAGAACATAAACCCTGGGATATCGAAATCGAGTTTACAGAGGACGCACCCAAAAGCTTGGACTGCAAAATATACCCTTTAACGCTTACGGAACAGGGAAAACTTGATGAATACATCAAGGAGAACCTGGAAAAGGGATATATTCGACCATCAAAGTCGCAATACTCTTCCCCCTTCTTCTTTGTGGGAAAGAAAGATGGGAAATTACGTCCCGTGGTCGACTATAGGAAGCTAAACTCATTCACCGTCCCTGATCGGTACCCTCTGCCACTGATCCAAGAACTTGTGGATAAAGTTCGCAATGCGCGAATCTTTTCCAAAGTGGATGTACGTGCTGGATACAACAACATACGAGTAAAGGAAGGCGACGAACACAAAACAGCTTTCAAAACAAATACGGGACTTTATGAAAACACGGTTATGCCTTTTGGATTAAAGAATGCGCCAGCAGTTTTCCAGCGGTTTATGAACACTGAGTTCACGGATCTCACCGCTACGGGAAAAGTAATCATCTATATGGATGACATTCTTATTGCAACTGAAGATGACATCACAAAACACCACAAACTGGTACACCAAGTCCTGGAAAGGCTGTTAAAACTAGACCTTTACCTCAAACCCAGCAAATGTATCTTTGAAACCAGAAAAGTCGAATTTCTGGGAGTAATACTGGAAAATGGCACGGTCACTATGGACCCGGTCAAAGTCGCCGGAGTAGAAGAATGGAAGACACCCAAGAATGTTAAAGATATACGCAAATTCCTTGGGTTTTGCAACTTTTACCGACGATTTATCCGGGGATTTTCACAAATTGCAAAAGCGCTCAATGAACGCCTCAAGAAGGGTGCCCAATGGACATGGGGTGAACCCGAGGAAAAGGCGTTTCAGGAACTCAAAAAGCACATATGTGAAGAACCAGTCTTATTACAACCCGATCAGACGAAACCATTTGAAGTCGAAGTGGACGCATCAAACTACGCCATTGGTGCTGTCTTGATGCAAAGGGACGACAAAAACATCCTCCATCCAGTCGCATTCTTCTCAAAAACCATGAACGAAGCTCAAAGAAACTATGATGTATACAATCGGGAGCTTCTGGGGTTAAGAGAAACGCTTAGGACCTGGAGGCCATATCTGCATCAAGCCAAGCACAAAGTCAAAGTACATATGGACCATGCCAACCTATTATTCTGGAAGAATCCAGGGGAACATAATAGAAGAGTGGCACGATGGCACGCGGAACTAATGGAATATGACTTCGAACTGGTCCACATATCTGGAAAGAAGAATGGACACGCCGACACCCTATCTAGACGCCCAGACCATGACACAGGAGACGATGATAATAAGCAACTTGTGGTGTTACCACCAAAGTTCTTTAGTCGTGCATATGCCCGAATGACGAAAACAGGGGCATATCAGTCAATCCAAGACAAAGTAGAGCAGGATCAGCAGGAAAACCAAACTAGTATCCTGCAAATCAAGAAATGGACCAATACCCACCAATTGATAAAGTTAAATTCAATCTGGTGGAAAGGCGAATCCGGACGGCTTGTTGTTGCCGGAGACAACAATCTGAAGAGGGGGATAATTAACTTTTACCACGATTCCCCATCAGCCGGACACCCGGGAATTTCAAACACATTCGAATTGGCAAAACGAGACTTCTGGTGGCCAAACATGAAACAAGATGTGGAGCAATACGTCAAAGGATGCGCCGTGTGCCAAGCAAACAAAGTAAACACGAGGCCGCTCAAACCTAGTTTAATCCCCATCACACCAGAACACACCTTGCCATTCCAGACGATCGCAATGGACTTCATCACGAAGTTACCTGTTTCAGAAGGATACGACACGATCCTCACCATCACCGATCATGATTGTAGCAAGGCAGCTATTTTCATCCCTTGCAAGGAGACAATCACGGCGGAAGGAGTCGCAGACCTCTACCTGAAATATGTCTACCCGCGATTTGGAATCCCCAAGAAAGTAATCTCAGACAGAGACACTAGGTTCACATTGAAATTCGCAAAAGGACTATGTCAAGCACTGGAGATATATCAAAACATTTCCACCGCTTACCATCCACGTACCGATGGACAGTCCGAAAGAACAAACCAGTGGCTCAAAGGATACCTTCGGTGTTATTGCAAAGAACATCGAAGGGACTGGCGCAAGTGGTTGCCAATAGCAGAAGCCGCGCATAATCAATGGCCTAATGCGACCATGAAGAAAACACCTTATGATCTGATCATGGGATACACGCCACAAGTCAATTGGTCGTCTATTCCTGGTCAGGTGCCAGCAGTAACGGCACGAATAGAAGAACTAGACAAGATAAGGAACGATGCCCTTAGAGCAATAGCAAGGGCGCAAGCAGACATGAGAAGAACTCGGTCGGGAAACAAAAGATTCAAACCCTACAACGAAGGCGATCAAGTATGGATCGAAGGGACAAATCTCAGAACCCTGGACCCTACGAGCAAATTGGGACAAAGACGATACGGACCGTTCAAAGTGCTGAAACGATTATCAGACGCGGTGTATTGTGTGGAGCTGCCAAAACAGTGGAAGATCCATAACGTGTTTCATGCGGATCTAATAACACCATACAAGGAAACGGAACTCCACGGTCCTAACTTTACCCGACCACCGCCTGATCTGATTAATGGCGAAGAAGAATACGAAGTGGAGAAGATACTGGACATGAAACAGAAAGGACGAGGGCGCAAGATGCACTACCTAATCAAGTGGAAAGGATATCCCACGAGTGACAATTCCTGGGAACCCGCAGAAAACGTACAAGCTAAGGACTTGATTAAGGAGTACAAAGAAGAACAAAGAAGACAAGACAAGGGCAAAGCCAGGAATCAATAAAAGAGTGAAGCAAGCAAACGATGAAAGACATCCGCTTCACTCCCCATTACAACCCACTCCTACGACCACCCTTCACCATCTTCACCATTCATCCTTTGTTTGAACCCCTTGACATCATCAGCAAAAATGTCGACGACCTCATCCTCCTTTGAGCTGGTGTACCCAGACTCATTGTCACCATCTATCCCATCTATCCCCAGTCCTATCCAATCACCACACAAGTCGCCTCTTTCCATATGCCCAGAATTGGAAGAGGGACTCCCACCATCACTGTCCAGCCCAGTGCGCCACTGGACAGAAGGCCTCCCCTCCCCCACCTGGAACCTCACTCCACCCCAGTCACTAGTTCCCTCTAAAGTACCAGAGGGAACCCCAGTCACCTCCCTTCCATCCCAGTTGGCACGACGCACAGTGCCACTCAAGGGAAAAAAGAAGAGGTTCGCTCCCTATGCCACTATGAAGAGTGGGCAGAAGGAGCCGAAGAGGTGTTACCAGTGCGGCTCAGGGAGCCATCTCAAGAAGGACTGCAAGACAGCTAGGGGACGGCCACTGTGCCCCTACTGTGGGAGTGTTGGGCACGAGGAGGACGATTGCCCTCAGTTGGAGCCAGAGCTCCCAGAACTGATGAAGAAGGCAAAGGGGCTCCCTCAGTTGACGTTGAGGGAGAAGGTAGAGATCATGTGGAGCAGAGAGTGGACTCCACAGGTATGCACTGTATGTTGGGTTAGGAACCCAGGGCACACTGAGATGCAGTGTCCCCAGAAGGAGATGTGCTGGTCATGTAGGTGTGCAGGACCAGCAGGGTACCTCAAGAGGCATGTCTGCAAACTATGGGCAGATGAGCCTGAGGTGTTTATGCATACTGATTATGACGATTACGACGATTACGACATGTTTCAGGGTAGAGACTAGGTGCAGTTGGGGCAACTTGTCACGGATCGGCCCGTGAAGCGCCAGAAAAGCGTAGAGTTCGATAGCAAGGCAAAGGTTGGAGCGCTGGTCCAAAGAGCGCGCGCCTTTAGAAAGCAGAAGATGGCCGAAGAAGCCGCAGAAAATGAGTGGAACGATTATAGGGAGGCCTACACACGTGCAGTGAGTACCCGACAATACGCAGTTGTGCGGCGCGCTGGCAGTGTTACAGGCAGGATGAAGACCACGTGATGGGATCACGTGACGAAACCCAGACGGCGTAGTCTAACCCAGACTATGGAAGTCTAACAAATAAGTCATGGGTCACGAGTTCGGAGCAAGACCACCAGAAGAAGTCACGTGACCGAGTCATGTGATGGACGCCCAGACCCAGAGGCCAGACTTGAGCCTAGAGGGGTCTAACCGGATAAGTGATGGGCAGCTGATGAATTATGATGTCATGTTCTAGACAGGGTCTAGGCAGATGGTCTGCCATGGGAAGTCTGGAAGGTTCTAGGAGGATTCTGGCTGGGAGTCGGAAAGGATCTGGAAGGATCTAGGCGGGCTTGGCGAGAAGGCCATGAGGCGCGTGGTGCGCAGAGGTATTATTCCTATTGGTGGGAGATATGGACATGCATTGGACATGCGTTGTATGCCCCTGGCATGAGGTATGCCTTGAGGCTATTATCTATGACTCACGGTCGATAAGCCCCTGTGGCTTGATGGCAGTCTGCCATTGGACGATTACTATAGGGTTTCAGGTTCAGTAGGAGCCTGAATGTGTTACTTATACGGTATATAAGACTCTGCAGCTCGAGCAGTAGTCTTTAGCTTAGTTTCTTGAAAGCTTCACCCAGTTAGCTCGGAGTTGTCCCTTCCTGTGTACTTTCCTCAGCTTTATCAAACCCAAGCAGATACAGTCGTTGCTTCGCCTTAACTCAGGCTGTTGTGATCATCCACTTCTGTATAATTATACCAGCATTCCTATCCCTTTCAGCAGGTGATAGAGGTCAAGACCGTCAAGTGTAGCCGTTGTCATTCAGCGAGACCCCCTTACGCCTACGTCAGGCAGTACGATTGGTGAATCGTAACACAACTGCACATCTGAAAGGGGGGCTATGTTATGACGCCTACATTTTCTTTCTTATTTCTCACCCTTTCTTGATATTTATGACTCATGATGACTCTAGTAGGACACGTCGTCCTGAAGCTAGGTGACAGGTCATCGTTACCCATATGACTCAGTACTAGGACACTTTGTTGTGACTCAGTCCTAGTACTCTATTGTTCTCATACTGTTTCAGTGACGTGGACTTAGATACTGACATGTTGGTCTCTAGTTTTCTATTGTTCTCCTTTACTATAAAGTCTTGTCCATAGGTAGCACATTTCCTTAGACTTGACTTCTTGTATCCTACGGTACTAAGAGACAACAAGCAGAACCATCCCCACTCTTTCACTTGCGTGATAAGAACTTTCCTCTCATAACTCTTCTCAAAGTCCTTGCTTGACTTAGCAGAGAGTTACTCGTCATCAGAAGCTTACTAAGTTCTCATCGAACTTAGTACTCTCATACAGAACCACAGTCCAGACCCTTAGTGTTCCTGTCATCGTAAACGTAACCCACGTCGGGTGAACGTCCCTACCGTGACGTAACAATCAATCAATAATGGTACGCCACAGGTATTCATTGTGGACTTGTGCTCCGCCAGCTAGCTGGTCTCCTAGCCATTCGATCTGTGCTGCTACCCATTCTTGGATATTTGGGCCCTTGATAAAGGACAGGAATAGCATAGCATGAGTGAAAGGAGTGGTAATAACGTCAGCTCCCCAATTGAGTCTGTAGTAGATGTTCCATTCCTGGAGGAATCCTTCCGTTTTGCTTCACGTTCCATCAAAGACTTCTGGTTCGCGTCCTACGAGCTTGCCCCCTCCAGGATTTCCCCCTCCTCCAGGAGGTCCTGACGGAGGTGGGCCGCTTCCGAAGGGGTTGGAGGGTACTGTAAATCTAGTAGTTCTGCCCAGTATAGTTGCTGGAGGCATGGTGGTAGTTGCTGTGATTGCGGCCATTGTGCTAGCCGGTGTCGATGCTTTGTAGATAATGGAAGGTGTGATTTTGGTAGGGGAGACATCGGTGGGAATGTTGCTAGCCAGTTGTTCAAGTTGTTCTTCAGCTGCTGCTGCTGCGTCTGTGGTAGGAATTGCAATGTTTTCGTCTGGACTGTCTTCGTTTTCACTTCCAATGTCACGGACCGCTTCGGAAGTGGACTGACATAACGGTTATGACTACGTTGTCAGCGTATATTAGTCATGGACAGGGGTCGGAGTATTGTTGTAGCACAATCTCACACGCTGTGGAGCGTCTTATTGTCTAGTAGTATCAGGTGCTGATGGACACTACGTCATCCTAGGATAGCTGTACTAGGGTTCGTGACTCATTACTTAGTTAGACTCCGCTTTAAAGCGAGTCTCACGTGTATATAAGTCGACTAGTAAAGACCAGGGATCCCTATCCTGGTCTTCTTCAATTCGCTATTCAGTCTTGGTTTCCTCTTCTATTCAGCCTGCCTTTCCTTGTCTCTCTATTCCTCTTCTTCTTTCTTTTTCAACTCTTCTCTCTCATCATCGACTTAGTGGAGGTGCTATCACGCCCTTTTCACTCTAAGGGGATCTAGTGCTCAGCCAGCCTAGTGTCCGAGAACGCCGAACACGTGTTGCAAGCCACATCAGTAGTCCAAGTCGGACCAACGGTTAGCGAACCGCTACATCCAAACTTGAACTTGTCACGAGGCTGTTCTTCCTCTTTGTCTTCTTGCCCATCCAATGGCCCCCAATGGCTTCGGTCCACTCGTTCTTCGTCGTAGATTCGGAGACCCAACTTGACAGGTGCTGGTCATTCGATTGCAAATCCTCTGTTATCAGGAAGTTTTCTAGTAACTCCCCACTGGAGAGCTCCGAAGTCGAAGTCAATGGCAATGAAAGTGTTGTTGTCAGTGTGATCGTTGCTGGTAGTGTAGTATCCCCAGCTGTATTCTTTGTCAAGCCACTCAGCTTCTTTGAGGTATCGTTTAGGGACGTTCTGCTCCCCCCTACGTGAAACATAGGTGGTGATCGTGTTTGTTCATGGAGTCGCCACAGTGGTACAGAGGTCTGAGTTAATGTTACAGTTAGACAGACCGCTCTGCTCGGCTTGAGCTAAGGTACTGTAGCGAAAGTTGTTCTGCTGGATTCGGATCAGCTGGTTCCACAACTTGTGCATAACTTCTGATGGATGCAGATAACCAGGACGGTGATAAGGATTGTAGGACCCTATCGTGACAGCGTGGGACTCAATACCCTCACGGAATCGGTGATAACAGAGCAAAGTCTGTGATAGGAACGGTTGGGGAAGTCGACAGGACTTATGCAACTCCTAGCCTAGAAGGCGTTGTAGAGTGTCTGATTGATACAAGAACTCAGACCTAAGGTCTAAATTTGCTAATGGTACATCTTTTATACTAACTACATGAGTCATGACTACTGAGTCATAATACTAGGATGAGTCACTTATGACACTATGACTCCACTAATACTACTAGTCTCTGTAATCATATGAGTCACTATGACTCGTCGTATGGAAGCTGTTGGAATAGTCCAGAACTAATGATGTCATATCCACATGATAGTCCCAACTCATGTGATACTTCGGCTTCGCATAATCAGAACGTAACAACGAGGAATGGTTGCACTATTGGCAATGTTCCCACCAGTGCTAACAGTTTATTTAAAGTTGAACACACGCTGGCTGCTGCTGAGTCACTTGAGCATGTTGATATTCTCATGCTTCATTGCAGGCTCAGACACATTTCCCTTAATGCAATTCATACCCTCATTCGCAACAAAGCTGTGTCTGGTATCCATCTCATTGACAACAACCCATCTTATGCTTGTGACTTGTGTGAATATGCTAAGACGACTTGCAAACCTATTCAAAAGAAGTGCGAGGGACCACAAGCCGATTCTTTTGGTGATGAAATACACACAGATGTCTGGGGGTGGTTGACCACAGAGAGTCTCAGAGGCCGCAGGTATTATGTCACTTTTACTGATGACCACTCTTGTTACTCGTGGATCAAACCCCTATGGACCAAGGATGAAATGTTCAAAGCTTACAAGGCGTTCACAGCCTGGGCAAAAACACAGCACAGAATATGCATCAAGTGACTTTGATCGGATCACGGCAGTGAGTATACCAGCTGCAAGTTTTCAGCTTTTCTTCGAAAGCAAGGTACAGAGCGATGTTTTACTACTCATGGCACACCACAGCATAATGGCATTGCTGAGTCACTCAACTGCTGACTTTTCAATCGTGTCCATGCAATGTTGCACCAGGCTGACTTGCCAAAGAACTTATGGGCAGAGGCAGTTAGATATGCCATTTGGCTGAAGAACCGCACTTCAACCAAAGCTATTGGTAACATAATTCCTTATGAGCAGTTGTATGGAGAGAAGCCTAACCTAGGAGGCATACCCAAGTGGGGCCAGCATGTCTGGGTGCATGATGCAACAAATTCAAAACCTGATGCATGAGCAAGGCAGGCATGTTGGGTAGGCTACAATGCTGACAGTATGCATGCCCATCGAATCTATTGGCTGAACACCAAGCACATCTCTGTCAAGCATGACATCAAGTTTGTGTCACCTTTGATCGTGGTGCACACATTACCACCAAGTTATATGTCAGCTATTATGCCACCCACTGCACAACCTGCACCAGCTCCAGCAGCACTACAGCCACAGCAGCAACCTGCACCAGTACCCGCACCCACACCAGCTCAGCCGCCTCATACACCAGCCATTACTAGGCCCAGGCCCATACAACAACCACCACCAGCTCCATGTTGTCCACATGTGTCTAGGGATGCTGGGGTCTGGTCTGAAATGGGGTTCAGACCCGAACCAGACCAGACCACACCCCAGGTCCGGTCCGGTTTGGGGTCTGGTTCGGAAGAATCCCCTAAAATTAGCAGGGTCCGGTTCAGGGTTTGCCTTGGGCCAGACCTGTAGTGGACCAGGTCCGAACCGGACTGCACCCCGAACCTTGCTTTCCGAGAATCTTTAGATGGTGCCAAAAAAATTGTATTCTGACTTGTAAAGTACTGTACATTACTATTACTGTAACTAGTCCCCCTGCCCGCCATTGCCTTCACCATGTGGTAATCAACAGTCATTGTCTTCGTGACCTTGCTGAGGTGTTTGCCCCAGTCCATCGTTGTCATGCCATTGTTGTGGTCATTCTTGTTGCAGTTGCCCACACTCACAATGATTGTCATTGCCATGGTTCACCCATGGTGGTGCAGTGGTGGCCGTTGTCACCATTGTTCACCTGCAGCAATCATTGACACGGCGGTCGTTCACCTGTTGTGGCTGTTGTATTCGTTGCTGTTGTTCAGACATGACAACAATTGTGATGGAGGGAGGAGGGCAGAGGGCAGAGGGCAAAGAGAGAGATGCAAAGGACAGACATGACCATGTGCTGACCAATTTGCACAAAAATAAAAAGTGCACAACAGGGAATCAAACCTAGTGTGTTAGCCCGATTTGAAAAAAGTACACAAGAACAAAATATACCAACTGCACCATAGGAGCCTCAACCAATTCCCCAAGCTGTGTGATATAATGAGTACATTTAATGAGCACCTGACTCAGGATCAACAAAAAATCATTGTGTTTTTCTTGCTTGTCTCCACCATGCCGCACATTCCCTCACCAGCCTCATGTTCCTGCCCACTTGATCTTTCTCTAATCACCAACTCTGATTGCTGGCTTGAGCATTTGCCCCCATGCCAAACTGCTTCGATTCACCCAAGAATTTGCCTGTGCACCTCAAGCCTTGGTTCTGCATGCCATGTCACTGCAATGATCACCCAGCCCAATCAACTGTCATGTCACCTGGGTTTACTATTACCACTTACATAGTATTGTAGCTAGAATAGGCTGGATAATATTTTTATTTTATTGAGTTCTACCACAAAAAGCATTAGCAATGCATTTTGCGGTACACTGCTGGGTAAATCTGCATGTTGAATGTGATTACATAATCACAAATTTCCTATTATGGTCGATATTTAAGGTTCACAGTTCGGTCCAGGGTTCAGGCCCAGTGGGAAGTCTGTCTTTTTGGACAGGTTTATTTTGTTTTTCCTTGTTCCTATCTGAGATTATCAAACCATTGATTAAAAGGTACCATATTATATACCTCGTCCATATTAGATTAGATTTTACTTGACAATCCGCATTTCGAATATGAAAAAATCTTTGTAAATCGAATGGAATGTGTGTCACTCAGTTCTGAAATCAAGTATGTATAAAACGATCTTAAATGATCTTTAATGAAGTAAAGTGAAATATTTCTTTTATTCACAGCCTGTACATATAAAATACAAACACATGTCTATTTCCACAGACAGACCACACACAAGAATAAACCAGCTTTGGTCCGGTGATATGCGAGAGGGAAGGTATAAACGTGGCCAAGGTCCATTCCTAGTAATACAGAGTCGAACACACGAGTAGAGACACGAGAACCAGATCCAGCAAGGCTCAGGGATTCGAAAAGGAGACAGCAGAGCAAGCGAGACCAGCAAAGCAGAGTGAAAGTGATGTTGGGTGATGCCAGAGTTGACTTGATTGAGAGGAGAGCCTGTTCATGCAATAGTGGAGTTTGTAGCCTTCTTTGTGGCTGTTTTATTCTTCTTCTGCTGGGGTCGTGAGTGAGAGTCACATATACTATATGAGAACTTACCACCATGGCTTAGGTGACTCGCAATTCTTCTTTGAAGAGCTATGGTAATTTGATATATTTGTTAGTGGGTTAGACGTGTTTGGTCAACAGTATGGGCATACCTCCTTGTCTGCTTCCAGTAGTGACTTGAAGTACAATTCGAAATGGGACAAGAAGCCTTGTCCACTGGGTTGTGCCTTGTTCCAATGGCACATGCAGAGGCTCCTGTAGTTGTGGTCAGAGCACATGATTCAACAGGTGTACCACATACTTCAATGTAAGTTTGGCGGTGGGTTCAGCCACAGTCTCTGCTCTCTTCTGTTTCTTGGATGACATTGAAGTTGTGTTCCCTTCTGCTGCTCGCTTGTTGCCTTGTGTGGCCTTGGCACATTTGAGTCGCAGGTTTTCGAATGGTGGTTTGTTAGTTTGCTGTTGGGTGTTCTGGTTGGTGCAAGCAGGATCAGTGCTATTGGATGCCTGGGCACTTGAATTTGCATGGTCAGGGGACTGAGTCAACGCATCTTCTATATTTGTGACATTGCTGGGGTTATCGTCAAAAGGACTATCACATGCATGATTGCTGGGTGGCTGCAGGTTGGTGTTGTTGGTAGGGGGTCCTGAACACAGACTTATGATCGTGCTGTACTCTAATAATGTGAACACATACCGTTGTTGGTGGAAGACTGAGATACAGGATCCAGGTCGTTGTCACTGGGTATCATGTAAGTGTGGATCAGGTTAACAAAGTGCAACTCACAACATGTCGTGGAGGATCGAGTCCTCTGCATCCTAGTAGCAGGTTGTTAGTTTTGGATTAGTAAACACAGTTTCACTTACGGTGTCAAGGGGGTGGGGGGCCCAGGGGGGGACAGCTGCACTTGGCTGATGCTCGGTGTTGTTGCTGATGTCACTCGAATCATGTTTGTCCATGTTGCTGTTGTTGCCTTTGTTGATGTTCTGAGACCTTGCATCATTGTCATTGTTGCCCATGGATTCTTCTTCTGCACTGCTGCCAGTGTTGGTGTTGGCCGATTTTTTCCCTGGGTCTATTTGACAGTGTCAGCCTGTATGGTAGTAGTTTGATTAATGGACTCACTGGTTGTCTTGGAGCCAGTCACATCCTCATCCGTCAGATTGAACCAGTTGCAGTGCCAGGAGGGGTATGACCTCGTGCACCATTCCCAGAGTTTCCACTCTCTGTCATCACAGAAGAGGAGGTATTCAAAAGCTTCATTGGTGAGTATTGTACATGAGAAGTATTCCCATGCCTTCAAAGAGATCTGGCCAAAAGTCACAGGGGCCATGCCGTCCTTGTCGAGCGTCCTCCAAATCATGCGTGCCTTATGACTCATCTCTGCTATCTGCTCCTCAGAGACCAGAGTGCCATCAGCATTCTCCAGGTAGGTGTGTGGCTTCTTGCTCTCGTCGCTGGAGTCCTTGCAAGGGCGACCATGCTTTGCTTTTTGCAGTATGGTAGTTGTGTTACTGTTGGTCTCTCCTCGCTGGGCATTGCCTTGTGTGGCCGCTGCTATCCTGAAATCTTGCCTCGTCCACTGATGGACTTGGGAGAGGTCCTCGCGTTTTCTGAGTGGCTGCTTTGGTGGGAGGTTCCCAGCTCTGATGAGAGAATTTATGCGCCCAGTGGAATGACTGTGAGTGCCCTCATGGTACTCGTTTGTGAAAAGTGCCATTGTTTCTCTGTAGGGTATAAGTCATGCATACATCTGGTCAGAGCAGAATAAAAGTATGACTTACTTGAGAGTCCTGATCTCGACCTTCATATCGTTGTTTTCTTTTGTGTGAGCAGCCAGGGCTTCTTGCAGTCTCGCAATCTCCATGGCCCTCTGCTCGGAGACCATCTTGGCTTGCAAGTAGTGGCCACTGCTCTCGAGCATCTTTTCAGATGCACTAGCGATCAATTCAGAGGGATCGGACGACTATATGCGGTCGTCAATAATGAATGAAATCTAGATAAATTGTTATGTACACACATAATTTCCAAAACCGCTCGATCCTGTATTCGATCATGGTTGCTCTGCACTAGAGCTGAATTGCCACTGGTTCCCAGAGTGATGCATAGAGTGCCCCTGATCCCTGTACATAGAAGAGTCAAACATTGGAGGGAAGACAAAGGAAGGGGAGGATGCTGTCATGGTGGATGTCAGAGAGATAAGATAACTTGGGGATTGGGGAAGATATGCAATGATAGGAAGATTTTATTTGGATTTATTTGGTCCCTCGATTAAGCCCTTTGCCTTATTGATGCATATGGAATAATTTGTTTTGTTGTATTTGGTTCCTTGACTGACTTAAGCAATCTCAGTGTAGTATACACAGGTCGGCTTTCTCTCTTGCTCCCCATACAATGTCCTCTCAGGCAGACAGAGATAGGCTGTGCTGTGCTTGTCTTTTTTCTCTCAGGACTCTACACAAGGCTATGCTAGAGACTCTGCTACGAGCTAAGAACTATGCAATGCACCAGCTTCTTGATGAGCACAACAATCTTCTTTGCGAACAGTATCTCCATTCTGGTTTGGCTCCAATCTCTTCAACAACTCACATACCTTCCCTTTGCTGCAATGGAGAGAATTGCACGGCTACCCCAGGATAGAGTACTCTGAGAACAACTTCCTCAAACCGCCCAACCCTGATGCATTGCTCCCATATTGTATCACCCCTTCTGGTACTGTTGTCCCCTACCGTTCAGGACAAAATCGAGGTGGCCTTTGCCCAGGAATAGTAAGCAAATCTTTATTATCAGATATAATATGCTCAAGTATACACAGGGCCTGTTGAGAGAAATGGTTGACACCTCTACCCAAACCGAAGATGCTGACACCACACTTACCGAAATTGAACAGCCTGTTCTGGAGGAGGTGGTGATCATCAAAAAAAGAAAGAGACATGTTTAACTTGTATTAATTACATCAACATGTATTATACTATGTCATATTAAGAGTTTTGTCCTCCTCATCAAATAACTCCCCATTAGAGAATTCAGCCAGCTCGAGAAAAGCATGATGCATGAGGGAAAACTTTCCTGTCTCCACAATCAGCCCACCTTCGGCAATGCACATCTCCGGGAACATTGATACAACAGAATGTATTGCCGTCACTGGGATCACCATAAGGCCATCTGACTCTGACAACAGCTCACTCAGGTACACTGTTTCGCTGGATTCCACGAAAATTTCGGGATCTGGCAAGGAGAACAAAGATACCATTGCGAGGGAATGCCTGTCATCCCCAAATTGAATGTAGAAATAAAATTGAATGTTTGTGATACGTGTGCTGCCACTGTGCTTAAACTACAGAGTGCTTGTCACCCTCAGAATGTCTGCATAGTCATGAAGCAAACTCACCTCTATGCAAGACACACAGTGAAGTTTCATGGAAACACTGCTTTTGTGCCACACAGATCGTGTGGTCTGTCTGTTCGGAAGGCGTAGCTTTGCCCAGTGACAAACTGCATTTGGCCACGAATCTGGGTTTGGCCAGCCTTGTTCCCTCCAATAAACCATGAACACACTGTGCTCCTCTGTCATAAGTGGAGACAGGAATTCCTCGCATTGCAGTAGAAAGACATATCCCCCCTCAAATTTGTGTGTGCATAACAAATGGGCCATCTTGTCACTGTTCCCCATCTCGAATTTGATCCTAGGGAACCTGGCGCATAACACATTTACCTGAGCTCGAATGACAGCCCTCTGTGTGAGGTTAGCGAATTGGTTGCAATCCTGGCAAATTTCTCGACCCAGGTTCCCAATTGCTGTCTCCAATGTCCACTGTGCATAGCATGACAGCAGACCAATCCGGAAAGTCTCCGGACCCATATGTGTGAGCAGGTGAATACTATGCCGCACGAAATGGATCCGTGCTGCCATATGCTGGCAGTATAGATCCTCGTATTCGTGCACAAAGTCCATGAGAAGTCAATGACCATGGCAGACATCGACAGAGGTGATAGAGTGACGCTGGAGGATCCGGACACCAGCAACCAGTTTACAGAAATTCAGCTAGTATTTGCAGGGCAGGAGATGTCAAAAGAGGGTGGGACCCAGACCATAGAGATACTGTTGAAATTCCCATGCCTTGTAGCCTGAGTTTAGCTTCTTAGCAGGGTTACGAGGGGCCCTCCTGAAGCACGACAGTAAGTACAGCACCGCTCATTCGACGGTTTTACCGTGTGCATCCCACAGAGCACCATTCTGGTAAAAGATCACCCAGTCCCAAGACGATCTGTTGTCAGGTTTGTATACATCAAGCTTTCCTAGGAACAGCTTGGTGAATAGATCCAGGTCATTGAGAACAGTGAGGTGCATGATATCCATGGTGAAAATGTTCAGCACGGGGAGCGGACAATGAGGGAGACTGCTGAATAGCATCTGCTTACACAGACCCACTATGAGGTGCCGAAAGCTGGTAGTCATTCTGAGTTCTAGCGGCCAGAAGGTGTTGGATGTTCTGTTGATACTTTTGCGAGAGGTTGCTTCGATACTTCTGTAGGTCATGGTTGTGAATATCAGGGTGGCTGCAGCCTGCAAGGTTGTAGTTATGAGGACATTGCAAGGCGGGGTAATAGTGCCCATCCCCTTTGTGATGATGGCTGGGCATGTCGCAATATAAATGACACCCAAACCTCCCGCTGTGACCAACCATCCCGGACATAGAAGCACTGCCGAGACTATCTGCAGTTGCAAATATTATCATCAGGATAGCGCAGGGGATGTATGCGTCCAGATACACATCATATACTCGGAGCCCTTCGCATTGAAGAGCAGCCATGTGTGAGATCAAAGGGAATAAGAACAAATCGATCTCCTTGGGCTTTTTCAGCCCAGGGACAATACTACCTGGTATTACAAAACGCTTTTTGTAGCGGAACTGAGGAGGAAGGTTGTGGAAAATCCAAATAAACACCCAAGCTTCAGATGGTTGGTTGGGACGAAGTTGGGCACTGTCTATGGACAACTGTAGAGTGATATCAGATTTCTGGAAAGTGCCCTTATTCCAGGCATCGATTAGCTCCTTACCGCACAATGTGTCATTGTATTTGTCGAGATATCCACTGTTAAGCCTGATTTGCTCTGAGTTTGTAGCCAGTCTTCTCTCAAGGTAGTGCATCATGTCAGCCACATCACAAGATCCATAGAACGCCTGAATGACAGGCCCAATCAGCACTGTAGTGAAGCACTTTTGAGGAGTCCACGTGTCAGGGAGAAAGCAAGGTGTCGAGCAGCTAGGGCAGGCATAGAGATTGGTGTAAGGCCCAGTATATGCCATGCAAGAATCCGGACACATGTCGTGTTGTATAGGCACAACCCCAGATAGCCAGCCAAGGCACCACTTGACTTGGTCGAAAGAGAGGAAATCATTGGCTGGGTTATTTAGCAGCTTGATATTGCAAATGCCTTCATAATGAGCCCGAGAAGAGCTTGCATTGTTAATAAAGTGTCTCAGAGATCGTAGAAGAGGCAAGGGATCCTCTACATCCCAGGCTGGACCTGGATCCTGGAGGCTCTCGATATCCTGAGCAAGCATACCAGAGTTCTCCAGTGATGCTGTTCCTAAGGCATCGACAAACAGCTGAGTCGTTTCCAGCTTGGGTAGGCAAATGATTTCACCGGGGTCATCCTCATTAGGCAGACGCACAAGGTCTTCTGGTACTATAGCCTCGCATTCCTCAGGTTGCCGAGTAGCAGACATGCTGGGACTTGGCTCAGTTTGCCCAGCCTCAGATGTGTCTGGACTTGGCTCAGGATGTCCCGCATTTAAGTCATCGTATCCAGTGTCGTCAAGAGGTGGGAGAAGTTCAAGTTCCAAGTGTCACAAACTACCTCCGAAGTGGACTGACATATCGGTTATGACTACGACTGTCAGCTTATATTAGTCATGGACAGGTCTCGGAGTATCGTTGTAGCACAGACTCACACACTGTCAAAGGTGTTATTGTTCTCTCTTATCATGTGCATGTGGACACTATGTCATACTAGGATAGCGATACTAGGGTTCGTGACTCATTACTTAGTTCAGACTCCGCTTCAAAGCGAGTCTTACATGTATATAAGTCGACTAGTAAAGACCAGGGATCCCTATCCTGGTCTTTTTCAACTCGCTGTTTGTTTCCTATTCTTCCCAAGTCTGCCTTCTCTACTTCGTCTCTTTCTCTGGTCTCTTCCTTTCCTCCATCTCTATTTCCAACTCTATGCTTGTCTTTATTTGGTGGAAGTGCTATCAGGCCTTCTCACATGCAGGAGACCTATTGTCATCACACATAGTGTCTACGAACCAAGTCACGTGTTGTACCATCACCATCCCTGTCCAAGTCGGACAAACGCTTAGTGAAGCGTTACACCGAGGAGCTGGCAACAGTGCAAGAAGCTTGTTCACCTATATGCCTCTGGGCCTGAGTTATCCCCAAGGGTGGCTAAATTGGATGTGTTGAGTCAGACCGTAAACCAAGTTGGAGTGGAGAATCAGAAGACCTGAGCCAGCATGTGTTCCATTTGCTGAGCCTTCAAATGTTCACATGCACGGTTGTGCATGGCAGCTGCCCTTGCATTTGCTGCTTTTGGGACATCCCTGAGGGATTGCAGATAGTCAGCAAACCCTGTCCTTGTAGCATACTGTAGCACGGCCTTCCTGGACTTGCAATTAACTGTATGACAGTATTGGGCCAAGTTAAAGAAAAAATGGATATGAATTCACAGTACTTCGATAGGATACAGTTCTGAGTATGCAAGACACAGTAGTCGAAGATTGACACATTGCAAATCTAAGAAAATTGTTCCGAGCCGAAAATTAATTATGTAAACTACAATTAATGAAACTATCGACGGACTTCCCACTGGGGTTCAGGAGCAAAAATACCCCAAACCAGACCCCACTGAACTGGACCCCAAAGAGGTTCATGGTTCGGCCTGAGCCTCGAACCGGACCCCAGGTCTGGTTTGGGGTTCGGAGAAAATGGCCTCCGAACTGGACCGGACCAGACTGCAGCATCCCTACATGTGTCTACCATCATTCAACCTGCCACCCCACCATCTCCCCTTCCACCACTGATGCCTAGCAATCAGTCTGAGGAAGAATGGGTGCCAGCACCTAGTACACCGGCACCACCAAGAATGTCATTCGCAGATATGCAGATTCTGCGAAGGTCTGGGCATATCCCGGTAGCATCAACATGGAGGAGGCAACTGGAGGCTGGAGAAGGTACTACAGGTGAAGAATACTCTGACTGTAGCGGATGACTATCGGCTACGTCAAGCAAGCTGAAAATTGAACGGGCTCGTCAAGGACAACTCAAGCCTGACGCGGAGATAAATCATGCGCCGAAACTAACCGTTGTGGAGCGTGCCAGACTTGATACCTTTGTGCAAGGTAATAATAGCGGTGTCACACTAATGATAAGTCTGAGTAGAAACCAAGAGGACAAGTTAGATTGGTTACTATCGAAGACAAGAGGAATGCGCACCTGAGTAGAAACCAAGAGGACAAGTTGGTTCTACTCAGGACGCTACAGGGTGTCTTATATACTACTAGGGATGAGTCACTTACTAATCTACTGAGTAAGTACGGATGACTACAAGCTGACGCGTCGTGTATCTATATTTAGCACTTCTATTGTGATTACTGATCACTGTGTCATAAGTGCTTACTTGCGCTGATGCGTCGCCCTAATAATAGAACAATGCTGACTGAAACCTAATACAGCATGTCATCTACATTACCCTATTGTTCTACGACATTCTATGTCCTTCTAACCAATCATAACGTACACATGTCTAATTGAATGATAAGGCAGGTCCTTCCCAGGATCACATGCCTTTGATGACGAATACAATGCACATGTTGGCATCATGTGACTAACCATCTTATCATATCTTAATGATAAGGACCTTTTAACGCAGAAAACATAAAAAGATATACGCGTCTGTGACACTGACTATGTTTTCAGTGCAGCTTTCAACAACATTATCACAGCAGCTATTTTGGATGCAGAGGTTGATCCAAAGTCACTGGCAGAAGTGCAGTCTAGCCCTGACTGGCCTTGCTGGAAGGAGGCTATGGACTGCAAGCTGGCCACCCTCAAGAAGGCGGGCACTTGGGTTGATGTGCCACACCCATCCAATAAGAACATTGTCAGCTCAAAATGGGTGTACTGTGTCAAACGCAAGGCCAACAGGAGCGTCAACAAATACAAGGCACAACTCGTTGCTCGTGGTTTCACACAGATTTACGGGGTGGATTATTTCACCACTTTCTCTCCCGTTGCTAAGTTATCCAGTTTCTGTACCATTCTTGCCATCGCTGCACATCACAATTGGGAGATAGAAAGCTTCGACTTCAACGCAGCTTATCTCAATGGCGAGCTGGACAATGATGAAGAAATTTATATGTAGTGATTTGCCAGCCTGGCTCAGCCTGATAATCATAGGTTTGGCTCAGCATTTGGGGGCTCAGGCTAATTAAGAATTATGACCAGATCCAACCACCCAGCTTTTGGGGGCTTAGGCCAGCTTCGGCTTAGGGTTCACGGCTTATGGGATTTAGACAAAAAAAAACAAAGTCAATACAAGATAAGTTAGACAGTGATTACTATTGCAGCCACTGGTTCTTCCTCATCCTCAAGACCCTCAACTAGCTTGTCCCAAGACCAATTGTCCCCATTGCGGACAACCTCACTCGTGTTTGCTTCATGGTTGGCAGGGTCCTGATCTGCGAGATCGAGGTCCTCTTCATCTTGGGTGGCACTGACAACATCACAAAACAACAGGTCTTGATGAATGAGGCTTTTGAGGCACTGAAGCGCCTCGACAATGTCGCCTTCAAGCTGATTTTGGCACTTGCTGATTGTGATGCTGGCAGCAGAGAATGCACTCTCGCTCGATACTGAAGATGCCATTATGGCAAGGTAGTCGCATGCAAGAGAGCACCAGGTTGGATAATGTTGGCCATGAATCTGTAGAACAATGTCAGAAGGGACATGTTTGAACAGGAGAAATAAAGAGTCATACACCCCACCAGCAAACAACTCCCATCCCCTCGGGAACGACTTCATGTGTGTTGAAGTAACTGTTCCATTTGTCAAGCCATGGTCTGCTGGGGTCGATTGCTTCATTGCTATCATCATTGCTTTCACTGTCTGTGTCATTGATGTTCAAGTGCTTCCTCTTGCGGTGAGAAGGGCCCTTGCAGACACGAGTGGAAATGGGCACTGTGTGCTGGTGCAGGTCTTTGTACTGTTGCACAAACTATTTATTATGTCAGTGGTCTGAAATTGAGAAAAAAGAAAGAATAATATACCCGTTCACAGACAGTGTCTTCCACTTCCGAGGCAAGCTCGGGACTCCACTGCTTCTTGAAGTGGTTCATTTTGGATGCTGGATTGAGTACTACAGTGAAAAGTTAGCCAGTATGGAAGTAATCGTGAGTCATGACATTACCCATGGCAATGATATGTGTGTCAGAGGCCCCAGAGCAATGATAATACTCATCAATTTTGGCCATACCAGCAGCAAGCACTGGCTTAAACTTCTCATAATGTGCCTTCTTTGAGGCCTTTTCCCACTCAGCGTACAACCTCTCCAGAGCGGGCAGTGCATTGTGGAGAGTCGGTCTTGAGCTTGCAGAAAAGGCGTGCTGGGAGTCATCAGCGTGCTGAGAAAGTTATGTCAATTTAGTGTTTGAAACAAAGAATGCAGGGATGTGACATACCTGGAGAATGTTGCTGAAGAGGCGCACACACGTCCACTCTTCTTCGTCTAAGGCAAGAGCAGCAATCTTGTGGCACTTCTCTGGGTTTGTTTCCCTTAGCCTGAGCTCACAGACAAACTCTTCAACTGCCTGTGAGACAATGAAGATAATTGAGTAGCACATGATTGACATAATATAATCCACTTACTTGGGGTCGAGACTCGGCACAAGTGAGCATAATATATGTCGAGCTCCAGTGCACTTTCATATCTAGTAGCAACTGACACGGGCATATCTTGATGCACTCTTGAATAGTCTTGAAGAGCTGCTTGCATTGTGAAGAAGAGCGTGCCTGTTCTGCACATAAGGAAAGAAGGGTCAAAGCAAGTAAAGACACATACCTTAACACAGATAGCTCGGATGATGCCAATCTCATCCCAATCACCCAAGTCTGCATCGTCAGGGAGTGTGTCGTCTTCAGGATCCCCGGAATAATACTTGGACTTGCTGCATGTAGATATGACCGCTTGAGTGGCCAAGTTGATGATATGTGCAAGGCATCTGTACAAACCGATTTAGCACAAATAGCCGAAGGTCTTTGTACATACCTAATTTGACAACACTTAACATTGAATGAAGCTCCAGTCTTGAGGCTGTAACAATGTGCAAACTCTTGAAGCATTGTTCTGTTGTTTGACACATTGTCACATGTAATGTGTCCGACCTGCACATGAATACCTAGTCAGTAGACATACAACGGAGACTTTACAGAGTGTGCGAAAACTTACCTTTGGTATGATATTGAGGCGATTACAAACCTTGTACAGTGCCTGCCCAAGTCTGGTCCCGTTGTGAGCAGTGTTCAGTTGAGTAAAACCAAGCAGGGCATGCTCCTCGGTCCACTCCCCAACAGTGCTTTCCTCAATCCAATGACCTGTGACTGCAAAGTATCCATCTGTGTTGGAAGCTTGCCATGCATCGCACGTCAAGCTCACTTGGCCGGTCACAGCAGGGCTCTGATAAGTCCATAGTTAGCGCAGAAAGAAGGGATCCTGGATCGGAAAAAAAGACTTACATTGAGCCGATCCCTCAAGAGAAACATCTGCTGCTTGAATGTTTTGATGATGTGACCACAAGTTTGCTTCAGCAAAGGCAACTTGATGCTGCAATTTGCACGGGAGGCAAAGTTGATCATCCTCTTGAAGGATGGTCTGGTGAAGACTTGAAGCAGCTGTCAATGCACCAAGCAGTCAGTACATTATAATATAGAAGCCTGAAATAAACTTACAAGGTCGGCATCGATGAGCCATTCAATTGCAATGGATGTAAACCCCTTGTCACTATAGGTGACAGGCCTATCTTCTTCTGTTTCGGGCTTGAAGTGGTCAGTGACCATCGACTGGGAATTCTTGTCGATGGCTGATTGTCGGCACTCCTTGGTGTCATCAGGTAACATTGAATCAAACTTGTTTTGCTTGCACCATTTTCTGTAGCATCCCTAGATACAGCGTTAGATAATCCAAATAGAAGGGGGTGATAAAAAAAAACTTACTGAATGTAAGGACGCAGCATGGCGGTGAAGAGTTGTATGCTCATTTGTTAAGATCTTCTGCTTCTTCATGCATCCGGATCCTTGCCTACAATGAGAAGTTTACAAGTTAGGATGAATGAAAAAAGAAAAGAACGGCCACTCACCTGCAGAGATTGCAGCTCATTCGTATCTTGGTTTGTCCAGGCGCAGGAGGGGCAGAAGTAAAAAAAAACCTGAGGTCAGCGGTGGCATCGGTCTTGTTGAGGGCTTCCTCATGAGGGTCACAGACGTCATCGATGTCCATGACCTGGACATCAGTGTGCATCCCCAAGCTGTCCATGGTGTCCAAAGGCCTGAGGGTCTTCAGACTCTTTCCTTTCTTTGCTGCTGGTGCATCATCGTCGATGATTTCTGTTGACATTGATGGTGATGACTCTCTTGTAAAGCCAGTATCGTGGCTTGGAGCAGCACACATACCAGTGCTTCGAGCTGGGAAACCAGGTGCAGGGGTCTTGTCCACTTGGCCATCTGAGTCCAGCTGCAAGGGCGATGTCAAATCAGGAGGTGTTGGCGTGGCAGTGGTGGGCCCCCCATTGCTTGGAGCAGATGCCGGAGGACGGTGACGAGTGCTGAGATTATGCCCGCCTGCATCTTCTGCATACCTTGCTGGGAGATAGATGGTATGAGAAGGACGAAAAGTCATGGGGCGATGTTGCAGAGAGAAAGAAAAAAAATGTGCACACTTTATTCAAGCCTAGCTATGGATTTCGACCAGAATGCAGATCCCGTAGGTGAATCCTGTTGCCTGTGAAACAGATCATTGTGTGAATCCCATTGCCAGAGGTGAATCATTGTGCGAACGAGTGCTGCAGCCAACTTGTAGGTGAACATGATGCGAGCACATCGATTTGATCCACATGATGTGGTGCTGGAGCTGTGGGCCGGGCTGCCGTCTTGTGAAAGTTGAAACCTGAGACAGGAGCTGTCGAAAGCTGAGCTGGCAGCATCTGTGGGAACAGCTTTCCACAGCTGGCTTCAGTCAGCATCCAGCTTTTGGGCCGAGCCTGCAATTCACTATTTATATGCACCCTCCACCTAGATATGATTCCGATCCAGACTTTGTGAAGCAACTTCACAAAGTGCTTTACGGATTGAAGCAAGCAGGGCAAAAATGGTATGATACCCTTTCATGTGTGCTTGCTGATAAAGCCTGATATCGGTTTTTCAGTTAGCCAGGCCGACCCAGGGGTGTTTATTGCCAAGATCAGCAAAAACACCCTTATCCTGGCTGTGCACATTGACGACTGTATTTTCACCGGCAGCTCAAGCTCACTTGTTATGGAGTATAAGGAGCAGATCAACTCCTGCTACACATTCACAGATTTAGGCCCAATCAACTGGCTCTTAGGTATTCGAGTCATGCATGATCGAGCTGAATGCACTATTTCATTATCACAAACTGCTTTTATCAACTCCATTCTCAACTGCTTTGCATTAGCTGATGCAAAGCCCTGCACGTCTCCCATGATCCCTGGACTTGTTTACACCAAGGATCACTCACCTAGCAGCCCTGAAGAAGCTGTGCAGATGAAGAAAACCCCATACTGTGAGGCTATAGGGAGCCTCATGTATGTTGCCGTCGCCACATGTCCCAATATTGCTTTCACCGTATCAGCACTCTCCCAATTCCTCAGTAATCTGGGTAGAGCTCATTGGAAAGCAGTGAAGCACGTCTTCAAATATTTATCCGGCATGAAGACGCTTGAATTGACTTACGGTGGCAAATGACATGGCTTAGAGGGTTATACAGATGCAGACAGTGCCACACAGGAATATTGTCATGCTATGTCAGGGTATGCTTTTCTTATTGACGGCAGTGCAGTCTCTTGGAGTGCGAGGAAGCAGGAGTTGGTTACTCTTTCCACAGCAGAGGCAGAGTATGTTGCAGCAACACACGCAGCTAAAGAAGCCATCTGGTTGCACAAACTTATTGGCAAGCTCTTTCCTAATCTTATCACACTGACCCCCCTGTATTGCGACATCAAGCCACTCTGAAGCTTGCCACAGACGACAACTATCACATGCAAACCAAACACATCGACATTTGTTACCATTTCATTTGACACATCGTTGCTACTGGTGCACTCTGTTGAAACGTAATAAGTACATATGTATCTTATCTATAGCAGTTACAACATAAGTAGACTATGCAAGTATGATTACCATATTAGGTAGCTACATAGCGCACGATAGTGGGCATAACACATATCAGGGTCATGTGAATGGTCCTGAGATGTTCTAGGGTGTTCCACATCAGGCATCACTGAAAACACGATATAGTGGACACCTTTACTCATCATAGTTATGCAAAGGGACATGGTGGGACCATAGGGACCACTTTTCCCTATATAAGGAGGGGTGAAAACCCTGAGACCCTCCCCAGCAGAATATCACTTGTATTCACTCGTGCTCTATACACTGCGCTTAAGACTATCAACACCTTCTACCAAAGGTGAGTCTTCTGTAGCCTGCGTGCTGCGCCATGTGCTGTGCAACAGGTTATGGGCCCTGCCACAACGGCTAGCTGTGTGCTGAGCGCACCTACACACTCCCCACTGTATAGTGGATGTGGTGTTGAGCCTAGTTTCGTTGGCATAGCCTACAATGCCCCTAGTGGGCATGTAAGACCTTGGGATCACGAACGACACCACCTCATTGATTTGTGGTGGAGTAGAGCGTTCCTCAAGGCAGTTCTCCATAAGGAGAGTTGTTGTTGGTGGTCGAAAGGACACATTCCTATTAGACCATTGTTTTTATCTCACTCAGTAATTGTGAATAGCCTTTGCTGACGATTTGCAAAGCTCTTCTACAGAAAACAATGTCATCCCAACTCACAACATTTGTCCAAGTCTTTGACAGACAAAACTATGGCATCTGGTCTAAGGCCATGCATGCCTTCCTTATGGCTCAAGGCCTCTGGGGTTTTACCGATGGTACTAACACCGAGCCTTATCCTCCCATTGATCCACTTCCCATTCCTCCACTTCCTTCCACTGCTACTCAGGCAGAGTCCAACACACATGATGTCCTCAAGGCGCAGTACAAAATTGATAAGGCTGCATACGAAAAGGACTCTCCTCTCCACCCAGCTCTCTTCGCTGTCTGGCAGAAGGGAAATCATATGGCCTTGGGCAACCTCACCCTTCGCCTATCCCCAGCCATTCAGCAGTGTCTTAGTCCCAACTTTAACGCTCAAGAAACCTGGGAATGGATCATGCGAGAGTTTGGTTCTGCCACTCTTCCCTCCATCTATTGCGACCTTCGAGAAGCGATCACTATACATATTAACCCTGCACATCACCCTGGACCCCAGTTTGAGAAAATGTAAGCTGCCTTTGGGTGCATGTCCAATACCCAAATTGGAAAAGGGTCATCTGCTAGGAAGTTACATGTGCCCGACGTCATCCAAGCCCTCATAGCAATGGCTGCTATTCCTAACAAGTGGGAATATCTTATTCCCATTCTTTGTCAGAATGTCGAGATTGCCGACATCAAGGACATTCTCGTTACCCAGTTTGAGAATGAGACCAATTGTGGCGCTCACAAGGGTAACAAGAAGGAGCAGCATGCTAACAAGCTTTCCAACATTAAGCAGAAGTGTGACAACGACCCTCACTTTAAAAAGCAGAGTGGTAGTCAGCAGCAGGCCACCGACTCCCCACCTCCCAACCAGCAGCAGCATAAGCAGCACAGTGCTAGGGCAGGAGCTCGCGGAGGAAAAGCTAAAGGCAAGGGCAAAGCTTCTCAGGCTGGCCACTCTCATGTTGCCTCAGTTGCTGCCCTCACTCCTGCACTTCCCTCCCCATCCACTACCTCTGTTGCACACATTGGACCATCATCGTCCATTGTAAAGCGCACCGTCTCCATTCCCCACCCTACCTTACAGGCAAGGGTTGAGGGTCCTTATCCTACCGTCAATAGAGCACTCTCATTACTTGAATGCATGGATGCTCTGCTGAGCATTCAAGTTGTCAAAACGATTGAGCAGTGGTTTGACGACTATGATCATACAGTAAGATCGAGGTCGAATTACAACTATGACGAGGAGTATTACTCCGAGGTGGACGTGGATATGTCTCAGCCAGTACCTGGGTGCGATAATACACTGACCGGGTCTGACTTTGAAGACAATGGGGGTATGTCTCTTGTATCCGCTTTTGAGTCTTTGTCTGTCGACTTAAACTCACAAATCTCTGGAGGTATTACCCGAGCACCTACCCCAGAATATGTGGATCCAGAGACTGTAGGAACCCTCCATTCGGAGGAAGAAATTGCAGCAATGTGGGCAAATCCTGGTCACTCCAGAGCCATACAACGCAGGGGTTCTAACGAGTTCATTAATGAACTTTACAGGAACCACCAGCAATACCTCCAGAATCTGGAGTTTGGTGCAATGGCATCTACACCCGCCTCGCCAATCACACCTACCTCGCGTTGTGCGACGCCCGGTCATATTGCTAACTCCTTATTGGAGGATGAGCTACTTGATTGGGGATCTGATGATGAAGAGTACACTCTTTTTTCACTCACTGCACATGATGCTGACTTTGACATAGTATCAGCCCACTCCCAAAAAAGGCAAGAGGAGTGGCAATGTAATAATATGTTATCATCTGTAGTATCTAAACTGTACAGTATTAATCTCGGTGTTCTTGATATCTTGAAATGTGAACACGACAATTTCTTTACTCAGTGTGCACAATGTAATAAGAGACTTGAAACCCTCTGGTTATTAGACTCAGGGGCTTCTGCGCACTTCACCAACAGAAAGAGTGACTTCATAAGTTACCAGCCTTATTTGCAATCTGACAGGCAACCTGTAAGGACTGCGGCTCATACAATCTTTGTAGAAGGATCTGGGACAGTATTGCTTTGGCATTATGTCAATAAAACTCTTGTTACGACCAGAGTTCATCCAGTCCTTTACATTCCATCTATGAGTATTCGTCTTCTCTCAATGGGAGAATTTTTACAACAAGGAATGTGCATTTTGGGAAATTCACTGCATATAACCTTGTTACACCAAAAGCCGTTTGTCCAGTGTAAACCCTTAATACCTGGACATACACTATATTGGTTAGATGTGGCATCTACTACAGTAGAAGCACAGTTCATCGAAACACCTTATATCTACAAAGTAGATTATGATCTTATGCATCGTCGCCTCGGACACCCATCTAAAGAGGTTTTAAGGCATGCTAAGGATCATACTAAGGGTTTTCCTGATGGGATTAAAATTCCTAATACATCTAGTGATGTATGTCCAGGATGTGTGCAAGGCAAAATGCCTTCTGCCTCACATCCTCCTTCCATTACAAGGGCTACTACACCCTTTAAACGGATACATTCTGATTTAAAAAGTTTTCCTTTACCGTCATATGCCAAATACAAGTATTTTATTGTCTTTCTAGATGATTATACTTTGTATGCATGGATCACACTCTTGCACGACAAAGGCTCAGCTATTACAGCTTTGAGACAATGGTTAGCGCTTATCAAAAATCAATTTGATACTACTATAAAAGAGTGGATGTCTGATGCCGGCGGTGAATATAAATCAGATGTGTTCCTTAAAACATTGAAGGATGCTGGCATTACAGTGCTTCAAAGCACGCCCCATACGCCACAGCAAAATGGGCACACTGAATGCTTTATGCGCACTATCATGGATAAAGCCCAGGCCATGCAGTTAGAAGCTTGTCTCCCGCAGTCCTGGTGGGAATTTGCAGTTAACCATGCTGCACATTGTTATAATAGGACTCCTATGAGTCGTATAAATTGGCAGACCCCCTACCAATTATTAAACAATGAAATCCCTGATATTTCTCATCTTAGAGTTTTTGGTTGTGGCACATATGTCCATATCCCTGAGTCTCGCAGAAAAAATAAACTTTCTCCTAAAAGCAAACTCATGATCTACTTAGGTAGACCTAGCAGAATGAAGGGTGACATGTTTATGTGTACTCCAAATACTTTGTTTTACTCAGACAAAGCACTCTTTGATGAAATGTTATTCCCTTGCTGCTCTAATCAGCAGACTCCTGGGAAAACACGTGGAATAACCCAGTTAGATTCTAATCAACCACCACTTGATTTCAAAGACACCACTCCTGGTGATCTTGACTTATCACCTCCTGAGCCACCAAAAGGGAGTAGCGCTCCACATCCCGACGGGGATGAAGAGGTTCCTGCAGATGCAGATGATCCTCCAGAACAGCAAGCTCTGCCTCATCGCCCTGACCCTGTACCTAAGCCTAAGGGTAAATCATGGTCTTGACCTGATTCTACATCTTCTGTAGAACCTAGGCGGTCAACACGATTGAGGAAAGTACCTACCGATCCTGACAATGTCTATGGTGAAAGGCACCCTGCAAAGGTTAGCCAAGACATTGAGCAAACTCATACATGGAAACAAATGGTTGAGAACCAACCGGGTAGCTCCCGGCAATGTTCATCCCATGATCAGACAGAATCAGGAGAATCTCCTGAGCAATCTGCATCTAAACTTCCTACTACATTGAGTGAAAGTTTGCATGATTCAGAGGATGAGGTAGATCAGCAGTTGCTGACCCACCTTGCTCAGGAAGGGGGAGTCAAATTCCAAGATTATCTGCTTGCCAAAGCAGTTCCACTGTATGATCTTGAGTCACCTGATACCTCCAATATTTGCGAATGGACCTTTAGGGACATTCTTAAAATGCCAAGCGAATTACAGGAGGAGTGGAAACAAGCATGTCGTGAGGAGTTGGCTTCTCTTCGCAAACGCAAAGTCTTTGAACTAGTTGACCCTCCGAAAGGCAGAAAGGTCATAAAAAACCGATGGGTATTCGACTTAAAGTCAGATGGCCATAAAAAAGCTAGGCTTGTAGCCAAAGGCTTTTCCCAGGTTGAAGGCATTGACTATGACAAAATATTCTCACCTGTGGTACGGTTTGAGACAGTCCAGATGATGATAGCACTTGCCGCTTTAAAAGATTGGCACATCTCCGGTCTGGACATCAAAACAGCCTTCCTGGATGGTGACCTCGATGAGGAGCTTTACATGGAACAACCTGAAGGGTTTAAAGTCCCTGGCCACAAAAATAAAAACAAAGTGATGTGCCTTAAGAAAGCCATATATGGACTCAAACAAGCTGCTTTAGCCTGGTGGAAAGCGCTTGATGCATCCATGGCTAGAATAGGCTGCACACATCTTGTTTCTGACTCTGGTATATTTGTCAATAAAGGCAAAACCATTGTCATTATTGTCTATGTCGACGATGTGCTCTTTCTTGGAGCAAATAAAAAAGACATCAGTTCTCTGAAAGAGCGTTTTATGCAGATCTGGGAATGTAGAGATCTGGGCGATATGCAAGAGTTTTTACATATGCACATAGTGAAATCGAAAGGTCGTATTCTAATCGACCAAGTAGATTATTTACACAAAGTGCTGCAACGTTTCAAACTCATCAATGCGAAAACTGTACCTACTCCGTTACCGGAAGGGTATCAGCCATTGCCTAATAAAGATCCTCCAAACCTAGAGCTCTGCTCTCAGTTCCAACAAGTAATAGGATCACTCCTATACATAATGATTGGAATGCAACCAGATATAGCCTATGCTGTGACTAAATTGTCGCAATTTGCAGCAAACCCTAATAAGGATCACCTAGATAGAGCGATGTATATTGGCCGCTATCTACTAGGTACATCCAATTATGCTTTAGTCTATAATGGCAAAAGCAATGGGGGTTTACTTGCATATGCAGACTCTGATTGGGCTTCCAACCCAATCACCAGAAAGTCTACAATGGGCTATTTAGTTAAACTAGCAAATGGTGTATTCTGTTGGAATTCTAGAGCGCAGAAATCTATTGCACTCTCTTCCACTGAAGCAGAATATATGTTGCTTGCTGATACAAGCAGACAGTTGGTCTGGATACGGTCACTCTTTGAGGAGATCGGTATTATCCTAGCACCAATTCCATTATGCAGTGATAATCAAGGATCCATCTTCCTTGCATCAAATCCAGTGCAAGAAAAGTGCATTAAACACATTGACATCTGTTACCACTACATACATGAAGTCATACATGCTAAGAAGATTGAACTCTTCTTTATTGAAGGATCTGAGAATCCCGCAGATTTGTTTACTAAGAATCTGGGCCGCATAAAATTTCAGAAGGTCAGAGAACAATTAGGATTAGAGTTTTACTCATCCTAGTCATTAAGAGTCGATGAGAAGCATGGTGTTCAGTCTAACCACTGTTGTTACGTTTTGATTACGCAGCATCGGTGTATCACATGAGTTGGGACTATCATGTGGTTATGATGTCATTAGTTCCGGACTATTCTACCTCCTTCCATACGACGAGTCATAGTGACTCATACTATTACAGGGACTAGTAGTATTAGTGGAGTCATAGCGTCATAAGTGACTCATCCTAGTATTATGACTCAGTAGTAGTGACTCATGTACTTAGTATATAAACTGTACTACTAGCGAACTTAGACCTTAGGTCTGAGTTCTTGTATCAATCAGACACTCTACGACGCCTTCTAGGCCAGGAGTTGCATAAGTCCAGTCGACTTCCCAACCGTTCCTATCGCAGACTTTGCTCTGCTATCACCGATTCTGCGAGGGTATTGAATCCCACGCCGTCATCATAGGGTCTTACAAACCTTATCAGCGACCTGGTTATCCGCATCTGTCCGAAGTCACTCACAAGTTGCGGACCCAGTTGATCCGAATCCAACAGAACAACTTTCGTCACAGTAACCTAGCTCAAGCCGAGCAGAGCGGTCCGTCTAACCGTAACATTAACTCAGACCTCTGTACCACTGTGGCGACTCCACGAGCAAACACGATCACCACCTACGTGGCACGTAGGGGGGAACAGAATGTCCCTAAACGATACATCAAAGAAGCCGAGTGGCTTGACAAAGAATACGGCTGGGGATACTATACCACCAGCAGCGACTCCGACGACGACGACACCTTCATTGCTGTGGACTTCGACTTCGGAGCTCTTCAGTGGGGAGTTACTAGAAAACTTCCTGACAACGGAGGATTTGCAATCGAACGGCCAGCACCTGTCAAATTGGGACTCCGAATCTACGACGAAGAACGAGTGGACCGAAGCCGTTGGGGACCACTGGACGGACAAGACGACGAAGAAGAACAACCTTGTAGCAACTTCAAGTTTGGAAGTGAACAAGAAGACGTCCCAGACGAAAACATCGAAATCCCTGTCACAGACACAGCAGCAGCAACTGAAGAACAACTTGAACAGTTGGCTAGCAACATTCCCACCAATGTCTCCTCTACCAAAGTCATACCAACCATTGTCTACAAAGCATCGACACCGGCTAGCACAATGGCCTCAATCGCAGCAACTACCACTGTCCCTCCGGCAACTATACTGGGCCGAACTGCTAGATTTACAGTACCCTCCAATCCCTTCGGAAGCGGACCCCCTCCATCAGGACCTCCTGGAGGAGGAGGAGGACATTGGTCAAGTCGAGGCCCTCCTATGGGAGGAGGACCACCAGGACCACCCGGACCTCCTGGAGGAGGGGGAAATCCTGGAGGAGGCAAGCTTGTAGGACGTGAACCAGAAGTTTTCGATGGCACTAGAAGCAAAACCGAAGGATTCCTCCAAGAATGGAACATTTACTATGGCCTAAACTGGGGAGCTGATGTCATTACCACCCCTTTTACTCGAGCAATGCTATTCCTATCCTTTATCAAGGGTCCGAATATCCAAGAATGGGTAGCAGCGCAAATCGAATGGCTGGGAGATCAAATGGCCGGAGGAGCACAAGTCCACAATGAATACTTGTGGAGGACTATTATCAATCGATTCAAGGATGCTTTTACGGACACCATGAGCGTGGAGAAAGCCGAACGAGCAATCAAGGAGATCCGCATGAAAGATGGGGATCTGGATGGCTATATAGCCAAGTTCGAACAATTAGCTTGCATTTCGGGACATGATCTCAATGCAAAAGGGACATGGACCATGTTTGCCGAAGGACTTCCAAAAATGCTCCATTACAACATGATCAGTCAGGGAGGAAGACGCCCAAACTCGTGGCAAGAATGGACCGAAGGAGCAGTCAAACAACAGCAGAAATGGCTGTATCTTCAAACCTTCTTCAATGGGAAGGTACCACAGGGCAAAATACCCCAAAACAAACAAGGACCAAACCAAAATTGGCGACAAGGATCCGGTTCTGCAAAGAATTCCAATGCCATGGATCTTACCCCTGGACATATCCGTGCAAGGGGTGCCTTATCAGAAGAAGATCGCGCCAAACTGATGGCCACAGGAGGCTGCTTCTGTTGCCGGAAGCAAGGACATATAAGCCAAAATTGCCCTGATAAGCCTCGTCAATCGCAGGCTCGAGGAAATCAGGAAGAAGCAGACGTACAAATTCAAGCTACTAACACGACCGCAAAGAAGTTCGATGCCAAAGGGCTTATCGAACAAATCAAAGAACTCAATGATGAAGACAAGGACGTAGTCATTCAAGAAGTCTTCATGAAGAACTGTCAGGATTTTTCCTAAGCTCCAACCCATCGGCCTGGGGGCGAGCAATTCGTAGACTGCAATGTAACTCTGTATATCTTACTCGTTATCGAAGTATGAAGATCCCTGTTTCATTCCGCACGTCACAAGCAATGGCCGACAAAAGCATACTAGTGGACTCAGGAGCTACTGATAATTTCATAGATCCTAGGCTTATCAAACGACTAGGATTGGGTACCCAGAAACTAGAGCGACCAAAGAAGATCTGGAATATCGATGGAACTAACAATAGGGCTGGCCTTATCCAAGAATATGTCGATTTAGAAATCCGGACTGGAGATAAGGAAAAACAAATGCGATTCCTTATCACGGACCTAGGACTCGAAGATCTGATACTAGGATACCCCTGGCTGGCGGCGTTTGAACCTCAATTCCAATGGAAGGATGCTGTTATTGATACCAAATACCTTCCGATTGTTATCCGATCTCTAGATTGGCGATCACTCCGGATCAAACCAATTATTTCCCATCTAAACACATCTTTAAACAGAATAGCCACCGAACCCTTATCCGATGTGGAGAAAGATCAAATTGTCCAGGAACTAACGGAACAAGGACATAGAAGCGCCAATATTTCCACTCAGTTGGCACAAAATGTCCAACAATATGTCAAGGAAGTTCCGATTCCACCGGAGTACCAATGCCATCAGAAGGTCTTTAGCGAAGAGGAGTCCCATAGATTCCCACCATCGAGACCATGGGACCACGCGATCGAACTTAAGGAA
The DNA here is from genome assembly GCA_963281015.1 of Lactarius tabidus. Taxonomy (NCBI): domain Eukaryota; kingdom Fungi; phylum Basidiomycota; class Agaricomycetes; order Russulales; family Russulaceae; genus Lactarius; species Lactarius tabidus. The sequence goes on along the minus strand of OY725475.1, from coordinate 849,259 downwards.
GGAGCGCCAAAAGCACTTGACTGTAAAATCTATCCGATGACACAGGCCGAGGACGAAGCACTCCTTAAGTGGATCAAAGAAGAAAAGGCAAAAGGATATATTCGGCAGTCGAAATCACCCTATGCTTCATCATTCTTCTTTATCAAAAAGAAAGATGGAAAACTGCGTCCGGTAATAGATTATCGGAAACTCAATGATTATACCGTGAAGAACAAATACCCGTTACCACTCATCCCTGGACTCATTGCTCAAGTTAAAGACGCTTGGATCTTTACCAAATTCGATATCAGATGGGGATATAACAATATCCGTATCAAAGATGAAGATGTTCACAAGGCGGCCTTTAAAACCAAGTTTGGACTATGGGAACCGACAGTAATGCCCTTTGGACCCACTAATGCGCCGGCCACATTCCAAGCAATGATGGACAACGAGTTTGAGGAAATTATAGAGCAATTCAGACTAAAAGGCACCGAGATCATCATCTATATGGATGATATATTAATTGCAACAACGGCCAAAATCCAGGATCATCGAGAAGCGGTACATGCGATCCTCGATCGATTAGAAGAACTAGACCTTTACCTAAAACCGGAAAAATGCGTGTGGGAATCACCACGGGTCGATTATCTGGGGCTAATCCTTGAAAAGGGAGTAACTCGCATGGACCCTGCCAAAGTTGCAGGGGTCGGATCTTGGCCGATTCCCACGACAGTCAAACAGGTCCGATCTTTTCTTGGTTTTTGCAATTTCTACAGACCCTTTATTCGTCAATTTTCACACACTGCAAAACCATTAAATGAACTCACAAAGAAGGACGTACTATGGGACTGGACGCCAAGATGCCAAGAAGCTTTTGAAACCCTTCGTCAAAGGATAACATCAGAACCAGTCCTAATACAACCAAATCTGACTAAACCATTCGAACTCGAAGTAGACGCATCCGGATTCGCATTGGGAGCAGTACTAATGCAAAGAGGAGAAGATGGGAAGAAACATCCTATAGGCTACTACTCCACAACCTTGAACGAAGCAGAACGAAACTATGACATCTGGGATCTAGAACTATTGGCAGTCGTAAAAGGACTAAGACACTGGCGAGCTTACTTGGCAGGATCACCCCATAAGGTCGTTGTATACACAGATCACACTAACCTGCTATATTGGCGACAACCCCAGAAAATTAGCCGAAGAATTGCTAGAGAAGTCCTAGAACTTTCGGAATACGACATCGAACTTCGCCATATACCTGGAAATGCTAATAGCCGTGCAGATATGTTATCTAGACGCCCAGATTATGATCAAGGAGAACGAGACAACGAAGACATCACAGTATTACCAGATCACCTTTTCGCACGTGCCCTGACCACCCTGACCACACCCCTGATATACGATCAAGATCTCAATATCCTGAGACCATGGGTAAACCCACATAACCTAAAAAGGGTTAATGGACGCTGGTGGAAGGGGACAGGACAAGTGATTACGTCAGGAACAGAAATCAAGCGCCAAATCATACATGATCATCATGATCTACCTGCTTATGGACATCCTGGGATTTCACGAACAACACAACTAGTCACAAGGTACTACTGGTGGCCGCAAATAGCAAGAGACATACATGATTACGTCAAGGGCTGTGCCGAATGTCAAAGACACAAGGTCAATACACAAATGAGGAAGGCACCCTTGAACCCTATTACACCGGAACTCGATGCCCTTCCATTTCAAACGATAGCAATGGACTTTATTGTCAAACTTCCTAGATCAGAAGGCTATGATTCCATCCTAACCATAACAGATCATGACTGTTCTAAAGCGACGATCTTTATCCCTTGCAACGAAACCATTGATGCGGACGGAGTAGCTGATCTTTATCTCAGGAATGTCTTTGTGCACTATGGATTACCCTCAAAGGTCATCTGTGATAGAGATCCCCGCTTTATTTCCCGATTTATGCAAACCCTTTGTAAAAGAATGGGGATCAAAGTCAATGCATCTACAGCATATCACCCTCGAACAGATGGGCAATCAGAAAGATCCAATCAGTGGTTAGAACAGTGGCTGCGACCTTGGACTAACTTTGCCCAAAACAATTGGTGCAAGTACCTACCATTCGCTGAATTTGCTCACAATTCATGGCGTAACGAAACTACGAAACAATCCCCTTTCCAAGTACTCATGGGATATCATCCCAGAGCTAACGTCACCCCATTTCCTAATTCATTACCAGGAGTGGAAGCGCGTATTGGAGAATGGACGCAAGCAAGACAACAAGTACGAGAAGCGATCCTTATCGCTCAGAAACAATGGGCGCACTCCAAGTACTTAGGACGGACTTTCAAGATAGGAGAAAAAGTGTGGCTAGAAGGACAGAATCTTAAAATAGACCAACCAACTGCCAAGCTGGCGCCAAAACAACACGGACCTTTCTCTATAAAGAAAGTCTTATCACCCATTACATATCAGCTGACATTACCTCCGACATGGAAGATTCATGATGTGTTTCATGTGGATCTTCTAACTCCTTATATCGAAACGGACTTCCACAGTCCTAATTACACAAGGCCATCACCTGACCTTATCAATGATGAGGAGGAATATGAAGTGGAGCAAGTATTGTCATCAAGACGTCATGGGAGAGGGCGCAAGGTACAATACTTGGTCAAGTGGAAAGGATATCCGGACTCGGACAACGAATGGGTAAATTGGGACGATATGAGCGCTGACGAAGCTCTAGAAGACTTTAGGAAACAAAATCCCAGAGCAGTCACACATATAAGACGAGTCCAAGACACGGAAAAAGAATCAACCCCCGCATTACATTCTTGGATCTATAGCAACAAGTCAATGTCTCAAGATGCTCTCTGCGCCGCCCTACCTTATGCTCAGTGCGAGAGTCCCATCCCCGAAGCCGGAGTCCCGAGTCCATTACCCCAGACGACAATTAACTATGCTGGATCTCAGTACTCGCCCCCCAACACGCATCCAGCCAGGGGCTGGTACGAAGCCTGGCACGCAATCAACTGTTTCGAACCATCTGGTTGGCACACCCCCACTGAATCCTCTCATCGCTCCGCAACCAGTACACCCGAGCTCGTCGATCCCACTGCTCCTAGATACACAGAGTTCTCCATTCCCCAAACACTCATTGGACGAGCAGGAAGTACCCCTCACGTGCGATTACTTGAGGACCTTATCACCGAACATTCCTCCCCGACAGACACCATCACCACTGACCCCAATCCCATCTCCTCCCCCACACGTTCCAATTCCCCACTACCGATCCCTCCGCAGCTCGACTATCTGGGGGCCTTACTTGATCAAACACGGCAGTTACGTGAAGGATCTCAAATCACTGGATCCAACTCGCAAGGTCAAGAAGCCACGTCGATTCCGCCTCACACCGGAGCAGAGATTCGAGGAGGACATCAACCTACTGACACAGATACCAACGGGAGGACAGAGGCTGACGAGGAACATGCTCAGCCAGTTCAAGAAGCATGGACGCCGCCCCCTGAGGGTTACTGCTACAATCTAGGCGACCAGTATGTACCCATGCACATCAAGGGGCCTGATGGCCGTATGTGGCCAGCCAAGTTTACCAAAGTCGAGTATACGGACAACCCTCGTGTCTGTGGTTACCGTGCTGGAAGCCCCACTCCCTATTCCAACTATTTGTATGCTGAACCCTACTTCGACCTACATCACCGTCCTCGGTACTCTAAGGCGGATCTTTGGTTCCTTAGTCATCGTTACCCATACCGTGACGAAGTGGATATGGGGTTCCGTGCCCTTAAAGATCAAACCATCAAAGCAGAAGTACGACGATACAGAGGACTGGATGCGCGGATCTCTAACCTCCTTTATGACCTCCAGCAGTTAGAGGAACGTTTAGGGTTGATGCAGATGGAGAAGGACCAGTGTGTAAGGCGACTTGAACAGGCTAACACACTCGAAAGGATGGCGGAGGCTAATGGACGAAATACCGCAGAAGCTAGAGAACGAGTCGTTGAACTCCTACAGGATATGGAACGTGGGCGTTCCACCTGAAAAGGGAGTATTGTTACGTTTTGATTACGCAGCATCGGTGTATCACATGAGTTGGGACTATCATGTGGTTATGATGTCATTAGTTCCGGACTATTCTACCTCCTTCCATACGACGAGTCATAGTGACTCATACTATTACAGGGACTAGTAGTATTAGTGGAGTCATAGCGTCATAAGTGACTCATCCTAGTATTATGACTCAGTAGTAGTGACTCATGTACTTAGTATATAAACTGTACTACTAGCGAACTTAGACCTTAGGTCTGAGTTCTTGTATCAATCAGACACTCTACGACGCCTTCTAGGCCAGGAGTTGCATAAGTCCAGTCGACTTCCCAACCGTTCCTATCGCAGACTTTGCTCTGCTATCACCGATTCCGCGAGGGTATTGAATCCCACGCCGTCATCATAGGGTCTTACAAACCTTATCAGCGACCTGGTTATCTGCATCCATCCGAAGTCACTCACAAGTTGCGGACCCAGTTGATCCGAATCCAACAGAACAACTTTTGTCACAGTAACCTAGCTCAAGCCGAGCAGAGCGGTCTGTCTAACTGTAACAACTGTTACACAGAAACATTTCCTCAGAGATGTTTCGACAGAAAGACGGAAACCAAGTTTTCAATTTCTTGTCTAGTCTCTAACATGTCTCATCAGAGACTTCTTAAACTGCTATGAAACAACTAGCATAGGTTGTCAAATGAGTGTTTCTCATAACAATATCTCCTGTGCTCAGTTCAAGTTCTTGAATTGAATGTTGTCTCGTTTCGTTCATTATGCTTAAGACCACTACTGTGTACTTAGCAAGGGGGAGTGTTGAAACATAATAAGTATGTATGTATCTTATCTATAGCAGTTACAACATAAGTAGACTATGCAAGTATGATTACCATATTAGGTAGCTACATAGCACACGATAGTGGGCATAACACATATCAGGGTCATGTGAATGGTCCTGAGATGTTCTAGGGTGTTCCACATCAGGTGTCACTGAAAACGCGATATAGTGGACACCTTTACTCATCATAGTTATGCAAAGGGACATGGTGGGACCATAGGGACCACTTTTCCCTATATAAGGAGGGGTGAAAACCCTGAGACCCTCCCCAGCAGAATATCACTTGTATTCACTCGTGCTCTATACACTGCGCTTAAGACTATCAACACCTTCTACCAAAGGTGAGTCTTCTGTAGCCTGCATGCTGTGCCATGTGCTGCGCAACACACTCAAGCTCTGCTACTGCCCTACTGAAGACATGGTTGCCGACATCCTCACAAAAGCCCTACTGAAGTGGAAGGTAGTGGCAGTGCAGCACACGTCCATTCCCTCAGCATGTGTAACACTTGCAGGGGTGTGATGGAAAATGACACACATTAGTGTCTTGGTATGTTATTCGGTATGTTATCAAATGGCCTTTGATTTGTCGTGTCCCGTTTGCATGAGTGTTTATGTGTGTATGCATGTTTACTTACCTGTATCAAGTGTTCCAGCCTCGGGCTTGTTTCGGGCTTCCCTACTGTAGCTCATATTGCGTCATGTATTTACAAAAATCCGAAAGCGTAGTGTACTTGTTTCCATAGGTAAAAAGGGAGCTCTAGTGAGCCCCTAAATGTAACTGTTTTTCATCCTTCCTTCCCCAGCACGACGACTTCAAGCACGTGTGCTCGTAACCCACTCGTTTATTAACCTACTACCATCTCTTTCGGGCCATAATCTCATCAGACTTTGCCATAGACATGTTGTGTTCTCTCTTCGAGTTACATGAAAGCACCAAAGTCTGGCCATGGGCAGCAGAGCTAACAACAGTGAACTGTATGAACCTTGCGCCCTATGGGATTGGTAATCTGAACCGATGTCATTGCAGCGCTATGGTAAACCCGCCTACCGCTCCTTTGGTTCCCGCACAGTTGCACCCTTGGTTGCTCCCAGGGATGTCTCATCCTGGGAACAGTTACACGTCCTATGACAGGAATTCGTAAGGACTGCACGTATTTTACACATACACATGATTCGTTTCCCAACGTAAATAATCGTAGTAGGTTCCGGTTAATAATCGCGGTAGTAAGCGCCAGTTTACAGTAAACGGGCAGGGAAACCGTCACTTATACAGGTCGACAGGTCGAACACAGATACTCTACCTGGTCTCGTCCGTCCGTTCATTCCGAAGAGTGCTGGGAGAGTAATTGTACAATTTGCTCTCGTTCGGGGCCACGTGCTAGCTCAGAAGCAGTCTTGCCATTGAGGTCGCGCACCCGCACATCCGCAATGTAGTCGAGCAGGAGCCGCACAATGACGGCAGATCCTTCCTCCGAACGCCAGGATGCTCGGTGTAATGGGGTCCGTCCGTTGTCGTCGCGGGGATTGACCTCTGCATTGCGCTTGAGTAGTATCCGACAAATCTCCAGGTGTCCGTAGCCGGCTGCAAAATGCAGTGGAGTCGCGTCATACTTCGTCCTGGGGCTCACGTCTGCACGATGGTCCAGGAGCCACTTAACAATTGTAAGATGTCCATCCCGCGAAGCAAGATGAAGTGGAGTGAAATTGTATGCACAGCGAGAATTTAGGTCCGCGCCATGTGCAAACAACAAACGAGAAACCTCGGTGTGCCCCCCATGCACTGATGCATGCAACGGAGTACCTTGAGCACCGCCAAGTTGATTTACTTGCTGTGGATCCTTAACCATTAGGCGTCCCACCAGACCACGTAATCCTCTCCATGCAGCGAAGTATAAGGGACCTGCTGAACGAGGCATAGCTGTCGGCTCCACATCCCAAGAGACGTTGAAGAGATCGCGGGGGTGTTCGATTCGCGCCAATGCTGGAAAATGTGGGTTATCCATATCAAAGAAGTAATCCAGTGCGTCCTTTATCTGTAATTCCACATGCCCGACCCTGGTGTGCGCGACCCAATATTCGGCAGCATATCGATAAAGAGGAATCTTATTGGCGATGTCTTCCGTGGTGTCGTCGTCCAGACAGAGTAAGACGCCGAGACAAGCCTGGGCAAGAATTGCGTGCGAAGGTTCGATGGGAATATGAAATTGGGAAACCTCTTCCATGCAACTTGCTAATCGATCCGAGGTCAGGAACTCTTTTACGGAGAAATGCGAGAATTGGACGACTCGGGAGCCTCTGTGGATGATTACGGAAACCAAGCTGGAACAGGCGGATAGCACCGCTTCTTCTTGGTCTTCCCAACGCCAAGACGCGTTCAATTTCGGTAAACCTCCCGTGGTCAAGTCAAATGCGAGGACTTCAGCGAGCTCTTCGACCCGCAGTGGACGGAGAGCCACCGCGACACATTGCAAAAGTCGATAAGCGTGCACCCGGTTTGCATTGTTGATCTCGTTCAAAATACGCTTGTATGTCTCGTCCAATGATTTGGGCAATTCTTCGAGGGCACCACGCAGGTTGGCTGGGAAACAGTGCCGTAGAACTTCCAATTGGCAGAAAACCCATCGGAACCTGTGTGAAGTATGAGACGACGGTACGATAACGATGAATCCAAGAGGCACCTACATTCCATCTGCTTTCTCTGTCAGTTTATCAATCACCATGGTCTTTTCTTCGTCTCGCCATCTCTTCATCCTTACGTCCGAGCGAACGACAGAAGTGACGTAATCGTTGATGTCCTGCTTCTGCCCGCTTTCGTCGTGGAGAGATACTTGTTGAGTTGCCAGAGGCCCAAGCTCAGTGCGAATGTCGAACTCAGGACGACTCGTGATACACAGTCGTAGATTTGGATGACGAAGCCCGACAAGTTCTTCCACTAGCTGGAGGACTTTTTCACGAGACGTTGGAATTCCCGAATCGTTGGGACACTCGTCAAGAGCATCCATAACGAGGTAGATCGGCACTTGTCCCACTATTGTGAGCATATTCTTAAGACACTCCGCAAGCGAGTCGTCACTTGGTTGCTCAGATCCTTGTTTGTTCGTGGAGTACAAGGAGGAAAGAGCGTCGCAGAATATATCCGATTGGTCGGAGAGCTGGACGAGGAGGGATGATAATAAAGCGCGGGAGTCCTGCTTTGCTGTATCTTTGAAGTCGAAGTAAAAATAGGCCAAGAAAGCCGAGCCGGCGTTGGATATGGATTTGATGTCCCGGATGATCACCGAGCTTGTCGGTCGTGTAAGTTTGATTGGGACGCGTCTCAACGGAAGGCAGCACACCTGAGAATACTCTTCCCCGAGCCGGCTATCAATATAGGAGTACTTAGTGACAAATAAGACTCAGAAGGCGATGGGACACGTACGTTTTCCGTGAATCCATAGCAAGGACCCAGATGTTTTCCAGTTTGTGAGGGTGTTTCCTTCAGTGCACCACGCCGCGGTACCTTTGTGATGAGTACCGGATGCGGTGTTGTAATTGACGGATGGATCAGGGGGGGCGATCCATTTTCGAAGGTCCTTGCGTAGCTCATGCCCTGTAAGAGACGTCAATATGTCGTGATCGGCGATAGTGAGGTTAGACGATCACGAACGATTTAGGTCGCTGACCTGATTGGCCACTTGTTGAATCGCTACTCCGGTTTCCCTTACACCTAACCGGGAAAGGGCTGAGGACATCGGAAACCATCTGATATGGTATATCTCACCTTCGATGACTGACTCGACTTTAAGGTCGACGTCCTGTACCTTGCTATCGAGGCTCAGCACATTTTCATCGACGCCCTGCACCTTTCTGTCGACACCCAGCAACTTGTCGTCGACGCCCTGTACCCTGCCGTCGAGGCATTGTACCTTGTCATCGACGCCCTGCACTCTGCTGTCGACGATCAGCACCTTGTCTTCAATACCCTCTACTTTCACATCAACTCTCTGCACCCTCTCGTCGACACCCTCCAGTATTTCACCCACGTCATTCACTTTGTCATCAATCCCGCGACAGATCGTCAAAGCTTCTGCAGCTGCCATCCGAGCCTCCTCTTGCGTCAATTTGTCCAATCGCTGCAGTGCGTCTTCGACGTCCTTCATTCCAAGTAGCCTCTTGAAATACTTCTCTGCGGGAAGGTCAACTTTCGGAGATATATCAAAGGAGAAACGCATACTAGTTCGTCCCTGCCGGATTTCCTTCGTGACGACCCCAAGAATCGAGATGACTTCGACCATGATCTTGACGATGATGTCCCTCATCGCAGCAGTCGGTCGGATCTTTATATATGCCTCAAGGCGCCTGAAGAAGTATTCCATGCGGCCAAACAGATCGATAAGAGCATCTTTGCTAGCGCGGACGTCCTTAATAGCCTAAGAGGTATATATGTCAGCAAGACACTCAAGCCGGGTAAAGGGAAATGCTCACTTGGAGGAGGACTCCAATGCCAGTGAATATAGCATTTGCAGGTGGGAATACCTGTCGTCACACACGTCAGATGGTAGATCTCGAGTGGCATAACGTCGCGGAATTTACCACACCAGCGCCGCTGCCGAGGGTCGTAGAGAATGCGAAGAGGACATTGACAGTGGGATCCAGCCACCTTGTCCACTTTTCCGAGTCGTCGGAACCTTGAGATTGATCAAATTTCTGTACTTGGGTCCGAAGAATGGCGATAATGGCACCGGAAGAGTCGCAGGACTTCAGCTCGTTGGCGAGGGGATGGGAGGCAATGTCTTTCTTCGTCTGCTTTTTGTATGCCTTCAAAGCATCCGAGAAGATAGCATCAAAGTTTGTGGAGGATCTGGAAGTGGAGGGAACTTGCGAGGGAGCTTGGGACATAGTGTGATCGAAGGACCTGGTGGGATGCGGAGGACAACAAGCAGGTCGCAATGGGTGTAGGGCGCAATGAGGCGCTTACCGCCAGCCTCGTGTACGATAAACAGTCGGCGCCTAGCCAGCCAGTGCAGGACCTACGATATTGTAAAGACGTATGACGTGATACTGTGATGCGTGACACGCGTCTCGTCCTTCTTCGCCCCATGTTAGGCGCAGCCTGAGTACAACAACAAGAACTAGACTGCCCCCACAAGGAACCTGGCAAGCATTCGAAGCAATGCATCCATTGTGGCGCGAAAGTTGGAGAGGACACGGAAGCAATCCACCTTGCACTAATGCGTGCCGTTTATCTGGAGCCTCTGCCCCATCGTTGTCGTACTAATAGTATGCACTGTTAGAATGGCCGCCAAGACGCCCTCTCTCGATGCACCGCCCACCCGTGCGTAGTAAGGCCACACGTCCGGCCGATGGAGAATCGCACTGGGTTTAACACGCGTTCAGAGACTGTCCGAGCGGCAGGATGCGGTGTTCATCATTCATGACGTCCGAGTCGTCCGACCGTCTCGCCTGCCCTCGTGAGAGAGCACAGAGGATGAACATGTGTGAATGGAATGGGTGTGAGAGAGGTCACATCAGACGCTCGAGTCGTGTGCTCTACTATTTGAGTACTTTTGATTCCGCTCCGGTCGATGCCCACTATCGAATGGCAGCCTTTTCTAATCCGAGATAAACAAATCCTGCGAGATCGCACGATTACGAGTTGCGCTCCAAGTGAACACCGAACTACAGAATGTGACCTTGAAGACTCGGAAGACCTTACAGCGCAACGCGGCAACTAATTAGGCTACGACCGTCCCTCCAGAGAGCGAAGGGACATTGTATTTTGAGATTCTAGCTTGAGAGGGCCCATAGGTGAGTGATGCCCCGTCGTTGTTGATACCTTCTCGTTTGAGAGTAAACGGGGATGTCGAGATACTCACTACCAATGCGAACTACTCGTCGCCAATAACAGCCCCATCCGCGGGCTGACGACCGCATCCACGACCACACTATCGACCGCCCTGCTCCAACGCACCGAAGTGCCCCAGCTTCCATAGCCAATCCAGAGTTACTCCGCACCCCGTGTGCGGGTTCTTTGCCCCGAGAAGAGGGGCAACACCCTGAGCGTTGAGAATTCCGCATGTGGGCGTCATAAATTGTCCATCGCGGCTGCACAGATGGTATTGGCCTTTCTGTCTGGCGGCGGCAGCGGCAAGAGCGGGGTCTCCGCGTCCTTCGTCTCTGCCGCACTGGTTAAGTTTTGGTTTCTAAATTCCACAGCGTCCGCGCTTGCCTTGGGCGTGATCCCTGCTAATAATTCGTCAACCAATGATGAACTAGGATGGGAGGGTCAGTAAGAGCATTGAGAGTGCCATGTACACCCAAGGACATTCTCAGAACCCATCAGTGTTCGAATGCAACGTCGGGGGAGCCCGGCGCTCCAAGCAGCCCGTCGAGGACCTCCACGTCATTCGTGCTGAATCTTTCAGCGCAGGGGTGCCGTGGTCCGCGATCACCACGCGCATGGCCTAGTGTGGGTCGTTTGACCCGCCATTGCGCGAGGGCGATAAAGAGCGCGAACACAACGATGCGCGCGACGGTTGGTTCATAATCCGTCCGGAGCTCCTCGTACCCCGGCCCTAAGCCGACAAACTCGTCGTCAAAGTGATCGTACAAGAACAACCAAATGAGAAGGACGTACCGCTCCTAAAAGATATGGCGCTGGTACGCCACAACGTCGTTGAGACATAAACTGTCTATCCTCTTTGTCATCCAGTAGTACGCAGGCCAAATCTCCTCAATGGAAGCCCCAAAATGGCCACGATGGAAATCGTCTTGCAAAACGGGAGGAATACTGTGTGGTTTTGAGAGCCGTGTTGGAGTCATCGACCACAAACGTGTATGAACGTGCATGAACCCCAGTGGGAAGTTCCCTGAATGTTGAAAATTGACGAATGTAAATGCGCAACTTCTGTACAACATGTATGCTTACAGTTCAGGACGGCGGGCAGGCAGGCTGCGGTCTGCCAACGTCGTAGTCGAGATGGGGCCTGCCTGATCCACTTGAAACAGTTGCCTGACGACCTTAAAGTATGAGGGCAGAATCCTTGGTCGGGTCGTTTGGGGCGGGGTTGCGTCACAGGGGAATGGTCTAATTAGTAATTACCATGATTTCTGTGTGCTTTGGTGCTTAGACACATCGTTGCGCGGATAAGAGGTTCACAACGCTGGTCTGTGTCTTCAACCGAAGCTAGAAACAGTGAATTTGTGCAGTGGTAAGGGTATATTGCGGTTTTGCTGGGGCTACTACAGTATAGTCGTATTCAGTACGAAAACGGCACAGTGAAGAACGATCTGTTCGGATCACCGGTCCGAACGGATGTTTCGCTTATCTAATCATTCAGTTTCCCCGTTGAACTTGAAAAGTTCCCTGAGCCGCTGCACTCATCGCGGCGCGGCAGACTGGAATGAACTCAGGAGTACAGGGTTCTTCTGTCAATATTCAAGCACGATTTCGCAAAGACAAGGACATCTATGCCATTGAGAGTATGCCCACAGAGTCTATGATGTACTGTACCGACGTCACTCATCTTCTACAGTACTGGCAGCATGTTGGGTACGGCGGACCTATACCTTGGCTATATAAGCTTCATGTTCAGCGAGCATACCGTCTTCCAGATGATCACGTCGCATGTCGACTTGGAGGAGAGAATCTCATACGTGAAGGGACTATGTCACTTTTACGCACAACTTGTTCACGTGAAGTCAGGATTCTCTCCGGATTCGGTGTTGGCCCTGGGAGACTGCAAGGATATTTGCGCCGAGCTGGTCCCACTATTGTATCTACTACCGCTAGCTTTTCGGAGACGAGGAGTTCGATACGCTCTTGCAGGCGACAATTGCTGGCGCCTTTCACAAGCTCGAGCCAAGCCTTAGCCCGAGATGGAAAGGTCCCTGCACTGCCGATAGAACATCGGTCGAAAGACCTGGACTACACCTGTCGCTGACACAGATCGCTGTATCTCGTAATAGTGTATTTAGAAAAAACGTGTGTAGGCGTATGTAAAATAACGACACGGGGATAATTGCTGGTCGTATGAAAGAAATTGAAAACACACACATGGTCGCTACGTAAATAATCGTTATGGTTCCGGTCAATCACTGAAGTGTCAATGTACAAGAAACAGGGAGGGAAACCGTCACTCACACAGGCCGACAAGTCGAACATGGACACTCTACCCGGTCTTGTTCGTTCGTTCATCCGAAGCGTGCTGGGAGAGTAATTGTACAATTTCCTCTTGTTCGGGGCCACTGGCTACCTCGGAAGCAGTCTTGCCTTCAAGGTCGCGTACCTGCACATCGGCACCATAGTTCAGCAAGAGCCGCACAATTTCCGTTGGACCCTTTGAGGCATGGTGTAATGGGGTCCATCCCTCATTGTTCTGGGAATTGACCTCTGCATTGCGTTCGAGTAGTATTCGACAAACCTCGAGATGTCCGAAGTCGGCTGCAAAATGCAGTGGAGTCCGACCACGTCTCTCTTTGGGGCTCACATCTACCCCGTGATCCAGCAGCCACTTCGCGATCCTAAGACGTCCGTGTATCGAAGCAAGATGAAGTGGAGTGTAATTGTCTCCACAGCGTAAATTTATGTCGGCGCCATGCGCTAACAACGATTGAAAAATCTCGATGTGCCCGTCAACCACCGAAGCATGCAACGGAGTACCGAGGTAACCACCCAATTGATGTACATGCTGTGGATCCTTGATTACGAGGCGTTCCACCAGACCACGCAATCCCTTCCATGCAGCGAAGTATAAGGGACCTGCTGAACGAGGCAGGCCTGTTGGCTCTTCATCCATGGAAACTCTCAAGAGATCGTGTGGGTGTTCCATTCGGGCCAATGCTGAAAAATGTGGGTTTTCCATGTCAAAGAAATAATCCATTGCGTTCTTTATCTGTAATTCCACATTCCCGACCCCAGCGTGCCCGACCCAATATTCGGCAGCATATCGATAAAGAGGAATCTTCTTGGCGCTGTCTTCCGTGATGCCGTCATCCAGACAGAGAAAGACGCCAAGACAAGCCTGTGCAAGAATCGCGTGGGAAGGTTCGATAGGAATATGAAACCGGGACACCTCTTCCATGCAACTTGAGAGCCGATCCGAGGTCAGGAACTCTTTTACGGAGAAATGCGAGAATTGGACGACCCAGGAGCCATCGTCGATGATTACGGAAACCAAGCTGGAACAGGCGGATAGCACCGCTTCTTCTTGGTCTTCCCAACGCCAGGAAGTGTTCAATTTCGGTAAACCTCCCGTGGTCAAGTCAAATGCGAGGACTTCTGCGAGCTCTTCGACCCGCAGTGGACGGAGGGCCACCGCGACACATTGCAAAAGTCGATACGTGTGCACCCGGTTTGCATTGTTGATCTCGTTTAGGATGCGCTTGTATGTCTCATCCAACGATTTGGGTAATTCCTCGAGGGTATGACGCAGGTTGGCCGGAAAGCAGTGTCGCAGAACCTCCAGTTGGCAGAAAACCCATCGGAACCTGTGTGAAGTATGAGACAACAGTACGACGGTGATTAATCCAAGAGGCACCTACATTCCATCTGCTTTCTCTGTCAGTTTATCAATCACCATAGCCTTGTCATCGTTTCGCCATTTCTTCATCCTTATGTCCGAGTGAACGATAGAAGTGACGTAATCGTTGATGTCCTGCTTTTGCCCGCTTTCGTCGTGGAGAGATACTTGCTGAGTTGCCAGAGGTATAAGCGTAGTGCGAATGTCGAACTCAGGACGACTCGTGATACACAGTCGCAGATTTGGATGACAGAGCCCGACAAGTTCTTCCACTAGCTGGAGGACTTTTTCACGAGACGTTGGAATTCCCGAATCGTTGGGACACTCATCGAGAGCATCCATGATGAGGTAGATCGGCACTTGTCCCGTTATTGTGAGCATATTCTTAAGACACTCCGCAAGCGAGTCGTCACTTGGTTGCTCAGATCCTCGTTTGTGTGCGGAGTACAAGGAGGAAAGAGCATCGCAGAATATATCGGATTGGTCAGAGAGCTGGACAAGAAGGGATGATAATAAAGCGCGGGAGTCCTGCTTTGCTGTATCTTTGAAGTCGAAGTAAAAATAGGCCAAGAAAGCCGAGCCGGCGTTGGATATGGATTTGATGTCCCGGATAACCACGGAGCTTGTCGGTCGTGTAAGTTTGATTGGGATGCGTCTCTATGGAAGGCAACACACCTGAGAATACTCTTCCCTGAGCCGGCTATCAATACAGGAGTACTTAGTGACAAATAAGACTCAGAAGGCGATTGGACACGTACGTTTTCCGTGAATCCATAGCAAGGACCCATATGTTTTCCAGTCTGCGAGGGTGTTCCCTTGGGTGCACCACGCCGCGGTACCTTTGTGATGAGTACCGGATGCGGTGTTGTAATTGACGGATGGATCAGGGGGGGCGATCCATTTTCGAAGGTCCTTGCGTAGCTCATGCCCTGTAAGAGACGTCAATATGTCGTGATCGGCGATAGTGAGGTTAGACGATCACGAACGATTTAGGTCGCTGACTTGATTGGCCACTTGTTGAATCGCCACTCCGGTTCCCCTTACACCTAACCGGGCAAAGGGTTGAGGTCAAAATTCGGAGACCATCTGATGTGGCATAACTCACCTTCGATGACCGACTCGACTTTGTGGTCGACGTTCTGCACCTTGCCATCGACGCTCAGCACCTTGTCGTCGACACCCTGCACCTTGCTGTCGACGATCAGCACCTTGTCGTCGATACCCTCTACTTTCACATCAACTCTCTGCACCCTCTCGTCAACGCCCTCCAGTATTTCACCCACGTCATTCACTTTGTCATCAATCCCGCGACTGATCGTCAAAGCTTCTGCTGCTGCCATCCGAGCCTCCTCTTGCGTCAATTTGTCCAATCGCTGCAGTGCGTCCTCGACTTCCTTCATTCCAAGCAGCCTCTTGAGATACTTCTCTGCGGGAAGGTCAACTTTCGGAGATATATCAAAGGAGAAACGCATACTGGTTCGTCCCTGCTGGATTTCCTTTGTGACGACCCCAAGAATCGAGATGACTTCGGCCATGATCTTGACGATGATTTCCCTCATCGCCGCCGTCGGTAGGACCTTTATATATGCCTCAAGTCGCTTGAAGAAGTATTCCATGCGGCCAAACAGATCGATAAGAACATCTTTGCCAGCACGGACATCCTTAACAGCCTACGAGGAATATATGTCAGCAAGACACCCGCGCTGAGTCAAGGAAGAAGCTCACTTGGAGGAGGATTCCAATGCCAGCAAATATCGCATTTGCGGGTGGGAATGCCTGTGGTCGCACACGTCAGAGGGTAGATCTTGAGTAACATAACGTCATGGAATTTACCACACCAACACCGTTGCCGAGGGTCGTAGAGAATGCGAAGAGGACATTGACAGTGGGATCCAGCCACTTTGTCCACTTTTCCGAGTCGTCGGCACCTTGAGATTGATCAAAGTTCTGTACTTGGGTCCGAAGAATGGCGATAATGGCACTGGAAGAGTCGCAGGACTTTAGCTGGGTGGCTAAGGGATGGGAAGCAATGTCTTTCTTCGTCTTCTTTTTGTATGCCTTCAAAGAATCCGAGAAGATAGCCTCAAAGTTTATGGAGGACGTCGATGTGGAGGGAACTTGGGACATAGTGTAGTCAAAGGAGCTGGTTAGAGGCGGGGCCGCGGGGGAGAACAAGGTCGCAAAGGCAAAGGGCGTAAGACGCAATAAGGCACCGATTTACCGCCAGCCTCGTGTAAGACGGACAGTGCGGCGTTGTTCAATCACCTGCAAGAGCAAAACACGATGATAACAGCCTAAGTTCGGTCCGATCGATCAGGAAGGCGTTACGTGTGACATGTACCATGTGACAGATAGTAACACCGTGACACATACCACGACCGTGTAACGGACTGTCACGGTACCGCCTCCTGCAGTGTCCACAGTGCCACTGCAACACTTGATGCAGTACTGCAGTACTGTGTTGTCCCGTGACAGCTTTCAAGGACAGGCAGCGCTTGACCTTATGTTAATGCGCGCCGTCCCTCTGGGACACCTGCTCCATTTTCCGCTATCAGAATGACCGCCAAAACGCCCTCTCGATCCACCCACCTAGTACCCGTGGATGGTAACACCGCACGTCTGACCGCTTGCCGATGGCGAATCGCCCTGGGTTTAACACACGTTCCGAGGGTGCCTTCGAGCGGAGGGATGCAGTGTTCACCATGGAAGGGCGCACAGGATCAGATTAACATTGAATGGGCGAGTTATGGGGGAGCTTGTATCAGACGCGTGAGGAGTATGTTCTACTACTCGAGTTTCCTTTTGCTTCCGCTCCAGTCAACGCACATCGAATGATAGCCTTCTCTAGTCGGAGACAAATAATTCTAGTAACATCACGCTTGACATCACGAGTCCTCCCGAGTGAGCATCAAACTACAGAAGGAGTCCTTGAAGACCGTACAGCACACGGCGGGGCGGCTAATTAGGCTACGACCCCCCAGAGAGCAAAGGGACGTATTTTGAAATTTTAGCTCGAGAGCGCCCACAGCTGAGTCATGGCCGTCATTGGTGTTTTCTAGTTTGGGAGTAATCAGGGATTTCGAGATAGTTATCGCCAATGCGACCTACTGGAGGCCAACGACAGCCCCATTCGCGGGCAGGCGACCCCATCCTCGATGACCCCATCGACAGCCGTGCTCCAACGCACCGAATTGCCCCTAGCTCCCATAGCCGAACCAGAGATGCTCCTCCGCAGCCCGTGCGGCAAGAGCAGGGTCTCCCCGTTTCTTCGTCTCCACCGCACTGGTCAAGTTTTGGTTTCTCAAATTTCTGCAGCATGCCAGCATCCACGCTTGGCTTGGGCGTGATCCCTGAGAAGAATTCATCAGCCACAGACGAGCTAGGATGGGAGGGTCTGCAGGATGATTGAGAGTATTACGTGCACCTTTGGGCCTCCTCCATCCCCATCAGTCGCTCGGATACAACCTTGTAGCAGTCCAGCTCTCCAGGGAGACCGTCTATAATCTCAGCGTCATTCGTACAGGCGCAGCGGTACCGTGGTCGATGACAACCGTGCCGTTTGACCCGTGATGGCGCGAGCACAACAATTGAAGGAGCGCGAACACAACAATGCGTGCCACGATTGGCTCGTAATCTGTCCGGAACTCCTCGGGGCTTGGCACTAAGCCGACAAACGCGTCGTAAAAGTAATCGCACCCATGAGAAGGGACGTACCGCTCCTAGAGTTTATAGCGCTGCCACAGCGTCGCGTCGGGTCTGCTACCGAGACATAATTTCACTTACTCATGCAACGATCTGAAGGCTGCTGAGACATAAAGTGTCTATCCCGTTCGTCATTAGAGTGGTACACTGGCAAAATCTCCTCAATGAGAGCCTCAAAATGACCACGATTGAGGTCATCTTCATCCCCCCGGTATCAACAACTGGCTTTTCGGAGGCGAGGAACTCGATACGCTCGTGAAAACGACGATCGCTGGTACCTTTCAGAAGCTCAAGTCACGCCTTTTGCTTCAAGTTACGGGGGCAAGGTCTCTGCACTGCTGCACTAAGGGAATGTCCCGTCCTCATAAAATTCTGATAGAACATCGATCTAAATACCTGAATCACACCTTCCAGTAACACCGATCGCTGTATCTTGTGACACTGTACTCAATTCGTATAATAGGCATGGACGCACTTAACGTGATGACATGATAAAGTTGCGCGTCGTATGAAAGCAATTGGATACATATAAATGATCGCGACATAACAATCGTAATGGAATCGCTGTAGTGAGAGACAACGTACAGTAAACTACCAGGGAAAGTGGTCACACACACAGGTCTACGACTCAATCATAGATACTCTACTCTGTCTCATCTGTTTATTCCGCAACATGCAGGGAGAGTATTTGTACGATTTGTTGTTGTTTGGGGCCACGGGCTACTTCGGATGCAGTCTTGCCGCTGAGGTTGCGCACCTGCATATCCGCACCGTAGTCTAGCAAAAGCTGCACAACGCTCGCAGACCCTTCCCGCCAACCCCTTGATGCTCGATGTAATGGGGTCGAGCCCTTGTCGTTCCGGGAATTGACCACTGCGTTGCGTTCGAGTAGTATCCGACAAGTCTCGAAGTGTCCGTAGTCGGCTGCAAAATGTAGTGGAGTCCAGCCGCGCTTCTCCTTGGTGTTCACGTCTGCACCACGGTCCAGCAGCCATTTCGCAATCATAAGATGCCCCTCTGCTGAAGCGACATGAAGTGGAGTAAAATCGTCTGCACAGCGCGAATTTATGTAGGCGCCATGCGCGACCAGCAACTGAGAAACCTCGATGTGCCCCCCAAGCACCGAAGCATGTAACGGAGTACCGTATAGACCTCCGAATTGAGTTACTTGCTGTGGATGCTTGATTATCAAGCGTTCGACGAGACCATGGAATCCCCTCCATGCGGCAAAATATAAGGGACCTGCTGGACGTGGCAAAGTTTTTCGTTCTTCATCCATTGAAACTCTCAAAAGATCATCTGGGCAATGTATTCGAACCCACGCCGAAAAATGTGGGTTGTCCGTGTCAAAGAAATAGTCCATTACGTTCTTTATCTGTAATTCCACATTTCCGACAAGGGTGTGTGCAGCCCAATAGTCGGCAGCATATCGATAAAGAGGGATCTTCTTGATACTGTTTTCGTTGGTGCGGTCGTCCAAGCTAAGTAAGACGCCGAGACAAGCCTGGGCAAGAATCGCGTGGGAAGGTTCGATGGGAATGTGAAACTGGGACACCTCTTCCATGCAACTTGCTAAGCGATTCGATGTCAGGTACTCTTTTACGGAGAAGTGCGAAAACTGAACGACCCGGGAGCCTTTGTGGACGATTACGGAAACCAAACTAGAACAGGCAGACAGTACCGCTTCTTCCTGGTCTTCCCAACGCCAATCCGCGTTCAATTTTGGAATCCCCTTCGTGGACAGGTCGAACGCGAGGACTTCCGCAAGCTCTTCAACCCGGAGTGGACGAAGTGCCACCGCGAGACATTGCAAAAGTCGATAAGCGTGCGCCCAGTTTGCATTGTTGATCTCGTTTAGGATACGCTTGTACGTCTCATCAAGCGATTTGGATAATTCCTCGAGGGTACGACGCAGATTGGCCGGGAAACAGTGCCGTAGAACCTCCAATTGGCAGAAAACCCATCGGAACCTATGTGAAGATTGAGACAACGGCCCGATAATGATAAATCCAAGAGGACCTTACATTCCATCCGCTTTCTCTGTTAGTTTCCTAATGACCATAGTCTTGTCATCGTCTCGCCATCTCATCATCCTTTCATCTGAGCGAACGACAGAAGTGACGTAATCGTTGATGTCCTGCTTTTGTCCACTTTCGTCGTGGAGGGATACTTGTTGAGTTGCCAGAGGCACAAGCGTGGTGCGAATGTCGAACTCAGGGCGACTCGTGATACACAGACGCAGATTTGGGTACTGAAGTCCGATAAGTTCTTTCACCAGCTTGAGGACCTTCTCCCGAGATGATGGAATTCCCGAATCGTTAGGACATTCGTCAAGAGCGTCCACGATGAGATAGATCGGTACTGGTCCCATGATCGTGAGCATATCCTTGAGGCAACGCGCTAGCGAGTCGTCACTTGGTTGTTCTGATCCATCTTGATGTGCCGAGTGTAATCCGAGAAGAACGTCACAGAGTTTCTCAGATCGATCAGATAATTGGACTAGAAGGGATGACAATAATGCACGGCAGTCTTGTTTTCCTTTGTCCTTGAAATCGAAAAAGAAATAGGCCATGTAAGCGGACCCCACGTTGGATATGGATTTGATGTTCTGGATGATCACGGAACTTGTCGATCATCGATCATATAAGTTCGATTGAGACGCATCTCAACGGGGAGTAACACACCTGAGAATACTCTTCCCGGAGCCAGCTATCAAGCCAGGAGTGGTTAGTGACAAATAAGACTAGGATATTGATGGGATATGTACGTTTTCCGTGAACCCATAGTAAGGACCCAGACGTTTTCCAAGCTGCGAAAGTATTCCCCTCGGTACACCACGCCGCAGTACCTTCGTGATGAGCACTGGATGCGGCGTTGTAATTGACAGATGGATCAGGGGGACCGATCCATCTTCGAAGGTCCTTGCGTGATTCATGCCCTGTAAGTGACGTCAAATTTTCGTGATGGGCAGTGATGATGTTAGACGATCACGAACGATTGAGGTCGCTGAGCTGATTGGCTACTTGTTGGATTTCTACTCCGGTTTCCTTTACACCTAGCCGGGAAAGGGGCTGAGGATTCGGAGACTAGCCAATGAGGTATAACTCACCTTCGATGACTGAGCTGACTTTGTGGTCGACACCTAGTACCTTGTTCTCGACGTTCAGCACCTTGTCGTCGACGCCTTGCACCCTGTTGTCGACACCCTGCACCTTGTCGTCAACGTTCTGTACCTCGCTATTGAGGCTCAGAAGCTTGTCGTTAACGCCTTGCACCTTGCTGTCTACGCTCTGCACCTTCTCCCCCACGCCCTGCACCTTGCTGTCGATGCTGAGCACCTTCTCATCGACACCCTCTACTTTCACATCAATACTTTGTACCCTCTCATCGACTCCCTCTAGCCTTTCATCCACGTCATTCACTTTGTCAGCAACCCCACGAGTGATCGTCAGGGCTTCTGCTGCTGCCATCCGAGCCTCCTCTTGCGTCAATTTATCTAATCGCTGCAGTGCGTCCTCGATGTCCTTCATCCCAAATAGCTTCTTGAGATAATTCTCTGCAGGAAGGTCAACTTTCGAGATATATCAATGGGGAAAGGCATACTGGTTCGTCCCTGCCGAAATTCCTTCGTCACAATCCCAAGGATCGAGATAACCTCAACCATGATCTTAACGATGATGTCTATCATAGCCGCCGTTGGTCGGACTTTAATGTATGCCTCAAGCCGCTTAAAAAAGTATTCCATGCAACCAAATAGGTCGATCAGAGCATCATTGCTAGCGCGGATATCCTTGATAGCCTAAGAGGTTTACAGATCATTGGTCACCAAGACATCCACCCATGCGGGATCAAAGTCGATGCTCACTTGCAAGAGGACTCCAATTCCAGTGAATATCGCATTCGCGGGAGGGAATACCTGTCGCACAGGTCAGAAGGTAGGTCTCGAGTAACATAACGTCCATGAATTTACCACACCGACTCCGTTGCCAAGGGTCACAGAGAATGCGAACAGGACATTGACAGTGGGATCCAGCCACTTTGTCCATCTCTCGTCGGCACCTTGAGACCGATCAAAGTTCTGGACTTGGGTTCGAAGAATGGCGATAATGGCACTGGAAGAGTCGCAGGACTTCAGCTGGGCGGCGAGGTGATGGGAGGCAATGTCTTTCTTTGTCCGCTTTTCGTATGCCTTCAGAGCAGCAGAGAAGATAGTATCAAAGTTTGTGGTGGAGGTGGAAGTAGTCGGTGCTTCGGGCATAGTGCAGACGGAGAAGCTGGTTGGATAATGCTTAGTGATAAATGAGGGTGAACTGAGGAAAAGGCGAAAGGCGCCAAATCGACTCAATATGCTACTAGTGAATTACGGCTGAGAGGGTCAGGTCCCAGCCTGCCCAACCACGTGCGACACACGATCCTGTAGATGTCAAGTCGACCAGAATATACTCGCATGGTCACCTAATAGATTTGTTCTTCGTTCCAGGACCGGTGTAAGTAAAGGCTGTGCAGAAACTAGACCGCCTCCAGGAGACACTCCCGGCCCATGTTATGCGTCCGTCACGGTCTTGGCGCCCCGGTTGGCGAGGACACCGGCGAAGCGGTGGACTGTGAATGCGGCGTGCTGTCCCTCCAGCGCACCTTCCCTATCGACGTGAGTGGTTTTCGCCTCATATGCTATCAGAAAGTCTACCAAAAACACGCCCTCTCGGTGCATCACCTACCTAAGCGTGGTCAAGACTTCACGTGTGGCCACTTGCTGATCGCGAATTGAGCTGGGTTGAAACACGCCTATGCAGCGGGATGCAGTATTCACCCTTCATGATTTATGGCCATCTTTCCTCTTACGAGAGAGCACAGGGGACGAGCTTGAGGCCCGGAGTATAATGTTTGCTTTTGATTCCGCTCTACCCAACTCCCACCCAATTAAATGGGAGGGATTATGCTCTCAGATTGATAGTTTTTCCGAGATCATGAATCCAATGAAAACTACAGAATGCGACCGTATAGACTCAGAAGCCCTCATCACTCTCGCTGAGGTGAATAAGCAATAGCACTTGTATTCTGAAATCCTAGCTCTAGGGTAAATAGGGGGTGATGCCTGTCGTTGTTCTTGCTTTCTAGATTGACAGTAAAACAGAGCTAGCGAAATGGTCATCGCCAACGCGAATGCTTGACGCTGACTAACAGCCTATCCGCGCGCGCCGTATCCCGCTCTGTGTTGGGAGCGCTGCTTGTAGCGCCCTGTGTTCGTTCAGTTTCGTCACGGCTGCGAACACTGTTGTCGTTGCTGTCGGACGGCGGCGGAAATAGTGGGTCTCCGCGTTTTCCGTCTTCGTCTCTGCGGCGCCAGTGAGGCTTTAGCGACGGTGAGGCCGTTCGCCGCTGCCTTGAGCGTACTCCCTGTGGTGAGGTTCCACCGATAATCTAGGACAAGAGGGCCAGCGGGAGGGTTGAGAGTTACTTGCGCGTAAACCATGTCAGCCCGGCTTGAGAGGCTGACGGCGCGGATGACGGAAGAGTAGCACGGTGCCGATGCAGTGTAGGTGCGCAAGCTGCAGGGAATGTAGACATGCAGAATGGACCATCAGGATCGTCGAAGGCTGTATAAATGGGTCCGCACGTCGGCGACTGTCGTTGCTACCAAGTAGAGTGCTACAACCATTGATCCAGTGAACTTGGGTTAAGGTTAAGTGCAAAACAGGTCCCACCTGCGAACTTGCGAACTTACCAGGTGAGATAGTCGGTCATCAGGTTAGGCAGCTTAACAGAGTCGAAGTCAATTAACGCAAACCCGAGTTGGTACCTTGTCATCTATTGTCGCTTTTGAAACACGTCCGCAAAATATGAAGGAACTGGGTAGTCATTTTCGGAGTTAGAGTGCCTGCGCCGGGTTCTTGTTCGGTGTGCGCTCCGCTGCAGCGCAAGTGAACGATCGGAGAGAGGAAAGACACGACGCAGAATTGGACTCCTGGATGTCTTCTTGCCACTGACGGGGGTATAGAAAAACTTGTTGAGGACTCAGTGCATGCAGCTGGTAGACACGCATGCATGTGTGATGAAGGTAACCGCCATATGGTGGGAGAGGGATGGGTCCTCCTTTGCTGCGGTGGAAAATGGCGGAAGTGTGAGGACGGACCTGGACGGAGGATGTCAAACCCGGACAAGAACTCTTCGCATGTTTTCGGTGAGTACGACTGGCTCGATCGCGGGCGAGGGACACTCACCTGTACTCTGATCCAGCTCGGACAAGGTCGCGGACGTCATCCCGCGCAGCAGAGGGCGCTTGTGGTGGCCTCAAAATATCTCAACATGCGTTCCCGGCGGAATAAAACTACGCCAGCGAAGTCGCACCATTATCTTTTTGACCCTGGAACAAGGAAGCATGGTCGATTGTGATAGAGTTTGATGACCTAACACCCAATGCGCAATGCGCAAAATTCGCCAGGCGCATTGTGTTGTTTGTGTTGGTCAATCCAATTACGAAGGGTGATGAATGCGGTGCACCTGCCGAAAGTGTGCCGGACCCGTGTGCTGCGGGCGCGCGTTGGGCGCTACGCTCTTCTTGGTTGGCTGTGCAAACTCACACGTTCACGCCTTCTCTGGGCGGCACGTTCTCCGCAGTTTATAAGGCTGTTTGGCACTATGAACTTCTCCGCTCACTCCCATTGACTCCATCGCACAAGTCATTTGGTGTATCAGCTTTCCATCCGCTAATCACTTCGAAATGATCTACGACTCCACCGAACATAAGCTCACAGCAAACATGCCCACCCTTGACCGTTCGTCGGTGAGTTTGGTACCTAATATGGCCTTTTGGTTCCTAATAGCCCATCAATATAGCCTCCTTCTGTACCTGGGGAGGAACTACCTGCATATTCGCCGCCACCCTCAACATCAGCTCCACCGCCAGGAAACAGGCAGCCTGCGCCACCATTGAGCGTGCCAGTCAATGGCCTATATATGTACACTAAGCGCGAAAGAATTCAAGGTATGTTTTAGAAACGCTGGCACAGGATTGACCACTAAAAGCAAGCAGGGTCTTGGGCGCTGGATCCTCTGGTTCCCTTACTGCCCACACAGGACCTTGTAAACATGTTCCTTGATGGCAAGGCACCAAAGAGGAAGCGGTGCTTTCGCTCTCCAAAGGGGGTTAATCCGACTGCGACCTTTACCTCCCGCCATGGTAGCGTACAGGCGACACTCCGTGTTACTGGGGACACCCCTGTCCATTCGACTGCAGTAATCCGCTCGAAGACACGGAGTGGTAACATAACCCTCGAGCTCGTTAGTCGATTCATATACCATTTTGAATTATTCTGACTCAACGCAGGTTTCTATCGCCCCTACGAGAACCGTACACATCGACGCTCGTTCACGTAGAGGTACTCCTAATTTCTATTCCTTGTCATTGGCAAGTTCTCTTGCTGACTATCTGATATCAAAGGCAACGTGACACTTCTGGTACCGCGGAACTTTAGTGGAATCGTTCAGCTCTCTAGTCGACATGGCCCTGTGGACGTGCTCCCGGCTTTGGCAGCCTCCGGGCGCGTGTTGAAGACTAATGACGGAGAGACTACTGTCCTTATTGGCGACGGGCCAATGCCCCAGGTGGGCGAAGACAACATCACCGACACTGCTCGGCTCTATTCTCGGCATGGACGTATCAGGTTGGGATTCAGCGGAGAAGACTATTTCACTGAGCCCCCTAGGCTGATTGACCAAGCTGTAAAAATGGTGCAGAAGCTCATTACGGAGAAGCTCATAACACCCAAGGCATTGCCACCGAAGCGCGGGGTGCATATTTCTTTCGGTTGAGAGGGACTTTTTGCTGCATTGTCTGACTAGTTTTTACCCCCGTGGATATGCCATAATTATCTCTGTAATGTACTGTACTTATCCAAAATAGTGGTTCACTGTTGTGGGTTCTTCTCCTTTGTTATGCAATCAAAGGCTCAGCACAGATTTTAAGTGGAGAAGACCTCCAATTCGGAGACATTGAGCTCGGGCGTATAGTTTTTCCCACAAAAGGGACCAAACTCTGCGATGTTGCAAACGCTTGCGCACAGTATACTTTTGCAGGAATCGTCGATTCAACACGCTATAACAGTAGCATATACAGGCTGGTCACGAACCTAAGAGTACCTTATGACCGAAGTATCAGAGCGTTGCCTATTCTCCTATCCACTCCCCGCTTCTACTTACGCACCTTGTCATCCAAGCAACGACCCCATCGGAGCAGGTGACCTCCTTGAGTGCCCAATCGTCCATCTTGTTTCAACACACCGAAGTGCCGCCAGTTCCTGTGGTCGACCCAGGGTTTCTCCGGTCCCGTACCGCTGATTCCGGCTGGCTCGATAGACGGTACGGCGTGCGATGTACAAGCACGGACATCGAGGGCGGGTCGCTTTGCGCGGAGAAGCGGAGTGGGGCCGTGCGCGTTAGGGACGCCGCGTGTAGCGCCTTGAGGTGTGCGTTCGGTCTCGTCACGGAACACTATTGTCGTTGCTTGCCGTCTGACGGCAGCGGAAATAGTGGGTCTCCGCGTTTTCCGTCTTCGTCTCAGCGGCGCCTGCCAGGTTTTAGTTATCTGCGTTTTCTGTGGCGGGGAGGCCGTTCGCGCCTGTATTGGACGTGCTCCCTGTGAAGAACTCATCAACCACCGATAATCTAGGAAGAGAGGGTCATCGGAGGATTGAGAGTCATGCAATAACACGCGACAGTCTAGCGCTCCAAGCGATCCTCTATAGTGCGGCCGAGACACTTGCGCGTAAGCCAGGCCACCCCGCCTTAAGAGGCCGGCCGCGCGGTTGGAAGAAGAGTAGCGTAAGATCTGAGTTGTGCGAATGGACCAGCAGGATCGTCGAAGGGTGCGAAGATGGGTCTGCACGTCGGCGACTGCCGCTAATACGGAGTAGAGTGTTACAGCTATCATTCCGGTGAACTTGGGTTGGGGTTAAGTGCAAGAAAGACGGTCACTTGCAAACGCATTGGGCGAAATGGTCGGTCATGGTCAGGCGGCCTAACAGGCTGATCGCATACAGTCCCGCGTTGGCACCTTGTCATCTGTTGTCACGTCCGCAAGATACGAAGGAGCAGTCCTTGTCGACATCTGTTCAATAGTTGAAGGTACTGCCCCGGATTCTTGTTCTGCGTGCAAAAAAGGCAGACACGAATCAGAAATAGACTCCTGTATGCTTCTCGCTACTGCCAGGGGTCTAGCAACGCGTGCTGAGGACGGGGTGCATGCAGGCGGTATCGCCGTTCATGAGTGGGACATGCATGTGCGTACGATGAGGATGAAAGTAACGTCGCCATAAGGCCACTGCTTCTTCTAAGTTGGGGTTGACGGAGGTGGTGGGTGGTGGGTCCGGTGGGTGTGGGATGGGTTCTCCGAGTCCGCATATGGGGTAGAAAGAGGCGGAAGAGTAACAGAGCTCGGCGGCGAGGAATCGGAAAAGGTCGCAGAGGTCATGTCGAGCGCTGGTGTAGCCTCCAAAGTGCGTCAACGGCGAAATAAAGCTATGCCAGCCAAGTCGCACAATTATCTTTTTGAGCTCTAGAATACGGAAGCATGGAGGATTGTGATAGAGTTTGATATATTGGTACCACCCAATGCGCAATGCCCAACATTCGCTAGGCGCATTATATTGTGTTGCTGGAGGTGATGCAGTGATGAATGCGGCGCGCGCTCTGCCGAAATGTGCCGGCCGCAGCTACTGGCTTTGAGCGCTGCGCAGTCTTGGCTGCGCAGACTCACGCGTACTTCCAGTACTCACGCGTTCTCTGGGCGGCACGCAGTCCACGATTTATATGGCTGCTTGGCACAATGAACTTCTCCGCTCACCCCCATTGACTCCACCGCACAAGTCACTTGGTGTATCAGCTCTCCATCCACCAGTCACTTCGAAATGATCTTCAACTCCACCGAACATATGCTCACGGCAAACAAGCCCGCCGTTGACCGCTCGTCGGTGAGTCTACAACCTAATGTAGCCTTTTGGTTCCTAATAGCCAATCCCAGCCTCCTTCTGTCCCTGGGGAGCAACCACCTGCATATTCGCCGCCACCCTCAACATCAGCTCCTCCAACAAGGAACAGGGAGCCTGAGCTACCGTTGAGCGTGCCAGTTAATGGCTTATATATGTACACGAAGCGCGAAAGAATTCAAGGTATGTTTAGAAACGCTGGCACAGGATTGACCACTAAAAGCAAGCAGGGTTTTGGTCACTCGATCCTCTGGTTCCCCCACTGCCCACACAGGACCTTGTAAACATGTTCCTTGATGGCAAGGCACCAAAGAGGCGGTGCTTTCGCTCTCCAAAAGGGGGTAAACCGACTGCGAGCTTTACCTCCCGCCATGGCAGTGTACAGGCGGCACTCCGCGTTACTGGGAACGCCTTTGTCCGTTCGACTGCAACAATCCGCTCAAAGACCCGACGTGGAAACATAACCCTTGACCTCGTCAGCTAATTCACATACTATTTTTGAACCATTCTGACGCAACGCGCAGGTATCGATCGATCCTACGAGAACCGTGCACATCGATGCTCGTTCACGCAAAGGTACGCCTAATTCTCGTCATAGGAAACTTATCTTACTGACTATTTAATACCAAAGGCAGCGTGACGCTTCTGGTACCGCGGAACTTTAGTGGAATCGTTCAGCTCTCCAGCCGCCATGGTCCTGTGGACGTGCTCCCGGCTTTAGCAGCCTCTGCGCGCGTGTTGAAGACCAAGGACAGAGTAACTACTGTTCTGATTGGCGACGGGCCAATGCAGGAGGGCGCAGACAACATCACTGACATTGCTCGGCTCCGCTCTCGGCGTGGGTGTGTCAGGTTGGGATTCAGCGGAGAAGACTATTTCACTGAGCCCCCCAGGTTGATCGACCAGGCTGTAAAAATGGTGCAGAAGCTCGTTAAGGAGAAGCTCATGGCTCCTAAGGCACTTTCACCGCAGCGCGGGGTGCATATTCATCTCTCTTGAGGGACTTTTTGATGTACTGTTTGACTAGTTTTTACCTACGCGGATGCAAATATGCCATAATTGTCTCTGTACTGTACTGTTACTCAGCTGGTGGTTTACTGCTGTGCTCTCTTCGCCAGCACAGATTTTGATTTTTACTGGACAAGACCTCCAAGTTGAGCATGGGCACTTGGTTTTTCTCACGTTGCTCAAAAAAGGTACCAAACCTTGCGATTCAACACGGCATGGTTGTAAGTTACCAGTGCAGTTATACTGCCCACACGGCGCAATGTCACACCGCAGGAAGTTGCATCGCATCACGTAAATCTATTATCCGTGCTTAGAGTGGCCCTAACTGAGTGATAGAGCACATTGAGTTTCCCCATTTGACACCGCAGAGCACGACTGTACGGGCCAACATCATATCGAACGCCGTGATATTGAACGTCCGTGACATCTAGGGTGAGATCTGTAAATGGAGGCTTACTTTTTTGACCTTTGGACACGCGAGAATGCCGCCCAATTATTCCTTTTGTTTTGGGCCCCGCATGGGCCGCATCAGAATTGAAAGAAGGAGGGTGGTGGGTTGGCGCGCTTGAATGCTTTTGGTCACCGTGCATCGCGTTATATTTTTGGCGGACTTTCCCGATATCGTTCCCTTCTGATAACTCGGCTATGAAACCCCATTGAAGTGAGAATAGCTATGTCTGGGTTGGACTGACGTCTGCGCTTGGGGGAAGTCAATAGTCGATGACGGAACGTACTATCGAGAAACATAGCCGGGTAGATCGCGGTTGCTCCAGAGTACTAGTATCACCGAGGCGTAGTTGGCCTCACAGGGTGATGCAGTGAAGTGGTGCCGGCCCATGTGAGATTTCCACTCCACTTGAAAGATCAAGTCTATAATTAAACTTGCTGGGTCCGCAGCTGACTGACAGGCCTCCTATTCAGGCACGCGTACTGATCCCGTCGATCTCCGAGTCGAGAGCAATACAGTCCGGCAATATACAGTATACTTGGTTTGGATCGAAGTCTCTATTGCCGAGAAAGGATCGAGAAAGAATCGGAGGGTGGCCTTACCGTAACTCGCTTCGTTCTGTTACCGCGATATGATAGCATATGCATCGACGAAGCTCCACCGTGAAGGACGCTCATGTGGTTAGCCGAGCCATGCTTCGAGTCGTGGACCCGTGGGTCATTGAGCGATCATCGGAATGTTAATTTTCTGAACTTGCTTGGGAACTGCAGTGCGGTGAACCAAGACTGAAGAAAACACCGGTGATTTGACTGAACCTACGCTCGAGTTGGTGGTATACCATGCAAGCTGCTGCATATTACTGCGGTGCGGCAAGTACTAACAGTATCTGTTACCTACTGTAACGCCCTTCAAGTTACTCGACATACCGCGTGACAAAATTATTTCCTGCTCACCTGACCGACTTGCCGCGGTCTTCGTGTCAAACACTGCGCAGTTGCAGTGATGCCGCAGGGGAAAGAAGATGGTTCCAGGCACAACCACGGAACGCCCTCCAGTGTGGAGTGCCGACGGTAAGCGATGCCGATCTGATCCGACTTTGGTGTGCCAGTGGGGAAGCTGGTCGCGCGCTGGTCCGAGTCGTTTCGCGAAAGTTGGGTGCAGTTGTAGAGCGGGTGCGCCGTGGCTGGTGCTGGGGTTGCATCGACGCCCGCGGGCCTAGACACCACCACAACTTGCTTTGTTGTTATCTATTACGTCGTCTACTCGACACTGCTGCAACGCACGCACCGCACCACAGTTTCCACCAGGCGTATCGCACATATTTCATTTCTCCAACTCTAAAGCTATCTTGAGATTATCTATTAGGCGCTCGGACTGCGCTCGGATAACAACATGCCGACTATCTCCTTCCGGCCTGATTGTCCCAACGAGACTCGGAGTGAGACTCACGATTGCAATTTCAAAGGTGGCGATGGCGACACTTCTTTCTATTTATATGCAGCCTTCCGTTCAGGAATCTCTCGCCACCACCTACAGTACCTTCTACAGTGATTTCTTTAATCGCCTGAGATGGACGAAAAGTTTCGCGATACTCATTCCGAGAAGGCTGCACTTGACGAACATGTAAGCTTCGTTACTTTTCTATGACGGCGTCACAGTTGGCTTACCATTGTTCAACTGCAGTTCGCTGCCCAGCAGCAGGAATCCCGACAGTTCACTCCCGAGGCTGGCCCTTCAACCCCGCCTCCATACTATGCTCCGCCTCAAGGTCCACCTCCCCCTTCGTCAGTTGTGCCGAGTCTGCCGACTGTCCCAGCCAACGGCTTAAACATGTCGACTGTGTTCGAAAACATAAGAGGTCTGTGGGAGTGTTTCGATAGGTATTTGATGCCAATGTTGACCCACCCCCCCTTCCCCCAGGTTCTTGGCTACTTGACCCTTTGGCCCCTCAATCGTCGGACCAGTCCCTACTACAGGCATTTGTTGAACACCGCGCAGGACGGAGACCCCGCCGCTTCCACAATATGACAGTGGGAACCCCGACTGCCAAGCTGGATTCCCGGCGTGGTAACATCTTTGCCACTTTCCGAGTAGTTGGGGAATCGCCCGTACCTGCGACAGCAACCATTCGTTCCACGACACACAATGGTAACATTGTTCTAGAGCTTGTACGCCAGTTCGTCCCATTACCGTTGTGGTACGCGCCTGACACCGGTAATATAGGTCTCCAAGCCCCCCTCGAGGACGGTTAATTTCGACGCATATTCTCGGACAGGTAAGTGCGCGACCCTGCTATCCACCCATATCCAAATGGGGCTGTGCCTGTTCCATTTTGGACTTCTTTTTCTTATCATCAGGTTATTGAGTGAAGGCATTGGTGCTGACTTTCCTTTGTTGTAGGTAATATCTCACTTCTGATTCCACGGAGCTTTTCTGGCACTGTGGAACTTCGAGGACGGCGTGGCGACATTGAACTGCTTCCGGCGCTCGCAGCGTATGCGCGAGTTCAAAGAGCGACCAACAGCGAAACCGTCGTGTTTATTGGGAACATCGCACCTCCTACACCGGGTTTCGCCAGCGTTGGTGACCTTGCCCGTCTATATAGCCATTCAGGGCGTATGAGGTTGGGCTTCTGCGGAGAGGACAGCTTCACCGAGAACGGAAGTCTTATCGGACAGATATTCAACAGGATCACCGCTTAACCGACGAACGCATGTCCAGACCCAGACTTATCAGCACCACGTTTGCTGACTGTTCTGGATACTGAGCCAAGGATTTTCTATACTTCTCCGCTTAGCCCTGCTGTGGTCCCGCCGTGCCTTCAGAACGGCGGGCAATCCCGTTACATCCCTGTACCTTAGAAATCGTACTGTTAATTGCTTCGGTGGCTAATCGCACCCTTTCAGAGTGATATCCTAGTTGGCAGCGGTCTCCAGAGCGAAGCCGGCAGAACGTCCGACGAGCGCGGAGGTGCGACAAACCCCACGACGCAATCCTTCCGAATCCGACTGAGATGACCGCGCATGCACCACGGGACCCACCTCACCCCTCGACTCGGGTACAGTACTTATAAGAGCGACCCTGGGGTTTCCCTGAGTCTGAGAGGTCCAGCCTTGCCAGCGAAAGATGACTTCTAATCTTCCCCACGAGCGGTCTGGGTGCTTTTCAGGGCTACTGGCCGGATCGCGCCGGCAGCGAGCGCACACGCCTCGACAGGGGGACAGCGCCCCACCTGCGCCGCAGGTGTCTTCAGAGTCTTCATCTGGGAAAGCCCTCCCAGAAGAGCTTGTCAGTTCTATACTGTATCGTCTCTTGTGTGCTAATGACCGCAGGGGTGCCAGCCGGGATATGTGAGGATCGCTAGTAGCTGTGGCTTTGGCAGCGCAAAGCGAGAGACCGGTCATCCCCCTCCGTATGCGTCTGAGAAAGAGTTCATGCCCGACGCGATAAGGACCATCGAAGACACCCTGCGCGATCTCGAACCTGAATTACGGAAGCTGAGCCTGGACATTCACGGTGAGCGCAATGCAATTACGAGAAAAACAGACACCGACGCGCTTTCAGACCACCCTGAGCTTCAATTCGAGGAACGGTCGGTATTTTTCTCGCATGGGTGGGTCCCGACGCGGGTGGCTGACACGTGCGCTGCACAGATACGCGCATGATCGTCTGACCGAGTTCATGTCCTCGCGTGGCTTCACCGTGACCCGGCATTATCTCGGCCTAGCGACGGCCTGGCGCGCCGAATATAAGCGCGGGGTCCGGGGCCGCACCGTCGGCGTGAATGCGGAAATGGACGCGTTGCCGGGGATCGGCCATGCGTGCGGACACAACTTGATCGCCATGGCGGGTGTCGGTATTGCGCTTGCGCTGCGCGCTGCACTCGAGAAGCACAACGTCGCAGGGACAATCGTCTTGCTCGGTACACCTGGTGCGTGTGTGTGCGTTACGTGTGTTTTGATTGTTTCAATGTACTGTTGGTAGCGGAGGAGAGCGGCGCGGGAAAACAGTGCTTGTTGGATCGTGGTGCGTATAAAGACATGGACGTCTGCATCATGTACGTCAGCCAGCCAGCCACATCACCAGTACACGCGTCACATGTGGATGTACATGTACATGTAGGTGCCACCCCGTAGCAGGCGAGACGCAAGAAATGGGCTTCGTGTCCTCCCTCGCAATGCAGTCCCTCTGGGTCGAATACTTCGGACAAACGTTCGCCCAGGCCACTTTATTGTCTGGCCCCGCTGACGCACGCAACGCAGTGCGCACGCGGGATTTGCACCGTGGGACGGCATAAACGCGCTCGACGCGGCGTTCGTGGCTTATGCGGGCATCTCCGCGCTTCGCCAGCAGATCCGGCCCGAGCAGCGCGTACACGGCGTCATCTCCGGACGCGACTGGGCGCCGAACGGTGCGTGTTCCGTGTCGATGGGGGTGTAACGTGTAACGGCGACGCTGATGATCCGCCGCCTGATACATTACAGTCATTCCGGATTATGCAAAGGTGTCGTGGTTAGTGCGCGCGGAGACGAGGGACTCGCTCGAGCAGCTACGGGAGCGCGTCGTGCGGTGCCTTGAGTGCGCATCGTCATTGTGTGGGTTGCGCGAATGAACGTGATTTTTTTTGTAGATCTGGTGGAAGCGCAACAGGGTGTCGACATGAGGTCGCGCTGGGCGAACGCTACCTCGATCTGCACCAGAACCCCGTTCTTGGTGCGCCAGCCGGCTCTTCATTAGCTCTCTGCTAAGCGAATCGCTTTTGTTAATTCAGCCGAGGACTTGTCCTCGACGGCCCAGCGGTGCTATGGTATCCCCTCGTACTGGTCTACAAGCCCAGCCCCCGCCTCGACCGACTTTGTTCGTTTCCCTTTTTCCTTCAAAAATAAAGCAACGCTAACGCACCCCCAAACTGACAGGGAAACGTCTCTCACGGTGAGCCAGTTCCCATCCTTCTCAACTAGATTAAATATAGCACACACACACCAGCACTCCCCGCACTACATCCAATATTCTGTACGTCGAATTATTCCCTACCACCTAACCTCAAACTCACAATGACCCTACGAACAGCCATCCCCTCCCCGGACGGCGCACAGAACCACTCGCCGGGATTTGCGCGCGCAGCGCGTTCAGAAGCGGCACATACGGCAGCCCTGCGCACCGCCGCGCTGCTCGCGCGCACGGGCTTCCGGGTGCATGCAGATGGCGCGTTTTGTGCGCGCGTGCGTGCGGCGTACGAGGCTGGTGCGGGCCTGGACGCTAGCACACAGTTCGTTCGTTCTCGTGCATTCGTGGTTACATTTTTCTTAACTTTGTCGCTTCAGCGGCACACCCTCTACGCAAAGTTAGCAGCATATTCATATTTCTACGCGTTGGGGGTCTCTATCGTGGAGTTCATTTTTCCTTGGAATGCCAAGGAGCGAAGAGAAACATGATTAAGATATTACTGTAGATCAATTTACGTAACGTCGACGCTCAAGCCAAAAGTAAAAAAAGAAAAGCAGTTCGGGCATCAGATCAGGTGAGGGGACATTACGAGGACTAAGTGAGCATGAGCATGGGCATGAGAGCGTTGCATGGACGGGTGGAGAATGTCTATGACGTCGTAGTCGTGTGGATTTAGGCGTCGGTGGCGGTAGCTGGAGCTGGAGCTGGCGCGTGACCGAGTCCGTTGGCCTGGCCCTGTCCATGACGCGCTTCGTGCGCTCGGTTCAGCGCAGCGTGCGCCGCAGCGCTAACCGGCGCCTGTTTCTTCTTCGGCTTAGCGGCCTCCGCGACCATCCTGTGCGTTCGTTCAGTCCCAACGCGGCTCAAAAAAAGAGTGAAAGGCAGGAAGAAGCACGCACCGCTCGAGCTCACGGCGTTCCTCGTCCGACTCATCCGGCACCGTGCTCTTGAATATCGCTCCGAGGAGCAAGAGCCCACGCGCGCGATGATACAGTTCCTGGTCGTTCGCGCTATGGTCTTTCAGGACGTTATCGACTACTTCGCGCAGGACCTGCACGACTTCGAAGCGCGTGCCGCGCCAGGATGCGAGCATGATCTTGCCTGTCACGTCGATCTCGAGGGCTTTGAGTTCTTCTTCGCCAACGTCGCCTTTAAGCTGCGCGCGTTCGATATCCTGCATCACCTGCTGTACACTCAACCTGCGCGCGCATACGTCAACAAGCTGCCCTTGGAAAGAATATGTATGGCATACGTACGCGCTGCCAATGACGCCCCAAGCATCCTTCGCCACGGATCCCTTCTCTTTCAACTTTGACCAAAAGCCGCCACTACAACATGCAAGTCAGAAACACCGCACACAAAGAAGTAGGAGTGTGACTCACAATCCCAAGAACCGCTTGCTCTTCAAATACCCACTAGCCTTGGTAACATACACTGTCCCGATAGTATGCAAAATCTCCACTCCAAAGCTCTCCACTTTCAGATCCTCCGCCTCGCGCCTCATCTTCGCCTCCCACGCAGCCGTCTCGGGGTCCCCCTCCGCACCGGGGTTCTTCGCATTGATGAACGGGCGCAGTCGTTCGATGAGTTTATCGGTGAGCATACGTACGCGCGCTTCGAGGGCGCGTTTACGCTCCCGGTCATGCGCGGCGAGTTTCTCGCGTTGTTCGGGTGTTAGTTTCGTGCGTTTCTTGGAGGAGGAGGGCCCAGTTTGCGGAGATGAGGGCGCCGAGACGCTACCGGTGCCCGTGGCGGCACCGGGGGAGGTGGGAGGGGGAGCGCCGTAGAGCGAGGACGGGCGGGCGGCGTCGTCGGAGGGAGGGCTGGGTGTGTATAGGCGAGGGGCGGTCAGATGTGGGTCTGTGGCGGTGGCGGTGGAGGTTGACGTGGAAGTGGAGGGTGCGGCAGTGCTGGTGCTGGGGTTAGCGCCATCAACTGCGGATGCGGCAGCCTCGGCTTTTTCCCTTTCCTTTTCCTCCTCGGATAGCATCGTATTCGCGACGCTCGTCATGTCCTTCATCAATGAGATCTCTCCGATCTGGTTTGGCGGGGTTAGTTAGTAGGGGGGTGGAGGGTGAGGTGAGGGACGCAACGTAGTCGATGAAGCGCTCGCCGCCGAAGACGTTCGCGAAGAACCCTGCGGGGTCTTCGATGCCCGACCCGCCTTCTTTGCTCAC
Source organism: Lactarius tabidus (assembly GCA_963281015.1). NCBI lineage: Eukaryota > Fungi > Basidiomycota > Agaricomycetes > Russulales > Russulaceae > Lactarius > Lactarius tabidus. The sequence goes on along the minus strand of OY725475.1, from coordinate 812,603 downwards.
CATCTTCTTGCCGTTCTTATCGTAGACGACTCGCAGGTTCTGTGCAATCAAGCCAGCATAGCATCCATCAATCAGTTTGTGTGGCAATGCCACGCATGGTTCGTACGCACTGAATCTGATAGTACACGGTATGCCTCGCTGGTGAATGGATGAGTTACGAGGCGTGGAGCGAGGGAATCAGTAATAGGCACACCTCATCTCCTTGAACTTCTCCTCTGCATCTGGGGACGGATTCTTGTCGGGATGGTACTACGAGGCATGCGGATGGGTAAGATGTGTCGTATGGAAGAGAACGACGGACCTTCATTGCGGCCTTGCGATAAGCCTTCTTGAGATCGGTGTCATTTACGTCGACGGGTACGCCGAGCTGTAATTGGATTGAATTCTACGAAGCGAGGCATTCAGTTACCATAAAGACGCTCACAAGGTCGTAATACTCCGTCTCTACGGGAGCCATGCGTGTGTTGAATAGGAGCGAGGAGGGATGCTGGGTCGTGGGTTAAAGGAGAGGGTAACATTCACAGCCTCAAAGAGAGAGCGTAACGTAATCGACAAAAAAGCACCACACCTACACCTACGCCGACAAACAAAGTAAAGAAATAATATAAAAAAATGATGCTACAGCCCGTCCAATATATAAATCATGACTCGAAAAAAATGACTGCGTGCGTCTAAAAAAATGTCTGAATGTAGTGTAAAATGTGATAACGAAACCATGCAATGCGTGGCGTTTGCGTCATAATAATATCAACATCATGACTCGTCCTCCTCCTCAAGTCCACCGAACCGCACCGCCTTGCGCTCCGGCTCCCTAACAGGCCCGACCAACGTCCCCACGACTCCCGCCCTCCCCCGTTCCTTCCCAAGAAACCTCGCCAACAACCCACCGCCTCCACCCGATGTCCGCGTAGGCGTAAGCGGGGGCACACTAGACGCGACAGTCGACGCGCTAGCCGTATCGGGCGTAACGCTCGAGCTAGTCGTGGTGGTGGTAGGTTTCTTGAGCGCCGAGCGTGTAGGAGGCGGTAAGAGGCGCGATGGGCGTGAGCGTGTTCGTGTGCCTGATGGTGGTGGTGGTGGCGAATGTGATTGCGCGCGTGAATGTGAGCGTGAGGGCGAGTGTGAGGGCGGTGGGCGTGGGCGTGGAGGCGAGCTGGGAGACGAGACGCTGCGCTGGAGGCGCGGTACAGTCGTCGGCGGGTATAGTGGTGCTAGGTGGGCGGGGAGGTGTGGTGTTCGGGAGAGGTGGAGGCCCATTGCTATTTGTTGGTAGTTCGGTGGGGCTTCGCGATGTATGGGTCCGCGGGTACGTTCGGACTGTGTGGGACGTTAGTTAGGGGACAGGAGGGAGAGTGTTGGAGAACGCACGGAAGAGGGGTATCTGTCGTGGTCATTTTTTGGTCTCGAAAAGGGACGCTTGAGGGAGGTGAGGAGGCGGGTGGGCATTGGGCGGGATGAGTCGTCGATGTGGAGCGAGGAGGACATTTGGATGAAATAGCGCTAGTGGAGGAATGGGGTTGTCATGGTCATTGTACGGCTTTGTGTCTGTGTACGGTGTTGGTGTCTCGCTCCGTTTCCGACTCGGCGGAGTGTCCAAATTCAATCAGTCACAAATCATTTACCCAAACACACAACCCTCCGTTTTAAATCTGCCGCAGCTTTACATCACATCACGATACATACACAACTCTATTTTAAGGAGGTTGAGCCCCTGCTCCTCGGTGCTGCATCTCCGTGTTCACCCGTCTCTAGACGCCGACGATGCCGTCAGAGTCGGGAGGCGGGCACTTCCCCTCCAAAGTACAGCCCATGCAGGTCCACCGCGGCGCGCGAAATCTCATCTACAAACTCCTCATTTGGCATCTCCGTCCGCGACGTGATCGTGAACTGCATGTAGTCTGTGGTTAAAGTTAGTGTCATGCGATCGAGTTCTCCCATCAACTCAGACGCACCGTCAAAGCAAGTGAGGTATGCTACTCCAAAGCCATTCGGCACAACCTAACATCCGTGCTCATGAGTCCAGTGCAAGAAAAACACGTGTATTCGGGCTGATTACGCACCTCGCCCCAACCGTACTCGCGCAGGTGCTTCGAGACCAGTGCAGAAGTGCTCAATACCCAATGGCTCGCACGTTTCATGACGGGATCATCGAACAGTTCCGGGACTTCCTCTCCGTCTTTGAGCACCTTCCTCAGACCTAAACAACATCCATCAGCCCATCAGCGCAGTAATAGCGCAGTAGACCTGTACCCACCAAGCAAATGCCGATCAACACCCTCTCCCCGTCCCGCAGCCTGCGCATTCGCAACATGCACCTTGGCAGCCTCCTCAAACAACGCCTTGCTCTCCTCCGCGCTCTTCCCCTCCATCATCGCCTGCACAAACGCGTCCGCCTCGCTCGTGACGACCCTGATGACCTCCGTGCGGCCCTTGAAGAACCTGCGCGTTGTCGCGCTCTCGTACGTTCCGCCCTGCCGCTTCTCTCCGCGCTTGTGCAACAGCCGCGCATACGCGAGTTGCACGAGCAGCTGCGCCCACGCATCTGGCGATACACGTGCGGCCTTGATCGCGCGCTTACCATAGCCAGTCTTGGTGACGTTGACCGCCTGCGACGCTACAAGCGCCTTTGCGTCCTCCTCTGCGCGCGCAATGCTCCGCTCCAGCTTCTCATCGAGGCTCCACTGCAGCTCTGCAGGGGCAGCGGGGGTCGAGAAATGCGCCGGTGCGCCGTGGTCGAACGCAGGGTCCGCAAGCGCAGTGCAGATACGATCGGTGAACGTCAGCGTCGGCGTGCCGTCCATGATCGAGTGCTCGCCCATGAGACCTGCGCGCGCACTGTCGAACACGATCAGCTGTATAGGCTTGTCTACCCAGCGGTCGCGCAGGCCGGTCGGGGAACCGTGCCAGAGGAAGCGCGATGTCGTCATAAAGTCGCCTGGAGTCGCCGGGTCGAGGCAGAGCACGAACGCAGCTGAGTGAATCGTATCGAGCAGCTCTGCATTCGACGGCGAGAGGGAGCGCAAATGCACGTAGTCGGACGCCCAGAGGTCTCGGTTCGCGGTCGTCAGCGCGCCAACGGCTGGAAGCCGAGTTTTCGATTCGGAGACGATACGTTCGATTTGACTGGGGTAGACGCATGAAGCGGGTGCGAATCGCAGAGGTGATGGACTTACTCCTCAAGCTCAGCCGTGGTGAGGATGCGCCCGCCCTGAGCAGCGTCAAGCCGCCAGTAGTGGCCGTTGCGGACTACGACGACATGGCCGTCGCCGCTCGCGTCGCCTTCCTTGGCGTGGGAAACGCTCCAATCGAGACCTTCGGTTCCTGGAACGCGCGCACAGTCGAACATCCACCTACGTGCCTGTTAACAAGCCCGCGGTCCCCATGGAGCGGAAGACGAACCGGTATGTGTCCATACAGAACGGCGAGTCTTTGGTACCTTCTGCAGGTAACTCTCCGCGCTTTAAGGCACGGCGGTAGAGCATTGCAGCGCGCGTGAGAGATGCGGCACGATATCGCGCGGCACGGGGGCCTATCATACATTGCGCATTCGGCGGTTCGGCAAAGCCATCTACGAGAGGCGTTGGAAACAGGACGCAAACAACAAGGGCGCAACGCACAGTAATACGATACGTTTATCATGACCTGATATTTGTCAGTGAAATCTCATTGGGGGAGGAAAATGAATACAAACAGAATCCCGATAACCAAGATAAGCGCCGTCGTCCCACCATTCCTCGAGCCAGTGGGGTCGGCCCTGGGCGTGAGCCTCGAGACGATGCTGCAGCTCTGGCCCGATACCATTGGCAAATGCGTCGATCTTCCGTTCGGCCTCTGCGAGCTCAGCGTGGGAATGCGCGATAGGCCTCAGAGTACGCTTCAGTCTGTCCAGAGTAGGGATAAGAGGAAGGACAGGAAGCTTTGGGAGGGTCGACTGAGCGGCGAAGGTGGTAGTGCCTGCGGGAGGAGCTGGAGCAGCAGCTTTCCAGTTTTGAGGACGGCTCGAGGGTGGGTGGACGGGCATGGCCGCGGAGATAACAGTGGAGTAAGAACGCAAGCGGAGAGCGGGGGTGGTGATGGTGATGGTAGGAGAAAGAGAGGGATGACGGAGACAATGGCGACGGAAATGAGGTGGCATGACAAGTTGAAGCCCTTGGCCGGAGGGAAGACCAGTCGGTAGGGATAAGAAAGCGAGTGAGCGGGGTGATATGGATTCCGATCCGGGTTACGTAATATCATCGAGCCAATCAAAATCACATGAGTGGTATGGATTCCAAGATCGTCAAGCCATTTCGATTAGAAGGACCTGTTAATTAGGGCGTCGGCTTGGCGGGTGGGCCGGGCGAGGACGGCGTTGGAGAGAGCAGTGGCCGTTCTTTTTATTTTGGAATATACGAAAAAGGAAAGGAAAATAAAAGATAAGCCGAGAAATTCGAATTGGCATCCTCGTTTTCGACCCACGCCCTAGACTTGCAGCAGCGACAAGCACGAGTATCCTCGGCCGTGTCCGCTTCCTTTCCTCTCAATGATGGACAGACCACTCGGTCCACGACAACCGGACAAGAGAGTCACTGCCTACGAGTCTATCTTTGGCCGTCCCAGTGTCTCTCACCATCTCTCTCAGGGCCAGTCCTCCGCGCAGAGCTACTCACCATCTCCCAGTTATCCTCAGAACCAGTATCCTTATCCTTCCCCCAGTCCCCAACACTATCCCTCCTCCTCATCCACTCCCTATCAACGTAGTCCCCGTCAGTCCATATACGGTCCCCCCCCTCCTCAGAACCAGGCTTGGTCCTACCCAAACTACTCGTACAATCAACCCCAATACCCCCAATCGACCCTTTCTCCCGTTCCCAACGCTCATCTGGCGTATCCCGATGACTCAGCCGACCCTAATTTCGAATCCTTTGCTCACCAGGGCGTCGCCTATCAGGCCCAAGCTTACCATAACAGCGCCCCCGCCGTGCAACAGCAACAGGGACCATGGGGACCACGGCCGCCACCACCGCCTCAGCAACAGCCCGCCTATGAGTATGAGCAGTATCAAAATGGCGCTGCGAACCGAAGCATCCCGCACCTTGGCGTGAACATCGACGTCGACAACGGCAGACTCGGCCTCGACTTTGACGATGAGAGCAGTCCGAGCGATACAGACGATTCGGAACTACCCTGGGCGGCTGCACATTCCCGTATGTATCATTCCATGCGCCCAATCCTCCACAGCTAATCGCCTCGTTCCATTCAGCCAGCAGGCAGCCCCACCATCAGCCTCATTATCAAGGTCCTCATCCAACGCATGCCCACCACCGTCTTTCTTCCCAACGACAACAATCTCCCCCAGACTCACATTCTATTCGCTCCACCGATTCGGGCTATTCGGGCGCTTCCGCCCCTTCTTCCGCCAAACCTCACCATCTGCAGCTGGACACTTCCCATATGAACCCGGCCGTCACTCGTGCATCATCCGTTTCCGCTTCAACGACCCTTGTGGGTCCTTCTATCGCAGGTTCAGGCAACGGCCCTCGTCGCTCTTCCGACTCCGTCCGCACTATGCCTGGCTTCCGCCGTGACCGTTCGTTACAGGCGCAGGACCGCACCCGGTCCATGTCCGCCACCGCTTCCTCACACGCACATGCTCGTTCTTCGCTGCAAGAGAGTCCCGCCCCTAACTCTTCTATTGCACGTGTTCGTTCCTCGCTCCAAGATTATAACCCTTTCTCTAATGCTTCCTCACTTCGCCCCACACCGTCTCGACATGTGCAATCATCTCCCCCCGCACCTTCTCATCATGTGCATTCATCTTCCCCCCCGATCCAGTATCCTCACCGTTCGCCCCTTGTGTACCCCGCCCTTCTTTCTCGCGTTGCAGAAGCTCTTCGTTCACGTATCACACTCTCTGACATCGTCAAAGACGGGCTCACCTATAAGAACGCCTTTGATGGGCGTCAGGCTGTCGACAAGATCGCATATATCATCAAGACTACCGATCGTAACCTGGCTTTACTCCTAGGACGTGCCCTCGATGCCCAAAAGTACTTCCACGCTGTCACGTATGACCATCGATTGCGCGACTCTCAGTCAGACGTTTACCAGTTCCGTACACGCGTCGGAAGCCCGTTCCATTCGGGTGAACTTTCCCCACCACCAGTCACCTCTCCTGGTTCCCATGGTACGACTACGCCCACCCCCGACACACGCACCGGCTCGCCTTCGAACGAAGCGTCGAACGAGTCCGATCCAGGGAAACATCAGGATACGACTACTGCCGACCATGGTACTGACGCGGACGCGGATGCAGCTGAGGACGTGGTCTGCTTACTGCCAACAGGGGTATTTACACTCTTGACGGACTGCTATTCACCGACGTGTTCTAAAGACCGATTGTGCTACTCTATAACGTGTCCGCGGCGGCTCGAGCAGGGGAAAAAACCGCAACCGGGGGTCGGGATTAAGCGCCAGCTTAGTCGTGAGTTCGAATCGGAAACTGTTGTTGAGCCGGGATTGCTTTGGATACATACGGTGCCCAAGGAGATCGTAGACAGCGTTTCTGATCAAGAGAAACGACGACAGGAGGCGATCAACGAGGTCATTTATACCGAGCGCGATTTCGTGCGCGACATGGAGTATTTGCGCGATGTATGCGTTCTGATTTCATTGACAGTGTGCATGCTAATAAGCGCATACATTAGCTTTGGATAGCGCCTCTCAGTGCATCGGATATCATTCCAGAACACCGCCGCACAGACTTTATCGAGCAAGTGTTCTGGAACATTCACGACGTGATCGCAGTCAACACGCGCCTGCGCGACGCACTGAACAAGCGTCAAAAGTCGTACGCTGTCATCGAAGGAATCGCCGACATCTTCCGTGACAACGTCCCGCTATTTGCCCCCTTTGTCTCCTACGGCGCGCACCAACTCTACGGCAAGTATGAATTCGAGAAAGAGAAGAGCTCAAATCCGGCGTTCGCACAGTTTGTCGAGGTACGTTTCGCGCATTTCGACCCGACTGCCTGCCTACGGTTTGATATATCACGTGGTGGGCTTTGGCTTTGTAGGAAACGGAACAGAGGCCGGAGTCGCGGAGATTGGAACTTAATGCGTATTTGACGAAACCGACTACGAGACTTGCGCGGTATCCGCTGTTACTTGAAGCTGTGCTGAAGCAGACACCGGAAGAGTCTTCGGATAAACAGGAGATACCGAAGGTCGTCGCGCTCGTACGCGAGTTCCTGGGTGAGGTCAACCTCCAGACGGGCCGTACGGAGAATAGGTTCAATTTACTGCAACTGGAACAGCAACTTCTGTTCCGTCCGGGTGAGCAGGTGGTGCGTGCGATTCACGGATACTTCACACGACGCCTGCGTACTTATTCCTCGCGACTAGGATCTGCGGTTGAAGGAAGAAGGTCGCGAGATGGTTTATAAAGGGCCCTTGAAGCGCCGTGGCGGCTCGCAGAGCGATAGCGGAGAGCTCTTAGTATTCTTGCTTGACCATGCGTTGCTCATGGTCAAGCAGAAGAGCAAAGGCGACCAATTCAAGGTCTATCGACGGGTACGTTCGAAGGTCCCGCCTTGTGGCTGCCCAAAACTCTAACGACGCGTTTGTTACAGCCGATTCCGCTCGAGCTGCTGCACATCATCGCAACGGACGAAACCGGCATGCGACCAATCGCCTCTCGTCCTCTGCGCAACAGCTCCAACCCAAACGGTGACCGCAACGCACAACCGTACCCTCCGATCCTCCCAGTCAAGTTCGAAGGCAATGGCGGCAAGACAGGCTTCTCGATCACGTTCGTGCACCTAGGACGCAAGTTCTATCAAATGACGCTCTGGGCTGCAACGCATGCGAACCACCGCAAATGGATAGAGAATATCACAAAGCAGCAGGACCTCATGCGCGAGCGGAGCCAGTTCTTTGAGATGAATGTTCTTTCGGAGGGGTATTTCCAATCTGTGAATCGTGCGAACTGCGCTACCCCGTTTAGTGAGTGTTGCCCAGCTATCGTTATGTGGGGTGTTGGGCTGACGCGAGTAGGCGCGGGACAGAAAGTCGCATATGGGACGTTTGATGGCGTTTATTTCCACGATCTGAGGGAACCGAATCGGGAGCCGGTCAAGGTGCTTGCGTTGACGGATGTCGCGCAGGTAGACGTCCTCGACGATTACGGGCTTTTAATCGTGTTATCTGGTGCGGTCGTATCTTTCCTTATCTATCGCCTACCAGCGTCTAACTGCTCTTTAGAGGGTCAGGTGATCACGTTCCCACTGGACGCACTCGAGGCGATGGATCCGCTCGCCGGGTTGAAACGCGCTAAACGCATCGCCGCACATACATCGTTCTTCAAGTCAGGCATATGCGTCGGACGTACGTTTGTCTGCGTCGTCAAGACCAGCCCGCTCTCAAGTACCATCAAGATCTTCGAGCCTATCGACCAGAACATACGAGGGCGCAACAAACCTACGTTCCGCAAACTCCTGCAAGGTGGTAACGACACGCTCCGGATATACAAGGAGTTCTACATTCCAGTGCAGTCCAGCTCGATACATTTCCTCCGCACGAAACTATGCGTCGCGTGTGTCAATGGATTCGAGATTATCGATCCCGATACGCTCGACACGCAGGGGTTGCTTGATCCTAGCGATGAATCGCTGGACTTTGTGAGGCGCAGAAGCGATAATACGCGGCCGAAGCCGGTGGCGATTTATCGTATCGAGAACGAGTTTTTGTTGTGCTATGATGGTGCGTGTGTTGCCCCCAAACTTACGACAGCGCTGACTTGGCCCGACAGAGTTTGCGTTTTACATCAACCGCGGCGGGCGAAGGTCACGGAAGAACTTCCTGGTGCACTGGGAAGGAGCGCCAACGAGCTTCGGTGAGTCGTACCTGCGTGTGCGTGTACGCGCGAGACTGATGTACTACCCGCGCCATAGCATTCCAATACCCATACGTCCTCGCGTTCGAGCCCACATTCGTGGAGATCCGCAACGTCGAAACCGGCTCAATGTCCCAAGTCATCCAAGGCAACAACCTCCGCTGCTTATTCACCGACACACCTCCCTCGCTACAACAAGCTTACCCGCGCATGTCGCGCAGCTCACTTTCAAGCTCGTCGCACAACGGAAGCCCCGGTCCGGGTCCGTACCCATATGGACAGCAGTACCCCGGACAGTTGCCGGCGCCACCGGTTTATCCTGGTCAGCTGCAGCAGCAGCAGGCGCCGGCGCCGCCGTATGGGCGGGGTGTGGGTGGTCGTGAGGAGATCATATTGGTATCGGATGATCGTGTGTTGACGTTACGCATGGCTCTACCTGGCCAATGAGTACGTGAGTGAGTGAGCTGAGTGAGTGCTGGGCGCTCCAACCCTTTGTCGTTTGTCTGTCTATACCTTTTTTCTTCTTCTTTGTTTATTGTCACGTATGTGCCCTTGTTGTTTGACCTACCGCTGTGAGCATGCCCCTGCATCTGTTTTATACGATTTTTTCTCTCTCTTTTTTCTCGTTTGTAGTAATTGATGGCGTTCAACCTTTTCTTTTGATGATACTACGCATAAGTACAACTAGCATACATATATCCTAGCTGCATCTGTATTTCCAGAGTTTTGAGCTCGTTATCCTACCCACATGACGCGGCTTGTCTCGTCTGCGCGCAAGGTTGTCGAGTGAAACTTCGTGAGATGTACGTATCTTGGGAGGTGGACATTCTGGGGTAGAGTCATAGTGGGGAGCGTGCCTTTCCTTCTGTTGCGATGCACTGCTGTTTATGGATCGCGCGATCGAACGTAGTATTTCGAAGCTGGAAACGACTTAAAAAAACGACTTTTTTGCCCTACATTATTGCATAGAAAGAAGCGTCCGAAATGGAATGAATGGTATTGCGATATCACTACCGCCTTCGTTGGAAAACTTCTGCACTCAAACAGATCAATCGCTGTAGGGCTCAGCTAATAACCCTGGCGTCGTTCGTAGGTGAGCGAGCTCAGCCTTAGTTATTCGCAAACGAGCTGCACAAGCTCGCGCAAGGGCAGGTCGCCGATCTCCACAATGTCCCTACTACCAATTTATAGTTGGGTACGTCGTTTTGGGACTCCAGATAAAGGAACCTTACCGAAATTTATACTGAGATAGACAGACTTGAACCAGTCTTGTAGACTTCGGCGGTGACAGGTCGTTCATTGCAATGCAATTGGCGGCATCTGGTATAAGACTCCGGCGTTTGGCTTCGACAACTAGGATCTTGCGATCTCTGGGCCTACCAGGGACAGGCAAGTGGTCTGAGAAGGCCATGGAGTCGCGAGGTTCGTTATCCATCAAGTTCTCGTTCTCAACAATTGCATAGACCGAACAACTGATGCAAGACGTACATCTATGTCAACGCATACATGGAACTCCTTGATTACGAGTTCTAGCAATTTGACCCTTCCTCAAGTCGACTGGTTTCGTGTCACCATGTCCACAAAAACGAGACGGACCAAGAGAAACCAACTAGTTTGTGTCCCTCTTGGTGCCAGCCTTCTTAGGGCTTTCTGGCGAAACGGTCGAGGATTGGAAAAGTCAGCCTCTGAAGCATCCAGGACGTGTGGAATATGCAGCATACCGTTTCTTGGTACAATATCCGGTTGTACATTCTCCAGCGCAAAGACGTACGGAGATGGTGCACAACAATTCGTCTTCCGCTCGTCTTCCTATAATTAATGACAATTGAACTTTGAGTCCTTGGGAAACTAGCGTAGTCATTGACGTGGACAAAAGCGAGCGCACACTTTGAATGAACACCATGGGCCGGCCCGGGCCGACTCGATTCGCCGTTTTCACTGTTTGGCCCACTTATCGTCACCGTGGGTTACGCACACTGGCGTTCAAAAGTTCCCTTCAGTTCCTGGCACTTAGCGTAACCCTACTTGTAGTCTAAAAACTGTTGCAAGGGTGATTTCGACGTCTAGGCCGCTCTTTTTTTGCACCCACTCTACTTACGATAATCTTTCCACTTCCGCAAACACCTACGTTGCGAGATACCGTCCGACCTTACTCCCGCGTCGTCCCTCAAGCTCGCCGTCACAGGCTGGTGTTCTCATGCGCTTCCTGTGCCCGGGTAGATGCTCCTGTAAAGCCGTGTAAATAGCGGGATAAGAGCCGATCCTGCGCTGGAAGCAAGTCCTGCTGCTGTGCCGAATCTCGTCCCCCAACTAGGGCCGGCGTTATGCACCGGAACTCTCGACTCGTCACCTGCGGCTCCAAAGGCAGTACCCGCGCTCCCAACCGCTGCTTCTGAGAAGAAGGCTGTCCCGCAGGGGGGTGCAGCCGCACCAGGTACGCCGCGTAAGTCAACCTCAAGTACAATAAGTAAGCGGTACCCTCTTGTCTCTCAGCTTTACCCAGTTCAAACATTCGCCACGATTGGTTTCATGACGTTGTTTTAAATCCTGTTCATAAAGCATAAGTACAGTACCGTACGTAAAATGATGGCATGGGATAGTTACATGTTATCCTAAGAAGGAATTCGGAAGGTTAGTACTGGCACGTATCCTACACAAACTCATCGATTTCTACATAAATAATAGTAATGAGTTCCGGTGAATCACTGTAATAAGAGTCAATGGACAGGAAACGGGCAGTTGACACGACAAACACACGATATACGGTCTCGTTCGTTCATTCCGCTGCGTGCTGGGAGAGTAATCGTACAATTTCTTCTTGTTCGGGGCCACGGGCCACCTCGGACGCGGTCTTTCCACTGAGGTTGCGCGCCTGCACGTCCGCACCGTAGTCGAGCAAGAGCCGCACAACGCCTGCAGATCCTTTCTGGAGTCTCCAGGAACCCATTGATGCTAGGTGTAACGGGGTCGATCCCTCCTCGTCCCGGGAATTGACCTCCACATTGAGCTTGAGCAGCATCCGAGCAACCTCGAGCTGGCCTCCAATCGCTGCGCAATGCAGTGGAGTGTCGCCATCGGCGTCGCGCAGATACAGGTCGGCATTGTGGTCCAGCAATAACTGCACTACATCAGGGTGTCCGAACTCTGAAGCGAGAAGAAGAGGGGTAGATCTGTGGTTGTCCGGGCAATTGACATCCGCGTTGCGCTCGAGTAGAATCTGAGTAACATCGAGGAGACCGTTTCTCGCTGCGAAATGTAGTGGAGTGTATCCGCCGTCATTATGCACGTCCACATTCGCATTGTGGTCCAGCAAAAACCGCGCAACGTCATAGTGTCCATGTGCCAATGCTGTGAGAAATGGGGTGGTTTTGTTATCATTCCAGGGGTCAACCTCCACATTGCGCTCAAGTAATTGCCGAGCGACCTCGAGGAGACCATTTTTCGCCGCGAAATGAAGTGGAGTGTCTCCTCTGTCATCGTGCACATGCACATCCGCATTATGCTCCAGGAATAGCTGCAAAATGTCAGGTTTTCTTCGCCTCTTCCATGCCATGGCAAATGGGGTAAGTCCGTCGTTATTCCGGGAGTCGACCTCCGCATTGCGCTCGAGTAGTATCCGGCAAACTTCGAGGTGTCCACGGGAGGCCGCAAAATGTAGTGGGGTGTTTCCGTTGATGTTGCGTACACGAACATCCACATTGTGGTCTAGCAATAACCGCGCAACGTCACAGTGTCCATACTCCGTTGCATAGAGAAAGGGGGTCGAGCCATTATTGCTCCGGGCGTCGACCTCCACATTGCGCTCAAGTAGAATCTGAGCAATCTTGAGGAAACCATTTTCTGCTGCGAAATGAAGTGGAGTGTTTCCTCTGTTGTTGTGCACGCGTACATCCACATCGCAGTCTAGGAATAACCGTGCAATGTCAGGGTGTCTATTCGTCAATGCGTCGAGAAATGGAGTCGATCCATCGTTATCCCGGGGGTCGATCTCCGCATGATGCTCAAGCAGTATCCTACAAGCCTCAAGGTATCCATGGAAGGCTGCAAGATGTAGTGGAGTCCGGCTGAGATTCTCCCGGGAGTTCACGTCTGCACCGTTGTTCAGCATCCACCTTCCAATCGTAAGATGTCCCTTGTAAAAAGCAGTATGAAGTGGAGTCCAATTGTTTCCACAACGCGAATTTATGTCGGCACCATGCGCAAACAACAGCTGAAAAATCTCGATGTGCCCCCCAAGTACCGAAGCATGCGAAGGAGTGCCGTAATAACCACCAAGTTGAGTTACTTGTTGCGGATCCTTGATTATCAGGCGTCCCACTAGACCACGGAATCCCATCCATGCAGCGAAGTATAAGGGAGCTGCAGAACGTGGCACACCGGTCGGCTTATCGCCTGCACAAACTTTCAAGAGATGTTGTGGGTGTTCTATTCGGGCAAATGCTGAAAAATGTGGGTTGTCCATGTCAAAGAAATAATCCAGTGTGTCCTTGATCTGTAATTCCACATTCCCAACCCGGGCATGCCTAACCCAATGACGGGCAGCATATCGATAAAGAGGAAGATTCTCGGCTCTGTCTTTGTCGGTGCGATCATCCAGGCAGAGTAAAACACCAAGACAAGCCAGGGCAAGAATCGCGTTAGAAGGTTCGATGGGAATATGAAACTGGGACACCTCTTCCATGCAACTGGCCAGCCGGTCCGAGGTCAGGAACTCCTTTACGGAGAAATGCGAGAACTGAACAACCCGGGAGCCTCTGTGAGTGATTACGGAAACCAAACTGGAACAGGCAGATAGCACTGCTTCTTCCTGATCTTCCCAACGCCAATCCGCGTTCAGTTTTGGGATCCCTCCTGTGGTCAAATCAAACGCGAGTACTTCTGCGAGCTCCTCGACCCGGAGTGGACGAAGTGCCACCGAGAGACATTGTAGAAGTCGATAAGCATGCACCCAGTTTGCATTGTTGATCTCGTTGAGGATACGCTTGTATGTCTCGTCCAGAGATTTCGGCAATTCCTCGAGGGTACGACGCAGATTGGCCGGGAAACAGAGCCTTAGAACCTCCAGTTGGCAGAATACCCATCGAAACCTGTGTGACAGTATGAGACAACCGTAAAATCATGATGAGTCGAAATGGCATTACATTCCATCCGCTTTCGCTGTCAGTTTCTCAATTACCATAGTCTTGTCATCGTTACGCCATCTCTTCATCCTTACGTCCGAGCGAACGACAGAAGTGATGTAATCGTTGATGTCCTTCTTTTGTCCGCTTTCGTCCTGGAGGGATACTTGTTGAGTTGCCAAAGGCCTAAGGGTGGTGCGAATGTCGAACTCGGGCCGACTGGTTACACATAGACGCAAATTCGGAAGGTGAAGCCCGACGAGTTGATTCACCAGCTCGAGCATCTTTTCACGCGATGATGGAATGCCAGAGTCATTGGGACACTCGTCGAGAGCATCCATAATGAGATAGATCGGTACTTGTCCCGTGGTCACGAGCATATTCTTAAGACACTCCACAAGTGAGTCCTCAGTTGGTTGCTGAGATCCTTGTTTGTGTACGGAGTACAACGTGAAAAGAATGTCGCAGAGTATATCTGATTGGTCGGAGAGTTGGACAAGAAGGGATGACAATAAAGCACGGGAGTCCTGCTTCGACGTGTCCTTGAAATCGAAGTAAAAATAGGCCAGGAAAGCCGAGCCGGCCTTAGATATGGATTCGATGTCCCGGATGATTACAGAGCTTGTGGACCAAGTCAGTTCGGTTGGGTCGCGCCTTAACGGAGAGTAACAGACCTGAGAATACTCTTCCCAGAGCCAGCTATAAATCCAGGAGTAATTAGTGGCAATTATGACCCAAACGTGATGGGAGATGTACGTTTTCCGTGGATCCATAGTAAGGAGCCAGATGTTTTCCAATCTGCGAGGGTGTTCCCTCTGGTACACCACGCTGCGGTACCCTCGTGATGAGCACCAGACGCAACGTTGTAATTGACAGATGGATCGGGGGGAGCGGTCCATTTTCGAAGGTCCTTGCGTAGCTCAATCCCTGTAAGAGAGGTCAAACGTTCGTGATTCGCAGTGAGGTTAGACCATCACGAACTCTTTATGTCACTGACGTGATTGGCGACTTGTTGAATCACCTCTCCGGCTTCCTTTACACCTAATCGGGCATGGCTGAGAACAGATTCGGGGGCGGGGCAATATAATATAACTCACCTTCGATGACCGAACTAACTTTATGATCAACGCCCCTCACCCCGTCGTCGACACACTCTACTTTGCTGTCAACGATCTGGACCTGGTCTTGGATACCCGCTACGCCGATCTGGACCTGATCTTGGATACTCGCTACGCTGATATGGACCTGATCTTGGATACTCTCGACGCCGATCTGAACCTGATCTTGGATACCCTCTACTTTAACATCGACACTCTGTACCCTCTCATCGACACCCTCCAATCTTTCATCCACGACATTTACCTTGTCATCAATCCCGCGAGTAATTGTCAGGGCTTCTGCTGCCGCCATCCGAGCCTCCTCTTGCGTCAATTTATCCAATCGTTGCAGCGCGTCCTCGACGTCCTTCCTTCCGAGCAGTTTCTTGAAATACCTCTCTGCGTGAAGGTCAAGTTTCCGAGATACATCAACAGGGGGAAGGCATACTGGTTCGTCCCTGCCCTATTTCCTTCGTCACAATCCCAAGGATAGCGATAACCTCAACCATGATCTTGACGATGATGTCCCTCATCGCCGCCGTCGGTCGGACTTTTATGTATGCCTCAAGCCGCTTGAAAAAGTATTCCATACGGCCAAACAGGTCGATAAGGGCATCTTTGCTGGCCCGGACATCCTTGACAGCCTAAGAGGGTTATAAGTTACCAACGCGTCTACATCGGGTCAAGGAAGATATCCACCTGCAATAGGACTCCGATCCCTGTGAATATCGCATTCGCGGGTGGGAATACCTGTGTTAGCGCACGTCAGATGGTAGATCTCGAACGGCTTAATATTTGGTGATTTACCACACCGACGCCATTGCCGAGGGTTGCAGAGAATGATAACAAGACATTGACAGTGGGATCGAGCCACTTTGTCCACTTTTCCGAGTCGTCGGCACCTTGAGATTGATCAAAGTTCTGTACTTGTGTTCGAAGAATGGCGATGATGGCACTGGAAGAGTTGCAGGACTTCAACTCGGTGGCTAGGGGATGGGCGGCAATGTCTTTCTTCGTCTGCTTTTTGTACGCGTTCAAAGCAGCCGTAAAGATTGTCTCAAAGTTTGGAGAAGAGGTGGAAGTAGACGGAACTTGGGACATGATGACACTTGTAGGAGGACTCGAGTTGGATTCCCAATTTCAAGCTCAAGGGACAAGATCGATAAGAGGCACGGATGCGCACTACTACTGTAGTAAGTTAACCCACTTTGGCCATGTAACTGCCTCGTGTCTTGCTTCCATAGACGCCCAGTCCAAGTCTCTTTTCCTCTCGCCCAATCACATTTTGTCAGTCTTCTTGTCGCTTGCAACAATCCCTGATCTAAAGAGGCCAAGACGCGTTCTGCCTCGTATTGACTTCTGCCTCGGGTTGACTTGTCTTTCGCAGAATTCCCACGGCATCCATTTCAATCAATCCTTACTCCCAATCCCCATTCCCGTTGGTCCACCCCCTCCTCAGAACCAGTCCTGGTTGTATCCAAAATACTCGTACCATCAACGCAATACCCCCAATCGACCCTTTCTCCTGTTCCCAACACATCTCGCGTATCCCCCGCAGCCCGATGACTGAAGAGACTCTTATGTTGAAATCTTTGCTCGTCAGGGCGTCGCCTATCAGGCCCAAGCTTGCCATACGGCCACCACCCCATCCTCAGCAACAACAGCAGCCCACCTACGAGTATGAGCAGTATCAAAATGGCGCTGCGAGCCGAAGCATACCCCGCCTAGGCGTCAACATCGACGTCGACAGCGGCAGACTCGGGCTTGATTTTGACGATGAGAGCAGTCCGAGTGACACTGACGACTCGGAACTACCCTAGGCGGCTTCACATTCCCGTAAGTATTACTCCATGTGCCAAGTCGTCCACGGCGAATCGCCTCGTTCTATTCAGCCAACAGGCAACCTCACTACCATCCTCATTATCAAGGTCTTCAGCCAACACCTGCCCACCACCGCATGTCCACCCAACGACAACAATCTCCCCCAGACTCACACTCTACTCGCTCTACCGGTTCAGGTCATTCCAGTGCTTCCGCCACTCCTTCCACCAAGCCCCATCCACTGTAGCTCGACACTGCCCATACGAACGCGGCCGGGTCTCGTACGACATCTGTTTCCGCTTCCGCTTTCTCGACCCTCGTCGATCTCTCCGTGTCGAGTTCAGGCAACGGCCCTCGCGCTTTCGAGTCCGCCTGTACCACGCCTGGCTTCCGCCGTGACCGTTCGTTGCGGGTGCAGGACTGAACCCGGTCCATGTCTGCCACCGCATCTTCACACGCTCACGCTCGTTCTTCTCTCCAAGATCATACCTCCTCCCTAACATGTCGGCTCCACTCGCCCCGCACCTTCTCACCATGTGCGCTCATCTTCCCTCCCTTCCCAGCATCCTCACTGCTCGCTCATTGTGTAGCCCCTCCTTTCGCGCGTGGCCGAAGCCCTCTGTGCACGCGTCGTACTCTCTGGCATCGTCAAGGACGGGCTCACCTACAAGAACGCCTTCCATGGGCGTCAGGCGGTAGACAAGATTGCATACATCATCAAGAATACAGATCGCAAACTCTTCTCTTAGGACGAACCCTCGGTGCGCAAAAGTACTTCTGTTCCGGCGCCACGTATGATCGCCGATTATACGACATGCGGCCGCATGTCTATTGGTTCCGTGCACGCGTCGGAAGGCCATTCCATTCAGGCGAACTTCAGGATTCCCTACCCCCAGTTACGCCTCTTGGGCGCCTGGTTACAAGCACTCCCACCCTTGACGCATGCACTGACTTGACAGTTTCGTGTGGCACTGGTTTGCCTTCGAACGAAGCATCGAACGAGTCGTAGACACGGAAACATCCGGATGCGACTGCCCTCCCCGGTGCTCCTGTGATGGACGTGGCTCAGGGCGAGCTACTGCCAACAGGGACTCTTGACGGATTGCTATTCACCAACTCTATCACGTGTCCCCGGCGTCTCGAGCAGCCGAGCCGTTTGAACCTGAAACCGCAACCCAGGCTTGAGATTAAGCGGCACCTCAGCCGTGAGAGCTACTTGGCACATGTTGTTGAGCCGGGCTTGCTTTGGATGCGTGCAGTGTCTAAAGAGGCCGTAGACAACGTGTCGGATCAAGAGAAGCGGCGACAGGAGGCGATCAACGAGGCGCTCTGTACCGAATGCGATTTCGTGCGCGATAGGGAGTGCACCTGGGACGCAAGTTCTACCAAATGACACTCTGGGCAGCGACGCATGCGAACCACCGCAAGTGCATAGAAAATATCACGCGGCAGCAGGACCGAGCGAGCGAGCGGAGTCAGTTCTTTGAGATGAATGTGCTCTCGGAGTTCTTTTTACAGAGGCCCCGTTCAGTGAGTGATGCGTTGGATGTGTGTGGGGTGCTGGCTAACGCGAGTAGGTGGGGACAGAAAATCGCGTGTGGGACGTTCGATGGGGTTCATTCCCAGGATTTGCGGGAGCCGAGTCGGGAGCCCGCCAAGGTACCTGTGTTGATGGATGTCGCACAGGTAGACGTCCTGGACGATTATGGGCTGTCAATCGTGTTATCGAGTGCGTCCCTTGTTTCCTTATCTCCCACCGGCGTCTAACTGCTCGTTAGAGGGTCAGGTAGCCATGTTCCCACTGGACGCACTCAAGGCGATGGGTACCACTGGCCGGGCTGAAACGCGCGAACCGCATCGCCGCACATGTGTCATTCTTCAAATCAGGTATATGCGTCAGACGTACGTTCGTCTGCGTCGTCAAGACCAGTCCGCTCTCAAACACGATCGAGATCTTCGAGCCGATCGACCAGAACGTAGGAGGGTGCAATAAACAGACGTTCCACAAACTTCTGCAAGGCGGCAACGACACCCCTCGGATACAAGGAATTTTACATTGCAGTGCAGTCGAGCTCGATACACTTCTTGCGCACGAAGCTATGCGTCGCTTGTGTGAATGGATTCGAGATTATAGATCCGGATACGCTAGATACGCAGAGATCGCTTGATCCGAGCAATGAATCGCTGGACTTTTTGAGGCTCAGAAGCGATAATACGCCTCCGAAACCTGTGACAATATATCGCATCGAGAATGTGATTTTGCTGTGCTATGATGGTGTACGTCGTGTTTCACAAAAATATAATGGAACTGACTTTACGCTCGACAGAGTTCGCGTTTTATATTAACCGCAGCGGGCGCAGATCACGCAAGATCTTCCTGGTGCACTGGGAAGGAGCGTCAACGACCTTCGCACACGCAGCTCGCCTCATTCGCATGTGCCTTAGCATTTCAATACCTATATGTACTCGCATTCGAGCCTACCTTCGTCGGGATCCGCAACGTCGAAACGGGCTCAATGTCCCAAGTCATCCAAGGCAACAACCTCCGCTGCTTATTCAACGACACCCCGTCTTCACTACAACAAGCTCACCTCCGTATGTCGCACACCTCGCGTCGTATAACTGGGTGCGGGTGGTCGTGAGGAGATTATATCGGTTTCGTATGATCGTATGTTGACGTTACGCCTGGCGTTACCTGGCCAATGAGTCGAGTGAGTTCGGCAAGTGTAGTGAGTGCTGGGTGCCCCACCTTTGTTCTATACCAATTGTTTATTGTCATGTATGGCCTTTTCTCGTTTGTAGTAATTGATTGCGTTCGCTTTTTTCCTTCTTTTGATCTCACTTTTGACGATACTACTCATAAGTACAACTGGCATACACATATCCTAGCTGCATCTGTATTTCCAGAGTTTTGAGCTCATTATCCTACCCACATAACGCGGCTCGTCTCGTCTGCGCGCGCAAGGTAGCTGAGTGATACGTGAGACGAAAACGGTATCTTGGAAGCTGGTCGATTTGGGGTCAAGTCGGATGGGATCGTGGGGAATGCGCTCCTCCCTCTGCTGCGATACCAGAGCACGACGATCGTTCATCTGTGCGATCGAGTTATTTCTTCATTTGCAATGGGAACCTGCGAACTGATAGATTCTGTACAGCGCCCACTTTGTTGCCGTCAAATGCGCCTCGGGATGGTGTTCCGCGAGATAACCGTTACCTTCGCTGGTATCCATCATAAAGGCGAGGCATCTCCTGCACTCGAACAGATCGATCTGTGGGCCGCAGCTGTGACATTGACGTGGTTCATGAGAAGTAGATGAACTAAAGGTACCTTTTCACGAACGAGCCTCATGAACGAGCCGCACGAGCTAGCGTATGGGAAAGTCGGCGTTCTTCTTGATGTCTCACTGCTCAGATGGCGTGCTGCCGATGCATAGAACGTAATTGTAAAGTCTCTTTCCGACTTCACTGGCAAGATAATGAAGGATAAAAACGACATGTTGAGATAATCCGTGCATGCTTATCAATAGACAGAAACGAACCTCTAGGATAAATTCTTGCGGTCGTCACGCTACCAGGGGCGTGCAAGAAGTACGTCAGCGGTGCAGTCGCCCAAGCACCGGCTTCGGGTCTAGGAGCTCAAGAGACCTTGGCGATTGGCTTCGACAACTATGACCTTGCAATCTCGGATGCGTCCTCTATGGGTCTACCAGGGGCAGACAAGCGGTCTGAGAAGGCCGTGAAGTGACGATATTTCACTCTCGTTGTCCATCACGTTCTCGTACTCAATGACCGCATAAATAGCATTGCCGCTTGAACCGCAAATCCGACCCCGAAACGGGGAGAGAGAACTTGACCCCATCTCCTCGAGCAATCCTCATCGCAGGAAGTATAGCAACGTGTCTTTGTTGGTTCGAGACGGTTTTAGGCAACGTGGGATGAACTGCGTCAAAGTCAGCTGATTCATACTACAGGCAAGACTTATCAAATTGTAACGATTGAGACGACCAAACGACTGACGCAAGACATACATTCGTGTCAACCCACAAATGGATCTCCTTGATTATGAAGTGTAGATCCGCAATTTGGGCGTGATTTAATTGGTTAGTGCGTGGCCACAAAAACGAGACGTTCCTCTTGGCCAAGTCAAGAGGAAGCCTCTAGCCGGGCGCCAGATTTTTTGAC
Source organism: Lactarius tabidus (assembly GCA_963281015.1). Taxonomy (NCBI): domain Eukaryota; kingdom Fungi; phylum Basidiomycota; class Agaricomycetes; order Russulales; family Russulaceae; genus Lactarius; species Lactarius tabidus. The sequence goes on along the minus strand of OY725475.1, from coordinate 791,512 downwards.
GTCTTCTGAAGAAACAGTTGAGAGTGTGTCAGTCACTACTAGAGCCTGAGCGTACAAATTCTTGGCACAAATTACGGTTGTACGCTGTCTAGCGCAGCGTGCTCGGAGATGTTGTGCAATTCGTCTTCAGATCGTCTTCCGAAGTTTGATGTTTCCATCCCATGCAGCGCTTCTTCGAGGGCTTCGGGATGATCTAACGCAGGCAGCCTGAGCTTGGAAATGGCAACAGGTGAGCCTGTTTAGTCCATCGTTGACTGGTGTTTGTAAGTTGTTTGTACTACTAACCGTGGGCCGGCCCGGGCCGACTTGTTTCACAAATGGTTTCGCTCAAGGTTTTGCTCACTGGCCAGTTCCCTTCAGCTCCTGACTCCTGACTTTCAGCGTAACTATACAGGTAGGCTAGCAACTTCGTTGTAAGGTTACGTTTAACGTCCATGCCGCCTTTCTCTTGCATCCGCTCAGCTTACAATCTTCTTTCCACCTCCGTAAACGCCGACCGTGCGAGATCTGTCAGAAATGTCACGCAAACTTGATGACTCACTCAGGCTGAGGACACGGCTGGTGCTCAAGCGGGAAATATTGCGGGCCACCGGCTGGCCCCTGCACTGACAGGAAGTGCGGTCGATGTTCACCTACTCCAACTGGCGACGGCGTGCTGCGTCTGACCCTCGACCTGTTGCCTGCGAATTGCACAGGGGGCTTCTGCACTGCATCCCCAGCCGATACTTCTAATAAGAAGGGAGTTTTAAAGGGGCCACAGCTGCACAACGTATGCCACCTCAAGTACAGAACTTGAACGTAAGAGATATTCTTCTATCACCTAGCCTAGCTTCACCTACTTCGAACATTCCGACATTCGTTACAATCAGTTCCGCGATGATGTTCTTATTTGGTTAATAAAGTACAGGTACTGTATCGTACGTAGATGGTGGCATCACACGTCGTCTTAGACAGGAATTTGGAAGGTATGCACGTATCCTACATACATATGATTGATCTCTCGACATAAATAATAGTAATGGGTTCTGGTGAATCACTGTGGTAAGAGTCAATGGACAGTAAACGGGCAGGGCAATCGTCACTTACACATGTCGACACGCCAAACATTGACACTATCATCTGCCTCGTTCGTTCATTCTGCAGCATGCTGGGAGAGTAATCGTACAATTTCCTGTTGTTTGGGGCCACGGGCTACCTCGGACGCGGTCTTTCCGCTGTGGTCGCGCGCCTGCACATCAGCACCGCCTTCGAGCAAGAGCCGCACAACGCCTGCAGACCCTTCCTCTCCTCCGTCCCAACCATTTGATGCTAGGTGTAATGGGGTCGATCCCTCCTCGTTTCGGGAATTGACCTCCACATTGAGCTTGAGCAGCATCCGAGAAACCTCGAGCTGGCCTCCAATCGCTGCGCAATGCAGTGGAGTGTCGCCATCTGCGTCGCGCACATACAGATTAGCGTTGTGGTCCAGCAATAACTGTACAACATCAGGGTATCCCAACTCTGATGCAAGAAGAAGTGGGGTAGATCCGTGGTTGTTCTGGGAATTGACATCTGCATTGCGCTCGAGTAGGATCTGAGAAAGCTCGAGGAGACCATTTTCCACTGCTAGATGCAGTGGAGTGTTTCCTTCATCATCACACACATGCATATCCACGTTGTGCTTCAGGAATAACTGCATCATGTCAGAGTTTACTCCTTCCTCCCATGCTATGAACAATGGGGTGAGTCCATCATTATTCCGGGAGTCGACCTTCGCATTGCGCTCGAGTAGTATCCGACAAATGTCGAGGTATCCGTGGTAGGCTGCAAAATGTAGTGGAGTGTTGCCCCTGTTATTGTGCATGCGCACATCTGCATTGTGATCTAGCAATAACCGCGCAACGTCAGGATATCCACGTTCCAATGCTATGAGAAATGGGGTAGATCCCTCATTATTTTGGGAGTCGACCTCCGCATTGTGTTCAAGTAGCATCTGACTGACTTCGGGTTTGCTGGCTGAAAAATGAAGTGGCGTCCAGCCGTCCTTATCTTGGGCGTTCACGTTTGCACCGTGGTCGAGCAGCCACTTCCCAACCCGAAGATGTCCCCATCCTGAGGCAATATGAAGTGGAGTCCAATTGTCCGCAGAGGGCAAATTGATGTTAGCACCATGTGCAAACAACAACTGAGAAACCTTGATGTGTCCCTCAACCACTGATGCATGCAACGGTGTACCCAACTGACCACCGAAATGATTTACTTGTTGTGGATCCTCGATTATCAGGCGTTCCACTAGACCGTGTAACCCCATCCATGCAGCGAAGTATAAGGGAGCTGCTGGCCGCGGCACACCTGTTGGCATTTCGTTTTCTGAAACTCTCAAGAGATCTTGCGGGTGTTCTATTCGCGCCAGTGCCGAAAAATGCGGATTTCCCACGTCAAAGAAACAATCCAGTGGTTCCTTGATCTGTAATTCCACATTCGCAACTCGGGCATGCCCAAACCAGTAATTGGTGGCATATCGATAAAGAGGAATCTCCTCGACACTGTCTTTGTCGGTGTGGTCGTCCAGGCAGAGCAAGACGCCAAGGCAAGCTTGGGCAATAATCACATGGGAAGGTTCGATGGGAATATGAAACTGGGACACGGCTTCCATGCAAGTTGCTAAGCGATCCGAGGTCAGGAACTCCTTTACGGAGAAATGTGAGAACTGAACGACCCGGGAGCCACCGTCAACGATTACAGAAACCAAACTGGAACAGGCGGATAGCACCGCTTCTTCTTGGTCTTCCCAACGCCAATCTACGTTCAGTTTTGGAATCCCTCCTGCAGTCAAGTCAAACGCGAGCACTTCCGCAAGCTCTTCGACGCGGAGCGGACGAAGTGCAACCGCAACACATTGCAAGAGTCGATAAGCGTGCACACGGTTTGCGTTGTTGATCTCATTCAGGATACGCTTGTACGTCTCGTCCAGCGATTTTGGCAATTCCTCGAGGGTACGCCGCAGGTTGACCGGGAAACAGTGCCGTAGGACCTCCAATTGGCAGAAAACCCATCGGAACCTGTGAAAGCGTGAGACGACTGTACGGTCATGATGAATCGAAAATGGTATCACATTCCATCCGCTTTCGCGGTCAGTTTTTCAATCACCATAGATTTGTCATTGTCGCGCCATCTTTTCATCCTTTCGTCAGAGCGAACGACAGAAGTGATGTAATCGTTAATATCCTGCTTTTGTCCGCCTTCGTCGTGGAGGGATATTTGTTGACTTGCCAAAGGCTTAAGCATGGTACGAATGTCGAACTCGGTGCGGCTTGTCACACAAAGGCGCAGATTCGGATGATGGAGTCCGACGAGGTGTTTGATCAGCTTCAGCACCTTTTCACGGGATGATGGAATGCCCGAGTCGTTGGGACACTCATCGAGAGCATCAATGATGAGATAGATCGGCACTTGTCTGGTTATCGTGAGCATATCCTTAAGGCACTGGGCAAGCGAGTCGTCGGTTGCTTGCTCCGATCCTTGTTTGTGTGTGGAGTACAAAGAGAAAAGAGTATCGCAGGAGAGATCTGATTGGTCGGAGAGTTGGACAAGAAGGGATGATAATAAAGCGCGGTAGTCCTGTTTCGCTGTGTCCTTGAAGTCGAAGTAAAAATAGGCCAGGAAAGCTGACCCGGCGTTGGTTATGGATTTAATGTCCCGGATGATTGCAGAGCTCGTAGATCATGTAAGTTCATTGTGACGGGTCTTAACGGAGAGTAACACACCTGAGAATACTCTTCCCCGAGCCAGCTATCAATCCAGAAGTAATGAGCAGTAAATAGGACAGAGAAGTCAATGGAATATGTACGTTTTCCGTGGATCCATAGCAAGGAGCCAGATGTTTTCCAACCTGCGAAGGTGTTCCCTCCGGTGCACCACGCTGCCGTACCCTGGTGATGAGCACCGGAAGCAAAGTTGTAATTGACAGATGGATCGGGGGGAGCGATCCATTTTCGAAGGTCCTTGCGTAACTCATTCCCTGTAAGAGAGGTCAAGCATTCCTGGTTCGCAGTGAGGTTAGACGATCACGAACTTTTTATGTTGCTGACTTGGTCGACCACTTGTTGAATTACTACTCCGGTTTCCTTTACACCTACCCGGGCAGGGCTGAGAGCTAATTCGGGGTGGGCTAATGCGAAATAACTCACTGTCAATGACTAAACCTACTTTATCATCAATCCCGCGGGTGATCGTCAGGGATTCTGCTGCTGCCATGCGAATCTCCTCTTGAGTCAATCTATCCAATCGCTGCAGCGCGTTCTCAACATCCTTCCTTCCCAACAGTTTCTTGAGATACCTCTCTGCGGGAAGGTCAAGTTTCGAGATCCATCAACAGGGGGAAGGCGTACTAGTTCGTCCCTGCCGGATTTCCTTCGTCACGATCCCAAGGATAGAGATAACTTCAACCATGATCTCGACGATGATGTCCCTCATTGCTGCCGTCGGTCGGACCTTTATGTATGCTTCAAGTCGCTTGAAAAAGTATTCCATGCGGCCAAATAGATCCATGAGAGCATCTTTGCTGGCGCGGACATCCTTGATAGCCTAAGAGGGTTATTATAAGCGTCTAAGTACCGAAGGCACCTTGGCCGGGTCAAGGAAGATGCTTACTTGCAGTAGGACACCAATTCCAGTGAATATTGCATTCGCGGGTGGGAATACCTGTGGTAAGGCATGTCAGATGGTAGATCTCGGGCGGCTTTACATCGCGCTATTTACCACACCAACGCCGTTGCCGAGGGTCGCAGAGAATGCGAACAAGACGTTGACAGTGGGATCGAGCCACTTTGTCCACTTTTCCGAGTCGTCATCGCCTTGAGATTGATCAAAGTTCTGTACTTGAGTTCGAAGAATGGCGGTGATGGCACTGGAAGAGTTACAGGACTGCAACTCGGTGGCTAGGGGATGGGCGGCAATGTCTTTCTTCGTCTGCTGTTTATACGCCTTCAAAGCAGATGTAAAGATTGTCTCAAAGTTTGTGGAAGAGGTGGAAGTCGACAGAACTTGGGACATAGTCACGGTGCTAGTGGTTGGATGCTCAAGCTCAGGGAATGAGATCGATAAGAGACACGGGTGCACTAGCTCCGAGTCATGCCCTGCAGTCGCTTTCCGAAGTAAGTCGCCCAACCGCCACTGTACTGTAATCCGTTTCCAGTCTTTGTCATTCTCCTCCAATCAACATATTTTATGTCTTCTCGTATCTTTCTTTTATCCCTGATCTAAATGAGGTCTCTCCAAAATGCGTTCTGCCAAGATTGATTTAACTGTCGTTGGCCGCATACTAGCAATTACGAGATTTACTCGGTTTCGGAAGGACACGGCTTCCCACGGCATCGTCCGTCCCCCTCCTTCCCAATCCGACCCACTCACAGTCTCTCGACGATCCTCTGTCTCGGGTTCAGCCAACGGTCCCCTCCGTTCTTCGGAGTCCGCCCGCGCCATGCCAGGCTTCCGCTGTGACCAGGTGACCAGTGACCTAGTGACCCTTCATTGCAAGTGCAGGACCGCACTCCATGGTCGCCACCGCACCGTCACTCGTTTGTTCTTTGCTCCAAGATCATACAGTACCACCCCCTCTCCCGCTTTACTTCACGTGTTCGCCCCGCACCTCAGGCTTCTCAACTTTTTTTTTTTTTTTTTTGAAATCAGATTTATACTGCGTGACAAGCCCTAGGCTAAGTACAGTATCACCTATCTACTAACTACGCTCTATAAGCACCGGACGATCACGCCGTACCCTGCTGGACCCCAAAGGGGGTATCCTCAGGCCTAAGCGCCGTTTTCCCGGACCTCGTGACTCCGTTGGCCCCCAACCACTTCCCCTCTCAATCACCCGCAGACGCAGCCTCCACCAAGTACTAACTACTACGCTTCTACTTACGCCCCGCCGGGATCCTTAATGAGAGCTCAGGGACCCATTCAACTACTAGTGCACTTGTAAGGGCAGCGCGGCAGCCTATACCCATGCAGAGGTGCTCATCGGGATAGGGTTTGGCGGTCCTTGGGGATGTGTTCCCGTAACGTTGCGGTTCGAGCACGGCGGTGTTCCCATTATGTGGGGAAGAGGGATTAGAGGGAGGTTAATGAGAGGGAAGAGATAGAGCTGTGTTGGAAAGGGAGGGGGATGGACAGGTTAAACAACGGTGTGGGCAATTGCCCGGGGAAGGAAAGACAGTGGGGGTAAAAAGTGTGGGCGTCCGTTTTGGTAGTGCCCCTGGTAAAAATGATGGTGTTAGAACGGCAAGCCGCTGGGGGGGGGGTGTGGTGATGGGCGAGGCCCAGATGTGCACACGAGGTGCAGAGATTAAAGGCAGACTGACTGCGGCCCCCCTTCCTGGGGCCTCGTGCATGCTGCAGGGTAGGTGATAAGGGCTGCGTAGCCCCAAAGAGTGTGGGTAATCGGCCGACTGTGGAGCCGGACCGGGAATGTAGGGTAGAGGGGGTTTTCAGGCCCCCTGGAGAGAGAGTAATGCCACTGTGAGGCGGCAGAGAGAGAGGGTAAAGGCCACCAGTGACGGTGACCAGAGTGGGCCCATATACACCCTTCAGAGCCCACAGTAATTGACTGAACCTCAAGCACCCCGCTGGACGACATGCCGTACCCTGCTGGACCCCCTAGGGGGTATCCTCAGGCCTAAGCACCGTTTTCCACAGCGAGCTACCTCCCCAGACGCCACTCCGTACTATACTGGCCCCAACTAATTCAGAGCTCCTGTAAGTCCCATTGAAGGGAAAGCTTAGTGGAGATGGGAGGGTCACCGCAAGCCTAAGAGCCGTTTTCCACAAGGGGAAGGTGGTGGTAAGAGGAAGAGAAGGGATGCAGGCTTCTCAACTTGGGCAATCACCTTCTCTGTCTCCTTATCTCACCGCCCTCTTGTGTATCCCACCCTCCTTTTGCGCGTTGCTGAAGCCCTCCGTGCACGTATCGTGCTCTCTGACATCATCAAAGACGGATTCACTTACAAGAACGCCTTCGATGGTCTTTAGGCCGTAAACGCGATTGCATTCATCTTCGAGACTATCGATCGCAACCTTCTATGGTATAAGATGTCTGGGTCGTTGGGTTTGACGCGAGTAGGTGGGGGACAAAGGATCGCGTATGGAACGTTCGGCGGGGTCTATTTCCATGACCTGCAGGAACCGAATCGGGATCCGATCAAGGTGCGTGCGTTGACGAATATCGCAGGTAGACGTTCTGGACGACTATGGGCTGTTAGTGTTATCAGGTAGTACGTTGTGTCTCTCTTTATCTCCCACCGTCGTCTCATCGCATCCTTTAGAGTCTCAGGCGACTACGTTCCCGCTACACGCAGTCGAGGCGATGGATCCGCTAGCAGGGCTCAAGCGTGCCCAGCGCATCGCCGCACACACGTCGTTCTTCACGTATATGGGTCGGACGTACGTTCGTCTGCGTCGTTAAGACCAGACTTCTCTCAAGCACGATCAAGATCTTCGAACCCGTCGACCAGAACGTACGAGGGTGCAACAAGCCAACGTTCCGCAAACTTTGCAGGGCTGAAACGACACTGCGGATATTCCAGTGCAGTCGAGCTCGATACAATTCTTGCGCACGAAGCTCCGCATTGCGTACGTGATTACATTCGAGATTACCGATCAAGATACGCTAGGTACGCAGGGCTTGCTTGATCCTAGCGATAACTCGCTCAACTTTGTTAGGCGCAGAAGTGATAAACGCGTCCGAAGCCGGTGGCGATATACCGTATCGAGAACGAGTTTTTGTTGTGCTACAATGGTACCTCTATTTCTCACAAACGTAAGATAGTGCTGACTTCCGCTCGATAGATTCGGGTTTTATCTTAATCGCGGAGGGCGTAAGTCGCGGAAGAACCTCTTATTGCATTGGGAACGAGCGTCTACGAGCTTCGGTGAGTGCGCCGAACATTCGCGTGTGCCATTCGTCTCATGCGCCGCATCTTAGCGCTCCAATACTTATGCCTACTCGCATTCGGGGCCCACCTTCGTCACGCTGAAACTGGCTCAATGTGCCAAGTCATCCAAGGCAACAGCCTCCGCTGCTTATTCACCAACACCCCGCTCCCACCAAGACAGGCTTATTCCCTGGTCCGGGCCCATCCACTGCGTACGGAGTGTACCCGGGACGGCTACTGATGCCCTACCGACGCCCCCAGTATATCCCGGCCACTTACAGCAGCCCCGCCGCCATATAGACGAGGTGTGGGTGGTCGTGAAGAGATTATACTAGTATTGGATGATAGCGTATTGACGTTACGTATGACGCTACCGGGCCAATGGGTTTCCAGTGAGTGGGTGAGTACTGGGCACTCCACCGTTTTGTCTGTCTTTTTCCTATACCTTTTGTTTTGTTTTGTTTATTATCACGTATGGCCTCTGTTGTCTGTTTCTGATCTTTAACCTGCCCCTGCATCTGTTTTATATGACTTTTTTTCTCGTTTGTAGTAATTGATGCGGTTCACTTTTCCCATTTCTTTGATGATTCTACGCATAAGTACAACTAGCATAGCTGCATCTGTGTCTCTAGAGTTTTCAGCTTGTTATCCTACCGCTATGACGCGGCTCGTGTCGTCTACGCAACGCGAGGTTGACCCCAAAGAAGTCTCTTCTAAGACATCCGCCACGTTCGTATGGCGTCGTGGAATTGGTCATTGCTTGGGTCATTGTCAGAATAGTTTTAGGGTCGACTCGGATGTGATCGCGACGGCGGGGACCGCGCCCCTCCCTCTGTTGTGACGCACGGCCTCTTCAAGTTGAGATACCAGCGCTCGATCGAACTGTTTCTTCACGTGCAACAGGGACCCGCGAACTGATAGAATTTGTATAACGTGACGGCCACTTTGTTTCCCTAAGATATGGGGGAAAGAGCCCGCGATGGACGAAATGGGATAAATGGTTTTGCGAGATCACTACCAACTTTTCGGGCAAATTCCTGCACTCAAGTAGATCAGTCGCAGTAGGTTCAATTAATGACCTCGATGTCGTTAGCGGCTGAGAGAAGCTTACCTTTTCGTAAACGAGCTGTAAATCTCGAGGAAGGGCGGATTAGCGTTCCCCACGACGTCCCTGCTGCAGTTTCATAGTATCTCAGCATGTCGTTTTCCGACCTCAAAATAGAGATTGTAGGATGAAAATGACCCGGAGAGAATTCATACCAATGTCTGCCCATCAGATAGACAGAAACGGACCACAATGAGGCAATCTTGCAGATTTCAGCGCCACAGTTGCAGTGCCCAGGGAGCAGCTTCCGGTCCACGAGATAAAGAGACTCTGGTGTTCGGCTTCAACAACCAGGAGCTCGCAACCTAGAATGTATCCTCTCTGGGTACACCAGGGACAAGCAAGCAGTCTGAGAAGGCCGGGGAGCAGCGATGTTTGCTGTCCATCAAGCTTGTGTGCTCAATAACCGCATAAACGACATTGCCGCTCAAACCACAAATCTGATCTAGAAAAGGGGTGAGAGAATTGGACTTCATCGCAGGAAGAATGGCGAGGTGTTTCTGTTGCGTTAAGACAAATTTCTGAAACGCGAGATGCGTTTCATCAGCTGACTCACACTCCAAGGAAGTAGTTGTAATGATTTTAGACAAGGTCTCAGAAGACCGAACGACTGATGCAAGACGTACATCTATGTCGACGCATACATAGAACTCCTTGATTACGGATTGTAGATCCGCTATTTGTGCGTTCGTAAGGTCGCCTGGTTCCGTGTCGACACAAACGTGACACGGCCAAGAGAATATGGCTGGTTTCTGTCCGTCCTCACGCCAGCCATCTTGAGGTCCTCTGGTGAAACTTTCAAGAGAATCAGTCAGTTTCCTGGGCATCCATAACGTGAGTAATGCGCATAAATTAGAGCAGAGCGGCAGAATACACTTTTCTTTGGCGCAATTCATGATTGTACGTTCTCAGGCTCCAGCGCAAGGATGCGCTTCGAGATAAGTGCGCAATTCGTTTCTTCAATCCCCTGCAGCTCTTCTTCGATTTCTGAGATAATCTATCTCAGGCGTCGTCTTGGAAATAACGGCAGTTGAGATGAGCGTTTGCCGGTGAGTGACTTGCCTTGTACCGTAACTTAACTCCCCAGGTTGTAGTAGCTGTATGACTCGATTTGGAACCGAACATCATGGACCGGCCCGGGCCGTCTCTATGCTCCGTCTTCCACTCATTCCCCGTCAGTCCATCTACGGACCACCCCCTCAGATCTCAGAGCTAATCTTGGTCCAATCTAAACTACTCGTACCATCAACCCCAATACCCCCAACCGACCCTCTTCCCCGTTCCCAACACCATCTCGCAGCCAGATGACTGAGCCGAGTCGCAGACCCCAATTTCGAATCCTTTGCTCATCAGGGCGTCGCCTATCAAGGCCAAGCTTACCATAACAGTGCCCCCGCCGTGCAACAGCAACAGGGACCATGGGGACCACGGCCGCCACCACCGCCTCAGCAGCAACAACAGCCAGCCTACGAGTATGAGCAGTATCAAAATGGCGCTGCGAGTCGAAGCATACAGCACCTTGGCGTGAACATCGACGTCGACAACGGCAGACTCTGCCTCGATTTTGACGATGAGAGCAGTCCGAGCGATACAGACGATTCGGAACTACCCTGGGCGGCTGCACATTCCCGTATGTATCATTCCATGCGCCCAGTCCTCTACAACTAATCGCCTCGTTCCATTCAGCCAGCAGGCAGCCCCACCATCAGCCTCATTATCAAGGTCCTCATCCAACGCATGCCCACCACCGTCTTTCCTCCCAACGACAACAATCGCCCCCAGACTCACACTCTATTCGCTCCACCGATTCGGGCTATTCCGGCGCTTCCGCCCCTTCTTACGCCAAGCCCCATCATCTGTAGCTCGACACTGCCCATATGAACCCGGCCGTGCATCATCCGTTTTCCGCTTCAACGACCCTTGTAGGTCCTTCTATCGCAGGTTCAGGCAACGGCCCCCGTCGCTCTTCCGACTCCTTCCGCACTATGCCTGGCTTCCGCCGTGACCGTTCGCTGCAGGCGCAGGACCGCACCCGGACCATGTCCGTCACCGCTTCCTCGCACGCTCACGCTCGGTCTTCGCTCCAAGATCCTCCTGCCCCTAACTCTTCTATTGCCACGTGTTCCTTCTTCACTTCAAGACTATAACCCCTTCTCTAATGCTCACTTCGCCCCGCACCTTCTCGACATGTGCCATCGTCTCCCCCGCCCCTTCCCATCATGTGCATTCATCTTCCCCCCCGATTCAGTATCCTCACCGTTCGCCCCTTGTGTACCCCGCCCTCCTTTCTCGCATCGCTGAAGCCCTCTGTACACGCATCACACTCTCTGCCATCGTCAAAGACGGGCTCACCTACAAGAACGCCTTCGATGGTCGTTAGCCCGTCGACAAGATCGCATACATTATCAAGACCACGGATCGCAACCTTGCTTTACTCCCAGGACGTGCCCTCGATGCTCAAAAGTACTTCCATGCCGTCGTGTGTGATCACCGACTACGCGACTCCCAGCCAGACGTCTGCCAGTTCCGTACGCACCCCCGACACACGCACCGGCTCGCTTTCGAACGAAGCATCGAACGAGTCGGATCCAGGGAAACATCAGCATACAACTGCTGCCGACAATGGTACTGGCGCGGACGCGGACGCAGCTGCGGACGTGGTCTGCCTACTTCCTACGGGGTATTTACACTCTTGACGGACTGCTATTCACCGACGTGTTCCAAAGACCGATTGTGCCACTCTATAACGTGTCCGAGGCGGCTCGAGCAGGGGACAAAACCGCAACCAAGGGTCGGGATTACGCGGCAACTTAGTCGTGAGTGCTTCGACTCGGAAACTGTTGTTGAGCCAGGATTGCTTTGGATACATACGGTGCCCAAGGAGATCGCAGACAGCGTTTCGGATCAAGAGAAACGACGACAGGAGGCGATCAACGAGGTCATTTATACCGAGCGCGATTTCGTGCGCGACATGGAGTATTTGCGCGATGTATGCGTTCTCATTTTATTGACAGTGTGCATGCTAATAAGTGCATACATTAGCTTTGGATAGCGCCTCTCAGTGCATCGGATATCATACCGGAACACCGCCGCACAGACTTTATCGAGCAAGTGTTCTGGAACATCCACGACGTGATCGCGGTCAACACGCGCCTACGCGACGCATTGAACAAGCGTCAAAAGTCATATGCTGTCATCGAAGGAATCGCCGACATCTTCCGTGACAACGTCCCGTTCTTTGCCCCCTTTGTCTCCTACGGCGCGCACCAACTCTACGGCAAGTATGAATTCGAGAAAGAGAAGAGCTCAAATCCTGCGTTCGCACAGTTTGTCGAGGTACGTTCGCGCATTTCGACCCGACGCCTGTCTACGGTTTGATATATCACGTGGTGGGCTAGGAAACGGAACAGAGGCCGGAGTCGCGGAGATTGGAACTTAATGCTTATTTGACGAAACCGACCACGAGACTTGCGCGGTATCCGCTGTTACTTGAAGCCGTGCTGAAGCAGACACCGGAAGAGTCTTCGGATAAACGGGAGATACCGAAGGTCGTCGCGCTCGCACGCGAGTTCCTGGGTGAGGTCAACCTCCAGACGGGCCATATGGAGAATAGGTTCAATTTACTGCAACTGGAACAACAACTTTTGTTCCGTCCGGGTGAGCAAGTGGTGCGTGCGATTCACGGATTATTCAAACGTTTCCTGCGTACTTATTCCTCGCGACTAGGATCTGCGGTTGAAGGAAGAAGGCCGTGAGATGGTTTACAAGGGACCCCTGAAGCGCCGTGGCGGCTCGCAGAGTGATAGCGGAGAGCTCTTAGTATTCTTGCTTGACCATGCGTTGCTCATGGTCAAGCAGAAGAGCAAAGCCGACCAATTAAAGGTCTATCGACGGGTACGTTCGAAGGTCCCACCTTGTGGCTACCCAAACTCTGACAACGCCTTGTTACAGCCGATTCCGCTCGAGCTGCTGCACATCATCGCAACAGACGAAACCGGCATGCGACCAATCGCCTCTCGTCCTCTGCACAACAGCTCCAACCCAAACGGCGACCACAATGCACAACCGTACCCGCCGATCCTCCCAGTCAAATTCGAAGGCAATGGCGGCAAGACAGGCTTCTCGATCACATTCGTGCACCTAGGACGCAAATTCTACCAAATGACGCTCTGGGCCGCAACGCATGCGAACCACCACAAGTGGATCGAAAACATCACAAAGCAGCAGGACCTCATGCGCGAGCGGAGTCAGTTCTTCGAGATGAATGTTCTTTCGGAGGGGTATTTCCAATCTGTGAATCGTGCGAACTGCGCTACCCCGTTCAGTGAGTGGTGGGTTAGTTAAGAGGAGGCGGTGGGCTGACGTTGCGTAGGTGGGGGACAGAAAGTCGCGTATGGGACGTTTGATGGCGTTTATTTCCACGATCTGCGGGAACCGAATCGAGAACCGGTCAAGGTGCTTGCGCTGACGGATGTCGCGCAGGTAGACGTCCTCGACGACTATGGGTTATTAATCGTGTTATCTGGTGCGGTCGTATATTTCCTTATCTATCGCCTACTGGCGTCTAACTGCTATTTAGAGGGTCAGGTGATCACGTTCCCCCTAGACGCACTTGAAGCGATGGACCCACTAGCCGGGGTGAAACGCGCTAAACGCATCGCCGCACACACGTCGTTCTTCAAGTCAGGCATATGCGTCGGACGTACGTTCGTCTGCGTCGTCAAGACCAGCCCGCTCTCAAGCACGATCAAGATCTTCGAGCCTATCGACCAGAACGTACGAGGGCGCAACAAACCTACGTTCCGCAAACTCCTGCAGGGCGGCAACGACACGCTCCGGATATACAAGGAGTTCTATATCCCTGTGCAGTCGAGCTCGATACACTTCCTCCGCACGAAACTATGCGTTGCGTGTGTCAATGGATTCGAGATTATCGATCCGGATACGCTCGACACGCAGGGGTTGCTTGATCCTAGCGATGAATCGCTGGATTTTGTTAGGCGTAGGAGCGATAATACGCGGCCGAAGCCGGTGGCGATTTATCGTATCGAGAACGAGTTTTTGCTTTGCTACGATGGTGCGTGTGTTGCCCCCCAAACTTACGACAACAGCTGACTTCGATCCTACAGAGTTTGCGTTTTACATCAACCGCGGCGGGCGTAGGTCGCGGAAGAACTTCCTGGTGCACTGGGAAGGAGCGCCAACGAGCTTCGGTGAGTCGTACCTACCTGCATTCACGCACGCAACCCGTCTCATACGCCTTAGCATTCCAATACCCATACGTACTCGCATTCGAGCCCACATTCGTCGAGATCCGCAACGTCGAAAGAGGCTCAATGTCCCAAGTCATCCAAGGCAACAACCTCCGTTGTTTATTCACCGACACGCCTCCCTCACTACAACAGGCTTACCCGCGCATGTCGCGCAGCTCACTTTCGGGCTCGTCGTATAACGGCAGTCCCGGTCCGGGCCCTTACCTGTATGGACAGCAGTACCCCGGACAGTTGCCGGCGCCCCCGGTGTATCCGGGTCAGCTGCAGCAGCAGCAGGCGCCGGCGCCGCCGTATGGACGGGGTGTGGGTGGTAGAGAGGAGATTATATTGGTATCGGATGATCGTGTGTTGACGTTACGCATGGCGTTACCTGGCCAATGAGTACGTGAGTGAGTGACCTGAGTGAGTGCTGGGCGCTTCAACCCTTTGTCGTTTGTCTGTCTATACCTTTTTTCTTTCTTTGTTTATTGTCACGTATGGCCCTTGTTGTTTGACCTACCGCTGTGAGCATGCCCCTGCATCTGTTTTATACGATTTTCTCTCTCTTTTTTTCTCGTTTGTAGTAATTGATGGCGTTCAACTTTTCTTTTGATGATACTACACATAAGTACAACTAGCATACATATATCCTAGCTGCATCTGTATTTCCAGAGTTTTGAGCTCGTTATCCTACCCACATGACGCGGCGTGTCTTGTCTGCGCGTGCTTGCTGAGTGAGACTTCGTGGGATGTATGTATCTCGTGGAAGCTGGCCTTTTCAGGGCTGAGTCATATGGGGTTGTAATGGTGCATAATATGCTTCTCCCTCTGTTGCGGTGCACTTTCTGTTGAGATACCAATGCGCGATCGAATCCTCTCTTCATGTGTGACTCCTAACACCAAGGCCCGGGGCCTGTCCGGCGCGCGGTTTCTCGCGCGAGACAACTGCGAGACATAGGCCAATCCGAAAACCCAGTTTTTGTTCTTAGAGAATGAAAAAGCGACAACCAATTTGTGACTGGGGAATGAGAAATGAGGATTTGTTTTTCTCAGCCAATCCGAAAGCTGTTTTTCATATTTTCATATGAGAATATCTGTTTCGAGCGTGATTGTGACATCCCGTGTTACGCCTCACCACCTGCATACGCTTCAGCTCGTCCCGTCCCGACACACGCTTCTCAGAAAAATGATTTCTCACTGGAGCGTGCCCCGGACATCCAACTCTTCAACTGGACGTGTTCGTCCTGCGCCAAATCTCGATCATGGCTCGTCTATTTCTGGTGATGCTTTACGTCGCCCCGCACCTTCTCAACATGTGCAATCATCTCCCCCCCCGTCCCGGCCCCCTCACTGCTTGTCCATACTTTCGCGCATCGCCGAAGCCCTCCGTTCACACATCGTACTCTCTGACATCGTCAAAGATGGGCTCATCTACAAGAACGCTTTTGATGGACGTCAGGCCGTCGACAAGATCACATATATTGTCGAGACCACCGATCGCAACCTTGCTCTTCTCCTAGGACGTGCCCTCGACGCACAAAAGTACATCCATGCCGTCACGTATGATCACCGACTACGTGACTCCCAGTCCGATGTCTACCAGTTCCGTACGCGCTTCGAAAGCCCCTTCCACTCAGGTGAACTTTCCCCATCACCAATCACGTCTCCCGGTCCCCAGATCACGAGTACGCCCACCCCTGACACACGCACTTACACAGGATCGCCTTCGAACGAAGCATTGAACGAGTCGAATCCAGGGAAACATCGGGATACGACTGCTGCCGTCCCTGATCTTGATGCGGACGCGGCTGAGGACGTACTCAACCTACTGCCTACAGGGGTATTTCCACTCTTGTCGGACTGCTATTCACCGAAATGTTCCAGTGACCATTTTTGCTACTCTTTCACGTGTCGGCAGAGGCTCGAGCAGCAGTATGGTCGGAATATAAACCCGCAAACTGGGCTTGGGATTGAGCGCCAGCTTAGCGGTGACTTATGTGACTTGGAACATGTTGTTGAGCCCGGGTTGCTTTGGATACATACGGTGCCCAAGGAGATCGTAGACAGCGTGACAGATCAAGAGAAGCGAAGGCAGGAGGCGATCAACGAGGTGATCTATACGGAGCGCGATTTCGTGCGTGATATGGAGTATTTGCGCGATGTATGCTTGTGTTTTCTGATTATGCTGACGGTGTGCATGCTAATAAGCGCATACATTAGGTTTGGATGGCCCCCCTCAGCGTATCGGACATCATCCCGGAACACCGCCGTGCCGACTTTATCAAACAAGTCTTTTGGAACATACACGATGTGATCGCTGTCAACACGCGTTTGCGCGACGCACTGAACAAGCGTCAAAAGTTGTACGCTGTCATCGAAGGAATCACCGACATCTTCCGTGACTACGTCCCGCTATTTACCCCCTTTGCCTCCTATGGCGCACAGCAGCTATACGGCAAGTATGAATTCGAGAAAGAGAAGAACTCAAATCCGAGGTTTGCACAGTTTGTTGAGGTACGTCTGCGACTCTGCGCCTTCGACCGCCCGCCCACCGTTTAATATATTAATATCACGGGTGAGGGTCTAGGAAACGGAGCGGAGGCCGGATTCGCGGAGATTGGAACTTAACGCTTATCTGATGAAACCGACTACGAGACTCGCGCGATACTCGCTGCTACTTGAAGCCGTGCTGAAGCAAACACCGGAAGAATCCTTGGATAAACAGGAGATACCGAAAGTCGTCGCGCTTATACGCGAGTTCCTTGCGGAGGTCAACCTCCAGACGGAGAACAGGTTCAATTTGTTGCAGCTGGAGCAGCAACTCCTGTTCCGTCCGGGTGAGCAGGTGGTGCGTTGCGATTCAAGGATATCAAACATTTTCCCTGCACTTATCCCTCGCCGCTAGGATCTGCGATTGAAGGAAGAAGGCCGTGAGATGATTTACAAAGGCCCTCTGAAGCGCCGTGGCGGTTCGCAGAGCGATAGTGGAGAGCTCTTATTATTCTTGTTTGACCATGCGTTGCTCATGGTCAAGCCGGAGAACAAAGCAGACCGGTTCAAGGTCTATCGGTTGGTACGTTCAGGTACCGCCATACACCTCCACAAAAATGCTCACACCTATTCTTACAGCCGATTCCGCTCGAGCTACTGCTCATCACCGCAACAGACGAAACCGACATGCGACCCATCGTCTCCCGCCCACTCCACAACAGCTCCAACCCAAACGGCGACCGCAATGCCCAACCGTACCCTCCGATCCTCCCAGTCAAATTCGAAGGCAGTGGCGGCAAAACAGGCTTCTCGATAACATTTGTGCACCTCGGACGCAAGTTTTACCAAGTGACGCTCTGGGCAGCGACGCATGCGAACCATCGCGAGTGGATAGAAAATATCACAAGGCAGCAGGATCGCATGCGCGAGCGGAGCCAGTTCTTTGAGATGAATATTCTTTCGGAGGGGTATTTCCAATCTGTGAATCGTGCGAACTGCGCTACCCCGTTCAGTGAGTGGTGTGTTAGTTAAGGGGAGTCGGTGGGCTGACGTGCGTAGGTGGGGGACAGAAAGTCGCGTATGGGACGTTTGATGGCGTTTATTTCCACGATATGCGAGAACCAAATCGAGAACCGGTCAAGGTGCTTGCGCTGACGGATGTCGCGCAGGTAGACGTCCTCGACGACTATGGGTTATTAATCGTGTTATCTGGTGCGGTCGTATATTTCCTTATCTATCGCCTACCGGCGTCTAACTGCTCTTTAGAGGGTCAGGTGATTACGTTCCCCCTAGACGCACTCGAGGCGATGGACCCGCTTGCGGGGCTGAAGCGCGCCAAGCGTATCGCAGCACACACGTCGTTCTTCAAGTCAGGCATATGCATCGGACGTACGTTCGTATGCGTCGTCAAGACCAGCCCGCTCTCAAGTACCATTAAGATCTTCGAGCCTATCGACCAGAACGTACGTGGACGCAACAAACCGACGTTCCGCAAGCTCTTACAGGGCGGCAACGACACGCTACGGATATACAAGGAATTCTACATTCCTGTGCAGTCGAGCTCGATACACTTCCTCCGCACGAAACTATGCGTCGCGTGTGTCAATGGATTCGAGGTTATCGATCCGGATACCCTGGATACTCAGGGATTACTTGATCCTAGCGATGAATCGCTGGACTTTGTTAGGCGCAGAAGCGATAATACGCGGCCGAAGCCGGTGGCGATATACCGCATCGAGAATGAGTTTTTGTTGTGCTATGATGGTGCGTGTGTTGTTCCCAAACGTACGACAGCGCTGACTTTGATCCGATAGAGTTTGCGTTTTACATCAACCGCGGAGGGCGTAGGTCACGGGAGAACTTCTTGGTGCATTGGGAAGGAGCGCCAATGAGCTTCGGTAAGTCCCACCTGCATTCCTGCACGCAACACGTTTCATGCCCCGCGCCGTAGCATTCCAATATCCATACGTACTCGCATTCGAGCCCACATTCGTCGAGATCCGCAACGTCGAGACCGGCTCAATGTCCCAAGTCATCCAAGGCAACAACCTCCGCTGTTTATCCACCGACACCCTGCCTTCACTACAACAAGCTTACCCGCGCATGTCGCGCAGCTCGCTTTTGGGCTCGTCGTACAACGGCAGTCCCGGTCCGGGCCCGTACCCGTATGGACAGCAGTACCCCGGACAGTTGCCGGCGCCCTCGGTGTGTCCTGACCAGCAGCAGCAGCAGCAAGCACCACCACCGCCGCATGGACGGGGTGTGGGTGGTCGTGAGGAGATTATATTGGTGTCGGATGATCGTGTGCTGACGTTACGCATGGCACTACCTAGCCAATGAGTTGAGCGAGCGAGTGCAGTGAGTGCTGGGCGCTCTAACCCTTTGTCGTTTGTCTGTTTATACCTTTTTTTTGTTTATTGTCACGTATGGCCCTTGTTGTTTGACCTACCGCTGTGAGCATGCCTCTGCATCTGTTTTATACGATTTCTCTATCTTTTTTTTCTCGTTTGTAGTAATTGATAGCGTCCCCTTTTTTGATGATACTACGCATAAGTACAACTAGCATACATATATCCTAGCTGCATCTGTATTTCCAGAGTTTTGAGCTCGTTATCCTATCCACATGACGCGGCTTGTCTCGTCTGCGCGCGCAAGGTTGCCGAGTGCGACCTGAGATGTATGTATCATATCTTGGAATCAGGTCGTTTTTGGGTGAGTCGGTGATGGCGGGGAACGTACTTCTCTCCCCTGTTACGATGCACTGCTGTCTGTTGAGATACCAGCGTGCGATCGGACATTGTATTTCCAAGCTGAAAACAACTCTGAATACGACTTTTTGCCCTAGCTTATTCCATAGAAAGAAACGTCCTGGCCCCTGGGCAGGACGAAATGGAATGAATAGTTATTATTAGTTTTGCAAGATCACTGCCTCCCTCGTCGGAAAATCAGGTACTCAAGCAGAGATCAGTCGCAGTGAGCTTCAGCTAGACACTGAGGTGACTCAGGTGAGCGAGCTTACCTATTCGCGAACGAGCTGCACAAGCTCGCGCGACGGCGGGTCGGCGATCTCCACAATGTCCCTACTACCGATTTATAGTTCGGTATGTCGTTTTACGTCTTCAGAGAAAGGAACCTTACCGAAATTTACACTGAGATAGTTCATGTCGGCCCATCGATAGACAGACTTGAACCAGTCTTGTAGCCTTCGGCGGTCACAGGTCGTTCATTGCAATGCAGTTGACGGCATCTGGTATAATTCTCTGGAGTTTGGCTTTGACAACTAATATTTTGCGATCTCTGGGTCTACCGGGGGCAGGCAAGTGGTCTGAGAAAGCCGTGGAGTGACGAGGTTTGTTGTCCATCAAGTTCTCGTACTCAATGACTGGATAGACCGAAAAACTGACGCCAGACGTACATCCACTCTATGTCATGCATAGAACTCCTTGATTACGAGCTGTCGATCCGCCATTGGAGCTTTCGTCAAGTCGACTGTTTTCGTGTCACGGTGTCCACAGAAACGAGACGGACCAAGAGAAAACAACTAGATTGTGTCCCCCTTGGCGCAAGGCTTCTTAGGTTTTTCTGGAAAAACAGTTGAAACTTGAAAAAGTCAGTCTCCGAAGCATCCAGGACGTGTGGAATATGCAGCATATCCGAGTCGTTTCTTGCCATTCTTGGTACAATATCCGGTTGTACATTGTCCAGCGCAAGGAAGTACGGAGATAGTGCGCAACAATTCGCCTTCTGCTCGTTTTCCTATAAATAATGACAATGGAACGTTGAGTGCTTGGGAAACTAGCGTAGTTGTAGTTAGCGTGGACTGGACAAAAGCTACTATGAAACTGAACACCATGGGCCGGCCCGGGCCGACTCGATTAACTGTTTGGCCCACTTATCGTCGCCCACTTTCGGCGCTCACTGGCGTTCAAAAGTCCCCTTCAGTTCCTGGCACTTAGCGTAACTCTACTGGTAGTCTAACAACTGTTGCAAGGGTGATTTCGACGTCTATGCTGCTCTTCTTTTTGTACCCGCTCCGCTTACGATCTTCTTTCCACCTCCGCAAACACCTCCGTTGCGAGATACGGTCGGACCTGCCTCCCGCGTCATCCCTCAAGCTCTCCGTCACAGGCCGGTATTCTCATGTGCTTTCTGTGCCCCGGCAGATGCTCCTGTACAGCCGTGTAAATTGCGAGCTGCCGACCGATCCCGCGCTAGAAGCAATTTCGGCTGCTCTGCCGAATCCCCTCTCCCAACTAGGGCCGGCGTTATGAACTGGAACTCTCGACTCATCGCCCGCGGCTCGAAAGGCGGTACCCGCATTCCCAATCGCTGCTTCTAAGAAGGCTATCACATAGGGGCACAGCCGCACCATGTACGCTGCGCAAGACGCCCTCATGTTCAATAAGTAAGCGGTTCGCTCAGCTTTACCCAGTTCGAACATTGATTTCGCGATGATGCTTTAAATCCTGTTCATAAAGTACGGGTACCGTACCGTACGTAAAACGACGGCATGGGATAGTTACACATTGTCTTAAGTAGGAATTCGGAAAGTTAGCACTGGCACGTATCCTACACAAACACATCAATCTCTAGACAGATAATAGTAATGGATTCCGGCGAATCACTGTGGTAAGAGTCAGTGGACAGGAAACGAGCGGTTGACACGACAAACATACTTTATCCGGTCTCGCTCGTTCATTCCTCACCATACTGGGAGAGTAATCGTACAATTTCCTCTTGTTCTGGGCCACGGGCCACCTCGGACGCGGTCTTTCCTCTGAGATCGCGCACCAGCACATCGGCGCTGTATTCGAGCAAGAGCCGCACAACGCCTGCAGATCCTTCCTCTTCCTCCTCCAAACCCATTGACGCTAGGTGTAATGGGGTTGATCCCTCCTCGTTCCGGGAATTGACCTCCACATCGAGCTTGACCAGCATCCGAGAAACCTCGAACTGGCCTCCAATCGCTGCACAATGCAGTGGAGTGTCGCCATCGGCGTCGCGCAGATACAGGTCGGCATTGTGGTCCAGCAACAACTGCACCACATCAGGGTGTCCCAGCTCTGATGCAAGGAGCAGTGGGGTAGATCGGTGGTTGTTCTGGCAATTGACATCCGCGCCGCGCTCCATTAGAATCCGAGCAAGCTCGAGGTAACTATTTTCCGCTGCGAAATGCAGTGGGGTGTTCCCATTATCGTCACACACACGCACATCTACATTGTGGTCCAGGAATAACTGCAAAATGTCAGGGTTTTTTCCGCTCTTCCATGCTTCGAGAAATGGGGTATATCCGTCATTATCCCGGGAGTCGACCTCCGCATCGTGCTCAAGTAGTATCCGACAAGCTTCGAGGAGGTCTCCGCACGTGGCTGCAAGATGTAGTGGAGTCCGGCCATAATTATCCCGGGCGTTCACATTTGCCCTGTGGTTCAGCAGCCACTTCACGATCTTCACATGTCCCATCCACGACGCCACATGAAGTGGAGTCCAACCGACTGCACCACGCGAATTTATGTCGGCGCCGTGCGCGAACAACAGCTGAGAAACCTCGATGTGTCCCCCAGCCACTGATGCATGCAACGGTGTACCGAACTGACCACCGAAATGATTTACTTGCTGCGAATGCTGGAATATCAGGCGTCCCACTAGATCACGGAATCCCCTCCATGCTGCGAAGTATAGAGGAGCTGCTGAAAGTGGCGCACCAGTCGGTTCTTCGTCAATACAAACTCTCAAGAGATCATATGGGTGTTCTATTCGGGCCAATGCTGAAAAATGTGGGTTGTCCATCAGGAAAAACCTACCCTACAAATCGACGCCAATTAGCACCAATTAGCACCAATTAGACACAAGCGCCCATTTGTCGGTTTAGTTAACCCCCCCCTTCAATTTCAGCAAATTTGTAACTAAGTTTGGACCGATCTCAATTTTCCGAAATTTATCAGCCAAAAGACATTAAATTAGGACCCATTTATTCAAAAAGAGTGGCTAGTGTATGTGAAATGAGCGGATCAAATGTGACTAAAGAGGCTCTAAGGAGCAGCTAAGGTACGAGAGCATTCAATTCGAGATTCGATTTCTTTACTGGTACGAGAGCACCACGAACACGTCTTGGGTATAAGTCTAGAAATGGAAATGTTAAGTCTTTGCTGGCTGGGACTGATCAAACGCGTACAAAATCGCCTGCATTCAATCCTCGAATTCCAAGATACTAATATCCAGTGATGGGATTGCAAGGGCGGGTATACTTGTTGAGCTGATAATAATCAGTGAAATGTGTTAAGAGATGCGAGGCCAAACATACCTTGCGAAACGATATATATTCGCCATCATCCGATGGTAAGAACCTGTCTTCAAACTCTCGATCTGTGAAAGAGACTGGATGTGCCCCTTGTAGACATCCAGATACGTGTTTGCAGTAAAGTCGTGGTGTTTATGTTCACCTGTGGACCACTCCTTGAGGGCCGCATAATACTTGAGATATCGCAAGGTGCCAGATTAGTTAACGAAACAAAAACAAAATGGAAAAACATACTCCAGTGGCAATTAAGGCAACCATTGGCTTTGGAACTTCCCGATCAGTAGCTCCTTTAGTTCCACAGCTTAGTGGAAAGAGGTCTTGGTGCTGCGTGACAAATGGCACAGGTCCTGTGAAGAAAAGGTCACGAAGCACTGAGATGATAACAGTGCTACAATATGGTTGACCGCGATGTGGTGGTGCGCTTAGAATATGACCCTATAAGCAGCACTTTAGTATTACCAAAGTTGAAACTCTTTGGGCACTTACAGTCGCGGAGCGTCTCGGGAAGATATAATTATAATTGTCGTTGAGCTGCTTCTCGATGAGGTCAGCAATGAGTGTTGGTGTGTCATGAATGTTGACCAAAAGTGTGACCGCAGCGACACAGCGCTCCTTGACCTCAGCTCGAAAAATGCTGATACGTGCTCGTGGCTAGACTCATCTGTCAAGGGCTTTCGAGAATATTCATAAGCGTAACATACCAGCTGGGCAATCTTGGAAAGATACACGTGGTCGTTGAGCATCCGACTGCGGATATGAGTGGCATTCGGGGTGTGAGAAATCCCATCAACGAGCGCCCGTGTAATAAAGGTCATCGTGAGCAACGCATCGGGAAAGGCATGCACAACGACAATCGAAGCATGGAGAAAGGGGAACGAGGCCGTGATTGCATCTCGTATGACCTGACTCTGTTCCCTGAGTTTCATCCTACCAGAGCTAGGGACAGATAAGTCCGTCTCAGCTGGCCATCCTCGGCACACTGACACATTGATGTGTTAACGCAAATGTTAACGTGTGGGATAGTAAGATGGCGCACCTGGGGATCCTGGCTCAGCGGAATTTGAACTCATTGGCCCGATACCCTCAGAAGAGGAAGGTGTTGCAAGCCTACTACTCTTGGAAGTAGCGCCTGCGTCTTCAACACACAAAATATAAGCTGTGCAACAGCAGCGACTTGATACATGAGCAAACCTGAATTGACACGGCTGTAATCACCGGCTTGGATGTATGGCTGCAAAGCGCCGCTATGGCCCAAGGCCAAGGGTGTTGCCACATCGTCCGGTGCACCGCGACATTCGCCTTGGCCATAGCCACTCAAGTTATCCGTGCCAGACCAAGAAGGTCTCTGAGTTGCCTTGAGTCACAATACCGGTACTAAAAGATAAGACGAACCTCGCTCGTGACCCTTTGAGCAAATCCCGTCATTTTGGTTGGATTGGTATCTTCCTCATCCGAGTTGTCGGTGTCGGTGTTGGTGCCGGTGCTGGTGTCAGTATCGGTGTCGGTGTCGGTGTCGGTGTCAGTTGAAGAACCAGGTTGGATGGTAGAATGAGCAGAATCAACCGTCATGAGGGTCTCTGTGGGCAAGGCGAGGTTGACTTAGCAAGATGCGAGTGTGACGCGAGACACAAGTGTTTGTTGATTGAGCCAAATATGACACGCACTTTGCTTCGGTTCAGGATTGCGCACACCTGGTGGACTATTGTGACTGGTGCGACTGAAACTTGCAGCAGGCATAACCTCCTCGTCTGTTACCACAAGAGGAGGAGGACGGGTCTGAGTTGTATCTAGGGTTCTTTGACGTGAGTGGTGTCATATTTGACTTGGATATCCGTGAAAAATCACCTTTTACTTGTTGCTTTTTAGAGCGTCGGTGTTTTGGCTGTGCACGCCCCTGCTCACCGTTAATGGTTGGGTCCTCTTCAGGTGACAAAGGGCGCTTCCCCAAGGCAACTAAGATGCTGGTGAGTCCTCATATCTCGTCAACTTCAGATAATAACATACCAGTTTCGGCTGCCGCCGGTCCTTGTGGCAATCTGATTGTCAGTGGAGGCAAGGACTCTTGTGTCTGGTGTGTCTTCTTCTTTTTGGACTTCTTCGAGCTTTTGGGGCGTACTGAGGTGTCAGCAGCAGGGACTACTGGAGCTGTTTCCGTGGCGGTGTTATGCTGCCGTGTGCGAGGTGCCATGCTCGTATGGCAAGACAATGGCAAGGGAAGGAAGGACTCAAGAGGGATAACAACAGGGTTTTGGGAAGGAGAGACTAGTGGTGGGATGGTAGTTGATCCAGGTGTGTGCCGCGTCTTTATAATTTTTTTGGACCATTCTTAACCGCCTTAGCAGTGTCACGTACTTGCACCCCGTCATTGTTTTTTTTTTTTTTTTTTTTTTGGCTTCCATTAGAGTGCGCCTTGGGGTGCATGACCCTATGTGGCACTTTACAATGCTTGTACTGTCTATCTTCCGCTACTCCCTTCGCTTCATTTGTATTTCTTGACAATAGAACACCTCCCCGTGCCCCTAGGGCACGGCATCGCGAATGATCGAGTGTTGAGTGTATCGGGGCGCTTGTATGCGCCTAGGTGAAGTGCCGGTTGCGGGGCGTGGTTGGTTGAGATTTATTGTCTTGGTTCTTGGTGCATTTCGGTGTCGGGTGTCCAGCACGCTGTGGCGCCACGCATGCTGCGATGCTCCTTGTCCCTTCCCCTCCCCTGCTTCCCGCGCATGCTTCATCGACCGTTCACTCTTCATTGCTCGTCGAATCGTGGGGTGCAAGCATATGCTATGCGTATGTAGTTTGGGCCTCTTGTTTCTTCGCTTCCTGCTGCGCCGTGTATCTCTCTTGCTCTTCTATGGTGAATCTTTTGGTGGCTTTCATGTAGTGTGCCAATGCAATTGTCTTTTTCTCGTTTGCGAGGAGCTCCGCGAACTTCAACTCCAGCTCTCCTTTCCTCGGCCTGAGCTTCCATCTCTCGTGGGCATAAGCCGGGCATTCTAGGACGAAGTGCTGTGGGGTCTCTTTAGGCGCGCCGCAAGCAGGGCATTGCGCGCTCTCTTTTCTCTTGAAGCGGTGGAGGTAAGCGTTCAGTGGGACGTGTCCCGAGCGAAGCTGGAAAATTTTGCTAGCGTCGGCTCTGCTGATTTTTGTATTACTGATCAGTTTAGTAAACTTGTGGGACGGGAGAGTGGGATCAAAGTGCTTGAACTTAGCGTATCGGGGTGAGGCTATCCATTCGCGTCTCCATCTCCTCTTTTGTTCTTCTGCTTTTGAGGAGATTTCCGCTGATTTGCTGGTCTTGAGCCGTTTTCTGAGAAGTTTTGGAAGATTTGCTGCGTCTGAGGATTTACCTTCTGCTGCTTTCTTTGCCTCTCCGTCTACTTCCTCATTACCTGGTATACCCGAGTGCCCTGCGGTCCATCTGATCGTCAGTGAGTATTTCTTACCTCTCTTTTTTCTGAGTCTTTCCGCTGTTCGGAAGGCTTCTGCTGCCAAGTAATGGCCAGGTTTGTCGAATTTTGAAGCGAGCGCTTTGATCGCGGCTTGGTTGTCTGCTCCTATTGAGAAAGAGATGTTACTTTTCTGGAAAGTTTCGATCAAGTGTAATCCCATGAGGAGGCCTGCCAGCTCCGCTTCGAAAACAGTGTGTTCGTCTGCTGAGCCGAGGTGTAGGTGTAGTATCTTCGTCGTTTTTCCGCCTCTTCTTAGGATCGCCGCCGCTCCTACCTTACCGTCGTGAGCGGATCCATCAGAGTAAATTTTTATATCTTCCGGTGCTTGCTCGTCTCTCTCTTTGGAACTGTCTTTACTCTCTGGGATGTCAGTTTTGAATGGTCTTTTACCCATGAGTGCTGGATTACGCCCTGCCACAATTAGCGTTTCGTAGTGTTCGTGGGCTAGGTTGTATACACTTGTCAGGTGGTGGAGCGGGGATCTGTGTCGCTTCACCCTTTGTCTGGATGCCTTGTGGTATAATTTGGTGATGGGATGCGAGTGAGGTAGTGCTGCCATTCGCGTTGCTGCTGTGGCAGTATTTGTCAAGTTCCAGGTGTGTGGGGTGTATGTCCACGTGTACGCAGAGTGCATCTGTGGGTGAGGTTCTTAGCCCTCCGACTACAGCTAATGTACCTGCTCTCTGCAATGTTGACAGACGTGCGGTGAATCTCTTGTTTGCCTCTGTTTTCGCTGTATGTTCTGCTTTGAAGACGGGTGGTGCCCACACATCGGCAGCGTACAGTATTCGTGGCAGTGCTACACTGATGTACATGCGCCTGGCAAACTTAGGTGTGAGTCCCCAGTCCGGTCTTACCACTCTCCTGATCTGGGCAGCCCATGTTGCCCCTTTCTTGGTTGCGTGAGCTTCCTGTTCCTTCCAATTTAGATGTTGGTCTAAATATACACCTAAGTACTTGACGCTTGTGGAGGCTTCGATCTCCATGTCCGAGATCTGGAGTGGGGGCCTCGTTACCTTTTTACAGTGGTGTGCGAAGTCCATTAATGCTAGCTTTGTTAGTTCAAATTTCGAGTTGTGCTCGCGAGCCCATTGTAGGGCGCCGGTTTCCCTCGTCATCATATCGCCCAGGATTTTGTGGGTGTCTTCGAATGTCTTTGCAGTGGCGACTAGAATGGCATCGTCTACGTACGCTGCGGCAAATTCGAAAGGCGCACTTGGGATATCTAGTAGGTCAGCGTTGTAATATTGGTACAGTACCATTGATAAAGGGTCTCCTTTCCCGATCCCGTTGTCGATGTGGATTATACCTGATTCATGGTCGTCAAATTTGAGACGCGTTGACCTACCTTTGAGCATGTTGTTCACAAATCGGATAATCGCTGTTGGTACTCTCCTCTTGGTGAGGTTCGAGATGAGCTTTTCGTTTACTGCGTTTGGGAAGGCTCCTTCTATGTCGAGAAAAAGGACTGATGTTACCTGCTTTTTCCTCCACGCGTCTTTGATCTTGTATACCAGGTAATGTATTGTGTCGCTGGTTGTGCAGGCTGGTCGACCTCCGAAGTGCAGGGGAGGTAGCAACGCATATTTCTCTGTGTAGTAGGTTAGCTGCTCTGCAATAATTGAGGTAAGTACCTTTCCCATTGTGTTTAGCAATGCGATGGGTCTATACGCTTTAGGGACGTTGTATCTGGGCTTTCCTGGCTTACGAAGTACAACGGTCGTGAAGTTCTTCCACGGTTCGTAGTACCACTCTTTTTCCATGATTGCTGTGAAGATGTACCATAGTCTGCTCTCGATCAAGTCAGCGCATTTTGTCAAGACTATGTTAGGTATACCGTCAGGTCCTGGTGCTTTGAACGGCTTTAATCTTGCTAGCGCTCGTTTGATCTGTTCTCTTGAGATTGGGTCCGCTTTGCAGATGGGTGTCATTGGCTCCGTTGGGGACGCATCGTTCGCTGCACTCGGTTTCTCCGGGAAGAAGGTTTTCGCCAGGGTCCTGCTTTTTTCTTCATTAGAGCTCGCTCGGCATTGTCCTTCGTCACTAGTGAATGTCAGGTCCGGGATTCTCGTCTTACCACAGTCATTTGGGGGGGCTGTCATGTATCTGTGCGCCGTCCATAGGTCTGGGTCAGTGGCCCTCTCTAGCCAGTCCCGCCAGTGGTTTTTCTTGGTTCTCTCGAGCTCCCGTCCGAATTTGCGTCTAGCCTCTTTGAATTGCTCCCAGGCTGTCTTTTCTGTTTCTGGCTTTGCACGCCTTTCGATGGCTTTTGAGCATCTCTGTTCTGAGTGTTCTGAGCTCCTTTGTCCACCAGCGTTTTGCTTGGGGGCCTAGAGTGACTTTAGGAACCTTTTCTTCTATGGTTTCCTGTAATGCGGATGTGAGCCTGTCGCATTCACGGACTAGCCTTTCCTGCGATTTGATAAAGTTCGGTACTCCCCAGTTTCTGATCCGTCCTTCTAGCGCTTCCCGGAATTCTTTCCAGTCGACATCCCTAAAGTTGCTGATTATCTTTTTGGGGGTTAGCTCCAAGTCCAGGTCGAAATTTGAGATTACCGGGAAGTGATCTGTGTTTAATCCCTGCTCCGTGGGGAGCGCTTCGCACTGAGTTATAGCGTCCAGGGTGTGTTCGGTAACGAACACCTGATCTAGTCTCGACCAACGTTTCGTCACGCTGTGTTCGTGGGTTGGGGTGCCTGCAGGGAGGGCGAGGTCCAGCCCCAATTCTGCGACTGCTTGTATTAGTAACTCTGCCTTTTCTAAGGCGTCCCGTGTAAATAGGCTGTTGTTGTCTGGCGAGTCCCAGAATGGGTGGTGACGGTTGAAGTCCCCAACCCATACTAGATGGTGCTTGTATTGTGACTCTGTGCTGCCTAACAGCTCTGTAAGATTCGTCCTGTGGTACTCTGTCAGCAGTTCAAGGGTGTCATCGTGTTTACAGTCGTTATAAATGTT
Source organism: Lactarius tabidus (assembly GCA_963281015.1). Classification (NCBI taxonomy): domain Eukaryota; kingdom Fungi; phylum Basidiomycota; class Agaricomycetes; order Russulales; family Russulaceae; genus Lactarius; species Lactarius tabidus. The sequence continues at coordinate 762,050 of OY725475.1, read as the reverse complement.
GAATAGCGTTAGTTTTCCCCAGCTTCCTTTGATACGTACCACTGTTACATCGCCCGACGGGAAGTCAAGCTTTTCCCACCCATCTGTCAGTATATTGTCTCTGATTAGGATTACTGACCTTGTTTTTTCAGGATTCCTGATATGCATGCTGGGGTAGATCGTCTTCCAATCTTTGCTCGATACCGTTTGTCCGAATCCATTAATCGCCGGTTCCTGAAGGGCTATGATGTCTATTTGCCATTTTGTTAACTTACTGCTGCTGACTAGATCGTGTTGGCAGTTGCGTGATTTGTTTATGTTGTGCTGCCAAATTTTTAAGTTAGTTTTGCTGGCCTTACCTATGTTGTGGTTGTCGCTCATTCCTCAGTGAACGCGTTGTCGAGTTGGTGGTTGATTTCGTCGTCTGTGAGGGGGTCAAAGAGTTCATCGTCTGTCTGACGTCCTTCTGTTTTGCGGGGTATGCTTGAGATTGACATCAAGAAGTCGTCGATCGGCCCCTTGCCATTGAGCTGTACTAACTTAGGGCCTTTCTTCTTGTTTCTTATCTGTCTTGTGGGGGGCTGCCACAAGTCCGCTGCCGGTAGAGGGAGGCTTGCTATCGAGTATTTGGCTGGGAATCTTGTGTCCAGGTCGAGCCTCGCCGGACGGGCATGCTTTGTCCAGTCCTCATCTGTTGGAAAATATGTCAGTGCATTCTCGGGGTGATTTTCGTCCATCCTCTCCACCCTCCGTTTGAACTCTGGGCACCCACGGTCCCAGCTTGCATGTGTGTCGTTCTTGCAGGATATGCAGTACCTTCGGCTTTTGTCTGGGCAGTCCTTCGTGTGATGATTCTCCCCGCAGTTTCCACATGCGTCCTTGTCTTCGAGGCAATCCGCTGCAAAGTGGCCCCATTTCCTGCATTTCATGCATTGTTTTGGCTCCGTTTTCAGTTTCCTAGGATACGTTTTTATCCCGCAAATGTAGATCCCGTCCCTAATTAGGGTGTTAGCGTCCTCGGGTGTGCTTACCGACAGTGCCAGGTGCGCAGAATGTTGCCCCAGTGTCCTTCTATAGATCGGTTTGATCCATCTGGCTTTGGGGAGGCTCCCCTCCGTCAAGCTGTTCTGCTCTTCGAGCTCACGCATGCTGACTTCGCTGTTCGGCTCGAATATCACTGGTACTCGCGGTATCAGGATTTGGTAAGTCCTTGCCTTCAGCATCGCGGAGCTGTCTATTTTAGGCAGAAGGTTTTTGACTATTGCAGGTTGACGGAACCACTCAGCTGCTTCCTTGGATCCGAACTGGAGTATTAGACCCCCATTACGAAGCTTGATGATGTTCTGGATGTCTACATCTGCCAGCAGTTCCGTTGGTTCTTCTGCAATTAGGGCGTTGAAGGTGCTTCTGAGCTCTTCTATGCTTCGATTCACGATGTCTTTGTTGTAGATATCTACCAGGACTTGCGTTGCCTTGCGGTCCAGGTCTCTGGTGATCTTTGGGTCCGGCATGTTCCTTGCATTGTCTGTGGGGTCTTGACGAGTTGGCTCAGGGGCTGTCAGTAGTATCTCCTTGTATGAGCTTACTGTGCTGGTGAGCTTGTTGGACGAATCAGAGACTGCTGCGAGGTTTTTGTCCACATCTTCCAGTGCTTTGTGTATTGCTGTGGCATATTCCTCCACGTGTTTCAACGTGTTCTGTATTTCCTTTTGGGTGGTCAGCGTGGATTCGATAGCGTTGTTCAACTTCGTTATCCCTCTGTCCAGTGCCTCCTCTACTTTGTTGCTGATTCTCTTGGCGCACGCCTCTGTGGCAGTCTCGTTTTCCGTGTTCTTCTCTGCAGCATATATAGCAAGAGCTGCCTTAAATGCTGTCATGACTTTCTGTGTGTCGGGAGGTGCTTTTACGAGGTACCTGTCGAAGATTAATTTGTATGCGGTGTAAAGGGATGTAGCTGTTATGTCCTCTTCCGCTTTCAAGAAACCCTCTTTGTCCAACAAGGCGCATTGAGCCGCCAGCATCGATTTTTGGTGTGATTTTTTCTGGACTGGAGCTGCTGCATCTTTACTTGGGGCCTGTGCTGCTGTCGCAGAGCGAAGGGTCCGCTTTGTACCTGTTGAGGGCGTTATGCTTTGTTCTGCCTGCACAGGTTTTTTATCATCCATGCTGGATTCACAGGTTGTTTTTATTGTCGCTGAACTCTTTTGTTGTAGTATGAGATGACTAGAGTGATTGTGTGTAGAGTACTCTAGTAACCTGCACCGATTGGGCCGCCGTGACATGTCCAAGAAGGTGATGGTTACCGAGAAAGGAAGTCCCCCCCGTCATTGTTACTATTACCAATCATATAACATCCTTTCATTCTCTCATGTCCTCATCTATCTGTGCTGGTTGCAATCGACATTTCACGCATGCTGGACTCTCGCATCACCTTAGCTTGACAACACGCACTCATTGTCGTTCCCACTATCTTCGTCATCTGGCTCACTCTGCAGCATATGACCCTCTAGGTGTTTGTGGGCCCGTGGATGCCGATCCAAGTGGTAGCTCTGGTCCAGGTCCCGAGATTGGTGATCCAAGTGAGCATATTTGCCAGCTTGATCGCACTAGTAAATTGACCATTCAATTCTAGACGATGCTGAATCTGACCATCAATTTGACAGCCATGAAGACAGTGAATGGCGCCATGTGGACACTAATGCCGTTAACAGTCTACATGGTGCAGATTTGCACGCGCCTACAGAAACGCCAGACCAATCCCATCCAGGGGAGGATGGGACTCCGTTCGTTGAGCGGTATCCCTCAGGACTGGCTGGGGCACCAATTTCGAATGCGGGACAGAGCATGCCAGGTTTCCCACAGAACGGACTCAGCGCGGATAACATTTGGTCCCCGTTCCAGACACAGTGTGATTGGGATTTTGCTCAATGGGCAAAGAATCGCGGTCCAAGCTCAACAGCTGTAACAGAACTGCTTGCGATGGAGGGGGTATGTCGCAATGGAATTAAACTAAACTAACAGCTAATCGATAATGGAAACAGGTGGTTGAAAGCTTGGGCCTCTCGTATTGCAATGCCCGGGAGCTCAACCGCATCATTGATACAGAGATGCCAGGACGCCCGAAGTTCAAATGCGAGGAGATTCATTTTGGTGGGGAGTCCTTCGACTTCTTCTTCTGAGACATCATCCCCTGCATCCGTGCACTCTTCGGTGACCCTACCTTTGCGACAAGGCTCGTCTTTGCCCCTGAACGCCATTACCAAGATGTGGAGCACACAAAACAGCTGTTCGGCGAAATGCATACTGGAAAGTGGTGGTGGTCAGTCCAGGTGCATCAAAATATCTCCTTCCTGTGGTTTATCACTGACATGACTTCCAGCAATCCCTTGAGCTACGCAGCCCAGGTGCGACAGTGGTACCGATCGTCCTTTCATCAGACAAGACACAGCTCTCGCAGTTTCGATCTAAATCTGCATACCTGGTGTACATGACAATTGGCAACATTCCTAGGGACATCCGTCGTAAACCAACCCAGCATGCACAAATGCTAATGGGTTATATTCCAACTACGCAGCTCAAACACATCAAAAACAAGGCTGGTTGCCGGCGCGCCCTTGCAAATCTATTTCACGTGTGCATGCGCAAAATCTTATCACCGATTGAATCATGTGGCGAGACCGGCATTGCAATGGTCACCGGTAATGGTTCGTGGCACCGCTGTCATCCCATTCTCGCAACTTTCGTTGGTGACTACCCTGAACAGTCGCTGGTCACCTGCACACCATATGGAAGTTGCCCTAAATGCACAATCCCGAGAGACGACCTTGGAAGCCAGGAGACTTTCCCCTCCCGCAATATTCAGGAAGCCATGGACGTGTTTTCATTAAGCGATGGTGACCCAACCGATTTTCACGCAGCGTCTCGGGAAGCTAATCTCAAGCCCACATACCATCCATTCTGGGAGCACTTGCCATTCAGCAACATCTTCCTTTCGATCACGCCAGATATTCTACATCAACTTCATCAAGGAATTGTGAAGACTCTTGTCCGCTGGCTTGCGAAACTTGGGTCTGATGAGATTGACACCCGTTGCAGCCGCCTACCACCAAATCACAACGCACAACACTTTTCCAAAGGCATCACTGGGCTTTCGAAGCTTACCGGTCGAGAGCATAAAGACATTTGTCGGATCCTTCTTGGGCTTGTTGTCGATCTCCCACTTCCAGACACTCGACTTTCGATGCAATTGACCCGTGCTGTCCGGGCAATACTCGATTTCATCTATCTTTCTCAGTATTCCGTACATTCTACTGAAAGCCTTGATGCTTTGGATAGCGCGCTGCACCAATTTCATGAGGAGAAGGAGGTTTTTATCAAGCTGGGAGTTCGGAAACATTTCGACAACATTCCGAAACTCCATAGTCTGGCTCATTATCAACGATCTATCATACTTTTTGGTGCGACGGACAACTATAACACAGAACAGTCCGAGCGGCTTCACATCGACTATACCAAAAAGGCATTTCGGGCTACGAATTTCAAAGACAAGATAAAGCAAATGGCCACTTGGCTTGAGCACTCTGAAGCAATGCAACAACGCACGGCCTTTATGCAACTACAAGAAGGTAGTTTGGCATTAGTGCATCGCCCACCATACTGTTCCCCATCGACACTATACCCCCTTTTGACAATTCACCTGTCGGAGAAGAGTGTCTCTTTCGAGGATCTTGCCAGCTGGTATGGTGCCATGGACTTTCAAGATGCTCTCGCAGATTTTATTGTGCAACACAATTATCCCGATCTCCCTCCAAATGTAGCTCGGAGGCGTGCTGACAACACTCTTATTCCATTTCAAAAGGTTTCCGTCTTCCACAAGATCAAGTTCGTTGATCGCGATGACTCACACAAGACATTTGTCGATGTCATACACGTTCGACCAGAAGCTTGCAATCAGCGTGGAATCATCAACCCTGGGAGATTTGACATCGGATTGGTGAAGAACGGGTCTAGACTCCGTGTTGGTCAAATTCGCGTCGTCTTCCAGCTCTCGATGACAGCAGCCTCCTTGGTTTTTCTACCCTCGCGCCCAGCTCCTCCTGCATATCTTGCATATGTAGAATGGTTTTCGCCACTCTCCGCACCAGATCCATCACATAGGATGTGCCGGGTATCAAGACATTATGGCAGTCATGGTCGTCGCTCAGCAGGTGTAATCCCTCTAATGGATATATGCCGGAGTCTTCAACTATTTCCCATTTTCGGCACTGTTGCGCCCCGGCTTTGGCAAGGGCTGACAGTGCTTGAGGAATGCCAGAGTTTCTACGTTAATCCATTTCTTGACAAGCACATGTACAAAAATTTTGGTGTAATTAGCGGCGGGATTAGCGAAATTTTTTAGTTTACTGAATAGATCATTAGTAGCGCCGTCAGAAGAACAGGCGCTTACTCTATTTGCAACTTCTTAGTGCGTTTAATGCATCTCGTACTAATTTAGTCAGGATTTACGGGGTAGGTTTTTCCTGATGGACTCCATGTCAAAGAAATAATCCAGTGTGTCCTTGATCTGTGATTCCACATTCCTGACCCGGGCATGCCCAACCCAATGTTCGGCAGCATATCGATAAAGAGGAATACTCTTGGCACTGTCGTTGTCGGTGCGATCATCCAAGCAGAGTAAAACACCAAGACAAGCCTGGGCAAGAATCGTGTTGGAAGGTTCGATGGGAATATGAAACTGGGACACCTCTTCTATGCAACTGGCCAGCCGGTCTGAGATTAGGAACTCCTTTACGGAGAAGTGCGAGAACTGAACAACCCGAGAGCCATCGTCGATGATTACGGAAACCAAACTGGAACAGGCGGACAGCACCGCTTCTTCTTGGTCTTCCCAACGCCAATCTGCGTTCAATTTTGGGATCCCTCCGGCGGTCAAATCGAACGCAAGCACTTCGGCGAGCTCTTCGACCCGGAGTGGACGAAGTGCCACCGCGAGACATTGCAAAAGTCGATAAGCGTGCACCCGGTTTGCGTTGTTGATCTCGTTCAGGACACGTTTGTATGTCTCGTCCAGAGATTTCGGCAATTCCTCGAGGGTATGACGCAGATTGGCCGGGAAACAGTGCCGTAGAACCTCCAACTGGCAGAAAACCCATCGGAACCTGTGTGAAAGCATGACAGCCGTACAATCATGATGAATTGCAAAAGGCCTTACATTCCATCCGCTTTCCCCGTCAGTTTCTCAATCACCATATTCTTGTCATTGTCGTGCCATCTCTTCATCCTTACATCCGAGCGAACGACAGAAGTGATGTAATCGCTGATGTCTTGCTTTTGTCCGCCCTCGTCGTGGAGGGATACAAGTTGTGTCGCCAAAGGCCTAAGGGTGGTGTGAATGTCGAATTCGGACCGACTGGTTATACACAGACGCAGATTAGGACGGTGAAGCCCGACGAGTTGTTTCACCAGCTCGAGCATCTTTTCACGCGATGATGGAATGCCAGAGTCATTGGGACACTCGTCGAGAGCATCCATGATGAGATAGATCGGTACTTGTCCCATGGTCATGAGCATATTCTTAAAGCACTGGGCAAGCGAGTCGTCGGTTGGTTGTTCCGATCCTTGTTTGTGTGCAGAGTACAAGGTGAGAAGAATGTCGAAGAATGTATCTGATTGGTCGGAGAGTTGGACAAGAAGGGATGATAATAAAGCGCGGGAGTCCTGCTTCGCCGTATCTTTGAAATCGAAGTAAAAATAGGCCAGGAAAGCCGAGCCGGCGTTGGATATGGATTTGATGTCCCGAATGATAACAGAGCTTGTGGACCATATTAGTTCGATCGGGACGCGACTTTACTGGGAGTGACACACCTGAGAATACTCTTCCCAGAGCCAGCTATAAATCCAGGAGTAATTCATCAGGAAAAACCTCCCCCGCTAACGAGCGATAGAGCAGCACTAAATTAGTGGTAATCCCGATAGGGAAGGTAGGGGACTAATAATTGATGCTAAGACTAGCATATTCGCTAATGGATTGGACGTGTACTAGGTTATGACAAAAATAGTAGGTACGTATCCCTATCACTGAATGGGTTGATGTAAAATGAATGACACAACTCAATTACCGAATACATATTCCACTCTGGTGGTATGCTAGTGCCTGTGCCAGTGTGACAGAACTGGGGAAATAAATGGATACTCGACGCTATGGAGTTGACTGGAATGATGCTAGCACGTCGCCAGCCATTGTGCACCAACCGAGACACTCTATGCATCTGGTGGTTAGCATCGGGTACAGACAGAATGGGAGAAAACCATTCAACGTATGCAAGATGGGTGGGTGCGGCGTCCTCGTCTAATCCTGGGAAGACCTCTGGAATTGCCTTCTTTGGCAGCTGAAAGACAACACGGACTTGGACTACTCGGTGACCTAAGTAGCAATTAGAACGACCAAGGCATCAATATGATTTTAGCTTACCATTAATTCCGCGCATGCTATCTTGAGAGCCACTACGGACAAGAGCCATATCGAAGCGCGATGGGATTCGGCGTCCATGTGAGTCAGTTTGTTCCGGCCAGACAAGAATCGAGTCCACGACTTCGGGGTGGCCTTTCTGCTGAAATTTGATCTTATGGTACACTGGAACGGAGCGAAAAGGGATCAGGGTATTTGCTGCTCGAGCCCTTAAGGCAGTTGCTGAAAGGTCAGGGTGATTTATCCGAGCGATATAGTCAGCGAGTGCATCCTGAAAGTCGACGGCGCCATAACTCTCGGCAAGGTCATCAAACGACACCGCCTTCCGAGTCGGGTGTAATGCCATCTTGATACAATAAGGTGACAGTTGCAGAGGTCCAGTTGGCTGGGGAATTCGTGTGCTTGCCTGGTCAATTCCTTGCTCCTGTTTCAGAAAAGCAAAGCGCTTTTGCACCTTCTCGCACTGCTCCACCCAGGTAGTCATTTGGGGATATTCGTTCTTGCGATTTGTCGCTTCGAAAGCCAGCTTCACCAACTCAATGTGAAGGCACTCTGTTTGTTCTGTGTTGTAATTATCCGTGGTGCCAAATAGTCTGATCGATGGGGAATAGTGTATGAGACTGTGTAACTTTGGAAAGTTGAAGTGTTCCCAAATACCAAGATCTACAAAGATCGACTTGTTATCATGGAACCTAGCTAGAGCGTTGTCAAGTCGGTGCAAGGTGTCACATGTTTGAGAAGGTAGCTGAGCGATATACAGAAAGTCGAGGAGTGCGCGGACGGATCGGACTAACATCGGAGGTGGTGCTCCATTCTGGGAAAGAGGGGTGTTGACGATCAGACCTAGGAGTATTCGGCATATATTCTTGTGTTCCTGGCCTGTGACGCAAGAGAGACCGGTGATACCCTTAGCAAATGTCGCAATGTGATGATTAGGCGGCAGAGAACGACACCGCGTGTCGATTGCGACTGTCCCAAAGGCGCATGTCAGCCATGCGATCAAGTGCTTCATGACACCCTGCAGCAACTGATGCAGGATGTCTGGCGTGATGGATACAAAAATGTTAGATAGCGGAAACGACTCCCAAAATGGATGGAATACGGGCTTGAGGCCTACTTTGCGACAAGCTGCATTGAATGGGCGGATGTCACCATCTGCTAAGAGGTAAGTGTCGAAAGCTTTGTCATAGCTCTGGAGTGGGAACCTCGTAAACTCCCCCATTTGGTCAAGCGGCACGACACACTTTGGGCAACGGCCATTGTATGTGCATGTCACCAAAGCCTGTTCGGGATAGTCACCAATGAATACAGCATAAATGGGATGGCACCGGCGCCAAACCCCATCGCCGCTCATCATTGGGACACTGCCTTCGCTGTATGGTGTGATCGGAGCCATTAGATGTCGCATGCAAGAGTGGAATAAGTTAGCCAGAGCACGACGGCGAGCAGCCTGATTGGTCATCCCTTCTAGTTTGGTGGTTGGGATGTAGCCTACGAGCATCTGGGCATGGCGTGAGGGCTTCCGACGAATTGATTTTGGGATGTTACCAATCGTGAGATAGACCGGATATGCAGCTTTGCTTCGGAAAAGGGTTAGCTGGGTCTTGTCAGATGATAATATGATTGGGATCACAGTCGTGCCGGGTTTTTGTGATTCAAGGGAAGTCTGCTACAACACATAAGTATCAAGATACATTCGAAGAGATATGTGGGCACACCTGTACAGCCCACCACCAGTCACCAGTGTGCATCTCATTATAGATGCGGCATGTTTGCTCGGGGTCCACATAGCAGTGCTCTGGTGCAAACACTAAGTTGTGCGCAAATTCGGGATCACCATAGAGGGCCCGAATACATTGCATGACATCCCGGAAATAAAATGTTAGAGTTTCTTCTCCGATGGTAAGGTCCTGGGACTGGAATGCAGGTCGACCAGGTAAGGTGTCGATGATGCGATCGAGATCTTTTGCAGTACTGTACGAAAGCCCAAGCTTGCTGTTAACCTTCCTTAAAGCGTTAGTCAGATAATTTGAAATGTGTTATTCAAATCGTACTTCGGGAATTTGAAGTAGCTCTGTGAAAGCAGTTGAGGACGGCCCACATAACTTAGCCCAAAGCACAATATCCCAATCGCACTTGGAGTGAAACGGAGACCAGGTAGAGGTATCGAGTGCCTCATGCGACTGATGATCGGATTGCCCTTGAGATGCACCAACTATCTGGGCACCTGGGCAGCCATGCAGAAAGCTGTCAATTGTCAATTCTGTCTGACTGTTAGTAGTATTGCTGTCATCAACTTGAATGGGTGGGTCCGGTGGCGGGGTTGATGAGTGTGGCACTTCCGATGAGGGTGGAATCGATGACAGCACATCGCTAGTGTGTCTTTGATCAGGGTCGAATGCAGCATCCATCCCTTGAGTGAGGGCTTCCCAGACGTCGGCATCTGTGGTGTCAACAGGATTGGAATCTACAGAGTCGGGGTCTGCAGAGTTAGCATCCATGTCCGCTGAGTTTGCGCCTGTGTCATCTGGTGCCGGGGTGGGGTACTCGTCGGGTGCACTGTGGGTAACATCCACTGGCAGAGTATCTTGAGGTCGACACTTTAGCAGAGAGCCTCGTGCATATCATTGAAGGCAAAGTATACCTGCATCGTCACTGGCATTGGCTTCACATGGGCCATGTGGTGTCGGAGTCACTGCAGACGTTTGCAACGAGTCGAGGTTGTGAATGGCCTGAAAAATTGATGGTGTTTGCTTCGCTGCATGTGCAGTACGGCAGCGTGCACGCTGAGTTCTGCTAAGGTGCTGGGAGAGACCGCGTGGGTTGAAAACCCGCCTACAGCCAAGACAAGTGACCTGTACCGAGCTCATGGTTTGGGGCGACTTTCAGAATGTGGATGTGCAGCCGATGAGCAAAAAGGTTGCTGCAGATGATGCTTTTAGTTAGTGCAACCAGTCTTGGATATAAAAGGGCCACTTACCTTCGTTCAGAATCCCCATCCCCCATTCCTGTCACTACTGGACACATTAGACTCTCATTCATTATACCTTCGCTTTTGCCTTCATCTCGTGTCTCGCAAATGGCCCCATGCATGCGCCGTTCTCGCATTGCAGCCATAACTGACACTCACACAAATGGGGCATTGAATGCAAATGACCTTGTTATCCACAGTCCGCAACATACATCATCTACGACAATGGAACCTAACACCCCATACAGGGATGACTCAGATTCACGATCTGGAGTCCGTGCAGGTATGTCTAAAGCTTCACAGCGTCAGACTTCCACTCACAATGACAGCACACGGTAAACGTACCTTTGCTTCACAAGACACCCCCGCACCGACTGCAACACAGGCCACCCGGTCCATCCAAGTCACCCAAGGAAATGCTGCAAAGCGAGCGCGAGCCATCGGTAAGTGGTCGAAAAAGATGCAGGAAATTTAAGCTTACCATATGTTACTAAAGGACCAGCCCGTGCTCGTCCAATGGCGCTCCAGCTACCTGGTGAGGACGAAATCATTGGCAATGGTGATGGAGTTGTGACTCGGGAGTTGCCTAGCGGTAAACGACTTGAGCAAAGTGAGTCACGTGATGTTGATGCATGTTTGGTCCACTAAATGACGAGAAATTCCAACCAAAATTTTCCAGCGTTGTCTTACTACCCCAATCGTGGAGACTACACCCACCCTCTTGCAGCCCTGGACCCAGAAACTTTGGCAGCTCATAACTTAGATCCCAATGACAATGGCATTGAAAATGAAGATGACTGGATAGAAGTCGGGCACGCAGTGGACATCACTCGCAAAATGTCAGCAAGGACTGCTGTGTCCATGGCGATGGAGGTAAGTCTGCAACATCCTCATACTTTTGAAGTAATGACTGCTTTTGCAGAGGCCCTCCTGGCAGGGAGCTTACACTACGAATGTGCTGGGTGTCAACTTAACTGGCACTATGAGTGGCCACAGATCTGTGGCGTCCACTCCTTGCAACTCGGCTTTGCAGCTTGAGCCAAAAGCACCCACTGCAGAGCCGTCGGGTAAGTGATATTACCCTCATTGACTTTCTGTGATGTCTGACATATTGATAGTCATTGCAACGGCGTTGCAGAATGAGGTCCTGGAGAGGAGTGTGACGTCTGACATCTCTGAGGCTAAATGGGCTCCTGAAACTGATCTCATTTTGCCCGCTGGTGGTACTAAACCTTTGCTGACCAACCAGACATTGTTGGTCCGCTCCATTGTCCACGACACAATTGAGAATATGCGAGCGATGCTTATGTTCAACCATGCATTCCCGGATTCAGCTCTCTCATCTACTTTCGCAAAGGATAGTCTCCTGACTGCTGCTGAAAAGCAAGCCGAAAAAGGTAAACCTGGTGCTGCAGCTGTCCATTCCTGACTCCAGCATGATGTGTATCACCTTGCAATGATTATTAACCTGGTAAGTTTTATTATTGCAGAGATGGCACGACTGATGTTGTGCAACAGCCACGTGCCCGGATCCCACTTTTGCAGAGTGAAGTTAAGGAGCGCTGCCATGATCTCAGTGTGCCTGAAATATTGGCCATCGGTTCAGCAAGTAAGATCACCGAAGTTATTCGTCTGCAACTGTCAGATTATACCTACACATATCCGACTGCGGCAAGAGTAAGCAGTGAACATCCATATTTATACGAACTAATATGTACTTTGTCAGAGTGGTCTCCTTTCCGGACTTGTGCGGCATATGTGCCCCTATCGCAATGCATGCATTATCTTAGTCATACAAGAACTGTTTTTCACCGGCAGGGACATGTCATTTGCATCACGTTTTGATCACTTGTTCCCGGTATATCAAGATAACAAGTGCATGCTAACCCGTGAGGTCCCAGCACCCATGGTTGCACTGGTTGCAACGGCGGTAAGTGAGGGTTTTATTATGAAGTCATGTAGTACTCATTCGGAATAACGGACTAGCTCTATGCCACGCTCCATGAGTGGAAGTCTGGGAAGCAGCACGCAATCAATTTCTCTGCCAATACTTACCTCGATGTCTACTGTGCACATATTGACACATTCAAGGTGATCAAGGAAAAACAGCCAAATGCTTACCATGTTATGATGGCAGACATATATACCCAAGCAAGGTGAGTCGTAATTTATTGTGACACCCTTCCTTTCCAAACGATGGCAATGGACTTCATTGTCAAACTTCCAATATCAGAAGGCTATGATTCCATCCTAACCATAACAGATCACAATTGCTCTAAAGTGGCCATCTTTATCCCTTGCAATGAAACAATCGATGCAGATGGAGTAGCTGATCTTTATCTCAGGAATGTCTTCGTGCAATATGGACTACCATCTAAAGTCATCTGTGATAGAGATCCCTGGTTCATTTCCCGATTTATGCAAACCCTTTGCAAACGAATGGGGATCAAAGTTAATGCATCAACAGCTTATCATCCAAGGACAGATGGGCAATCAGAAAGATCCAATCAGTGGCTAGAACAATGGCTACGACCATGGACTAACTTTGCTCAAAATAATTGGCGCAAATACCTACCCTTTGCAGAATTTGCTCACAACTCGTGGCATAATGAAACCACAAAGCGATCCCCGTTCCAAGTACTGATGGGATACCACCCAAGAGCTGAAATCACTGCATTCCCTAATTCATTACCAGGAGTCGAAACATGTATTGAAGAATGGACTAGAGCAAGACAACAAGTACGAGAAGCAATCCTTATCGCCCAACAAAGATGGGTGCACTCCAAATACCTAGGACTGACTTTTAAGACAGGAGATAAGGTGTGGCTAGAAGGGCGTAATCTTCGGATGGAACAACCAACTATCAAGTTAGCGCCAAAACATCATGGACCTTTCCTCATAAAGAAAGTCTTATCCCCTATTACTTATCAGCTGACGCTACCTTCAACATGGAAGATCCATGATGTGTTTCATGTGGACCTTCTAACTCCATATATTGAAACGGACTTCCACGGCCCCAACTACACGAGGCCACCACCTGACCTTATCAATGACGAAGAGGAGTATGAAGTGGAGCAAGTACTGTCATCCAGATGTCACGGGAGGGGACATAAGGTACAATACCTGGTCAAATGGAAAGGGTACCCAGACTCGGACAATGAATGGGTAAACTGGGACGATATGCATGCTGAAGAAGCTCTGAAGGACTTTAGGCAACAAAATCCCAGAGTGATTACACATATAAGGCAAACTCAAAGCACAGCAGAAGAATCAACCCCCACATTACACTCGTGGATCTACAGTAACATGTCAATGTCCCAAGATGCTGTCTGTGCCGCCTTACCTTACGCTCAGTGCGAGAGTCCCATCCCCACAACTGCCACCACTATCATTACTCGTCCTTTGATCAACCAGTTTGGTATGGTCCTACCACGAACCCCACCATCTCTGACACCTCCCCCAACCTTGATGTTCAACAGCAGGGTTGAGACACCAGCTTCCTGGCCCCCTTCTGACAATATGGGTATTGAGACCCATACACCCATCTATGTCCCCAGTCGCTCCCCATCCCCTGGTACCACTTCTTTGGCACCCATCACCGTCCCTAGCCGTTCCCCATCACCCTTTTGGCCTGGAGGACCCCAACCTACCCCTGAAAAGGGAGTAGATGCAATTCCAGTAACATCTATGGGGGAAGACCCTGGTTCTCCCATGTGTTACGATTCACCAATTGTACTGCCTGACTTAGGCGTAAGGGGGTTTTGATGAATGACAACGGCTACACTTGGCAGTCTTGACCTCTATCACCTGCTGAAAGGGATAGGAATGCTGGTATAATATACAGAAGTGGATGATCACAACAGCCTAGGTTAAAGGCGAAGCAACGACTGTATCTGCTTGGGTTTGAGAAAGCTGAGGGGAAACTACACAGGAAGGGACGACTCCAAGCTAACTGGGTGAAGCTTTCAAGAAACTAAGCTAAAGACTACTGCTCGAGCTGCAGAGTCTTATATACCGTATAAGTAACACATTCAGGCTCCTACTGAACCTGAAACCCTATAGTAATCGTCCAATGGCATACCGCCATCAAGCCACAGGGGCTTATCGACCGTGAGTCATAGATAGGAGCCTCAAGGCATACCTCATGCCAGGGGCATACAACACATGTCCAATGCATGTCCATATCTCCCACCAATGGGATAAATACCTCTGCGCACCCCGCGCCTCATGGCCTTCTCGCCAAGCCCGCCTAGATCCTTCCAGAACCTTTCCGACTCCCAGCCAGAATCCTCCTAGAACCTTCCAGACTCCTCATGGCAGACCATCTGCCTAGACCCTGTCTAGAACATGACATCATAATTCATCAGCTGCCCATCACTTATCCGGTTAGACCCCTCTAGGCTCAAGTCTGGCCTCTGGGTCTGGGCGTCCATCACGTGACCCGGTCACGTGACTTCTCCTGGTGGTCTTGCTCCGAACTCGTGACCCATGACTTATTTGTTAGATCTCTGTGATCTGGGTTATTGTCACATGGTCTTCATCCTGCCTGTAACACTGCCAGCACGCCGCACAACTGCATATTGTCGGGTACTCACTGCACATGCCAGCGCTAACTGCTCTTCCCAAGCTTCTTCTTCGGCTTCTTCTGCCAACTTCTGCTTCTTGAAGGTGTGCGCTCTCTGAACTAGCGCTCCAACCTTTGCCTTGCTATCGAACATTACACTTTTCCGGCGCGTCACGGGCCGATCCGTGACACCATGCCTGGTACCCCTGAGTACAACTATGACCTTACCTCCCCACCATCGCCTAAGGGCTCACCATCTTCCACCTCATCATCCACATCATCTACAGCCTCATCACGCCCTGCAGCAGCTGAGGGTGCATGTACAGCCCATTGTTGGGACATGGCCCTTACACTTCACCATCATGACCACCTTACTACCCCATCTGATAAGCCAGATATCTGGACGTCTGCCACACTGATTGAAGAACCAGCCCTAAAGAACAGGAGGGTCTGGGGCTATGGAATGACTTACGACCAAGAACCTAAGTGGCAGCATCTGGATCAATGGGAGGGATGGGAGGAAGAAGACTTAGAGTCACTCAGGTCAGTTTTCAGTGAGGCAGTAAGGAACTTGACTTCTGCTATTCAGAATCGTGGGCGATTAACCTGAAAAGGGAGTATTGTTATGTTCACACTCCACAGATTGTCGGTGTATCACATGAGTTAGAACTATCATGTGATTATGACATCATTAGTTCTGGACATTTCTACCACCTTCCATATGACGTCTATGTGATGTCAGTCTTACTCATTCCTACTACAGATACTATTAGTATTAGTGGAGTCATAGCATCATACATGACTCATCCTAGCATTATGACTCAGTAGCAGTGACTCATGTACTTAGTATATAAACTGTACCATTAGCGAACTTAGACCTTAGGTCTGAGTTCTTGTATCAATCAGACATATGATGCCTTCTAGGCTAGGAGCTGCATAAGTCCCGTCGACTTCCCCAGCCTTTCTTATCACAGACTTAGCTCTGTTATCATCGATTCCGCGAGGGTATTGAGTCCCACGCCGTCACCATAGGGTCATACAAACCTTATCATTGTCCTGGTTGTCTGCATCCATCTGAAGTCACTCACAAGTTGTGGACCCAGCTGATCTGAATTCAACAGAACAACTTCTGTCACAGTACTATAGCTCAAGCCGAGCAGAGTGGTCTGTCTAACGGTCCAGAGGAAGGGTTGATCCTTCTTTGTCAGGGTGACCAAGGGGCAGGCGATGTTAGCATAATCAGGAATAAAGGGATGCTGATATCCTAGGACTCCTAGAATGCTTCTAACTTCTTTAACCGTGTGGAGGGTTTGGGGCCAGTCTCTGAGGGCACTAGTCTTCTTAGGATCAGGTTTGAGCTGATCTCCGTCGACAATGATTCCCAAGTAGGTTATTGAACGTTGTTTGAATTTGCATTTGGCAGGACCGAGGAAATAAGATTCTGCCTCCAGGAGGTCTAGGACTTCGTGAGTGATTTGTCGGTGTCTCTCTACGTTGTCTCCCATGGTGATGAGGATGTCGTCCATATAGACGAAGAGTTTGGTGGGGTATTTGTCAAGGAGGGGTTTTAGGAGACGGCTCATTGCCCGACAGAAGGTGCTAGGGGTGTTGTTCATTCCAAATGGCATGGCGGCGGGTTTAAACAGTCCAAAAGGGGTCTTAAAGGCTGCCTTCCATTGGTCTTCCTCCTTGATGTGTATGTTGTTGAAACCCCATCTTAGATCTGCCTTAGTGAAGATTTTCTTCCCTTGCAGTTGATTGATGATACTACCAATCAGGGGCAATGGGTAAACGTCCCTTATGGTCCAAGCATTGAGCGCCCGGTAATCAACAATTGGTCAGAGTTTGCCATCTTTCTTGGCGTGGAAAAAGACAGGGGATGCATAGGGGGAGTTTGTCTCTATGATGTACCCCTTAGCCAGGTTCTCGTCAATGTACTCCTTCAGGGCTTTCAGTTCTGTCTCTGTCTGTCAATAGATCTTACAATCAAGTTTAGCAGGAGCTCCCAGCTTGAGTTCAATTGCATGATCATCAAGTCATGATGGGGGAAAATGTTGTGCAGCTTCTTCGCTGAATACTCTCCAGTGTTGGTGATATTGCTCGGGGATCAGTTTTTGGGTTTCGAGTTGATCTGAAGGAGGGGTGAAATGGATAGCTGCAGCTTGGGGTTTAGGCTTGGCACAATAACCAGCAGTTTCGATGATGATGTCTTCTCCTTCCAGCTGGTTCGTACCCCAGTTGATGGAAGGGTTGAATGATTTGAACCAAGGATGGCCAAAGATGATGCAGTCGCTCCCCAAGTTGGCAATGTAGAACCCTAGTTTGACAACTTTGGTTCCTTGTTGGATCCAGAGGTTGCAGTATTGGGTTATGCTTCCCTTGCTATTAATGGTCCTGTCAACATTGTTGACCTGGAGAGAGTGAGGGAGAGGTCTGGTGCCTAGGCCCAGAGAGGAAATGGTCCATTTATCGATGAAGTTGTGAGTGGCTCCACTGTCCAGCAGAGCAGTTGTCTCGGTCTTTTTGTGCCACATGTAGACAGAAAGGGGAATTGTCATTGAGTCTTTCTTCTTACTGTACATGGTAGCTACGGTTGCCGGGGCTGCAACCTTCAGTACCCGGCAGAGCAAAAATCCTTGCCCATGTCATGGGCGTTGAGGTAATTGCTGCGTTCCTCTTCGGTCATCTTCTCTTCAAGAGCGTGAATTTGCTGAGCAAGGGATTGTTTCGGAGGGACGGGGGGCGGCATGCTTGGAGTGGGTGCAGGGGTGGTGGGGGCTGGAGTAATAGTGGCTGCAGTGGGGGTGGACGCCATGGATTCATGAGTGTTCATGTTTGAACGGGTTGGGTTGGTGGAGTTAGTGTTTTTTGGACAGTTTCGAGCCATGTGACCCTGGATACGGCAACAGAAACACCTGCCCTTTGGCACAGTACTTAGCATGTTCTTCGTCGGTCAGCTTATGGAAAGGAATAGATATATTGGTAGAGTCGATGTCCATAGGGATGTGTTGGTTGTTTGACGAGGAGTGGGATGTGTGCTGGTTCCCGGTTTGATATGCATGCTGGTCACGTGGTTGGTTTCGGTGTGGCCCGATGAGCCCAGCGCTTTGTAGTTCTTTGATGCAACCCACTTCTTTTCGCACAGCTGTTTTCCATTTGTCCATTGTGGTGGGCAAGTTCTCTCGATTTACAATCTGTTGATGGACATTCTCTCAAAGACCTGTGCGATATCGGGCGATGGTACCCTTCGCATCAGCTTCCCATTCGGCAGCTGATGCGAGCCGTTCGAACATTGTGTTGTAAGTGTTGATATCCAGCTCTTTCATTTGTAACCTCATGAGCTGATCGTATGTGCTCTGGGTTCGTGCAGTGTCTTTCCAAGCCAATTTGAATGCGACCTCGAACTTGTCCCACAGAATTTCATCTGTCTCGGCGATGTGGGGGGTTTGAGTGGTGTTGACTTGGCGTTCGAGCAGGCTGGCTTGGGAATTTACCCAATCCTCCACAATGGGGCCCTTGATGTAGGAGAGTGTGGTGAGCACTCGGTAGAATGGGTTACTGATTGATTCGTTGTTTCAGTTTAGGAGTCGATAGTGCCAGAACTTGTTCCAGAATGCATCAGACCAAGTTTGGTCACCATTGAATATGGTGGGAGCAATTCCTTTTAAGCTGTTTGTGGGCGGGGTTCCCATGGTTGTGGTGGCATTTACTGACATGCTGACATCAGGTGGGCTGGGAGGACAGGCTGGGGTGGTGTTTGGTAGAGCCGAGGGTCCAAATGAGGTTGTAATGGTGTTGATGGATGGAACTGGGTTGGGGACTGCCAGTGAGCTTGGATCGTGGATGCTTTGGACGCTAACTGCAGAATGGGCAGATGCTGTGCTGGAGCCAGATGACTCTGATGAAAAACTGCTAGGATCGTAATGAAATCTGGTGCAGGAGGCGGTGCAGGATGGATTGACATAGTCGGGGTGTTGTGGATTGGTGAGATTCCAGTATCCAAGACCAAAGGCTCCTTGTTCAAGAAATAGTCCGGTTCTGGTCCCAAAGGAACGTTGTATGTATGCTAAGTGATGCCACTCGTT
This sequence comes from Lactarius tabidus, assembly GCA_963281015.1. Classification (NCBI taxonomy): domain Eukaryota; kingdom Fungi; phylum Basidiomycota; class Agaricomycetes; order Russulales; family Russulaceae; genus Lactarius; species Lactarius tabidus. Next base: position 742,983 of record OY725475.1, on the reverse strand, counting down.
GTTCAAGAAATCGATAGGTTCTAATTTGTTATTGTCAAAGGTGACATAGTATCCAGGAGCTCTTCCAGGTTGTGTTAACCAAATGGCAGTTCCTTTTACGTGTGCAGGGAGGTTGTTGACAAGGCAGCGCTGTATGGGAGTGATGCGGTCATTGGGGAGGAGGAGTGCTTGGATAGAAGCCATGGTGTTACAGGGTCACAGGGTTCGGTGATGCAGTGTGTAGTAGACAAGTAGAGATCTTGTCCTTATGTCAAGATCCTGTGGGATCTCGAGACATGTGACGTGTGTCAAGGTATCTGTGTGGGCAATGGTTCAGTGGTTCAAAGGTTCGAGGTGATGATGAGGCTTTGACAGCCAAGTAGAGACAGAGGTCAAGAGGGATCAATGGTTCTTGGATTTGCAGAGTAAAGACAAAGGACAAGATGGGACTACTGGGTACATCACCCAGTCCTTATATACTTAGACAACAACACAGCATGAGTCGTGTATAGCCTCATAACCTAATAGAACAGTCCTAGGAATGAGTCATGTATAGTACAGGAGGACAGCCTTAAGGGACGAGGAGACAGAAAGAGAACAATGGATGACGCAGCCTTAAGGGACAGAGGAGATAAGAAGGTGATGGGGTAGTCCAATGAACAGGGTAAGGGGGTAAGCAAGTGGGAGGGTAAGCAAAGAAAAAGAAAATAAGTGTCCAATTCATAGCTGCAGGTGATATCATGACACATTGTGACAATTGTGTCCAAGTCAATTCTGTGTCTTCGACCCGGTTCTGAGTCTGTTGGATGGGCCACTAGCACCTTGATAACAATGCAGCTCTCATCCTGTAGCTCTCTGGAACCAGCAAGGATCTTCGTCTCGAGTGCAGAGAATCAGAGATGTCACGATGAAGCTTCTTGAGTTCGGCAGAGAAGTCTGGGGGTGCCGGAGGGGACTTGCATCAAGAAGCTCAAGAAGGTGCAAAAGCCTCTACAGGTATAGGTTTTCAGAAGGGGAGGAAGGACTCCCAGAAGGGACGCAAAAGGAAAAGGGCCGAGAAGGAGAAGGAGAAGGGGTTGTGATTTTACTGATGGCCTTGCCTCGTGTCTTGCTTCCATAGACGCCCTGCAGTCCGTTTCTAGTGGCCAATTCCAGTTTTCTAGTCCGAGTCTCTTTGTTCTCGTCCAATCACATTTTGTCAGTCTTCTTGTGTCTTGCAATAATTGATCTAATGAGGCTCAGACGCGTTTCGCCTCGGGTTGATTTGCAGAGTGTCACTGTCATTTCGTCGGAAGCGGAAGGACAGGAATTCCCACGGGTCACGGCATCCATTCGAAGTTCCCGATCCCACCGAATCCCACACCTAAGTTACTCCCAATGCAATCCTCACTCTCCCAATCCCTGTTAACTCAGTCCCTGTCGGTCCCCCCCCTCCTCAGAGCCAATCTTGGTCCTATCCAAACTACTCGTATCATCCCAATTCCCCCAATCGACGCTCTCTCCCGTTCCCAACTCTCATCTCGCGTATCCCCGCAGCCCGATGATTCGACCCCGATTTCGAATCCTTTGCTCGTCGCCTATCATGCCCAAGCTCACCATACAATGCCGTCGCACAACAACAGGACCGTGAGGACCTCGGCCACCTCAGCAACAACAATAGCCCGCCCCCTACGAGTACGAACAGTATCAAAATGACGCCGCGAGCCGAAGCATACCCCACCTTGGCGTCATCATCGACGTCACTAACGGCTGATTCGGTCTTGATTTTGACGATGAGAGCAGTCCGAGTGATACGGACGACTTGGAACTACCCTGGGCGGCTGCACATTCCCGTATGTATCATTCCATGCGCCCGGTCCTCCACAGCTAATCGCCTCGTTCCATTCAGCTAGCAGGCAACCCCACCACCAGCCTCATTATCAAGGTCCTCAACCAAAGCATGCCCACTACCGCCTGTCCCAGATTCACACTCTATTCGCTCGACCGATTCAGGCCGTTCCTGCACTTCCGTCCCTTCCACCAAGCCCCATCCACTGCAGCCCGACACTACCCATATGAACCCAGCCCTCTCTCGTGCCGCATCCGTTTCCGCTTCCTCGACCCTTGTCGATCCCTCTGCGTCGGGTTCAGGCAACGTCTCCCGTCGCTCTTCCGACACCGCCCGTATCATGCCTAGCTTCCGCCGTGACCGTTTGTTGCAGGTGCAGGACTGAATCCGGTCAATGTCCGCCACCATGTCTTCACACGTTCACACACGCTCTTCGCTCCAAGATCGTACCCCTCCTCTAACATGTCGGCTCCACGTGTTCGCCCCTCACCTTCTCAAAATGTGCACACATCTTCCACACCGTCTCAGTATCATCACCTGCCGCCCGTTGTGTAACCCACCCTCCTTTCTCGTATGGCCGAAGCCCTCCGTGCACGCGTCGCACTCTCTGACATCGTCAAGGACGGGCTCACCTCTTCCATGGACGTCAGGCGGTAGACAAGATCGCATACATCATCAAGAATACCGATCGCAAACTCTTCTCCTAGGACATACCCTCCATGGGCGAAAGTACTTCCGTTCCCGTCACGTGTGATCGCCGATTATGCGATTCGCAGTCGCATGTCTACCGGTTCTATGCACGCGTCGGAAGGCCAATCCATTCGGGCAAACTTCAAGTTTGCCTACCCCTAGTCGCGTCCTGCTTGGCCCCCAGGGTACAAGCATCTCCATCCTTGACGCACGCACCGACTTTGACAGTTTCGTGTGACACTGGTTTGCCTTCGAATGAAGCGTCGACTGAGTCGTATCCACGGCAACATCCAAATGCGACTGCCCTCCCTGGTGCTCCTGTGACGGGCGGGGCTGAGCACCAACGCTATCACGTGCCCCGGCATCTCCTCCGAGCCGTTTGAACCTGAAACCGAAACCGGGCTTGGGATTAAGCGGCACCTCAGCCGCGAGAGCTACTTGGAACATGTTGAACTGGGCTTGCTTTGGCTGCATGCTGTGTCCAAAGAGAAATAGCGACAGGAGGCGATCAACGAAGCCATCTATACCGAACGCGATTTCGTGTGCGATATAGAGCGCTTGCGCAATGTATGCCTGCGTTCTGATTCTGACAGTCCATATGCTCATCAGGGCATGCATAGGTTTGGACAGCCTCCCTGCGCGCGTCGTATATCATTCCAGAACACTGTCTCGCAGACGTTATCAAGCAAGCGTTTTGGAACATACACGATGTCATCGTCGGGAACACCCACCCGTGCTGTAAGGGTTACACGTCATGCAGGCTCGGGTGCATGATCCACACCACACCTGCCGCCTGAACACAATGCCTCGTCCCGCGTTCCTATTCAACAGGCCTCGAGGCCTCACTGTAGATATCTAGATACCGGGCTGCATCTGTATAAAAAGGACCTCACCCCCTCTCAATAAAGACAGTTTTACAAAATTCTGTTCCCGTTCATCTGCGCTGCGTCGTTCTGTGCCTGGCACGCTTTCCCCCTCTTTCCCTAAATGGTCGAAAGACCTAACCTTAAATTAAGACTTCACTGAACTCGTACTCAGCGTCTCTGCCTCGCCACAGTGCGACGCACTCAGCAAGCATCAATAGTTGAACACTATCACCGATGGGATTTTTGATACCTTCCGCGACAACGCCCGACTATCTGTTTGATTTCTTTGTGTTCTACGGCGCGCACTACCTGCACGGTTAGTAGGGGTTTGAGAAAGAGACGAGCTCAAATCCGGCGTTCGCATAGTCGGCGAGGTACGTCCACGCCTTGACCCGACGCCCACGTTTGGTATCACGGGTGGGTCGACTTTGTTAGGAAACGGAGCGAAGGCCGGATTCGCGTAAATTGGAACTGTATGCGTATCTCACGAAACTGACTACTCGACTCACGCGATACCTGCCGTTGCGGTACTTGTTGAAGAAAACACCAGAAGAGTCCTCGGATAAACAGAAAATACCGAAGGACGTCACGCTTATACGCGAGTTCCTCTCTGGGATCAATCTCCAGACAGGGTCGTACGGAGAATGGGTTCAGTTTACTGCAACTGGAGTAACAACTTCTATTCTGTCTGGGTGAGCAGGTGCGTGTCATGAACGAAAGTCAAGCTCTTGCGCATACTTATCACTCGCGATTAGGATCTGAAGTTGAAGGAAGGTCGTGGGATGATGCACAAAGGACCCCTGAAGCGCCATGGCGGTTGACAGGGCGATAGCGGAGAGCCCTTAGTGTTCTTGCTTGACCATGTGTTGCTCATGGTCAAGCAGAAGAACACAGCACACCAGTTCAAGGTCTATCGACGGGTACGTTCAGGTCCTGCCTTCGTAGCTCCCTAAAACTCTGACGACGCGTTGTTGCAGCCGACTCCGCTCGAACTGCTGCACATCATCGCAACAGACGAAACCGGCATGCGTCCCATCGTCTCCCGTCCGCTTCTCAACAGCTCCAGCCCAAACGGCGACCGCCACGCACAACCACGCCCTCCCATCCTCCCAGCCAAATTTGAAAGCAATGGCGGCAAAGCAGGCTTCTCGATCACGTTCGTACACCTCGGACGCAAGTTCTACCAAATGACGCTCTGGGTAGCGACGCTTGCGAACCACCGCAAGTGGATAGAAAATATGACGCGTCAGCATGACCTTATACGCGAGCGAAGTCAGTTCTTTGAGGTGAATGTACTCTCAGAGGGCTTTGTCCAGAGGCCCCGTTCAGTGAGTGATGCGTTGGATGTGTGGGGGGCGTTGGCTAATGCGAGTAGGTGGCATCGCCGCACTTACGTCATTCTTCAAATCAGGTATATGCGTCGGGCGTACGTTCGTCTGCGTCGTCAAGACCAGTCCGCTCTCAAGCACGATCAAGATCTTCGAGTCAATCGACCAGAACATACGAGGGCGTAACAAACCGAGGTTCCGCAAGCTCTTACAGGGTGGCAACGATACGCTGCGGATCTACAAGGAATTCTATATCCCCGTGCAATTGAGCTCGATACACTTCTTGCGCACGAAGCTATGCGTTGCGTGTGGACGGATTCGAGTTGCTTGATCCTGCTATGAATCGCTCGATTTTTTTAGGCGCGGAAGCGATAATGCGTGTCCGAAACCTGTGGCGATATACCGCATCGAGAACGGGTCTTTGTTGTGTTGTGATGGTGCATTTCGTGTTTTCGCAACAGTATAACGGAGCTGATTTGCGTTCGACAGAGTTCGCGTTTTATATTAACCGCAGTGGGCGCAGATCACGCAAGATCTTCCTGGTGCACTGGGAAGGAGCGCCGACGAGCTTCGGTGAGTCGCACCTACATTCGCGCACGCAACTCACCTCATTCGCATGCGCCTTAGCATATCAATACCCATGCGTACTCGCATTCCAGCCTACCTTCGTCGGGATCCGCAACGTCGAAACGGGCTCAATGTCCCAAGTCATCCCAGGCAACAACCTCCGCTGCTTATTCAACGACACCCCGTCTTCACTACAACAAGCTCACCCGCGTATGTCGCACAGCTCGCGTCGTATGACTGGGTGCGGGTGGTCGTGAGGAGATTATATTGGTTTCGTATGATCGTATGTTGACGTTACGCCTGGCGTTACCTGGCCAATGAGTCGAGTGAGTTCGGCAAGTAGTGAGTGCTGGGCGCCCCACCTTTGTTCTATACCTTTCGTTTATTGTCATGTATGGCCTTTGTTGTTTGTCTGAGTACTTACCCCGCTGTGAGCATGCCCCTGCATCTGTTTTATATGACTTTCCCCCTCCTTTTCTCGTTTGTAGTAATTGATTGTGTTTACTTTTTTTCTTCTTTTGATCTCGTTTTTGATGATACTACTCATAAGTACAACTGGCATACATATATTCTAGCTGCATCTGTATTTCTAGAGTTTTGAGCTCAGTATCCTACCCACATAACGCGGCTCGTCTCGTCTGCGTGCGCAAGGTTGCTGAGTGATACGTGAGATGAACTTGAAAAAGGTATCTTGGAAGCTGGTCGATTTGGGGTCGAGTCGGATGGGATCGTGGGGAATGCGCTCATCCCTCTGCTGCGACAAACTGTCTGTTGAGATACCAGAGCATGACGATCGTTCATCTGTGCGATCGAGCTATTTCTTCATTTGCAACGGGAACTTGCGAACTGATAGATTCTGTACAACGCTCACTTTGTTGCCGTCAAATGCGCCTCAGAAGGTGTTTCGCGAGATAACCATCACCTTTGCTGGTATCCATCGTAAAGGCGATGCATCTCCTGCACTCAAACAGATCGATCTGTGGGTCGCAGCTGTGACATTGACGTGGTTCATGAGAAGTAGATGAACTAAAAGTGCCTTTTCACGAACGAGCTGCACGATCTAGCGTATGGGAAAGTCGGCGTTCTTCTTGATGTCTCACTGCTCAGATGGCGTGCTGCCGATGCACAGAACGTAATTGTAAAGTCGCTTTCCGACTTCACTGGCAAAATAAAGGATGAAGGATGAAAACTTGAACGACACGTTGCGACAATCCGTGTACGCCTATCAATGGACAGAAACGAACCTCTGGGATAGATTCTTGCGGTCGTCACGCTACCAGGGGTGTGCAAGAAGTACGTCAGCGGTGCAGTCGCCCAAGTACCGGCTTCGGGCCCAGGAGCTCAAGAGACCTTTGCGATTGGCTTCGACAACTATGACCTTGCAATCTCGAATGCATCCGCTATGGGTCTACCAGGGGCAGACAGGCGGTCTGAGAAGGCCGTGGAGTGACGATATTTCACTCTCGTTGTCCATCACGTTCTTGTACTCAATGACCGCATAACTAGCTTTACCGCTTAAACCGCAAAACCGACCCTGAAACGGGGAGAGAGAACTTGACCCTATCTCCTCGAGCAACCCTCACCGCAGGAAGTATAGCAATGTGTCTTTGTTGGGTCGAGGCGGTCAAGCAACGCGAGATGAACTGCGTCAAAGTCAGCTGATTCATACTACAGGCAAGACTAATCAAATAGTAACGATTTAGGCAACCAAATGACTGATGCAAGATATACATTTGCGCCAACCCACAAATGGATCTCCTTGATTATGAAGTGTAGATCCACAATTTGGGCTTGATTTAATTGGTTAGTGCGTGGCCACAAAAACGAGACGTTCATCTTGGCCAAGTCAAGAGGAAACCTCTGGGCTCTAGCCCGGCGCTAGAATTTTTGACGTCTTCTGAAGAAACTGTTGAGAGTGTGTCAGTCACTAGAGCCTGAGCGTACAGATTCTTGGCACAAATTACGGTTGTACGCTGTCCAGTGTCCAGCGCAGCGTGCTCGGAGATGTTGTGCAATTCGTCTCAGTTCGTCTTCCGATGTTTCCGTCTCATGCAGCGCTTCTTCGAGGGCCTCGAGATGATCTAACGCAGACAGCTTGGAAATGGCAACAAGTGAGCCTGTTTAGTCCATCGTTGACTGCTATTTTATTTTTTTTATGGACAAGCGATATATTGAGTAGCGAAGGATAGTAACTAAGTTATATGACCTAATTACCTGACAATCCTACACAACGCGCTGAAGCGAACCTCGGAGGCTCGAAACCTGTGGAAAAATGCTGTGACGCACACCTGATATCAGGTAGTGTGGGGCTCAAGCGCTTGGGGATAAGTCCGGAAGAACTCCCTACCCACTAAAAAACCACGTTTCGATATATCCAGTCTTCTGGGAGGTCGCGGTGCCTCTTGTATAGGGCTCTATCCCATGTGTTTTTGACTAGTTTTATGTAATTTTCTTTCCGTAGCACCTTTGTCGCTATCGTCTTATCTTCGGATAACCTCCTGTTGATCACTTTGAGCCAGGCGGCCTCTACTTCTCGTTCCGTGTGTTCTAATTCACGGATCGCTCTTTCGCAACGTATTGTCCAGATGAGATATGCTGATTCCGACAGTAGGATTTTCAGCAGGCGCGTGGCACCTGGGTCGGGGAGTCTGGTTAGTTGGGTTTGTCCGTTACCCTTTTTCTTTTTCTGCAGCGTTTCTACTGTGAGTGTGTTGCAGCCTATGAGTGTTCCGAGTGATATTGTTGGCCAGGTGTCATCGCCGTGGGGCCATAGGCTCTTGGCTTTCCTCCATATCAGGGATCGTGTTGGGTGTTCGCATTCTGTTAGGATGTGGTCTATTGATTCGTCGTTCTCGCAGGTTCGGCAGTAGCATCTCTGCTCGAACGTTGGGATGTTCAGCCAGTATCGGCCTATCTTGTGTGTGCTATGGAGGGTTTTGTAGAAGAATTGTTGTATCTTGGGTCGAATCGGGTTTTTTCGTATGTGTTTCCAAATTGCTTCGTTTGTTTCTTGTGGGCCGACGTATAACTCTATGTCGTTTCTGACTTTCTCCAGGTTCAGGGCTGTTGTCCGCCTCGGTTTTCTGTGGGCACTTTCCTGTATGCCTTGGTAGGCGATTGCTTGTGTGATTGATGCTAGTTTTGCTCCCTGCAGTTCGAATCTTGCTGGGACGTCGAGGGTTATGTCGTCTGGTGTGTTTTTACTGGCTCCCTGTTTTGCTAGTTGGTCACTCATCTCGTTTCCTAGTTCTCCGCTATGCCCTTTTACCCATTTGAATTTTGTCTTGGCTGTGCGTCTTCTCAGTAGGTACGCCGCTCTCTTGAACCATTGTCTGTTCACCACATTTATCCAGCCCTGGTTCTCCCAGTTGGTCAGGTGTCTTGTGAGGCCGTCGATTACATATTTCGAGTCGGTTTTAATGGTGAGCGGTATGTAGTTTGGTACTCTTTCTAATGCTGTTATCACCGCAGCTATTTCGCCGATTTGATTTGATTGGTTCGGGCCTGGGATTCTTAATGCGCAGTTATGCTCGCTGCCTTCTTCAAACCACACCCCTCCGCCGCATTTTGCGTTTTCCTTACCGTTGTTTAGGCATGAGCCGTCTGTATAGACTGTAATCACTTCGTCTGGGATAACTATTCCCCTTGGGGGTGGTTGTCTCATCGCTGGTTCGTTCAATACTTTTTTTGGGTCTACAAAGATTCTGAAGCAATCTGTTAGGTCGGATTTTATGGTGACTGATGGGTTAAATATGATTCCTGGGTTCTCATCATCTTCGCTGTCGTCTTCCTCTGTTATTTCTGTTCTCATGTTGTCGTTGTTGATTGGTCTTGATCTGGTTAGGTTATCGTGGTTGGGCGATCTTAGGGGGTGCAGTTTTGGTGTGATTTTCTGGATGCGCTTTTGGGCTTCCAGTGCACAGCGTTGTGGGGTTTCGCATCCGCGTTGCTTGTCTGTTGTGCAGTCGTCACAGTGGCAAGTGTGGTCTGGCTGGTGCGAGCCTCTGTTGTAAACTCCCTGTAGGCGTTCTGTTATTCTTAGTAGGTCTTTGATTTTTACTGAGTTATGGTTCTTCGCCAGACATCTTGCTTGCTTGTTTCTTGGGACGGTTTTCTCTTCTCCCAGGTGTCGCCACGCTGGAAGGTTTTCTCTTAGTCTGCGGGACAGGTTAATAGATGCGAAGGTTGCTTTATATTTCTTCGCGGCTTTGATCATTCTTACGGTGTCGTTGCCCAGTTTGTCGGCTCTTTTTCCGGCTGTGGGTATGTCCCATTTTTGCAAGAAGGCATTTTGTCTGGTGTTTTCGTCTAGGGTAGATGGGGTTGTTTCATTAAGGAGGACGTCTGTTATGAAGGCCCAGGTGGGTCGTGAGCCTGTTAGGTTTAAGTAATCTTTTAGCCATACTAATTCGATTGCGTCGTTTCTTGTTTTTAGGTTTAAGAGTTTAATCCCTCCCTGTTCCTTCGTGTTCTCAAGGTGGTTTAGTCCTAGCCTTGGTGCGTGGTTCTCGTCCTCCCATATGAAGTTTCTAATTTCTTTTGTCAGAGCTTCTCTGATATGTTTTGGCATTCCTTGCTCCTTCGCAAGGAACTGTGTTCGTCCTCCGACTATTGCCTGTACTATGAGGTGTTTTCCGTCTAGGGTTGGGTGTACTGATTTCCATCTTTCTAGGTCTTTGTGGACCGCATCTATTATAGGTTCCCATGGGCGTTGCTCCCATGTGTTGTTTCCGATCCAGGCTCCTAGGGAGCGTATTGCTTTGCCATCCTGTGCGATGTGAACATCGTCTGGGATCCTCTGGTCGTTTGGGTTCAATTTCCGTGTTTGTATCACTCTTTTCCAGTGGTTTTTTGTTCCTATAGGTATGATCTCTGTCTTTTCTTTGTTGAACTTGGCGCCTGATACTCTGCACCATCTGTCTAGTGATCTAAGGGCGTCGTCATAGCTGTCTTTTGCGTTCAGGTAGAGTACTGTGTCATCTGCAAACAGGTTGACTGTTAACTTTTCACTTAGGCCTGGGATGTCGTAGCCCCTTATGTTGGGGTCATTTCTGATTAGGCAGGCCAGCGGTTCTATGCCGATATCGAAGAGGAAGCATGATAGTGGGTCCCCTTGTCTGACTCCTCGTGTGACTTTGAAAGGTTTGCTAAATTCTCCGTTGATTACCACCATCGTGTGTGCATCTCTGTATAGTGATTTGACTGTTTGTATGAACAGGTCAGGGAGTTCAAAGGCTTCTAATGTTTTCCATAGGTATTTATGGTCTATTTTGTCGTATGCTTTCTCCTGATCGAGCGCTACTATTGACCCATTGTTTTCTGTTACCTCTGCGAAGGTGGTCATCAGTCTTGAGAGTCTTATGTGGTCGAAGATTGACCTTCCCGGTATGAAGCCTGCTTGGTCTCTGTGTATCAGTTGTTTGATTGACTCTAACAGTTGCAAGGATATGGCTCGCGTGAGGAGTTTGTAGTCTGTATTGAGTAGGGTGATTGGTCGGTAGTTTTCTATGAGTGTTGGCTCTTTCTTTTTGTAGAGGGGGCACATCCACCCGTCTGCAAATTGGGTGCCAGGTTCGATTCCGTGTGTCTGGATATCTTGGAATACATCTGTGAGTGCTTGCACTATGTTGAAACCTCTCTTTCCTTTTTTTATCACTAATTCGAAGCTCTTTCTTAGTTCTTTCCACAGTTCATACGGGCAGCCATCAAGGCCAGTTGCAGAGCCATTTTTTGCCAGTTTGAGGGCTTTCTCGACGCACTCTGATGTTATGCCCTCGTTGAGCTTGGAGCTTTGTGGATCTGGGAACTTTTGGTTGTCTGGTATTATTCTTAGGATATCTTCTAGTTCTTGTGCTCTTTCAGGATCCTCTAGGTTCGGGACGTTTACTTGTTGTAGGGTCTCATGGTGGTTCTTTGCCATTTCCGCCATTTTATCGGATCGTATCTCATATCTCGGCGGTGACGTGTTTGGTATTCTTAGCTGTCGTATTACATCCCTGGGTTTTCTGGATTTGCTCATGTTTGACCATGTTCCACCTAGTCGTTCGCTGTGGAGTGATATTTTCGCTTTCACACGTTCGCAGTTGTAGTAGCTGACCAGTTTTTCTAGGTGTTCTATTTCATTTGCTAGTATGGCTTTGTGCCACTGTGTTTCTAGGTTTTCTTCTATGTCCTGGCGTTCGACGGTTTCTTTTCTATCTTTCTTCAGGTTTTTTTATTTTCGTGAGGCATCTATAATGGGATGTTCTGGAGTTTTTTGTTACACTCCCTGTGATTTCTTTTTTGAATCTGACCCAGAGTGACTGTGGGTTTGCGATACTATCTCTTGATCCAGGGTTTTGTCTCAGGTGGTCGAGATGTTCTTGCAGTTTCATGCCTTCTTTTATGATCTCCTTAATAACTTTCTCATCTTTGAGAGTGCACAGCAGCCATGTCCATCTCCCATTCCCAATGTATGGTGCACCTTTTGGGGCATATTTCGCCGATACCAGCCAGTGATCTGTTGGGACTGTGCTCGGCACAATCGACCAGTCGAAGGCATATTTTGCTTTCTCTCTGCTTATGTATATCCTATCTAGGCGTGACTTGATCGGTTTTCCATGGTTGATCGCTCGGTAAGTGAATTCTCGCGCTTTTGGGTGCGCGTGCCTCCATTGATCCTGTATGCCCATGGCTAGTCTGAAACCTCTTATTGCTCTGGATGCAGCCTCATTATCGTGTTTTGCTGGGATCCTGTCAATTGGTTCCTCCATTACGTTGAAGTCGCCCAATATGAGGTCTGGTTTTCCGAGATTTTGTCTTTCCCATTCCCTGCTTGTTTCTTCCCAGAAGGGTTCATGGTCACTTCGTCTGTTTGGAGCGTAGACATTTATCAGTGTGGCTTCCTCGTTGTTGATCCAGGTAAGTTTAATTGCTACAGCTCTCCCTTTAATCAGCTCAAATGTCTTTACTTGGTCGGTCTTTATCAGTTCCTTGTTGAGGACAAAAGCTACTCCTGCTGAGGCCCGGGGATTATTTTCTAGCTGTGAGTTGTGTATTACCAGTCTTTTCCCGAAGGCTCTGTGGATCTCTGTTGTGCTTGCTTCGTCTAGATGGGTTTCCTGTACTGCCAGTATCGCTATCTTCTCCCTTTTCATGGTCGCGTTCACTTCCGTCCATTTCATGAATTCTGTGTTGTTCTCTATCGAGGTGCATAGTCCGTTGATATTCAGTGATCCTATCTTAATGTTGTTCCTTCTCCTCTGTCCTTTCTTACTCAGGGCCTTCTGTGGCCGTTCTGGAGCGTTCTGATCGGTGTTCTGCTCTGTTACTAATGGTTCATCATTGTGACGTGTCGGGTTATCAGTGTCATTGTTGTGTTCTATTTGCAGACTAGTATGCTGTATAGTAGTCTGTTCAACAGTCACAGCACGTGATTGGCTACGTGTGATGGGCATGCGTGTGTTTATTGAGTGAGCAGATGGGGGAAGGGGGAGGGCAGGTCTTGGTGTGACGTTTTGGGGCTCTACACAAGGCGTTGTCTTTATTGCATGGGTTTGTGGTTTTTTTTTTCGCTTGATCAGTTTTTCCCGTTCCCGTGTGAGGGCTGTTAGGCTGATTTATTTACCGACGACTACTTTTATGTACATGGGGGTGGGTAGGTCTGTGTCAACGTAGAGTGTATTTTTGTGATTTTCTGTTTTTGTGTGAGTGGGGCAGGTGGGTTGGATGGGGTCAACGGGACGTTCAGTAGGTAACTATGGCTATAGACATGGGTATTGAGTACTGTCGTACGTGTGGTGTTTGGAGGGTTGGCTTTGCAGCGGTATACCGCACTACTTAGTAGGGGGGGTACCTGGTGGGGGGGTTTCCGTGCCCATGTCCTCTTCCATGATCGTGGAATCTGCCTCGGCTGCTTCCTCTGGCTCGCATTGCCCCTCTTGGTGTGCTATAGGAAAAAATGTGGTGTTTGTCATGGACACATATATCTTTTCTGTTTTTTGCATTAAAAGTCCTTATCATTAGATATGATAAGATAGTTAGTCACATGATGCCAACATGTGCATTTTGTATACGTCATAAAGGCATGTGATCCTGAGAAGGACCTGCCTTATCATCTATCAGACATGCGTATGTTATGATTGGTTGGAATGTCATGGAATGTCGTAGAACAATAGGGTAATGTAGATTACATGCTGTATTAGTTTTCAGTCAGCATTGTTCTATTATTAGGGCGACGCGTCAGCACAAGTAAGCACTTATGACACAGTGATCAGTAATCACAATAGAAGTGCTAAATATAGATACATGACGCGTCAGCTTGTAGTCATACATACTTACTCAGTAGATTAGTAAGTGACTCATCCCTAGTAGTATATAAGACACCCTGTAGCGTCCTGAGAAGAGCCAACTTGTCCTCTTGGTTCTTACTCAGGTTTGCATTCTTCTTGTCTTCCATAGTACCAATCTAACTTGTCCTCTTGGTTCTTACTCAGACTAACCTTTTGTGTGACACCGCTTCTATTACCTTGTATAAAGGTATCAAGTGCAGCACGCTCCACACTGGTTAGTTCGGCGCATGATTTATCTCTGCGTCAAGCTTGAGTTGTCCTTGACGAGCCCGTTTTATTTTCAGCTTGCTTGACGTAGCCGACAGTCATCCGCTACAGTGTTCGGCGTTGTCATATTGTTCAGGGAGGTGGAGTCTCTTGGGGTTGCATCTGCCCCCATTCCAGCCTGGGAGGTGCGGGAAGCTGCATAGGCCTCTGGGATGATCATGACCGTGGCAGAGACTGCAGATGTAGTCTGTGTCTGTGGCTTTTCCATCGCCGTGGTAGTTCGATCTGTAGATTCAGCCTCGGAGGAATCTCCTAAGTTCTAGCCAGGTAGTGTTGTTCTCAATCACCTCCCCATCTGCATAGATGTTGTAGTGTGGGTCTTCCTGGCCCCCTTCACTCTTCATGTCCAAGAGACTGACTGCTGCCGATTTGAGGAAGTTGATCATTTCTCCTAGTCTGATTTGTTGCTCTTCATCACTCGGGGCTCTGCGGGCTAGTTTGTGAATGAAGTCGTTGGTCGTCACATCGTTCCAGGTTTCTCTGACACAGGCTAAGACGTGTTCCGTTTTGTCTGTGGTCATTCCCTTCATGGTTGTTACAATAACTTTACTTTAATTTCCCCCTGATAACTCACCAGTCACATGACTGATAGATCACACTTCACTTTCTTATTGTCCTTTGTGACCCATTGTTCTCGTGACCCATTGTTCCCGTGACTCTATTGTTCTCGTGACTATTGTTCTCGTGACGTCTATTGTTGTCGTGACCCCATTGTTCTCTGTTTACTATATAGTCTGGTACTAAGTAGCATGTAGCCTTAGACTTGACTTCTTGTATCATACGGTACTAGAGACAACAAGCAGAAACATCCCCACTCTTTCACTTGCATGATTAAAAACTTCCCTCTCATAACTCTTCTCAAAGTCCTTGATTGACTTAGCAGAGAGTTACTCGTCATCAGAAGCTCACTAAGTTCTCTTCGAACTTAGTACTCTCACACTGAACCACAGTCCAGACTCCTTAGTGTTCCTGTCATCGTAAACGTAGCCCACGTCGGGTGAACGTCCCTACCGTGACGTAACATTAAGTCAAGTCTCTAGAAGACAGCCACACTGGGGAAACAGAACAGAAGACTCACCCAGTCTAGAAGCGTAGCAGGATTTATTCCCTTCGTAATCGATAGACGATTCGAAGACAACCTACCAGCACACATCAGAGGAGCAGCCCGTTGGAACGAAGCCAGCAACACAGAAGGATATCAAGTTTATGACCTCCTTAGCCAAACGTACCTCGAAGTCGAATACGACGAGGACAACAGACAGTGGTACTTTATACAGCAAGACTCTAGATCTTGCCGTTGGGTAGCCACGCAACCAGTACCTTCCCAGTATAACCTCGGAAGACAGTCAATCGCTCCCTCTACAGTCGCCGCAGCAGCAGTCGACGACACAGAAACCGGACATAATCAAAGTTCCACTGCTACAGAGCATAATCAAAGTCTCTCAATGGCAACGCAGACCATGCCAGTAATTTCTACGGCAGCAGCAGCGCTTACCCTCGCAAATACTAAGCCAGGGAAGACGCACTCGTTCTTCAGACCTGGCAGTGGACCGCCAGGAGGATCTGGAGGACACGGACCAGGAGGACCGTCAGGCGGACCCCCTGGAGGACCCCCTGGCAGTGGACCGCCAGGAGGACCAGGATCCATTTTCGGGCACACAGGCCCCAGAGGTGGAGGGGGTGGCGGAAGCAAGTTAGGCGGAAACCCCCCAGCCATTTTTGATGGCAACAGATCAAAGGCCAATAACTTCATGACGGAGTTCAACCTTTACCGAATCACAAACCATGACACCGATCATATGACCAATCCCATGAAACGCGCAGCACTCTTCCTAGGCTTTATTCAGGGACCGATCGTCCAAGCCTGGATACAGCGCCAAACCCAGTGGATAGTGGATCAATTAACCACGGGAAGGGCTGATACGGATGAAGGATATTGGACTCATATCGCTAATGAGTTCCAATCCGCCTTCCAGGACACTGGTGCCAAAGAACACGCTCAGGACGAATTGCGCAACCTTCCCTTCATTCCAGGAGAAGTGGACACGTTCATTGCCCAATTCGAAACCCTGGCACATGAGGCCAATTTCCCCATTGATGCTGACAACACCATCACAATGTTCGCCGCTAAACTCCCATACAAAATGATGCAACACATTTTGCTGGTGGTCAAACCAATTGGCTTTCAGGATTGGGCATTAGCAGTTCGAAACTACCACAAGGACAATACCTTGGTCCAGAATGTGGCAGCAATTGGAGCTGATGGAACGGGAAGAAAGAACAAACCATTTAACAAAATGGGGTTCTCCCCTCAGCAATGGGCCAAGATCCTGAATGTCAAGATGCCATTGGACCCCAATGCAATGGACACCAGAGCTGATAGATCCCGTTCCTATAATAGGAACAAAGGAACCCGCGGACGTGCATCCACGACAGAAGACACCCAGAAGCAACGTGCAGAAGGCCGTTGTTTCACTTGCAACAAACAAGGGCACATCTCGCGCAACTGTCCCGATAAAACCCAGAAGAAGAAGTCTCAGGTTAAAGCAAAGAAAGCCGAAACTTCGGATCAGGACAGTGACAGCGAGGCCGAAGACCCAAAGCCCATGGACCTGGATACCTATGTACGACTTGGAAAGTCACTTCCAGAGGACACCAAGATCGCCATCATAAGGAAGGCCATTGAGGCAGAGCAAGGGGCAGAAGGTGACGATGTGGATTTTTAAGATGTGCAACCCCGACAGCCTGGGCGCGCACATTAGGACTCAAGAGTGTCTTTGCTTGTAAATACAAAAGTCTACGAATCCCAACTCTTTTACAATCATCGCACTCGAAGGCTGAAAGACAAGTTCTTGTCGATTCTGGAGCAACCGACAACTTCATAAACCCAAAGCTCCTCAGAAGAATGAAGATTGGGCAAGTCCCGCTTCAAAGAACGCGGACCATCTGGAATATTGATGGAATGCACAACAAAGCAGGCTCAATAACGCACTATGTGGACCTGCAAGTACAAGTCGGAGCCAAAGTCCAGGATATGAGATTCCTGGTAACCGATATCGGAGAAGACGAAATCATCCTTGGGTACCCCTGGCTAGTAGCCTTCCAACCAATCATTGATTGGAAAGAAGCGGTACTCGACGAAAGCATGCAACCTTTGGTCATCAAAACCCTCGGATTGCCAATAGAAGACGAAGTTGCACGAGTATGCAAGGCGTGGATTCGCCGAGCAAAGACACTGGCAACCCCTGGAGAAGAAATCTATGTTTCATATATGGATCAATCAAAGATCCGGAAAACATCCACAGCCGCGCAAATGGTGGCTAACGCACAAGGGAAAGAAAAACCCTGGGACCAGATAGTCCCCCCACAGTACCACAAGTGGAAGAAGGTCTTCTCAGAAGAAGAGGCAAGAAGATTCCCGGAACATCAACCCTGGGATATCGAAATCGAGTTTACAGAGGACGCACCCAAAATCTTGGACTGCAAAATATACCCTTTAACACTTACGGAACAGGGAAAACTTGATGAATATATCAAGGAAAATCTGGAAAAGGGATATATCCGACCATCAAAATCGCAATACTCTTCTCCCTTCTTCTTTGTGGGAAAGAAAGATGGGAAATTACGTCCCGTGGTCGACTATAGGAAGCTAAACTCATTCACCGTGCCTGATCGATACCCTCTGCCACTAATCCAAGAACTTGTGGATAAAGTCCGCAACGCGCAGATCTTTTCCAAGATGGATGTACGTGCTGGATATAACAACATATGAGTAAAGGAAGGCGACGAACACAAGACAGCTTTCAAAACAAATATGGGACTTTACGAAAACACAGTTATGCCCTTCGGATTAAAGAATGCACCAGCAGTTTTCCAGCGGTTCATGAACACCGAGTTCACGGATCTCACTGCTACGGGAAAAGTAATCATTTATATGGACGACATTCTTATTGCAACCGAAGATGACATTGCAAGACATCGCAAACTGGTACACCAAGTCCTGGAAAGGCTGTTGAAGCTAGACCTTTATCTCAAACCCAGCAAATGTATCTTTGAAACCAGAAAAGTCGAATTTCTGGGAGTAATACTGGAAGATGGCACAGTCACTATGGACCCGGTCAAAGTTGCCGGAGTAGAAGAATGGAAGACACCCAAGAATGTTAAAGATAT
Organism: Lactarius tabidus; assembly: GCA_963281015.1. Taxonomy (NCBI): domain Eukaryota; kingdom Fungi; phylum Basidiomycota; class Agaricomycetes; order Russulales; family Russulaceae; genus Lactarius; species Lactarius tabidus. The sequence continues at coordinate 724,958 of OY725475.1, read as the reverse complement.
ACGCAAATTCCTTGGGTTCTGTAACTTCTACCGACGATTTATCCGGGGATTTTCACAAATTGCAAAAGCACTCAACGAACGCCTCAAGAAGAGTGCGCAATGGACATGGGGCAAACCGGAAGAAAAAGCTTTCCAGGAACTCAAACGGCGCATATGTGAAGAACCGGTCCTATTACAACCCAATCAGACAAAACCATTCGAAGTCGAAGTAGACGCATCAAATTACACTATTGGTGCGGTCTTGATGCAAAGGAACGACGAAAACATCCTCCACCCAGTCGCATTCTTCTCAAAAACCATGAACAAAGCTCAGAGAAACTATGATGTGTACAATCGGGAGCTTCTGGGGTTAAGAGAAATGCTTAGGACATGGAGGCCATATCTGCATCAAGCCAAGCACAAGGTCAAAGTACACACAGACCATGCCAATCTACTATTCTGGAAGAACCCAGGGGAACATAATAGAAGAGTGGCACGATGGCATGCAGAACTGATGGAATACGACTTCGAACTGGTTCACATATCTGGAAAGAAGAATGGACGTGCCGACGCCTTATCTAGACGCCCAGACCACGACACAGGAGACGATGATAATAAGCAACTTGTGGTGTTACCACCAAAGTTCTTTAGTCGTGCATATGCCCGAATGACGAAAACAGGGGCATATCAGTCAATTCAGGACAAAGTCGAGCAGGATCAGCAGGAAAACCAAGCTAGTATCCTACAAATCAAGAAATGGACCAATACCCACCAATTGATAAAGTTAAATTCAATCTGGTGGAAAGGCGAATCTGGACAGCTTGTTGTTGCCGGAGACAACAATCTGAAGAGGGGGGTAATTAACTTTTACCACGATTCCCCAGCAGCCGGAGACCCGGGAATTTCAAACACATTCGAACTGGCAAAACGAGACTTCTGGTGGCCAAACATGAAACAAGATGTGGAGCAATACATCAAAGGATGCGCCGTGTGTCAAGCAAACAAAGTAAACACGAGGCCGCTCAAACCAAGTTTAATCCCCATCACACCAGAACATACCTTGCCATTTCAGACGATCGCAATGGACTTCATCACAAAGTTACCTGTTTCAGAAGGATACGACATGATCCTTACCATCACCGATCATGATTGTAGCAAGGCAGCTATCTTTATCCCATGCAAGGAGACAATCACGGCAGAAGGAGTCGCAGACCTTTATCTGAAATACGTCTACCCGCGATTTGGAATCCCCAAGAAAGTGATCTCAGACAGAGACACCAGGTTCACATTGAAATTCGCAAAAGGACTATGTCAAGCACTGGAGATATATCAGAACATCTCCACCACTTACCATCCACGTACCGATGGGCAGTCTGAAAGAACAAACCAGTGGCTCAAAGGATACCTTCGGTGTTATTGCAAAGAACATCGGAGGGACTGGCGCAAGTGGCTGCCAATAGCAGAAGCCGCGCATAATCAATGGCCTAATGCGACCACCAAGAAAACACCTTATGATCTGATCATGGGATATATGCCACAAGTCAACTGGTCGTCTATTCCCAGTCAGGTGCCAGCAGTGACAGCACAAATAGAAGAACTAGACAAGATAAGGGACGATGCCCTGAAAGCAATAGCAAAGGCGCAAGCAGACATGAGAAGAACTCGGTCGGGAAACAAAAGATTCAAACCCTATAACAAAGGCGATCAAGTATGGATCGAGGGGACAAATCTTAGAACCCTAGACCCTACAAGCAAATTAGGACAAAGACAATACGGACCATTCAAAGTGCTGAAACGATTATCAGACGCGGTGTATCGTGTGGAGCTGCCAAAACAGTGGAAGATCCATAACGTGTTTCATGCGGATCTAATAACACCATACAAGGAAACAGAACTCCACGGTCCTAACTTTACCCGACCACCGCCGGACCTGATCGATGGCGAAGAAGAATACGAAGTAGAGAAGATACTAGACATGAAACAGAAAGGACGAGGGCGCAAAATGCACTACCTAATCAAGTGGAAAGGATATCCCATGAGTGACAACTCCTGGGAACCCGCAGAAAATGTACAAGCTAAGGACTTGATCAAGGAGTACAAAGAAGAACAAAGAAGACAAGACAAGGGCAAAGCTAGGAATCTATAAAAGAGTGAAGCAAGCAACGACGAAAGACATCCGCTTCACTTCCCATTACACCTCATTCCTACTCCCCTTTCTTCACCATTCGCCCTCTACCACCATGTCTACTGCTTCTATCTCTGATCTGGCTTACCCATCCTCCGAGGCCATATCCACCCCCTCCATTGTATCTGCGCCAGAAAATACGCCTACCACTGGTTCCCCCAAACCACTCTCACCACAATTGGGACGATGCACCCTCCCCATGAATGAGGATGACGATGACGACGTAGCTAGCGTCACTCACAGTCTCCTTACTAGCGCCATTGATTACTCCCACGTCGCGGAGCAGGACTTCTCCCACGACATGCCTGATGGGTTCGTGCCAAATGACCCAGAAGGAGCATACTTCTACCCCGTCTATGTGAAGAATCCCAAGTACGGCAAATGGGATAGGGAGCCAAAGCTCATGCTGGCCCCCTTCGTTCAGTATTCCCTTGACTTCACCTACGTAACAGGGTCAGCAGGGAAGAACGAAGATCGTCGGGTAGTGCCAGTCTTCATCAGAAGAAAAGCACGCTTCTTCCAGAAGATGACGACAGCCAAGTGGAACGACCTCAAGAGGGGTAGCGAACAGGAGTTTGCAGTCAACGAGGCGGTCATCATGGCTGCCGACCCTAGGCTCAAGGGCGAGCTAAACCGCTTTAGGGGCAAGGACGACTTATGCAACACACTGAGAGAGATGCTCAGCGATGCCCAGAGGCGAGTAGGCGAGCTGCAAGAGAGGTTGGTCAAGGAGCACGAAGAATTAGCGCAATCTATGCGCCGCCTCGAAGAAGCCGATGTCTATGAAGAATTAGACCGCTACTATAGGCTGGCATTCCCCACTTCTATTCCCCCACGACACTCACCCGAGACCACCCCCATGGAACCCAGGGCCAAGGGCCCAGCCGAATTCCCCGTCCTCATGGACGAACCCAAAAAGAAGACGCGAAGCAGGCGCAACACCAGGTGCTTCAAGTGCAACAAGTATGGACACAAGAAGAGCGATTGCACAGCTTACAAACCACGCAAAGCAGCATACCCTACCAGAACAACTCCAGAAGTCGAGCGGGTCCCGATCGACACAGGAGAGTTTACTCTGCTGGACCGCATCGCGCTGATGGACCGGAAGGAATGGGTCCCCGCATATTGCACCAAATGCGGGAAGGTGAACGCTAACCACACCGAGTACGAGTGCCATCGCTATGAAGAGTGCCCCCGTTGCAGGAACTCTGGATCCTTTGGATTCGTGAGGCGCCACCGATGCAACCTGTTTGAGGGAAATCGGGACGACATGCTGGAAGACAGAGGAGTGGACGAAGAACTATACTGGAACGCCTTTGACTAGGTAAAGTCAGGACGACTTTACATCTGAAAGGGGGGCTATGTTACGATAACTTTACTTTAATTTCCCCCTGATAACTCACCAGTCACATGACTGATAGATCACACTTCACTTTCTTATTGTCCTTTGTGACCCATTGTTCTTGTGACCCATTGTTCCCGTGACTCTATTGTTCTCGTGACTATTGTTCTCGTGACGTCCATTGTTGTCGTGACGTCTATTGTTGTCGTGACCCCATTGTTCTCTGTTTACTATATAGTCTGGTACTAAGTAGCATGTAGCCTTAGACTTGACTTCTTGTATCATACGGTACTAGAGACAACAAGCAGAAACATCCCCACTCTTTCACTTGCATGATTAAAAACTTCCCTCTCATAACTCTTCTCAAAGTCCTTGATTGACTTAGCAGAGAGTTACTCGTCATCAGAAGCTCACTAAGTTCTCTTCGAACTTAGTACTCTCACACTGAACCACAGTCCAGACTCCTTAGTGTTCCTGTCATCGTAAACGTAGCCCACGTCGGGTGAACGTCCCTACCGTGACGTAACAATGGTGAAGAGGAAGTCTGGTCGCCTTATGTTTATTGATGAGACCTGGAACGTTATCTCCTTCGATGACCACACTGTCCTTGTCAGTAGTACTTCTGCATCCTTCCTCGAGATGTTGTGGATTAGGAATGTCATTGGATGTCTGAGGGTTCCGTTCTTGGGAAGGTTAGGGTCTCATTTTGGGATGGCTACCGTGACTTTCGTCGTGCTGGTGATCTCTTTGGCTACCGTTCTTAACATGTTGGCTATGGCGCTATGGTTCGGCTTGTACCTAACTTCAATGTCGAATGGCCGGGCAAGTACTTTGCCTGTAGGTAGGTCTAACCAGGATTGTAGCTGGTTCCTTTCCACTCCTGCTAGGAGCATCGCTGGGTCTTCATCGAAGATTCTTGGTATCGGTCCTCTTGTGAATTTGTCGTGGGGGTGGGGTGATAGGTGGTCGTTTTCTTCGGGCGTGCTGTCCATGTTCATGACTCTTGCCATGGTTTTCGCGTTCTCCTCTTTGTCGACCTTGACGAATACATCTTCCCCTTGGACTTGGGCTGCGTCTGCTGCTATTCCGGCTGCTGATAGTTGTCTGGTTGGTGTTTTGTCTTGCCAGCTGTCACCATTGCCCTGCGTTGGGGTATTTCTTTGATCTGTTGGGTGCATGTTCTCCTCATCGACCGCCATGCTTTGGTCTTGGTTCTGGTCCGAGGGCTGGGTTTGTTGGTTTTGGCGGTTCTGGTCGAGGATTTTCCTCCTCTTGACTGCTTCGGTAGACGGGGAGGGTGGAGGGGGGGGCGAGTTGGGTCTGTTGAATTGTGGTAGGTTGTAGTCTGGAGGGGAGATATCAGAGGGGGGAGTTTGGTTGGGTGGGGCGTTTGGTATGTTGGGCAGCTGGTTCCGGGTTGTGTCTTCTACCTGTGATGTGTTTGCCTGCATGGTGCTCTCTGGAGTGTTGTTAGGTGGTTTCTGTACCCGGTGCTTTGGGGAGGGGTTTTTACCTGGTCTCTTCCTCTTCTGGCTGTCGTTGTCTCTCTGCTCTGGGTCGTTTGTGGCTTGTGATTGAGTAGGGGTTGTGTACGAGGCTAGCAAGGAAAGAGAGTCCATTTTGGAGCTTTTTGGGGGTGTTTTGGGACGATTTGGCTCATGGTATGGGTGGAGGGGGGGGATGCGTGTGTTAGTGTCGATGTTTCTATTTGTTAGTTGATCTGGGTGTACCTATTTTCCACTCATTTATTCGCTGATCGGGTTTCAGGTATGTTCCTGTCCTTTCTTCTCTTTTTAGAGGGGTGCGCTTTCGTTGGGGCGGGCGTGGACCGCCGGGTGTGTGTGGACCAGTTGTTTGTTCAGGAGTTGTTACGGTTCTACTGATACACTAGGTTTACAGAGTCTCGCATGCGTTTTACGGGTGGGGTATACATAGAATATATTATTCTACTTGTTTTTCGCGTGTTGCCTTTGTCTTAGTATGTTTTCAGTGTTCTGTCTAGGTGTGGTACGTTACGTGCGGCGTGGTGCTCTGTTCTGTGTGCTCTCGTTTTTGGGTTGTTGGTCTGTTCTGACTTTTTCTTTGGGTTCTTTCCGTGCGAGTTGTTCTCGCTTTTCGACTTTCTGAGTCGTGTGCTCTGGTCTTGGAGGTTTTCCTCTCTTAGGGGGCGGTGCTGTATTCCGTGGGTGCTTCGTAGACCGTTCTCTGGTTTTGCAACCCATCCTTGCCCGCGCAAAAGCGTGGGAAAACATCCGCCACATGGTGGTTTCAGTTCAAGGCCCCCCGTTGACTGCTATTTGTAAGTTGTTTGTACTACTAATACCGTGGGCCGGCCTGGGCCGACCTCATTCACGGTTTCACATTTGGTTTCAAGGTTTTCAATTGCTCGGCAGCTCCAGCTCCCTTCCTTGTTCCCTTCAGCTCCTGACTTTCAGCGTAACCCTACAGGTAGGCTAGTAACGTCGTTGTAAGGTCACGTTTAACGTCTATGCTGCCCTTTCTCTTGCATCCGCTCCTCTTACAATCTTCTTTCCACCTCCGTAAACACCGACCGTGCGAGATCCGTCAGAAATGTCGCGCAAGATTGATGACTCACTCAGGCTGAGGACACAGCGGGTGCTCAACCGGGCAACATTGCGGGTCACCGGCTGGCCCCTGCACTGACAGGAAGTGCGGTCGCCGTTCACCTACACCAACCGGCGACGGCGTGCTGCGTCCGACCCTCGACCCGTTGCCAGCGAATGCACAGGGGGCTTCTGCATCCCCAGCTGATACTTCTAATAAGAAGGCTGTTTTAAAGGGGTCCACAGCTGCACAACGTACGCCACCTCAAGTACAGAACTTGAACGTAAGAGATCCTCTTCTATCACCTAGCTTCACCTACTTCGAACATTCCGACATTCGTTACAATCAGTTCCGCGATAATGTTTTTATTTGGTTAATAAAGTACAGGTACTGTATCGTACGTGAATGGTGGCATTACACGTCGTCTTAAACAGGAATTTGGAAGGTCTGCACGTATCCTATATACATATGATTGATCTCTCGGCATAAATAATAGTAATGCGTTCTGGTGAAACACTGTGGTAAGAGTCAATGGACAGTAAACGAGCAGGGCAATCGCCACTTACGCAAGTCGACACGCCAAACATTGACACTATATTCTGTCTCGTTCGTTCATTCTGCAGCGTGATGGGAGAGTAATCGCACGATTTCCTGTTGTTCGGGGCCACGGGCTACCTCGGATGCGGTCTTTCCGTTGAAGTCGCGTGCCTGCACATCAGCACCGTATTCGAGCAAGAGCTGCACCACGGCTGCAGATCCTTTTCGGAGGCTCTTCGAACCCCTTGCTGCTAGGTGTAACGGGGTAGATCCCTCCTCGTTCCGGGAATTGACCTCCACATCGAGCTTGAGTAGTATCCGAGCAACCTCGAGCTGGCCTCCAATCGCTGCGCAATGCAGTGGAGTGTCGCCATCGGCGTCGCGCTGGTCCAGATCGGCATTGTGGCCCAGCAATAACTGCACGACATCAGGGTATCCGTACTCTGATGCAAGAAGAAGAGGGGTAGAGCCGTGGTTAGTCTGGGAATTGACATCCGCGTTGTGCTCGAGCAGAATCTGAACAGCCTCGAGAACACCATTTTTTGCTGCGAAATGCAGGGGGGTGTTTCCTTGATCATCACACACCCGCACATCCGCATTGTGCTTCAGGAATAACTGCAAAATGTCAGGCCTGCTTCCGTTCTTACATACTTTGAGAAATGGGGTCAACCCTTCATTATCCCGGGAGTCGACCTCCGCATTGTGCTCAAGTAGCATCCGACAAGCTTCGAGGTTTTTGCCTGCAAAATGTAGTGGAGTCTGGCCCCTCGTCTCCTTGAAGTTCACGTCTGCACCGTGAATCAGCAGCCACTTCGCAATCTCGAGATTTTCCCTGTCCAAAGCGGTATGAAGTGGGGTCCAATAGTCTCCACAACGCGAATTGATGTCGGCGCCGTGCTCTAGCAACAGCTGAGAAATCTCGATGTGCTTCCCAAATACAGAGGCATGCAATGGGGTGCCGTATAAACCACCAAGTTGCGTTACTTGTTGTGGATGCTTGGTTATCAGGTGTTCCACTAGACCACGTAATCCCATCCATGCGGTAAAGTATAAGGGAGCTGCTAGACGTGGCACACCCGTCGGCCCTTCATTTATGGAAAGCGTCAAGAAATGGTTTGGGTGGTTTATTCGCGCCAATGCCGAAAAATGAGGGTTATCCATATCAAAGAAATAATCCAGTGCGTCCTTTATTGCTGATTCCACATTCCCAACCCGGGCGTGCCCAACCCAATATTCGGCAGCATATCGATAAAGGGGAATCCTCTTCACACTATCTGCGTCGGAATGGTCGTCCAAGCAGAGAAAGACGCCGAGACAAGCTCGGGCAAGAATCGCGTGGGAAGGTTCAACGGGAATATGAAACTGGGACACCTCTTCCATGCAACTGGCCAGCCGATCCGAGGTCAGGAACTCCTTTACGGAGAAATGCGAGAACTGAACGACCCGGTCGCCATCGTCGACGATCACGGAAACCAAACTGGAACAGGCGGATAGCACGGCTTCTTCCTGGTCTTCCCAACGCCAATCCGTGTTCAATTTTGGGATTCCTCCCGTGGTCAAATCAAAAGCGAGTACTTCTGCGAGCTCTTCGACCCGGAGTGGACGAAGTGCCACCGCGAGACATTGTAAAAGTCGATAAGCATGTACCCAGTTTGCGTTGTTGATCTCGTTTAGGATACGCTTGTATGTCTCGTCCAACGATTTGGGCAATTCCTCGAGAGTATGGCGCAGATTGGCGGGGAAACAGAGTCGCAGAACCTCCAACTGGCAGAAAACCCATCGGAACCTGTGTGAAAGAATGAGACAACGGGACGAATATGGTGAATCGAAACGGCCTCACATTCCATCCGCTTTCGCGGTCAGTTTCTCAATCACCATAGTCTTGTCATTGTCACGCCATCTCTTCATCCTTTCGTCAGAGCGAACGACAGAAGTGATGTAATCATTGATATCCTGCTTTTGTCCGCTTTCGTCGTGGAGGGACACTTGTTGAGTTGCCAGAGGCTTAAGCGTGGTGCGAATGTCAAACTCGGGGCGACTAGTTACACATAGACGCAGATTCGGATGCTGAAGCCCGACGAGTTGTTTCACCAGTTTCATGACCTTCTCACGCGACGATGGAATGCCAGAGTCATTGGGACACTCGTCGAGGGCATCCATGACGAGATAGATCGGTACTTGTCTCGTCATCGTGAGCATGTTCTTAAGACACTGCATAAGCGACTCGTCGGTTGGCTGTTCCGATCCTTGTTTGTGTGCAGAGTACAAGGAGGAAAGAATGTCGCAGAGTATATCTGATTGGTCGGAGAGTTGGATAAGAAGGGATGATAATAAAGCGCGGGAGTCCTGCTTTGACGTGTCCTTGAAATCGAAGTAAAAATAGGCCAGGAAGGCGGACCCAGCGTTGGATATGGATTTGATGTCCCGAATGATCGCAGAGCTTGTGGACCAAGTCAGTTCAGTTGGGACGCAGCTAACCTGGGCGTAACACACCTGAGAATACTCTTCCCAGAGCCAGCTGTCAATCCATGAGTAGTTAGTGACAAATAAGGCTGAGAAGGCGATTGGAGATGTACGTTTTCCGTGAATCCATAACAAGGAACCGGATATCTTCCAATCTGCGAGAGTATTCCCTCCGGTACACCACGCTGCGGTACCCTCGTGATGAGCACTGGAGGCGACGTTGTAATTGACAGATGGATCAGGGGGAGCGACCCATTTTCGAAGGTCCTTGCGTAACTCGTTCCCTGTAAGAGGCGTCAAGCCTTTTTGATTCACAGCAAGGTTAGACGACCACTAACTTTTAAGGTCGCTAACTTGATTGACGACGTGTTGAATCGCTACCCCGGTTTCCTTTACACCTAGCCGGAAAGACTGAGGACAGATTTGGGGACAGGCTAACGTGGTATAGCTCACCTTCGATGACGTTGTGGTCAACAGCCCTCACCCTGTCATCGACGCCCTCCAGCCTTTCATCAACGCTCTCCATCCTTTCATCGATCCTGTGGGTGATCGTTAGGGATTCTGCTGCCGCCATCCGAGCCTCCTCTTGCGTCAATTTATCTAATCGCCGTAATGCGTCCTCGACATCCTTCCTTCCAATCAGCTTCTTGAAATATCTCTCTATGTACAGGTCAGATTTCGAGTTACATCAATGGGCGAAACGCATACTGGTTCGGCCCTCCCGGATTTCCTTAGTCACGATCCCAAGGATAGAGATAACCTCAATCATGATCTCGACGATGATGTCCCTCATCGCCGCCGTCGGTCGGACCTTTATGTATGCCTCAAGCCGCTTGAAAAAGTATTCCATGCGGCGAAATAGGTCAACAAGAGCATCTTTGCTAGCGCGGACGTCCTTGATAGCCTAAGAGGGTTGTAAGTTACCAGGACACCCACACCGGTTCAAGGAAAATGCTCACTTGGAGGAGGACTCCGATTCCCGTGAATATTGCATTCGCAGGTGGGAATACCTGTGGGAACGCATGTCAGGTGATAGATCTTGAGCGGCTTAACGTCGCGCAATTTACCGCACCAACGCCGTTGCCGAGGGTTGCTGAGAATGCGAACAGGACATTTACAGTGGGATCGAGCCACTTTGTCCACTTTTCCGAGTCGTCGGCACCTTGAGATTGATCAAAGTTCTGAACTTGTGCTCGAAGAATAGCGACGATGGCACTGGAAGAGTCGCAGGACTGCAACTCGGTGGCCAGGGGATGGGCGGCAATATCTTTCTTTGTCTGCTTTTTGTATGCCTTCAATGCAGCCGCAAATATTGTCTCAAAGTTTGTGGAAGGAGTAGAAGTCGATGGAACTTGGGACATAGTGCTACTTGTTGAAGGACTTGGGTCGGACGACCAAGCTCAAGCTCAAGCTCAAGGGATAAGATCGATAAGAGGCAAGGATGCACGCTAGGTCATGGAGACGCCTCGTGTCTTGCTTACATAGGCGCCCAGCCGTTCCTTTCGCAGTGAGCAAGACGTACGAATAGTCACGCCGACCGCTTATAGTTTTCCAGTCCCTCCTCTTCTCTTCTAATCACCATTTCTTCTGTGATTTCATGTCGCCTTGCTGTGACCCTTAGACTGGAAAGAGGGCTCTCAGAAGCGCATTCTTCCACGGGTTGTTTTACAGTAAGACTGCACAATTTGCTAGTCATTGTGAAGACACGACTTCCCACGGCACCCATTTCAAAGTTCCTCATAGACCAGCGACCGTTCGCTCTATGAGGCAACTTACCCCGGGCCGGGCCTTGGACGTCGAGGATTCTTCATCCAGGCTCCAGTCACCACACTAGGCTGGTCAGAGCCTATTGCTAGGCGACGCCCCATTTCGAACCCTTGGTACGAGTCTACCTAATCGCACACACATACTCTCCCACTGCAATCCTCTCCCAATCCCTATCAACGCAGTCCCGCCAGTCCTTCTACGGTCCACTCTTGGTCCCATCCAAACTACTCGTACCATCAACCCCAATACCCCCAACCGACCCTTTCCCGTTCCCAACACCATCTCGCAGCCCGATGACTGAGCCGAGTCGCAGACCCCAATTTCGATTCCTTTGCTCATCAGTGTGGCGAGACAAGACGCCGGGTTACGAGTTCTGTGAAGTCTGAGTTGTGATGAGAAGGAATAGAAATGAAAATGAAAACGGAAACGGAAATGCGAACTCAGGCAGCGAGCCTGACGGGGACGCGAACGCAGACTAACGACGTGTAACGAAAAGGAACATAAAAGATATATTCTCGTAATGAGGTGTTGAGTTATATACGACATGACAAGCTTAGTAATGTAATACGTAGTCTACGAGCTCAGAAAGGTCATGGGCCTTACATCAGGGCGTCGCCTATCAAGCCCAGTGGGAAGTCCGTATATAATTTCGTTAATTGTCGTTTACATAATTAAATTTCGGTGCACATCGTTTATCCTCGACTCGGACTGGACTTCGCATTGCACTACGACTCTCGACTCATGTATGTATTGCACCAGTAGATGTCCTGTGAATCCATTCCACTGCAGCTCTCCCTTACTTGGTCCGAAACGTACCAGGTTATTTAACATGGTTGCCCGCAAGAGCAAGAAGTACGCACGGCAGTTCGAGGCACGGACACTGCTATCCGACTATCTGATATCTGTTGGAGATGTCCCGGCTGCAGCAATTGCAAGGGCAGATGCTATGCACAAGCGTGCGCGTGAACAATGGGAGTCTCGGAATGGTCGGCGAACAGAACGTAGCCAGGTCTTCCAGTTCTCTGCCTGGGTTGTATATGCAGTCTGATTCGATATCACTCTTTCAGCTGGCCTCGGAGACAACTCGCACTCAGACACCTGTGGAACTTGGACCTCCTCCGGTCGACCCTGGTCCCTTTGATTTTGATCCTCCCCAATTTGACAACACTGTCAACGAGACCCTAAATACAGGCCACCCTGAGCATGATAATGCTGATGCTGGGCCACCTGAGCAATGCGAGTCCATACGGCCAGATCCTCTTGTGCGGTATTCCGATACCAGTGAAGACCCCGGTGGATCTATTCAGCTCCCTAAACTAGAAACTACACAACGTTTCATTGACGCATTGAGAACGGTGTCCCTTGAGAACTCCGGCATGCAACCCATTGATATCGAGAATTTACGGAATCCCGGGCCAGTACTGGATCTTCTGGACCCGTCACCTCTGCTCAGGTCTCTACGGCACTTCATCAACAACGCTAGTTCTTCTCGGGCTCACTACGACAGTATTCGCGAGATCGAGCTACTCAACAACCCGTCAGAAGAGTTTCTCTCCTTTGACCAAGTCAAGCGTCGCCTTGGCTGGCTCTCTGGGGTCATTCCTGTGGAACACGACATGTGCCCGCAGTCTTGTGTGGCATACACTGGGCCATTCAACGAGCTCGAAGTCTGTCCCCGCTGCTCTACAACTCGCTATTTCCCTGGCACTACGAAACCTCGGAAACGCTTCACCACTTTGCCCATAGGGCCTGTAATCCAGTCGTTCTATAGCTCAAGCGATATAGCTGACCAGATGCACTATATGGAGAGGCGACTTGCTGCCAATGCAGAAGAGGCTCGGCACAACAGCGGCCGGCTCAGCAAATACGACGATACCTCATGCAGAGAAGAACTTCTTGAAGCATGGAATACTGGGACTCTTCGGAAGCACGATGTGGCCCTGCAGCTATCTATAGATGGTGCACAGCTCCGCTTCGACAAGCCCTCTGAGGCTTGGGTGTTTATCTGGGTTGTTCACAACCTTCCACCAGAGCTGTGCTACAAGAAATGTTATGTAATTCCTGGTGCTATTGTACCTGGTCCAAACAAGCCCGAGGACATTGATTCTTACTTGTTACCCTCGCTTGCTCATGTAGCTGCCCTCCAGCGCGAGGGCCTCAAAATATACGATGCCTCTGTTAACAGCTACATCACTCAGTCATCGCCAGTAGTCTTGTATGCAACTGCCGACAGTCTTGGCAGTGCATTCATGTCTGGAATGGTTGGGCACAGCGGGAAGTTTGGCTGCCGCTTGTATTGCGAGATGCCAAGTCGGAATCGCAAGGGCGACAGACACTACTACCCAGCCATGCAACTACCACGGAATTACACACTTGCTGGTTCATGTCATCCTGATGTCAACAAAGCGAATCTTGTCCGGTATCGAAGTCATCTAGCTCGGAAATACAAGCAGAATATGGAGTTTTTGCTCTCTTCCAGTACCCAGGCCGAATTCTATCTCTGGCGTCTTGCAACGGGTCTGTGCAAGCAGACCCTATTCAGTGGTCTTCCCCGTCAACCACTCCCCGTGCCAAATGTATTCACCATGGATATAATGCATCTGACAACCCTCAATGACCCAGATTTGCTCATCAAGCTCTTCACTGGTAAGCTCAATGTATACGAGCCAGATGACCGGTCTACATGGGATTGGGCCGTGTTTCTCAGCAACACTACCCTTTGGAATGCACACGGCGAGACTGTTGAACGAGCAGTGCCGTATTTACCTTCGTGCTTTGGAAGAGCACCTCGGAACCCCACTAAGAAGCTAAATACTGGTTACAAAGCTTGGGAATACCAACAGTATATCTACGGCCTAGGACCTACTCTGTTTCGACATATCCTGCCTCGGAAATACTGGCTCAACCTCTGTAAACTAGTGGCTGGCATTCGGATACTCCAGCGCCATTGCATTTCCCATAGCGACGTTCATCGAGGCCATGCGCTGCTTATCGAGTTTGCACACGAATTTGAAGACCTTTATTATCAGCGCATGGAATCACGAATACATTTTGTACGTCACAGTGTCCACCTGTTAACTCACATTGGACCAGAAACTCTCCGGATTGGACCACTGGGGTGCTATGCGCAGTGGACGCTGGAAACTGCAATCGGAAATCTTGGACGAGAAATCCGTCAAGATCGTGATCTTTATGCGAATCTCACACAGCGGGCAGTCATACAAGCACAGGTAAACTCTGTCTGTGCTCAGTTTCCTCGGATCAAGTTCGATTTTGGGGATGCCACCGGAACATCCCACTCGACCTGTGTCCGTGAATTCGAAGATGGATATGCTTTCCTACCGCGTTGTGAAGACTTTCCATCCCCTCTTACAACAGACGAACACGCAGCTTTAAAGATGTACTGGCGCCAGCAGGGTTGGCCAAATGTCGACTCATGGCCAAATGCAATCTGCCGGTGGGCGAAGTTACGCCTCCCGAATGGACAGATGGCACGATCAGTGTGGTACGAGTCCAGTGTCAACATGAAACTTCGGCGGACATCTTGTGTTGAGGTAATCTCCTCTGTTAGCCACTGGGGATATCTGACAGTGACAATCACTCCACAGATCAAGCAAGAAAGCGGTACACGCATCGGGGACATACAATTTTATTTCTATCTTTGCTTTGACCAGACTCGTTATCCCCTTGCAATGGTGTCATTATTCTCGCTGCCAGACCAGGGCGTCCTGTCAGACTCAAGCGGGACAGTTTACCTATGCGAGTCAATGTCGGCACCAGAGGGGCTGGTGGTTATTCCGGTCAAGTCAATACTCTCTGTCGTCTCAATGTTTCCGGATATGCAAGTTGATGGGAATGGGAGAATTTTGGAGACAGGGAAGTTCTCCTTGGTGCGTCAGGCATTCCTAGAACTCACACAACTTTCCGACGGTCAATTGGATGAGGGCGAGGATACAGAAGTAACCGACACTACAGAACCGATGTAGAGTAGACTACATACACTGTGCGCAATACTGCCTTTTTTTTAATCAGACACCTTTCTCTTTTTACTGGGTACCTCCTCGTCGAGTGTGTGCAGTTCGATATCGGTGAGCATTGTGTCAGCATCTTCGGTTTGAGTCGAGGCATCAACCATTTCCCTCAACAGGCCCTGTAGATACTTGAGAATAGCATACCTGAGGATAACAAGGAAATCTCACCACTCCCGGATGAAGGCCACCTCGCTGTTTACCGGAACGGTATGGGACAACAGCACCAGAGGGGGAGATACAATAAGGGAGCAGTGCATCAGGGTTGCGTGGTGTGATGAAGTCGTTTTCGGAGTACTCCATCTTGGGCCGGCCACAAAACTCCCTCCATTGAGACACAGGGAAGTCATGTGAGATGACGAAACAAATGAGGCCAACCAGAATAGAGTTACCGTTTGCGCAGAAGGTCATTGCGTTCATCAAGAAGCCACATCGTCGTATAGTTTCTAGCTCTGAGCAGAGTCTCTAGAGTAGCCTCGTGTATAGACCGGAGAGCAAAGATACGAGTCCAGCGGAGCCTGTCTCTATCTGCTTGAGAGGACATTGCAGTAGAGGGAAGGGGAAGGGAAGCGCGCATGCACTAGCTACGACAGGCGAGATTGCTTAAGTCGAGCGAGGGACCAAACAAACCAAATCAAATCTATCTTATTGCATGCCACCTTATCAAAAATTTTGTTATCACCTTCTTCAAGTGATCCCTTCTCTTTGACACCATCATGACGGCGACCACTTGTTACGTCACGGTAGGGACATTCACCCGACGTGGGTTACGTTTACGATGACAGGAACACTAAGGAGTCTGGACTGTGGTTCGGTTTGTGAGAGTACTAAGTTCGATGAGAACTTAGTAAGCTTCTGATGACGAGTAACTCTCTGCTAAGTCAAGCAAGGACTTTGAGAAGAGTTATGAGAGGGAAGTTCTTATCATGCAAGTGAAAGAGTGGGGATGGTTCTGCTTGTTGTCTCTAGTACCGTATGATACAAGAAGTCAAGTCTAAGGAAATGTGCTACCTATGGACGAGACTTTATAGTAAATGAGAACAATAGAAAACTAAGAGACCAATGTGTCAGTATCCAAGTCCACGTCACTGAAACAGTAAGAGAACAATAGAGTCACAACAACAATAGATGTCACGACAACAATGGACATCACGACAACAATGGACGTCACGAGAACAATGGTCACGAGAACACTAGAGTCACGGGAACAATAGGTCACGAGATGAGTCATATGGGAAAAGATGACGTGTCACCTAGCTAAGGACGACGTGTCCTCCTAGAGTCATCATGAGTCATAAATATCAAGAAAGGGTGAGAAATAGAAAGTAAAATGTAGGCGTCATAACACCACTCCACCATTTGTCTTCCCTCAAAATTTCGACCCTTCCATGTTTGGGGAACAGGGAAGCAACAGCTCGTATAACTCGAATGGGCAATGGCAATTTGCCAATGGATCGCAAATGAATTCAGGATCAGGCACATATGGAAATTATGTACATCCAATCTAATCTATCTACTGTCTCGCTATACTGATGACTGCATATAGTCACCCGATCCGGCTGAAGTGGTCTCCAACGCATCTGAAAAGATGCTGGAGAACAACAGCCACTTTTTGTGAGCCAAGATGCACTCTGAGCAGAAGGCCATGGAGAACGTAAGACTGCAAGAAGCTATTTCGTCCCATGTCAAGGAGATCAACGACTTGAAGGTCGAGGTCAGGTCGCTCAAGTGAGCCCACATTCCGGTTTTTAGTTTGACCATATATATGCATCGCTTAATGATACCCAGGGAATCACTCGCCCTTTTTGCAAATGATTATCATGAGGGCAGTCGCTCTACCGGTCGAGTACTATCCACAATCCGATCTGGTAATCTCCCGACAAAGCCACCACCTAAGAAGCGTGAGGACTGCCCCTCGGTCATCCAGTGGACACGAAAAGACTTCAGACGTGAGTGTGTGGCACATTCCAATGCGCAGCGAGGAGAGACAGATGGAAATGCGACATCCACGCAGACAAAGGCAAAACGTGGGCGCCCTTGCAAGGACTCAAACAACGAGGGCAAGAAGTCACATCCTTATCTAGAAAACATAGATGGTGTACCCATCTCGAACGAACAGATAACGGAGATGAGTAGGAAGGTGCGCATGCTGTGGAGGACCCTCGAGGAGGACGGCATGGCCCCCGCGACTTTCGGCCAGATATCCATGCGGGCTTGGGAGTATTTCTCAACGCTTATGCTTGCAGATAAGGCCTTCAGTTTCTTACTTCTGTGCAACAACGGCGAATGGAAGCTCCGGGAATGGTCCACAAGATCATACCCTTCCTGGCACCGCAACAGGTTCAACAAAGACGCAGACAATCCGGACAAAGGTAAGAGCATAACTCTAAATACTACAAGTTAATATATTTAACGTGCATAGACTCAGACTCGACCCCCGCACCATCCCCTTCTAGTGATGGTATGGGAGCGGGATCAGAAGAACAGCATGATGAGGAGAGCGATAAAGAGGATGAAACCGACAACCCAGTCACCGCCACTGCCAACTCTGGTGCAGATGATCTGGATATACAAAACGCCAAAAATGATAGAGGTTCTAACGCCCAAGCCCTGCCCTCGTCTAGCACTTCAGTGTGTCACGTCCTCTCAACATATACAATGCTTACAACGATCCAACCCGCACTCAGGCCACAGATACCCATACCCCATCAACGCCACCACGTAATGAATCAAGGTAGTCATGTATGCAACTTTTTTACCATGGGCTCGACTTACATGTTATCTCCCAGGTCCTCCACCGGCAATCCGGCAACATCAACATCGCCAAACCAAGGTAATCGTTCACAACATTCAGAGATTGACACGACTAACCTGACAACGTGTTCATAGCGACCTCGGGGACGAACGCTCCAGGATCCTCTACTGATACCAACCTCCCTTCACCCGGCTCAAGCTCAGGTCCATCAAACAACTCAGCCGCCTCAACAACCCCTCCCAACAACACCCCGGACACTGCAGACACATCGACTCAGGGAACTGGGTCTAACGAGGACCATCAGGAGGCTCAGACACCACCTACGACGCCGCCTGGGGCATGCTCGAGCGAGGACACCAGCCCCGAACTCGATGACGATAATCCCCGAGCTGCGACGCCCGAAGATGATTTCATCAATCTACGGCTCGAACACGCTAAGGCCCTCGAAAACAACAAACGCAAAGCTGCCGAAAATTCTGCGTCGTCGTCCTCCAAAAGACAGAAGAAGAATGCCATGGCCAAACCCACCACTGCGAATTCCATCAAGTAAGCACCACTTCAATTTTACCTCGCACACTGACAGAAGTTTAAGGAATATATGCATGCGCCACTGGAACGAAACCCAACCCGGCGGACAAGGTTCCCTGATCAATTTCGAAGCCCACTTCAAGTCACTCTCAGGCGCAGAGAAAGAGGTATGTTCGTACTGTCAACATTCCATCATATTCTGCTAACGTGTGCATCACATTCCCTCAGCCCTTCCAGAAAGAAATGCTAGCTACAGTAAGTTCTCGCTTAATATACTCTATGTCATTCCGACTTACAACCCTGACAGAGGAAGAATAATATGGCCGCGAAGAAGGTCACAAACAACGCCTCCACAGAATGAAAGGCACTCGCCTCAACACCCCACTCTGGTATTGTCACTCTGCTCGCATTCGCTGGTCTCGCTGGTCTTGCTAGTCTCGCCAAGCTCTCTCGTTCTCGCACCCTGGGCATCTCTGGAGCTGTCTGGACTCGTGTCTGCTTTGCCTTGCTCTCTCGGTTATCACGTGTATTGGAGCTCCATGTACGCTAGGCATGTTGTTTTCATAACGAAGTAAATAGATGTGCGTTTGTATATTAAATCCACAAGGCCATGAATAAACGGAATCGTTCGATTATCGTCGTTTTATTACGTCCGAGATCGTTTGATAAGCGACTGGATTTGGCTGTGAGCGATGCCGATTATGTTCGATCTTTTAAGATATGAGACGCGGATAGTCGATCAAAACAGAATTTTATTTTAAAAGGTTATAGAATATGGTCCGTTTAATCGAGCATTCATTAATACCAGACAGTGTCGAATAAAATCTACGTAAACCTATCCAAAACTACGGATTTCCCACTGGGTATCAAGGCCAAGCCTACCATAACAGTGCCCCCGCCGTGCAACAGCAACAGGGACCGTGGGGACCTCGGCCGCCACCACCGCCTCAGCAGCAACAACAGCCCACCTACGAGTACGAGCAGTATCAAAACGGCGCAGCTAGTCGAAGCATCCCGCACCTTGGTGTGAACATCGAGGTCGACAATGGCAGACTCGGCCTCGATTTTGACGATGAGAGCAGTCCGAGCGATACAGACGACTCGGAACTACCCTGGGCGGCTGCACATTCCCGTATGTATCATTCCATGGCCCAGTCCTCCACAGCTGATCGCCTCGTTCCATTCAGCCAGCAGGTAACCCCACCATCAGCCTCATTATCAAGGTCCTCATCCAACGCATGCCCACCACTGTCTTTCCTCCCAACGCCAACAATCTCCCCCAGACTCAGTCTATTCGCTCCACCGATTCGGGCTATTCGGGTGCTTCCGCCCCTTCTTCCGCTAAGCCCCATCATCTGCAGCTCGACACCGCCCATATGAACCCGGCCGTCTCTCGTGCATCATCCGTTTCCGCTTCAACGACCCTTGTAGGTTCCTCTATTGCAGGTTCAGGCAACGGCCCCCGTCGCTCTTCCGACTCCGTCCGAACTATGCCTGGCTTCCGCCGTGACCGTTCGCTGCAGGCACAGGACCGCACCCGGTCCATGTCCGCCACCGCTTCCTCACACGCTCACGCTCGTTCTTCGCTACAAGGGAGTCCCGCCCCTAACTCTTCTATTGCACGTGTTCGTTCCTCGCTCCAAGAGTATAACCCTCTCTCTAATGCCTCTTCACTTCGCCCCGCACCTTCTCGGCATGTGCAATCATCTCCCCCCGCACCTTCTCACCATGTGCATTCGTCTTCCCCTCCGATCCAGTATCCTCACCGTTCGACCTTTGTGTACCCCGGCCTTCTTTCTCGCGTCGCTGAAGCCCTCCGTACACGCATCACACTCTGACATCGCCAGAGACGGGCCCACCTACAGGAACGCCTTAGATGGTTGTCAGGCCGTCGACAAGATCGCATACATTATCAAGACTACCGATCGCAACCTTAGGACGCGCCCTCGATGCTCAAAAGTACTTCCATGCCGTCACATATGACCACCGACTGCACGACTCTCAGTCAGACGTCTACCAGTTCCTTACACGCGTCAGAAGCCCGTTCCACTCGGGTGAACTTTCCCCACCACCAGTCACGTCTCCTGGTTCCCATGGTACGACTCTGCCCACCCTTGGACACACGCACCGGCTCGCCTTCGAACGAAGCGTCGAACTAGTCAGATCCAGGGAAATATCAGGATACAACTGCTGTCGACCATGGTACTGACGCAGACGCGGATGCAGCTGAGGACGCGGTCGGCTTACTGCCTTACAAAGGTATTTATACTCTTAACAGATTGCTATTCACCGACGTGATCCAGAGACCGATTGTGCTACTCTATCACGTGTCCGCGGCGGCTCGAGCAGCAGAAAAAACAGCAACCGGGGCTCGGGATTAAGCGCCAACTTAGCGGTGACTTGTGCGACTTGGAAATTGTGGTTGAGCCAGGGTTTGCATACGGTGCCCAAGGAGATCGTGGACAGCGTTTCCGATCAAGAGAAGCGAAGACTGGAGGCGATCAACGACATGATCTATACGGAGCGTGATTTCGTGCGCGATATGGAGTATTTGCGTGATGTATGTGTTCTGATTTTGCTGACAGTGTGCATGCTAATAAGCGCATACATTAGCTTTGGATAGCCCCTCAACGCGTCGGATATCATACCGGAACATCGACGCACCGACTTTATTGAGCAAGTCTTCTGGAACATCCACGACGTGATCGCGGTTAACACGCGCCCGCGCGACGCACTGAACAAGCGTCAAAGTCGTACGCTGTCATCGAAGGAATCGCCGACATTTTCCGTGACAACGTCCCGCTCTTTGCCCCCTTTGTATCCTTCGGCGCGCACCAACTCTACGGCGAGTATGAATTCGAAAAGGAGAAGAGCTCGAATCCGGCTTTCGCACAGTTTGTTGAGGTAAGTTTCGCGCATTCCGACCGACACCCTGCCCACGGTTTGATATATCGCGCGGTGGACTTGGCTTTGTGGGAAACGGAACAGAGGCCGGATTCGGCGGAGATTGCTTAATGCGTATTTGACGAAACCGACTACGAGACTCGCGCGATATTTGCTGCTACTTGAAGCCGTGCTGAAGCAGACACTGGAAGAGTCTTCGGGTAAACAGGAGATTCCGAAGGTCGTCGCACTCGTACGCGAGTTCCTGGCTGAGGTCAACCTCCAGACGGGCCGTACGGAGAATAGGTTCAATTACTGCAACTGGAACAACAACTTCTGTTCCGTCCGGGTGAGCAAGTGGTGCGTGCGATTCACGGATTCTTCAAACGTCTCCTGCGTACTTATTCCTCGCGACTAGGATCTGCGTTTGAAGGAAGAAGGTCGTGAGATGGTTTACAAAGGGCCCTTGAAGCGGCGCGGTGGCTCGCAGAGTGATAGCGGAGAGCTCTTGGTATTCTTGCTTGACCATGCGTTGCTCATGGTAAAGCAGAAGAGCAAAGCCGACCAATTCAAGGTCTATCGACGGGTACGTTCGAAGGTCCCGCCTTGTGGCTGCCCAAAACTCTGACGACGCGTTGTTACAGCCGATTCCGCCCGAGCTGCTGCACATCATCCCAGCAGACGAGACTGGCATGCGACCAATCGCCTCTCATCCTCTGCGCAACAGCTCCAACCCAAACGGCGACCGCAACGCACAACCGTACCCTCCGATCCTCCCAGTCAAGTTCGAAGGCAGTGGCGGCAAGACAGGCTTCTCGATCACGTTCGTGCACCTAGGACGCAAGTTCTACCAAATGACGCTCTGGGCGGCAACACACGCGGACCACCGCAAATGGATAGAGAATATCACAAAGCAGCAGGACCTCATGCGCGAGCGGTGTCAGTTCTTCGAGATGAATGTCCTTTCGGAGGGATATTTCCAATCTGTGAACCGAGCGAACTGTGCCACCCCGTTTAGTGAGTGTTGCCCAGCTATCGTTATGGGGTGTTGGGCTGACGCGAGTAGGTGGGGGACAGAAAGTCGCGTATGGGACGTTTGATGGGGTTTATTTCCACGACCTGCGGGAACCGAATCGAGAACCGGTCAAGGTGCTTGCGCTGACGGATGTCGCGCAGGTAGACGTCCTCGACGACTATGGGCTATTAATCGTGTTATCTGGTGCGGTCGTATATTTCCTTATCTATCGCCTACCGGCGTCTAACTGCTCTTTAGAGGGTCAGGTGATCACGTTCCCACTGGACGCACTCGAGGCGATGGACCCGCTTGCGGGGCTGAAGCGCGCTAAGCGTATCGCAGCACACACGTCGTTCTTCAAGTCAGGCATATGCGTCGGACGTACGTTCGTCTGCGTCGTCAAAACCAGTCCGCTCTCAAGCACGATCAAGATCTTCGAGCCTATCGACCAGAACGTACGAGGGCGCAACAAGCCGACCTTCCGCAAACTTCTGCAGGGCGGCAACGACACGCTCCAGATATACAAGGAGTTCTATATCCCTGTGCAGTCAAGCTCGATACATTTCCTCCGCACGAAGCTTTGCGTTGCGTGTGTCAATGGGTTCGAGATTATCGATCCGGATACGCTCGACCCGCAGGGATTGCTTGATCCGAGCAATGAATCGCTGGATTTTGTGAGGCGCAGGAGCGATAATACGCGTCCGAAACCTGTGGCGATATATCGTATCGAGAACGAGTTTTTGCTTTGCTACGATGGTGCGTGTGTTGACCCCCAAACTTACGACAGCGCTGACTTTGATCCTACAGACTTTGCGTTTTACATTAACCGCGGCGGGCGCAGGTCACGGAAGAACTTCCTGGTGCATTGGGAAGGAGCGCCAACGAGCTTCGGTGAGTCGTACCTACCTGCATTCACGCGCGCAACCCGTCTCACGTGCCTCAGCATTCCAATACCCATACGTACTCGCATTCGAGCCCACATTCGTCGAGATCCACAACGTCGAAACCGGCTCAATGTCCCAAGTCATCCAAGGCAACAACCTCCGCTGCTTATTCACCGACACGCCTCCCTCGCTACAACAAGCTTACCCGCGCATGTCGCGCAGCTCACTTTCAAGCTCGTCGCACAACAGAAGCCCCGGTCCGGGCCCGTACCCGTATGGACAGCACTACCCCGGACAGTTGCCGGTGTATCCTGGTCAGCTGCAGCAGCAGCAGGCGCCGGCGCCGCCGTATGGGCGGGGTGTGGGTGGTCGTGAGGAGATCATATTGGTATCGGATGATCGTGTGTTGACGCTACGCATGGCTCTACCTGGCCAATGAGTACGTGAGTGAGTTGAGTGAGTGCTGGGCGCTCCAACCCTTTGTCGTTTGTCTGTCTATACCTTTTTTCTTTCTTTCTTTATTGTCACGTATGGCCCCTGTTGTTTGACCTACCGCTGTGAGCATGCCCCCTGCATCTGTTTTATACGATTTTTTTCTCTTTTTTCTCTCGTTTGTAGTAATTGATGGCGTTCAACTTTTCTTTTGATGATACTACGCATAAGTACAACTAGCATACATATATCCTAGCTGCATCTGTATTTCCAGAGTTTTGAGCTCGTTATCCTACCCACATGACGCAGCTTGTCTCGTCTGCGCAAAAGGTTGTCGAGTGAAACTTCGTGAGATGTACGTATCTTGGGAGCTGGTCCTTTTGGGGTAGCGTCATAGTGGGGTGCGTGCCTTTCCTTCTGTTGCGATTCACTGCTGTTTATGGAGATACTAACGCGCGATCGAACGTAGTATTTCGAAGCTGGAAATGACTTAAAAAAACGACTTTTTTGCCCTACATTATCGCTGGTATTGCGATATCACTACTGCCCTCGTTGGAAAATTCCTGGACTCAAGCAGGTTCAGCTAATAACCGTGGCGTCCTTAGTAGGTGAGCGAGCTTACATATTCGCGAACGAGCTGCACAAGCTCGCGCAACGGCAGATCAGCGATCTCCACAATATCCCTACTACCGATTTATACGTCGTTTTACGACTTCAAATAAAGGAATCTTACCGAACGTTACACTGAGATAGCTCATGTCGGCCCATCAGGCAGACAGAATTGAACCAGTCTTGTAGACTTCGGCGGTCACAGGTCACTGTGATGTAATAGACGGCTTCGAGTCTGCTATAATACTCCAGCGTTTGGCTTCGACAACTACTACGGGCGCCGCGATCTCGAATACGTCCTCTCTAGGTCTACCGGGGGTAGTCTGAGAAGGCCGTGGAGTCACGAGGTTCGCTGTCCATGAAGAACTGAAGGAAGACGTACATATGTGTCCACCCGTACATAGAACTCCTCGATCACGAGTTATTGATCCGCAATCTGACCATTCTTCAAGTCGACTGGTTTCGTGTCACGGCGTCCACAATAACGAGACGGACCAAGAGAAATTGACTAGTTTGTGTCCCTCTTGGCGCTAGTCTCCTTATGATATTCGAGCGAAACGGTTGAGAATTGAAAAAGTGAGATTCTGAAGCATCCAGGACGTGTAGAATGCGCAGTTACGCAGTATACAGGTTTTTTGGTACATTATCCGGTTGTATACTCTCCAGCGCAAGGACCAAGGCAAGGACGTACGGAGATGGCGTGCAAAATTTCGTCTTCCGCTCGTTTTCTTATAAACAATGACAAGTGAGTACAGTATGTTGAGTCCTTGGGAACCTAGCGTAGTAATTGGCATGGACGAAAGCGAGACGCACGCTTTAAATGAACACCATCACCATGGGCCGGCCCGGGCTCACTCGATTCACCGTTCTCACTCACTGGCTGTTTGGCCCACTTATCGTCACTCACTGAGTCACTGGCGTTCAAAAGTTCCCTTCAGTTCCTGGCACTTAACGTAACCCTACTGGTAGGCTAGCAACCTGTTGCAAGGGTGATTTCAACGTCTAGGCCGCTCTTTCTTTTGTACTCACTCTGCTTACGGTAATCTTTCCACTTCCGCAAACACCTACGTTGCGAGATATGGTCCGACCTTCCTTCCGCGTCGTCCCTCAAGCTCGTCGTCACAGGCTGGTGTTCTCATGCGCTTCCTGCACCTCGGCAGGTGCTCCTGCACAGCCGTGTAAATTGCGGGCTACCAACCGATCCCGCGCTGGAAGCAAGTTCGGCTGCTGTACCGAATCCCCTCCCCCAACTAGGGCCGACGTTATGCAAAGTAACTCTTGACTCATCGCATGCGGCTCCAAAGGTAGTTCCCGTGTTCCCAATCGCTGTTTCTAAGAAGGCCGTCCTGCAGGGGCACAGCCGCATCACGTACGCCACACAAGTTGGCCTCAAAGTACCGTAAGTCAGCGGTACCCTCTCATCGCTCAGCTTTACAGTTCGAACATTCACCACGATTGGTTTTGTGATGTTGTTTTAAATCCTGTTCATAAAGTACGGGTACCGGGCCGTACCGCGCGCAGCATGATGGCATGGGATGGTTACACGTTGTCTTATAGTAAAGAAGGAATTCGGAAGGTTACTACTGGCACGTATCCTACACAAAGACATTGATCTCTAGATAGATAATAGTAATGGGTTCCGGCGAATCGCTGTGATAAGAGTCAATGAACAGGAAACGGGCAGTTGACACGACAACGCACTATATCCGGTCTCGCTCGTTTATTCCTCAGCATGTGACTGAGAGGAGAGTAATCGTACAATTTCCTCTTGTTCTGGGCCACGGGCCACCTCGGATACGGTCTTTCCGCTGAGGTCGCGCGCCTGCACATCAGCACCGTAGTCGAACAAGAGCCGCACAATGACTGCAGACCCCTTCAGGATCCACCTTGAACCCCTTGCTGCTAGGTGTAACGGGGTCGATCCCTCCTCGTTCCGGGAATTGACCTCCACATTGAGCTTGAGTAGTATCCGAGCAACTTCGAGTTGGCCTCCAAGCGCTGCGCAATGCAGTGGAGTGTCGCCATCGGCATCGCGCAGATACAGGTCGGCATTGTGGCCCAGCAATAACTGCACGACATCAGGGTGTCCCGATTCTGATGCAAGAAGAAGTGGGGTAGATCGGTGGTTGGTCTGGCAATTGACATCCGCGTTGCGCCCGAGTAGAATCTGAGCAACATCGAGGAGACCATTTCTCGCTGCGAAATGTAGTGGAGTGTATCCGTGGTCATCATGCACGTTCACATTCGCATTGTGGTCCAGCAAAAACCGCGCAACGTCAGAGTGTCCATACGCCAATGCTGCGAGAAATGGGGTGGCTTTGTTATCATTCCGGGGATCGACCTCCACATTGCGATCAAGTAATTGCTGAGCGATTTGGAGGAGACCATTTTCCGCCGCAAAATGAAGTGGAGTATTTCCTTCGTCATCATGCACATACATATCCGCATTATGCTCCAGGAATAGCCGCAAAATGTCAGGGTTTCTTCGCCACTTCCATGCTCTGATAAATGGAGTAAGCCCATCAGTATTCCGGGAGTCGACCTCCGCATTACGCTCGAGTAGTATGCGGCAAACATCGAGGTGTCCGTGGGAGGCCGCAAAATGTAGTGGAGTGTTTCCGTTGGTGTTGCGTACGCGCACATCTGCATTGTGTTCCAACAATAACGACGCAACGTCAGAGTGTCCATTCGCCAATGCCACGAGAAATGGGGTAGTCTCGTTATTATTCTGGGAGTCGACCTCCACATTGCGCTCAAGTAGAATCTGAGCAACCTCGAGGAGACCATTTTGTGCTGCGAAATGCAGTGGAGTGTTTCCTGTGTTGTCTTGCACGCGTACACCCACATTGCAGTCTAGGAATAACCGCGCAATGTCAGGGTGTCCATTCTCCAATGCTCTGTGAAACGGGGTAACTCCATCATTATTCCGGAAGTCGACCTCTGCGTTGTGCTCGAGTAGTATCCGACAAATATCGAAGTATCCTGCTGCAGCTGCAAAATGCAGTGGAGTGTTCCCGCTGGTGTCGTGCACACGCACATCCGCATTGTGGTCCAGCAATAACCATGCAGCGTCAGGGTGTTCATACTCCATTGCGCTGAGAAATGGGGTCGATCCGTCATTACTCCGGGAGTCGATCTCCGCATGATGCTCAAGTAGGATCCGACAAACTTCGAGGTATCCGTCAGACGCTGAATGATGTAGTGCAGTCCGGCCATGCTTATCCCGGGCGTTCACGTCTGCACTGTGGTTCAGCAGCCACTTCACGATCTTCACATGTCCCAGTCTCGACGCCTCTTGAAGTGGAGTCCAATCGTCTGCACCACGCGAATTTATGTCGGCGCCGTGTGCGAACAACAACTGAGAAACCTCGATGTGTCCCCCAACCACTGACGCATGCAACGGCGTACCGTACTGACCACCGAAATGATTTACTTGCTGCGAATGCTGGAATATCAGGCGTCCTACTAGACCACGGAATCCCCTCCATGCTGCGAAGTATAAGGGAGCTACTGAACGTGGAACACCGGTCGGCTCATCGTCTATACAAACTCTCAAGAGATCATATGGGTGTTCTATTCGGGCCAATGCTGAAAAATGGGGGTTGTCCATGTCAAAGAAATAATCCAGTGTGTCCTTGATCTGTGATTCCACATTCCCAACCCGGGCATGCCCAACCCAATGTTCGGCAGCATATCGATAAAGAGGAATACTCATGGCACTGTCGTTGTCGGTGCGATCATCCAGGCAGAGTAAAACACCAAGACAAGCCTGGGCAAGTATCGTGTTGGAAGGTTCGATGGGAATATGAAACTGGGACACCTCTTCCATGCAACTGGCTAGCCGGTCTGAGATTAGGAACTCCTTTACGGAGAAGTGCGAGAACTGAACAACCCGAGAGCCATCGTCGATGATTACGGAAACCAAACTGGAACAGGCGGACAGCACCGCTTCTTCTTGGTCTTCCCAACGCCAATCCGCGTTCAATTTTGGGATCCCTCCGGCGGTCAAATCGAACACAAGCACTTCGGCGAGCTCTTCGACCCGGAGTGGACGAAGTGCCACCGCGAGACATTGTAAAAGTCGATAAGCGTGCACCCGGTTTGCGTTGTTGATCTCGTTCAGGATACGTTTGTATGTCTCATCCAGAGATTTCGGCAATTCCTCGAGAGTATGGCGCAGATTGGCCGGGAAACAGAGCCGTAGAACCTCCAATTGGCAGAAAACCCATCGGAACCTGTGTGAAAGCTTGATAACCGTACAATCATAATGAATTGAAAGCGGCCTTACATTCCATCCGCTTTCCCCGTCAGTTTCTCAATCACCATATTCTTGTCATTGTCGTGCCATCTCTTCATCCTTACATCCGAGCGAACGACAGAAGTGATGTAATCTCTGATGTCTTGCTTTTGTCCGCCCTCGTCATGGAGGGATACTTGTTGTGTCGCCAAAGGCCTAAGGGTGGTGTGAATGTCGAATTCGGACCGACTGGTTACACACAGACGCAGATTAGGACGGTGAAGCCCGACGAGTTGTTTCACCAGCTCGAGCATCTTTTCACGCGAAGATGGAATGCCAGAGTCATTGGGACACTCGTCGAGAGCATCCATGATGAGATAGATCGGTACTTGTCCCATGGTCATGAGCATATTCTTAAAGCACTGGGCAAGCGAGTCGTCGGTTGGTTGTTCCGATCCTTGTTTGTGTGCAGAGTACAAGGTGAGAAGAATGTCGAAGAATGTATCTGATTGGTCGGAGAGTTGGACAAGAAGGGATGATAATAAAGCACGGGAGTCCTGCTTCGCCGTGTCTTTGAAATCGAAGTAAAAATAGGCCAGGAAAGCCGAGCCGGCGTTGGATATGGATTTGATGTCCCGAATGATAACAGAGCTTGTGGACCATATTAGTTCGATCGGGACGCAACTTTACTGGGAGTGACACACCTGAGAATACTCTTCCCAGAGCCAGCTATAAATCCAGGAGTAATTAGTAGCAATTATGACCCAAACGTGATGGGACATGTACGTTTTCCGTAGATCCAAAGCAATGTGCCACATGATTTCCAATCTGCGAGGGTGTTCCCTCCAGTACACCACGCTGCGGTACCCTCGTGATGAGCACCAGACGCAACGTTGTAATTTACAGATGGATCCGGGGGAGCGATCCATTTTCGAAGGTCCTTGCGTAACTCAATCCCTGTAAGAGAGGTCAAGCCTTCGTGATTCGCAGTGAGGTTGTACGATCACGAACTCTTTGAGTCGCTGACTTGATTGACAACTTGTTGAATTGCTACTCCGGCTTCCTTCACACCTAATTGGGCAGAGCTGAGAACAGATTCGGGGCTGGGTAATATAGTATAGCTCACCTTCGATGACAGAACTAACTTTATGATCAACACCCCTCACCCCGACGTCGACGATCTGGACCTGGTCTTGGATGCTCTCGACGCCCACATGGACCTGGGCTTGGATATCCTCTACTTTGCTGTCGACACCATCCAGTCTTACGTCCACATTATTTACTTTGTCACCAATTCCGCGAGTAATTGTCAGGGATTCTGCTGCTGCCATCCGAGCCTCCTCTTGCGTCAATTTATCCAATCGATGCAGTGCGTCCTCGACGTCCTTCCTTCCGAGCAGTTTCTTGAAATACCTCTCTGCGCGAAGGTCAAGTTTCGGAGATACGTCAACAGGGGGAAGACATACTGGTTCGTCCCTGCCCTATTTCCTTCGTCACAATCCCAAGGATAGCGATAACCTCAACCATGATCTTGACGATGATGTCCCTCATGGCCGCCGTCGGTCTGACCTTTATGTATGCCTCGAGCCGCTTGAAAAAGTATTCCATACGGCCAAACAAGTCGATAAGAGTATCTTTGCTAGCGCGGACATCCTTGATAGCCTAAGAGGGTTATAAGTAACCAACGCGCCTACATCGGGTCAAGGAAGATATTCACCTGAAGTAGGACTCCGATCCCTGTGAATATCGCATTCGCGGGTGGGAATACCTGTGGTAGCACACGTCAGATGGTAGATCTCGAGCGGCTTAACATTTGGTGATTTACCACACCGACGCCGTTGCCGAGGGTTGCAGAGAATGATAACAAGACATTGACAGTGGGATCGAGCCACTTTGTCCACTTTTCCGAGTCGTCGGGACCTTGAGATTGATCAAAGTTCTGTACTTGTGTTCGAAGAATGGCGATGATGGCACTGGAAGAGTCGCAGGACTTCAACTCGGTGGCTAGGGGATGGGCGGCAATGTCTTTCTTCGTCTGCTTTTTGTAGGCGTTCAAAGCAGCCGTAAAGATTGTGTCAAAGTTTGGAGAAGAGGTGGAAGTAGACGGGACTTGGGACATAATGACACTTGTGGAAGGACTCGGGTTGGATGCCCAAGTTCAAGCTCAAGGGACAAGATCGATAAGAGGCACGGATGCGCACTACTAATAGCCCACTGTGGCCACGTAATTGCCTCGTGTGTTGGCAGTGTTGCTTCCATAGGCGCTCTGCAGTTCGTTTCTATTGGCCAATTCGCTGACCGCTTCCAATTTTCCAGCCGAGTCTCTTTGTTCTCGTCCAATCACATTTTGTCAGTCTTCTTGTGTCTTGCAATAAACCCTGATCTAAGGAGGCTCAGACGCGTTCTGCCTCGGGTTGATTTGAGTGTCACTGGCCGCAGAATTAACACGTCATTTTCATTTCACCGGAAGCGGAGGGGCAGGAATTCCCACGGGCCACGGCATCCATTTCGAAGTTCCCAATCGAGTTACTCCCAATGCGATCCTCACTCTCCCGATCCCTATCAACGCAGTCCCGGTCAGCCCATATACGGACCACCCCATCAACCAATCTTGGTCCTATCCAAACTACTCGTACCATCCCAATACCCCCAATCGACGCTCCCTCCCATTCCCAACTCTCATCTCGCGTATCCCCCGCAGCCCGATGATTCGACCCCGATTTCGAATCCTTTGCTCGTCGCCTATCATGCCCAAGCTCACCATACAATGCCGTCGCACGACAACAGGACCGTGAGGACCTCGGCCACCTCAGCAACAACAACAGCCCGCCAGTACGAGCAGTATCAAAATGACGCCGCGAGCCGAAGCATACCCCACCTTGGCGTCATCATCGACGTCACCAACGGTTCATTCGGTCTTGATTTTGACGATGAGAGCAGTCCGAGTGATACTGACGACTCGGAACTACCCTGGGCGGCTTCACATTCCCGTATGTATCATTCCATGCGTCAAAGCCTCCACGGCAGCTAATCGCCTCGTTCCATTCGGCCAGCACGCGACCCCACCACCAGCCTCATTGTCAAGGTCTCCAGCCAACACCTGCCCACCACCGCCTGTCCAGCCGACGACAACAAACTCCCCTAGACTCACACTCTATTCGCTCTACCGATTCAGGCCATTCTGGTGCTTCCGCCCCTTCTTCCGCCAAGCCCCATCATCTGCAGCTCGACACTACCCATATGAACCCGGCCGTCTCTCGTGCGTCATCCGTTTCCGCTTCAACGACCCTTGTAGGTCCTTCTATCGCAGGTTCAGGCAACGGCCCCCGTCGCTCTTCCGACTCCGTCCGAACTATGCCTGGCTTCCGCCGTGACCGTTCGCTGCAGACGCAGGACCGCACCCGGTCCATGTCCGCCACCGCTTCCTCACATGCTCACGCTCGTTCTTCGCTCCAAGACCCTCCTGCCCCTAACTCTTCTATTGCACGTGTTCGCTCTTCGCTCCAAGACTATAACCCCTTCTCCAATGCCTCTTCACTTCGCCCCGCACCTTCACGGTATGTGCAATCATCTCCCCCCGCACCTTCTTACCATGTGCATTCGTCTTCCCCCTCGATCCAGTATCCTCACCGTTCGCCCCTCGTGTACCCCGCCCTTTTTTCTCGTGTCGCTGAAGCCCTCCGTACACGTATCACACTCTCTGACATCGTCAAAGACGGGCTCACCTATAAGAACGCCTTTGATGGGCGTCAGGCTGTCAACAAGATCGCATGCATTATCAAGACCACGGATCGCAACATTGCATTACTCCTAGGACCCGCCCTCGATGCTCAAAAGTACTTCCATGCCGTCGCGTATGATCACCGACTACGCGACTCCCAGCCAGACGTCTACCAGTTCCGTACGCGCGTGGGCAGTCCATTCCATTCGGGTGAACTTTCCCCTCCACCAGTCACGTCTCCTGGTTCCCATGGTACGACTACGCCCACCCCCGACACACGCACCGGCTCGCCTTGGAACGAAGCATCGAACGAGTCGGGTCCAGGGAAACATCAGGATACAATTGCTGCCGACCATGGTACTGGCGCGGACGCGGATGCGGCTGCGGACGTGGTCTGCCCACTTCCTACGGGGTATTTACCCTCTTGACGGACTGCTATTCACCGACGTGTTCCAATGACCGATTGTGCTACTCTATAACGTGTCCGCGGCGGCTCGAGCAGGGGAAAAAACCGCAACCAGGGGTCGGGATTAAGCGGCAGAAGTCGTGAGTGCTTCGACTCGGAAACTGTTGTTGAACCGGGATTGCTTTGGATACATACGGTACCCAAGGAGATCGTAGACAGCGTTTCGGATCAAGAGAAACGACGACAGGAGGCGATCAACGAGGTCATTTATACCGAGCGTGATTTCGTGCGCGACATGGAGTATTTGCGCGATGTATGCGTTCTGATTTTATTGACAGTGTGCATGCTAATAAGCGCATACATTAGCTTTGGATAGCGCCTCTCAGTGCATCGGATATCATACCGGAACACCGCCGCACAGACTTCATCGAGCAAGTCTTCTGGAACATCCACGACGTGATCGCGGTCAACACGCGCCTGCGGGACGCACTGAACAAGCGTCAAAAGTCGTACGCTGTCATCGAAGGAATCGCCGACATCTTCCGTGACAACGTCCCGCTATTTGCCCCCTTTGTCTCCTACGGCACGCACCAATTATACGGCAAGTATGAATTCGAGAAAGAGAAGAGCTCGAATCCGGCTTTCGCACAGTTTGTCGAGGTACGTTTCGCGCATTTCGACCCGACTGCCTGCCTACGTTTTGATATATCACGTGGTGGGCTTTGGCTTTGTAGGAAACGGAACAGAGGCCGGAGTCGCGGAGGTTGGAACTTAATGTGTATTTGACGAAACCGACTAAGAGACTCGCGCAGTATCCGCTGCTACTTGAAGCTGTGTTGAAGCAGATACCGAAGGTCGTCGCGCTCGTACGCGAGTTCCTGGGTGAGGTCAACCTCCAGACGGGCCGTACGGAGAATAGGTTCAATTTACTGCAACTGGAACAACAACTTCTGTTCCGTCCGGGTGAGCAAGTGGTGCGTGCGATTCACGGATTCATCAAACGTCTCTTGCGTACTTATTCCTCGCGACTAAGATCTGCAGTTGAAGGAAGTAGGTCGCGAGATGGTTTATAAAAGGCCCTTGAAGCGCCGTGGCGACTCGCAGAGTGATAGCGGAGAGCTCTTGGTGTTCTTGCTTGACCATGCGTTGCTCATGGTCAAGCAGAAGAGCAAAGCCGACCAATTCAAGGTCTATCGACGTGTACGTTCAGGTCCTGCCTTGTGGCTTCCTAAAACTCTAACGACGCGTTGTTACAGCCGATTCCGCTCGAGCTGCTGCACATCATCGCAACAGACGAAACTGGCATGCGTCCCATCGTCTCACGCCCACTCCGCAACAGCTCAAACCCAAACGGCGACCGCAACGCATAACCGTACCCGCCGATCCTCCCAGTCAAGTTCGAAGGCAGTGGCGGAAAGATAGGCTTCTCGATCACATTCGTGCGCCTCGGACGCAAATTCCACCAAATGACGCTCTGGGCTGCAACGCACGCAAACCACCGCAAATGGATAGAGAAGATCACAAAGCAGCAGGACCTCATGCGCGAGCGGAGCCAGTTCTTTGGGATGCATATTCTTTCGGAGGGGTATTTCCAATCTGTGAACCGAGCGAACTGTGCCACCCCGTTCAGTGAGTGGTGTGTTAGTTAAGGGGAGTCGGTGGGCTGACGTGCGTAGGTGGGGGACAGAAAGTCGCGTATGGGACGTTTGATGGTGTTTATTTCCACGATCTGCGGGCACCAAATCGAGAACCGGTCAAGGTGCTTGCGTTGACGGATGTCGCGCAGGTAGACATCCTGGACGACTATGGGCTATTAATCGTGTTATCTAGTGTGGTCATATATTTCCTTATTTCCCACCGGCGTCTAACTGCTCCTTAGAGGGTCAGGTGATCACGTTCCCACTGGACGCACTCGAGGCGATGGATCCACTCGCTGGGCTGAAACGCGCTAAACGCATCGCTGCACACACGTCGTTCTTTAAGTCAGGCATATGCGTCGGGCGTACGTTCGCCTGCGTCGTCAAGACCAGCCTGCTCTCAAGCACGATCAAGATCTTCGAGCCTTTTGACCAGAACATACGAGGGCGCAACAAGCCGACGTTCCGCAAACTTGTGCAGGGCGGCAATGACACGCTCCGGATATACAAGGAGTTCTATATCCCTGTGCAGTCAAGCTCGATACATTTCCTCCGCACGAAATTATGCGTCGCGTGCGTGAATGGATTCGAGATTATCGATCCGGATACGCTCGACACGCAGGGATTGCTTGATCCGAGCGATAAATCGCTTGATTTTGTGAGGCGCAGGAGCGATGATGCGCGGCCGAAGCCGGTGGCGATTTATCGTATCGAGAACGAGTTTTTGTTGTGCTATGATGGTACGTGTGTTGCCCCCAAACTTACGACAGCGCTGACTTGGCCCGACAGAGTTCGCGTTTTATATTAATCGCGGTGGGAGTAGGTCACGGAAGAACTTCCTGGTGCACTTGGAAGGAGCGCCAACGAGCTTCGGTGAGTCGTACCTACCTCCATTCACGCACGCAACCAGTCTCACGCGCCTTAGCATTCCAATACCCATACGTACTCGCATTCGACCCCACATTCGTCGAGATCCGCAACGTCGAAACAGGCTCAATATCCCAAGTCATCCAAGGCAACAACCTCCGCTGCTTGTTCACCGACACACCTCCCTCGCTACAACAAGCTTACCCGCGCATGTCGCGCAGCTCACTTTCAAGCTCGTCGCACAACGGAAGCCCCGGCCCGGGCCCGTACCCATGGACAGCACTACCCCGGACAGTTGCCGGCGCCACCGGTTTATCCTGGTCAGCTGCAGCAGCAGCAGGCGCTGCCGCCGCCGTATGGACGGGGTGTGGGTGGTCGTGAGGAGATTATATTGGTATCGGATGATCGTGTGTTGACGTTACGCATGGCACTACCTGGCCAATGAGTTGAGCGAGTGAGCTGAGTGAGTGAGTGCTGGGCGCTCCATCCCTTTGTCGTTTGTCTGTCTATACCTTTTTTTTTCTTTGTTTATTGTCACGTATGTGCCCTTGTTGTTTGACCTACCGCTGTGAGCATGCCCCTGCATCTGTTCTCTCTCTTTTTTTTCTCGTTTGTAGTAATTGATGGCGTTCAACTTTGCTTTTGATGATACTACGCATAAGTACAACTAGCATACATATATCCTAGCTGCATCTGTATTTCCAGAGTTTGAGCTCGTTATCCTACCCACATGACGCGGCTTGTCTCGTCTGCGCGCAAGGTTGTCGAGTGAAACTTCGTGAGATGTACGTATCTTGTGAGCTGGTCCTTTTGGGGTAGAGTCATAGTGGGGAGCGTCCCTTACCTTCTGTTGCGACGCACGGCTGTTTATGGAGATACTAGCGCGCGATCGAACCGAAGCTGGAAATGACTTAACAAATCGACTTTTTTGCCCTACATTATGGCATAGAAAGAAACGTCCGAAATGGAATGAATGGTATTGCGATATTACTACTGCCCTCGTTGGAAAATTCCTGCACTCAAACAGATCAGTCGCTGTAGGGCTCAGCTAATAACCCTGGCGTCGTTCGTAGGTGAGCAGGCTTACCTATTCGCGAACGAGCTGCACAAGCTCAGCGCAAGGACAGGTCGGCGATCTCTACAATGTTCCTACTAGTACCGATTTATAGTTAGGTACGTCGTTTTGCGACTCCAGGAGCCTTACCAAAAATTACACTGAGATAGGTCATGCCGGCCCATCAGATAGACAGACTTGAACCAGTCTTGCAGACTTCGGCGGTCACCGGTCATTCATTGCAATGCAATTGACGGCATCTGGTATAAGACTCCGGCGTTTGGCTTCGACAGCTAGGATCTTGCGGTCTCTGGGTTTACCGGGGGCAGGTAAGTGGTCTGAGAAGGCCGTGGGGTGACGTGGTGACGGGGTCCGTTGTCCATCAAGTTCTCGTACTCAATGACCACATAGACCGAACAACTGACGCAAGACGTACATCTATGTCAACGCATACATAGAACTCCTTGATCACGAGTTGTAGCAATTTGACCCTTGGTCAAGTCGACTGGTTTCGTGTCACAGTGTCCACAAAAACAAGACGGACCTAGAGAAACCAACTAATTTGTGTCCCTACTTGCGCCAGTCTTCTTAGGGCTTTCTGGCGAAACGGTCAAAAATTGGAAAAGTCAGCCTCTGAAGCATCCAGGACGTGTGGAATATGCAGTATACAGTTTCTTGGTTCAATATCCGGCTGTACATTTCCTAGCGCAAGGACGCACGGAGATGGTGCGCAAAAATTCGTCTTCCGCTCGTCTTCCTATAACTAATGACCATTGAGTGCGTTAGAGCGTAGCAGTCGTGAACACCACGGGCCGGCCCGGGCCGACTCGATTCACCGTTTGGCCTACTACTCGTCACCCACTTTCGCACACTGGCGTTCAAAAGTTCCCTTCAGTTCCTGGCACTTAGCGTAACCCTACTGGTAGTCTAACAACCTGTTTTAAATGGTGATTTCAACGTCTAGGCCACTCTTTCTTTAGTACCCACTCTGCTTACGACCTGTTTCCCACTTTCGCAAAGTCCCACGTTGCGAGATACGGTCCGACCTTCCTCCCGTGTCGACCCTCAAGCTCGCTGTCACAGGCTAGTGTTCTCATGCGCTTCCTTTTCCACGGAAGTTGCTCCTGCACAGCCGTGTTAATTGTGGGCTACCAACAGATCCCGCGCTGGAAGCAAGTTCGGCTGCTGTACCGAATCCCCTCCCCCAACTAGGGCCGACGTTATGCAAAGTAACTCTTGACTCATCGCATGCGTCTCCAAAGGCAGTTCCCGCGTTCCCAATCGCTGTTTCTAAGAAGAAGGCCGTCCCGCAGGGGCACAGCCGCATCGCATACGCCACACAAGTTGGCCTCAAAGTACCGTAAGTCAGCGGTACCCTCTCATCGCTCAGCTTTACCCAGTTCGAACATTCACCACGATTGGTTTCGTGTTGTTGTTTTAAATCCTGTTCATAAAGTACGGGCACCGTACCGTGTATAACATGATGGCATGGGATAGTTACACGTTGTCTTACAGTAAAAAACGAATTCAGAAGGTTAGTACTGGCACGTACCCTACACAAACACATCGATCTCTAGATGGATAATAGTAATGGGTTCCGGTGAATCACTGTGATAAGAGTCAATGGACAGGAAACGGGCAGTTGACACGACAACGCACTATATCCGGTTTCGCTCGTTTATTCCTCAGCATGAGAGGAGAGTAATCGTACAACATCCTCTTCTTCTGGGCCACGGGCCACCTCGGATGCGGTCTTTCCGCTGAGGTCGCGCGCCTGCACATCAGCACCGTAGTCGAGCAAGAGCCGCACAACGACTGCAGACCCCTTCAGCCTCCACCACGAACCCCTTGCTGCTAGGTGTAACGGGGTCGATCCCTCCTCGTTCAGGGAATTGACCTCCACATTGAGCTTGAGCAGCATCCGAGCAACCTCGAGCTGACCTCCAATCGCTGCGCAATGTAGTGGGGTGTCGCCATCGGCGTCGCGCAGATACAGGTCGGCATTGCGGTCCAGCAATAGCTGCATGACGTCAGGGTGTCCATACTCTGATGCAAGGAGAAGAGGGGTAGATCCGTGGTTGTTCTGGGAATTGACATCCGCGTTGCGCTCGAGTAGAATATGAGTAACATCGAGGAGACCATTTCTCGCTGCGAAATGCAGTGGAGTGTTTCCGTCGTTATCATGCACGTTCACATTCGCATTGTGGTCCAGCAAAAACCGCGCAACGTCAAAGTGTCCATGTGCCAATGCTGTGAGAAATGGGGTGGCTTTGTTATAATTCCGGGGGTCGACCTCCACATTACGCTCAAGTAATTGCCGAGCGACCTGGAGGAGACCATTTTCCGCCGCGAAATCAAGTGGAGTGTTTTCTTCGACATCGTGCACATGCATATCCGCATTATGCTCCAGGAATAGCTGCAAAATGTCAGGGTTTCTTCGCCTCTTCCATGCTCTGGCAAATGGGGTAAGTCCATCATTATTCCGGGAGTCGACCTCCGCATTGCACTCGAGTAATATCCGGCAAACATCGAGGTGTCCACGGGAGGCCGCAAAATGTAGTGGGGTGTTTCCGTTGATGTTGCGTACACGAACATCCACATTGTGGTCTAGCAATAACCGCGCAACGTCACAGTGTCCATACTCCGTTGCATAGAGAAAGGGGGTCGAGCCATTATTGCTCCGGGCGTCGACCTCCACATTGCGCTCAAGTAGAATCTGAGCAATCTTGAGGAAACCATTTTCTGCTGCGAAATGAAGTGGAGTGTTTCCTCTGTTGTTGTGCACGCGTACATCCACATCGCAGTCTAGGAATAACCGTGCAATGTCAGGGTGTCTATTCGTCAATGCGTCGAGAAATGGAGTCGATCCATCGTTATCCCGGGGGTCGATCTCCGCATGATGCTCAAGCAGTATTCTACAAGCCTCAAGGTATCCATGGAAGGCTGCAAGATGTAGTGGAGTCCGGCTGAGATTCTCCCGGGAGTTCACGTCTGCACCGTTGTTCAGCATCCACCTTCCAATCGTAAGATGTCCCTTGTAAAAAGCAGTATGAAGTGGAGTCCAATTGTTTTTACAACGCGAATTTATGTCGGCACCATGCGCAAACAACAGCTGAAAAATCTCGATGTGCCCCCCAAGTACCGAAGCATGCGAAGGAGTGCCGTAATAACCACCAAGTTGAGTTACTTGTTGCGGATCCTTGATTATCAGGCGTCCCACTAGACCACGGAATCCCATCCATGCAGCGAAGTATAAGGGAGCTGCAGAACGTGGCACACCGGTCAGCTTATCGCCTGCACAAACTTTCAAGAGATGTTGTGGGTGTTCTATTCGGGCAAATGCTGAAAAATGTGGGTTGTCCATGTCAAAGAAATAATCCAGTGTGTCCTTGATCTGTAATTCCACATTCCCAACCCGGGCATGCCTAACCCAATGACGGGCAGCATATCTATAAAGAGGAAGATTCTCGGCTCTGTCTTTGTCGGTGCGATCATCCAGGCAGAGTAAAACACCAAGACAAGCCAGGGAAAGAATCGCGTTAGAAGGTTCGATGGGAATATGAAACTGGGACACCTCTTCCATGCAACTGGCCAGCCGGTCCGAGGTCAGGAACTCCTTTACGGAGAAATGCGAGAACTGAACAACCCGGGAGCCTCTGTGAGTGATTACGGAAACCAAACTGGAACAGGCAGATAGCACTGCTTCTTCCTGATCTTCCCAACGCCAATCCGCGTTCAGTTTTGGGATCCCTCCTGTGGTCAAATCAAACGCGAGTACTTCTGCGAGCTCCTCTACCCGGAGTGGACGAAGTGCCACCGAGAGACATTGTAGAAGTCGATAAGCATGCACCCAGTTTGCATTGTTGATCTCGTTGAGGATACGCTTGTATGTCTCGTCCAGAGATTTCGGCAATTCCTCGAGGGTACGACGCAGATTGGCCGGGAAACAGAGCCTTAGAACCTCCAGTTGGCAGAATACCCATCGAAACCTGTGTGACAGTATGAGACAACCGTAAAATCATGATGAGTCGAAATGACATTACATTCCATCCGCTTTCGCTGTCAGTTTCTCAATTACCATAGTCTTGTCATCGTTACGCCATCTCTTCATCCTTACGTCCGAGCGAACGACAGAAGTGATGTAATCGTTGATGTCCTTCTTTTGTCCGCTTTCGTCATGGAGGGATACTTGTTGAGTTGCCAAAGGCCTAAGGGTGGTGCGAATGTCGAACTCGGGCCGACTGGTTACACATAGACGCAAATTCGGAAGGTGAAGCCCGACGAGTTGATTCACCAGCTCGAGCATCTTTTCACTCGATGATGGAATGCCAGAGTCATTGGGACACTCGTCGAGAGCATCCATAATGAGATAGATCGGTACTTGTCCCGTAGTCACGAGCATATTCTTAAGACACTCCGCAAGTGAGTCCTCAGTTGGTTGCTGAGATCCTTGTTTGTGTGCGGAGTACAACGTGAAAAGAATGTCGCAGAGTATATCTGATTGGTCGGAGAGTTGGACAAGAAGGGATGATAATAAAGCGCGGGAGTCCTGCTTCGACGTGTCCTTGAAATCGAAGTAAAAATAGGCCAGGAAAGCCGAGCCGGCGTTAGATATGGATTCGATGTCCCGGATGATTACAGAGCTTGTGGACCAAGTCAGTTCGGTTGGGTCGCGCCTTAACGGGGAGTAACAGACCTGAGAATACTCTTCCCAGAGCCAGCTATAAATCCAGGAGTAATTAGTGGCAATTATGACCCAAACGTGATGGGACATGTACGTTTTCCGTGGATCCATAGTAAGGAGCCAGATGTTTTCCAATCTGCGAGGGTGTTCCCTCTGGTACACCACGCTGCGGTACCCTCGTGATGAGCACCAGACGCAACGTTGTAATTGACAGATGGATCGGGGGGAGCGGTCCATTTTCGAAGGTCCTTGCGTAGCTCAATCCCTGTAAGAGAGGTCAAACGTTCGTGATTCGCAGTGAGGTTAGACCATCACGAACTCTTTATGTCACTGACGTGATTGGCGACTTGTTGAATCACCTCTCCGGCTTCCTTTACACCTAATCGGGCATGGCTGAGAACAGATTCGGGGGCGGGGCAATATAATATAACTCACCTTCGATGACCGAACTAACTTTATGATCAACGCCCCTCACCCCGTCGTCGACACACTCTACTTTGCTGTCAACGATCTGGACCTGGTCTTGGATACTCGCTACGCCGATATGGACCTGATATTGGATACTGTCGACGCCGATCTGAACCTGATCTTGGATACCCTCTACTTTAACATCGACACTCTGTACCCTCTCATCGACACCCTCCAATCTTTCTTCCACGACATTTACCTTGTCATCAATCCCGCGAGTAATTGTCAGGGCTTCTGCTGCTGCCATCCGAGCCTCCTCTTGAGTCAATTTATCCAATCGTTGCAGCGCGTCCTCGACGTCCTTCCCTCCGAACAGTTTCTTGAAATACCTCTCTGCGTGAAGGTCAACTTTCCGAGATACATCAACAATGGGGAAGGCATACTGGTTCGTCCCTGCCCTATTTCCTTCGTCACGATCCCAAGGATAGAGATAACCTCAACCATGATCTTGACGATGATGTCCTTCATCGCCGCCGTCGGTCGGACTTTTATGTATGCCTCAAGCCGCTTGAAAAAGTATTCCATGCGGCCAAACAGGTCGATAAGGGCATCTTTGCTGGCCCGGACATCCTTGACAGCCTAAGAGGGTTATAAGTAACCAACGCGCCTACATCGGGTCAAGGAGGATATTCACCTGCAATAGGACTCCGATCCCTGTGAATATCGCATTCGCGGGTGGGAATACCTGTGGTAGCGCACGTCAGATGGTAGATCTCGAGCAGCTTGATATTTCGTGATTTACCACACCGACGCCGTTTCCGAGGGTTGCGGAGAATGATAACAAGACATTGACAGTGGGATCGAGCCACTTTGTCCACTTTTCCGAGTCGTCGGGACCTTGAGATTGATCAAAGTTTTGTACTTGTGTTCGAAGAATGGCGATGATGGCACTGGAAGAGTTGCAGGACTGCAACTCGGCGGCTAGGGGATGGGAGGTAATGTCTTTCTTCGTCTGTTTTTTGTACGTGTTCAAAGCAGCCGTAAATATGGTCTCAAAGTTTGGAGAAGAAGTGGAAGTAGACGGGACTTGGGACATGATGACACTTGTGGAAGGACTCGGGTCGGATGCCCACTGGCAAGTTCAAGCTCAAGGGACAAGATCGATAAGAGCCACGGATGCGCTCTACTAGTAACCCACTGTGGCCATGTAATTGCCTCGTGTCTTGCTTCCATAGGCGCTCTGGCAGTGGCGGCGGCTCTGCTGTTCTTTTCTAGTGGCCAATTCGCTGACCGGTTCCAATGTTCCAGTCCGAGTCTCTTCGTTCTCGTCCGATTACATTTTGTCAGTCTTCTCGTGTCTTGCAATAATTCCTGATCTAATGAGGCTCAGACGCATTCCGCCTCAGGTTGATCACCTTGCTTGCCAAGGTCCTATGCCAGGTCTATGTTACATAAAGTGTGCGTCACGTGTGTGCGTCACGTTCCTGCAATTCGTTACCCCTGTTTCCTTATACTCCCTACATCGCAAAATTCTCGGTGGTATCGTAATGCCGGTATAATCGTTGATAATTGCCAGAATCGGTCATAACACCCGGTGATCCTTCGTAATCGAATACAACGATGCGACTCATATTATAATTGTGTTATCCCAGCTTTCTTTCGCCACTACAATGTAATTATGACTACCCTTAGGGTGTGTCATGATTTAATTATACTGACATTGCTAATGTATTGTGATTATGTTCTACAAGAATTGTATGCAGGTTGTATGCGGGTTGTGGGTGGGTTATACAGGCATTGTGTAGGGGTCGTAAGTAGGTTATACAGGTGTTGTGTGGGGTTTGTAAGTGGGTTGTACCGGTGTTGTGTGGGGGTTGTAAGTAGGTCGTAAAGTAGTCCTATGCTGGTTGTACTTGGGTTCTATACAGGTTGTATTAAGGTTATGTGGAAGTTGTAAGCGGGTTGTACATGGGTTATGTGTGGGGTGTGATTATGTTGTGACGAGTTTGTAAGTGGGTTGTGGCGTGTGCTCAACAGAGTTGCGATAACCTTATAATCTGGTTGTCTTTCTGTTTTGTGGTTGTGATAGCAGGGTCGTGATTTGGTTACGGGGGCAATATTGTGGGATTGTGTGCTCATGCTGAACCTTGTAATGCCGATGTGACTATGTTGCAACGACTTAGGTTATCATTATAATCTAATTGGAACCCCTGTGTGTCAACAACATGTGGGGATATAATCAGGTTTTATTTGTGGGGTCCATACGTCTCTTTTGCGGCGTTATGCCTCAGTAGCATCCAACAATCCTCAGACCATGAACTAGATCCAACATACTCGAGCATTTATATGGAATTGCAATAGATAACATATTTTAAACAAGTACAGAAAGAGATCCAGACGTTTCTGCTGCCTCTGGCGGTTGGGCAGCAGGAGCATGATCACGTGCCGCCATGCGTTTTGCCCGAGCCTGCTCCCTCATGATTGCCCCTGCACTGTCAGTCCTCACTGCGCCATTGGTGTAGATAGTGCACGGGAATATTTTCCTGGATTTTAGGTCAGTATGAGATTCACAACCAAGGATAAAGACTTACTCGTTCCACCATTGTATGAGGCTGATAAGCTCACTCTCCGACATGAGCTCCTTGTGATCAAGGAGTTCACGATAAAAGGAGCGGTATGGAAACCCGCTCCATTGCCTCTTGTCGGTGTCACACCCGCCCGGTACAAATGTCGGCTCATCGGAGAGTGCGAAACGAGTCTATGGATCACCATGACTATATGTACAGATCCGCAATAACAATGAATCACTTACTATTGTTGCAACATACGCAATTGACTCGTATGTGACAAAGGTTATGTCGTGTAGGGCGGCATTACCACCGTGCATTGATCTGTCAGCCTCTTTTGCGGAACTTGGGGAAATGAAAATATGTTTATATGCCTGAAATTCGTGTCAACAGCACCCAAGTCTTTTTAAAAGAAAAATAGCTTACAGTGATCAATAATGGGCCACGCAAGAACCCCTTATAAATGTCACTGATATCGAACGATGCCGGTGGCCAGAGAAAGTTGGGATGGTCAGCTGCGCTAATATCTTGTGTACCACGCTGGAGTCCCTCACGAACACTAAGTACGATCATGAACATCAAGTAGACGACTGATGATAGATCTATCTCACCTCTCGTCGTCCCAATCGAGGGTGACAGGACACAGAAGCCTGCCAGAAGTTGGGTGATTGAACCCAAGAAGGTGCCGCGCAACAGGGTATGCTGGCTCCCAGCCAATGCCAGGCCAATGGCCGATTGCACCACGAATCCTGTTGACATCTGCCCGGCGTGCTTGCTTGCGACCTGAATCAATCTGTGATGGCAGAGAGTTAGTGGATCAGTACAAATTTACCACGCCTTACCACTCTGTCAAGCTCTATTGACACTGCAGGGCCAGTCTGTGGATCGACCCCTTGAAGGACAGTGACCATGGCTGGTGCAACTTCAACCAGCAGAAGGAATTTCTTGTATTGCCGGTTCTCACTAAACTTCTGGATCAGCACATCCAGCTATGGTCGACTCAGTGTAACTCACAAGTCAGTATGCATGAAGTCTTCGTCGATTTCAGGGTCGCACGACACACCTTGAGCGATGATCTGGGTAAACGTGTCCCACATCTCGACACATCTGCCAAGGATTAATCCCTTCTTGCTCCAATACTTCCAAGTGATGAGCGGTGACATGACATCA
Organism: Lactarius tabidus; assembly: GCA_963281015.1. Lineage (NCBI taxonomy): Eukaryota > Fungi > Basidiomycota > Agaricomycetes > Russulales > Russulaceae > Lactarius > Lactarius tabidus. Next base: position 680,235 of record OY725475.1, on the reverse strand, counting down.
CCGTCATTGCACCCAATGTCCACATTACTATCATATGGTGTGTATCCGAGTCAGTCATAGAGGAAGAAATATATTTGAACTGACGCACAAAGGTAATGGGGAGCCGGGCTCAGAGATGCCATCAGGATTAGAGGACCCACCCCCTGGTGTGTTACCGTTCTCATCGGGGTCGGTGGGATGAAGGGTTGGAGATGGACTCCGAGGGGTTTGAGGGAGCAAGCGTCGGGGTACAGTGTTTCGAGCCCGTGGGCGACTCCAAGTCAAAGTCTCGTGTATAGTAGAACATCGTTTGTGACGACCATTCGTGTCCACCTGAGGCCGCCGCTTGTGTGGGGTCTGTCGCATTCGGTTCAGTGTCACGGTAAAGGGAAGAAACTGAGGAAGAACGAAAAATGCACCAGCATAATCTTATATGCGGCTCAGGCAGCTCTCATAGGCCCGGGCTAGCACGGTACTGATTGGCGCCTTCCACCCCTGGTAACATAAACGGCGGCCGAACTAGCATGTGTGAGCGGCAAGTTTGTAGCAAGCATATTATGATGGAATAATGTCGAGCACATGGTTCCTTCAGTGAGCGTCGTGATGCGAGATCCATAGCGATTCGGAGTTCAAGTCGGAGAGTCAATATGGCAGGACAAACGGCCTCGTAGATTTTCATCGGATTCCTGCACCCTCGAAGTAATATCACAGCTGGGCCTGTTATGCTGATTTTCGTGTGTCTTTGGGATCCACCACTCAGCTCTCCCACCTTGTACTGCACTTATTCTTGTCAAGTCTCCATGTCGTCACTAGCTCTTGCAAACCTGAACTAAGTCAACCATCTCTCAATCTCACGGTCCTCCCATTCCTAGTGATATTGCATGATGGCATCGGAACCGTGATCACCTCAGACAATCTCAGTACATCTGTTACCTGGACAGCTGGCCATGCTGCCTCCACGCCTAATTCCCGTGCTACTTCACCAGTTGGGGTCTACCGGCTGAGTTGGCTGTCAACTGCGAAGGATTTTGTTGATGTCTATCCTATCTTATCACCCTGTAAACTTGGTCGTTTATGCATTCTTCTCGTGATGGTGACCATAGTGGACTACTTGCTCGCATCCACCCAACGGTGGTGCCTGTTCGGCGGCCACTGGTACGCCCTGGATGACCCTTCCCTTGTGGGCGTGAGACTTCGCAAATGTTGTCTGAGATGATCTGTCGATCTCGGTGTTACTCGGTATTTACTTTCATGCGGACTGGGCGTGGTGCTAAGAGAGGAGTAAAGGTACATACCCTACTTTTCGTATTGAAATGTGCTTACTCTTGCAGTACTTTCAATTTAGTTTGATGTCGGCAAACGTCTTGACGATGCGCACCTTACCATACCATGTAGTACTCATCAAAACCATCGCTTCGACAACGTGGCTCCCTACTATGTTGTTATGGGTGAATAATGAACCTTTTTTGAACCCCCTCTAGTTTGTACAAGTATTTCCAGCTGCCCATCTGCCCTGTCATATCACTTCGAACTCCAGCGTGTGATTTTGCTCTTTTTTCGCCCACCTTTTTAACTCACATGGACAGCGGTCAGTGCACTGCTTGTGGAAAAACCTTCATACATGAAGGAAGCCTCACCAAACACCTACGTGATCATTGCTCTGCTGCTCACCGGCGCTCTCAAGAACAGTGGAAAAATGGTGTCCCAAACATGATCAAGTTCAGTCGTCCACAGCATCTTCAAACTCATTTATGATCCAAGATCGACCCACCGGGCGATTCTCTTGCAGAATGCGAGCCAGCTGGCTTGACCCATTCGAATACCGTGACGGTACTTATTTCGTTTTTTTTTGTAGTGTTGTTTACAATCTGACTCTCTCTGACTAGGAAGTCTTACCCGACTTGGGTGTGAACATGGTATTTAGCTTAATTTTGTAGTGTTGTTTCGCTCTGACCCTCTGTCTCCATTCAGGAAGCCATACCTGGGGATACAAACATGGGGGACACCTCGGAACCACGGACCAGCAAGCGCATCCGTCGGCTGACCTGGAAAGACAGGGAGGGTGCGCCAGATGAGGACGACGACCTTCCTGAGGGCCCTGGTACTCTAGTTCCCCCCGCCACTAATCCCGATAGCGACAACAGACCTGCATCACCTGATAATACTAGTACAGAAGCTCGTACCATCATGAAGATCTGCACAAGTCCAAACCGGTTCGCTCTTGTACGGGAATACCAGCAGTGCCCATCAGCAATTCCTGATTCTCTGGTCTCGTGGCAATCCCTCATTACTGACAAATCCCCCATTTTCCCTAGCCCAATAAAGCCTAGGGAACTCTCCGACATCATCTACCTTTATCAGAGTATCTCGGCATTCCTGTTCAACTTCACGTGGCGGCGCATGCATGGCACACAGTCCGCTGCAAATCGTGCTCTGATGTTGAATACCCTTCGTGACCCACGCTTCAACGCGGATGACCTCGATGGTGTCAACTTCCAGGAGATCGAGGAGCAACTGAGGGACGATGTACAGTCACTGTAGGGTGGTAATGGATGGCGCCGGACTACCATTGTCATTGATGTTCCTATTGGCTCGAAGCCAACTGCAGCATCTCGCCGTGCAGAGGCAAATACACGTGCACGAGCTTGACGAAACGATGAAGTTGACCCGGACGCTGACCCCTATCCGCAACACAAATTCTCAATTCCTGATGTCCGTACACGTTCACTCATTCACACCATGGTTGAGACAGTTCAGGAAGATTTGTTGTTGAAGGAGCTACACTGGCACGGCTATGAAGAGACATGGCAACCGCCCTATCCTGGGTGTCCTCCTGAACGAGTTTGGGGGGAGTTGTACACATCCAATGCATTTTTGGATGCAGAACGCGACTTGACTAACTCGCAGCACGACACATCACACCCTTGCGTTGTAGTTGCGTACATGATCTGGTCCGATTCGACTCACCTTACCCAGTTTGGACAAGCAAAGGCGTGGCCCATCTATGCCTACATCGGCAACCAGTCAAAATATACACGGTGCAAACCTGTGACACGTTCTGCTTGTGTCATTGGCTACATTCCACCAGTATGTCATGACTTGTCATGACTTCCGATGCACAACTAATTGATAACATTGTTCAGCTCCCCGACTCCTTTGCCGAAGAGCTCCTAGCTCACGACATATCACCATCCCCGATTCTTATCACTCACTGCCGGCATGAGCTGTTTCATGCAGTCTGGCGGCTTATACTGGACAAAGAGTTCCTCGAGGCATACAAGCATGGCATTCTTCTTACTTGCTCAGATGGTATTTGTCGACGGCTCTTCCCACGAATATTCACATATTCTGCGGATTACCCTGAAAAGTAAGTGCTCTTATCAATATCAAGCTACAATTCCGGATTAAGATCAATATGCAGGGTCTTGATTGCAACAATACGAGACATGGGGGGTTGTCCATGCCCACGGTGCACCATCAAGAAAGAAGACTTCCATGCACTTGGAACCTTGAGCAATTGTGCTAATCGTCACATGAAGCTTCGACAAGACAATGACGAGTATCGAGCAAGAGTTGAAGAGGCATGCGACAACATCTACCGGAAGGGGTTCACAATCAACAGTGAACCTGGCGTCGAACGCCTCCTCAAGGAAAACTCCCTGGTTCCGACCCTAGTAAGTTATTCAATAATGGCACATGTATTGAACGAACTCATGTTCACTCCAGAACGCATTTTCGCATGCTCTCAAAGACTTGAATTTTGATGTCTTCCGCACTCTTGTGGTTGATCTCATGCATGAGTTTGAACTTGGGGTATGGAAGGCCGTCCTGATCCACCTTATCCGGATCCTCCATTCCCTTGGTTCGCAGCACGTTCAGGAGTTCAATTCTCGGTACGTACTCAATTTCTCAAATTGCCTCACCGATACTCATTACATATCAGCTTCCGACAAATTGCTCCATTCGGACGCGGTACTATTCACCGGTTTACACACGACATTGCAGACTTGAAGAAGCTTGCAGCACGAGACTTTGAAGATATCCTTCAGGTAATTGGTTTTATAGATGACTTCACGTGGCGTACACTGACTATAAGTGTTCTTAGTGCTGTATTCCATGCTTTGAGGGTCTGTTTCCCGCCCCCCATGACAGCACCATAGCCGACTTGCTATATTTGTTAGCATATTGGCATTCACTTGCAAAGCTACGCATTCATTCGGAGACAACTCTCAAAGTACTTGACAACATCACTGCACTGTTGGCTAAGGATCTTCGCTACTTTGTGCAAGTGATGTGCCCATCCTTTAACACTGTTGAGTCTGACCATGAGTACAATGCGAGACACAGGGCCGCAGATATGAGGGCCTCCCGACAAACCAGCAACAATGCACCCAGTGCTGCTGGAGGACAGCGGCGTAAGACATTCAATTTGACCACATTCAAGCTGCACTCTCTCGGAGACTATGTTGACACAATCAAAATGTTCGGGACGACAGACTCTTACAGCACCCAAATCGTAGGTTTTTCGAGACTATGATACGTCTGTAGCTACTGACTTTAAATTACTCAGGGGGAGCTTGAGCACTGCAAGGTGAAAAGGGGCTTTGCTCACACCAACAAACGACAATTTGTTGATCAGTTGGTAAAGATTGATACCATCGAGACAGTTCACGAACGAATGAACAACGAGTTGTCAATATCTGAAGGTAATGCCCCAGCCATGCAGACGGAGTATGGTGACGAAGACGGAATTGAATCTGGCAAAATTGATGCAGAGACTCTCGGGCAGCGGTATCACATTGCAGAAGACCAAGCCAACAAGATATACCTCCCGGTATTTTTGAAGGATCTTAAAAACGCAACAGACCCTGCATTGAAGGTATGCATTGTTTCAACTGTCGCTATGCATATTTGACCATATGACCCTCTAGGATTACTTGCACAAATTATTATGCCATCTATATGCCCGTCATCTCAATCAAGATTCCGTTGGCATTGAACCAAATTTCTCAACTTCCGAGCTTGGAGGCGTATGTATCCAGCATAACACAATCTTCTCTCATGCCACTGCAAGATTCAATTACACGACATATGATGTACGACGGGACCACAATGTCATAAACTGTAACAGCAAACGCCGAGATGTCATGCTGAGGGCTGGTCGCGATGCTTTGCTAGTTGGTGGGCACCCATTCTTGTACGCACGAGTGTTTGGCATCTATCATGCCAATGTATACTTCGGCGACCAGTTCAAGAGCCATCCAGAGCGAATCGACTTCTTGTTCGTTTGCTGGTTCAAGTGTGATCCTACCTGGCAGGGAGGTCCTGGTAATCGTAGGTTGGACCGCCTCAGCTGGGTTCCGGGGCACAGTTCCAGCGCGTTTGGTTTCCTTGACCCAGCACATGTTCTGCGAGCTTGTCATATCGTCCCAGCCTTTTCTTGCGGTTCGACAACATGCCTGCTAAACCCTTCTCAGATGCGGGACTTACCTTCAGGTGATTGGGCGAACTACTATGTCTCAAGGTCTGTCCAAGCTGTTTACTAGTGTATCTGTGAAATGCTAAGCTAGATCAACTTTAGGTTTGCAGATAGAGACATGATGATGCACTTCCTTGGTTGGGGCATTGGTCATCACAATCCCCAAGACTTTCCTCACGAAGCCAATGCACTGTTAGCTTCAAGAGAAGATCAGGAACTGGCCCAACGCCATGACGACATCACACCCACAGATGACTTGGAGGCAGAAGTTGGTGAAGAGGCCGATGATGGCGATGGCGATGGTGACATGGATGTGGATGAGAGTGCTGGTCAACCCTTGGATCTGTACCGGTATTAATTGATTAATCTGATTTGCTGGTTGTGGTCAGCTTGAGTTGATATCCGGTGCTAGACTTAGTATATTGAAGCGCTGTGATCACGCTACAATATGTGCTATTCAAAATCGGGATTACGAATATTATAGTGGTAAATCAGATGTATTAGAGGCGTTACGACCATAGTACAATACATGATATCCGAAGCATATATTGTGGCAGCAAATCAGATGTAATGATGGTGTCATAATTATAGTACAACACATGATATTCAAAATATATATTATAGAGTATTCGGAAATATTATGCTTGTGAATCAGATGTATCAACGGTGTTATAATGGTGGTACAACACACGATATTTGGAACAAATATAGTAGAGGACTGAAAACCGTTATAACGGTGAACCAGATGTATTAGCGTTGTTATGATAGCAGTACAACGATCACAGGTCATTAAGATCGTGACAATATCTGTGACTCGTCATTTTGCATTATGACTGTCACAGGAATTTAGTGATGTATGTAATCTACCATTCGACTACGTTCGGTACAACTTGTATTGTCTTTCTCCTTTGTTGCTTGAATTTATGATGTTCTCACTCAATTGCACCGACACATTCATGTCTTTACAGCAGTTTTCAGATCGATAGGCCAGCCCAACTTAGTTGGTAGGGAGCGGAGATCAATGATAACTATTGATAACTATTTATCTCAGATTGGATCGAAAAGAAATAAGGCATATAATTTTTTTTTCTCATTTCAACTTGTTTGTTTTTCTCACCACTAGTGACTCCCTTGACTCCCTCTCGCACTGCTTTCGTGGCACTTTACCACATCTCTCGAGAAATCAAGGATTGAAGACATCTCAACAAGGGCTGTCAGATGAAGGGATGCTATCAGTGAGCGGGCTAGGAAACAGTTGAGGGAAAGACACTATGCAACTTGAAGGTGATGTGGTCTGAATTCTCGTATGCTAGATTGCATGAGTGTGTTCACTCCTTTTATCTTTACATTATTTGTCCCCATAGTTTCTAGAGAGCTGCATCCAGTGCCTCTATGTACTTTAGAAGTTCCTTATTGTCATACCCAGCAGTGTGTGCATGCTCTGTTTGTTTGTTTTTCTTTTTTTTTTTCCTTTTTTTTTTTTGCAAAATATTATCGTCAGTCTCGGCAAGTTTGCCGATGGGGATTCCCGAAACCCCGCCTATGTGCTGACAAAGTTGGGGTGGTCTATCGATCTGAAAACTGCTGTAACAATACTGGAAATTTTGGCAGCTGTTCCACGAACAACCTTCAACCCTGGACAGAAGCACACCCGAACTTCCTTGAGAGGGACCATTCCTACTTCGAAAATGCCGACAAGGGAGATTACAAAGAACAAAACCTTAACATCTTTTCTTAAATGTGATGAAGTGCTTTCCCGCTCCACAACAAATTGTACTTTTACCTTTTCAATGACCACTTTATGCTACCATGCTCTTACATGAAATATTGATTGATTGGCCACAATTTTAAATGGACTGTTTATAAGATCTCATCAAGCAAGGTTTCAGTCGACAAGGTCGACATATATTTTGCAGAGTGTCATTTTCATTTCACCGGAAGCGGAAGGACAGGAATTCCCACGGGCCACGGCATCCATTCGAAGTTCCCGATCCCACCGAATCCCACACCTAATTACTCCCAATGCAATCCTCACTCTCTATCAACACAGTTCCCGTCGGCCTTTCTACGGCCCACCCCCTCCGAACCAGTCATGGTCCTATCCAAATTACTCATACCATCAATCCCAATATCACTATATCACCCATCGATCCGTTCTCGCATTCCCAACACTCATCTCACGTAACCCCCGCAGCCTGATGACTTAGTTGACCGTAATTTCGAATCCTTCGCCTCTCAGAGCGTCGTCTATTAGGCCCAAGCTTACCACAACAGCGCCACCGCCCATCAGCAACAGGGCCATTGGGCCCTCGGCACACCCCCTCCTCGGCCGACTAGGTCTTGATTTTGACGATGAGAGTAGCCCGAGCGATACTGACGATTTGGAACTGCCCTGGGCGGCTGCACATTCCCGTATGTATCATCCCATGTGCCAAGTCGTCCACAGCTAATCGTCTCGTTCTGTTCAACCAGTCGTCAACCCCACCACCAGCCATATTATCAAGGTCCTCAACCAACGCATGTTCACCACCGCCTGTCCACCCAGTGACGAAAATCTCCCCCAGATTCACACTATTCGCTCGACCGATTCAGGCTGTTCTGGCGCTTCTGTCCCTTCCACCAAACCCCTTCCACTGCAGCTCGACGCTGCCCATATGAACCCGGTCGTCTCTCTTGCCTCATCCGTTTCCGCTTCCTCGACCCTTGTCGATCCCTCTGCATCGGTTTTGAGCAACCGCCGCTCTTCCGACTCCATCCGCGCCATGCCTGGCTACCGCCGTGATCGTTCGTTGCAGGTGCAGGACCGAACCCGAACCATGTACGCTACAGCGTCCTCACGCACTCACGCTCGTTCTTCGCTCCAAGATCCTCGTGCCCCTAACCCTTCTATTGCATGTGTTCGTTTCTTCACTCCAACATCATAATCCCTTCTCTAATGCTTCTTCACTTCGCCCCCACCTTCTCGACATGTGCCGTCGTCTTCCCCCACACGTTCTCAACATGTGCAATCATCTTCTCCCCCCGATCCAGCATCCTCACCGTTCGCCCCTTGTGTACCCCGCCCTTCTTTCTCACGTCGTCGAAGCCCTCCGTACACGCATCACACTCTCTGATATCGTGAAAGACGGGTTCACCAACAAGAACGCCTTTCATGGGCGTCAGGCTGACGACAAGATCGCATATATTATCAAGACCACCGATCACAACCTGGCTCTTCTTCTAGGACGTGCCCTCGATGCACAAAAGTACTTCTACACCGTCACGTATGACCATCGATTACGAGACTCCCCAGTCAGACGTTTACCAGTTCCGTACGCATGTCGGAAGCCTATTCCACTCGGGTGAACTTCCCCCACTATCAGTCACGTCTCCTGGTTCCCATGGTACGACTACGCCCACCCCCGACACACGCACAGATTCGCCTTCGAACGAAGCGTCGAACGAGTCGGATCCAGGGAAACACCAGGATGCGACTACCGTCATTGGTACTGATGCGGACGCGGACGCGGCTGAGGACGTGATGTGCCTACTTCCTACGGGGGTATTTACGCTCTTGACGGGCTGCTATTCACTGACATGTTCCAAAGACCGATTGTGCCACACTGTCACGTGTCCGCGACGTCTCGAGCAGCAGGATCGTTTGAACATAAAACTGCAACCAGGGCTCGGGATCAAGCAGCAGCTTAGCGGTAACTTGGGCGACTTGGATCATGTAGTTGAGCCCAGGTTGCTTTGGATACATATGATGCCGAAGGAGATCGTAGACAGCGTGTCGAATCAAGAGAAACGAAGACAGGTGGCGATCAACGAGGTGATCTATACGATTTCGTGCGTGATATAGAGTATTTGCGCGATGTATGTGTTCTGATTCTGCTGATAGTGTGCACGCTAATAAGCGCATACATAGGTTTGGATACCCCCCTCAACACGTCGGATATCATACCGGAACGTCGGCGCGCAGATTTCATTGAGCAAGCGTTCTGGAACATCCACGACGTGATCGCGGTCTACACGCGCCTGCGCGACGCACTGAACGAGCGTCAAGAGTCGTACGCCGTCATCGAAGGAATCGCCGACATCTTCCGTAACAACGTCCCGCTACTTGCCCCTTTGCCTCCTATGGCGCACACCAGCTATACGGCAAGTATGAATTCGAGAAAGAGAAGAGCTCAAATCCGGGGTTAGCACAGTTTGTCGAGGTACGTCCGCGCCTTTGACCGCCCGCTCACGCTTTGATATCACGGGTGAGGGTCTAGGAAACGGAGCGGAGACCGGACTCGCGTAGATTGGAACTTAACGCTTATCTCATGAAACTGACCACGAGACTCGCGCGATACTCGCTGCTACTTGAAGCCGTGCTGAAGAAGACACCGGAAGAGTCCTCGGATAAACAGGAGATACCGAAGGTTGTCACGCTCGTACGCGAGTTCTTGGGTGAGGTCAACCTCCAGACGGGCCGTACGGAGAATAGGTTCAATTTACTGCAACTGGAGGAATAACTTCTGTTCCGTCCGGGTGAGCAGGTGGTGCGTGCGATTCACGGATTCTTCAAACGTCTCCTACGTACTTATTCCTCGCGGCTAGGATCTGCGGTCGAAGGAAGAAGGTCGCGAGATGGTTTATAAAGGGCCCTTGAAGCGCTGTGGCGGCTCGCAGCGGAGAGCTCTTAGTATTCTTGCTTGACCATGCGTTGCTCATGGTCAAGTAGAAGAGAAAAAGCCTACCAATTCAAGGTCTATCGGCGGGTACGTTCAGGTCCCGCCTTGTGGCTTCCTAAAACTCTAACGACACGTTGTTACAGCCGATTCCGCTCGAGCTGCTGTACATCATCACAACAGACGAAACTGGCATGCGAGCCATCATCTCACGCCCTCTCTGCAACAGCTCAAACCCAAACGGCGACCGCAACGCACAACCGTACCCACAGATCCTCCCAGTCAAGTTCGAAGGCAATGGCGGCAAGACAGGCTTCTCGATCACATTCGTGCACCTCGGACGCAAATTCTACCAAATGATGCTCTGGGTCGCAACGCATGCGAACCACCGCAAGTGATCGAAAACATCGCGTGGCAGCAGGATCTCATGCGCGAGCGGAGCCAGTTCTTTGAGATGAATGTTCTTTCGGAGGGGTATGTCCAATCTGTGAATCGTGCGAACTGCGCTACCCCGTTCAGTGAGTGGTGTGTTAGTTAAGGGGAGTCGGTGGGCTGACGTGCGTAGGTGAGGGACAGAAAGTCGCGTATGGGACGACGTTTGGTGGCGTTTATTTCCAGGATCTGCGGGAACCGAATCGAGAACCGGCCAAGGTGCTTGTGCTGACGGATGTCGTGCAGGTGGTCGTCCTCGAGGATTATGGGCTATTAATCGTGTTATCCGGTAGGTCATATATTTCGTTATCTCCTACCACCGTCTAACTGTTCTTTAGAGGGTCAGGTGGTCACGTTCCCACTGGACGCACTCGAGGCAATGGACCTGGACCCACTTACTGGTTTGAAACGCGCCAAGTGCATCGCCGCACACACGTCGTTCTTCAAATCAGGCATATGCGTGGGACGTACGTTCGTCTGCGTCGTCAAGGCCAGCCCGCTCTCAAGCACGATCAAGATCTTCGAGCCTATCGACCAGAACATATGTGGATGCAACAAACCGACGTTCCACAAGCTCTTACAGGGTGGCAACGACACGCTACGGATATACAAAGAATTTTATATCCCCGTGCAGTCGAGCTCGATACATTTCTTGCGCACGAAGCTATGCGTCGCGTGCGTGAATGGATTCGAGATTATCGATCCAGATACGTTGGATACGCGGGGATTGATCCGAGTGATGAATCGCTGGACTTTGTTAGGCGTAGGACCGATAATACGCGTCCGAAACCCGTGGCGATATACCGGATCGAGAACGAGTTTTTACCGTGCTACGATGGTGCGTGTCGTGTTTTCGCAATAGCTCGGCGGAGCTGACTTGCCCTCGACAGAGTTCGCGTTTTCCATTAACCGCAGTGGGCGTAGGTCACGGAAGAACTTCCTGGTACACCGGGAAGGAGCTCCAACGAACATCGGTAAGTCGCACCTATATTCCCGTGTGCAACAACTCGCCTCATGCTCCTCACCAAAGCATTCCAACTTTGAATACCCATACGTCCTCGCGTTCGAGCCCACTTTCGTCTATATCTGCAACACCGAAACCGGCTCAATGTCCCAAGCCATCCAAGGCAACAACTTATTCACCGACACGCCTCCCTCACTCCAACAAGCTTTTTTTTTTTTTTTGGTTAAGCGATTTATTAGATAGCAGTAGATAGTAACTTTGTTACCTAACAACTCTAACTAACGCGCTGGTGCGTGCCGTGAGGCCCGAAGGGGAAGGGAAAAAATGCTTTGACGCACGCCCCACGGTTGGGTGCCTTGAGGTAGTGTGGGACTCAAGTGTCAGGGTATACCTGTGTCTTCCTACCCACTAAAAAACCTGCCTTCGATATTCCAGAGGACTGGAGGTGCGCACATGAGTCATTTTATGTCTGAGGGTCTGTTAAGGCTGCGTGGGTGGTGTTTTCGGGGCGAGGCCCTCTATTTGAACTTGGGGGTGGGGCCCTCTAGGTGTTTGCGAAGGGGGACCTTCTGTGTTTGGCCGCGCAGTGGAGGCATTTTGGGAGGCGGTTGGGAAGCGGGTGGCTTAGAAGTGGGGTTGTCGTCGGAGCCAGTCATCTGGGAGTTCACCATGCTTTTTCCGTAGTGCTTTCCTCCAAGTACTTTTGACAAGTTTCACGTAATCATCACGCCGGAAGATTTTGGTTGCCGTTAATTCTGCTAATCTCCTGTTTATAGTTCTTTGCCACGACAACTTAACTTCGCCGGTGGAGTGGTGTTTGTCGTTTATCACTCTATCGCACCTCAGAGTCCAAATCAAATATGCCGCTTCCGAGATGAGGATCTTCGCCAGACGAGTCGCGCCAGGGTTCAGGATTGGGTCTTGGGGGTGGTTTGTCGTGTTTTCGGTCGGTTGCATTTGGTGGGTTGTTTTGATCTCTAGAAGTCCGCACCCCAGGATGGCAAGTGTCCCAAGTCATCCAAGGCAACAACCTCCGCTGTTTATTCACTGACACGCCCCCCTCACTACAACAAGCTTACCCGCGCATGTCGCGCAGCTCACTTTCAAGCTCGTCGCACAACAGAAGCCCCGGTCCGGGTCCGTACCCATATGGACAGCACTACCCCGGACAGTTGCCGGCGCCACTGGTGTATCCTGGTCAGCTGCAGCAGCAGCAGGCGCCGCCGCCGCCGTATGGACGGGGTGTGGGTGGTCGTGAGGAGGTTATATTGGTATCGGATGATCGTGTGTTGACGTTACGCATGGCACTACCTGGCCAATGAGTTGAGCGAGTGAGTTGAGTGAGTGAGTGCTGGGCGCTCCAACCCTTTGTCGTTTGTCTGTCTATACCTTTTTTTTTCTTTGTTCATTGTCACGTATGGCCCTTGTTGTTTGACCTACCGCTGTGAGCATGCCCCTGCATCTGTTTTATACGATTTTTTCTCTCTTTTTTTTCTCGTTTGTAGTAATTGATGGCGTTCAACTTTGCTTTTGATGATACTACGCATAAGTACAACTAGCATACATATATCCTAGCTGCATCTGTATTTCCAGAGTTTTGAGCTCGTTATCCTACCCACATGACGCGGCTTGTCTCGTCTGCGCGCGCAAGGTTGTCGAGTGAAACTTCGTGAGATGTACGTTTCTCGGAAGCTGGTCGTTTTGGGGTCGAGTCGGATGGGATCGCGGGGAACGTGCCGTTGCGATGTACTTACTGTTGAGATAAGTTACCAGCACGCGATCGAAACTTGTATTTCGAAGCTGAAAAGGACTGTAGCAAATGTCATTTTACCCTAAATTATTGCATGAGAAGAAGCGTCCGAAATGGAATGAATGGTATTGCGATATTACTACTGCCCTCGTTGGAAAATTCCTACACTCAAACAGATCAGTCGCTGTAGGGCTCAGCTAATAACCGTGGCGTCCTTAGTAGGTGAGCGAGCTTACATATTCGCGAACGAGCTGCACAAGCTCGCGCAACGGCAGATCAGCGATCTCCACAATATCCCTACTGCCGATTTATAGTTCGGTATGTCTGTCTACGACTTAAAATAAAGGAATCTTACCGAACGTTACACTAAGATAGCTCATGTCGGCCCATCAGACAGACAGAATTGAACCAATCTGGTAGACTTCGGTGGTCACAGGTCATAGCAATGTAATTGACGGCTTCCTGTATGAAGACTCCGGAGTTTGGCTTTGACAACTAGGATCTTGCGATCTCTGGGTCTACCGGGGGCCGGCAAGTGATCTGAGAGGGGAGTGGAGTGGCGAGGTTCGTTGTCCATCAAGTCGTCGTACTCAATGACCGCATAGACAGAACAACTGACGCAAGACGTACATCTATGTCAACACATACATAGAACTCCTTGATTACGAGTTCTAGCAATTTGACCCTTGGTTAAGTCGACTGGTTTCGTGTCACGGTGTCCACGAAAACGAGACAGACCAAAAGAAACCAACTAGTTTTTGTCGCTCTTGGCGCCAGCTTTCTTCGGGTTTTCTGGCGAAACGGTCGAGAATTGAAAAAGTCAGCTTCTGAAGCATCCAGGACGTGTGGAATATGCAGCATACCGTTTCTTGGTGCAATATCAGGTTGTACATTCCCCAGCGCAAGGACGAACGGAGATGGTGCGCAACAATTCGTCTTCCGCTCGTCTTCCTATAATTAATGACAATTGAACTTTGAGTCCTTGGGAAACTAGCGTGGTCATTGGCGTGGACGAAAGCGAGCGCACTCTTTGAATGAAACTGAACACCATGGGCCGGCCCGGGCCGACTCGATTCACTGTTTGGCCCACTTATCGTCACCCACTTTCGTACACTGGCGTTCAAAAGTTCCCTTCAGTTCCTGGCACTTAGCGTAACCCTACTGGTAGTCTAACAACTGTTGCAAGGGTGATTTCGACGTCTATGCCGCTCTTTTTTTGCACCCACCCTGCTAACGATAATCTTTCCACTTCCGCAAACACCTACGTTGCGAGATACCGTCCGACCTTCCTCCCGCGTCGTCCCTCAAGCTCGCCGTCACAGGCTGGTGTTCTCATGCGCTTCCTGTTCCCCGGTAGATGCTCCTATAAAGCCGTGTAAATAGCGGGATACCAGCCGATCCTGCGCTGGAAGCAAGTCCTGCTGCTGTGCCGAATCTCCTCCCCCAACTAGGGCCGGCGTTATGCACCGGAACTCTCGACTCGTCACCTGCGGCTCCAAAGGCAATACCCGCGCTCCCAACCGCTGCTTCTGAGAAGAAGGCTGTCCCGCAGGGGGGTACAGCCGCACCAGGTACGCCGCGTAAGTCAACCTCAAGTACAATAAGTAAGCGGTACCCTCTCGTCACTCAGCTTTACCCAGTTCAAACATTCGCCACGATTGGTTTCATGACGTTGTTTTAAATCCTGTTCATAAAGCACAAGTACCGTACCGTACGTAAAATGATGGCATGGGATAATTACATGTTATCCTAAGAAGGAATTCGGAAGGTTAGCACTGGCACGTATCCTACACAAACTCATCGGTTTCTACATAAATAATGGTAATGGGTTCCGGTGAATCACTGTAATAAGAGTCAATGGACAGGAAACGGGCAGTTGACACGACAAACACACGATATACGGTCTCGTTCGTTCATTCCGCTGCGTGCTGGGAGAGTAATCGTACAATTTCCTCTTGTTCGGGGCCACGGGCCACCTCGGACGCGGTCTTTCCACTGAGGTTGCACGCCTGCACGTCCGCACCGTAGTCGAGCAAGAGACGCACGACGCCTGCAGATCCTTTCCGGAGGCTCCTCGAACCCCTTGCTGCTAGGTGTAACGGGGTCGATCCCTCCTCGTTTCGGGAATTGACCTCCACATTGAGCTTGAGCAGCATCCGAGCAACCTCGAGCTGTCCTCCAATCGCTGCGCAATGCAGCGGAGTGTCGCCATCGGCGTCGCGCAGATACAGGTCGGCATTGTGGCCCAGCAATAACTGAACGACATCAGGGTGTCCCGACTCTGAAGCAAGAAGAAGAGGGGTAGATCTGTGGTTGTTCTGGCAATTGACATCCGCGTTGCGCTCGAGTAGAATCTGAGTAACATCGAGGAGACCATTTCTCGCTGCGAAATGTAGTGGAGTGTTTCCGTCGTTATCATGCACGTCCACATTCGCATTGTGGTCTAGCAAAAACCGCGCAACGTCAGAGTGTCCATGTGCCAATGCTGTGAGAAATGGGGTGGCTTTGTTATAATTCCGGGGGTCGACCTCCACATTACGCTCAAGTAATTGCCGAGCGACCTGGAGGAGACCATTTTCCGCCGCGAAATGAAGTGGAGTGTTTTCTTCGACATCGTGCACATGCATATCCGTATTATACTCCAGGAATAGCTGCAAAATGTCAGGGTCTCTTCGCCTCTTCCATGCTCTGGCAAATGGGGTAAGTCCATTATTATTCCGGGAGTCGACCTCCGCATTGAGCTCGAGTAGTATCCGGCAAACTTCGAGGTGTCCATGGGAGGCTGCAAAATGTAGTGGAGTGTTTCCGTTGGCGTCGCGTACACGAACATCCACATTGTGGTCTAGCAATAACCGCGCAACGTCACGGTGTCCGTTCTTCGCTGCGCTGAGAAATGGGGTCAAGCCATCATTACTCCGGGAGTCGACCTCCACATTGCGCTCAAGTAGAATCTGAGCAACCTCGAGGAGACCTTTTTGTGCTGCGAAATGCAGTGGAGTTTTTCCTGTGTTGTCTTGCACGCGCACATCCACATCGCAGTTTAGGAACAACAGTGCAATGTCAGAGTGTCCATACTGTAATGCGAGGAGAAATGGGGTTGATCCATCATTATTTCGGGACTCGACCTCCGCATGATGCTCAAGCAGTATCCGACAAGCCTCGAGGTGTCCGCCGGAGGCTGCAACACATAGTGGAGTCCAGCCGCGTTTCTCTTGGGAGTTCACATCTGCACTGTGGTTCAGCAGCCACTTCACGATCTTCATACGACCCGCTTCCAACGCATCATGAAGTGGAGTCCAATCATCTGCACCACGCGAATTTATGTCGACGCCGTGCGTGAACAACAACTGAGAAACCTCGAGGTGTCCCCCACGCACTGAAGCATGCAATGCTGTACCGAACTGACCGCCGAAATGATTTACTTGCTGCCTATGCCGGAATATAAGGCGCTCCACTAGACCATGGAATCCCAGCATTGCAGCAAAGTATAAGGGAGCTGTTGAACGTGGTACACCTGTCGGCTCTTCATCTAAGGAAACTCTCAAGAGATCTCGTGGGTGTTCTAGTCGGGCCAATGCTGAAAAATGTGGGTTGTCCATGTCAAAGAAATAATCCAGTGTGTCCTTGATCTGTAATTCCACATTCCCTACCCGGGCATGCCCAACCCAATGTTCGGCAGCATATCGATATAGAGGAATATTCTTGGCACTGTCTTCGTCAGTGCGATCATCCAGGCAGAGTAAAACACCAAGACAAGCCTGGGCAAGAATCGCGTTGGAAGGTTCGATGGGAATATGAAACTGGGCCACCTCTTCCATGCAACTGGCCAGCCGGTCCGAGGTCAGGAACTCCTTTACGGAGAAATGCGAGAACTGAACGACCCGGGAGCCGTTGTCGATGATCACGGAAACCAAACTGGAACAAGCGGATAGCACGGCTTCTTCCTGGTCTTCCCAACGCCAATCCGCGTTCAGTTTTGGGATCCGTCCTGCGGTTAAATCGAACGCGAGCACTTCCGCGAGCTCCTCGACCCGGAGTGGGCGAAGTGCAACCGCGAGACATTGCAAAAGTCGATACGCGTGCACCTGGTTTGCGTTGTTGATCTCGTTCAGGATACGCTTGTATGTCTCGTCCAGCGATTTCGGCAATTCCTCCAGGGTACGACGCAGATTGGCCGGGAAACAGAGCCTTAGAACCTCCAGTTGGCAGAATACCCATCGAAACCTGTGTGACAGCATACTAAGACAACCGTAAAATCATGATGAGTCGAAATGGCATTACATTCCATCCGCTTTCGCTGTCAGTTTCTCAATTACCATAGTCTTGTCATCGTCACGCCATCTCTTCATCCTTATGTCCGAGCAAACGACAGAATTAATGTAATCGATGATGTCCTGCTTTTGTCCGCTTTCGTCCTGGAGGGATACTTGTTGAGTTGCCAAAGGCTTAAGGGTGGTGCGAATGTCGAACTCGGGCCGACTAGTTACACATAGACGCAGATTCGGACGGTGAAGCCCGACGAGTTCATTCACCAGCTCGAGCATCTTTTCACGCGACGATGGAATGCCAGAGTCGTTGGGACACTCGTCGAGAGCATCCATAATGAGATAGATCGGTACTTGTCCCGTGGTCACGAGCATATTCTTAAGACACTCCGCAAGTGAGTCCTCAGTTGGTTGCTGAGATCCTTGTTTGTGTGCGGAGTACAACGTGAAAAGAATGTCGCAGAGTATATCTGATTGGTCGGAGAGTTGGACAAGGAGGGATGACAATAAAGCACGGGAGTCCTGCTTCGACGTGTCCTTGAAATCGAAGTAAAAATAGGCCAGGAAAGCCGAGCCGGCGTTAGATATGGATTCGATGTCCCGGATGATAGCAGAGCTTGTGGATCATGTAAGTTCGATCGGGATGCAGCTTAACTGGGAGTAACACACCTGAGAACACTCTTCCCAGAGCCAGCTATAAATCCAGGAGTGATTAGTAGCAATTATGACCCAAACGTGATGGGACATGTACGTTTTCCGTGAATCCATAGCAAGGAACCGGATGTCTTCCAATCTGCGAGGGTGTTCCCTCCGGTACACCACGCTGCGGTACCCTCGTGATGAGCACCAGACGCAACGTTGTAATTGACTGATGGATCGGGGGGAGCGACCCATTTTCGAAGGTCCTTGCGTAGCTCAATCCCTGTAAGAGAGGTCAAACGTTCGTGATTCGCAGTGAGGTTAGACCATCACGAACTCTTTATGTCGCTGACGTGATTGGCGACTTGTTGAATCACCTCTCCGACTTCCTTTACACCTAATCGGGCAGGGCTGAGAACAGATTCGGGGGCGGGGTAATATAATATAACTCACCTTCGATGACAGAACAAACTTTATGATCAACGCCCCTCACCCCGTCGTCGACACACTCCACTTTGCTGTCGACGATCTGGACCTGGTCTTGGATACCCGCTACGCCGATCTGGACCTGATCTTGGATACTGTCGACGCCGATCTGAACCTGATCTTGGATACCCTCTACTTTAACATCGACACTCTGTACCCTCTCATCGACACCCTCCAATCTTTCATCCACGACATTTACTTTGTCATCAATCCCGCGAGTAATTGTCAGGGATTCTGCTGCTGCCATCCGAGCCTCCTCTTGCGTCAATTTATCCAATCGTTGCAGTGCGTCCTCGACGTCCTTCCTTCCGAGCAGTTTCTTGAAATACCTCTCTGCGTGAAGGTCAAGTTTCCGAGATACGTCAACAGGGGGAAGGCATACTGGTTCGTCCCTGCCCTATTTCCTTCGTCACAATCCCAAGGATAGAGATAACCTCAACCATGATCTTGACGATGATGTCCCTCATCGCCGCCGTCGGTCGCACCTTCATGTATGCCTCAAGCCGCTTGAAAAAGTATTCCATGCGGCCAAACAAGTCGATAAGAGCATCTTTGCTGGCCCGGACATCCTTGACAGCCTAAGAGGGTTATAAGTTACCAACGCGCCTACATCGGGTCAAGGAAGATATTCACCTGCAATAGGACTCCGATCCCTGTGAATATCGCATTCGCGGGTGGGAATACCTGTGGTAGCGCACGTTAGATGGTAGATCTCGAGCGGCTTAACATTTCGCGATTTACCACACCGACGCCGTTGCCGAGGGTTGCAGAGAATGATAACAAGACATTGACAGTGGGATCGAGCCACTTTGTCCACTTTTCCGAGTCGTCGGGACCTTGAGATTGATCAAAGTTCTGTACTTGTGTTCGAAGAATGGCGATGATGGCACTGGAAGAGACGCAGGACTTCAACTCGGTGGCTAGGGGATGGGCGGCAATGTCTTTCTTCGTCTGCTTTTTGTACGCGTTCAAAGCAGCCGTAAAGATTGTGTCAAAGTTTGGAGAAGAGGTGAAAGTAGACGGGACTTGGGACATAATGACACTTGTGGAAGGACTCGGGTCGGATGCCCAAGTTCAAGCTCAATGGACAAGATCGATAAGAGGCACGGATGCGCACCACTAGTAACCCACTTTGGCCATGTAATTGCCTCGTGTGTTGGCAGTGTTGCTTCCATAGGCGCTCTGCAGTTCGTTTCTAGTGGCCAATTCGCTGACCCCTTCTAATTTTCCAGTCCGAGTCTCTTTGTTCTCGTCCAATTACATTTTGTCAGTCTTCTTGTGTTTTGCAATAAACCCTGATCTAAGGAGGCTCAGACGCGTTCTGCCTCGGGTTGATTTGAGTGTCACTGGCCGCAGAATTAACACGTCATTTTCATTTCACCGGAAGCGGAGGGACAGGAATTCCCACGGGCCACGGCATCCATTTCGAAGTTCCCAATCGAGTTACTCTCAATGCGATCCTCACTCTCCCGATCCCTATCAACGCAGTCCCGGTCAGCCCATATACGGACCACCCCATCAACCAATCTTGGTCCTATCCAAACTACTCGTACCATCCCAATACCCCCAATCGACGCTCCCTCCCGTTCCCAACTCTCATCTCGCGTATCCCCCGCAGCCCGATGATTCGACCCCGATTTCGAATCCTTTGCTCGTCGCCTATCATGCCCAAGCTCACCATACAATGCCGTCGCACGACAACAGGACCGTGAGGACCTCGGCCACCTCAGCAACAACAACAGCCCGCCAGTACGAGCAGTATCAAAATGACGCCGCGAGCCGAAGCATACCCCACCTTGGCGTCATCATCGACGTCACCAACGGTTCATTCGGTCTTGATTTTGACGATGAGAGCAGTCCGAGTGATACTGACGACTCGGAACTACCCTGGGCGGCTTCACATTCCCGTATGTATCATTCCATGCATCAAAGCCTCCACGGCAGCTAATCGCCTCGTTCCATTCGGCCAGCACGCGACCCCACCACCAGCCTCATTGTCAAGGTCTCCAGCCAACACCTGCCCACCACCGCCTGTCCAGCCGACGACAACAAACTCCCCCAGACTCACACTCTATTCGCTCTACCGATTCAGGCCATTCTGCTGCTTCCGCCCCTTCTTCCGCCAAGCCCCATCATCTGCAGCTCGACACTACCCATATGAACCCGGCCGTCTCTCGTGCGTCATCCGTTTCCGCTTCAACGACCCTTGTAGGTCCTTCTATCGCAGGTTCAGGCAACGGCCCCCGTCGCTCTTCCGACTCCGTCCGAACTATGCCTGGCTTCCGCCGTGACCGTTCGCTGCAGACGCAGGACCGCACCCGGTCCATGTCCTATTGTCATGAGGTCGACATCGTGTGAGTAGGTTCAGAGGGGACTACGACAGGTAAGGGATCTTCCGGTTCCGATTCGGAAGGAGGGAGCAGCGGCGGGGCTTTACGCTTGGACTTAGTCCGGGCTATGGTGGGCTAAAAGGGGGCACGGGAACGTGCACACTCAGTCTGGAAGAAAAGGACTAATATATGCGGATGTAAAGTACCTAAAAGGGGGCACGGGAACGTGCACACTAAGTACGGGTTAATACATGCATTATACTAAGCGGGAAAGCGTTACTACTCACCTCAGTCTGGAAGAAAAGGACTGAGGTGTCTACAATCTGGTCTACGGCTTATAAAGTAAAGTTTTGGAACTGTACAGTTACAGCATCTCCGACCTTTGACTACATATGCGGGTTCATTCAGTCCGAAAGCGAAAGAGTCAAAACGCGTGCTACGAGAAAAGTCTGTTTAGCTATCTGGTTTCCTTATCTGCTCAATTACGGTCCGCGCTCCCGGACGGTTGAATTCCAACATGTCCGCCACCGCTTCCTCACACGCACATGCTCGTTCTTCGCTGCAAGAGAGTCCCGCCCCTAACTCTTCTATTGCACGTGTTCGCTCTTCGCTCCAAGATTATAACCCCTTCTCCAATGCCTCTTCACTTCGCCCCGCACCTTCACGGTATGTGCAATCATCTCCCCCCGCACCTTCTTACCATGTGCATTCGTCTTCCCCCTCGATCCAGTATCCTCACCGTTCGCCCCTCGTGTACCCCGCCCTTCTTTCTCGTGTCGCTGAAGCCGTCCGTACACGTATCACACTCTCTGACATCGTCAACGACGGGCTCACCTATAAGAACGCCTTTGATGGGCGTCAGGCTGTCAACAAGATCGCATGCATTATCAAGACCACGGATCGCAACATTGCATTACTCCTAGGACGTGCGCTCGATTCTCAAAAGTACTTCCATGCCGTCGCGTATGATCACCGACTACGCGACTCCCAGCCAGACGTTGTAAGGCTAGCTCGCGTGCTGAGCCCGAAACTGCGTTTTCTTATCTTGATCTGTGCTGCCTTGATGCCCGACACCCCATGCTTACCATTTCCGATCTTCCTTTCTTACTCTTTTAGGTACTTTGTTTTGTACTTAAATACGGCCCTCTTGTGCCCCTTCGAAATGATCATAGACGTCCAGGAGCGCCGTGTCGCTGCCTGTTTCCCCCAACGTTGCGTGCTCGTCCCGGAAGTCAGGCCAACGCGGCACTCGAAGGACACTCGCATTTCTCGCATTCGACGGCTGCTGGCAACCCCCTCAACCTCTTACCTACACAATCCCCCTCTCTGCCACACGAACACACGCACGCACTTACGAGCGCGTACAACGTCTACCAGTTCCGTACGCGCGTGGGCAGTCCATTCCATTCGGGTGAACTTTCCCCTCCACCAGTCACGTCTCCTGGTTCCCATGGTACGAGTACGCCCACCCCCGACACACGCACCGGCTCGCCTTGGAACGAAGCATCGAACGAGTCGGGTCCAGGGAAACATCAGGATACAATTGCTGCCGACCATGGTACTGGCGCGGACGCGGATGCGGCTGCGGACGTGGTCTGCCCACTTCCTACGGGGTATTTACCCTCTTGACGGACTGCTATTCACCGACGTGTTCCAATGACCGATTGTGCTACTCTATAACGTGTCCGCAGCGGCTCGAGCAGGGGAAAAAACCGCAACCAGGGGTCGGGATTAAGCGGCAGCTTAGTCGTGAGTGCTTCGACTCGGAAACTGTTGTTGAACCGGGATTGCTTTGGATACATACGGTACCCAAGGAGATCGTAGACAGCGTTTCGGATCAAGAGAAACGACGACAGGAGGCGATCAACGAGGTCATTTATACCGAGCGCGATTTCGTGCGCGACATGGAGTATTTGCGCGATGTATGCGTTCTGATTTTATTGACTGTGTGCATGCTAATAAGCGCATACATTAGCTTTGGATAGCGCCTCTCAGTGCATCGGATATCATACCGGAACACCGCCGCACAGACTTCATCGAGCAAGTATTCTGGAACATCCACGACGTGATCGCAGTCAACACGCGCCTGCGCGACGCACTGAACAAGCGTCAAAAGTCGTACGCTGTCATCGAAGGAATCGCCGACATCTTCCGTGACAACGTCCCGCTCTTTGCCCCCTTTGTCTCCTACGGCGCGCACCAATTATACGGCAAGTATGAATTCGAGAAAGAGAAGATCTCGAATCCGGCTTTCGCACAGTTTGTCGAGGTACGTTCGCGCATTTCGACTCGACGCCTGCCTACGGTTTGATATATCACGTGGTGGGCTTGGCTTTGTAGGAAACGGAACAGAGGCCGGAGTCGCGGAGATTGGAACTTAATCCGTATTTGACGAAACCGACTACGAGACTCGCGCAGTATCCGCTGCTACTTGAAGCTGTGTTGAAGCAGATACCGAAGGTCGTCGCGCTCGTACGCGAGTTCCTGGGTGAGGTCAACCTCCAGACGGGCCGTACGGAGAATAGGTTCAATTTACTGCAACTGGAACAACAACTTCTGTTCCGTCCGGGTGAGCAAGTGGTGCGTGCGATTCACGGATTCATCAAACGTCTCTTGCGTACTTATTCCTCGCGACTAGGATCTGCAGTTGAAGGAAGTAGGTCGCGAGATGGTTTATAAAAGGCCCTTGAAGCGCCGTGGCGACTCGCAGAGTGATAGCGGAGAGCTCTTGGTGTTCTTACTTGACCATGCGTTGCTCAGGGTCAAGCAGAGGAGCAAAGCCGACCAATTCAAGGTCTATCGACGTGTACGTTCAGGTCCCGCCTTGTGGCTTCCTAAAACTCTAACGACGCGTTGTTACAGCCGATTCCGCTCGAGCTGCTGCACATCATCGCAACAGACGAAACTGGCATGCGTCCCATCGTCTCACGCCCACTCCGCAACAGCTCAAACCCAAACGGCGACCGCAACGCATAACCGTACCCGCCGATCCTCCCAGTCAAGTTCGAAGGCAGTGGCGGAAAGATAGGCTTCTCGATCACATTCGTGCGCCTAGGACGCAAATTCCACCAAATGACGCTCTGGGCTGCAACGCACGCAAACCACCGCAAATGGATAGAGAAGATCACAAAGCAGCAGGACCTCATGCGCGAGCGGAGCCAGTTCTTTGGGATGCATATTCTTTCGGAGAGGTATTTCCAATCTGTGAACCGAGCGAACTGTGCCACCCCGTTCAGTGAGTGGTGTGTTAGTTAAGGGGAGTCGGTGGGCTGATGTTGCGTAGGTGGGGGACAGAAAGTCGCGTATGGGACGTTTGATGGTGTTTATTTCCACGATCTGCGGGCACCAAATCGAGAACCGGTCAAGGTGCTTGCGTTGACGGATGTCGCGCAGGTAGACATCCTGGACGACTATGGGCTATTAATCGTGTTATCTAGTGTGGTCATATATTTCCTTATTTCCCACCGGCGTCTAACTGCTCCTTAGAGGGTCAGGTGATCACGTTCCCACTGGACGCACTCGAGGCGATGGATCCACTCGCTGGGCTGAAACGCGCTAAACGCATCGCTGCACACACGTCGTTCTTCAAGTCAGGCATATGCGTCGGGCGTACGTTCGCCTGCGTCGTCAAGACCAGCCTGCTCTCAAGCACGATCAAGATCTTCGAGCCTTTCGACCAGAACATACGAGGGCGCAACAAGCCGACGTTCCGCAAACTTGTGCAGGGCGGCAATGACACGCTCCGGATATACAAGGAGTTCTATATCCCTGTGCAGTCGAGCTCGATACATTTCCTCCGCACGAAATTATGCGTCGCGTGCGTGAATGGATTCGAGATTATCGATCCCGATACGCTCGACACGCAGGGATTGCTTGATCCGAGCGATGAATCGCTTGATTTTGTGAGGCGCAGGAGCGATGATGCGCGACCGAAGCCGGTGGCGATTTATCGTATCGAGAACGAGTTTTTGTTGTGCTATGATGGTACGTGTGTTGCCCCCAAACTTACGACAGCGCTGACTTGGCCCGATAGAGTTCGCGTTTTATATTAATCGCGGTGGGCGTAGGTCACGGAAGAACTTCCTGGTGCACTTGGAAGGAGCGCCAACGAGCTTCGGTGAGTCGTACCTACCTCCATTCACGCACGCAACCAGTCTCACGCGCCTTAGCATTCCAATACCCATACGTACTCGCATTCGAGCCCAGATTCGTCGAGATCCGCAACGTCGAAACAGGCTCAATATCCCAAGTCATCCAAGGCAATAACCTCCGCTGTTTATTCACCGACTCACCTCCCTCGCTACAACAAGCTTACCCGCGCATGTCGCGCAGCTCGCTTTCAGGCTCGTCGTACAACGGAAGCCCCGGTCCGGATCCGGATACATAAGGACAGCAGTACCCCGGACAGTTGCCAGCGCCCCCGGTGTATCCGGGTCAGCTGCAGCAGCAGCAGCCGTATGGGCGGGGCGTGGGTGGTCGTGAGGAGATTATATTGGTGTCGGACGATCGCATGTTGACGTTACGCATGGCGCTGCCGGGCCAATGAGTTGAGCGAGTGAGTTGAGCGAGTGAGTGCTGGGCGCTCCAACCCTTTGTCGTTTGTCTGTCTATACCTTTTTTCTTCTTTGTTTATTGTCACGTATGGCCCTTGTTGTTTGACCTACCGCTGTGAGCATGCCCCTGCATCTGTTTTATACGACTTTTTCTTCTTCTTTGTAGTAATTGATGGTGTTCACTTTTCTTTCTTTTCTTTTGATGATACTACGCATAAGTACAACTAGCATACATATATCCTAGCTGCATCTGTATTTCCAGAGTTTTGAGCTCGTTATCCTACCCACATGACGCAGCTTGTCTCGTCTGCGCGCGCAAGGTTGCTGAGTGAGGCTTCATGAGATGTACGTATCTTGGGTCCTGGTCCTTTTGGGGTAGAGTCATAGTGGGGAGCGTGCCTTTCCTTCCGTTGCGATGCACTGCTGTTTATGGAGATACTGGCGCGCGATCGAACGGAGTGTTTTGAAGCTGGAAACGACTTAAAAAATCGACGTTTTTGCCCTACATTATTGCATGGAAAGAAGCGTCCGAAACGGAATGAATGGTATTGCGATATCACTACCGCCCTCGTTGGAAAATTCCTGCACTCAAACAGATCAGTCGCTGTAGGGCTCAGCCAATAACCCTGGCGTCGTTCGTAGGTGAGCGAGCTTACCTATTCGCGAACGAGCGGCACAAGCTCGTGCAAGGGCAGGTTGGCGATCTCCACAATGTCCCTGTTACCGACCTATAGTTCAGTATGTCGTTTTCCGACTTCAAAATCTACGAATCTTACCATAAGTTACGCGGAGATAATTCATTTCGGCCCATCGGATAGACAGAACTAGATCAATCTTGTGGACTTCGGCGGTCACATGGTCACAGGTCATAGCAATGACGGCTTCTGGTATAAGACGTGAATAATGACCATTGAGTATGTTGAGTCCTTGAGACAGAGACACTAGCGTGTGGACGAAAGCGAAACTGAACACCACAGGCCAGCCCGGGCCGACGTGATCCACCGTTTTCACTGTTTGGCCCACTTACAGTAACGTCACCCACTTTCGCTCACTGGCATTCAAAAGCCCCCTTCAGTTCGTGGCACTTAGCGTAACCCTACCGGTAGTCTAAAAACTGTTGCAAGGGTGATTTCGACGTCTAGGCTGCTCTTTTTTTGTACCCGCTTCGCTTACGATCTTTCCACTTCCACAAACACCTATGTTGCAAGATACGGTCGGACCTGCCTCCCGCGTCATCCCGCAAGCTCTCCGTCACAGGCTGGTGTTCTCAGGCGCTTCCTGTACCCCGGCAGATGCTCTTGTACAGCCGTGTAAATAGCGGGCTACGAGCCGATCCTGCGCTGGAACCATGTCCGGCCGCTGTGCAAAATCCCCTCCCCCAACTAGGGCCGGCGTTATGCGCCGGAACTCTCGACTCGTCGCTTGCGGCTCCAAAGGAGGTATCACCGCTCCTAGCCGCTGCTTCTGAGAAGACGGTCGTCCCACAGGGGGGCACAGCTGCACCACGTGCACCACGCAAGTTGGCCTCACAAGTACTGAGTAAGCGGTACCCCAATCGCTCAGCTTTACCCAGTCCGAACATTCGCTATGATTGGTTTCGCGATGAGGTATTAAATCCTGTTTCATAAAGTACGGGGACTGTACCGTACATAAAATGATGGCATGGTTACGCGTTGTCTTAAGCAGGAATTCGGAAGGTTAGCACTGGCACGTATCCTACACATCGGTCTCTACGTAAATAATAGTAATGAGTTCCGGTGAATCACTGTGATAAGAGCCAATGGACAGGAAACGGGCAGTTGACACGACAAACACACTATATCCGGTCTCGTTCGTTCATTCCTCACCATACTAGGAGAGTAATCTTACAATTTCCTCTTGTTTTGGGCCACGAGCCACCTCGGATGCGGTCTTTCCGCTGAGGTCGCGCGCCTGCACATCAGCACCGTATTCGAGCAAGAGCCGCACAACTCCTGCAGATCCTTTCTCTTCCACCAAACACATTGATGCTAGGTGTAATGGGGTCGATCCCTCCTCGTCCCGGGAATTGACCTCCACATTGAGCTTGAGCAGCATCCGAGCAACCTCGAGCTGGCCTCCAAACGCCGCGCAATGCAGTGGAGTGTAGCCCTCGGCGTCGCGTAGATACAGATCAGCATTGTGGTCCAGCAATAACTGCACGACATCAGGGTGTCCAAACCCTGATGCAAGGAGAAGTGGGGCAAGTCGGTAGTTGTTCTGGCGATTGACATCCGTGTTGCGCTCGAGGAGAATCTGAGTAACATCGAGGAGACCATATCTCGCTGCGAAATGTAGTGGAGTGTTTCCGTCGCCATCATGCACGTTCACAATCGCATTGTGGTCCAGCAAAATCCGCGCAACGTCAGGGTGTCCATGCGCCAATGCTGTGAGAAATGGGGTGGTTTTGTCATCATTCCGGGGGTCGACCTCCACATTGTGCTCAAGTAATTGCTGAGCGACCTGGAGGAGACCATTTTCCGCCGCGAAATGAAGTGGAGTGTTTCCTTCGTCATCGTGCACATGCATATCCGCATTATGCTCCAGGAATAGCTGCAAAATGTCAGGGTTTCTTCGCCTCTTCCATGCTCTGACAAATGGGGTAAGTCCATCATTATTCCGGGAGTCAACCTCCGCATTGCGCTCGAGTAGTATCCGGCAAACGTCGAGGTGTCCATGGCAGGCCGAAAAATGTAGTGGAGTGTTTCCGTTGGAGTCGCGTGCACGAACATCCGCATGGTGGTCTAGCAATAACCGCGCAACATCACGGTGTTCATACTCCGTTGCATAGAGAAATGGGGTCGAGCCATTATTGCTCCGGGCGTCGACCTCCACATTGCGCTCAAGTAGAATCTGAGCAACCTCGAGGAGACCATTTTGTGCTGCGAAATGCAGTGGAGTGTTTCCTGTGTTGTCTTTCACGCGTACATCCACATTACGGTCTAGGAGTAGCAGTGCAATGTCAGGGTGTCCATACTGCAATGCGCGGAGAAATGGGGTCGATCCATCATTACACCGGGGGTCGACCTCTGCATGATGCTCAAGCAGTATCCGACAAGCCTCGAGGTATCCGTTGGAGGCTGCATGATGTAGTGGAGTCCAGCCGAGCTTCTCCCGGGAGTTCACGTCTGCACTGTGGTTCAGCAGCCACTTCACGATTTTCACATGTCCCCGGCACGACGCCTCTTGAAGTGGAGTCCAATCGTCTGCACTACGCGAATTTATGTTGGCGCCGTGTGCGAACAACAGCTGAGAAACCTTGATGTGTCCCCCAACCACTGACGCATGCAACAGTGTACCGTACAGACCACCGAAATGATTTACTTGCTGCGAATGCTGGAATATAAGGCGCTCCACTAGACCATGGAACCCCAGCATTGCAGCAAAGTATAAGGGAGCTGTTGAACGTGGTACACCTGTCGACTCTTCATCTAAGGAAATTCTCAAGAGATCTCGTGGGTGTTCTAGTCGGGCGAATGCTGAAAAATGTGGGTTGTCCATGTCAAAGAAATAATCCAGTGTGTCCTTGATCTGTAATTCCACATTCCCAACCCGGGCATGCCCAACCCAATGTTCGACAGCATATCGATAAAGAGGAATCTTCCTGGCACTGTTTTTGTTGGAGCGATCATCCAGGCAGAGTAAAACACCAAGACAAGCCTGGGCAAGAATCGCGTTGGAAGGTTCGTTGGGAATATGAAACTGGGACACCTCTTCCATGCAACTGGACAGCCGGTCCGAGGTCAGGAACTCCTTCACGGAGAAATGCGAGAACTGAACGACCCGGGAGCCTCTGTGAGTGATTACGGAAACCAAACTGGAGCAGGCGGATAGCACGGCTTCTTCTTGGTCTTCCCAACGCCAATCCGCGTTCAGTTTTGGGATCCCTCCTGCGGTCAAATCGAACGCGAGCACTTCCGCAAGCTCCTCGACCCGGAGTGGACGAAGTGCCACCGTGAGACATTGCAAAAGTCGATAAGCGTGCACCCAGTTTGCGTTGTTGATCTCGTTCAGGATACGCTTGTATGTCTCGTCCAGAGATTTCGGCAATTCCTCGAGCGTATGACGCAGATTGGCAGGGAAACAGAGCCGTAGAACCTCCAATTGGCAGAATACCCATCGAAACCTGCGTGAAAGCATGAGAACCGTAAAATCATGATGAATCGAAATGGCTTA
Source organism: Lactarius tabidus (assembly GCA_963281015.1). Lineage (NCBI taxonomy): Eukaryota > Fungi > Basidiomycota > Agaricomycetes > Russulales > Russulaceae > Lactarius > Lactarius tabidus. The sequence goes on along the minus strand of OY725475.1, from coordinate 650,509 downwards.
CATTCCATCCGCTTTCGCCGTCAGTTTCTCAATTACCATAGTTTTGTCATCGTCACGCCATTTCTTCATCTTTACGTCCGAGCGAACGACAGAAGTGATGTAATCGTTAATATCCTGCTTTTGTCCGCTTTCGTCATGGAGGGATACTTGTTGAGTTGCCAAAGGCCTAAGGGTGGTGCGAATGTCGAACTCGGGCCGACTGGTTACACATAGACGCAAATTCGGAAGGTGAAGCCCGACGAGTTGATTCACCAGCTCGAGCATCTTTTCACGCGACGATGGAATGCCAGAGTCGTTGGGACACTCGTCGAGAGCATCCATAATGAGATAGATCGGTACTTGTCCCATGGTCACGAGCATATTCTTTAGACACTCCGCAAGTGAGTCCTCAGTTGGTTGCTGAGATCCTTGTTTGTGTGCGGAGTACAACGTGAAAAGAATGTCGCACAGTATATCTGATTGGTCGGAGAGTTGGACAAGAAGGGATGATAATAAAGCGCGGGAGTCCTGCTTCGACGTGTCCTTGAAATCGAAGTAAAAATAGGCCAGGAAAGCCGAGCCGGCCTTAGATATAGATTCGATGTCCCGGATGATTACAGAGCTTGTGGACCAAGTCAGTTCGGTTGGGTCGCGCCTTAAAGGGGAGTAACAGACCTGAGAATACTCTTCCCAGAGCCAGCTATAAATCCGGGAGTAATTAGTAGCAATTATGACGCAAACGTGATGGGACATGTACGTTTTCCGTGAATCCATAGCAAGGAACCGGATGTCTTCCAATCTGCGAGGGTGTTCCCTCCGGTACACCACGCTGCGGTGCCCTCGTGATGAGCACCACATGCAACGTTGTAATTGACAGACGGATCTGGGGGGGCGATCCATTTTCGAAGGTCCTTGCATAGCTCAATCCCTGTAAGAGAGGTCAAACGTTCGTGATTCGCAGTGAGGTCAGACGATCACGAACTCTTTGATTCGCTGACTTGATTGGCGACTTGTTGAATCGCCACTCCGGTTCCCTTTACAGCTAATCGGGCAGGGCTGAGAACAGATTCGGGGGCGGGGTAATATAATACAACTCACCTTCGATGACCGAACTAACTTTATGATCAACGCCCCTCACCCCGACGTCGACGATCTGGACCTGGTCTTGGATGCTCTCGACGCCGATCTTGACCTGATCTTGGATACTCCCGACGCCGATCTGAACCTGATCTTGGATACCCTCCACTTTAACATCGACAATCTGTACCCTCTCATCGACACCCTCCAATCTTTCATCCACGACATTTACTTTGTCATCAATCCCGCGAGTAATTGTTAGGGCTTCTGCTGATGCCATCCGAGCCTCCTCTTGCGTCAATTTATCCAATCGTTGCAGTGCGTCCTCTACGTCCTTCCTTCCGAACAGTTGCTTGAAATACCTCTCTGCGTGAAGGTCAAGTTTCCGAGATATATTAACAGGGGAAGGCATACTGGTTCGTCCCTGCCCTATTTCCTTCGTCACGATCCCAAGGATAGAGATAACCTCAACCATGATCTTGACGATGATGTCCCTCATCGCCGCCGTCGGTCGAACTTTATGTATGCCTCAAGCCGCTTGAAAAAGTATTCCATACGGCCAAATAGGTCGATAAGAGCATCTTTGCTGGCCCGGACATCCTTGACAGCCTAAGAGGATTATAAGTAACCAACGCGCATATATCGGGTCAAGAAAGATATTCACCTGCAATAGGACTCCGATCCCTGTGAATATCGCATTCGCGGGTGGGAATACCTGTGGTAGCGCACGTCAGATGGTAGATCTCGAACGGCTTAATATTTGGTGATTTACCACACCGACGCCATTGCCGAGGGTTGCAGAGAATGATAACAAGACATTGACAGTGGGATCGAGCCACTTTGTCCACTTTTCCGAGTCGTTGGCACCTTGAGTTTGATCAAAGTTCTGTACTTGTGTTCGAAGAATGGCGATGATGGCACTGGAAGAGTCGCAGGACTTCAACTCGGTGGCTAGGGGATGGGAGGAAATGTCTTTCTTCGTCTGCTTTTTGTATGCGTTCAAAGCAGCCGTAAAGATTGTCTCAAAGTTTGGAGGAGAGGTGGAAGTAGACGGGACTTGGGACATAATGACACTTGTGGAAGGACTCGGGTCGGATGCCCAAGTTCAAGCTCAATGGACAAGATCGATAAGAGGCACGGATGCGCACCACTAGTAACCCACTTTGGCCATGTAATTGCCTCGTGTCTGCTTCGATAGGCGCTCTGCAGTTCTTTTTTAGTAGCCAACCCGCTGACCGCCTCCAATTTTCCAGTCGGGGTCGGTATTCTTCTCGTCCAATTACATTTTGTCAGTTATCTCCTGTCTTGCAATAATCCCTGATCAGACGCGTCCTGCCTCGGGTTGATTTGAGTGTCACTGTCATTTCACAGAATTCCCACGACACCCCACAATCCCTATCAACGCAGTCCCCGTCAGTCCATTACAGTCCTCCTCTTCCCCAATACCGGACTTGGTCTTATCCAACTACTTGTACCATCAACCTCAATACAGCACCACCCATCGACCCATCTTCTCGTTCCCAACTCTCATCTCACATATCCCCCGCAGCCCGATGACTTAACCGACCCTAATTTCGAATCCTGAGACCATCAGAGCGTTGCCCATCGGGCCCAAGCTTACCATAACAGTGCCGCCGCCCAACAACAGGGCCCATGGGGTACTCCACCGTCGCTACTTACCCTTCGGCGCTTCAGCAGTAAAGCAGAAGCAGTCCGCCTAACGAGTGTGAGCAGGATGTCCGTTACCAAAATGGCGCTGCGAACGGAAGCATGCCCCACATCGATGTTGACGGCGGCAGACAGGGTCTCTATTTCGACGATGAGAGCAGCCCGAGTGACACTGACGACTCGGAAGTACCCTGGACAGCTTCTCATTCCCGTAAGTATCAGTCCATGCGCCAAGGCCTCCACAGCAGCTAATCGCCTAGGCAACCGCACCACCAGCCTCATTATCAAGGTCCTCAACCAATGCATGTCCACCAACGCCCGTCCACCCAACGACAACAGTCCCCCCCAGACTCACACTCTATTCGCTGCACCGATTCTGGCTATTCCGGCGCTCCGGCTCTTCCTTCCACCAAGCCCCATCCACTGCAGCTCGACAATGCACATATGAACCCGACCATTTCTCGTGCGGCATCCATTTCCGTTTCCGTTTCCGCTTCCTCAACCCTGGTCGATCCCTCTATCGCAAGTTCAGGCAACGGCCCCCGTCGCCCTTCCGACCCTGTCTGCACCATGCTTGCTTCCGCCGTGACCATTCGTTGCAGGTCGAAGACCGCACCCGGTCCATGTCTGCCACCACGTCTTCACAAATTCATGTTCGCTCTTCGCTCCAAGATCATACCCCTCCTCTAACATGTCGGGTCCACTCGCCCCGCACCTTCTCGCCGTATGCACTCACCCTCCACCCCGTCTCAGTATCCCCACCGCCCACCCATTGTGTAACCCGCCAACCTTTCTTGCATGGCCGAAGCCCTCCGTGCACGCATCATACTCTCTGACATCGTCAAGGGCGGGGTCACCTCTTCCATGGGCGTCAGGCGGTAGACAAGATCGCATACATCATCAAGAATACCGATCGCAAACTCTTCTCCTAGGACATACCCTCCATGCGCGAAAGTACTTCCGTTCCCGTCACGTGTGATCGCCGATTATGCGACTCGCAGTCGCATGTCTACCAGTTCCATGCACGCGTCGGAAGGGCATTCCATTCGGACAAACTTCAAGTTTCCCTACCCCTAGTCACGTCCCGCTTGGTCCCCCAGGGTACAAGCACCCCCACCCTTGACGCACGCACCGACTTTGACAGTTTCGTGTGACACTGGTTCGCCTGCGGCTCGCCTTCGAACGAAGCGTCGACCGAGTCGTATCCACGGAAACATCCAGATGCGACTGCCCTCCCCGGTGCTCCTGCGACGGGCAGGGCTGAGCACCAACGCTATCACGTGCCCCAGCGTCTCCTCCGAGGCGTTTGAACCTGAAACCGAAACCCGGGCTTGGGACTAAGCGGCACCTCGGCCGTGAGAGCTACTTGGAACATGTTGAGCTGGGCTTGCTTTGGCTATATGCTGTATCCAAAGAGAAACGGTGACGGGAGGCGATCAACGAGGCCATCTATGCCGAACGCGATTTCGTGTGCGATATAGAGCGCTTGCGCATGTATGCCTGCGTTCTGATTCTGACGGTCCGTATGCTCATAAGGGCGTGCATAGGTTTGGACAGCCTCCCTGCGCGCGTCGTATATCATTCCAGAACACTGTCGCGCAGACGTTATCAAGCAAGCGTTTTGGAACATTCACGACGTCATCGCCGGGAACACCCGCCCGCGCGACGCACTCAGCAAGTGTCAATAGTTGAACGCTATCATCGAAGGGATCTTTGACACCTTCCGCGACAACGCCCGGCTATTTGACCCCTTGTGTTCTACGGCGCGCACCAGCTGTACGGTTAGTGGGGGTTTGAGAAAGAGGCGAGCTCAAATCCGGCGTTCGCATAGTTCGCGAGGTACGTCCACCCCTTGACCCGACGCCCACGGTTGATATCATGGGTGGGTCGACTTTTCTAGGAAAAGGTACGTTCGATGGAGTTTATTTCCAGGATCTGCGCGAGCCGAATCGGGAGCCGATCAAAGTGCTTTGCGTTGACTGATGTCGCGGAGGTAGACGTCCTGGACGATTATGGGCTGTTAATCGTGTTATCAGGTGCGTCGTGTATTTCCTTATCTCTCACCGGCGTCTAACTGCTCTTTAGAGGGTCAGGTGATCACGTTCCCGCTGGGCGCACTCGAGACAATGGATCCACTAGCCGGGTGGAAACGCCGGAAACGCATCGCCGCACATACGACATTCTTCAAATCAGGTATATGCGTCGGACTTACATTCGTATGCGTCGTCAAGACCAGTCCGCTCTCATGCACGATCAAGATCTTCGAGCCGATCGACCAGAACGTACGAGGGCGCAATGAACCGACATTCCACAAACTTCTGCAGGGCGGCAAAGACACCCTCCGGATATACAAGGGATTTTACATTCCAATGCAGTTGACCTCAGATAAATTGTTGCGGTCGTCACGCTCCCAGGGTGATGATATTTCACTCTCGTTGTCCATCACGTTCTCGTACTCAATGACCGCATAACTAGCATTGCCGCTTAAACCGCTAAACCGACCCTGAAACGAGGAGAGAGAACTGGACCCTATCGCCTCGAGGAATCCTCATCGTAGGAAGTAGAGCAACGTGTCTTTGTTGGGTCGAGACAGTTTTATGCACACGAGATGGACTGCGTCAAAGTCAGCTGATTCATACTACAAGTAAGACTTATCAAGTAACGATTTAGATCACCAAACGTCTGACGCAAGACGTACATTCATACCAACCCATAAATGGATCTCCTTGATTATGAAGTGTAGTCTGTGTAGACATGTAGATCCGCAATTTAGGCTTGATTTAATTGGTTAGTGCTTGGCCACAAAAATGAGACGCTTCCTCTTGTCAAAGTCAAGAGGAAACCTCTAGCCGGGCGCCAGCATTTTTGACGTCTTCTGAAGAAACAGTTGAGAGAGACAGATTCTTGGCACAAATTACGCTCTCCGGCGCGGGCAGGGACGTGCTCGGAGATGTTGCACTCGTCTTCAGTTTGACTTAAGGTGCTTCCATCCCGTGCGGCGCTTCTTCGAGAGCTTCGAGATGATCTAACGCAGGGCTTGGAAATGGCAACAATGAGCCTGTTTAGTCCATGATGGTTGACTGCTGTTTGTCCGTACTACAACATGGCGGGCCGGCCCGGGCCGACGATTCACAGTGTTTCACAGGTTTCGCTCACTGGCCTTCAACTCTTGCTTCAACTTGAAGTTCCCATTAGTTCCTGACTAGCTTTCAGTGTGACCCTACTGGTACGGTACGCTAACAACTTTTTGTAAGGTTACATTTAACGCCTATGCCGCCCTTTCTTTTTCATCTGCTCCGCTTACGATCTTCTTTGCACCTTGCCTTCCACCCCCACAAACACCGACCGTGCGAGATCTGTCGCGCAAGCTTGATGACTCACTCGGGCTGAGGATACGGCTGGTGCTCAACTGGGCAAGTTTGCGGAGCACCCGTCGGCCCTGTCGGAGAACAGGCTCGTGACGACCTCATCGCAAGTGCGAGTGGGCTCACGACGCAACACGATTAGCAAGTGTTTCACCTCCTAGCTACAATAAATTCATTTTACTATCAGGGTCAATCCCCTGGACTACAAGTATGTTTTCACATGTCTATAGAATGTATCTACCATGTATTTAAGGACGCATTCATGTGCACTGGCACCCCAGCTTCTTGCGCTGTGTCACATGTGTGCCAGACAAGTGGACCTCATTTCTCTCGAATATAGCTTCTTACGCTGTGTGCCAGTCCGCCCGACCCATTGCAGTCTGCTCCGTCCTGTTATGGTGGGTGCTCGGGCTGGGCCGACGATAACATAAGCGCCGTATGCACAGACTACGAGAAATAGGAGTATAACTCTGATTCACACATTACACCCCCGGAGTGCTCTCGTCCCCACACGTCTGTACATTCATAGGAAGTGAGGTTGCCGTTCACCTACGCAACCGGCGATGGCGTGCTGCGTCCGACCCTCGGCCCGTTGCCTGCGAATGCACAGGGGGCTCTGCATCCCCAGCTGATAACTTACTTCTAATAAGAGGCCACCCTAAGGAGGCTACAGCTTCACATCGTAAGCCCCCTCAAGTACAGAACTTGAACGTAAGAGATACTCTTCTATCACCTAGCCTCACCTACTTCCAGCATTAGTTACAATCAGTTCCGTGCTGATGTTCTTATTTGGTTAATAATGTACAGGTACTGTATCGTACGCGTTACACGTCGTCTTAGACAGGAATTTGGAAGGTTTGCACATATCCTACACATACACATGATCGATCTCTCGACATAAATAACAGTAATGCGTTCTGGTGAATCACTGTGTTCAGAGTCAACGGACAATCAACGAACAGGGCAATCGTCACTTACACAAGTCGACACACCAAACATTGACACTATCATCTGCCTCGTTCGTTCATTCTGCAGCAGGCTGGGAGAGTAATCGTACAATTTCCTGTTGTTCGGGGCCACGGGCTACCTCGGATGCGGTCTTTCCGCTGTGGTCGCGCGCTTGCACATCGGCACCGTATTCGAGCAAGAGCCGCACAAGGCCTGCAGATCCGTCCTCTTCCTCCTCCCGACACTTTGATGCTAGGTGTAATGGGGTCGATCCCTCCTCGTTCCGGGAATTGGCCTCCACATCGAGCTTGAGTAGTATCCGAGCAACCTCGAGCTGGCCTCCAATCGCTGCGCAATGCAGTGGAGAGTCGCCATCGGCGTCGCTCACAGACAGATCGGCATTGTGGTCCAGCAATAACTGCACAACATCTGGGTGTCCCAACTCTGATGCAAGAAGAAGTGGGGTAGATTTATGGCCGTTCTGGGAATTGACATCCGCGTCGCGCTCGAGTAGAATCTGAACAGCCTCGAGATTACCATTTTCCGCTGCGAAATGCAAGGGGGTGTTTCCTTTATCATCACACACCCGCACATCCGCATTGTGTTCCAGGAATAACTGCAAAATGTCAGGGTTGCTTCCGTACTTACATGCTCTGAGAAATGGGGTCAACCCTTCATTATCCCAGGAGTTGACCTCCGCATTGAGCTCAAGCAGCATCCGACAAGCCTCAAGGTCGTTGCCAGCAAGATGTAGTGGAGCCCAGCCGCCCTTCGTCTTGGAGTTCACGTCTGCACCGTGATTCAGCAGCCACTTCGTACTCTCGAGCTGTCCGGTGTTCAAAGCGAGATGTAGTGGGGTCCAATTGTCTCCACAACGCGAATTGATGTCGGCGCCATGCTCTAGCAACAGCTGAGAAATCTCGAAGTACCCCCCAAGTATCGAAGCATGCAACGGTGTGCCGTATAAACCGCCAAGTTGAGTTACGTGTTGTGGATCCCTGATAATCAGGTGTTTCACTAGACCGCGCAATCCCATCCATGCGGAGAAGTATAGGGGAGCTGCTGGACGTGGCACACCTGTCGGCTCGTCATACATGGAAACTTTCAAGAGGTCCTCTGGGTATTCTATCTGGGCCAATGCAGAAAAATGTGGGTTGTCCGTGTCAAAGAAATAATCTAGTGTGTCCTTGATCTGTAATTCCACACTCCCGAACCCAGCGTGCTTAACCCAATATTTCGCAGCATATCGGTAAAGAGGAATCTCCTCGACACTGTCTTCGTCGGTCTGGTCGTCCAGACAGAGAAAGACGCCGAGACAAGCTCGGGCAAGAATCGCGTGGGAAGGTTCGAGGGGAATGTGAAACTGGGACACCTCTTCCATGCAACTGGCCAGCCGATCCGAGGTCAGAAACTCCTTTACGGAGAAATGCGAGAACTGAACAACCCGAGAGCCATCGTCGACGATTACGGAAACCAAGCTGGAACAGGCGGATAGCACTGCTTCTTCTTGGTCTTCCCAACGCCAATCCGCGTTCAATTTTGGGATCCTTCCTGCGGTCAAATCGAACGCGAGTACTTCCGCGAGCTCCTCGACCCGGAGCGGACGAAGTGCAACCGTGATGCATTTCAAAAGCCGATAAGCGTGCACCTGGTTTGCATTGTTGATCTCGTTTAGGATACGCTTGTATTTCCCATCTAGCGATTTCGGTAATTCTTCGAGAGTATGGCGCAGATTCGCGGGGAAACAGAGTCGCAGAACCTCTAACTGGCAGAAAACCCATCGAAACCTGTGTGAAAGGATGAGACAACGGGACGATCATGATGCATCGAAACGGCCTCACATTCCATCCGCTTTCGCGGTCAGTTTCTCAATCACCATAGTCTTGTCATTGTCACGCCATCTCTTCATCCTTTCGTCAGAGCGAACGACGGAAGTGACGTAATCATTGATATCCTGCTTTTGTCCGTCTTCGTCGTGGAGGGATACTTGTTGAGTTGCCAGAGGCTTAAGCGTGGTGCGAATGTCGAACTCGGGCCGACTAGTTACACATAGACGCAAATTCGGAAGGTGAAGCCCGACAAGTTGTTTCACCAGTTTCAGGACCTTCTCACGCAACGATGGAATGCCAGAGTCATTGGGACACTCGTCGAGAGCATCTATGACGAGATAGATCGGTACTTGTCCCGTCATCGTGAGCATGTCCTTAAGGCACTGCGCAAGCGACTCGTCGGTTGGCTGTTCCGATCCTTGTTTGTGTGCAGAGTGCAAGGAGGAAAGGATGTCGCAGAGGATATCTGATTGGTCGGAGAGTTGGACAAGAAGGGATGATAATAAAGCGCGGGAGTCCTGCTTCGACGTGTCCTTGAAATCGAAGTAAAAATAGGCCAGGAAGGCGGCGCCAGCGTTGGATATGGATTTGATGTCCCGGATGATCGCAGAGCTTGTGGACCAAGTCAGTTCGGTTGGGACGCGTCTTACCTGGGCGTAACACACCTGAGAATACTCTTCCCAGAGCCAGCTGTCAATCCATGAGTAGTTAGTGATAAATAAGGCTGAGAAGGCGATGGGAGATGTACGTTTTCCGTGAATCCATAGCAAGGAACCGGATATTTTCCATTCTGCGAGAGTATTCCCTCCGGTACACCACGCTGCGGTACCCTCGTAATGAGCACTGGAGGCGACATTGAAATTGACAGATGGATCAGGGGGAGCGACCCATTTTCGAAGGTCCTTGCGTAACTCGTTCCCTGTAAGAGACGTCAAGCCTTTGTGATTCGCAGCAAGGTGAGGTTAGACGATCACTAACTTTTAAGGTCGCTAACTTGATTGGCGACCAGTTGGATCGCTACTCCGGTTGCCCTAGCACCTAACCGGAAAGACTGAGAACTGGTTCGGGGATACGCTAACGCGGTATAACTCACCTTCGATGACGTTGTGATCAACAGCCCTCACCCTGTCATCAACGCCCTCCAGCCTTTCATCAACGCCCTCCATCCTTTCATCGATCCTGCGGGTGATCGTTAGGGATTCTGCTGCCGCCATCCGAGCCTCCTCTTGCGTCAACTTATCCAATAGCTGTAACGCGTCCTCGACATCCTTCCTACCAATCAGCTTCTTGAAATATCTCTCTGTATACGGGTCAGATTTGCGAGCTACATCAATGCACGAAACACAAACTGGTTCGGCCCTCCCGGATTTCCTTAGTCACGATCCCAAGGATAGAGATAACCTCAATCATGATCTCGACGATGATGTCCCTCATGGCTGCCGTCGGTCGGACCTTTATGTATGCCTCAAGCCGCTTGAAAAAGTATTCCATGCGGCGAAATAGGTCAACAAGAGCATCTTTGCTAGCGCGGACGTCCTTGATAGCCTAAGAGGGTTGTAAGTTACCAGGACACCCACACCGGTTCAAGGAAAATGCTCACTTGGAGGAAGACTCCGATTCCTGTGAATATTGCATTCGCAGGTGGGAATACCTGTGGGAACGCATGTCAGGTGATATATCTTGAGCGGCTTAACGTTGCGCAATTTACCACACCAACGCCGTTGCCTAGGGTTGCTGAGAATGCAAACAGGACATTGACAGTGGGATCGAGCCACTTTGTCCACTTCTCCGAGTCGTCGGCACCTTGAGATTCATCAAAGTTCTGAACTTGTGTTCGAAGAATGGCGACGATGGCACTGGAAGAGTCGCAGGACTGCAACTCGGTGGCCAGGGGATGGGCGGCAATATCTTTCTTTGTATGCTTTTTGTATGCCTTCAATGCAGCCGCAAATATTGTCTCAAAGTTTGTGGAAGGAGTAGAAGTCGACGGAACTTGGGACATAGTGCTACTTGTTGAAGGACTTGGGTCGGACGACCAAGCTCAAGCTCAAGCTCAAGGGATAAGATCGATAAGAGGCAAGGATGCACGCTAGGTCATGGAGACGCCTCGTGTCTTGCTTCCATAGGCGCCCAGCCGTTCCTTTCGCAGTGAGCAAGACGTACGAATAGTCACGCCGACCGCTTACAGTTTTCCAGTCCCTCCTCTTCTCTTCTAATCACCATTTCTTCTGTGATTTCATGTCGCCTTGCTGTGACCCTTAGACTGGAAAGAGGGCTCTCAGAAGCGCATTCTTCCACGGGTTGTTTTACAGTAAGGCTGCACAATTTGCTAGTTATTTTGAGGGCCGACTTCCCACGGCACCCATCCTCATAGACCGGCGACCGTTCGCTCTATGAGGCAACTTACCCGGGCCGGGCCTTGGACGTCGAGGATTCTTCATCCGGGCTCCAGTCACCACACTAGGCTGGTCAGAGCCTTTCGCTAGGCGACGCCCCATTTCGAACGCCTGGTACGAGTCTACCTAATCGCACTCACATACTCTCCCACTGCAATCCTCTCCCAATCCCTATCAACACAGTCCTGCCAGTCCTTCTACGGCCCACTCTTGGTCCCATCCAAACTACTCGTACCATCAGCCCCAATGCCCCCAACCGACCCTTTCTCGTTCCCAACACCATCTCGCAGCCCGATGACTGAGCCGAGTCGCGGACCCCAATTTCGAATCCTTTGCTCATCAGGGCGTCGCCTATCAAGGCCAACCTTACCATAACAGTGCCCCCACCGTGCAACAGCAACAGGGACCACGGAGACCTTGGCCGCCACCACCGCCTCAGCAGCAGCAACAGCCCGCCTACGAGTACGAGCAGTATCAAAACGGCGCAGCTAGTCGAAGCATCCCGCACCTTGGCGTGAACATCGAGGTCGACAATGGCAGACTCGGCCTCGATTTTCACGATGAGAGCAGTCCGAGCGATACAGACGACTCGGAACTACCCTGGGCGGCTGCACATTCCCGTATGTATCATTCCATGGCCCAGTCCTCCACAGCTGATCGCCTCGTTCCATTCAGCCAGCAGGTAACCCCACCATCAGCCTCATTATCAAGGTCCTCATCCAACGCATGCCCACCACTGTCTTTCCTCCCAACGCCAACAATCTCCCCCAGACTCAGTCTATTCGCTCCACCGATTCGGGTTATTCGGGTGCTTCCGCCCCTTCTTCCGCCAAGCCCCATCATCTGCAGCTCGACACCGCCCATATGAACCCAGCCGTCTCTCGTGCATCATCCGTTTCCGCTTCAACAACTCTTGTAGGTTCCTCTATCGCAGGTTCAGGCAACGGCCCTCGTCGCTCTTCCGACTCCGTCCGAACTATGCCTGGCTTCTGCCGTGACCGTTCGCTGCAGGCGCAGGACCGCACCCGGTCCATGTCCGCCACCGCTTCCTCGCACGCTCACGCTCGTTCTTCGCTCCAAGATCCTCCTGCCCCTAACTCTTCTATTGCACGTGTTTGCTCCTCGCTCCAAGATTATAACCCCTTCTCTAATGCCTCTTCACTTCGGCCCGCACCTTCTCGCCATGTGCAATAATCTCCCCCCGCACCTTCTCGCCATGTGCATTTGTCTTCCCCCCCGATCCAGTATCCTCACCGTTCGCCCCTCGTGTACCCGCCCTTCTTTCTCGTGTCGCTGAAGCTCTCCGTACATGTATCACGCTCTCTGACATCGTCAAAGACGGGCTCACCAATAAGAACACCTTTGATGGGCGTTAGGCTGTCGACAAGATCGCATGCATTATTAAGACGACGGATCGCAACCTTGCATTACTCCTAGGACGCGCGCTCGATGCTCAAAAGTACTTCCATGCCGTCGCATATGATCACCGACTACGCGACTCCCAGCCAGATGTCTGCCAGTTCCGTACGCGTGTGGGCAGTCCATTCCATTCGGGTGAACTTTCCCCTCCACCAGTCACGTCTCCTGGTTCCCATGGTATGACTATGCCCACCCCCGACACACACACCGGCTCGCCTTCGAACGAAGCGTCGAACGAGTCGGATCCAGGGAAACATCAGGATACAACTTCTGCCGACCATGGTACTAGTGCGGACGCGGATGCAGCTGCGGACGGTCTGCTTACTGCCTACAGGGGTATTTACACTCTTGACGGACTGCTATTCACCGACATGTTCTAAAGACCGATTGTGCTACTCTATTACGTGTCCGCAGCGGCTCGAGCAGGGGAAAAAACCGCAGCCAGGCGTCGGGATTAAGCGGCAGCTTAGTCTTGAGTGCTTCGACTCGGAAACTGTTGTTGAGTCGGGATTGCTTTGGATACATACGGTGCCCAAGGAGATTGTAGACAGTGTTTCGGATAAAGAGAAACGACGACAGGAGGCGATCAACGAGGTCATTTATACGGAGCGCGATTTCGTGCGCGACATGGAGTATTTGCGCGATGTATGCGTTCTGATTTTATTGACAGTGTGCATGCTAATAAGCGCATACATTAGCTTTGGATAGCGCCTCTCAGTGCATCGGATATCATACCGGAACACCGCCGCACAGACTTCATCGAGCAGGTCTTCTGGAACATCCACGACGTGATCGCGGTCAACACGCGCCTACGCAACGCACTGAACAAGCGTCAAAAGTCGTACACTGTCATCGAAGGAATTGCTGACATCTTCCGTGACAACGCCCCCTATTTGCCCCCTTTGTCTCCTACGGCACGCACCAATTATACGGCAAGTATGAATTCGAGAAAGAGAAGAGCTCGAATCCGGCTTTCGCACAGTTTGTCGAGGTACGTTCGCGCATTTCGACTCGACGCCTGCCTACGGTTTGATATATCACGTGGTGGGCTTGGCTTTGTAGGAAACGGAACAGAGGCCGGAGTCGCGGAGATTGGAACTTAATGCCTATTTGACGAAACTGACTACGAGACTCGCGCAGTATCCGCTGCTACTTGAAGCTGTGTTGAAGCAGATACCGAAGGTCGTCGCGCTCGTACGTGAGTTCCTGGGTGAGGTCAACCTCCAGACGGGCCGTACGGAGAATAGGTTCAATTTACTGCAACTGGAACAACAACTTCTGTTCCGTCCGGGTGAGCAAGTGGTGCGTGCGATTCACGGATTCATCAAACGACTCTTGCGTACTTATTCCTCGCGACTAGGATCTGCAGTTGAAGGAAGTAGGTCGCGAGATGGTTTATAAAGGCCCTTGAAGCGCCGTTGCACTCGCAGAGTGATAGCGGAGAGCTCTTGGTGTTCTTACTTGACCATGCGTTGCTCATGGTCAAGCAGAAGAGCAAAGCCGACCAATTCAAGGTCTATCAACGTGTACGTTCAGGTCCCGCCCTGTGACTTCCTAAAACTCTAACGACGCGTTGTTACAGCCGATTCCGCTCGAGCTGCTGCACATCATCGCAACAGACGAAACTGGCATGCGTCCCATCGTCTCACGCCCACTCCGCAACAGCTCAAACCCAAACGGCGACCGCAACGCATAACCGTACCCGCCGATCCTCCCAGTCAAGTTCGAAGGCAGTGGCGGAAAGATAGGCTTCTCGATCACATTCGTGCGCCTCGGACGCAAATTCTACCAAATGACGCTCTGGGCTGCAACGCACGCAAACCACCGCAAATGGATAGAGAAGATCACAAAGCAGCAGGACCTCATGCGCGAGCGGAGCCAGTTCTTTGGGATGCATATTCTTTCGGAGGGGTATTTCCAATCTGTGAACCGAGCGAACTGCGCCACCCCGTTCAGTGAGTGGTGTGTTAGTTAAGGGGAGTCGGTGGGCTGATGTTGCGTAGGTGGGGGACAGAAAGTCGCGTATGGGACGTTTGATGGTGTTTATTTCCACGATCTGCGGGCACCAAATCGAGAACCGGTCAAGGTGCTTGCGTTGACGGATGTCGCGCAGGTAGACATCCTGGACGACTATGGGCTATTAATCGTGTTATCTAGTGTGGTCATATATTTCCTTATTTCCCACCGGCGTCTAACTGCTCCTTAGAGGGTCAGGTGATCACGTTCCCACTGGACGCACTCGAGGCGATGGATCCACTCGCTGGGCTGAAACGCGCTAAACGCATCGCTGCACACACGTCGTTCTTCAAGTCAGGCATATGCGTCGGGCGTACGTTCGCCTGCGTCGTCAAGACCAGCCTGCTCTCAAGCACGATCAAGATCTTCGAGCCTTTCGACCAGAACATACGAGGGCGCAACAAGCCGACGTTCCGCAAACTTGTGCAGGGCGGCAATGACACGCTCCGGATATACAAGGAGTTCTATATCCCTGTGCAGTCGAGCTCGATACATTTCCTCCGCACGAAATTATGCGTCGCGTGCGTGAATGGATTCGAGATTATCGATCCGGATACGCTCGACACGCAGGGATTGCTTGATCCTAGTGATGAATCGCTTGATTTTGTGAGGCGCAGGAGCGATGATGCGCGACCGAAGCCGGTGGCGATTTATCGTATCGAGAACGAGTTTTTGTTGTGCTATGATGGTACGTGTGTTGCCCCCAAACTTACGACAGCGCTGACTTGGCCCGACAGAGTTCGCGTTTTATATTAATCGCGGTGGGCGTAGGTCACGGAAGAACTTCCTGGTGCACTTGGAAGGAGCGCCAACGAGCTTCGGTGAGTCGTACCTACCTCCATTCACGCACGCAACCAGTCTCACGCGCCTTAGCATTCCAATACCCATAGGTACTCGCATTCGAGCCCACATTCGTCGAGATCCGCAACGTCGAAACAGGCTCAATATCCCAAGCCATCCAAGGCAATAACCTCCGCTGTTTATTCACCGACACACCTCCCTCGCTACAACAAGCTTACCCGCGCATGTCGCGTAGCTCGCTTCAGCTCGCTTTCAGGCTCGTCGTACAACGGAAGCCCCGGTCCGGATCCGTACCCATAAGGACAGCAGTACCCCGGACAGTTGCCAGCGCCCCCGGTGTATCCGGGTCAGCAGCAGCAGCCGTATGGGCGGGGTGTGGGTGGTCGTGAGGAGATTATATTGGTGTCGGACGATCGCATGTTGACGTTACGCATGGCGCTGCCGGGCCAATGAGTTGAGCGAGTGAGTTGAGCGAGTGAGTGCTGGGCGCTCCAACCCTTTGTCGTTTGTGCGTCTATACCTTTTTTCTTCTTTGTTTATTGTCACGTATGGCCCTTGTTGTTTGACCTACCGCTGTGAGCATGCTCCTGCATCTGTTTTATACGACTTTTTTTTCTTCTTTGTAGTAATTGATGGTGTTCACTTTTCTTTCTTTTCTTTTGATGATACTACGCATAAGTACAACTAGCATACATATATCCTAGCTGCATCTGTATTTCCAGAGTTTTGAGCTCGTTATCCTACCCACATGACACGGCTTGTCTCGTCTGCGCGCGCAAGGTTGCTGAGTGAGGCTTCATGAGATGTATGTATCTTGGGACCTGGTCCTTTTGGGGTAGAGTCATAGTGGGGAGCGTGCCTTTCCTTCCGTTGCGATGCACTGCTGTTTATGGAGATACTGGCGCGCGATCGAACGGAGTGTTTTGAAGCTGGAAACGACTTAAAAAATCGACGTTTTTGCCCTACATTATTGCATGGAAAGAAGCGTCCGAAACGGAATGAATGGTATTGCGATATCACTACCGCCCTCGTTGGAAAAATTCCTGCACTCAAACAGATCAGTCGCTGTAGGGCTCAGCCAATAACCCTGGCGTCGTTCGTAGGTGAGCGAGCTTACCTATTCGCGAACGAGCGGCACAAGCTCGTGCAAGGGCAGGTTGGCGATCTCCACAATGTCCCTGTTACCGATCTATAGTTCAGTATGTCGTTTTCCGATTTCAAAATCTACGAATCTTACCATAAGTTACGCGGAGATAATTCATTTCGGCCCATCGGATAGACAGAACTAGATCAATCTTGTGGACTTCGGCGGTCACATGGTCACAGGTCATAGCAATGCAATTGACGGCTTCTGGTATAAGACGTGAATAATGACCATTGAGTATGTTGAGTCCTTGAGACAGAGACACTAGCGTGTGGACGAAAGCGAAACTGAACACCACAGGCCAGCCCGGGCCGACGTGATCCACCGTTTTCACTGTTTGGCCCACTTACAGTAACGTCACCCACTTTCGCTCACTGGCATTCAAAAGTCCCCTTCAGTTCGTGGCACTTAGCGTAACCCTACCGGTAGTCTAACAACTGTTGCAAGGGTGATTTCGACGTCTAGGCTGCTCTTTTTTTGTACCCGCTTCGCTTACGATCTTTCCACTTCCACAAACATCTATGTTGCAAGATACGGTCGGACCTGCCTCCCGCGTCATCCTGCAAGCTCGCCGTCACAGGCTGGTGTTCTCAGGCGCTTCCTGTACCCCGGCAGATGCTCTTGTACAGCCGTGTAAATAGCGGGCTACGAGCCGATCCTGCGCTGGAAGCATGTCCGGCTGCTGTGCAAAATCCCCTCCCCCAACTAGGGCCGGCGTTATGCACCGGAACTCTCGACTCGTCGCTTGCGGCTCCAAAGGAGGTATCACCGCTCCTAGCCGCTGCTTCTGAGAAGACGGTCGTCCTACAGGGGGGCACAGCTGCACCACGTGCACCACGCAAGTTGGCCTCAAGTACAGAGTAAGCGGTACCCCAATCGCTCAGCTTTACACAGTCCGAACATTCGCTATGATTGGTTTCGCGATGAGGTATTAAATCCTGTTTCATAAAGTACGGGGACTGTACCGTACATAAAATGATGGCATAGTTACGCGTTGTCTTAAGCAGGAATTCGGAAGGTTAGCACTGGCACGTATCCTACACATCGGTCTCTACATAAATAATAGTAATGAGTTCCGGTGAATCACTGTGATAAGAGTCAATGGACAGGAAACGGGCAGTTGACACGACAAACACACTATATCCGGTCTCGTTCGTTCATTCCTCACCATACTAGGAGAGTAATCTTACAATTTCCTCTTGTTCTGGGCCACGAGCCACCTCGGATGCGGTCTTTCCGCTGAGGTCGCGCGCCTGCACATCAGCACTGTATTCGAGCAAGAGCCGCACAAGGCCTGCAGATCCTCCCTCTTCCTCTTCCCAACCCTTGGACGCTAGGTGTAATGGAGTCGATCCCTCCTTGTTCCGGGAATTGACCTCCACATTGAGCTTGAGTAGTATCCGAGCAACCTCGATCTGTCCTCCAATCGCTGCGCAGTGCAGTGCAGTGTCGCCATCGGCGTCGCGCAGATACAGGTCGGCATTGTGGTCCAGCAATAACTGCACAACATCTGGGTGTCCCAACTCTGAAGCAAGAAGAAGAGGGGTAGATCTGTGGTTGTCCGGGCAATTGACATCCGCGTTGCGCTCGAGTAGAATCTGAGTAACATCGAGGAGACCATTTCTCGCTGCGAAATGTAGTGGAGTGTATCCGCCGTCATTATGCACGTCCACATTCGCATTGTGGTCCAGCAAAAACCGCGCAACGTCATAGTGTCCATGCGCCAATGCTGTGAGAAATGGGGTGGTTTTGTTATCATTCCAGGGGTCAACCTCCACATTGCGCTCAAGTAATTGCCGAGCGACCTGGACGAGACCATTTTTCGCCGCGAAATGAAGTGGAGTGTCTCCTCTGTCATCGTGCACATGCACATCCGCATTATGCTCCAGGAATAGCTGCAAAATGTCAGGTTTTCTTCGCCTCTTCCATGCCATGGCAAATGGGGTAAGTCCGTCGTTATTCCGGGAGTCGACCTCCGCATTGCGCTCGAGTAGTATCCGGCAAACTTCGAGGTGTCCACGGGAGGCCGCAAAATGTAGTGGGGTGTTTCCGTTGATGTTGCGTACACGAACATCCACATTGTGGTCTAGCAATAACCGCGCAACGTCACAGTGTCCATACTCCGTTGCATAGAGAAATGGGGTCGAGCCATTATTGCTCCGGGCGTCGACCTCCACATTGCGCTCAAGTAGAATCTGAGCAATCTTGAGGAGACCATTTTCTGCTGCGAAATGAAGTGGAGTGTTTCCTCTGTTGTTGTGCACGCGTACATCCACATCGCAGTCTAGGAATAACCGTGCAATGTCAGGGTGTCTATTCGTCAATGCGTCGAGAAATGGAGTCGATCCATCGTTATCCCGGGGGTCGATCTCCGCATGATGCTCAAGCAGTATCCTACAAGCCTCAAGGTATCCATGGAAGGCTGCAAGATGTAGTGGAGTCCGGCTGAGATTCTCCCGGGAGTTCACGTCTGCACCGTTGTTCAGCATCCACCTTCCAATCGTAAGATGTCCCTTGTAAAAAGCAATATGAAGTGGAGTCCAATTGTTTCCACAACGCGAATTTATGTCGGCACCATGCGCAAACAACAGCTGAAAAATCTCGATGTGCCCCCCAAGTACCGAAGCATGCGAAGGAGTGCCGTAATAACCACCAAGTTGAGTTACTTGTTGCGGATCCTTGATTATCAGGCGTCCCACTAGACCACGGAATCCCATCCATGCAGCGAAGTATAAGGGAGCTGCAGAACGTGGCACACCGGTCGGCTTATCGCCTGCACAAACTTTCAAGAGATGTTGTGGGTGTTCTATTCGGGCAAATGCTGAAAAATGTGGGTTGTCCATGTCAAAGAAATAATCCAGTGTGTCCTTGATCTGTAATTCCACATTCCCAACCCGGGCATGCCTAACCCAATGACGGGCAGCATATCGATAAAGAGGAAGATTCTCGGCTCTGTCTTTGTCGGTGCGATCATCCAGGCAGAGTAAAACACCAAGACAAGCCAGGGCAAGAATCGCGTTAGAAGGTTCGATGGGAATATGAAACTGGGAGACCTCTTCCATGCAACTGGCCAGCCGGTCCGAGGTCAGGAACTCCTTTACGGAGAAATGCGAGAACTGAACAACCCGGGAGCCTCTGTGAGTGATTACGGAAACCAAACTGGAACAGGCAGATAGCACTGCTTCTTCCTGATCTTCCCAACGCCAATCCGTGTTCAGTTTTGGGATCCCTCCTGTGGTCAAATCAAACGCGAGTACTTCTGCGAGCTCCTCGACCCGGAGTGGACGAAGTGCCACCGAGAGACATTGTAAAAGTCGGTAAGCATGCACCCAGTTTGCATTGTTGATCTCGTTGAGGATACGCTTGTATGTCTCGTCCAGAGATTTCGGCAATTCCTCGAGGGTACGACGCAGATTGGCCGGGAAACAGAGCCTTAGAACCTCCAGTTGGCAGAATACCCATCGAAACCTGTGTGACAGTATGAGACAACCGTAAAATCATGATGAGTCGAAATGGCATTACATTCCATCTGCTTTCGCTGTCAGTTTCTCAATTACCATAGTCTTGTCATCGTTACGCCATCTCTTCATCCTTACGTCCGAGCGAACGACAGAAGTGATGTAATCGTTGATGTCCTGCTTTTGTCCGCTTTCTTCCTGGAGGGATACTTGTTGAGTTGCCAAAGGCCTAAGGGTGGTGCGAATGTCGAACTCGGGCCGACTAGTTACACATAGACGCAAATTCGGAAGGTGAAGCCCGACGAGTTGATTCACCAGCTCGAGCATCTTTTCACGCGATGATGGAATGCCAGAGTCATTGGGACACTCGTCGAGAGCATCCATAATGAGATAGATCGGTACTTGTCCCGTGGTCACGAGCATATTCTTAAGACACTCCACAAGTGAGTCCTCAGTTGGTTGCTGAGATCCTTGTTTGTGTGCGGAGTACAACGTGAAAAGAATGTCGCAGAGTATATCTGATTGGTCGGAGAGTTGGACAAGAAGGGATGATAATAAAGCACGGGAGTCCTGCTTCGACGTGTCCTTGAAATCGAAGTAAAAATAGGCCAGGAAAGCCGAGCCGGCGTTAGATATGGATTCGATGTCCCGGATGATTACAGAGCTTGTGGACCAAGTCAGTTCGGTTGGGTCGCGCCTTAACGGGGAGTAACAGACCTGAGAATACTCTTCCCAGAGCCAGCTATAAATCCAGGAGTAATTAGTGGCAATTATGACCCAAACGTGATGGGACATGTACGTTTTCCGTGGATCCATAGTAAGGAGCCAGATGTTTTCCAATCTGCGAGGGTGTTCCCTCCGGTACACCACGCTGCGGTACCCTCGTGATGAGCACCAGACGCAACGTTGTAATTGACAGATGGATCGGGGGGAGCGGTCCATTTTCGAAGGTCCTTGCGTAGCTCAATCCCTGTAAGAGAGGTCAAACGTTCGTGATTTGCAGTGAGGTTAGACGATCACGAACTCTTTATGTCACTGACGTGATTGGCGACTTGTTGAATCACCTCTCCGGCTTCCTTTACACCTAATCGGGCAGGGCTGAGAACAGATTCGGGGGCGGGGCAATATAATATAACTCACCTTCGATGACCGAACTAACTTTATGATCAACGCCCCTCACCCCGTCGTCGACACACTCTACTTTGCTGTCGACGATCTGGACCTGGTCTTGGATACTCGCTACGCCGATCTGGACCTGATCTTGGATACTGTCGACGCCGATCTGAACCTGATCTTGGATACCCTCTACTTTAACATCGACACTCTGTACCCTCTCATCGACACCCTCCAATCTTTCATCCACGACATTTACCTTGTCATCAATCCCGCGAGTAATTGTTAGGGCTTCTGCTGCTGCCATCCGAGCCTCCTCTTGAGTCAATTTATCCAATCGTTGCAGCGCGTCCTCGACGTCCTTCCTTCCGAGCAGTTTCTTGAAATACCTCTCTGCGTGAAGGTCAAGTTTCCGAGATACATCAACCAGGGGAAGGCATACTGGTTCGTCCCTGCCCTATCTCCTTCGTCACGATCCCAAGGATAGAGATAACCTCGACCATGATCTTGACGATGATGTCCCTCATAGCCGCCGTCGGTCGAACTTTTATGTATGCCTCAAGCCGCTTGAAAAAGTATTCCATACGGCCAAACAAGTCGATAAGAGTATCTTTGCTAGCGCGGACATCCTTGACAGCCTAAGAGGGTTATAAGTTACCAACGCGCCTACATCGGGTCAAGGAAGATATTCACCTGAAGTAGGACACCGATCCCTGTGAATATCGCATTCGCGGGTGGGAATACCTGTGGTAGCGCACGTCAGATGGTAGATCCGGAGCGGCTTAATATTTGGTGATTTACCACACCGACGCCGTTTCCGAGGGTTGCAGAGAATGATAACAAGACATTGACAGTGGGATCGAGCCACTTTGTCCACTTCTCCGAGTCGTCGGCACCTTGAGATTGATCAAAGTTCTGTACTTGTGTCCGGAGAATGGCGATGATGGCACTGGAAGAGTCGCAGGACTGCAACTCGGTGGCTAGGGGATGGGCGGCAATGTCTTTCTTCGTCTGCTTTTTGTATGCGTTCAAAGCAGCCGTAAAGATTGTCTCAAAGTTTGGAGAAGAGGTGGAAGTGGACGGGACTTGGGACATAATGACACTTGTGGAAGGACTCGGGTCGGATGCCCAAGTTCAAGATCAAGGGACAAGATCGATAAGAGGCACAGATGCGCACTAGCCCACTGTGGCCATGCAATTGCCTCGTGTCTGCTTCCATAGGCGCTCTGCAGTTCTTTTTAGTAGCCAACCTGACGCTTCCAATTTTCCAGTCGGAGTCTCTTTGTTCTCGTCCAATTACATTTTGTCAGTCTTCTTGTGTTTTGCAATAAACCCTGATCTAAGGAGGCTCAGACGCGTTCTGCCTCGGGTTGATTTGAGTGTCACTGGCCGCAGAATTTACACGTCATTTTCATTTCACTGGAAGCGGAGGGACAGGAATTCCCACGGGCCACGGCATCCATTTCGAAGTTCCCAATCGAGTTAAGGCAGGGGACACCAGGAACAGTTAACCCTAACCCAAACCCCACCCCTAAGGTTGGGTTGTGTGCCTGATTACATAATGAGACAAATCCCCCAATTTTCTGGCAATTTTTCATCACTGCGTGACAGGCAAGCAATCCTTTGAGTGATATTCAAGTTTAATTTTGTTGTCCTCTGCACCTCCCCTTGGCCACTCACCTTCTCACTCTTCACCTGAACAGTACTGTGCTGTGCCTTTTGCAGTACAGATGCAAATCATTGCAAATTGACAATCTCAACTTTATCAGTCAATCATCTGTAAAGTGGGAGGTGTTCAAAGTGTTCAGGGAGTGTTCCCTGAATGCTTCGAACACCCTGAATGTGTTTAGGCCTGCCCTGTTTTACAGATGCATGTGTTGGGATCAGATAGACCACCAAGAATCACACTCCCTGCCTGCAGCATCTGTAAAGTGGGAGGTGTTCAGCTTGGTGGTCAGAATCGGTCAGCAAACACTCATTTAGGCAGTTCAATTCATTTAGCTGAGGTAAGCAAAGGTAAGTGCCCACCCTGTTTTACAGATGAACCCTCCTGGAATTGGGCACTTTAGGACTTGCCAAGGTGAGTCTTCATCATTCTTATTCAATTCTATGGGCTCATCACTCTTTGGCACAAGATTATCCTTTATGAGGGCAGAACCAGCTGATTGATATGATCACACTGTGACTGATTTGCACTGATCATGCTGATTTTCCATGAGGGACACTTTTTTATTTAGCTTTAGTATTACTTTTCCCTTTATGAATTGTGCAATCACAAGAGTTTGTGCATGTGCATTGTAGGCTCTATTCTGCAACCCATATTGATGTCTTGTGTGCCAAGTGTGTGCCTCTGTACAGTATAGGTAGGTTGCAGCAGCTCAAGCCAATGACTTTTCAAATAATTCACTAAAAATCTGAAAATATTGATGAACATAGAATTCCTCCCCAGCTAACCAGCTCTCAGCCAACATTTTTTTTGATCCAAGTGGCTGTTCCCAAGTTATGTTATTTAACCAGCTATGAACCAGCAGGCTCAGCTTGAGCTGTGTTATGATTCACCAATCATACTGCCTGACTTAGGCATAAGGGGGTCTTGATGAATGACAACGGCTACACTTGACGGTCTGGACCTCTATCACCTGTAGAAAGGGATAGGAATGCTGGTATAATATACAGAAGTGGATGATCACAACAGCCTAGGTTAAAGGCAAAGCAACAACTGTATCTGCTTGGGTTTGAATAAAGCTGAGAGGGGATTACACAGGAAGGGATAACTCCGAGCTAACTGGGTGAAGCTTTAAAGAAACTAAGCTAAAGACTACTGCTCGAGCTGCAGAGTCTTATATACGTATAAGTAACACATTCAGGCTCCTACTGAACCTGAAACCCTATAGTAATTGTCCAATGGTAATCGACCATCAAGCCACAGGGGCTTATCGACTGTGAGTCATAGATAAAAGCCTCAAGGCATACCTCATGCCAGGGGCATACAACACATGTCTGTCCCATGACCGTATCTCTGGCCAATGGGATAAATACCTCTGCACACCATGCGCCTCATGGCCTTATCTGCCAAGCCCACCTAGAACCATCCAGAACCTTTCCGACTCCCAGCCAGAATCCTTCCAGAACCTTCCAGATCTTGCTGGCTAGACCATCCTTCTAGATCATGATGTCATAACTTATCATCAGCTGCCCATCACTTATCTGGTTAGACCCCTCTAGGCTCAAGTCTGGCCCCTGGGTCTGGGCGTCCATCACATGACCTGGTCACATGACTTCTTCTGGTGGTCTTGCTCCGAACTCGTAGCCCATGACTTATATGTTACATCTCCTAGATCTGGGCGTAATCACATGATCCCATCATGTGGTCCTTGCTCTGCCTGTAACACTGCCAGCTTTCCGCACTATCACATATTGGCAGGTACTCACTGTGTAACGGTTTGCTAACCGTTTGTCCGACTTGGACTACTGATGTGGCTTGCAACACGTGACTGGCGTTCTCGGACACTAGGCTGGCTAACACTAGGTCTCCTTAGAGTGAAAAGGGTGTGACAGCACCTCCACTAAGTCGATGATGAGAGAGAAGAGTTGGAAGAGAAAGAAGAAGAGGAAGATGACAACAAAGAAAGGCAGACTGGGAAAGGAAGAGAAAACCAAGACAAGATAGCGAATTGAAGAAGACCAGGATGAGGATCCCTGGTCTTTACTAGTCGACTTATATACACATGAGACTCGCTTTAAAGCGGAGTCTGAACTAAGTAATGAGTCACAAACCCTAGTACAGCTATCCTAGGAATGAGTCATGTCCATGGCATGTGATACTAAAGAACAATAGAATGCCTGACAGCATGTGAGTCTGGGTGAGTAATACTAGTACACCTGTCCTAGGAATGGAACGTCATGGAAGGCCATCGAACTTGGCTCATCACATGTCCTAGAGTCATCTGATATGAATCGTAATGCGCGGTGATGGGGAATAAGATGAAATAAGAATGAGTGCAGTCCCAATGATAATCTGCCATGAGAAGTCAGCGCAGTCCAGTCCGTGACACACTGCACATGCCAGCACTTGCTGCTCTTTCCGAGCTTCTTCTTCGGCTTCTTCTGCCAACTTCTGCTTCTTAAAGGTGCACACCTTTTGAACCAGCACTCCAACCTTTGCCTTGCTGTCAAATGTCACACTTTTCCAGCGCGTCACAGGTCGATCTGTGACAAGCTGGCTTTAGCCAGTCAAAGATGATCAAATAACTCAGGAACAGCTGCTCGGATCAAAAAGCATTAACTGAGAGCCGATTAGCTAGGAAGGAGATCTACACTCATAAATATTTCCATATTTTTAGTTATTTATTTAAAAAAGATATCAGAAAAAACATCGGCTCAAGCTGCCACAGTATAGGTCACGTGATCCATGACATAATGAGACAAAACTACCTTTTCTAAAAAAACAAAATTGCCATTTGACTTGCAAATGCAAGAAAACATGTTTTGCAAAAAAATCATTGTTTGGGTAACACCCACCTCAAAACTTGAAATTTTTTTATTTTTCTAGTACCTCTTGTAGCTACATAGCCCTACTTTAAATTGTACTAGTTACATTCACTCATTATAAAATTTGCAGGTGCTGTTGCATGCACAAGAATTTCCAGTGGACTTGCCCAATTGGGGGTTGACCGTTCCTGGTGTCCCCTGCCTTACTCTCAATGCGATCCTCACTCTCCCGATCCCTATCAACGCAGTCCCGGTCAGCCCATATACGGACCACCCCATCAACCAATCTTGGTCCTATACAAACTACTCGTACCATCCCAATACCCCCAATCGACGCTCTCTCCCGTTCCCAACTCTCATCTTGCGTATCCCCCGCAGCCCGATGATTCGACCCCGATTTCGAATCCTTTGCTCGTCGCCTATCATGCCCAAGCTCACCATACAATGCCGTCGCACAACGACAGGACCGTGAGGACCTCGGCCACCTCAGCAACAACAACAGCCCGCCGGTACGAGCAGTATCAAAATGACGCCGCGAGCCGAAGCATACCCCACCTTGGCGTCATCATCGACGTCACCAACGGTTCATTCGGTCTTGATTTTGACGATGAGAGCAGTCCGAGTGATACTGACGACTCGGAACTACCCTGGGCGGCTTCACATTCCCGTATGTATCATTCCATGCGTCAAAGCCTCCACGGCAGCTAATTGCCTCGTTCCATTCGGCCAGCAGGCGACCCCACCACCAGCCTCATTGTCAAGGTCTCCAGCCAACACCTGCCCACCACCGCCTGTCCAGCCGACGACAACAAACTCCCCCAGACTCACACTCTATTCGCTCTACCGATTCAGGCCATTCTGGTGCTTCCGCCCCTTCTTCCGCCAAGCCCCATCATCTGCAGCTCGACACTACCCATATGAACCCGGCCGTCTCTCGTGCGTCATCCGTTTCTGCTTCAACGACCCTTGTAGGTCCTTCTATCGCAGGTTCAGGCAACGGCCCCCGTCGCTCTTCCGACTCCGTCCGCACTATGCCTGGCTTCCGCCGTGACCGTTCGCTGCGGACGCAGGACCGTACCCGGTCCATGTCCGCCACCGCTTCCTCACATGCTCACGCTCGTTCTTCGCTCCAAGACCCTCCTGCCCCTAACTCATCTATTGCACGTGTTCGCTCTTCGCTCCAAGACTATAACCCCTTCTCCAATGCCTCTTCACTTCGCCCCGCAGCTTCACGGTATGTGCAATCATCTCCCCCCACACCTTCTTACCATGTGCATTCGTCTTCCCCCTCAATCCAGTATCCTCACCGTTCGCCCCTCGTGTACCCCGCCCTTCTTTCTCGTGTCGCTGAAGCCCTCCGTACACGTATCACACTCTCTGACATCGTCAAAGACGGGCTCACCTATAAGAACGCCTTTGATGGGCGTCAGGCTGTCAACAAGATCGCATGCATTATCAAGACCACGGATCGCAACATTGCATTACTCCTAGGACGCGCGCTCGATGCTCAAAAGTAATTCCATGCCGTCGCGTATGATCACCGACTACGCGACTCCCAGCCAGACATCTACCAGTTCCGTACGCGCGTGGGCAGTCCATTCCATTCGGGTGAACTTTCCCCTCCATCAGTCACGTCTCCTGGTTCCCATGGTACGAGTACGCCCACCCCCGACACACGCACCGGCTCGCCTTGGAACGAAGCATCGAACGAGTCGGGTCCAGGGAAACATCAGGATACAATTGCTGCTGACCATGGTACTGGCGCGGACGCGGATGCGGCTGCGGACGTGGTCTGCCTACTTCCTACGGGGTATTTACCCTCTTGACGGACTGCTATTCACCGACGTGTTCCAATGACCGATTGTGCTACTCTATAACGTGTCCGCAGCGGCTCGAGCAGGGGAAAAAACCGCAACCAGGGGTCGGGATTAAGCGGCAGCTTAGTCGTGAGTGCTTCGACTCGGAAACTGTTGTTGAACCGGGATTGCTTTGGATACATACGGTGCCCAAGGAGATCGTAGACAGCGTTTCGGATCAAGAGAAACGACGACAGGAGGCGATCAACGAGGTCATTTATACGGAGCGCGATTTCGTGCGCGACATGGAGTATTTGCGCGATGTATGCGTTCTGATTTTATTGACAGTGTGCATGCTAATAAGCGCATACATTAGCTTTGGATAGCGCCTCTCAGTGCATCGGATATCATACCGGAACACCGCCGCACAGACTTCATCGAGCAAGTATTCTGGAACATCCACGACGTGATCGCAGTCAACACGCGCCTGCGCGACGCACTGAACAAGCGTCAAAAGTCGTACGCTGTCATCGAAGGAATCGCCGACATCTTCCGTGACAACGTCCCGCTCTTTGCCCCCTTTGTCTCCTACGGCATGCACCAATTATACGGCAAGTATGAATTCAAGAAAGAGAAGAGCTCGAATCCGGCTTTCGCACAGTTTGTCGAGGTACGTTTCGCGCATTTCGACCCGACTGCCTGCCTACATTTTGATATATCACGTGGTGGGCTTTGGCTTTGTAGGAAACGGAGCAGAGGCCGGAGTCGCGGAGATTGGAACTTAATGCCTATTTGACGAAACCGACTACGAGACTTGCGCGGTATCCACTGTTACTTGAAGCCGTGCTGAAGCAGACACCGGAAGAGTCCTCGGATAAACAGGAGATCCCGAAGGTCGTCGCGCTCGTACGTGAGTTCCTGGGCGAGGTCAACCTCCAGACGGGCCGTACGGAGAATAGGTTCAATTTACTGCAACTGGAACAACAACTTCTGTTCCGTCCGGGTGAACAAGTGGTGCGTGCGATTCACGGATTCTTCACACGTCTCCTGCGTACTTATTCCTCGCGACTAGGATCTGCGGTTGAAGGAAGAAGGCCGTGAGATGGTTTATAAAGGGCCCTTGAAGCGCCGTGGTGGCTCACAGAGTGATAGTGGAGAGCTCTTAGTATTCTTGCTTGACCATGCGCTGCTCATGGTGAAGCAGAAGAGCAAAGCCGACCAATTCAAGGTCTATCGACGGGTACGTTCGAAGGTCCCGCCTTGTGGCTACCTAAAAACTCTAACGACGCGCTGTTACAGCCGATTCTGCTTGAGCTCTTGCACATCATCGCAACAGACGAGACTGGCATGCGACCAATCACCTCTCGTCCTCTGCGCAACAGCTCAAACCCAAACGGCGACCGCAACGTACAACCGTACCCTCCCATCCTCCCGGTCAAATTCGAAGGCAATGGCGGCAAAACAGGCTTCTCAATCACATTCGTGCACCTCGGACGCAAGTTCTACCAAATGACACTGTGGGCTGCAACGCATGCGAACCACCGCAAATGGATTGAGAATATCACAAAGCAGCAGGACCTCATGCGCGAGCGGAGTCAGTACTTTGAGATGAATGTTCTTTCAGAGGGGCATTTCCAGTCTGTGAACCGAGCGAATTGCGCCACCCCGTTCAGTGAGTGTTGCCCAGCTATGGCTATGTGGAGACTCAGGCTGACGCGAGTAGGTGGGGGGCAGAAAGTCGCGTATGGGACGTTTGATGGGGTTTATTTCCACGATCTGCGGGAACCGAATCGAGAACCGGTCAAGGTGCTTGCGCTGACGGATGTCGCACAGGTAGACGTCCTCGACGACTATGACCTGTTATCGTGTTATCTGGTGCGGTCGGATATTTCCTTATCTTTCGCCTACCGGCGTCTAACTGCTCTTTTTGAGGGTCAGGTGATCACGTTCCACCTAGACGCACTTGAGGCGATGGACCCGCTTGCAGGGCTGAAGCGCGCCAAGCGTATCGCAGCACACACGTCGTTCTTCAAGTCGGGCATATGCGTCGGACGTACGTTCGTCTGCGTCGTCAAGACCAGTCCGCTCTCAAGCACGATCAAGATCTTCAAGCCTATCGACCAGAACGTACGTGGATGCAACAAGCCGACGTTCCGCAAACTCCTGCAAGGCGGCAACGACACGCTCCGGATATACAAGGAGTTCTATATTCCAGTGCAGTCGAGCTCGATACATTTCCTCCGCACGAAGCTTTGCGTTGCGTGTGTCAATGGGTTCGAGATTATCGATCCGGATACGCTCGACACGCAGGGGTTGCTTGATCCTAGCGATGAATCGCTGGACTTTGTGAGGCGCAGGAGCGATAATACGCGGCCGAAGCCGGTGGCGATATATCGTATCGAGAACGAGTTTCTACTTTGCTACGATGGTGCGTGTGTTTTCCGTGCACAAGGGACGACAACGGCTGACTTGCGTTCGATAGAGTTCGCTTTTTACATTAACCACGGCGGGCGTAGGTCACGGAAGAACTTTTTACTGCACTGGGAAGGAGCGCCAACGAGCTTCGGTGAGTCGTACCACGTGTGCGTGTGCGCTCGGGACTGATGTATGACCCCACCCGCAGCATTCCAATACCCATACGTACTCGCATTTGAGCCCACATTCGTCGAGATCCGCAACGTCGAAACAGGCTCAATGTCCCAAGTCATCCAAGACAACAACCTCCGATGTTTATTCACCGACACACCTCCCTCACTACAACAAGATTACCCGCGCATGTCGCGCAGCTCGCTCTCAGGCTCGTCGTACAACGGAAGCCCCGGTCCGGGTCCGTACCAGTACCCCGGACAGTTGCCGGCGCCCCCGGTGTATCCGGGTCAGCTGCAGCAGCAGCAGGCGCCGGCGCCGCCGTATGGGCGGGGTGTGGGTGGTCGTGAGGAGATCATATTGGTGTCGGATGATCGCGTGTTGACGTTACGCATGGCGTTACCTGGCCAATGAGTACGTGAGCGAGTGAGTGCAGTGAGTGCTGGGCGCTCCAACCCTTTGTCGTTTGTCTGTCCATACCTTTTTTTTTTCTTTGTTTATTGTCACGTATGTGCCCTTGTTGTTTGACCTACCGCTGTGAGCATGCCCCTGCATCTGTTTTACACGATTTTCTCTCTCTCTTTTTTTTCGTTTGTAGTAATTGATGGCGTTCAACTTTTCTTTTGATGATACTACGCATAAGTACAACTAGCATACATATATCCTAGCTGCATCTGTATTTCCAGAGTTTTGAGCTCGTTATCCTACCCACATGACGCGGCTTGTCTCGTCTGCGCACAAAATTGTCGAGTGAAACTTCGTGAGATGTACGTATCTTGGAAGCTGGTCCTTTTGGGGTAGAGTCATAGTGGGGAGCGTGCCTTTCCTTCTGTTACGATGCACGGCTGTTTATGGAGATACTAGCGCGCGATCGAACGTAGTATTTCGAAGCTGGAAATGACTTCAAAAAAACGACTTTTTGCCCTACATTATCGCTGGTATTGCGATATCACTACTGCCCTCGTTGGAAAATTCCTGGACTCAAGCAGGTTCAGCTAATAACTGTGGCGTCCTTAGTAGGTGAGCGAGCTTACATATTCGCGAACGAGCTGCACACACTCGCGTAACGGCAGATCAGCGATCTCCACAATATCCCTACTACCAATTTATACGTCGTTTTACGACTTCAAATAAAGGAATCTTACCGAACGTCACACTAAGATAGTTCATGTCGGTGTTGAAGTATCTTATCATGATTATCTTTTCCCCATGTGTTTATCTTATGTTATCAGATATGTCCATGCGGTGTTATGCAAACCGCGCATTCTTACTTACTCCTTCTTGTTCGCTTGGATCGCCGGACCGTGTCCCGGATCCCCTCCCGGCAGTACACATGGCCGCGGATTCGTTTTGTAGTCGCCCTGCGGAAGCAGAGCATAAAACTTACAACTGTATAGTTGTTAGATCCCTTGGGTACTTAAACCCTTTACTTCTCGTAGTGTAGCCCTCAGTTCTGCTCGTAAGCGTGCGTGGAACTGAGGTGAGCTTTGTTACTTTACTTTACCTTCGTCACTGTACTTACCAGCCTCAGTCGTGTGTGTCTGTCGTACAGGTGAATAAACATAGTTCTGCTCGTAAGCGTGCGTGGAACTGAGTCGTGTGTGTCTGTCGTACAGCACATCACGCACGCCTTCCTCGCTATCTAATCTACTTACCCTTAATACCATTCCTATCGCGTCCATACCTGTTACAGTCGGCCCATCAGATAGACCAGCTCGAACAAGTCTTGTAGACTTCGGCGGTCACAGGTCGTTCATTGCAATGCAATTGACGGTATCTGGTATAAGACTCCGGCGTTTGGCTTCGACAACTAGGATCTTGCGGTCTCTGGGTCTACCGGGGGCAGGCAAGTGGTCTGAGAAAGCCGTGGGGAGACGGGGTTTGTTGTCCATCAAGTTCTCGTACTCAATGACCGCATAGACCGAACACCAGACGCAAGACATATATCTATGTCAATGCATACATAGAACCCCTTGATTACGAGTTGTCGACCTGCAATTTGAGCCTTCGTCAAGTCGACTGGTTTCGTGTCACAGACTCACAATGTCCACAAAAACGAGACGGACCAAGAGAAAAAAACTAGTTTGTGTCCCTCTTTGTGCCAGTCTTCTTAGGGTGTTCATCAGCAAAAAACTTTGGGTTTTGTAATTAATTATAAGCACTTGTGAACACCAAAATCAGTAAATAGAGATCACTGGTTCATAAGTGCTTGTGTTAGTCCAATGAATTTCATAAGATCAGGCCAAATCTGTAAGATTGCTAGCTGATTACAATTCTTCTTGAAATGGTAATCAATTATATGACTGTGGGTTTAATATAGGTAATTATAATTGCTTGCAATTCCTGAGCATTTTGTATACACTTCCAAAATGTTAAATAACTTTTTTAATGATAACTATATCTTATCAACTTATATTATTACATATGCTTACAAGTAACTATGTGATACAAGATGTAATAGTAACTGATTTTGTGTTTAGAGAGGAATTACATATCAATTTACAATTACAACTACCTCTCATCCAAACTCAAGTACAGAAAAGTGACCTCACAGGGGTTTGAACTCAGGATATAGAATGTACACCTTGTGCTTTACCAACTGAGTTACCTGATCCTGGGTTCTCTAAGGTGGGTTCTACTATTAATAGGTTGGAATCTTAGTGTTGTGGCAGCTACAAGCCAGCATTTTTTAACTTTTTAAATAAAATAGCTAAAATTCTAAAAATATTCATGGATGTAGATATTCCCATTAGTCGGGGGGGTTCTCTGCCAGCTTTAAGCGATCTGAGCAGCTGTTGCAAAGTTATTTGACTGTAGCTGGCAGGTGTAGCCACTGATTTCATAGCTGGTCAAATAAATCTGAAATGGCTGCTCAGATCACTTAGAGTTGGTGGAGGACCCTCAGTAAAAAAGGAAAAGTCCGATTTAATCAGATTACAGTCAGTTGGAGGTCAGATCGGGTCATCTGGAGTCAAAATGACACTGAAATGAATATTTGCAAGATTTTGGACTGAGATTGACAGGGTTTAGGATTTGTAGTCAAATTTAGTCAGGTTCAGTGTCATGCAGAAGTCAATGCCAGTCATTTTCCCCATCTTTTGGAATACAGAAAAAAACAGTTTATTCAAAAGAATCAAAAATACAATATCTACAGCCAAAGCTCATGTATAGAAAGGGTGTTGCAAGGGCACCTCTACTACAGGGTCAGCAAAGGGTGGCTACCAGCACAACACAGCGTTGTCTGCATTGTTGAGGTGCATGCTGCTCTGAGTTGGATCCCCAGTGGCAATAGCTATAGTTGAAGCTACTGCTAATACATGTGGGGACAGTAGCCTTGGTGGTGGTGTCAATGGAGGGGCCAGGAATCCTAGGATAGGGTAAGTCCATGAAAGTGCATGAGCTTGCAATCTGTGTGGGCACAATAGAAAACCAACTCAGCTTGTTTTATTGTTGTTGTGTTTGTGCAGATGGCAAGGGGGGTGTTGACAGTGTCTTGATTGAGTCTGTGATAGGGACAGATAGTGGAGAACTTGACATTGATGTGCAGAATAGAATCATGTGCAGCATGCCAGTGGACTTCAACATGAGAAAAGCAACTTGGACAAATATGGCATGGCTGTGGTTTTCCAGCCGTGGGAGACTTAGTCATTTCTCATTCCGTCTGTCTGACAACCACCTTAGCAATTATTTTTCCTCATGCCCACTTCCACTAGTCTTCCACTGGAGTCTCAAACAGAAAAGTCAGCATCTATCCTTGCATCTACCAGAAGCAAACAAACAAAAATACTAGATGAGTGTTAGTTTCTTTCACTGTAATAATGTCATATTGATTGCAAGTTCCTGTAGCTCACCCTCGCTCACTACCACTCCCCTTTCTGTTATGACCTTGCAGGGTCAAACAAATGCATGACATGTGCCGGTGATAATCTGGGGTACAAAGTGTCAAGGTTAGTTAATCACTCGAGGTGTGATGAGGCCGTGAGGCCAAGCTGGACAGAGTTGAGAGGATTCAGAGAAGATACTGGGATTCGCAAGAAGTAGACAAAGAACAAGATGGGGCTCTGGGACACATTGTCCAGCCTGTTATATACATACTAAGAGTACAGCATGAGTCATGCGGAGTGAGGCAATGTCCTAGGAATGAGTCAACACCAGGAGACACAGCCTTAAGGCCCGCAAGTAAGAGTCCAAGAAGTAATTAGAGAACAGCCTTAAGGGCCGAGTATGAGTAAGAGATGATGATAGGAGCAGTCCAGACAGATGGGGACGGGGATGGGGTGGACAAGTGGGGAAAGGTAAGAAGAAAGGAAAAGTAAGCGTCTGTATCATAGCCGCGGTGGTAAATCATGACACTTTCATCAACACTGCCAATAACACCACTGCCCCATGAGTGCCCCGACCACCCACTACCACCCAGTGCTATTGGAGGTGCTCTGCCTACCCGACCAAGCACCCTGGCACACCCTGAGAGTGTGACAATGGTGGGGCTCTGCTGCCTCTGCATGACAAAGTAGGACCCCCTTTGCAGGCCCCTGTAGTAGAGGTGCTCCTGAAACACCCTTTCTATACATGAGCTTTGGCTGTAGATATCATATTTTTGATTCTTTTGAATAAACTGTTTTTTTCTGTATTCCAAAAGATGGGGAAAATGACTGGCATTGACTTCTGCATGACACTGAACCTGACTAAATTTGACTACAAATCCTAAACCCTGTCAATCTCAGTCTGAAATCTTGCAAATGTTCATTTCAGTGTCATTTTGACTCCAGATGACCTGATCTGACCTCCAACCAACTGTAATCTGACTAAATCGGACTTTTCCTTTTTTATTGAGGAGGACCCCCCAGCTAATGGGGAGATCTACCTCCATTAATAATTTTAGATTTTTAGCTATTTTATTTCAAAAGATAGAAAAACACCAGCTCAAGCTGTGATTGGCTGTAATGTTTTGTGTGTATTAGCATGGGGGATAGGAAATAAGAAAATGTACACACCTGATTTGTTTTGATAAGTATTATGTGTCAATGGCATGTGTCACTCAACTTGAGCAGTGATATGCCCCACACCACACTGGCAGTGTATACAGTGTTTTTCACATTTCTAATGCTTATGGGACAGTGACATCATCCACATGCCCTTGGCCCTTGGAGCTTGTATAACACTGGCATCAGTGTGTATCAGGATCTAGGCTTTACATGTAGAAGACTACAGTGAAGAGCAAGCCGAGTCATGTGGCATTGAGGCGAGACCAAGAGTGACCAGGCTTCTTGTGAAGGCAAAGCACTATAGTGACAGTGCCTGTGCATTCCCTGAGTTTGTGCTCTTTGCTGGCAGTAAGCCATGTGGTGACCATGCACACGGGTGCACATGGCCTGGCAGCTGGGATAGTGGTCACATTCGACTGGTGCAAGCACGAAGTGCATCAAACCTTCTAGAGTAAGGCTGACTGCTACTGAAGCTTCGAGGCACAACTGTGATGTTTGACTAGAGGATAGTGACTCAAGTGTGGCTACAGGCAATGTGCAGCCTCACTAGTGTAGGATGCAGATTGGCTGCAGCAGGGCAAACACAAATCTTCAAGAGGTTTCTACTTGCCCTCAGTCACACATATATAAGGACTGCTGTTGCTTGTAGTTCAGCAGTTCAGCAGCAACCTTTAGCAGCTCTACTTCACATTTGTACCTTATTCCATCTAAAGCCCAGAGTTTACCTTTCATCTCTGCATTCCATCATGATACTAGTTTGCTCTTTGTCATTGTCATGCTTGCACTTGTTACAAAGCTTTGCCCTTGTGTGCAAAGTCATCATAATCATCCTTGCATCTTGCATGCAGTGTGCATAGGCCATTGTCAGTCATACTCACTCTCACTATTAGTTTAGGTTCTTGCCATCATGTCTAGCATTGGACTTGCCTTGGCTTGCAGTTTCTCATAGTCTTGTGTCTTCACCAACAAACTAGCATGTCAGCTTGTGCCTATACTCCTCATCCTTCCTGAACTCAAGCACTCTTGGCCTTCTTACACAGCTTGTAGGGGGTTTAGGGTATCAGCAGGTTCTAGATGATGGCTACTTCATCTGTTCTGAGCTCTGAGATGCAACCAGTTGGTGCATAGTCAATGAGTAAGCTCCTTAGGTGTAACAGTTCGCTAACCGTTTGTCCGACTTGGACTACTTGAGTGGCTTGCAACACGTGACTGATGTTCCCGGACACTAGGCTGGCTAACACTAGGTCCCCTTAGAGTGAAAAGGGCGTGACAGCACCTCCACTAAGTCGATGATGAGAGCGAAGAGTTGAAAGAGAAAGAGGAAGAGAAAGATGACAACGAAGAAAGGCAGACTGGAAAGGAAGAGGAAACCAAGACAAGATAGCGAATTGAAGAAAACCAGGATAGGGATCCCTGGTTTTCACTAGTCGACTTATATACACGTAAGACTCGCTTTAAAGCGGAGTCTGAACTAAGTAACGAGTCACAAACCCTAGTATCACTATCCTAATATGACGTAGTGTCCATCAGCACATGTTACTACAAGACAATAAGACGCTCCACAACGTGTGAGCGAGTGGTACAATGATACTCCGGCCCCCTGTCCATGACTAATATACTCTGACGGCGTAGTCATAACCGCTACGTCAGTCCACTTCCGAGGCAGTCCATGACATTAGGGTGTGGGACAGTGTATGGTGGTTCCATTGTGGCAAAGGCACAGAGGAATACTCTGTGCAGACTCAGTGATGAGTGAACAGGGAAGTGTGCTGGCTTATGCTGTCACTGAGAGGAGTGAGACTGGGAAGTCAATTGACTTATGCAGCTCCTGAGGTTCTGGTACTGAGGTCCAATGTCAAGAGTTGATATGATTCAAGAACTCAGACTTAAAGTCCAAGTGTCCTAATGGTACAGGTTATATACTACAAACTGCCGAGCAAATACCATGAAGACTGGTACTAGTAAAGCCACCAAAGACAACTACTAGTAGGATTGAGTCATAGTCTGAATACTACTAGTATCAGTAGTAGTATGAGTCACATACAGAGTTGAACAAGTAAGCAAGAATGAGTAAAGTCTGTGCATGAAGGGGATGATGATGAAGTAAAGATGATGGTCCCAATGATAGTCTGTGTAGTAAGCACAGTATAGTAAGAAAAAAACATAACATATAACAATTGAAGGTTGAAACCCATTGCAATTAAAATCAAATTGTATGCACTTACAATTACTCATAAAGACTGAACAGTATTGTAAGTGCTTGTAATGGAATTATGTAGGAATCATAACCACTTACAAGAGAGCTGTCATGTCATGATCTCTCACCGCGGCTATGATACGGACGCATACTTTTCTTCTTTCCCCACCTTCCCCACTTGTCCACCCCATTCCCCATCCATTGGACTATTTTACTCTTCATCTGTGACTCATACTCGGCCCTGAAGGCTGTTCCCTGATTACATCTTGTTCTCCTACTCGCGGGCCTTAAGGCTGCGCTGTTTTGCTCTGACTCATTCCTAGTACATAGGATCATTCTGCGTGACTCATGCTGTACCACTAGTATGTATATAAAGGCTGGACTATGTGTCCTATAGCCCCATCCTGTTCTTCGTATACTACTTGCGAATCCCAGTGGCTTTCCCATTCCCTCTCAGCTCTGTCTAACTTGGCCTCGCGGCCTCATCGAACCCCGAGTGAATAACTAACCTTGTCCCCCTGCACCACAGATCATCACCGGCACAAGTCGTGCGTCGTTTGACCCCGCAAGGTCATAACATGTCAGAATTGCATTGGAATTGTAATTACTTACAAGAGGGCCATCAGAATTGTAAGTACCTATGACACAGCCATAAGAGTTGTGCAAAGATTTTAAGTGCTTATGATTTGACCTAGGAAATCATAGCTGATTTTGTGGAACTGACAAGTGATTACATTTCCATCACAAGCATGACACATGCTCATAATCTACATAATCGATTTTGAATTCTGTAAGCTAATAAAAAAACCCGTGTGTTTCTGCTGATGTTCTGGCGAAACGGTCGAGAATTGGAAAAGTCAGCCTCTGAAGCATCCAGGACGTGTGGAATATGCAGCATACAGTTTCTTGGTATAATATCCGGTTGTACATTCCCCAGCGCAAGGACGAACGGAGATGGCGCGCAAAAATTCGACTTCCGCACGTCTTCCTATAAATAATGACCATTGAGTACGTTGAGTCCTTGAGACACTAGCGTAGTAATTAGCGTGGACGAAAGCGAAAGTCAGAAAGCGAAAGTCAGAACACCATGGGCCGGCCCGGGCCGACTCGATTCACCGTTTTCACCGTTTGGACCACTACTCGTCACCCACTTTCGCTCACTGGCGTTCAAAAGTTCCCTTCAGTTCCTGGCACTTAGCGTTACCTACTGGTGGGCTAAAATCCTGTTGCAAGGGTGATTTCAACGTCTAGGCCACTCTTTCTTTAGTACCCACTCTGCTTACGACCTGTTCCCACTTTCGCAAAGTCCCACGTTGCGAGATAGGGTCCGACCTTCCTCCCGTGTCGTCCCTCAAGCTCGCCGTCACAGGTTAGTGTTCTCATGCGCTTCCTTTTCCCCGGAAGCTGCTCCTGCACAGCCGTGTTAATTGCGGACTACCAACAGATCCCGCGCTGGAAGCAAGTTCGGCTGCTGTACCGAATCCCCTCCCCTAACTAGGGCCGACGTTATG
The DNA here is from genome assembly GCA_963281015.1 of Lactarius tabidus. NCBI lineage: Eukaryota > Fungi > Basidiomycota > Agaricomycetes > Russulales > Russulaceae > Lactarius > Lactarius tabidus. The sequence goes on along the minus strand of OY725475.1, from coordinate 611,730 downwards.
CAAAGTAACTCTTGACTCATCGCATGCGGCTCCAAAGGCAGTTCCGGTGTTCCCAATCGCTGTTTCTAAGAAGGCCGTCCCGCAGGGGCACAGCCGCATCGCATACGCCACACAAGTTGGCCTCAAAGTACCGTAAGTCAGCGGTACCCTCTCATCGCTCAGCTTTACCCAGTTCGAACATTCACCACGATTGGTTTCGTGTTGTTGTTTTAAATCCTGTTCATAAAGTGTGGGTACCGTACCGTACGTAAAATGATGGCATGGGATGGTTACACGTTGTCTTACAGTAAAGAAGGAATTCGGAAGGTTAGTACTGGCACGTATCCTACACAAACACATTGATCTCTAGATAGATAATAGTAATGGGTTCCGGTGAATTACTGTGATAAGAGTCAATGAACAGGAAACTGGCAGTTGACACGACAACGCACTATATCCGGTCTCGCTCGTTTATTCCCCAGCATGAGAGGAGAGTAATCGTACAATTTCCTCTTGTTCTGGGCCACGGGCCACCTCGGACGCGGTCTTTCCGCTGAGGTCGCGCGCCTGCACATCAGCACCGTAGTCGAGCAAGAGCCGCACAACGACTGCAGACCCCTTCAGGATCCACCTCGAACCACTTGCTGCTAGGTGTGACGGGGTCGATCCCTCCTCGTTCCGGGAATTGACCTCCACATCGAGCTTGAGTAGTATCCGAGCAACCTCGAGCTGGCCTCCAAGCGCTGCGCAATGCAGTGGAGTGTCGCCATCGGCATCGCGCAGATACAGGTCGGCATTGTAGCCCAGCAATAACTGCACAACATCAGGGTGTCCCAACTCTGAAGCAAGAAGGAGAGGGGTAGATCTGTGGTTGCTCTGGCAATTGACATCCGCGTTGCGCTCGAGTAGAATCTGAGTAACATCGAGGAGACCATTTCTCGCTGCGAAATGTAGTGGAGTGTATCCGCCGTCATTATGCACGTCCACATTCGCATTGTGGTCTAGCAAAAACCGCGCAACGTCAGAGTGTCCATGTGCCAATGCTGTGAGAAATGGGGTGGCTTTGTTATAATTCCGGGGGTCGACCTCCACATTACGCTCAAGTAATTGCCGAGCGACCTGGAGGAGACCATTTTCCGCCGCGGAATGAAGTGGAGTGTTTCCTTCGTCATCGCGCACATGCATATCCGCATTATGCTCCAGGAATAGCTGCAAAATGTCAGGGTTTCTTCGCCACTTCCATGCTCTGGCAAATGGGGTAAGTCCATTATTATTCCGGGAGTCGACCTCCGCATTGCGCTCGAGTAATATCCGGCAAACATCGAGGTGTCCATTGGAGGCCGAAAAATGTAGTGGAGTGTTTCCTTTGGTGTTGCGTACACAAACATCCGCATTGTGGTCTAGCAATAACCGCGCAACGTCACGGTGTCCACACTCCGTTGCGCTGAGAAATGGGGTCGAGCCATCATTACTCCGGGCGTCGACCTCCACATTGCGCTCAAGTAGAATCTGAGCAACCTCGAGGAAACCATTTTCTGCTGCGAAATGAAGTGGAGTGTTTCCTGTGTTGTTTTGCACACGTACATCCACATCGCATCCTAGGAATAACCGCGCAATGTCAGGGTGTCCATTCGCCAATGCGTCGAGAAATGGAGTCGATCCATCCTTCCTGCGGGGGTTGACCTCCGCATGATGCTCAAGCAGTATCCGACAAGCCTCCAGGTATCCGGCGGAGGCCGCAAGATGTAGTGGAGTCCGGCTTTGATTCTCCCGGGAGTTCACGTCTGCACCGTTCTTCAGCAGCCACTTCCCAATCGTGAGATGTCCCTTGTGAAAAGCAGTATGAAGTGGAGTCCAATTGTCTCCACAACGCGAATTTATGTCGGCACTATGCGCAAACAACAGCTGAAAAATCTCGATGTGCCCCCCAAGTACCGAAGCATGCAAAGGTGTGCCGAACAAACCACCAAGTTGAGTTACTTGTTGTGGATCCTTGATTACCAGGCGTCCCACAAGACCACGGAATCCCATCCATGCTGAAAAGTATAAGGGAGCTGCTGAATGTGGCACACTGGTCGGCTCATCGTCTACACAAACTCTCAAGAGATCGTATGGGTGTTCTATTCGAGCAAATGCTGAAAAATGTGGGTTTTCCATGTCAAAGAAATAATCCAGTGTGTCCTTGATCTGTGATTCCACATTCCCGACCCGGGCATGCCCAACCCAATGTTCGGCAGCATATCGATAAAGAGGAATCTTCTTGACGCTGTCGTATTCGGTGCGATCATCCAGGCAGAGTAAAACACCAAGACAAGCCTGGGCAAGAATCGTATTGGAAGGTTCGATGGGAATATGAAACTGGGACACCTCTTCCATGCAACTGGCCAGCCGGTCTGAGATTAGGAACTCCTTTACGGAGAAGTGTGAGAACTGAACAACTCGAGAGCCATCGTCGATGACTACGGAAACCAAACTGGAGCAGGCGGACAGCACCGCTTCTTCTTGGTCTTCCCAACGCCAATCCGCGTTCAATTTTGGGATCCCTCCGGCGGTCAAATCGAACGCAAGCACTTCGGCGAGCTCTTCGACCCGGAGTGGACGAAGTGCCACCGCGAGACATTGCAAAAGTCGATAAGCGTGCACCCGGTTTGCGTTGTTGATCTCGTTCAGGATACGTTTGTATGTCTCGTCCAGAGATTTCGGCAATTCCTCGAGGGTACGACGCAGATTGGCCGGGAAACAGAGCCGTAGAACCTCCAATTGGCAGAATACCCATCGAAACCTGTGTGACAGCATGAGACAACCGTAAAATCATGATGAATCGAAATGGATTACATTCCATCTGCTTTTACTGTCAGTTTCTCAATTACCATAGTCTTGTCATTGTCACGCCATCTCTTCATCCTTACGTCCGAGCGAACGACAGAAGTGATGTAATCGATGATGTCCTGCTTTTGTCCGCTTTCGTCATGGAGGGATACTTGTTGAGTTGCCAAAGGCCTAAGGGTGGTACGAATGTCGAACTCGGGGCGACTAGTTACACATAGACGCAAATTCGGAAGGTGAAGCCCGACGAGTTGATTCACCAGCTCGAGCATCCTTTCACGCGACGATGGAATGCCAGAGTCATTGGGACACTCGTCGAGAGCATCCATTATGAGATAGATCGGCACTTGTCCCATGGTCACGAGCATATTCTTAAGACACTCCGCAAGCGAGTCCTCAGTTGGTTGCTCAGATCCTTGTTTGTGTGCGGAGTACAATGCGAAAAGAATGTCGCACAGAATATCTGATTGGTCGGAGAGTTGGACAAGAAGGGATGACAATAAAGCGCGGGAGTCCTGCTTCGACGTGTCCTTGAAATCGAAGTAAAAATAGGCCAGGAAAGCCGAGCCGGCGTTAGATATGGATTTGATGTCCCGGATGATAACAGAGCTTGTCGATCATGTAAGTTCGATCGGGACGCGGCTTAACGGGGAGTAACACACCTGAGAATACTCTTCCCAGAGCCAGCTATAAATCCAGGAGTAATTAGTAGCAATTATGACCCAAACGTGATGGGAGATGTACGTTTTCCGTGAATCCATAGCAAGGAGCCGGATGTCTTCCAATCTGCGAGGGTGTTCCCTCCGGTACACCACGCTGCGGTGCCCTCGTGATGAGCACCAGACGCGACGTTGTAATTGACCGATGGATCTGGGGGAGCGATCCATTTTCGAAGCTCCTTGCGTAGCTCAATCCCTGTAAGAGATGTCAGATGCTCGTAATTCGCAGTGAGGTTAGACGATCACGAACTCATTATATCGCTGACTTGATTGGCGACTTGTTGAATCGCCACTCCGGTTTCCTTTACACCTTATCAGGCAGGGCTGAGAACAAATTCGGGGGCGGGGTAATATAATATAACTCACCTTCGATGACCGAACTAACTTTATGATCAACGCCCCTCACCCCGTCGTCGACACACTCTACTTTGCTGTTAACGATCTGGACCTGGTCTTGGATATTCGCTACGCCGATCTGGACCTGATCTTGGATACCCTCTACTTTAACATCGACACCCTCCAACCTTTTATCCACGACATTGACTTTGTCATCAATCCCGCGAGTAATTGTCAGGGCTTCTGCTGCTGCCATGCGAGCCTCCTCTTGCGTCAATTTATCCAATCGTTGCAGTGCGTCCTCGACGTCCTTCCTTCCGAGCAGTTTCTTGAAATACCTCTCTGCGTGAAGGTCAAGTTTCCGAGATACGTCAACAGGGGGAAGGCATACTGGTTCGTCCCTGCCCTATTTCCTTCGTCACAATCCCAAGGATAGAGATAACCTCAACCATGATCTTGACGATGATGTCCCTCATCGCCGCCGTCGGTCGCACCTTCATGTATGCCTCAAGCCGCTTGAAAAAGTATTCCATGCGGCCAAACAGGTCGATAAGAGCATCTTTGCCGGCCCGGACATCCTTGACAGCCTAAGAGGGTTATAAGTTACCAACGCGCCTACATCGGGTCAAGGAAGATATTCACCTGCAATAGGACCCCGATCCCTGTGAATATCGCATTTGCGGGTGGGAATACCTGTGGTAGCGCACGTCAGAGGGTAGATATCGAGCGGCTTAACATTTGGTGATTTACCACACCGACGCCGTTGCCGAGGGTTGCAGAGAATGATAACAAGACATTGACAGTGGGATCGAGCCACTTTGTCCACTTTTCTGAGTCGTCGGCACCTTGAGATTGATCAAAGTTCTGTACTTGTGTTCGAAGAATGGCGATTATGGCACTGGAAGAGTCGCAGGACTTCAACTCGGTGGCTAGGGGATGGGCGGTAATGTCTTTCTTCGTCTGCTTGTTATACGCGTTCAAAGCAGCCGTAAAGATTGTCTCAAAGTTTGGAGGAGATGTGGAAGTAGACGGGACTTGGGACATAATGACACTTGTGGAAGGACTCGGGTCGGATGCCCAAGGTCAAGCTCAAGGGACAAGATCGATAAGAGGCACAGACGCGCACTACTAGTAACCCACTTTGGCCATGTAATTGCCTCGTGTCTGCTTCGATAGGCGCTCTGCAGTTCTTTTTTGGTAGCCAACCTGACCGCTTCCAATTTTCCAGTCGGAGTCTGTATTCTTCTCGTCCAATCACATTTCGTCAGTATTATCGTGTCTTGCAACAATCCCTGATCTAAGGAGGCTCAGACGCGTCCTGCCTCGGGTTGATTTGAGTGTCACTGTCATTTCGCAGAATTCCCACGACATCCCACAATCCCTATCAACGCAGTCCCCGTCAGTCCATCTACAGTCCTCTTCCCCAGAACCGGACTTGGTCCTATCCAAACTACTTGTACCATCAATGCACCAAGGCATCAACCTCAGTACAGCACCACCCATCAACCCATTTTCTCGTTCCCAACACGTATCTCAAATTTCGAATCCTGAGACCGTCAGAGCGTCGCCCATCGGGCCCAAGCTTACCATGACAGCGCCGCTGCCCAACAACAGGGCCCATGGGGTACTCAACCGTCGCTGCTTACCCTTCAGCGCTTCAGCAGTAAAGCCGAAGCAGTCCACCTAACGAGTGTGAGCAGGATGTCCGTTACCAAAATGGCGCTGCGAACGGAAGCATACCCCACATCGATGTTGACGGCGGCAGACAGGGTCTCTATTTCGGCGATGAGAGCAGCCCGAGTGACACTGACGACTCGGAACTACCCTGGGCGGCTTCACATTCCCGTAAGTATCATTCCATGCGCCAAGGCCTCCACAGCAGCTAATCGCCTAGGCAACCCCACCACCAGCCTCATTTCCAAGGTCCTCAACCAACGCATGTCCACCAACGCCCGTCCACCCAACGACAACAGTCCCCCCCAGACTCACACTCTATTCGCTGCACCGATTCTGGCTATTCCGGCGCTCCGGCTCCTCCTTCCACCAAGCCCCATCCACTGCAGCTCGACAATGCCCATATGAACCCGACCATCTCTCGTGTGGCATCCGTTTCCGTTTCCGCTTCTCGACCCTGGTCAATCCCTCTATCGCAGGTTCGGGCAACAGCCCCCGTCGCCCTTCCGACTCTGTCTGCACCATGCCTGCTTCCGCCGTGACCATTCGTTGCAGGTCCAAGACCGCACCCGGTCCATGTCTGCCACCACGTCTTCACACATTCACGTTCGCTCTTCACTCCAAGATCATACCCCTCCTCTAACATGTCCGCTCCACTCGCCCCGCACCTTCTTACCGTATGCACTCATCCTCCACCCCGTCTCAGTATCCCCACTGCCCACCCTTTGTGTAACCTGCCCACCTTTCTTGCATGGCCGAAGCCCTCCGTGCACGCATCATACTCTCTGACATCGTCAAGGGCGGGCTCACCTCTTCCATGGGCGTCAGGCGGTAGACAAGATCACATACATCATCAAGAATACCGATCGCAAACTCTTCTCCTAGGACATACCCTCCATGGGCGAAAGTACTTCCGTTCTCGTCACATTTGATCGCCGATTATGCGACTCGCAGTCGCATGTCTACCAGTTCCATGCACGCGTCGGAAAGGCATTCCATTCGGACAAACTTCAAGTTTCCCTACCCCTAGTCACGTCCCGCTTGGTCCCCCAGGGTACAAGCACCCCCACCCTTGACGCACGCACCGACTTTGACAGTTTCGTGTGACACTGGTTTGCCTTCGAACGAAGCGTCGACCGAGTCGTATCCACAGAAACATCCAGATGCGACTGCCGACGATATCACGTGCCCCGGCGTCTCCTCCAAGCCATTTGAACCTCAAACCGAAACCCGTGCTTGGGATTATGCAGTACCTCAGCCGTGAGAGCTACTTGGAACATGTTGAGCTGGGCCTGCTTTGGCTGCATGCTGTGTCCAAAGAGAAACGGTGACGGGAGGCGATCAACGAGGCCATCTATGCCGAACGCGATTTCGTGTGCGATATAGAGCGCTTGCGCAATGTATGCCTGCGTTCTGATTCTGACAGTCCGTTATGCTCATAAGGGCATGCATAGGTTTGGACAGCCCCCCTGCGCCCGTCGTATATCATTCCAGAACACTGTCGCGCAGACGTTATCAAGCAAGCGTTTTGGGACATACACGATGTCATCGTCGGGAACACCCGCCCGCGCTGTAAGGGTCACATGTCGTGCAGGCTCGGGTGCACGATCCACATTACACCTGCCGCCTGAACAAAATGCCTCGTCCCGCGTTCCTATTCAACAGGCCTCGAGGCCTCACTGTAGATATCTAGATACCGGGCTGCATCTGTGTCAAAAGGACCTCACCCCCTCTCAATAAAGACAGTTTTACAAAATTCTGTTCTCGTTCATCTGCGCTGCGTCGTTCCGTTCTGTGCCCAGCTGGCACGCTTTCCCCCTCTTTCCCTAAATGGTCGAAAGACCTAACCTTAAATTAAGACTTCACTAAACTCGTACTCAGCGTCTCTGCCCCACCACAGTGCGACGCACTCAGCAAGCATCAATAGTTGAACACTATCACCGAGGGGATTTTTGATACCTTCCGCGACAGCGCCTGGCTATCTATTTGACCCCTTTGTGTTCTACGGCGCGCATTACCTGTGCGGTTAGTGGGGGTTTGAGAAAGAGACGAGCTCAAATCCGGCGTTCGCATAGTCGGCGAGGTACGTCCCGCCTTGACCCGACGCGCACGTTTGATATCACGGGTGGGTCGACTTTGTTAGGAAACGGAGCGAAGGCCGTATTCGCGTAAATTGGAACTGTATGCGTATCTCACGAAACCGACTACTCGACTCACGCGATACCCGCTGCTACAGTACTTGTTGAAGAAAACACCAGAAGAGTCCTCGGATAAACAGAAATACCGAAGGACGTCACGCTTATACGCGAGCTCCTCTCTGGGATCAATCTCCAGACAGGGTCGTACGGAGAATGGGTTCAATTTACAGCAACTGGAGTAACAACTTCTATTCTGTCTGGGTGCGCAAGTGGTGCGTGCGATTCACAGATACTTCAAACGTCTCCTGCGTACTTATTCCTCGCGACTGGGATCTGCGGTTGAAGGAAGAAGGTCACGAGATGGTTTATAAAGGGCCCTTGAAGCGCCGCGGTGGCTCACAGAGTGATAGCGGAGAGCTCTTAGTATTCTTGCTTGACCATGCGTTGCTCATGGTGAAGCAGAAGAGCAAAGCCGACCAATTCAAGGTCTATCGACGGGTACGTTCCAAGGTCCCGCCTTGTGGCTTCCTAAAAACTCTGACGACGCGTTGTTACAGCCGATTCCGCTCGAGCTGCTGCACATCATCGCAACAGATGAGACTGGCATGCGACCAATCGCCTCTCGTCCTCTGCGCAACAGCTCAAACCCAAACGGCGACCGCAACGCACAGCCGTACCCTCCCATCCTCCCAGTCAAGTTCGAAGGCAATGGCGGAAAAACAGGCTTCTCGATCACATTCGTACATCTCGGACCCAAATTCTATCAATTGACGCTCTGGGCCGCAACGCATGCGAACCACCGCAAGTGGGTTGAGAATATTACAAAGCAGCAGGACCTCATGCGCGAGCGGAGTCAATTCTTCGAGATGAATGTTCTTTCGGAGGGGTATTTCCAATCTGTGAATCGTGCGAACTGTGCCACCCCGTTTAGTGAGTGTTGCCCAGCTATCGTTATGTGGGGTGTTGGGCTGACGCGAGTAGGCGCGGGACAGAAAGTCGCATATGGGACGTTTGATGGCGTTTATTTCCACGATCTGCGGGAACCGAATCGAGAACCGGTGAAGGTGCTTGCGCTGACGGATGTCGCGCAGGTAGATGTCCTAGACGATTATGGCCTGTTAATCGTGTTATCTGGTGCGGTCGTATATTTCCTTATCTATCACTTACCGGCGTCTAACTGCTCCTTAGAGGGTCAGGTGATCACGTTCCCACTGGACGCGCTCGAAGCGATGGACCCACTCGCCGGGTTGAAACGCGCTAAACGCATCGCTGCACACACGTCGTTCTTCAAGTCAGGTATATGCGTCGGACGTACCTTCGTCTGCGTCGTCAAGACCAGCCCGCTCTCAAGCACGATCAAGATCTTCGAGCCTATCGACCAGAACGTACGAGGGCGCAACAAACCTACGTTCCGCAAACTCCTGCAGGGCGGCAACGATACACTGCGGATATACAAGGAGTTCTATATTCCAGTGCAGTCGAGCTCGATACATTTCCTCCGCACGAAGCTTTGCGTTGCGTGTGTTAACGGATTCGAGATTATCGATCCGGATACGCTCGACACGCAGGGGTTGCTTGATCCTAGCGATGAATCGCTTGATTTTGTGAGGCGCAGGAGCGATAATACGCGGCCGAAACCTGTGGTGATTTATCGTATCGAGAACGAGTTTTTGCTTTGCTACGATGGTGCGTGTGTTGCCCCCAAACTTACGACAGCGCTGACTTCGATCCGACAGAGTTTGCGTTTTATATTAATCGCGGTGGGCGTAGGCCACTGAAGAACTTCTCACTGCATTGGGAAGGAGCGCCAACGAGTTTCGGTGAGTCGTACCGCGCGTGTGTGTGTGCTCGGAACTGATGTATAGCCCCCACCTGCAGCATTCCAATACCCATACGTGCTCGCATTCAAGCCCACATTCGTCGAGATCCGCAACGTCGAAATGGGCTCAATGTCCTAAGTCATCCAAGGCAACAACCTCCGCTGTTTATTCACAGACACACCTCCCTCGATGCAACAAGCTTACCCGCGCATGTCGCGCGGCTCGCTCTCAGGCTCGTCCTATAACGACAGTCCCGGTTCGAGCTCTACTCCGTATGCCGCTTTCGGACATCAGTACCCCGGACAGTTGCCGGCGCCACCGGTTTATCCTGGTCAGCTGCAGCAGCAGCAGGCGCCGCCACCGCCGTATGGGCGGGATGTGGGTGGTAGAGAGGAGATTATATTGGTATCGGATGATCGTGTGTTGACGTTACGCATGGCGCTACCGGGCCAATGAGTACGTGAGTAAGTGAGCTGAGTGAGTGCTGGGCGCTCCAACCCCTTGTCGTTTGTCTGTCTGTACCTTTTTTCTTCTTCTTTGTTTATTGTCACGTATGGCCCTTGTTGTTTAACCTACCGCTGTGAGCATGCCCCTGCATCTGTTTTATACGATTCCTTTTTTCTCGTTTGTAGTAATTGATGGCGTTCGACTTTTCTTTTGATGATACTATGCATAAGTACAACTAGCATACATATATCCTAGCTGCATCTGTATTTCCAGAGTTTCGAGCTCGTTATCCTACCCACATGACGCGGCTTGTCTCGTCTGCGGTTGTCGAGTGAAACTTCGTGAGATGTAAGTATCTTGGGAGCTGGTCCTTTTGGGGTAGAGTCATAGTGGGGAGCGTCCCTTACCTTCTGTTGCGATGCACGGCTGTTTATGGAGATACTAGCGCGCGATCGGACGTAGTATTTCGAAGCTGGAAACGACTTAAAAAATCGACTTTTTTGCCCTACATTATTGTATAGAAAGAAGCTTCCGAAATGGAATGAATGATTTTGCGATATCACTATCGCCCTCATTGAAAAATTCCTGCTCTCAAACAGGTCAGTTGCTGTAGGGCTCAGCTAATGACCCTGGCGTCGTTCGTAGGTGAGCAAGCTTACGTATTCGCGAACGAGCTGCACACGCTCGCGCAACGGCAGATCAGCGATCTCCACAATATCCCTACTACCGATTTATACGTCGTTTTACGACTTCAAATAAAGGAATCTTACCGAACGTTACACTAAGATAGTTCATGTCGGCCCATTAGACAGACAGAATTGAACCAATATTGTAGACTTCGGTGGCCACAGGTCATACCGTCATAGCAATGTAATTGACGGCTTCTTGTATGAAGACTCCGGAGTTTGGCTTTGACAACTAGGATCTTGCGATCTCTGGGTCTACCAGGGGCAGGCAAGTGGTCTGAGAAAGCCGTGGGGTGACGGGGTTCGTAGTCCATCAGGTTCTCGTCCTCAATGATCGCATAGACCGAACAACTGACGCAAGACGTACATCTATGTCAACGCATACATAGATCTCCTTGATTACGAGTTGTAGATCCGCAATTTGACCCTTCCTCAAGTCGACTGGTTTCGTGTCACAATGTCCACAAAAACCAGACGGACCAGGAGAAACTAACTAGTTTGTGTCCCTCTTGGTGCCAGCCTTCTTAGGGCTTTCTGGCGAAACGGTCGAGAATTGAAAAAGTCAGCCTCTGAAGCATCCAGGACGTGTGGAATATGCAGCATACAGTTTCTTGGTACAATATCCGGTTGTACATTCTCCAGCGTAAGGACGTACGGAGATGGTGCACAACAATTCGCCTCCCGCTCGTCTTCCTATAAATAATGACAACTGAGTACGTTGAGTCCTTGGGTAACTGATAATTGACGAAGACCAAAGCGAGACGCGCGCTCTTGCGCGCGCTTTACTGTATATGAGTTTTGAATGAAACTGTGAAACTGAACATCATGGACCGACCCGGGCCGATTCGATTCACCGTTTTCAGTGTTTGGCGCACTTCAATTCATCGTCACCCACTTCAAGTTTCGATCACTGGCGTTCAAAATTTCCTTTCAGTTCCTGGGATTTAGCATATCCCTACTTGTAGGCTAACAACTTGTTGCAAGGGTCATTTCAATGTCTAGGCCAATCTTTCTCTTGTATCCACTCCGCTTACGATCTTCAGACGATCTTCTTCCACGGCACTTCCGCAAACACCGTCCGACCTGCCTCCCGCGTCGTCCCTCAAGCTCGCATTCAGAGGCTGGTGTTCTCGTGGGCTTCCTGTGCTCCGGCAGATGCTCTGGCACAACCGTGTCAATTGGGGGCTACCAGCAAATTCTGCGCTAGAAGCAAGTTCGGCCACTGTTCTGAGTCCTCTCTCCCAACTAGGGCCGGCGTTATGCACCATAACTCTCGACTCGTCGCCTGCAGCTCCAAAGCGGTACCCGCGCTCCCAACCGCTGCTTCTGAGAAGAAGGCTGTCCCGCAGGGGGGCACATCTGCACCAGGTTCGCCGCGCAAGTCGGCCTCAAGTACAATAAGTAAGCGGTACCCTCCCATCGCTCAGCTTTACCCAGTTCGAACATTCGCCACGATTGGTTTCGCGATATTGTTTTAAATCGTGTTCATAAAGTACGGGTACCGTACGGTACGTAAAATGACTGCATGGGATAGTTACACGTCGTCTTAAGAAGGAATTTGGAAGGTTAGCACTGGCACGTATCCTACACAAACACATCGATCTCTACATAAATAATAGTAATGAGTTCCGGTGAATCACTGTGATAAGAATCAATGGACAGGAAACGGGCGGTTGACACGACAAACAGTCTCGCTCGTTCATTCCTCACCATGCTGGGAGAGTAATCGTACAATTTCCTCTTGTTCCGGGCCACGGGCCACCTTGGCCGCAGTCATTCCACGGAGGTTGCACGCCTGCACGTCCGCACCGTAGTCGAGCAAGAGCCGCACAACGCCTGCAGATCCTTTCCGGAGTCTCCAGAAACCCTTTGCTGCTAGGTGTAACGGGGTCGATCCCCCCTCGTTCCGGGAATTGACCTCCACATTGAGCTTGAGCAGCATCCGAGCAACCTCTAGCTGGCTTCCAATCGCTGCGCAATGAAGTGGAGTGTCGCCATCGGCGTCGCGCAGATACAGGTCGGCATTGTGGTCCAGCAATAACTGCACGACATCAGGGTGTCCCAACTCTGAAGCAAGAAGAAGAGGGGTAGATCTGTGGTTGTTCTGGCAATTGACATCCGCGTTGCGCTCGAGTAGAATCTGAGTAACATCGAGGAGACCATTTCTCGCTGCGAAATGTAGTTGAGTGTTTCCGTAGTCATCATGCACGTTCACATTCGCATTGTGGTCCAGCAAAAACTGCGCAACGTCAAAGTGTCCATGCGCCAATGCTGCGAGAAAAGGGGTGATTTCGACATCATTCCGGGGGTCGACCTCCACATTACGCTCAAGTAATTGCCGAGCGACCTGGAGGAGACCATTTTCCGCCGCGAAATGAAGTGGAGTGTTTCCTTCGTCGTCGTGCGCATGCACATCCGCATTATGCTCCAGGAATAGCTGCAATATGTCAGGGTTTCTTCGCCTCTTCCATGCTCTGACAAATGGGGTAAGTCCACCATTATTCTGGGAGTCGACCTCCGCATTACGCTCGAGTAGTATCCGGCAAACGTCGAGGTGTCCGTGGGAGGCCGCAAAATGTAGTGGAGTGTTTCCGTAAGTGTCGCGTACGCGCACATCTGCATTGTGTTCCAGGAATAACGACGCAACGTCAGAGTGTCCATTCGCCAATGCTACGAGAAATGGGGTCGAGCCATTTTTATTCCTGGAGTCGACCTCCACATTGCGCTCAAGTAGAATATGAGCAACCTCGAGGAGACCATTTTCTGCTGCGAAATGCAGTGGAGTGTTTCCTGTGTTGTCTTGCACACGTACATCCACATTACGGTCTAGGAATAACCGTGCAATGTCAGAGTGTCCATACTGTAATGCGAGGAGAAATGGGGTCGATCCATCATTACTCCGGGGGTCGAGCTCCGCATGATGCTCAAGCAGTATCCGACTAGCCTCGAGATATCCGCGGGAGGCTGAAGCCGCTGAAAGAAGTAGTGGAGTCCGGTCGTGATTCTCCCGGGATTTCACGTCTGCACTGTGGTTCAGCAGCCACTTCACGATCTTCACATGTCCCAGTATCGACGCCTCATGAAGTGGAGTCCGACCTTCTGCACCATGCAAATGTATGTCGGCGCCGTGCGCGAACAACAGCTGAGAAACCTCGAGGTGTCCCCCAACCACTGACGCATGCAACGGTGTACCGAACTGACCACCGAAATGATTTACTTGCTGCGAATTCTGGAATATAAGGCGTCCCACTAGACCATGGAATCCCCTCCATGCCGCGAAGTATAAGGGAGCTGCTGAACGTGGCACTGTCGGCTTTTCATACCAGGAAACTCTCAAGAGATCATATGGGTGTTCTATTCGGGCCAATGCTGAAAAATGTGGGTTGTCCATGTCAAAGAAATAATCCAGTGTGTCCTTGATCTGTGATTCCACATTCCCGACCCGGGCATGCCCAACCCAATGTTCGGCAGCATATCGATAAAGAGGAATATTCTTGGCACTGTCTTCGTCAGTGCGACCATCCAGGCAGAGTAAAACACCAAGACAAGCCTGGGCAAGAATCGTGTTGGAAGGTTCGATGGGAATATGAAACTGGGCCACCTCTTCCATGCAACTGGCTAGCCGATCCGACGTCAGGAACTCCTTTACGGAGAAATGCGAGAACTGAACGACCCGGGAACCATGATCGATGATTACGGAAACCAAACTGGAACAAGCGGATAGCACGGCTTCCTCCTGGTCTTCCCAACGCCAGTCTGCGTTCAGTTTTGGGATCCCTCCTGCGGTCAAGTCAAATGCGAGTACTTCTGCGAGCTCTTCGACCCAGAGTGGACGAAGTGCCACCGAGAGACATTGTAAAAGTCGATAAGCATGCACCCGGTTTGCGTTGTTGATCTCATTTAGGATACGCTTGTATGTCTCGTCCAACGATTTGGGCAATTCCTCGAGAGTATGACGCAGATTGGCCGGGAAACAGAGCCGTAGAACCTCCAATTGGCAGAAAACCCATCGAAACCTGCGTGAAAGCATGAAACAGCGGTATGATCATGATAAATTAGAATTGGCCTTACATTCCATCCGCTTTCTCCGTCAGTTTCTCAATCACCATGGTCTTGTCATCGTCACGCCATCTCTTCATCCTTATGTCCGAGCGAACGACAGAATTGATGTAATCGATGATGTCCTGCTTTTGTCCGCTTTCGTCCTGGAGGGATACTTGTTGAGTTGCCAAAGGCCTAAGGGTGGTGCGAATGTCGAACTCGGGCCGACTAGTTACACATAGACGCAAATTCGGAAGGTGAAGCCCGACGAGTTGATTCACCAGCTCGAGCATCTTTTCACGCGATGATGGAATGCCCGAGTCATTGGGACACTCATCGAGAGCATCCATTATGAGATAGATCGGCATTTGTCCCATGGTCATGAGCATATTCTTAAGGCACTGGGCAAGTGAGTCCTCAGTTGGTTGCTGAGATCCTTGTTTGTGTGCGGAGTACAACGTGAAAAGAATGTCGCAGAGTATATCTGATTGGTCGGAGAGTTGGACAAGAAGGGATGATAATAAAGCGCGGGAGTCCTGCTTCGACGTGTCCTTGAAATCGAAGTAAAAATAGGCCAGGAAGGCGGACCCAGCGTTGGATATGGATTTGATGTACCGAATGATCGCAGAGCTTGTGCACCGAGTCAGTTCAGTTGGGACGCAGCTAACCTGGGCGTAACACACCTGAGAACACTCTTTCCAGAGCCAGCTGTCAATCCATGAGTAGTTAGTGACAAATAAGGCTGAGAAGGCGATTGGAGATGTACGTTTTCCGTGAATCCATAACAAGGAACCGGATATCTTCCGATCTGCGAGAGTATTCCCTCCGGTACACCACGCTGCGGTACCCTCGTGATGAGCACTGGAGGCGACGTTGTAATTGACAGATGGATCAGGGGGAGCGACCCATTTTCGAAGGTCCTTGCGTAACTCGTTCCCTGTAAGAGGCGTCAAGCCTTTTTGATTCACAGCAAAGTTAGACGACCACTAACTTTTAAGGTCGCTAACTTGATTGACGACGTGTTGAATCGCTACCCCGGTTTCCTTTACACCTAGCCGGAAAGACTGAGGACAGATTTGGGGACAGGCTAACGTGGTATAGCTCACCTTCGATGACGTTGTGGTCAACAGCCCTCACCCTGTCATCGACGCCCTCCAGCCTTTCATCAACGCTCTCCATCCTTTCATCGATCCTGTGGGTGATCGTTAGGGATTCTGCTGCCGCCATGCGAGCCTCCTCTTGCGTCAATTTATCTAATCGCTGTAATGCGTCCTCGACATCCTTCCTTCCAATCAGCTTCTTGAAATATCTCTCTGTGTACAGGTCAGATTTCGAGTTACATCAATGGGCGAAACGCATACTGGTTCGGCCCTCCCGGATTTCCTTAGTCACGATCCCAAGGATAGAGATAACCTCAATCATGATCTCGACGATGATGTCCCTCATGGCTGCCGTCGGTCGGACCTTTATGTATGCCTCAAGCCGCTTGAAAAAGTATTCCATGCGGCGAAATAGGTCAACAAGAGCATCTTTGCTAGCGCGGACGTCCTTGATAGCCTAAGAGGGTTGTAAGTTACCACACCCAGACCGGTTCAAGGAAAATGCTCACTTGGAGGAGGACTCCGATTCCCGTGAATATTGCATTCGCAGGTGGGAATACCTGCGGGAACTCATGTCAGGTGATAGATCTTGAGCGGCTTAACGTCGCGCAGTTTACCACACCAACGCCGTTGCCTAGGGTTGCTGAGAATGCGAACAGGACATTGACAGTGGGATCGAGCCACTTTGTCCACTTTTCCGAGTCGTCGGCACCTTGAGATTCATCAAAGTTCTGAACTTGTGTTCGAAGAATGGCGACGATGGCACTGGAAGAGTCACAGGACTGCAACTCGGTGGCCAGGGGATGGGCGGCAATATCTTTCTTTGTATGCTTTTTGTATGCCTTCAATGCAGCCGCAAATATTGTCTCAAAGTTTGTGGAAGGAGTAGAAGTCGACGGAACTTGGGACATAGTGCTACTTGTTGAAGGACTTGGGTCGGACGACCAAGCTCAAGCTCAAGCTCAAGGGATAAGATCGATAAGAGGCAAGGATACACGCTAGGTCATGGAGACGCCTCGTGTCTTGCTTCCATAGGCGCCCAGCCGTTCCTTTCGCAGTGAGCAAGACGTACGAATAGTCACGCCGACCGCTTACAGTTTTCCAGTCCCTCCTCTTCTCTTCTAATCACCATTTCTTCTGTGATTTAATGTCGCCTTGCTGTGACCCTTAGACTGGAAAGAGGGCTCTCAGAAGCGCATTCTTCCACGGGTTGTTTTACAGTAAGGCTGCACAATTTGCTAGTCATTGTGAAGACACGACTTCCCACGGCACCCATTTCAAAGTTCCTCATAGACCAGCGACCGTTCGCTCTATGAGGCAACTTACCCCAGGCCGGGCCTTGGACGCGAGAAATCGAGGTTTCCTCCAGGCTCCAGTCACCACACTAGGCTGGTCAGAGCCTTTCGCTAGGCGACGCCCCATTTCGAACGCCTGGTACGAGTCTACCTAATCGCACTCACATACTCTCCCACTGCAATCCTCTCCCAATCCCTATCAACGCAGTCCCGCCAGTCCTTCTACGGTCCACTCTTGGTCCCATCCAAACTACTCGTACCATCAACCGCAATACCCCCAACCGACCCTTTCCCGTTCCCAACACCATCTCGCAGCCCGATGACTGAGCCGAGTCGCAGACCCCAATTTCGATTCCTTTGCTCATCAGGGCGTCGCCTATCAAGGCCAAGCCTACCATAACAGTGCCCCCGCCGTGCAACAGCAACAGGGACCATGGGGACCTCGGCCGCCACCACCGCCTCAGCGGCAACAACAGCCCACCTACGAGTACGAGCAGTATCAAAACGGCGCAGCTAGTCGAAGCATCCCGCACCTTGGCGTGAACATCGAGGTCGACAATGGCAGACTCGGCCTCGATTTTGACGATGAGAGCAGTCCGAGCGATACAGACGACTCGGAACCACCCTGGGCGGCTGCACATTCCCGTATGTATCATTCCATGGCCCAGTCCTCCACAGCTGATCGCCTCGTTCCATTCAGCCAGCAGGTAACCCCACCATCAGCCTCATTATCAAGGTCCTCATCCAACGCATGCCCACCACCGTCTTTCCTCCCAACGCCAACAATCTCCCCCAGACTCAGTCTATTCGCTCCACCGATTCGGGCTATTCGGGTGCTTCCGCCCCTTCTTCCGCTAAGCCCCATCATCTGCAGCTCGACACCGCCCATATGAACCCGGCCGTCTCTCGTGCATCATCGGTTTCCGCTTCAACGACCCTTGTATGTCCTTCTATCGCAGGTTCAGGCAACGGCCCCCGTCGCTCTTCCGACTCTGTCCACACCGTGCGTGGTTTCTGCCGTGACCGTTCGTTGCAGGTGCAGGACCGAACCCGATTCATGTCCGCCACCGCTTCCTCGCACGCTCACGCTCGTTCTTCGCTCCAAGACCCTCCTGCCCCTGACTCATCTATTGCACGTGTTCGTTCTTCACTCCAAGATTGTAACCCTTTCTCTAATGCTTCCTCACTTCGCCCCGCACCTACTCGACATGTGCCATCATCTCCCCCCGCACCTTCTCACCATGTGCATTCATCTTCCCCTCCGATCCAGTATCCTCACCGTTTGACCTTTGTGTACCCCGGCCTTCTTTCTCGCGTCGCTGAAGCCCTCCGTACACGTATCACACTCTGACATCGCCAGAGACGGGCCCACCTACAGGAACGCCTTAGATGGTTGTCAGGCCGTCGACAAGATCGCATACATTTTCAAGACTACCGATCGAAACCTTAGGACGCGCCCTCGATGCTCAAAAGTACTTCCATGCTGTCACATATGACCACCAACTGCACAACTCTCAGTCAGACGTCTACCAGTTCCGTACACGCGTCAGAAGCCCGTTCCACTCGGGTGAACTTTCCCCACCACCAGTCACGTCTCCTGGTTCCCATGGTACGACTCTGCCCACCCTTGGACACACGCACCGGCTCGCCTTCGAACGAAGCGTCGAACGAGTCAGATCCAGGGAAATATCAGGATACAACTGCTGCCGACCGTGGTACTGACGCGGACGCGGATGCAGCTGAGGACGTGGTCTGCTTACTGCTTTACAGGGTATTTATACTCTTAACGGATTGCTATTCAC
Source organism: Lactarius tabidus (assembly GCA_963281015.1). Classification (NCBI taxonomy): domain Eukaryota; kingdom Fungi; phylum Basidiomycota; class Agaricomycetes; order Russulales; family Russulaceae; genus Lactarius; species Lactarius tabidus. Next base: position 592,867 of record OY725475.1, on the reverse strand, counting down.
CGACGTGATCCAGAGACCGATTGTGCTACTTTATCACGTGTCCGCGGCGGCTCGAGCAGCAGAAAAACAGCAACGTGCGACTTGGAAATTGTGGTTGAGCCAGGGTTGCTTTGGATACATACAATACCCAAAGAGATCGTGGACAGCGTTTCGGATCAAGAGAAGCGAAGACTGGAGGCGATCAACGAGATGGTCTATACAAAGCGCGATTTTATGCGCGATATGGAGTATTTGCGTGATGTATGTGCTCTGATTTTGCTGACAGTGTGCATGCTAATAAGCGCATACATTAGCTTTGGATAGCCCCTCAACGCGTCGGATATCATACCGGAACATCGACGCACCGACTTTATTGAGCAAGTCTTCTGGAACATCCACGACGTGATCGCGGTTAACACGCGCCCGCGCGACGCACTGAAGAAGCATCAAAGTCGTACGCTGTCATCGAAGGAATCGCCGACATTTTTCGTGACAACGTCCCGCTCTTTGCTCCCTTTGTATCCTACGGCGCGCACCAACTCTACGGCGAGTATGAATTCGAAAAGGAGAAGAGCTCGAATCCGGCTTTCGCACAATTTGTTGAGGTAAGTTTCGCGCATACCGACCGACACCCTGCCCACTGTTTGATATATCGCGCGGTGGACTTGGCTTTGTAGTAAACGGAACAGAGGCCGGATTCGGCGGAGATTGCTTAATGCGTATTTGACGAAACCGACTACGAGACTCGCGCGATATTCGCTGCTACTTGAAGCCGTGCTGAAGTAGACACTGAAAGAGTCTTCGGATAAACAGGAGATTCCGAAGGTCGTCGCACTCGTACGTGAGTTCCTGGCTGAGGTCAACCTCCAGACGGGCCGTACGGAGAATAGGTTCAATTACTGCAACTGGAACAACAACCTCTGTTCCGTCCGGGTGAGCAGGTGGTGCGTGCGATTCACGGATTCTTCAAACGTCTCCTGCGTACTTATTCCTCGCGACTAGGATCTGCGGTTGAAGGTAGATGGTCGCGAGATGGTTTATAAAGGGCATTTGAAGCGCTGTGGCGGCTCGCAGAGTGAAATCAGAGAGCTCTTAGTATTCTTGCTTGACCACGCGTTGCTCATGGTCAAGCAGAAGAGCAAAGCCGACCAATTCAAGGTCTATCGACGGGTAGTTCGAAGGTCCCGCCTTGTAGCTTCCTAAAACTCTGACGACGCGTTGTTACAGCCGATTCCGCTCGAGCTGCTGCACATCATCGCAACAGACGAAACCGGCATGCGACCAATCGCCTCTCGTCCTCTGCGAAACAGCTCAAACCCAAACGGCGACCGCAACGCACAACCGTACCCGCCGATCCTCCCGGTCAAGTTCGAAGGCAATGGCGGCAAAACAGGCTTCTCGATCATATTCGTGCACCTAGGACGCAAATTTTATCAAATGACACTGTGGGCTGCAACGCATGCGAACCACCGCAAATGGATTGAGAATATCACAAAGCAGCAGGACCTCATGCGCGAGCGGAGTCAGTTCTTTGAGATGAATGTTCTTTCGGAGGGATATTTCCAGTCTGTGAATCGTGCGAACTGTGCTACCCCGTTCAGTGAGTGGTGTGTTAGTTAAGGGGAGGCGGTGGGCTGACGTTGCGTAGGTGGGGGACAGAAAGTCGCGTATGGGACGTTTGATGGGGTTTATTTCCATGATCTGAGGGAACCGAATCGAGAACCGGTGAAGGTGCTTGCGTTGACGGATGTCGCGCAGGTAGATGTCCTAGACGATTACGGGCTTTTAATCGTGTTATCTGGTGCGGTCGTATCTTTCCTTATCTATCGCCTACCGGCGTCTAACTGCTCTTTTAGAGGGTCAGGTGATCACGTTCCCACTGGACGCGCTCGAAGCGATGGACCCACTAGCTGGGCTGAAACGCGCCAAACGCATCGCCGCACACACGTCGTTCTTCAAGTCAGGTATATGCGTCGGACGTACGTTCGTATGCGTCGTCAAGACCAGCCCGCTCTCAAGTACCATCAAGATCTTCGAGCCTATCGACCAGAACATACGAGGGCGCAACAAGCCGACCTTCCGCAAACTCCTGCAGGGCGGCAACGATACACTGCGGATATACAAGGAGTTCTATATTCCAGTGCAGTCGAGCTCGATACATTTCCTCCGCACGAAGCCTTGCGTAGCATGTGTCAATGGATTCGAGATTATCGATCCGGATACGTTGGATACGCAGGGGTTGCTTGATCCTAGCGATGAATCGCTTGATTTTGTGAGGCGCAGGAGCGATAATACGCGGCCGAAACCTGTGGCGATTTATCGTATCGAGAACGAATTTTTACTTTGCTACGATGGTGCGTGTGTTGCCCCCAAACTTACGACAACAACTGACTTCGATCCTACAGAGTTTGCGTTTTACATCAACCGCGGCGGGCGTAGGTCACGGAAGAACTTCCTGGTGCACTGGGAAGAAGCGCTAACGAGCTTCGGTGAGTCGTACCTACGTGTGCGTGTACGCGCGAAACTGATGTACTACCCGCGCCCTAGCATTCCCATACCCATACGTACTCGCATTTGAGCCAACATTCGTCGAGATCCGCAACGTCGAAACAGGCTCAATGTCCCAAGTCATCCAAGGCAACAACCTCCGCTGCTTATTCACCGACACACCTCCCTCACTACAACAAGCTTACCCGCGCATGTCGCGCAGCTCGCTTTCAGGCTCGTCGTACAACGGAAGCCCCGGTCCGGGCCCGTACCCGTATGGACAGCACTACCCCGGACAGTTGCCCGCGCCACCGGTGTATCCTGGTCAGCTGCAGCAGCAGCAGGCGCCGGCGCCGCCGTATGGACGGGGTGTAGGTGGTCGTGAGGAGATTATATTGGTATCGGATGATCGTGTGTTGACGTTACGCATGGCTCTACCTGGCCAATGAGTACGTGAGCGAGTGAGCTGAGTGAGTGCTGGGCGCTCCAACCCTTTGTCGTTTGTCCGTCTATACCTTTTTTTTTCTTTGTTTATTGTCACGTATGTGCCCTTGTTGTTTGACCTACCGCTGTGAGCATGCCCCTGCATCTGTTTTATACGATTCCTTTTTTCTCGTTTGTAGTAATTGATGGCGTTCAACTTTTCTTTTGATGATACTACGCATAAGTACAACTAGCATACATATATCCTAGCTGCATCTGTATTTCCAGAGTTTTGAGCTCGTTATCCTACCCACATGACGCGGCTTGTCTCGTCTGCGCACAAGGTTGTCGAGTGAAACTTCGTGAGATGTAAATATCTTGGGAGCTGGTCCTTTTGGGGTAGAGTCATAGTGGGGAGCGTGCCTTTCCTTCTGTTGCGATGCACTGCTGTTTATGGAGATACTAGCGCTCGATCGAACGTAGTATTTCGAAGCTGGAAACGACTTAAAAAATCGACTTTTTTGCCCTACATTATTGCATAGAAAGAAGCGTCCGAAATGGAATGAATGGTATTGCGATATCACTACCGCCTTCGTTGGAAAATTCCTGCACTCAAACAGATCAGTCGCTGTCGGGCTCAGCTAATAACCTTGGCTTCGTTAATAGGTGAGCGAGCTTACTTATTCGCGAACGAGCTGCACAAGCTTGCGCAACGGCAGATCAGCGATCTCCACAATATCCCTACTACCAATTTATAGTTACACACGTCGTTTCGCGACTCCAGATAAAGGAACCCTACCGAAATTTACACTGAGATAGTTCATGTGGGTCCATCAGATAGACAGACTTGAACCAGTCTTGTAGACTTCGGCGGTAACAGGTCGTTCATTGCAATGCCTATGACGGCATCTGGTATAAGACTCCGGCGTTTGGCTTCGACAACTAGGATCTTGCGATCTCTGGGCCTACCAGGGACAGGCAAGTGGTCTGAGAAGGCCATGGAGTCGCGAGGTTCGTTATCCATCAAGTTCTCGTTCTCAACGATTGCATAGACCGAACAACTGACGCAAGACGTACATCTATGTCAACGCATACATAGAACTCCTTGATTACGAGTTCTAGCGATTTGACCCTTGGTCAAGTCGACTGGTTTCGTGTCACAGTGTCAACAAAAACAAGACGGACCAAGAGAAACCAACTCGTTTGTGTCCCTCTTGGCGCCAGCCTTCTTAGGGCTTTCTGGCGAAACGGCCGAGAATTGGAAAAGTCAGCCTCTGAAGCATCCAGGACGTGTGGAATATGCAGCATACAGTTTCTTTGTACAATATCCGGTTGTACATTCTCCAGCGTAAGGACGTACGGAGATGGTGCACAACAATTCGCCTTCCGCTCGTCTTCCTATAAGTAATGACAACTGAGTACGTTGAGTCCTTGGGTAACTAATAATTGACGCCGAAGACTGTGACCAAAGCGAGACGCGCAAATGAATTTCGAATGAAACTGAACACCATGGGCCGGTCCGGGCCGACTCGAATCACCGTTTTCAGCGTTTGGCGCACTTCAACTTATGGTCACCCTGGCACTTCAAGTTTCGCTCACTGGCGTTCAAAAGTTCCCTTCAGTTCCTGAGATGTAGCATATCCCTACTGGTGGTCTAACAACTTGTTGCAAGGGTCATTTCAATGTCTAGGCCCGTCTTTCTCTTGTATCCACCCCGCTTACGATCTTCTTCCCCGGCACTTCCGCAAACACCGTCCGACCTACCTCCCGCGTCGTCCATCAAGCTCGCATTCAGATGCTGGTGCTCTCGTGGGCTTCCTGTCCTCCGGCAGATGCTCTGGCATAACCGTGTCAATTGGAGGCTACCCGCGAATTCTGCGCTAGAAGCAAGTTCGGCCGCTGTTCTGAGTCCCTCCCCCAACTAGGGCCGGTCTTATGCGCCGTAACTCTCGACTCGTCGCCTGCAGCTCCAAAGGCGGTACCCGCTCTCCCAACCGCTGCTTCTGAGAAGAAGGCTGTCCCGCAGGGGGCCACATCCGCACCAGGTACGCCGCGCAAGTCAACCTCAAGTACAATAAGTAAGCGGTACCCTCCCATCGCTCAGCTTTACCCAGTTCGAACATTCGCCACGATTGGTTTCGTGACGTTGTATTAAATCCTGTTCATAAAGCACGGGTACCGTACCGTATGTAAAATGATGGCATGGGATAGTTACATGTTGTCTCAAGAAGGAATTCGGAAGGTTAGTACTGGCACGTATCCTACACAAGCACATCGATTTCTACATAAATAATAGTAGTGGGTTCCGGTGAATCACTGTGATAAGAGTCAATGGGCAGGAAACGGGCGGTTGACACGACAAACACACCATATCCTGTCTCGTTCGTTCATTCCGCTGCGTGCTGGGAGAGTAATCGTACAATTTCTTCTTGTTCGGGGCCACAGACCACCTCGGACGCGGTCTTTCCACTGAGGTCGCGCGTCTGCACGTCTGCACCGTAGTCGAGCAAGAGCCGCACCACGCCTGCAGACCCTTTTCTCCCACCCTTTGATGCATAATGTAATGGGGTCGATCCCTCCTTGTTCCGGGAATTAACCTCCACATTGAGCTTGAGCAGCATCCGAGCAACCTCGAGCTGGCCACTAAACGCTGCGCAATGCAGTGGAGTGTCGCCATCGGCGTCGCGCAGACACAGGTCGGCATTGTTGTCCAGCAATAACTGCACGACATCAGGGTGTCCGAGCTCTGAAGCAAGAAGAAGAGGGGTAGATCTGTGGTTGCTCTGGCAATTGACATCCGCGTTGCGCTCGAGTAGAATCTGAATAACATCGAGGAGACCATTTCTCGCTGAGAAATGTAGTGGAGTGTTTCCGTCGTCATCATGCACGTTCACTTTCGCATTGTGGTCCAGCAAAAACCGCGCAACGTCAGAGTGTCCATGCGCCAATGCTGCGAGAAATGGGGTGGTTTTGTTATCATTCCGGGGATCAACCTCCACATTGCGCTCAAGTAATTGCCGAGCGACCTGGAGGAGACCATTTTCCGCCGCAAAATGAAGTGGAGTGTTTCCTTCGTCATCGTGCACATGCATATCCGCATTATGCTCCAGGAATAGCTGCAATATGTCAGGGTTTCTTCGCCTCTTCCATGCTCTGACAAATGGGGTGAGTCCATCAGTATTCCGGGAGTCGACTTCCGCATTGCGCTCGAGTAGTATCCGGCAAACATCGAGGTGTCCATAGGAGGCCGCAAAATGTAGTGGAGTGTTTCCGTTGGCGTCGCGTACACGAACATCCGCATGGTGGTCTAGCAATAACCGCGCAACGTCACGGTGTCCATTCTCCGCTGCGCTGAGAAATGGGGTCGAGCCATCATTACTCCGGGAGTCGACCTCCACATTGCGCTCAAGTAGAATCTGAGCAACCTCGAGGAGACCTTTTTGTGCTGCGAAATGCAGTGGAGCTTTTCCTGTGTTGTCTTGCACGCGCACATCCACATCGCAGTTTAGGAACAACAGTGCAATGTCAGGGTGTCCACACTGCAATGCGCGGAGAAATGGGGTTGATCCATCATTATTTCGGGAGTCGACCTCCGCATGATGCTCAAGCAGTATCCGACAAGCCTCGAGGTGTCCGCCGGAGGCTGCAACATATAGTGGAGTCCAGCCGCGTTTCTCTTGGGGGTTCACATCTGCACCGTGGTTCAGCAGCCACTTCACGATCTTCATACGACCCATTTCCAACGCATCATGAAGTGGAGTCCAATCATCTGCACCACGCGAATTTATGTCGACGCCGTGCGTGAACAACAACTGAGAAACCTCGAGGTGTCCCCAACGCACTGAAGCATGCAATGCTGTACCGAACTGACCGCCGAAATGATTTACTTGCTGCTTATGCCGGAATATAAGGCGCTCCACTAGACCATGGAACCCCAGCATTGCAGCAAAGTATAAGGGAGCTGTTGAACGTGGCACGCCTGTCGGATCTTCATCTAAGGAAACTCTCAGGAGATCGTGTGAGTATTTTAATCGGGCCAATGCTGAAAAATGTGGGTTGTCCATGTCGAAGAAATAATCCAGTGTGTCTTTGATCTGTAATTCCACATCCCCGACCTGGGTGTGTTCATCCCAATATTCGGTAGCATATTGATAGAGAGGAATTTTCTCGACACTGCCATCGTCGGTGTGGTCATCCAGGCAGAGAAAGACGCCGAGACAAGCTCGGGCAAGAATGGTATGCGAAGGCTCGACGGGAATATAAAACTGGGACAACTCTTCTACGCAACTCGCCAAGCGATCCGAGGTCAGAAACTCCTTTACAGAGAAATGCGAGAACTGAACAACCCGGGAGCCATCGTCGGTGATTACGGAAACCAAACTGGAGCAGGCGGATAGCACGGCTTCTTCCTGGTCTTCCCAACGCCAATCCGCGTTCAGTTTTGGCATCCCTCCGGCGGTTAAATCGAACGCGAGCACTTCGGCGAGCTCGTCGACCCGGAGTGGACGAAGTGCCACCGCGAGACATTGCAAAAGTCGATAAGCATGCACCCAGTTTGTGTTGTTGATCTCGTTCAGGATACGCTTGTATGTCTCGTCCAGAGATTTCGGCAATTCCTCCAGGGTATGACACAGATTGGCCGGGAAACAGAGCCTTAGAACCTCCAATTGGCAGAATACCCATCGAAACCTGTGTGACAGCATGAGACAACCGTAAAATCATGATGAATCGAATGGCTTACATTCCATCTGCTTTCGCTGTCAGTTTCTCAATTACCATAGTCTTGTCATTGTCACGCCATCTCTTCATCCTTACGTCCGAGCGAACGACAGAAGTGATGTAATCGTTAATATCCTGCTTTTGTCCGCTTTCGTCATGGAGGGATACTTGTTGAGTTGCCAAAGGCCTAAGGGTGGTGCGAATGTCGAACTCGGGGCGACTGGTTACACATAGACGCAAATTCGGAAGGTGAAGCCTGACGAGTTGATTCACCAGCTCGAGCATCTTTTCACGCGACGATGGAATGCCAGAGTCGTTGGGACACTCGTCGAGAGCATCCATAATGAGATAGATCGGTACTTGTCCCATGGTCACGAGCATATTCTTAAGACACTCCGCAAGTGAGTCCTCAGTTGGTTGCTGAGATCCTTGTTTGTGTGCGGAGTACAACGTGAAAAGAATGTCGCAGAGTATATCTGATTGGTCGGAGAGTTGGACAAGAAGGGATGATAATAAAGCACGGGAGTCCTGCTTCGCCGTGTCCTTGAAATCGAAGTAAAAATAGGCCAGGAAAGCCGAGCCGGCCTTAGATATGAATTCGATGTCCCGGATGATTACAGAGCTTGTGGACCAAGTCAGTTCGGTTGGGTCGCGCCTTAACGGGGAGTAACAGACCTGAGAATACTCTTCCCAGAGCCAGCTATAAATCCAGGAGTAATTAGTAGCAATTATGACCCAAACGTGATGGGAGATGTACGTTTTCCGTGGATCCATAGTAAGGAGCCAGATGTTTTCCAATCTGCGAGGGTGATCCCTCCGGTACACCACACTGCGGTACCCTCGTGATGAGCACCAGACGCAACGTTGTAATTGACAGATGGATCGGGGGGAGCGGTCCATTTTCGAAGGTCCTTGCGTAGCTCAATCCCTGTAAGAGAGGTCAAACGTTCGTGATTCGCAGTGAGGTTAGACGATCACGAACTTTTTATGTCGCTGACGTGATTGGCGACTTGTTGAATCACCTCTCCGGCTTCCTTTACACCTAATCGGGCAGGGCTGAGAACAGATTCGGGGGCGGGGCAATATAATATAACTCACCTTCGATGACCGAACTAACTTTATGATCAACGCCCCTCACCCCATTGTCGACACACTCTACTTTGCTGTCGACGATCTGGACCTGGTCTTGGATACTCGCTACGCCAATCTGGACCTGATCTTGGATAATCTCGACGCCGATCTGAACCTGATCTTGGATACCCTCTACTTTAACATCGACACTCTCCAATCTTTCATCCACGACATTTACTTTGTCATCAATCCCGCGAGTAATTGTCAGGGCTTCTGCTGCTGCCATGCGAGCCTCCTCTTGCGTCAATTTATCCAATCGTTGCAGTGCGTCCTCGACGTCCTTCCTTCCAAACAGTTTCTTGAAATACCTCTCTGCGTGAAGGTCAAGTTTCCGAGATACATCAACAGGGGGAAGGCATACTGGTTCGTCCCTGCCCTATTTCCTTCGTCACGATCCCAAGGATAGCGATAACCTCAACCATGATCTTGACGATGATATCCCTCATCGCCGCCGTCGGTCGGACTTTTATGTATGCTTCAAGCCGCTTGAAAAAGTATTCCATGCGGCCAAAGAGGTCGATAAGAGCATCTTTGCTGGCCCGGACATCCTTGACAGCCTAAGAGGGTTATAAGTAACCAACGCGCCTACATCGGGTCAAGAAAGATATTCACCTGCAATAGGACTCCGATCCCTGTGAATATCGCATTTGCGGGTGGGAATACCTGTGGTAGCGCATGTCAGATGGTAGATCCGGAGCGGCTTAATAATTCGAGATTTACCACACCGACGCCATTTCCGAGGGTTGCAGAGAATGATAACAAGACATTGACAGTGGGATCGAGCCACTTTGTCCACTTCTCCGAGTCGTCGGCACCTTGAGTTTGATCAAAGTTCTGTACTTGTGTTCGAAGAATGGCGATGATGGCACTGGAAGAGTCACAGGACTTCAACTCGGTTGCTAGGGGATGGGCGGCAATGTCTTTCTTCGTCTTCTTTTTATACGCGTTCAAAGCGGCCGTAAAGATTGTCTCAAAGTTTGGAGAAGAGGTGGAAGTAGACGGGACTTGGGACATAATGACACTTGTGGAAGGACTCGGGTCGGATGCCCGAGGTCAAGCTCAAGGGACAAGATCGATAAGAGGCAGGGATGCGCACTACTAGTAGCCCACTTTGGCCATGTAAGTGCCTCGTGTCTGCTTCCATAGGCGCTCTGCAGTTCTTTTTTAGTAGCCAATTCACTGACCACTTCCAACTTTCCATTCAGAGTCTCTTTGTTCTCGTCCAATCACATTTTGTCGGTCTTTTTGTGTCTTGAATTAATCCCTGATCTAAGGAGGCTCAGACGCGTTCTGCCTCGGGTTGATTTGAGTGTCACTGTCATTTCGCAGAATTCCCACGACACCCCACAATCCCTATCAACGCAGTCCCCGTCAGTCCATCTACAGTCCTCTTCCCCAGAACCGGACTTGGTCCTATCCAAACTACATGTACCATCAACCTCAATACAGCACCACCCATCGACCCATTTTCTCGTTCCCAACACTTATCTCAAATTTCGAATCCTGAGACCGTCAGAGCGTTGCCCGTCGGGCCCAAGCTTATCATAACAGCGCCGCCGCCCAACAACAGGGCCCATGGGGTACTCGACCGTCGCTACTTACCCCTCAGCGCTTCAGCAGTAAAGCAGAAGCAGTCCGCCTACGAGTGTGAGCAGGATGTCCGTTACCAAAATGGCGCTGCGAACGGAAGCTTACCCCACATCGATGTTGACGGCGGCAGACAGGGTCTCTATTTCGACGACGAGAGCAGCCCGAGTGACACTGATGACTCGGAACTACCCTGGACGGCTTCACATTCCCGTAAGTATCATTCCATGCGCCAAGGCCTCCACAGCAGCTAATCGCCTAGGCAGCCCCACCACCAGCCTCATTTTCAAGGTCCTCAACCAACGCATGTCCACCAACGCCCGTCCACCCAACGACAACAGTCCCCCCCAGACTCACACTCTATTCGCTCCACCGATTCTGGCTATTCCAGCGCTTCTGCCCCTCCTTCCACCAAGCCCCGTCCACCGCGGCTCGACAATGCCCATATGAACCCGACCATCTCTCGTTCGGCATCCGTTTCGGCATCCGTTTCCACTTCCTCGACCCTGGTCGATCCCTCTATCGCAGGTTCAGGCAACAGCCCCCGTTGCCCTTCCGACTCTGCCTGCACCATGCCTGCTTCCGCCGTGACCATTCGTTGCAGGTCCAAGACCGCACCCGGTCCATGTCTGCCACCACGTCTTCACACATTTACGTTCGCTCTTCGCTCTTCGATCATACCCCTCCTCTAACATGTCCGCTCCACTCGCCCTGCACCTTCTCACCGTATGCACTCATCCTCCACCCCGTCTCAGTATCCCCACCGCCCACCCATTGTGTAACCCGCCAACCTTTCTTGCATGTCCGAAGCCCTCCGTGCACGCATCATACTCTTTGACATCGTCAAGGGCGGGCTCACCTCTTCCATGGGCGTCAGGCGGTAGACAAGATCGCATACATCATCAAGAATACCGATCGCAAACTCTTCTCCTAGGACATACCCTCCATGCGCGAAAGCACTTCCGTTCCCGTCACGTGTGATCGCCGATTATGCGACTCGCAGTCGCATGTCTACCAGTTCCATGCACGCGTCGGAAGGGCATTCCATTCGGACGAACTTCAAGTTCCCCCTGCGCCTAGTCACGTCCCGCTTGGCCCCCAGGGTACAAGCACCTCCTCCCTTGACGCACGCACCGACTTTGAAGTTTCGTGTGACACTGGTTTGCCTTCGAACGAAGCGACGACCGAGTCGTATCCACGGAAACATCCAGATGCGACTACCCTCCCCGGTGCTCCTGCGACGGACGGGCGGGGCTGAGCACCAACGCTATCACGTGCCCCAGCGTCTCCTCCGAGCCGTTTGAACCTGAAACCGAAACCCGGGCTTGGGACTAAGCGGCACCTCGGCCGTGAGAGCTACTTGGAACATGTTGAGCTGGGCTTGCTTTGGCTATATGCTGTATCCAAAGAGAAACGGTGACGGGAGGCGATCAACGAGGCCATCTATGCCGAACGCGATTTCGTGTGCGATATAGAGCGCTTCGCAATGTATGCCTGCGTTCTGATTCTGACAGTCCGTATGCTCATAAGGGCATGCATAGGTTTGGACAGCCTCCTTGTGCGCGTCGTATATCATTCCAGAACACTGTCGCGCAGACGTTATCAAGCAAGCGTTTTGGAACATTCACGACGTCATCGCCGGGAACACCCGCCCGCGCGACGCACTCAGCAAGTGTCAATAGTTGAACGCTATCATCGATGGGTTCCGCGACGACGCCCGGCTATTTTCCCCCTTTGTGTTCTACGACGCGCACCAGCTGTACATTTAGTGGCGGGTCGAGAAAGAGGCGAGCTCAAATCCGGCGTTCGTATAGTTGGCAAGGTACGTCCACGCCTTGACCCGACGTCCATGTTTGATATCACGGGTGGGGTCGACTTTATTAGGAAACGGAGCGAAGGCCGTATTCGCGTAAATTGGGACTGAATGCGTATCTCACGAAACCGACTAATGTACTCGCGCGATACTCGCTGCTACTTGAAGCTGTGTTGAAGCAAACACCAGAAGAGTCCTCGGATAAACAGGAAATACCGAAGGACGTCTTGCTTATGCGCGAGTCCCTCACTTAGATCAATCTCCAGACAGGGTCGTACGGAGAATGGGTTTAATTTACTTCAACTGGAGCAACAACTTCTATTCTGCCTGGGTGAGCAGGTGCGTGTCATGAACGAAAGTCAAGCTCTTGCGCATACTTATCACTCGCGATTAGGATCTGGAGTTGAAGGAAGAGGGTCGTGGGATGATGCGTCCCATCGTCTCCCGTCCGCTTCGCAACAGCTCCAACCCAAACGGCGACCGCCACGCACAGCCATGCTCTCCCATCCTCCCAGCCAAATTTGAAAGCAATGGCAGCAACGCAGGCTTCTCGATCACGTTCGTACACCTCGGACTCAAGTTCTACCAAATGACGCTCTGGGTAGCGACGCATGCGAACCATCGCAAGTGGATAGAAAATATGACGCGGCAGCATGACCTCATGCGCGAGCGAAGTCAGTTCTTTGAGGTGAATGTGTTCTCGGAGGGCTTTTTCCAAATGCCCCGTTCAGTGAGTGATGCGTTGAATGCGTGTGGGGCGTTGGCTAACGCGAGTAGGTGGGGAACAGAAAATCGCGTATGGGACATTCGATGGGGTTTATTTCCAGGATATGTGGGAGCCGAATCGGGAGCCCGTCAAGGTGCTTGCGTTGACAGATGTCGCGCAGGTGGACGATTATGGGCTGATAATCGTGTTATCAGGTGCGTCGTGTGTATTTCCTTATCCCCACCGGCGTCTAACTGCTCTTTAGAGGGTCAGGTATCACGTTCCCACCGGTATCCACTGGACGGGCTGAAACGCACGAAGCGCATTGCCGCACATACGCCATTCTTCAAATCAGGTATATACGATCAAGATCTTCGAGCCAATCGACCAGAACATACAGGGGCGTAACAAACCGACGTTCCGCAAGCTCTTACAGGGTGGCAACGACACCCTGTGGATCTACAAGGAATTCTATATCCCCGTGAAGCCGAGCTCGATACACTTCTTGCGCACGAAGCTATACGTTACGTGTGAACAGATTCGAGAATACCGATCCAGATACGTTGGATACTCAGGGGTTGCTGGATCCTAGCGATGAATCGCTCGGTTTTGTTAGGCACAGAAGCGATAATACGTGTCCGAAACCTGTAGCGATATACTGCATCGAGAACGAGTCTTTGTTGTGTTATGATGGTGCGTTTCGCGTTTTCGCAACAGTATAACGGAGCTGACTTGCGTTCAACAGAGTTCGCGTTTTATATTAACCGCGGAGGGCGTGGGTCACGGAACTTCTTAGTGCTCTGGGAAGGAGCGCCGACCAGCTTCGGTGAGTCGTACCTGCGTGTGCGTACGCGCGCGAGATTGATGTATTTCCCGTGCCTAGCATTCCAATACCCATGCGCACTCGCATTTGAGCCCACCTTCGTCGAGACCCGTAACGTCGAAACGGGCTCAATGTCCCAAGTCATTCAAGGCAACAATGTACGCTGTTTATTCACCGACACGCCTCCCAACAGGCTTACCCGCGCATGTCCCGCAGTTCGCTTTCGGGCTCGTCGGATAACGGAAGCCCCGGCCCGGGACCGTACCCGCAGCACCCCGGACAGTTGCCAGCACCCCACCGGTGTATCCTGGCCAGCAGCAGCAGCAGTCACCGCCGCCGCCGCCGCCGTATGGATGGGGTGTGGGTGGGAGAGAGGACATCGGGTGATCGTGTGTTGACGTTACGCATGGCGTTACCAGGCCAATGAGTTGAGCGAGTATAAGTTGAATGAGTGCTGGGCGCTCCAGCTTTTGTCAGCAATCAGTTCCGCGATGATGTTCTTACAGTATTTGGTTAATAAAGTAAGGCAGAGGACACCAGGAACGGTCACCCCTTTAACCCTAGGGTTTATATTACATACAGATTATGTAAGTGTTTCAAATCTCGAGGTTTAGCCAGGGTTTTTGTAATGAAAAGGATGGAACTCATATTTGAATAATGGGAAACCAAGATACCAAGAACAAGAAAATGCCTTAAAGTACAGAAGCCTTTATTTCCCTAACCATCTCTGGGGGAAGGGTATGATGACTGTGATATTTCCTGTTTGCCCACACAGCCTGTGCACCTGTCAAACCCTCTCCATATGCATGGATGAATCTTGCTGAGCGATTAGCATATCTACAAATACAATGAGAAAGCTGAGAAGAAAGTTGTTACGGTTAGACGGACCGCTCTGCTCGGCTTGAGCTAAGGTACTGTGACGAAAGTTGTTCTGTTGGATTCGGATCAACTGGGTCCGCAACTTGTGAGTGACTTCGGATGGATGCGGGTAACCAGGTCGGTGATAAGGTTTGTAGGACCCTATGATGACGGCGTGGGACTAAAACCCTCGCGGAATCGGTGATAGCAGAGCAAAGTCTGCGATAGGAACGGTTGGGAAGTCGACTGGACTTATGCAACTCCTAGCCTAGAAGGCGTCGTATGATGTCTGATTGATACAAGAACTCAGACCTAAGGTCTAAGTTCGCTAATGGTACAGTTTATATACTAAGTACATGAGTCACTACTACTAAGTCATAATACTAGGATGAGTCACTTATGACGCTATGACTCCACTAATACTACTAGTCCCTGTAATAGTATGAGTCACTATGACTCGTCGTATGGAAGACGGTAGAATAGTCCGGAACTAATGACATCATAACCACATGATAGTCCCAACTCATGTGATACATCGATGCTTCCTAACCAGAACGTAACAATACTCCCTTTTCAGGTGGAACGCCCACGTTCTGTTACGATTCGCCAATCGTACTGCCTGACTTAGGCGTAAGGGGGTCTTGATGAATGACAACGGCTACACTTGACGGTCTTGACCTCTATCGCCTGCTGAAAGGGATAGGAATGCTGAAATAACTATACAGAAGTGGATGATCACAACGGCCTGAGTTAAGGCGAAGCAACGACTGTATCTGCTTGGGTTTCAAAGATGCTGAGAGGAATACACAGGAAGGGACGACTCCGAGCTAACTGGGTGTGAAGCACAAGAAACTAAGCTAAAGACTACTGCTCGAGCTGCAGAGTCTTATATCCTAAACGGCAGCCATACTCCAGGCTCCGCTCCAATGTGAAACAGTAAGTAATCGTCCAATAATAAATGTCCATCAAGCCACAGGGGCTTATCAGGCATGACTCATAGATAACAGCCTCAAGGCATACCTCATGCCAGGGGCATACAACACATGTCCAATGCATGTCCATATCTCCCACCAATGGGATAAATACCTCTGCGCACCACGCGCCTCATGGCCTTCTCGCCAAGCCCGCCTAGATCCTTCCAGAACCTTTCCGACTCCCAGCCAGAATCCTCCTAGATCCATCCAGACTTCTCATGGCAGACCATCTGCCTAGACCCTGTCTAGAACATGACATCATAATTCATCAGCTGCCCATCACTTATCCGGTTAGACCCCTCTAGGCTCAAGTCTGGCCTCTGGGTCTGGGCGTCCATCACATGACCCGGTCACGTGACTTCTTCTGGTGGTCTTGCTCCGAACTCGTGACCCATGACTTATTTGTTAGATCTCTGTGATCTGGGTTATCGTCACGTGATCCCATCACGTGGTCTTCATCCTGCCTGTAACACTGCCAGCGCGCCGCACAATTGCGTATTGGCGGGTACTCACTGCACGTGTATAGGCCTCCCTATAATCCTGCCACTCGTCTTCTGCGGCTTCTTCTGCCGTCTTCTGCTTCTTAAAGGCGCGCGCTCTCTGAACCAGCGCTCCAACCTTTGCCTTGCTGTCGAAGTCCACGCTTTTCCGGCGGGTCACGGGCCGATCCGTGACACGTTCCATATCCTGCAAGAGTTCAACAACTCGTCCTCTAGCTTCTGTGATATTTCGTCCATTAGCCTCTGCCAATCTCTCGAGTGTGTTAGCCTGTTCAAGTCGCTTTACACACTGATCCTTCTCCATCTGTGCCAACCCTAAACGTTCCTCTAACTGCTGGAGATCATAAAGGAGGTTAGAGATCCGCGCATCCAGACCTCTGTACCGTCGTACTTCTGCCTTGATGGTTTGATCTTTGAGGGCAAGGAAACCCAGATCCACTTCGTCACGGTATGGGTAACGATGACTAAGGAACCAAAGATCCGCCTTGGAGTAACGAGGGCGGTGATATAAATCGAAATAGGGTTCAGCATATAAGTGGTCGGAGTAGGGAGTGGGGCTTCCAGCACGATAGCCACAAACACGAGGGTTGTCCGTATACTCGACTTTAGTAAACCTGGCTGGCCATATACGGCCATCAGGCCCTTTGATGTGCATAGGCACGTACTGGTCGCCTAGATTGTAGCAGTAACCCTCAGGGGGCGGCGTCCATGCTTCTCGAACTGGCTGAACATGCTCCTCGTCAACCTCTGTCCTCCCGTGGGTATCTGTGTTAGTAGGTTGATATCCTCCTCGAATCTCTGCTCCGGTGTGAGCCGGAATCGACGTGGCTTCTTGACCTTGCGAGTTGGATCCAGCGATTTGAGATCCTTCGCGTAGCCGCCGTGTTTGATCAAGTAAGGCCCCCAGATAGTCGAGCTGCGGAGGGATCGGTAATGGGGAATCTGAACGTGTGGGGGAGGAGATGGGATCGGGGTCAGTGGTGATAGCGTTTGTCGGGGAGGAATGTTCGGTGATAAGGTCCTCAAGTAATCGCACGTGAGGGGTACTTCCTGCTCGTCCGATGAGTGTCTGGGGGATGGAGAACTCCGTGTATCTAGGAGCAGTGGGATCGACGAGTTCGGGTGTACTGGTTGCGGAGCGATGAGAGGATTCAGTGGGGGTACGCCATCCAGATGGCTCAAAGCAGTTGATTGCATGCCAGGCTTCGTACCAGCCCCTTGCTGGATGCGTGTTGGGGGGCGAGTACTGAGATCCAGCATAGCTAATTGTTGTCTGGGGTAGTGGACTCGGGGCTCCGGCCTCGGGGACGGGACTTTCACACTGAGCATAAGGTAAGGCGGCGCAGAGAGCATCTTGAGACATCGACTTGTTACTGTAGATCCAAGAATGTAATGCGGGGGTTGATCCTGCTCCTGCGTCCTGAACCCGTCTTATATGTGTGATTGCTCTGGGATTTTGTTTCCTAAAATCCTCTAGAGCTTCGTCAGCATTCATATCGTCCCAGTTCACCCATTCATTGTCTGAGTCCGGATATCCTTTCCACTTGACTAAGTATTGTACCTTGCGTCCTCTCCCATGACGTCTTGATGACAATACTTGCTCCACCTCGTATTCTTCCTCATCGTTGATAAGGTCAGGTGGTGGCCTCGTGTAATTGGGACCGTGGAAGTCCGTTTCGATATAAGGAGTTAGAAGGTCCACATGAAACACATCATGGATCTTCCATGTTGGAGGTAATGTCAGCTGATACGTGATAGGTGATAAGACTTTCTTTATAGGGAAAGGTCCGTGTCTTTTTGGCGCTAGCTTTGCAGTTGGTTGGTTGGTTTTAAGGTTCCGCCCTTCTAGCCACACCTTTTCTCCTATCTTGAAAGTCCGTCCTAAGTACTTGGAGTGCGCCCATCGTTTTTGGGCAATAAGGATTGCTTCTCGTACTTGTTGTCTTGCTTGCGTCCATTCTTCAATACGCGTTTCAACTCCTGGTAGTGAATTGGGAAATGAGGTAACGTTAGCTCTGGGGTGATATCCCATGAGTACTTGGAAAGGGGATCGTTTCGTAGTTTTGTTACGCCATGAATTGTGAGCAAATTCAGCGAACGGTAGATATTTGCACCAATTGTTTTGGGCAAAGTTAGTCCAAGGTCGTAGCCACTGTTCTAACCACTGATTGGACCTTTCTGATTGTCCATCTGTTCGAGGGTGATATGCTGTAGACGCGTTGACTTTGATCCCCATTCGTTTACAAAGGGTTTGCATAAATCGGGAGATGAAGCGGGGATCCCTATCACAGATAACTTTTGAGGGTAATCCATAGCGTACAAAGACGTTCCTGAGATAAAGATCAGCTACTCCATCTGCATCAATGGTTTCGTTGCAAGGAATGAAGATCGCCGCTTTCGAACAATCATGATCTGTTATGGTTAGGATGGAATCATAGCCTTCTGATTGAGGAAGTTTGACAATGAAATCCATCGCTATTGTTTGAAATGGAAGAGCGTCGAGTTCCGGTGTAATAGGGTTCAAGGGTGCCTTCCTTGTTTGTGTATTAACCTTGTGTCGTTGACATTCGGCGCATCCCTTGACATAATCATGTACATCTCTTGCTATCTGCGGCCACCAGTAGTACCTTGTGACTAGTTGTGTTGTTCGTGAAATTCCAGGGTGTCCATAAGCAGGTAGATCATGATGATCATGTATGATCTGGCGCTTGATCTCTGTTCCTGAAGTAATCACTTGTCCTGTTCCTTTCCACCAGCGT
Source organism: Lactarius tabidus (assembly GCA_963281015.1). Classification (NCBI taxonomy): domain Eukaryota; kingdom Fungi; phylum Basidiomycota; class Agaricomycetes; order Russulales; family Russulaceae; genus Lactarius; species Lactarius tabidus. Next base: position 574,108 of record OY725475.1, on the reverse strand, counting down.
TTATTAACCCTTTTTAGGTTATGTGGGTTTACCCATGGTCTCAGGATATTGAGATCTTGATCGTATATCAGGGGTGTGGTCAGGGTGGTCAGGGCGCGTGCGAAAAGATGATCTGGTAATACTGTGATGTCCTCGTTGTCTCGTTCTCCTTGATCATAATCTGGGCGTCTAGATAACATGTCTGCACGGCTATTAGCGTTTCCAGGTATATGGCGAAGTTCGATGTCGTATTCCGAGAGTTCTAGAACTTCTCTGGCAATTCTTCGGCTAATTTTCTGGGGTTGTCGCCAGTATAGCAGGTTAGCGTGATCTGTGTATACAATAACTTTGTGAGGTGATCCTGCTAGATAAGCTCGCCAGTGCCTTAGTCCTTTTACGACTGCCAATAGCTCCAGATCCCAGATGTCATAGTTTCGTTCCGCTTCGTTTAAGGTTGTAGAGTAGTAGCCTATAGGGTGTTTCTTCCCATCCTCTCCTCTTTGTGTTAGTACAGCTCCTAGTGCGAATCCAGATGCGTCCACTTCGAGTTCAAATGGTTTAGTCAGGTTTGGTTGTATTAGGACTGGTTCTGATGTTATCCTTTGACGAAGGGTTTCAAAAGCATCTTGGCATCTTGACGTCCAGTCCCATGGAACATCCTTCCTTGTGAGTTCGTTTAATGGTTTTGCAGTGTGTGAAAATTGACGAATAAAGGGTCTGTAAAAATTGCAAAAACCAAGAAAAGATCGGACCTGTTTGACTGTCGTGGGAATAGGCCAAGATCCGACCCCTGCAACTTTGGCAGGGTCCATACGAGTTACTCCCTTTTCAAGGATTAGCCCCAGATAATCGACTCGTGGTGATTCCCACACGCATTTCTCCGGTTTTAGGTAAAGGTCTAGTTCCTCAAGTCGATCTAGGATCGCATGTACCGCTTCTCGATGATCCTGGAGTTTGGCCGTTGTTGCAATCAATATATCATCCATGTAAATGATGATTTCGGTGCCTTTTAGTCTGAATCGTTCTGTAAGTTCCTCAAACTCGTAGTCCATCATTGCTTGGAATGTGGCCGGTGCATTAGTTGGTCCAAAGGGCATGACTGTCGGCTCCCATAGTCCAAACTTGGTTTTAAAGGCTGCTTTATGAACATCTTCATCCTTGATGCGGATATTGTTATATCCCCATCTAATATCGAATTTGGTGAAGATCCAAGCGTCTTTGACTCGAGTAATAAGTTCGGGAATGAGTGGTAATGGGTATTTGTTCTTCACGGTATAGTCATTGAGCTTTCGATAATCTATTACCGGACGGAGTTTTCCATCTTTCTTTTTGATAAAGAAGAATGAGGAAGCGTAGGGTGATTTTGACTGCCGAATATATCCTTTAGCTTTTTCCTCTTTGATCCATTTGAGGAGTGCTTCATCCTCGGCTTGTGTCATCGGATAGATCTTACAGTCCAGTGCCTTTGGCGCTCCTTCCTTGAGTTCGATTGCATGATCCCATGGTCTAGATGGTGGGAATCGATGAGATTCTTCTTTGCTAAAGACCTTCTGATGGCGTTGGTATTCCAGTGGAACCGGGACTTCCTTGACATATTGTTGGACGTTTTGCGCCAGCTGAGTAGAAATATTAGCGCTTCTGTGTCCTTGTTCTGTTAGTTCCTGGACGATTTGATCTTTCTCCACATCGGATAAGGATTCGGTGGCTATTCTGTTCAAAGATGTATCCAGATGGGAAATGATTGGTTTGATCCGAAGTGATCGCCAATCTAGAGATCGGATAACAATTGGAAGATATTTGGTGTCAATAACAGCATCTTTCCATTGGAATTGGGGTTCAAATGCCGCTAGCCAGGGGTATCCTAGTATCAGATCTTCAAGTCCTAGATCTGTGATAAGGAATCGCATTTGTTTTTCCTTATCTCCAGTCCGGACCTCCAAATCGACATATTCTTGAATAAGGCCCGCTTTATTGTTAGTTCCATCGATATTCCAGATCTTCTTTGGTCGTTCCAGTTTCTGGGTACCCAATCCTAGTCGTTTGATAAGCCTAGGATCTATGAAATTGTCAGTGGCTCCTGAGTCCACTAGTATGCTTTTGTCGGCCATTGCTTGTGACGTGCGAAATGAAACGGGGATTTTCATACTTCGATAGCGAGTAAGATATACAGAGTTACATTGCAGTCTACGAATTGCTCGCCCCCAGGCCGATGGGTTGGAGCTTAGGAAAAATCCTGACGGTTTTTCATGAAGACTTCTTGGATGACTATGTCCTTGTCTTCGTCGTTGAGTTCTTTGATTTGTTCGATAAGCCCTTTAGCATCGAACTTCTTCGTGGTCGTATTAGCGGCTTGAATTTGTACTTCTGCTTCTTCCTGATTTCCTCGAGCCTGCGATTGACGAGGTTTATCAGGGCAGTTTCGGCTCATATGTCCCTGTTTCCTGCAATGGAAGCAACCTCCTGTGGCCAGTAATTTGGCGCGATCTTCTTCTGATAGGGCACCCCTTGCACGGATATGTCCAGGGGTAAGATCCATGGCATTGGAGTTCTTCGCAGAACCGGACCCTTGTCGCCAATTCTGGTTCGGGCCTTGTTTGTTTTGGGGTATTTTGCCCTGTGGTACTTTCCCATTGAAGAAGGTTTGAAGATATAGCCATTTTTGCTGTTGTTCGACCGCTCCTTCGGTCCATTCTTGCCACGAGTTTGGGCGTCTTCCTCCTTGACTAATCATGTTGTAATGGAGCATTTTTGGAAGTCCTTCGGCAAATATGGTCCATGTTCCTTTTGCATTGAGATCGTGTCCCGAGATGCGAGCTAATTGTTCGAATTTGGCTATATAGCCATCTAGATCCCCATCTTTCATGCGGATCTCTTTGAGTGCTCGCTCGGCTTTTTCCATGCTCATAGTGTCTGTAAAAGCATCCTTGAATCGATCGATGATAGTCCTCCACAAGTATTCATTGTGGACTTGTGCTCCTCCGGCCATTTGGTCTCCTAGCCATTCGATTTGTGCTGCTACCCATTCTTGGATATTCGGACCTTTGATAAAGGACAAGAACAACATAGCCCGAGTGAAAGGGGTGGTGATAACGTCAGCTCCCCAATTGAGTCCATAGTAGATGTTCCATTCTTGAAGGAACCCTTCTGTTTTGCTTCGCGTTCCATCGAAGACTTCTGGTTCGCGTCCTACAAGCTTGCCTCCTCCAGGATTTCCCCCTCCTCCATGTCCTCCGGGATTTCCCCCTCCTCCAGGAGGTCCTGGTGGTCCTGGTGGTCCTGGTGGTCCTCCTCCCAAAGGAGGTCCTCGACTTGACCAATGTCCTCCTCCTCCTCCAGGAGGTCCTGACGGAGGTGGTCCGCTTCCGAAGGGGTTAGAGGGTACTGTAAATCTAGCAGTTCTGCCCAATATAGTTGCTGGAGGGACAGTGGTAGTTGCTGCGATTGAGGCCATTGTGCTAGCCGGTGTCGATGCTTTGTAGACAATGGTAGGTATGAATGTGGTAGAGGAGACGTCGGTGGGAATGTTGCTAGCCAATTGTGCAAGTTGTTCTTCAGTTGCTGCTGCTGCGTCTGTGGCAGGAATGGCAATGTTTTCGTCTGGGGTGTCTTCTTTGTCACTTCCGAATTTGAATTCGTCACAGGGTTGCTCTTCTTCTTCGTCTTCTTGCCCGTCCAATGGTCCCCAACGGCTTCGATCCACTCGTTCTTCGTCGTAGATTCTGAGACCCAATTTGACAGGTGCTGGTCGTTCGATTGCGAATCCTCCGTTGTCAGGAAGTTTTCTAGTAACTCCCCACTGAAGAGCTCCGAAGTCAAAGTCCACTGCGATGAAGGTATCGTCGTCTGCGTGATCGTTACTGGTAGTATAGTATCCCCAGCCGTATTCTTTGTCAAGCCACTCGGCTTCTTTGATGTATCGTTTAGGAACGTTCTGCTCCCCCCTACGTGAAACGTAGGTGGTGATCGTGTTTGCTCGTGTAGTCGCCACAGTGTTACAGAGGTCTGAGTTAATGTTACGGTTAGACGGACCGCTCTGCTCGGCTTGAGCTAAGGTACTGTGACGAAAGTTGTTCTGTTGGATTCGGATCAACTGGGTCCGCAACTTGTGAGTGACTTCGGATGGATGCGGGTAACCAGGTCGGTGATAAGGTTTGTAGGACCCTATGATGACGGCGTGGGACTAAAACCCTCGCGGAATCGGTGATAGCAGAGCAAAGTCTGCGATAGGAACGGTTGGGAAGTCGACTGGACTTATGCAACTCCTAGCCTAGAAGGCGTCGTATGATGTCTGATTGATACAAGAACTCAGACCTAAGGTCTAAGTTCGCTAATGGTACAGTTTATATACTAAGTACATGAGTCACTACTACTAAGTCATAATACTAGGATGAGTCACTTATGACGCTATGACTCCACTAATACTACTAGTCCCTGTAATAGTATGAGTCACTATGACTCGTCGTATGGAAGACGGTAGAATAGTCCGGAACTAATGACATCATAACCACATGATAGTCCCAACTCATGTGATACATCGATGCTTCCTAACCAGAACATAACAAAAGTGATGGTTAAAATAAGAAGAGGCTGTACACACCGGCGTATTTGATTAACTGGAATATCATCAAGGCAATCCAATACCTTTTTCTTCATCTCCTCAAGGTTTGCACCCCGCCCTGCAGTATGAAAACGGAGTTTTGCTGCTCCCCAGTATTGTTCAATAAAATTCATTTCACAGTGATACTTTGGATAAAAGTCACAAAGGTGACCTCGCCTCTCAACAAACTCTTGAAGCTCTGACTTCTGAGAAACAAAGTCAGGCTGGTTAAAGAGGAGTTTGCAACAGCAGCAGTTTTCCCTGCCAGGGGGGCATTTTTTTGGGCAATCAGCAAGCAAACCAGTTTCAGGCCAAAGTCCACGCTCCCGAATAATTTGCTCCATCCCTTTAAACCATCCTTTCATGGAGGGATGTTCTTCATCAAAATAGAAAGACTGGTCCTCCCCAGTCAGAGGGTTTACACCCTGGCGCATCCTTGGTGCACCTTTAGAGTGTGTCCATGTCATGGACTGCCTTGGAAGTGGACTGACATATCGGTTATGACTACAACTGTCAGCTTATATTAGTCATGGACAGGGCTTGGAGTAAGGTTGTAGCACAGACTCACACGCTGTCATAGGCATTATTGTTCTCTCTTATCAGGTGCACATGGACACTATGTCATACTAGGATAGCAATACTAGGGTTCATGACTCGTTACTTAGTTTAGACTCCGCTTCAAAGCAAGTCTTACGTGTATATAAGTCGACTAGTAAAGACCAGGGATCCCTATCCTGGTCTTTTTCAACTCGCTATTGGTTTCCTCTTCTTTCAGTCTGCCTTCCCTCTTCCGCCTCTTTCTTTGGAGTCTCCCTTTCATCCATCTCTATTTCCTACTCTACGCTTGTCTCTATTTGGTAGAGGTGCATTCAGGCCTTTACGAACGACGAAGACCTATCATCGTCATGCATAGTGTCTATACACCAAGTCACGTGTTGCTCTGCCACAACCCTTGTCCAAGTCGGACGAACGCTTAGCAAAGCGTTACATTAAGACCAGGATCCACCGTGGCGCTGCAACGATCTACAAGGGAAATTTGGGCAGCAGTAGGCCCCTTCGAGCAATATCCTATCAGCAGACGACTGCAAAGGAACATACCTTCAGCATTTCTCAAAGAAGCTGTTTGGCAAGTCATCAACGGAGTAGAGCGTTACTACGCTAGGTCACACGCCCCAGAAGAGTCAGGGAGTACAAATTGGTACCCAGTTGAGTTTAATTTCGAACAAATCTGTTGGGCAGAAGCACGCTGGGTAGAACCTGTTGCAGGAGAAGGATATTGGCAAGCCTTCCGTATAGCAGGAGAAGACCTACATCTCGACATCACCGCAGGAGAAGTAGCTGAACAAGACCGACTAGAAGCAGAACAACGAGAGCAATTGGTAACAGCATATAGGGAGTCAGCCGACAACACTCCAACATCCAGGGCAAGTACGCCATCAAGTAGGGCTAGTATTATCCAAATTCGCCCATCACCGCAAGAACCAGGAAGTCGCGATCAGGAAATCGCAGATCAATTAGCTGAGTCCCTCCACATAAATAGACCAATGAGTCGCACAGTCACCATGGAAGTGCCAGCCGGAACTATCAACCCTATCACTGGGCACATGGAAAATGCCAATGATCTAGCACTACATCGTGCTATAGGACCAGATCAACCTGATCCCCCGAGCTCGGCAGGAAGGTCGAGGTCAGAGCCTCCCCATATTCCATTTGGATGGCCACGAAGAGGACCATCCAACCAAGGACCGCCAGGAGGAGGGTTTGGAGGACCCCCAGGTGGAGGAGGACCACTTGGAGGACCACCAGGAGGAGGAGGACCGCCTGGAGGACCACCCATGCCCATGCCGGCAGCACCACCTATTCCACACGCCCCACATGACTCAAAATTAGTCAGGAATCCCCCTATCATCTTCAAAGGAGAAAAATCCCAAGCCGAAGAATTCATCACACAATGGGAGCTATACGAAGGAGTCAATATCAACAACACACTTATGAGGAACGCATACCAACGAGCTATGTTATTCCTCACTTACATTCAAGGACCGCTCGTTAATGAATGGGTAAAAGGGGTAAATGCCTGGTTACGAAACCAAATCATTGCTCAACACTGGGCCACAAACGACGAATGACTATGGGACAGCACGATTGGAGCATTCAATCGTCAATATGCAGATGTACTCGAACAAGAAAAAGCACAAGCCAAGCTAGCTAAAGGACTCCAGTTAAGAAACAGAGACCTAGATGCACTCATCACACAATTCGAGACATTGGTTCGACATGCGAATTACGATGTTAACCAACCATTAGTGATGCAGATCTTCACCAACACACTACCCCATGCCATGTACGGGTACATCATCAACCATGTCAAACCCTGTAATTATGAAGGCTGGCGAGAGGCCGCTATCCAACAACAGAAGACATGGGTACATATGAAGAGTAGACTCAATCGATTTGCCCCAAGAACCACCAAACCCGCGAACCAGTTTAGCAACTGGAAACCAACCAATCAATGGGGACGACCCAACATGGGTCGACAGACGGACCCCAATGCTATGAACACAACTCCAGATAGGATTCGAGGAAGACTAGCAGATGCGGAAGAAATATTCCCAGGGGGAAATCGGTATGAAGAACGAAGAAACAGAAGGAGAGAAGGAGGGATAATCCCAAGGAAAGTCCTCACCTGCTATAACTGTGGAAAAATCGGCCACTTTGCATGAGATTGCAGACAACCAAAACACAATAATTACCCTGCAAACACAGGACCATCGCGTACCAGGCAAGGGGTTACAAATGAAGACAACTACTATGCTGCCCGAAGTATAGTAGACGATCGAAGCAATGTAGGAGAACGAACACCACAGCAAAAAGCCCATGACTGGCTAAGTGGAGTAGCCGAAGAGAACGACGAAGTCAAGGACTTAGTAATGCAGGAATTATGGAAAAAGGAGGATTTTCAAAGCGCCTGAACCCTACGGCCTGGGTAAGGGCATTATGTTGTAACTCTGTGTACATAACTCACTATCGATCTATGTGCATTCCAGTTTCGATTCGCACAAGTTACTTCATGGCCGACAAACGAGCATTAGTGGACTCCGGAGCCACGGACAATTTCATAAACGCCACCTTCGCCGCACGAATGGGACTAGGATTAAAAGAACTCCCAACTCCCAAAAACATATTTAATATCAACAACACTACAAACAAATCAGGAAAGATCACGCACTATCTTGATTTAGACGTATGTGCTAAAGGAATTCACAAGGAGATGTGTTTCCTTATTACAGACATTGGGAGCGAGGACATATTACTAGGATACCCCTGGTTGGCCACGTTTGAACCAAAGTTCAATTGGCGACATGCAGTCATCGACGAACGAATGATGCCGGTTATCATTTCCTCAGTCAATCCTCGCGTCATACGATCACAACCCGTCGTTGCTAGAATGATGACAGACAAACAAAAAGAATCTATTATACACACCCTCGAAATACAATCAACAATCCGAGGAGTGTCTACAGATCTTGCCATTCAAGCTGGACAAAACCCGAAGGCAGCAGTAGTGCCACCGGAATACTCAAAATTCCACAAACTATTCAGCGATACAGAATCCTCACGATTTCCACCAATGCGACCATGGGATCATGCAATCGATTTCAAGCCAAACACACCCGATGCACTGTCCTGCAAAGTATATCCTATGACACAAAGCGAGGATCAAGCACTCCTCAAGTTCCTAACCGAACAAGAAGCAAAAGGATATATATGCCCTTCAATCTCACCATACACTTCCCCATTCTTCTTTATCCAGAAGAAGGACGGCAAACTGCATCCGGTACAAGACTACCAAAGAATCAACGACATGACCATCAGCAATCAATACCCGCTCCCACTCATAACAGACTTACTCACTGAGTTAAGTGGAGTGTCCATTTTCACCAAGCTAGATGTACGAGACGGGTACAACAACATTCGAATCAAAGAAGGGGATGAACATAAGGTGGCTTTCAAAACGAAGTACGGCCTATTCGAACCCCTCGTCATGTTTTTCGGGTTGAAAAACTCACCAGCTACGTTCCAAAACATGATGAACTACGAGTATCGGGACACTATTGACTATTGGAATGCTAGGGGAACTGCGATTCGGATATACATGGACGACATCGCTATCGCAACCAGTACCAACCTAGAAGACCATGTTCAAGCAGTATCAGCAGTGTTTGAAGTCGCAGAACGATTAGATTTATACTTCAAACCAGAAAAATGCACCTTCCATGCCCCACGAATGGATTACCTGGGGGTAATCCTTGAAAAGGGGATAATGTGCATGGACCCCATCAAAATTGCAGGAATAAAAAATTGGCCTATGCCTACCAAAGTTAAGGACATCAGATCCTTTTTGGGATTCTGCAATTTTTACCGACCATTTATTCGAGGATTTGCACATGTAGTGCAACCGCTTAACTGTTATGTTCTGATTACGAAGGGTCGAAGTATCATGTGAGTTGGGACTATCATATGATTGTGACCTCATTAGTTCCGGACTATTCTACTACATTCCATATGACGAGTCATAGTGACTCATACTATTACAGAGACTAGTAGTATTAGTGGAGTCATACATCATAAGTGACTCATCCTAGTATTATGACTCAGTAGTAGTGACTCATGTACTTAGTATAAAAACTGTACCATTAGCGAACTTAGACCTTAGGTCTGAGTTCTTGTATCAATCAGACACTCTACAACGCTCTCTGAGCCAGGAGCTGCATAAGTCCAGTCGACTTCCCCAGCCTTTCCTATCACAGACTTAGTTCTGTTATCACTGAGTCTGCGAGGGTATAAAGCCCCATGCCATCATCATAGGGTCCTACAAACCCTATCAGCGACCTGGTTATCCGCATCCGTCCGAAGTTACCCACAAGTTGCGGACCCAGTTGATCTGAATCCAACAGAACAACTTTCGTCACAGTACTATTGCTCAAGCCGAGCAGAGTGGTCTGTCTAACCGTAACATTAACGAACTTACCAGGAAAGACGTCGAGTGGACATGGATGGAAAGACATCAGAAGGCATTCGAAGAACTGTGCAACAGAGTTACCAGTGAACCAGTGCTAGCACATCCAGAGTTGAACAAACAATTCGAACTCGAAGTAGACGCATCTGGATTTGCAATTGGGGCAGTACTACTACAGAAGAAGGAAGATGGCAAGAAACACCCAATTGCCTATTTCTCGAAAACCCTCAACGAAGCTCAGCGAAATTACAACGTAGCTGATCTAGAATTGCTGGCTGTGGTAATGTCGCTTGACAACTGGAGATCATTCCTTGCGGGATCTCCGCACAAGGTCATTGTATACTTGGACCATCAAAACCTGTTATACTGGAAGGAACCACACAAAATCAGCAGATGCATAGCAAGGGAAGTGTTGCGCTTATCAGAATACAATATTGAAATACGTCACATCCAAGGAAAGTCAAACAGACGAGCAGACGTGCTGTCTAGAAGACCGGACTACAACCAAGGAATGGATGATAACACCAACGTCACAGTATTGCCAGAACATATCTTTGCCAAAGCAACTACCACGATCGGTCATCAGCATTGTCAGGATGAAGAATGCCTTAAACCATGGGTTGATCCTCATCAACTTAAACTCATCAATGGTACATGGTATAAAGGCGAACGAGTCGTCATAACTGATGAAATAGACGGGAGACGAAAACTAATTCAGATGCATCATGACACACCAGTACACGGACATCCAGTATTAACAAAACAATACAAATCATGGAACAAAACTACTGGTGGCCACAAATATGCAAAGACGTCAAAGAATATGTTCAAGGATGTGCTGACTGCCAATGCCACAAGGTCAACAACAGACCAACGAAGGCACTGTTGAGACCCATCTACCCAACACCTGAAGCTATGCCTTTCGAAACTATTGCGTTAGACTTTATCACTAAACTTCCGGTGTCGCAAGGATATGATTCGATCCTCACGGTTACCGATCATGATTGCACGAAGGCATCCATTTTCATACCGTGCAATGAAGAAATCAACGCAGAAGGGACGGCAGTGTTATACATCCAACATGTGTTTGCTCACTTTGGATTGCCACGGAAGGTCATTAGCGACCGAGATCCCAGATTCATATCAAAGTTCATGCAAGAGGTATGTCGAATTATGGGAATAGAACCCAACCCATCCACGGCATATCACCCGAGGACCGACGGTCAGTCGGAATGCTCAAATCAATGGGTCGAGACGGCGATCAGATTCATTTCTGATTACCATCAAACGAACTGGGCCCCTTATCTCCCTATCACACAATTCGCTCATAACAACTGGCCCAGTGACACCACAAGGAAGTCGCCATTTTTCCTTCTGATGGGGTACAATCCGTGTGCTGATTGGATGTCAGCACCATCCCCATTACCGCAGGTCACGTTGCGCCTTGAACAATTGAAACAGGCACGAGAAACGGCACAACGATTAATGATCAAGGCACAACAGTCATGGGTTAAAAACCGTGATATGCCCAAATACAAAGAAGGGGATCAAGTATGGTTAGAAGGCAAGAACCTCCGGATCAACCAACCAACCGCCAAGCTTGCGCCCAGGAGACATGGCCCATTTAAAGTCATCAAGGTACTATCACCGGTCAGTTACCAATTACAACTTCCCACGCAGTGGAGCATTCACCCCGTGTTTCACATCGATCTTCTCACGCCGTTTCGAGAAACAATAATGCATGGCCCAAATTACCAATACCCGGTGCCTGACCTTGTGGACGGGGAAGAAGAATACTCTGTAGAGAAGATTCTAGATTCTCGGAAGTTCGGCAGAAGACAGCGTCTTCAATACCTTATCAAATGGGAAGGCTATCCTGACTCGGATAACATGTGGGTTGATAAGGATGATGTGTTTGCTGATGATAAAGTACGGGAGTTCAAAAAATCAAACCCCGACAAAGAAACACATATAAGGAACTTGTCATCCGCTAAGTTACCTTACCCCTCAGCTCTTCAGCATTCTCATCTTCTATCACAACATGCTCATCGATATATGTCATCCAATGGACGCTCAGACCTTGCCGATGAAGTTACTGCTGGAGCATACGCTGACTCTGCCTCTGGCAACGAAGACACAATCATCGACACCATCAACCATGACATTCAGCGAATGGTCGAGGAGTGCACCAACTCCATACTCAGAGCTCAGGCAACCCCATTCGAACCCCGACCCCCTTCTCCGTCCGCCAACACCATCACTGACGCCTTCCGACAACTCACCCTCGCTGACGCCGCCGAATCTTGCATTGCGAGTGACTCCCAACACGTCCTTACGCTTCGAGTGCCCGAAGCCATTGTCTCTGGGGATGCTGACGGCGCGAGAATGGCATCGGGAGCAATTACTAGAAGCAAGGAAGCAACACGACCTGAAGAACCGCCGACGACGACAGGCCGGCATGATTCCGCTAGCCCGGTGTCACCCTCTGATATCGGATTCTGCTCTCAATGCCATGGACCAAGAGAATACTGCCATGGCCATGGATCTCCAACCCCTACTCCAGTCCCCGCTCCTGTCGAACCCATCCCCGTCCCCGCACCATCCACTAGCACCGGTGCAATGGCGCACTTTTGCCTCACTCGTGAAGAGGCCATGTCTTTGGCAGACAACATTGCCAACGCCCTCGAAGTCTGTCGTCAAGATACCCCTGAAGTACCGCCTCCCTACCCCGAAGACTGACAAGTTGCCGAAGGGATGGGTTTACGACATGGCCGAGGTCAAAGAGGAAGACCATGCCAGCCCGTCGCTGTACACTATGCTGTGCTACCCGCTCACCCGTGCCATGCGAACAGAGGTGCTCAAGCAGCGCACCGACCCCTATTGCCAGCTGTGCAGGGGTACGAAAACAACCAGGGGACCAGTTACGTCCCTTTCACTATCTTAGACGCGACGGGTCGACAGGTTCCTGCTAGATTCATCAAGGTCCACATGATGGACAACCCTTATGTCGAAGCACGGATGGCGATGGATGGACCCGTACACCGGGGGGAAATCCATGTGGCTGCAGTCCACGATCGAGTCGGACGCACACCGGACATTGGACCGGATGAGCTTCGGCTAATCGACTGCAGTTACCAAGACTGGATGCTGGTCGATGAGGCCCTAGCTCATGTAGGTGATCGATCGCTAACCGCCGAGGTAATAAGATGGCAGGGGCTTCAGAAGCGCATGAAGGCAGCACAGGAGTCGATCAGGCAGGTGGAAGACCGCCTGTTTGCAATGGCGGTGGATCAGCAGGCGTGCCGAGCTCGATTGGAAGAAGCATGGGCAGTAACTCGGATCGAAGAAGAGATGAGGCGGGACAGGCGAGTAACCGCACTCACTGCGTGGTCGGTAGAACGTGGGTGTTTACCCTGAAAAGGGGATAATGTCACGGACTGCCTTGGAAGTGGACTGACATATCGGTTATGACTACGACTGTCAGCTTATATTAGTCATGGACAGGGCTCGGAGTAAGGTTGTAGCACAGACTCACACGCTGTCATAGGCGTTATTGTTCTCTCTTATCAGGTGCACACGGACACTATGTCATACTAGGATAGCAATACTAGGGTTCATGACTCGTTACTTAGTTTAGACTCCGCTTCAAAGCAAGTCTTACGTGTATATAAGTCGACTAGTAAAGACCAGGGATCCCTATCCTGGTCTTTTTCAACTCGCTATTGGTTTCCTCTTCTTTCAGTCTGCCTTCCCTCTTCCGCCTCTTTCTTTGGAGTCTCCCTTTCATCCATCTCTATTTCCTACTCTACGCTTGTCTCTATTTGGTAGAGGTGCATTCAGGCCTTTACGAACGACGAAGACCTATCATCGTCATGCATAGTGTCTATACACCAAGTCATGTGTTGCTCCGCCACAACCCTTGTCCAAGTCGGATGAACGCTTAGCAAAGCGTTACAGTCCAGCCTTCCCTGGGAGCTGAATGGCAAGTCATCAGCCTTACAGAAATGAAATCAGGACCAAAATACCTTTAGGCATGTTTCTTGCTGATAAGGCATCACCAGCTCTTTTCTGATGTGAAGGGGCATTATCAAAAAGAAAGAGCCCCTGAGAGTTCCCATTGGTTTTGCCCTCAAAAATGTCAATGGCATAGTCAACCTGTCTTAGCAGGTCCTCTGCTGTAAAATATCCATCTCGATTGGCACCTGGTTTGAAGATGATCCTAGCTTCTCTGTAGCAAGAAAATGGTTATGATAAAGTGGGCATTAAGAGAATTGAAAACAGACTCTATAGCACCATCAGGCCCTTCATCAAGCAAGCGGCCCCACTCAGCTGTTAGAAAATCTGACACCATGATTGATTGCCCATCACCCTTTGGGAGTGGTGTGGCCTTGCTGGTGTCAGCAATCCAGTGGGTCTTTCGGAAATCATTTTGATAAAAAATTGATTCATTGTGAGTGACAAGAATCAACCGAAAGCGTCCACCCTTCACTGGGAAAGCCTTTTGAGGCCGGTGTTCAGTGCCATCGTTGTCCCAGGTGTGAAAACGACTCTCATATCCCTTCCACCTCTCCACAAAGCCTGTTCTATAGGCAACAACATCCTCCCGTTCGTGGCCATCAAGATACATGCCATTTTGCATTGTGCCATAGTGCCAGCTAAGTCGTTGCAGCCAACAACGAGCAGTGCGCTCGGAAATGGAAGTGCGGGAAATTCCCGAGTGTGAGAATTTTACCTGCATCTCCGTGCCAGCAACAATTTCGACCACATCATTTGCTGTGATATAACAGCCCTTGATATGAGACAACAGCATAGATTGGAGAGTCTGTGAAATGTCTTCATCATCAAGGACATTCCACTGGGCCTGGGAATAATGGAGCTCAGGGAGATTTGCAGAGCGAGCAAAGGTAAGTGTCCATTCTCGGAGTTTTTGCACATGTTTCTCACCATGCCCTTGGACTTTTGCAACCATAGCTGATGCTTTTCTCCAGGTATATTGAAGACTTGGGTCCAAATACAAGTTCAAGAACCCGAGCATTCCTGTGATGCAAGCCCAAAGAACGATGCCAAGCCGCGAGTCTCGGGACTTGTCCACAAGTGCCGCACGAGCCCTTGAGAGCACCTCCCGGTCGTTCCAAAGCTCAAGACACTTTTCCGAGGTCTCCAAAGCCGATGTGCCCCCCCTGCCTTCGGATTCTTCAAAACCCGGACTGGAGCAAGGACTGGAGCGTCCTGAGAAGACAGAGGGAGTCCGACTGGGCGAGGGTGCAGGTGCGTCCAAATCCGCCCCCTCGCTTTCAATATTGTCACCATTGCCATCGTCCTCGGTCCCAGCGTTCCAGCTCTGCGCAGATCTGACAGGGTGCGGCCCCGTTTCGTCATCCTCCCCAGTGCCAGCTTTGGCCTCTCTGTACTGTGCAATGCTGACAAGTTCTGTGCTTTCACAGGAACTCTCCTCCTCTTCCTCGGCAACCCAACCCCTTTCCTTTCCCTTGCCACTCGGATTTCGAAGCCCCCCAGCAACGCGAGCATCATCGCCAGTGAACCAGGAGTGTGCACGATCCGAATTGTCAAGACAATCGTGGCTCGGGATGTCTCCTTTGTCTGAGCTCCCTTCTTCTTCCTTGGCAAAGGTATGTCTGCCCTTCAAATTTGATTGAGGCTGATCCAATGGACTAGGGATCCGGTCGGGACTCGGATGCAATGCGATTGCATTCTCTGCAGTGGCATCTGTGCCAGCACCAGCACTGGCATCTCGCATGCGATTGGCATGTCCTTCGCCCTCAAGACGGACACCCACTTTTTCAGCCCCCTTCAAGACCATGAACGAGCGAATGTCAGGAAAGCCTTGCAATACAAGCTCTTTGCGAGCCTTTTCACAGCGATAACGGGTTGTTCTCGAATTACAAAGGTATGTCTTCAGTGTTTTTCGTTTTTGCTCTGACTTCTCCTTCTCCAGCTGAACGGCACAGCATTGCACCTCTTGCAGCACCGATGCAAACCGTTGCAAGTCGGTTATTTCGACAATGTCCATATCATCGGACAAATTTCCACTGCCATCCGAGTCAGATAGACCATCGGAAATTGTGGGGCATGCATCAAGACTTGGGCCAGCAGGGTTTTGTGGTTGATCAGGTATGTCTTCATTGCTCATATTCTCAGCCATGGGCTCATCATGTTGATAGGGACTCTCCTCCCCAAGGCGACGATCCTCGTCTTGACCCTCGTCATCAGAACTGGGCCCTAGAAGACTGTCAAGATCTCCCCCGATCACGCCGATTTTTCACAAGAACTCACCAACTAGATTAGTTCTCTGTAGTTTAGCCTTTCTCTGTCGTGTGATTGCAAGTGTTTGTGCACACATGTTGTATCCACGAGTTCTGCGACCCATTCTGTGATATCTGGCAAGACGAGTGTGACTCTATCCGTACAGATAAGGTCACGTGACCTGTTTCAAATCTGGAAATCACTTTTCAACAAAATGCGCCATTCGACTCGCAAACGCGAAAAACATGTTTTAAAAAAATATAAATTGTTTGGGTAACTGCTCCTTCAAAACTCCATATTTTTCTAAGTTTTCTAGTACATATTGTAGCTATGTATGTCTACTTTACAGTGTACTAGTTATTTTTGCCCAATTCAATGATTTGTTGAAGAGAATTGAGCGAGCAAAAACGGTGCACATTCGCTTACTTAAGGGGGTGACCGTTCCTGATGTCCTCTGCCTTACAGTCACTGTATCGTACGTAAATGATGGCGTTAGACGTCATCTTAGACAGGAATTTGGAAGGTCTGCACATATCCTACACATGCAGATGACCGATCTCTCGACATAAATAATAGTAATGCGTCCCGGTGAACCACTGCGGTAAGAGTCAATGGACAGCAAACGGGCAGGGCAATCGTCACTTACACAGGTTGACACGCGAAACGTTGACACGAGTATATATTCTGTTTCGTTCGTTCATTCCGCAGAGTGCTGGGAGAGTAATCGTACAATTTCCTCTTGTTGGAGGCCACGGGCTACTTCGGATGCGGTCTTTCCGCTGAGGTCGCGCGCCTGCACATCAGCACCGTATTCGAGCAAGAGCCGCACAACGCCTGCAGATGCTTCCCCCTCCAGACCCATTGATGCTAGGTGTAATGGGGTCGATCCCTTCTCGTTTCGGGAATTGACCTCCACATTGAGCTTGAGTAGTATCCGAGCAACCTCGAGCTGGCCTCCAATCGCTGCGCAATGCAGTGGAGTGTCGCCATCGGCGTCGCGCACAGACAGATCGGCATTGTGGTCCAGCAATAACTGCGCAACATCAGGGTGTCCGTACTCTGATGCAAGAAGAAGAGGGGTAGATCCGTGGTTAGTCTGGGAATTGACATTCGCGTTGCGCTCAAGTAGAATCTGAGCAACCTCGAGGAGACCATTGTTCGCTGCGAAATGCAGTGGAGTGTATCCTTTATCATCACACACGTCCACATCCGCATTGTGGTCCAGGAATAACTGCGAAATGCCAGGGTTTCGGTTTCTTTCATTCTTGCATGCTCTGAGAAATGGGGTGAATCCTTCATTATCCCGGGAGTCGACCTCTGCATGATGCTCAAGCAGTATCCGACAAGCCTCGAGGTGTCCGCCGGAGGCTGCAACATATAGTGGAGTCCAGCCGCGTTTCTCTTGGGAGTTCACGTCTGCACCGTGGTTCAGCAGCCACCGCACGATCTTCATATGACCCACTTCTAACGCATCATGAAGTGGAGTCCAATCATCTGCAGCACGCGAATTTATGTCGACGCCGTGCGTGAACAACAACTGAGAAACCTTGAGGTGTCCCCAACGCACTGAAGCATGCAATGCTGTACCGAACTCACCGCCGAAATGATTTACTTGCTGCCTATGCCGGAATATAAGGCGCTCCACTAGACCATGCAACCCCAGCATCGCAGCAAAGTATAAGGGAGCTGCCGGACGTGGCACACCTGTCGGCTTCTCGTCCATGGAAACTCTCAAGAGATTGTCGGGGTGTTCTATTCGGGCGAATGCTGAAAAATGTGGGTTGTCCATGTCAAAGAAATAATCCAGTGTGTCCTTTATCTGTACTTCCACATCCCCGATCTGGGCGTGCTCGACCCAATAATCAGCAGCATATCGATAAAGAGGAATATTCTGGGCGCTGTCTTCGTCGGTCAGGTCATCCAGACAGAGAAAGACGCCGAGACAAGCTCGGGCAAGAATCGCGTGGGAAGGTTCAACGGGAATATGAAACTGGGCAACCTCTTCCATGCAACTGGCCAGCCGATCCGACGTCAGGAACTCCTTTACGGAGAAATGTGAGAACTGAACCACCCGGGAGCCATCGTCGACGATTACGGAAACCAAACTGGAACAGGCGGACAGCACTGCTTCTTCTTGGTCTTCCCAACGCCAATCCGCGTTCAATTTTGGGATCCCTCCTGCGGTCAAGTCAAACGCGAGCACTTCCGCAAGCTCCTCGACCCGCAGCGGACGAAGTGCAACCGTGAGACATTGCAAAAGCCGATAAGCGTGCACCCGGTTTGCGTTGTTGATCTCGTTCAGGATACGCTTGTATGTCCCGTCCAGCGATTTCGGCAATTCCTCGAGAGTATGGCGCAGATTGGCGGGGAAACAGAGTCGCAGAACCTCCAACTGGCAGAAAACCCATCGAAACCTGTGTGAAAGACTGAGACAACGGTACGATTATGATGAATCGAAACGGCCTCACATTCCATCCGCTTTCGCGGTCAGTTTCTCAATCACCATGGTCTTGTCATTGTCACGCCATTTCTTCATCCTTTCGTCCGAGCGAACGACAGAAGTGATGTAATCGTTGATGTCCTGCTTTTGTCCGCTTTCGTCGTGGAGGGACACTTGTTGAGTTGCCAGAGGCTTAAGCGTGGTGCGAATGTCAAACTCGGGGCGACTAGTTACACATAGACGCAGATTCGGATGCTAAAGCCCGACGAGTTGTTTCACCAGTTTCATGACCTTCTCACGCGACGATGGAATGCCAGAGTCATTAGGACACTCGTCGAGAGCATCTATGACGAGATAGATCGGTACTTGTCCCGTCATCGTGAGCATGTCCTTAAGGCACTGCGCAAGCGACTCGTCGGTTGGCTGTTCCGATCCTTGTTTGTGTGCAGAGTGCAAGGAGGAAAGGATGTCGCAGAGGATATCTGATTGGTCGGAGAGTTGGACAAGAAGGGATGATAATAAAGCGCGGGAGTCCTGCTTCGACGTGTCCTTGAAATCGAAGTAAAAATAGGCCAGGAAGGCGGCGCCAGCGTTGGATATGGATTTGATGTCCCGGATGATCGCAGAGCTTGTGGACCAAGTCAGTTCGGTTGGGACGCGTCTTACCTGGGCGTAACACACCTGAGAATACTCTTCCCAGAGCCAGCTGTCAATCCATGAGTAGTTAGTGATAAATAAGGCTGAGAAGGCGATGGGAGATGTACGTTTTCCGTGAATCCATAGCAAGGAACCGGATATTTTCCATTCTGCGAGAGTATTCCCTCCGGTACACCACGCTGCGGTACCCTCGTAATGAGCACTGGAGGCGACATTGAAATTGACAGATGGATCAGGGGGAGCGACCCATTTTCGAAGGTCCTTGCGTAACTCGTTCCCTGTAAGAGACGTCAAGCCTTTGTGATTCGCAGCAAGGTGAGGTTAGACGATCACTAACTTTTAAGGTCGCTAACTTGATTGGCGACTAGTTGGATCGCTACTCCGGTTGCCCTAGCACCTAACCGGAAAGACTGAGAACTGGTTCGGGGATACGCTAACGCGGTATAACTCACCTTCGATGACGTTGTGATCAACAGCCCTCACCCTGTCATCAACGCCCTCCAGCCTTTCATCAACGCCCTCCATCCTTTCATCGATCCTGCGGGTGATCGTTAGGGATTCTGCTGCCGCCATGCGAGCCTCCTCTTGCGTCAACTTATCCAATAGCTGTAACGCGTCCTCGACATCCTTCCTACCAATCAGCTTCTTGAAATATCTCTCTGTATACGGGTCAGATTTGCGAGCTACATCAATGCACGAAACACAAACTGGTTCGGCCCTCCCGGATTTCCTTAGATACGATCCCAAGGATAGAGATAACCTCAATCATGATCTCGACGATGATGTCCCTCATGGCTGCCGTCGGTCGGACCTTTATGTATGCCTCAAGCCGCTTGAAAAATTATTCCATGCGGCGAAATAGGTCAACAAGAGCATCTTTGCTAGCGCGGACGTCCTTGATAGCCTGAGAGGGTTGTAAGTTACCAGGACACCCACACCGGTTCAAGGAACGTGCTCACTTGGAGGAGGACTCCGATTCCCGTGAATATTGCATTCGCAGGTGGGAATACCTGTGGGAACGCATGTCAGGTGATAGATCTTGAGCGGCTTAACGTCGCGCAATTTACCACACCAACGCCGTTACCGAGGGTTGCAGAGAATGCGAACAGGACATTGACAGTGGGATCGAGCCACTTTGTCCACTTTTCCGAGTCGTCGGCACCTTGAGATTGATCAAAGTTCTGAACTTGTGCTCGGAGAATAGCGAGGATGGCACTGGAAGAGTCGCAGGACTGCAACTCGGTGGCCAGGGGATGGGCGGCAATATCTTTCTTTGTCTGCTTTTTGTATGCCTTCAATGCAGCCGCAAAGATTGTCTCAAAGTTTGTGGAAGGAGTAAAGGTCGACGGAACTTGGAACATAGTGCTAGTTGTTGAAGGACTTGGGTCGGACGACTAACCTCAAGCTCAAGGGATACGATCGACAAGAGAGCTTGTAAGAGACGCGGATGCGCGCTAGTTCACGAAGACGCTTCGTGGCTTCGATAGGCGCCCAGCAGTTCTCGCGGTGAGCTTGACATACGAATACGCCGACCGCGTACAGTTTTCCAGTCCCTCCCTCTTCTTCTCTTCTAATTACCATTTCTTCTGTGATTTCACTGATATCGTCTTTCTGTGATCCTTAGTCTAGAAAGAGGGCTCTCAGAAACGCGTTCTTCCACGTCGTCGGCCGCAAAATTTGCTTGTTGTTTTGAAGGACACGACTACCCACGGCATTCATTTCAAAGTCCCCAATCCCACCCTTACTAGTCTCCGAATCCTTTTACTTCACCACTCCCTATCAACGCAGTCCCCGTCAGTCTTTCTATGGTCCTCCTCCTCAGAACCAGTCCTGGTTGTATCCAAACCTTGATCCAAACTACTCGTACCATCAAACCCAATACAGGTACCCTCAATCGACCCTCTCCCCCGTTTCCAACACCATCTCGCATATCCCCCGCAGCCCGATGACTCAGCCAACCACAATTTCGCTCGTCAGGGCGTCGCCTATGGGCTCAAACGTACCATAACAGCCGCCGCCCAACAACAGCAAGGCCCATGGGGCCCTCTGCCACCACCCCCTCCTCAGCAGCAACTACAACCCGCCTACGAGTACGAGCAGTATCAAAATGGCGCTGCGAGACGAAGCATACCCCGCCTATGCGTCAACATCGACGTCGACAACGACAGACTAGGTCTTGATTTTGACGATGAGAGCAGTCCGAGTGACACTGACAACTCGGAACTACCCTGGGCAGGTGCACCTTCCTGTTTGTGTCATTCCATGCGCCAAGCCGTCTACAGCAGCTAATCGCCTCGTTCCATTCAGCCAGCAGACAACCCCACCACGAGCCTCATTATCAAGGTCCTCAACCAATACCTACCCACCGCCTGTCCACCCAACGACTAAAATCTCCTCCAGATTCACACTCTATTCGCTCGACCGATTCAGGCTATTCCGGCGCTTCCGCCCCTCCTTCCGCCAAGCCCATCATCTGCAGCTCGACACTATCCATATGAACCCGGCCCTCTCGTGCGGCTTCCGCATCCGCTTCCTCGACCCTGGTCGATCCCTCTATCGCGGGTTCAGGCAATGCTCCCTGTCGTTCTTCCGATTCCATCCGCACCATGCCTGGCTTCCGCCGTGATCGTTCGTTACAGGTGCAGGACCGAATCCGGTCCACGTCCGCCACCGCGTCTTCACACGCTCGCTCTTCGCTCCAAGGTCTAACCTTTCTGCTCCTCGTGTTTGCCCCGAAAATTCTCAACATATGTTTTCACCTTCCCCCCCTCTCCGACCCAGTATCCTCACCGTTCGCCACTTGTGTACCCCGCCCCTCCTTCTCGCGTCGCCGAAGCCCTGTGTGCACGTATCACCCTCTCTGATATCGTTAAAGACGGGCTCACCTGCGAGAACGCCTTCGATGGTCAGGCCGTCGACAAGATCGCATATATCACCAAGACCACGGATCGTAACCTGGCTCTTCTCCTAGGACGTGCTGTTGACGCACAAAAGTTCTTCCACGCCGTCACGTATGACCATCGATTACGCGACTCCCAGTCGGACGTCTACCAGTTCCGTACACGCGTCGGAAGCCCGTTCCACTTGGGTGAACTTTCCCCACCTCCAGCCACGTCTCCCGGTTCACAGGACACAACTACGCCCACCCCTGACGCACGCACCGACTCGCCTTCGAACGAAGCGTCGAACTAGTCAGATCCAGGGAAACACCAGGATACGACTGCTGCCGTCCCTGGTGCCGATGCCGATGCGGACACGGCTGAGGACATGTTTAACCTACTGCCTATAAGGGTATTTACACTCTTGACGGATTGCTATCGCCGACATGTTCCAGAGACCGTTTGTGTTACTCTATCACCTGTCCGCGGTGGCTCGAGCAGCATAGCTATCTGAACATGAAACCGCAACCTGGGCTCGGGATTAAGCATCAGCTTAGCCGTGAGAGCTTGGTCGGCTTGGAAAGTGTCGTCGTTGAGCAGGGATTGCTTTGGATACCTACAGTGTCCAAAGAGATCGTAGAGAGCGTGTGTCGGATCAAGAGAAGAGGCGGCAGAAGGCTATCAATGAGGTGATCTATACCGTGCACGACATCGTACGCACGCGATATGTGCGATATCTGTTTGCGTTTTCTGATTCTCCTTGTAGTATGCATAGTAATGAGGGCATACATAGGTTTGGATAGCGCCTCACTGCGCGTCGGATATCATACTGGAACACCGTCGCGCTGACTTTATCGAGCAAGTACTCTGGAACATCCACGACGTGGTCGCGGTCAACACCCGCCTGTGCGACGTACTGAACAAGCGTCAAACGCTGTATGCTGTCATCGAAGGAATCGCCGACATCTTCCGTGACAACGTCCCGCTCTTTGCCCCCTTTGTCTCCTATGGCGCGCACCAGCTATACGGTAAGTATGAGTTTGAGAAGGAGAAGGGCTCAAATCCGGCTTTCGCACAGTTTGTCGAGGTACGTCTACGCCTTTGACCAACGCCTACACTTGATGTCATTGGTGAGGACCTAGGAAACGGAGCGGAGACCGGACTGTAACGCGTAATTGACGAAATCAGATTTCGGATGCGTCCTCTCTGGACCCACCACGGACAGACAAGTGATCTGAGAAGGCCGGGGAGCGACAATGTTTCGTCCTCGCTGATCTAACGGGGGCCACGGCCCCACAATGCACGACGCCTCGCTTGCCGCCTCGAGTCTCCGCATCATCTACTTTGAACATCCGTCACGATCAGTTTTGCGATGATGCTCTTATTTGGTCACAGATAATAAAGTACAAGTACTGTATTTTAAGTAAGATGATGGCATGGGGACGGTCACACGCCGTCTTAGACAGGAATTCGGAAGATCTACACGCATCATACACATATAAGCGATCGATAGTAATGGGTTCCGGTGAACACTGGTGAGAGTCAATGGACAGTAAAAAGGCAGCGCAAATCGTCACTTACGCAGGTCGACAATTCAAGCCCACTATATCCGGTATTGTTCGTTCATTCTGCAGCATGTAGGGAGAGTAACCGCACAATTTCCCGTCGTTTGGGCCCACGGGTCACCTCGGACGCAGTCTTTCCACGGAGGTCGCGGGCCTTCACATCAGCACCGTAGTCGAGCAAGAACTGCACAACGACTACAGATCCTTCCGGGAGTCTCCACGAACCCTTTGATGCTAAGTGTAATGGGGTCGATCCCTTGAGGTCCCGAGAATTGACGTCCACATTGAGCTTGAGTAGTATCCGAGCAACTTCGAGCTTGCCTCCAGCCGCCGCGCAATGCAGTGGAGTGTCGCCATCGGAATCGCACAGATACAGATCAGCATTGCGGCCCAGCAATAACTGCACGAGATCAGGGTGTCCCAACTCTGATGCAAGAAGAAGTGGAGTAGATCCGTGGTTGTTCTGGGAATTGACGTCCGCGGTGCATTCCTGGACGATCGGTTCAGAGTTGACGCAGTTCGACGCAGATGCTTTTGCAATTGCTAGAACGGCTGAAACACTCGCCGAGTACTATACGGAGGAGGTTATACCCCCCGTTAATTTTTTCCTACTGAGTAACAATGCTTCGGCGTTACAAGCGGTTAAAAATCCGCGCTCAGTCAAGGCCCATGCAGCTGCGCTCCGCTTTCATAAAGCGCTTACCCTACTTACGTTACGACACAGACAGGTAGCTTATTTCCTCGTTTGGGCGCCAGCGGATGAATACCTCGAAGGACACAACAAGGCTGTGGAAGCAGCGAAACAAGCTAGCTGGGGTCTCCCACCAGACGGAATGGATCGCGTCCAATCAGCATCATTCCAAAAAGCAAGAGCAAGACAGAAAGCATTCCTCGCCTGGGAACACGAGTTCGGGCTTGAGCGCTGCCTCGCCCAATTCAAACTCCGATGGACAGGTGATTCAGGAGAAGGACACGCGCATAGGGAGAAGATTATTACGGAACCTCCCTCTGGATCCAACCACCCGTTATGGGTAGCAGCAACGGACGTGGAAAAAGACGAATTCGGGCGCAAAACGAAGCGTCCGCTCTATTCACGCCACACCACATCGGCAGCTGTCCAACTAGCAGTCGATCACGCATTCACGGGCTCATATGCAAAAAGGTTCCGCCCATCAGATCCGATTGAAACTCTTGCATGCAAGTGCGGAGTTCCACTCAGAACACCCTCTCACCTCATCAGGGATTGCCCGCAACATTACCAGGCGCGGATAAACGCAGGGATCCATTCCCATATGCGCACATTAACACTCGAACAACTTCACTCATCAGTCAAAAGAGCACACCAGCTGCTTGGCTTCATCTCTGAAGGAAAGGTGGCATTCCGGCCACCTGATCTCCCACCGGCTATTCCAGTCCCACCGGAACCAGACTAAATAGATAGTCAGTTCCAACTCTAAAGGTCCTACCTTTCGTCGCCCTATACCCCAGTCCTTGTGATTTTACCTTACTATTTACTTACCTGAGCATTACCGAAACGGACGCTTCCAACTATTTAACCTTTTTCTACGCGATTTGGTGATTCGGCCATATGTGTATACAACCTTTGTTTACCATTCTGTACTGTAATGGTTCTTAGTTACGACCGGGCTTTGTCTTGGACATGTATTCCGGAATATAAATTGGTTTTAAAAAAAAAAAAAAGAATTGACGTCCGCGTTGCGCTCGAGTAGAATCTGAGCAAGGTCGAGGTGACCAATTTCCGCTGCGAAATGCAGTGGGGTGTTCCCTTTGTCGTCACACACACGCACATCTGCATTGTGGTCCAGGAATAACTGCAAAATGTCAGGATTCCTTCCGCTCTTCCATGCTCTGAGAAATGGGGTATATCCGTCATTATTCCGGGAGTCGACCTCCGCATTGCGCTCGAGGAGTATCCGGCAAACCTTGAAGTATCCGTAGTAGGCTGCAAAATGCAGTGGAGTGTTTCCGTCGGTGCCATGCACACGTACATCCGCATTGTGGTTTAGCAATAGCCGTGCAACGTCTGGGTGTCCATACTTCAATGCTCTGAGAAATGGGGTCGATCCGTCTTTACTCTGGGAGTCGACCTCTGCATGGTGTTCAAGTAGGATCCGACAAGCTCCAAGGTCTCCGCGGGAGGCTGCCAGATATAGTGGAGTTCTGCCGCGCTTCTCCTGGGAGTTCACGTCTGCGCCGTGGTTCAGCAGCCACTTCACGATCTCCACATGTCCCAGTCTCGACGCATCATGAAGTGGAGTCCAATTGTCTGAACAAGACAAATTTATGTTGGCGCCGTGGGCGAACAACAACTGGGAAACCTCGAGGTGTCCCCCAACCACTGACGCATGGAACGGTGTGCCATACCGACCACCGAAATGATTTATTTGCTGCGGATGTCGGAATATCAGGCGTTCCACTAGACCACGTAATCCGCGCCATGCGGCGAAGTATAAGGGAGCTGCTGAACGTAGCACACCTGTCGGCGGTTCGTCTCCGGAAACTCTCAAGAGATTGTTTCGGTACTTTATTCGCACCAACGCCGAGAAATGTGGGTTGTCCATGTCAAAGAAATAATCCAGTGCATCCCCTATCTGTAATTCCACATCCCCAATCCGGGCATGCGCAATCCAGTATTCGGCAGCATATCGATAAAGAGGAATATTCTCGGCACTGTCTTTGTCGGTGTGGTCGTCAAGGCAGAGTAAGACGCCGAGACAAGCTTGGGCAAGGATAACATGTGATGGTTCGGCGGGAATATGAAACTGGGACACCTCTTCCATGCAACTGGCCAGCCGGTCCGAGGTCAGGAACTCCTTAACGGTGAAATGTGAGAACTGAACGACCCGGGACCCATCGTCGACGATTACGGAAATCAAACTGGAACAGGCGGACAGCACTGCTTCTTCTTGATCTTCCCAACGCCAATCCGCTTTCAATTTTGGGATACCTCCCGGAGTCAAGTCAAACGCGAGTACTTCCGCGAGCTCCTCGACACGGAGCGGACGAAGTGCCACCGCGAGACACTGCAAAAGCCGATAAGCGTGCACCCGATTTGCGTTGTTGATCTCGTTCAGGATACGCTTGTATGTCTCGTCCAGTGATTTAGGCAATTCCTGGAGGGTACGACGTAGATTTCCCGGAGAACAGTGCCGTAGAACCTCCAACTGGCAGAAAACCCATCGAAACCTGTGTGAAAGAATGAGACAACGGGACGATTATGATGAATCGAAACGGCCTCACATTCCATCCGCTTTCGCCGTCAGTTTCTCAATCACCATAGTCTTGTCGTTGTCACGCCATCTCTTCATCCTTTCGTCAGAGCGAACAACAGAAGTGACGTAATCAATAATGTCCTGCTTTTGTCCGACTTCGTCGTGGAGGGATATTTTTTGGGTTGCTAAAGGCCGAAGCGTGGTGCGAATGTCGAACTCGGGGCGACTAGTTATGCATAGACGCAGATTCGGACGGTGAAGCCCCACGAGTTGTTTCACCAGCTTCAAGACCTTTTCACGTGACGATGGAATGCCTGAGTCATTGGGACACTCGTCGAGAGCATCTATGACGAGATAGATCGGTGCCTGTCCCTTGGTCGCGAGCATATTTATGAGGCACTCCGCCAGTGATTCCTCCATTGGTTGCTCTGATCCTTGTTTGTGTGCGGAGTATAAGGTGAAAAGTGCGTCGCAGAATATATCTGATTGGTCGGAGAGTTGGACAAGAAGGGACGATAATAAAGCGCGGGAGTCGTGTTTCGCCGTGTCCTTGAAATCGAAGTAAAAATAGGCCAGGAAAGGCGAGCCAGCGTTGGACATAGATTTGATGTCCCGGATGATAACAGAGCTTGTGGACCAAGTGAGTTCGGTTGGGGCCCTAATGCGTCTTAATGGGGGGGGTAACACACCTGAGAATACTCTTCCCAGAGCCAGCTTTGAACCAGAAGTAATTAGTGAAAATCATGATTCAGAAGGCCATGGAAAAATGTACGTTTTCCGTGAATCCAAAGCAAGGAGCCGGATGTTTTCCAATACGCGAGGGTGTTCCCTTCGGTACACCACGCTGCAGTACCTTCATGATGTGCCCCAGACGCAAAGTTGTAATTGACAGATGGATCTGGGGGAGCGATCCATTTTCGAAGATCCTTTCGTAATTCATGCCCTGTATGAGTGGTCAAGGCTTCGCGATTCGCAGTGAGGTCAGACGATCACGAACCCTTTAGGTCGCTGAATTGGTTGATCACCTGTTGAATTGCTACTCCGGTTTTTTTTACACCTAACCGGGCAGGGCTGAGGACAGATTCGGGGGCCAGTGAATGGAAGCATGACTCACCTTGGATTACTGAACCGACTTTGTAATCGACGCCCTGTACCCTGCTGTCGACACTCAGGACCTTGTCATCGATGCCCTGTACCTGACTTTCGACGCTTAGCACCTTGTCGTCGATACCCGCTACTTTAACATCGACACCCTGTACCCGCTCGTCGACGCCCTCCAGCCTTTCATCAATGTCCTTCACCTTGTCATCAATCCCACGGGTGACCGTCATATATTCTGCTGTTGCCATGCGAGCCTCCTCTTGCGTCAATTTATCCAATCGCCGCAGTGCGTCCTCGACATCCTTCCTTCCCAACAGCTTCATGAAATACCTTTCTGAGTAAGGGTCAAGTTTACGAGCTACATCAATGGAGGAATGGCATACTGGATCGTCCCTGCTGGAGTTCCTTCGTCACGATCCCGAGGATAGAGATAACCTCAACCATGATCTCGACGAGGATGTCCCTCATGGCTGCCGTAGGTCGGACCCTTATGTATGCCTCAAGCCGCTTGAAAAAGTATTCCATGCGGCCAAAGAGGTCGATAAGAGCATCCTTGCTGGCGCGGACATCATTGACAGCCTAAGATGGTTATAAGTTACCAAGACACCTATACCTGGCCAAGTGGAAGATACTCACCTGTAGTAGAACTCCAATTCCGGTGAATATGGCATTCGCGGGTGGGAATACCTGTGGTAACGCATGTCAGGTGGTAGATCTAGTGCGGCTCAAAATCATTTACCACACCGGCGCCGTTTCCAAGAGTTGCAGAGAATGCGAACAAGACATTGACAGTGGGATTCAGCCACTTCGTCCACTTTTCCGAGTCGTCGGCACCTTGAGTTTGATCAAAGTTCTGTACTTGAGTTCGAAGAATGGCGATGATGGCACTGGAAGAGTTGCAGGACTGCAACTCCGCGGCTAGGGGATGGGCGGCAATGTCTTTCTTTGTCTGCTGTTTATACGCTTTCAAAGCAGATGTAAATATTGTCTCAAAGTTTGTGGAAGAGGTGGAAGTCGACGGAACTTGGGACATAGTCACGGTGCTAGTTGTGGAACCGGTTGGATGCTCAAGCTTAGGGAATAAGAGCGATAAGAGGCACGGGTGCACTAGCTCCGAGTCATTGAGCTTCTATAGGCGCCCTCCAGTCGCTTTCCGTGGGGAGCGAAGTAAGACGCCAACCCTTGCGCCAACCGCCACTGTAATCCATTTCCAGTCTTTGTCATTCTCCTCCAATCAACATATTTTCTGTCTTCTCGTATCTTTCTATAATCCCTGATCTAAATGAGGTCTCTCCAAAATGCGTTCTACCAAGATTGATTTGACTGTCGTTGGCCGCACTCTGGCAATTACGAGATTTACTCGGTTTCGAACAGTGTTGTACAAGTCAGCCTGACTCGGGGTCAAAGCAGTCACCGTCACCGTGACGGTCACGTCAAGTCAGCGACTTGACCAAAGGTCAAATGTCACATGATTCGAAAGAATAATGAAGGTCATACCATGTTTGGAAATACATTCACACCGCAATGACTGCATCGCAGCTGCATTGCGGCAAACTCGGCCCGAATATACCGGCGTGACTACGTAAATGGATGCCAGACTTTCCAAATACAGATTTCCCACGCGACCCTTGACCTTTTTGACAAGGGTCAAAAAGGTCGTGTCACCTGACGGCAGGTCAGGGTCTGACCCAGTCAGACCCGGGTCGTGACAACACTGGTTTCGAAGGACACGGCTTCCCCGGCACGTCGGCGACGTCGCCTTCCTTCCCAATCCGGCCCGCTCACAGTCTCTCAAGCTCAAGATCTCAACGATACTCTGTCTCGGATTCAGGGAACGGTTCCCGCGTTCGTCCGACTCTGCCCGCACCATGCCGGGCTTTCGCCGTGACTGTTCGTTCCAGGTGCAGGACTGCAGACCATGACCGCCACCGGTTACTCACACGTTCGTTATTCGCTCCAAGATCATACCACACCTTCTCCCACTTCTGCTTCGCGTATTCGTCCCGCACCTTCTCGACACAGGCAACCATTTTCACCGTCTCCGTCTCCTTACCTTTCGCCTATTGTGTACCCCGCCCTCCTTTCTCGCGTCGCCGAAGCTCTCCATGCACGCACTGACATCAGCAAGGACGGGCCCACGTACAAGAACGCCTTTGATGGACGGCAGGCAGTAGATAAGATTGCATATATCCCAAGACCACCGATCGCAACCTTCCTCTTCTCCTAGGGCATGTCTTCAATGCAACAATGCACTTCCACGCCGTCACGTATGATCACTGACTACCGCGACGACCCAGTTCTGCATACGCGTTGGAAGCCGTTCTCGGGTGAACTTTCCCCACCGCCAGTCACGTCTCCTGGCTCCCAGGAAACGATGGTCTCACCCCTGATGCGCACACGAACTTGACAGCTTCGCGTGATCAAGAGAAGCGGCAGCAGGAGGATATCAACGAGGTCGTCTATGCTGTAAGGTTGGGTCGGGCCGTAGCCCCGAATTCATCTAATTCGCCCGATTTGGCCTGTCTCGGCTCGTTCCGATCTCACTACTCCGAATCCCAAGTAATGCGTCTTTCAACCCTCATCTTTCCTCCTCGTGCTCCCTATGCTGCCATCCATCCACCCTCTTCCATTGTCTTCGCCATTCTCCGCCTTGTGGCTCCTTCCTTCCCGTGGTCACCGGCCCACTCTTGACCCCAGCCCTCGGCGCAAAAACACTCGAAACCTCGTACCTTATGCGTAGTCCTTTCACCCTTCGCATCGCCCAACTCTTGCTGATCGGTTACTTGCTCTTTCATTCTGTCAGTTCTTGTTCTGCTTCGCCACCAGCCCGCCTCGCTTTCGACTCATCTACCAGTCACGTCCAATGCCACCTTCGCCAGCGCTGATCGCTGCGCCCGTTGTCGGATCTGTGGAGGGGTCAGCATTGTCGTGCGTCATAGATTCTCGTTCTCTTTTATTCTCGTCCTCGATCTGCTTCGTTACTTTACTGTTTTCCTTCTACTTAGTTTTGGTTTAGCCCCGCTCGTGTCCGCGCTCGTCGCCTCAATCTGTGCCTCGGTGGCATTATCATAGTCCCTCGTACCTACGCGTTCTCCTTCTTCCTTCCCCTCCCTCATTCTCCACTATAGATTCGACTTGGTCGTGATTTCCTTCGATACGGCTTGCATGTATAAAAGTTCGACGTTTTCTGACTCGAAATGCATTGTCTGTTTTCCCTCTAAAAACTTCTGTGTGCTCCAACTCTCTAGCTCTAAAAGCCTCTGCCTCGCCGCCTTACTCTCGCCCACGTCGCCTCGCCCATCGCCGCCTCGCCATTGCTGTCTCCGTCGCCTTCTCCTTCGCCATCGCCATCGCCATCGCCATTTGACCTGCCCGAGCCGCTGACCTCGGGTCGTGTCCAGCTTCCTTCTCGCAGTCTCGTTGCTGTAGCTTCCCGATCGTGCCTTTGCTCCACCTCCTTCACCACTCTATTCCCAACGAGGACGTCTGTCTTCGTTTCCCTTCCCTTTTCTTGTGGGAACCATCTCCGCTTCGAACCCACACGGACTTACCTCCGTACAATGCGGAGCGCGACTTCGTGCGCAACATGGAGTATTTGCGCGATGTATGCCTAACGTTCTGATTCTGCTGACAACGTACATGTTAATAAGGGCACACATAGGTTTGGATAGCGCCGCTCAGCATGTCGGATATCATATATCATACTTGAACACCGTCGCGCCATTTTATCGAGCAAGTGTTTTGGAACATGCACGACATGATCGCCGTCAACACGCGCCTGCGCGACGCACTCAAAAAGCGTCAAAAGTCGTACATTATCATCGAAAGAATAACCAACATCTTCCGCGACAACGTCCCGCTATTTGACCGGGTTTGAGAAAGAGACGAGTTCAATTCCGGTGTTCGCGCAGTTTGTCGAGGTACGTCTCCCTTGATCCCTGCCCACGGTTCGATATCACGGGTGGGCTCGGCTTTAGGAAACGAAGCGGCGGCCAGACTCGCGCAAACCGGAACTCAATGCGTATCTCACGAAACCGACCACTCGTCTTGCGCGAAGCCCGCTGCACCTTTGAGGCCGTGCTGAAGCAAACACTGGAAGAGTGCTCTGATGAACAGGGGATACCGATCTCGTCACGCTTATACGCGAGTTCCTGGCTGGGGTCAATCTCCAGAGGGGCCTTACGGGGAGCAGGTTCAATTTTTTGCAACTGGAGCAGCAACTTCTGTTCCAGGCAAGCAAGTGGTGGCAGTGTGTTGCGATTCACGGATATCAAAACGTTTTTCGCGTACTCATTCCTCGCGACTGGGATATACAAAGGCCGCCTAAAGCACCGCGCCGGCCTGCAGAGCTTCGGCGCAGAGTTCTTAGTCTTCTTGCTTTACCATGCGTTGCTCATGGTCGAGCAGAAGAACAAAGTAGACCTGTTCATGGTCTATCGGCGGGTACGTGAAGTGCTTGCCTTGCCTTGCCGCCCCCCAAACGGTTCACTACCTTTTTGTAGCTCCGGCTGATTCCCCTCGAGCTTCTGGTCACCATCACAACAGACGAAATCGGCATGCATCCCATCGTCTCCTCCCACCCACTCCACAACGGCTCAACTCAAACGGTGCCACGCTCAGCCGTACCCGCCGTTCCTCCCAGTCAAGTTCGAAGGTGGCGGCACACCGGGCTTCTCGATCACATCCGTGCACCTCAGATACAAGTTCTACCAAATGACGCTCTGGGCGGCGACGTATGCGAACCACCGTAAGTGGACCGAAAATGTCACGCAGCAGCAGGACCTCATTCGCGAGTGGAGCCAGTTCTTCGAGACCGTGTTCTATGAAGGGGTTTTCTAATCTGTGAACCGCGCGAACTGTGCTGCCCCGTTCAATGACTGTTAGCGTATAGATGTGTGCGGTCTTGGGTTGACGAGCCGCGTAGGGTGGGGACAGAAAGTCGCGTATGGAACGTTCGATGTTTATCTCCAGGATCTGCTGGAGCCAAAGTCGCGCAAGTAGATGTCCTGGACGATTATCGGCTTTTAATCGTTTTATCAGGTGCGTTCTGTGTTTCTTCGTCTCCTCCTGGCGTCGAACTGCAGCGTCAATTTCTTTAGAGGGTCAAGTAATTATGTTCCCACTGGACGCACCCCGCGGCGATGGACCCACTTACCAGGTTCAAACGCGCCAAGAGCATCGCCTCACATTCATCGTTCTTCAGGTCGACGTACGTTCGTCTGCGTCGTCGAGACCAGTCCGCCCTCAGGCAAGATCAAGATCTTCGAGCCGATCGATCAGAACGTACGAGGGCGCAACAAACCGACGTTCCGCAAAGTTCTGCAGGGCGGCAACGACAAGCTGCGGATATACAAGGAACTTTACGTCCCCGAACAGTCGAGCTCGAGACACTTCTTGCGCACGGAGCTCCGCGTTGCGTGTGTCAATGGATTCAAGATTATAGACCCCGATACACTAGATACGCGGGGATTGCTTGATCTCAGTGGCGAATCGCGCGATTTTGTGAGGCGCAGGAGAGATCATACGTATCCGAAACCTGTGGCGATATACTGTATCGAGAACAAGTTTTTACTGTGTTATGATGGTGCGTGTTTCGCAAGAGTACAACGGGGCTGACTTGGGCCCGAAAGAGTTTGCGTTTTACATCAACCGCGGTGAGCGTAGGTCACGGAAGAACGTTTTGGTGCACTGGGCGGGAGCGCCAACGAGCTCGGTGAGTCGTACCTGCATTCACGCCTGCAACTCGCCTCATGGCATGAGCCTCGGCATTCCAATCCCGCTACGTACTTGCATTCGAGCCGACCTTCGTCGAAATTTGCAACGTCGAAACGGGCTTAATGTCACAATTCATTCAAGGCGACAACCTCCGCTACTTATTCACGGACACACCGCGCTCGCTACAACAGGCTTACTACCTGCGAATGTCGCTTTACGGAAGCTCCGGCCCGGCTCCGTATGTCACCCGTACGGACAGTCCGTGTGGACAGCTACCGACGGCCCCGGTGTATCCCGGCCAGTAGTAGCAGCCGTGCGGACGGGGTGTGGGTGGTCTTGAGATCATATTGGTATCGGATGGTCGTGTGTTGACACTTTACCAGGTCATTGAGTGAATGAGTGAGCGCTGGGGGCTCCGTCTCTCAATACCTTTTGTGTAGTGTCACGCATGGCCCTGTTATTTGTCTGATCACCCACCCAGCTCTGTGAGCATGCCCCTGCATCTGTTATATACGGCCTTTTCTGTCTTTCTTTTTGATGATACTACGCACAAGTACAGCTAGCATACATATATCCTAGCTGCATCCATATTCCAGAGATTTCCGCTTGTTCTCCTACACACATGACGCGCGGGGGTAAGGTTTCCCTGTGAGTCTTTCGTGAGGAGATGTATCCGTGTTATGACGAGGTTCCTTGGAAGCTGATCGTTTTCAGGTCGCATCATAGTAGGGAACACGCTTCTCTCTCTGTTGCGATACACTACTGTCTATTGAGATACTAGCGCGCAATCGAACCTTGTATTTCGAAGCTGAAAACGACTTTTTCCCATGAATTATTTTATAGAAAGAATGGTCCGTGACAGGCCGAAATGGAGTGAATAGTTGTGTGAGATCACTACCGCCTTTGTTGGCAAATTCTTGTGCTCAAAGGGATCAGTCTCAGTAGGCTTCCGCTAATGGCATTGATATCGTTGACGAGAAGTAAATGAGCGAAGCTTACCATTCTGTGAACGAGCTGGACAAGCTCGCGCAAGGGCAGGTCGGCGTCCTCCACGATGTCCATGCTATCGATTAGTATCTCATTATGTCGTTTGACGGCCTCAAAATAGAAAATGAAGGACGAAAACGACACTGATATGGTTCAGGCCGGTGTCTGCCCGACTGTGAGGGATATTTTTTTTTTTTTTTTTTTTAAAATCAATTTATATTCCGGAATACATGTCCATGACAAAGCCCGGTCGTAACTATGAACCATTACAGTATGCAGAAAGGTTAACCAAAGGTAGGTATGCAGACAGCAGTATCACTAAACCACGTAAATAGGGTAGCAGGTAGAAGCGTCCGTTTCGGGAATGCTCAGGTAAAGAATAAATAAGGTTAGAATCACAAGGACTGTGTTAGGATAGAAAGGCATAGCCAATATTGAACTGACTATCTATTTAGTCTGGTTCAGGGGAGACCGGGATAGGTGGGGTGAGGTCGGGTGGACAGAATGCCACCTTTCCTTCCGCTATAAAGCTAAGAAGCTGGTGAGCGCGTTTTGCTGTTTGATGCAGTTGCGCTAGTGTGAGTGTTATTGAAGAGAAAGTTCGGTTCTGAACCATGGTCCGAACCCGAACCTAACCGGGCCGAATGCTAGATTAGGGTTCGGGTTCGGGTGCTGGCCTGAACTGGACCAACGGTTCCGTTCAGGGTTCGGGCAATTCCCGAACCCTGCTGAGCACGTTCTGAATGCGTTCGAACTCGAACTGTTGAAATAAAAATCCAAAGATTTCACACTGTATCTACTGTCTGTCTCTCTGAAATTGTATGCGTGATTGGTTGACATCGTGTTGGCGTTTTGCAATGATGTTGGTTGCCACTGTGTCGCACACCAGTGTAACCGTGACCGGTGACTGGCAAGTACCGGTGCATTGCCGCATGCCGCACCACACAAGTGCCATGTGGATCCCATCGTGTGGATCCCATCGTAACTCTCTACACTTTGCCACAATACATCGTTTTTCACTTATTCTCACCGCAAGATGTCTGCATCGATTGTGCCATCTCACCTCACATCCTCTTTTTTCAGTGTTTACTTTTAGATTGGCCCAGGAAAACTCGTTGGAGGACTCAGAAATGATCATGATCTATCTAGTACTAGTATGTCGCCACTGTCACTTGCATTTGAGCCTTTTCACTGACTCAATTGAACCAGGGGCCATACAGGATGTCCTCATCGATCGTGAGGTCCCAAATCACAAGTTTTTCTTCTACTCCCTCCCTCGGCGATGCTGTCCGATCTGACGGCACATTGAAGGACGCAGCTGAGATCCTCTGGTCTTACGACGCAGATGAGACAATTCCATTTCCCTCAGATGGCAACTCTGGCCACTGTTCTTCATCGGGTAGGCATGCACCGGCCACAGCAGATACTGCTCAGGCCGTGCGTCAGATGGCTCGCGTCATTCGCCCATGTCGGCGTTTCTGTGAAGAGGACGAGGCTGAATCGGCTTCCAGCGCCATTGCGCAGAAATCCTCAGGCGTCAAACGCAAGGCTACAAGTGACCCCTCTGGACATTGTGCTACGCGCAAGAACATCGTCAACGTTGTCAGCGACAATTCCAGCGATGATCGGGCTCGGTCTCCATCGCCCCTTCCTACAGAGCCTGCGTCCGATGACTATGACACTCTGCAGGGAATGGCCGACACCGACAATCAGGTATGTTCCACACATCTTTCAATCTGATTCTGTTTTCATTTTGATCCCAGGCTCTGACCTTCAAAAACCGTGAGGAACGTACAGCCGACATACGAACGATTTTCTGCCGCGAAAAAGAGTATATCCATCCGGACACCGGGAAGACACTCGACGGCCACTGGTGCTTGGTTTGTCGGTAAGTACATTCCTTCTGTTTGTCTATTTTATTATGCTGACGATGGTAACTGTTTTCTTATGAAGGAAGGACCCTACAGTCAAGAAAACGTCGTGTTTTTTGACTGGGAGCACAAGTTCTCTACAGATGCACATTGCCAGGTAACATATGACCTTCTTAATTGTTTACCTCTGTTCTGATATTCCTAGGGCACGGAATCATGTCAACGAGTATCGCAAGCGCTGCAAGTCACTCGGCATCGAGCTGCATCCCCGTGCGCTCTTCTGTTCACCAACCGAATCCAGCAGTATTGTAACGATCCACTGATCGTTCTGCCTGACTTAGGCGTAGGGGGGTCTTGATGAATGACAACGGCTACACTTGACGACCTGGACCTCTATCACCTGACAAAGGGATAGGAATGCTGGTATATATACAGAAGTGGATGATCACAATGCCTGAGTTAAGGCGAAGTACAACTGTATCTGCTTGGATTGAGATGAGATCTGAAGGGACAACACAGGAATGGGCGACTCCGAGGTAACTGAGTGGAAATCTCAAAAACAACTAAGCTAAAGACTACTGCTCGAGCTGCAGAGTCTTATATACCGTATAAGTAACACATTCAGGCTCCTACTGAACCCGAAACCCTATAGTAATCGTCCAATGGCAAACCGCCATCAAGCCACAGGGGCTTATCGACCGTGAGTCATAGATAAGAGCCTCAAGGCATACCTCATGCCAGGGGCATACAACACATGTCCAATGCATGTCCATATCTCCCACCAATGGGATAAATACCTCTGCGCACCACGCGCCTCATGGCCTTCTCGCCAAGCCCGCCTAGATCCTTCCAGAACCTTTCCGACTCCCAGCCAGAATCCTCCTAGAACCTTCCAGACTCCTCATGGCAGACCATCTGCCTAGACCCTGTCTAGAACATGACATCATAACTTCATCAGCTGCCCATCACTTATCCGGTTAGACCCCTCTAGGCTCAAGTCTGGCCCCTGGGTCTGGGCGTCCATCACATGACCCCGTCACGTGACTTCTTCTCCTGGTCTTGCTCCGAAACGTAGCCCTTAACTTATATGTTAGACTTCCTAAGTCTGGGCGTCATCACGTGATCCCATCACGTGGTCCTTGCGCGTCCTGTGACACTGCCAGTACGTCGCACCACTGCATATTGACGGGTACTCACGGCACGTGCCAACGCTTGCTGCTCCTCGCGTACTTCTGCTTCCGCTTCTAGAGCCAGCATCTTCTCCTTAAAGGCTTGCGCGCCTTGTACCAGCGCTTGCACCTTCGCATTCTTGTCGAACGTGACCTTCTTCCGGCGCGTCACGGGGCGATCCGTGACAAGTATTGAGGGGTTTAATCAAACATCTCTTGAGGGCATCGTTACCCGAGAGGCTAGGGGCCCCACATTTACCAACGCGGGGTTAATGGACCATGTAATAGAACTTATCATTCGTGAAGATGAGGTAAGTGAGAGGTGTCTTTTTGTTTGTGCATTGTACTAATTTGTTCGCTCCAGGCATTCTACTTAGTTGATCGCAGCAGTTTTCGCCAGCTCCTGAGGTTCTGCCGGCCCTCACTTCAAGAGAGGGACATTCCGCACCGTCACATGCTGCGTACTGAGATCCTTCGGCGTGCAGCAATCGCAGAAGACACGGTCCGCGAGAACTTGAAGAGGATCCCATCCAAGATTTCTTTTACTTTCGATGCTTGGACGTCTGCCCCAGGGGATCCATATCTATCCCTTACAGCTCACTTCATAGATGCACCTGCAGATTGCCTGACTGCGTGGGAGTTAAGGTCTGAACAACTCATATTTCAGGAAATTGAGGGAAGGCATACGGGAAAAAATATGAGCGACATCTTGAGCCGTGCCTTGGAGAGGTACAGTCTGCATGGCAAGGTACAATTGTCTCATTTCTTCCTTGTCTTTGCCTCACTGACTACTGTTTCATTCTGCGTAGGTTGGATGGTTTACAAGTGATGGTGCATCTGTCAATCGTACCACCCTTCGCATGCTCCAGAATAGTCCCTCGATGGAAACTGGAGGGACAGCGCGAGAATATGATATGCTGTAAGTGTTCACATCTCAGAGTTGTTCGAGACTAATCTAAGCTATTATTAGGTGCATGGAGCACTCATTACATCTTGCGGCAAAGCATTTTGTCCAAACAGTCGCGCCGCGTTGCAAGAAAATCGGGACCTTGGCAGCCGATGAAGACAGTGACGCAGCCTCAGATGGTGGTGAAGATGATGACGGCAACGATGAAGCCATCAACATGGGTGATTCACTTGGCAAAGCGATTGCCCTTGTCAAGCAGGTAGGCTATTCTGCAGCGCTCTTGATTTGCTAGACTAACACATGCCATGCAGATTCGTAAATCACTGCAAGCCAGGGCATTCTTCCGCGCTTCCTGTAACCAAGTCAGGATCGACCCATTGGAACTACTTCTATGGATTCATACACGCTGGGGATCGCTCTTCAGCTTTCTCAAGCGTTTTATTAAACTCAAAGCAGTGCGTTGGTTACTGTCATCTTTTGCCAATCTCAGCCGTTATCTAACATCTTAACAGGCCGTGATCCAATTTATTCTGCTTGCTGACGCTAGCGAAGCTGTGCCCAGCCTCACTAATAAGCAGTGTTATGCAGACTTCCACTTATCTCCAAGAGATTGGGAGTCCCTTGGGTTCATCCGGGACGTTCTAAGGGAGCTGTCGAATGCCCAACAAACCTTTTCAAGCGAGGATGCGCCAACTGTCTGGTGCATCATTCCA
The DNA here is from genome assembly GCA_963281015.1 of Lactarius tabidus. Classification (NCBI taxonomy): domain Eukaryota; kingdom Fungi; phylum Basidiomycota; class Agaricomycetes; order Russulales; family Russulaceae; genus Lactarius; species Lactarius tabidus. The sequence goes on along the minus strand of OY725475.1, from coordinate 535,011 downwards.
TGTTTTGAGTTCTTGATCACGCACTGGGAAACCATGGCAAAGAAGTCAGAGTATCACAGTTTGAAGGGTGCTCTTGAGGAAGGCACCAAGAGTCTTCGCAAGTGGTATGGCTGGGTTGATAGCACATCACCGGCATATTTCATTTGTCTTGGTATGTTTTCTGATCTATCATTTTCCGACTTCGGGCTAACATAACAATACTAGTCCTCGACCCTAATGTCAAGGACCTTTATTTCCGTGGCCAATGGGATAGCGAGCGGTATGCTGCCGGCATGAGGCAGCTAGAGGATGTTGTAAGTTGTTCACTTCGAAACATTCCACATACTAACAACTCTTATTAGTTTGACAGCTATTTTATTGCTCCCCCACAACCTACAACGGTGGCAGAAGATACTGCCCCAGGTACGTTAGGTCTGCTGACTCGGATTCCGTGCTGACATCTACACAGATGGTGCTTCTGCCACAAGGCCACAATTTCACTACGGAGGCTCATTTCTACTCCACGCTGTTCAAGCTGTTCAAAAGCAAGATGGTGCTATCGAGGGGCCTCATGACGAGCTCCAGTTATATCTCAAATGCGGAGCTGAGTCTGTGTCAGATATTGTTGGTTGGTGGGGGGTAAGTCCATACATTTGAGTGGGTGTGCATGTTTCTAACAGAACCAAAGACCAACACTAGATACCCTACTCTGCGACGGATGGCCCGGGACTACCTTGCCATCCAGGGTTCAGCCACCCCATCAGAGTGTGCCTTCAGCAGTGGAGGTATTACTGGCTGCACCCGAAGGAACAGGCTGCAGCCAGCTGTCTTTGAAAGTCTCCAGCTCCTTAAAAGTGCTTATCGAAATGGGCATCTGTCAGCGGGCACACAGGCAGCACACCATAGAGATGCCTCCTTCGTGAGGTCTTTAGATGGCAGCAATGAAGAGGCTGACAATAGCTATGTTTAGTTCTGTTACTAGTTGATACTTGTACATAGGTAGACCGTGTAATCAACCATATTTTAAATGTATACCACCAAAGCAAGTCTTTTGTGGTGCCTTACCCAGAAAATATGCCCAATTTTTTTGATTATGTAATCAGGCACCACCTATTTTTCGCGTTCGTGTTCGGTTTGGCATTCAGCCTCTCCCTGAACCTGAACTGGACCCTTTTAAACCTGAACCCTTGGTTCAGGTTCAGGTTCAGGAAATTTCCTGAACTGAACCAATGGTCCAGTTCGGGGTTCAGCAATATGGGTCCTGAACTGAACTGAACCGAACTTTCTCCTCACTAGTGAGTGTACGCATGTGGGAATGAATCCCGTGATTGATGCGTGGTTGGAGGAGGCGTGGGCATTCCCTGATAAGGTGAGAGGGAGTTCTGAGGGGTGTGCCGCAGTTGCATGCTAGCGTCTCTGGTGGGTCAGCGGGCCAGAATCTCTTCGCGTATGAGCCCGTAAATGCGTGATCCACTGCCAATTGAACAGCTGCAGAGGTGGTACGTCTTGTGTAACGGTTCGCTAACCGTTTGTCCGACTTGGACGATGCTGGGTGACTTGCAACACGTGACGGGGCTTCTCGGACACTAGGTTGGCTAACACTAGGTCCCCTTAGAGTGAAAAGGGCGTAACAGCACCTCCACTAGGTCGATGATAAGAGAATAGAGATGAAAGAAGAAGAAGAAGAGAAAGAAGTAGAGGAATAGAGGCAGACTGGAAAGGAGATGAACAGATGATAGCGAATTGAAGAAGACCAGGATAGAGATCCCTGGTCTTTACTAGGCGACTTATATACACGCAAGACTCGCTTTAAAGCGGAGTCTGAACTAAGTAATGAGTCACGAACCCTAGTACAACTATCCTAGTATGAGGTCATAGTCCGAGGCATGTGATACATAAGAACAATAAGACGCTTGACAGCGTGTGAGTCTGGTGAGCAATAGTAATACACCTGTCCTAGGATTGGAACGTCATGGAAGGCTATGGAATCAAGCCCATCACATGTCCTAGAGTCATCCGATACACGTAAAGTGCGCGAAGATGGGGAGTGATGATGAGATAAGAACGACGGCAGTCCCAATGATAGTCTGCAAGAACAGTTCGCGCCAGTCAGTCCGTGACATTATCCCCTTTTCAGTTCCAGCGCCTACGCTGGATAGCCGAGGTAAGGTTCTTGAGCGTCTCACTCATGATGGCGCGAAGGGTATCCAACTCATCTTCTTCCCATCCCTCCCACCTGTCCAAATGCTCCCACTCCGCCTTGTCTTGCTGCATCCCATACCCCCATACCTTATGGTGTTTCAGCGGCCTTTCCTCCACTAGGGTGGCCGTAGTCCAGGCATCTTCCGCCGCGGTGTGGTCGTGATGATGGAGTGTGAAAGCGATGTCGAAACAATACTTGGTACAACCTGTCTTGTTGCCTGCTGCCGGTGACTCTGATACTGACGACGACGAGGAGGAGGGGTCCTTAGGCGACGGTGGAGATGTAAGATCATAGTCATACTCCGGGGTCCCAACAATGGGCGATCCTGGGTTGTCACCCAGGGCGGCTACGGGTATGGTATCGATCCCCTTTTCAGGGGTGCTGTTTGGTCCTCCTGGCCAGAACGGGGAAGGGTCTCGACTGAGAGTGGCGACAGGGGCCCATGGAGTACTGCCAGGGGCACCTCCGGTCCTTGGAGGGGTGTGAGTTTCTATGTTCATGTCGTCAGATGGGGGCCAGGAGGCGGGGGTTTCTACTCGGTTGTTGAATAGCAATATTGGTGGGGACGCAGGAGAGGGGGGCGTGCGTGGGAGGACCAAGCCTTGTTCATTTATAAGCGGTCGCCGTGGGATGTCAATGGGTGCTGATGATGGGGCAGTGTCAATGGAGGACGTATTGGTGAGTATCATGGTGGACGATGGAGTATATCGTAGGGCGTGCTGGTGTAGCAGATGAGATTGGCGAAGAGCTGAAGGGTAAGGTAACTTAGCGGATGCAAGTCGCCTTATATGTGTTTCTTTTGCGGGGTTTGAAGTTTTGAACTCCTGCACCTTATCATCAGCAAATACGTCATCCTTATCGACCCACATGTTGTCCGAGTCGGGATATCCTTCCCATTTGACCAAATATTGAAGACACCGTCTCCTGCTGAACAGCCGAGAGTCTAGAATTTTCTCCACGGAGTATTCTTCTTCCCCATCGACTAGATCGGGTAATGGGCGCTGATAGTTAGGCCCGTGCGTTATTGTTTCTTTGTAAGGGGTGAGAAGATCTATGTGAAACACGGGGTGGATGCTCCACTGCGTGGGAAGTTCCAGACGGTAATTGACTGGTGACATCACCTGAATGACCTTAAAAGGTCCATGTCGTCTGGGCGCAAGCTTGGCGGTCGGCTGATTGATACGGAGATTCTTGCCTTCTAACCATACTTGGTCTCCTTCTTTGTACTTGGGCGTATCACGGTGTTTGATCCATGATTGTTGTGCCTTAATCATCAATTGTTGTGCCGTTTCTCGTGCCTGTTTCAGTTGCTCGAGGCGCATCGTGACCTGTGGGAGTGGAGAGGGCGCTGAAATCCAATCAGCGCGCGGGTTGTAGCCCATCAGAAGGAAGAATGGGGACTTCCTCGTGGTGTCACTGGGCCAATTATTGTGCGCGAATTGTGCGATAGGAAGATAAGGAGCCCAGTTTGTCTGATGATGGTCGGAAATAAAGCGAATGGCGGTCTCGACCCATTGATTAGAGCGCTCCGATTGTCCATCGGTTCTTGGGTGATATGCTGTGGAGGGATTACGTTCTATCCCTGTGATTCGGCAAACTTCCTGCATGAACTTGGATATGAAACGAGGGTCTCGATCGCTGATAACCTTCCGTGGTAGTCCGAAATGGGCAAATACGTGTTGGATGTAGAGGGCGGCCGTGCCCTCTGCGTTGATTTCTTCTCGACATGGTATGAATATGGCGGCCTTCGTGCAGTCGTGATCGGTGATGGTGAGAATAGAATCGTATCCCTGCGATTCAGGGAGTTTAGTGATAAAATCCAAAGCTATAGTTTCAAAAGGCATAGCTTCGGGTCGGGGGTAGATGGGTCTCAATGGTGCCTTCGTGGGACGGTTGTTAACTTTGTGGCGCTGACAGTCTGCGCACCCCTGGACGTAGTCAGTTATGTCTTTGCACATTTGTGGCCACCAATAGTTGCACTCCACCAGTTGTATCGTCTTGTTGATGCCTGGATGTCCGTGTACTGGCGGGTTGTGGTGAACCTTGATAATGTTGCGCTTGCCTTCTAAGTCGTCGGTGACAACCACTCGTCCTTCCTTGTACCACATGCCGTTGAGGCACTTGAGCTGGTGGGGATCGACCCATGGTTTGAGGTGTTCTTCGTTCTGAGGGTATCGTTGCGTGATGGTCGCGGTCGTTCTTGCGAAAAGACGGTCAGGGAGTACTACCACATTGGAGTTATCTTCGGTTCCTTGGTCGTAGTCCGGTCTCCTTGAGAGTGCGTCTGCTCGTCCATTGGCCGTTCCTTTGATGTGACGAATTTCAATGTTGTACTCAGATAGGCGAAGTACTTCCCTGGCTACTCGTCGACTAATCTTGTGGGGTTCCTTCCAGTATAGCAGGTTCTGATGGTCCGAATAGACAACGACTTTGTGCGGTGATCCTGCTAGGAATGATCTCCAGTTGTCCAGCGACATTACCACTGCCAAGAGTTCTAGATCAGCCACATCGTAGTTCTGTTGTGCTTCGTTGAGGGTTTTTGAAAAGTAGGCAATTGGGTGTCGTTTGCCATCTTCCTTCTTTTGTAGTAGTACTGCGCCTACTGCGAACCCTGATGCATCTACTTCCAGTTCAAATGGCTTGTCGAGTTCAGGGTGTGCCAGTACTGGTTCGCTGGTTACCCTGTTTCTAAGCTCATTAAAAGCCTTCTGGTGTTGTTCCGTCCAGATCCATTCGGCTTCTTTGCACGTAAGTTCATTGAGTGGTCTTGCGATGTGCACAAACCCTCGAATAAAAGGCCGATAAAAATTGCAAAAGCCCAAAAAAGATCTGATGTCCTTAACTTTAGTGGGTGTAGGCCAATTTTTAATGCCTGCAATTTTGATGGGGTCCATGCGCGTTATCCCCTTTTCAAGGATTACCCCCAGGTAATCCATATGTGGGGCATGGAATGTGCACTTCTCCGGTTTAAAATATAGGTCGAGTCGTTCCGCTACTTCGAATACAGCGGACACAGCTTGGATATGATCTTCGAGGTTGGTGCTGGTGGCAATTGCAATGTCATCCATGTAGATGCAGATCGCGGTTCCCCTAGTGTTCCAATAGTCAATAGTATCACGATACTCGTAGTTCATCATATTTTGGAACGTAGCTGGTGAAATTTTCAGCCCGAAGAACATAACAAGGGGTTCGAATAAGCCATATTTGGTTTTGAACGCGGCCTTGTGTTCGTCTCCCTCCTTGATGCGGATATTGTTGTACCCATCTCGTACGTCTAGTTTGGTAAAGATTCGGGCTCCGCTGAGGTCTGTGAGGAGCTCCGTAATAAGTGGTAGTGGGTATTGATTGCTGATTGTGATATCGTTGATGCACCTGTAATCTTGCACCGGTCGTAATTTGCCATCCTTTTTCTGGATGAAAAAGAACGGTGAGGCATATGGTGAGATAGAGGGTCTGATATATCCCTTAGCTTCCTGTTCTTTAAGGAATTTGAGCAGCCCTTTGTCCTCTTCTTGCGTCATGGGGTAAACTTTGCATGGTAAGGCGTCTGGCGCGCCTGGTTTGAAGTCGATTGCGTGGTCCCATGGTCTTGAAGGTGGGAATCGTGCAGATTCTTCGTCACTAAACAGTTTGCTAAATCGTCTGTACACTTCTGGAACGACAGCGGCGACTTGATTTTGACCTGCTTGGACGGCTAATTCAGTCGCTACTCCTCGGATTGTAGATTGCGTTTCCAGCGTTCGTATAATGGATTGTTTTTCTGTTTCAGTCATGATTGTTGCGATAACTGGACGCTGTCGGATGACCCGGGGGTTAATGGATGAAATGACAACTGGTAATATGTGTTCGTCAATGACTGCACTTCTCCAGTTGAATCGTGGTTCGAATGATGCCAGCCACGGGTATCCCAGCAGTATGTCTTCGCTTCCAATATCGGTTATGAGGAAGCGCATTTCCCTATGAATGCCTTTTGTGAATACGTCTAAATCGAGGTAGTGGGTGATCTCCCCTGATTTGTTGGTGGTGTTGTCGATATTGTAGATTTTCTTGGGTATGGGGAGTTCTCGCAACCCCAACCCCATTTTTGCTGCGAATGTTGCGTTCATGAAATTGTCTGTAGCTCCAGAATCCACTAGAGCTCGTTTGTCGGCCATAAAGTAACTTGTGCGAATCGAAACTGGAATGCGCATGGATCGATAGCGGGTAATGTACACAGAGTTACAACGAAGAGTCCTCACCCAGGCCGTCGGGTTCAGACATTTTGAAAATCCTCCCTTTTCCACAACTGTTGCATGACGAGGTCCTTTACCTCGTCTTCTTCTTCGGCCACTCCACTCAACCAGTCTTGGGCTTTCTGTTGCGGAGTACGGGTTTCCGCTACACTGCGATCGTCTACTATGCTTCGAGCCGCATAGTATTCTTCTTCAGTGTTTCCTTGTCTGGTGCGTGATGGTCCTTGCCCCTGTTGATAGGGGTTCCTCTTGAGCGGCTGTTGACAGTCTCTTTTAAAGTGACCTGGTTTGCTGCAGTTGAAACAAGTGAGGACTTTCCTGGTTCTGTCTGATTGTACGGGTCCTCTAGGGACTCCTCCTTCTTGACTTCCCCCAGCTCGTTGTGGGTATCGATTTCCTCCCGGTAGGAAGTCCTCATTTTGCGCTATCCGTCCTCGAATTCGATCTGGTGTGGTATCCATGGCGTTGGGGTCTGGTATGCGTGGGAAGTTGGGTCCTCCCCATCTTCGGTTGGCGTTGTTGTTATTGGTGCCCTTCCAGTTGCTGAAATTGGGGTTTGCTGCTGGTTTCGTTCTGAAGCCTTCAAGTCGACTCTTCATGTGAATGAACATCTTCTGCTGTTGTATCGCAGCTTCGCGCCACCCTTCGTAGTTTCGCGGTTGGATGTTTTTGAATATGAACTCATACATTGCATGCGGCAATGCATCTGTAAAGATACGCAGAACCAGTGGCTGGTTGACGTCATAGTTGGCGTGGCGCACCAATGTTTCAAACCTGGTTATGAGACCGTCTAGATCTCCTGATTGCATGCGGAGTCCTCTTCCTAATTCTGCCTGCGCCTTTTCTTGCTCCAATACATCGGCATATTGTCTGTTGAATGCGCCGATTACTCCATTCCATAGGCGTTCGTCCGTGGTGGCCCATCCTTGGGTTATAACTTGTGTACGCAACCATGCGTTTACTCCCTTGACCCATTCGTTAACGAGTGCTCCCTGAATGTAAGTGAGGAAGAACATAGCTCGTTGATACGGGTTGCGCATAAGCATATTTGTGATGTTGACTCCCTCATACAGTTGCCATTGTGTGATGAATTGTTCTGCCTTTGACCTGTCGCCTGTAAATATGACGGGGGGGTTGCCCACCAGTTTGTCTCCGTGAGTGCCGCCTGGCTGTGGTGCTTGTGGCATGGGAAATGGAGGTCCTCCTGGGGGTCCTCCACCACCGGGTGGTCCTCCTCCTCCTGGTGGTCCTCCACCAAATGGTCCTCCACCTGGTCCTTGTCCTGATGGTCCACCACGCGGCCATCCGAATGGTATTCTTGGGGAACTTCTATGTCCTCTGTCTGACGGAGGATCGGCTTGATCGGGTCCAATGGCTCGATGTAGTGCCACCTCGTCTGGATGCATTGGCATTTCCATGTGCCCTGTATGCGGATTGATTGTTCCCGCGGTTGGTTCCATAGTCAATGTACGACTCATGATAGGATCTTGTATGTGTAATGACTCAGCTAACTGTAATGCGATGACTTGATCGCTTCCTCTCTGTGGTGCTGGCGACCGAACTTGGATATTGCTTGCTTCACTAGCTACTGATGGGGTGCTAGTACGTGTAGTAGGGGTGTTATCCGGAGATTGACTTCGGATCCTTCGTGCGTGATCAATACGGTCTTGGTCTGCCGCGTCTTGTAGTGTGATGTCGAGTCCGAGGTCTGATCCAGCAATGCAGAATGCTTCCCAGTGTCCGCCAACTTCTAGATTCTCAATCCAGCGAATTTCAGTCCAACAGGCACGTTCGGTGTTGAACTCAACTGGGTACCAATGCTCTTCTCCTGATGAATACTCTGGCGCACTTGACCGTGCGTGGTATCGTTCGATCGCGTTGACTACCCGCCAACTGGCTCCTTTGATGAAGGACTCTGGTATGTCTTGTCGCGGTTGTTGATTCTCGATTTCGTAAGGGATAAACCCTCCTTCTGCCGCCCAAACTTCTCTGGTTGTACATTGCAACGCCACGGTGTGATCCTGGTCTTAATGTAACGGTTCGCTAACCGTTTGTCCGACTTGGACGATGCTGGGTGACTTGCAACACGTGACAGGGCTTCTCGGACACTAGGTTGGCTAACACTAGGTCCCCTTAGAGTGAAAAGGGCGTAACAGCACCTCCACTAGGTCGATGATAAGAGAATAGAGATGAAAGAAGAAGAAGAAGAGAAAGAAGTAGAGGAATAGAGGCAGACTGGAAAGGAGATGAACAGATGATAGCGAATTGAAGAAGACCAGGATAGAGATCCCTGGTCTTTACTAGGCGACTTATATACACGCAAGACTCGCTTTAAAGCGGAGTCTGAACTAAGTAATGAGTCACGAACCCTAGTACAACTATCCTAGTATGAGGTCATAGTCCGAGGCATGTGATACATAAGAACAATAAGACGCTTGACAGCGTGTGAGTCTGGTGAGCAATAGTAATACACCTGTCCTAGGATTGGAACGTCATGGAAGGCTATGGAATCAAGCCCATCACATGTCCTAGAGTCATCCGATACACGTAAAGTGCGCGAAGATGGGGAGTGATGATGAGATAAGAACGACGGCAGTCCCAATGATAGTCTGCAAGAACAGTTCGCGCCAGTCAGTCCGTGACATCTTGAGTAGAGTGGTCGGCATGTTTTCCTACTGAATTCATCTCGTTCGACGTCAGTGGCTGCGACCCAAAGGGGGTGGTTGGCGACGGAAGGGGGTTCTGAGATGATCTTCTCCCTGTGAGCATGTCCCTCGCCTGAGGATCCTGTCCATCTGAGTTTGAATTGAGCCAGGCATCTTTCCAGCCCAAATTCATGTTCCCAATCTAGGAAGGCTTTGTGTCGTGCCCTGTCTTTCTGGAAGGACGCCGATTGTATCCTGTCCATTCCTTCAGGTGGCATCTTCCAGCTAGCTTCTCTAGCTGCTTCGATAGCCATGTTGTGTCCTACAAGGGAGTCATCTGATGGTGCCCAGACTAAGTAATACGACACCTGTCTGTGACGTAATGTGATCAACGTCAGGGCTTTGTGGAACCTGATTGAAGCCGCATGTGCCTTGGTTGATCTTGGGTTTTTAACCGCCTGCAATGCCGAAGCATTGTTACTCAGTAGGAAAAAATTAACGGGGGGTGTGACCTCCTCCATATAGTACTCAGCCAGGGTTTCAGCCGTTCTAGCGATCGCATAAGCATCCGCGTCAAACTGCGTCAACTCCGAGCCGATCGTCCAGGAATGCACATTTAACTGTCCATTCCCAACTGAGTACGCCGCAGCAGCACTGCCGATGACAGTTGGCTCTGCTACAACACGCGGGGTGATGCACACGGCCGTGTGTATTATCATCGCGTCCCACCCTTCACAGGAGATGGTGAGATCCCTGATCCAGGCTTTCCGCAGGTGTGGGCACACAACTCCCATGTACGTGAGATGAGCTGCCCAGTTGGGAACCTCCCAGGGGCTGATCGCCACGATGTCGACTCTGGGTCCCCATGAGGGGAAACTGTGAGGGATATGCATCATACTGATTCTTGGTACAAATCACAGAGTATGCTCTCGGGCCAGCTCGAGGACATGCTCCAAGATGGTGGGTGATTCCTCTTCCGTTGCTTTCATCCCACGCAGGACCTCCTTGAGGGCTTCGAGACGGTCTAGCGCAGGCGTATTTTTAGAAATAACGTCAATGGAGTGAGTTGAGTCCTTGAGTAACTAGCATACTAACTGCTGGGTGAACGACACGAAGTGCTAACACCATGCATGGGCCGGCCCGGGCCGTCTTGGTTCACAACGTTCACTTTGGGTCCACTGGCACTCGTTTTCGGGGGCCTTGAACCGTAACCACCATGTGGTGAGGTTTTCGAGGATGGGTTGCAAAACAGACCAGTCAGAAACATGCACCCACGGAACACCACCGACCCCCTAGGAGAGGCAATGTCCTCCCAAGATCAGAACCCGGACAGAATGTCAGACCCAGGGGAGTAACCCTGCGAAAACCGCTAAACAGCATACGAGCGAACAAACACGCCCTGTCACGCGTCATGGAGCACAGTGTAGCCCTCATACAAACTAACCAAACACAACTGAGAACATTGTAAGACTAGATACCAGAGAACATACCCACGTAGTGGAGCCCTGAAGAGCGACCAGGTGTTTTTTCATGTGATGCAAAAGCAAGAACATCGACAAGTATTGAATATTGAGTACCGAATGCCTGCACAAACGGGTCACCCAACAACCTCCCAAATAGATGAGTACCTCCCATGGTCCCCCCCGACAAACCTAGTGAATTTCGCACTGTTCTTCCCTTTCTGGTCCCATAGACACTGCCACATCACTGCATCACCGCTGGTCACAGCCTCACAGCTGCCGCAGCAATTGCCATCTCTTCACTGTACAACTATAAATGCCCAATCTCCAATTCCTGAGCCCGTAAGACATGCCCCCCAGGTAGACAGACACAATCCCAACTGCCAGTCTGGCACACCCATTGCTGCACACTGACACACAGCACCTATATATTCCCTTTCATTGCCTTCGCCACCACACTGAAGTGTATCTCATTTGGATGCCACGTGGCAAAACAACGAGCTGTGACAGAGAACACATGAACAGAGGAGTAGAGGCTGCAGCTGTGGCTTGGCTCAAGGTAATCATCCGAGGACAAAACGACCGCAACAAAAATGCTATGGAAAGAACATTACATAGACACAGCCAAGAAGACATGGGACAGAGCCCTTTACAAGAGGCACTGCAACCTCCCAGAAGACTGGATAATCGAAACGTGGTTTTTTAGTGGGTAGAGAAGTTCTTCCGGACCCTTCCTCAAGAGCTTGAGTCCCACACTACCTGACCAACAGGCGTGCATCACTGCATTTTTCCACTGTTTTCGAGCCTCCGAGGTTTGCTTCAGCGCATTGAGTAGGATTGTTAGGTAATTAGGTTAACTAACTTAGTTACTATCCTTCGCTACTCAATATATCGCTTATCCATTAAAAAACCACTGGCACTCGTTTTCCCTCACTCAGGCTTGTCACCCTTTCACTTCTTAATACTTACTGCTATGCTCATTGTCATAAGGTTGCATATAAAATATAGACCCCCCTCTCTCTTTCACCTGCTTTGCCTATTACTCTCCTCTTTCCGTTCCCGCCAACGCCTACGGTATGAAAGTCTGTCAGGCCTGTTTTGCTCAAGCTCGTCGTCTCAGGCCAGTATTTTCATGCACCACTTACACACGGGTTATTCCCAGCTGTGTAAAATTGAGGGTCGCCCGCTGGCCCCTGCACTAACAGGAAGTGCGTTCGCGGTTCCCCTCCCCAATCGGCCACGACGTGCTGCATCACGATCCTCAGCCCGTCGTCGCCTGAGGATCAACGGGCTGCCTTTTCACCTCCAGCCGCTGCTTCTAAGAAGGACGTCCCAAAGGGGGACACGACTGCACAAGGTGCGCCGCCTTAAGTACAGAACGTAAGCGATACTCTCCCATCACTCAGCATCACCTATTTCGACGGTTCGTCACAATTAGTTTCGCGATGATGTTTTAGACCCTGTGGATAAAGTACGAGTATTTTACGGTACGTATAATGATGGCATGGGGACAGGCACAGTTATAAGACAGGAATTCGGAAGGATCGCAAGTATTCTACACATACACATAATTCCACCTAAATAATAGTAACGGGTTCTGGTGAATCACTGTGGTAAGAACCAATGAACAGGAATTGGGTAGGGCAATCGACACTTACACAGGTCGACCACGCAAATACTGGTATGCACACTATTTCCTGTCTCGTTCGTTTATTTCACAGCGTGCTCGGAAAGTAATCGTACAATTTCCTCCTTTTCAGGACCACGGGCCACCTCCGATGCAGTCTTTCCGCTGAGGTCACGAGCGTGCACATCCGCACCGTAGTCAAGCAAGAGGCGCACAACGACTGCAGCTTTTTTCCTCCCACCCTTTGATGCATAATGTAATGGGGTCGATCCCTCGGCGTTCCGGGAATTGACGTCCACATTGAGGTTAAGTAGTATCTGCACGATCTCAAACTGACCTCGGAACCCTGCGCAATGCAGTGGAGTGTCGCCATCAATGTCGCGCAGATACAGATCAGCATTGTGGTTGAGCAATAATTGCACAACATCGGGGCGTCCCAACTCTGATGCGAGAAGAAGTGGGGTAGATCCGTGGTGATTCTGGAAATTGACCTCCGCATTGCGCTCGAGTAGTATCCAACAAATCCCGAGGTGACCATTTCTCGCCGCATGGTGCAAAGGTGTGTTTCTTATGTTATCATGCACGTTCGCATCCGCATTGTGGTCCAACAAGAACCGCGCAATGTCAGGGTTTCCACTCTCCAATGCCAGGAGAAGTGGGGTAGATCTACCATCATTCCGGCAGTCGACCTCGGCATTGCGCTCAAGTAGAGTCTGAGCAATCTCGAGGAGACCATTTTCTGCTGCGAAATGCAATGGAGTGTTTCCTTCTTCATCTTGCAAATGAATATCTGCATTGTGCTCTAGGAATAACTGCAAGATGTCAGCATTTCCTCCATTCTTCCATGCTCTGAAAAATGGGGTATATCCTTCATCATTCCGGGAATCGACCTCCACATTGCGCTCGAGGAGTATCTGGCAAACCTTGAGGTATCCTTGGGAGGCCGCAAAATGTAGTGGAGTATTTCCGTCGTTGTTGCGCACATGCACATGAGCACTATGGCCTAGCAATAACCGCGCAATGCCTGGGTGTCCATTCTCCAATGCTTGGAGAAAGGGGGTAGCTCCGTCGTTATTTCGGGAGTCGACCTCCGCATTATGCTCAAGTAGCAACTGACAACCCTCGAGATATCCATCGTTGGCTGAAAGGTGTAGTGGAGTCCAGCCGTCCTTGTCCTGGGCGTTCACATCCGCACCGCGGTCCACCAGCCACTTTGCAATCTTGAGACGTCCCCTGTACAAAGCCGTATGAAGCGGAGTCCAATTGTCTCCACAACGCGAATTGATGTCGGCGCCACGCGCCACGAGCAGCTGAGAAATCTCGATGTGCCCCCCAAGTACCGAAGCATGCAACGGTGTGCCAAATATACCACCAAGTTGAGTTACTTGTTGTGGTTGCTTGGTAATAAGGTGTTCGACTAGACCATGTAATCCCCTCCATGCAGCGAAGTATAAGGGAGCTGCTGAACGTGGCACATCCATCAGTCCTTCATCTCCGGAAACTCTTAAGAGATCGTCTCGGTGTTCTATTCGCACCAATGCTGAGAAATGTGGGTTGTCCATGTCAAAGAAGTAATCCAATGCGTCCTTTATCTGTAACTGCACGTTCCCGAATTGGGCGTGCCCAACCCAGTATCCGGCAGCATATCGATAAAAAGGAATCTTCTCGACCCTGCCTTCGTCGGTGTGGTCGTCCAGACAGAGCAAGACGCCGAGACAAGCTTGGCCAAGAATCGCATGTGATGGTTCGATGGGAATGTGAAACTGGGACACCGCTTCCATGCAACTGGCTAGCCGATCCGAGGTCAGGAACTCCTTTACGGAGAAATGTGAAAACTGAACAACCCGGGAGCCATCGTCGGTGATTACAGAAACCAAACTGGAACAAGCGGATAGCACGGCTTCTTCCTGGTCTTCCCAACGCCAATCCGCGTTCAATTTTGGGATCCCTCCTGCGGTCAAGTCAAACGCGAGAACTTCGGCAAGCTCCTCTACCCGGAGCGGACGAAGTGCCACCGCGAGGCATTGTAAAAGTCGATAAGCGTGCACCCGGTTTGCGTTGTTGATCTCTTTCAGGATGCGCTTGTATGTATCGTCTAGCGATTTGGGCAGCTCCTCAAGGGTATGACGCAGGTTGGCTGGGAAACAGAGCCGTAGGACCTCCAATTGGCAGAAAACCCATCGAAACCTGTGTGGAAGCATGAGCTGCACAATCATGATATATCAGACATAGACTTACATTCCGTCCACTTTCGCGGTCAGTTTCTCAATGACCATAGTCTTGTCATTATCACGCCATCTCTTCATCCTTTCGTCAGAGAGGACGACAGAGGTGACGTAGTCGATAATGTCCTGCTTTTGTCCGCTCTCGTCGTGGAGGGATACTTGTTGAGTTGCCAAAGGCTTGAGTATGGTACGAATGTCGAACTCGGTCCGACTTGTTACACATAAACGCAGATTTGGAAGGTGAAGTCCGACGAGTTGTTTCACCAGTTTGAGCACCTTTTCACGGGATGATGGAATGCCCGAGTCATTGGGACACTCGTCGAGAGCATCCATAATGAGATATATCGGCACTTGTGCTGTCATCGTGAGCGTATCCTTAAGGCATTGCCCAAGCGAGTCGTCGGTTGGTTGCTCCGAACCTTCTTTGTGTGCGGAGTACAAGGAGAAAAGAGTGTTACAGAATATATCTGATTGGTCGGAGAGTTGAACAAGAAGGGATGATAATAAAGCGCGGGAGTCCTGCTTTGCCGTGTCCTTGAAATCGAAGTAAAAGTACGCCAGAAAAGCCGAGCCGGCGTTAGATATGGATTTGATATCCTGGATGATAACAGAGCTTGTGGATTATGTAAGTTCGATCGGGACGCGTCTGAAGGGGAATCACACACCTGAGAATACTCTTCCCGGAGCCAGCTATAAATACAGGCGTATTTAGTGGCAATTATGACACAGAAGTGATAGGAAATTTACGTTTTCCGTGAATCCATAGCAAAGAGCCAGATGTTTTCCAATCTGCGAGAGTGTTCCCTTTGGTACACCACGATGCAGTACCCTCGTGATGAGCACCAGACGCAACGTTGTAATTGACAGATGGGTCAGGGGGACCGATCCATTTTCGAAGGTCTTTGAGTAACTCATTCCCTGTACGAGAAGTCAAGTATTCCTAATTCGCAGTGAGGTTAGACGATCACGAACTCTTGATGTCGCTGACTTGATCGACCACTTGTTGAATCGCTACTCCAGTTTCCTTTACGCCTAACCGGGCAGGTCTGAGGGCCGATTCGGAGGCAGTATAATGCGGTATAACTTACCGTCGATGACTAGACCTACTTTGTGGCCAACTTCCTTCACATTGTCATCAATCCCACGGGTGATCGCTAGGGATTCTGCTGCTGCCATGCGAGCCTCCTCTTGCGTCAATTTATCCAGTCTCTGCAGCGCGTCCTCGACATCCTTTCTTCCGAACAGCTGCTTGAAATACCTCTCTGCGAGAATGTCAAGTTTAAGACATATCGTTGGGGAAAAGGCATACTGGTTCGTCCCTGCCAGATTTCCTTCGTCACAATCCCAAGGATAGAGATGACTTCGACCATGATCTTGACGATGATGTCCGTCATGGCCGCCGTCGGCCAGACCTTTATGTATGCCTCAAGCCGCTTGAAAAAGTATTCCATGCGGCCAAATAGATCGATAAGAGCATCTTTACTCGCACGGACATCCTTAATGGCCTAAGAAAGCTATAAATTACCAAGACACCAACACCTGGTCAAGGAAGACTTGAAGGAAGATGCTCACTTGCAGGAGGACTCCAATTCCGGTGAATATTGCATTAGCGGGTGGGAATACCTGTGGTAAGGCACGTCAGATGATCTCGATGGCTCAACGTCTCGTATCTTACGACACCAACGCCGTTGCCGAGGGTCGCAGAGAATGCGAACAAGACATTGACAGTGGGATCCAGCCACTTTGTCCATTTTTCCGAGTCTTCGTCACATTGAGATTGATCGAAGTTCTGTATCTGTGTTCGAAGAATGGCGATGATGGCACTGGAAGAGTCGCAGGACTGAAACTCGGCGGCTAGGGGATGGGCGGCAATGTCTTTCTTCGTCTGCTTTTTGTACGCCTTCAACGCATCTGTAAAGATTGTCTCAAAGTTTGTGAACGATGTGGAAGTAGACGGAAGTTGGGACATAGTGCTAATCGTTGACGGAGTCGGGTCGGATGCTCAACCTCAAGCACAAGGGATGAGATCGATAAGAGGTACAGATACACACTAAGATAGCTGATGGAGTTCCTTTTGTCTTGCTTTGAATAGCGTCCGATCATTTTTCGGCATCGTCCGTCCTGAATCCCACGCCTATTGTGGGAAAGTTCCCTGACCATTACTAAGTTAACAGGACCGCACCCGTGCCGCTATTTCACGTGTTCGTGTATTCGCTCCAAGATGGCACTCATCCTACCCTCTCCCGCTTCTACTTCACGTGTTCGCCCCACGCCTCCTCAATTCCAATTGTCTTCCCCGTCCCCGCATCCTCCCGCTCACCTATTGTGTGCCCTGCCCTCTTTCTCGCGTCGCCTAAGCCTCCATGCACGCATCATACTCTCTGACATTGTCAAGGATGGACTCACTTACAAGAATGCCTTCGATGGGCATCAGGCGGTAGACAACATTGCATACATCATCAAGACTGCCAATCGCAATGGTTCTTCTCCTAGAACGTGCTCTGGATAAACAAGATTCCTTACATGCCGTCACATATCATCATCGACTGCTCGCAGAGCGACAACGGAAAACGCTTGGTTTTCTAGTTGGGCTATGCGTTGCTCATGGTCAAGCAGAAGAACAAAGAGGACCTGTTCAAGGTCCATCAGCAGGTACGTGAAAGTTCAGCATACTGCTCAAAAATGTATAGCCAATTCTGCTCGAGCTGCTGCTCTTAATCGCAACAGATGGAACCGGCATGCGCCCCGTCATCTCGTGTCCACTGCGCAACAGCTCCAACCCAAACGGCGACCACCACCCACAGCCATACCCGCTGATCTTCCCAGTCAAGTTCGAAGGTGCGGTAAAGGCAGGCTTCTCAATCACGTTTGTGCACCTAGGACGCAAGTTCTGCCAAATGACGCTCTGGGCAGCAACGCACGCAAACCACTGCATGTGGATCGAAAACATCACGCAGTAGCATCATGCGTGAGCGGAGCCAGTTCTTCTAAATGAATATACTCTCTGAAGGCTGGTGCAAACCGCGCAGCCCCGTTCAGTGAGTTAGTGATAGCCAGCATTAGTTGTGTGGAGCCGTTGTGCTGACACGTTGCTTAGGTGAGGGCAGAAAGTCGCACATGGCATGTTCGACGGGGACCATCTCCTGTATCTGCAGGAGCATAATAGCGAACCAGTCAACTGCGCTGGCGGACGTTGCACATGTGGATGTCCTGAAGGATTTTAGGCTGTTAATCGTGCCATCAGGTTTGTCCTATGTTTCCTTCCCTCCAAACATCGTCCGAGTCTAACGGCAGTGTCATCCCTTTAATGGGACAGGTGATTACATTTACACTGGATGCACTCGAGGCGATGGACCCGCATGCAGGGCTGAGGGTATTGCCGCACATATGCCGCTCTTTACATCCAGTGTATGCATCGGGCATACATTCGTCTGCGTCGTCAAGACGTGCCCGCTTTCAAGCGCGATCAAGGGTTTCGAGTCGAGCAACGACCAGAGCACGTGTGGGCGCCGGAACAAGCCGACGTTCTGCGGGCTTCTGCAAGGCTGGAACGATACGCTGCGGATCCCCAAGGAGTTCTATATCTTTGTACAGTCGAGCTCGCTCCTTCCTGCGCACAAAGTTCTGAGTCGCGTGCGTGAATGACTTCGAGATTATCAATCCAGACACGCTGGATACGCTTAGGGCTTGCTGGACCGTAGCGACGAATCGCTCGACTTTGTAAGGTGCAGAAGCAACAATACGCACCCCAGGCTGCGGCCTGTGGCGATATGCCGCGTCGAGAACGAGTTTTTACTGTGCTACAATGGTGCATTCCGGTGTTTCGCTTAAGTACAGCGGAAATGACTTGACTGCTCGACAGAGTTCACGTCATATCAACTGCGGCAGACAAAGGTCACGGAAGAACATTGGGAGTGAGCGCCGGCGAGCTTTGGTGAGTGCGCTGAATATTTGCACGTGAAAGGTCCCTTTATGCGCCACACCGCCCCATGGCATTCCAATACCCATATGTCCTCGCAATCGAGCCCACCTTCGTTGAAATTCACAATGTCGAAACGGGCTCTATTTTCTAAGTCATCCAAGGCAACAAAATCTGCTGCCTGTTCAGTGACACGCCACCCTCACTATAACAGTTCTACCTGCGCTTGTCGCGCAGCTCGCTTTTGTCGTACAGCAGAAGCCCCGGCCCCCCATCATGATGGCGCCGCTGCGTGCTGTCCCTGTACCTGGGACAGCTCCGGCCCCTTGTATCCTGGCCAGTAGCCACCGCCTTATGGATGAGGCCGCAAGGAGATCGTATTGGTGTCGGATTGTCACGGACTGCCTCCGAAGTGGACTGACACATCGGTAATGACTACGATCGTCAGCTTACATTAGTCATGGACAGGGGTCGGATCATAGTAGTAGCGCAGACTCACACGCTGTCAAAGGCGTTATTGTTCCTCTATATCACATGCTCACGGACATGACATATTCCTAGGATAGCTGTACTAGGGTTCGTGACTCATAGTATAGTTTAGACTCCGCTTTAAAGCGAGTCTCACGTGTACTTAAGTCGCCTAGTAAAGACCAGGGATCCTCATCCTGGTCTTCTTCAATTCGCTATCTTGTTTCTTTCTTCCTTTCCAGTCTGCCTCTTATCATCTTCTTCGTCGTCCTTTTTCTCTCTCATCTCTATCATCTCATTGTCTATTTAGTGGAGGTGCTGCCACGCCCTTTTCACTCTAAGGGGACCTAGTGTTAGTCAGCCTAGTGTCCGAGAAGCCCAGTCACGTGTTGCAAGCCACATAAACCCGTCCAAGTCGGACAAACGGTTAGCGAACCGTTACACGGATGATCGCCTGTTGATGTTGCACATGGCGTTGCCGGGCCAGTGAG
This sequence comes from Lactarius tabidus, assembly GCA_963281015.1. NCBI lineage: Eukaryota > Fungi > Basidiomycota > Agaricomycetes > Russulales > Russulaceae > Lactarius > Lactarius tabidus. The sequence continues at coordinate 515,762 of OY725475.1, read as the reverse complement.
CGGGTCCTCCACTTGCCCACCTTCGTCTATTCCTTTTATTATTATTTTTCGTTTTTTTATCATTGTCACGTATACGATTTCGTGGCCCTGTTGTCTGACTACTTACCGCTGTAGGAACATACCCTTCATCTGTTTGATGCGACTTCTTTTCTTTTCCCGTGTAGTAATGGTGGCCCACACCCCCAGTCCACTTTCCCCCTCTGCTACTCAACACAACACACCCAGAATACATATCTCCAAGTTCATCTGCATCCCAGAGCCTTTCATTCGTATCCTACCCAATGATGCTGCTCGTCTTGTCTGCGTGCGCAAGATTACTACCAAAACTCTTCTAAGGCATATGCCTCGTCCGTATGGCGTCTTGGAATTGCACATTGTCAGAATAGCCTTTGGGTCGACTCAGATGTGATCACGACGAAGTGCACGCTCCTCCCTCCCTTGCGATATGCTATCTGTTGAGGTACTGGCGCGCGGTCGAACCGTTTCTTCACGTATAATGGGGACCAGTGAACAAAACTGTGTGTATTAACAATGACGTTGAAATGCGAGGACATGCCCTAAAGTATAGATGACAGAGGCCATGATGGATGCCGACGACGAGGTAAGAATAGTTTTGCGAGTTCACCACCACCCTCGTTGGCAAATTCCTGTAATCAAATAGATCAATCACTGTAGGCCTCAGCTATGCCATTGAGACCATTGCTGAGGAGCAGATGAGCGAAGGTTACGTATTCACGGACAATCTGCGCACAAGATCGCAGAAGTCTAGGCAGGGGCTGCGTTCTCCATGATGTCTCTCTGCTCAGACAGCGTGTTGCTGATTTATAATATGTTAGTAAGTCGTTTTCCGCTTCAATATAAAGAATCTCACCGGAAGTTACACTGAGATAATTCATGTCGGCCCATCCGAGTCAGATTGACAGAATTGGACCAACGTTGCGGACTTCGATAGTCACAGATCGTAGCAATGCGGTTGACGACTTTCGGTATAGGTTACTCAGAGAGACTCTGCCGGCATTTGGCTTCAACAACTAGGAGCTTGCAGAAATGTGTCATCCTCGCTGGGACTGCCAGGGGCAAGCAAGCCGTCCGAGAGATGGTGTTTCAACCTTACAGCCCATCGCATTCTCTACCAGATGGCCGCAAATTCTATTCTGAAACAGGGGTGAGAGATTTGGTCCTCATCACATTGAGCAATCCTCATCGTAGTAAGAATGTAATCGTGTCTTTGTTGGGTTAGGACAGTTTCTAAGACTGTTCCCACGACGCAAAAATATTGCGTCAGCTGGTTCATTGTAGTGTTGCCACGGCTTGGCTCAGCTCAGCTTGGCTCGGCTAAACAAGGCTTGACCAAAATGGGATGAGCCAAGCTGAGCCATTCCCAAATGAGCAGGCTCAAGCTCAGCTCAGCTAGCTTGAGCCGACTTTTTGAGCAAATAAGGAAGGAGGGGGAAAATGGGAATGGGGGGTGATGGGTGGGGGTGGGATGAGCAGTGATGGGTGGGGAGGGGAGATGGGTGTGGTGGGGATGGGCAGTAATGAGTGAAGTGGGGAGGGGATGGTCAGTAGTGAGTGGGGTGAGGAGGGGATGGATGGTAGTGGGTGGGGTGTGGAGGGGGTGAATGGTATTGGGTGGGGTGAGGAGGGGGTGAAAGGTATTGGGTGGGGGGGGGAGGGGGTGAACGGTATTGGGTGGGGGGGGGAGGGGGTGAACGGTATTGGGTGGGGGGGGAGGGGGTGAATGGTAATGGGTGGGGTGGGGAGGGGGTGAAGGGTATGGGGTGGGGAGGGGGTGAAGGGTATGGGGTGGGGAGGGGGTGAAGGGTATGGGGTGGGGAGGGGGTGAAAGGTAGTGGGTGGGGTGGGGAGGGGGTGAAAGGTAGTGGGTGGGGTGGGGAGGGGGTGAAAGGTAGTGGGTGGGGTGGGGAGGGGGTGAAAGGTAGTGGGTGGGGTGGGGAGGGGGTGAAAGGTAGTGGGTGGGGTGGGGAGGGGTGAATGGTAATGGGTGGGGTGGGGGTGAATGGTATTGGGTGGGGTGGGGAGAGGGTGAACGGTATTGGGTGGGGTGGGGAGGGGGTGAACGGTATTGGGTGGGGTGGGGAGGGGGTGAACAGTAATGGATGGGGTGGGAAGGGGGTGAAAGGTAATGGGTGGGGTGGGGAGGGGTTGAACGGTATTGGGTGAGGTGGGGAGGGGTTGAATGGTATTGGGTGGGGTGGGGAGGGGTTGAATGGTATTGGGTGGGGTGGGGAGGGGTTGAATGGTATTGGGTGGGGTGGGGAGGGGTTGAATGGTATTGGGTGGGGGTGGGGAGGGGTTGAATGGTATTGGGTGGGGTGGGGAGGGGTGTGAACAGTAATGGGTGGGGTGGGGAGGGGGTGAATGGTAGTGCGTGGGGTGGGGGAGGGGGTGAACAGTAGTGGGTAGGGTGGGAGTTGGTAGGTGATGGGTGGGGAGGGGGTGAACAGTAATGGGTGGGGTGGGGACTTCAAGCCTGTAGTGTTGCCACAGCTTGGCTAGGCTGAACTCAGCTTGGCTAAGCATGGCTTGTCCAAAATGGGATGAGCCAAGCTGAGCCACTCCCAAATAAGCTAGCTCAAGCTCAGCTCAGCTGGCTTGAGCCGACTTTTGAGCCAAATAAAGAAGGACAACTGGGGAGGGTAGGTGAGGGAGGGGAAGAGGTGTGGGGATGGGTGGGGTGGAGAGGGGAGGTGTGGGGAGTGAGGAGGGGAGGAGAGGGGGGTGTGAGGATGGTAGGGAGGGATTGGGTGGGGATGAGCAGGGAAGGTGGTGGGCAGTGGTGGGAGGGGATGAGTGGGGTAGGGAGGGGATCAGCAGGGAATGGGGAGGGGACAAGTGGGGAAGGGGGAGGTGATGGGGTGGGGTGGGGAAGGGATGAGTGGGGAAGGGGGTGGTGGTGGGTGGGGTGGGGAAGGGATGAGTGGGGAAGGGGGAGGAGTTGGGTGGGGTGAGGAGGAGTTGGGTGGGGTGAGGAGGAGTTGGGTGGGGTGAGGAGGAGTTGGGTGGGGTGAGGAGGAGTTGGGTGGGGTGAGGAGGAGTTGGGTGGGGTGAGGAGGAGTTGGGTGGGGTGAGGAGGAGTTGGGTGGGGTGAGGAGGAGTTGGGTGGGGTGGGGAAGGGGTCAGTGGGGGAGGGGGAGGAGATGGGTGGGGTGGGGATGGTATGGGCAGGGGAGGGGAGGGTCATGGTGGGAATGAGCAGGGAAGGGGGAGGGGATGGGTGGGGTGAGGATGGGCAGGGATGGGAGAGGAGAGGAGTAGGGATGGTATGGGGGGAGGTAATGTCACACCCTCACCTCACCCTCACCCAGGAGTGGGGATGGGTAGGGATCAAAGGGAAGAAAATAGTAGGGGGGAGGGTGGGGAGGGGATGGGTATGGATAGGTGGGGAAAGGGATGGCATGGGGGAGGAGAATAGGAATGAGAGAGGTGGGGGAAATGTTTCACCCTTGCCCACACCCTCACCTAGGAGTGGGGATGGGTTGGGGGGGGGGGGGGGGGAGAGAAGGGTGGGGATGGGGTGTGGGGATGGGTGGGGTGGAGAGGGGAGGTGTGAGGAGGGGGGGTATGGAGAGGAGATGGGTGATTTGCAGTGGAGAGGGGTGTTGTGCAGCACATGGTGCAGCATGCGGGCTACAGAAGACTCACCTTTGATACAAGGTGTTGATAGTCTTAAGCGCAGTGTATAGAGCACGAGTGAATACAAGTGATATTCTGCTGGGGAGGGTCTCAGGGTTTTCACCCCTCCTTATATATGTAAAAGTGACCCCTATGGTCCCACCATGTCTGTTTGCTCATATGTGATGAGTAAAGGTGTCCACTATATCGCATTTTCAGTGCTGCCTGATGTGTGGAACACCCTAGAACATCTCAGAATCATTCACATGACTCTGATATGAGTTACACCCATGGATGTGCGTAATGTAGCTACCTAATATGGTAATCATACTTGTGTAGTCTAGTTATGTCGTAACTGCTATAGATAAGATACATACATACTTATTACGTTTCAACAAGGGGAGGATATGGGTGAGGATGTGGTAGGGGAGGTGAGGTGATGAGAGGGGGGGTGTCAGGTTGGTAGGGTGGGGATGGGTGGTGATGGGCAGGGAAGGGGGAGGGGAGGGTATGAGGGAGGGTAGCAGGGAAGGGTGAGTGGGTGAGGTAGGAGAAACATAGGGATAGGGGGGGAGGCAATGTTTTACCCTCACTAAACCCTCACCCTCACCTTCACCCTCACCCTCACCTAGGAGAGGGAAAAGGGGGAGGGAAGAAAATGTGGGAGGGGAAGAGATAGGTAGGATTCGCACCTGGGCATGCATCTGTAAAACAGGGCAGGTGCCTAAACACGTTTGGGGCATTCTAAGTGTTCAGGGAGCATTCCCCAAACACCTAGAACACCTCCCAACTTACAGATGTGGATGGAGGAGGAGAGGAGTAGGGATGAAAGGGGGGGAGGCAATGTCTCACCCTCACACTGTTAAGACACATATTTAATTCTATTTTCTTTCTTTCTGAAGACATGTCCTTCTTGACTATTTATGACTCATCCTGACACAGTACTGGCTACTAACCCTCACCCTCACCTGCATCTTTATCCTTTTCCTTTTCCTTTTCCTTTTCCTTTTCCTTTTCCTTTTCCTTTTCCTTTTCCTTTTCCTTTTCCTTTTCCTTTTCCTTTTCCTTTTCCTTTTCCTTTTCCTTTTCCTTTTCCTTTTCCTTTTCCTTTTCCTTTTCCTTTTCCTTTTCCTTTTCCTTTTCCTTTTCCTTTTCCTTTTCCTTTTCCTTTTCCTTTTCCTCATCCTCATCCTCATCCTCATCCTCATCCTCATCCTCATCCTCATCCTCATCCTCATCCTCATCCTCATCCTCATCCTCATCCTCATCCTCATCCTCATCCTCATCCTCATCCTCATCCTCATCCTCATCCTCATCCTCATCCTCATCCTCATCCTCATCCTCATCCTCATCCTCATCCTCATCCTTGCCTTCACCCTTACCTTCACACCCTCACCCTCACCCTCACTTTCACCCTCACCTTCACACACTCATGCTCACACTCATGCTCACCTCATGCTCACCTTCACCCTCACCTTCTCACCTTCATACTCATGCTCATGCTTAAGCTCACACTCACCCACACCCTCACCTTTGCCCTCATGCTCATGCTCACCTTCACCTTCACACCCTCATGCTCACCTTCATGCTCACCTTCACACCCTCACCCACATGCTCACCCTCACCCTCACCCTCACCCTCACCCTCACACTGTCACCCTCATCCTGACTGTCACCTTCACACCCTCACAGTGAGGGTGTGGGTGAAGGTGAAGGTGAAGGTGAGGATGGGGATGAGGGCAAATTATTTAGGAAGAGGGTGAGGATGAGGATGAGGATGAGGATGAGGATGAGGATGAGGATGAGGATGAGGATGAGGATGAGGATGAGGATGAGGATGAGGATGAGGATGAGGATGAGGATGAGGATGAGGATGAGGATGAGGATGAGGATGAGGATGAGGATGAGGATGAGGATGAGGATGAGGATGAGGATGAGGATGAGGATGAGGATGAGCACATGAGTCTGAGGGTGTGTGTGTGTGAGCAGGAGGGTGAGCATGAGGGTGTGAGGGTGTGGGTGAGCACATGAGGGTGAGGGTGAGCACATGAGCATGAGGGTGAGTGTGAGGGTGTGAGGGTGTGGGTGAGCACATGAGGGTGAGGGTGGGCATGAACATGTGAGGGTAAGGGTGAGCATGTGAGCAGGAGGGTGAGGGTGAGGGTGTGAGGGTGTGGGTGAGCACATGAGCATGAGGGTGAGAATGTGAGGGTGTGAGAGTGTGGGTGAGCACATGAGGGTGAGGGTGAGTATGTGAGCATGAGCATGAGCATGAGCATGAGCATGTGAGCATGAGCATGAGCATGTGAGCATGAGGGTGATCATGAGCATGTGAGGGTGAGGGTGAGCATGTGATCATGGGGGTGAGCATGAGTATGTGAGTGTGAGCACATGAGCATGAGTGTGAGTGTGAGCATGTGAGGGTGAGGGTGAGGGTGAGGGTGAGGGTGAGGGTGTGAGTGCAAAGGTGAGCATGAGCATGAGCATGTGGGGGGGAAAGGGTGATGGCACACCCATCTATACCCCTCTACACCCCTCCACACTTCATCAAATGTAAGAGTGAGTAAGGAGGCATAAGACAAGCACAGGTGATATAGAGATGGAACACATGTAAGAAGCCATTTTTAGATACAAGTACAAGTATTTAGCTTTCTTCTTATTCAAACTACTACTCATTAATTTCCCTCAGGTAACTTCTCATGTCCTCAACTGGGACAGCTGCCTCCACTCCTTCTAGCTCTTCCTCTTCCTCCTTCTCCTTTAGCCCTTCAGTGAAATTGAGCTCTTGCCTTGCTTGAAACTTGAGAATTTGTGTTGCCTCCATGATCCTTGGCCCAAGGCGATTTCTTCTGGCTCTAGCAGTCTCCCTACTTGCTGAAAACGCCCGCTCACAAGGTACTGAGGTGCCTTGGATAGGAATCAAGTCCATAGCAAGCTTGAAGAGGGTTGGCCACTGTCTCTGGTGTTCCTATAATTCCAACTGCTCTCAGCACTTCACAACAGTGAACAGTTTATACACACCTGCCAGAACTCAACAATGTTGCCATATCTGATAGGGGCAGAAAGATAGTCATCAAGTTCACCCTCCAAAGTGTCAGTCTGTGGATTATGGGCATGCATAGGGCCAACACCAAGAAATGCCAAGGCATTCTCTGCAATATTAGAGGTAGGGAGTGGGGGGGGCAAAGCTGATCTGGTGGGGGCTGCAGGTGGGGTGTATAAAGGCTTTAACTACTTAAGACTTTAGTTTTAAAGTGACTTGATAAAATAAAGGCACTCACTGCATCCAGGAACTTATCCTTCAGTTCTCTAACCTCATAGGAGGGTAAGACCTTCTTGAACCACTCAAGCTTTGACACAGGGTTCAGGACTATTCACATGGTATCAAAGACCTTTCAGCTTTACAAGTAAGAAAGCCACTCACTTAATGCAAAGTGATAGGCTGGGATCTCAGAAGTCAGTCCATAATATTCACCCAACTTCTTAACTCCTGTATCAATGATACTCCCTACATCTGTTCCCTCATTGCTCAAGCTAGTCTGCAACTCCTTGAGAGAGTTGAGAAAGCCCTCAAAAGCAATGACTGCACCACAAAGTGTAGGTGTCTTCTCAGCAGAGAGTGCTTGCTGATAATAGAAGGGGTTCTGATCAAGAAATTAGCATACACAATTAGAAGGAAAAAAATATTCATACCTGAAGAATCCTCAAAAGTGTGCCAAGTTTATCCCAGTCAGACTCATGCAACTGCTCAAGCCCCTCATTCTCCTGATAAAACTTGATGATCACCTAACTTGAATTTAGTATCAGAATACATTGAATTTTTAAATAACTTACATTTTTTAACTGTATTGCCCTTCTGATCATCAAAAAGGTGGATGACCATCTAGTCTCCACACTGCGGATCAGCTGTAATGGAGGTTTCCCCGGTTCCAACTCCAGTGAAATTTTGGAGAATAGATCCCGCCTCAATGATGAGCCCCTAATCTTTTACAATATAAGCCCACAAAATTCATATATTCAAAAAGGACTTACATAATTAATGACATTCTTCAGCTTTGAAACCTGGCCATAACCAGTCTTCTCAGCAGCTTCTGTAAGCATGTCCTTGCAAGTGAGGTTCACAATATGAGCAAAGCACCTAAGAGCTATTAGCAAAAAATAACAGTTAAATAGCTGATACTCACCTAATGTGGCAGAGCTCTGCTGAAAACTCAGTATTAGGCTCCTGAGTCTTCAATATCCCCTCATATGCATCCATCATGGTGACATTGTTGGCTGCATTGTCTGTTGTCACCCAGCCAATCTTAAAGGATAATAATTAGCTAAATTTAATCCAGAAAAAGTAGACACACCTTTGTTGCAAGCCCAGTCCTCTTGATAATAAAAGAAAATGCCTCAGCCAACCTCTCCCCAGTGTGAGTCCCAGGAAAATGAAGGAATCCCACAAGGCAAGCTCTGAGGGTTAGCTTTCTACCATGACTCTGAGTCTGAACATTCTCAAGCCAGTGAGCTGTAACAGCCATGTATGGCTTAAGGTCAGGGTCACTCCACATGTCTGTGGTGAATGACACCCTCCCAAGGCTGTTTTTCTGAATAGCAGTTAGCCAAAAGCTATGACATATAATAACTTAACATTACCTGAATATGCTGAGACATATTATGAATCACCTCAGAAAAAGTGTCCAATATGCGCTTCTGCATAGTGGTCCTATGAGGGATGTCTGCATCGCGCAGCTCAGGACGGAGAAGGAGGCATAGGCGGCGGAACTCCTGTCTCTCAACAATCCTGATAGCCTAAAGAAAAATCAGAAAAAAAGAAACAAAGAAACAAAGAAAAGAAAAAAAAAACCTGATCAGTGGCAACAATAAATTGCACAAGCCCATCTAAAAAGTTATCATGTGTAAAGGGGACCTGTGCCTCAGCCTGATGGGCAACAGGAAGTCCTTTAACTCTTGCCAAGGCTTGTTCCCCCTCCTTACCCCTCAACTCAACATTGAGTTTTAGGCACTCCTGGACCCACTCCTCTGCATGGTGGGCAAGCAGATGAGCACGAAGATTACCTGTCCCAGTATTCATCTTATAAGGATGTACATTGACAGCTTTGTTCTGCTGCCAATGTCTCCTGTGGAAATTATCAGCAAAAAATGAATTAAAAATGAATTAAAATGAATTAAAAAAAAAAAAAACTTACAAGCAGAACGTACACTTCCTATTCCCATCGACAGGTTGGAAGAACTGAATAACATCATCACCTGAGGCAGCCAGCCTAGAACCTGCTTTTTGAGCCCTCCTTTGGCAATGTGTTGGAGTTGCAGGGTCAGAGGCATGGCCCAGAGGACCACTAGGCCCAGCACCACCCTCTGGAGAGCCATCTGACCCAGGAGGACTAACTCCAAGGTCAAACGTCTCAGACTGAGGTGAGTGCTGTATTAAATTTGTTGAGCCATAAATTGTAAAGCTAAAAAATAAATACTCACTTGGTGGGAAGGCTGAGGACCTGTAGAATCCCGAAAGACATCTTCTCCCTGCCCTTGCTGCCCTGAAGGCCCAGCAGGACCACCTGCAGCTGCAGGGGTAGGGCCTAGATCAAAGCGCACATGAGGTGAAAGGGCTGATGCCTGGGCAGCTGTTGATGAAACTGATCACACATCAGCTGTTGAGCAGATAATTGGGGCTAATAATACCTACCATCTAGCTGAAATGACATCTCAAGGGCCCCACCAGGAAGCTCCCTCTGCCTGCCCATTGTTTTGGGCCTTTTGGGAGTCTTTTTGGGTGTAGAAGGAGCCCTCTTCCGAGATCCAGCCATGGTAGACAAAGCAAAGTGTGATACAAAAAGAATTAGAGGTGTAGAGCAAGCAGAGGTGCCAAGATCAGCCAAAGATCAGCCAAAGATCAGCAGAGATGAGACCGGAGGAGACTGAGATGAGACCATGGGAACACAAATGTGTGTGGATCGTAGCCGATACAAGATCACAAAGTGGTCTTGATGACTTTGTGCTTTATCTTAATAATACAGGGCTTTTTTTTTCATTCAATCTTATTTTATACTAACTAATTACATTTGTAACTACCTACAAGTGAGGGGGAGCACAGGTGGTGAAAAACGAAGTGGTATGTGGTGGCAGCAGACGGCGCCGTGGCAGTGGCAGGAGATGACAGCATTGCAGTGCCATCTCCAGCTGGTGCGATGGTGCCGGTCCTGCCAGAGACAGCGGTGTCGTGCTGGTGGAAGAAGGCGGCATGGGGGTGCTGGAGAGGGCACGATCGCACCGGCGAGAGAGAGCAGATGGCGGCGAGGAAGGGGACATAGACGACGGGGTCACCTGCTGTCTACATCCCCTTTCTCGCTGGGGCCAAGGGCAGCACACGTCAACGTGCTGTCAGGATAGGGCGCAAGGGTGCTGGAGAGGGGCCATCGTGCCGGCAGGAGAGGGAAAACAAGTGGCGAGGAAGGGGACGTAGATGACAGGGTCGCCCGCCGTCTACGTCCCCTTTCTCGACAGGGCCGGGTGGGGTCGGATGGTGAGGTGGTGGGGCAGGGCTAGTGGGGAGAGGCACAGCGAAGGCACCGTTGTGGTGACAACGTGCAAAGAGCCAGCAGTCAGTGTGCCGACAGTGGGGGAGAGGGAGAGGGGAGAGGACCGTGCGGGGCCACGACGGCGAGCGCAAGAGGGCGAACGCCGAACGATAGACGACGTGCGATGGCGCCGACAGACGATGGGCAATGGATGGGCAATGGGCAGTGGGCAATGGGCAATGGGCAATGGGCAATGCAGGGGCGACCAGCGATGCGGGAAGGGTAACGTGCGAGGACGGCATGCGCATGCGCAATCTGCGCGTCTGTAGTGAGGAGAGGGCGGCGTGGGGGTTCTGGAGAGGACGAACAGGCGGCGAGGAAGGGGACATAGACGGCGGGTGATCCCGCTGTCTACGTCCCCTTTCTCGCCGGGGCCAGGGAGCAGCAGACAACTGCGTCGTGCTGGTAGGGGGGACGGGATGCGAAACTTGAAGCTTGAAGAGGGGCGTCGTGCCGGCGGGAGAGGACACACGACAATGCGAGCCGTCGGCACGCAGGCAACCGCAGACGTGCGGTGACTGCACGACGACGGCATGCGCAGTCTGCACGACGACGGCATGTGCAGTCTGCGCGTCCGTGGTGAGGAGGTGGTTGTGGGGTGGCGGTCGTGATGGGCGAGTCAGGGCGACTGACGAGCACGAAGGGCGGCGGGCAGGGGAGGGGGAAAAGAATGCCGGGGACTCACCTGCCTGAGTGCCTCAGCAAGCGCCGAGCGCTGCACACCTCCTCGGTCCTCCACCTTGACGAGTTTGACGAGTGGAGAGTGGAGGTGTTGATTTTCGAGCTTGGCACTTGCCGCTCGAGCCCCTCAGTTTCTCAGCAAGTCAGCCACTCAGCTCACTGATTAGGCAGGAGGTTCCGAGCTCAGCAGCTGAGCTCGGAACCTCCTGCCTAATCGAGTATAGCTCATTTCCTAATCGAGCTATGGCTCAGCCAGGCTCAGCTAGCTCGCAAGCTGAGCTGAGCTCTTTTTGGTCATGAGCCGGTTTTTTGGCTCAGCTCGGCTCAAATTGGCTCAGCTTGGCTGGCTCAGCCAATTTGAGCCGAGCCGTGGCAACACTAGTTCATTGACAGTACAAGTAGAATTTGAGATGACCAAACGACCAACGCAGGACGCACATTATGTCAACGTAGATCTCCTTGACCAAGGAGAATATATCCTAAATTAAGCCGATGTCGAGTCCATTGGTTTCGTGGCCACAAAAACAACACACATCCTCTTGACCGCGTCAAGAGGAAACATCTGGTTTTTGTGGCGCTTGATGCCAGGTCCATTGATATCCTCTGACGAAACGGTTGAGAAAGTTAGTCAGTCTCTGGAAATCTATAAAGTGAGGAATAGATGCAGTTTCTTGGCACAATTTCCGATACCATATTCTCCAGCGCAAGGACGTACTCAAGAATGTACTCAGAGAGATGGTGCACAATTCCTCTCCCATTTTTCTGCCCCACACAGCTCCTCCTCCAGTGCTTTGAGATGAGATAGCGCAGGCATCTTCTCGAAAATGGCGACAGTTGAGTACTTGGAGTACTTGAGTCTCGTACGAACTCCGACACTCTCCGAAGCGTTATGTAATATGGGCCGGCCCGGGACCCGGGCCGTCTTACTTCACTGTTTGGCAGTTGTTTGGCTCACTATTATCGCACAGCCTCATTCCCTCAGTTCTTGACACATACCGTGACCCTACTACTAGCAGGCGAAAAACTTTGTTATAAGAGTGCATATTAAGCAGGCCACCCCGCTTCGTCTACTCTCTTCTTTTCGATGCCTATGGTGCGAAAGATCGTCAGAACTGCCAGTGTTTCGTTCAAGCTCGTCATTTCAGTCTGGTGTTCTCATGGGCTTCTTGCGCGCGACTGATGCTCAACTATGCAAGATTCCGGGCCACCAGCTGGCCCCTGCACGTGATCGTTGTTCCCCCAACCGGCGAAGGCGTGCTGCATCACGACCCTCGACTTGTTGCTCGCGGATCCACAGGCGGCTTCTGCACCCTCAGCCCAAGTATGCTGCTGCGTCTAAGAAGAATGCCGCCCCAAATGGGCCACGGCCGCACAAGATACGCCACCTCAAGTAACTTACAGAACATAACCGATACTCTCCCATCACTCAGCATCAGCTACTTCGAAGATTCGTCACAATCAGTTTTCGCAATGACGCTCTGATTTCCGTTAATTTACTACAGGCACTGTATCGTAATCGTAGGTAAAGTGATGGCATGGGGTCAGTTACACGTCGTCTCAGGCAGGAATTCGGAAAATCTGCACGTATCCTACACATCCAATTGCTCGCTCTCGACACAAATAATAGGACTGGGTTCCGGTAAATCACTGTGGATGAGTCAATGAACAGTAAACAGGCAGGGAAATCGACACTTACACAAGTAAAGAAGGAAAATACTGGATGCACACTATATCCTGTCTCGTTCGTTCATTTCTCAGAGTGCTGGGAGAGTAATCGTACAATTTCCTCTTGTTTGGGGCCACTGGCCACCTCGGAAGCAGTCTTTCCGTTGAGGTCACGCACCTGCACATCCGCACCGCGATCGAGCAAGAGCTGCACGAAGCCTGAAGATTCTTCCGACGACACCTTTGATGCTAGATGCAATGGGGTTGATCCCTCGTCGTTCTGGGAATTGACCTCCGCCCCGCGCTCAAGTATAATCTGAGCAGTCTCGAGGAGACCACGCTTCGCTGCGAAATGCAGTGGAGTGTTTCTGCTGCCGCTTCGTACACGCACATTGGTATTCTTGTCCAGCAATAACCGCGCAACGTCAGGGTGTCCACGCTCCAAAGCTCTGAGAAATGGGGTAGTGCCATCATTATTCCGAAGGTCGACCTCCGCATTGAGCTCAAGCAGTCTTCGAGAAACCTCGAGGTATCCACGGGAGGCTGAAAAGTGAAGTGGAGTGTTTCCTTTGTTGTTGGGTATGCGCACGTCCGCATTGTGGTCCAACAATAACTGCGCAACGTCAAGGCGTCCATTCTCCAAAGCAAAGCAAAATGGGGTTGATCCGTGATCATTCTGACAATTGAGCTCCGGTTTGTGCTCAAGTAGCATCCGACAAGCTTCGACGTGTCCTTTGTCGGCCGAAAAATGTAGTGGAGTCCAGCCGTGCTTATCCTGGGAGTTTACGTCCGCGCCGTGTTTCAGCAGCCACTTCGTAATATCAAGACGTCCCATGTACAAAGCAATATGAAGTGGAGTCCAATTGTCCGCACAACGCAGATTGATGTCGGCGCCACGCGCCACGAGCAGCTGAGAAATCTCGATGTGTCCCCCGAGTACCGAAGCATGCAATGGTGTGCCGTATAAACCACCGAGTTGAGTTAGTTGTTGTGGACGCTTAGTGATCAGGCGTTCCACTAGACCAGGTAATCCCCTCCAAGCAGCGAAGTATAAGGGAGCTGCTGGACGTGGCCCACTTGTCGGCTCTTCGTCTATTGAAACGTTAAAGAGATCGTGTGGGTGCTCTATTCGAGCCCATGCTGAAAAGTGTGGGTTGTCCATGTCGAAGAAATAATCCAGTACATCCTTTATCTGTGATTCCACATTCCTGACTTGGGCGTGCTCAACCCAATATTGGGCAGCATATCGATAAAGAGGAATCTCCTCGGCACTGTGTTTGTCGGTGTGGTCGTCTAGGCAGAGAAAGACGCCGAGACAAGCCTGGGCAAGAATCGCATGGGAAGGTTCAATGGGAATATGAAACTGGGACACCTCTTCCTTGCAACCCGCTAATCGACTCGACGTGAGGAACTCCTTCACGGAGAAATGCGAGAACTGAACGATCCGGAAGCCATCGTCGATGATCACGGAAACCAAACTGGAGCAGGCAGACAGCACCGCTTCTTCTTGGTCTTCCCAACGCCAATCCGGGTTCAACTCTGGGATCCCCTCTTCGGTTAAATCAAATGCGAGTATGTCCGCGAGCTCCTCGACCCGGAGTGGACGAAGTGCCACCGTCAGGCATTGCAAAAGTCGATATGCATGCACCTGGTTTGCGTTGTTGATCTCGTTTAGGATACGCTTGTACGTATCGTCCAGCGATTTCGGCAATCCCTCGAGGGTACGACGCAGATTGGCCGGGAAACAGTGCCGTAGAACCTCCAACTGGCAGGAAACCCACCGAAACCTGTGTGAAAGCATGAGACAACCGTACAATCATGATGAATCGAGATGACCTTACATTCCATCCGCTTTCGCGGTCAGGTCCTCGATCACCATAGTCTTGTCCTTGTCGCGCCATCTCTTCATCCTTTCGTTAGAGCGAACGACATAAGTGATGTAATCGATAACGTCTTGCTTTTGTCCGTTTTCGTCGTGGAGGGATACTTCTTGAGTTGCCAAAGGCTTCAGCACGGTGTTAACGTCGAACTCGGGGCGACTGGTTACGCATAGACGTAGATTCGAAAGGCGAAGTCCGACGAGTTCTTCCACCAGCCTGAGCACCTTTTCACGCGACGATGTCATGCCCGAGTCATTGGGACACTCGTCAAGAGCATCCATAATGAGATAGATCGGCGCCTGTCCCTTGGTCGTGAGCATATCCTTCAGGCACTGCGCAAGCGAGTCGTCGGTTGGCTGTTCCAATCCTTGTTTGTGTGCGGAGTGCAAGGAGGAAAGAGTGTCACAGAATACGTCTGATTGGTCGGAGAGTTGGACCAGAAGGGAGGACAACAAAGCGCGGGAGTCCTGTTTCGCCGTGTCCTTGAAATCGAAGTAAAAATAGGCCAGGAAAGCCATCCCGGCGTTGGATATGGACTTGATATCCCGGATGATAACAGAGCTTGTCGATCGTATGTAAGTTCGATTGGAAACGCGTCTCAACAGAAGGCAACCCACCTGAGAATACTTTTACCAGAGCCAGCTATCCAACCAGAAGTAATTAGTGGTTGTTAAGACACCGAAGGCGATGGGATACGCACGTTTTCCGTGAATCCATAGCAAGGAGCCAGATCTTTTCCAATATGCGAGAGTGTTCCCGCCGGTGCACCACGCTGCGGTACCCTCATGATGAGCGCCAGACGCAAAGATGTAATTGACAGATGGATCGGGGGGAGTGATCCATTTTCGAAGGCCCTTGCGTAACTTATTTACTATAAAAGGGGTCAAGCCTTCGTGATTTGCAGTGGGGTTAGACGATCACGAACTCTTTATGTCGCCAACCTGATCGGCGACTTGTTGAACCGCTACTCTGGTTTCGTTTAGACCTAACGGTCCAGGGCTGAGAACAGATTCGGGGGCGGGCTAATCCGGTATGACTCACCTTCGATGACGGTACCAACCTTGTGACCAACGCCCTTTACCCTGCCGTCGACGCCCTCCAGCCTTTCATCAATCCCACGGGTGATCGTCAGGGATTCTACTGCCGCCATCCGAGCCTCCTCTTGCGTCCATTTATCCAATCGCTGCAATGCGTCCTCGACATCCTTCATTCCAAACAGCTTCTTGAAATACCTCTCTGCGGGAAGGTTAAGTTTCTGAGACATATCAACGGTGGGAACGCATACTGGTTCGTCCCTGACGCATTTCCTTCGTCACGATCCCAAGTATAGAGATCACCTCAACCATGATCTTGACGATGATGTTCCTCATGGCCGCCGTCGGTCGGACCTTTATATATGCCTCTAGCCGCATGAAAAAGCATTCCATGCGGCCAAATAAGTCGATAAGAGCGACTTTGCTAGCGCGGACATCCTTGATAGCCTCAGAGTGATATATTAAGTCACCAAGACGCCCACACCGGGTGAGGGAAAATGCTCACTCGAAGTAGGACTCCTATCCCAGTGAATATTGCATTCGCGGGTGGGAAAGCCTGTGGGAAGGTAGGTCAGATGGTAGATCTCGAGTGGCTTAACATCGCGTAATTTACCACGCCAACGCCGTTGGCAAGGGTTGCAGAGAACGCGAACAAAACATCGACAGTGGGATTCAGCCACTTTGTCCATTTTTCATCGGCACCCTGAGATTGATCGAAGTCCTGTACTTGTGTTCGAAGAATGGCGACAACGGCACTGGAAGTGTTGCAAGACTGCAGTTCCGTGGCCAGGGGATGGGAAGCAATGTCTTTCTTCGTCTGCTTTTTGTACGCCTTCAAAGCAGCTGTAAAGAGTGTATCAAAGTCCGTGGAGGATATAGAAGTAGACGGAACTTGAGACATAATGCTAGTCGTTGAAAGAGTTGGATGCTCAAGCCCAGTGCGCAAGTCTAAGGGATAAGATCGATAAGAGGCCACGAGTGTACGAGGATGGCGGCCTCATGTTTTGCTAGGACAGATAGCCGCCCTCCAGGCACATATTGTATATCCTTTCCAGTGGGCAAGACACCGACCGCTTCCAGTTTTCCAGCTTCTTTTCCTTCTTTTCTTGCTCAAAATCCCATGTTGTCGGCCTCCCCGTGTCTTTTTCGTGTCTTTGTGAGTCACTGCTTGACTCCCCTCTTAGGTTCTGTGCAACGCCTAAGGCGGCGCCGGGAGGAAGCCAGCTGGCGCAAGCATGGGCGCAAAGCCAGATTACAGAACATTTTTAGCAAATAAGGCGATAAGAGACCGCATAAAGATTAGGCTGAAGCACAGCGTGCTTCTCGATCGTGGATGAGGAGCTCACATGTCCAAGGCAAGGACCGCAAGGTCGCCACGAGTGGGCAGGCCCTCAGGCTTCTGGAGCTAGCTGAGCTCATCGTCGAACGACATGAGTCTCATCACATATCCCGTAGCAACAATACAGGGTGCGGCTTGTGGGAAAAGGAAAGTGTTCTGGTACTTCAAACCAGTCAAGAGAACGAATGGACAGAAGGGACGGAGAAGAGAGATAAACACGTGCCGCGTGCGTATATGGCATCTGTTCACACACTGCAGAGATTCCCCTCTGTGCTTACGCTCCAAGTCATTCACATACCAAGCTTGCTATAATCCTTTCACTGGAAGTTGTCTCAGAATAAGCCTCTTGCCACGGTTCATTTGGGTGTCGTCAGCTTTACAACTGAAAATATTCGGACGAGTCACCTGACTTCCCACGGTATCGCGCTCCAGACTCCAGACATGCAGTGTCTATCCGTCTCTGGTTCCAGGAACAGTTCCCAGGTTCTGTCATGTCCACATGTCCACCCGCGCACCATGATTCCGCCGTGATCGTTCGCTGCCGCAGGAACGGAAACAGCCCACGTCCGCCACCACATTCGTTCTTCGCTCCAACATCAGACCACCCCATCTCCAGCTCCTACTTCACTTGTTCGTCCCGCACGTCCTTAACATGAGTAACAACCTTCCCCGTTCCCGTATCCTCGCCCCTCGTCCAGTGTACCCCGCCCTTCTTTCCCGCGTCACTGAAGCCCCCTCCGTACACGCATCGTACTTTCTGACATCTTCGATTCTTCAGAGACAGGTTCAAATACAGAACACCTTCGATAGTCGTCAGGAAGACTACATACATATCGGTCGCAAACTTACTATTCTGCCCACGAGCACGAAAGCATTTCCACGCAGTCACGTATGAACACGGACTGCGCAACTCCCAGTCGGATGTCCATCAGTTACGTGCATGCGTAGGAAGCCCGTTCCATTCCGGTGAACTTTCCTCACCAGCAGTCACGGCTCCTGGCTCCAGGGATACGAGTGACCTGACCCCTGGCGCATACACGGACTGGATAGCTTCGCGTGACACGGGTTCGCCTTCGAACGAAGCGTCGATCGAGTAGGATTCATATTTGAGGGAAACATCAGAATACGACCGCCATGGTGCTCCTTTGGACGCTGCTGAGGCTGGACTACTACATACAGAGGTATTTACTCTCTTTACGTCTTTCAAGTTCCATTCGTTAACATGTTCCAGAGCCTCTATCAAGTCTCTTCGGCGACTCGAGTAGCAGAGCCGCCTGAACATGAAACCGCAACCCGGGTTTCTTTGGATACATATGGTGTCCAAAGTGATCGTAGACAACGTGTGGGATCAAGAGAAGGGCGGTAGGAGGAGACCAACGAGGCCATCTATACCGAGCGCGATCTCGTGCGCGAAATGGAGTATTTGCACGAGGTAAGCCTGCTTTCTGATTCTGACAGTGTGCGCACTAAATAAGAGCATGAGATTGGATAGCCCCTCCCAGGTCGTCAGTATAACCCCCGAACACCATCCCGGTGACATTATTGAGCAGGTCTTTAGATTGACGACGTCATGGCCGTCGACACGCGCTTGCGCGATGCGCTCAACAAACATCAAAGTCGTATACTGTCATCGAAGGATAGCCGACATCTTCCGTGACGACGCTCGCTGTTTTTCCCCTGTGTCCTGACCGTACGGTAAGTAAAGTATAAGTTTGAGAAAGAGCATGGCTTAAATCCAGCGTTCGCACAGTTTTTCAGCGTACGTTTTTGAATGCGCGCCTTGCCGCTGCCCATGTTTGATACCACGGATGGGGGTCGGGTTTAGGAAACAGAACGACTGCCTGACTCGCGCGAACTCGAACTCGACACGTATCTGACGAAACCGACTACTCATGTTGCGCGGTCTCCGCTGCACATTGAAGCGGTGCTGAAGCAAATATCAGAAGAGTGCCCCGACCAACAAGGGGTACCGAAGGTCGTTACGCATATATGCGAGTTCCATGCAGAGGTCAACCTCCAGACGGGCCGTACGGAGGACGGGTTCAATTTATTGCAACTGGAGCAGCAACTTCTGTTCCATCCAAGTGAGCAGGCGGTGCGTGCATTAAGGAATATCAACGTCTTGCACGTACTTATCTTCGCGATTAGGTTGTGAGGTTGAGAGAAGAGAGACGTGAGATGATAGACAAAAGCCCCCCGAAGCGCCGCCGCGGCTCGCAAAGCGAAAGCAGAGAACTTCCAGTTTTCTTGCTTGACCGTGCGTTGCTCATCATCAAGCATAAGAACAAAGCAGACCAGCTCAAGGTCTTGAGGTGGGTACATGAAGGTCCCGCCCGACTTCTCCTCAAAACGTTGACGACCTGTTGTTATAGTCTATTCCGTACAAGCAGCTCCCTATAATCGCAACAGACGAAACCGGCATGCGTCCCTTATTCTCCTCGCGTCCACTGCGCAACAGCTCCAACCCGATCGGCGATCGCTACGCACCGGCGTACCTGCCCATCCTTCCAATCAAGTTCGAAGGTGGGGACCGAGTGGGCTTCTCGACCTCGTTCGTGCAGCTCGAGCGTCAGTTCTACTAAATGACGCTGTGAGAAGCAACGGCCGTATGTTTCCTTATCCCACCAGCGCCTAACTACGCCGCTATCTCTCTAGAGGGTCAGGTGATTACGTTCCCACTAGACGCACTCGAGGCGATGAACCCACTTGCCGGCTGAAGCGCGCTAAGCGTATCGCCGCGCACGTCGTTCTTCAAATCGGGTATATGCGTAGGGCGTACGTTTGTCTGCGTCGTTAAGACGAGTCACTCTCAAGTACAATCCTGATCTTCGAGCAGATCGATCCGAACACACGTGGGCGTGACATGCTGACGTTCCGCAAACTTTTGTGGGACGGGAACGACATGCTGCAGATCTACAAGGAGTTCTCCATCCGCGTGCAGTCGAGCCCCGATCTACTTCCTGCGCACGAAACTCTGCGTCGCGCGCGCGAACGGCTTCGAGATTATTGACTCAGATACGCTGGACACGGTGGGCCTCCTTGACCCGGCAGAGAGTTGCTCGACCTTTCTAGGCTATAATGTGCGCCCAAAGCCTGTGGCGTTCCACTGGTATCGATAACGAGATTTTGCTGTGCTACGATGGTGCGTGTTGTGCCATTGCGAAAGGGGCGACAGCAGCTGACTTGGCCCCGATAAAGTTCGCTTTCTATATCAACCGCTATGGGCATAGGTCACGTAAGAAACTCTTGGTGCACTAGTTTGATGAGTCGTTGCATTCCGTGTGTGCAACTCGCCTCATGTGTGTGACATAGCCCGCCCGTACCTCGCATTCAAGCCCACCGAGATCCTCAACGTCGAAACGGGATCGATTTTCCCAGTCCTCCAATTCAACAACCTACGCTGTTTATTCAACGGCACGCTTCCCTCGCTCAACAGGCCTTCCACATGTCGCAGCGAGGGTCTCGGGGTACTAGTGCAACGGAGGAGCCGGCCCGGGCCCGGGCCTGGATGCTGCCGCCGCGTGCAGACCGGACAGCGGTCGGAGCTGCGGACGGAGTACCGGCCAGCTCCCCCACGCCGCTTGTGTATCCGGGCCTGCCGCTGACATGGCGTAGGTCGTCGTGATGAGACCGTATTGGTGTCGGACGGTCGCATGTTGAGTTGCGCATGGCGCTACCGAGAGTGAGTACGGCCACTCCACCTTTGTCTCAGGCTGTCCATACTTTTTTCGTTTTTCGTTTTTTTTTTGAATCATTTGTCACGTACTACGATTTTCGTGGCCCTGCCATTTGTTTGACTATCCACGGAGCGTGCATGTGCACCCTGCGCATGTGCACCCTGCATCTGTTTTATACGATTCCTTAGTAGTTAATGGCTATTGTGTTCACTGATTTTCTTTCGTCTGCTGATACTACGCATAACTACAACTAGCATACATATACCCTAGCTGCTTCTGCATTTCAGACTTTTTCGTTCATATCCTACCACCATGACGCGGCTTGTCTCGTGCACGCACAGCGTTACCTTTGGAGATCGTGAGGAGATCATGTATTAGTGACATCTCAAGGCATCTGGAAAGCAGGTCGTTCTCGGTCGGATCGGATCGGATCGTAGGGAACGCTTTTCTCCTTCTGTCGCGACACACTGTGTGTTGAGATGCCAGCAGGCGATCGGCCCATCTCGTCACATGTGACGGAGACTCGGATCCGGATCAATTTTGTATTTCAAAGCTGAAAACAACTTTTTGCCCTAAGTTGTAGTAAAAAGCACCTAGGAAGCAGCTTCGCGAGATTACCGCCACATTCACTAGCATCCATCGCACGAAGAGATATCTCCAACACTCGAACATATCTTTTTAACGCGTAAATGGGTCTCCTTGAGTAAAACTTCAACTTGAGTCAAGTCGGTAGGGTTCTTGGAGAAAGACGAGACGCTCCTTCATTGCTGCGGCAAGAGGAAAACCTCTAGCTTTTGTAGCTCTTGGCGCTATCCTTCTGGGGCTCTTCTGACGAAACAGATGGGAAGGTCAGTCGATATGCAGCATACAGTTTCTTGGCTGAATTGACAGTTGCACGTTCTCCAGCCCAAGGAGATAGTGGACAATAATTTGTCCCCGGCCCATTTCACTCCATGTGGCTCGAGGATTTGAGATGTTCTAGAGTAGGCGACTTCGTAGAAAGGATGACAACTGAGTATGTTGAATCCTTAGACAACTAGCGTACTGCCAGTGCTGGGAGCGGATGCGATGTGCTTTGAAGTAAACACTATGGGCAAGCCCGGGCCATCTTGGTTCCACCGCCGTCAACCGCTTTCGGTGCTTACTGGTCTTCCTAGTTCCTGACTGACACTCAGCTTAATCATAGTACTGGTAGGCTAACAATTTTGTTGTAAGGGTGGGTTTAACGTCTATTACTCCCTCTCTCTTGCGCTTCATTTACTTTCTTATCTCCGTTTCCTTCAATGCCACTGTGTGAAAGGCCGCAGACCGTCGAACCCGTTTCGCCCAATCCCTTCGTCCCAGGCTGGTCCTATGCACTTCTTGTATACTTCTGGTGCTCAACCATGCAAGTTTTCGCGTCGCCAGATGTCCCCTGCACGCCCACCCCCAATAGGCGGCGGCGTTCTGCATCGCGACCTTCGACCCGTCGCCTGAAGTTCCACAGGCGGCTTCTGCGCCCTTATCCGCTGCTTCTAAAACGTAGGCAGTCCCAAAGGTGGCTACGTCCACACAACGTACGTCGCCCGAAGTACTGAACGTAAGCAATACTCCCCCAGCACTCTGCATCACTTACTGCGAAGGTGATCTAGATTTTGTTGAGTCGATAAAGTACAAGTATTGTACCATAGTAAATGACAGTTACACGGCGCATGACATTAACTTGGAAGGACTGCACGATTTTCTACACGTACACATGATCGATTTCTACAGAAATAAAAGTAAAAGGTTCTGGTGAATCACTGTAGTATGAGTAAATGAAAAGTAAAAACTGGCAGGGCAATTGACACTTACACAAGCCGACAAGGCACTGCAAATACTTGTATGCACACTATACAGTCTTGATCGTTCTTTCCGCAGCGTGCTCGGAGAGTAATCGTACAATTTCCTCTTGTTCAGGGCCGCGGGCTACCTCGGCAGCAGTCTTCCCGCTGTGGTCGCGCGCCTGCACATCCGTACCATAATCTAGCAAGAGCCGCACAACGACTGCAGATCCTTCCGGGAGGCTCCACCCACCGTGCGATGCTAGGTGTAATGGGGTCGATCCCTTATCGTTCCGAGGATTGACCTCCACGTCGAGCTTCAGTAGTAACAAAGCAACTTCATGCTGACCTCCAATCGCTGCGCAATGCAGTGGAGTGTCGCCATCGGCGTCGCGGAAGGACAGATCGGCATTGTGGTCAAGCAATAACCGCACGACATCAGGGTGTCCCAACTCTGATGCAAGGAGAAGTGGGGTAGATCCGTGGTGATTCGGGAAATTGACCTCCGCATTGCGCTCGAGTAGTATTTGACAAACTCCGAGGTGACCATTTCCCGCTGCACGTTGCAGAGGAGTGTTTCCGGTGTTGTCATGCACGCGCACATCCGCATTGTAGTCCAGCAATAACCGAGCGACGTCAGGGTTTTCCCTCTCCAATGCGAGGAGAAGTGGGGTAGATCCCAGGTTGTTCCGGGGATCGACATCCGCGTTGCGCTCGAGTAGAATCTGGGCGATCTCGAGGAGACCATGTTCCGCTGCGAAATGTAGTGGAGCGTTTTCTGCGCTCTCGTGCACGTGCACATCCGCATTGTAGTCCAGCAATAACCGTGCAACGTCAGGGTTTCGGCTCTTCAATGCGAGGACAAGTGGGGTAGATCCATCTTGATTTCGAGAGTCGACGTCCGCCGCATTGCGCTCAAGTAAGGTCTGAGCAACCTTGAGGAGACCTTTTTCCGCTGCGAGATGCAGTGGAGTGTTTTCTTCCTTGTCACGCACATGCATATCCGCATTGTGCTCCAGGAATAACTGCAAAATGTCAGGGTTTCCTCCGTTCAACGCTGCGAGAAATGGGGTAGATCCGACATTATTCCGGCAGTCGACTTCTGCATTGCGCTCGAGTAGTATTCGACAAACGTCGAGGTATCCGTGGTCGGCTGCATAATGTAAAGGGGTATTTCTTATGTTGTTGCGCACGCGCACATCCACATTGTGGTCCAGCAATAATCGCGCAACATCGGGGTATTCATATTCCAATGCTTTGAGAAATGGGGTCGATCCATTATCATCCTGGGAATTGACCTCCGCATTGTGCTCAAGTAATAACCGACAAGCCTGGGGATGTCCGTGGGAGACTGCATGAAGTAGTGGAGTCGAGCCGTGGTTCGTCTGGGAGTTCGCGTCTGCGCCATGGTCCAGTAGCCACTTCCCAATCTCCACATGTCCCCTCTCCGAAGAAATATGAAGTGGAGTCCAATGATCTGCACAACGCGAATTTATGTCGGCGCCATGTGCGATCAACAGCTGAAAAACCTCAAAGTAGCCCCCAAGTACCGAAGCATGCAACGGAGTGCCGTATAAACCGCCAAGTTGAGTTACTTGTTGTGGGTCCTTGATTATCAGGCGTCCCACTAGACCATGTAATCCCATCCATGCAGCGAAGTATAAGGGAGCTGCTGGACGTAGCACACCTGTCGGTTGTTCGCCTCCGGAAACTCTCAAGAGATCGTCTGGATGTTCTATTCTCGCCAATGCTGAAAAATGTGGGTTGTCCATGTCAAAAAAGTAATCCAGTGCGTCCTTTATCTGGAATTCCACATTCCCAACATGGGCGTGTGCAACCCAATAATCGGCAGCATATCGATAGAGAGGAATCTTCTCAGCACTGTCTTCGTCCGTGTGGTCGTCTAGGCAGAGTAAGACGCCGAGACAAGCTTGGGCAAGGATAGCATGAGATGGTTCCATGGGGATGTGAAACTGGGACACCTCTTCTGGGCAGCTGGCCAGGCGATCCGAGGCCAGGAACTCCTTTACGGAGAAATGCGAGAACTGAACAACCCGGGAGCCATCGTCGATGATTACGGAAACCAAACTGGAACAAGCGGACAGCACCGCTTCTTCTTGGTCTTCCCAACGCCAATTTACGTTCAGTTTTGGCATCCCGCCCGTGGATAAGTCAAATGCGAGCACTTCCGCAAGCTCTTCGACCCGGAGTGGACGGAGGGCCACCGTGAGACATTGCAAAAGTCGATAAGCGTGCACCTGGTTTGCATTATTGATCTCGTTCAGGATACGCTTGTATGTCTCGTCCAGCGATTTGGGCAATTCCTCGAGGGTACGACGCAGATTGGCCGGGAAACAGAGCCGTAGGACCTCCAATTGGCAGAATACCCATCGAAACCTGCGTGAAAGTATGAGACAACGGTGCGATCACGATGAATCGAATGACCTTACATTCCATCTGCTTTCGACGTCAATTTCTCAATCACCATAGTCTTGTCATCGTCGCGCCATCTCTTCATCCTTTCGTCAGACCGAACGACAGAAGTGACGTAATCGATGATGTCCTGCTTTTGTCCGCTTTCATCGTGGAGAGATACTTGTTGAGTTACCAAAGGCCTGAGCGCTGTGCGAATGTCGAACTCGGGGCGACTTGTTACACAAAGGCGCAGATTTGGATGGTGAAGCCCGATGAGTTCTTTCACCAGCTTGAGGACTCTTTCACGTAATGAGGGAACGCCGGAGTCATTGGGACTCTCGTCGAGAGCATCCATAATGATATAGATCGGCACTTGTCCCGTCATCGTGAGCATATCCTTAAGGCACTGCGCAAGCGAGTCGTCAGTCGGTTGATCCGATCCTTGTTTGTGTGCGGAATACAAGGAGAAAAGAGTATCACAGAATATATCTGATTGGTCTGAGAGTTGGACAAGAAGGGATGATAACAAAGCGTGGGAGTCCTGTTTCGCTGTGTCCTTGAAATCGAAGTAAAAATAGGCCAAGAACGCCGAGCCGGCGTTAGACATGGATTTGATGTCCCGGATGATCACAGAGCTTGTCGATCATGTAAGATCGATTGAGAGGTATCTTAACGGAAGATAACTCACCTGAGAATACTCTTCCCGGAGCCAGCTATCAATCGGATTAATTAGTGACAAACAAGACCCAGAAGGCAGTGGGACATGTACGTTTGCCGTGAATCCATAGCAATGAGCCAGATGTCTTCCAATCCGCGAGAGTGTTCCCTCTAGTACACCACGCTGCGGTACCATCGAGATGAGCACGAGACGCAACCGTGACGTTGTAATTGACAGATGGATCGGGGGGAGCGATCCATTTCCGAAGGTCCTTGCGTAACTCATTCCCTATGAGAGATTGGGCTTGTGCGATCGGTGGTGATGAAGTGAGGAAATCACGAACGGTTTAGGTCGTTAACTTGATTGTACACCTTTTGAATCGTTATTCTTGCCTCCGCTACACCTAACGGAGTAAATGGTAAGGACAGATTCGGGGGCCAATGAATGGAGTAACTCACCTTGGATTACTGAGCCGACTTTGTGGTCAACGCCATGTACCTTGTCGTCGATGCCCTCTACTTTCATATCAACACTCTGTACTCTCTGATCGACGTCCTTCACATTATCATCAATGCCGCGAGTAATCGTCAGGGTTTCTGCTGCTGCCATCCGAGCCTCCTCCTGGGTCAATTTATCCAGTCGCTGCAGCGCGTCCTCGACATCCTTCCTTCCAAACAGCTTCTTGAGATATTTCTCTGCGCAAAGGTCATGCTTCGGAATTATATAAAATGGGGAAAGGCATACTGGTCCGACCTTGCCGGATTTCCGTCGTCACGATCCCAAGGATCGAGATAACCTCAACCATGATCTTGACGATGATATCTATCATGGCCGCAGTCGGTCGGACCTTGATATATGCCTCAAGCCGTTTGAAAAAGTATTCCATACGACAAAATAGGTCGATAAGAGCATCTTTTGTGGCGCGAACATCCTTAACGGCCTGAGAGGTAAACAAGTCACAAATGTCACCTCGCCAGGTCAAGGAAGATACTCACCTGCAGAAGGACTCCAATCCCTGTGAATATCGCATTCGCAGGTGGGAATACCTGCGGTCACACGCGTCAGAGAGACCTCGAGAAACATAAGCGTCTCTAAATTTACCACACCGGCACCGTTGCTGAGGGTCGCCGAGAATGCGAACAAGACATTAACAGTGGGATCCAGCCACTTTGTCCATTTTTCGTCGGAAGCTTGAGATTGATCAAAGGTCTGTACTTGGGCCCTAAGAATGGCGAGAATGGCACTGGGCGAGTCGCACGACTGGAGCTGGGTGGCTAAGGGATGAGAGGCAATATCTTTCTTCGTCTGCTTTTTGTACACCTCCAAAGCAGCGGAAAAGATCGTCTCAAAGTTTGTGGAAGCGGTGGGGGTAGGCGAAACTTGGGACATAATGTTAGTTGTCGAAGGAGTGCTCAAGCCCAAGGGATAAATAAGACCGATAAGGGGGCACGAGCCTACGAAAATGCCTCGTGTCTTGCTAGGACAGTCTGGACAGATAGCCGCCCTCCAGGCACATATTTCCTTTCCAGTGAGCGACTCAGAGGCCAACTGGCAACCGCTAATGCTCTTTTCTTCTCTTTCAATCACATTTTGTACGTCCTCGTGTCTTCTTATAATCCTTACTCTGAAAGCGGCCTCTCGGAAATATAGCTTCTGCCTTGGGTTACTGTAATTCGGGTGTTGTTAGCCTTTACGAAAAATTTACAACAAATCCTTATCAGATTCGGACGCGCAGAATTTCCCACGGCATCGCTCCTGGGCTCCGGTCCCACTTCCCAATCCCACACACTCTCATTCTCCTCGCATACTCGCATCCTATCGCCGACCTATGCTGATCCCTCTGTCTCACGTCCGAGGAACAGTTCCCGTCGTTTTTCCGAGTCCACCCGTACCATGTACTTAGCTTCCGCGGTGACCGTTCGCTGCACATCCTAGACGGTTAAACCGCACTACCCGCAAGCGCTTCCACCCACGCTCGTTCTTCAACGCACGCAAACCATTGCAAGTGGGTCAAAAACATCACGCGGTAGCAGGATCTATGCACGAGCGGAGCCAGCTCTTCGAGATGATACTCTTTTCGAAGGCTTTTTCCGGCCCCGGAACGGAGCTCCATTCAGTGAGTGATGGTCGCGATGGTTTTGTGGAGTGTTGTGAAACCCGGGGCCATTAAAAATGCTTGCACCGCGGGCGCTGCACAGGTGGACACTCTTGATGACTACGGGCTGCTAAACGTGTTATCAGGTGTGTCGTATGTTCCTTCGCCCTAAACGATGTCTAACTGCAAGCTTCTTTAGAGGGCTAGATGATTACGTTCCCACCAGACGCACTCAAGGCGATGGATTCTCTAGCTAGGCCGGAGCATGCTGAATATATTGCCGCACACATATCGTTCTTCAATTTGGGCGACTTGTCAACCCGAGTCCGCTTTCAAGTACAATCAAGACTTTCGAACTGATCGACCGGCGCGTGCGTAGGAGGAGCAAGCAACGTTCCGCAAGCTTCTGCGGAGTGGGATCGACACGCTGCGGATCACCATGGAGTTCTACATCTCCGTGCAGTCGAACTCGATCCACTCCCTGCGCACAGCGCTGTGCGTGGTGTACGGCTTCGACATCATCGAGCGGGACACGAGGACACGCAGGGCTTTCTGGACTCCAGCGACGAATCGCTCGGCTTTGTATGGCGGAGGGGCGACAGCTCCGGAAGCCCGTAGCGATCTACCTCATCGAGTTTCACTGTGCTGCGGTAGTGCGTTTTTCACCCTGACGCTAAAACACAGCAGTACTAAACTGGCTCGGCAGAGTTCGTGTTCTACATTAACTGCGGCGGGCGTAGGTCACGGAAGATCCTTTTGGCGCACTGAAGGGGTGCACCGACTAGCTCTGGCGAGTCGCGTGCGTTCTCGCCTCAGGCCTCATGTGTCACCGCAGCATTCCAATGTCCGTCCGTCCTTGGTTCGAGCCGAGATCCGCCGAGATCCGCAGCGTCAAGACGGGTTTGTCGTCGCAGGCCATCCGGGGCGTCGACCCGGGCTGTTTGCCTAGCCACACGCCGCCCTCGTTACAGCAGGCCTACTTCGCGCATGTTGCGCAACTCCCTCTCGTCGTACAACGGAAGCTCGACCGCGTATGGCACTGCATATAATTATGATGGTTACTCGTTATCCCCCGCCTATGTACAGCCGCCCGGGCCTGTGCACCCTTGACTGCTCCCAACCCCACCTGTGTATCCGGGCCAGCAGCCGCGGCCCCCATATGGACGTTGCGTCGACGAGCATGAGGAAGTCATACTCCTATCGGATAACTTCGTGTTGACGCTGCGCATGGCGCTCCTCTCTTTCCACGCCGAATCAGATGAGCGCCAACCATGATTACCACCTTGTTTATATCTTTTGTTTCTTTTATCATTGTCACGTATACGATCGTGGCTTGTTGTATGACTACCGCTGTGAGTACTACTACATCCATTTTGTATGATTCCTTTTTATTTTTTCTTCCGTGTAGTGATGAAGGTCTCTTCTCTTCGCCCACTCACCATAATCCCCCTATCTCCTCCCCACGCCCACTCGCTCATCTACCTTTTTATTCATTCGTTCATCTGCTACTACACACAAGCACATCAGCATCCATCCGAGTCCGTCTTTGCTGCATATGTATTCCAGAAATTTAACTCGTATGCTACCCATGACGCGGCTCGTCTCGTCTGTGCGCGCAGTGACTTGAAGGCCAGCGCCGGTCAGCCCCAGAACTACAGTAAGACCGTTATTCGTTTGCGAGGTGTACTGTATCAAAAATCTCCCTGCCGATCGATCGCGATGATCGAGCCGTTTTCTTTACGTCAGCAATATTAATCCGGTCTGAAAGACTGAAACTATCGCGCCAATCAAAAAAGGATTTGCGAGTCCAGCATCACTCTGCGTCGCCGCGAAGACAGGAAGCGCCAGTACGCCGAATTGCCAGCATATAGATAAACTGAAACACCCTTGCGTATAGAATTCCTCCGTGCTTGGAATACAGTAGGTACAAGGTGCGCATTCCCGCTTTTTCCTCCCAATCATCTACCTTTCTTTGCAGGCGGTAGTTCTGAACGTTTAGTTGTCGATGCTGCTGTTAGTCCCCGGAAGCTAGGCTGTACCGGTTGCATATAACACGTTTCATCGTGACACAACTCTATTTTTATGGAGACGCGGGGTGGTAGGTCACAAGGATGAAACTGTTATAAGTGAGAGCTCGAGGTACGCACAGAAATCCTGGCTATCTCCGTCCGAGAGGAGCGGCGTCGGGAGGTCGCGCTCGGCCGCCCGCGCGTGAGCACTTCGGGATGGAGGCGATCTGCCGGAATCTGGATAACGAGACCGAGAGACGGGGCGCGTACCCGTTCCGGCTGAGCTGTGGTTCGGTACGTTTATCACCATCACCTTCTTCGCCTACGTCATGCCGACCTTCTATGCCTGGTGATGGGCTAGTTTCATTGCTCGGTTTTACCAGACGGGCGACCGAGCTGGTCTCGTAGTCGCGTTCAAGTTTGTGTAGTGCGCACCGTTGATTTTACTTCAAGTTGCTACAACAACAAGCGTGACAGTGTACGATGCCCCTTGTTCCCGTACTTAAGTTTGAAACTGAGCACCATGGTCTGTCTTAAATTCTTAATTTACGGCTCACTATTCTCCAACTGGGATTGCCCATCGTATCTTTGACGCCTTTTGGGCTGCATCTTTGCTGCAGTACGTCCATAGTTCGTGTCTATTACTCGCTCTCCTCGCCTCATGCAGCTTGCACTTGCACTCTTGTCACGATCATCGCATGGCTTCGCTCACTGGCCTTCGATTTCGCCTTCTATTCCTGAGACTGGGAGGCTAACAACTTTGTTATAAGGGTACGTTTACTGCCTAGGCCGCTCTCTTGCATCCGCTTCGCCTACGATCTTCGTTCCGACACCTGCGGTGCGAGATACCGTCCGACCTGTCTCACGCGTAGTCGCTCAAGCTCTCCATCTTATGCCGGTGTTCTCATGCGCTTTTCTGCACAAGGCGGATCCTACCTCTCGGGCCATTCAAATTTGCGGACGAAGAACCGTCCCTGCACTAGCAGCAGGTGCGGCTCCTGTTCCTCTCCTTCAACCAGCCGGCGTCG
This sequence comes from Lactarius tabidus, assembly GCA_963281015.1. Taxonomy (NCBI): domain Eukaryota; kingdom Fungi; phylum Basidiomycota; class Agaricomycetes; order Russulales; family Russulaceae; genus Lactarius; species Lactarius tabidus. Next base: position 485,263 of record OY725475.1, on the reverse strand, counting down.
ACCCTCGACCCGTCGCCTGCGGTTCCAAAGGCGGCTTCCGCGCCCCCCCGTCGCACCGTAAGTAAAATGATGGCATGGGGACAGCTGCACGTTGTATAATATGTATATGAAGGGGTTGTACGTATCCAATACATACACATGTCAATTTCCACATAAACAATTGTCATGGGTTCCGGTAAATCATTCCAGTGAGAGTCAATGTACAGATAACAGGCGGAGCAATCGTCACTTACACAAATCAACAAGTTAAACATAGACAGCATATCCCATCTCGTTCGCGGCCCCTCTTTCATTCCTCAGCATGCTCGGAGAGTAATCGTATAATTTCCTGCTGTACGGGACCTCGAGCCCACCTCGGATGAGGTCTTTCCGCTGAGGTTGCGCACCTGCACATCCGCGCCGTAATTCAGCAAATTTGAAGAGACGGATAATGCCTGCAGACACTTCTCTCAACCCAGTGATGCTTGGTGCAATGGGGCCAATCCTGGTCGTTCTGGAAATCTACCTCCACATTGTGCTCGAGCAGGGACCTCCAACTGGCCTCCAAGCGCTGCGCAGTGCGGTGTAGTATCGCCCTCTCCATCGCCCTCAGGTATCAGCCTTGTGGTCCAGATATAACTGGACGATGCTGGGCTAGTGCACCCCAACTCTAATGCAAAAAGAAGCGGGGTAGCTCCGCGGACGTCCCGAAAATTGACCTCCGCATTGCGCTCAGGTAGGTGCCGAGAAACCTTGAGCTGACCTCTGCCCTGAACGCTGGCAGTGCGCGATGTAGTGGGGTGTTACCTTGGCATTTTCTCTTCGTGCCTTGATCATGTGCATGTCATTTTCGGACGGAGGACTCGACTTCCCCTAGCACCCACTATTTCGTGCCTCCGTTGTATGGGATCGCCGACCGTCCATATACACTTTTCCCTTTTCAGACCGCGCTATAAAAAGCATCCCTGCGAAGTATACAGCTCCTTACAGGTGCTAGTTTTCTATTTCCTTGGTTAGGATTATCCAGATAGTATATTATCAAGTTACTCTCGAGACATTGGGTATCCGGTGCTACGCTCGGCATTCGATGCCAAAGAAGCCCCATTTCGAACCTTTTGTGAGCCACGGCTGCTACACTAGCCCTTGATCCCACTGCTTCGTGTTGCAGTGCGACATCTTGATATTTTCCAGCTGGTTCAAGGTGATGTACCTTGAGTGGATCAGCCATCGTTCTCGTGGAGTAGGCAAGGGGAGAGCTCATACCCGTATTCTGACAGCCAACGTGCTTGGGCCAGAAGCCAACCTTTTCGCCCTTGAGGCATGCATTATTCCAGAGGGGCTCTCCATCATACCCCTTCCAGTGGCTGCACGATACTTCTTTGTAATAACCTTTCAGAGCGCCAATTTTCCCAGGGAAGAATGCGGCAGCTGCGCCCGAATCCTCGCACAGGTCAAAACTGCATCAGAGTTCCGTTAAGCTCGCCAGCTGTGATGACAAGGAGGTTGTGGTGGAAGTGAAAAATTACTCACTGCACAGGCGCGCTGAACTGGTTGAGAGGCGTGGCTTCACACTGGCCGCACCAATCTTCGCCTGCTTGGAAAGGGCATAGATCCGTGACCTTCACAACTACACTGTTGTGCGGAACAGTATTCTGCGGGGAGTACGGGTCCGTTTCTGCAGTAATGTTGAAGCAGCGCCCGCATGCGTCCCCTCCCCCTTCGTTCCCTCCAGCACCGAATGAACGTTGGTTCATCGCTGCGGTGTATCCATAGCCGATAATTCCACACGCTATACGGATTCCACAGTTGGTGTGTCCGGTCATGTGCGACACGACTAGCGTTGCTCACCAGGATGCTGGCAACCTGAGTACGCCGTAAAGGTCGCTACGCCCTCGGGCTGCTGGTAGTAGCCGTCAGCGGCTCTGGGCTCGAGTCCGTGCCTTGGTCCGTGCGGTCCGTGCGCGCTACCGCGCACTACGGTGACCAAGGAGAAGGCAATGAGGATGAGGACGGACTTCATCGCAGAGAGAGGTATCGACCACCTGTTCTTGCCTGTATCCTCTCTTCTTTATACAACCTCCCTGGGAAGCTATGGTGACCGCATGAATATTGGTCCAACGCCGCAATAATGGAATCCGCCCAGCGGATGGTAACAATCATAGCGGTTTGGCCTTTTGATTACGGATGAGATAGTCAAGGTACGATTAGTAGATGAACTCGTGGTCTGAGAGGTTGCAGGAAGTTATCTTGATACTGGCGGGACGGAACAACCGAACTGCGCATCGGTCAGGACACACCGACTAGGATTGCGCATGCGACCCATTCAGAGGTCTCAGCGCGTTTGATGTCATTCCCGAAATTTCTCTGATATGGTTGCCAAGGTGCCTTTCCGAAGCAAGCGCATGTGGGACGTCACGAGGAGGAGCATAATACTCTACATATTGCCTTCAGGTTTGGCTGGGTCTCACTTATGTCGTATGACTCGCTGTTTTGACCCACATCTCGCTTCGGTGATGCTAACTTGACAACGCGTCCATAATCGTTCCCCGTGCCCTAGACTTGACTCAGTCTTAGTAATGGTCTTCTTCTGTCGTGTCACCCTTGTGTCACATGTCACAGCTGTCGTCACATCGTCTAAAACAGCGTCCATTGGCAGTTCGGGGAGGTGCTGGTACGGACATGGCGCATATAACCAAGATAGATGATGGCCCACACGGTACTGTCAGGTGGGAAAGCACAGGCACCCCGGTCCTGATCTGCCAGACTGTGACGAAGAAAGCGTCCGTGACTGTCCGTGTCTTCCTCAATTGCCAGGACGTGACCTAGTATTGCTATCTTACAGGTGCTTCCGAGTCACCTGTACTAGTACTGTACGCAAGGTGTCCGTTAGTTGACTGGGGGCCGGCTGCCGTTGGAACGGATATCAAGCTCAGCAGGTGTTGAACTGAAGAGCATGGAAGACCCAACTTCTACTACTGTAGTGGTAAGCTTCCTGGGCCTACTGGTATCAACGCGGTGAACGCACCGTAGGACTGTGTGCGCAATGACACTGCGCATGCAACCACGTATGGGGGAGCATTTTTAGGACGGCGGTCCCGCTCCGTGAATTTGATAAGGTGCAGCTACATCAGGCGGGCGGTGACCAGGTAAAACAACGCTAAGTTGAAGCCAGTACGATATCCAGAGCTGACCTGCTTTGGCCTTGTTTACGATAACTTGACGAGCATCCCTCACATCCCTTGCCATTCCCTAGAAACCCTACACTGCCTTTATTCGCATGGAGTCGGCGCACACACCTATGCACAGCGTCCCTGCATATCCTTTTACACTCGCCAGTTGTCGATTTTATTACGGCATAGGGTAGGATCACCCAGATATACTACCCCACGTACTCTACCGTTATAGTACTCTCGGGACATTGGGTTTTCGGTGCTTTCAAAGTCAAAGAGGGCCCCGTTTCGTTTTTTGTGAGCCACAGCTTGCTACATGCCTTCCTACTAACCCTGCCAACCATCACTACTCTGTCCTGCAGTGCCATATCTTCAACTTGTTCAAGCGGGTGCATCACCTGGAGTATACATGAGCCACACTTCTCTCGGAGTAGGGAAGGAGAGAGCTTCATACCCGTATTGCCACAGCCAACGCTGGGCCATAAGCCAGTCGATTCGCCAGCAAGGCATGCACCATTCCAGAGGTCTGGTCCATCCCATCCGCTCCACTCGCTGCATGATACTTCTTCGTAATGACCGCTCAGCGCGCCGCGCGACTTGGGGAAGAACGCGTCATACGCGCCCGACTCCTCGCACAGGTCAAAGCTGCGACAGGGTTCCGTTAAGCGCCATAATGACAAACAAAGAAGAAAAGAGTGCGGAAGAGCGCAACCACTCACTGCACATGCGCGCCGTATTGGTTGCGAGGGTGGGAGCGCGACTGGCCGCACCAATTCTCGCCTTCTTGGTAAGGGCATAGATTGGTGACCTTCACGACTGTGCTGTAGAACGGACCAGTATACTGCGGCGAGTACGGGTCCTTGGTACCAGTAATTTTGAAGCAGCGCCCGCATGCGTCCCCTCCACCTTGGCCTCCCGGGGCTCCAAATGAAAGCTGGTTGATTGCGGCTGTGTAACCATAGCCGACTCTTCCACACGCTACAGGGAACCCAGTGTTGGTGCGTGCGGTTTTGTGTGAGACAACTAGCTGTGCTTACCGGGAGCGCTGCAGCCCGAGTACGCCGTGAAAGTTGCATTGCCACTGCCCTTCTGCAGGTAGCCGCCCTTGGTTCTGGGCTCGAGCCCGAGCGTGCTACTGCGCACAATGGCCACCATGGATAAGACAATGAGGAAGAGGAAAGACTTCATCGTGGACGGGGGTATTGGTTGCCTCTTTCTTTCCCGTTTGCTCTCCTCTTTATACGCCTTCCTGTGAAGCTATGGTGACCGCATGAGCCTCGGTCCAGCGCCACGTCAAGGAAGTCGCGCAGCGGATGGTAACAGACATAGAAGTTGGTCTGTGGATCGCGGATGAGATAAGCAAGGTATGACGCGTTAACAAATGGATGAGAGCATGGTCTAAACTTGTTTTATGGGCTCCTTGCGGCATCTTCATACTGGCGATATCGAACTGAGTATCAGGACACCCCAGATAGGAGCTCGCCATACTCACTCAGAAGTCTTGACATCATGTTCTTGTGCCCCGTTTCAAGTTGACGTTGTCTCTGAAGTTTCTCTGATTCGTCCTTACTGTTGCCAAGGCGCATTCCCGGAGGAAGCGTGAGCCCGACGTCACGAGGAAAGCACTAGTACAGTCGTACTCGTATCGCGGATTCCCTTCGGTCTTAGTGTCGTCGACCTGTATTCTATTTCTCTGATGCCAACTACCGTGACGTATCTTGACGACGCATTCATAAAAATGCCCTATACGTTATGTTTTTCGGTCGACTCGTAATGTTTTCTCGGTAGAACTCTATTCTGTATCTCTTTCTCGACTTAGTCATGTGTCACCCTCGTCCGTTATCGTTACGTCGTCACCGCGAGATGCTCTACATGTCTGCGATTGGTCAATGAGTACATTATTCCAGCTTTCCTACCTCCCTTCACACTGATCTGCATTGACGGTCCCCCATGATAGATGAGGAACTTCTTTTCGGAGTGCCACATGTGCCTAGGGGCGCTTACGTCCCCATTGAATTGCCGCCATGACGCTATGGGGTCTTTACAACGTTAAGGTAGTACTGTAACATGTTGTTTTCTAGATCTAGTTCGTCGAAGAGCAACGCAAAAAAATTGGTTGCCGATGGTCCTCGGACGGATACTGTGCAGATTATCTTGATTCTTGAGCACCCACGCGCTCAGATGCTTGTCACATCGTTCTCGACACCAGCACGGCACCCACGTACATTACGCGTCCGTGCTGTAGAGAAATACCATACTATACCCCGCAGTGTAGAATGGCGGGACAAGAAAGAGAGATTCAACGGAAGGGGGTCTATGACACGTTGAATTGAAGAACACGGGAGCAGGTGTAAGCTGCGCACCGGAGCTTCTCGCTCTGATTGTCCATGTGCTAGGGACGCCACCACGGGTTCCCTCAACGCTAAGCGCATAGAGACCAGAGGCAGAAGAGAAGCGCTCCTCGTTACCATCGAGCAGCATCCGCGGATAGAGAAAAATCTGTCGTTCTTTCCACTTCGACGTACCAAGCAGAAGATAATTTTTCCGGCGCCTCATGCTTCTCTGCCGTGACCGGCGGCTAAGCGCATCAGGCAAGTTTCGTGAAAACGGTTCCCGGTTCGTTCCTGTACGCGACTCCGAATGGCGAATGCACCATCAGTTCATTGATAGAGAAGCTCCAGGAACGACAACGGAAGAGTCCCAAGGTAAGTTACTTGGCGACGACAGGAAGCTTGACGGCTGCGGAGCTGCGGAGAGATAAAGTTGCTCCCAGACCGCCACCCACCTTTGACTGAGGGCGATCTCCTATGCACCAAAAACGTTGGCCCACATGGGAGATCTTCCAGGTGTACGTACACTTTAAGTGACAAGTTTCCAGAACTTTCCAATTGGTGTTCTGGGTGATGGATACAAACTCGGGCACTCCGGGCACGTACTTCGTTCGCTTAGGAGAAGATGAGATATGGGGGGTTTTTTTTTTGGTTATATTTACTGTAACGTGGGGCAGCGGTTAGGGATCTGGTTCAAAAAAACAAAAAAATTGATATGAGAAGACCTTCCTAAATTGGGGTGTAAGAAAGCGTGACCGTTGCATGTCCGAGGTTCGGGGTCGAGGACTCGGATAGGTACTGTATGACTTTTCTTCCTATGCACCGCCTCCGTTTTCTGCGTCCTGGGGAGATGAGAAAACTCGCAACATAATTTATTGAGCCAAACGGACCCTACACTCATTCTGGACTCGGAAGTGGATCATCATCTAGCTTGAAGCGCCGTGTTGTGAACAAAACAAATTTATAGAATCCAGATGCGACTCCTTTGTCCTGCAAGTGGCGATAACTTGGTGTTTCCCAGCTTACTTGTTCAAAAGTGCATAATCTAGAGCCTGTGAATCAAATCAGTCTTTGATGCAAGAAAGGAGAGCTCAAGTTGAGCTCGGCCTCTTGAGCGCTGGGGGGCTTATGAGGCAACTGTTATTACGTCAACTAGCTTCAAGTGCCTTTCCAGAGGTCAACGGGGCCGCCGCTTCAATCTTGTCAGGCACTCGAGTTCTAGCAAAGGACGAAGTTGTGGGTGAGCTTTGCTATGCATACCAATTATCATGACAAGGGAGAAGAGAGTGATCATTATTGAATCGAGCTCGGCGACCGTCTTGACTCTTGCTGCATTGCTGCTTGTTTTCCTTGCTGAGGTGCAGCTGACGGTGGATGGATGATCGACCCTAGTCTGCCCTGCTGCCTGAGGCAACACTTGGCACTCGCCCTTGGCAGCGACATGCATTCCGCGTGTCCCTTTATGGCTCTTGGCTCTTGGCATAGCGCGACTTTATTCACCGACGGCAAGCCGTTTTTCTCTTCCTCTCTCACCCTCACCTTTTTTCTGGGCCCCGTTTGTCCTTCCTTCCGCTTCGCGAAAGCATACCCCACACTCGTTCTCTTTAATGAAGCTCGTCGCTCTCTTATTTTCACTCGTCGCGCTCACGGCGGGCGCGCACGCCCAACACCATCACAACCATGATCACCGCCGCCAACTCTCGCTCGCCGCCGGCACCAGCAGCAGCACGCACTCGGGCTCACCGTCGCCGTCGCCGTCCTCGTACCCCTTGACGAGCAGCGGCACCAGTCCAATCCCTTCATTTACTACGATCCCTTCTAGTTCCATATCCACAGGCACAGGCGTGACGAACGCTTCTCCGTCTTCGGCTACGCCGGTCCCGACGGGCCAGAATGGCGTGCCGCCGCTGAGCATGATTTCGTCGGGCATGAGCACCGGCACGTCGTCCCCGCTCGCATCGACATATACCCCCGGCGCGACGCCGCCTATCTCAGGAGCGCCCCCGCTGCCCACCAAGTGTACGTGCTCTCAATATCCACTTGAAGCCCTCCAAACTCACACCTGTTATGTTATATTTTCTAGTCGTGTTTAATGCCGCAGATTGGCCCACGCAAGACAAGCTACCTGATACCAGTAAGCGGCTTTCTCCGATACTTTTGGGACGGAAGGCTGAGTGCTCGAGATAGGTTCTCCGGAGGTACAGGGGTGGATGCAGGAACTTGTGGGCTTTGATATACCGGATTGGTCACCGACGGCGGACGGTACGTGCGTTGGTGACCCGGCGGCGGCGGCGGAGTCTAAGGCGCGCGGCTGGTGGACGTGTGGTGGGTTCACGCGTGATACGGATATCACCGCGTGTCCCAAGACATATGACTGGGGTGTTAGCTTTGACGACGGCCCCAGCCGGTGGAGTGAGTTTTTCACGTACTGTCTCCCTCGATGATTGTATGTTGATCGCCTGTTTATAGCTCAGTTCGTGTTTCGTTTGTCCTAGGGTGCACGCGTTGACTGTGAGCACAGGACACTTCTCAATTATCTAGGAAAGAAATCTATCATGGCGACTTTCTTTGTCGTTGGCTCCCGGGTCATTGAACGTCCCGATGTGCTGATCGAGGAATACATGGCTGGCCATGAGATTAGCGTGCACACGTGGTCCCACCATGTAGGCCTCAACTCGACGATCCTTCATTTCGCTACGATTAACCTGATGAAACACACTACTTAGTCTCTCACATCGCTAACGAACGAGCAAATTGTTGCCGAGCTCGGATGGACACGCAAGGCGATCCAGAAGGTGCTTGGCGTCACGCCTACGACAATGCGGCCGCCATATGGGGATATCGGTACGTTCCATTCTCCGTGCGGGCGAGTGGAGATGTTAATTGCACGTAATTGCAGACGACCGCGTACGGGCGATCGCTCTCGCCATGGGAATGGTGCCCATCATATGGACGAGCGCTCCCTCTTCGGGCCCATTCGATACTAACGGTGAGTCAACGGTGGTGTCAGAATGTGTATGTTGATGGCATTGATGTCGGTAGATTGGAGGGTTGCCGGTGGACTTGTCAACGCGACGACGTCATTCAACACGTTCGAGTCGATCTTGGGAAATGCATCTACTCTTACCACTGGGTGCGTTCGGATCGATGATTAGCATATATGCTGTTTGATGACGTGATTGTGCAGCTTTATCGTTCTGCAACACGACTTGTATGAGATCACCGTCGATCTGGCCGTTGGGTACACGTTGAATGCCGCGTTGACGCACAACCCGCCGTTCTCTGTAAGTGAGATTGTGTGTCAGGATTTAGTCCCTTGAAAATTCCATTCGCACAGCTCAAACCGATTGGCACTTGCTCGAACATCCCTGCGCGGAATATGTACACCGAGAGCAATGAGAACAAGACGTTCCCGTACACGAACCACACAGTGATCACGAGTGTGACGACCAACTCGAGCCAGAGCGCTGCGCAAGGGAGTTCCAACGGGGCAGATGGAGGGGTGTCAGTGTCGTGGCTTGTGGCAGGGCTGGTTGCTGGTGTCTGCGTAGTTATGAATTCTTAGATAAGATACCATAATTGAACAATAATTGGGACGGAGATAGCCGTGAGTAGCAGATGAGGAGACAAGAGACAAGACCTCGACTGGCTTGAACTGTTCGCTCGCATGTCCTCTCTCATCACTCTCGTCAGAAACAGTAATATCGCTCTCTCTTCTGCCGTTGTCCCGCTCACTCACACCGTCACAGAGTTCCTCAATGCCATTCGCTCCGTCAATCCCCCGTCGAGATGGAAGATCCTCGTCATCGACGAACACTCGCAACAGCTGCTCAACTCGGTTCTAAAGCAGTTTGATATTTTAGAGGAGAATGTAACCCGTGCGCTCCTTGATCGTTCTCATCCTTGTCCGACCTGCCTGAACACCCAGCACACCAGTCATCGAATCCATAACGAGCAACCGCGAGGCACAGCCAAGCTTCGACGCGGTGTACATCCTCATGCCCACCTCCGCCAATATCGACCGTATCATCCGCGATTTCTCCGGTGGGCGACAGCAGTATGCCGGTGCCCATATCTTTTTCGTCGACGGTGCGTCCCCTCTCTTCGCTCGGGACCTGCACCGCATTCTGACCCCCTCTCCAACACAGCCTTGGCAGAAGAGCTCTTCCAGCGACTCACGTCCTCGCCCGCCGAGCCATACCTTCGCGGCCTGCAGGACCTCTACATCAACTTTTGGGGTGCGTCCGATCCGTTCTTTGCAGTGCACACGACACAGCCCTGCTGAAACGTACGGCATTATCAGCGATGGAGGCGCAGGCCTTCTCATTACGTGTCCCTGAGCATTTTTTCAGCATGTACTCTCCACCCCGGTCCGACGCCACTGCGCGTCCCGAGCGAGACCGCGTAGAGGAGGATATCCGCTTCCTCGCGAAATCCGTGCGTATCGCTGCCTGCTTTACGTCCATATCACCTTTGCTCAAGGAATGCAGATCGCGAATGTGTGCATCACGCTTAACGAGTATCCGTATATTCGGTATTATATTCCGGCGCATCATGGGCCGCTCGGTGCACTGCGCCCGCACGAGAGCACTCGTCCTGTACAGCGCCCCGCGAACGAGAACTCGCTGCGCTGGCGGACGAACCTCGCGCGCGGAGACCAGGCGCGCCAGACCGAGGCAGCGGAAGCGGAGGTCGTGTCGCGCGTCCTGGCATTCGAAATCCAGTCAGCGCTCGACGATTATAAGCGCGCAAACCCTGACTTCCCAGTACGTTTTGGCTTTGCTGCGCAGATGTCGTAGCGGGGGCAGACCTGACTTTTGAGAGCAGAAGCCGGATCCAGCTAGGCAGCGGGCGACGCTGATCGTGACGGATCGCGCGATGGACGTCGTAACGCCGCTCATTCATGAATTTACGTACCAGGCGATGGCGAATGACCTCCTTCCCATCGAGGATGGTTCGAAATATACGTGCGTGGCGTGTTGCTTACTTGGTTTTTGCGTGCCTTGTTCTCAGCGTGCTATGGTTGCAGATACAAGTTCCAGTCCTCTCTCGGCGCTTTTGAGGACAAGACGGCGGTTCTATCGGACACGGATACGGTGTGGACGGACGTGCGGCATATGCACATGCGAGAGGCGATCGATAAGCTCATGGCAGACTTTAACAAATTCATGACGGACAATGCAGGGTTCAAGGGGTACGTGCGTTTGGCGCCGTCCGTATCCAACAGAGTCACTAACGTCCATACAGAGAGGGTGCAGCTACGCTCAATGATATGAAGGACATGCTCGCCAGCTTGCCTCAATATCAGGAGCAGAGGGAAAAGGTACGCAGGCCAAAATTTTGGTATGCGCGGCCCACCGCAGTACACTCACTTTGAACGTTTAGTTTTCGCTGCATTTGAATATGGCACAGGAGTGCATGGACATTTTTGAGCGCGATAAATTACCGGTGGTGGCGACAGTCGAGCAGGTATGTCCGTCGATACGGCGGCGCGCCAACTTTTTTTCTCATATTACACAGAATTGTTCGACGGGGTTGACAGCGGAAGGTAAAACGCCAAAAACACTGGTCGAGGAGATGGTTCCGCTATTGGACAGCCGGGAAGTCATGTACGTCCCCAATCCCAACATCGAGAACCCCACTCCTCCGCACGAATTCCTGACCCTCGTTCTACGACAGCAACTCCAACAAAGTCCGTATTATCGCGCTATACATCCAATACCGAGAAGGCGTCCCAGACGAGGACCGCCGGCGACTGTACCAGCACGCGCGATTGACGCGTCCGGAGATTGATGCCGTAAATGCGCTCGTGTACTTGGGTGTGCGAATCAGCAGGGTGCGTACTTACTTACTCTGACGATCTCGCCCCGGGACGAAATAACTGACTATATGCGTGGGTTCAGGGGCCAGGAGATAAAGACCTCAAGCGTCGCATCAAGCAGAAACAGTCAAACGAAGAGGAGTACGAGCTCTCGCGATACAAACCCCTACTCCGCAGCGTCATCGAGGTACGCTTCTCTACCTGCCCTTTCCTGCCACTGCATACACACTCACAAACACAACTACACAGGACCAAGTAGCAGGAAAACTCGACCCGGCCGCATTCCCCTACGTCAAAGACTACCCACAAGCAGCACCAGCAGCATACAGCGCGCGACCAACACCAACACCAACGACTTCCCTGCGCAGTGCGAAGCCAAGCTGGCACCGCGCTGCGCGTACTGGCGGCGCAGTTGCCGAAACGCGCCAGCGGGTACTGGTGTTCGTAGCGGGCGGCATGACATACTCTGAGATGCGTGAGGCATACGTGCTTTCGAGCCAACTCGGGAAGGACGTCATCATCGGTGCGTGTGCTCACTCAACAAAATCAAGTAGCCTGTTTGTTGATTGATTTATGTGTCATATAGGCTCGACGCACGCGCTCACGCCGCGTCAGTTCGTCGACGACCTTAAAGTGCTCGATCTCAGCGGTACCGGATCGCGCGCTGTGCCGAACGGGGTTAGAGAATTACAGGGCCCACGACCGTACCAGGCGTTCTACGACGAACGGTACTTCACGCGCGACGCACCGCCACCGCAACCGCGTCCGCCGCCACTGGGCAAGAGCGTGAGCGCGCGCAACGCGCCGCGCGTGCCGCCTGAGCCGTCGTTGTCTGGCAGCACGCTCTCGGTTAACTCGTACATGTCGCCGTCGTCGAATGGGAAGGACAAGGCGAAAGAGAAAAAGAAGCGGTTTTTTGGTCTTTGAGAGACGGCCGGCGGGTGGGATAAGGAGGTGCGTTGTTGGGTATATACCTACTTACTTTTTATTATTGTGGCTTTTTTTTTGTTGTTTGTGGACGTGCATGCATGGAGGATCGTTGTTCCCTGACAGACGCGCAAGGAGAAAAAAAATGAAATGAAATGGTAGTAGAGAAACAAGAAAAGTGGGTCTATGCTGATACATCAAGTTTGGCTGTATGATGAGGTTAGATAACCACGCAAAACCAAGGTCAAAAATGTGTTGGTGCTTACTCTCGTGTTTCTTCGCTTCGCCTACCTTCCTCGCCGCTTTCGTGAGATCCTCCTGCTGGATATATTCCCTACAGAACGAAAGAGTTAGAGCGTGGATCTGTTTTCCACGAGAGCGCTGACGTACCGGTCGTCTCGGATGGCGAACATGCCCGCCTCCGTCACCACGTTCCGCAAATCTGCACCGTTGAACCCGTCTGACAACTACACGAAACCACGAAATTAAGAAAAGTAGGAGTGGTATCTACGAACGCACGCACCTTGACGATAGCCTCATAGTCGATCTCCCCGTGCTTGTTCACGGGTGCTGCGTGGATCTTGAGGATCTCAAGCCGCGCCTGCTCGTTCGGAAGTGGCACCTCGATCTTACGATCTAGGCGACCAGGACGCATCAGTGCAGGATCGAGCGTGTCTGGTCTGTTAGTCGCCATGATAAGCTTCGTTTGACCGAGCGAGTCGAATCCATCCATCTGGTTCAACAGCTAAAACGCGCGCATATCAGTCTCGCACGGCGCAAGTTTGACTTGGGCAGGGGGGACGGACCTCCATGAGCGTGCGCTGGATCTCGCGGTCCGCGCTGGTGCCTTCCGAAAACCGCCGCCCGCCAATGGCGTCGATCTCGTCCATGAATATGACGCAGGGCTCGTGCTCCCGCGCATAGCCGAACATCTCGCGTACTACGCGCGCTGACTCGCCGATGTATTTGTCGACGATGGCGGACGAGACTACCTTGAGGAAGTTTGTCTCGAGCGTTGCGGCGACTGCTCGCGCCAGCAGCGTTTTTCCGGTTCCGGGTGGACCGTAGAGTAGTACTCCTTTGGGGGGCTTGATGCCTACGCGCTGGAAGAGCTCGGGGCTCAGAAGCGGGAGTTCGATTATCTGCAGTGTGCGGGTGTGAGTCGCGAAGAGCACTTTGAGGTAAGCGCAGACGCACCTCGCGTAACTCCCGTACTTGCTCGCCGAGACCACCGATACCAGCGAACGTGGCACCTCCTGGATCTTCTAGGCTCATTTTGTACACCATAGGGTCTACCTCTCGCGGTAAAATGCGCATGATTGTGAGTGTGGTCATATCGAGAGAGACGCGTGTGCCTGTCTTTAGCTTGTTTGCAGGGAGGGCGGGGCGGTAGGACACGACATATCGTGGTCCTGAAGAAGCCTTGACGATGACTGTCAAGGGGGTGAGCGCATGCAAGGTAGTGCTCAGACGGTATACGCACAGCGGTCATCGTCTAGCTGCTTCATGACCTCCCCAATAATCTGACCGACGGACTGCACGGCTTTGATATCGTCCTCCGTCTTCTTGTAGTCTTTCTGTAAATCCTTAATCGAGAATCGAACTTGACCTCCTGATGAGTGACAGAATGCGGAAGATAGTCTATATAAGACGCACGGCTCTTGAGTGTTTCGCTAGTGGTCTCATGTGTGCGCATTTTCTGTATAAACTGCGTTAGTAAATGTTCGGCGCCATCTCATGAAACTCCTGACCTCACGATAGGCCGTAAGGGCCTCTACTCTGAGTGGATCCATCGATGTTGAATGTGGTGAAGCCATGAAATGCACGCGACCGAGTCTTAGTGCGAGACGCGTCAGCTTCCCAATTTGTCACGACTAGCTTAATTAGACTCCGAGGACCCTCGGAGATATCGGCCTGGTGGTCTAGTAGTATGATTCCTTCTTAGGGCTCCACGCAATTTGGAGGAGGTCCCGGGTTCAATTCCCGGCCAGGCCCTTCATTTTTCCTACGCGTCGTTAGCACCGCCGCAGTGTTTTGTGACTCGTGCCCCTTGGCTTCCACCCACCATGGCTCGCAGAAAGCGCGGCTTCATAGAGGACGACATCACCGACTCAGGCGGTTCCGATGACGATGAAATCACTGACGACGATCCTTACCAGCGGAAGAAGCGTCGTAAAACTGCTGATGACGATAGCGAGGATGAAGGCTTCGGGGGCAGGTCCAAGCCTACCCAGCGACACGACTGGGCCAAAGCACCAGCATTTGTGTCTGGCAAGAAGGTTGACCAATCCGAGGTCATGGATATACCAGACGTCGAAACCCTCAGTGACGCTAACTCTAAATCTGACTCCTCCGATGCGGATGGTCAGGAGGAAGTTGACGTAGATGATGCGGACGACACCGACAACGACGCTAACGAGTCCGACAAGGATTCCGAACCTTCAAAAGCTCCATCTCCACGCGTTCGAGACGAGAGAGACGAGGAAGAAGAAGAACAGCGACCCCGCTTCGGTGGACTAGGCCTTGGCGCATCCAAATTACACCCTCCCACGTCATTCTCTGGCTTTACAAAAAGCGGTATCGGCGCCTCACGCCCCGCCGCCGTCTCCATCCCCGCGACACCCTCTCCCGCACCCTCACCCGCCCCTCCAGCATCCGAAGACCCCACCATCCTCGGTAACCTCCCCTCTGCCTTTGGTGGGAGCTCACGCCCCCAGCGCGCGTTCGTCCGTCATGCCACGCCGCAGGCGCCTCCGCCGCCGAAACCGAGCCTCTCTGCAACCGAGAGCGCACATTTCCGCAAGCTCGAGGGTAGCTTTGGCGCGCGCATGCTCGCAAAGATGGGCTGGGAGACGGGCACTGGTCTTGGTACTGAGAGCCAGGGTATCGTGGCTCCGATCGAGACGAAAGTACGGCCGAAGAACATGGGTATTGCATTCAAAGGCTTCACGGAGCGTACGGAACAGTCGAGGGCGGAGGCGCGTCGCCGTGGGGAGGTTCTCAGTGACGATGAGGAAGTGGGAGCGAAAAAGAAGGCGCCGAAGAATCGGAAGGCGGAGAGCACCTCGGATGCGTGGAAGAAGCCAAAGAAGGTGAAGACGAAGGTCCAGCACAAGACCTTTGAGCAGATTGTTGCTGAGGTTGGAGAGGACACTGGTGGGTCTTCTGGACTTGGCGTCATCATAGACGCTACTGGCGCAACAGTATGTTTTCCTTTCGCCCTTAATTGAGGACTGGCTGACGTTTGTTCCCTCTAGCCTCGCGAAGTCTCTTCGCTAGCGGAGGTTTCTATTGCTTCGTGGACCCCATCCACGGATTCTACGCGCATACCGGAAGTCAGACATAACGTCAGACTTATTGCCGAAGCTGCTGCAAGAGACCTCGAAGGCCTCGCTCGCGAGGCCAAAGAAATTCAGAAGCGAAAAAAGACTATCCAAGACGAGGAGGTCAGGCTTAACAAGAAAGTTCACGAAGAGGCAGAACGTACGTCTTTCGCCCTGCACTGTAACCTGCTCACGTGAATGCTAATGCGGTTATTTAGTTATCTCTCGATTGCAGCAAGTCCATCTTGTTGTAGACGATATACAGGCACTGGCTCGAGATCAAGCGGCCGTTTACGAAGCTTCACTAGAGCCGTTCTCGCCACTCTTTGACAAACTTCTATCGCAATTTCCGTCGGAATTCGACAAGTACCGACTGGACGAAGTGGTGGTTGCGGCTGTTGTACCAATAGTGCGTGCCATTGTTGCCCGTGAGCCGTGTGAATACTGAAATGCTTTACTCAGGTGCGGCGGATGCTTTCGCGGTGGAACCCACTTGAAGAACCCACTGAGCTACTTTCGACTTTCCGGCTCTGGAGACGAGCGCTTAGGCTCGCCAGCCGTGAGGAGCGGCCACCAGACACCCAAGTGGGCCGGTTCGGAGGTGGCAACTTCACTGTGCCCCCAGCAACGACAGTGGAGGTACCCATGACACCATTCGAAAGTCTCCTGTGGAACATCTGGTTGCCAAGAGTTCGGTCGTCTATTAACAACGATTGGGATCCCCGTACGCCTCAGCCAGCGGTTCGGTTGTACGAAGCATGGTCAAGCTTCCTCCCACCATTCATTCGCGACAATTTCCTCGACCAACTCATTCTTCCAAAGGTCTCCCGAGCAGTGGCCGATTGGAATCCTCGGCGCTCAGAAGTACCTCTCAAGACTCTGGTTTTCCCTTGGCTCCCCCATGTTGGTTTGCGTATGGAGGAGTTCCTGGGCGATGCGCGCCGCAAACTCAAGTCCCTCCTCCGCGGATGGGATATCGCCGGAGGCGTTCCAGACGATCTACCGACCTGGCGCGAAGTCTTCAGTGTAGGTGATTGGGACACGATAATGCTCAAATACGTCGTTCCCAAGCTCGGCTCTGCACTGCGCGAAGACTTCCGCGTGAACCCGCGCCAGCAAGACATGGTTCCACTCGAGCGCGTGCTCGTATGGGCGCCTCTCCTACGCGGCTCAATCTTCGCCTCTCTTCTCGCAGCCGAGTTCTTCCCCAAGTGGCTCGACGTCTTGCACATATGGCTTGTGCAGCCCCGCCCAAACTTCGACGAGGTCGCACAGTGGTACGCCTTTTGGAAGAGCGTGTTTTCGGAGGAGGTTCTGGCGCTCCCTGCCGTGCGCGATGGCTTCACGCGCGGACTGCAGCTTATGAACATGGCGATCGAACTCGGGCCCGACGCTCCCACGAAGCTTCCCCACCCAGAACACGACCGCGATACTGCGCCGTCACCAGCGCCAACTAACGCGGCGAAGGGAGGAGCTGCAAGGAAACCTCCGGCGCGCGTACAGGAGATCACGTTCCGCGCCATCGTGGAGGACTATGCAGCGACGCATAATCTCATCTTCTTACCAGCCGGCCGTGTCCACGAGCACTCGCGCATGCCGCTTTTCCGCGTCTCGCCGACCGCGGATGGGAAGGGGGGTATACTTGTATATGTCCTCGATGATGCGGTGTGGGCGCCAGATGAGACGGGAGACTATCGAGCAATAACACTGGAGAACATGGTTCTGCGTGCTACGAAGGGAGGTGGTTGACGATTGTACTCATTTACAACACTAGCACCGTAACAACATATTGTATTCTTGATTAGATGATAATGGTGAGGCAGCCGATTGAGTCCAAAACAAAACAGAAAAGTTGATGAGGCACTCGAAATGGTCACGTGCAAGCTCGCGACCTACCCTAAAGCGGTGTTTACCCACGATGGAACCAAACATTTGGTGCTAGGCGCAACATCGCTGTCGAAAGCAAAATCAAAAGGTCGCCGTCGTTGACAACGTTCCACTCCTCAAGACTCTCATCATGGTCAGTTGACGCTTTACTCCACGCTACTATATGTTGTAGGCGAGCGATGGGGCCTATGCGAAGGGTGGATGCCGTCCGTTGGATTTGGATGACAATCTCTCTCCCGATACTTTCTTACCAGTTCAATCTCCTGCATTCACGATACTCATCGTTTCTGGTTTGTAGGCGCGTGGACCCAAAAAGCATCTCAAGCGTCTTGCCGCACCTTCGTCATGGATGCTTGACAAACTGAGTGGTACATACGTGCGTGCCTTTATACTTGTGCTTCTATCCCGGTTCTACGTCTTTCTAGGCTCCCCGCCCTTCTCCTGGACCTCACAGGCTCCGGGAGTCCCTCCCCCTCTGCATTTTTCTCCGCAATAGGCTGAAGTATGCGCTGACTGGCCGTGAAGTCACCTCGATTGTTCAACAACGTCTGATCAAGGTAGACAACAAGGTCCGCACCGATAACACGTATCCTACTGGTTTCATGGGTATGACACTTGCGCAATACATTCGCGGTCAAACGGGCTTATCCTTTCGCAGACGTACTCTCCATTGAGAAGTCTGAAGAGCACTTCCGCATCCTCTACGACGTCAAGGGTCGCTTCGTTATCCACCGAATTACCCCCGAGGAAGCAGTCTACAAACTCCTGAAGGTGAAGAAGGTTGCTCTTGGTAGCAGGGGCGTTCCGCACATTGTCACCCACGATGGTCGCACCATTCGCTACCCCGATCCCATCGTCAGGGTGAACGACACCGTCAGATTTGATCTCGTTCAAAATAAGATCACTGGCCACATCAAATTCGACACGGGTAATCAGGTTATGGTCACCGGTGGCCGTAACATGGGCCGTGCGGGTGTCATTGTGCACCGCGAAAGACATGTCGGTGACTTTGACATTGTGCATGTGAAGGATGCCATGGATCGCACCTTCGCAACACGGTAGGTAGCATCGATGTGGCAACTTGATAAACGGCTAATATTGCTTAGGATAAGCAACATCTTTGTCATCGGAGAAGGCCCGAGGCCTTGGGTGTCGCTTCCTAAAGGAAAGGGTAACAAACTTACAATCGCCGAGGAGCGTGACGCCAAGCGGAAGCGGGCTGAGACGTAGTGAAGGTTTATACTGGTTTATTTGTATCGTTTCACGTGTCATCATGTCATGCCCCGATGTCGCAATCACCAGCCAGCCACTCAAAATACTGTATGTGCTGTCCGATCGAGGGCTGATGAAGGAATCCACAGGCGTGGTACCTTTCAACCTTTTGACGCAACAGCAACGTGCCCCCTAAATTTGGGGATGTTGAGGACCTCAAGGTAGTTCTTGCGACACAGGCAGCTACGATTCAGAGTAGTTTTTGGTTCACCTGGTCGAGACTGTTGAACTAATGAGACAACGGGGGTTTACTGGAGTACTAGACACGACTTTCAAAAGATCTGGGTCGGTGCCATAGAATCGACGTCACTGCGGACACGTCGACCGTTCTCACGAGTCGAGTCAACAGTCCGAATGGAATTAGATACAGTATGCCAAAGCGCATGGATGTTGGACACGTCCTGACGCCGCTGATGCAAGGTTTTAAACTCGAAACCTTGCTCAAAAACGTGTGTCAATATCACTACAATGAAAGACTTTTGGAACGTGTGCGCCACTGGATCTCGCTATGTGCTGACTGACGCTGAAAAAACCACACAACTGTACCCTCCTCGACCATGCCGTTCATTGTGGAGCTGAGTAGTGGGAAAAGTTTCCATTTGCAAACGCACTGATCCTACACCGGCAGTATCCGAAAATCAGTTGCCATTCGGAACCAAACTTACTCTACACTAATTATAATGTCCCTATTGCAGAAGCCTTACATTCAAGGTAGTCATGGGTCGTGGTTATGCCTGGGTCGGTCTGGAATAACTTGGAACCGTATTCAAGCAGCCTTTACAGTGCGTTTCATTTTAGCTCGTTCATCCCAAGTTAATCTTTCTGAATTCCCCTGAATTTTCCCCTGAATTTCGAAAATTACCTTTGGTGCAGATCGCACAGAGAATTTGTCACGCCTGAGCCCTTTGGAAGGCCGGAGGTGAGCCAGAAACGAAGGAGGTGAGGAACCCAGAGTCGGCCCAACCAAGAGGTTGATCCGACTGGAAGACGGTTACATTCCAGTGGGGAAATACACTTGGTGTATGTGGGGCCACTGGCAACAAAGCACGTTCGACCACGCACTTGGAACAAGCCGTACATACCTCGGGGCTGCAATATAACCCAGCGGTCCTTGCGGTGTCCTCCGGTATTGTTGCTATTCATCCGGGGTATGATCCTCATCTGACGGGACTCGATCAACCTGGAAGGGTGACCAGTTTATAGGGCCAAACTCTACCCATATAAGAACTCTTGAATTTCATATGACACGCAAACCAGCCCGTCATGTTCTCCTCACCCGAATCATTAATGTCTGTGACCAGCCTGCAAGAAATGACACACAAGCCCTCCTGGGACTGGGACAAAACAAGTCCCACGGCGCGGAACAGAAAAGCGGTACCAAAACATCATGCCCCACAACCCCCAACGCCGAAGCGCAGCACTTTCGCGTCCGTGTGTATCGTTGCCGCATGTACGAGCTCCTTGATGATGAGCGTTGCGCTTGGCCCGTCCGTCTCCGTTTTGCTTCCATACGCAGGGAAGGACTTGCATATTCAACAAGAGAACTTGCAGTGGATCGTCAATGCATACTCCCTCAGCTCGGTGAATAATTTTGTGCCCACGTAACAGCATAGGTAAGAAAAACTAACTTTGGCCATCATTCCAGGCATGTTTCCTTCTTCTCTGGGGGCGACTAGCAGACCTTTATGGTCGCAAACAAGTGTGGCTAGCGGGATACCTCATTTTGTCGGTGTTTGCTGTCTGCGTTGGGTTCGCCCCATGTATGTGCCGTCCGATCCGGTTCAGTTCTAGAATATGAAATCCTCACACGTCGATACGCACAGCTGGCATCATCCTTGATATCCTGCGAGGGATACAAGGGATAGGTCCCGCAGCTCTGATCCCAGCCTCTGTAAGTGTCCTCTTAACTTGTACGTTTGCACGTCCTCACCTTTGGCGCTCGCCCCCACCAGCTTGGAATCCTGGCCAAGGCATTCCCTCCCGGACTTTCACGTACTATCGCATTTTCCACGTTCTCGGCCGGTGCCGCAATTGGAGGAGCTTTTTGTAACATCTCGGGTGGTCTGCTTACACAACTGACCAAGTGAGTTCTGCACAGCCAATCATATGTCAAAAATTTGAAGTTCGCCCACAGACCTACTTGGCGGACACCCATGTTTTTGTTTGCGGGGGTCTCTTTCGCCTGGATGCTCTTGGGATTCTTTGCGCTCGAAGAAGACGAGCCGTCAGCTGAGGAAGATAAGCGCGTCGACTGGATCGGTGCGGTGCTGATCACTGTCGGCCTTGTTCTCATCGTGTTTGTTCTGAGCGATCTTCCAACCGCACCCTATAGTTGGAAGACTCCTTGTAAGTCTACGTCCGCATTTTTCTCCAAATTTATCCTGAATTGATGGCGTGAGAAGATATAATTGCCCTATTCGTCGCTGGCGTCCTTCTTATCTTTCTCTTTATCGCTTGGCAGCACTACTTGGAGCGCAGACTCGAGAAGCCGGATCTTCCATTGACCCGCTGGACCGCGCCGCCGCTCATGAAGCCGTCGATGTGGACGCGTGCAAACGGCCGCTTCGCGGTCATGCAGATGATTGCGTGCGTCAACTCGGCGGCGTTCGCATGCTGGTTGGTGTGGGTACAATTGTACTTTCAAATGTACCTGGGCCTCACCCCGATCCAAACAATGCCGCGCATGATGCCGTTGCTCGTTATGGGCACAGCGGCGGTCCTCTTCATCGCGTTCGCTATCGGTCGCGTCGACGTCATGTACATCGTCGCTACGGGCACGCTCATGACCGGCTGCGCTGACCTCCTGTACGCCGTGATCGACCCGAAAGCGTCGTTCTGGGCGTTCTGCTTCCCCTCGTCGTGTCTCGTCGCGCTCGGCGCGGACTTTACGTTCGCGGCTGGCACACTGTTCGTCTCCAAGGTATCGCACCCGCATGAGCAGAGCGTTGCAGGCGCGTTGTTCCAGGCGATGACGCAGATTGGTTCGGCGATCGGCGTCAGTGTGTCCACGATTGTATTTAATGGCGTCCTCAAGGCGCAGTCGAGCCACCTCGGCGTCGTCTTGGACGCACAGAGAGATAACGCGCCGATGCCGGCACAGCTCAAGGCGTACCAGGCCGCAATGTGGACCGGTTTCGCCTTTGGCTTACTTTGTGCGTGTTGTTGTAATTGGAGTCCCCGACTGCTGATATTTAACTCACCCTGCTTTCCTAGGCACGATTTTGTGTGTCATATTTTTGCGCGGTGTAGGAATTGTCGGGGAGGCGCCTGCCAGTGCGCAAGTCCCTCCTCATCCCAACCAAGAGGATAATATCTCAGTGCGCGAGAGTGATGACTTGAAGGCAGAAAATTATTCGCTATCGTTTATAATAAGGAATTAAATACGGATGAGAAGAGCACATACTATAATTAGACAAGATGAGATCTACAGCTTGAGTCGGGCCATGTGGTGAGCGAGAGTAATGTAGGAATAGCGATGAAGCCAAGAGTTTTGCGAGTCAGAAATAGAAAGGTCGGACTGTCCAATGGAAGCACTGCGTGCTGTGAGTATAAGGCATCATGTAAGTTCTTGATTGGTATCTACGGAAGCACATCCCAATGATGTCAGACCAAGTGTCAGACTGTTACTAAACAACGACTGTCACTAAACAAGAAGTAGACCTTGGTAGCCACCAGCACTGGCAGGTACTCCGCAGGTCCATCTGAGGCAAACTTGGAGGCAAATGTGCTGCACACAATTTTTTCCGAGTCAGAGCGGTGGCCCGATAGTGTAGCGGACAATGGTATCCCAGATGACCACTCCGAGGATGGGTCAAGTAGCCTCTAGTAGACGCCTACGAGCCGGGAACACGAGACCCGGGCGGCCGGGCCGTGTGACGAAACTCGAACTTTTTAAAAGAATAAAAAAATCCATTAACGTGCACCTGGGGGTACAGAGCCCTATGTAGCACGTTATCTTCCACGTATCCTTCTACTACTGCTTTCGGTATTTGTGAAACCGCCTCCGTAAAAGCAACTCCCTCGGCCAGTGGTGGCCGACGTCGTGCGGTGCCAAGCGGTGAGTAATGGGTGACCCGTGGGGGTGTGAGCAGGTCGCAGCTGTATATTTGTGAGTGTGCGGAGGGCGAGGGTCGGGGTGCAGGGCGAGTGGGGGGAACCATTTTTTCAACTCTCCTTCTGACCTCCTTCCCTCTCCTCGTTATACGGCAGCTACTCAAACTCAAACTTCCCAAGCTCAAGCACTGCTCAAGCCCCCCAAAAGGAAAGTCTTTTGGTGGATAGCCAAAAGCAGCGGACCTTGGATTGCTAATCAGTAAAACCGACAATCAAGTTATACTGTAGTACTACCTCCCACTGGTGCGCTGTGATCCTGGAACGAAGGATCAATATTATCAATGCCTTACCTATTCAAACACGTTTCTTCTCTCCACGCATAGCCGCATCAACAACAAGGGTTCTCTTTACGTGACGCAAACCGAAGACCTCAGTCAATGGTTTCCCGTTCTAATGGTTCCCTGTTCTCTTCACGAAATGACTACGCCACTCCACGTGATGGCGCATGATTCTGTGGTGCATGCGTTCAGCCGCAAAGGTTTCATCGATGGTAAGCGCTGAGAAATCAATGCCGTCCTCGGACGAGTCTCGAGGGAGTACTCGACGGTATCACCGCGGTATCACTTAACAACGTGTTCTGGTATGGGGATTTCCGCGGGTCCTTACCCCCTAAAGATGAGAGTCTATTCGTGTTGCGTTACTGCTTCTGCAAGTTCTCTCCCATGTTCTCCACGCCCGAGTCGTCGTCGTCTGCAACCACCCTGAATGGGAAGACACTGGCCTCCCGCGGAACCGAAATCCCCCCCGCGTGGGACGAGAAAGCGGTATTATCAGAGTCTCCTACGCCACAACCACCAGTGCCGACACGCAGCACCTTCTCATCGGTGTGCATCGTTGCCGCATGTACAAGCACCTTAACGATGAGCATTGCGCTCGGTCCCTCAGTCTCCATTTTGCTTCCATACACCGGCAAGGATTTGCACATTCCAAAGGAGAACTTGCAGTGGATCCTTAATGCGTACTCTATCAGCTCAGTGAGTAATTTTGACTTTTGAGTGCTTAGGCCGGCACCTGTACGGAAAGACTCACCTCGGGTCCGCCCACAGGCATGTTTACTTCTTCTTTGCGGGCGACTGGCGGACCTCTACGGGCGCAAACGAGTTTGGCTTGCTGGATACTTCATATTGGCGGCGTTTTCTGTCGGCGCTGGATTCGCCCAATGTATGTGCAATTCAGTTCTATCATATGCGGCGTAATCCTCACACCTCGATACGCATAGCCGCTGCGATGCTTGATATCCTCCGGGGGATACAAGGTCTGGGTTCGGCTGCACTGATCCCAGCCTCCGTAAGGATACTCTCAACGTCTTCGTTTAGACGCCCTGACTTAAGCGCCATCACCAGCTCGGGATTCTAGCGAAGGCATTCCCCGCGGGACCTTCACGTCCCATCGCATTTTCCACTTTCTCGGCAGGTGCCGCAATTGGAGGAGTCTTTGGTAACGTTTTGGGTGGTGTCCTCACACAGCTGACCAAGTGAGTTCTGCACACATAATCGCGTTTTACGAGTTTGGACGTTAACCCGTCGTCCGACATAGGCCTACTTGGCGGTCGCCTATGTTTTTGTTTGCGGGGATCTCTTCTGCCTTCATGATTCTGGGATTCTTTGTATTCGAAGCAGACGAGCCATCAACGGAGGAAGATAAGCGCGTCGATTGGATCGGCGCACTTATGGTCACTACAGGTCTTGTTCTCATCGTGTTTGTTCTCAGTGATACGCCAGCTGCCCACAGGGGCTGGAAGAATCCACGTGCGTCTTCCCTTCCGTTTGCCCTCTTTGCAAATTCATCCCGACTTGACGCCGTGCGCAGACGACATCGCCCTGTTTATCGTTGGCGTCTTGCTCGTCCTTCTATTTATCGCTTGGCAGTACTACTTGGAGCGCAGGCTCGAGAAGCCGGATCTTCCGCGCACCCGCTGGACGGCGCCGCCGCTCATGAAGCCATCGATGTGGACGCGTGCGCACGGTCGCTTCGCGGTCATGCAGACAGTCGCGTGCTTCAATGCGGCGGCGTTCGGGTGCTGGCTCTTATGGTCGCAGTTATACTATCAGACGTACCTAAACTTGACCCCAATTCAAACGATGCCGCGCATGCTACCACTGTGCTTCGGAGGCATCGCCGCAAGCCTCGTCATCGCGTTCACGATCGGGCGTGTCAGCGTCATGTACCTCGTGGCCACGGGCACGCTCATGGCCGGCTGCGCGGACGTCCTGTTCGCCGTGATCGTCCCGAGGGCATCATTTTGGGCGTTCGGCTTCCCGGCGGCGTTTCTCGCCGCGCTCGGCGCGGACCTCACGTTCACCGCTGGCACGCTGTTCGTCGCTAAGGTCGCGCACCCGAACGAGCAGAGCGTCGCGGGCGCGCTGGTCCAGGCGATGACGCAGATCGGATTGGCGATTGGCATTAGCATCTCGACGATTGTGTTCAATGGCGTGCTCAAGGCGCAGTCGAACAGGCTCGGCGTCACATTGAACGCGCAGGGAGATAATGCGCCGATGCCGGCGCAGCTCAAAGCGTACAAAGCCGCGATGTGGACCGGATCCGCTTTTGGTATACTTGGTGTGTATTGTGTTGGGGCCCGAACCTTAGTTTGCTTTACTCACCGCACTTTCACAGGTATGATTTTGTGTTTTGTATTTTTGCGCGGGGTGGGCATCGTCGGGGAGGCGCCTGCGCAACTTCGACCAGATGATCACAATCCGGAGAAAGGGTCAGTGGTCACAAGTGACAACTCGAAGGCAGAAAGTCCTCCGCCAGCGTAGAATCGCATTCTTATTTTATGACAATAGTAGTATCCGCATACGACCGTCCTTGTATATATTGACGATAGCATCTCACTAGAAATGACTTTACAGATCCTACTTCGGATTCATCGCGAGTGACAAAGGCCACGCGTGCGGGCAGAGTGTGTCCGAGTCGCTTGTCTGCGGTGGGCCGGGCCTTCGCCCCCACGCGGTGGACGCCTGGGAACCGCGAGCACGAGCTGGGGCATGAGAACCACGAGTCTGCCTCGGACTCCCAGCGACCACGCCCAAAAATGCTCGCATGTGGCCTGATCACTGCAGTGAATCTCACCGCGTGAAGTACCTTGCAATTGATTCTTCACGCACCCTAGAGCTGTTGTGAAACGTTGACAGATACACGCTTCTAAAGGCAGGTAACTCATACCGCACAGCCATGTCAGTGAGTTCTACGTCAGCTCTGAGTCTGGGTCCGTGACTAGATAGAGAGGGCGTATAGTCGTATGCCAGGTTGCGCCGGGAACGAACTTTAGGCTAATTAAGTCCGAGACAGCCAGAGTCCCAGTACAGGTACATGGGAACGGTGTCTTGCAGTTCACTCTGTTGCGGCCTGTCAAATTGTCAAACGTTGCTACCTGTCAAACTGGAGCTTGATCGCCACCGGCGTGGCGCGTGGGTATCTGATCTGCACGCGCGCTAAGCCCCTTTCTGTCTCTCGCCATAACTTACATTGGAAAGGCCTGGCCAGGGTGAGGCGTGTTCATTTAGTCTAACTTATGTGGAGCGTTTGGCTGTGTGAGCCGGCGGTGGTGACCTGGGCATAGTGCTAGATATGGAGCCAATACTACCATGAGTGGCTAGTCCGATTCAGTACGGTACTAACTTAACAGTAGCCCTTGTTTTGCTGTATCACAGGCAATCACAGGCAATTAATCACTCAACGTACAGATGCTACCATGGGTTCGGCTCCAGTATTGCTCAACAATAAGATCCTAGGTTCCCAACTTGGTTCCCAGGCTCCCTCGTGGCCCTGGCGCAGCCGCGTTCCTGATGTTCGAGACTAGCGCCGTGCTTGTTTCCGTCAGACGCCACGCCTATGACCTAACGTCATAAACCTGGAGATCTACGGTCCTCTATTTCGAACTTCAAAGCTGAAGCGCTGAAGGCTCATCTTCTGACCTACTAATCAGGTGGCTTCTCTGCGAGCAATACTTGCTGACCTTACTCCGACTCGGAGCTCTCTCAGCATTTCTTGTTCTCTCAGCGGGTAATGAGCCTGGTCTGGAGGCTAATTGGCCCTTACCTCGGGCGCAGTGTCTGGATATAAACCCTGGGATAAATCGTTTACACGTGTCTCTCGTTACCGAGACTTCAGCCCGCCACGTTTCGGAAGCAGACCTCATGCATCATGCACATCATCATGCAGGTAACATGTGTCCGCTCATTCCGCATCTGTCCGCATTGAAATGTATCCGTTATTGGTGAATTCCTACTGCCTCATTGTTCGCCATCTAGCCAAACTGACGCTCACAAGACGCTCACAAATGATTAATGCGAAAGGGCCCGTTCAGCAATCCATTGCTCCTTTTGTTGAACGTACTACAAGACGCGAAGCGTAAAAGTCAAGCTTTGACGAGGAACAACTTGAGCGCCTTCGGTGATTTCGGTCTTCAGGCTGGGCCAGACATTGGGTGACAGTACTCACCGTGAAGGCACCCGTTGGCGTTGTGCCTTCATCTTATTCTCTTGGCGCTGGCGGCCTAAGTTCGGCACGACGTATTATCCATAAACAGCATAGACCAAGAGCGCAATAATAAACGAAGCGATTTAGAGCACCTCATTGGCTTGCAGGCACGGCTTATGTTTGTCATCTGCATTCTGGCACTTAGGTGTTGCTGGTGACCAACGCCGACCTACGTCCGAAATCCGAACAGTACCGCTTATATATGAATCACAACACGAGTGGACGACCTTGCACCAAGGACGGTCGACCTCTGTACGTCCACCCGTCAAGCACGTACTACGACGACTCGTTATGACCACCACCATGTCCCCGCCAGACGTGTCACTTGCACCGTCACCAGCACCTACGCTAATTGAGGAGGCACACCCAGCATCGCAGGGCACGCAGGGAGCCGCACCACGCGACGGGAAGGCCGAAGCGGACCGACGCTCTCTGTGTCCCTCTCCGAAACCCCAAGTATCGGAATCGACACGCAGCACCTTTGCATCAATATGCATCGTCGCAGCATGTACGAGTGCGCAATTGACGAGCATCGGGCTAGGTCCGGCCTATGCCATCTCGGTTCCATCCGCCGGCAAGGACTTACACATTCAAAAGGACAACCTGCAGTGGATCCTCAATTCGTATTCCATTAGCTCGGTGAATAGTTTTACGAAAACGCACGGAAATGGCTCATGTTTGACCTTGCGCACAGGCGTGTTTCCTTCTTCTCTGTGGACGATTGGCAGACCTCTACGGTCGCAAGCGAGTGTGGCTTGTTGGATACTTGATCCTGGTGGTGTTTGGTATTGGATCTGGCTTCGCTCAATGTACGTCCAGTATCGTTGAAGTTTGGTATATCAATCTCACGCGTCGATGTACCGCAGCCGCGATGGCGCTCGATATTCTGCGAGGGTTGCAAGGGATAGGCTCTGCAGCTATAATCCCAGCCTCAGTGAGGATTCTCCCCATCGTCTGCTCACAGATATTGACCTTTAGCGGACTCGCACCAGCTCGGAATTCTAGCCAAGGCATTCCCGCCCGGACCCTCACGTTCCATCGCATTTGCCACTTTCTCTGCGGGTGCCCCAATTGGAGCTGTCATTTCTCTTGTTCTTGGTGGTGTCCTCACACAACTAACCAAGTACGTCACCACGAGGCATCACACATGTTTTTGAAATTAAATGAACGCATCGTCTGCCACAGGCCCACTTGGCGCACACCTATATTTTTGTTCTCGGGAATCGCTCTTGCCTTTACGATTCTGGGTTTCTTCGTCATCGAGGAGGATGAACCTTCAACGGAGGACGACAAGCGCGTCGACTGGATCGGCGCAGCTCTGGTAACTGCAGGTCTCGTGCTCATCGTGTTCGTCCTCAGCGACGTGCCGACTGCACACAAAGGCTGGAAGAATCCACGTGAGTTTTTTGTCCTCCATTTCAAATTCAGCACGAGTTGACGAGGGCGTGTACAGACATCATCGCGCTGTTCGTCGTAGGAGTCCTCCTGATCCTTCTCTTCATCGCCTGGCAGTACTACCTGGAGCGCCGGCTGGAAAACCCGGATCTCCCGCGCACGTGCTGGACCGCGCCGCCGCTCATGAAGCCGTCGATGTGGACGCGCGCTAACGGTCGTTTCGCAGTGATGCAAACGATCGCCTGCGTCAACTGGGCCGCCTTCACGATCTGGATAGTATGGGTCGAGCTCTACTACCAGACGTACCTGAACCTAAGCCCGATCCACACGATGCTGCGCCTCTTACCGATGTTCGCCTCCGGGATGGTAGCGAACGCGCTTATAGCGCTCCTGATCGGGCGCGTCGACGTCATGTATATCGTCGCCACAGGCACACTCATGACCGGCTTCGGAGATGTCCTCTTCGCAGTGATCGACCCGCAAGCAACGTACTGGGCATTTGGCTTCCCGGCGGCTTGTCTCATCGTGCTCGGCGCAGACTTTACGTTCGCGTCTGGGACGCTGTTTATTGCTAAGGTCGCGCTCCCGCATGAGCAGAGCGTAGCGGGCGCGCTCTTCCAGGCGATGACGCAGATCGGCTCGGCGATAGGCGTAAGCGTATCTACGATCGTGTTCAATAGCGTCCTTAGGACGCAGTCGAAGCGCCTCGGCGTTACGCCGGATGCGCAGGCGGATAACGCCCCGCTGCCGGCGCAGCTCAAGGCGTACAAAGCTGCCATGTGGACCGGATTCGCATTTGGTATACTTTGTGAGTGTTGCGTTGGAGGTCGTGATTTTACTCGTACTCATCATTCTCTTTTCGCAGGCACGGTATTGTGTGTGTTTCTGCGCGGCGCTGGCATCGTCGGGCAGAGACGTGCGCAGGACTCGGATGAGCTGGCAAATCCGAGTCCAGAGGATGGCATCCCCGTCACATTGAACGAAACGAAACGCGACGCCGCAGATAAGAAACCTCACGCATAGATTTACAGGTCTCGTCATTCACGCGATAAGCAGGACATTTAGACTATGATACAGCATATATTCCTTTAATCATGTTTACGATAGTAACACCTCACCGCGACTCAACACGTAGAAATGCTTATGACACTTACCTTTAGTCTTCATACACGATAGTAAACAACGTCATCCATCGATCTATAGCTGTGAATATATAAATTGTGATCTCCTCGATAAGCATTGCCATAATGATCTACATGGTAACGAGCATTCCACGTATGAAATGATGCAAGGGAAGTGTCTGTTTTTGGAACGCCATTACTGGTTCTTGCATCCACTTCTCTTCGCTTTGCATGCGGCCCATCATCTAATGGATGGGTCTTCTATCTAATCGACTACTGGCCCCGTAGTCCTTGTATGTGCTGGAGTAATTAAGCCATTAATAAAATCAAGACATTCGATGCTCAAGCTTCCAATATTCGTGTCCTCCGAAACCTTCCTGTGGTAACGTCGTTGGAGAGAGGGCTAACGCCGCCAAGGTACTGTACACGTAGCCCTTTGCCGCATTCCTCGGACTCCGCATACTGTCCCAGCGCGGCTTTCTACCTTTCCGGCTCTCCTGTTCTTGCTTTTCGTCGATTACTGACTCTTCGATAACCTTGGCCTGCAACGAATTAGAATACCTCGAATGGTACTCGTGGAGCTGGGCCATGAAACCGCGGTTCGGCCTCACGATCGCTCGTTTTGCCCGGACTGCGGCGAGCGCCTCGAGCGGCGTCATTTGGCTGGTGGCGATAAGGTAGGCGATCACCACGGTCGTGCTCCGGCTGATACCCATGACACAGTGGACCTATATCATTGCTCATCGTAAGTAAGTGGTCCAAAACACTTGTTGTAGAACCCGCGACGCACCAATACGCGATTGCTCCGGCTCTCTGCGAGCGCGCCGCGAATAAAGGCGGTGGTGGCAGGGAGGTGTTTCAGAATGTCCTCATCCTCGTAGTCGGGTATCGATATATGTAGTTTGCGCAGGGGGATGGAAGACGGGAATGAGGGTGCATCCTCCAGGACCGAGACGACGTGTGTGATCCCAAGGCTTGCCAGCTGGTTCGCGTTTCTGGCAGTCGAAAGACAGGTAAGGTATAGGCGCGGCGCTATCTGGCTTGCCACCCGCTTGTTGTACTTTACGGCGGATCGATCAGGTCGCATCTCGTGTGGTTGTTTTTCTGGTGGGTCTTGTTGTGTGATAGACGGTAGGGAGTTTTGGTATTGCTGGAAGAAAGATAACTCGAAGAAGGGTATTCCGAAACTCATGAAGGTGTTTGTTTGTAGGAAGCTTGCGATAGCAAAAATCTCTCCATGGACGAGAGGTACGAAACTTTATACCCATCTGCTAGCATTACGCGTACCTGGCAGTGCATTCGAGAAGAGCTGTGCGATAAATTGCAAGTGAGTCATCAGAACTGCGACACGTCGAGTCATGCGTGTCAGTCGCTGAGTCAGCTGCAACATCACAAATGACTCCGAGTCCGATCTGGAGGTCGACCTTCCCGCGATTCTCCTTGGGAACGATCTAGCTACCAAATCGATCGAGGAGATGGTTCTCAATTTATATATGTCATCGAGTCTGGGTATGCAATGGCCAAAATAACATACACTCTACAAGAATATCTCTACTCTGCCAATCATTAATCACTTATGTATACCATGAAAGCGTAAAAAGGAAAGGTCAGAAGAGCTCAGTACTGTATGGTGGGTGGGCTGCGCTATTAGCTCGGCGCTGATGTGATCGTGACATCGGATATGGTCAAGGTTGAGGTCAAAGAGCTGCTCCCTGTATTTGGCTCCTTCTGCGCCTTTCCAGTAAGCTTGCGTATCGCCTCTGCAACGTTCCCCCCTATCTTAGCTGGGGGCGCAAAAGGTCTGTTTTGGCCACCCTGCAGCTGGTCCGCGTACTGTTCCAACTGCCGCCGAAACCCTATGTTCGGGCACGCCATTCCTCGTTTTGCCCTTACTGCAACGAGCGCTTCGTCAGGAGTCATTTTCGCCGTGGCGATGAGGTACGCGCAAACGACAGTTGCGCTCCGACTGATGCCCATGAGACAGTGAACCTAATTCGGACCAGATCCTATCTGTCAGACAACACACGATGTATGATACAGAGTCTCACTGACCATGACACGCGAATCAGGGCTCTCGGCGAGTGCATCGCGGATAAACGCCGTCGTAGCTGGGAGATGTGCAAGGATGTCTTCGTATGCGCTGTCCGGGAGGGGAATATGCAACTTCCGAAGTGCATGCGTTTCAGGGAACACTGGTGCATCTTCTAGGACCGAAATAACATGGGTGATTCCGAGAGCTGATAGTTGGGTCTTGTTACGCGCAGTGAAGAGGTCTGTAAGGTATAGTCTCGGTAGCACTTCGCTGGCTGCGCGACCACGGTCAAATGGCGACGATGACGCCTGTCGCACGATGGGCTGCGGTGCAACAGCCAGGATAGCTGTTTGCGGAGTGGGGGGATTGAGGGAGAGCATATCGGTGAGAGGGATGGTGGTGGGTGGCAAGAGTGAGAAAGAGACAGAAAGTCATTTTGAATGGGTCGTAGGCGCGGATATCCTGTTCCCGATTTCCGATGAACTGCGCAGAGTTTTGAGTGTGCGTCGTACGTAATGTTGATACCGATGAGGTGGTTTTGCGTTATCAGTGTGTCTGTATGCGCAGTGGCACTAAGCATCGCAGCGCTCAACTCCTTTGGTACACTACCAGTTTCGGGCCGGTCCAGAGGGCCATCCTTCAATCAACTGATTTTCAGTAATCATGTTCACTTTCTTTAAAGTCTACTCCGCATGACATGAGCACCTTTACACTTTCAAAAAACACATATGATTCCTAGGCGACCAATACAACAACATTGAGGCATCGTGATGGCCACAAACAAACTCCGAGACCGAAGCGGGGAAGAAAGGTGAGGAGAAAATGACAGATAGCGGCAAGAGCGCAACAAGAGGGGCTAGAACCGAGAAGGAAAGAGAAGCCGTGGTCACCGCCAGGTCACGGTCATCGGCTGTGACCTAAGAAACAGGAAAGAAGAGAAGAGAAGAGAAGTCTCGATGGCCTCCTGGTCCCTGTTTTGGTCAGGAGATAACTCTGCAGAGACAAGAAACTGTTGCTAAATGCCTGTATTGGTGCGGTCTCCGGAGAGCGAGCGGAAGATTGAGGAAGAAGAGAACAGCAGGGCGAGAATCTAAAACGAGCATACCCAAAACCCAGATGAACAACAACAGAATGACATCGTGACGTACAGGATGTAAAGTTAGAATGTGAAGAGAGACACGTATCTTGACTTAGCCTCTTATTGCGACGGAGCCGGTGACCATTTTCACCCGGACCAATGTCTCCCAGAAGGTCACGAAAAGCCTGACAACGATGGTTTCTCCTGAGGTTGTGCGGGGACCTGAGAAAGAACAAAAGAGAGTATACTTAGAATAGAAGAAGGATGTCGCACACAAAACCAAAGAGTGAGAACACTGGCAACAAGCCTTGAAATCATCACGTACGGCTTGGGAATTGGCCTACTGCTGAGTCGTTCGCAGACGCCGTGACACGATCGCATTCACGGTGTACAAGGGAGATACCATTACTGTAAAAGGTATAGGGGTATAAAAACTTGAACCATGGACGCGTACCCAGAAGTTTCGGATTTGTAGGCAACTCTCTCTGACTGGGGGTCAAAGGACTGTGATGAAAGTCAGATGCGAGAAGAAGAAAAGATTCATGGGCAGTGCACAATGACTTCAGGTCTGGGTCCGTCGTGCTTCCCGCGACTTGGGAACGATCCAAGTAGATCTGGAGTCACCTCCAAGTGAATTTGTAAAGGCTCGGTATGGCCAGGTAACATACATTCGACAAGATCACTACTCTGCCAATCAATATCTGACAATCAATAATCACCTGTGCATACCATGAAAGAGTAGGAAAAAAGAACCCTGAGAAAGGCATTGTATGGTGGTCTAATCTATCAGCTCGGCGCTGCTGTGACGACGGATATGGGTACGGTCGAGGTCGAAGAGCTGCGCCTTGTACTTGATCCTTTCTGTGCCTTTCCAATTAGTCTGCGTATCGCCTCTAACTTAGCCGGGCGTGTGCTTCGTCCACCGTGCAGCTGGTCTGCATACTGCTCCAACTGACTCCTAAACCCTATGTTCGGGCACACGATTCCTCGTTTTGCCCGGACTGCAACGAGTGCTTCATCAGGAGTCATCTTCGCCGTGGCAACGAGGTACGCGCAAACGACAGTTGCGCTGCGACTGATGCCCATGAGACAGTGAACCTAATTTAGACCGGATCCCATGATCAGTCGAACGACACATGGCATATAGTAGGGTCACTGACCATTACACGCGAATCAGGGCTCTCAGCAAGTGCATCGTGGATGAACGACGTCGTAGCTGGAAGGTGTGCAAGGATGTCTGCGTCTGATCTGTCCGAGAGGGGAATATGCAACGTCCGAAGTCCATGCGTTTCAGGGAACTTTGGGGCATGTTCTAGGACCGAAATAACATGAGTGATTCCGAGGGCTGAAAGTTGCGTCTTGTTGCGCGCAGTGAAGAGGTCTGTGAGGTAGACTCTTGGTACCACTTCGCTGGCTGAGCGCCCACGGTCAAATGATGACTCCTGTTGCACGATGGGTCCTTGTGCAGCAGCTAGGAGAGCTGTTTGCGGAGTGGGCGGATTGGAGGAGAGCATATCGGCGAGAGGGATGGTGATGGGTGGCAAGAGTGAGAAAGAGTGAGAACGGTCATGTTGAATGGGTCGTAGTAACTTAGGCGCGGATATCCTGTTCCCGATGAGCTGCGCTGACAATGGCAGTGTGCATCGTACGTAATGTTTGTGCCAATGAGGCAGCATAATACGGTGCCGTGACAGTAGCGCTCAACTCCTTGGGTTATTCACTTGTACTGCCAGTTCTGGGCTGGTCTAGAGAGCCGCCCTTCACATCAACATGCTTGCTTTTATTTTAAGTCCACTATCACACAATGTGTAGTATAAACAACAGTGCCAGTGCCATGAAGATTCCTTACTTAGAAAAGTGTATACGGTCATCAGCTGTGACATAAGAAAAGGGAGGAAGAAGAAGAGACAAGCGGAAGGTCATGACGGGCCTGACAACGACGCTGTCTCCATGAGAGGACCTGAGGAAGAACTAAATGGAGTATATTGAGAATAGAAGACTGTTGTACACAGCACCAGAGAGTGAGAACTGCAGATCATCAAGCACGATTTGGGAAGCGTTGGCCTACGTCTGAGCCTTTCGCGGACGCCGTGACACGATCGCCTGCGCGCTGCACGTAGGAGATACAATCACCTGTGTATACCATGAAAGCATAGAAAGAAAAAAAAGGAAAACTCAAAAAAGTATAGTGTGGTGGTCTGAGCTATCAACTCGGCGCTGATGTGAGGTCAGATATGGTCGAGATCGAGGTTGAAGAGATGCTCCCCGTATGTGGCTCCTCCTGCACCCTTCCAGCGAGCTTGCGTATCGCCTCCGCAGCTTCCCCCCCTATCTTAGCCACACGCGCACTAGTTCCGCTTCGTCCACCGTGCAGCTGGTTCGCATACTGCCCAAGCTGCCGCCTAAATGTTACGCGCGTTACGCCACTTTGTCTCAAACTTGTTCCTATTTGATTACTCAAAAACGTCCTCCTAAGTTGGGGCACACGATTCCACGTTTTGCCCTTACTGCAGCGATCGCGTCGTGAGGCGTCATTTTCGCCGTGGCGATGAGGTACGCGCATATAACAGTTGCGCTCCGACTCATGCTCCCGAGACAGTGAACCTAATTAAAACTGATCTATCAGTCGATGTCGAACAACACACGATGCATGGTGGTGTCACTGACCATGACACGCGAATCAGGGCTTTCAGATAGTGCATCGTGGATGAACAACGTTGTAGTTGGGAGATGCGTGAGGATGTCTGAGAATATGGTGTCCAAGAGGGGAATATGCAACGTCCGAAGTAAATGCGTTTGGGGGTACTTCGGCATATATTCTAGGACGGAAACAACATGGGTGATTCCGAGGGCAGAAAGTTTCTTCTCGTTACACGCAGCCAAGACGTCTGTAAGGTAGAGTCTCGGCAGCACTTCGCTGACTGCCCGCCAGCGGTCAATTTCATTTGACAACGACGACGACTCAAGTTGCCCGCTAAGTTGCTGTGCAGCAGCAAGGACTGTTTCCGTAGTCGTCGGATTGAAAGTGGGCATAACGGTGAGAGGGGTGGCGGTGGGCAGCAAGATTGAGAAAGACAGAGGAGGTCATTGTGAATGTTTTCTGCTTTGTTTTCCGTGACATTTCCGGCGAGCAGCGTCGACGTTTTGAGTGTCCAACCTGCGTAATCGCCTATCACCCGCTTATCGATGAAGCTGCTTGCGTTATCTGTGCCTGTTTGCTTACGGCGCTCATCTCCTTGGGTCATCCAGTCATCATAAACGTTAACGCATCAACCGCAACGCTCCGACGAGCCTCCCTGCAATGCGGCAACCACATCAACTTGAAGACACTTGCTGTCATAACCCAAGATCTGCCACCCGCAAGGTCGAATCTGGTATCCAATCTTTGGTCGTCTCCATCATCGGGTGTGTTCTCTGTCCGGCTTGATCGTTTTCATCCCTTCATGCCGAACCCAAATAGCTTCGGATGCTATGTCTCTTTTTTGGAAGTCGGCGGTGCGTCCCGAATTTGACACATCCGTTTTGCAATCCCATCTTCTTTCGGCAGTTGGTTGGTTAGCTCGTCATGAGAGACGCCACCTCATTGCAGGTCAGTTATAGAATCCTAAAATTTACGAACTGAGACGCGACGCTCTGTACGTTTAGGGGTTTACATGATGACGGTGGGAATGCTCTTTCCCTCCTTAGGCGTAGTATATCTACACACATGTTCAGGCCGCACCACACATGGCGTCCCTGCATACACAGCTCCACACCCCGAAACCATCACGGAGCCCTACGAATGTCGCTCAGATGGCAACCTTGATTTTTGCTCCAGGGAGAACTGCAAAATGCGCTGGAAACCTCCCGGAACACATCATTGCTCGACATGCGGCGTATGCCGCCTTGGGTTTGATCATCACTGTCCCTGGGTAAGCGAAGCTCCACCGTCGAATCCTTCTTGACATCTCTTGACCCCTTGCCAGCTGGGAAATTGCGTCACCACTGGTCGCATGAAAGCCTTCTTGACCCTACTCGCTGTGACGTCTGTCACCGTACCCCTTGCCAGCCTTCCAGTTCTCCCGATCCTCAAGCGCCACGTCGTAGCTGCGCTGGCGGCATCTCATGCGGATACTTGGATAACTGACGTGTGGTGGGATCGTCCGTATTCTTGGATACTATGCGGCGGACCCCCGGGACGTTGGATCGTCGGCACCCTGCTTGGCTTTCGTGTGCTTCGTGCGCGACGCACGCCCGCGCCGTGGCTTAGTGGCTCCGTCATCGCGCAGCCACATACCCGCGTCGTAATCCTCGTGGGTGCCGCCGCCTTACTCTGGATATTCGCAGTTGTACGTGATTCGAGCCGGACGTAACGTCTTAGAGTTAACGAGTATCTGCCATAGTCGATGACTGTTGCTGTTGCAAGGGACATCACTCGAGGCCAAACCACGCTGGACGGCATACGTTTCCGTGTGCCGAAGCGGGGAAACCCGGCCCGGAAGACAACGGGTCGCTTCGTATGCATTCCCTATGCCTGCAAACTGATTGCTTCTGCAAACGCTTCCGCGATCCACACCACCTCTGGCGAACAACGTAATAGTCCCGTGTCTTGCAATGCCCACCAAGTATACCCTGTTATTGCCGGGGAGCGTGTCTACGACCTCGGCTGGCGCGAAAACTGGCGTCGATTCTTGAGGCAACCGTTGTTCGACAGTGGCATCCAGCATCATGGGCGAGTTGTTTCAAGTATTGTACAGTGATCTTCTTGCTGAGATCCTACAGTGTTTACCAGTGGCCGAAGATGAATCCGGCGATGATTCAACGCATGTTGAGTTCTGAGGCCTGACTCCTAAGAGCTTGTATTACCCCACTTACTGAAGCCAATGAAGTAATGTCCCGCATTCTCTCAGTTTGTGCTCGACGGATTACGCGACACTGAGTGTCTAGCCCGTTTCTGCCGCTAATCATCGGAAGACCCATATCTCTCACCCCACTTGTTTAGGGTGCGGTGACTGCAGCATACACGATCCAATACATTTCATGGAATCGATACAGGGTGCTCCGTACCTTTATTACCGCAAGCAACTGAGTGCCAAGGGATAAAGGTTTCGCCGGAAAGGCAAGCGCCGTCCCACAGGTAAGGGCTGTCCATGCCGCTCCACAAACAGCACGATACTTCATCGTACGTACCCGCCAGCGCGTTATGCACATGTGGGAAGAACGCTGCAGGAGCGCCCGTGCCCTTGCACGGGAAGAGCGAGCACGCACTACGCTGGTATGCCAAGCTCGTTGAAAGGGCTACTCTCGCATCTGGTTGCTCCACATCAGGCTGGTTTCGTTGTCCGCGATGGGGCAGAGAGATTCGTAACCTTTACAACGATGCTTTGGAATGAGCCCGCAAACTTCGAGAGGCGATTCGTGGCGGTCAGCGCTCCCTGTACCGAGGCCCGGCGACTTGCACGTGAACGCACGTGGCTCTGAGCTCGAGCCCCGCGTGCACGGCGCCGACGGCGAAAAGAGATATGGCGGTGAGGTTAGGGCTGCGATCATGTTCGTCGCGGTCATTCCCACCCAAGTTTGCCTTCCCCTTTATACTTTTGGCCTGAGTAGTTCTGGTGGGCGTTCGATTCTTGGTTTAGCATCGCTCTATGCCATCCTCACCCACGGGTGACAACGAAATGCGTCGGTTGCACAGCGCACAACCATAAATCATCGCCGTTCGAATGAGGTGAATGGCAATTCTATTAGACTTTTGCATGATCAGAAGACCCCCCATACTTTTAAAGTCATTCGGCGCCCACCGCACTACTCTACGCACACATTTTCTCTAACATAACCGTTGCGAAACAATGGCGAGTAGTGGACAGGAGCATCGGAAAGTCGTGTATCGGCGCTGGCAAAAGTCAGGTTTGTTTACAGTAATGGTGCACGGATACGGATGCACACTATTAGAGTTGCTTTCGCTCACGTTCGGATCACCCCTGGAAGGCTGTCTTTCTGTCTTGTCTTACTAAGGTGCGGAAGATGTACCTGAATGGCCCCTGCCACGACAGCTGGTTTTTCTATTCTGACTCGACGACGGACTACGGCTAGTTACTTCGGAGCTTCCGCACTAATATGGCCCCTTCGAGTTTGGGAGGGGCCGCCTCATGTACAGTAGTAGTACATTCGCACAAGACATAATCGTGCTCTGGAACGACCGATCTCGTACTTAGAATATCTTAAAAGATTATCGCTCTCGGCAATCTTACCGCCTTCGCACATCATATACAGTATATATCCATTCATATCATCCCATGGTGTGTTGAGTGCCGTCAGCTGATATTGTTATCAGATGCATGTCTAGGTGAAGTTATTCACTGTATTGATGGAGGGAATGTACATGCACATGCGATAGGCGCAATTAGCAAGTATGTCATTCACGTAGAGGATGAGGAAACGGAAACAACCCATAATTGTGTTTGAATTCAGCGTGTCGTTCAGCTTTTGCCATTGGGTGTTGCCAGTGTAGTTCAGGCCTATACTCGTAACCAGCCGTTCGAATTAGGCCGGGATGAGGGGTGTCGCGTAGCGACTGGAGAATTTTCAACTCCCAAAACGCAGCTGGCACCTCATACAGTAGAGCGGACGGTCGCAGGTCGGGAAAGGGGTTATAATTTCTTATATTCATGTGAAGTAATTTATACCGAAATTATAGCAAGATCCAAAATTATTGGCGAGTGCTTACACGTATTTTCCAGCGGTCTAGAAAGCGGAGTTCACTGTTAAGTTAAGGAGAATAAGAGTTATATTTTTGATATAGGGTTATAAAATGGTTATTGGTATCAGTCCTACTAAATCTGGGTTATTGAATGGTTTTTGGTTGCTACAATCAATTTCAAAAACTCGGCACGGGTGGCAGAATCACCCATTCAAGTCCCGTATCTGTGGGAAAACCGTTGCAACTCGCCAATAATTTTGGATCTTGCTGTATTACATTGTAATCCAGCTATACCCTCTTTTATAATTGCTATATAATTCAGATAGATCTTATCGTCTTATTTCAACAGATGGCCAATCAATCGCCCCAAAATAGTTATCATAAGCTGCTTCCCTCCCCCAATGGAAACAGCGCCACGCCAACTACACCCGAAAGACTGTCAACCCTCAAACCAGACGCATACTTTTACCGCAAAATTGTTTCGCGACATATGTTTCTTAAATTCTGCCGTGAAAGCCACTGCAGAGTTCAAGAAACACAGTTCCGACAATAGAACAGACTGAGGCGATGCCGAGCTCTACTTTATTCCCTACTTGTTCACGTTTACAACTTGCAGTCGTTAGGCCATTGACATTGACAACTTGAAGCAAGGTGGCAAGCCAAGGTGATATTTGGGTAATTGTATCATCATCGCGATGATACATTTTTTGAAAGTCGGCGGTGCGTCCCAATTTGATATATCTATTCTGCAATCTCACCTCCTTTTTCCGGTTGGCTCGTCGTGGGAGGCGCCACATCGATGCAGGTTAGTCCCGAATTTTTGAATCTTACACGCTGAGGCACATGTGTGCGTCGAGGGGTTTGCATGATGACTGTGGTAACGGTCTTTCTATCTCTTGCGGTAGTATCACTTTGTTCTAGTCGAACTACGTATAGCGTCCTTGCATACACCTTGAAACTCTCATTTTACCCTACCAGTGTTGCTCAGATGGTAGCCTTGATCTTTTTTTAGTCCTGGACCGTGACATCTCTTGACCCTTGCCAACGGACATGTGGCGGGATATTCCTCGGTACAGTGCGGCCGCTTTGTATGCGTTCCATATTCCTGTAGACATATTATTTCTGTAAACGCATCCGCATATCTATATCGTCTCGGCGTGGAATAATCCACGTCCTCGCAGCGCGCCCTGTTCCTGTAGAGGAGCGTACCTGGCACCTCTGCGGGAGCGGAAACTAGCGTCGATCGTCGAAGTAATCGCTGTTCAATAACAGCGTTCAGGGCCATGCACCATTGGGCGAGTTGTATTGGACAATGACCTCCTCGCCGAGGCCCTACAGTACAAGAGGCCGACCATGAAGTAGGTGATGATTTCAAAGCTGTTGAGCTCTTCAAGTTATCTGGTCTCTCTTTTCTCCGTTGTAAGGCTAGCTCGCGTGCTGAGCCCGAAACTGCGTTTTCCTATCTTGATCTGTGCTGCCTCGATGCCCGACCCCCCATGCTTACCATTTCCGATCTTCCTTTCTTACTTTTTTAGGTACTTTGTTTTGTACTTAAATACGACCTTCTTGTGCCCCTTCGGAATATCATAGACGTCCAGGAGCGCCGTGTCGCTGCCTGTTTCCCCCAACGTTGCGTGCTCGTCCCGGAAGTCAGGCCAACGCGGCACTCGAAGGACACTCGCATTTCTCGCATTCGACGGCTGCTGGCAACCCCCTCAACCTCTTACCTACACAATCCCCCTCTCTGCCACACGAACACACGCACGCACTTACGAGCGCGTACACCGTCATAGTCAATGGGATGGTTATGTTAGTGTTCGGATGGCTGTGTAGGATGCGATATCTAGTGTAAATAATAGTAAGAAAGGGGGGCTCGCTCAGATCGCTGAGTAGCGCCTCTAGTCGAGGTCCAACGCGATGTTCAGCCCTGCCTCAAGCAGCAACATCTCGAGCTGTGTGCGAAGTGCGCGCAAGTTGTCTGTGGAAGGGTTTTGTCCCTTCACATCGTTCGAGCTCCCACTGCCGTTCGTCACACACAGGGCATCAGGACCAGCCTCGTGGAGCGCCGTAGCCTCCTCGTTGGGCGGGACAAGATCTGCGAAGCGTACAGCTGCAAGCTTGCCCACGATCTCCCGGACGCGTACCTGCGTCTGCGTCTGGCCTAGCTCAGCCGCAGGTCTGGAAGACAGGTGGAGAAGGGCTACAGCGAGCCCTCTGAGGACACCTAGCTCACGTCCGCGCGGTGCACTAGTGTCTGCGAAGCCCGCATCGAAGCCCTCTTGCAGTGCAGTTTCTTTGCCAGCAGATAAGCCGTCACGGTACCCTGCCTGCCCACAGCAATGATGCAACACCATCAGCGGGGATTATTATCATCACGGT
This sequence comes from Lactarius tabidus, assembly GCA_963281015.1. Lineage (NCBI taxonomy): Eukaryota > Fungi > Basidiomycota > Agaricomycetes > Russulales > Russulaceae > Lactarius > Lactarius tabidus. The sequence goes on along the minus strand of OY725475.1, from coordinate 443,272 downwards.
TTATTGTTTTCTTGCTTACGGTTGTGAAGTTTGTGGAGATCCTGGTCCACTCTGTATCGGCGTGGTGTGGAGGCGCGACGTTGTCGTTGTTGTCGATCCAAGGGTATTCCTCGTCTTGGGAGGATTGCATTACTTCGATGTGAGTCTTCATGTAATTCTGGCGATCTTATTGCAAACGCACGACACGCCGCAAATCCAAGAGTAAATCATTGACTCAGAGCAGCTTGTTGAGCAGCTAGCGCTCGCTGGCCGCTGCTTTCTCACGCCGCAAGTGCAGCATGTGACTCGTTCGCATTGCGGCCCCGGGCCAGAGTAAATCTTCATCCAATATGCTCAGCTTACCCCCATCAATATGCATAAATACCCATCTGGTGCAGCGTATCGGGTGCGTATTATCAGAGCCTGCAGGGTACGACATAGTGAAGCAAATGAAGGTGTTATTTCACATTCTCTAAGTCTGTCCTCGACAAGGTCCTCGAGGGATCACGCTGCACTAGCTGCACTGGGTATCTAGCTCACTTCCAGCTGGAAGACCGATAAATCTCTTTGCCTTCTAATATGGCCTTGACTCACTCTACTTGTTTAGGGTGGGGTGCCTACAGTACACATGAATCAAAAAAAATTCGTGGTGAAGGCAAGAAGAGCTTCGTACCTTTGTTTGGGCAACCGTTGCCTTGTTTGGGCCAAGTCCGAGCTTTTTCGCCATCAAGGCATGCGCCGTTCCAGAGGAGATTTCCGGAGTCCGAGCCGGCCCAGTTTTTGCAATTTGTCTCCCTGTAACTGCCCGTAAACGCACCGTGCCCGGTTGTAAAGAATGCCTCAGCGGCACCCGAGTCCTGGCACAGGTCAAAGCTACGATGAAATCTTGGTGAGTATGCCGACTTACACACACAAGGGATAAGAATATGGACTACGTACTGCATCGACGCGCCGAAGCTATTGACTGGGTTCTGAGTAGTCTGGCCGCACCATTGCTCGTTGCCCTGGACGGGGCACATATCTGTGGCCTTTACGATGATGGTTTTGAATGGGCCGTTGAAGCTTAGATCGTATGGGTCTTTTTCGCCTGTCAGCTCGAAGCAACGTCCGCACGCGTTTCCTGCACCCAGACCCGGCTCGGAACCGAAGGCAAGCTGGCTCACCGCGGCACTGAAGCCGTTGGTGCCGCCGATGCCGCCTGTGGTGTTGGTGGTGGTCTCTCCACATGCTGCGGTGTTATGTACTAAGCGTGTGTGCACTTGTGGAGTACGACTCGCGTTGCTTACCAGGGCTCTGACAGCCAGAGTAAAACGTGAAGGATGCAGTACCATTGGGTTCCTGCACGTAGCCGTCCGTGGCTCTTAGTCCGAGCTCAGCCGGACTGGGGCTACCCCGCACGGCGGAGGCGAGAAGAGAGAAGACGGTGGTGAGGATGAGAGCGGATTTCATGGTAAAAGATTGTCTGGTCTTGGAATCTAAACGAATGGTAGAATAAATGATTGACTGGGTGCTATCGCTGCAAGCTTTCGTAGTTGTCTTTCTTCCCCAAGTATACTCTCGCCTTTATACACTTCACCTGAGCAATTATGGTAGGCCTACCGCGTGCGATTATTTAACCCATTGCTTCACATTTGCAGCCGCGGGTTGTAACAAATATTGCGATTGGATCGCCCCGCTCGCCCCTGCAGGGTAGGAGTACGGTCGTCATAGAGTTTTGAGTACTTGAGTTACAGCAACTGAGGTGAATGGCACCGCTTTTGGTTTTTCCACGACAAATCGACCTGCTTCTTTTCCAAGAGGCGTCCGGAGCTCGCACTACTACACTACAGTATCGCCCAAACATTTGCTCTAATACTGTATAACCGTCGCTACCCGACGGCGTTTCGACCCCGTGCTGAACAGTGGATAAATTCCGTTGGAGACGACGTTCCGCAGCAGCATCAGATTTTACAATAAATGAGCATGGATACCCTCAGCAGAACTCTACCAGAAAGCCTCAGGGCCCGCACATCATATACAATATATACCTCACGTTATGATACTAATGAACGCAGATCGGACTACGATGAGATAGTGGGCGAAGACAAAAAAAAACAGGGTCTCAGCATAAAGCTTTTAATCATAAACCTCTTTTTTCTTATGGGGCTTATAATGGTGGTGCTGTACGACTAGGGGAAGGCGATACTGGCGATGTCGCAAGAGTTTGATATATTCGTTAGACCTCCAGCCGCATGCTTGCACAAAATATTGCAATAAACGATCCGTCATTCGTGGGTGGAGTATACCGCGATGCTCTCTAGACCTCAAAGTACAGAGACCCAGAAAAGGACAGAACGTCAGATGACCCCACCAGCAAAATCCAACAGCCATACGAGGCGCCGGTTAGCAACTGATTCGAACTGTTACTTTGTTACTCTCTGACATTCCGAGCCCAAGCGAAATTGCTACGCAGTAGAAGGCAATAAAACCTGTGAGAGTTTGCGGATAGGCGCAAGCGAGTCCGACGAGAGCGCGCACCACTACAGTATGGCCGGTCATTGTCAACTAACTTTTTATTGAGACAGTCACCCATGCGACGGAACGATGTTGGCGTGGCATCGCCATTTACAGTGCTATAGGACATTGCTAAGAAGAGAAACAGAAGTAAAACCCGAAACGAAACATAGAAAGAGCACTGAGAAAACGCACGAGGTCACGCAAGCCGGCGGCAGCGGGGCCGCCGGTAAGAAGCCAACGGAGAGGTAAGCCTCGCTTCGGTGTTCGCAGGCTGTCGTTGACCCCCATGGGGTTTTGTATGAAAGTTGATGTCACAGTCTCAACGCCTCAAGAAACGGACGTACAGTAACTTAGGTCAGGTTCAACGCGCGTGGATTTCAAAGTTGCGTAAAGGAACTACTCCGGACCGTGGTTCATGTTCGTTCAACGTGGGCGCCACCCGTGGGAATGGCACAGAAACTCAGTGCAGCGCACCGTGACAGAGAGTGCCATGCTGCTGACGAAAGTTGGAGTGGAAAAAGGCAAGGACCTGCCTCAGTCGCAGAGTCCTGTCGGACGCGTCCCAAGCGCTGGAAGGGCCAACGAGCCTGCGCGAAGTGCAACGGAAACAGGGAAGCTCAAGGCCTGAAAGCTTCAAACAGCAGCGCAGTCTGCAGGGGAAGGATAGTAAGGGTCAAGGTTCGCTCTAGGCCAGTCAGTGAGGGAGAACCCGAGAGTGCCCAACCTGGTCATAGCACTCCAATGGAATTGCCGAGGGAAGGTCGGCGTTGTGCAATGGAGATACTTTCCCAGTCCATGAACATAGACAGGACAGTGTGAACGGGATTAGAACCTCTAGCATGACGATCAGCTTTGGGCGGACCATGGATGACAGAGAAATGAGAAACCCCTAGCAGTTTTGTTCTCACACGATGAAACGATACGAACTTGGAGAAGCCATATCGCGAATTGGAACAAGACTAGGGACGTCGGGATAGGATAAGGTGAGAGGCGACCACATCCTTATTTCTGGCATAGTTGTGCATATAAGTACCAGCTGGGAGTCTGGGATATCAAGACGAGTCGTCAGAAGCGCGGATGTCGGGGGCTGGAGTTGTCAGGAGACGAGGTTGTGCATGAGACGAGGTTGTGTCTAGAAACTAGAAGGGGGGAAACTCGAGATCTGGTATCTGGTGACAGTGGTGACATGGGGACAGGTCGCTCGTCTGGATTTGGGTGCGAGGCGCACTGGGCCGACTGCTCGCTCATGCGGGGATAGTTTCTGGAGTTAATTCGGGTAACAGCGGGGAACGGAAGGGTAGCGCATTTTTACAATCGTTGCGACTGACGAGATGCTAGGACGTCGTCAAGACGGTGTGTGCGTTGAATAAATAGTGGACACCGAGATGCCCACAGGCTTACGTTTGCAGACTTTCCTTTTTGGGGGAGCTGCGTGTTAGCCGGAGATGCATACGTAATCAAGCATGGCTGCGGCTTGTGCTGCGGTACACTGAAGCTGCGGCGGACTCAGAAGGTCGTTCGACTGCGCAAGCGATGAGTTATGAACCCAGCTCCTACGTAATGTCAGATCGGCCAGACAAGCCTTTGGTCGTCAAATGCGACTACAATACTCGTCGCCAAAAGCTGTCGTTCACCTCGGCGCGATTCTGCTCCTACGAGAGGCTTAAGGAGAAGGTCTTGCTCTCTCTAGTTGTTCCTTTCATACTGAAAACTCTCATCCCCGTAGATCGAGAAAAACTTTGCGCTCTCGGCGCACCACTTCACGATAGAATGGAAGGATCACGACGGAGAGCAGAACTACATCCAGGACGAAGGGACATTGGACGAAGCGATCGAATACTACCATTCAGGCGATGAAGGTTCCGTCAGATCATCCGGTTCTGCCTTCGCGTCGCGCAGCTCCTCGAGACATCATAAGATTACGATGTTTGTCCAAATCCGCGTCGAATACGATGGACCCAGTCTTTCAGATACCTCCTCGTTGGCCAGCAGAGAGGGAGACTCACCTGAAGGAAGCCAATTCTCTTTCTCCCCCGGAGAGCTTTCCACTCCTCAACTCGATGACGACGCCGTTACAGTTAGCTCGAAGGACGCCCGTCGTTCTCGTCAGGGTTGCAGAGACCCGTCCTTATTCAAGAAATTCTTGACTGGTGGTACGCGCTCTCAAGCCGGAGGAAGCTCAGGTCAAAACACCTTGCCGCGGAAACCCTCTCGCTCGCGTATTTTTGGCTTCGGTTCCCGCGCGTCGTATACAGATGAAGATGCAGCCGGCGGGGGAAGCATTCGAGATATGCGGTCCCGTGGACGCGGCTCGGACAGCCCGGGAGGTACCGAAGGACCATATATAAATGACCCATCAGCCGTATTTGAACGCCTCAAGCTCGAGGAACAGCTCAGCGGCTCTCTTCCTCACGAACATTCGTCACTTCAGACCGACAGGGGGCAGGCTTGGTTACAAGATCAAAGCCATCAGACGAAAGCCACCTTCGGCGTTGTTCCCGCTCCTTCCACAACCGATGATACCTTCTCTCTCAACACCAGCTCACCACTGTCCGACGGGGTCCCCGACATCCTACTCCAGAAAGATGAGCGTGGAAAGTTCTATTATAACTATACTGGATCGGGATCCTCTGAATCTGCAGAGGAAACGGAGTATGAACCACCCGTGGACGAGAACCAGCCCAGTAAGTCACTTCGCATCGAGGACTGCTCAGCCTTTCTCAGTACCATCTTGTGCCATACAGATAATGATGCAGGCATTCCGCACGAGCTCCTGATACCCGAGGATGTTACCAACTGCGATGAGTGCGGTTGTATCCTCGACCAGATCAAGTACATCTGCACCACTTGTGGCGAGAAGACTCCTACGTCACGCGTTGCGCTCGAAGCAGCCGCGGCAGTTAAAGGGAAGGGCAAGCGTCGCGAATCCCCAAGCTACGAATACCACTCCCACGGGCCCAGGACTGAGTATAGCTCTCAGGAGCCAGCGTACCCTCCCCGTGCACACCGTGGCACCTTCATACTTCACTTCCCGTCTAGTGATAACACACCTGCATATCCACCCAACTCCAAGCCTCTACCCGCTTTACCTTCTTCGTCACCCCCACAACCACCCGTCGTCCGAAGTATTGGCTCTCAATCGACTCTCGTTCCATCCAGCTCGTCAGGATCGTCCTCGACGGCTCGCGCTGGATACGAGCTCTGTAACATGTGCTTCACAAAGGTCGGCGTCTACCATTCGTCTGTGGGTGGGGTTAACGCCCCATCCTCTCCAACGCTACCACCAACTGCGTCAGAACTCGCAAGCGCACGACGTAGAGAGCCAAAGCAGGATGGGCAACTACGTCACGCTTTCGTGGAACAGGTTTGGGGTTTCCGCGGCTGGCAAGTCATTGGTGCGCCATTTCTTGTTATGACTCGTGGCCCGGTGAGCTGATCGTACAAACAGAGCAGGCTGAGATGTCGCACCGTTGTTCTGGATGTCAATCTTTGTTGTCAGGGAATCGGTACAAGTGCGGAATCTGCAATAGCTTTACAATTTGTCGAGCGTGCTTCAGGTGAGTATCGACAATTCCTCAGGACCTAAAATGACGACGTTGGAATTAGTGACGTGCACAACATCCACCCAATACACCCATTTTTGGAAATGAGGGTCAAGCGTGCTTCCCGAACACGCAGCCGCGAGGAGATATGCGACGACACGACGGACGACGACGACAACGCGGACGAACCATGTCAGCGACTTCATCGATCTGCGCCAATTCCCGCTCACGTCCTCCGTTTTGATAGCTCTCAAGCACCCTGGCGTCCAATGCTTCAAGTTGGTCTTTCTCTCAAATGCTTAAGACTCATTCTTTCCTGACGTATATGTAGTTGCCAGCAAGACATCGTTGGCGCTCGTTTCCACTGTGTTGACTGTACGATGGAAAACATCGACATCTGCCAGCACTGCGAGACTGCCGGCTTGCCTGGTAATCTCGATGCGTCCGACGGCGGGCATAGTTCCTCCCATATCATGTTAAAGGTATATTGTATCTTCCTCGATCTCGAACGTGCACACTCGCATAGGCTGACTATCGAGGCAGATTCCAATGCCGCTCAATATGAACCAAGTACAGGATGTTTCGCTGCGCGCGCACGGACTACGCCATGGCCGAGATCGTGCTGACTTGCGCGGAGTCTCGCCGCTGATGCGTTCCAGCCCTGGTAGCATCTCTTCGCACACCGTTTCGTACGGCAATGGCGCCGGGGCAGATATAGAGGAAGACTACGTCCACCTCCAAATTTGTAATTCGTGTAACGAGGTTCGTCTTCCCCGCTCTTTTTTTTAACGCGTACGGCGACTCTGACTTATGCCGCTCTGTTCAGCCCATTATCGGCGTTAGGTACCAATGCCTTAACTGTCCCTCCAAACCTTCGTCGTTTAACTTGGTACGTTCTTAAAATATTACTACTGATACGTTTCCTCTGACCACTGTTCCGATTCAGTGCTCGGACTGCGAAACCAAGTCGTACAGAGTCCATGACCCGATGCACACGTTCCTCAAAATTCATCGGCCGGTCGACATCCCTGGCCCACTCGAGTCCGAATTCCCTATTATACCAATCTTGTACGTGATATATGTTTTGCGCCGCGTGAGTAGATGCTCAAGTATTCAACTTCCCTTTTACAGATATCGAGAGCCCGCTGGGCCCGCGCCGGGTAGCCCTATTGCGGATATACCAGGCGACCCCGCAGGTATGTAACGTGCACGGCCTTTCTCACTCGCGGCAGTTGCTCATCGGCGTCGAAACAGGTTATCTTCGTGACCTCACACATGCCTTTGCGCTCTGCGACCGGCATATGCGGCGTATCGTCGGCAAGTGGTACCGCTGTGCGTTCTGTGCGAAGGACCTCTGCGCGGATTGTGAGGTGCTCGACACGCACGACAGCACGCACATCTTCGTCGTGTTCAAGGCTCCCGTCGATATGCAGTCGTTCCGGTGCGGCTTTTACCCACACCCCACGTCGATGATGCTGACGGACTGCCTTTTTCGTAAAACCAGACACTTCGCTGATCTAGAGAACCCGGCTGGTAGTCCGCCGGTGTTACACGGAAACATTTATTACCCACGACATGAGTAACGTAATTTACTGTATTTGGTTTCGTTTTCTTGCATTGCGATTACTGTTTTTCTTTTTGCTTTTGTGTTAACGATCATCTATCTGGACTGTAGTAACTTATAGACATCAATGTACTATCTTTAGGACATAATCACTGATAAGATGGATAGCCTCTCGGTAAGATAAGATAAATGCAACAAAATTATCATTGCGGCAATACGCGGCAACTCATATGTAACGCAAGCGTAACTTCCTTCCTCTTGTTTGCACGAGGTGAGCTTGGTCGAATCAGAGATATACCGGTTCTCAGGAAGGAAAAGCATGCCTGCACGAGCGAACTACTGTCATAGCCATAAGTACAACTAATACTCTTGCAGCTACTCGATGCCAGTGGCCAGCTGGGTGTGCCACTAGGTGCGCTATTACTAGGCATCAACTACATGCAGGGATCGGCGGCGCATCGGCGCCGTGCGTCATGGCCACGATAGTGCGGTATTCTGTGCTCCAACAATGTCAAGTTCATTTCCATCTTTGGTGTCACATTTCGTTGGGGGCTACTAATCCCCGTGTGCTGAGTTTTTGACCCCCTTTCTTGGACCGTGCATGCTGCTATTTTAACCCCACTCTATTATCCCTCCACTTAACCGTCACGATGAGCAGCTCTTATATACCAAATCCCCAACCTGAAGCCTCCACATCTGCCCTGATGCTTCCACCGGAGCTTCCACCGGAGCCAATATCTAGTACACCCTCACCTGCAAGAGACACACCGCCGAAGCCCAGTCCGAAGAAGCCACAACAATTCCAATGCGGCACCCTAGAAAAAAGTCGCATTGCTACTATTGATGCGGTCGCGTATAAGTCCCAGGTTTCAGTTGAAGAATTCATCGAGACATTTATCCCTACCCTCCCAAGTGGTTTTGACCTCGGTGACATAAAAACGTACACGGAGAAACTCGGGGAATGGAAGAAGTTCTCTTCACGTCCATCCAACAAGAGAAACTTAACCGAGGATAAAAAACTCGGCGCCAGTGACACCGAGGGCCAAAATTATGTCCTCAAGGATTTTTGGCTCGAGAAGGACCGAAAGCCGGAGCACGAGATTTACGACGAGATTACCCGGGATGTCCGAAGTCTTTACTCCGAGAAGGATGCTGACACTGTTGAGCAACACCTGTTCACACCCGTGAAGCATGCAATCATTCAAGTCGGTGGAGTTGATGACGACACGGAAAAATCCGTTCCAACCACTGTACCCCGGTGCAACTGCCCCTCAAGGTGCCTCGCTTCATTCTCACAATGGATAGTGCTGCGCGCCCCAGGGTCTCCGATCCGGAATTGGATACGCTAGGAAATATTCAAGTCTTCTCTGGATTTCGAACGTGGTGATTAAGTTAATCGCCACGTTCGCAATCCAGAGAAGACTCACTATCGTTTGCACTACCGTGTGGTTTTCAAAGAGTACGCAACACCAATATATAACGTGACAGAAATGAGGGATGTCTTTACGGTATTAGCAGATCTCATCAAATGTTGGTTGTTTGATCTCATGATAACACCAGTTCTCACCCTTCTTATTTCAGTGTTTCGACTCTTACACGGAAGCGGCTGGGTGCATAGAGACATAAGTGCTAGCAACGTCTATCTGTACGAAGGTCGCGGCCTGCTGGGAGACCTGGAGTACAGCAAGAGTACAGGAGATCATTCACACCACGACGTTCGAACGGTAGGTGGAATGCGTTTGCTTGGCAATATCCTAGCTTAGGCTGCAACAGGGTACTATCGACTTCATGGCTGCTGAGGCGATAGCGCAAAGGCGCCTTTTTGGCAAAATTGAAGTCATAAATGCTCCACTTCCATTTGATATAGAAAAAGTATTCCAGGCACCTGAAGAGCCTCAATTCCGCTACAATGCTATCCATGATGTCGAATTGGCGTGGTGGGTCGGCGTCTGGATGATGTTTTTCTTCAAGCTCGTGCATCACTGTGAAAAAAGCAAACACGCAAGCGCGCGCCAGTGCGAAGCACTTCGAGTATTCCCCGGCACTCTCGAGCATACTGGGAAGTACGTATACATTAATCAGATGGGCGAATTTGCCAGGTCCACCTCCAAATGGGTCTCGAGCGAGTTTGCATATGCCGTCACTACATTCGAATATGTGCGCACATGCCTTCGGTATACCTACAGCAAACTCGAAGAAACCTGCCCCGAAGGCCTCGAAAAGCTATCAGAAAAGCTCAGTGTCACCAACAAGATAATAACATCACGTTCCCCGGTGGCCCGACTGAGGACTTTTATACACCCATCCAGAATTCGCTTTTGCAAGCGAAAGAGAAGTACGAGACAAAAGTCATCAAACTTGAGGGGATTAAGTTGTCCACGGAGGCCTACAACTCGGTGGCGAACCTGGAGATTTCAATGCGGCGCCGACGCCCCGAGAAACGGGATCGCGGGAGCGATGATTACCCTGACGAGGAGCCTGAGATCAGAAAAAAGGTCCGGAAGGGGGAAAAGGCGCTGACGTAGAGTGGCGGGTAATGTGTACTAGGAAGTCCGTAGATCACCTTTGCGGAACTGCAACTTCTTGACGAAGATGACGAAGGAGTTTTGAACCAGCGAATACTTACGACTTGCGAACAATGAGTGCGTCGAGGAGAAGAAGCTTCCGGCGTCGAGAGAAGGTCACGAACTTGAAGGCAGCATCAACTAAGTGTGGACTTAAGATGAAATTAACGCACTGCTCTGAGTCTTGTCCGTACCGAATTGAAACAACCACCAATAACGCCGCTCTGCAGCAGCTTGAAGCTCGGCACAGACGTAGCGCCGACGTTAAGATCGTCACGAGTTCCTTCAACGCGTTGCCAACCTCTTTCTCACTCGCACTTGAATCCGAGATCCACTCAAAGAGCCGGCGCAGCACCCAGAAGACAGCGTCGGCGTCTGTGCTCTGTCTGCCAGTAAAATAACGGGAACGAATGACTCGCGCTCGCAGAGTCACCGCGTCCGAGTCCTCGGGGTCTAAAGAGAGTGATGGTAGCGTATGGAGGTGAGTTCAGAGCGGAGACGGAGAGAGATGGAGGATAATCTAGGATTGAGGGAAGATGCCCTCATTTGATGCCGATGCGCCGATATGCGAGAGTAGAACGGGGCGCAGCGATGAGGCAGGCAGAGGGAAAGGGAGGAGAGTTCTCAGTGAACGAGGGGGAAGCAGCGGCGGTGGATCGCTGAAGGCAAAGGAAGTGCAGTCCGGCTCAGATGGCGATGATGATGGTGATGGCGAGGCTAAGACGGCGAAGGCGATAGCGAGGAAGCTTTTGCAGGCGGGACAAGTCACACAGGGTTTAGAGAGGAAAAAAAAACGGGAAGATGTAGATTAGAATCAAGGACGACGAGTTTAAATACATTCTGACCGTAGGCAACACAATCCGGGACTACGTCGAAAGTATAGTGAGTAAGACGTACGGTACGGGTAAAATGAGAGAGGGAGACGACTATGGAGGCACAAAGACCACAGTGGCATAGGCAAAAGTGACGGGCGTGGACACGAGTGATATTAACCAAATTCTAAGTGAAAGAAATGTGGAACGGTGATGCGATGATGAAAGAGAAGCCGGGCAAGTCCTTCGAGGCGAGCTCTCTTGAGTGGCTACGTGCCGGATTATAGGGTCGATACAGCGGCCGATGACTTCGGAATGAGTCGAGGAATCGAGAAACAAGATCAGCGAGTGAAGGAGGGCACGAGGAGACGAATGAGCATCGGAGACAGAAAGTGAGTGGCTGAGAGTGCTGAGTGGTCGGGAAAGGCCGAAAAGGGCTGATTTCGGGCCCAGCGCCCAAGCAATCCGGGCCAACGCACACAGCAACTGCGTGAACATGCGAGCTGCAATCAATAGACTCATGGAGAGGCGCCGGCAGGAAGGAGAAGCATGTTGACAGCGGTCGTGATAAGCTCAGGGTCGAAGAGGGTCTCGAGCCTGAGATTCTCCGGGGACAACTGGTAGTAAAAATCGATGCCCGAATGACACAGAGGCACGCAAACTCCGAGTCGACCAGGTGCTGGCGTGAGTAGCCAAGGCAGTTGCGGATGATCGGCCACACGCTGTGGGTCATCTGGAAGTGTTCTGGGGGTACTTTGGAGCAAAACGTTTGACGCTGTTTGTAGAGCGGTTCACTGTACGGCGAGCGAGAGAAGTCGAGGTAGTTAAGCAGCCATCGGTAAGATTATTCAGTTTCAAACACTCAACAGCTAACAACGAAACGATAGACCTGGTGGTTGCAGTCTGATTGTATAACATGAAGATGCCAGAGATGATTTCTTTCCCTCGCCACTTCGACTAGACCTCCTCAGCAATCCGATCGTCGCCCCTCCATTGCCGTTTCCTCGAATCGATAAATTCAAGGAAAATCTGTTGGCTCATCATTTCCTTATCTAGCCTGGACACGTACAATTTCGGTCGAGCGCGACTCGTACAGCCCTTTCGCTGCCAAAAACGCATCCTGAATGGGTTTGTATATGTCCTCCTCTGGGCCGCCGGGGAATGCGTTATGGTGGCCATCCGGGTGAGCCCGAGCCTTTTCTGAAAGCTTTCCCAGGCCATCGGGGAAGGTTTTCTCGAGATTGTGGTAGATGATCTTAAGCAAGACACGCACATAGTCGAATGCCCTGACGGCGGGCGAGCACTCATTCGAAATCCACGGTGTGGTGACGTCGAAGAAATAGCGTGGGTTCTCGATGTATAGAAACCTACAATCATAGGTGTTGAGTTTGCCAGAAAACGCCAAATTTGTTTCGTGTTGGCGTTTGCTTGAGATTTGACTTGACTCGGTATGGCCTTTGGGGATGTGGAAAAACAACATCCATACGCCAACCCACCATGCCGATTCGATGTCGTGGATAGCGTTGTAGGAAAAAGGACGTTCGTCTTTGGCAATTTGACTCAGTTGCTCCCTGATTTGCTCTGACAATGTGTCTATATTGAACGTATCGCTTGGCTTATCAATCCATTCTGGGGTGGGACGAAAAACGAATTCCATTTTCGTCACCTCAACAGACATAAAGTCGATTGTACCCTAATGCAGTTCCTCAGCTCGGGCCGTCTGCCAAGCAAACACTCACGTACCGTTCGAACTTCGGGTTGGGAATGGTCAGCCATGTTTTTAGCAAACTCGAAATCGCCTAGCAACCCGCGTCCTTCATAGAGGTACATATTCCCAGTACTGATGTCACGGTGCACCCAACCACTTCCGTGAAGTAGTCGAAACACTGGCAACAGAAGAATGAGAAAAGTGCTTGCCAACAGGATATAGTTAAATGACTGACCTTTAATCAAGTCTGCTAACACGATGAAGACGTCTCCCATCATCCTCACTTGACTAATGGGTGTTGCGCACTCCTTGAAGACAACACGGTAGTGCGAGCGACGACAATTCTTCTCCAGTGCATACTCAATATCATCGACAGCATCAAGTTCCATATCAGAGCATCTTGTACATGCGTTGCCACACGTTGCCGCGTCGTGGGAAGGAAGACGGATTGGCGGTTGGGCGTCATTCGAGGAGGGTTCCAATGCGTGCCGCCGCAACATGCTTGTTCCTGTGTCATCCTCGATGCCATTGACCTTAACGATCGTGCTGTCGACGGGTGTCAACAAGTGTTGCTTGATGGTATCGGCGTCCTCTTCTGAGTATAGATCTCTGACATCCTCAACGATCTCCTCATAGATCTGGTGCTCCGGCTTTCGGCCCTTCTCGAGCCACAGGTCCTTCAAGACGTATATTTGGTCCCCGGTGTCACCGACTTTTTTAACTTTGAAGACGCGTGTCCCAAGGCCAAGCAGAACGTCAGTTGTATGATGCTTCAGAATAGCGATGGTCTTATACTCTGCGTCGTTCAGCTTGATATGGTAAAAGCTACCTTCGGCGTGCTCCACAAGCTCGACCGAAGGATCCAGGCCTATTTCCATGTCTGATGCGAATGCAAACGACAGGAGGACCCTGAGACAACGTTCCTTGTCCTGTACTCTGATGAGAGACGAAACACCAATGAAGAGGTACTCACTACCTTGAAGATGTCAAGAGGCTTGCTGCAGACAAGCATTGATCGATTTGTGTACCACAGTCTCAGGGAGGCGTTCTTAAGGGTAATACCAAATACAAAGCGTCGGCGAGCATCTATAGCCATGATATGTTGCATCACCTCAACTACGTTGGATGTGTACAAGTTCTAGGAACGGTTTAGAGGGATCAGTGAGATGCACTAACTTGAGCTGGACTCACGTAGAGGGAAGACATCTCAGCCTTGAAATCCGCAGTGAAAGCGACGTGGAAGTATGCGTCTGACTGGGAATAAGAATGTTGTTTGCTGGTGCGGTAGAAGAACGCGTCTGGTCTGGTGGTCGAGGTTCTTTCGTGTGTATTTGGTGTGGCCCCTGTGATAAACGACCATCGTTGCTCTGGACACATCTCTTCCCACACGAATTGCGCCGCATTTACCATCTCATCGAATAGCTGCTCAAAGATGTCATTCTTATTGTAGGAATAGGACCCCTTCCATGTCTTGAAGTTCAGCATGTGCTGAAGCACGAGAGAGATTTCGAGGTTCTCTGGGAGGCTGGGAACAAATGTGTCAATGAAGTCGTCTAACGAAACCTCAGTCACGGTCTTGGATCTCTCTAGAGCACTCTTTCGGAATGATGGAATCTGTGCCAGACAGAGACTTGGAGTTGTTTCAGATCTTGAAGATGTTGGCATTAGTGGTGGTCAATGTTCGGCATTCAAGTTCGGCGTTCACCCCTGTCTGCAACCACAAACTTGAAAGTGACCTGCTCCCAGAAAGGAAGGTACCACACGAATGATGACGCGATGACACGCGACGTAGTTCCCTAAGCTAAAGGTGCGCAGTCATCGATGGCTTAAGTTACTGGATTGCCTCCCGTTCAATTTGACCGGCGCTTCATATTCTGACTTTCCTGCAGGCCTGAGGACCTGGGACTGGATCAAGGACATCCGTATTGACTCATGGCAAGAAGACGCTGACGTCACGCGCTAGTACACAGTCTGCACCGTGCAGCAGTAGCAGCTAAGGGAAAGGGAAGGAACTGCAAACCGTGAAGCTTCTCGACCTCCAACTTCTCAGCAGCCCGATTGTCGCTCCTCCATTTCTGTCTCCTCGCGTCGAAATATTTACTAGCTCGTCTTCAATTTCATTCTCCTGCTTTGACACGTATGATCTCGGTCTTGCGCGACTCATACAACTCTTTCGCTGCCAAAAACGCATCCTGAATGGGTTTGTATATGTCCTCCTTTGGGCCGCCGGGGAATGCGACGTGATGACCGTCTTGACAAGCCTGAGCTTTTTCTGATAGTTTTCCAAGGCCGTCGGGGAAAGTTTCTTCGAGATTGCGGTAGATTTTCAGAAGCAAGCGACGCACACGATCGAATACCCCGACTGCAGGTGACCACTCTTTCGAGGCCCACCCTACTGTGGATTTGACGAACGTGCCCTCGCTTTCGAGGACATGGAGCCTATGACCAAAGGTGAAAGTGCCAGAAAATAGCCGATCTGTTTGGCGCTGGCGCTCTCTTGAGATTTGGTTGGACTCGATATAACCTTTGGGCATGTGGAAAAACAACATCCATACGCCAACCCACCATGCCGATTCGATGTCGTGGATAGCGTTGTAGCAAAAAGGAAGATCTATGAGAAGTTCCTCCTTGATTCTCTCATATGATTTGTCTATATCAAGTGTATGATTCCATTCTTTGACGGGACGAAAAGTGAATTCCATTTGCATCACCTCCGCAGCCATAAAGTTGATTGTACCCTAATGCAGTTCCTCAGCTCGGGCCGTCTGCCAAGCAAACACTCACGTACCGTTCGAACTTCGGGTTGGGAATGGTCGGCCATGTTTTGGGCAAACTCAAAATCGCCCAGTAACCCGCGCCCTTCATGGAGGTACATATTCCCAATACTAATATCCCGGTGTACCCACCCACTTCCGTGAAGTAGTCGGAACACTAGCAATCAGAAGGATGAATTCTCCATCATGAGGTGGTCTACTAACGACTGACCTTTCATCAAGTCTGCTAACACGATGAAGACATCTCCCATCATCCTCACTCGACTGATGGGTGTTGCGTACTCCTTGAAAACAACACGGTAGTGCGAGCGACGACAATTCTTCTCCAGTGCATACTTGATATCATCGACAGCATCAAGTTCCATGTCAGAGCATCTTGTACATGCGTTGCCACACGTTGCCGAGTCGTGGGAAGGAAGACGGATTGGCGGTTGGGTCTCATTCGAGGAGGATTCCAATGCGTGGCGCCGCAACATGCTTGTTCCTGTGTCATCCTCGATGCCATTGACCTTAACGATCGCGCTGTCGACGGGTGTCAACAAGTATTGCTTGATGGTATCGGCGTCCTTCTCGGAGTATAGACGTCTGACATCCTCAACGATCTCCTCGTATATCTGATGCTCCGGCTTTCGATTCTTCTCAAGCCACAGGTCCTTCAAGACGTGTATTTGGTCCTCGGGGTCGCCTACCCTTTTCACTTTGAAGATTCGTGCTCCGCGGCCAAGTAAGGCGTCGGGTCGATGATCTTGCAAAATGGCGAGGGTCTTGTACTGTGCGTTATTTACGCTGATGTGGTAGAAGCTACCTTTAGTATTCTCCACAAGCTCAACCGAAGGATCCAAGCCCATATCCACGTCTGATGCAAATGCAAACGACAGGAGGACCCTGAGACAGCGTTCCTTGTCCTGTACTCTGATGAGAGATGGAGGACCAATAAACGGGTACTCATTACCTTGATGGTGTCAAGAGGCTTGCTGCGGACAAGCATTGACCGATTTACGTACCATAGTCTCAAGGAGGCGCTCTTAAAGGTAATACCAAATACGAAGCGTCGGCGAGCATCTATAGTCATGATGTATCGCATCGCCTGAACTATATTGGACGTGTCCTGGGAACGGTTTAGAGGGATAAGCGAGGTACACGAAGCAAGTCTCACGTCGAATGAATAAGCAGTGCTCTTGAATTCCGCAGTGAAAGCGATATGGTAGTATGAGTATGACTGGGAATCAGAATGTTGTTTGCCGGTGCGGTAGAAGAACGCGTCTGGTGTTCTGATGGTCGAGGTTCTTTCGGGTGTACTTGGCGTGGCCCCTGTGATAAACGACCATCGTTGCTCTGGACACATCTCTTCCCACACGAATTGCGCCGCATTTACCATCCCATTGAATAGTTGCTTAAAGATGTCATTCTTATTGTAGGAATAGGACCCCTTCCACGTCTTGAAGTTCAGCATGTGCTGAAGCACGAGAGAGATTTCGAGGTTCTCTGGAAGGCCGGGAACAAATGTGTCCATGAAGTCGTCTAACGAAACCTCAGTCTTGGATCTTTCCAGAGCGCTCTTTCGGAATGACGGAGTCTGTGCAGAACCGAGACTTGGATTTGTGTCGGATCTTGGAGATGCGGTGGATGTTAGCATTAGTAGTGGCGGGATCAGTGGTCAATATCAGTGGTCAGTTCAGCGTTCTTCACCCCTGTCTCGCAAAAGTGTGCTCCCAGAAAGGAAGGTACCGTTCGACTAGTTTGACTTCTCGGTTCGCCTAGCTCGCGCTCTCTGCCAAAACTGCTTATCAGTAATCTCCCATGTGACTTTGCCCTTCGAATCTGCGACTGGCATGTGGGGAAGAGCGTTGGGAAGTGGTATCGTTGTGCATACTGAGAGGACCTTTAGGCAGATTGCTGTTTGGTGCCAACAGCAGCATCCACCCTTTCCTCGCGTCCAAGGCTCTTGTTGATATGCAAGTGTTCCGGTGCGCTTCCCCACACCCCTGCAAATACGCCTCGATGCTGACAGATGGTGTTCCAATTTAACACTTCGCCGATTTGAACCCTGTTGGTATTCCACCACGGACCACATGGCACCAGTGTTCCACCGAAGCATTTATCATCCATGACATTATACTGTATTGGTTTCATTTTTTGCCTTTGCGAGTGCTATTTTTCTTTTTTTTTGTGCTAACGATCATCTCTCTGGACTGTAGTATAGAGAGTGTACCTGTGGCTGGCCATCGCAGCGATAAGATAAGAATCGTAAGATAATAAGTACAAAGTGTCGTCGATGCCCGTGGCTGCTGCGGTGCTGCTGCGGTCCCGAGACAACTCCTTCACTCTCCACTGCGCAGATATGAGTAATGAACTCGGACCAATGCTGTATGCCTCTAAGTCAGAAAGAATAGACAAACCCCTGGTCGTCAAGTGCGACTACAATACAAAACGCCACGATCTGATCTTTGGTTCTGCACGAGACTGCTCCTGCGATGAGCTCAGGGCGAAGGTCCTCCCTTCCCCGCTGTACCTTTCGTATTAAAAAAGCATTCCTCAGGTCAAGGAAAGCTTCAAGCTTACTGCGCGTCCCTTCAAGATGCGGTGGGATGATGACGATGGAGAGCAGAACCTCATCCTGGATGAAGCGACGTTGGACGAAGCGATCCAGTACTATCATTCCACCAATGGAATTTTAGTCACTATCTCCATCAAAATCTCTCTCGAATATGATGAGCACAGTCACTTGGGTGCCTCTCCACTGGTTAGAAGAGAAGCAGACTTGGCTGAGGGATACCAAGACACTTTTTCCCGAGCAGAGTTTTCTAGCCCCCTACATCCCGAGGGCGGTGACGCCATGACGACAAGCCCGAAGGTATTCCGTCGTCTTTCTTTAGGATTGTAAAGAGGCTAATGGTACACGCTCTCAGGACGCGGGAGAATCGACTCTGAACACGGTTCCGCGGAAACCTCCCCGGTCGCACATTCATAACCCTGGCTCTTGTGCCACGTCTAGCATAGATGGAGGTGCAACTAGGAGAGGTGTCATAGACGGCAGTACTGACGCACGCAGTTCATGTGGTACCTCTTTTTCTCAGCAAATGTTCAAGGTTGGTCGCCGGTGGTCCTGGGTGGAGATCCAAGCCCGTGATCCAATTCTGGATGCACTCGCCCAGGAAGATGTGCAGTCCCTCAGTTCAATATCTCTCAGCAGTGGTCCCTCAGTGTCCGACGGCGTCTCCGACACGGGCATTTCGTCCGAGAATCGCGCACGCAGAGATAACTATTCAAGTTCCAGATCCTCAGGACCTGCTAGAGATTTGGAATACGAAGCTCTAGTGAACGACAGGAGTCACTCTAGTGAGCCATCAATGACTGCGCACCCCTCTCCCAGAACTGACCTACATCCACACAGACAACGACATTGGCATCGCAGACGACTTGGATCAGGAATTTACTTGTTGTTCGGAGTGCGAGTGTATTCTGGATAGTATCAAGTACATCTGCACGACTTGCGGCGGGAAGACTCCCACATCACGCGCGGCACTTATTGCAGCAGCGGAGGCCAAGGGAAAAGGCGGCAGGAACCGCGAAGCCTCTTCTTCGCCCACTCGAACGATCCTTGGCCGAAGCCACAGCTCTTCGGTCTCGTCCACTTTAACGGCTCGCACGGGTTATGAGCTGTGTACCGCTTGTTTCGAGAGGGTCGGCGTCGACCATTCCTGGGCGAGTTGCGTCTCTGGTTATTTCTCGACCGAGAAAGAGCTTGGGATTGCGCGACGTAGCCAGCCAAAACAGAAAGGGCTGCTACGCCATGCGTTTGTGGAAAAGTTCTGGGACCTCCACTGCTGGACAGATATCGGTGCGTGATTGTTTTATGTCGCCTGGGTTCCGGAAAGTTGAAAACCCAACAGAGCAAGAAAACATGCCGCATCAGAGTCGATGCTCTATATGTGAAACAGGGCTGTCAGAGGATCGGTACAAATGTGGTATCTGCGACGACTTTACGCTCTGTCGAGGGTGCTTCAGGTAAGCATCGATATTACGGTGACCGTCAGTCCCTCATCTAATGCGACCACATCAACAGCATCGTGCACAACGTCCACCCGACACACCCATTCTTGGATATAAAAATCAAGGCCGCCACCGAAACACTCGACCACTCGGAAATATCACACTATGAAATATCTGAGGGCATCACAGCCGCGGATGACAATGCGGACGAATCACGTCAGCGAGCTTATCCGCCCACGCCGATTTCTTCTCGCTCACTGTTTTTGAGTAGCTCTGAAGCACGTCGGCTACCAATGTTCTTAGTTCGTACTTTTCTCAATCGGCTTGACGCCCTTTCCCTGATGCACGTGTAGCTGCGAGCTGGACATCTTTGGAGCTCGATTTGAATGCCAGGAATGTGAGGACATCAACCTATGTTCAAAGTGCGACAATACTGGGTTGCTGCCCGACGGCGGGCACAGTTCTTCCCACATCATGTCGAAGGTAACATTCTATCTCCTTCTCGAATCTCTCGTGTTGGCTGACCATTGAAGCAGATACCGGAGCCAAAGGCTCACGGACAGCATCGCGGCCAGGACCCTGCTAACTTAAGCCCGAATCCTGGTACTAGTGTCTTGTCAATCAACGCGGCTAGGACAGATGTGGAGGAAAATTATATTCACTCCCAAATATGCGATTCGTGTGAAGAGGTCGCTCTATCTTCCCACTTGACCCTGTATATTGATTCTGACATCCGCCCCACAATTACTAGACCATCGTCGGTGTCAGGTACCAATGTCTGAACTGCCCTTCCAAACCAAGCTCGTACGACTTGGTATGTGAAAACCTTTAGTCGTACGGCACCGCTCACGCATTTCGGATTCAGTGCACGGACTGCGAAGTCAATTCGTACATAGTCCATGACCCGATGCACACGTTCCTCAAGATCCCTCGTCCTGTGGACATCCCTGGCCCACTAGAATCTGAATTTCCATTCATACCAGTCCTGTTCGTGATTTTAGATCACCCAAGTCGAAGCTCAACTACATATATTTCACAGGTATCAATATCCCGCTGGACCCGCGCCGGGGAGTCCCTCAAACAGGCCGAGTGATTCAGACCCCACAGGTACATCAATAACTCGTTTGCCGTGGCATTTATTCATTGACGTCGAAACAGTTTACCTGCGATACCTGACACATGCCTTTGCGCTTTGCGACCGGCACATGGGGAAGATTGTTGGGAAGTGGTACCGCTGTGCATACTGCTCCATGGACCTCTGCGCCGATTGTGAGGCGATCGACACCCACGACAAAACACATGCTTTCCTTGTTTTCAAGGCACCTGTCGATAAACACGCGTTCCGGTGTGTTTCTTTTTCTCTTTACTATGCGGACCCATGCCGACACTGAGTTCTCTCTCTACCTTCGTGCAGACCCTTTGAGAACGCAGGAAAATCAGGCAGTCTACCACTGCTACATGGAAACATATACCACCCGCAACACAACTAGTAAGAAGAATACTGCGCGAATTTCGTCTCGTCTCGTCTCACTTTGATTTGCTGTGCTGTGCTTGATATTGCTCTGCTTCGCTGTCCTTCTGTCATTGTTGTGTGTAAAGTTGTCATTCCGCGCTATCAGCCGTCGTGTGAGAAATTGTCGTGTATGATGTACCAGAATTGTGCTAGGGAGAAAATACAGAAAATAAGACGAATCGGCCCTGATTGAACCCTACAACGCAATACGGTCGGCGCACGCACGACGCAACGCCACTAGAGAAACTCACCGAGCCGACGCCGCTCGTAAAACAAGTCCGTCCGACTAGCACCACGGTTAACGATCTTCGGACACCCATCTCAGTCCTTCTCCATCCGCGTTCACTCTGCTAATAACACGCATCCGATATCCCTGCGCGCCGCGCGTCAGCAAGCGCAACCAGGCTGTTATCGGCGCACTCACCTGGAGATCCGCAGATAATACAGCGTCCACCATAAGTGCCGGAATTACTGATGTCAAGAGGTTTGCTACCGACGAGCATTGACCGATTTGCGTACCACAGTCTCAGGGAGGCGTTCTTAAGGGTAATACCAAATACGAAGGGCCGGCGATCATCTGTAGCCACGATATATTGCATCGCCTCAACTACGTTGTGACTGGATGTGCTCAAGTTCTGGGAAAGGTTTAGAGAGAGTAACGAGACGCACGAGGTTGGACTCACATAGAGGGAATTATTTAAGACTTCTTGAACTCCGCGGTGAAAGCGACGTGGAAGTATGAGTATGACTGGGAATCATAATGTTGTTTGCCGGTGCGGTAAGTCTAGTGGTCGAGCTTCTTTCGGGTGTATTTGGCGTGGCTCCTGTGATAAACGACCATCGTCGCTCTGGACACATCTCTTCCCACACGAATTGCGCCGCATTTACCATATCATATATCGTCGAATAGTTGCTTAAGGTGCCATTCTTATTGTAGGAAAAGGACCCCTTCCAAGTCTTGAGGTTTAGCATGTGCTAAAGCACGAGAGAGATTTCGAGGTACTCTGGAAGGCCGGGAACAAAAGTGTCGATGAAGCCGCGTAACGAAACCTCAGTCTTGGATCTCTCTAGAGCACCCTTTCGGAGTGATGGAGTCTATGCAGAACGGAGACTTGGAGTTGTCTCAGATATCGAGGATGCGGTGGATGTTGGCGTTAGTGGTGGTGTGGTCAACTTTCGTTGTCCCAGAAAGGAAGGTACCTTACTCCGTCTCATCGCGAGCATATCTTAGTAATCAACCACATGGTCTTGGCTACCGAAACTGCGACTCGGACTCTTGCTCGGACTAGCATGTGAGAATGGTCGCTGAGTACTTTGAGTATCGTTGTGCATACTGACAGGACCTTTACGCGAGGTTCTTGGTAACAACGAAAGCATCCATTACCACGTTTCCCTCCCGCCGTCCAACTTGAGGCTCCCATCGATACTATGCAAGCGTTCCGGGGTGCTTTCCCACTGGCACATCCCTGCGAATACGCCTCGACAGATAGAGTCCCAACAGGCACTTCGCTGATTTAAAGAACCCTGCTGGTAGTCCGCTAATGTTCCACGGAAGCATCTACTACCCACGGGCCACAACATCATCCTGTATCAGTTTCATTTTTTGCCTTTGCGATTGCTATTTTTCTTTTTCTTATGTGCTAACGATTGTCTCTCTAGATCGTAGTATAGATAGCAATGTACCTTTATGAGGATATAATTATTGATAAGATGGACTTGCCCATCTCGAGCCCTGGCCATCTTGACGATAAGATAAGAATCGTAAGATAATAAGTACAACGTGCAGTGGCTTCTGCGGACAACTCTTTCACTCCCCACTGCGCAGATATGAGTAATGAGCTCGGATCTTTGCTGAACGCCTCTGAGTCAGAACGTACAAATAAGCCCCTAGTCGTCCATTGCGACTACAATACGATACACCAAGAGCTGACCTTCGATTCTGCACGAGACTGCTCCTGCGATGAGCTCCGGGCGAAGGTCCTCCCTTCCCCACTGTACCTTTCGTACTGAAAAAGCATCCCTCAGGTCAAGGAATGTTACAAGCTCACTGCACGTCCGTTCAAGATGCGGTGGGATGATGACGAGGGAGAGCAGAACTACATCCTGGACGAAGCGATGCTAGACGAAGCGATCCAGTACTACCATTCCACCGATGAAAGCTTGGTCACTCTCTCCATCAAAATCTCTCTCGAATATGACCGGCACAGTCACTTGGGTGCTTCTCCACTGGTCGGAAGAGAAGCAGACATGGTCAAAGGATACCAAGGCACCTTCGCTCGTGCAGAGTTTTCTAGCCCTCTAGTACAGGGCGGTGACGCCGAATCTAGTGCAGGTGCAGCTGGGGGAAGTATCATAAACGGCAGTATCGACGCACGCAGCTCGTACAACGCCTTTTTTTCTCGCCAGCACACACTCCACACTGAGCCGTGGGTGCGGATGCAGCTCCAAGCCCGCGATCCAATTCTGGACGAACTCGCCCGAGCCGACGTGCAGTCCACCAGTTCGATCTCTCTCAGCGATCAATCAATGTCTGATGGCATCCCCAACACGGGCATCCCACCTGAAAATCGCGCGCGCAGGGATAACTATTCGAGTTCCAGATCCTCTGGACGTGCTGGAGATTTGGAATATGGAGGAGTGCTTATGAACGGGAGCCAATTCAGTGAGCCATCAATGACTACCCACCCCTCTCCCAGAACCGACCTGCGTCCACACAGACAACGACATTCGTATCGCAGACGACTCGGACTCGCCTCAGGAATTTACCTGTTGTTCTGAGTGCGAGTGTATCCTCGACAGTATCAAGTACATCTGCACGACTTGCGGTGGGAAGACTCCCACGTCACGCGCTGCACTCATCGCAGCAGCGGAAGCCAAGGGAAACGGCGGCAGGAACCGCGAAGCCTCCTCTTCGCCCACACGAACAATCGTCGGCCGAGGACACCGCTCTTCAGTATCGTCCACTTTAACGGCTCGCGCTGGTTACGAGCTGTGCAGCGCGTGTTTCGAGAGGGTCGGCATCGACCATTCCTGGGCGAGTTGCGTCTCCGGTCATTTCTCGACCGAGAGAGAGCTTCAGACCGCACAACGCTACCCGCCAAAACAGAATGGGCTGCTACGCCATGCGTTTGTGGAAAAGTTCTGGGACCTCCACTGCTGGACAGACCTCGGTGCGCGATTGTTCTATGTGACCTGTGTTCCCGTAAGTTGAAAAACCTAACAGAGCAGGAAAACATGCCGCGACAATGCTCAAACCACCAAATCTGTAAAACTGAGCTGTCAGAGGATCGGTACAAATGTGGTATCTGCGACGGCTATACGCTCTGTCGAGGGTGCTTCAGGTGAGTATCGATATTACCTTCAGCCCCTCGCCGACTGCGACCATGTCAAACAGTATCGTGCACGAGGTCCACCCGATGCACCCATTCTTGGATATGAAGGTCAAGCCAGCTTCCGAAACACTCGACCACTCGGAAATATCACACTCTGAAATATCTGAGGGCATCATAGCCGCGGACGACAACGTGGATGAATCACGTCAGCGAGCTTATATCCACTCACGCCGATTTCCTCTTACTCTCTGTTTTTGGGTAGCTCCCAAGCACGCCGGATACAAATGCTCCTAGTTCGTCCTTGTCTCAATCGCCATGACACCTTTTCCCTGATGTGTCTGCAGTTGCAAGCTGGACATTGTTGGTTTTCGGTTCGAATGCAAGGACTCGGAGTGCAAGAACATCAACGTTAACCTTTGCTCGAATTGCGACAATGCTGGGGTGCTGCTCGACAGCGGGCACAGTCCCTCCCACACTACGACGAGGGTAACCTTCTATCTCCTTCTCGGATCTCTCGTGTTGGCTAATGATTGAAGCAGTTCCATCAGACGCCAGGGTGTCAGGATATCTCGCAACCTGAGCTGGCTCTCAGACAGCATCGCGGCAAGGACTCCGCTGACTTATACCCGAATCCCGGTAGCATCGCCGGGACAGATGTGGAAGAAAACTACATTCACTCCCAAATCTGCGATTCGTGTGAAGAGGTTACTCTCTCTTCCTTCTAGACCCTGTACATCGATTCTGACATCTGTCCTGCTCTATCACTAGACCATCGTCGGTGTCAGATACCAATGTTTGACCTGTCTGTCCAAACCGACGTCATACTACAACTTAGTGTGTGAAATTTTACTCGTATGGCGCCGCTCACGCCTAGTATCGGATTCAGTGTTCGGACTGCGAAGTTAAGTCGTACACGGTCCATGACCCGATGCACACATTCCTCAAGATCCCTCGTCCTGTGGACATCCCTGGCCCTCTCGAGTCCGAATATTCATCCATACCAGTCTTGTTCGTGATCTGGGCCTTCCGAGTAGAAACTCAACTTTATATATCACACAGGTATCGATATCCCGCTGGACCCGCGCCGGGGAGTTCCTCAAACAGGTTAAATGATTCGGACCCCACAGGTATATCAATGAGTCGTTTGTGTTGTGCCGTGGCAGTTATTCATCGACGTCGAAACAGCTTACTTGCGTTACCTCACACATACTCTTGCGCTTTGCGACTGGCATGTGGGGAAGATCGTTGGGAAGTGGTACCGCTGTGCATACTGCTCCATGGACCTCTGCGCCGATTGTGAGGCGATCGACACCCACGACAAAACGCATGCCTTCCTTGTTTTCAAGGCTCCTATCGATAAACACGCGTTCCGGTAGGTTTTTTAATCTTTTCCTATATGAACTCACGTCGACGTTAAGATCTTTAACTCCCACCCTACAGACCCTTTGAGGATGCAGGAAAATCGGGCAAGCCACCGCTGTTACATGGGGACATTTACTACCCGCAACACAACTAACAAGAATACCGTACGAATTTTCGCGTCGCTTTCGATTTGCTTTGCCGTGTTTTGCTGTGTGTAAAGTTGTCCTCTGCGCTATCGTTTCATCGCTATGAAAAATTGTCGTGTACCAGAAATGTACTGAGGATACAATGTACGAAATCAACCTTTCTTGAACCCTATACAACGCAAAAGTTCAGTCAGCGCACGCACGACGCGACGCGCCGCAACGCAACGCAACGAGAGGACTCACCGAGCCGACGCCGCTCGTAAAACAAGTCCGTCCGACTAGCACCAAGGTTAACGATCTTCGGACACCCATCCCGATCCTTCTCCAACCGTGTACACTCCGCACAATAATACGCATCCGATATTCCCGGCGAACCGCAGATGATACAGCGTCCACCGTACGTGCCGAAATTACACTCGTCGCAGATGCGCACGAGCGTTTCTGGGCGGACGTACGAGTCGCAGACGGGGCTGAGTGGAGACCGTTAGTAGAAAGTACAGCATAAGAGAACCGCCCGACGCACCATTTTCCGTCGCATTTCTCACAGAGACGGCCGATGGCTGCGGGCGCGGGAAACGTAGCTTCGGTCAGTTGGTTGCTTTTGGGCGAGTGGGGAGGAATGCGCTCACCTATGCCTGGTTGGCGTCTGCACATTATTAAATCTATAGTTCGTCGTCGTACGTTAGATTGAAAGGATCATAGCAACGAAATGGGCACGTACCGGGGTGGTGTTTAGACATGGTGGTAGTAGTCGAAAGGAAAGTCGCGTAGACGCGTGCTGACTGAGTTTATCTTCGCCTCGCCGACGTGCTGACTCAGCGACGCAAACCGCGACTCGGGATGACTCTCAGGCTAACTCTACGGAAAAGCAAGAGTTTGTATAATAGACTAAAAGACTAGGTAGGACTACACAGCAAAAACAGGATTCTAAGTTACAAAGAGAGCGTGACAACGCCTCATGATAAATGGAAGCTTCCGACACCTTCCTTCATCGCCACTTGTAATTTCTCCAACATGACGTCTTTCGAGCTGTATTCCGGTAATTTGAGGTAGTTCACGCACGTCATCACGCTTGGGAGGTAGTCGTCTGCTTTGAGCGGCGCTTCGTGTGGCTTGCGTACTACCGTCAATGGCGGATTGAGCCCGCGGAATCCTACGAGAGGTAAGTATTGCACCGCACACGTGACTCCCGACGCGGGAACTAACCTCCGATGGGAAGCCTTGGGCTTCCAGTGAGGAATTGCAGATACTGCCTACGCGTCGGCGCGTCGAACGTCGACATCATCTCTATCAAATTCCGAATCGTCCGGCTCTCAGCATTAAATCCATGATCAGCCTTGATTGCCTCGTTCAACGCTACCCATCGCATCGATGTTAAGTTACTTTTTCCGCAAGCGAGACGCCACTGGACTGCACTCACTTTCGATCGACCAGTCTTCCTCCCCGTTACCGAAAAGCAAGACCAGTTCGTCCAGCGCGAACGCCTGTAGGTCCGTGATGGGGAATACCTTCGAAAAGCCCTCCCGGAACGCTTTGGCTTGTAATTTGGCGCCCTCTCCGATGATAGCTTCGATGACTTCTGCGATGTATTCTTCGACATTCTCGGACGTCACGGTTATATTCCTGCCGTTTGGCTAGAGGAAAATAGGCATTTCAGCACCGATGGTCAGCTGAAAGGAAGGCGGCGTCACTGACCCGAAGCTCAATGTCGTATCCTGGGATCGTAAAGTCCAGCGCCAAGTCTTCAACATCGACTTTCTCCTTCAGAAGCCTCTGCAACTACAAATCACCATCAGCCAAAAAAAAATACTCGCTAAAATCAGAATGGACCGACCTTATCTATAGGCTTCGTTGACGACGACGTGAGTGTCCTTAGCTTCTCAAGCGACTTGGCCAATTCCTCATCAACGAGCTTCGCGCCGCATCAGCATCGGGTAACACGCAAGACAACAAACAACGCAATACGCACCTTCAGCGAGTCAATGGTAAGCGGTACGTCCTCCCCAAGCGCAAGCTTGAGGAACACTTTATTGAACGACATATCGATAATGCGCGAGTCGAGCATGGCCTTCGCGACGAACTGTCCAATGACGCGTATAATATGCGTGCGTTTCGTCTCACCATCCTCAGGCGTGGGTGTGCTGACGGGCGGCATCGGGGCGGGGAACAGTCCCCGCGGGTGGAAGACATACGCGCCGGTGCGCAGCAGATCGTCATCGCGCCAAATCTTCAAATCGCGCCTCGCAAACTCGCGCGATACGAGCGCGTAGAACTCGAGCGTGGGGCCGAGACCGGTGCCGACCTCCTCGAAATACTCCACCTCGAGTATGGACGACGACGAGCCGTAGAGCTCGAAGACCTTCATCGCGCTCTCCAGTATGTGTTTGCGCGAGATGCGCACTTTCTGGCGTTGCAGGCGCCCGAGGAACCCGACGCCGTCGTCGCGGCGCGAGCCGTCTTGGAAGCGGTTTTGCTGGCTTTGCCATTTGAGGATGAGGCGTGCGTAGCCGAACGAGGTCGATTGTAGGAAATTGTAGCGCGTTGCGAAGGGGAACAGGAATGGGAAGTGTTGCGGGAGGTCCAGTGCCCAATCAGGCAGACATTGGCTGTGAAATCATCAGCAAGCAACGCAAGATATACTTTTCACGTTGCACACATACCTCGCGACGATCATCGGCTCCTCTAATTGACGCGTCAACTTGGCCGACAGTTTATTATTCACGAATGCCGACTCGGGCAGACTGCGGTTCGGGTGATGCTGCCGCTCGGCCTCTACGACGTTCAACTTGTGCAATACACGAAGCAGTCGCAGAATCTTGGCATGCGGCGCGTCTTCCGGAAGCGAAGACAAAGACGGGGTAGGCGATCGGCTCCTTGCGACGGGCTCCGAAGCCTCACCACTACCTCCAGCAGGACCGGGAACTTTCTTAAACTTGATCGTGTACACTCCCTGCCATAACATATGTGGAGGCAGCGCCGACGACGACGACGACGAGCCAGGCCCCGCTTTTTTCTTGCGAAGTTCGTGCTGGTGTATCGCGCCATAGATCGTCAAGTCTAGTGGTAAAGGATGGTCGTCCATGGAGAATTCGAGGTGCCAGTCGGTCTGTTTCGCTTTGAGCGCCGACGCGTACGAGCCTTTGCCTCCTGGCCAGCCACGTGACCCTGATCCCTTTGAGCTGCCAGGTGCCGCCGAGGGTGTGCCAACCCTCGTACCTTCCGGAGTCTGCGCCTCGACTTTAGAGCCATCTGTTAAAGCAAAACCCCCACCAGTAAAACTCTAGACATAAATGCAAAGCAAACCAACGAACCATCAGCAACCGACAGCGTAACTGTCTTTTCCGTCGACACGTTATCGGGATCCATCTCGTCATCAAACACCTCAGCTTCAACATCATCATCCGTGAAATCGGCCGTAAACTCCGCATTATCCCCAAAGCCATCTTCACCCGCCAAAGAAGTCGGCGGTTCCGCACTCGAGCCCAGCGAAGCTGGCGGCAGAGGAGGGTTCGACGGGCCAGCCTCTGACGCAGACGCAGGAGGCTCGCCGATCGCAGCAGCTGCGCTCTTCGCGCTGAGTCTCTGGCTGCGCCTGCGCTCGACCGTTGCAGAGGGTCCTGCGGAGGAGGAGGTGCTTGCTTCTGGTTGGTCGGGAGGTTTGGTGGTAGTCGTTGCTGAGAGACCGCTGGAGGTGACGCCGGCGAGTGCGGCGAGCATACCGCTGAGACGGGAGCCGCTGAACATGAGGCCTGAGACGCGTGGTCGGAGGTAGTCGTGCAAGGCTTGGAAAGTTGCGATTGCGTGGATGGATACCACGATGTTGTTGAAGTTTTTGGGAATGTCGGAGCCTTCGGCGGCGACTAGGCGGAGACGCAGCTGCCGAGCGAGGAGCGAAGGCGAGCTGCTGCGTTTTGAATCTGCGCATGGATCATGAGATTGGACTTTGGCTAAGAAAGAAGCGTCGACGTACCATCCATACCCTGCGTCACGGTGACAACGTCGAACGCCTCCATCCTTGTAAGGCTCTCCTGCAACTTCTTGACGAATATAGCGAAGGGCGTTTGCGAACCAGCGAGGACTTTCGACTTGCGAACAATGAATGCGTCTAACAACAATTCCTGGCGCCGAGCGATGGACACTAATGCAAATCAGCTGAGGACGTAAGATGAAATGAACTCCACGTACTGCTCCGAGCCTTATCCGTCGCGAATTGCAACAATCCATCTATGACGCCACTCTGCAGCAGCTCAAAGCTGGACACAGACGTATGCGCCGACGTAAACAACGTCGCGAGTTCCTTCAGAGCATTCCCAACCTCCTTCTCGCTCGCACTTGAATCCGAGATACGCTCAACGAGCTTGCGCAGCATCCCGAATACATCGTCTGCGTCGGTACTTTCTTTGCCTGCGAGATATCGGAACCGAATGACGCGCGCGCGCAGAGTCACCGCGTCTTCGGGGTCTAAAGAGAGAGACGAGAGTTTCTTGTACCCTGGGATACCGGCGGCAATCGCAGGTGAGACAGGGAGGGGCGGTGGGGGGAGATCAGGTGCTGAAGATGCGTCGGAAAGGTCCTTGTCTTTTTCTTTATCGCCGGTATTGCTCTTCTTTTTCGAGGAGATAAGCGTGCGATCGGCGAGCAGCTCGACTTCATGGAAGACGCCTTCCCGTCGGAATGCAGGTCGGTATTCTTCTGGGATCTTGGACAGTAGCAGCTCGACAAGTTGCAGAGCGCCGATGACGAGAGTTGGGTGGTCCTTGGATGATAAGATGGATGACGAAAAGCTGGCAACAGGTACGGACTGGGAACTGTGAGCGAAGGCTCCTGTGTTAAGTGGTCAGCACGTACCGTGAGGACCCGCTTGATCTCGTCGGCTTCCAAGTAGCTAATAGCTTTCAAGAGCCCCGTGAGCGTTTTGATTCTCACCGTAGTGATGACGCTCGCTGCATATACGTCCACCAAAATAGGCACGATCAGTTGCATAAACCTGCCAACGACCTCGGGTTTCCCGCGCAACATATCCGTCCGGTCAGGTGGCGACTCCTTGTTCGTGTTCGGGGGTTCGTCGGCCTCATGCGGGCTATCAGCGGGTGTTGGCGTGGCAGTTCCCGAGGCAGGTGCTGGCGTCGCAGTCGCCGAAGACGAAGGCGTCGATATTCCCGCGAATGCATATAAGTGATGTTGCGCCTGGCGTGCAGCAGCGCGTTCGGCTTTAGCCTTTGCCTTGACCATCCTCGCAAGGGACTTCTCCGTATACACTTTATGATCATATACGCCATCTGAGAACAAGGGGAAGTCAACACGGCAAAATCGCAAACCTCGGCATAACCATAACTTACCCTTGGGTAACGGGGGGAGAAGCTCGGCGATGAGACTCAACGCTTCTTCGACTTGGTCCTTGGGTCGGTGAGCGAGGTTCTGCATGACGGTCATGTCGGCAAGTCCGCCCGACGCATCGCCTTGTCCTTCGCTTGCGGAACGGGAGGACGGGAGGACGCCAGTCAGGATTTGGTATAAGGTGTCGACGATGCCTGCTTCCAGAAGGACGATCGAAATATTTGGGCTTGCTCGCGCGGAAGTGGCCAGGGCGCGCAGTAACTGCGTGAACGTGTTGGCTGCGATCAATGGTGAGCCGCCAGCGGGAAGTAAAAGAACGTTGACGGCCGTGATAAGCTCGGCATTGACGAGAATCTCAAGGTTCTCCGGAGACGACCGGTAGTAAGAATCGATGACACGAATGACGCAAAGGCACGCAAACTCGACCAAGCGCTGGTCCGAGTAGCCTAAGCAGTTGCGGATAATTGGCCATACGCCGCGGATCATTTCGAAGTGCTCTGGGGGCACATTGCGGCAACAGTTGGACGCTGCTTGTAGAGCTGTTCGCTGCACGGCGATCGAGAAAAAGTCGAGGTAGTTGAGGAGCGCAGCCAGGCCGTTCTCACGGACAATGGAGCTCGGGAACTCTTCGGAGATCTTCTCCAGCGTCTGTGGTGGAGTCATTTGTAAGAAAAATTAGTGACAAAGCGACGGACGGAACATACGCTTAGAGTCTGCTCTGCCAAGTCGATGTAGGAAATTTCGACGAGTTTACTGCAGAGAACGGGGATAGCGCCGTGGTATACGACTGTGTGGGCGACACCAGGGAGGGCTTCCATAAGATTTGCCAGGCAACGTGCTGCGAGGACTTGTGCCTCGAGATTGTCGTCGCCCTGATACTGGCCGCCGCCACTAAGGGCGAGCGCAGCCGCAAGTTGCGCATCCTCGTCCTGTTCAGGGCTGTCGTCATCGTCATCTCCGTCGTCGTCGTCAGCTGCATTTCCAGTACCGCCGAGGATCTTGACGAGCTCGCGTACAAAAGCGTCGACCTGGAAAGAGCCGGCGAGGGTATCCTCTGTGCTGATGCTAAGCAACTCGCTTAGTTCTTGTAGGGTAACGACGCGCGTAGTCGGATCAGCACTTGACTTGATGTTGTTGAGCATAGTCTTGAGACGTGAGCTGAGGCCGGACATATAAGTGCCTAGTTGCCGGTAGTCGGCAAAGATGGCCATCGCCGCATTCTCGTCGAGACCAGCAAAGCCGCGCGGGAGACCGCCGACGCCGTTGATCAATCCGCCACCGTCTTCGTCGCCCGTGCCGTCGCCAGCGGGTACACCAGCAGGGTTCTCGTCCGCGTCTTCGTCCCCACCCGCATCACGATCATCATGTGCAAGGTCCATCTGATCGTCGTGATCGGATGCCTCGTGCTTATACTCCACGTCCATCATTTCAACATCCTCGTCGTCGACGCGCGACGGGCCAGGGGCAGCAGCCATCGCCTTGCTCTTCGCCGTTGCGGCTTTTCCCTTTGCAGCGGAGCTTTGTCTGAATGAAAAGAAATATATTAGAGTTGGCCCGAAGAGCGCCTGGGTGACAATCATTTTTACCTCATTTTTTTCGGCATCTCTGAAGATTGAATGGCGTCTGAACGAGGGCGGAGCGCGTAGGCTGTGGTGGCTGAACGGGGTCGCTTTGAGGAAGCGGCGGGAGCGCTAGCGGAAAGATCGTCGGAGGGGGCTTCTGGGGCTGCGCGTTTCTTGCCCTTTGTGTCGCGGGTGGGTTCGTTTATGGTAAGAGCGGGGGGATAGGTCGTTCGGCGGGCTCTGTGGAGGGGGGTAAGCGACAAAGGAGAGGGGATGGGGGTGAATGGGTACTTCTTGCTGCGGGAGTCTTCTGACGTTTCTTGTGATTTTGCCTTTCCTTTGGTGTCACGGGTGCGTTTGGGAGGGATGGGGAGGATGTTTGAGCGGGTGTGACGGGAAGAGGATTCGGAGGAAGTCTGATCTGGAATGATGTTGTCTTTGTGCTTAGGAGCCTTTGCGCGTGTAGAGGATCTGAGGGTGCGAGCGGTGTCTGTGGTTGGGTGGTCGTCGAGAGGAAGGTCGTGTTGAGAGTTGTCGAGTGATAAGTCCATTTAGAGCCTGGCAGCCATCGAGGAGTCAGTCACAACGCAAAGAGGGCCAAGGGTGGCTACACTAATCTCCGCATGTGGCGCGAACGCTCGATACGAACACTGACACTACCTCTGCTGCCTCTTTCTCTGTCATATTGTACGCAGGCGCAAATATTATGTGTCCCCCTTCCGTATTCGTCACATTCGCTCCAGGCGGCATCCCCATCACGATCAACCCGTTCTCCAAACACCGTGCTTGCACCCGCATCGCAAATTCCTTGGTAGCCCCGGCAAAGTCAAACTCGACTGCCCAAAACGACCCTCCACCACGTATGTCAAATGTGATCGCTTCAGTAGGTGAGTTGGGACAGAGCAGCCGCTCGCGAAGAAGCTGCGCGAGGTATTCCCCCGTTTGGCGCCCATTTTCAAGAAGGTTATCTGCTGCGATCACCTTTTGCACAGCTACTGCCCCCGCACAGGACATCGGATGCGCCTGATCGCAACACATCAGGTGGATGATAACCCCCGAGTGATCTGTTACATACCATAAACGAGTGTCCGTGTTTCCAGCGACCACCATTGCTCGTAACAACGTCTGCGACCTGTTTAGACATAAGGACTGCACCAATACAAGAATACCTAATACCATAGTCAGGACAAATCCGAGAAAACCAATAACGACATACCCTCCACCAAGACCCTTCGCGACAGTCTGAATGTCCGGAGGCTCGTTGTCGCCGAAGCTCTCCCACGCATGTGTCGTACCCATCCCTATTATCACCCGTGAGCGTGAGCTGCCGCAGACCAGCTGACTTACGGCCCATGCCACACATGATTTCATCTAACATAAACAGGACACCATACTTCCTGCAAACCGACTTCATAGCCCTGAAGTAGCCCTTTGGTGCAGGAACCACGCCGGTCGTCGCCCCGACCACCGTTTCCGCAACGACTGTGTGAGAGAGTATCAGCTCGTCGCTCGCTGGTAAGAGGTGAGGCGACCTGCAGCCTATGACAGTCTCCGGTCCGAGCTCGAGGATCTTGTCCTCCAGTTCCTGCCGGAGCCTCTCCACGTATTGCTCCGACGTCTCGTCGGCTTTTTGGAAGCGCTTAGCGTAGGCCGGCGATACCTTGTGATAGATCTCATGTTGCAGAATGTCGTTGAATGGCGCACGCCGCGAGGCATGTCCAGACAGCGATAACGCGCTGACCGTGTTGCCGTGGTAGGACAGCTCCCTAGAAATGAAATTCTTGCGTTGCGGTTGATTCTGCTCGTACCAGTACTGCGGAGAGAGGAGTCGTCAGTTTGCTATTGAGGCATTGACCTTGATGCTTACCTGCCGAGCAAGCTTGAGAGCGGCTTCCATAGCCTCGGAGCCTAAACAAGAAGCGTTGGATGAATTTAGTAGGACAAGAATGGCCAAGCCCACCTCCAGACACCAACCCACAACGTTCGAACGCTCCTTTTCCCGACTCGACCAAGATCCTAGAGACCTCCACAGCAGGCTCGTTCAAAAACTCCCCAATGTACGCATCTAATGGTCCCGTCAGCTCTGCCCAACAAAACATGGACGCTACCAACTCACAAGCAAGCTTGTCAACCTGTTCTTTCAGGGCCTCCAGCACGACAGGATGTCCGTTCCCAAGACACGTGACAGCAGCCCCACCAGCCGCATCGATGACCTGCCGTCCATCCTCAAGAGTGATGTAGATCCCCTGTCCGCTAACAGCCACAGGTGGTTGCCATGGCGTACGATGCAAAATCGCAGTGGGCCGCGGCGGCTGCGGCTGCGCCTTTTTCTCGGGCGCAATGGCAGACGGTGACATGGGCACGACCATTGGAGACCTGAGTGGCTAGATGGGAAGGATCGGATTTCGCAACTCTAATCATTAGATTAGCTTATCCCACGGCTATTCTAGTGGGCCCCCCCTGATTAAGGTTTCAAATCGATGGTGCGCATTCCAAGAGAAAACCCTGACATCTATTCGTGTGGGGAGGGAACCTCAGGAGAGTCGCGAAGTTGCCCAGAAGACTCGACTCAGGCTCTCCCTACATTGCTTATAGTAAGCATATCTGAGGAGGGAAAGCCCAGGCGGCTGGCAATGTTGATATACGATACGACGATACAGTACGATCATTTTGGGGAATTCCCGGGGCAGGCAGAGTGAAACAAATATAGGGCGTTGAGACGGCCCCAAAGTGTTCTGGGCCAGTCGTCTTTACGCGTAATCGGAAGCGACCAACCGTCCATTGACTGATTGACAGCACACGCCGAGGTTACCAAAAGTCTATCGTATTACAGCAGTTTTCATAACTATAGGCGGTTTCTCGCGCCGTCTGTTTTGGTCTTTGTTTGGCACTATTCTGACAGCTCGGCCTGCCGAGATCCAGCCAACGCACTAGGAAGCGCAACTACATACTCCGGCAAGCTGGCTTGTATATAGAACTGCCAGGGCTGTCTAAGTAGAGCCAAACAATGGTATAAACAAGCGGTACAAGAGACCGCCTATCGATATGAAAACTGCTGTAGCCAACAGCGAATTATCGCCGTCAACTCGATATCCAACACTTTTCCCTTCTGAAGAAAGTACAGTTTATTCTCTACAGCAGAGAGATCTAAAACACTAAGTGGAGGATCCTTCTCATTGGTCTGGTCCGATTCAGGATCGACGCCGTGAGAGTACTGTACCGCAGGTTGATGACGTAATATTCTCCCAGTGTCTGCGGCTGCGATTCGACCAACACATTCAGAGGCCCTCTGAACCTGCCCAGCAGTTACTCTAGGGGTTCACACAACCAATGTCACAGTATGCCTCCCTTAAACAAGCCATTGTTTGCCCCACCTCCTCCCGCAACATTAGACCACTTCTTTACCAAACCAGACGCGTCAATCAACAACCGTAGCGCGTCTTCTTCAGCACCGAAACGCGTCAAGGCCGGCTTATCAAGTTCTCGGAGGGTTAAACACACACCACAGCGCGCAGAGGAGATAATTGTCCTAGACTCTGATGATTCGGACGACGTACCTGTGGTGCGTCCGGCACGCAAGCGGAAGGCGAAGGACTACGCCGCAGAGAGTAGCAGCTCTGATATTGAGGTGGTTGAGACAATCTTTGGGAACGGGAAGAAATCAAAGACAGTGTTCCCTCTGGACGAATCTCTCCATTTTGCTGAATTCGGCAGGCCAAAGTTGCTCATACCGGCGGAAGATACGCAGCTTTCTACTGGGCACGAACCGAGTGTGCCTGCTTCTGCGCCTCGCTCGGCGAACTTGGGAGTCGCCGCTCCTGCCGTTATTGCACCGACATCGACGATCTCCCTTGAGAATCTTATCAAAATTGAAGATGAATGGGACACAGGCGACGACGAGCGCGTTCGGATGAGCAAGGGCGAATTCGACGACGTTGTTGTTGAATTAACCGACGACGACGAAGTTGAAGACGTCCTCAAGTTCGAAGACGGGCATCCCTCTACCTCGAATGACGATAATCTGGACCAATGCCCGTTCTGCGGAAGAAGTTTGACTAGCCTTTCCCCGCTCGTCAGTTCACTTCCTTCTGCGCTCTACCATTACGTCGTCTCATGAATCTCGCATCAGGATATACAATCACACATTAATGACTGCTGTGACTCCTTTTCTACCCCCTCGTCCCGCCCACACATCTCTCCTCACAACTCGACTACTACCCCACGGCGGCCTAAATGCGAAGAGCTCACTGACAACAATGCGTTCTCGGTTCTCATGTCCTCGCGCAAGGCGAACGAAGCATGGGAGGAAGCCGAGATGGGCGATGACCGCAGTTCCCGCCCGACGAAAGCGAGCGGCGGGCGGAGAAAAGCACCATTTTTCAAGGTCATGCAGGGCATGCCCATCGCCGTCGACGCATTCTGTTATGGTGCGATCCCTGGTGTGACGTCGTACTTCCTGACGTACGCCTTATCGTTTAAAATCCGACCTGTGTGCTTGATCTTACGCTGCGTCTTCTACTAGGCATGCACATTCAGACCACTATACGAGCCTATCGTCCACTTGGAACGCAGGGCCGATATACTGTTCCGGTAAATTCCGAGGGTTCGCTTGGCATTCTTAAGTCTGACTGCCCTTGCTAGAGGGCACGGCTAATCTGATAATCCACATGCTGTCGGTCGACTCTAAATGGGTCCATCCTCTCCCTATGGACGTGCCTACCTTGATCCCCGAATCAGGTGGCGTCACGGTGACTCTCATCGAAGCAAATCACTGTGAGTTTTTGGTCAGATTCAGCCACAAGCATGACGTCCCGATAAGTTACGTGCCTTTCAAAGGTCCAGGCTCTTCGCTATTCCTCTTTGAGGGTCCGCAGACGGCGCATGCTGGCGACAGCCCTTACAAGTCGAGCCACGTGGGCACCAGTAGATTGTTCCGGTACCTTCATTGCGGTGACTTCAGAGCATCCCCACAACACACGCTTCACCCGGCCGTCAAAGGCAAACGAATCGACATTATATACTTGGATACAACCTACCTTAATCCTAGAGTAAGCCGATGCGAAGGTATCTGGTATCTGGTACTCATTGAGCCATACGAAATAGTACATGTTTCCTGCACAAGCACAGGTAATTTCGGCGTGCGCAGAGCTCGCCAAACGCTTGGTTTCAGGTCAAGGGATCGCCGCGGCGGAAGACGACAAAGGCACCGTAAGTAATTGGCTCACCCTAATTCCGAAATCCGAGACAAAGGGCTGCGCCAAACCTGCCAACACGCTGATTCTTGTCGGGTACGTCGCCTCATATGTTCGTGCACGAAAAAAAAAACCTGAACATGGGAACAGCACATACTCTATTGGCAAGGAACGCATTGTGAAAGGTCCGTCCTACACACGTGGCTGCACATCGGCGCTGACCGGTGCCCGTCCCTTCCTTCCAGCAATCGCGAATGCACTCCAATCGAAGATCTACTGCGATCCACGGAAAGCCGCAATCCTCCGCTGTCAATCCGACCCAGAACTGCACGAACTGCTCACCGCGGACCCATTCAGCGCGAACGTCCACCTAGTCCCCCTAAACGTCGCCACCTCAGATCGCCTCAAGGAGTACATGTCGCGCTGGAACGGCCACTGGTCCAAAGCCGTGGCATTCCGTCCAACCGGCTGGTCGTAAGTCGCCCATTCCCACCGCCAAATACCACGACGGGACGGCTGAAACCCACGCTACCCATGACACAGCTATTCGCCGCCCGCCGGCAGCAGCTCAACACCGGCCGTCGCGACCACCCTCGCACGACCACCGCACCGCGAATTCACATACGCGCATCTCCGGCCCGCGCGCGGGTCAACGCCAACCGCACAGCTCTTCGGCGTGCCGTACTCGGAACACAGCTCGTTCTATGAGCTCACGTGTTTCGCGCTCTCGACCGACTGGGCGCGTATCGTCGCGACGGTCAATGTCGAGCGCGCTGCGAGTCGCGCGAAGATCTCAGCTTGGGTTGCGCGTTGGGAGACGGAGCGTAGGAAACGCACGCCCGGTGTCGTACCGCCGTATCGCTCCCCGGAGTATTGGTGACGGTTGACCGCAGCAGCAGCCTGCTCGCATATCTGTACCGAATCTACCCGTACCTGACACCTCTTGGCTCCGCCGATCAGTCGTGTGTTTTACTTTTATCTCCGAAATGAGCTGGGAATATCTTTCCTTCCTTGCATCTGCGAGCAAATGTCGATAACACCTTTAAGCTTCAGTTGGAAATCCCGGCCAACGGGACGGGATTTCCCGGAATCTGGATGGCTCCGTTTAGAACAATTGTTGTCTGCACTTGTGGCCGCTTTGGCGATATGTGGTAACTCGAGGTATCGAACAAGCAAAAGGCTGTGTTGGGATAATTTGAGATCTCAGGTTCATGTGATTGTACCAAAGGGGAAAGAGGATCATCCCCGCGGACCTATTCGAGGCTGATCGATTTGATCTGTGACCACGACAAGTTCGTAGAGGCCGCACCTTCGCTACTGTCAGTATGACGCATTGGGTTTACGGACAAACCAACTTCCTCAGAAAGTACTCTCTGCTTGCTGCTGGACGTGAACACCAAACACGGGCGGTCGATCGAACGCGTGACTGCTTTTGCTTTCTGGCCGGTCGGTGCTACTCCTCTTCTTGGGGCGCTTCGCGTAATATGGGGTGTACTATCCCTATGGATTCCACGGCCACAAGTGGCCACTTCTAGTGGCCGTTGTAGCGGAACCGTGGAAATGGGGGTGAGTCCTTGTTTCACTTGTCCTAGAGCTCACTCAGCAGGTATTCTCAAGCCGCTCATATGAGACCAAACTGCCGTGCATCCCGGTTTTTTTGTTACGCGACGTGGGTATAATTATCCACCGTTTCAAAGGAGGTCAAGATATCTCATTTCAGTGGCTGCGGGGACGTATTTAAGTGCCATGATTTCAATGAGAGTGTCCCCAGCTCCAACTCACTTATCTGTTCTATTGGTTAGTGAACACATCCGTGGCCTATTCACTCGTGCTAACGCATGTGCAGCCAGAATATTCGCTCTCCACTCAACGTTCAACATCCCAGCCAGATTTCATAAACACTTTTATTCTGCAACACACAATGCGCACATCTCTCTTTGCCACACTTCTCCTCGCCGTCTCAGTTATTGCCCCGGCCCTCGCAAGCCCTATCAGGTACGTTTCTCTCCCTCTGACTCCTGCCATATCGGCTGATTTGTTTGTAGCATTCGCGACAGCTCTGACGTTGTTCAACGCCGTGCCCCACTTGCCGCACGTGACCCGAATCCGAACAACAGCTATGAGGACAAGAAGAAAAACACCCAACGTCAACAGTCTAATGAAGAGCGTCGCTCTACCAAAGCAAGTAATGATGACCCCGAACCCAAGGCCAAGGCTGTGCCAATTACAAAGGGAAATACCCCGACTACCCACTGAGGAACTTGAACTTGCCGTATGCCGCGATATCTACTACACCGCCGACGCGCCATGCAAGTAGTCGGGTTAGTGTGAAATCTGGTGATGGATGCACGACCACTCCTATGTCTTTCTTCCTGCTTCTTCTCGACTATTCCTAATGTGGCTCAATGTACTGAGCCTTCAAGCTCAAGGTGATTTTCGGTAGTATTATCATGGACAAGTAACTACTACAACACAACTGCGTTCAACGTTCAACGTTCAACCTTTGTACATTTCCTCAGCTTCACTAATTAAACTCCTTGAGTACGATCCCTAGCCTCGTTGGCCGACATTGCTCTGGACGTCTTGTCGGTCAGGTTGATGATTGAGAATGCTAGCGAACACAGGATTCAAACGACTTTTCCGAGAGACTCCAAGGCATTCTGTGGGCTTCGTTACTTGCCTTGTCCATGTAAAATATGAAGTCCCTCTGTCAAAGCCAAGGTCAAAGCTGAAGGTAAGGACTAAGGGACAACGTTCGTGTGCGTTTATTCCACGTCACGTGGGGTCTCCGTCCTGTGTGCGAGACCGCGACCTGTATCGTATCTTGATCCAGGTCTACAGATCTACAGTACGGAATCCCACAAAATTTCTCATGACATTCACACTTGTGATAGAATAGGTTCCCCATGATAAGTCCCGACTTCGTGGCTACGCCAAGTGTATGCATTGTCTGTCATCTTTGTCTCTCAAGCGTGATCTACTAGTATCGTACTACTACACTATTCGGCAAAAGGGTCGCTCCCTTCTTCCTCCCTTCGTGCCGAGGTGACAAATGAGGAATGTGGGAAATTTTCTCTCGTGATCAAAGCGAGGTTTCATTTTTTTTTTGACAAGGACCATAACACCGTCACTGGCAAGAACCAAATCGAAGCTACAGTTCATTCCAATTGTCAACCACCCACACCTACATACCCACACTCGAGTCTAAATCTACTTTTTACCGGGTCTAGGTCCGCTTTCACACTTCCCTGAAGGGACTCTTCACCCTAGTAGTAGAACTGCAAATTCCGAAAGTTCTCCACAAGCACCCGCGGCACCTCACTAGGCCTCAGTTGAGACCATAGATGGAAGAACGTGTGAGACAGCTCGGGCCTCCAGCCCTGCTTCTCGCAGGTTGATGCGATTGGAAGGGAGAACTAGGAGCCTTGAAGAAGAAATTGCTATTGTAACGAGTCCATCCTCATAAAAGCTCTCTGTTTGTTGCTGGACTTGAACTTGAACGCCAATCCGAGTCACTGGCGGCCTAATGCAGGATCGTTTCCTAGCCGGTCGTTCTACTCTTTGTCCTGGGCTGGCTCCGCGGGTTACGAATATATTCATATGGTCACAAAGTTATGGGTTTTACCCTCTCAAGCGGCCGGTTTCAGTGCCCATGGCTGTGGAACTGTAGAAGTAGCGGTCAGTTATCGTTCAAATTGTACCAGAGTTCACTCAGCATGTATTTTTAGGCCGCTCATCTGAGTTCTAACTGCCGTGCTCCCCGTCTTTTGCCGCGGAACGACGTGAACTAATAAACGGTTGTAATGGTGGTATTTATGCATCGCATTAAAGGAGGTCAAGATATCTCACCTCAGTGGGTGTA
The DNA here is from genome assembly GCA_963281015.1 of Lactarius tabidus. Taxonomy (NCBI): domain Eukaryota; kingdom Fungi; phylum Basidiomycota; class Agaricomycetes; order Russulales; family Russulaceae; genus Lactarius; species Lactarius tabidus. Next base: position 401,534 of record OY725475.1, on the reverse strand, counting down.
GGGATGTATTTAAGTGCCACGATTTCGACGCTCGAATCCCCCGAGCTCTTACTCGCTTGTCTTTTCCCTGGTTAGTGAACACATTCGTGGCCTATCCACTTGTGCTAACACGTGTGCAGCTCTCTCCCCACTCAACGTTTAGCCAATCCGACCTATATACACTTCGATAGTGTGATACACAATGCGCGCGTCCCTCTTTGCCACGCTTCTCCTCGCCGCCTCAGTTCTTGCCCCGGCCCTCGCTAGCCCCGTCGGGTACGTTGTTCTCCCTCTTAATTTCGCCATATTGGCTGATTTGTTTGCTACGGTAGCATTCGCGACGGCTCTGGCGTTGCCCAACGCCGTGCCCCACTTGCCGCACGTGACCCGAATCCGAACAAAAACAATGAGGACAAGAAGAAGGTTAATGTACACGGACGTCAACAGTCTAACGAAGATCGTCGCTCTACCAAGGAACCCGAGGACAAGGGCAAGATTGTGGTGCTTCAACAGAATACCACCACAACCACTCGCCTCTGAGTGACTTGCCTGGGTGTTGTCAGGTTAATGCGAAATCCGGTGATTCGATGCACGTCCACTCTTTTGTCTTTCTTCTAGTTTCTTCTCGATTGTTCCTAATGTGACTCGATGTACGGAGACTTCAAAGTTCAAGTTGATTTTTTTAGCAGTATTATCTTAGAAAAGTAACTAAAACACAAGTTCCAGCTACTGTGTTCAACATTAAACGGTGACCTTTCTACATTTCCTCAGCTTCAACGAGTTAAACTCCTGAGTACGAACCGTGACCTAAGATTGCTCTGGACCTCTGATCGATCAAGTTGGTGATTGAGAATGATAGCGAACACAGGATTCAAACGACTTTTCCCAGAGACTCCAAGGCATTCTGAGCGCTTCGTGACCGGCTTTGTCCGGAATCCCAGTAAATTCTCGTCTTTGAGAGTCACTGCGTTGCTATCTGTGTTCGGGTCAGTATGGTGATGGGAGGGAAGGGGACCAGCAAGTAGCTCCTGGGTATAGTAGTAGCTAGCGATCAATCAAAGAGATCGCAGCCTGCGTAGAGAATAGGCGGAAGCACGATGCCAGTGCTTCTTGATCTGGGCTGAGGGGCCCATGTGTCCGAGGGGAGGTCGCGGCACCCAGCTTGTAAGGGATATATAACGCAACGAGCGAGATTCGGTTCCCTCTGAACTCAGTGGTGTCGAAGCAGTGGCCTTGAAGTAGGTGTTCAAGCGTGGAGGCGCTCAGCCTCTGGCGTGCCAGTGCACATCGAAATCTGCACGCTTTAGGGGAACCACCATGAGAGGTGAAAGAAGGGGTGTCGTCGTAGGCCCATGGGTGTGCCTAGGCACGGGTTGCGCATCGGGAATGGGAATGTGCATGGCAGACGTCACAGGCAGATTGGTGGCATTGAGCAGTGGGATCAAGGCATGTGTCCGAGTCGCATCCGAGTCTGCAGAGGAAGTGGCTGATGCCACGTTCCTTGCAGAACGGCGGCGGCGGATACTGGTAATAGATCTTCTTGCAAGGCATTGTGGGCAGTTGTACGTGAGGACGAGCATCTAAAGGTCTCACTGACAACTGCCTGTGTCGGCTGACATAGATGCCCACCATGGCTACCACGAAGTAACTTACAAGCAGTGCGTATGAGCTCAGCAAACCGTCGACAATGACGGCGGCCTGGAACGGCCTAACCCCGAGGACGACTTTATGCCCGTGCATGAGCACCAGGCCAGCAGTGAGTACTAGTGAGTAGCAGAGAGCGATCTCACCGTATCCGTCATTGTGTGCTATTAGGCCACTGCGGAAATTGTCTAGTGTTCAGGTGGCTGACCTCACGGAATCTCCATAAGCGCGCCTTCGCAGTGCGGCTTGTGCAATGCCCTCCGAGGCACAGGCGTAGACGTGAGTCATCCTCAGCTTTGCCAATGTTGATAAAACGGCCGTCACGACCGCGGCGTAGTCAATAGCATTTCGAGTCCGATAGCGAGAAACAACTAGGCAGAAAAATGGCCAAAGGCCAACAGGAGGATGCGTCGGCGAATTGCCTGCAGTAAAAAAAGAATAAAAATTTGGAGGTGGCAGCAAAAAGCCGATAGTGGAACGCATACAGTGAACAGCTGGTAGCAAATGGCTAATAGTGTTGACTACAAATAGCAAATAGCATTGAGTGGCAATGGCAGAATAGCAGGAGGGCGGCACAAGGCCAAAAGCAGGACGTGCATAGCTAGCAAGTAGTCGGTAGCAAAGGTAACTGGTATTTGATGAGGGAAGCAGGGTTCGAATGGCAAAATGGCAAAACCACAGATAATGCAGCGGGCAGCGGATGCCAGATAGCGCGAGGCAAAGAAGGTTAAAAGGTTCAACAGAGTACAGAGTGGTTTACTTCCCTTTTCAGTATCCTATAATTTCTATCATTGACCTCCTCAGCAAGGACCATCCATTTCCGACGCAGCTTCGATACAGGGGGCTGCCCAAGTTGATGTTTTGTGACACGTGGCGTGCTCGATGAACGGTGTGTAGCAGATTCACTTGATAAGGATGCATAGGGTACCCAAGATACTTTTAATTCTCAAAAGAAAGAGTTCCTGGTTTTTCGAAGATTCGGCGGATTGATGGCGGAGCGGAACAGAGGATCCAAACACATGCCGTCATTCGTTCCCTCGAAGACCCATCGTTCGCTCTCTGCTTCCAATCACTCCTCACTCCACCTTACAGTAGACCGACCAATCTTGAGGCCCATCTCGAGGCCACGCCAAAGAATGGAAGCGTTTTCTGTCACCGTTGTCTCTGAAGTGATCTATCTATCGTACACCCTTTGGGAAAAAGTGTGATCGCCGCCTTCTTCCGCCCTGAGCTTCGTTGATACCCAAGCGACGGACCTGGCCACCCGCTGCATTGTGGCTACCAATGAGGGAGGTGCGAGATCTTATCTCATGTGATCAAAGCGAGGTTTATTTCTTTTTATTTTTTTTATGAAACAAACAACTTGAAGGACCGACTCGAGTTACATTTCATTCAATTATCAACCACCTACACATAAGTACGTCTTGACCTACATATATTCGAGTCCAAATCTGTAGTTTACTGAGTCTAGGTCCACTTCCACATCTCCCTATGCAAGAGGTTCTTCACCCTAGTAATGGAACTGCACGTTCCAAGGCACGTTCCGAAAAAAAAAGGTCCGCAAGCGGCTTACTAGGCCTCAATTGAGACAATCGATGCAAGAACGCGAGCTGCGCTTGGCCTCCCAACCCCGCTTCCCGTGGAGTTTCGTGGGTTAAGGCAGAAACTAACTTGACCGGAAAGGAAAACTGGAAGCCTTGAAGAAGAAATTGCTATTGTAACGAGTCAATCCTCATGGAAGTCCTGCTGGACTTGGACTTGAACATCAATCCGAGTCACTGGCGGCTGAATGCAGGACCGCTTTCTAGCCGGTCGGTGCTACTCCTCTTCCTGGGCTGGCTCGCGGGTACGAATGTATCTCTATGGTCACCAGCTTAGTTTCACCTTCTCAAGCGGCCGGTTTCGGTGCCGATGGCAGCGGAACAATCGAAATGGCGGTCAGTCACCGTGCAAATTGTACCAGAGTTCACTCAGCAAGTAACTTCAGACCGATCATATGAGATCAAACTGCCGTGCTCCCCATCATTTGCTGATATATGTATCAACCGTCTTAATGGTTGTATGTATGCATCGCATCAAATGAGGTCAAGATATCTCACCTCAGTGACTGTACTAGGGACGTATTTAACTGCTATGATTTTGATGCGAGAATCTCCAGCTCCTACTCACTTGTCTTTTTCAACTGGTTAGTGAACACATTCGTGGCCCCTCCAGTCGTGCTAACGCGTGTGCAGCTCGATTCCTCTCCGTTCAACTCTCAATCTTCCAACCGCACACTTTACTTCTGTGACACGCAATGCACGCGTCCTTCTTTGCCACGCTTCTCCTCGCCGCGTCGGTTGTTGCCCCAGCCTTCGCCGGCCCCATCGGGTACGCTGTTGTCCCTCTTGATCTGGCCATATCAACTAAAAAATTTCGTAGCATTCGCGGTGACTCTGACCTCGTTGCCCGCGTTAAACCACTCGCCGTACGTGACCCCGGGAGTAGTGTCCACCGCTCTATGGACGACGGGGACCCCAGGCCACGTGCTAACTCTCGCGCCGCCGGAGGCACCTCTAATTATTAAGGGCCAGGCTTGGGGCCAGGACTAGAGACCTTGCCTCGTGCGATGTGCCGACGCCCCCTGCAAGTCAATTTCAAGTTACGATCAAGTCTCCGATAACGGGTTATTCGGAGTATGGGTTACGTGGGAGGTCATCTGGTCATGTGGGGGACAAAACGTGCTAACTGCAAGCTGGTTTAAAGGCCTTATTTACTTGTCGTATATGTACCCAAACAAAACATGGTTTACTTTTCTATCACATCATTCGCCCCGAGGACATGCGCTCTCTGAATGATGCTAACGCTAACTCCACGTCTGTAGGATAGGAATGGCTTCAAGTTGAAACAATGCCGCACGTATTGCCTTAGCCACTGCAGCACGCGTCGGAAATCAGACCCCCCAGTGGGCATCCTCATTGATGTTGGTCTGATCACTCTTACCCCATCCTCGGCTTGTGGTTTCCATGACGGCATTGAATATCTCTGTCTGTTGTTATCCTGAAGGTGTGTGCCTCACCCACTGGCCGCGTGTTGAGAAGGTCCGAGATACTCTGCCAAAGCACCGGAGCCATGGCATCTTTCGGGTGTGGAACTTGAAATCGCTCAGAAAACTCAGAAAATCCTCAGTTTTAGTTGACATTTTGGTGTCAGGCCCACAGACTCAAGAGTACCTGTGATGTGGAGCGCCAGGCCTTGCAGCAGAAAGGCTTCGAGGTCACGCCAAAGATTGTATGCACTGCATTGTCCATTATCTTTGTTCCTCGAGCATAGTCGATCGTACTAAGATCTTTGCACTGTTCGACAAAAAGGGGTGGTCGCCATCTTCTTCCTCCCGATACTAGACCATGTGATAACATGATGAGGGTATGCCGTAGCTTTGCCTGCTGGCGATGTGGCTGCCAATCAAAAGAGGAAGGTGGGAAATTTCCTCTCGTGATCAAATAAAGTTACATTCCAGTTCTCAACGTTGTCTGGCAGCCCCCGCACCTACGTGCTATCTTCGAGTCCAAAGCCGTAGTCGGCCATGTCTAGGTTCGCTTCCCCTCCCTATCTCAGAGACTCCCTTCACCCTAGTAAAGGCCACACTCGGAACACCCATCCGCAAACGCCCGCAGCAGCACCTCACTTGAGGGGATGATGGGTGGAAGACCTTTTAGTGGCCCGTGTGAGACGGCTCGTGCTCCAGGATATACTCCCGCGTAGCTTCGTGGGTAAATGCAAAAACCAACTGGACTGGAAGTCTTGAAACTTGTCTTGAAGAACAAATCGCTATTGTGACCGTGACGTGGCCTCGGGTCAATCCTCACAAAAGCCCTTCTATCGCGGTCAATTGCCGGACTTGAACTCGAACATCAATCACTGGCAGCCGAATGGGGATTGCTTTCTAGCCAGTTAGGGCTACTCCTCTTCCTCGGCTGGCTCCGCGAAATACGGGTGTTTCCCTATGATCCATATGGTTCCATCCTCTCAAGCGGCCGGCTCTAGTGCCTATATCACCGGAACAGTAGAAATGGTGGTCATTCCTCGTTTAAATTGTACCAATATTCGCTCAACAAGTATTTTCAGGCTGTCATATGAGATCAAACTGCCGTGTTCTCCGTATTTTGCCACAGGACGTGATTTAATATGCAATTGTAATCGTTGTATGTATCGCATCAAAGGGGGTAAAGATATCTCACCTTAGTGTCCGTAGGGAGGTATTTCAGTGCTGTGATTTCGATGCGAGAATCTCCACTGGCAGAACCCGCTCCCTTGTCTGTTCTACTGGTTGGTGAACACGTCCGCGACCCATTAACTCGTGCTAATAGCGTGTGCAGCCTCTCTTCAACGTTCTCTCAGCCAACCCTTCCCGCTATCACTGGCATATACTTTGATTCTGTGACATGCAATGCACGCGTCACGGTCCCTCTTTGCTACGTTCTCCTCGTCGCCTCAGTTGTTGCTCCGGCCTTCGCCAGCCCCCTCGGGTATGTTCTTTTTCCCTCTTGGTCTCGCCATATCAGCTAATTCGTAGGTAGCATTCGCGGCGGCTCTGACCTCGTTGCCCGCGGTGCCCCACCTACAACATGTGACCCTGGGCCCTTGCCTGGGCCTGTCTACCGAATTTTCGCACGCGACTCTGAGGAAGATGTTTCTGCGCGTGACCCCGGGAAAAATGACGACCTCTAGAGGGACCTGTACTAAGGAACAGGACCGAGAACCTTCCCGCATGCGATGTAGACGCTGCCAACCTCATATCAATCTGGTGATCGATGCATGACCGTGACAATATTCTTCTCAGTTGTTCCTAATGTGACTCGATGTACGGCACTTCAAGTCCTTGCTTCAAGTGGGTTTTAAGTCACGTAACCATAGCACAAGCTCGAGCTACTGTGTTCAACCACAGTACCCACTCGTTTGTGCATTTCTTCAGCTTCGTGAAATTAAATCCTTGTGTATGAATCGTAACAATCGTTGCTTCGTCGGAAGTCACTTTTGAACGTTTGAACTCTGGGATTATCGGTCTAGTTGACCCGGCCCCATCAGTAAAATTACAAGGAGGCCCTTTTCCCCTTTGAGCCGCTTTTTCAAGGGGAAAAGTGACCAAAACGGGAAAAGTCGAAATACTCTTTGAAAGTTATGTCGGATTCTGATGGGAGTGCTTTCAAATCACTTTAGATACTCGTCAAGTACTTTGACCACATTGAAAAGCCCTGTGACAGTGCAATTAGAAAGTGTGTTTGAAGCACTTTTGTCTACTTTGAAAGCTCTCTAGATGTGTGAAAGATGCTCGGAAGCTGTCCCCAAGTTCACTTAAAAGCACATGAAGCACGCATTTCACGCAGTTTAGCAAGAATAACAGATGTCATTTTTTCTTGGAACCGTCAATGATGACGATACATACTCTAGTCTATGTATGTACTACCAACATCTGGAAAAGCCTCGGTGTTGAATTTTGCCATTTGATGCAGGAATTACGGACGGTTTAGCCAAACCGGCCAAAAATTGTAAAATTTTGTTTATATTGAGACTTTCTCCCATGATCACTTGGGCCGATAATTTGACTAAGTGTTGCATAATTTAGTAAAATTATGCAGCATATATTGTAATTTTACGAGTGGTTGTTGTAAAGTTATGCAACATATACTGTAATTTTACGAGTGATTGTTGTAAAATTTACCGTATTTTTTCGGAAAGTTTTGATTAAAATTTGTAAAGTTTACCTTGTATTCTTGACTCATACCCAATAATATACCATAATTTCATGCGGCATGAGGCCCACAATTCCCAAGGATATCAGGATCCTATTCAGGTTTAACAAATGTTTAACAAGTACTAAGTCCTTTCTGACACAACTAGCTAGGCTACTCATCCATGCCATCCATATCTAGCAGCCACATAGCATTCTGTGACTTGTTGCGAGAGTGTGTGTCTTGACTCCTGATTTGAAATTGTTAGCACATATCTGACCAACAACTGTGATAACGCACAAAACAAGTTTAAATAGGTCAGACATAAGTCTGTGGTAAGCTAGGAGTTTCTGTTTCTGAATCTGCTCCAGGAATGAAATGAATGTGTCGTATGAGTCTTCATAGGTATCAGCATTGAAGTCAAGACCAGTGACTGTCTCATCCAGCAATGCATGAACCTGGTGGGTGTTGTGAGCAGGGGATCAGAAAGTTGCAGCAGACTTACTGCAACTGCCGCCATTGCCACCATGGCAGGTGGAAGCTCCAGTTCAACCCCTGCCATACCTGTGTCCTGCAAAGAGGTGAAGAGACTTTGATGCTTTTGAGCAATGCTGGGGCCTCGCTTCTGCTTGAAGAAGGCCTCTTGTATCGTGTTGATGATGGCCGGGTGATGAAAAGGCTTCTTTGGATCGATGCCCTGCATAGTGCAAATTAGATCAATGTACAGATAGAGCAGATGAAAGCATACCCCTTCTTTTGGCAGGAAGATGAACTTGTCTTGAAGGAGAAGGGTTGCAACTTGTTGTTTGTGTTTGGGCTTGTTGTCGGAAAGGCCATACTCCCCAGTCATGTGACACACGGCAACCCGCTTCACACCCGTCCGGTAGTGCGAAATGCACACATTTAGCTACGACTTGTGTTAGCATATGTATGCAGGAAAGTAGAGGACCTACCAAATCACATATTACCCTCTGAAGGAGACTGTCCTTTTGCACCTGCTCCGTATAGTATGGTCGATTCATCTTTTCTGCTGACAAGTGAAGAATGCAAACCAGGCATTCCGTCTGCTGCTCTGCTGGTATGTACCCGTGCTTAAAAGCACAGTCTCGGGTGAGACACTTGATGGTGTGTTTGAGAATGGCCTTGAGGTGTACTGGCTGCACATTGATGCAAATGTTTCGTTGCCCTGGGCCAGCTGGTAGATAAGGGGCATGATGCCAGCCCGAATTGTGTGGCCCAACAAAGCAAGGGCAGTCGGGGTTACGGTTTTTATCGTCGCTGCTGTCACTGAATTCGATAGCCTCAGCATACCGTGAAGCTGCCCGCTTTGTAAGGATTCTCTGTGAAACAAAAATGTATTACTTGCTGTGAAAAAACACAGTAATGACAAACCCTGTGCTCTGGACAGGTTGAGCTCTCATCAGACAGGGGATGGCCAATGTCAAAGTCTGAGTCGTCTCCCCCAGAGCCAGCTTCACTGTCTTCATCTCCACCACCGTTGTGACAAATGTGTTGGGACATTTGTGAAGGGTTTTGTGTCCATTGGATAGCCTAGAAACAGCTGTATTATCTCGCATTGAATCAGTATAAAGGGTCATACCTCGTTGTCAAACGTTCTCGCCAGCTCATTGCCGTTGAGGTTCTGAAGGTCCTCTTGATCTTGATCGCTCTTGTTGTCCTCCGAGTCCAGGGTCTTGCTGTCATCAGAATGGGAGACAACACTCCGGTCGTCAACAGGAACCCGTTTCCTGTGTGCCAAGTTGGGAGGCAAGTCAGAGAGGTGGTCTTCATCTGATTCACGGGACCGGATGCCATGGTGATGACGGTCCTTAGGGACATCTTCATGCAGTGCAACCGTCAGTTGTGCTGTGTTTGAGAAGAATGTCAGCATGACCGTGAAGGACGAGGCCAGAAGAATAACTCACCGTGCTTGGAAGACACCTTGCGTTTCTTTTTGTGTCGTGCTGTGGGACCTGAGGCCGCAGCAGGTTTCTTTGAGTTCGGGTAGCTCCTGGGCTTCAAGGCACGCCATGGAGCATCGTGCATGGCCTTTGTCTTCGAGGAGCGAGGAGCTATTTTTGTTACATTAGAAAACAACCTAACTGTGAAGAAGAAAAAAACTTATGGCGTCTGTTTGTTGCCAGCTCGCCCACCTGATCAACAGGTTGAGACGAGGGGGCATTGGGGTAAACTAAAGGAAAGTGTGGCTCCGCCTGGGAGAGTGGTGGTTGGTGAATGAGAGGTGGGCATTTGCGGTTGGAGCAGCAGAGGTTTTTCTATGCATACCCAGTCAACCGGGGCCCGAATGCACTGCCTTTGCGCAGCAAGCATCTATCACTAAGGGCAACAATTTTCAAATTGGTTTGGGGGTGTCGGCGACTTGGAATGCACAATGCAACTTACCCTGACTCCCTATCTACGGCAATACACAACGACACCATGACCAACTGTCAAGGGTGCGGCCGCAAAGGCCTGAAGCACAGTGGTATCAACCTGCACTGCCACAGGAGCCACGATCCACGTTGTAAAGAGTATCTTGCACAACTGAAACAGGCTGCCAGCATTAGAACCCATCGACTGAGATCTCCAGCTGAACACACACCGACAGTGACGCTGAATGTTTCTCCATCTACTGGAGAAGCATGTCAGGCTTCCAGAAGCCTCTGAGTCAGCAAGAAATGCACTGTTCAAATGACCTTCGTGGACAGCTCGCCACCGGTCACCTTGAAAAGGGCCACTGCTGGCAGGGATGGTCAAGGCAGAACGCCCTTCGGCCTTACCTCTACCGTCCCTTCAAGTATGCAAGGTGAATGTCAACACCCAAGACTTTGGATCTGAGTACTCACCAACGCCAACAGTGGATGCCCCTTCAACCGCAGTGGAAACACACAACCATCCAACTACTTCCGAAGTGCCCGACCCAGCTAACAGCATCAGCAAGGAACAGACTGTTCAAATGACCTTCATTGACAATATTGTCAGCTCGTCATCCGAAAATGTGGCATTTGTGCCAGAAGATCAAATGAGGGACATACCTTGTGAGTTATTACACTGTCTAGAGTCTTACTATAAGCTAATTCAATGGAAATGGGCAGGGGATGATGCTGCCGTCGCTGCAGATCTAAGTTCCGAAGGCGTTGTAAACAGTGATGGATCCCCAGACATAGACTCTGATGATGATGCCGATGAAATCGCAGCACGCAATGCCGAAGCCGAAAATGGACTCAAACCATGTCGCCACACAAGGTGTCTGGGTCCAATAGACCCCACAGCAATGGATGACGTGGATATGGGCCGCACTCCTACCCCAGACAATGATGAACTCTGGAAACGCAGGGAAGCTGAGCAGGATCTTGAACGATGTCCATTCGTCACTAGGTATCCAGGAGGCATGGCAGGCGCTGTACATTCAAAGGCAGACCTGGGTGAGAATCAGAAGTACGGGCTTCGAATTGGTGAAGAATCACAAGAAAACATTTATGCACCATTCGTGTCACAGCTGGATTGGGAGGTCGCCAGATGGGCCAAGTTCTGTGGGCCAAGTTCAAATTCATTTACGGAGCTGATGGCCATAGATGGGGTGAGTTGGGTGTCGTGATGGGGAGGCAAATATACTCATACTGACCTTGTTAAAGGTTAACGAACGGCTGGGACTTTCATTCAAAAACACACGGGAACTTAATAAAGTGATTGATACTCACCTCCCTGGGCGCCCACCCTTCCAACAAAAGGAGATTTTGGTCGGCGATGAAGTATGCGAGCTGTACTTCCGAGACATAATTCAGTGTATATGCACACTATTTTGGGACCCAGATTTCGCACCATACCTGATATTTGCACCAGAGAGACACTACACTGATGAAGATCAAGAGGAGATGGTGTACCACGACATGTATACTGGGCAATGGTGGTGGTTTACGCAGGTAAGAGGCACGAGCAATGTGGCCACGCAGAACGGATCTTGCTGACACAGACATTAGGTGGCGATTGAAAAGGACGCACCAGGGGCCACAATCATCCCTGTCCTCATTTCAACGGACAAAACACAACTCACTCCCTTCCGAAATAAATGTGCATACCCCATTTACATGACAATTGGCAACATTCCGAAGGAAATCTGTCGGAAGACCTCCATGCATGCATATGTCCTTCTCAGCTATCTCCCCACAATAAAACTTAAGCAAGAGAAGAACCAGGCCAAGCAAAAACACCTCATAGCCAACCTCTATCACGCATGCCTCCGACACATTCTTGAGCCTCTTGTTACTGCAGGGAATGATGGAGTCTTTATGTCCACAGCTAGTGGTGACGTCCACCGTGTTCATCCTATCCTTGCGAGCTTCATTGGTGATTACCCCGAGCAGGTTTTGACGACCTGCACGCTCACTGGTGACTGCCCCAGGTGTGGCACGACTACCGACAACCTGGGTAACTTCAATCCTGACGATGTGCCTGCTCCTCCCAGTCTGGGTGAATTCGTCAATGTCCTGGGCTCATTCTGTCGGGATCCAGCTGGCTTCCTTCAGGCTTCTTCTCGGATCCGTGCAAAGCCTGTTCCCCATCCATTCTGGCTCGACCTTCCTTGGTTTAACATTTTCTGCTCCATCACTTCTGACGTTCTCCATCAACTGTACCAGGGCATTATCAAATACCTCAAAGCATGGATACTCAGCGCCTGTGAGCCCTCTGAAATCGATGCACAGTGCTGTCATCTGCCACCAAATCACAATATCTGTCTATTCACCAAGGGTATAAGTAGTCTTTCGCAGGTCACAGGTCAGGAACATGACCAGATGTGTAACGGTTCGCTAACTGTTGGTCCGACTTGGACTACTGAAATGGCTTGCAACACGTGACTGGTGTTCTCGGACACTAGGCTGGCTTAGCACTAGATCCCCTTAGAGTGAAAAGGGCGTGATAGCACCTCCACTAAGTCGAAGATGAGGGAGAAGAGTTGAAAGAGAAAGAAGAAGAGGAAGATGATGATGAAGAGAGGCAGACTGGAAAGGAAAGGAAAACAAGACTTGATAGCGAATTGAAGAAGACCAGGATAGGGATCCCTGGTCTTTACTAGTCGACTTATATACATGTAAGACTCGCTTTAAAGCGGAGTCTGAACTAAGTAATGAGTCACGAACCCTAGTACAGCTATCCTAGGAATGAGTCATGTCCATGGCATGTGATACTGGAGAACAATAGAACGCTTGACAGTGTGTGAGTCTGAATGAGTAATACTAGTACACCTGTCCTAGGAATGGAACATTGTGGAAAGCCATAGAACTTGGCCCATCACATGTCCTAGAGTCATCTGATATCAATGTATTGCACAATGATGGGGGATGAGATAAGATAAGAATGAGTGCAGTCCCAACGATAAGCTGCAGTAAGAAGTCAGCGCAGTCCAGTCCGTGACAAGATGTGTCATTTTCTTTTGGGTCTTATCATTGATATCCGGCTACCCAACAAGTCATCAGCAATATCCAATTTGTCCGATCTGCTCGCGCTCTCCTGGACTACCTGTACCTCGTGCAGTACCCCATTCACTCCAACTCGACGCTTCACCTCCTCATGGATGCACTCAATCGCTTTCACACCAACCGGGATATATTCATCAATCTTGGTATTTGATCTCAGTTTAACCTCCCAAAGCTTCACTATATGTCCCATTATGTTGAGTTAATCAAGTATTTTGGAACTACTGATAACTTCAATACTCAGTTTACCAAAAGGCTTCACATCGAACTCATCAAAAAGGCATACGAGGCAACAAATCACAAAGACAAGTACAAACAGATGGCAAGTTGGGTGGATCGGAAAGAGTGTATGCATCGACATGAACAATACATCCAATGGCTACAGGCAGATGCTTGTGCACCAATGCACGTTGATCGGGAACCACCTAGCCTCGACACGCACTGGGAATTATCAATGACAAAGCACCCTTCTGTAACTGCAGTACCACTCGATAGACTTGAAGACTCGTATGGGGCGCCGCTTTTCAAGGTCGCACTCAGGTGTTTCATCTCCACCACCAATGACGGCAACCAATCACGCCAACAACTCGAACACTCTCTGTGGAGGATTTGTCTCCCCTTCACCCGACTCCCAGTGTGGCATGTCATCAAGTTCACGTGTTCCGACGCCTTGACCGGAACACGTCCAACCGCTGACTCAATCCATGTCAAGCCAGCAAGGTGCAACAAGCACAAACGACCGATCCCAGGATGCTTTGATACAGCTTTGATCAACGATGGAACTGGGACAGAAAATGGTATCAAAGGTGAGTCGGAATGCCATTACTAGTCCCACTCATTCTGACTCTAAATAGGCTACTTTGTTGGCCGTGTTCGCGTTGTATTTTCGATTCCCACAAAGTACCACGACCAGATGTTCAAACCTGAAGTGACAGTGCCACTCCACCTAGCATATGTTCAGTGGTACTCAAAACTAACTGAACCCGAGCCCAATCACAGCATGTTCAAGATACACCCACTGACAGATGCCAAAGGGAACTGGATCTGTAGTATAGTTCCTGTAGGTAACATTTGGCGAAGCGTACACCTTATACCTAAATTCGGGCCTGTTGCACCAGCAGAGTGGACAAGCAGCAATGTATTGGACTGCTGCAAGATATTTTATTTGAATGCTTTTTCGGATCGACAAATTTTTTGTATGACTACTTGATATTCTGAACTTTTTTGCTTCGTTTATCCCAAAGTTGCATGAACTTCACTAAATTTACATTGGCAGTCAAAAAGATGCCAAGTCTTTACATCATTTACTACATTTGGAAATTTTTCGGACTTTCGGCATCGAATGGCAAAATTCAACACTGAGGTTTTCCCAGATGAAGCTGAATGAATAACAGATGAGGACGACAAAATGGAAACCTGCACTATTGGCAGTCTATTGCTGATTTAGAGATACTATGACTACTCGACCATGCAAACATCGGAATCGTCGTCCCGAAGCTGTAGCTTCAGTCGGTTCTGGGATGTGCTGGGGAAGGCTGACGACGATGATGCAAACAGGGTGGCCGTGAAGGACAGTTGCACCTTGGAGTCTTCCATGGCTGCTACCAGTATCTTCCCCCACTGCTTTGGCTTCAATTGGTGGACAAGATCGACAAGGGCAGATGTGGGGTGGACAGAGAATGGATGTCTGTTGTCATTGAACCTGATATGGTCACCCCAATTGGCCTTCGAGAAATCGGCCGCTGGACAACGTGGCTTGCGTTCAACACCTGTCAGGTGAAACATAATTGCACGCTTGGCCTATGACAAGATGATCTTGAACTGAAATGATCACAGAAAAAAAGGAAATCCATGCACAGACTGAATGGCAAGGACAAGGGCACCAATTGGCCTGTCTGATTTCATGTTGATGTGCAGCGGCATAATACTATTGACATGGGACCCAAGGATGGCAGAGACGAGTCTAGATTGAAAGATTCCCTTGAGAGAAGCCAGGACGTGTGTCAGCTCAGGAAATTTTCTAAAATTAATGAAACACACCGATTGAGATAGTAAATTACCATCCTCATCCTCATGAACATCCGCAAAGTAGAATGGATGATCTCCATCAGTGTGTGAAACGGCCCATGTACACCACTCACTCCGGACCCTGGCGATGTCATTGTCATCACATGGCAAAGCCGAGAAAATCCTTGAATGAAGGGCCACGAGCCCTGCATTGCCTAAGTTATGCCTCCAACTTGAGAGGCGATCTACGATCTGTATTATAGTCAGTACATGGCCACTTTGACATCATGCAAGTTGACTTACCAGTTTCTGAGCTATACCACCCAAGGGCGTGGTGTAGTCCAGAGGGTCTTCTTCAGGGAAAACCTCAGTCCAAGCATGCTTGATGGCGTCTTCAGAAGGTGCCCCCCAAGGAGCAGAGTTGCCAAAGATTGCCCAGAGGTATTGACGAGTCCAGTTTTGACGCTGTTCTTCTTCAGCTTCTTGTTTGGGATGTGTCTACCAGACTCCGATGAGATGGATCACTGATGACTAGTAGAGTGCACGACACTTACTCTTCCTCCACAGACACTTTACGTTTTTCTGTGTCTTTCTTGGCTGTTGGTGGGGGACTCGGCTTGATCGCATTCTGGATCTGTTCCCTGAGCTCACCCTTTTTGCTTGCTTGCTTATGCTTCCTGGGTTTCTCCACAGCCTTGTCACTGGCCATGTCACCTGTGCCAACATCGTCAATTTTCCCCTCCTCTGTGGGGCTGTTGCTGTCAAGAATGTTGTCACCTCCTAGGTTGTGCTCCAAGTCTAACCCAACCAGGCTGTCAGCTAACTAGAGAACGAAGAGAGTTATCACTACTTGAGAAAACTTGAAGCTCACCATGTCCAAGATCACCCGCACCACTTGGTGGACGAGGGCGAGGTACATGGTCGACCACCACAGGAGGTGGGTTGTGAGCATTTCCACGCTTCTCTTCATGGGTCTGACGCATTTCGGCTTCAACTTGGGCGACCTTGCTTATTGTGTTCTTGCGACTCTGAGCCTTGGCAAGTTTTTCATTCTCCTTTACCTCTCGCTGAGCCTGAACCGTCTCTGTAGAACGTCGTGGACAGGGCATATCAGGAGTGCCAGGATGTGCAGCACGATTCGGCCAGAGGGTGAATGGAAGAGGAAGCTGGGAGGACATGCGTTGCAGGCAAGCCCCTTTCTTTGTTTTAAATCTCAACTATTTGATTATGAGGTCCCACTAACTTGAAACTCTTGCAGCAGTACAGAGAAGCAGAGTTGGACGGTGACATTTGCACACCCACATGGCAACTACATATCCAATGTTTCAGGCCTAGCTTTGTAATGACACACTCTGTCCAACTTCTGACTTGCTCGGTGTTTAAAGCTAGAAACTTATGTGATGTCCGAAGTTGACAAGACACAGGCCAACACAGCAGAGGGGGATGACTTGGGGATGGAAGGTGGGAGTGATGGATTGGGGTCTGACCCAGGAGAGTCAGATATGGACAGTATTCACAGCGAAGTAGCCACATACGACTACTGAGATTGAGTGTTGATTGGTGTAGAATTGGAGCAAGCATTGTCACAGTTTTGTTTGTCCATTGGCAGTGCCTGAGAGGTCGTTCACCGCTTCCAGGTGGTTACAAAACTAGCCAAAACCCTCCGACTCAGACAGATATTCATGGGAAATCTAGATGTGGAATGTGGTCACACGAAAATTTAACCGAAGATATGTCTGAGGTAAGATGGCACTACACAGGCCTCAGATATGTGAGATAACACAAGAAAACTATACAACTCGGACTTGAAACTCTACTATTAAATGTGAAACTATGAGATAATGTCCAGATTTCTTCTATGTCAATCGTGTTTGAGGACCTTCAGAATGGCTTCTATGGACTGATGGCATCCCCGAGTCTCAGAAGCTCACTGTATAGCACTAGGCGTTGTTCTTCAAAGGAAAGCTGAATAAAAAGTAATGACTCAGTGGACTCGCATGTGAGTAGTGGCAGCAGTGCACTTACCCCGATAAACTCATAAACCTTCTGGATGCTCAGAGGGGAAAGGCTCATTTTCTTGCAGACCACTTCAGCACGGTCCTGAATGGCCTGGGAGGGATGCTTGCAGACGTTGATGGGAGTGAAACGGTCCGAAATGATGTCCATGCCGTGACCAAATGCTTTGAAACGATCTAATGCTGTGGAATCTGTTATCAAGGGAGAGACTGGTACCCTGTGCCCAAATGTTCCATCGAGGTCCAAGACATTGGCAGTGGCATCCACCATGGTATTGGCAAACGAAAGGTGAGCAAGAGGTTCCTGCTCAACCCTTGCCTTGGTGTCACTGGCAGGATCTTGTGCCAGGGTGGGTGTAAGGAGAGGAGATGATGGTTCGAAAATATCTTGAGTTGGCATGAGTATGAGTGGAGTGAATGATGCTTCGAAAATATCCAAGAATGCAGCATCCACTATTGCAGTGGCAGATGAATCATAAGCCGGCTCAACCCCTGTCTTGGTGTCAGGATCTTGAGCCAATATCGGTGTGAGAGGTGTTGATGGTGGGGTGGGTGCAGGGAAGGTCGTGCTAAAAGATGCCATAGCGACAGGAAGGAGGGGGGGTCAAGGAAAGTGTGCAAGGAAAGAGCAATGTGGCAAAGGGGCCTGAAAAGACTTGGTTAGTAGTTGCCGAGGAAATAGTTGCCAAGGAAAGTATGAAACACACCTTTGAGTAGTGCTGCAATGCCTTGAAAATCGTGATAGGCTCCGTGGCAGCAACGTCACGGTGAGAGTTGAGAAATGTGAGGGGCTGGCCTGGTCCGGTACTTGGAGGACGGGATACTGTCTATGGTCAATTGCAAAATGCCCAGACCTGCGACCACACCAAGTTGTGTGGTCTCTGATTCTCCGACACAGCACAGGGCAAGTCACCAGAAAGAGGTGATGATACCCACTCCTGGCGAATCGGACTTGCTTGCCTTCTTCCGACTTGTTCGGTATTGCTCAGCCTTTCACACCTTGAGAGAACAATGCCGATACCATTCTTACCAAATGATTAACTGTACTCTACTGGACTGTCTCAGTCTCACTATGATGCCTAACACCTCTTAGGCGAGTAATGCACACTCCTGGCAAATCGGACTTATTGGCCATCTTCCGACTTGTTCGGTATCCCTCAGTCTTTTGCACCTTGAGAAAACAATTGCCTGATGCCGCTGTTACCACTGCAAACAATTACTAACTGTTATGCATCTGACTCTGCTGGACTGTCTGAATCTCTGTGCTCAATTACTACCATGTTGGGTTGCATGCCAGTGCAAATTCCACGGAGACCTGGGCCATTTAGGCTGAAGGCATTCCATTGCACTGTGTGAAGGTGCAGGAAGCAATGTTCATCCCCTTCGGGCCTTCAACGGCATGTTCAGACCATTCACAATATCCCAAGGGCGCTGCTTCCACCATCCACGCTTCGACACACCAGCCAACCTCCTGAGCATGAAAATCTTTGCTCTTCCCCCCCAGCTCACACACCTCCCCAACCGCCTTTTGTTACGTCACGGTAGGGACGTTCACCCGACGTGGGTTACGTTTACGATGACAGGAACACTAAGGAGTCTGGACTGTGGTTCTATGTGAGAGTACTAAGTTCGATGAGAACTTAGTAAGCTTCTGATGATGAGTAACTCTCTGCTAAGTCAAACAAGGACTTTGAGAAGAGTTATGAGAGGGAAGTTCTTATCACGCAAGTGAAAGAGTGGGGATGGTTCTGCTTGTTGTCTTTAGTACCGTAGGATACAAGAAGTCAAGTCTAAGGCTACATGCTACTTAGTACCAGACTATATAGTAAACAGAGAACAATGGGGTCACGACAACAATAGACGTCACGTCAACAATGAATGTCACGAGAACAATAGGTCACGAGAACAATGAGTCACGAGCACAATGGGTCACGAGAACAATGGGTCACGGAGGACAATAAGAAAGTGAAGTGTGATCTATCAGTCATGTGACTGGTGAGTTATCAGGTGGAAATTAAAGTAAAAGTTTGTATTGTAACATAGCCCCCCTTTTAGATGTAAAGTCGTCTCGACTTTACCTAGTCAAAGGTGTTCCAGTAAAGTTCTTTGTCATGTCCTCCATCCTCGATCATGTCATCCCGTGTTCCCTCAAAAGGGGCGCAGCGGTGACGCTTCACAAACCCGAAGGATCCTGTGTTCCTGCAACGGGGGCACTCCTCGTAGCGATGGCACTCGTACTCGTTGTGATTAGCGTTCACCTTTCCGCACTTGGTGCAGTACAAAGGGGTCCACTCTTTACGATCCATCAGTGCGATACGGTCCAGGAGAGTGAATTCTCCTGTGTCGATCGGGACTCGTTCGACTTCCGGGGTCGTCCTAGTGGGGTACACTACTTTGCGCTGTTTGTTAGCAGTGCATTCGCTCTTCTTGTGCCCGTACTTGTTGCACTTGAAGCACCTAGTGTTGCGCCTGCTTCGCGTCTTCTTCCGGGGTTCGTCCATCAGAACGGGGAACTCAGCTGGGCCCTTCATCCTAGGTTCCATAGCAGTGATGACAGGCGAATGTCGTGGGGGAATAGGAATGGGGAATGCCAGTCTATAGTAGCGGTCCAATTCTTCGTAGACGTCAGCTTCTTCCAGACGGCGCATAGACTGTGACAACTCTTTGCGTTCTTTCACCAGCCTTTCTTGCAACTCGCCTACTCGTCTCTGAGCATCACTAAGCATCTCCCTTAGCGTGTTGCACAAGTCGTCCTTGCCCCTAAAACGGTTTAGCTCCCCCTTGAGCCTAGGATCGGCGGCCATAGCGACTGCCTCATTGACTGCGAACTCCTGTTCGCTACCTCTCTTGAGGTCGTTCCACTTGCCCGTCGTCATCTTCTGGAAGAAGCGTGCTTTTCTTCCGATGAATACTGGCACCGTTCGATGATCTTCGTTCTTTCCTGCCGACCCTGTTACGTAGGTGAAGTCGAGGGAATACTGAACAAAGGGAGCCAACATGAGTTTTGGCTCTCTGTCCCACTTGCTGTACTTCGGGTTCTTCACGTAAACGGGGTAGAAGTAGGCTCCTTCTGGGTCGTTTGGTACAAACCCGTCAGGCATGTCGTGGGAGAAATCCTGCTCCGCGATATGGGAGTAGTCAATGGCCGAAGTAAGGAGGGAATGAGTAATGCTGGCCACTTCGTCGTCCTCATCCTCCCTCATGGGGAGAGTACGTCGTCCTAGCTGTGGTGCGATTACTTCGGGGGAACCCGTGGTAGGCGTATTTTCTGGTGGTGATATAATGGAGGGGGTGGATATGGCCTCTGACGATGGATAAGCCAGATCAGAGATAGAAACAGTAGACATGGTGGTAGAGGGCGAATAGTGAAGGGTGGTAGTAGGAATGTGTTGTGGAGGGAATGAAGCGGATGTCTTTTGTCGTTTGCTTGCTTCATTCTTTTATAGATTCCTGGCTTTGCCCTTGTCTTGTCTTCTTTGTTCTTCTTTGTACTCCTTAATCAAGTCCTTAGCTTGTACGTTTTCTGCAGGTTCCCAGGAGTTGTCACTTGTGGGATATCCTTTCCACTTGATTAGGTAGTGCATCTTGCACCCTCGTCCTTTCTGTTTCATGTCCAGTATCTTCTCTACTTTGTATTCTTCTTCGCCATCGATTAGGTCTGGCGGTGGTCGGGTAAAGTTAGGACCGTGGAGTTCCGTTTCCTTGTATGGCGTTATTAGATCCGCATGAAACACATTATGGATCTTCCACTGTTTTGGCAGCTCCACACGATACACCGCATCTGATAAACGTTTCAGCACTTTGAACGGTCCGTATCGTCTTTGTCCTAATTTGCTCGTAGGGTCTAGGGTTTTAAGATTTGTCCCCTCGATCCATACTTGATCGCCTTCATTATAGGGTTTGAATCTTTTGTTTCCCGACCGAGTTCTTCTCATGTCTGCTTGTGCCCTTGCTATTGCTTTAAGGGCATCGTCCCTTATCTTGTCTAGTTCTTCTATTTGTGCCGCTACTGCTGGCACCTGACTAGGGGTAGACGACCAATTTACTTGTGGCGTGTATCCCATGATCAGATCATAAGGTGTTTTCTTGGTGGTTGCGTTAGGCCATTGATTATGCGCGGCTTCTGCTATTGGCAACCACTTGCGCCAGTCCCTTCGATGTTCTTTGCAGTAACACCGAAGGTATCCTTTGAGCCACTGGTTCGTTCTTTCGGACTGTCCATCTGTGCGTGGATGATAAGCGGTGGAGATATTTTGATATATCTCCAGTGCTTGACATAGTCCTTTTGCGAATTTTGATGTGAACCTAGTGTCTCTGTCTGAGATTACTTTCTTGGGGATTCCAAATCGCGGGTAGACGTATTTCAGGTAAAGGTCTGCGACTCCTTCTGCCGTGATTGTCTCCTTGCAAGGGATAAAGATCACTGCCTTGCTACAATCATGGTCGGTGATGGTAAGGATCATGTCGTATCCTTCTGAAACGGGTAACTTCGTGATGAAGTCCATTGCGATGGTCTGAAATGGCAAAGTGTGTTCTGGTGTGATGGGGATTAAACTAGGTTTGAGTGGCCTCGTGTTCACTTTGTTTGCTTGACACACGGCGCATCCTTTGACGTATTGTTCCACATCTTGTTTCATGTTTGGCCACCAGAAGTCTCGTTTTGCCAGTTCAAAAGTGTTTGAAATTCCCGGGTGTCCGGCTGATGGGGAATCGTGGTAAAAGTTAATTACCCCCCTCTTCAGATTGTTGTCTCCGGCAACAACAAGCCGTCCAGATTTGCCTTTCCACCAGATTGAGTTTAACTTTATCAATTGGTGGGTATTGGTCCATTTCTTGATTTGCAGGATACTAGCTTGGTTTTCCTGCTGATCCTGTTCGACTTTGTCTTGAATTGACTGATATGCCCCCGTTTTCGTCATTCGGGCATATGCACGACTAAAGAACTTTGGTGGTAATACCACAAGTTGCTTATTATCATCGTCTCCTGTATCATGGTCTGGGCGCCTAGATAGGGCATCGGCGCGTCCGTTCTTCTTCCCTGATATGTGAACCAGTTCGAAGTCGTATTCCATTAGTTCCGCGTGCCATCGTGCCACTCTTCTATTTTGTTCTCCTGGATTCTTCCAGAATAATAGGTTGGCGTGGTCTGTGTGTACTTTGACTTTGTGCTTGGCTTGATGCAGATACGGCCTCCATGTCCTAAGTGTTTCTCTTAACCTCAGAAGCTCCCGATTGTATACATCGTAGTTTCTCTGTGCTTTGTTCATGGTTTTTGAGAAGAATGCGACTGGATGAAGGATGTTTTTGTCGTTCCTTTGCATCAAGACAGCACCAATAGCGTAATTTGATGCGTCTACTTTGACTTCAAATGGTTTCGTTTGATCGGGTTGTAATAGGACCGGTTCTTCACATATGCGCCGTTTGAGCTCCTGGAAGGCCTTTTCCTCGGGTTTGCCCCATGTCCATTGGGCACCCTTCTTGAGGCGTTCATTGAGCGCTTTTGCAATTTGTGAAAATCCTCGGATAAATTGTCGGTAGAAGTTACAGAACCCAAGGAATTTGCGTATATCTTTAACATTCTTGGGTGTTTTCCATTCTTCTACTCCGGCAACTTTGACCGGGTCCATAGTGACTGTGCCGTTTTCCAGTATTACTCCCAGAAATTCGACTTTTCTGGTTTCAAAGATACATTTGCTGGGTTTGAGGTAAAGGTCTAGCTTCAACAGCCTTTCCAGGACTTGGTGTACCAGTTTGCGGTGTATTGCGATGTCTTCTTCGGTGGCAATAAGAATGTCATCCATATAGATGATTACTTTTCCCGTAGCAGTGAGATCTGTGAACTCAGTGTTCATGAACCGCTGGAAAACTGCTGGTGCATTCTTTAATCCGAAGGGCATAACCGTGTTCTCGTAAAGTCCCGTATTTGTTTTGAAAGCTGTTTTGTGTTCGTCGCCTTCCTTTACTCGTATGTTGTTATATCCAGCTCGTACGTCCACCTTGGAGAAGATTCGCACGTTGCGAACTTTATCCACAAGTTCTTGGATCAGTGGCAGGGGGTACCGATCAGGAACAGTGAACGAGTTTAGCTTCCTGTAGTCGACCACGGGACGTAATTTCCCATCTTTCTTTCCCACAAAGAAGAAGGGGGAAGAGTATTGCGATTTTGATGGTCGAATATATCCCTTTTCCAGGTTTTCCTTGATGTATTCATCAAGTTTTCCCTGTTCTGTAAGCGTTAAAGGGTATATTTTGCAGTCCAAGCTTTTGGGTGCGTCCTCTGTAAACTCAATTTCGATATCCCAGGGTTGATGTTCCGGGAATCTTCTTGCTTCTTCTTCTGAGAAGACTTTCTTCCACTTGTGGTACTGTGGGGGGACTATCTGGTCCCATGGTTTTTCTTTTCCTTGTGCATTAGCCGCCATCTGTGCGGCTGTGGACGTCTTCCGGATTTTTGATTGATCCATGTATGAAACATAGATTTCTTCTCCAGGGGTTGCTAATGTCTTTGCTCGGCGAATCCACGCCTTGCGTACTCGTGCAACTTCGTCTTCTATTGGCAACCCGAGGGTTTTGATAACCAAAGGTTGCATGCTTTCGTCGAGTACCACTTCTTTCCAATTAATGACTGGTTGGAAGGCTGCTAGCCAGGGGTACCCAAGGATGATTTCATCTTCTCCGATATCGGTTACCAGGAATTTCATATCCTGGACTTTGGTTCCGACTCGTACTTGTAGGTCCACATAGTGCGTTATTGAGCCTGCTTTGTTGTGCGTTCCATCAATATTCCAGATGGTTCGCGTTCTTTTGAGTGGGACTTGCCCAATCTTCATTCTTCTGAGGAGCTTTGGGTTTATGAAGTTGTCGGTTGCTCCAGAATCGACAAGAACTTGTCTTTCGGCCTTCGAGTGCGATGATTGTAAAAGAGTTGGGATTCGTAGACTTTTGTATTTACAAGCAAAGACACTCTTGAGTCCTAATGTGCGCGCCCAGGCCGTTGGGGTTGCACATCTTAAAAATCCGCATCGTTGCCTTCGGCCCCTTGCTCTGCCTCAATGGCCTTTCTTATGATAGCGATCTTGGTGTCTTCTGGAAGTGACTTTCCAAGTCGTACATAAGTGTCCAGGTCCATGGGCTTTGGGTCTTCGGCTTCGCTGTCACTGTCCTGATCCGAGGTTTCGGCTTTCTTTGCTTTAGCCTGAACCTTCTTCTTTTTCTTATCAGGACAGTTGAACGCGATGTGCCCTTGTTTGTTGCAAGTGAAACACTGTCCTTCTGCACGTTGCTTCTGGGTATCTTCTGTCGTAGATGCGCGTCTGCGGGTTCCTTTGTTCCTATTATAGGAACGGGATCTATCGGCTCTAGTGTCCATTGTGTTGGGATCCAATGGCATTTTGACGTTCAGGATCTTGGCCCATTGCTGAGGGGAGAACCCCGTTTTATTAAATGGCTTGTTCTTTCTTCCTGTTCCATCAGCTCCGATTGCTGCCACATTCTGGACTAGAGTATTGTCCTTGTGGTAATTCCGTACTGCTACTGCCCAATCCTGGAAGCCAATTGGTTTGACAACCAGCAAAATGTGTTGCATCATTTTGTATGGGAGTTTAGCGGCAAACATCGTGATGGTATTGTCAGCATCGATGGGGAAGTTGGCCTCATGTGCCAGAGTTTCGAACTGAGCGATGAACGTGTCCACTTCTCCTGGGATGAAGGGAAGCTTGCGCAATTCGTCCTGAGCGCGTTCCTTGGATCCAGTGTCTTGGTAGGCGGATTGGAACTCATTAGCGATATGAGTCCAATATCCTTCATCTGTATCGGCCCTTCCCGTGGTTAGTTGATCCACTACCCACTGGGTTTGACGCTGTATCCAAGCTTGGACAAGTGGTCCCTGAATAAAGCCTAAAAAGAGTGCTGCACGTTTCATGGGGTTGGCCATATGATCGGTGTCGTGGTTTGTGATCTGATAAAGGTTGAACTCCGTCATGAAGTTATTGGCCTTTGATCTGTCGCCATTAAAGATGGCTGGGGGGTTTCCGCCTAACTTGCTTCCGCCTCCCACTGCACCTCCGGGGCCTGTGTGCCCGAAGATGGCCCCTGGTCCTCCTGGCGGTCCACTGCCAGGGGGCCCTCCAGGGGTTCCTCCAGGGGGTCCACCTGGTGGTCCTCCTGGTCCGTGTCCTCCAGCTTGTCCTGATCCTTTGCCAGGTCTGAAGAACGAGTGCACTTTGCCCGGCTTAGTATTTGCGAGGGTAAGCACAGCTGCTGCCGTAGATATTACTGGCATGGTCTGTGTTGCCATTGAGAGACTTTGATTCTGCTCTGTAGCGGTGGAACTTTGGTTATGTCCGGTTTCTGTGTCGTCGACTTCTGCTGCGGCGACTTTAGAAGGAGCGATTGATTGTCTTCCGAGATTATACTGGGAAGGGACTGGTTGCGTGGCTACCCAACGGCGAGATCTAGAGTCTTGCTGTATGAAGTACCACTGTCTGTTGTCCTCGTCGTATTCGACTTCGAGGTACGTTTGGCTAAGGAGATCGTAGACTTGATATCCTTCTGTGTCATTAGCTTCGTTCCAACGAGCTGCTCCTCTGATGTGTGCTGGTAGGTTGTCTTCGAATCGTCTATCGATTACGAATGGATTAAACCCTTCTATGCTTCTAGACTGGGTGAGTCTTCTGTTTTGTTTCCCCAGTGTGGCTGTCTTCTAGAGACTTGACTTAATGTTATGTCACGGTAGGGACGTTCACCCGACGTGGGTTACGTTTACGATGACAGGAACACTAAGGAGTCTGGACTGTGGTTCTATGTGAGAGTACTAAGTTCGATGAGAACTTAGTAAGCTTCTGATGATGAGTAACTCTCTGCTAAGTCAAACAAGGACTTTGAGAAGAGTTATGAGAGGGAAGTTCTTATCACGCAAGTGAAAGAGTGGGGATGGTTCTGCTTGTTGTCTTTAGTACCGTAGGATACAAGAAAGTCAAGTCTAAGGCTACATGCTACTTAGTACCAGACTATATAGTAAACAGAGAACAATGGGGTCACGACAACAATAGACGTCACGTCAACAATGAACGTCACGAGAACAATAGGTCACGAGAACAATGAGTCACGAGCACAATGGGTCACGAGAACAATGGGTCACGGAGGACAATAAGAAAGTGAAGTGTGATCTATCAGTCATGTGACTGGTGAGTTATCAGGTGGAAATTAAAGTAAAAGTTCGTATTGTAACACCTTTGAGGGAAGGTTCTACCAATGCCACACAGCCTGCCTCTCCACATGAACCAGCCCCTCTGAGTCATCCACGTCACCTCAAGATTGTGATGCATCCTATTATTGACGGTTCAAGTTCACCTCTATGTTTGTATATATAGTTGCTGATGTCTCCTCAGGTTTGCCTTGTGACAAGGATGGGTATGACATACCCAATGGCCCCCATCCACCTCGCATTGACAAGTCAGGGCCGATTGACTTTACTCCTTTTGAGACAGGTGCAGAATTTGAGTTTGCAGAATTCCTGTATTCCAAGGCTGAAATGTCAGCTGGTAAGATAGACAAACTCCTGGAGATACTTGCCACTCTGTACCCAGAACGCACCCCAAGTATTGCTGACCACAAAGATCTCTATCAGCGAATCGACAGCATCCAGCAAGGTGACATTGCCTGGGATAGTTTTTCAGTGAAATACAACTGCAACTTACTCACTCCCGGTGCTCCAAAACTTCTGTGGATGGAGCAGACATTCGAGGTCTGGTTCTGTGATCCACTCCGTGTTCTCAAAAACCAAATTGGCAATCCCAACTTTGAAGACGAGATAGACTACGCCCCAAAGCAAATCTATTACAAGGGAAAGCATCGCTATGAAAACTTGATGTCCAGAAACTGGGCTTGGGAGCAAGCAGTGTGTGCAAAGTCAAAACCTGTTAAATTCTATCTAACTTCTCTTTCAAGGACAAAATTGCCCAAGATGAGGCAACACATGGTGCAATGTTTGCACCAGTTGTTCTCAGAAGTGACAAGACTACCGTGTCTGTTGCTACCGGCCAGAATGATTACTACCCCCTATACATCCCGCATTTCGGAGATGGGTGGGGAATTGTTAGAAGTACGAGTGTCGGAGCGGCCAATACTGTTGGACCGGCGACGATCAGACCTAGATGACATCGAGAAATCGGAGTTTTGACGTGGATCAGATGTGTTGGACCTTGGCTCAGACCTATCATCGTTAATAAAGGAGTCATCGGGAGACTGGTCAGGGTGGTACTCCTGCCGCTTCTCCGACCAAAGTGATACATTCTTAAGGACAGGACAGGATTTTGCCCAGATTAAAGAGGGAAGGTGCTGCCGCTTTCTTTCGTGCCAGTGCTCCAAAAGTAGATGTATATCCCCAATGCGGATTTTTGATGGATCGGCCCATGTAAACCCATCAGGTGTACATTGCGGTGCAATCCATTCGGATGGAGTTGCACAGACCTGTACCCACGAAATCGTGGCGCTCCTATTTCCTGAAACATATCCTAATATTCATGAGGGCCAGATATATATGCACAATCAGAGCAAACATACGAATATGATCAGTTAAATATTCCCTCAGCATTGCCTGCATGGTCTTGGTCTTGTAGTTTTTGTCTTTAGTAATATTTGGAACGTCAGGGCACCCATCTCTGTTAACAGGAATCGGAATCAGAGTTGATCTGGTCTTAGTGCAATTCTTCGGAACAGTCTGTGGATGGCTTGGTATGTCATCTAGAATAAAGATGTATCAATATCTTGATCAATATTATTTTTGAAATGAAATAACGTCACACCTCCGCCGTAGCACCTTTTAGCGTATGTCTGCCATTCTTTGTGAAGTATAACAGTCTTCCAGTCGGGGCAGAAATAAATAAATTGTTTCTGGGCATCCTTTTCCTTATTCGTGTCGAACCTATGGATTCAATACATACAACAATATTTAGCAGAATCAAGTTTCGGAGGACTTACATGCCAGTGACAATGGTGTTATCTTCCTGTTGGTGCACAGTAAGGACAATGCATCGGACACTGCAGGATCTAAATAACTGGCTCTGGAAGTCGCAGATGATTCTTGCACTAACAGAGCTTGCCATTCTGCAAGGAATATAATATTAGGTCAGTATCAATGTATTTAGTGTGGCATACCTCGCTTGAATATTGGCAGGAGGAGGTTCACCCGACCATTTATTTGCCAGCCTAACATATACCTGCTGCTCTTCATTGGGGAGGCACTTCCAAAGCTTTGTTGTCGCATTTTGAAGACTGCCAAAGAAGGCCCGTGAACCAGGTGGAGAACCAGAAAGCTTCTCTGCTTCGGTCATAACTTCATCGCAGCACATATGATAAAATGCATTTCTGGCGGACCATCCTCGAATGAACTTGACATATTGTCTCTCAGGCCGATTGTAATGATTATAAAACCATTTTCGGACTTTCTGTGGTTACACATTAATGTATCGTTTAGGAGGGAAATATGAGCAGAGAGGCTCTCACACCGCTAGCCTGTTCCTTATTGAATGGTGTACCAGCAGGTCGGAGCATTACCAGCTCTGCCATTGAATTTTCAATTATTGTGCTTCGCATTTCGACATTGCCTTCGCCAAATTCTTCGAGGTACTCTGATAATAGTTCTTTATCTTCTCTGGTGAGAGAAAATATATCTCCTGGATGAGAATACTCATGCTCGATGCTTGGATGAGAAGGGGATGACTCAGAAGTAGCAGAATCAGATTCCATCGCTAGAACGGACTACAATGGATGATAGAGGATGAATGATTTCAGATGTCGGACGATGTGGGGTTGCAGCAAAGAATTTACGGGATCTGAGAAGACCATGCTGCACATTTATACACTCAGATATCTCAAAGACATACTAACCGTGAGAGACATGTTTAATATTGGGTTGTACAGCCAACATCAAAGATCGGAGCATGATACATGTAAGGGTATTTCTATGGGTGATTGCTGCTCTGCAGTGACCCACTGCAATACCCACTTGACGTCCAACACAAGTTCATCGATCACACCACACAGTACTGTATGTTTCAGATCATATCGTATTTCGGACAAATGTTTCAAGGATATTTTATAAATATCTGATGGGTCTATGCGCTCGCAAAGCTGCAAACGTTGTGCGAATTAAATGCACAGAGACTGGCAGAGTATGCAGTGAGAAGGAACTTAATACGAATATTTTGATGCAGGTCCGACAGAAGGGTGCCTGCAGCCTATGGCATTCAAAACATATACAAGATGCTATTTACAAGTATACAAAAAATGACTGATACTGTGACAGAAAGCTTTAATCTTTTTTAGATTTTTTGGATGCCTTATAATGCTCCACTAAGCTGCTCCATGAGTCCAACATGTTGAGCATTGAAACCAGCTGAGCACAGAATGCCGGTGCCTGCTCGACAAGGTCGTCGAGGCTTGGCTCACTTTTGTCAAGGTCATCATGGCCACCTGGAGCATCGGGAACCCCCTCCGCGAAGAGCAAACCACCAGCGGCGGATGAGCGTTCTCCAGCAGTGGACGAGCACACTCCAGCGGCGGACGAGCACACTCCAGTGGTGGATGAGCGCACTCCAGCGTCGGAAAGGTGTGCAGTTTGGGAGGGACATACAGCGGCGGAGGAGCTCGGTGGAGTGGCAGATTCTATCATTGGGGCAGGAAGTTTTTGTATAGCAGAAGGCAGATGGTTTAGGGTTATAGCTGAGCTCCCTTGAACAGCAGAGGAGCTGCCTGGGACTTGTGCGATGTTTGATTGTGTTGGTCGCATGAATTCCGGCGCAGGGCGATTAATGTCTGGGCCTTGTGGGTCAGACACATCTACAGCCATCGCATCGTCCCTGGCAGGCATCGGAGGAGGAGGCAGTATGGGAGGTGGTGGACCAGGAGGCAGGGGGGGATGCACAACATCGCTTGCCTGAATGTTTCTATTTAGTATCGATTTAATCATAGCTCAGTAGAACTAACCTTTTCTTGCACATCCTCGTCCTCGCTTTCAGGATCTGAGGGCGGGGCAGCTTGCCGAAACAGGGCAGCCATATCAGGCTTTTGTGTCACTAGCTTTGGTATGTCCTAAGGCGCCTCAGCACTATGATTACCAAAATAATATTATTGTGTGCACCTGAGAAGACGGGCCAGCAGCTACATCTGTGGGGGCAATATTTGCAGACAGTTGCGGCATCAAATCGAAAAAAGAAGGCAAAGGTGAGGGGATGTCTTGAGGCAGGTGAATGCAGCGAGCTTTCAGAGGAACCTTCGCCTTTGAACGCGGGGCACGAATAAATCCTCCTCCTGGAATGTCAGGCTCAGGTTTGCTGGCCTGAGAACGAGATGGAGTCTTTTTGGGGGGCATTGTGGAGAGAGACACAGGTGCAATGGGTGAGGGGGGGGGACACGATTGTGCCATGAAAAATCTCAAAACATGCTACTGGGAACACATATCCATGTTCAGAACATGCAAATTACGGTAGCTAAGTCGGACCAGTGTATTTACATCCAACTCATCAGGCCACAGTGGAAATTGTACATCTGACGTTGTGTGGAATCGTTTGATACACAGACATGTGAATATAATGGAGCATATTGGGATAATCAAAATTCGAAGATCAGATTTCCATAGAATGTTCTGAGATCGGATCAGTGTGAGAAATTCTGCATGTGGGCAAAAATGACAGTCAGAGCAATGTCGAAATACTCTTCCCCCGTCCATTATTTTTCTTCTCTGCACCCATGCCTCCGAAAAAAACATCTGAGCCGCCTCTCAGTGAGGCAGAATCTCTTCTCTTGAAGATAGCTGCCAGGATCTTCACAGCTGTGAAGCATAAGGAACGTCATCCTGATGAAAACCATACCAACTTTCAGAGGAATATGACGATGGAGATGGTGCATGATAAATTCGGAGCAAAGGGAAATAGGTTTTACTGATGTTTTATATTCTATTACAGGAGCATGTCAAGAAAATATTTGCAGATTACCCGCAGGCAAAAAGAGTACATTGCACTCATGCAGCCCTCGACACCGCTGCCTGGCGGTACCAGGTAGCCAAGGACAGTGATTGCCAGCCGGAGTATGCTGCCATTACAGCAGAGGAGATCACGAAACGCATACTCGGTGCGAATCGACTTTGGCCAATGGTCCTCAAGTTGCAGGATCTTTCAAAGGAGGCATTGGCACAGCCCCCCGAAATGCATTGGTGGCTTCCGGAATCGGATGACGAGGAAGAAGAAGAAGCCGTTGGTGAGAACAAGGGGAAAGAGGAGAAGGTGGAGCAGGCGAAGAAAGCAGCGGACGATGCGGCGGACGATGCAGAGGAGGAGCAAGAGGGAGAAATTAAACGTGCACTCAAATATATTTTATGGACACTGTGAATTAAACTGCTATGCAAGAACCAGCACGCCGCATCTCCAAGCGGACGACGAAGGGGAAGGCACCTATTCCAGCTGACAGCAATGTCGGGGCAGGCCGCAGTGACATCGGTGCAGGTCATAACACACTTCGGAATCCACAGCTAGCTAAGGATGCAACTACACCCGATGAGGGCGATGTGATCAATGACGACAAAACGAGAAGGAGAAGGATGATGCTACACCACACAACGCAAAGTGTATCACGGCAAAGCGAGAATATCATGTTCTTGTTGAATCTCCTCCACATCTTCGTCCGAAACGCCGCCAGCAGAAGAACGAAGCCGGCGATGCTGTCGACATTCCTGACGATCCCAAGAATGCTGACAACAATGTGACAGAGATTCCTTGGGTGGGAAAGGGCAAGGTATGTCTTTCAGTGATTTATATTAATTGGTATACAGATTTATTGACTTTGCCAGCTGCGATGCAAGTCTTGTAAACGTCGTGGTGTAGAAACATGTGTGCCACAGTGGGGCGCATTAAAACCTTCCAAAGTGTGCACTGATTGCACAAGTCGGAGGAAGGTGTGCATTCCCCCAAAGAAATGGCTCAAACAGGTCGCCATGATATGCCAGGAGCTTCATAAGAGAGGTGGGAATATTTAATTTATTTTTAATTGATCTATCTCACATACTCCGAAAATAGATGGAGGCGATGAAGGGGAAGATGACGACAATGATGACGACGACGACGATGACGATGACGACGACGACGACGATGACAAAGAAGAGGACGAAGAGTCAGTGGCAGCACCATCTCAATGTGAGTGAAATAGCAATCGCTTGTGCTCCATTCATTCCCTCCTAGATCGTGTTCCTGCTCCGCCCCCACGCCCCCGCAGAAGACCTCCTAAAGGTGATGTTTTATGGGACTGGATGCTGCAGTGTATCTTCTCTGACCTGATCATCCTCCTCCGCCGCCACAGCTGTGTTTACGAATGCGGATGTTTGCAAAATCAAGGAAAGCCTTGAGCAGCTTACACGGATTGTGTTGGCAATGTGCAAACAGCAAAACATTAATATTAGTAATGCTGACATCGTCAGCCTTGCTCCGAATACACCCTCTGGGTCGTCGCCTTTGGGATCCTTCCGTCACCTCTCGCTTGGCAGAGGGAGCCGTGGGTCGTCAGCGCACTCTGGTGGACACTCATGTGAGTCATTAGTTGTATCGATTGAATAACCATTAATCTGTTATCATTCAGTGCCTGGTGCTCTGCGTGGCAAGGGCTCTCGTCATTCATCAAGGGGGCGTCACCCAGCAGCATGATTATATTCTCAAGCTCATGTTAAATCATAGTTTTTTTTGTGTGTTAAGTTTCATGTACCAGTAGCATCAGAATATCGAATCATATGAGTGACTGTAATTTCTGTGTGGCATGAAATCAACAGTGTGTGCTCCGATGGTGTGTGCTCCAACACAGACAAGTTAGATGATCCAAGATAATATTGAGATAGATATAATTACCTTTGATCTCTTGCAGTGGATGTACTTTGATTTTATTGCTCTGAATTCTCCGTGTTCTCTGAACTTATGCGACGCCAAGTTCCTGCAATTGGGATTGTATCGCTTTGCATACTGGCAAAGCTCTCCCTGACCATAAAAGGCAATATTCAAGTGCATGATCCGATTGGATCAGATGTCACATCTGTGCATCAAGGGCATGAAACATGTTCGGAGCTGCTTATGCTTTTAAGAAAATATATTTGCAAAATGGCCTACAAACCACCATGTACTCAACGCTTTCAGATGAAGAATCGGAATCAAGTGTGTTTATTTCTGTGTACACCATCTCGCATGATAGCGGTAATACTTCTGATACGGACAGTAATGAAGTGAGTGAGACTTTAATCACAGTGCTATCAATGTATACTGACATATTATGCACACAGAGTGGGCGGAGCAGCTGGGCAGGTCTAACATACATCGCTGATCACCCAGACACCACTTTCTCCGACTTTCTGGATGATAGATCGTCGGATGAGGAGCCATTTGATGAGGACGACATGTACGGATTAGATCACGCGATGACAGTTGTAAGTGCGTCATCAGATGATGATGACAAGCTGGAACCAGATGGGATGGAATCAGATGTATGCAGTTTACAGTATTTTCCATTGATTGCTTTATAACACAATTGCAGGGCGAAGATTTTACTGAATTCCTTAGAACAATGAAAGCTAGCCTCGACAATATGTCTGCCATGGCAATTGAGATTTCCCGTGCTATGGGAATAGATGTGACATCCTTTGAAGTGGAGGAGTAGATGTAATCATTGTCGCAGATTGGAGGTAACATGTACAATCGTATCAAATTCTTTGGAGCACCTTCCTCACATTGATATATATATGCTATCAGATAAAATGTGCGAAAATTCACATGTCGTCAGACGAGTAATACAGTACAAGAGGTTCAATATAAAATGATGGGAGCATTACTCATCAACAGTCTGCACATTCATCATGCCCCGAGCCTGCTATGATATTGTCCCCGAGTCCGGTACTGAAATAATTGAAGAGGTCACCTATCATCAGAAAACCAAGCGGGGGACGAAACTCAAAACAACAAGAACAGTTGTGAAGCAGCCTATTCGAGCTAAGGCACAGACAACATCTCGATCACAGAGCAGAGCCAGAAAGAAGGTGCAGGCCTCTGAGTTGGAGGAAGAACCAATAGGCGCAGGCAATAATAATGATAACCAGACATATGATGTTGTTGGTGATTTAGAATACCAATTGCAGCACGCTGCGGATGAGGAAGAGCCTTTGGCAACTGTACACTCATCATTTTATATAATATATATTACTTCTAAATATTCACTAGAGCCCAATGGACCAATGGCTTGGGTGCCGGAGCAAATACCTCAATTACCTTCTTGAAATGGAGGGTCACCAGTCATCCCTGAAGTGCTCATTATGTTTAAAGGGCTCTGCATATATTAAATGCTCCGACTGTTTCGGAGGAAATATGTTCTGCAAGGGGTGCTGTCTCCAACACCATTCAAGGTCCCCATTTCATTGTCTGCTTCAATGGAATGGGAGACATTATGTGGCCACATCGTTGTACTCGATGGGGTTCATCCTTTTTCTTGGACACAGTGGTGACCCTTGTCCAAAAACTGTGGAGGTATGAATACATAGAGATATGGTGCGATGAACTGATATTCAAGTATAATGTAGGGGGCACAAGCGGCAAAGACAAGGGCAACACCAAGGCATTGGACCAGAGCTTCTGGCTTGTCCTTACTAGAACAAGTGTCGGAAGATTACACTTCAGCTGATCAACTTCCCACACCAAGAGAGACTCCACAGCCAGAAGATACATACACTGCTCCGACAATATCCAATTCCCTATTCAATCACTTAGACGATGCACTTGACAATGGATATGCTGATGCTCATAGGTCTCGTACTGGTAGATCTGGAAATCCCCTTCTGACAGTTGTCGACTGCCAGGGTGTTTTCACCATGGAAGTCCTATTTTGTGCTTGCTCCGACAGATGATCTAAGGAGGAGCAGCTCCTGGGAACCCGCCTTTTCCCTGCAACATTCAAACAAATTGAAACTGTGTTTTCTTTTGCAGTCTTGGACAACTTTCTGGTCGACAATCTGGAGTGTAAGACAACAGCGCAGCAATACTTCTCGAAGCTACAAAGCATGACAAGTACCATGTTCCCTGATTATGTTCAAGTATGTCCAGCCATTCTTATTCATTTCACGCTGACCTGTCTGTATAGAACCGGTATAAGCAGCTTCTGCGTGCATTGTGCCAATGGCAGGATCTCAAGAATCGGATGAAAAGTGGCCTGGGTCATAAGGCAGAGCAGGAGACATCTGAGGATGGATCAATGTCCATATTCTGTCCTGCATGCCCTCAGCCTGGAGTCAACCTTCCGAATGATTGGAAGACTAAATATTCTCTGTATGTGTGCACACTTCTTGTCCGACAATTAAGATCACATATACTTGCGACCACAGTAATGAACTCATTCGAACATTTATTATGGATGGCAATTTTTCGGCTGAGCATATGTGTTATTGGACCACTGAAAAGGATGTTTTGCTATCACCTGGAATGGCATTTATGGCTAATCCAGATCTGTACAAAACTCATCTTCAAAGCGGAGCAGAGATGATTCAGGTGGAGAATGTTTATTTCATATGTCACTGTATCTGACTATTTTCCATTCAGCCCAATACATGCAACACATATAAGGCCATTGAGCAAGCCAACTCTAGTCGGCCACATCTAGATGTTACTGGAATCGGGGCAGCAGCTTGCTGCCATGGGTTTTTCGTTCCGACATCTGTCGTAGAATTTCAAAAAGGAGAGAGGTGTGCACCATGTCTTAATAAGGGCCTCAAAGTCGGAACTAATATACCTGGTCCGACAGGCAGATTAACATGGACTTTAGCATCTGCAAGGCACTCTCCTATAACATGAAAGACATTCCTGTTGCTCTTCTCATGTATGATATCATGTGCCAATATCGGGTCGATTTCAAGAAGTGGATTAAGAAAAGTCCAGAGCTCAGCCTTCCTAGTTTGTTGGAGCTCTGAACGGGTATCGGATTATTTCACATTCACGGTCATCAAGACTCTTGCCTACCCCGATACTCACCTAGCTTTATTCCCGGAGCAAAACAGGTTGACGGGGAGATAATTGAAACATTATGGGTTCCACTGAATAACATCTCTCGAAGCTTGCGGGGAATGACTTTAGCTCATCGACAAGAGGTTCTTGACTCTCACATGAATCATTCCAACTGGAAAAAGATGGTCCGAATCGGTAAGCAAATATAAAGAATCTTATCTATGAGGTCTTCTGACCCGACATTCAACCTGTTAGTTCCCGCGCTCCTTAAGCGTTGGAAGCGACTGCAGCCAGGCTTGGAGCTTAGTGCTGAAGCCTTCATTAATCTCAGCAAGCGCTTCAAGGAGCAGAACAAGATATGGCTCGCAGAGGACAAGGTTGCTCAGCAGAAAAGGCATAATAATCCTGGTGCAATGGACATATATGATACGTTGAAGTCACAGGGTATAGGAAATATTCCTCACATCTTCAATATTACAATTCGTTCTTATTATATGATTATTGCATTTAGCTCCGACACGGGCTGCCATACAGCAAGTTCTTATTTCGGAGGAAGACGAAGAAGGTGCCATCCACGGCCAGACATCTTGGCTTTCATGTGGACTTAAGATTCAAGAGATGCAGTGCACCCTAATAAATATTGTGATGTCTGATTCTTACATATATCTCCAGACTTGCGATTAGATATGATCTCTGACTATCTGGCCCACAGCCCACGATTGAGAAAGCTCAGGTTATTGATAACAAACGCAGTCGCCTTCAACGCTTTATAGACATGTTTGAACATCAGGCAGACTCCTATATCCTCCGCCACAGAGCCCTGGAAAATGCTCAGATTGCTCCTCTCACTGACTATTCTCAATTTGACGACATCAACATGCTGGATGATTTGGAGCCGCAGGTACCTGTGCAGGCATCACTGCACGCATTCCATTATATTTCCCATTCCTCCGACAGCTCTGGAATTGACAGTACCAATGCTGAAGATCTATCCATCATCCTTCCATCCTCTCTCGGATGGGAATGGTGCATTCAGAACAATGTTCAGAATCTAGCAGAAAAGGAAGCAAAACTCCGTGTTGCTCAAGCCAATGATGCAGTTCATGGTATGTGCCTCGCCCTTGGGTTCAAGTCTGCCTTGTTCCGTGGCCAGGTGCGACCTGCAAATACACAGCAGACGAAGACACGTGCTTGGGACACGGTGCACAGCGCAGATGCAACGGTAAATCATCATGCCCGAAACTACAGTATGGCCAGGGAGGCATATCTACAGATCCAGCAAGCATATAGTGTCGGACCAGAGCTCCCTCAGCTACGCTTGGCAGATCTCCACGTTGGTACAGCTATCTTGGACCCAGCGGAGGTCAGACAACGCAATACTCAGCTTTCGTGGATTTGGAGCTTTGGTGAAACTGTTGATAAAGACGGGACATGGATGGATGAATGTGAGTTTAAATGAAACATATTCTGACATGAGATGTTAATTCACTCAATAGTTAATCACGTACACTGGCTTCGGGCTAAGGCCCAATTTGAGAGATGGTTGGAAGAGCAGGCAAGCATTCATAATGAGGCAGTGTGGGTTCTGGCCTATTTTCATTCAAAAGCAGAGCAGTGGGAAGAGCGGATGAAGAATGCTGCACAGTATTCACAGAAAGGCCATGCTGCATATGCATCACAACAGATGCATTCATGGGAAGAGCTTTTGAAAAGTTCAGAGAAGTCTCTAGCTCCAATTACATCTACCCCTGTGAAGACCTTTAGGACTGCTGCCCTGTATTTAAAGTAGTCATAATTCATGTGCTCTTTGACCTACTTATGAACTCAGATTCCCTTTTCAATTATAATGAACCCAAACAGTATATTCAATCTGCAATGTGTTCGGAGCATTAACACATATGTGCATTATACTGTATGTAATGCGCGAGAATTCCCTCTTATTTACAGTTACATCCATGCCATCTCCGACACCCTATACAACTACATCTAGATTCATGCCTGCTCCGACCATATACTCCTATGTGGACTCCTGCACCGGAAATAACAATTAACTAGTATATTCCAAATCACTATTCTCCGATCTTTTATAAATATATATCCATACCAAGACGTAGCTCTTTTCCAAGCTAAATATATAATTTCCTATCTGCCATTCTGCTTCGATTGTGATTTATTTGAGCATATAAATCCACTTCTCCAGGGATAGAGACCAATATACACTCTCTGAAATACTCTACTAACTAAAACACTGCCAACCTGGTACTCCCTACACTTTACTGCCAATATGATGTACACCCATTACTCCATAAATATTCTCCAACAACATTCATACAGTGTGTTTGAATATAAAACACTTTCCACTTACATAAATGTTTTACTCCGCTCTACTTTGTCCCAACTGCCCACATGCATCTGGTCCGACTATTCCTCTCTGCTCCGACAATGTGTTATATCTATAAATTGTCAATATATCATAATTGATATATCTAATCATTCTCTATATACTATGAAAATAAAACCTTTCTCCAAATGTCTACATCTCCGATTCTTTACAGACCATTTCCCATTTCGGAGGTCCTCCTCTGACACAGCCGACGTCGGCTGGCCCATGAAATATGGAAGCATCTCCGACATCGGCCGATGTCGGCTGTCCATGATCGATTTAAGACTTCTAGCGTCAGCTGGCCCATGACTTATGTAAGCTATGGCAGATCATTATGTGCCAAGTGACCTATCGGGACTTGGTGGACTATGCCACGAATGGATTCGTTCAACAATGTCATGGTATGGAGGTGCCCCACACAGGGATTGCGTGTTTGTGGGGAATAGGGATGACCCAGAGGCTCCGGGCATGAGGGGACTCCTTGTCGCTCGTGTATGCCTTTTCTTCTCATTTGTCCAAGACGGTACACAATATCCATGTGCTCTTGTTCACTGGTTCTCAGCAGTCAGAGACGAGCCATGTAACGAGACACAGATGTGGATTGTAGAGCCGGATTTTCGATGTGGGAAGCCTTGCCTTGAGGTTATCCACCTGGACACAATACTCCCGGGTGCACAGTTAATTGGGGTTTCTGGCACCCAGTTCCTTCTCAATGACCCTGAGTTCACATTTGATAAGTCACTATATGCATTCTCCTCCTTTTATGTTAATAAATATGTCGATCACCATGCACACAAAATTGTGTTCTAAATAGACTCTTCTATTTTGCATCTACTAGAAAAATATGTAAAGTGATAAGGGGCCAAAAGCATCTACAAGTGATCTGCAAGTAGTGAACTGGTCAATGGTGTGGAAGAACTTCGTAAAAGAGGGGCAAAAGCAGATTGAAAGGGGAAAGGGCCAAAAAGCGACCTCGAAGGGACAGTCAAAGCACATGCGATTTTACTGATGGCCCTTGTAGTTGACCGATAATGATAACGAACATAGAACTCTAACGACTTTTCCCACAGTCTCTAAGTCTCTAATGTATTCTTTGTGGACACCCTCGAAGCTCGTGACCATGCTCCCCTTGTCCGGAATCCCATTTTTCATGTCCCCGACACTTGTGATAGATAGCGTACAGCTGCATACTTGTGATGTGATGCACAAGCCCCGCCACGGATATGACCTCGCGTTGTCAGCACGTTGTCTGTTGTCATTACAGTAGTGTAATCTACCCACGAGACCTCAACACTGTTCCACGAACAGGGGACGTCGTTTTCTTCCTCGCTTCGTAAATGATACACTGGCAGTACTGTCATCCAGCCAATTACCCTTTCTGGATGTCAGATCGCCGATGAGTTTAGGGCAGGCTAAAATTACTAGGGAGCTGAAAAAGGAAACTGTAGCTGAACCAACCCTAGGCCCTAGGGAGCATTCCGGTCTGTATACGCAGGCCCACCTTCATATGCAGACGATCACCGGTCTACTCACTTGTTTGTTCTACTGGTTGGTGAACACATTCGTGACCCATACACTCGTGCTAACGCGTGTCCAGCCCATCGAGCCCAATTCCTCTCTGTTCAACGTTCAACGTTCAAGGTCTGCCAATCCCCATCCCATACACTTTAATTCAGTGACACGCAATGTACACGTCCCTCTTTGCTACGCTTCTACTTTCCGCCTCAGTTATTGCCCCTGCCTTCACCAGCCCTCTCGGGTATGTTGTTATTCCTCTTGATCATGCCATATCGGCTAATTCGTTCGTAGCAGTCGCAGCAGCTCTGGTCTCGTTGCCCGCCCTTACTCACTTTCCGAACCTGACGTCGGGCCTGTTACTGGTGACAGTGACAGGACCTTTTATCGCCGCTCTGAGGAGCAGGAAGATGTTGCTGCGCGTTCCTCGGAAAAGGACTTGTCTGAAAAGCCATTTTGAGAACCAGGACTGAGGACCTGGCTGCGCGCGGTGTCTACTTTTCAGACCTCCCTGCAAGTAGTCGGGTCAAAGCGAATTCTGGTGATTCGATTTCGATGCATGACAACTTCCTTCTTCTCAACTGTTCCCAATGTGACTCGATTTACGGAGACTTAAAGTGGGTTTTAGTAGTATCCAAGACATGTAACCATAGCACAACCTCCAGCTACTGTGTTCAACCACAGTACCCACTCGTTTGTGCATTTCTTCAGCTTCGCGAATTTAAATCCCTATGTATGAATCATTGCTTCGTTGGCCGACTGGTGGAAAGTCACTTTTGGGCTCTGGACTTCTCATCGGTATCGGTTCAATTGACCGGTAATGATATTGATAGAACTCTAACAACTCTTCCGCAAATATTCTAATGTATTCTCTGTGGACACCGTAAAGGTTCGACACGGTGCCCGCCTTGGCCGGAATCCCCTTTTCTCATGTCGCTGGCACTTCTAATAGATGGGGTATCTGTGATGTGATGCCCAAACTCCGCCGCAGTAAAGGCTTCGAACCCACGCTAAGAACCCATTGTCTGTTATCTTTGTTGTTCCCTCGTTGTGATCTACCATGAGGTCTCAGCATTGTTCAACAAACAGGGGGCGTCCTCGTCTTCTTCCCTGCCTCGTCGAAACCCCACAAGAGTAGGTGATAGGTACACAGCCTTCCATTAACACCGCCTTCCATTATGATGTAAACTCGGATGCGTCCGGGAACAGTGGGGTAAAGTTCTCACGTGATCAAAGAAATGTTACTTGTCAACATGTCAATGTCAACCTCCACACCTACAGTACGGATACAGTAGAGTCCAAAGCAGGAATTTAGTTGACCGAGTCCAAATCCGCTATACCTCCACATGTAAGAAACTCCCTATACTCCGGTCCACACATTCCAAACATTCTTACGTAAGCGCCCGCAGCACCTTATTTGAGGAGATAAAAGATGGAAGAACCTTTTCTTAGTGGCTCGAGTGGGACAGCTCAGGCCCCAAGCCCTGCTTCCCGCGGAGTTTCACCAGCATTCTTGAAGGAGGTCCGTCTTCAGCCGGGACATCGGGCAGGCTCAAATGAACGCGCACGCTCTCTGGCAAGTTCAGCACTTGAAGCAGCGCCAGCACGCTCTGAGGCGTCCCACCGAGATGGAGTTCGTGAAGGAGTGGAAGGCGCGGGCCGTCAGCCGTAGAAGTGTGGCGCAGTGACGCGTGGGCAGTGGGCAGCACGCCGTACAGCTCCAGAACTTGGAGCTTGGGCACGCGGGAAAGGGTGTTGAGCAAGGGTTCCAACGCTGGCCACATGGCTCGTGTCCCAGACAGCCGGAGATGCGTTAGCCCCGCGTGGAATAGGAGGCAGTCCGGAGGGAGGTAGCACTGGTCTAGACGGACGACACGCAGCGCTGGCAGGTCGACTTGCATCTCCATGGCGCTGTTCCTGTCAAGTCCCGAACGCGCCAGAAACGGGGGGGCAGGCGCCAAGTCGAGCTCCTCGAGCTCCAACGCGCCGCGGGACAGCGCGCCAAATACGACATCCATGATGCGGTCGCCGTGCCTCGTGCCCCAAGGAGAGTGCATGTGTATCTTGCGGATCCGATCGATATGCGTGAGTGCGAGACATAGCGCAAAGACCGACATGTAGCCCCTGTCGAGAGACGTGTCTTTGGAGTCGATGTGGAGGACGATCGGGTGTGGGTACGAGAGCGCGAGGGCCCGCTCTGCCCAGGAGACGCTTACGAGAGGGATGGTCGTCCAGAGGGCCTTGCATTTGAGCGCTATTTCACGCCACCGGCGGCAGACGTGGCTGACAGCCACCCAATGAGGCGTGCGGATGGGTCCGTCCTTGGTATAGCGCCTGGAGGGGTCAAAGTCGCGACCGAGAGGATGAATGGACGGGGCGTCGCGACCGAAGAAGAGAGGTAGGTAGCACATAATTTCAGAAAGAATTTCAGTGGGGAGAAGGGTGACCGGATGTGGCGCCCTATTAGACGTGGCGATGGCTGAAGGCAAGAGGTAGTCGCATTCGCCAGGCATTATTGGTGCTTGAATCGAGTTAGGGCGTCTTTAAGTGAGAGAAGTTGGCTAAGAACGGAGCTGCCTTCAGACTGGGCCTTTTATATAAATTAGCTGAGGCTGTTGTTCAGTTTGGAGTAACGTGCCAAAAGAAAGTGCAACGGGTAGTCATCCGAATTTAGTGTCACCTGTGGAAACCGAGGGCCCATCTCACTCTCCGTTCCGTCACCGAAATAGTCACAGGAGAGTTCGGGTAAAAAAATGGTTCGGGTAACAGAATACGAGCACCCGTGCACCCATCACGAGACTGTGAATTTCAAACAGAGTGATGACGGTCAGTAGCTGGCTGGAAAGCGGCTGAGGCTGATGGTTTGGCGGTCGTCAATGGCATTGCGACATTAACGGGGGTTGGCGACAGTGGCGTTTTTGCGGGCGACGCGAGTCAATCTAGTAGTCACGTGATGTTTTTATGGATTGACTAATACAGTATGACAAAGGGTATACCCCGTTTGTTCCGCCCCAGATGCGGTATATACAGTAAATTCAGGGCAGTATCCTCTCACTGAAGCAGCTGAAATCGACCATTACCGGCGCAGTACTATGCAGTAAGTCGAGCACTGGCGCGGTATAGCCTTTGTCATGCCAAGTGAAGAAAGTGAATAGTGCACGAAGCAGAGTCACCAAAAGCTGTGAGGCAAAAAGGGGGTCAGAGAGAAAAATGCAATCACAGGTCAGGGTTGAGGTCGAGGTCAAGATCAAAAATTTGCTGCGGAGGTCGATTGTCAATGGGGCGGTACGGGTTGGCTGCTTGTACTCGATGGGGCTCTGGGGATGGTGATGGCGCTACCGAAGGAGTTAGTACGTGGGAACCCGCAACGCAACAGACGTCTAAGGCACTCACGTCTACCAACTGAATGCGTCTCTCCCAAGGGTCCAAGAGGTTCCTCAGCGTTGAGGTGACCACGACGCATTTTTTCCTCATTAGGAAAGGGAGGGAAGAAGAGGGGCGGGGGCGGCTGGCCAGGTAAGGAGAGGTCGGGCAAATTAGGCGGTGCAGACGTAAATGCACTCAAACTTTGCGCATACGCAAGAAGTTCAGGATACGGAATAGCGCCTACAACAAAAAGAAAAAGGTTATTGCTATGTTGAAACTTTCCAACGAACTGGCGACCTACCTCCTTTCGCCTGTTCTATAGCATTCAGGCGGTCATCCCCCTCCGAAATGATCGTTTCGAGGTCGCGTCTGCCCTCTTCAAGCTGCACTATCACATCACGCCACGAGTTTTCTAGCGCGAGAACATCGGCCTTCAACGCCTCAATACGTTGTTGCTTTTTTTGATGGATATGAGCTAACTGCACAGCCGCTGCGAGAGCCGCATCTGCTTCAGCGAGCGCAGTAATCGGAGGGGGTAGCGGCGGTTTGGTGTGTGGCGGAGACAGGGACTGCAAGAGCTGCTGCGCGACACTGTTCAAATGATTCAGCGGCCCGAGGAGGAGACTTGTCGTGGAATCCGGGGGTAGGGGTCCCCGAGGCTGATCTCGCTGTAACGAACGAGGCAGGCTAGTAGAGGCATTGGTTGTCATACTTGATCACGGGAATACTCAACCGGGTCTTATTCGCCGTCGGTCGCAACAATCATGTCAGACCTGATCCAGCAGACGAGGTCGACAGATTGTCGAGTGTGGGGTCCAAGTCACGGTGGCATGCTCCGGACCGTGCACAGCCGCACTAGCATTCCACCCGTGACACTCATTGGCGTCGGGGATCATTTTGATTTGAATCTACAAGTCTACTATATTTTTCTAGGTGCTAAGCATCGTCATCGTTCCCCCACAACTCCCATCACTCTCCGCATGACCCGACGTAATGTGTGAGATAATTGTTTGACGAGCTACCAAAAGATTGGACCAGAAATCGTTGACGCGTTAACGCACGAGCGT
This sequence comes from Lactarius tabidus, assembly GCA_963281015.1. Classification (NCBI taxonomy): domain Eukaryota; kingdom Fungi; phylum Basidiomycota; class Agaricomycetes; order Russulales; family Russulaceae; genus Lactarius; species Lactarius tabidus. The sequence continues at coordinate 357,357 of OY725475.1, read as the reverse complement.
CCCATCTTCCGGTAAAATACTACCCGAAAAGCAGGCGATACACAGCTGACCAACTAGTTTTTTTTTTGATCAGCTAGTTGACTGGAACAGCCGGTCACCTGAACATTAGTTATAAACGTATTCCCCGGTTGCTCGGCACTTTTTGCAGATGCAGCGCCTGGTCTGAGCGTTGGAACTGGACTGCCTGCGCGCAGTGTCAGTCGTATGACGTGACGAGGCGCTGCAAGTCGGAATGACACCCTAGCAAGGACATTTCTGATGCGGAGTTTGCAGTACTTTTCTCGTCGCTGTAGTGCCGAAAGGAGAGAGGAGCAATCAAGCTAAATCATGCCAGACGTCGAGCCATCGGAACACTGGAAATAGCTACCCGGTTTACCCCGCACAGGAACAACGAACTTGAGCCGAGAGAAGTACTCTCTGTCCACCATCACATACGATATTGGTTTGCGTTCCTTTTGCTGTAAAGGCACGTTTCTATGAGTACGATTGCGTGACCCAGCTTCAAGAGAGCATACTAAGAGAATGCAAGCATCACATCCACTCGGCCCATGACCCAATGCGAAGCAAAACATTCCCAGCTAGACCTGAGAATAAAGAGAAGCAGTGTCAAAAGAGGACTCACTTCCGATTACATCCCGAGATAGCTGTGATATACACCTTTTACTATTACAGAGACAACGCACCAGAGGAAACCCTATCAGATAGGTTCAGTATTGAATCAGGTTAGGAGCCTAACGTTAACCTAATATGATGCTGAAAAAGCCGTGCAGGCTTATTGTGTGCTTGCCATGCTAGGAGATGGAAAAATGCGCCACACATATTGATCCCTCGGTGTTTGGTCTCTTAGCTCGATTACTGTAATAATATCCGGACAATTCAGATCCTAGAATGATCGATGATCGACGAACAGTTACTGTGAGCGTCCATTCATTCCTTCACGCGTTCGACTCGGAAGCGCATGTGAAGTGAGCTAAGTTAACTGAAGTGCATAGGTTCCGACCGACCGATACATCTGCAATGCCGCAGTTTTGAAATTTCAAACGCGAGTAGCCATTAAATCACCCTGTAGCCCGAGCGAAGCTAGGGGAAGTAAAAATGAGTTCAACAAATAAATAAGTTAATTGATGAGCGGAGCGTGGAGGATGGAGTTGAGACACTGTTGAGACTGCTACGGGCCGGAGAACGTGACTGTGACTGTTCCCGTTGGCCACAAACATGCCGCGCACCGATTCCGTGTCATCTCGGGACAATTTATGGCAAGAAAATTGGGACGATGACGAGTCGTGAGCACACCACGTTTGATATGCGAGTGCTCATTGAGTATTCCCAACTATGTAGTGTCTCGTCGTCAAGCTCAAAACCACGCGCGCACATTGAACGGGTGCCAACGCCAGGCCGATCCTCTTATCCTGCAGAGGAATACGAACTTTCCCCGAACTTAGAAGAATGGTCGAAGAGTGCTCATCGACACCGGCTCCGTCCGAACTATCATGATGGCGATACCATCGATTGGTGGCACGAAGACGCGTCGGAGCGCGAGCGATGGAAGGGCATGATTTCGCAGCGTGGACTGAGAGGACTGGTTTCCCCACTCATTGACGTCACCCAATTATGGTTCGTCATGATATTCACCGGCATCTGCGTGGGCCTTGCTGGGGGTTGGCTGGACATACTTGTGATGTGGTGCGCACTCTTCTGTTCATCTTCACGAATCGGTGCTCAAGCGTGCCCTGGAAGGTTGTCGGGTCTCAGGGAGGGTCGGTGCACGCGAGGTTTCTTATGGAATCAGGTCGAATGTTGTGTCGGGGTGGAAGGTAAGTGTTCGTTGCTGCACTCTGTTCGGTTCACTAAGGTTTTTTTTCCTAGCGGGTGACGTATGTTATGATTGGCGGCCCTGGGGAGAGTACCTGGGCATCAGCTCAATATTCGGGCAATCCCTTCTCCATTCGTTCGCATACATTTTCCTTTCAGTGAGCACATCAAGTACCTTGGAAACGGCACGTCCTTGATCCATCTTTTTTTTTCAGACCGCTTTTGCGGCAAGTGCGGCGGTACTCGTGATCTCATACGCCCCTTAGTGAGTCCCATCCCAGTAATGAACGCGTTCGACCTCCCATCTAACTGCGAAAGGTAGTGCGTTCCATACCGGAAGTGAGTGCACCCCTACTGAGTATCGTTTTTTCTGTAACTTAACTCGTGGCACGTGGTCCCCCAGTACCAGAAATTAAGGCCGTAAGTGTACTGGTGGGATTTGGTCGTCCAATTTCTGACTCTATGCCTTATACTAGATCATCGGCGGCTATGTCTTCGACTCTTTTTTAAGTACTTGGACGCTTGTCATCAAGGCCCTTGGCCTCGCTCTGTCTGTCTCCTCTGGGCTATCACTCGGAAAAGAGGTAAAACATTAATGTCTTGATCTATTTCCGCGTCTTATCATACTAGGGACCTCTGGTACACGTATCGTGCTGCATGTCGTTCCTTTTCATGAAGCTTTTTTCAAAGTTTCACCAGAATGAAGGTACGTGTTGCTGCTTCTGGCCATTACCGCTCATAACACGGCGTAGCACAAAAACGGAAGATTTTGGCAGCGGCCGCTGCGGCAGGTGTTTCGGTGGCGTTTGGGAGCCCACTCGGCGGCGTCCTCTTCGGGTTAGAAGGCACGTCAAATGTTTTCTTGACGATTCTCCGTACTTAGCGCTGTCGTTCAGAACTCGACGCGTTTGGTGGTGACTTCGATGTAATGTGGCGCGGATTCGTCACCTCTGTCATCGCAGCAGTCGCGCTGCAATACGTAGACCCGTTCAAGACCTCAAAGCTCGTCTTATTTCAAGTTTGTTTTCCGTTTTTTTTATAGCTTCTCGACCCTGTGACGACAGTTTGATCATAGGTGACTAATGGTGGCGATACCTGGCTAGCTTTTGAACTTGTTTGTGCAGCTCCCGGCGTCGCGTAGACATCTAACTGATTTCATTTAGATTCCTTGGCTCTGTCTTTCTGTAATCGGGGTACGTTCATCTCGCGCCTCTCCATGAGGCAAGGTTTTCATCGCGAGCCGTACAGGGCGTCCTTGGTTCCCTCTTAACCAAGTTAAACATTGCGGCTGCGGTGTACCGAAGAAACAGTATCTTACACGAGTACCCACTCCTTGAAGTGACAGGTGCAGCAGCGGTTACTGCTACTGTCAGTTACTTGGTGAGAAATTCTTATCGTTGAGATCATGATTGGAACCTTACGTTTCTCCAGGTCGTTTTCCTCAGGTAAGGATGCCGACCCTATATATGCGAGTCGTTCTTTATCTTCAACCCAGAGTCCCCGCTTCTGATCTTGTAGCGAACTTATTTCAAGAATGTGACCCCCAACGCATTGATTTCCACGGGCTATGCAAGTGAGACTGTAATTGTTTTTATATTACCATAGTCAGTACTGAATACTCCAAAGCCCGACTGCGATGTGGGAGAACGTGTTTCTACTGGTATTGACCGGTATAGTAAAGATCGGTTTCACTGCATGGACATTCGGCATGATGGTGGGATTTTTTTCACCGAACTTTTGACGAACGATAACGAGGAGATTCAGGTCCCGGCTGGTATTTTCCTGCCAACAATCGCCATAGGCGCGTCTTTTGGGCGTGTAGTTGGCCTGTTGACGTATGGCTATCAATTCTATGACCCTGGTTTGTACTAATTTTGATTCAGCCAGGGTCTGTATCGCGCATACCCAAAGGCATGGTTCTTCTCTGCCTGTCCACCAGATCCAACAGTTCGTTGCATTTATCCCGGTTTCTACGCCGTTATCGGCGCGTCATCAATGCTGGCAGGCGTCACCCGGATGACTGGTACGTCGATCGCAGCTCTTGAGCGAGAGGAAGGCTTATAATACGCTCAAGTTTCGCTCGTCGTGATCGTTTTCGAGGTACAGTGCCAGTGTAATCAACGAGACGACAATCTAATATACATTTATCTGCTCACTCACAGCTAACGGGTGCCCTATCGCACGTACTTCCGATCATGATCTCGGTCATGATTTCAAAGTGGATCGCCGACGCACTTGGCCCAGACGGAATCTATGCGTCGTGGATCGCGCTGCGCCGTTATCCCTGGCTCACGCCTTTCGAGTTTCAGGATAATGGCGAGATCGCGTCGGACGTGATGACGCCAGCCGACAAATTGGTTGTCCTGCATGAGGGTACTCCGCTCAGCGAGCTCAGTAAGTACAATTTCCTTCCTGCAGGCGGATCTATCGAATTGACAAATGAACAAGAGCGCGTCCTGGACACCTGGAAGTACCACGGCTTCCCCGTCGTGCGAGATGGGATATTGCTGGGCTATGTAGCGCGCGAGAAGCTCAAGAGTTTCATTGGCTCGTGTTTTACCTTTATCCCTGCAGCCGCCGATTGGCTGAAACTCGCATTACAGAGCCTTTCCTATCTGAGACCGGCGCGGCCACCCGCATAGGAAGCTTTACGGACGCACAAGGTAGCGACTCGGCGGACCTGTCGCCGCTGCTGGAAGACGCAATGCAGTTGCGGAAAGAGGTCCCATTAGAGCTTGTCGTGAACATGTTTCGCAAACTCGTAAGCTCTATCCTCTCCCCCACTTGCTCCTCGCTAATAGCAACGCGTCATTCGTAGAACTTGCGGCACATCATGTTTGCGCAGGCGGGAAAGCTTACGGGCATGATCACCAAGACGGATATCGTGGCCCTATCGACGGCGCACTTTGTGCATCGTGGCGCGCTTGCGGAGGAAAGACCTACGTCGTACAAATAATATATTTATTTTCTCTTTTGACCTGGGTCCTCACTCTAGAGCAGACTGCCTACAGACTACTGACACGGTAAAGACAATTCGGCAATCTAGTCCCAAAAAGACGATTAGATCAGCGGAACTGTACGTGAGATGAGAGCGCGTTGAGTATTCCTTGAGAGTTTCCTATATTCCTCCATTGGGTGGCGGTTCATCGACGTTCATCACCAACTGAATCCTGCTGGCCGGTGCAGCGACACGCAAACAGGTAGGGGAATTAATATGCCTCTACCCAAAGCTACCGAATGCAGCCGGGGAAGAAGCGAGAGTCACTTACAGTAAGCGACGAAGTCTGATACAAGACCTCGACTCGAGGCACGGCACGCCTTATGATTTATGGACGTTAGTACAGATGTTTGCACTTCGTTTCCCTGTATTATTTTTTGTGTGGTCATCACCCTTGATCTATTCTAGAGAGGATATCACCGACCAACTACTGCGTGTGGAGATGAACTGCGTGTTCTGCTGATCCTGTGGCCACCGTCGATCGGCTTTAGACCGTACACATAGGTTCGCTGTCTCGCGGCCCAGCCTTACTGGGCTATCGTGGAGCTTGCGAGAAATTCTTTAGTATGTCGGGACTGGGGCTGGGGCTGCTGGAAGTCCTCGCGCGGCTCTCACGCCTATTGCACATCTCGAGATGGAGATAAAAAGCAGGATGGGTCCATAAAAGGCAATGCCAATGATCAGATCAATCGATCGGACTGATCGCTTGATCATCGTTCTACTCTGCCGAGGACTTGAAGCTCTGGGTCAGTGGGTTACTGGGCTCCCAGATAAATGGAAATGGGATAGCTAGCGATCCGACCAACGACAAAAATTACTTATTTTCAACTCCGGGGTAGCAACGGTACAAAGCTAATTCAACGGATCAGTCAAGCAAACACTGTTACGAGACGAGGTTTTAGTTGGCGGCTGTTGGTGGTACAGATGAACGCATACGAACAATTCGGTCTCCTCATACTAAGTTATTAACCACCCACGCCTACCAGCCTCACCTGATGGGCCTGGGCTTGGGCTTGGGCTTGCCTCTCGGGCGGAAAATAGGAGCTGGATCCTGTGGAGGCCTGGAGAAAGTCAGTTTGGAAGGGTCAGGGTATTGAGTTGTCGTTCTCGACGCACTCGAGCTGTTCAGGAGACCGTGTGTCTTCCCTGGGATGTGCATGAGCGCACAAAGAAGCAAGTCAAGAGAAAGACAGAAAAACGTACGAGGGCGCAGATGGGATAGAAGCCGCCGTGGTGACACTGAGATAAGACGGATCAGATCTCGGGAAGATCTCGGATAGGAAGAACGAAAGCGTATATACCTCACGATGGGAGTCTCGGATGCATCGGACGGCTGAACGGGAACTTGGGAAGATGACATTGCCGTGCAACAGAGTTAAGACGATGCCAGTGGGCGATTGCCAGTGGGCTGTACGCTCGTGACCACCACTGACCAACCTATATACGAAAATCGATAGAGGATTGGGGGTCCGCCAAGGGTTCCGTAAGATAATCGGCCATCCCAAATGGAGACCCGTGACCGTGACTAGAACTCTACACTCTGTTCTTGACTCTGTTGACCTGTTGGTCGTTTACAAAGTTGACTGCTTGGGGAAATCCCTAGTTGTGGTGGCTCTTACCGTGACCGCGCTCGCTCCGGGGAATATTAGGACGGATATACTGCGACTATTATCTGTCCCACACGAAGCAAGAGACGAGGCGTCTGCCAAGCGGCGCCTTTATGCTGGTGAGCCACAGCAGTACCCCGTTGCCCTGTCTCCCCTTACGACTTGTAATAAGTAGTGTCCCCTTGCCGTCTTTCCAGACACATTCAGCCATCACTAGATCACTAGTGCCATGTCACAAATTCCGCCTACTGCTACCTCTTCCACGAACTTTGAGACCATCTTTACCGCTGCTTTGAAATCATATAACAAGAAGACGAAGAAAGACATCGCCTCACATCCGCTGGCCACTGAGCTCCAGTCCTGCCATTCTTCCACTGCCATTCTAGCCGTGCTTCGAGCCCAAGTCCAGGCCAATGACCAGGCTCAGAGTGCGGACGAAAAGTGGACAAAGTGGCTTGATCCCACTGTTAATGTCGTATCTGCGTTCTCTGCGGTTCTCAATGTTGCGGGGCCGGTAATTACGAGACGTTTTAAGTCACTCAAGTTTGACCCTCTGACGTGAGCGACTACAGGTATTCCCACCCGCGGCTGCGATTTTTACCGGAATTGGCATCCTTCTCCAAGTGAGCATGTTTTTAGAGTCCTTGGCACGCACGACCTGGGCGTTTTTCTAACATCTCTTAGGCTATTAAGGACGTCCGTGCTGACCAAGATGTTCTTAACGACCTGTTTGGCCGGATGGAATCCTTTTTCATGCGTCTTGAAAAATATATACACTTCCGGCCGACCGCGGCGATGACGAATATCATTGTTAAGATTATGGTTGAGGTTATCTCGATCCTTGGTATTGTGACGAAGGAAATCAAGCAGTCACGGACCAGTATGACTTTTCTCATTGATATAACTCGGAGAGCTGACCTTCGCGCAGAGAGCTTTCTGAAGAAGCTAGCAGGGAGGAACGACGTCGAGGACGCGTTCCAGCGGCTAGATAAATTGACGCCAGAAGAGGCTCTCATGGCTGCAGCAGAAACAATGACGGTCGCTCGCGATATCGATGACGCAGTGAGGGGCGTGGATAAAACACTGGGGAGCGTCGACGAGAGGGTACACCGTATTGATATGAAGACGGAGGGTATCGAAGACAAGGTGGAGGGCGTCGACAGCAAAGTGCAGGATGTCGACGAGAGGGTGAAGGACGTTGATCAGAGGGTGAAGGACGCCGACGACAGGGTGAAGGGTGTCGATGGCAGAGTTGGCTCTGTAATTCAAGGTTGGTTATTCTTCCCTTCATTAGCCCCCGACTCCGTCCTCAGGCCTCAATCTGTTAGGTGTAAAGGAGACTGGAGTAGCCATCCAACAGGTGTTCAATCAAGTCAACAACCTAAAGCGTGAGTCATCTCCTAAATTTATCACCGCCGATCATAAAAGCTCGAACTATCTTACAGGAAATGAGCTGCGCAAGGACCATCGAAAATGGATCGCTCCCCCCGATCCCTCTGTCAATTTCAACACCGCGTCAGATGCTCACCACGAGGGTACTGCAGCATGGTGCACCAAAGGAGAAACTGTCGTAACTTGGAAAGAATCTGGGTCCTTATTATGGATTCACGGAAAACGTATATATCCCATTCAATTCACCCTCTAGGCCTCACTTTTCACTAACGACATCTTAATTAATAGCGGGTTCTGGGAAGAGTATTCTAAGGTGCGCTACTCCTCCTAGAGTTGCGTCCCAGTCGAATTGACACGATCATATCGACAAGCTCCGTGATCATCCGGGACATTCAATCTATGTCCGATGCTGGCTCGGCATTCTTGGCCTATTTTTACTTCGATTTCAAGGATACAGAAAAGCAAGACTCCCGCGCTCTATTATCGTCCCTTCTTGTCCAACTCTCGAATCAATCCGATCAATTCTGTGACGTTCTTCACAGTTTATACTCGGAACATCAAGATGGATCGCAACAACCGAATAACGCTTCGCTCCTTCGATGTCTCAAGGATATGTTCGCGATCGCGGGTTCACAACCGGTTTATCTCGTAATAGATGCCCTCGACGAATGCCCCAATGATTCAGGAATCCCATCGTCTCGCGAAAGGGTGCTCATGATGGTGAAAGAACTTGTCGAACTCCGGCATCCAAATCTGCGTCTATGCGTGACAAGTCGACCCGAGTTCGACATTCGCACTACACTAGGGCCTTCGGCAACGCAACAAATATCTATCCACGACGAAGGCGGACAAAAGCAGGACATTAACAATTACATCACTTCTGTTGTTCACTTAGACGGAAAGATGAAGAAATGGCGAGATGCTGAGAAGGAGATGGTTGTCGAGACACTGACAGCGAAAGCAGATGGAATGTAAGGGCATCTTCAATTGATGACTTATTCTGTTGTCTTATTATCTGGAACAGGTTTCGATGGGTTTTCTGCCAACTGGAGGTTCTGCGACATTGCTTCCCGAGCAATCTGCGTTGTGTCCTCGAGGAATTGCCCAAGTCGCTGGATGATACGTACAAGCGCATCCTGAGGGAGATCAATAACGTGAATCAGGTGCATGCGTACCGACTTTTGCAATGTCTCACTGTGGCTAGACGTCCATTCCGAGTCGAGGAGCTTGCGGAAGTGCTCGCATTTGACTTGAGAGCGCGAGAAATCCCCAAGTTGAACGCGGGTTGGCGTTGGGAAAACCAAGAAGAGGCAGTACTCTCAGCCTGTTCCAGCTTGGTGTCTGTGATCACTGAGGATGGCTCTCGGATTGTTCAGTTCTCGCATTTCTCAGTAAAAGAATTTTTGACCTCCGACCGCCTCGCAAGCACGGAGGTACTCCAGTTTCATATTCCAATCGAACCATCCCACGTGATCCTTTCCCAGGCCTGTCTTGGCGTCTTACTCTGTCTGGACGACAGCGCCGATGACCGTGACAGTGTCGAGGATAATCCTCTTTATCAATATGCTACAGAATATTGGGTTGGGCATGCCCAGGTCGGGAATGTGGAATTAGAGATAAAGGACGCAATGGATCGTTTTTTTGACACTGACAATCCACATTTTTCAGCATGGGTCCGAAGAGCATACTCATGGAAGCTCTCAACGAGTTCTGAGGATGAAGACACCGATGTGCCACCTTCGGCGGTTGCCTTGAACTTCGCTGCATGGAGGGGGTTCCGTGGTTTAGTAGAACGCCTAATAATCAGGCACCCCCAGCAAGTAAATCGTTTGGGTGGTCGATACGGTACTCCGTTACATGCGTCGGTGCATGGGGGGCACTTCGAGGTTGCTCAGTTGCTGTTCACACATGGCGCTGACATCAATTCGCGCTCAGCACTCCATTTGACTCCGCTACACATTGCTTCCAAAATGGGATATGTTCAGATCGCGAAGTGGTTGCTGAATCACGGCGCAGACGTGAACCCTCGGGGGAACGACGGCTCAACTCCACTGCATCTTGCGACGTCCGAAGGTCACCTCGAAGTCTGTCGGATACTACTTGAACACGGCGCGGTGGTCAATTCCCGAAGTGCCGACGGGTCTACCCCATTTCTTAAAGCAATGGAGTGGATCCTGAAAAAGTGTGACATCATGTCATTATTGATGGACTATAATGCAGATGTGAATGTGCACAACAGCTGGGGAGACTCTGCATTACAAATTGCAGCAAGGGACGGCCTCTTCGAGATTTCTCGAAAACTACTTGAACACAACGCAGAGGTCGAGGCTTGCGATTACCACGGATCTACCCCACTTCTCCTTGCATCATATTATGGGCACATCGACGTCGTGCGGTTATTACTGGACTACAATGCTTCCGTGTGTGCACGTGATAGGGACGGCGACACTCCACTGCATAGCGCAGCGGGATGCGGTCACCTCGAGATTACTAGGATGCTCCTTGAGCGCAGGCCAGAGGTCAATTGTCAGAACAAGAATGGATCAACCCCATTACTCGAAGCAGCAGGATATTCGGATGAAGGAAACTCAGACATTGTGCAACTCTTGCTTGATCATGGTGCGGACGTGCAGGTGCGCGATCGTGATGGAAAGACTGCATCTGATGTAGCCTTCGAACTGGAACGACACGATATTGTACGATTGCTCTCCCGGCACGCGGCGGAATGAATCCACGGACAAGGAATAGCCTTTACGTTTGCATCGTTGATGTGTGTAAGTAGCAATTGCTTTGTCAATTTGCTGTATATTCAAACTGACTCTTACTCAGTGATTCACGAGAAAGCATTATTATTCACATAGCGAAATAGTGTGTAGACTACTGTCCAATTCCCTGTTATGCCTATTACTCTCTCCATTTTTATCATTTTTGGGTAAAGTACAGCACTCGTGCGCTACAGTGAGAGTCAAGAACCAAGGCAAGAACACCTTTGTAAGATAAAGCAATCACTGTTGTGACTTGTGAGGATAGAATTATAGAAACTGTATTCAAGAATTTTGATCTACACTCGAAGAAGACGACACAACACATTTTACTAAGAGTAGAGGTGCGGAACAAACTCATGCCATACGAAAGTCGAAGCGCCGTAAAATGTCCTTTGGTGAAATGCCGGTGTGATTTTACCGTAACAAAACCTCACGTCCAATTGCAAAGCGGTTCACGCAAATACAGGGGGCTTCGTTCGAATTTATTGCTCAAGTCATGTTAGCACTGCCATGGATGAACAGAATTTGGCGCCTTGACAGAAGAACTACGAGCGATCCCGACCAGAAATGACTAAAAAGTATACCATCTCCAGGCGATTGTGTATTGCCCAACTTGCGTTGGAGTGTAAGCCGACACCTGATGTTTTGGGTTAGCTCACCTCTCAGTTGGAGGGCAGTTGAAATTACCATTGCGTACATTGCGCTGGCGCCCCTTTTGACCTTCTCGATATTCCCAACAGGCTATGAATGGATCGCAAGATACCATGGTCATAGATCGACGCTTCTACATATGCGTCTAGCGCCTTGTCTCCGCGAATAACTAGTCGTGAATGCCGTGGTGTGATATGATTGACGTGAATATCTTTCATCTATCGCCTTTTTGGAGAGATGCAGTGCATAAGTGCACGAAAGAGAGAATACCCGAAGTACAAACAACGGCCTTCATGCCAGTGCAAATGTCGATGTAAATGCGCTGATTCAGGTATCCGTTGATACGGCCAACTGGGAAACCATAGTTACCGTACCAACTACGCAACACCACAAATAAGCAGCTACAGCAGTCCGTGCGAGAACAAAAAGAAGTCGCACTGGTTGGTTGGAAGCTGGAAGCCTTTGGCCTTGGCAGAGGGAGCCTCGAAGAGCTAATTTTTGGCAGGACGCCGAACTGTAATCAGGGGTATCGTAGAGGCTCTGAGGGTGGTTTTGGCGTGAGGCCACTCGAAAGCAGTGAGTAGTACTGTAGTACTGGGTTAATGGTCCAACATGGGGTATGCTGAAATGCAGGCGACTGACGTCATCACCAGTTCGGTTTTTCGTCCGTCTTTCCTGTTCTCGCCGTAACTGAATACATACACAAACTACCCTCCTCGTATCAAGCTTGGCACCGACGCATCGTCTACCGTCCTTACTTTACCGCCTCTCCCCACCTCAGCCCCCTGCAACCCAATTGAATTTATCCATACACAAGCTTCCCTTCATCCGTCGACCCTCTCTCGGAAGAAGCTGTGGCCACTTTATGACCACATTCTGTTCATCACATGCTCACCTCCCATGCAAGTCTCACTGCGGACTGGGCGAGGCAACATGCATAGATTCCATCCTCAACAATTGCTTCTGAACCACTGTCAACAGCGAGGAGTGAAACAGACGTACATACGTTGTCCGTATCTTTGCCTTGTTCCTCTCTCTAATTGTTGATCTGCATCGTGGCGTAGCACACATTTCAAAACAAGAACTCTCGTGGAACCTGTCAACTTTAGAGGCAAAGACAACTCCACTCGTTTGTCTTGCGGATATGTTCAATTTCTGAAGAGTGAATAGACAAAGGCGCTTCAAGTTGCTACCACTGCAGAAGCATCTTGCTCAGTCTTCGTGATTGATCACGAAATGGTGCAGACTCTTATTTCGTGCCATCCCCCGAAATAGTTCGTTGCATATATCCCGGCTTCTACGCCGTTCATGGTGGCAGGCGTTACTAGGATGACTGGTAAGTCGACTGCAGCTCTTGAGCGAGAGCAAGTTATAATTTGCTGAAGTTTTGCTCATCGTGATCGTTTTCGAGGTACAGTGCGGGCACAACCAACGAGACAACCGTCTAATCGACCTACTCACAGCTAACAGGTGTCCTATCGCACGTCCTTCCGATCATGATCTCTTCAAAGTGGATTGCCGATGCACTTGGCCCGGACGGAATATATGCGTCGTGGATCGCGCTGCGCCGTTAGTATCCATGGCTCTCACCCTTCGAGTTTCAGAATAATGGCGAGATCGAGTCGGACGTAATGATGTTAGCCGACAAATTGGCTGTCCTACATGAGGGGTACTCTGCTCAGCGAGGGCTTAGTCCGTACACTTTCCTGCTGGCTAATTTTTATCGGATTGACACATGAACAGAGCGCACATCGGACACCTGGAAGTATCACGGCTTCCCCGTCGTGTGAGACGGAATATTACTGGGCTATGTGGCTCGCGAGACGCTCAAGATTTCTTCGGTTCGTGCTTTGCCTTTATCCATGCAGCTGCCCATTGGCTAAAGTCTCGTGTTACAGAGCCTTTCCTATCTGAGACCGGCGCGGCCACCCACATAGGCAGCTTTGCTGGCGCACCACAAGGCAGCGACTCGGCGGACTTGTCGCCGCTCTTGGAAGACGCGATGCAATCTCGTAAAGAGGTCTCGTTAGAGCTCGTCGTGAAGATGTTTCGCAATTCGTGAGTTCTATTCTCTCACACACCTGCTCCTCGCTGATGACAACGCGTTTGTAAAACTTGCGGCATATCATGTTTGCGCAGGCGGGAAGACTTATGGGCATGATCACCAAGATGGATATCGTGGCCCTATCGACGGCGCACTTGCAGAGGAAAGAACTACGTCGTACAAATGATGTTTTTATATTCTCACTCTAAAGCAAACTGCTTACAGACTACTGATACTGTAAAGAAATTCGGCAATCGAGTCTTGGAAAGGACAATTGGATCAGCGGAACTGTATGAGACAGCGCTTTGAGCATATTCTCTATTTGGGTGGCGGTTCTCCACTAACCGAATCCTGCTCTCCAGTGCAGCGACACGTACTGTGAACAGGTGAGGGAATCTGTATGCCTCTACAGTATCTCAGAGCTACCGTATGCAGCCGGGGAAGAAGCTTAAGCGACGAAGTCTGCTCCAAGGCCCAGACCCGAGGCACGGCGCGTTTTATGCGCTTCAGTACGGATGCTTACTTCGCTTCGCGTGTTTTCCCCGGAATTTTTTTTTGGTGTGGTCGTCACCCTTAAGTAGTTTATTTTCGAGGGTATATCATTGACCAACTACTACGTCTGAAGATGAACTGCGTGTTCTGCTGATCCTGGGAGCGATCGGCTTTTAGACCGTACATATAGGTTCGCTGTCTCACGACCCAACCAAGGACCCAACCTTACAGGATAATCGGGGGGCTTGCGTGAATACCGCAGTCGGGACTAGCCCTTGCACTCGGGAGGTCCTTGCGCGACTTATTTGCACAAACCGGAGATAAAAAGTAGCATTGGTACATAAAAGGCAATGCCAATGATCGGATCAATCGATCGGATTCGATCGCTTGATCATCGCAGGCTCTACTACTCTAACTCGCTTCCCGAGGCCTTGAAGCTCTGGGTCCATAGCTTGCTAGGCACCCAGATAAATGGAAGGGGGACAAGATGGCCAGGTTCAGAGATCCGAACAACGACATAAATTGCTTATTTTCAACTCCGGAAGCAGTACAAAGCTAATACAATGATGGATCATTGAAGAAAACATAGTTGCGAGACGAGCAGGGCGACCTGTGCGAAAAGTTGATTTAGTTGGCGGCTGCTGGCAGTGTAATCGACAACAAATGGACGCATACATACAATTTTATCCTCGTATTAACACATGCACGTTTACTTACCCGCAACGGGCCTGCTAGGGGGGCCTCTGGGGCGGTAAGCAAAAGGCCTGAAGTAAGTTAATTTGGTAGTAAGGTCAGGGTAAGGGGCTGTCGTTGTCGACGCACTGTTCAGGAGACTGTGTGTCTGCCCTATGATGTGCATGAGCGCACAAAGAAGTAAGTCAAGAGAAGACAGAAAACGTACGAGGGCGCAGGTGGGCTAGAAGCCACCGTGGTGGTACTGAGCACAGGATGGGTCAGATCGGGAAGATCTCGGATAAGTGGGATGAAAGCGTATATACCTCACGGTAGGGGTCTCGGATGCATCGGACGTCTGAACGGGAACTTGGGAAGAAGACATTGCTGTGCAACAGAGTTAAGACAATGGGTGATTGGGGTTGAGATTGCGGTACGCTCGTGACCGGCCTATATATGAGAATGAGAATCGATATAAGATTGGGGGTCCGCAAAGAGATAATCCCAAAATGGATACCCGTGACTGTGACTAGAATACCGCACGATGTCGACCTGTTGACAGTGCCATGAGAAATTGGTCGTTTTGCAAAGTTCACGGGGCGTTCCCAGCGTCTGTAAGAGTACGACTATAATCGCAACGACATAACGAACATGCCCTGAATCCCGTGCCTCAGCCCCTTCTCTGACCTCCTCATCCCCGTCCAATCATCTCACCTCCATTCCCCTTTCTGATTCGGAGGCGTCGGTGTCGCGCCGAACTTGCCGGCCCATCTTCGACTTTTAGGCCTCTTGGACATCTTGAATTTCTCAATTTTCATGGTGTGAATGGTCGACTATATTCTTCTCGGATTCGGACTCCGGATCCGGAAAGAGTATAGTCGGTTGCTTGGTCGGTTGTGTCTTTCGTAGAGTTACACATTGCCATTGCCGACGGTGATGTCCCGATGCACCCATCCATAAAGAGTAGGAACACTCCAATTAGAAAAATGAGAAATGGTGTGACCCGACCCACAATGAAAAATTGACGTGGGTGTTGGAGGTGCAGTGGACTTTAGTCTCACTATGGCGGCATCAGCGAGGACGAGCAGGCTTGCGATTGGTACGCACGGGGCTGTGGCGGCCTAAAAGTTTCCAAAGAAAGAAGGTTGTTGTCGCCCCCGTCGTGCGGTGAGTGGTGGTGGTGGCTGAGTAAGTGGGTCCTGCTGTGCAAGTGGGGTGGAAAGTGCACGTGGTTGAATCCTTTAAGGCCCCCGACCTCTAAGAAGGAAATTGGGACACCAAAAATGGAATCGAGCTGGCGTTGTTGGGGTGTTGGGGCAAAAAATACCAGTACACTGAGGAGACAATAAGGAAGAGGATCGAGTCCAGGATTTGACGTAATATTGACGCCCGGGACTGTTCCTCTCATGGCCAAGCCAGAATGCCATGGCGATGACCGTATCGTCCCGGTACAGTAACACTATGGAGGTTCCGTCTTCACTGAGGAAGCGCTCCGGATTGAACACCTCTGGTTATAAAGCGGGTTGTGTAGAATTTCCCTGATTGACATACCTTACTAAGAAGGATATTAGGATAATGACGTATCATGCATTGGCCATCCTGAACGGCGAACTGCGATCCGGAAACCAAGTGAGAAACCCTTTCAAACGAAAATCCCCTTGTAGAGGACGTCCTCAGTCGAAGCATGGCAAGCGACAAAAGGCAATACTTTTCGACACCTCAAACTAGGTCGCTGTTATCGCCACCGCTGATGCTGCACCTTGGAGACCAATACAGCTTCAAGATTCAGTTTGGCATAAACTCCGTGATCACCCTAGAAGAGAAGCACAAAGATATCGAGTAAGTTACAAGACAGGTTTCGCTAGACGACTTCATCGACACATTCGTTCCCAGGCAAGAGAAGTATACACAACAACGATCGTCCGGGGTACAAAGTGTCCATGTTGGAGAAGGAAGTAGAAGATGATCGATGACCCTTCAGATTTTAGACGCGACAAAGCGAGGGTCGAGGAGCAACGATCGAGCTACTGAAGAGGTCGAGAAGATACGCAAACGAGTCGGAGTGACGGAGATGAGAAGCTGTCTGTTCTCCAGCATCTGTCGCGGTCATATAATGGAATGTACTGTAGATCACACCAGCTAGGTTTACTGTAATGCAGAGAGAAGTGTGCTCAATGGCGGCTTTGTCTTCCAAGTCATCCATCGCCTTGCTTTCGCACACTCGGACAGACCTGAAGCAGAGATCTTGGCAGAAAACCTACCTTTCGCACCCCTCCACAAACAAGTAGAACCAAGCACTATGAGACTCTTCAGCGGCATTCCCGTGGTAGTCCAACTCATGGGAGACGTCATTACGCCTCACGTGTATATTCCCACACCCACCTTTACTTGCAAAAAGTAGCGTGGGTCTCCATAAAAGGCAATGTCAATGATCAGATCAATCGATCCAAACAATCGCTTGAACAATCGCTCTTCGAGGACTTTGAAGCTACGGGTCCATGGTTGCTGGGCTTCCAGATAGATGGAAAGGGGGACCAGAAGCTAGGTTCAGAGATCCGAACGACTATACAACTTGTTTATTTCAACTCCGAGGGCAGTACAAAGCTAATACGACAGGTCTTTCGAGAAAACACCGTTACAAGACGAGCAAGGCAGCCTGCGCGAATGGTTGATTTAGTTGCGGGCTGTTGGCAGTGTGATCGACAACACATGGATACATACGTACGATTTGGTTTTCGAACTAAGTACTCCCAACCATGCACGCTGTGCGAAAAGTCGATTTAGTTGGCGGCTACTGGCAGTGTAATCGACAACAAATGGACGCATACGTACAATTTGATCCTCGTATTAACACATGCACGTTTACTTACCCGCAACGGGTTTGGAAGGGCGGCCTTTCGCACGGAAACTGAAAGGCCTGGAGCAAGTTAGTTTGGGAAGGGGAGGTAAGGGGCTACCGTTGTCGACGCACTGCTCAGAAGACTGTGTTTCTGCCCTGGGTTGTGTATGAGCCCGCCAAGAAGCAAGTCAAGAGAAAGACAGAAAAACGTACGCGGGCGCAGGTGGGTCAGAAGCCACCGTGGTGGTGGAACTGGGCACAGGATGGGTCAGATCTCGGGAAGATCTCGGATGGGAAGAATGAAGGCATATACACCTTACGGTAGGTGTCGCGGATGCATCGGACGGCTGAGCGGGATCTTGGGAAGATGACATTGCTGTGCAACAAAGTTAAGACGATGGGCGATTGGGGGTAATATTGCGGTGCGCTCGTGACCAGCCTGTATATAAGAATCGATATAAGGTTGGGGGTCCGCAGTAAGATAATCCCGAAATGGAGACCAGTGACTGTGACCAGAATGTCGTACACGCCGCCGATCAGCAGAGTGCCCTGAGACCTTGCCTGAGACTCTGAGAGTGCCATGAAATCAGTCGTTTTGCAACGTTCACCGGGAGTTCCCAGCGTCAGTAAGAGTACGAGTATAATCGCAACGACATAAGGACTTGAACCTCTTAAGTTTCCTATTGTGAGCTGAGTGTGAGTCAAGGTGAGTGGTCGACCAAGTGGTCGACTGTATTTTCTGCGCATTCGAAGTCCGAATTCGCAAAGAATAAAGTCAACTGCGTCCTTCGTAGAGGTACACATTGCTGACATGTCCCGAAGCGCCCATCCATGGAGGAGTCGAGGCTCAAAACGCTGTGATTAAAAAAATGAGAAAGGGCGTGACCTGACTCGCAACAAAACATTGACGTGGGTGTTGGAAGTGCAGCGGACTCAAGAGCGGACTTTAGCGTCACTATGGCGGCATCAGCGAGGACATGCACGTTTGAGATTGGTACGCACGGGGCTCTGGCGGCCTAAAAGTTTCCAAAGACAGAGGGTAAAGGTTGTCGTCGCCCCCGTGCGGTGAGTGGTGGTGGTGGCTGAGTGAGCGGGCCCAGTGAGGTCAAAGGTGCACGCCGGGGTTGAATTCTTTAAGGCCCCGACATCCAAGAGGGAAATTGGGACACCAAAAATGGAAATCGAGTTGGCGTTGTTGGGGCGTTGGGGGAAAAGATGCCAGTACACTGAAGAGACAATAAGGAGGAAGGTCGAGTTCAAGCCTGAGGCCTGAGGCCTGAGAATCGACGCAATATTGACGCCGAGACTGCTCCTCTTGCCAAGCCAGAATGTCATGGCGATGACCGTATCGTCTCGTCACGAAAGGAGGTTCTGTGTTCGCGACACCTCTGGATCTGGTTATAAATCGTGTTGTGCA
The DNA here is from genome assembly GCA_963281015.1 of Lactarius tabidus. Classification (NCBI taxonomy): domain Eukaryota; kingdom Fungi; phylum Basidiomycota; class Agaricomycetes; order Russulales; family Russulaceae; genus Lactarius; species Lactarius tabidus. The sequence continues at coordinate 338,668 of OY725475.1, read as the reverse complement.
GAATTTCCCTGACTGACATACCTTATTGAGGAGCATATTAGGAAAACCGAGATAATGACGTACCGGCGTGCTTTGGCCACAGTGATAGCACCTTTCCAATGCAATTGTCGAACGGCGAACAGCGATCCGGAAACCAGGGTGAGAAACCCTCTCAAATGAAAAGCCTCTTATCGAGGTTGTCCTCGGTCGAAGGATGGGGAACGACTAAAGGTAATTCTTTTCGGCACCTCAAACTGGGTCGCTGTTATCGCCACCGCTGCACCTTGAAGACCAATACAACTTCAAGATTAAGTTTGGCATAGACTCATGATCACCCTAGAAGAGAAGCACAAATTTGAGCACAAAGGTGCCGTGTAAGTTACAAGACAGGTTTCGCTAGACGACTTCATCAATACATTCATTCCCAGGGAATAGAAGTATCCACAACAACGGTCGTCCGGGGTACAAAGTGTCCATGTTGGAGAAGAAAGTAGAATATGACCCCTCAGATTTAGACGCGATAAAGTGAGGTTCGAGGAGTAACGATCGAGCTGCTGAAGAGATCAAGAAGGTACGCAGACGAGACGAAGTGACGGCGATTTAAAGCTGTCTGTTCTCTGGCATCTGTCGTGGTCATATAATAGGACTGTACTAGATCACACTAGCTAGGTTTAGTGCTGAGAGGAGTGTGCCCAATGGCGGCTTTGTCTTCAAAGTCATCCATCGCCTTGCTTTCCCACAGACTCGGACAGACGATTGCCATCACGCCTCATGATCACGAGTTTATTCCCACACCCACCTTTCTTTTTTATGACCACGGCTTGCTGCAAAAAAGTGCCGTGGGTCCATAAAAGGCAATATCAATGATCGGATCGATCGCTTGATCAAATCGCTCTTCCTGAGGGCTTTGAAGCCACGGGTCCATGGGGGTCGCTAGGCTTCCAGACAAATGGAAGAGGGACAAGATGGCCAGGTTCAGAGATCCGGACAACGACACAAATTGCTCATTTCAACTCTGGGAGCAGTACAAAGCTAATAGTACAACGGTTCTTTCAAGCAAACACTCTTATGAGACGAGCAAGGAGGTGAGCAGGGCGGCCTGTTGCGAAAGGTTGTTTTAGTTGGCGGCTGTTAGGAGTGTAATCGACAACAGATGGACGCATACCTATTTTGTCCTCGTACTAAGAAGTCGGACGCGCAGGGCGAGTACTAGTAATAGTAGTCATGGGCCTGGCAGGGCGTCCTTTCGCGCGGAAACTGAAAGGCCTAAAGCAAGTTAGTTTGGGAAGGGGAGGGTAAGGGACTTCCGTTGTCGACGCACTGCTCAGAAGACTGTGTGTCTCCCCTGGGATATGTATGAGCGCGCTACTAAAAAGCAAGTCAAGAGAAAGACAGAAAAACGTACGCGGGCGCAGGTGGGTCAGAAGCCACCGTGGTGGTGGAACTGTGCACAGGATGGGTCAGATCTCGGGAAGATCTCGGATGGGAAAAATGAAGGCGTATATACCTTGCGGCAGGTGTCGCGGATGCATCGGACGGCTGAGCGGGATCTTGGGGAGATGACATTGCTGTGCAACAAAGTTAAGACGATGGGCGATTGGGGGTAATATTGCGGTACGCTCGTGACCAGCCTATATATGAGAATCGATATAAGATTGGGGGTCCGCAGTAAGATAATCCCGAAATGGAGACCAGTGACTGTGACTACCACACGATATCGCACACGATGCCGACCTGTTGACAGAGTGCTCTGAGAGTGCCATGAGAAAGTGGTCGTTGTGCAAAGTTCACTGGGAGTTCCCAGTGTCAATAAGAGTATGTGACAACACAATGAGCATGCCAGAGAAATCAATTACCCCTCACTCCGTGCCTTCTTTCCCATCTTCTCTCCGACCTACTCACCCACGTCCCCCTTTCCCAGAGAATCAGCATCGCGGCGTCGAATTTGACAGCTCATCTTCGACTTGTAGGCCTCTTTGATACTTGAACCTCTCAAGTTTTTTGGAATGGTCGACTGTATTCTTTTCGAATTCAGATTCTGGATTCGTGAAGAGTACAGTCAAATGTGTCCTTCGTAGAGTTACACATTGCCGACGGTGATGTCCCGGTGCACACATCCACGAAGGAGTCGTAAAGTTGCGGTCAGAAAAATAAGAAGGGGCGTGACCCGACTCACACTAAAAAATTGACGCGTGTGTTGGAGGTGCAGAGCCACCATGTCGGCATCAGCGAGGACGTGCACGTTTGAGATTGGTACGCACGATTCTCTGGCCTAAAAATTTCTAAAGACATAAGAAAGTTGTCGCCCTCGTGCAGTGCGTGGCGGTGGTGGCAGAGTGATTGTGTGGGATCAAGCAAAAGTACACGGGGTTGAAATCTTTAACGCACCGACCTCCAAGGAGGAATTGGCCCACCGAAACTGGAAATCCAGCTGCCTTGTTGGGGCGTTGGGGCACAAGATACTACAATACTGAGGAAAAATGAGGACGAGGATGAGTCCACGAATTGAGGCCCGAAACAGTTTCTCTTGCCATAGTGAGTACTGGACCGTCCCGCTAAGTTCTCACCGCGGAAGTACTCCAGCTTGAACACCTCTGGATCTGGTTTTAAATCGGGTTGTGCGGAATTGCCCTGATTGACATACCTCACTGAGAAGGGCATTGGGGGAACCGAGATCATGCTTGGCCACCCTAATCGAAGTCGTCCTCAGTCGAAGCATGGGGAACGATTCAGGCCATGTTTTTCAGCCCCTCAAACTGGGCAGCTGTTACCGCCACTGCTTATGGTGCACCTTCGAGAGAAAAATACCTTCAAGATTCAGTTTGGTACAGACACCGTGATTGCCCTCGAAGGGAGGCACAAGATGTCGTGTACAAGGCTGAGGTTTCGTTCGGCGACTTCGTCGACACATTTGATCCGAGAGAAAAGAAGTGCGCAGAACAGCGAAGGTCCGGGGTAAAAAGTGTCCAAGATGGCCCTGCAGATCTCAACGCGAGTAAAGGAAGATCGAGGAGCAACGATCTGGCTGCTGAAGAGGTCGGAGAAGAGAGTCGAAAGAAGACGAGACGGTGTACTAATGAGAAACTAGCTATTCTCTGGGATATGTCACGGTCAAATAGTTGGGCTGTATTTTAGATCACTAGATTTAATGCAGAGGGAACTGTCTAATAGCAGCTTCAAGTTGCTTTCACAGTTATGCAGACTCGGACAGACCTGAAACACAGACGACCCTACTTTCCGAACGCCTCCACAAACAAGCAGAACCAAGCTTCACGGACTCCTCAGCAGCGGACCTTCAGCGATCCAACTATCCGGGGAGATAAGTGTCAATACAGCAAGTTGACGTTGCTGGACGTTTGCAGAATTGGGTTATAAAATACTCTGCCGTAAAAGGAAAGTATCATCCATGCATCACGCGCATCACGTGTGCGTGTGTGAGGCAACTCAACCAATGGCGTCCACCCGCTCGCGCTCGCGCTCACCCAGTCACGAACACGACTACGATCTCGACAGTATTCTGAGATCCTCAAAACCAGTAATAGACCTACATCTACCCGCGTATGAAGCCTCAGTAACAAATTTCTCACGGGCAATTGCCAACTTCACTGCTCGCTCCGTTACCGAGATTACGCAACGACGCGATGCACACGACAAGGAGCTCAAGAGGCTAGATGGACGCGCTCAAGATATGGAAAAAGAGACGGAGAACTGCAAACTAAAGGAAATAGAACTCATTGCTCGTTGCGTCATGCGCCCTCTTGTCATGTTACTCTTTGTTTGCTGAGCTGCCCCCACCGAACAGTTCTCAAACACGAACGCGAGGAGGCAGAAGAGGCAGAATCCGCCGTCGCCGCGCTCCGCCGCCGTGTCGAATCCGAACGCGAGGGGATTACCTCTCTTGACGCGAACATCCAGACACTCCGCGCGCGTGTGGCGAACCTTCGTGAAGGTCCGTTTCGCCCGTGTCAGTCCATACGTTTAACTTACCTTCTAAGGACTTCTCACAGAACGGCAACGCGAGCGCGATACATTGGCCTTACACGCCAAACCCATGGACGCGGAGTTGCGCACGTATGAACGGTCCATGGGCCTCTTTATCGAGGGTGTGGGTCCTGATCAGCTTCTGTTTCGCTATACTATCAAAGGGGGTGACAACTCACGTTCTACGCACGAGGCGAGCTTTGTGCTTGATCTCTCATCTCAACCAACATTTAAAGGTACGCTCTGTTTTCTACAACCGCTCGATTTGCGAACTGAAGTTTACTTTGACAGTATTAACGTCGACACCGCAGTTGTTGACTATGTCAGTGCTAGTGGATCAACTAAACGAGTCGGGCGATGTTTATGCTTTCATCAAGCGTGTACGCCAGGCGTATGTGAAGCTTTTCTCGTAGTTTGCGGCTCAGACCACACCTCATCTTTGATCCTTTGTAACCTCGATATATTTATATTTATCTGGATGTTTGTATTATTTTGCTTGTAACCCGCAGTCCTTGTCCCCGAGCATTGTCGTGGTCTCTCACTTGAGCTGGGAATCGGGAATCAAGGCATCAGTAGCATGTTCTTGTTTTTGCTGGCGTCCATTGCTCACGAGGCCGATCCGCTTGCACGCACACTTCCCATTGTCGCAGGTGACTCCGACAAGAGCTACTACCGTCCCAGGCTCCAGCGTCCAAAAGGAATGCACCCCGTTTCTCGATATCCGTGAGTCCGCGTGCTCGCTGCATACTTTCCTTTCGATGTTATGCTGACTTTGAACGTTTCAACCTGCAACAACCGTGTCCTGTCCGGCATTTACCGATTTACCTTTCACCGGCTTTGTGCATGAAAGACCTGCGCATGGTCATGCCGATTCTCGGCGCACAGTAGGCAACATCGGTGCTGGCTGTGCGTAGCGTACATTCGCAACATATGAGATGGCTCTGACCCGCCAGAGCATGTGCTGATGTGCCTCTCGGCAAATTACTCGTGCTGCATTGACCCGCCTCCCACCTGCTCCGACCTATCTGCTGGCATGATTGTGCCTATATCGAGCTGGAACTGCCTTGGGAACTGCTATGCTAGCGCCATGGAAACTCGTTCCGCACGATTCTGACCTGATAGAGCTGCGCAGAATCGAGACCATACGTCTTGGGGTACGGTGAGCCTTCATATTTCTACATGGCTCGCGAAGAGTCTTGTCACAAATACAATAGTATCAATTGCCGTCGAATGACCGATGGCTCGCGTGATTTGGCACCGAGACCTCGCTACAGCTCGTCTGCTGTAACTCGGTCCCCTTTATCCCCCTCTTCCATTACTCTTCCATTTCTTCCATTAAGCACTTATTTCGACTATCTCACAACCGCCGGTCCCGTGCACCTTGCCACCACTGACCGGCTCTGCACCACGCTGCAGGAACAAAAGTGTAATTTGACGAGGATCCCTCCTCCCTCCCCGATCACGGTCCCGCTTACTTTAAGTTACCATGCCGCTTTGCCGGCACTCGGCATTGAGTATCGTTTCCAAATCAGACAAGGCACGCCTTCGATGGTGGTTGGTTCTATTCAGCCCACTATCCTAGACCCTTCATTCGGACAGGACCCCTCAGTCGGACAGTCACGGGTTGTCACTATCATATATTTAATTTCGTAGGAATTGAGCTAGAGGAGAGCGAGAAATTGAAGGTGTCCGACTGAGGGGTCCTGTCCGAATGAGGGGTCTAGGATAGTACTTCTTACATCTCAGCAACATCCTAGGCGAGGATAAAGGTGATTTTGGTACTCATCGGCGAGACGCAAAGCGCAATGCTCATGAGTACAGGTATAGAGGTGAGGACAATTCATTTTTAAAAGGGTGAGCTGAGAAGGGCGGTGACATCGCGCGTAGGCTTTGGCGGAAATGAAAAGAAGCCGATTTGTTGGGCTTGCAATAATTCGAACAGGGTGTGCCGCAGGGTTTGCCGTTGTTTCTCCCACTCCAAAAGTCAACCGAGGTGGAGTATCATATCCTGGAAGATTGACAAGCTTTCCGACTCTATTCCGAGTCACGTTAATATAATAACCTCCGGCTCGTTTCCGAGCCAAGTATCTCCGACTCTCTTCTAATTAATGGACACTCGACGTCATACAGCTCCAGTGTTACTGTAAGGTGAGCTTCCTGTCGCCATGCGATCGATTTGAACCAAGATTTGGACGCACCTCTGCTATTGCCGGCGGCATTTTCGGATTTGCCATACATAATCGGTAAATGCCGTCGGGGAATGACAGGTTTTCCTAAAACGCTTTCAGTTGAGTCTCTTCTGAAATTTTTGAATGACCTACTGTAGTCCAAATTCACAGTTCCTCCCCGTTTTTTGTGCCAGTTTCACCGTATTGGCTTTGATTTAGGTTCATGTTTAATTTTGGATGATCCTCTAGGACGCCGTTTCTAGACTGATGACCGTCTGTATGCTAGTATGAAGGTATACAGGCTGGTCACGAGCCTACGCCATTTCCACTCAAACAGATTCCACCTCAGATCTTATTACTAGTGCTTCTCGCTCAGGACAGGCACAAGAAAACACTTTCTGCGCCGGGTACTGAATGATTGATGATAACGCTGTACTGGGAAACGTTGGGCGAAATTGTGCAATTCGAAAAACGCCTTTGCTTCTCGGAATCGTATAGGAACACGGTCCACCTGTCCTCCATATACTCATGCCTTTTTTGCAAGGACTAAGTCGATTATTGCTGTGCCTCATCTCTGATTGACAAAAAATGTTGAAGGCATCTTACAACAACGACCATATTGTTTTCTATAAAAACGACCACACGGGCAGAGATTTCACTGCTTACGTGGGTCTCTCTCTCTCTCCTGCATCCGAACTTTGCATTGACATCTGTTCCACAACATGATTTAGCTCATTCGTGAAGTGTGCTTCAACGAATTTACATCATCTGATTTACCTTTAACGCAGCCTACGAAGGGTCTACCAATACACTTGGCATTACTGCTTCTGATACGATCATTATCAGCAATCTAGCCTGGTCTAACATTTGAGGTGAGGATGCCAAGGCTTGTGCAGGAACCTGCGAGGGTATCCTCGAATCTGTATAACCGTCGAAGCAATTTTGAAGGGCTGTTGTTGTTGTGTCTAAAGATGTAAATTTGAGTTGAAATACATGTGATGGTCTCGTGTCCCTGAACTCTAGATGGCCCAATAAATAAACGATAAAAGCTCGCTCACCCCAGTTTCTGCTGCTCATGTTTATAATTTGGGCAACATTTTCAGGTTTGAAATAACCTTAACAAGACCTGTTGCGTGAGTTCGCACTTCGCAGAGTAAAGTGACACTTCCCTTATAGGGTTCAAGATTTTCCTAGTCACCGATACGGTACGCGCTTTCTTTCTCTCATCAGGTCGGCCATCAGGTTGGCTGCATGTCTAATAATTCTCATTCTGCGCGGCCGAACCAAATACCCAACAACAAAAGCTCGCGCAAACAAACCAAAGGGCAACAGAAAATTGGCTGTACAGTCTTGTGTACAGTACCAACCAAAGCCCATTCCGGAACCGAGACCGAAAGAGCGCGCAGCGCGGACACATTCGCCTCCGGTGAAATAGGTTCCGCTCACAGGCTCGTCCGATTGCCGGCACAGGCGCATGCTCTCGCTGGCGATGCGGGCTCGTTATCAGCACCCGGCCCTTCAAGCTGCAGCCCGGGCGACACCTAGCCGTGGTACGCGATGTGAGCTGGCAGCATCCGGCTTTTCAAGCTGCGGCGGGGGCGTCACCTTAGCCGCGGTACGCCCCTCCGCCTCTGTCCTCCCGGGTAGCGGACCCGATCACCCACGAAGGGTGCGCCCCGAGCCTGGGTTTGTAGTCACAGTTGTGCTGACACCTGAGTCGGATAGCAGGATCCAAGTTGCCGCTTTGCAAACCCAGCCCATGCACGCAAGGTACGCCGTTGAGCGTGATTTTTTGGGACGAGTTGGTGAAAGACGTCGAGGCTCTAATGTCTGACGCTTTCGAGCCCTTCGGGGTACTAATTAATCGTTTTCCATGAAGTTTATGGCGAAAAAAACGCACGTACGAACATACACATGGCACACCCTGTGCAAGCGCATCCCATGCACGGTGTCGTCTGCCTCGTGTCGGGCTGACCATCCTTCGATCAGAACGTTCTACAGGAGCTTCGCGGAGAACATCATTGGCGTATGGGCATCAAGAAAGGGGTGTCCCTGGGGCTCTTACTCCCTTTGAGAAAATGAAGTGCCAGTCACTCCATAGGAGTATCAGATGATCAGACCGCGTGGTTCTTCATCGTGCACCGACCCTTGGATGGCAATTGGAGGCAGACACGAGAACAGCTGCGGCTCTCCACATACTTCAAAGGGTTATGCTCTATTTCTGCAGAGTGAGTCTGTGATTGATTGCGTCACAGCGACTCGGACCTTGACTCGGACTGCACAGTTGTGCTATAAAAAGAGGTCAACAGAGCGTACTTGCTTATGGGGAAGCTGCCAAGAAAGCAGTAAGAGTACCGCACCAGTGAGGGCTATTGAACCCTAACAATGTAGCGAGGTAAAGGGAAGGACGGTTGACTGGGAGGGTACATCGTTATTTCCTTATTTGCACTGATTGGTATTTCTGCCATCAGAAGGTCAGAGATTGTCTGATGCGGTTTGCTTCCGGTTTGCTTCCGGTTTACGTCCCATGGCATGTCCAGCTGGTGGGAAATTATCCCTCTCGTGGTGCATGACGCAGAATCACTAGCTTGAGCTAGCAATGTTTATACAGAGCAGCCTATTCGTACAAAATAAAAAAACAAGCTAAATGTCTACTAAAGTACTAATTTGTTCCTCGTAGCGTAGTGCAGTAACATACTGCCGTCTGTCTATGCCATCCCAAAATGCATATCGGTGCTTCAAGCCCACTTGCCGAGGAGGGCCATGAGTCCACAGCCGAGTAGCACACAGCCGAGCGCATACAAGAGCTTCCCGTTACTCGCCTCGCGCATCTCGCTGCTGAACAGGAACTCGTGTGCGAGAAGCTCGACGAAGCCTGTATACATGAGGATTCCTGCGCTGAGAGAGTCGAGGACACCCGAGACGGTCGTCGCACGGGTCGAGCCTGGATTGTATGTCGTACGGACGCCGAGGCCAATGGCGATACCCAGCGGAGTGGTAATGCCGTAGAGAAGGGCAGCGAGCACGGGTGCAATGCGGTATTTCGGAGGGAGTTGTAGATATGCAAGCCGAGAGCCAACACCGAGGCCTTCGAACGTTTCTGTGAGGAGAGCGATGGATCAATAACCGATATGGAGATATTTTGTGATGGATATATGCGTACGATGGAAGACGATGACGACGAAGAGTACTTTGAAACCCTCGTTTACGGCAAGCGTGAGGCCGATCAAGACGCTGAAACGTGAAGGTCATTCATCTGCCGTCCGTAAAGAGGAAAAGATCTGACAAACCTGTGCAATATGACACCAAATTCGAGGATGCCGACGCCGATTAATTGCGCCATCGCACTCTCGTCTGTCATTGTCTTGAAATTTCTAGCGTCGTCCACACGGTTGGCGGAATGGCCAGTTTCAGAGTCCTTCTCAGCTTTCTCGAGGTGCATACTTTCCACGTCTGGAATACGGGGTGATGTTGGAGCAGGTACGGGGCTACCCTCCGGGCCGTGAGCCACAACGCCACCTGTGTGGTGTCCATGCGCATCTGGAGAAAAAAAAAACGATTAGCACGATGTGCGTGCAGATCGCCATGAGGAGGTGGGGTGATGGCGACATACCGTGATGGACTCCGAGCTTCTTGAGTTTGGCAGTACCGATGCGAAAAGCGAACAATTCGACGATGAATATTGAGAAGGCAGAGAGAAGGGCAAGTGCTAGAGGATAGGGCTAAGAGGACGTTCATCAGGAAAGAATACAATCGACTCGACGGAGAGTACTCACGTAGTCTTGCCAGGCGGGTCCAAGGCACGGTGAGTTGAGTTCCTCGATAGCTGGACCGAGGAGGTGAATGAAGGCGGTTGCGATGATGACACCGGAACCAAAATATTTTGCAAATCTGGACGGAAGAAAACTATGAGAAAAGAAGAGGTGGAGGGAGGAGGGGGTGCCTACTCGAAAACGCTGTGGGGAAGGGTGACGAGACTAGATCGATGGGCGATGATGGGGAAGGTGGAACCGAAAGTGCTGCAGACCCAAATGATGAAGACGGATGCGATGCGAAGACCAGTGTAGGTCGTGGCACCACCGCCTGAACCGCAGTTAAGGGAAGAGTCTGACATAGTCGCTGGCTGGAGAGTGGGGGAAACTCATGGTGTAGTCGAGAATATATGGAAAACGGGAGGACTGTGTAGGTACCCGAGTTGCCACGCGTGCGGAGGTTCACTGACATCCCCTTTTCCATTTCAACTCCCGTCACTCACCATCACTGCGAAGGTCCCCACTCACCCGCCCTGGCCCAGACAGCCCGTGATCGCGTGATCTCCTCCTCTCTAACTACCACACTTAGCCCATCAGTACCAGCGACCTGGTGTCCTTCAGTTCGGGGGGTATGAAGAACACAATTCTCTCTACAGTATTTCTTGCAGTATTTATTTGAAAATTCGTCATCCGGGATTCGAATTAGAATACTTGCCTTGCAAGAAGCCCGCTGTTGGAGCTCCTCGGAGGACTTCTCGGATCCACAATAACGACAAATGAAGTTAATGAAGGTCGATGAAGCCATCGAAAATCGTCTGCTCCAAGGGACGCGGTCCGCGGCGCTGGTGTGCTTCGCCCCCTCCACGCGCCAAACACTTGGGCCATTCTACAAGCGCCCGCGTACCCTCGCAGTCCCGGTGGACCATTGCACTTCTCTCGGGATCGCCCCAGTCCCCGTCACGTGCCGTCACAGCGCCCCCGCCCGCAAGCGCCCGGTCCGCCCGGGGACTGGGCCTCGTGTTTGGTCTCGTTTGGCCGCGCGGACGCTCAATCCGAGGATTGGGCTGTGGCACGCTGCCTCGAATGAGAATCGGAATCGTTCTCGTTCAGTCGGAGTCGCCGTCGCGCGCGCCAAGTCTGCCCTCTTTTGGGTAGATGGTCTCCGTAGCCTCCGTCTGCATAAGCTCTGGTCTAGTAAACTCTCGCTGTGGTCTCGAAATGCTCACACCCGCGTCGCGCAACCACAGATCGATTGCTCCCGATGGCGGTAGGCTGAGTTGGGTCGCTCGAACCCTCTCAGGGGCCGCCGTCGTGGTCGTCGAACGTGTCGTTGCACCGTTTCGCGTCGCCTGTCCTCCACCTGTTCTCGCTCTCGCTCTCGTTCTGGTACTGTCTGCCTCTGCCTCTCTCCTCATGGCCAACTTTGTCAAGACCGCTGTCGAGAAACGTGTCGGACACGCCCCTGCTGGAGCCACCTCTGAGCCGAAGGACTCGCATGCAAGTGCACCAAGCACGCTCAGTCGTGACCCGCCGCCCCACCACACCCGCCATCATCGTCGTCAGCGTCGGAGGTCCTTCCGTTTCCCGGGAGACTCGTCGACGGCGTGCACGAGGTGAAGTACCGAGAAATGTAGGTCCACGGTCTTCTGCACTCGCGTTTTGCCTCGTGATGCTGACGCGAAATTCCTTCCCTTGCACCCTGGCGCCCCTCTTCCCCATCCCTCCCCCTCCCTCCAGTGGCACCCACCTCACCAAGCAGGAGCTCGTGGGCCTCTGCGAGACCTACCACCTCACGAGGACTGGAAACAAGGACACGCTGATCAAGAAACTGAAGGCGTTCAGCGCAGATCAAAAGGGTTGGAACAGGTATGTTTTGAGCGCCTTCCGCCCGCTCCCCCTCACGTCTCTCGACGCGGCTTGCACCTCACCCTCACCCTCTCCACAGCCTCGGACCTGGTGCATGCAACAAGCACCGTGGGCCACGAGTTGGTGGCATCACGAAGGGTGCGAAAAAGGGGACCACGAAGCTGTCAACCTTGCGACGTGAGCTCCTCTTCGGCAGCACCATCGATGGCACAGGCTCGACATCGGGGCCTTGCCACCCCGACGAGAGGCCGGACCCTCGCACGGACGCGGAGAGGGCGGAGCTGCTGGTATGGGTGCGTCTCCTTCCTCTCCTCCTCCTCTTCCTCCTCACTTCCTCCTCCCTGCAGGCCGACGAGTGTGTCGAACGTAATTCACACTATGGGCCCAAACATCCCCTTTACAAGCTGCCATCGCCTGGTCCGATAACAGACGCGGCTGCACACGCCAATGCCGATAGTGGGAACCCACCCACCTCGATGGTGAGTGCTCGATAGCGCGGCGCCAGGTCTTGAATATGCACTCACTGACGCTCATTTCCTGCATTCACACAGGTCAGCAACGATAGCAGCGACCTCGCCGAGAAACTCCGACTGCTCCAGGCTCGATTCGACGAGCTGGTGCTGAGGGTCGAGAGTGGGACCATAGTTCCCTCTGCCGCCACGGCCACACCTGCTGCCGACATTGCCGTTTCCCCCTCTGCTGGCGCCGCCACCATTGCCCGAGACGCTTCCAGCGTCATCCCGTCCGCCGCTGCCGTCGGCGTCGGCGTCACTGCGTCGCCTACTGAGGTACCCCCTCCCTCCAGCGTGACGCCGCTGCGAGTCGCTGGGGTGTCCGAGCAAATCCCGGCACTCGCCACGTCCACCCCCGGCCCACCCCTGCATATCGAGCTTGCGAATGGCAGGAAGCTCCGCTTCTCGAAGCAGAGCATTCCCAATCCGCCTCCGTTTTCGTTTGTGAAGGATATCCCCCTTCTGGTAAGGATGTGGGATGATGGCTCCTCCAAGTGGAATCCCTTGGAAGCAGTGCTCCACATTCAAGGAGAGCCCATTGCCTTGAAGTATTGGCAGCTCCTTTATCGCTACTCTGGTCAGTGGACAGGTATAAAAAAGAACTGGGGCAACTGGCAGGTAAGGGTGTGCTCCTGTTATCTCCTGTCATACCTTGCTTACTGTGGGGCATGTCTAGGAGATTGTCACAAGCTGGCATGGACTCTCAGAGGTGGGATTCTGGAAAAAGTTTTCCACTGATAAGGGGCCAATGTCATACACAGCAATCACTGAGAACTTGCAGTTGGAAAGGATAGCTGCAGATCGCCATGATGCTGCAAAAGCCAGAGAGGAGTATGGTGCTGGTTTTGATGCAGCCTTCACATACAGGAGAGGTGGTGGGCACTTTGTAATGAGCAAAGATGTAGCTATTGCCAAGCAGTACCGTACTTTACAGCAGCAATCAGAATAACCACCCACTGTCCACAAAATGTGGGCCCATACTAGTCATACATGCAATCACATTGTACCATATACAGCAGTTCAAACTTTCACCCCCCAATGTGACTGTTATTTGGTCCACCTTTTTCATTCAGGAGCAGTGACATGTTCTGCCACAGGCAGAGCAATTCACTGCAGGGGCACGATTCATGTTGAGAAACTCATCACGGCTATGTGATGGGTCATCATTCCATGAGATCAGGTACTTGACAATTGTCAAGTGAGTGAACTCTGAACTCCAGCCACCCCAGTCACAAATATCTCTAAGAGAATACCTGCGCTCAACAGAAAAATACTGGCACCCACCACGTCTGAATGAGTGGGTGCCATAGGCAGCAGGATCAATGTTGATGTCAATCAAGTTGTTGCGAAACATCTCCAGGAAGAATTCAGCTGACTATCAGCAGGTCAGTGGCACATAAGGAGCAGTCCAAAAGGTGCTGGCTCACCATTCTTTGATTGTTCAGTAAGATTCTGTCCCCAGAAGCTATCTTGTGGAAAATATACCCATGTGTGATCTTGGAGACTTTCAGCCACTCCCCATAGGCTCTTATAGGACAGAGATGGGCAAATTCCTCAGGCTGCTCATGCAAGATAAATGGTTTGATGGCTTAAGGTGCAGAGGGAAGATCAGTTTTTACACTTCAGCAATCTGAAAGTTGGACACACCTCCAAGTTGGCTTGTCTTCCTGTATGGCAGGGTTAGTTTCAGCTGTTTGCCAGTAGTGCCTAGTACAATCAGGTCTTGACTCTGAATGTTGAGCACCTCATCCACACGCAGAAGACAGAGGAATGCCAAGGTGTAGGCCAGCCCAAGCAACCGCCGTGCACATGGACCTCCCCACTGGTCACCAGCCTTGTTCTTTGAACCTGGGCTGTACTTCTTCAAGTCCCAGTTCTCTGGAAGATGATTGAAGATATACAATCTCTTCAGAGTCTCCTGTATCATTGTTGGCATGTTAGCTAGCTCCAAAGACAGGACATAATGGACCACCTACAGAACTGATTGCCCTTGCACTTGTGGCAGTCTCTCCAGCTTGAACCTTGCGTCGGTGCAAGCTGAGCATGTAGCGGGAAACACTCTCTGATACAGATGGATTCCCCACCATACTCCCATCAAAGGTGCTGCACTGCCAGTGCATGGTGCCAAGGCCATGAAGGCGACCAAAAGCATATGTCATGGCAGCACGCATCTTCTGTGCAGTGCCATAAGTTGCACGCACTTCATCAGATGGCCTCTTGCTACCATCAAGATTGATCTCATCACACCTGCAGTACCAGCATTAATAAGGACAGGAGAGGTGATCATGGCAATGCTTACTCCTTCATGATCCATACAACAATCAGTTGTGGGGCATACTTGTGAGGCCTGTTACTGAAGAACTGGCCACGAGGGACAAGCTCTCTCTGGTCAAGAAACTCCTCACACTGGCTTATGAGGCTTAAAGGGATAGGGGGGTCAGATACGAATGGGACCAGCTGGAGATACTACATACCGCCGGTACTCTGCATGGGTTCCATCTGATACCCCCTTTGACACCTCATTCACTGTGCTGAGCAGTTCCATGAGGTTGGTGTTGCCCTCGTCGACAGCAACAGTCTCCTTCTCTCCATCAAGGTCATCCTGCACAGCCTGCTGATTGAGCTCCTCCAAGGATGGATTTGGATCGGAGGGGGGCCCCATATTGCTCAAGACACCAGCAAACAATTCAGGATCAAGTTCAGACATGTCGACAGTGGACGTGCAGTGTAGAGACTCAAGAGCGACGTCCCGGTGATGCATGTCACGGCTGTATCACGGCTCACTTGTCACCCGATTCGAACGCTCAACGTTCAACTGTTGACGCGAACTCGACAGATCAATCTCGATCTTGCGTCCTGATACCTCAGGGCGGCTTCAAGGGCAGTTTCAAGTTTGACAGATCGTAATTAGTATGCCTTGTCTCATTTCTTCTTTCCGAGCGTAGCCATGGCTTGGATGCCCTCAACGTCAAGACCACTACACACCAGCAAGAGGATGGCAGCTATGTCCTAAACCCTCCCAACGAGGAAGCTACCGAGTTTGACCTCATTTTTTGTTACTAGAGGTTCCCATCTCTCGTCTACTAGGTTTATGCCCACTTCAAACCCAACCCTCGTTTTCAACAAGATCGCGCTCGTCAAGACCCGCCCGATGATCAAAGGAGAAGACCATGGCATGTGCCCCTTTATTGTCCCCATTCGCACTACTCGCGAGCCCTACAGTCACGGTATTCTCTCCATCTGCCAACCCCTTCGCAGTGGTGCCTCCCCCCTCGACCTTGTCCATGACGTGCTTCAAGTTCAAGACGCCTTTGAGTCGCCCAGGGATGCTCGTGCTGCTTGGTGGGATACCCTCTAGCGCGTCCCCATCTGTTCCTTTGCCGTTCTAGCTCCTGTGTCTCTGGCCTCAAGCATGTTGCATATATCGGTGGCAAATACTCTGCGCCGTCACGTCGCGCATCATGGCGAGAAGATCCCGATTTTCACTTTCACGACCCAGCAGTGGTTCGTCCTGGCTGCGGCTCGAGTGCTGGAAGCTTGGTACCGCGAGGTGACGCCTATCTATTCAGATTCCAAGGCGACTGACCCCATAAAGCATGCACTCACCGTCCTTGTGAAGACCACCGACATCCGCCCCGCCCATCGATGAAGTGTGCTCACGAGGCTGAGCGTTGTGATTGTTCCCAGGGAACATTCGACACCAACTAAATTGTGCACCACAAGGTTTGTGACCCTTCTACTCGGTGACCCATAAGCTCACAGAATTTCTTTGTAAAGGCAGTTCTGAATAGCGTCATCATTGCTGAGGGTCACATGCTTGTGATGTGCATCCGCCTCTGGGGTGAGGTCGTGCTCCGACTCTACACGCTCCCGATCCCGGCCGGGAAGGAGTTGTTTCTCACCAAGCACGCCCACTAGCTACTCGAAGAGGCCCAGCAGACTCTCCACCACCTGGTCACCGCTCCGAAACCGCTCTGTATGAGCTGCTGCCCAAGGCAACGCGTGTACCGACTCCGCTGCATGCCGCGCGGGTGTATCGCAGGTTCTGCTCGACCTGTACCAGTGCACTGCGATCCGCTACGACCTCCTGGTTCTCCGAGAACGTCGGCATCACGCGCACGAAGCGCTCCAGAGGGAAGGATCCTTTCCATCGGACTATGTCCTTTCACTGGTCCTTCAAAGCTACCGATGGTACCTGCTCGTACCTTCATCTACCTCGGCCCTTTCAGACTAACAACTCGATGGTGTAGAGTTTTATTCGCTGCCCAGAAGGCTGCACCGCATAGAGGAGGACATAGCTTCGTCCGACTAACTCGCCATCGAGGAGCACAAACACCTCCCTGTTGCGTATAAGAACGTCATTGGCTCACAGCGTGCGTCGTGACGGATTGTATCGTCATCGTCCATCGAGCAAAAGGAAGGGTTGAAGAGGCAGTGAAGTTCAAGTGTCGATGATCATCGAAGCGGAGCTCGCGAAGATTTGCAGGGTCATTCTCGAGGTCCTTGACAAGCACCTTATTCCGTTGGTCACGACAGGCGAGCCGTCTATCACAAGATGTAAGTGCGCTTGGTTCCTATGTTGTACTTACGTTGTATACTTGTCAACTCGGTCATTACTAGAAAGGGCGATCGCCATCGTTACGTCGCTGAGTTCGCCAAGGGTGACAAGCAGAAAGTCTCTGCAGACAACTCACTCGATGCGTGCAAGTGCACCTCTGATATGGCTATCACCGAGCTTCTGCCAACACTCCCGATCCATCTTGGTCTCGCTCTCCACTTCTTGGTGTTCAACTGCGAGAGTTTGAACAGTCCTGAACACGCATGTCACCTTGCTAAGCAGGCATTTGATGATGCTATTGCCGAAGTCGATACACTCTTGGAGAAGACTGATTATGCATTATGTATGTATGTCTTCAGCAGGCACCAAATATCCGAACCCGGCCGGCGTGACTTCTTCCTCTCCTCGCTGCGCATCCTCCCATGCTCCCTGTGTCCGCTCCCTTAGTGCTACATGCACACGCTCAATCCCTCATGCAAGCACCACCTCCATCGCGCTACTCTAGAAAGGCAGCCTGGACATCTTTGCCCTCGCGTGGAGGTTCTTCAAGCTACAAGCTACAAGTCACTTCTGTATGGCGCTAGGAGCGATGAGTGCACTGCAGGATCTAACCGTCATCGTAGCCCTGTTCTCGCCCGAATGCGAGCGTGAGGGAGGGTTGCGCTGTTAGGGGTGTGCTGCCGCTCAGTGGCGTGCCTTGTGGAGGGTATTGCGTCAGGGACGCGTGGAGCTATGAATGACGTGCGAGCGGAAGGACCTATATGTCTGGAGTCTGGATGAGTGCGCCACTGAACGTGCCTGACGCCGACCTGACATCCAGGGTACTTCCATCCCGATCACACAGTCATTCGCAACGCCAAGCAGCTCACCCGTGGTCATCAATTGTTGTCGCGAATACCACCTCAAGAACGCCCAGGACTCGTTCTATCGGAGACAAAGTCATGGCCAGTGCGTGTTTCTATTTGCCCGTCCTCTTTTCGGCACCTCAATGTTCCGTCACAAGGCCATTGGAAAGAGAACCTCTTTTGTCACATTTTCCTTGGCTCGCTCACATCCCCCACCAAGCCTCCGCAGAATGGCCCACATATTATCGCCGCCATGAGTCATCCCCAGCCAGCCGACGTCGCACGTCTTGACATTCTTGTTACCGGGCGCTTCATTTATGGTCAGCTCGCAGTGGCTGCACCTCGGTTAAACCCCTCCTTCGCCTCGTCCGGTTGAGAACCGCCCCCTGCCTCAAGCACTTCGACAAGTAAGCTGAGAATCCTTCTTGACCTGGGACCACAAAAGCTCACCACAGTCTATGATGACCGGTATGTTCTTGTCTTCATCCCTCACCCTCGTCTTCGCCCTCTCGCAGTTTTTTTCCCCCAGACATCGGCTGGTGGGTCGTACTCTACTAGTATCCCTACGAACTGGACCTGACCCCTGCTTATCTCGAAAGGCTGGTACTATCCCCGTACTTGCTTACAGACAAATTCTTCTCTGCCAACATGTACGATTACACGCCCCGCACTGCCATTGACCAATACACCGACATGTGTCGCTCACTTCCTGGCACACTGCCTGTGCCACTTACTACATCTTATGTCTCCCTCGTCGAGAAAATAGCCGCTGTCGCAGGTTGCACATCGTGAGTCGGAAACTTGGGCTTGCAGCATGATAAGTATTGAATTTTGCTCAAGCGCGACTGGGAAGGTTCTATCCATGAACCACGAACTTCTCTCGGAGAAGGACTAGTTGTTCCTGGGTGCGTTTATCTGTCGTGTGCGTCTGTAGGCTCTGCCACCATGGTTCAATTTCCTTGAAAAGAGCAGGGGTGATTGGCAGGCCTCGTAATAGCCGTTTGGGAAATCTGTCCCATTGCGCAGCCTCGAGTCTGGTCTGCCTTGCGGCCATTGAGTGCGGCTGTGTTGTGTTGAGGCCCAGACTTCACAGCTCCACATTCTACTCCCAGTTCAGACGGGATTGACAACCTCGGGCCCACAGTTACCGACCCCCCTTAGTATCCCTCAACCACGCAATACAGACGAGTGCCTCTTCTCTGCAGGTGGCCAAGACGCTGAACTCCACTACAGCAATACGACTGCGCCATCAAATTCTTCAACGTCAACGTGTGCGTCGATGGCCCGTCGAAGCGCATCAGCGAAGTCGAATGCTATGGCTTGACGAGCCTGTCAACCATTGTATGTTCTTCTCCTTTGCGTAACTCCGATCCACGAGGCCCCAACTGACATAGTCCTTGTCTTTGCCGATGCACAGCATCGATATCTTCTTGGGTGCGCACACTCTCCGTAGGCGATTTGCCCCACGTGTATCTCTACGGCATGCCTGGCGGCGCTCGCATCACGTTCACCCCTCTCGCCCAACTATTCTCCCCCTTCGAACCACCTCCAAATGCGTACCCAGTGCACAACGACAGCACTCTCCATGCATCCTTCTGCACCGTATTCTCACTCGACAGCTCCAAGTTTACCGTCGCATCACAGGAAGGGGCGTCCAAGACGATGGGCACCGCCAGTAGGTGGGACTGGGCGATGCCGCACACGGGGCGCCTGGATGGGGCGTGCGGAATGTAAAGCATAGCTCGGTGATCTAGGGGAAAGAACTCATGACTTTTACAAAGGTGCGTCACCGGGCTCTCCAGCGTACTCCGTTAGAGGGTTGATTTTGACCTTCGGGCGCGCTAGCACACGTCCCTGCTGCACGTCATCGACACGACGATGTTCAAGCACGAAGAGATCATCTGTGAAGCGATTGTACCTATCCGTGTACGTCCCCCTTATTTATTGTGATGCAAAGTGCCGATGCGTCCGACAGGCGTGAACCAGATCAAGCTGTCCCTGCGGCCATATCGAACCAAGGCCGCAACTCTTCGGATACGATTCGATGATGGTTTGGCTGCACCCAACCTTGACCGATATACATACTTTTTCGACGATTTTCATCTACCCTCGCGCGTCTACTTGAACGTCTCGTGGCGGCGCTTGCTCCTGGCTACCCACTGCGCTGTGTGATGTTGTGAATTGCGAGCAGCACACCGTACAATCATAAATTACGACTAGCGGCACTTTTCAGGGCGCTTGGTGGCATGCTAAAGGAGCTCATCCTTGTCCCCCTCACATCAGGATGTGGACGCGCGTAGGTGAGGGCACTTCAGACAAGGTACGCGGTTGTCTTGCTCCCACATCATTCGACCCTGTTGCTGACCAATCCCTTTGCTGCATCCAGGTGGGTGCCTGTCTTGAATACAGGTGACGGATGGTCTTTCGCGAGGGCTGTCAAGGATTTGAGGTCTATCGGACCGACTCTATCCAGCCATGAATGTACCATAAAGACTCAGATGACTACTGTAAATCTGTAATCCCAACCAAAGCTCAAGAAGTGAGAGAAAAAATATGTTGCCATAGCCTGAGAACTTGAACGCCGCCACCATCAGTGCCTATGTCGGTGTTTATGACTGTGAGTCACCAGGTGTTGACACTGAAACGCCGTTGACACTGAAACCCTGCTTGGAAGGTATGTGATTGTACACCGTGACTGAACTGTTTTACAGTTTTAGCCGAGTCTTTCGCGCGTTCGACCGGTTTCAGTTGTGTGTTTGTTAGCGTGGCTGGAACTTTTCTCTTCATTTTACAGGGTACGTACCTCAGAAATCCACATCTCACGAACAAGAGTGCTTGCACTGATGCAGTTGAGTCAGACATGGCACCACACCAGTTGCTTTGTTTCTCTTGTTCGGTGTGCGCCCGTCCTGTTCTTCCTAGTTCCCGACAGTGTTTTCAACTTCGTTTTCGCATCTGGTCCCCCCCAATCGAACACACCAACATGCGTCACGCTTCGGACTCACTGCAGACGGGAGCTATTCTCTTTCTTCTCGTCCACAGTAGTTGCTTGTGTCTCACACCACGGAGACACCTATTCGCATTGTCTTCCTTGCACCGTCCGGACTCCCTACAGGCCCTTACTCATGTCCATGATGTATCTGAGTTTGTCTTTGCTCTCTCACGAACGGCTCCCTTATCCACATAGACGCAGAAACCATCAGAGACAAGGTCACAGCCGGTGCGTGTCCTTTTTTTCCATCCTCTTTTCAGTGTCTCAACGTCTCCATATCTTCCCTTCAGCTGCCGCGGCATCCCTGCATTGCGACCGACCATTGGCAGTGAACCTGGGCAATAACAAAGCAAGCCCACAAGAATCGCCGGACGACTTCATTGTGGGTGTCCGTGCGTTCGTACCCCACACTGACGACGTGTCCAGCTTCAACACACCGGCCTTCGGCACGTTCTGTACTGCAGCCTGACTTCTCGTATTGACAGAGCCCAGGTATCAGCGGTCTGCAACAGCGAGGGCTGTTACTCGTGTAGTCCTGACCCGCGACGCATGACGGAGCTACAACCTAATCGTCCCCTCGTCCAAACTTGTCTTCAAATATTGCTGGACTTCCACTCGCAAGGGAAGGACATCGCCTCAAGTTGATATCCCACAAACACGCACACTCATCATGCATCATCTGTCACCATCGGCGACGTTCTCATTTTCCTTGGCGGTTTGCTGGAGCGTGCCTGTGCTCCAAAGCGATCCTACTAGCCCTCCTTCCACCACGTCAGCCAGGAATCCCAGCCAGGACAACATCCACCTACCCCGACGCGTACCTCTCATTTACGCCACCACTCCTCGGCTTCACTTCCCTTTGCATCACCCATTGTACTATCACCGCTCGAGCCCACACCCGCAAGCCCGCGGACATCGCCACCTCTCTCTACCTGGATCATCTCGATGCTCAGGCGCGATATTTCACTCAGCCCAGTGCACCTCAAAGCTATCATTCCCGCACTTTTCCGCTGCCTGGCGTTCCACGCGAGCCAGCTCCTTCGTCCTCCCCCTGAGCTCGAGCAACCAGTTCGAGCCCCAATTCCCGCTCAAGCGCCACGTCGTCGAGGTCCTCGACCGTAAACAGCGAGTTGCTTCATCGTTCTCCAACACCTACTGGCCCACGCCGGCACTGGGGCTACCGCATGGTACGAGAGCGTGCAAACCGCCATCGGCGCCTATCAGGTGGGGAGTGTGACGGTGCGTGGCGTGCCTATGCACAGACATCCGCTCGTGGATCTCGTCATGGACCTTTGCCTACTGTGTAAGGGTGAGCAATGATAGGTACGATATGACATCCTTGCGGACGACTTAATACCGCTGATCGGGTATTGGAAGAAACGTTGACGATGCCCATGTTTGGCTGTAACCTTACGAAAAACTACAGAACCTGTTATACGTATCTGTATTACAATGCGATGTATGTCCATGATACTACATTAGATCTATGACATCATCTTCTGCACCCTGGCTTGTGGCAGCCACCCTTTGCGACACCAAGGTCTGTGACTGTGCGATCAACGAGGGAGCCAGCACCAAATCGCTGTCGTCGTCATCGGATCCACCACTAGATATCGAAATGACAGACATCTCTCCTGCCATACCTTGCGCATGGGGGATCCGTCCCTCGTCCATGCGTGCCTCCTTCGTTGGCGGCGGGTATGGATGGTATCGCATTGCCCGTCGCCTCGGCGATGTCTGGAACCGTGGACAACTCAAGCTGCCTGATGTTGGTGGACCCCGTTCTGGAGATCGGTCTTGAGTTTTGACGAGCATGGGAAGATCAGCAATCACCATATCGGGGTCGCCATCGCTACTCAGTTCCTCCTCCTGTGATATTATTGGCAGAGGCTGGCGTCGTGGTGGTGGAGGTGGTGTAGACATTGGCTGTGCGCAGAATGCCATTGCTGCTGTAAAGGGGGGGTGCAGGAGGTATCTCGCGCTTAGGTTCCCATTTCCTTCGCTCGGTTCTTCCTGCTCAAAGGCCATAGGGAATGGCCGGAAGGCACTAGGAGGAGGAGGCCTTACGAGGGTGAAAGGTGAAGATATGGAAAGCGGCGGTGGCGTGCCGCAGAGGTTGGTGACTGGATTGAGACGAAGGTCAAGCTCCTGCAAGACCTTGGAAGGTGACGAGAGAGGCTGAAGCTGTGCCTCCTCGTCAGACGTGGAAATGTCCAAGATCTGCTGTTGTGCGGATCCCTGGGTAGGGTTGGGGTGTTTGCGGATGGTGTCGGTATGTTGGGAACGGCGTGCACGTAGAGCGGCTTGCATACGAAGCCTCAGAGGCGGGGAGGATCCTCCACCGCTCCCCTCCTCATCTTCTGACAAATAGCTATGATCGAGATCGAACTCCTTGGCATCTGAGACCACGGGCGGCAGAGGCGGCTCGACCACTTTCTTCTGGGAGGACGACGACTTGTTCTTCGTCATCGCAGGAGCTGCTCCCTGTTTACCCTTCGACTTCTTTGCGCATTTTTCCATGACCCCAGCTTCATATTTATCGACAAGTTCTGGGAGCGCAGGGTGGACCATGCACGCTGGCATCCACACATGTATGTGACTGTCTGGCTCCGGTGGCAGGCCTGTGCCACGTTTCTTTCTTCTTCTCCCAGTGTCCCCTACGTCAGGATCTCCATCGCTCTCATCTTCAGGTTCTGAGGGCAGCACGTTGTACGTAGTGTCCGCAGGCTTTCAGAGTCCTTGAATCCCCGCATAAGCAAGGCGCACAAGCTGTGCAGGCGCAACTTCAAGACGATATTCTAGGATACTGTCCGTGTATGCGTGTGTCCGTGAGCTGTGGATCTTCACGATGAGCTCCCGCAGACTGCCGTCTCCATCTCCCACTGTGTCTTGCGCTCCGAAGCCGATAGAGGAAAAGTGCCGCACCAGTGGCTTCGACGGGGTCCCAAACACGTCCTGGGGCGGCTCTCCAGATGTGCCGCAGCAGTCAGTAGCCGCTTCCAATGCAGAACGTCGCAGCACACGGAGGACGATGCCGGGCCATATGATGGTACGGAAACGCTTGATGATGTTGCCCTTGAGGCCCCACTCGAAGTGTAGCTCGCAGAGGTGCGCGAGCTTTCCGAGATCCGGCTCGCGCTCCCACCTAGGTGGCGTATGTGTGTGACGTGCGCTAGAGTCCGTTGCGCTGGTGATGGGATTGGTGTATGAGAGCAAGACGTTGATATCGGGAAACGAGTCTGGCACCGCCTTCGCCAGAGAGGGCTTCTTGGAACCGAGATGCCCATGTGCATTAGTGCACAACTCGGCACACAGGTCCTCGCGCCACGTGGCGAGGAAGTCGGGGAGCTCATCGCGGGACAGAGAATGGGCAGCCTTGACGAGATCGTCTCCGAACCCGCATTTCGCAAGCCCGTGAGCTATTCCGGGCCCACAGCGCGGGAGACCGGCCTGATGGTAATCACCACCGGAGAGCAGTCCGATGAGAATGAGGCCGCCTCGGGTAAGCTGGACGGACGGGTGCGCGAGGATTTCGGACGAGGTGTAGACCATCGAATGATTGCTGTCCACGCAACCATCTGTGTTCCTCATGGCGTGCTTACTATTGCCTGAAAGGGCAGAACTTGCGCTAAATCGACAAGAATGAGAAGGATGTTTTGCGCCGGAGGGTGAGCCAGTGCGCACTTGCGAATGACCATCTTAGCACCGAATAGAAAGTTATCGACGTCGTCTGACAAGACTGCGTCGATAATACCTATAGCATTGAGGTGAGCCAGTTCGGCTTCCGCCTCTCCAGGGGCCTTCGAGTGGTCAGCAGAACATCGACTAGTGAGGAAAAAACTTGAACACACCATTCTCCATTCGAACCCAAATGCCTGGATGACCCCCTTCATACTATCCACCAGCCAGTGCTTCTCACCTAAGATTCTCTTCCCGCGTTTGACCTTTGGACGCTTTGGGCCGTCGAAGATGAAGAGAGGGAGGAATGGAGCGCTAACAAGCTTCGCACAACGGAAGAACAGTGTGCGAAGCTCAGGATTCTCGCCCTCTCTTCCATGAGCGGCGTGAAAGAACCAAATGGATGCATCGACGCCGATGCGAAGACCATGAAGTTTGGCGGGATTTGCTTCAAAACCATCAACGACAGCAATGTGAGTAAGAGACCGCAGAGTTCCGGAGGGTCTGAGGATCTGAGCGATGTCAGAGGATCGATCCTCTCAAGTTAGGCGAGCGAGTGCACTTACGTCCCAAAGGCCAGCGACACCCATTATCGTATTACGAGGCAAGCAGCCACTGCATCTCCCCCCTTTCCTCGGCATTTGTTCCGAGGTTTGCTTCCGTGAGGGTTGCTTCCGAAGACCAAAAAAGACATACCTTCACTTACTAGGTGTCGACAGTAACCTTGCTTGGTAATAAAACATTTACAAGTGTTTTGAAGGTGGCATGAAATGAAGAAAGGGCGGTGTCATTTCACTTAAATACAATGCAGAAGGGGAACATTTAATGTACAATGATTGCAGTATACACGGCAAAGAAAGAGGAGAGGACCACCAGAACCTATCAGATCCCAGAAGCGACAAGGATTATAGTTATAGGTGATAGAACACCTGTTGAGCGTGCGTTCCACATGCCAGTGTTGGTGGCCCACATGAAAAGCATGTAGTGGACCATGCGACTATTGATGTTGAACGAACTGTATCGTCCAACTTCGCTTCACAAATAGTAGATATGGTCCCAAAATTTGCGCGCACGAAGAAGAATGCTGGCGTCTGAGGGAGCATGAGAGTTAGAACCTGTAATACAGCGAGCTTATCTTGCCTGTCTCGTGGAGCACCAGATGAGAATCTTGGATAGGAGGAGCTATGAGATAGTGTAAGCCAAGCTCCGCATTGCGTATTGCAGTGAGCCGCATCACACGGACTTGTGTCGAGACGCCGAAGTGAAATGGCAAGAACAGTACAAGTGCCAGTGCACCAATGCGAGCCTGGTTATATGAAAGTCACGAAGGGTCGTTTGGCGCGCAAACGCTGGGCCCCTTGCACTTGTGAATGCCGTGACAAACTGCGGCCGGCATACAAAGCAGAGGCAGGGATATGTTCTCGCGAATGCCGTTACAGACTGAGTCGGACACAAGGATCGACATTGGCAGAGGAGTCGCTGTAGAATCCGATTTAATCACAAGATGATCACGGGACTGGCGCGACGAGTATACTCTGGGCCATGACTTGTCAACAAGTTTAAGTTTCCGCTATTCACCCGGGCCGAGCTGGGCCGACTGTCTCTTTTTCACCCCGCGCTGGCACTGTACACAAACTCAAGAGTTGTGAAGGTCAACCGGGTCCCCCTCCCCTCCCTCGAGGCTCCGGATTCCCTCAGCAATTATCTCGAGTAATAAGGGTCTAGAAAAATCCTTGTCTGTTGTACTTACTCCGCTCTGGTGTCGTCGTCAAGAGTGTCCAACCTCTAGTTTCTCTCTTTGAAAACCTAGCGCCTTGTGAAGCCCACGGGTGGTCGGGGAGAGACTCACTAAGTATGCACAGACATTTACTCACTCTGAATTTGTGCTGATTTTCTGATTCAGGGGGTTCATACCGTTGGAAGAACTGAGCGTTCACTCATGTATCCTCCATACTTGTTGTCTGCGCAGCCCTGGCATTATGGAAACGTTTTATCTGATCCTTTCGTTAAAGAACTTGGATGTGAGCAGGAAACGTGCAAAAGAATCAGCAAACTTCGATTCACATATCACACGACGGCTCGCGAGCCAACGCGAATCACTTGATTTGATCTGCAGTATTACGAGTACTAAGCGCGCCCAACTCTGCTTGGGGCGGTTCTGGATGAGCAAATACATGTCCACTCTTCTCCATACATGCAGAGTGTCCGCCGACGCTGGATTCGTAATTCGAGATGCCAACGTCAACGCGATCCCGACTCCCCCTCCCCAGTCCCGGCCATTATCGGAGCAGATGGTTCTTGGGGGGCTCTTGAGTGGGCAGTATACTGATAGCAACATCACTGAACTTCCGTACCTCTGGATACCAACGCCTGGGCTACTGCATACACCACGGGGTCAATATCATATCCTATGCCTTCCCTGCCATTTTCCAAGCCGAAAGGATGGATGTGACGGTAAGCGCCTGCGTAAGTGGACTGATATCGAGCGTCTGTCGAATCGTGTTCTCGAGCCCTGTAGAGCACGGCCTTTGATTCGCGCGAGAGTCCCTTGGTGCAGATATTCCTGGGCTCACATAAACGAGCGCAAACGTTTGTCGGTTTCTTCTTACTCGCACCGTCAACTAACCCTCATAATCAACGCCTCTTTCTTTTCCCACTCGCCTCACTCGCCTCTTCACAACCATCCACCAATGACTACCACCTCTGCCTCTATACTCCCACGCATCCTCTGGAGGACCCTCTACCAATCCAAATCCAAACAACATGAACGAAAGTTCGCGGAGGAAAGGATACGCGTGCACTATGAAATTAGGAAGCTGGCCAATCGGGGTGTTGAGGAGGCAGAGGTTAGGTACGTTCTTCGTTCCCTTTGACGCTTCCCCAGCCCTGACGATATCTTGCAGGGACACGCCCTGGCACGGCGAGAGTGGGTTGGCGTCCACCGGCGGCCACCTAACCGTCGACTTCTACGCCCCCACCAACGGCAATACACCTGTCATAACGCATCATGTGTACAAAACGGACGCAGCGTATGGAGTTAAGGTTTAGGCTGAAGGGAAGTGCAGGCTGGACAAACGATCTCTGTGTAGTTACTTTCCATGCATCCCACTTCTCATTCGTTTACTTCTCATTCGTTTACGGTAAATAACTACCTCCTCTCATCTTTCGACGCGGGGCGCGGGCACCTGGGTAGCGTTTGCACAAAACACCTTTCAAAACCAAGGTAAGTTGTCTCGCATTCCGCCTACGACGGTATCAGTGCTGCTAACGACATTTCCAGCGACTTCATCCATATTTGCGTCGCTGTGCATAGCAGCCGTTCTTACACTCCATATGACGTTCGCTCACGTTCCGTATCAACACACAGACTGATGCCCGGGCCCTGTCCGCGCTCAGCATGTACTTCGAGCCTCCAGAAAGTGGTCTGCTCAACCGGCCGCCACGCGACGTGCGCACCGACTGCCTCGCGAACTTCCGCTTGTTGGTGCACGTATATGGCTCCGACGGAATCCTCGAATTAAACACTTTGGTTCGGCCGGCTCTCAGCACACGAGTTCCGACAAACTATCCGATCTACCCTCTGTGTATACCGGGCACTTCGATAACATGCGCAGCATGTACAGCACGTCCCGCTGGGCCAAGGTACGTCGTCACCCAATTCCCCTCTCAACTCTCTGACAATGATACAACAATTTGCTCTCGACGTGCATGCGTTGCTCGAGTATCTTCCAGCAGCTGCCGTCGTGGGGCGTGAACTGCACCCCGATCCCCACAGCGATCTGCGTGCTCATCGTCGGCATCTTCATTTCCTATGTTCCTCTTATTTTCGACCAGTTTTTGACTTTATCTATGTGGGGGACAGGGACAGCCACTAGTTTTACTTAGCTTAAGTTGAAAATGGTACAACAGAGTGTCCATGAAGCTGTTTAAGTTTTGACCAGCAAGGGTGTACAAGTCATGGTACAAGCATTGCTTGTGTGCACTTTTTCGTTTTCACCAGTAGTTTAGAGATTACATGAAGGGGCTTGGCCGGGCCGGGCAACAGTGTAAAGGGGTTCAGGGGCTTAGTAAAGGGTTGTGTTCTGGCCCATTCCAAGGTGTACTCACATTCAAGCAAGACTTTCAGTGTGTTTGTTTCTCCATAGTTAAATAATCCATTATCATGCTTAGTTCTTGGGTCTCTAGTTGTGTGGGAGTTTTAATGGATCCAGAACAGTCATCTCAGCTACTAGCACCTTTCTCTCACCAGCAGCAATCTGCACATCCCATCACAGCAGCAGGCCAACCTTCCTCCAAAGCCTCAAGTTCTGTGCACAAACTTGTGATTGCCCCACCTCAACTCTCTCATACTTTTGAGACAATACAGCCACAAGAAGCAAGGGAAAAAGAAAGGATACCAAGATTGTCAATGCCACCTGGTCTCTCAGAGTCGAACAAGAAGTTTTTGCTGGCATTGGGACTAGAAGAGGTGTACAAGCGCATGGCACAGAATCACAAGTTCCACATTGATGTTGTGCAGAAGGTTGCAGCAAGTCAAAAAAGTCTTGAGAATGCAGATCAAGTGTTGTGCAGCATGCGCAAGGCAGCAGAGCATGAATATGTACGCTTAATGAAGCAAGAGTTTGATAAGGAAGAGGGAGAGGGAGAGGGAGAGGGAGAGGGAGAGGGAGAGGAAGAGGAAGATGCCAGTAATTGAGCCTTCTCCCAAACTTAGGCATGTTGTTGGCTGTGTATTGTTAGAGTATTGTTAGAGATATTAAAGCCATTGCATTCTTCTGGAATGGCCTTTGCACCATGTTGGCAATGAGGTTGGGGAGGTGGGGTGGATTCAGCTAAGAGCCTAAGGCAAGCCAGTCAAGGGTCCTAGGTGTAAGCATGCCAGTACAGTTGACATAGAAGGTTGGATGGAGACATAGGGCTGCTGCTGTGGCTGAGATGAGCAACACTTACATTGAATCATTCTGCTCAGCTAAATGCACATCCATCCTATACAGGTTGTTTCTTATTTGTTTCCCCACAGCTACCACCTCATTTGTAGCTGTTTTAAGTGTGAGTTCCCCTCCTCATGCTTCATAACTTTGTCCATGCTGCTCCCATCTCCCCAAGGATATCAAACTGTTACAATTTGGTAGATGTATAGCACATTATTGAGCTTCAAGTTGTAGACTAGATCTCCATATTTCATCTGTAACATTAGGCTTCTGTGGCCTTCTACATTTGCACTTAAATTACCAACTCCTGCTACACTCATTCCATTTGCAGGTATATAATCGACCAGCACCACTCTCTGGTTTGTAACATGTGATGTCATCGTGCTATCAGCCAACCAGTCATACCAGATAACACACTCATCAATTTCACCATTTGTAGCAACATATTCCTCGAATCCAGATCCTTCTTTGTCCAGATCAAAAACTACCTTTTCTTCAGTATGACTTTGTAGTTTCAGAGAGGCTCTCAATGATGAAGCTCAACTCACCTGCATCATCCTTCTCAACCCACAGCAAGACCCTGGCTGGTCCACCACTCCTGGCTTGAGAATGGCCAGCATGACTTTGTAGTTTCAGAGAGGCTTGCAATGATGAACTTGTCATTTGCAAAGATGAGGTGAGTAAGATCAAGTTTACTGCACTTGCATTCTTGAGCCATTGGTAGTGCTGGACAAAAGGGTGAAATCTGAAGAGATGGCAGACTTTGTATAGGATGAGGTGGAGGAAACAGAAGCATAGTTGCCCGAGTGCTATGTCACAGATGAGTGCATCAGTGTGCTGGACAGAAGGGTGAAATTTGAAGAGACAACAGAGTTTGCATAGGATGAGGTGGAGGAAACTGAAGCATAGTTGCCTGAGTGCTATGTTGCAGATGAGCCATCGGTAGTGCTGGAAAAAAGGGTGAAATCTGAAGAGATGACAGACTTTGTATAGGATGAGGTGGAGGAAACAGAAGCATAGTTGCCCAAGTGCTATGTTGCAGATGAGCACATCAGTGTGCTGGATGGAAGGGTGAAATTTGAAGAGACAACAGACTTGAGCCATTGGTAGTGCTGGATGAAAGGGTGAAATTTGAAGAGATGACAGAGTTTGCATAGGACAAGGTGGAGGAAACAGAAGCATAGTCACCTGAGTGCTATGTCATGGATGAGCCATCAGTAGTGCTAGACAAAAGGGTGAAATCTGAAGAGATGACAGACTTTGTATAGGACAAGGTGGAGGAAACAGAAGCATAGTTGCCCAAGTGCTATGTCATGATATAGCTTCTTGAGCTGGGCAGATAAAGCACTGGTTGAGGCCCTGGGGATACAAGCTCCCAGTATACAATGAGGAAGAGTTTGTCAAGAGTGCATCATTAGGGTTATGTGAGTGTTGATTTTGAGGATTTGATTTGCAATCCACTGAACTGAAGAGGTAAAAGAGGCAAATCAAGGCACAGACATTGGTGTATTCAGCATCTAACACATAATGTGGTATAAATGGACATTGGTAAAGCTATTTACAAAAAATACTGTGGCCAAGTTGAGCACAGTGCCGCTTGTCCACTCCTGTGGTGCAACTGCTCCAAATCTGGGTAGGAGCTGCACACTCCTCCAGATATTTTCCAGTGGGATGATGCTGGAGACCCCTCCACCTTCTCTATCTTTCATGGGCAATATCTGAAGAAGTCACACTGGCCAGGCTTGGATATTTGGTGCCTGCTGAAGACATACATACATAATGCATAATGAGTATTCTCCAAGAGTGTATTGACTTCGGCAATAGCATCATCAAATGATAGAATCCACAGTCTGAGTTTGACTGGTGTAGAGCTCAGTACAGAGGTACTTGATCCAGTGCCAGACAGGAAGGTGTCAAAAGGGAAGATGAGTGTCCCACAGCCCATGTTCAACCTGTGATGTGGTCAAATGTGGAGAGTTGGAAAGTAAAACATAGCATCACAATGCAGTGTGGAAATATTGTGCACTATATTTGGTCTTGAGGGTGTCCAGAGAGACCTTTGCAACAGATGGAGTTGTGGCCATATGCAACTTGTGATCAAGTATGAGCCCAGGTG
This sequence comes from Lactarius tabidus, assembly GCA_963281015.1. Lineage (NCBI taxonomy): Eukaryota > Fungi > Basidiomycota > Agaricomycetes > Russulales > Russulaceae > Lactarius > Lactarius tabidus. The sequence continues at coordinate 307,290 of OY725475.1, read as the reverse complement.
GTAGCCAATCATTTGGACCTGCTACAATCACAGGAGAACCCTCCAGGTGCCAATGGACAATATAATTGTGCCAATGAATCTTCTCTTTGCATTCCAACCAGATCACCATCTGTGTGAACTTGTCCTTGTGATTAGTCACATTGTAGGCATCCTTCATGTACTCAATGTGTAGCTGCTCTGTATATTCTGTGTTGAAATTGTCTGTGGTGCCATAGAGCTTGATGAGGTCAACATAGTGGCTGGTGAAATGGAGCTTTGGGATGTTAAAATGGTGACAGATCCTAAGGTCAATAAAGATAGATTTGTTTTCATGAAAACATGATAACTCATCTTCAAGAAGCTCTAGCATTTCATTTGTATGCACAGGGTACTGAGTGATGAACATAAAGTCCATGAGTGCACAGATTGCTCAGAGAATGTGCCTTGTCAAAAGTCCTTGAGGCAGTTGTATACCCATGGCAAGTGCAAGGAGGATCTGGCACATTTGGCTGTGCTCCTGGCCAGTAATGTGGGAGAGTGTCAAGATTTGATTCCTTTAGTGAAGGAGCAAAGGTTGTGATTCAGTGGCAAACACCAACACCTTGAATCAACCTCTGCAGCTCCAAGCACTTTGATGATCCAAGCAACAATATGTTTCATGACTCCCTGATAGATTTGATGCAAGATGTCTGGTGTAATTGAACAAAATATGTGAGTGTACAGGAGGTCCTTCCAAAACAGATTGATGATGGGCTTAATGCCAGCTGAAGAGCATGTGCAAAGAAAGTTGGCAGGGTCTTGATCGAAGGAATCCAGAATGTCCAAGATGGCAGCCAAATCTCAAAGCTCAGTGTTATTGTGTGAGTCATAAACCCTGAGGCTATTGTGCTTAACATCACAGTTTGGACATTTGCCTATGATAGAGCCAGTTGAAAGGATCTGCTCTGGATAATCACCAATAAACACCGCAAAAATGGGGTGGTTTCAATGAAGATGCCCATTGCCACTTCTCATGTGTACTCCTGTCCTTCCAGCAGCTTCCAGAGGCACAAGGATCCTACACATGCATGAGTGGTATAGATCAGAAAGCATTTGTCAACATTGGGCTTTGTTAGTTACATGCTGTAGACGTGCGGCTGGCAGATAGGCTAGGAGAATGTATGTGTGCATTGAGGGCTTTTGACAGATCTCCTTGGGAATGTTGCCAATGGTCATATAAAGTGGATATGCACTTTTATTCCAAAATGAAGTAATTAATGTCTTAGCTGTGGAAAGTAAAACTGGCACAATGGTTGCAGCTGGATGTTCACTTTCAAGTGCTTCCTAGCATGTGAGGCATCATTTGTCTTCAATCCCAAATGCCTGGAATCAAAGCTTGAAGACTCACCTGCATAGACCACCACCCCTTTCCTGTATGCATATTGTGATACATCTGACTTTCCTTCAATTCATCTGTGTAGTGTTTTTCAGGGGCAAAGTGAAGGTACAGTGTGAAGTTTGGATCACCAAAAAGGGATTTGATGCATTCAATAATATTGCAGTAAAAAACTTTGCATGATTCAGATCCAGCCATGACCATGTGACACTGAAAATGTGGGCATCCTGTAAGTTTTTTATTGATGATGGTGTCCAACTCCCTTGCATTCTTGAAAGATAGTCCAAGCCTTTCTGGTATCTTTCATTAGAAAGCCTGTGAGTCCACATTATTTATTCTTCGACCAACAGAGCTCTACTACCCCTTCAATACCCATGGGTTCAGTAAAGGCTGTCGAGCCCAGTCCCCTAAGCTTCACCCATCAAGCTACCTCCCAGTCTAGCTTACTCAAGAAGGGTGCAAAAGGTTAGCTACTGGTGTGTTTTCTTGGTGAGTCTCTGCAGCAGCTGCATTGTCCAAGTCTGCATATTCATTGACCAAGTTTCCAGCCATCCCAGGAAATTTGATGACAAATGGGTCACTCTTCAGACCCTCCTCATGGCCTCCTTGCAGTCAGAAAATGGGATGGCACTCAGGCTGTGGTAAGTTCTCACCCTGTTGTAGATTAAACCCTGTCTATACAGGTGGCCAAGGAGGCTCCATGTGATATTCTTCTTCAAGGAGCTGTGCATCCTCTGCAAGCCGTGCACCCTTGTCAACCTCATCTCCTTGGTCTTCTTTGTGGTCTTTGTCCGATTTTTCTTGGCCTTCATGTCCTTCATTTGATTCTTCTTGGTCACTGTCTGAGCTGCTGGTCTTTTCTTGCTTTAAGTCATCATGTGTCACTGCTGCCATGACTGTCTGCCATTTCTGAGTCCCATTTGTATGGGTCAAAATAATCAAAGCCATTGCACTGGTGGAATGCTGCATGTGTGCTTGACTTGCATTGGTTGCAAGGAATGTCAGTGCATATTTTGAGTGCCTCAGGGGATATAAACTGACTGACATTCTGTGATGGCAGCTGTTTCACCCTCACTCTTGCTATACTCTACCAGTGTGTCAGCAATCATGCATGCTTGAGCTTTGCTGGTGGCCATGCTACCATTGTTATTTGGCAACAGGGCCCCTTCATCCAACATGCAGCAGTACTGCTCACATTGTGGGTTGCAGCTGTGTTGGAAATGGGGGTAGAGCCTGCTGCATTTAACCCCTGCAACAAGTCAACATGAACCTGTACAGTGGGAGAAAATCAAACAGGTTTCTCAGCTATTGTGAGTAACCAAAGTCACATTTGAAATGGCTGCAAATTGGTGCTAACTTAGCTCCAATTCAAACATGCTGGCAAGTCAGTATCTCACTATAAATGTGGATCTTATTGAACAACTGCTGTAGTTGCACCTCGCTTGCCTCCTGCCCCAGTGACTTTTGCCAACTCCAATGAAGATGACATTCTCAACGAGGATGGCAAGGACATCAAGGATGACAAATCAGGGAAAGACTGGTCTCATTAGTTAAGTGCCTGCACTCAAACAAATATTGACTTACTCCTCTTCAGATTTCACCCTTTTGTCCAGCACTACCAATGGCTCATCTGCAACATAGCACTCAGGCAACTATGCTTCTGTTTCCTCCACCTCATCCTATGCAAACTCTGTTGTCTCTTCAAATTTCACCCTTCTGTCCAGCACACTGATGCACTCATCTGCAACATAGCACTTGGGTAACTATGCTTCTGTTTCCTCCACCTTGTCCTATGAGTTCTCTGTTGTCCCTTCAGATTTCTCCCTTTTGTCCAGCACTACTGATGGCTCAAGTCTGTTGTCTCTTCAAATTTTACCCTTTTGTCCAGCATACTGATGGCTCATCCACAACATAACACTTGGGTGACTATGCTTCTGTTTCCTCCACCTTGTCCTATGCTAACTCTGTCATCTCTTCAGATTTCACCTGTTTGTCCAGCACTACCAATGGCTCATCTGTGCCATCATCACTTTTTGATCACAAACCCTGCAAGGAGTCCAAGACCCAGGCCAGCACTTTCTCCACCCAGCTCAAGAAGCTATATTGTGACATAGCACTTGGGTGACATTTCCTCCACCTCATCCTATGGGAACTCTGTCATCTCTTCAAATTTCATCCTTTTGTCCAGCACTACTGATGGCTTGTCTGTGCCATTGTATAAGGAGGTTGGTGGTGACAAGCAGAGACATAACAGTGATGATGACCCTTGCAACCCTCAAGGGCTTTCTGCCATTATGTGGTCTTTGTATCATGTATAGTCTGTACTTTAGCTCACAATTCAAAATTACTGAGAACCAATTCACACTCATATTCTTGCTGTGTGGCTTGGTGCAATTTGTCCACTGTATTGTCAATAAATTGGCCCAATAATGACCCATTTAAACCAGTGCCACTAATCTAAAAGCTTGCATTTTCAAATGGCTTTAATGCACAACAAATTATTTGAAAATAATGACAATGGGGGATTTTCTGATAATTGACTATATTATAGCCAATTAACTTCAGGGTTTTCCTGATGCAATGGAAGGATGAGTGGAAGTCCTATCTGAACACAAATGAAGATGTTCCAGAGGGTATGGGGATTATTTGATGGTGGGGGGTAAGTATGTTATTTCTATCCTCATACATTGCTGACACACATGATACTGTAGGTAAACAGCTCCCGATATCCCACTTGGCATGCATTGGCTCATGATTACCTCGCTGCCATGGTATCCTCAGTATCCAGTGAGAGAGCCTTCTCTTCAGCTGGGATCACTATTTGCAAGAAATGCAATCAGCTCAATGGCAACATTGTCGAAGCTCTGCAATGTCTCAAGGCCTTACTTCAGCAAGACATCTCTCTAAGGTTCATTCCCAGTGTAGCTAGTGAAGAGATGCACCTGGACAACACCAATATGCAAACTATCAACCACCAAGGGTCTGCAAGTGATGCTGTTGAGCATGCAGAGGATTGGACGTGGGATGAGGTTGGGGAGGATCCCAGCAATGGCAACAGCAATGGAGACAATGGCAAGGTCAAGGTCAAGGTGATCCTGTAGTAGTAGTTGTTCATGCACTGATAGTACAAACATTTTCTTGTCATTCCTGTAAAGTATTATACAGAGGGTGTTCTCTAGAACCACAAAGCCATAAGGCTGTGACCAGCCATGTCTTTCAGGCTGTAGGGGGCCTAAGACATTGAAGACTGGCAATACCAGCTCAGTCCCCAAAAAACATGGGCCTAAAGACCCCCAGGACTGGGCTGAATAACCATCTTTTGGGCTGAGCCAGGACTGCAAAACACTAGATTTGAAATGCAGCAAACAATGCTGTGAATCTACAAGATATACATGAGCTCCTATTAATGCAGGAAGCTTCTACTTGAGAAATGAGCCACATCAAATATGTAATGGTGCAGGATGAGAAAGTGACTCACAGAGGATGTGCTTTGGCAGCATCACTCACGGCACACTTCATCTCCTCCTTTTGATGGGTGCACAGAAAAAATGGCTGGGTTAGTGATATGTGGAGCTCATGCACAGATCATGTAGTGGTTTGCGGTCCCAGCTCAGCCCAAAAGACAGGCATTCGTCTTGGCTCTGGGGGTCTTTAGGCCCATATTTTTCAGGGACTGAGCTGGCACTGCCAGTCTTCAATGTCTTAGGCTCCTAACAGCTCAAAAGCCCTGGCTGGTCACAGCCTTACAGCCTTGTAGTTGTAGTGTCCACCTGATGTATTGTGATACTTTATGGGACAACAACAAAATATTTGTGCTATGTGTGACTGTACAATTAAGTGATCCATTTCCATCACTGTTACCATTGCCATGATCCTGACCAACATTGCCCCAAGTTCAAGCTTCAGAACCCTCAACCAATTACCCCCAACAACCTCATGAGCAACCCTTCTTGGTTAATGGTTTGCTTATCAGCATTGTCCAGGTGAGTCTCTTCATCTGCTGCAGGGGCTAAGCATACTCACTGACCTTTTAGAATGGTGCAAACATTCAGTACTATCACTGAAGACCTTTGCAGGAGAGGATGGGAGAACTTGTCATTCGGATTATCAATCCTGCCAAGGGGTTTTGGTGGAAGAGCAAAGGTACATCGGATTGTGGAGAATATTGCAGATGGCTGAGAGCTGGAGTGTAAGAGCAGGCATGGAAAGGTAAACCTGATTGCACACACAATGCCGAGCTTTGTGCATAAGAAATTTATTGAACCCAGCTGTGCAGGTATGTAACATTCCTTGTCAGTGTAGATCCACAGCACATCATTGCCACCCTGCTGAAGTTTGTGGTAGGTAGGTTTGTTGCACCCATGTACATTCTGGTCATTCAGAAAATCTTGATTGTGCTTGATACAGGTTGTTCTTGATGAACCCAAGACAGCACAGACAAATGTGTGCCCGACACATATGCCAGACTTGAAGGATGACATATACCAGTACAGCAATTCGCTTGACATGCTTCAGCCCAGCTAGTGGACACACAGCCTCCAGTGTGTCCATCAGGAACATAATCACCTGCCCTTTAAAGATGGCAGTTAGACACTGGTTGGGGGTGAAAGGACATATGACACATGTGATAACACTTTAACTGCCCATAGTCATCAAGAACCAGTGTGGTGCCTGTTACACTTTGAAGTTTGAACAGCTCTGGATATCACAACAGTCCACACAACCATGGCAGGCAGTCACTCACTAAACAGGGCTGTGCAGTTTGCATGATCCATGGACCAGAAAGGCTTTCAAAATGTACACCATCTTGATGGTTGCATGCGACTTGCATTGCAACTGAGTGATAGAAAGTCATCCCATGGGGAAGACATAGATGAAACAGGTGGAGGGATGGAGACAATGGCATATGGAGAAGACACAAAGCAGTACGAGAGCAATACACTGTGATGAACCAAGTGCTAAGACATGATCTAATTCAGCTGTGTGCAATACTTCGAGATAATGTTTGCACAATACAATATGGTGTGGATGTGGAATGGGAGGTGAGGTGGAGGCAGTGTGGATAGACCGAGCTTGAGACCAAGACAGCTGAGCATAGTGGCATGGTGGCAGTTTTGCACACAATGTGTATGTGGACCTTACAATGGAATGACTTTGTCGGGAGGCACTTGTGAGCCCCTTGATGTGGGCACAGTTGTCTGGTTTGTGCATGAACACATTAAAGCAAATGAGTCACATTGCAAACAAGATGGCAAATCACTGAGCCTAAGATGCACAGCCCCAAGGATCAAAGCCAGAGATGCCAGACCACGGGAGCCACATGCCAAAATTGAGGACTGGGCTGGGAGCCTTGCTAAGATGCATCCCTGTCCCAGTCTTGTCTTCACACAGCCATCTTAGTCCAGCTATCAGCTTTTGAGCCAGGCCTGCAGACCACTATTCACAAGGTGAAGAGCTATTCCAGATTAGATTCAGATGAAGAGTTTCCCAGCTGTGTTTATGCAAGACTCAAACTTTCACTAGAAATGCCCCTTGGTGCCTTTGGCCAAGACAGTATGAGTAAAAGGTCTCTGCTCGAAGGTAACTAATGAAAATCAAGGCAATACTGCTCACATAGGCGTGTGTAAGGTGGGGTCGATGCAATGTGAGTCGGGGTTGTCTCTTGGTCACCCTTCATCCCAGCTGCTGTACCGTGACTACCATCCATCGAATGACTGTCTGCTACATTTCCTATGTAATACAGATACCATATCCTAATCATGTACGGCTATGCATAATCACTCCAGTAACCCATCTTCAGATAACTACATTAGACACAACAATCCAAGTTACGCCCACCGAAACACTAATTGTGCTGAGAATAACAGCATCCACTAAGACACCTATGTCATTTAAGCCCTTGCACCGTTGCACACATCATAATGATCAGACAAACCCGAATGCTCAGAGATGATCTCCAGCTATGCGCCATAGTGAACGAAATTCACCCATCTCTCCAGGGTGATCCACCTTTTCCTCTGCAGCTTCTTCACTGCGAATCGGAGGGCTTTTGCAGATCTTTCATAATACAGTATCCCTTGTTCTCCTCTCGAAGTGGAGAATAATGCCTTGTAAAATTGTTCTGCCAGCTCCCGCCCGTCTTCATCGACCATTGCCATGTCGTCCCGACGACACTGCGGAAACTGCAGTACTGCATCGCAGCTGCGAGGTGCAGCCCCTCATCAGCAACACTCCCCTTAGTCACCTCCGCTGTATGACAGGCAGACAAAAATGCGAATTCGGCAGTGGGCAGCTGCGAGCGCACGATTTCGAGAAGCGACAGGCACTCGTCCCCATAAAGCTCGAATCCAGCCTCGAATGGTTTGCCAACCTCCAGTGTACCGTGGCATGCAAAATGAACAAACCGGTGGTCGCGGAAGCCATTGATAACTGTGGCAGGTGTCGCAGCTTCCGAGATGAGACTTGTCACCTTGGTATCGAGAGCCTGGACGACTTGGATCTCGTGACGGATGCGTCGAGTCCTTGCCTGTGTCTGAGTCCACACTGCTCATCAGGCGCACGCCGGCCACCTCCTGCTTCGCGATGTCCACAGCACGCTCGACGATGCTGTTTTCCGAGCGCGCGTGCGAGCGCCACTCGCGGAAGATGGAGCGTGCGGTTTTGAGCCCGCCGAGGTTGGTGTTCGTGTCGCTGTTGCTGAGCGACAGGACGTGTTGCTGCTGGTAGAACGTGAGTGAGTTGACGAGGGTAGGCAATATCATTCATCGACGCATATCGATGAGATCGGGCCATCGACCCATACGGAAAGCCAAGAACAGGAAAAAAGAGCGGAATGCAGATGGATGAGTGGATGGAAGCCAAAGGCGCATGCGGATGCGGAGCCGGGCTTACCGTCCATTGTCCGTGGAGCGAACGGGGGCGTGGGGCAAGGAACGGGGGCGTGGGCAAGGAACGGAGCGTGGGCAAAAAACGGGGGCGTGAGCAGGAACTGGGGGGGACAAACGGCAGGCCGGGCAGGGATTGAGATAGACGATTCCCAATTCGGAGGGATTGGGGTGTGGGAACCTGGGACTGTGAATTTCCCCCCTCCACTCGTTTTCGTGTGGAATTTCGCGGGGAAATGAGAGGGGCGTGTGTGCAAGGAACGGCTGGGATTGAGACTCACAGTCACAATCCCGTTGACAGGTCCCAATCCCACTGACATGTCCCATGTCCCAAAACAGGTCCCCACCCGTGTGACGCTGTCCAACCCCGATCCATCGTGCCTTCTGCACAGTTCGGTTCGCTCTTGAGATCTGTCCTGTACTGTAAGCTAATAAAGGCACGAGACATATAGGGCGCTTACCTTGTCTGTTCGACCCTCTCCTTCCCCTCCCCACCGCCCAGTGAATTACCGAAACTAACAAGGAAACTAAGCATGCCATTCTCGCTGAAGCACGCGTTGGGGCACCTGCTGGACAATCCTCGGTGAGCGGCTCTTCCGACCCTCCTTCGCGCGTTTTCTGGCCGAACATTCGTTTTTTTTTCTTCCCCACGGGGCGGGGCGTTGGATGCATCGTCCCACAATACGACAACAACCTGCGGGACGGGGCAAGGGGAGCAAGTGGAGGCACGCATGCGTTGAGGAAATGCATAGGGGCGCGCGCGTCGTTCCATGCCCTTTCCTGGCAATGGCAAGGGGGCGGGACGAGTCAAGGGCCGCCTGAGTTGTGTAGGAGTCCACGGTGGCACAGGCAGCAGCGAGAGGAGGGGGACAGCAGGGAGGGTGCGTCGCGCGTGAGTGGATGAGGTTCGCGCGTGAGTGCTCGCCTTCCAGAACGGTGATGGCGCCGACGCAGGACGAGCGTTGTGTGCGTGCACTTGAGCACGCAGACGCACAGACTGCAGAGTGCGGAAGAGCAGGCGGGCGGCAGAGAGGAGTCGCGCCTGAGGGAGTGAGGTTCGCGGTGTGCATGTGTGCATGCGTGCGTGCGTGCGTGCGTGTGTGCTCGTCTTCGTCCCAGAAAGCGGCAGCGATGGGACGAGGAGCGCCTAGAGGGGCCTGCCGCGCGCATCGACCAGAGGAGAACCAGAAACGTCGTTCGGGAGGGGGTCGCACGCGCACGAGCAGCGGGCAGCGTGGAGGGGACAGATCTAGGCTGCTCGTGCGCGTTGGAGGGGACAGATCTAGGCGCGCGCGAGACCGTGCCCTCGGTCGGAACCGGGGCCTGACTAGGGAACGCTGCACGGGCGCGGCAGGGCGAGCTGAGGTGGCGTCCCCTGTCGCCGCACGCTGGGTTCACTTGGGGCCACGTCGCAGTCCGGACGGTCACAGGCACGTGCCGTGACGGGACTGGGAAATATCGCAGGTCACACCCTGACTTCCCAGTCGAGATTCAGACTCGCATACAGTCGAACCCCTCATAACCCATACCCACTTTTGAGGATTTTTTGACTGCTACTTATATCACCCTAAACCAATAGCCCCTAATTCTTAAACTATGGCCCTAAGCCTACCTGCCTATGGTCATTTGGGATACATTTGGGATGCGGAAATATTGGATAATATGCATTTAAGGGGTATGGGTTATGAGGGGTTCGACTGTATTTTCCTCCCGAATTCCGAATGAGCACCACTGGGCGCTGACATGGCCTGATACTCCTGTCTATCAGTCTGATGACAAGTCACTCAGGTAGGGTGGAAATACGTACACCTTCGAATTCGGGTAGATCAAACCCCCTAAGGCTTCTACACTTCCAATCCCCCTGAGCGACCGCCACTGCCGGAGAGCTCCTTCTATTTCTTATCCATGTCCTTTTATGAACGGTCGCATGTCCGAGCAGACACCACAGAGGACAGACTGACATTCTCAACGGCGATGGTTTGAAATAGCGTTTCGCGGGCGGTCCTTTTCTCTGGCTGAAAAGTCACCAAATCCCACGTCTGTCTGCGCCAACTCCCCCTCTCGCTCGGCCGTTTGTCTTCATGGCACATTGCAGCTCACGCGATTTAGTTACGCATTTTGGACGGGCTAAGAGCTCCGAGGGCTCTCAAATGGTCAAACCACGCCACCATCGGAGCTGGTCTTATCGGCGAATCGAATAGCCAGCTCAAGAATTTCTGTTCTCGTCTGCCTCTGCTCTTCTTCTAATAAGCCGGTTGGGCGAATGATGCCATGAAGAGAAGAAAGGTATCTCTATTCAGCTGAGGAAGAAGTACGATCACGACGGAAGGGGTCTTGGAAGGAGTACTATTACTGCAAGACCCTGCTTGGTACTACTCAATAACAAGAAGCGTACATCCGGTATGATCGGAATGGTAACGTATACTATGAGCCACTTACGATAAGCACCTTCGACCTTTGTTCAACCTTGCCCAGCTTGTCTAGAAGATCTCTTGAAGATCTGGGCGGCCGACGGGCCGGGACTCCCGAAGCTGGTGCAGGTGAGCCATTTTTGCACTCGACTCAGCAGGAGATCCCCTGTGCTTTCTCATCCGAGATTCTTTATCTTGCTGCATCAGACTTCCCTCCTTCTAATGATAGCGCGCGGAGACTGAGAAGCTTTGTCTTACTGTCCTGTACACGCTTGCGCGCACCTGACGACCTTCAACGCTTTTCTACCCTTCTCTCAGCTTCGGGCAATCTGACTCCGACTCCTTGACCTCCTTGTGCAACCCATCCGACGTTCGGCATTGAGAAATATCAAGGCATGTAACCATAACTTAGAGGCGGGAAGCCGAGGCTCCCGGTCGTCACGTCGCCAAAGGCTTCCAGACCCCGCGGCACGAAAGACAGCCTTTGGATCTACCTTCTTCTCACTTTCGCCCTGTGCTCTCTCTCGCAGACATAGCTCCGGTGGTGTTGTGCTGTCGTAGTACTTCTAGTCCCCAATTGGCCGTATCTGAAGCAGCGACTCGGAATGACGTCGTGAAGGCGGCCGTTACACCTCAGCTGTGCTTGAAAGAGCCTCGTGGCAAGCCTCGTGGCGGGGAGCTCGGAACCAGAAGGTGCGTCGCGTGCTTTCCTGTCTGGTCTTCTCTCCTCCACTTAGGCATCTTGTGATAAGGGAAACGTATCGAAAGTCAAGCGTATCGTACCACGACAACTACAACTCGGTATTTGGGGTGACGAGGTTCTACGTACTCGACGCGCTCGTGCCATTGCAGATCGCTGGCTCTTATGCATATTGGTGAGCTAACATCGAAACATTATCAGGTCTTGACTTACTTCAAAGCGACTCGGACGTCGCTCGAGATTGGCCGACAACAAAGCGCAAGTACTGCACTACTCATGAAATGATGACATGGTGACGGTTACTCGTCATCTCACGACAGAAATTCGGAAGGAGACACTTATTCACAATCCCACTTCACAAATAATAATGGGTTCCGGTGAATCGCTGCAGTACGGGTCTAAGTAAACAAGAAACAAGCGGTTCAATCGAAGGTCGACAAGTCAAACATAGATACTATTAGTATACCTCGTCTCGTTTGTTCATTCTAGAGTGTGCTGGGAGAGCAATTGTACAATTTCCTGTTGTTTCCAGCCACGGGCTACCTCTAATGCAGTCTTTCCGCTGAGGTTGCGCACCTGCACGTCCGCACCATAGTCCAACAAGAGCCGCAGAACGTCTGGGTTTCCTCCTTCCCATTCACGCAAACCCTCCGATGCTCGATGTAACGGAGTCAATCCTTCGTTGTTCAGGGAATTAACCTCTGCACTTCGGTCGAGTAGTATCTGAACAACCTCGGGGTTACCCTGCATTGCGGCGCAATGCAGTGGCGTGTCTCCATCGTTGTTGCGCATGTACGCATCGGCATTGTGGTCCAGCAGTAAACGCACAACATCACGGTTTCCACTTATCGATGCTCTGAGCAATGGGGTAGCACCTTCGTCATCCCGGGAATTGACCTTCACATTGTGATCGAGTAGTATTTGAACCGCCTCGAGCTGACCTGCGCTTGCTGCGTTATGCAGTGGAGTGACCCCCTTGTTGTCACAGACATGCGGATCCGCATTGTTGTCCAGCAATAGCTGCACGATCTCCGAGTCGGCTTCACCATAAGGCCATAATTCCATTGTTGCTCGATGTAATGGGGTCCATCCATTGTCATCCCGGGAGTTGACCTCCACATTTAGCTCGAGTAGTATCCGAGTGACCTCGAGGTTACCACTGGTCGTTGCGCAATGCAGTGGAGTTACTCCATTGATGGCACGGACATGCGTATCCGCGTTGTGGTCCAGCAATAACCGCACCAGGGCGGGATTCCCACACATTGATGCGCCGAGAAATGGGGTAGCTCCTTGGTTATCCCGGGAGTTGACCTCTACACCGCGCTCGAGTAGGATCCGAGCAATCTCGAGGAAACCTCTGCGCGCTGCAATAACCAGTGGAGTGAGTCCATTGTTTTCCCGAACATGAACATCCGCATTGTAGTCCAGCAACAATCGTACCACATCAGGGTTACCACTCTCCGACGCTTTGAAAAGTGGTGTTGATCCATTGCCATTTCGGGAATTGACTTCCGCATGGTGCTGGAGTAGCACTCGAGCAACCTCAAGGTACCCCCCCCGTGCAGCCAAATGCAGTGCAGCCCAGCCGTGCCTCTGTACATCTGCACCGTGGCTCAGCAACAACCTCCCGATCTCAAGATGTCCATTCTGCGAGGCAAGGGATAGTGGAGCCAAATGATTTGCAGAGGGTGAATTTATGTTGGCGCCATGCGCGAGGAGAAACTGAGCAACCTCGATGTGTCCTCCAAGGACCGACGCATGGAACGGAGTGCCATATATACCACCGAAATGATTAACTTGCTCTGGGTACTTGACTGTCAGGCGTTCCACTACACCATGGAGCCCTCTCCACGCAGCGAAGTATAAGGGAGCTGCTGGTAGTGGCACAGCTCTCGGCTTATCACAGAAAGAGGCCATCAAGAGACCATCTACGCGGCCAGCTCTGAAGCCTCCTATTCGGACCCATGCTGAAAAGTGTGGTTTGTCTATATTGAAAAAATAATCGATCGCGTCCTTTATCCGTAATTCCACATCCCCGACCTGGGCATGCTGATACCAATATTCGGCAGCATATCGAAAAAGATGAATCCTCTCGGCACTGTCTTCGTCCGAGTGGTCATCCAGGCGGAGTAGGATACCGAGACAAGCCTGGGCAAGAATCGCGTGGGAAGGTTCGATGGCAATATGAAATCGGGATACCTCTTCCTTGCAACTCGCGAGGCGATCCGAGGTTAGGAATTCCTTCACGGAGAAATGCGAGAACTGAACAACTCGGTAGTGATGGCCGCCGATTACGGATACCAAACTCGAACAGGCTGACAGCACTGCCTCTTCTTGGTCCTCCCAGCGCCAATCCGTGTTCAATTTTGGGATCCCCCCCGGGTTTAAGTCAACTGCAAGCACCTCTGCGAGCTCCTCAACCCGGAGTGGGCTACGTGCCACTGCAAGACATTGCAAAAGTCGATATGCATGCTCCTGGTTTGAATTGTTGATCCCGTTCAGGATGCGCTTGTATGTTTCGTCCAGCGACTTGGGCAATTCCTCAAGGGTGCGACGCAGATTGGCCGGGAAACAGTGTCGTAGAACCTCCAATTGGCAGAAAACCCACCGAAACCTGGGTGAATGCATGAGAAATCGTACGGTCATGGCGAATCGAAGATTCGTTTACATTCCATCTGCTTTCTCTGTAAGTTTCTCGATGACCATATTCTTATCATTCTCCCGCCATCTCTTCATCCTTTCATCTGAGCGAACAACAAAAGAGACGTAATCGACAATGTCTTGCTTTTGTCCGCTTTCGTCGTGGAGGGATACTTGTAGGGTTGCCAAAGGCTCAATCTTGGTGCGAATATCGAACTCGGGGCGACTCGTCACACATAGACGCAGATTGGAAAGGCAGAGCGCGACGAGTTCACCCAATAGCTTGAGGACCTTTTCCCGCGCCGATGGAATGCCTAAATCCTTGGGGCACTCGTCGAGAGCGTCTACGATGAGATATATCGGCACTTGTTCCATGGTTGTAAGCATATCCTTGAAGCACTGTGCAAGCGAGTCGACCGTCGGTTGTCGCGATCCATTTTGATGTGCCGAGTGTAGTCCGATAAGAACGTCACAGCATTGATCAGATTGATCAGAAAGTTGGACTAGAAGGGACGAAAGTAATGCACGCGAGTCTTGTTTTCCTGTGTCCTTGAAGTCGAAAAAGAAATAGGCCATGCAAGCCGAGCCGGTGTCGGACAGGGATTCGATATCCCGAATGATAACAGAGCTTATCAACTTTATCAGCTCGACTAGGACGCAACTCGGTGGGGGAAACGGACCTGAGAATACTCTTCCCAGAGCCGGCTATCATCACAGCAGCCGTTAGTGGTGTTGAAAATCAGATTATGATGAGATATGTACGTTTTCCGTGAATCCATAACAAAGAGCCAGATGTTTTCCAATCGGCGAGCGTGGTCCCTTCGGTGCACCACGTTGCGGTACCCGCGCGATGAGCGCTGGATGCAGCGTTGTAATTGATAGATGGATCCACGGGAGTGATCCACTTTCGAAGGTCCTTGCGTAACTTGTTCCCTATAAGAGCGGTCAGCTCTCGTCAAAAGTGATGAGTATAGACGATCACGAACGGTTTAGGTGGTCGACTTGATCGACCACTTGTTTAATCGCTACTCAGTTCTCCTTTACACCTAACCGAAGTAAAGGCTGAGTTCCGATCAGAGACCAGCTAACACCGGTATAACTCACCCTCGAGGACCGAGCAGACTTTGTGGTTGACGCCCTGCAATGTGTCATCAATGCCACGAGTGATCGTCAGGGCTTCTGCAGCTGCCAGGCGTGCCTCTTCTTGTGTCAATTTGTCAAGTCGCTGAAGCGCGTTTTCGACATCCTTCCTTCCGATCAACTTCTTGAGATACCTCCCTGCACGAATGTCATGTTTTAGAAATGAGGCAGCCGGCGGGAAGCACATACTCGTTCGTCCCTGCCTGACCTCCTTCGTCACGATGCCAAGGATCGAGATGACCTCGACCATGATCTTAACGATGATATCCGTCATGGCCGCTGAAGGTCGGACGTCGATGTATTTTTCAAGTCGGTGAAAAAAGAATTCCATTCGGCAAAACAGGTCTGCAAGAGTATCCTGGCCAGCGCGGACATCCTTGATGGCCTGAGAGGCGTATATCAGCAAGATATTGGCGGGGTCAAGGAAGATGCTCACTTGGAGAAGGACGCCAATTCCAGCAAAAATCGCATTTGCAGGTGGGAAAACCTGTAGTTACACATATCAGACATAGATTTCACGCGGATCGGCGGATCGGACTTACTAGCGCAGCACCGTTACCGAGAGCCGTAGAGAATGCGTACAAGACATTCACAGTAGGATCCAGCCACTTTGTCCATTTTTCGTCAGCACTTTGAGATTGGTCAATCTGAATTCGAAGCACGGTGATAATGGCACTAGGAGAGTCGCAAGACTGCAGCTGGGCAGCTAGGGGATGGGAAGCAATGTCTTTTTTTGTCTGTTGTTTGTACACGTCCAAGGCAGCTGTAAAGATCTTTTCAAAGTTTTTGGGAGTAGGCAGAACTTGGGACATTGTTTGAGTTGAAGCAGATTGAGAAAGTTGCAGGAAAGGGCAAAATGAAGGGACACAGCCCTAACCTTCAAGGGTACGTTATTGGGAAGAGCAGACTGTACTGCCTCTTCACTTAAGGCACAATACTATTACTTGGTCATCTACTAGTAACCACTTGGCTCCAGCGCTCGTAGACACATATACAAGATATATAACATGAGATGTCTCTTCAATCTCTGGCCCAAACCCATAGATTAGGACGACCCCAGACTAATTAGTCAATTCCAACTAGCCGCCGCCCCAGCTCTCCGCTTCGCGGTCCGGGCGGTCCGTGCCGTTCACCGCCTGCCCTTTCCGAGTCTCAGTGGTTTCTCAGTGCCATCTCAGTGATTTCTGTCGTGCGCGGGTTGAACGTGTGCTGTGCACCGTTTTGACCAACTTGAGAGTCTCTGGACGCGAGATGTCCCAGCCAACTAGGTTGCCGGTGATAGCAGACGTAGCGAGCAGCGTCGAGGCCCCGAACCAAACGTGGTACTTTCAGCATCTCGACTCGGATCCGCATGACCTCGAACACGCCGACGTCCGCGAGCACCTCTATCGCGAGGTCATCCCTCCGTCCACGTCGCTTGGCGCGGAATCCGAATGCGCGACTGGCGTCATTTTGTCGGTCCCCTGCGCCGCTGGAATGTGTATGCAATATCTGGGACGGTAGGTATCGGCCCACTGGCCACTCCGAGTAACGAGTTTAGGCATATTTTTCGAACAGCTTAGTATGAATGGTCGATCGCAGGGGAGGGAGAACCACAGTCTATCTAGCTTGGTGGCGAGGAATCGGCTTTGATGTGAAGGACAAGGTCGCAGATATCCTAGTTTCCAGTGTTAATATGGGAGACCTCAACCTCACACATTAATGCCTGACGACTAATTCGAGTATAAATATCGTCGCTTGTCTGGTCAGAGTACTGAGTCATGGCGATGGTTCGAGAGCCCGAGACAGTAACTGGCAGATGAGAGATGTTTCGAGCTTGTGTGATGACATTTTTCTTCGCGCCTTTTTCAGCGCAACCTGGAAGATGTAGAAAGAAGATTCTAGCACATATTAATCGTACCTTACAGTCTTGCTTACTCTAAGATGTTCCTTCGACAAGTCCTGATCAAACACGCACGCGAAGAACAGACAGAACTTCCCGAAGATGACTCTAGTGTGAGTGAGCTTCCGTAGTTAAATTATTGGGTCACCGTGACCAGAGTCCAGGGACACGCTGGAAGCGATCACACAAGCAATCACAGGTATTTCGACTGCAAATTTACATCTCAAAAACAACAGGAGCAGTCGTTCGCAGTCGTTCACAATCTCTTCGACGGATATACAGAAGATTAGAAGATACTCGTGCAGGTTCCCGCGCAAGCCTTCACATCATCATCTCAAATATTCGCCCAGGCCACATCAGAGATAATGACCGTGTTCGCAGCAGCAACGTCAAGCATCTTGGTAGTCCCTTCGAAGGCTGCGTTAAAGGTAAATCAGTTGGCATCTAAGCAAAATTTATGAAAGCACACTCACGAATGAGCTAAATCATGCCGTGGAATGAATGTCAAGTTCAACAGTGAAGGAGACGAGAGAGGGAGGGAGAGAAACCCATATAAGCGACGAAATCTCGGCCCGTGTAGTCATTTTCATAGAAAACAATACGGTCGTTGTTGTAGCTTGCATATTTGGCCTTCGTACCAGTAAGGTCCACGTATTTCTTGAAAAACAAAGTACCCTTGACATCTTCGCTTCGATATTAGCAAAAGAAAAATATTGCAGAGAGCATACAAATATGTGCTCACCAACGTCGAAACGCCCAGAGTAATTCATGGTCGCCTTCTTGGAAATCGAATCAGCCGTGAGCGTAACTTTCGCTTCGGAGATCCTCTTGTAGATTGTTGCGTTGGCGGTGTCAAATTGCCAATTTTGAGAGGCATCCAGTAGCCATCTCTGACGCTGCCGTTCAGGCCCGGGGCGCCGACCGTTGCAAACTGTAGTCAATCAAAGGTTTCTCGTCAAGGCTCAAGCCAAGCAGAAAGCGCGTACGGGATCCTCGGCGATGAACTGGTACGATAGAAAGACATTGTAAATGCACTTAGAGAAAGGAACGGCGTGCGACTAACCTCAGCATTGGTTTCATTCTCGTACGAGGTGTAGAACTTGATGTGGACGAAGTTCTTGCCGTTCGCCGTGACTTTGAGAACCCTAGCCTTGGCATCTCCAGACATGTCTGTGGCCGCATCGTAGTAGAGGAGACCTTCGGGATCTTCACGATGTCAGAGCAAGACACAATTAAGTATAAAATTGCCTATAATCAGAGAGAAAATTCACATTTGCCGATGTAGGCGTTATCGATGAACTCGATGCCGAGATCTGGGACTTCAACGTTCAACTCTGACAGCCTGGTGAACCGTGTCCGTTGACGACATTCAGGAAGAAGAGGGCCCCAGCGGCCGTTTCGTGGTTGTATGACCTAGAGAGTTGCATGCTCGCTATGTGTGATGAAGGGATAACTCGAAGTTTGAGTCTGAGTGGAAGTGTTCGTCGGATAGGCTCTTTATACGCTGGCCTCCGCAAGATGTCTTCAATCCAAACAGAAATTGAGCCTGGGATAAGCACGAGCAATCGATCTATTCGTTAAAAAACAGGCATAAGCATGCGGGGGACCAGGGGACAGCCTGAGCGCTCCTCTGCGATTCCGAGAAGTAATTGAACGTGCTTTCGAATTGCGCACAAGTTGCGCAAGGTTACATATCACATTCAGCGTTAAATGATTGGATCCATGCGCGGCAAGCGCTTCCTGCCAATGGACTCTGTGAATGGGATGTATCTATCGACCACGTATGTCAATGAGATCTGGGGTTGGACCGGTTTGGCTGGAACAGGCATGATTCATGTCAAACTCGTACCCCGAATCAGAGCCAATACAGCACGACAAGACAGAGACCCGAAAGAGCTTTGGACTCGGACCAGTCATTTAGAAGAATTCGTCAACTGAGAGCGTTTTTGGAATTGGAACATCTGTCATACTGGGCGACGGCATTCGCCGATCGGACAATAGAAAATTTACCGCCCGCGATTCAGAAACGCATGGTGTTGTTCATTATTGATCGCATGTTAGCAGGAAGGTCAACTATCACTATATCACGGGTCTTCTTGCTGATGATAACATCGAGTGTCGAATGTCGAGTGTCAAGTCGGAACTGAGCATCCCTTCTCTTCCTCTTACCACCACCTTCCCCTTATGGAAAACGGCTCTTAGGCCTGAGGTGACCCAGCCATCTCCCCTAGGGAGCTCTGAATTAGCTGGGGCCAGCATGGTACGGAGTGGCGTCTGGAAGGTTCCAACGCTGTGGAAAACGGGGCTTAGGCCTGAGGACAACGTCCTTCGGGGCAGTTCCAGCAGGGTACGGCTTGTCGTCCAGCGGGTGCTTGAGGTTCAGTCAACCTCTGTGGGCTCTGAAGGGTGTCTCTGAGCTCACTCTGGCTGCCTTCATCGGTGGCCGCTACCCTCTCTCTCTCTGTCGCCTCACAGCGGCACTACCACTCTCTCCAGGGGGCCTAAAAAACCCCCTCTACCCTACTTCCCGGCTCGGTGTAGCGGATGACTATCGGCTACGTCAAGCAAGCTGAAAATTGAACGGGCTCGTCAAGGACAACTCAAGCCTGACGTGGAGATAAATCACGCGCCGAAACTAACCGTGTGGAGCGTGCTAGACTTGATACCTTTGTGCAAGGTACTAATAGCGGTGTCACACTAGCGATCAGTCTGAGTAGAAACCAAGAGGACAAGTTAGATTGGTTACTATAGAAGACAAGAGGAATGCGCACCTGAGTAGAAACCAAGAGGACAAGTTGGTTCTACTCAGGACGCTACAGGGTGTCTTATATACTACTAGGGATGAGTCACTTACTAATCTACTGAGTAAGTACGAATGACTACAAGCTGACGCGTCGTGTATCTATATTTAGCACTTCTATTGTGATTACTGATCACTGTGTCATAAGTGCTTACTTGTGCTGACGCGTCGCCCTAATAATAGAACAATGCTGACTGAAACCTAATACAGCATGTCATCTACATTACCCTATTGTTCTACGATATTCTATGTCCTTCTAACCAATCATAACGTACACATGTCTAATGAATGATAAAGCAGGTCCTTCCCAGGATCACATGCCTTTATGACAAATATGAATGCACATGTTGGCCTCATGTGACTAACCATCTTATCATATCTAATGATAAGGACTTTAACACAGAAAAACAGAAAAAGATATACGCGTCCGTGACACTCGGCTCCACAGCCGGCCGTTACCCACACTCTTTGGGGCCACACAGCCCTTATCACCCACCTTGCAGCATGCACGAGGCCCCAGGAAAGGGGGGCCGCAGTCAGCCTGCCATTAATCTCCGCACCTGCGTGTGCATATCTGGGCCTCGCCCATCACCAACCCCCCAGCGGCTTGCCGTTCTAACTCCACTCATTTTTACCCGGGCATCACCGAAACGGTCGCCCATACTTTTTACCCCCACAGTCCTTTCCCGGGCAATTGCCCAACACCATTGTTTACCCTTCGCTCATCCCCTTCCCTATCCAACACAACTCTATCTCCCCCCCTTATTAACCCTCCTCTAATCCCTCTCCCCCACATAATGGGAATACCGCCGTGCTCGAACCGTCAGGTTACGGGAACACATCCGGACACCAACAAGCTTATTTCCCGAAGCCCCCAATACGACGGGGTGGGCGTTGATCTTCGCCTCTGAGTGGTGCAACAAGGATCCTGGCAGGACGTAAGTAGATGTGTAGTAGTCAGTACTTGGTGGAGGCCGCGTCAGCGGGTGATTGAGAGGGGAAGTGGTTGGGGGCCAACCGGGTCGCGAGGTCCGGGAAAACGGCGCTTAGGCCTGAGGATACCCCTTTGGGGTCCAGCAGGGTACGGCGTGAACGTCCGGTGCTTATAGAGTGTAGTTAGTAGATAGGTCGAGACTGTACCGTGCTTCTCTTATGTTTAGCCAAATGCAGTATAAATCTGGTTTTTAAAAAAAAAAAAAAAAGTCGGAACTGAGTCGGAAGTCATCAGGCCTCAGGCCTCATGCATCATGCATCATGGTTGGCGACGAGAAGATACCCCATATTTTTTGGAGTGGGAAAAACGGAATTCTCAATTCATTTCCTCTGCAATGCCTTTCAAAGCTCTACTGTAGCACTCACCGCTTTTGCGTTAGCTCTGTCAACTGTAGCCAATCCCAGGCTACAAACTACGGCTCTTATGAACAACTAAACTTGAGTACCTGAGTATCGAAACAAAAATCAATCTACTACGGCACATGATAATGTGATCTATCTCTTCATTACCGCCAAGATTAGCGCTGCCAGCGCCGTTGTCAGTTAACCACCTTTAAAACGAGTCTTCTCCACCCTCTCTATACCCGTACGAGAATCATGCCGGGAACCACCCCCTGACGGGTTCCAGCGCAGCCGGTAACCGGATTGCAACCTCGGGGATGGGAAGAACGGAATCTTGTCCTGGAATAGCACCTACGCATTCACGAGGAGTCCCTGTATCCGCGCTATGCGCAGAGCCAGATGAGGGGCGCTGAGAGATTGGTGGGGAAGAGTTAGCGGCAAAGCGCATATGGTGACCAGCGTGCATGACCGAAAACGAGCTGCGATGACTGATTGTAGGGGAGGAGGGGTCCGAGTCGCAGGCCTCGTTGGGAAATCGACTGCAGTGGGCGTTATTGTACTGGGAAGAAGAACCTTCGTGAGCCGCATGATGACGTGCATAACAATCGAAGGGTCACCATATCCTTACAGAACCGCGACTCTGAGACATACGGCCGTGCGTCGTTAAGGTTCTGCGCAGCCCGGCCAAGGCAGAGTTGTGCGAGATGGGGGTCTTCACCACCTGTGAATATACTAGCCTAGAAGTTCTAGCTCGAGAAGGCCCACATCTTCCAGAAAATATGACGGTGCAGACGAATTAATGTGTGCGAGGATCAGGCAATACAGGTGCAGTCGCGGTAAGGTGCATGAGCGATGATAGCGCCACACGCCACGGGGGCACATGTTCGAGTGGATTTCTGTCATCCATATGTTGCGAATGTGCTTCGAGCAGCTGTATGGTGCAAGCAGCCCCGAGAACTTTGACATGAATTAGACCCCCGGGCGTGGACAGCACTTGATCGCGAGTGTTGATCTCGCTGGAAGACTGTGACTGGATCAGTCTCATCGAGTCGCGTAATAATTGGGGGTGCTGCCTGCAACTGCAACTGAGAAAACTGGGTCAGCGCCGTTTGGCGAAGGACTAACGGATGCTCTCACTGGCTCCTTCTAGGACGTGGGCGGTAGACGAGCCTACTATGCGGGCTGGCTTGATACGCAACCTGGGACTTGAAAAGGACAAGTCCCCAGCCTGAGACATCCGTACTTAGTAATCTGCAGGTGCCTGTGCAGACAAACTACAACGCGCTAGCCCGGGTGCCATATGTGCATTTCGCCTGGCGGTGAGGGAGACTCTAGTTTTAGACCAGTGCTCCCCGCTGGTCATCGTACTTGGGCTTGCCATGGACGAACCTTGCCGTCAATTTTGATACCCTTCCACTCGAGGAGGTCCTCCAAGCACATCACGATAACAGGGTGCACTTCTCGTTCAACAAGATCATGGGGCCTAGCAACTTGTCGGGCTTGTGACCACAGACTGTTGTCTTGCGCTGATTGGTGTGTCGGAGGCCTCTTCCCTTCAGGTTTCTTCGTTTCTTCGCTGTGGTCAGTTCTGATGAGTTCCGACCCAGTTCCGAGTTTTTTTTGATCCATATTGAGTTCCGAGACACTGTTACCACGAAGAAGACTTGGATGAGATGACCTTTATGCGACTGCTAAGTTATGGCGATCATAGGTGCAACGAAATGCATTCTCAGCGCTTCTGTCTCGCAGGCGGTAAATTTATATTGTCCGATCGGCAAGTGCCGTTGCGCAGGATGATTCCAAGAACGCTTTCAGTTGATTGAAGAAGGCTTCTATCTATGACTGTTCCAAGTTCAAAGTGCCTCCCTGTCTCGCAGTTCCCGTCTCATGGTATTGTCTCTGATTCAGATCACAAATTTGACTCGGGATGATCATTCTGGGCGCCTTTTCCAGCCAAACTGTCCAACCAGGATATCATGTCCCGGCATTGACAAACCTGATTGACAGATGCTTCCCACTCCAAGAAGCCAGGAAGCGCTTGTCGCACATGGTGTTAATAATTAAACAATGACGCTGTGCTTGACACCTTCGCGGTTCGAAATCACATACTTCTCGGAATCGCATAGGAACACTCAGGCTCTCTCCGGTCCCCGGCCCACATCCTTATGTCGATCATGTGAGGAATAAGATGATTGCGAGTACCTATCTCTGCCCTCATTTCCGATTGGATTGAAGGCGTCTTGTGGAGGTAAACGTATAAAGAGCCCGTCCAACGAACACTTCCACTCAGACTCAAACTTCCAGTTATCCCCTTCATTACACATAGCGAGCATGCAACCTTCTAGGTCTTACAATCATGAAACGGCGGCAGAGGCCCTCTTCTTCAAGAATACTGTCAACGGCACGGTTCACCAGGCTATCCGAGTCGAAGTTCCAGAGCTCGGCATAGAGTACACAGATAACGCCTACATCGGCAAAGGTGTGTTTTCTTCTAACTACATGCGATTGCGATATCTCATGGTGGTTTTCTTTGGCTTCATGAAGACCCTGAAGGCATATTCTACTATGATGGAGCCTCAGACATGACTGGAAATGCCAAGGCCAAGGTTCTCAAAGTCACGGTGAATGGCAAGAACTACGTCCAAATCAAGTTCTACACCGACTATGAGAATGAAACCTATGCCGAGGTTTTCTGTACGCCGCTTTTATCTCTATGTTTGCTAACAATGTCTTTCCATTGCGCCAGTTCGTCGCCGAGGATCCCGTACGCACTTTTTTTCATTCCACTTGGCTTGACCAAAAACCTTTGATTAATTATAGTACGCCACGGTTGACGCCGCGGGCCTGAACGGCAGCGTCAGAGATGGCTATTGGACGCCTCTGAATATTGGCACCGCCAACGCAACAATCTACAAGAGGACCTCCGAAGCGAAAATTACGCTCACGGCTGATTCGATTTCCAAGAAGGCGACCATGAATTATTCCGGGCGTTTCGACGTTGGTGAGTACTTACTCAAATGCTTTCATTTTTTCTCTCTGCTAATGTCGAAGCGAAGATGTCAAGGGTACTCTGTTTTTCAAGAAATACGTGGAGCTTAATAGTACGAAGGCCAAGTTTGCGAGCTACAACAACGACCGTATTGTTTTCTATGAAGATGACTACACAGGCCGAGATTTCGTCGCTTACGTGGGTTTCTCTCTCTCCCTCGCGTCCTTCACTGTTTGAACATTGCATCGACGTTCCTTCCACGATATTATTCAGTTCATCCGTGCGTTTCCTTCCATAAATTTTATCTAGATACCAACTGATTTACCTTTACGCAGCCTTCGAAGGGACTACCAAGACACTTGGTATTGCTGCTGCGAACACAGTCATCATCTCTGATGTTGCATGGGCTAACATTTAAGATAAGGATGCGAAGGCTTGTGCAGGAACATGCATGGGTATCTTCGAATGTTTTGTATATCTGTCGAAGCAATTTTGAAGGACTGTTGCTATTGTTTTTGACTCTGTCGAAATATATGTGATTGCTTCCAGCGTGTCTGAACTTACACGGGCTCAATAAATAAATCTTCAAGTAAATCATGAAAAGTCACTCACTCCAGAGTCATTCTATGCTATGACTGTCCATAACAGGCTTTAGATTCGAAAGAGCCTTACCGAAAAGTACGATTATTTATTACGGATGCTCAGGCGTTAGCCCGACAATAATTGCAGTTATTCTAAAGCAACGCTTAAGCGACTCCTCTGGATAGGGCCTCATAATCTACGGCGATCGCATAGGATGTTGCCATTCCGCGATCTCGAACTAGGTGCCCTCGGCATTTCACCCAGGCTGCGTTCCAACCCATGCCATGTCTCTGGCTTCCTTGAGTTTCTCTTGGTGAGGGATCACTCAGCAAACAGGCCAGGAGTGGACGCAGGAAGCAGTGCTTAGCTGAAGGCCGGACAATCGTAAACTCGCCAACGACAACGAGTAACTCCATCGCGAGGTTCCCGTCCGTCACTACCGCCAGTTCTCTCGGTCCGACTACGTGTCTAGGGTCATGAGTATCGCACACGCCTGTAATGAATTCGCCTCGAACGTCGCTCATACAGCGTGCACCGGCGTCGCATAGGTTATGGCGACAGCATCCCCGTTGCGTCCGGCCCTAACTTGAATAAGGCGCGAGAAGCGCCAAGAATGCCATCACGGAGTAAACACCGGACCGTTAACGACTCCAGGCCCGCAGGTAAATTGATGTTGTCGATTTTTTCTTAAAACAAAAAAAGTTGTCGCAGGTCGCCTGTAGTCTTGGGTCTTGCTAGTGCCACCTTCAAGTTGATAATCATCGATTGATCATCCTTGGATAGGAGCATGCACGCCAAGTTTGGGTAATAGTACTGACATTTGCGATAAGATCCGTGCGGTAATTAAAGACGATGAAGCAAGTCGACGACCTAGTTCAAGTTGGTAATAAAAAAAAAGTTGGTTGTAATCTCATCGATCTCATCTCACGGGGAACTCACCTCATGCCAGCATCGGGACTGGTGACAAAGTGATATACCTTGACACCTTTTAGCCCCAAGCCTCCGGTTTTGTAGGTAACTCAGTCAGCTTTGCGATGAGGCACTGATTGTGATCACGTCGTCGCTCTTCCCCATCCGAATGCAAAGTTTGCACCACCCTTGTCGGTGTCCAAAAAAGCGACCACCAAGACGCATGTCAGCGGCACGAGCAATGATTAATGACTGTTCGTCCTCCTCTGTGGCGCGACTTGGTCCTTCCTGCACTCGACTGCTGCGTACTACTCAGAGCGGCCGAGCCCCACACTGCGCGTGCACATGCTGCAGCTGCTACATGCGTTGCCGACGCTCTACCCGTGCAGTCACGGCACGGAGGACCTCGGGGGGCGCATGAGGCATCGCCATCGGACGTCCGTAACCGCGCGGCTCTAGGTGTGTGGCTCTGTGAGACGCATAACGAGGTGAACGCGCTGCTCGGGAAGCCTGTGTTCGATTGCGCGCGCGTCGATGATCGCTGGCGGGATGGTCCTGAGGATGCGAGCTGTGACAGAAGATTTTGGGACAATCGTAGATTCTCTGTTATCTTCCATCTTCCACTCACCACTCGCTCTGTGCAGCACGATAACTCAATAGAAGCAATCTCTCCCCCCCTCTCTGCATTGTTCGTTGTAAGCAAAAACTGTAAATGTCGGACTCATGAAAATGTCGTATTATTGTAGATAAATAACAGTGTTCTTCACAAACTACGATGATCCACAACCTGGACAGCCTCCAGGCGCTGCCGTTTCGTCGTGCTCGGGTGTTGAACTGGTGCCACGCGCCGTGTTGACCTCATTGAGCCTCTCGGATTGCGAAATATCCCTGCCAAACAGGTCAATAGCGGACGCAGCAAGCAGAACCGAACCAAGCGCGGTGCTCTCGCGCATCTCGGGCCACCGGACGTCGAACCCGCCGACGTCCGCGAGCGCCTCTATCACGTGGTCCCCATTCGTCATCCCGCCGTCCACCTTGAGTTGCGTAGGGTCCGACGACGCGTTCAACGTCGTGATTACCGCATGCGTCTGGAACACGAGTCCTCTCGCACGATCGTCGCATGATCGCGGAGCTTGTCGCCCTTCTGCTCCGCACTACAGATGTATTGCTGATCCTATTCGCTTTGCATCAGCTACGCCCATACATGGCGGGCCAAGGACGCACTGATGACTTTTACGGAGTTACGAGCATGCCTAGCCTCCTCCGAGTCGCAGGTCACCCGCAGAGCCCTTGAATGCCGCCTCGGTAATCACCGTTGAATGGGAGCGTGTACTTTAAGTTTGGGTATTATTGAGTATACGCTTGTTGGCTTTGGCGATAAGATTCGTACATCGCCTGCATGGACTTGAGTCTAGATTGAGCAGGCTTTGCCTACCAACACGTCTAGACGGTACTCCCGGAGCTGGGGTGCAGAGACTGAGACAGGGGTAAGCCAATATATCGCTTTACTCGATATTTCCCTGTACTCACTCACCGTAGAGGGCCTTGTCCTACTTTACAAACATCGCACAAGCGCACGATATCGCATATACTCATCATCTACCATTGCCTCGAGCTTTCCCATATCTCTACAGGTTCGGGGGCTTGTATTGAAGATGCAGTAGTGGGTCCGGTGGAAAGAGGAAGGGTGTGGGTAGAACGGGGTCCTCCGAGGCTAAGTGCCAGTGGGATAAGGTAGAGAAAGGATAGTGGATGACAAAACTGGGACGAGAAGGATGACGACCGGTTGTTATTCTATGTTCTACGAACAGTTCAGAATGAATTGTACGATCATGAAGGAGGGGAGACTGACCTGACTCTTCTGGAGAATAGGAAGAAATGGAAGAATGTGTGCGTGACTCCGTCCGCGAATTCGGGTATAAAATCGCGTGGGAGTCACCTTTATCGTTTCAGTGCGACGATTCGAGAGGAGAACAGTCGCGATTGTTGCCTTTTCTGGCCCATGTCCAGAACTCGAACTTAATCTTGAACTTAATGGTTCTTTGCATTCTTCCGTCCATGCCATGCCATGTCTGAAATGCCATGTTTGACAGCACAATGTACTAGTACCATATAGCATCTTTACCACGTCGCCAATAAGCCCCGCACCCCGCAATTCTCGCAGCTGAGCTCGTTGGTCGCCTTTCGTTCTCGATCTATCACTGCTCAGGCTGGACAACCATCCCACTACTTTTGAAAATTTCGTTCGAAGGTGTGGGACCAACGCCTTGCGTTAGGTCCAAGGTCTTGATTTTCCTTGGGCTGTCGCTCCTCTCCCCATGTCCTCCAATCACTCTCATTCCCAATTTTCTAGTTCTGAGATTCTGATTCAAATCTATTATCACGCCGGTATATGCGTCGTCGACTGCCGAAGCCTGGCCCGAAGGCGATCGCAAGGCGATCGTGATCACCCAGTTGCTCTTTCCGATCTCCAACTGCTAGTATCCGCTGGTCATCTGTTGGTGCCCACTCGTCTCGGCCCCACTTTCTTTCATTTGGGAGCCAGCAATCTTCGCACCTCAAGTAGAATGCATGTATATGGTATTCTACGTGAGATCGACAGTGTCACCTGAACTCCATTTACCCGACCCACAGTACTCCCACAGTACTCCCACAGTTGAGCTGCGAGCCGGACCATGAGGCTGTTGTTCTTCAGTAGCCACCTCTTATCATCTTTCTGTCACGCCCTGTCGTGGATATCCATCGCACCTCTTCATGCTACTTACTCACCAGACGCCGCCTCAAAACTCACACTCGACCTTACGCCATGTCCCATGAGGCATTCGTCCGCCCCCCTCGAACGCATCGTGTGCACTGGCCGCAGTTCAGCATCAATAACATAACAAGTCATGTCACCAAAAGCCGGAAACCGAGGCTCCCTCCGAGTCGACCCAGGTCAAATGTTTCCAGATCCACGGCGCGAACGCTGGCCTTTAGGTTTGCCAGACTGCCTTTTTCACCTTCACCTTGATCTTGCCTGCACCCCCGGGGCTGCTTATCGTGGTGCTTCGCTGGCGTTGTGCTCTAGTTCCCCATTCGCCTTATCCGGAACAGCACCCTCAGAACAACGTTCGCTGGCGGCCGTTTACACATCGGCTATGCTTGCATGCCTCATGGCTGAGATCTCGGAACTTCCAGGTGCGTCACATACTCTCCTGTCTGGTTATCTCTCCTCCAGCACTTTCACTTTATACATGAAACGCACCGAAGGTCAAGCATATCGCGCCTTTACACTCGCTATTTGGGGAGACGAGGGGCGTGATCCTCTCTTGCAGTGCGAGTAACAATCGCCTTTGGTGGCATCCTGCCGCTCATTTTCAAGAGACTGACTGTGGGAAGAATCGAAGATGCGGAATGGCGATCTCCCACCAGTCCCATAGTCCCCTCTCATACTCAAATGTGGGCTGACGTCAGAAATTTAGGTATTGGCTGATCGCTCGATGCGACTCGGACGCCTTGAGGACGCTGGTGTATCTCTATCCTTGCTTTTGGTCCTTATCGGCCTTATCCTCGAAGCATGAACTTGTTGTACCATCCCTTTAGGGCGGAATCAGTTGCAGCGCAGCACCAAAGTCTGGCCATCGCGAGCTTGACTGAAGAGCATAAATGAGTTTATCCAACATATCTTCACACAGGCCCAGTGTTATGATCGAGCCCCCGGTACGCATGTGAAGCTGCCTTGTGAACCGGCAATCGGTTGAACTGATACTATTGGAGCGTGTGGTTACGCCACTATTATCATGTCAACCTTACAAAAAGGCTACTTCCTTCACGCTAACTTTTAGCGCGGCCGCGGTACGGTCCTTCTTGGTTCCCGCATTTCTACTCACAGGTCCAGTCGTTACGTGGTGCGGCCCTTGTGATATGAAAATCACTGTAAATGGTAATAGGCATCTATCGAAAGCCCAAGACGGCATCCATGTATCTGTACCACACCTACCGCTATATAGCAAGTCCACTTAAATACTGTCTCGGTGTCACGATTCTCGACCTGAGTATAAAGAACAACGGTACATTATGATAACATGGGGACTCGAACAGCTACACATTGTCTCACGACAGGAATCCGAAAGGACTGCATATTCTATATACGATTTCGTTGCATAAATAATAATGGGTTCGGTCACGGTGGATCGCTGGAGTAAAAGTCAGCGTACGAACAGGAAACAAGCAGAGCAATCGTCACTTACACAGGCCGGAAAGTCAAAAATAGGTATCACTCCTCGTCTCACCGCGTTCATTCCACAGAGTTCGGGGAGAGCATTTGTAAAATTTCCTGTTTTTTGGGGCCACGGGCGAACTCCGATGCAACATCTCCCTCGAAAGTGCGCAGCTGCACATCTGCACCGTAGTCCAGTAAAAGCCGCACGACGTCTGGGTGTCCCTCCTGATGACCAAATGATGCCAGGTGTAACGGGGTCCGTCCCTGGTTGTCGTGGGAATTGACCTCCGCATTTCGTTCGAGTAGCATCCGAGCAGCCTCTAGGCGACCTCTGTATGCTGC
Source organism: Lactarius tabidus (assembly GCA_963281015.1). Lineage (NCBI taxonomy): Eukaryota > Fungi > Basidiomycota > Agaricomycetes > Russulales > Russulaceae > Lactarius > Lactarius tabidus. The sequence continues at coordinate 277,121 of OY725475.1, read as the reverse complement.
AAAATGCAGGGGAGTCTCTCCAACGCTGTCACGCGCGGATACCTTGGCATTATGGTCGAGCAATAATTGCGCAACCTCCGGGCACCCATCCGAATCACCCCATGCTGCTTGATGTAATGGGGTCGATCCGTCATCACGCTGGGCATTGACCTCCGCGTTTCGCTCGAGTAGTTTCTGCACAAGCTCGTGCCTACCTGTGAACGCGGCCTCATGCAGTGGAGTTTCTCCCCCGCCATCCTTGGCGTTGACCTCCGCATTTCGCTCAAGCAGTATCTCAGCAATCTTGAGACGACCTTGGTACGCTGCGATGTGCAGTGGAGTTTTTCCCTCACCATCCATGGCGTTGACCTCCGCATTTCCCTTGAGTAGTATCTCAGCAACCTTGACATGACCATGCAACGCTGCCCTATGTAGTGGAGTGGCTCCCCTGTTGTCATGGGCATGCAAATCTGCATTGCGGTCCAGTAAAAGCTGCACAATTTCTGGTGACTCTCTCCATGAGTGCCGTGATGATGCATGATGTAATGGGGTCGATCCATCGTCATCCCGAGCATCGACCTCCACATCGCGCTCGAGTAGTGACTGAGAAACCTCGAGCGTACCTTCAGACGCCGCGTTATGTAGTGGTGTGGCTCCCTTGTTGTTACGGAGACGCGCATCCGCATTGTGGTCCAGCAAAAACCGCACGACCTCTAGAGAAATTATCCAACTCCGTGATGCATAATGTAGTGGGGTAGATCCATCGTAATCCAGAGCATTGACCTCCGCATCGCGCTCAAGTAGTGTCTGAACGACACCGAGGATACCTACTAGTGACACCGCCTTATGCAGTGGAGTGGCTCCCTCCTTGTCGCGGATATGAACATCTGCATTGTGGTCCAACAATAACTGCACGACCTCTGGGTAGGGCGCAGACGGTAATCCACCACTCCGTGCTGCTAGATGTAATGGGGTTAATCCACGGCCATTCCGAGCATTGACCTCCGCGTTTCGCTCGAGCAGTATCTGTGCAAGCTTGGGATTCCTCCCTGTAAGCGCTACGTTATGCAAAGGAGTGTCCCCCTCGACATTCTTGGCGTTGACTTCTGCATCTTGCTCAAGCAGTATACAAGCAGTCTTAAAATAATCCCGTATCACTGCGTTATGCAGTGGAGTGATCCCCCTTTTATTACGGGCATTTGCATCTGCACCATGATCCAGCAATAACCGCACAATCTCTGCGTATTCCGAGGGGTATTCTGTCCGCGGATCCCCTACCTCTTGATGTAATGGGGTCGATCCATCGTTATCAGGAGCATTGACCTCCGCATTGCGCTCGAGTAGCATCTGAGAAACCTCAAGGTGGCCTTTAGACGCTGCGGTATGCAGTGGAGTGGCTCCCTTGTTGTTACGAACACACGGATCCGCATTGTGGTCTAGCAAAAACCGCACAACCGCCAGCGAACCACTTTGTGCTGCGTGGTGTAATAGGGTCGACCCATCGTTTCCCTGGGAATTGACCTTCCCATTTCGCTCAAGTAGTATCTGAGCAACCTCGATGTGACCTAATCCTACAGCTTTATGCAATGGAGTGACTCCCTCGTAGTCATGGAGATCTGCATCTGCACCATGGTCTAGCAATAACCGCACAACCTCTGGGAATCCCGAGACTTGGAAATCCGAGTCTCCTACTGCTTTATAGAGTGAGGTAAATCCATGGTCGTCCTGGGCATTGATCTCTATATTTTGCTCGAGTAGTATCCGAATAACTTCGAGGTGACCTCTCTTCGCTGCCTTATGCAGAGCAGTGACTCCTTTCTTATTGCGTGCATGCACATCCGCATTGTTCGCCAGCAGTAGCCGCACAAGATCAGGGTTTCCGCTCCCCGATGCTCTGAGAAATGGGGTAGCTCCTTTGTCATCCTGGGTATTGACCTCCACATTTTTCTCAAGTAGTACCCGAGTAACTTCGAGGTGACCTCTGTCTGCTGCATTATGCAGAGGGGTGACTCCTCTCTTATCGCAGGCATGCACATCCGCATTGTTGGCCAGCAGTAGCCGCACAAGATCGGGGTTTCCGCTCTCCGATGCTCTGAGTAATGGGGTAGCTCCTTTATCATCCCGGGAATTAACTAGTGTTGTAAAAGTTCGGTTCGGTCCGGTTCTTTGCCATTTTGGGCAGAACCGCTAACCGGACCATCGGTCCGGTTCAGGTGATTTTCCCGAACCCTGAACTGGACCGTTGGTTCAGGTTCTAGTAGGTCCGGTTCAGGTTCAGGGAGGGCCCGAACGCCGAACCGGACCCAAAGGATGGAAAGTAGTGTGCCTTGCTTATGTAATCAAAAAATCGGTGCATATTTTCCGCGCTCTGTACCACAAAAGCGAACTCTTGGGGTATACATCAAAAAACGATTTGGATTTCGGGAATCTGGTATCTAGTAGTAAACTACTTGTAGCACATATAGGATAGCTACTACTCCGAATCGGTGTCAGTATCACAACCATCTAAAGACTTGATGAACTCCTCTGTATGCAGTGCCGCCTGGGTGGTTGCTGACATGTGCCCATTCCGATAAGCACTCTTCAGGAGCTGAAGTGCCTCAAAGACGATTGGCTTCAACCTGCTCCTTCTGGGGCTACCAGTGATACCCCCACTGCTGAAGGCACGTTCGGACGGGGTTGCTGATCCTTGTATGGCAAGGTAGTCCCGTGCAATCCGCTTCAAGGTCGGATATCTAGTGGAGGACTGGTTCCATTAGTTACATGCCCGCACTCAAACAAATACTGACTTACCCCCCACCAACCAAGAATGTCTGTGGTGGTCTCAATGTCGCTTTGAAGGTATTGATGGAGCTCATCCCGAGGACTCCCAGCAACAGTGTCCTCCTGTTGAAATGACTGAACAGCGTTGCGAAGATAAGATCCGCCGTACTGAAACAGCGGCTCTGGTGTGATAGTGTCAACTGTGTACAGCAGAACAGGTGTCAGCACGGAATACCTTTCCGGAGGACAACTTATATAACATACCTGGGGTGACACCAGAATCGTTTTGCATCGAGGCGACGTGGTACTGGTCAAACTAAACAGAGTCAGTATATAGAACGCATATGATAGAATCACTTACCACTTCTTCAAGCTGCCCCATGCCGGTGTCATACCGCTCGCTGCTCCATTTGCGCTGGAAGTATCGGTCCTTGACAGTTGGATCGAGGACTAGAGTTGAAGGGTCAGTGCAACTCCGCGTTGTGAAATGAAAGAGTGATGCGGCGACGCACCGAGACAAACAAAGTATGCAGGGGATGAACTGCCATCAACCCGGTCATACCACTTTTGCAGGCTCCTAACGCCCTGGTTGAGTGCTTCATTCAACGCTTGATGTTGCACATGGTTGGCCATCGTATCCCAGCGCCGGATGAGGAACTCGAAGCTTGGAATAATTCGCCAGACGGTCGGCGTGCGCTCGCTTGAGAAAGTTTGCTGCACATGAGACGGCTCCTAGACAACATAAGTAACGGACGAATTCGACAGAATGATAAAGTGATCTCACCCTTAAAGCATCCCGGATGTTCTCGAGGCGCTCCCAGTCTCGGCGGCTCATGTGGAAGTCTGCATAGCTACGATGGTTGGAGAGGGCGGGCACCGTGTCACTTGCGTCCGCGAGAAGGATAAATTGGGTAATTGCCTATTAAGGAATTAACAAGGCAACTGAGATAAATCCGAGATCACGCACCAGTTTGAGAAGGAGGAAACGCTCCAGGAAGGCAAAGAGCGAGCCCCAACGAGTGCGGATCCATAGCAGGAGCTCAAGAGGGGAGATCCCAACTTGGCTGCAGGTCGCACGGAAAAACGATCTTGCTTGTGGGGATTTACGAATCTGTAGCGCCAGCGTGAGTACGGAAAATGTGCTAATATGGTAATGGAATTCTTACCTGCTTCACGAAGGAAATCGCTTTCCCAAGCGAATCACCAGACTCAATGTCTTTGTCATCCTCGCTGCAATCATCGTCCGAAGCAGGATCACCTCCTGAGGTGTCACAAGTGTCGCGGGATGGAGGTGTGATGCTCTCGACGAAGTGCTTGGCAGCGAGATGCAACGAATGCTCCATGCACCTAAGTGTGAAGTTAGATGTGTTTGGACAGAAATACGAAGTCGAAGTCGCACAAGTACTTACAACATGTCATGTTCTTTAGCCGTCCACCCAGTCTCGATTGAAGCGCTGTCCTGGAGCACCCGAAGTGTGGTGCGATTCACAGCTGCGCCATCGCTGGTGAACCAGCCAACTTTGCTGTGCAGTTGGTACCGATCCAGTGCGCGGCTAAGAATGTCGGCCATGTTCTTCCCGGTGTGTCTTCCCTCGATCTGTTGGAAGATCAGCTGTTCCGTCTTCAACTTCCAAGCACTCGGGTTATCGGCTGGCGCATCTATGTAATGAGCCGTGAGTGAGAGATATGGATCGCCTGGTGCAGAAGTCCACGCGTCGAACGTAAACGAGATCTTTGATGGGATCTCGTTCATGCTCTCACGGACCCTTCCCTCTGCGATATTCGCACGCCGAAGGATCTCCTTGCGAATGATGTGGCGGTGCGGGATATCCTTCTCCGAGAGCGAGGGCCGGCAGAACTTGAGGAGGTGGCGAAAGCTGCCACGATCAACTAAGCGGAAGGCCTGGAGATGTGAGAGCATGAGATCAATGCGAGTACAGTAAACTTGATCTTACTCACCTCATCTTCGCAAATGACGAGCTCAATGATGTAATCAAGGAGGCCCGCATTCGTAAACGTGGGGCACTTTGGCTCACGCGTGACTACGCCCGTAAGGCAGGTTTGAGTGAGGCTACAGTGTGATCAGTATCGGGCATGGGTGCGGGTGGAAGAGAGAAGCTCTGCTTACTTATCCATACTCGCTTCGCCTCGCACACGGAAAAGCGCACGGGCATTTGGCTCGATGCCGAATGCCTTGCAACGCTTGCGGTATATGTGTACGTGATTTCTGGAAAGATTAAAAATTAGTGCCAGATGGGAACAGCAACCAGGAGCCTTACCTAGCAATGTGCGTTCGGAGGGTGCTTATCCCTCCGGTAAAGAACGCCGTGTGTTTGACGGAGGGGTCATCCCTTCGATTTGCAATCAGCGAATAGAAAAAGGTGACGAAAACATATGTACTTACCGACATATCTTGCACCAATGGCCATCCAGGGTTTTTCCCGTTGCAGGATGTATGTATTTCTTGTCACGGGAGAAGATGAGGCGTACATCGGCCGTACGCTCTTCTCGGGTTCTGGAAACCGCAGCCTGTGGGAGATGAGAGAAGTAGGAACAAGAAGGGGACGGAAAACACACCAGATTATCAGCATCTGCCATCGCTTGGATGGACTCATAATCGTCCTCGCCAACCTCTGTGGGAGGTACCGAGGTAACATCATCGTCGCTATTGCTGTCCAAGCGGATCACAATCTTGCGTGAGACACGTCGATCGGGGTCCGGGTCATCGCTTGGGGCCTTGCGTTTGGCAGCTGGCTGTGTGGGGGCGTCAGAGCTTGACACACATTCCGGGTCGAGTTCTTCGATATAGCGGCGAGAGGGGCGGCTGATACGAGTCGTCCGACGTAGGCCAGCCTCAGCTGGTGCAGAGCCTCCAGAGGGATCGCCCGAAGTCTGAGGAAAGGGCAGAGTATCGTCAGCGTCGAAAGACCACACGATTTCTGACGCATCCTTCAAGGTGCCATCAGGTCTGAGAGCTTCCCCAAGAGGAGACGAAGTCGAGGGCATGGTCAAGCCCAGTAGTGTTGGGACTTGAAAGACGCTTCGTCGTCGTGTTTATATGCACCTTGGGAGCGCAATATTAGTGGTGTTCCTCAACGGAACCAACTCTGAATTACTTACCGTTTGGATGTCTGCTCTAACGAAGTTGGGAGACAATGGGAGGTCCAGAGAAAGAGTAATCGAGGGCGGCAGCATATCAAACGGCACAGCGAGCTTGAGCGCGGCGAGCTTGAGGGTTCAATCGGGGCCCGGGGGAAGGCATCTTCATGCTAGCGTTGGCCCGTTGGGGGTTGGTATAATTCTAACGACATTGGGAGACAAAAGGAGGGCCAGAGAGAGATAGATTGAGGGCAGTACGGAGCGGCGAGGTTGCTCAAGTTACTGTAAAGACTTGGAAGGTTCAATCGGGCGGGCATCTTCATGCTACGTTGCGATCGCACAGTACTTGCAGCGGCCATCAGAATAGAGAACCGGTTAGCACAATCAGGGAGGATATGGCTAACACGACGGAAAGACAGAGAAAATTGAATCGATGGCAAGATCGATGTAAAAAAAGTACATGCGGCACCTTGCACGGCACATAGGCATGCCACGCGAACACACGCCACAAATGTTCCCACACTATCAGAAAAGGATTCTCGGGCGCAGACTGTGTCAGACCAGTGCACAATAAGTTACATTCAATAACTACATTTCGAACAATACATATCTTCACTTTCAAAAACCTTCCGGTTCAGCAGTTCGAACCGGTTCAGAACCCGTTCGCAAGGGTTCGGGAATGTGCCAAACCGCGAACGGAACCGACGGTCCGGTCTGGGTCTATATCCCGAACCCAAACCCGAATTTGGAGTTCGGCCAGGTCCGGTTCCGGTCCGGACCGAGGTTCGGAACCGGACTTTTCCATCACTAGAATTAACCTCTACATTGCGCATGAGTAGCATCTGAGTGACTTCGTAGTGACCTCTGGCCGCCGCATTATGCAGGGGAGTGATCCCTTTCTTGTCACAAACATGCGCATCAGCATTGTGGTCTAGCAACGACCGCACAACATCAGAGTTTCCTCTCCAAGTCTCTGACGCTCTGAGTAGCGGGGTAGCTCCTTCATCATCCAGGACATTGACCTCCACATTTTGCTCGAGTAGTATTCGAGTAACTTCAAGGCGAACTTTGGCAGCTGCCTTATGCAGAGGGGTGACTCCTCTCTTATCGTGTGCATGCACATCTGCACTGCGGTCTAGCAATAACTGCACAAGATCAGGGTTTCCGCTCTCTGACGCTTCGAAAAATGGGGTAGCTCCTTGATTATCCCGGGCGTTGACCTCCACATCTCGCTCAAGTAAGATCTGAGCAACTTTGAGGTGACCTTCGGCCGCTGCCTTATGCAGAGGGGTGACTCCCCTCTTATCCCGGGCGTGCACATCTGCATCGTGGTCCAGGAATAACCGCACAAGATCTGAGTTTCCGCTCGCTGATGCTCCTAAAAATGGGGTAGCTCCGGCGTCATTCCGAGCATTAACCTCTGCTTTGTGTCCGAGTAGTATCCGACTAAATTCGAAGATACCTTTCCTGGCTGTGAAATGCAATGAAGTATGGCCGCTCTCCGTTTGGAGGTTTACGTCTGCACCATTTCTCAGTAGCAACTTCCCGATCTCAAGGTGTCCCCGTAACAACGCAGTATGTAGTGGAGTTGAATTGTAATATTCTGCAGAGTGTGAATTTATGTCGGCGTTATGCTCAAGTAGCAGCTTAGCGACCTCGATGTGCCCTTCATGTACTGCATCATGCAACGGAGTACCATATTTACCACCCAAATCATTTATCTGTTCTGGGTGTTTGATTATCAGGCGTTTCACAAGACCACAGAACCCCCTCCCCGCAGCAAAGTGTAAGGGAGATCTTGAAAGTGGCCCACTTTTCAGCACAAGCCATTGCAAGGACCTGCGAGCTTCCAAACCATCTTGCCAAGTCGAAAAATGTGGCTTGTCCGTGTCAAAGAAATGATCCAGTGTGTCCTTGATTCGAGTTTCTACATTCCCCACCTGGACATGTCCAACCCAATATACGACAGCATAGTTGTAAAGAGGGATATTTTTGACACCGCCTTTGTGGGTGCGGTCATCCACGCGGAGTATGGCACCGAGACAAGCCTGGGCGAGAATCGCGTGGGAAGGCTCGATGGAAATATAGAATCGGGACGCCTCATCTGTGCAACCTTTGAGACGGTCCGAAGTCAGGAACTCCTTCACGGAGAAATGCGAGAACTGAACAACCCGGGAACCGTTGTCGATGATTATGGAGACCAAGCTAGAACAGGCTGACAGCACCGCCTCTTCTTGGTCTTCCCAGCGCCATCCCGTATTCAATGTTGGGAGCCCCCCCATGTTCAAGTCAAATGCAAGGATCTCCGCAAGCTCCTCGACTCGGAGTGGACGAAGTGCCACTGTGAGGCATTGCAAAAGTCGATATGCGTGCGCCTGATTCACATTGTTGATCTCGCTCAGGATACGCTTGTATGTTTCATCTAACGATTTTGGCAATTCCTCCAGGATATGACGTAGATTAGTCGGGAAACAATGCCGCAGAACCTCCAATTGGCAGAACACCCATCGAAACCTGTGTGAAACCATGAGACGATAGTATGATCGTGATAAATCAAATGCCCATACATTCCATCTGCTTTCTCTGTCAGTTTCTGAATAACCATAGCCTTCTCATCGTCTCGCCATCTCTTCATCCTTTTGTCCGAATGAACTACAGAAGAGACATAATGATCGATGTCCAGCTTCTGACCGCTTTCGTCATGGAGGGAAAGGTGTTGGGTTGCCAAAGGCTCAAGCGCGGTGCGAATGTCAAACTCGGGACGACTCGTCGCAAATAGTCGCAGATTTGGAAGGCGAAGCTCTACAAGCTTCTTCACGAACTCCAGGACATTTTCACGCGACGACGGAATGCCCGAATCGTTGGGACACTCGTCGATAGCATCCATGATAAGAAAGATCGGCACTTGTCCCATGGTCGTGAGCATGTCCGTGAGGCACCGTGCAAGGGAGTCATCCGTCGGCTGTCGCGACCCATTTTGATGGGCCGAGTATAATTGCATGAGAAGGTCACGGCATTGGCCGGATTGCTCAGAGAGCTGAACTAGGAGGGATGACAATAATGCACGCGAGTCCTGTTTTCCCGTGTCCTTGAAATCGAAGAAGAAATAGGCCATGAAAGCGGAGCCGGACAATGACTCGGACTCGAGATCCCGAATGATCGCGGAGCTGGACGATCATTAGTTCGATGAGGAAGCAAATCGGCAGAGGAAACGAACCTAAGAATGCTCTTTCCAGATCCGGCTGTCAATCCAGGAACAGTTAGCCGTGATGAAGATTCAGACAGTGATGGGATATGTACGTTTTCCGTGAATCCATAACAGCGAGCCAGATGCCTTCCAATCTGCGACGGTGATTCCTTTGGTGCACCACCCCGCGGTACCCTCCTGATGTGCACGGGACGCAACATTGTAATTGACAGAAGGATCGGGGGGAGCGATCCACTTTCGAAGGTCATTGCCTAACTCAATCCCTGTCAGAGAGGTCAAGCTTTCGTGATTAGCGGTATAAGGCCGGAATATCACGAACGGTGCATATCGCTGACTTGATGGGCCACTTGCTGGATTGCTACTCCGATCTCCTTGACACCTAACCGAGTAAAAAACTGAGGTCCGATTCTGGGGCAGGCTACTACCGCGGGCATTACTCACATCCAAGGGCTGAAACGACATTCTGGCCGACGCCCTGCACGTTGCTGTTGACCGTATCCAGCTTGTCATCAATGCCGCGAGTGATCGTGAGGACCTCGGCTGCTGCCATGCGGACCTCCTCTTGCGTCAATTTGTCGAGCCGCTGAAGCGCCTGTTCGACATCTTTCCGCCCAATCAGCCTCTTAAGGTACTTCTCTGCACGGATGTCAATTTTTAGAAGTAAATCAACCGGGATCCACATACTCGTTCGGCCCTGCCTGATCTCCTTCGTCACGATCCCAAGGATCGAGATAACCTCGACCATGATCTTGACGATGATGTTCGTCATAGCCGCCGACGGTCGGACGTGGATGTATTGTTGGAGCCGATTAAAGAAGAATTCCATGCGGCCGAACAGGTCTGCAATGGCCTCCTTGCCAGCGCGGACATCCTTGACGGCCTAAGATGTGTACGTCAGCAAGACGCAGGCAGGTCAAGGAAGATGCTTACTTGGAGAAGCACGCCGATTCCAGAGAAAATCGCACTTGCAGGTGGGAAAGCCTGCAGTCACAGACATCAGAGGGTAGATCTCATAGACGCTTGGATCGGCGGATCGGACGTACCAGCGCAGCACCGCTACTGAGAGTCGATGCGAACGCAAACAAGACATTTACAGTAGGATCGAGCCACTTGGTCCACTTTTCGTCATCGCTCTGAGATCGATCAACTTGGGTTCGAAGAAGGGCGATAATGGCACTAGGAGAGTCGCAAGACTGTAGCTCGGTAGCTAAGGAATGGGAGGTAATGGTTTTCTTCGTCTGCTTTTCGTACGCTTTCAAAGCAGCTGTAAAGATCGCCTCGAAGGTGGTAGAAGAAGTAGCAGTAGGCTGAAGTTGAGCCATGGTTCTAGTAGTTGAAGCTTTGAAGGCTGGTTGTGTGTTCAAAAGATAGCAAGAAAGTCGCAATGTCTGTAAAGGGCAAAGGGCGAGGACGAGGACGAGGACGCCTCGTGTTTGCGATGCCTCGTGGGCAGATAGCCGCCCAGATATTTCTTTTTGGATGCGATTCCCACAACGATGAGTAGCAGCCTGAGCAGCACCCCCACATCTTCCCTCCCACCCGGGATGGTCCTCTGACCAGACGGAAAACCATGCAAGGTCTGTACCTCCTTCCGGAACTGGAGACCGCCCTCGTCATCGTCCAAAAAAGCAACCACCAAGACGCATGGCAGCAACGCCAGTAACGACTCTTCCTCTCGCCCAACTGCGACAGCCATTGCGACCGCGACTGCAGCTGCTGTTTCTGCGCATGACAAAGACGCACGCGCACACTGCCCGGCCGACTCGGAGGCCCTCGGACGCGCCACCTGGACCTTCCTGCACTCGACTGCCGCGTACCACCCCGAGCGGCCAAGCCCCGCACAGCGCGCGCACATGCTGCAGCTGCTACACGCGCTGCCGACTCTCTACCCGTGCGGCCACTGCGCGGAGGACCTCGGGGAGCGCCTGCGCCGTCGCCCCCCGAACGTGCGTAACCGCGCGGCGCTCGGTGCGTGGCTCTGCGAGACGCACAACGAGGTGAATGCGCTGCTCGGGAAGCCTTCGTTTGATTGCGCGCGCGTCGACGAGCGCTGGCGGGATGGGCCTAAGAACGGGATCTGTGACTGAGTAGATTTCGGGACGATCATAGATTCTCTGTCATTCTGCACTCACCACTCCCTTTGTATCTTCACAACTCAATAGAACCAATCGCTCCCCTCTTCGCATTGTTCACACATGACTGTCATGCCCACGAAAATGTCATTAATGTCTTGATTAATGTAGACGAACAACATTGTCCTTCCTAAAGTACAACTATTCATTACTTGGACAGCCAGGTACTTGGCCCTGCGAGATATACAAGATGCTATAACAACGACACAGAAATGCCTTCTCTAACACAGGCCCTATAACTTACGGCGACCGCCTCGAACAATGTCTATTCCGCTGTGGTTTCGAACCAGCCGCGCGAGCGCTCCACGGCGCGCTGCCACCCGTAATACGCATCCAGTCGTTGCTGTTTCGTCGTGCGCGGATTGAACCTGGTACTGCGCGCCGTATTGACTTCCTTGAGCGTCTCGGGCTGCGAAATATCCCAGCCAAACAGACCGATAGCAGACGCAGCGAGCAGTGCCGAACCAAGCGCGGTGCTCTCACGCATCTCGGGCCGCACGACCTCGAACCCGCCGACGTCCGTGAGTACCTCCATCGCGAGGTCCCCATTCGTCATCCCGCCGTCCACCTTAAGGTGCGAGAGGTCCGTGTGCGCGTCCAGCGTCATGCTCTTTATCACCGCGTACGTCTGGAACGCGTACGCTTCGAGCGTAGCCCGCGCTATGTGTCCCGGCGTCGTGTACGACGTCAGTCCGATCAGCAACCCCGTCGCGGTAGAGTCCCAGTAGGGCGCTAGCAGCCCCGAAAATACCGTGACGAAGTATACCCCGGACGGGGACGGCACGGAGCCTGCGAGCGTGTTGATCTCGTTGGCCGACTTAATTAGTCCCATCGAGTCGCGCAACCACTTGATGGCACTGCCTGCGACGGCAACTGCCAAGAAAGCGGTTTAGCACTGTTTGGAGAAGAGAGTGGGAGTCAGTCTCACTGGCTCCTTCCAGGGCTTGCTTTGGGGACCCGCTTGATACGCGACCTGGAGTTAGAATTGTATTAGCACCAGTTTCAGTCGCTAACCTCGGACGCACCGTGCTGAGAAGTCCGTGGGTGCTGTATACGATATCCGTGCCCGTGCAGAACAACAAAAACGCGCCGGTACCATATGTGCACTTAGCCTGGCCCTGAGCGAGACATTTATTGCCAATGAGAGCTCCCTGCTGGTCACCGACCAACCCACCAAGCGGCACACACTTGAGAGGACCGTAGGCGATCTCACCGTACACCTCGCTCGTCGAGACGAGGCGCGGGAGGATCGAATCCCGAATTCCGAAGAATCGCAAAAGTGTGGGGTCCCACTTGAGTGTGCGGATGTTGAGCAAGAGAGTGCGCGACGCATTGGTCACCTCGCTGATATGCTGGCCAGCGCTCACACCGCCTAGCAAATTCTGTGCGAACACTTTGTCAGCGTCTAGCAGGCGGTACAGAGCAGTGTTGTGCCGGTTGCGTGACTGTCTTGAAAATTGCCGACGGTTACCGACCGTGACTTTCTGCAACCCAACGCAACCGCGACTTTACGGGGTGCCAGGGGTGTCTACATATATTACATAATGCGACTGAAGTCTGCGTGATTACGAGCGCTAGTTACAGAGGCACTCCCAAATCGGGCGTCACGCGTCATGAACCAGATCTAGTGCAAAACCCGGAGACTCCAAGCACTGCAGAAAGTCACGGACGTTTGGACGTTGACGACTGTTGACAAATTTCCCACGATTTTCGGTCGGCGACCGCGACCCCAGACAAGCGACCGGCACAACACTGGTACAGAGAGCGGGTCTAGACTCTGACGTATGCGATCCACGATTCGATGGTCCCAAACGCAAGATCGTCTTCCTCGTGCGCCTTGCGGACATCCTCCCAGTGGTCGAGCATCCATCGGAGCTTTATGGCGGAGAAATAAGTGGAGAGGGAGGCCGGTCCTTTACGGATGTAGATATGATCAGCCATCAGAATCGCCGACAAAACTCCGCAAACTTACAACTCCTTAATTCCCAGCGCGCCATCCTTGCCGCGACGAATCTTGCCGTCAATTTCGATGCCCTGCGACTCGAGGAGGTTCTCAAAGTGCATCACGATACCACGGGTACGTGAGGCGTCCCACACAATCGCGCGAGCGAGCGGCTTGCCCGTCTTGCGACTCCACACAACAGTTGTCTCGCGCTGATTGGTGACGCCTATTCGTTCCGCAATCAGTCACGAGTATTACATACGTGGCGATCCGGGGACGCACCGATGACTTTTACTTGTCGCGACTGAACAGGAACTCGTGTGCGAGAAGCTCGACGAAGCCTGTATACATGAGGATTCCTGCGCTGAGAGAGTCGAGGATACCTGAGACGGACGTCGCACGGGTCGAGCCTGGATTTTATGTCGTACGGACGCCGAGGCCAATGGCGATACCCAGCGGAGTGGTATGCCGTAGAGAAGGGCAGCGAGAACGGGTGCAATGCGGTATTTCGGGGGGAGCTGTAGATATGCAAGCCTAGAGCCAACACCGAGGCCTTCGAACGTTTCTGTGAGGAGAGCAATGGATCAATAACCGATGTGGAGATATTTTATGACGGATATGCGTACGATGGAAGACGATGACGACGAAGAGTACTTTGAAACCCTCATTTACGGCCAGCGTGAGGCCGATCAAGACGCTTTGACGTAAAGATCATTCATCTGCCGTCCGTAAAGGGGAAAAGGTTTGACAAACCTGTGCAAGATGACACCAAATTCGAGGATGCCGACGCCGATTAATTGCGCCATCGCACTCTCGTCTGTCATTGTCTTGAAGTTTCCAGCGTCGTCCACACGGTTGACGGAATGGCCAGTTCAGAGTCCTTCTCAGTGTTCTCGAGGTGCATACTTTCCACGTCACGGTCTGGACTACGGTGTGATGTTGGAGCAGGTACGGGGCTACCCTCCGGGCCGTGAGCCACCACGCCACCTGTGCGGTGTCCATGCGCATCTGGAGAAAGAAAAAAACGATCAGCACGATGTGCGTGCAGATCGCCATGAGGAAGTGGGGCGATGGCGACATACCGTGATGGACTCCGAGTTTCTTGAGTTTGGCATTACCGATGCGAAAAGCGAACAATTCGACTATTAATATTGAGAAGGCAGAGAGAAGGGCAAGTGTTAGAAGATAGGGCTAAGAGGACCTCCATCAGGAAAGAATACAATCGACTCGACGGAGAGTACTCCACGTAGTCTTGCCAGGCGGGTCCAAGGGGTGCCTACTCGAAAACGCTGTGGGGAAGGGTGACGAGGCTAGATCGATGGGCGATGATGGGGAAGGTGGAACCGAAAGTGCTGCAGACCCAAATGATGAAGACGGATGCGATGCGAAGACCAGTGTACAGTACTCTTTATCACTTTACTTGATATTCCCTTGTACTCACTCTCCGTAGAGGCCTTTTGCTATTTTACAAACATCGCACACGCGCACGTTATCGCATATACTCATCATCTACCATTACCTCGAGCTTTCCCATACTTCTACACGTTCGGGGGCTTGTATTGAAGATGCAAGGGTGAGTCCGGTGGAAAGAGGAAGGGTGTGGCCCGTGTGGGTAGAATGGGACTCTCCGAGGATGAGGTGCCGGTGGGATGGTGGAGAAAGGACAGTAGATGACAAACTTGGGACGAGAAGGACGACGATGGGTCATTGTTAGACTCGTAACCAGTCGTTCGAACTAGAGGTTTTTGAGCGGGCGTCGCGTAGCGACTGGAGGACTCTCCGGAGCTGCACCCCATAGAGGGAACGGTCACCGGTCTAGGTCATTGTATGCTCTACGAACAGTCCAGAATGGATCGTACGGTCACGAAGGAGGGAGACTGACCTGGCGCTTCTCCAGCTGGGGAAGAATCGCTGTGATGTGGAAGACGAGGTCGCAGACATCTAGTCTCCAGGGTTATTATAGGAGAATTATGCAGAATAGGAAGAAACGGGAAAACGTGTGCGTGACTCAATCGGCGAACTCGGGTATAAAAATCGAGGGGGAGTCGCCTTCGTCGGCTCGAGCTTCGGGTGTTGCCATTTTCGGCCCGGTTTCTTTTGCATTCATCCTCCAATGGCTGACAGCGCAAGGAAACCAGCGCGCATCTACCACGTCGCCCGCATCCCGTAAATTTCGCAGACTCGATGAGCTCTCCTCTCGTTTTTGATCTTTCACGGCTGGGCAACTATCCCACTACTCTTGAGGCTTTTGTTCGAATGTGTGGGACCAACCTCTTGCGTTAGGTCCATGATCTTGGTTTTCCTTGGACTGTTGTTCCTGTCTCTCTTGTCCCAATGTCCTCCAAACATTCTCATTCATAGTTTTCTGGTTCTGAGGTTCTGATTCAAACCTATTAACGTGCATACGCGTCTTCGACTGCCGAAGGTGGTCTCCTTATTGCGAAAATGATCACCAAGTCTCCATCCCCAATATCCGTCTGTCAGCATTCGCTGGTCAGCTGTTAGTACATACTCGCCTCGCCCCCACAGTCCCTCATTTGGGCGCTCAAAAGAGCCAGCAATCTTCTCACTTCAAGTACCATGCACGTACATGATATCCTACGAGAGAATCCGACCCACATTTGCCTACCTCACCGCGAACCTGTCGTCCTTCAGTCAGTCCCCAACTCTCATCATCTTTCCATCACGTCCTCTGGTGGATGTCCATCGCACCTGTTCATGCTATTTACTCACTAGATGCCGCATCAAACTCACACCTGACCTTACTTTATGTCGTGGCATCCGTCCCCCTGAATCCCTCAGAACGCATTGTGTACACTGGCCGCAGTTCAGCATCAGTAACATAACAAGTCATGCCACAACAAAGACGGGAAACGGACTCACCCTCCGAGTCGACTGAGGTCAAATCTTTCTAGGCTCGCGGCGCAAAAGCTGGCCTTTGGGTCTGCCTCTTTTTTTACCTTCACCTTTCTCTCACCCTCTTCGCGGCGCCTGCTGATCGGTGATGTTGCGCTATCGTAGTGTTCCTATTCTCCATTGACCTTATCTGAAACAGTGCATTCAGAACAACATTCGCTGGCGGCCGTTTACAAATCGGTTATGCTTACCTACCTCACGGCTGAGATCTCGAAATTTGCAGGTGCGTCGCATGCCCTCCTGTCTGGTTTTCTCTCCTCCAGCACTTACGCACTATAAAGGAAACGCACCGAAAGTCAAGCCTATTTCATCTTTAAACTCGCTATTTGGGGAGACGAGGCGCTTGACGCGCTCGCGCGAGTGGCAATCGCTGTTGGTGGCATGCTCTGCCGTTCATTCGTAAGAATCTGACTGTGGGAAGTCACACTGTGGCGATTTTCCACCAGTCCACTCTCATGCTCGAAGGTGGGCTGATATTAGCATATTGGGTATTGGCTTGTCTTTCAATGCAATCCCTACGCCTTGAGGACGCAGGTGTATCACTAACCTTCCCTTTTGTCTTTATCATTGGCGCATAGACTTGTTGCGTCATCTATTTTCGGTGGAATTCGTTGCAACGAAGCACCAAAGTCTGGTCATCGCGAGGTTGACTGACGAGGGTAAACGAGCAAGGCTATCCAGCCACATCTTCACACGGGTCAATTGTCATGTTCGAATCAGCCCTCGGTACGTGTGTGAAGCCCCCGTGGACCTGCCTCGGTTGAACCGATATTACTGGAGCGAGTGGTTACGCCACTATTATCGTGTCGACCTTTCAAATGGGCGATTTCCCACGCACTAGCTTTTGGCGTGGCTGCGGCATGATCCTTCTCGGTTCCCGCATTGCTGCTCACAGGTCCAGCTGGCCCTTACTTGGCGCGGCCGTTGTGATATGAAAACCGCTGTGAATGATGATAGGTGTCTATCGAGATGCTCAAGACAGCACCCATGTAAAACACCTCAGTACCACTATCCAGCAAGTCCACTTGAATTGCAGCAATCGCTGTATTGGTGCCACGATCTTCAACCTGAATATATAGCACAACGATACATTAAATGATGACACGGGCACTCGGACAGTCACACTGTTTCACGACAGGCATTCGAAAGGACTACATACATTCTACACACGATTTTGTTACATCGATAATAATGGATTCTGGTCACGGTGAATCGCTGGCGTAAAAGTTAGTGTACGAACAGTAAACAAGCAGGGCTATCGTCACTTACACACTGGCAGGTCGGCAAGTCAAACTTAGATATCACGCCCCGTCTCGCCGCATTCATTTTATGGTATGCTGTGAGAGCAATTGTACAATTTCCTGTTGTTTTGGGCCACGGGCATAACTTGATGCAATATTTCCTTTGAGGTCGCGCACATACACATCCCCGCCGTGGTCCAGCAAGAGCCGTACAACGTCTGGGTGTCCTTCCTGATTACCAAATGATGCTAGGTGTAACGGAGTGTGTCCACGGTTGTTCTGGGAATTGACCTCTGCATTTCGCTCGAGTAGTATTCGAGCAACCTTGAGGTGACCTCCGAGCGCTGCATGGTGCAGTGGAGTTGCTCCGACGCTGGCACGCACGTCCGCATCGGCACTGTGGTCTAGTAACAACTGCACAACCTCTGGGCACCCACTACAACCACTCCATGCTGCTCGATGTAATGGGGTTGATCCATCGTCACACTGTGCATTGACATCCGCCTTTTGTTCGAGTAGTATCCCAGCAACATTAAGGTGGCCTTGGTACGCTGCCTTATGCAGTGGAGTTTTTCCCTCACCATCCTTGGCGTTGACCTCCGCATTTCGCTCGAGTAGTATCACAGCAACCTTGAGATGACCATGCAACGCTGCCCTATGCAGTGGTGTGGCTCCCTTGTTGTCACGGGCATGCGCATATGCATTGTGGTCCAGTAAAAGCTGCACAACCTCTGGGGAATCTCCACATTCCCGTGATGTTGCTTGATGCAATGGGGTCGATCCATCGTTATCCCGAGCATCGACCTCCACATCGCGCTCGAGTAGTGTCCGAGCAACTTCGAGGTCACCTACAGACACCGCGTTATGTAGCGGAGTAGCTCCCTTGTTGTCACGGATATGCGCATCCGCATTGCGGTCCAGCAATAACCGCACGACCTCCGGGGAATATCTCCGACACCCAGATGATGCCTGATGTAATGGGGTCGATCCATCGTGATCCCGAGCATTGATCTCCACATCATGCTGGAGTAGTGTCTGAACAACGTCGATGCGAGCCGACATGATTGCACTATGCAGGGGAGTGGTTCCCTTCTTGTCACGGATATGCACATCTGCATTGTGGACCAACAATAACTGCACAACATCTAGGTACGGCGCAGACTGTGACCCACCACTCCGTGCTGCTAGATGTAATGGGGCTAATCCACGTTCATTCCGAGCATTAACCTCCGCATTTCGTTCGAGCAGTATCTGAGCAAACTTGGGATTCGTCCCTATAAGCGCTACTTTATGCAAAGGAGTGTCCCCCTCGATATCCTTGGCATTGACTTCCGCATCTCGCTCAAGTAGTATACAAGCAGTTTTGAAACGATCCCATTTCACTGCGCTATGCAGTGGAGTGATCCCCCATTTATTACGGGCATTTGCATCTGCACCGTGATCCAGCAATAACCTCGCAACCTCTGAGTATTCTTTCCACGGATCCTCTGAAGCTTGATGTAATGGGGTCGATCCATCGTTATCAGGAGCATCGACCTCCGCATCGCACTCGAGTAGCGTCTGAGCAACCGCAAGGTGGCCTTTAGACGCTGCGGTATGCAGTGGAGTGGCTCCCTTGTTGTTACGAACACACGGATTTGCATTGTGGTCTAGCAATAACCGCACAGCCGCCAGAGAACCACTTTGTGCTGCGTGGTGTAATAGGGTCGACCCATCGTTTCCCTGGGAATTGACCTTCCCATTTCGCTCAATTAGTATCTGAGCAACCTCGATGTGACCTAAACCTACAGCTTTATGCAGTGGAGTGACTCCCTCGTAGTCATGGAGATCTGCATCTGCACCATGGTCTAGCAATAACCGCACAACCTCTGGGAATCCCGAGACTTGGAAATCCGAGTCTCCTACTGCTTTATAGAGTGAGGTAAATCCATGGTCGTCCTGGGCATTGATCTCTATATTTTGCTCGAGTAGTATCCGAATAACTTCGAGGTGACCTCTCTTCGCTGCCTTATGCAGAGCAGTGACTCCTTTCTTATTGCGTGCATGCACATCCGCATTGTTCGCCAGCAGTAGCCGCACAAGATCAGGGTTTCCGCTCCCCGATGCTCTGAGAAATGGGGTAGCTCCTTTGTCATCCTGGGTATTGACCTCCACATTTTTCTCAAGTAGTATCCGAGTAACTTCGAGGTGACCTCCGTCCGCTGCATTATGCAGAGGGGTGACTCCTCTCTTATCGCAGGCATGCACATCCGCATTGTTGGCCAGCAGTAACCGCACAAGATCAGGGTTTCCGCTCCCCGATGCTCTGAGTAATGGGGTAGCTCCTTCATCATCGTGGGAATTAACCTTTACATTGCGCATGAGTAGCATCTGAGTGACTTCGTAGTGACCTCTGGCCGCTGCAGTGTGCAGGGGAGTGACTTCTTTCTTATCACAGATATGCACATCAGCATTGTGGTCTAGCAATGACCGCACAACATCAGAGTTTTCGCTCCAGGACCCTAATGCTCTAAGTAATGGGGTAGTTCCCTGATCATCCTGGGAATTGACCTCCACATTGCACTTAAGTAGCACCTGAGTGACCTCGTGGTGACCTCTGCCCGCCGCTTTATGCAGGGGAGTGACCCCCCTCTTATCGCAGGCATGGATATCTGCATTGTGGTCCAGCAATAACCGCACAAGATCAGGGTTTCCGCTCTCTGACGCTACGAAAAATGGGGTAGCTCCTTGATTATCTCGGGCATTGACCTCCACATTTCTCTCGAGCAGTATTCGAGTGACTTCGGGGTGACCCTTGGCCACTGCCTTATGCAGAGGGGTGACACCTCCCTTATCGCACGCATGCACATCTGCACCGTGGTCCAGGAATAACCGCACAAGATCAGTGTTCCCACTCTCTAATGCTTCGAAAAATGGGGTAGCTCCAGCGTCATTCCGAGCATTAACCTTTGCTTTGTGTTCGAGTAGTATCCGACTAAACTCGAAGATGCCTTCCCTGGCTGTGAAATGCAATGAAGTATAGCCGCTCTCCGTTTGGAGGTTTACGTCTGCACCATTTCTCAGTAGCAACTTCCCGATCTCAAGGTGTCCCTGTAACAACGCAGTATGTAGTGGAGTTGAATCGTAATATTTTGCAGAGCGTGAATTTATGTCGGCGTTATGCTCAAGCAGCAGCTTAGCGACCTCGATGTGCCCTTCATGTACTGCGTCATGCAACGGAGAACCATATTTACCACCCAAATCATTTATCTGTTCTGGGTGTTTGATTATCAGGCGTTTCACAAGACCACAGAGCCCCCTCCCCGCAGCAAAGTGTAAGGGAGATCTTGAAAGCGGCCCACTTTTCAGCACAAGCCATTGCAAGGACCTGCGAGCTGCCAAACCATCTTGCCAATTCGAAAAATGTGGCTTGTCCGTGTCAAAGAAATGATCCAGTGCGTCCTTGATTCGAGTTTCTACATTCCCCACCTGGGCGTGTCCAACCCAATATACGACAGCATAGTTGTAAAGAGGGATATTTTTGACACCGCCTTTGTGGGTGCGGTCATCCACGCGGAGTATGGCACCGAGACAAGCCTGGGCGAGAATCGCGTGGGAAGGCTCGATGGAAATATAGAATCGGGACGCCTCATCTGTGCAACCTTTGAGACGGTCCGAAGTCAGGAACTCCTTCACGGAGAAATGCGAGAACTGAACAACCCGGGAGCCGTTGTCGATGATTATGGAGACCAAGCTAGAACAGGCTGACAGCACCGCCTCTTCCTGGTCTTCCCAGCGCCATCCCGTATTCAATGTTGGGAGCCCCCCCATGTTCAGGTCAAATGCAAGGATCTCCGCAAGCTCCTCGACCCGGAGTGGACGAAGTGCCACTGTGAGACATTGCAAAAGTCGATATGCGTGCGCCTGATTCGCATTGTTGATCTCGCTCAGGATACGCTTGTATGTTTCATCTAACGATTTTGGCAATTCCTCCAGGATATGACGTAGATTAGTCGGGAAACAATGTCGCAGAACCTCCAATTGGCAGAACACCCATCGAAACCTGTGTGAAACCATGAGACGATAGTATGATCGTGATAAATCAAATGCCCTTACATTCCATCTGCTTTCTCCGTCAGTTTCTGAATGACCATAGCCTTCTCATCGTCTCGCCATCTCTTCATCCTTTTGTCCGAACGAACTACAGAAGAGACATAATGATCGATGTCCAGCTTCTGACCGCTTTCGTCATGGAGGGAAAGCTGTTGGGTTGCCAAAGGCTCAAGCGCGGTGCGAATGTCAAACTCGGGACGACTCGTCGCAAATAGTCGCAGATTTGGAAGGCGAAGCTCTACAAGCTTCTTCACGAGCTCTAGGACATTTTCACGCGACGACGGAATGCCCGAATCGTTGGGACACTCGTCGATAGCATCCATGATAAGAAAGATCGGCACTTGTCCCATGGTCGTGAGCATATCCGTGAGGCACCGTGCAAGCGAGTCATCCGTCGGCTGTCGCGACCCATTTTGATGGGCCGAGTATAATTGCATGAGAATGTCACGGCATTGGCCGGATTGCTCAGAGAGCTGAACTAGGAGGGATGACAATAATGCGCGCGAGTCCTGTTTTCCCGTGTCCTTGAAATCGAAGAAGAAATAGGCCATGAAAGCGGAGCCGGTGGCGGACAATGACTCGAGATCCCGAATGATCGCGGAGCTGGACGATCATTAGTTCGATGAGGAAGCAACTCGGCAGAGGAAACGAACCTAAGAATGCTCTTCCCAGATCCGGCTGTCAATCCAGGAGTCGTTAGCCGTAATGAAGATTCAGACAGTGATGGGATATGTACGTTTTCCGTGAATCCATAACAGCGAGCCAGATGTTTTCCAATCTGCGACGGTGGTCCCTTCGGTGCACCACGCTGCAGTACCCACGTGATGTGCACCGGACGCAACATTGTAATTGACAGAAGGATCGGGGGGTGCGATCCACTTTCTAAGGTCATTGCCTAACTTAATCCCTGTCAGAGAGGTCAAGCTTCGCGATCAGCGGTATAAGGCCGGAAGATCACGAACGGTGCATATCGCTGACTTGATTGGCCACTTGGTGGGTTGCTACTCCGATCTCCTTGACACCTAACCGAGTAAAAAACTGAGGACCGATTCTGGGGCTGGCTAATGCGGATATAACTCACATCCAAGGGCTGAAACGACATTCTGGCCGACGCCCTGCACGTTGCTGTTGACCGTATCCAGCTTGTCATCAATGCCGCGAGTGATCGTGAGGACCTCGGCTGCTGCCATGCGGGCCTCCTCTTGCGTCAATTTGTCGAGCCGCTGAAGCGCCTCTTCGACATCTTTCCGCCCAATCAACTTCTTAAAAAACGTCTCTGCACGGATGTCAATTTTTAGAAATAAATCAACTGGGATCCACATACTCGTTCGGCCCTGCCTGATCTCCTTCGTCACGATCCCAAGGATCGAGATCACCTCGACCATGATCTTGACGATGATGTCCGTCATTTGCGCCGACGGTCGGACGTGGATGTATTGTTGAAGCCGATTAAAGAAGAATTCCATGCGGCCGAACAGGTCTGCAATGGCCTCCTTGCCAGCGCGGACATCCTTGACGGCCTATGAGGTGTATGTTAGCAAGACGCAGGCAGGTCAAGGATATGCTCACTTGGAGAAGCACGCCGATTCCAGAGAAAATCGCACTTGCAGGTGGGAAAGCCTGCAGTCACAGACATCAGAGGGTAGATCTCATAGACGCTTGGATCAGCGGATCGAACATACCAGCGCAGCACCGCTACTAAGGGTCGATGCGAACGCAAACAAGACATTTACAGTAGGATCGAGCCACTTGGTCCACTTTTCGTCATCGCTCTGAGATCGATCGACTTGGGTTCGAAGAAGGGCGATAATGGCACTAGGAGAGTCGCAAGACTGTAGCTCGGTAGCGAAGGAATGGGAGGTAATGGTTTTCTTCGTCTGCTTTTCGTACGCTTTCAAAGCAGCTGTAAAGATCGCCTCGAAGGTGGTAGAAGAAGTAGCAGTGGGCTGAAGTTGAGCCATGGTGCTAGTAGTTGAAGCTTTGAAGGCTGGTTGGATGTTCAAAGATAGCAAGAAAGTCGCAATGTCTGTAAAGGGCAAAGGGCGAGGACGAGGACGAGGACGCCTCGTGTTTGCGATGCCTCGTGGGCAGATAGCCGCCCGGATATTTCTTTTCTGGGTGCGATTCCCACAACGATGAGTAGCAGCCTGAGCAGCACCACC
Source organism: Lactarius tabidus (assembly GCA_963281015.1). Taxonomy (NCBI): domain Eukaryota; kingdom Fungi; phylum Basidiomycota; class Agaricomycetes; order Russulales; family Russulaceae; genus Lactarius; species Lactarius tabidus. The sequence goes on along the minus strand of OY725475.1, from coordinate 253,587 downwards.
GCACCTTCCCTGCCACCCGGGATGGTCCTCGGACCAGACGGAAAACCATGCAAGGTCTGCACTTCCTTCCGGAACTGGAGACCGCCCTCGTCATCGTCCAAAAAAGCAACCACCAAGACGCATGGCAGCAGCGCCAGCAACGACTTTTCCTCTCCCTCAGCTGCGACAGGCATCGCGACCGCGACCGCAGCTGCTGTTTCTGCGCACAACGACGACGCGCGCGCACACTGTCCGCCCGACTCGGAGGCCCTCGGACGCGCCACCTGGACCTTCCTGCACTCGACTGCTGCGTACTACCCCGAGCGGCCAAGCCCCACACAGCGCGCGCACATGCTGCAGCTGCTACACGCGCTGCCGATTCTCTACCCGTGCGGGCACTGCGCGGAGGACCTCGGGGAGCGCCTGCGGCGTCGTCCGCCGGACGTGCGTAACCGCGCGGCTCTCGATTTGTGGCTCTGCGAGACGCACAACGAGGTGAACGCGCTGCTCGGGAAGCCTACATTTGATTGCGCGCGCGTCGACGAGCGCTGGCGGGATGGGCCCAAGGACGGGAGCTGTGACTGAGTAGATTTCGGGACGATCATAGATTCTCTGTCATTCTGCACTCACCACTCGCTTTGTATCTTCACAACTCAATAGAACCAATCGCTCCCCTCTTCGCATTGTCCACACATAACTGTCATGCCCACGAAAATGTCATTAATGTCTTGATTAATGTAGACGAACAACAATGTCCTTCCTAAAGTACAACTATTCATTACTTGGACAGCCAGGTACTTGGCCCTGCGAGATATACAAGATGCTATAACAACGACACAGAAATGCCTTCTCTAACACAGGCCCTATAACTTACGGCGACCGCCTCGAACTATGTCTATTCCGCTGTGGTTTCGAACCAGCCGCGCGAGCGCTCCACGGCGCGCTGCCACCCGTAATACGCATCCAGTCGTTGCTGTTTCGTCGTGCGCGGATTGAACCTGGTACTGCGCGCCGTATTGACTTCCTTGAGCGTCTCGGGCTGCGAAATATCCCAGCCAAACAGGCCGATAGCAGACGCAGCGAGCAGTGCCGAACCAAGCGCGGTGCTCTCACGCATCTCGGGCCGCACGACCTCGAACCCGCCGACGTCCGCGAGTACCTCCATCGCAAGGTCCCCGTTCGTCATCCCGCCGTCTACCTTGAGGTGCGAGAGGTCCGTATGCGCGTCCAGCGTCATGCTCTTGATTACTGCGCGCGTCTGGAACGCGTTTGCTTCGAGCGTCGCCCGCGCTATGTGTCCCGGCGTCGTGTACGACGTCAGCCCGATCAGCAAACCCGTCGCGGTAGAGTCCCAGTAGGGGGCTAGCAGCCCTGAGAACGCCGTGACGAAGTATACCCCGGACGGGGACGGCACGGAGCCCGCGAGCGTGTTGATCTCGCTGGCTGACTTGATTAGTCCCATCGAGTCGCGCAGCCATTTGATGGCACTGCCTGCGACAGCAACTGCGAAGAAAGAGGTTTAGCACCATTTGGAGAAGAGAGGAGTCAGTCTCACTGGCTCCTTCCAGAGCGTAGACGGGCTTGCTTTTGGGACCCGCTTGATACGCGACCTGGAATTAGAATTGTATTAGCACCAGTTTCAGTCCGCAAGCTCGGACGTACCGTGCTGAGAAGTCCGTGGGTGCTGTATACGATATCCGTGCCCGTGCAGAACAACAAAAACGCGCCGGTACCATATGTGCACTTAGCCTGGCCCTGAGCGAGACATTTATTGCCAATGAGAGCTCCCTGCTGGTCACCAACCAGCCCACCAAGCGGCACACCCTTGAGAGGACCGTAGGCGATCTCACCGTACACCTCGCTCGTCGAGACGAGGCGCGGGAGGACCGAATCCCGAATTCCGAAGAATCGCAAAAGTGTGGGGTCCCATTTGAGCGTGCGGATGTTGAGCAAGAGAGTGCGCGACGCGTTGGTCACCTCGCTGATATGCTGGCCAGCGCTCACACCGCCTAGCAAGTTCTGTGCGAACGATTTATCAGCGTCTAACAGGCGGTACAGAGAATGGGTCTAGACTCTGACATATGCGATCCACGATTCGATGGTCCCAAACGCAAGATCGTCTTCCTCGTGCGCCTTGCGGACATCCTCCCAGTGGTCAAGCATCCATCGGAGCTTTATGGCGGAGAAATAAGTGGAGAGTGGGAGGCCGGTCCTTTGCGGATGTAGATATGATCAGCCATCAGAATCGCCGACAAAACTCCGCAAACTTACAACTCCTTAATGCCCAGCGCGCCATCCTTCCCGCGACGAACCTTGCCGTCAATTTCGATACCCTGCGACTCGAGGAGATTCTCAAAGTGCATCACGATACCACGGGTACGTGAGTCGTCCCACACGATCGCGCGAGCGAGCGGCTTGCCCGTCTTGCGGCTCCACACAACAGTTGTCTCACGCTGATTGGTGACGCCTATTCGTTCCGCAATCAGTCACGGGTACCACATACGTGGAGATCCGGGGACGCACCGATGACTTTTACGGAGTTACGTGTGTACCCAGCCTCCTCGAGCTTTGCTATGGCCTGCTCAATGACGTTGTCGCAGGCCGCCATTAGTTCGCTGGCGTCTTGCTCGTGCCATCTTGGTAATCACAGAAGGTGAATAGGAGCGCACATGGTCAAAAAAGGGAGCTTACCCGGGGTTTGGGTAATACTGAGTATACTCCTTCTGGCTTTGGGCGATTATATTCGCGCGGTCATCAAAGATGATGAAGCGAGTCGACCTGAGCTCAGTGGCGATGAGCAAGTGCTGGTCTAATCTCACGGGGAACTTACGTCGTACCACAGTCGAGACTGCCAACGAACTGGCCATCTTTGAGGGCTGACATGGTTCTTCGTCTGTTGGTCTAGGTTAGTGGGCTAGATCGGGGAAAGTGAATAAAGAAGGAGGGTCGGCTGGATGCTGCCCCACATTTATGAGGCGATGGTGGAAGTAGGATCATATGATTGTTTGATGTTTGATTGACTGTGACATTGTCATGGGTTTACGGGCCTTGATGCTCCCCGCGGGGCTACTTTCCAAAAGCGGTCGAAAGCGTAAATACGACGAATTGGCGCCCTGCCAGAGCCGGCCGGAATCTTGCGGGATCGGGCGACAGAGCGGGGCTATGCTCGATGTATCAACACCTACAGCTCAAACGCTTGGCTCTCAAAAGCTGGTGTCCCACACACCGATGAATGTTTCCGTTCGGAAGGACCAACGTCCCTTACAAATAATTTGTACACAAGTTGACTCTACCGCAGAAAGTCCGCACCACTGCCGCACTCCAGCTTTGGGTTTAGAGGTGGGCTTGCTCCGCGGCCATGTTTTGCTTGGTGCCAGATAATCTTATCTCTTACATTTCTTCCGTTTTGAATGAGATCTGCGAGCGCAGAAACAGAACTGTGGCAAATAGCGAGGGCTGCGTTCGAGAGCTCCCAGTTCATCGACTCCGCTGAGAGGGTTCTGCAGAGGGAACGATACGCGCCTTGCACAAAATTAGGAAGGAGCTGGAGGCAAGAGGACTCATCGTTCCGAGCCAATGGAAAGTACATTATGGTGCGTGCATTCCTCTCGCGTTATCAAACGCCTCGACCCGCACACAGGCGCAAACGGGACGCGATGGATGCTGTGCAGGATCTCCACATCGCCTCATTCCCAGGCCCCACCTGCGCAGTCTCGTACTCATGCTCATCGCTGTCTTCGTGGCGATCCCAGAGGTTGTCGTCAACGTCTCTGCCCCTGCCTTTAAATCCGGTGCGCCTCGCGCGCGCCCCTTTTCATCGTACTAACGCAGGGCTCATGCTGACAGCACCCAGGCAACGCTGGATCATCAAAAGCGGCACTGCCAAGGAGTCCGCACGCAACGCGACCCAGGTTGCGCTCGATGAACTAACCCAGAAATTGCTGAGGATATCCGGGGCAACGCAAATGGGCCCTCACGAGGCCACAGCGCAAAGAGGGACCTGCAGACCCTCACCGCTCGAGGCTTCTCCGGCAGAGCCCTCGCGAACGAGCCCCGCTGGGACAAACTCGGGACTCGCCGCCTTAGGACTTGGTAATGCATCTTCGACGTTATCACCGTCCAGTGATCTACGACGTCCTCGTCCTGGGTCCCTTCTGATAGAGGGAAATATTAGCGGAGATGGGTCGAGCTCAGTTCCTGAATTGAGTGTTATCCGGGTCTTCGCTGTTGCCCCGTGGGCAGCTTCTAGGTTTATCCGCTCTTACGATAACGGCATCCGTTCTACCTGCAGACTGTGGGTTATATGTTATTTGGTGGGTTTTCCCTGCCTTTGAATGAGATATCATCATCTCCGCTCAGAGTCCATCCCCAGCAAATAGAACACTTTGGCCAGATCTACAACCTCTGAACTCTCCTCTTCAGGTGGGATACTAGTTCTTGTTATTAGGTACAGTGAATATATTTGTGGTGTGTGTGAGGGGTGTGCACCACACATAGCAAGGGAAGAGGTACAGTTGCTATAGTACATCAACAGCCCCTTCAGATTCTACCAAGTGACTGGGTGTTCCTAAACCCATCCAGCTTGAGACAACCATAGGTCCATAGCAGGTGTTATGTTGGTCAAAAATAATACTCCCTCATATCATGAACTGGATTGACAACAACTATATCACATCACATACTGATACTGTACATCACACTTCATTTGATGCTCTTTTACACAATTTATAGACCACATAACATTGCATTTGCTTGCCTCTCATGGTGTTCAATAGTCTTGTGTATGAAGATTTGTTCTCCAAACTGTTTAGATAATTGGTCTTCCAAACACATCAACCAAAGGCTGAGATGGCACTAAAAGAATGTCAGGATATTATCTTAACAGATTGCAGCCATAAACAAACCATCAGTGGTCATAATAAAGTGTGCAAATTGCTCAACAGAGTGCTCTTGAGAAGGTGCCATAAGGTGTTGTTCAATTTTCAACTCAATATTTGCTGTGCGATAGTCCACCTCTGCTTGGGTCAGAGCTGACTCTGCTGTGGCACTTGTGATACGCAAATAGGTTGCATGCTTGAAGATAATGATAGCAGCTACCACAAAGGTCAAATACACATTAAAAATAAAAAGATTAAAATACCAAGCATCAAATAATGATGGCTAAGACCTTTGAGGGGACGCTAAAGATATATATTGTAAGCCACAAACACCAATAGCCATAATATGAAAATCATACATCTTTAATAGTGGGGAGTGACATAACATGCTTCATCTGATAAAGTAGTGAGATTATTTCTTAAATGAACATTTGAGGCACTTACAATCTGGAGAGCCAAATTTTGACAACATTAGTAAGCTTGAAAGCAATGGATAAACACACCCGCTAGTTACAGAAAAGAGTGAGTGGAGAGCCAAGCACAAATGACATTAGCAGGAAGAAAACACTGCAAAGCAAGCAATTGCTCACACTCTAAAAAAAAATTGTTAGCTGGTGGAAAATAAGTGAGAATAGAAGCCACTCACAGGCTAGAGAGTCAAGGGCACATATTCAGCATTCTTAGATAAAAATAAGAAACAGCAGCAACCCACACACTAAAGAGCCAAGAACAGACATGGTCAGAAAGCTTCAATGTGACAAGGAATGGCCACCACTCACAGGCTAAAGGCCAAGGATAGGAATTGTCAGCAAGCTCAAAATGTAAAAAGGTATGGCAACTACTGACTGCCTGGTAAACCAAGGACAGACATTGTCAGCATGCTTGAAATGCAGCTAGGTAAGGCAGCTACCCACATCCTAGAGGAGAACAGATAAGCATTCTGAGCAGGTTTAAGCAGTGAGGCACAACAGCTAATCACCTCCTGATAGGCCAAGGACAGGCATTGTCAGCAAATATGAAACATAGTGAAGTATGTCAGTCACTCACAGGCCGAACATAAAGCTTGAAGGATCATGGGTAGACATTGTGAGCAGACTTGAAATACTGTGAAGGATCATGGCCACTTACAGACTGAAGAGCCAAGGATGGGCAATGTTTAGAAGCTTAAAACAAAGAAAGCATAGCACTCACAGTCTAGAAGTCAAAGGCCAGTCAACATCAGATTAAAACACAGTAGGGTACCTCAGTCACTCACAGGCTGAGCAGCCATAGACAGTTATTATAGGTTTTAAATCTAGTGATATATGACAGCAACTTACCAACTGGAGAGACAAGGACAGCATTAGCAAGCTTGAGAAGCAGTGAGAGATGGCTGCCTTCACTCACAGACTGAAGAGCCAGAATGAGGCATTGTTAGCAAACTTGAAACCTAGGAAGGTTTGCACCAGCCACATACAAACTAGAAAACCAAGGTGAGGCAATGTTAGCAGGCTGAAAATGTAGCAAGGTTGAGCAGTCACTCACTTCCTGAGGAAACAAGGATAGGTACTATTGGCAAGTTGTGAAATGCACAACCACTCACTTGCTGAAGAGGCAAGAGCAGGTATTGTGAGAAGGTTTAAAATGCAGCAGGGTATGTCAGCCACTCACTCTCTAGAGAGTTAAGGACAAGCATTATCAGCATGCTTGAAACAAAGCATGGTATGGTAACCACTTACACACTGGAAAGCCAAAAACAGGCATTATGATCAACATGGAAAGCAACAAGTGGCAGCAGCTACCCACTTCCTAGTAAGCCAAGCAGAGGCATTGTAAGTAGATTTGAAATGCAGTGAGGCATATCAACCACTTACTCTCTGGAGAGCCAAGCACAGGCATTGTCAACAGACTTAAATGCAGTGAGGCATAGCAGCCACCCACCTCCTGGAGATCCAAGCATAAGAATAATTAGCTTAAAATGCAGCAAGGCACAGCAACCACCTACAGACTAAAGTGCCAAGGACAGGCATCATCAGAAAGCTTAAAACACACATGGCATGGTTGCCACTCACTTTCTGAAGAACCAAGGACAGGCATTGTTAGCAGGCTTGGAATAGTTAGGCATGATAGTCACTCACTCCTAGAGAGCCATAAATATGCATTACAAGCAGGTTTAAAGTGCAGTGAGGTGCAACAGCTACTCACATCCTAGAGTCAAGGACAGGCATCAATAGATTTGAACATGAAAAGGTGCCAGCACTACAACCACTTACTCACTGGAGAGCCCAGAACAAGAACACCCATCATTAGCAGATTTGAGACACACCCAGACATAGCAACCACTCACAATCTGAATGGTCACATGCATCATCGACATACTTGAGAAGTGAGGCATGATAGTCACTCACCCACTGGAGAGGCAAGGAAAGGCATCATCAACACACTTGAAATTGCAAGACATGGCAAGCACTTACAAGCTGGACAGCAGATCATCAAGATTGAAAAGCTTGAGTATGAGCTGGCACTCACCACCTAGGGGTTAGGAAAATACCAAGCATTATGCAGCATCTACCACAAATAAAGACTATAACAACACTTACCCAGAGGTATGGAAATGAACTGAGACATTCTTGAACTATACTCTTTGCACGTTTGACCCTGAACCCAGCACTAGAATACACACTGTCGTGTCTGTCAACACACACTCTCATTCCGTTTTCAACTGATACACTCACCGGCGCAAGGCTACTTTTACACTCAACTCTAAATTACCCTTCTGCACGGCTAAGAGCATAAGTGCAACTGTATCCCTATTCAGGTCTGCACCGGTCTTCTCAATAAGATCATCACAGCACGCGCTTTTCTTGTGCATCTCTGCCAAACAACATCAGCTCGTAACACAGGCATTCAACTCTAAACCCACTTTCCAATTGCACATATCTAACGTCGTTGCCAAGGGGACGCAGATAGTGCTCTTGAAAATGTTTCTCCGCAGCTTCGGATACATTGCTACCCGGGAATTCGTTTGGGTAATCCGATAGGAGCATTCCCACATTCCGCAAGAACTGGTCATATTTGGTGAACACCACGATGACGGGAACTTCAAGGGACGCATTAGATACGGTCATTAATGTCTGTAACAACACACGACGCACCATTCTTGTCAGGACAGATGTCCTTATAAAATTTAAGGTCAAGTTGTGGTCGTTGGTTATCCATCGGGACACAGTACCTCAAAATATTATATTTTAGTCAGTTTTCATAATTGCGGATACTCGAGAGTCCCAACCATATTGCGTGCAGTCTAAGCTGCAGTTGCTTTTCTTGGCACTTGCGTCGAATGAATTCTTGCAAAATGCCGAGTTCCTCTGTGCTACCTGCCTCGATTCCGCGAGAATCGTGAAAAATGTAGCCCCGATGATTGGAGAACACAAGTTCGTCGTTGATGTTGTGCTCGCCTCGCTGGCAACATCTTGAGATGCAACCGAAGAGAAGTACCACAGTTACTAACATTCATAGATGGGTGAAGTTTAACCTGGTCGGCAGTAAGATATCCCAGTCGTAGAGAAAAGGTTTGGACCGTTGCAGTGGCACGTACTTGTTGACGTCCCTTGTAAACAATGGGGCTCTCCGTTGTCTCACAGACTCTTTGTAAGATTGATGTCTTGCCTGCGTTTGCCCTTCCTATAATAAGGACTCGGAACTTGAACTTTGGAAGTGGAACAGGAGCTCGTTGGGTGTTCATCGGAGCGACGACGGTGTTCGGCTTGGTGTTTGGGAGAGCTAGAGTCGTTGATCGATTTGATCCCGTGCTCGATCGATTGTCGCACGATCACGGATAGTTCACTCTGGTCCCGTCTCCACACACTCGGGCTCGTTCTCCTTTATCTCCCCACCCATGTACTGGAGACTCACAACTCGTTAGCGTACAGTCATCGTTCACTTGACCGCTCCACAACGTCAGGTGCGCACCCCCCCCTTGTCGTTGTACTCGCCTCAACGATTTGGTCAAGGTATTTTACGAACCAAGTTACGAACGACGGCCTGTATGTCCTTAGCCGTTCCTAGATATCCGTCCCTCGTGCGCGAGCTCCTCCCAGACTGGTCATCTGTTTAGGTCATTGGCGGCTCTCCGAGCTACGCATGGCACGCCGCGTCGATCTGGGTAGAACCAACAACTCGATTTTGTTATTGAGAATGGCGCAGTCGAGAATGCACCCCTCGCTGCCGCGATCGCGCACTGAAACGTGCACCACACGCATCACATGGGCCCCGTCGCAACGTAGACCGCCGCGGCGTTGACCCGACGAAAGGATCCGTAGACGGGAGCACACGCCGACAGCTCCCCTGCGCTTTGGCGCCGTAGTCGCATCAGCACCGGGAGGATCCGCGCAGGGACCCGTTGGGTTCGAGGGGACGTCCGGGCACGTCTTGTGCGAGATTGGGAGTGGGGAGGGCATGAGGCAGTCTACGAGTACTAGAGCTAGGCGTGTATATATGTAGGAGGGTCATGAAAATACAAAAAAGAATTCCAGAGAGTGTCGCTCAAATCTCGTGTGTCATGGCACAGTGCTCTCTTCCAAACGCGCCTTCTTATCCGGTGCCGTTTCCGTCTCCCCGCCCTCTGCTTTACGCTTCTCCGCGGCGCCACTTGTCTCGGGCACAGGTACGGGTGCAGGTGCAGGAGCCTTCTTTTTCTTCTTTACGACCATCGACGTGAGGTCGTTCACCGGTTGATCCTGACTCGGCACTGGCGCAGCGTTCAGCTCACGATCCAGCGCACGTTGCGCGAGCTCGGGCGCCGACAGCCCACCATCGCGTTCATCATTCGGTGCCGATTTCAGCTCGTCTACCTGCAAGACGCGTCGTCAGCTCTGAAGAAATTGACATGAGTTAGCGAGCGTGCCTTGAGCGCAAGGTCCTGTTTGAGTTCGCCGAGTTCCTTTATCTCAGCCTCGATCTGCGTTTTGCTCCAGTTCTGCACCAGCTCGTCCGGTGCGAGCGCGTCCTGCTTACTCTTGCCCTTGCCCTTTGCATCGCCGTCCGTGCTGGCGGAGGAGGGAGGCTCTGGTAGAGGCGCCAGCGTGCCCGCGAGGCCTGCGCGCAACTCGTCTAGGCGCGCCTCGATGCTCTCAAGCGCACGCTGTGCGTGGTGGATAGCATCTGCGAGCCGGCCGGCAGTGAGGTCTAGCGCGATGCTGAGCTTATAATGCACCTCTGCGAGCTGGCGTGACGAGAGCGGTAGGAGCTGCGTTTTGAGCTCTAGGCCGGCGCTATAATCTGTAGTTGCCTGTTCGAATTTCTCTGTAGCAGTTTAATGTTAGTGCATGTGCGGGAGAGTGGGAGGACGTACCGGTCTCGAGAGATATGTCGCCTAGCATAATGAATGTGTCTGCTGCCCGGAGACGCATCAGGTCGTCCCCGTCCATGCGCTTCTCGTATATCGCCCGCGCGAGGTCGAGTACCTCCCATGCAGCATTAAAGTCGTCCTCAGGCTCCGCCTCGTCTCCGTCTCCATCTTCACCCTCTCCATCACCAGCATCGTCGTCCGCATCGGCATCCGCGTCTGGCTTGGACGCCTCAGCGAACAGGTCCACCGCGGGGTCTTCCTCTTCGTCCTCCACGTCGCCCGAGAACGACAAGATCTTATTGTTTCCGTTCGTCGCAGGCTCTGTACGCGCGCGGGGGTCAGGCAGTAAAACAAAGGCACGTGTGGCATTAGCATTGACACGCACCATCTTCCTGCTGCTGCTGCTGTTCTTTTCCTAGAACTGAATTCTGCGCGATGGCGTTCTCCAGTAACGCCTTTCCGTACGCGAAGTACACGTCCGCCATCTCCGGCGCGTCTTCCGCGTGTGTTTGGGATCTGCGCGTTTTGGTGTTAACGGCGACCAGGAGAAGGAAGGGAAATACGGACAGGAGTTCGAGGGCGGTGGCATAGTGCTCGACCGCTTGTTCGTACTTGCGCAACGCGAATGCCTTTTTCGCGTGGTCGAGCGCGTCGCTGACGCTGACGGTCGTTGCGGATGGCTGGGGCTGTTCTTGGCTGCAGACGGGGCATCATGAATGCCCTTGAAGACGAAGAAAGACGGAAGATACGTACGCAGACATGTATAGAGAGGAGAGGGTGGTGGTTGAGTTCAAAAGGTGGCTCTCTGCCTTTCAAGCACGCGAGTCGAGAGATTCAATCAACAAAGCGAAATCTTCCCGCGCCGCGCATCTCACGTTTGACGCCCATTCGACGAAAGGGAAAATGTATATTCAGCCTCAGCCCAAGACGCCCTTTGTACTACTGTGTGGTCAGAACTGTACGCTACAACTGTCCCGCTTATCGTACTGGTTATGAACACACGCGAGAGTGATCTGTGAGTTATTCCACGAGAAGATATAATAAAAGAAAAGGAACAGACGGGACGAAGAGCATAATATGCGACCTTAGGTAGGCGATACGAATCCGAATCGGAAAGAAAAGATAAAAAAGGGCATGCCTAGATCAACGACGCCGCGCCATTCTGCCGCTGCGACGCGTCACCACCAAACAAGTTCTGCCCAAAAGCCGGCGCTCCTGTCGGCTGCATAAACAAACCCGCACCAGCGTTAGCATTTGAAGTTCCAAACGCCGGGAAGGATCCCGCCCCGGGACCCGGACCTGGACCGGGCCCAGGCCCAGGGGCGCCTTGAGCCAACATCGACGCGCGGAATGGATTCACGACGCCCGCGTTAGCCGCCTGCGGACGCAGCCCTACGCCGAGCGTTGAACCCGCCCCGGTATTAGCTGGGAATCCCGTCGGTTGTGCGCTGAGGCCAAAGTTGCCACCGAAGCCCCCGGTAGGACTAACAGACGCGTTATTCTCTGGAGCGCCTGTGGGCGAGGACTGTGGGATCGGCGGCAGACTCTCGAGGAGCGACGCGCCGAATGATGATGACGGTTTGAATGCTTTGATCCCCGCGCTGTAGCCCGTGGCTTGTGGGCGTAGCGGCGAGCCAGTTGGCTGGCTGGAGAATGCGGTGTTGCCAGTCGGCTGCATGCCGACCGACCCGAAAACCGAGTCGGAAAAGGTAGATCCAGTGGTCGTAGATGTGGGTGTTGACGCGGACGTTCCCGAGCCCAAGGCGGTGAATGACGTTGTGAGCTGCGGTACTGGTGGGCTGCCTGAACTGCCTGAAAGGAACGAGGACGCGACGCTCGTGAAGGTAGTCGCCGGCGCGCCTGTTTGCTGAGGCTGGACCTGTGTTGGGCTTTGGGACGGTGGTTGGTATTGAGGTACGCCGTTTGCGAGTTCGAAAAGCGTTGGCGCGCGGGGCACGGGTGGAGGTGATGGAGCTTTGGGTACACCGAATGGGTTGCGGGAACCGGTCTGGTGCGCTTTGACCGGCTTTAGCGACGGGGAGGATGTTTTCGTTTGAGTTAGAGGTGTCGAGGCTGGGCGTGCGGGGACAGAGAATGCAGTCGTAGGGTTGGCGTTGAACGCAGACGCTGGTGTGGGCGCAGCAGTGTTGGAAAAGTCCGTGGACGTGGGCTGATTGGGGGAGGCAAAGGAAAACGGCTGGGAAACAGACCGGCTTTGCGAAGGGAAAGGATTCAGATGTGAAGACGGCGAGGTGGAACTTGAAGCGCTTGTATATGGATTGCTGTTCAGAGCCCCGAATGGATTGGCATTCGGTGAGGTAGGGAACGGGTTGGATGCCGGCGCAGAGACCGGGAATGGATTGTTCGAGAACGTATTCGCACCAAGGAAGCCATTTTGCGCCGAGAACGGGTTGACACCAGTCGGAGCTGGCTGTAGGGCGCCTGTTTGACCGAACGGCGAAAACCCGGTGGGTTGGGAAACCACGGTACTCGCGCGAAAGGGATTTGCCTCGGTAGCTTGTGGCTGAAGGTATCCAGTAGGCATAGCCTGCTGTACAGGGAACGGATTTGTTGGCTGTTGGGCACCTGGAGGCACGACTGTAAATTGAGGCTGCAAGTAACCGGTGGGTTGAGGTTGAGAAGGATTCGCTGAAGCGGCGAAAGCGCCAGCGGCATGGAAAGGGTTGTACGTTGCTTGTTGTTGTAACTGGTCAGACGCCGGACTGGTAACAAACCGGTAAGAAGCGGAGAAAATGACTGGGGGAAAGCGCATACTATCCAGTTTGTGGGTTGAAGATCGTCGTTCCATCCTCGATCGCCGAAAAGAAGTCCGTGAGAGCTTTCGCTGGTTCTGCCTTTGACTTGTCCTTAGAAGAAGAACCTTCCGGGGCCGCTTCTGGCGCCGGTGGAGCAGATGATCCCGCTACAGGTAGAAATAAATGAGAAGATCGTTTCCACTGCTTGTTAGCGCGCTCACCTTTCTCCACTTTCTTCGGGTTGGCCCGACCGTTCTTGAGGCCCTTATCCGCAGAGTCCTTGTTCGCTTTGTATTCAATCCTGTTCTGCTCGAAGTTAGGATCGTTCAAGTACTCCTCCAAGGATCCCACGAGAGATACTGGGGCCTGCACCAAAGGTCGTGAGTAGCGTTGCGATCAAGTCAGATCGGGATCGTACATGTTTCAGGTTTGGGATCGGCACGTTGAGGAGGTTTTGGAGTTTCTTTGCGACGCCGAGATACTCGACTACAAACTCTGCCTGTTTGCAGAAGTGCCGATATATGGTGAGAGCCTGTTCGGCATCAACGTGTGACATCTCAAAGTAATGTTCTAAACGGGATGAAGTATCAGTGATCGGTACCTCAACTAGGGCCGATCGTAACCCTTACCTAGCACGTTAATAACCCCTTCGTTGACGGCCTGGAAAAGAACGAGGAGATCTTTAACAAGCATCCGAAGAGCTGTGATAGTTAGCTCGTCACCCAAGTCATCCAGATAAAACTGATGGGAGAGTGAGCCAATTGCTCACGAGGAGAGAAAGTCGGAGCTTACTCTACACTCTACGAGTGAATCCAAAAGCTTCTGGACCACCTTGGTCTCTCTGAGCAGACCCTTCTCTACCGTCATGACCCGGAGCTTACGGCCCATGATCGTCTTGCTCCTCGTGGGGGCGCCAGAAGACTGCCCCTTTCGCGAGGTGTCTTCGTAAATGAGATTACGAGCGAGTCGTCCGTCCTCTTCAAGTGACATGGATAAACGCATGTCCCGGTTTGTTTCCGACTGGACACGAATTGCATCATGTTTTAGGTCGCGGTAGGTGCGTATGCGCGTGTCAAGATATATGGCGTAATGCTGGAGGTTCTTAGGCGCATTATAGCCTGAACGAAGGAAAGGAGTGAGGCGTGGCACGGGAAGGATAATAATAGAGCACACCTTCCCATTGACCGGCCGCAACATTTTTCAATCGTAAAACATCCGAGGTAGACAGGTATTGGAGAACATTGTCCGTCGCACCATTCCGAACCATCATGTGAAGAACAAGGAGTGCCTTGAACACGACCTAGGTAGTTCGTCAGCCTACTGGCGTGTCCTCCCATTCGTTCGATTGTAAAGACAAACGCACAATAGAGTTTGGCTCTCGAAAGCGAGGGGAAAGGGCTTTGCAGACATCGTGGATGGCACCGTCCTCGGACCAAGTTGCGGCGATGATAGGGTCGACGTACTGACCCGAGAGGGGTGTGGTGTGAGCCGGTGCGCACGCCAGAAAGCAGGGATGCTCACCTTTGACTTGGGCGGATTGGGCTTTGGTTTGCAGGCATTTTTGACGACCTTCTCGAAGGAAGACATCGTGTCAAAGGACGAGCCAGAGTCGGACTCAGGCGTTCGTGAGGACAAGAGGCACCACTGTATGACCAAGACTTTCCTTTTATGGCACCAAGCTTCTCAATGGCAGGCATGTGGCAACTCGTACCACGTTCTTTGGTGTCCACCCACACAGCTTGCCGCAAAAAAATTCCGCGGAAAGTTCCAATAGTATTATGCCGAGACCGCGGTCGATTATTGTTATTCGCTCCTGCAAGCCCGACTTCCCTTTGCCATGATTGGCGTCAATGCGAACGACGTCATTCCACAGGACGCGAGAGTCATAATAGAGGTGTTCCAAAACCTTTTGCAAATGTGAACAGCGCGAGCGTCAGTCCGGCGAGACAAAACTATCAAGAATTGGTTAAGTTCAACAAGTGTGTTGCCCTTGCGTGGCCCTTTCTTCTAATTGAAGCACGCAGGGGAATTGAAGCGTTTCAAGCTCTTTTTGTATTCTACCAGTGCCGCAGACTTCTGCATACAGTCACCCCGCGTAAGTTAGCTTCTACAATATTTCCGTAGGCGTCAAATGCTGACGAGTGTAACCCCGAATATCACGCTGTGCAATTACCGATCTCGGAAACCGAAAACCGTCGATCTTGTAACAAGTACCGGTTTCTGGTGCCGTGGGTCTCCGTGAGTTCGGTTTGGGGGATCTTCCTAGCCTGGGCCTTGATGATTTTTCGGAAGATTGGTGGTGTCATGCTAGGTGATAGTAGAGCACCTAACCCTTGTAGCTTGAAGCAGCGGAAAACAGTCACGGTGTCCCCTGCTTGGCAGGCAAGGTTGATCTAAGCAGCGTAGCGAACGATCAAGGCTTAACTTATGATCGAGGAAATATATCTGAGGGAGCGTAGTGATCTTCCTGCCTTGTTACATGAATGGAAAGACCTTTTCCCATGTTCTCACGGAGTTGATTCAGCACAATGGCTGATAGTCTTACGGCGGTACGTTAATACGCCGCAGTGATAGTGGAGTGCTCAGCCTAAACAGAGTGTTCTCTGTGCCAGAAGGTCCGTGGGGGAAGGTAAAGATGACAACGCACTGACATTTTCTACATCAATGCTTCAGCTTCGAGAAGGTCAAAGTAGGGACTCGAGTATTCTCTAGCATAAGATGGCACAAAGGGCGCACAGTGCTCTAGCAGAACTAGTACAGTAGATAAGCCCGGAGATAAGCTTCCAGAAATATGATGGGGAAAGATGGTGGGCGCACGTTGACCAAAGTTATGGGTTGAGCCCTACGGCCTGCGCACAAATCACTGTGACTTTGAAAGTAACAAGACGAGTCGGATTGCTTTCTCCTCTGTTACTCACAAGGATCCATCTATGTCAATGAACATAGATTGAATAGCTTACGTCTAGAACTTCCTGTGATATCAGCAGTTTCCATGAATGGAACGAAGTCATGATACATTGAGCGTCTAGGTTCGAGATGCAATTACAAATGTGGTGATGAAGCGCCTTGGAAGTCCCTTTAGTCAGTTACGATGCCGATAAGCTGTTGCGCAGAAGCTTTCTTATCGGCCACAGAGGTGGAGCAAGGAAGCAAGTTCACGAGTTTCCGTGGGTTTCCCACAGACAGGCAATTGGCTGATACGGGCTGCCTGAGCCATCTGGAATCTGAATGGCTGCCCTGAAAAATAGCTGTGCGACACCGTTGCGACGTTGATTGACGTAAGGAACCATCCACCGCGCGTCATCCCCTTCATCCCCAAAGACGAACGAGAAAGGTTTCTCCGGCTCCAGGGCTTCAGTTTCAATTGTAAGGCTTTTGAGTTTACCCTCGTATCAACCTTGATACTTTGTTCTCAATGGAGGTAACGGGGAACGCCGTGGAAGCCTAGAATTTCGAGGAATGAGAGGAAATGATTCGAGGAATGATCGATTTCATAAAATTCTGTCCAGCAAATAGTAAGCGAGTACCTTTTCGGGATTGGGTGCAGCGCGCACGTTTGAACGATTGAAAGCAGGGATAATGTTTCGTTATTCCGGACGTAAAGATGTGATGTTGATTCCGGCAGGGCAGCGTCATGCAGGCAACTGAGAAAAAAAAGCTGCTTGTGACCAAGAATTGCTTTGAATAAGGCCTAGATTTCTATATCGCGGCCGGTGTCTCTATGATCGACTGCCTCCGTATGGGAACCCACAGGCGGCGAGGGCACTAAACGGGTCGATCCATTCACGATGGTCCACACCGTGACACACCGCCTCAAAGTCCAGATAATAATCTCAGCCATACTCGTGTTCTTCCTCAACGTCCATCATGTCTCGGACGGTCGTATCTCCCACCGTTAGTCCCCCTCTGTCCCCCCCACAAAGTGGGGCATCGAGCCCGATTCTGTCCCGTCGTGTGCTACAGCGCCGGGGATCCACGACAGCTGCGGATCCCTGGGGCGCACACCTGGAGCTGAATATGAACCCAGGACGGACGACATCCTGCAAACTGACCATCATGCGCGTCAACCCGACACCGGCGATCCAGCTCGATGAGCAGCCGCCCTCCCCTCAACAACAACGTCGACATTTCGGCATAAGTTCCAACCCGCACAGGCGCCACGGTGGGAGCCACGGCGCAGCGGGAGGGAAGGGCGAGAATACTACACGGATGAGCTTTGCCTCGGCCTCGTTTGCCCCGCCGGGGTCGTCCGCAGGGCCTGGGCCCCGGCCAGGAAGTCCCACTCACGGCGGACACGGCGGCTTGAATCGGCGCCCCTCTGCGCCGAAGCCACGTCTGTCCGCAGATCAGATTATCTCGCTCGCCCAGCAGTCCTGCAGCCCGCAATCGGCGCCGTCGTCCCCCCGCACACCTGGCGCTTCGCTTACGGCACCACCGGCTCAGACCACACGCGCCTCGTTCACCGCGATACCCGATGACGTCTTCCTTCCTTTCGTGGATCGCGCTGAAGAGGTTCAGGCCCTCTTCACTTCGCCGCAACCTGGTGCGCGATTGTTCGCGCTTCTCGCACAGACGTTCCCGCCGCAGTCGGCGTCAGATTCGCCTGTGACGGCCGACGCGGTGTTCGCGACGGATCCTAGACAATGGTCATCTGCACAACTCGAATTCTGGATGAAGTGCGTCGATCGCGATACGGCCCCGGACGAAATATGGGTTGGCCTCATCCGTCGCTGCGTCCTGTTCCACAGCGAGCTCATCTGGGAGAGGATCAAGGGCGCTCTTGGTGCGCCACCGGAACTCGATCCCGATGGGTTCGATGAAGATCCATTCACCGCCGACAAACCTCTCACATTCAAAGATTTCAAGTTTGACGACTATGTGCCGGAGTTCGTTTCGTCGCCTATGGAAGAGTATCCGCCTGTCTTCGAGCCTCAGTCGCTCCCGGATAACGTGTCCGAATCCAACCTCTCAGCGCCCGCCGACGACACTCCCAGCCTTTCCACGTTGACTATCGAGCCTGTGCTGATGCCGACGGCCGAACACGACCACCCGCCGACGCGTCCCGGCGGCCATCGCATGCACGATATCTCCGAGGAAGTGCAAGAAGTGTCAAGCGACGAGGAGCTCTCGGAGCCCGCTGATCCCTCTCCGCAGCGCGACATCATCCAAGGTCTGCGCATCTCAACTGTACCGACCGTGCCTGGGATCTTCGCCGCCGACACGTCCTCGTCTGCGAATCTACTTCGCACGTCGTCCACGTCGTCCGTCAGCCAACTCCAGCAGCAGCAGCAACAACAACAACACGAGTATACGACTTCGCAAAGGCGGAGCTCGATGAGCAGCCTGGGGAGCGTGGGGAGGAGGCGATGGTCGAATGCGAGTAGTAGTGAGGTGTATAATGTCGTTGGAGAGCGTGGACCTGGTAACCCGCTCTTCCCGACGAATTTTGCGAGGCTCGCGCTTGGGCCTACGCTCTCAGCTAAGTACGTCGTTCGTTCTCATTATCGTTATGAACGACGGTTTGTTGACGCATCCCCCAGCAATCCTGCTTTGCGCTCACAGCACCTACCCCCGGAGCCGGCATTCTCCAACCCCCACTCGATCCGCGAGAGCGTGGTGCGCGGGAGGCAAGGAAAACCAAGTTGGGCCGAAGGCTGGGATCCGTCCAAACACGAATACGCCATGACGACGAGCGAGGGCAGCGTCGGCGGCCACTAATGACAGCCAGCCCAACGCACAAAAATATTCCTGTTGTTCTTGTTGTACTATTTCATACCCGTAACGGTAGCTACAACGAATGAAAAACGACTCTCATATGCGCCTCCTACGTTATGCACCGCTGCTTGCCTTACCCTTCCCACGTCGTCCTGAGCTGTGCTCGGGCACAGCGACGTACTTCGCGCCGCCTTGACCGTCTTTAGAAACTGCCCAGCGCGTCGCAGGTCCACGCGGCACACGCAAATACTGTACCTCCCTCAAGCTCTCAGGCGGCAGCACCCGCCCCATCCCATCATCCGCCCCATCCACACCCCCCTCCACATCCCCATCCGCCCGCACACTCGTAACACGATACGCCTCGACCCTAACCCGTTTCGTCTTCTCATCAAAACTCAACACCCCTCCTTTCCCTCCACCTCCAGCACCTCCAACCGGCACCGCACCTGGCGCGCCCCCGAGCGCAGGAAACGCGCCCTCCGCCAAACGCAGCTCTTCAGCCGCGCGCGCACGCATAGCGGCTTCTTCCTCAAGCGTCTGCGCACGGCGTTCTTCAATCTGCACGATTAGCGCCGTGCGCGATGAGCTGTCGAGCAGTTGTGAGGAGCATGAGGGGCAGGGGCGGTGCGGGAGGTGTAGGGTGCAGAGGATGAGGCCGCAGGTCGTGCAGATGGGTGTGTATTCTGAGGGCTGGTGTGTGCGTGCTGCGTGTAATGTGAGAGATGCGTGCGTGCGTGCGTGCGTGCGTTCAGTACGCGTACCTTGGCAGAAGCAACTATCCTGGGTGGTGGTGGTGGTGGTTTGGCGTGAGGAGGAACGGAGGCCTGCGAGGAGCTCGTCGAGCTTGCGTACTGCGGCGCTGCGCGGTGGCTCTGGCGTGTTGGCTCTACCTTTTCCTTTTTCTGATTTCGGCGCTGGGGGTTTGTGGGGAGGTGGGCGGATTCCGATGCGGTCTGAGGTCCAAGCTGTTGTTCCACCGCGGGGTGGCATCGTTAATCGTTATCGTCGCCGTCAGAGGAAATGCGGCGAATCTCTAGACGCCGAACGAGTCGTACACACACGGAGGTCTCAGTAAAGACAGCTGCTACCGTATTTGCCAGCTAAAATCGAAGGGGCACAGGTATATACAGTACGAACATAACGCACGCACGGAAGAACGTGCACAAAGAATATAAAGACAAGACAAAAAAGTCCTCGTTCAAAGCCGTTAAAGTTCATCACACCTCGCCCTCCCCGCTTGTCTATCGTGATGTAAAATAAGTGTTGCAGTAAAGGAATGGAAGGGGTAAAATCGAGATAAAAGAAGATCCCTATGAAAAATCCTTTATATCTAGGCAGTCCAGCAGGTGTCCGACCGTACCGAGCAATACTATGCGCGCACAGGCATCACAGTAAGAGCAGCTGTGAGTGGCGGTGAGTCCAGAGATGCTGGCGGTGACGGATACGGTGGCGAGATAACTAGCCCCTTTTTCGGAGTCGGTGCAGTAATGTCGATGTGCAGCGGAACGTGCAGCTTAGACCGTACAGGGGAAGCCAAAGTATCCAGCGCACGTGCGCTTGACACTGCCGAGCTGAGCTCTGCGGGTGGACGTTCGTAGGCTGGCGGGGATACGTTATTCGCAGCCGCGTCGAGGATAATCCCTTCTGTGCGCGTCGAAGGCAGAGCGCCGTCCCGTACGGCTTCGACTCCACGTCGCCTCGTCTCACCGCGCGCGATATCGCCTTTGGCGTTGTTGTACATCCAAAGGCCCAGGAAGGTGAGCGCGATGCCCACGCCCTGGAGAGGATGAACGTGTTGATTGAACCAAACCAGCGCGATGCAGATTACGGCCACGCGTTTGAAGAGCGACGCAATCGAATAGGTGACAGGTGACACGGATGCCAGGATGATAAATGCGATAATGTTTTGGGCGAAGTGTACTATCCCATTTAGGAAGGTGTAGTAGGCGACAGAGTGGGTGGAGGCGTGCTCGTGTGCGGGGTGCATGATGTGCCCTGGTTCCGCGGTCTGTATGGCCAGGAGCACCGGAAGGTCGGTAAACACCCAGATTGGGACCATCAGGAGAAATGCCATTGACGACGAATAGAAGAGCAGGTTCAGCTTGTCAAGTTTGTGATGTGAGGCCGAAGAACCGGTTGGCATGATCTTCTTGAAGAAAATATTCGACGATACGAATACGATGGCTGACCCAAACGCACATAGTAAACCCACGAGGTTGGACGCCGACATGTCAAATGAGCAGGCTAGCATGACGCCAACGGTGAGGGGGAAGAGGGATACGTAGGTCTTGGCAGAGTACCTGACCCCAAATAGGAGGGCGTAGGCGGCAACAGTGAAAAGAGGTGATAGCGCCTGGGTGATGCACGATTGAGAGAGCACGCTCAAACTGCGGTATGGGCGCGTACCTTAATAGTATGCGTTGTGCTGACAGGGATACGCGATATTGCCATACTCGAAAAGATATGGCCACCGACTTGGAAACAGCCCATCGGAATCGTGTCTTTCAGAATAGCCTTGGTGGGACGCCGGAGTCGGGAAAAGCGGATAATGGGGGACATGAAGAGCAGGCAGTACGCTGCGACAAAGCCAAACTGCACGAATGTGAGGGTGACAGGATATCGAAACTGGTTCATGATGGCTTTTCCGGTGTTGGATGATACGGCTGAAGAAGCATACCAAAGGCTACAGAGGAGGACAAAGCGCGCGGTCGGTACAGAAGGGAGCGGAGGGGATGAGATGGAAGCAGCCAGGGACGGTCGTCGGCCATTACTTCGACGCGATATTGACGTGGGCGTAGGGAGCATTTCTGATGACCGGATAATGTTACGCATCGCCTGCCTGAGGGAGGTAAGGATATTAAGTTGCTGTAGTGAAACCCTCCGCTCGCTTTTCTCGCTGATACTCTTATGATGGTGGTGCATGGGAATGGAATCCCGGGGAGTGCTGGCCAGCCAGCCACGGGACGGCGCCATCTTGAGAGTTGAGCTGAGAGAGCTCAAGGCTGTGGGCTTTTCATCGAATTGGCGCCATGATTGGTGAGAGGGGTGAGAGGCGAGTCGAGGTGGTGCATTAGATGGCATTCTATTAGGGAGTGGCTCGTCTTGGAGGGAAGAAGAAAAGAGAGCCGCAGAGGAAAGGGAAAACAAGAGTGGGCAACAGAAAGATGAGATGGGTCCTGGTACACTGCTCCCGTCGCAGGCAACCAATTCAATTCAATATTATGTAATTACATGGCGTGAGATAATACAAGGGTTATATTTACATCGGGACTTCGGCTGTCGATGCCGGACGGGATCCCAGCCCAGTCTGCGAAAACAGTCAGTGCTCAGTCAGGGAAGGAAGAATCGACGACTGACTTCTTTGTAGACGGCTTCGATCCATTCCATGTTCGCGATAGAGTCCTGGGAATCGTACCAATGCTGGGGTGTGCGACCGCGAACCTTGTCAACGAATGCCTCCAGCTGATAACGGTATCTGCGCATGTTGTCAAAATCGGAGTGCGGAGGGTGCACAGTACGCGAAGACACCCACGTTGTCCACCCAAGATTCCCGTAATGCTTCTCCTTGCGCCTCTGCGATCGCCCACCCTCCTGTTCCGAGCTCACAACCGTGATAGTGTGGTGTGCCCATGCACCAGGGAAGTTGCTCAGCTCAGCGGTACCGTGCGTTCCAGATACACGCACAGACATTTTCGGCCAGGCTGGAAGGAACCCGAGCACTGGTGGGAGCCGGAAGTGCGCCAAAAGGCTCGCAGTGACGCCTGCGGACGCGTCGGCGGTGCTTTCTCCTGGTGTTGGGAAGGCAAGTGTAGCTGTGGTACCAAGGTCGACTTGAGGGAACTTCGGGTTGGTGTCGGCTTTTGCGCTGATGACCTTTGTGGGATCAGCACCTGCCAAATAACGCGACATGGACATGGTGTAGCCTGTGGGAAAAAATAACTCAGCAAGATGATCCCCGGGAGATTTGCAGTTTGGAGCTCACATCCCATGTCCATCATGGCGCCACCACCCAGGTCATACACCATCCGAATGTCTTTATCCTTGATGAAGAAGCCCGGAACAGCGAGCGAGACTTCAATCTTTGTCAGCGTGCCGAGTTCGCCGCTATCGACGATCGCCTTCATGCGTTGTGTTGCGGGATGGAACCTTTCCAGTATGAGCGCCGATCCGCGGAACGAGGTAATCCCGCGTGGCCCAACTTACCGATAGTGGAAAGCCTCCAAAAGAACAAGCTCTTTTTCCTGAGCGAATGCGAACATCCTGCGCGTTTCTTCGGCAGTATTAGCACTTGGCTTCTCGAGGAGCACATGCTTTCCAGCTGCGAGAGCTTTCATAGTCCACTCGTAATGGAGGCCATTTGGCAGCTATGCCATAAACGCCCTAAGTCACGTATTCACAACTAGGTGATGCGCAACGGACCGGGTTATACACAACATCAATTTCAGGGTCATCCAACAATTCTGTGATTCGTATTTAGCATTATCGTATCCATAGGATAACTTTATGGCATACTTTGATATGCCCCTGACCCGCCGTATGCTTTTGGGATACCGTGCTTCTTCGCAAAAGCGTCCGCACGCCCTTGGTCCCGCGCGGCAACAGCAGCCACCACCGCATCTGGATGCCCCTTCACAGGCAAAATCAGCGCAATCGGCGCGATTCTCGCCGCCCCAAGGATCCCAAAGCGTAACGGCGACGCAGTGGGCTCAGTTGGGGCGGGTGGGTGATACACCTACGTTCCAATATCAGTAATTTGTGCAAAAAACAGAGCATGGTACGCACAAGGTAGAGCCGTTTCGCAAATCCGTAGAGCGATGTCATGATAGGGGGTCGTAAGAGGAGAGGAGGGATAGGCGGCCGGTGCTATCAGCCTTGGGAAGTTTAACGAGCGTTCTCGGCATGGGTAATGCAGTAATGACGTGTATGCGCGAGCCGTCGGAGTCACCAGGTCTGGGACTGTGGGAACCTTTGAGGTCCAGTCCGTGAAAGTGTGAAAGTGTGATCGCGCGTATCAGCACACATGTATATTGCTAACGTGCGATGATGATGCAACTTGCCCATGGAGTGTACGAGTGACTTGTCTTAGCCCGAGTCTGCGTTCACCTTAAGTTACTCAAAAACGGATGCGGAAGTTGGGGCGTCTTTATCAAGCGACGCGCAACGCTGAGCGCCAGGCAGATTCGGACGAGCGTCTCTCATCCAAGTATGGGTCTCCTCTCAACGATTTCCTTGCAGGAACGTAAGCATATTTCACTCAGTCAACGTCGAAGCCGCAAAGGGTCATGCGGAGGCTCCGAACGATATTCCTCACCGCATTCCGAGTTCCTGTCCCGTCCATCACCAGCGTTCTGCGCATCTACAGGTCCACCTAGTCCACGAAGCACTAGTTACGCGGTGGAAACCTCCGGCAAGCTATGGTCAGTTTACCTGGCGGAAAGCGAACGCCATGACTAGGCTCTAGCAGAGAGTTGGAAAGCCGATACGGCATCTTCGTAAGTCAGCCAGCATCTCACTACGCTACGCCTATGCATAGCTAAACACTAAACACAATCACAGGCTAGTCTTTTCTCTGCCGTGGTGACCGCATTTCAAGTCGGAAGTCTGCAGCAAATGACACAATAAATCAAACGCCTGGAACCACTTTCACTCCCACCCCCACTTCCGACCCGGCAAATTCGTCTTGCCGGCTCACCAACGTCCATAGAGTAAAATTCCGAGACAATTACTGAGTTTCATGCTGAGTGAATTTCGCAAGGTCGCAAAATTTATTCACCATGGCGATGCCTAGTAGGCAGCGGGGGTTGCCTCAACACTGACATTGTACCCGTTGGCCTTGAGGCTGTCAAGGATAAAGGAGACGGGGGTGGCATAGGTAATGTTAGAGGACTCGGTAACACCATCGGCACCGGTGAGGAGTCCGCCGAGACGTCCGAAGCTGTCGACGATGCCTGAGCCAGAGTCCCCTTTGTTGGAGAAGGGGCCGGATTTGCTGTCATAAGTGAAGATCGCCCATTCCTTTGAGGTCTGAGTATCGCCATTGTCGTAGTAGTTGCGCACATAGGACCAGAAGTCATTAGCACGGCCAACAGTCAGACCAGTGGCATTGCCACGCTTCATGACAATACAGCATGGATTGTCGTTCTTGTCCAAAACGGTGGGGTGGCACATCTCTTCATTCGGGATAATACCCTGGATCTTGAAGAGGCGGTTGGGCGGGTATCTGAAGCCGTGGCGGTTTTGGGGGTTGGGGAATATCAAACAAGTGAACTTGGGGGACTCGATCTTGGTACCGAGATCGACGGCGTTGCCAGTGAAGCTGGCGGCGTCAATCTTCGATCTGTCGATCTCGACGAGGGCATAGTCCCGGGTGTACTTGTTTGGACCAGAACTAAGTTCGAGGGAAGGGGTGAAGCGGATATGACCTAGGACACGGTTGTCAATGTTTTCCCAGCCCTTCTCGACGTCGTCGAGGAGCTTCTTGAAAGCCACGATCGCCTCCTTCGCCTTCTTCACGATTCCCTCCGCATCAGCGCGCTCCAGCGCAGCCTCGTGCGCGTCCATCATATAATGACCTTCCACAGCCTCCTCGGCAAGCCTCTCCTGGAACTCAATAATCATCCCCTTATTTCCGATGGCACGTTTGATCCGCTTGACATAGCTGTCGAAGGCAGCAGTGCCGAAGAGAGCAACGTCGATACTGACTGGAAAACTTGCGCTCGTATGTGTTGTTGTTCTTTAAGTCTGGTTTGAACACGACGTGGCGGGCAGTAACGAGATAGAGCTTGGAGTCGTCGCTGGTGACGTAAAAACCACCAGTGCCGTCGGCCCAGGGGGTGTTGGTGTTGCAGATGGAGAGTCCAAGGGTGGAGGTCAGGGGCTCGAGCAGCTCGGCAGTGGGGTCGAAGGAGCGGACGGACTTCCGGAGCTTAGGGCCAACGTAGCGGGTCACGACCGACTCGCGGATCTCGACTTCGGCATCGAGGATCTCACTCGCCACGAGAAGCTGCTTGCACTCCTTGGCAACAGCACGACCGTCTTCGCGGGAGAGGGTGTTAGGCTTGACACCGATCCAGACGAAGGCGGGGGCAGTGGACTCTTCAACAAAACCGATGCGAACGACATCCGTGCTCGTCCACATAACCCCCTTGGACTCGAGGATGTCGTGGATCTGGAGAGCAAGGTTGTCCTCCCAGACCGCTTTCAGGGGGTGGTTGCCAACAGTCCTAAGCTCCCTAAGCCGGAGGTATGCCTCAGGGCCAGTGGGCGGCGCCCAAGTATTGGTCCCAGTGCGAGCCACGAGGACTGCCTTGGAGTGTAGCCCATGATAATAATGCTTGGCCTCCAGATCAGGGATTGGGAGGCAACGCCTTGTGAGGTTTCTCAAAGAGAGGGCAGGCCCAGCCTGAAACTCCTCCTGGTAGAGGGAAATGCACTGAGCAAGGAACTCGGGGCTGATGGTAGCTGAAGTGAGAGGTCACAATAAGTTAGAATGGGAAACTGAGCAGGCACGTACAATCCATGGTTTATTTATATCGAGATTGAAATGAGCAAGCTAGTGGTGTCAAAATTTGGTTCTGAGCTTCGGTCCGAGCCTGAACCAACTTAGGAGGTGTCGGAGTCACCAGCGTTGTCCATTGACCTTCCCAACCTTGCCCCAAGTGCGGGAATTGCGGCCTTTGAGTCCAACCCGTGAACGAGTGAAACTGCACGCATGTGCTGTACTGCTAAGTTAGTCGGATGATCCGACGTGCCCATGGAGTATACGAGTGGCTTATCATAGCTTTAGTCGAGTCTGCAACGGATGCGGATGAAAGGCACGCCTTTATCAAGCGACACGCGATGCCGAGCGTTGAGCGCTTAAGCGCCAGGAAGATTAGGACGGAGAGCTCGGACGAGCGTCTTTCATCCAAGTACGGGTCTCTTCGCATCGATTTCCTCACAGGAACGTACCAGTAAACATGGTTCGCTCAGTCGACGTCGAAGCCGCAAAGGATCGCACGGAGGCTCCGAACGGTATTTTCCATAGCATTCCCTGTCCCACTCATCACTCACCAGCGTTCTTCGCGTCCACAGGTCCCCCTATTCCACGAAGCACTGGGTACGCGGTGGAAACCTCCGGAAAGCTATGGTCAGTCTATCTCGCCGAAAGCGAACGCCATGACAAGGCCCTGGCAGAGAGTTGGAAAGCCGATATGGATGGGCTGCTCATCTTCGTAAGTCAGCCAGCGTCTCCCAACGCGATGCCGATGCATGCATGACTTACCACGATTGCAGGCTGGTCTTTTCTCTGCCGTGGTGACCGCATTTCTAGTCGGAAGTCTGCAGCAAATGACACAATCAAACCAAATGCCTGGAACCACTTCCACTCCAACCCCCACTTCCAACTCGGCAAATTCGTCGTCTTTGCTTCGCGCCAACGCTTTGTGGTGCTCGAGTCTGCTCTCTAGTCTCTTGAGCGCGCTGTGCGCGACCTTGGTCCAGCAATGGGCGCGCCAGTACACCCAAGCCCTCGGCCAACGCACCGCAGCGCACCAGCGTGCTCGCGTCCGCGCATTTCTGCTGCAGGGAATCGAGCGCTCCGGAGTGAAGGCTGTCGTCGA
This sequence comes from Lactarius tabidus, assembly GCA_963281015.1. Lineage (NCBI taxonomy): Eukaryota > Fungi > Basidiomycota > Agaricomycetes > Russulales > Russulaceae > Lactarius > Lactarius tabidus. The sequence goes on along the minus strand of OY725475.1, from coordinate 226,331 downwards.
GGGTGCGCCAGCGCTCTTGCACTTAGCCATGTTCTTATTCATCGCCGGCCTAATCGACATCACCGCCCAGGCCAGCCGCATACTCTCGCTCTTATCACTGAGCGTTCTCGTCGTCATTGCGGCGTTCTACCTCGCTCTCAGTTGGTTCCCCCTACACGATCTGCAGAGTCCGTATCGCACGCCCCTCTCCAGTGCGCTGTGGTATATCAAGCAGGCCGTTCGCCCGCTCAATTTCACTAATGTGGAGGGCTGGACCGTCGTCGTCGATTCGGGGAGCCTTTCCCGTGGCCGCGAGGAATATGCGACTGCGACTGTCGACGGGACGCAGGAACGAGATCTCGGTTCGCTTTCGTGGACGCTGTCGTCGCTCATAGATCGTGGCGACTGCGAGCCGTTCATCGAGGGCATTGCGGGCTTCATGCGCTCTGACAGGATTGTCGGTGCCCCAGTCATCATGCACGAACTCGTAAAGCGCAAAGACCTCGCGCGGCACATCCTAGAACTACTGGTCAACTGCATCGAGCCCGCGCACGATTCCATCGACGTCCGCCGGCGCCAGTCGATCTCTGGACTGAGTGCCCTTCGCGCGCTCACGGCCAATTGGTTCTCCGACGACGCGGGGGTCACGGCACAGGACGGCGATCCACACGGCGTTTGGAAGTGGAGCTATAGCTTCCCAGAGAAGGTGATCGACGTCACTATGAGTCTTCGGTCCGCCACCGACTCGGTCATTTCCATGCACGCGCGTTGTACCGCCGCTGTTGCCGTTTGGAGACTCTTGGTGGACTACGACGAACTCGGCGCATATACGAAGCAGAAGCTCGTCACTGTAGAGCGCCTTCTCGCGTATCTCGAGAGCAGCGTGCGGGAGAGGGGGCGTCGAAGTGGTCGGAAGGCCAGGGTCAGGGAGAAGATCAAGGAGAAGATCAACCCCGACCTCCTGGCGGTTTGGGCCCAATCCACACAAACGCATATCGAGACGCTGAGGATGTATTCACCGCAGCAGGACACCAAGCGGGCGCAGTTCCAGAACTGGAACGCCGAAAAGGCGGACTTGAAGATGATGCGATATCTCTGGGAACAGAACATGTGCCCGCCTGAGGCCTGGCTCTACGACGACGTAGAATTGCAGCACAACGAGACGGATAACGGGGAGTCGTCGATGCTCGATTCGGTCTTGGCGTATCTTTCGTCGCATGCCAAACTCTTACACAGGACGCTAAAACCTTTGGAAACCACCCAGTTACCTCTCAATGCCTACGTAGACGAGGCTAACGAATGTCTTGATCAGTGGAGCTCGGCTACGATGAAAGAACTTATGCCAAGGATCATCGCGTCGGGGCACGTAGCTAACGTCATTCAACTAATCAAGCACGCCATCAAAGGCCCAAGGAGGAGCGACGCGGACCAATTAACGATACTGGAAACCTTGGAGACTATCATCGTCCCGATACGCACACTGCAAGGCAAGCTTAATGAACGCAGCCAAAGAAGTTTACTGGGGCTCCTAAAGTTCCTCAAGGAACAGCACCTCAACGTGATGTTCCGAGATATCGACAACCTCTCCGGGTCTGTATACCAGTTCATCGTCAAGATCGGAGAGGAGATCATACCTTTGGCGGTCCGGGGACTGGGAACGCCGAACCTTTGGCAGTCGGCGCAATCGATACTCTTGGAATACGAAGACACATGTCCGGATTTGGCTGACACACTCAGCGATGCTCAGACGTGGATTAGAGGAAAGTTGCTCCATTACCATTTCTCCAATTTACAGACTTCTCGCAAGCCGTTGCTGTTACCCGCCCCTGGGCCATCTGAACCACGTAGCCCCCATGCTATCACCACCACCCAGTCGACTCTGGCGCCGTCTAAAGCGGCCGTACCGCGCTCTCCCGAGTCCGAGAAAAGCTCTAAACCGAAGACCCTGGAAGTGGAGATCTACCGGTTGGTACCAACTGACGGCAGGAGAAAGTACGTCCACGTGACTCGTTTATGGACGCAGAGATGCTAACCTTGGTTCACGAATAGCGCTCACAAGATAATGCGGCCCCTCTATTCGCCCAGCGGCCGCCTGCATGAACCTTATATCGACGTACCAGCGGAGCCGGAACGGGGTGAATTTATTGATACAATGCGACACCCACAAGAGCCTGCCAGGCGCGACAGCTGGAGATCGTGGGCCTCAGAGAGACCCCATGATGTAGCACCAACTTCTGCTGCTCGGCCACCGTCTCAGTCACCATCTAGCAAGCGCAGCAGCGTGAGGTCGTCACCGGCGCAAAGGCTCCATATCGTCACCTCAACGTCTCCTGCCCAGCCGTCATCTCCATCATCTTCCATCAGGCGCGGCATGGAAGGATGGTGGACAGCGCGAGGGTCTAATGACGACCCCCCGAGCCGACCTCCGTCGTGGGCGACGTGGCAAGTCCCTGGTAGTGCCCCGGCGTCTCCTACACGGGCGCCGTCTCTACCGTCTCCTAACAGGCGGCCCGGAAGCGCAGGATCTTGGCGATCCCGAGAAGTCGTCTCGACTGCTCCTGCCCAACCCAAGCCACCATCTCCATCACCGTCGTCATCGTCATCGTCATCGTCAGCTTCTGCCACCAGCAGCCCCGAAAACGGATTCGTAGTAGCCACCAGGCTCGAGCCATTCGCGCCGCCCATGCAAGCCACCCCAAGTCTCCTAACTGCGATAACCGCCTCGACGGATCCAGGACAGCAGGACCACCGCGACGGTAATTCCTCGTTGCCCGTGGTCTTAGTACATAAAAGAGATGGCTCAGCTTCGGCCTCGGGCTCGTGGAGGAGTCGCGTACACTCTTCGCGCGCGTCTTCGCCGAAATCGCTAGCATCACGTGGCGGTCTCTTTGGTCCCCCGTCTTCGCGATCGCCGCCTCCTGCATCGCAACGTCCATTCGGTTCTCACTCATCCCGGTCGTCGCCTCCGCCCCCAGAACGGAGTAGATCGTCATCGGAGCGGCCGCGGACGCCTTTACCAACGACACCTGGACGCGGTCTTGGGCTGTACATACCACAGCAGTCACATTCGGACTCGCTGACGCTTTCTGCGCCGGAAACGCGGTTCCACACGCCTGTGGACGCTGTGGACGAGGGCGTCGAGTCCGGACTCGGAGTTGGCACGCAGGCATACGTGTTGAATCCTGTCGATCCTGCTCCTGGGCCCGCATCCGACCTTACGGCCGTTTCTGTTTCAGCGGCTGCGCCGTCCAGCTGTTTCGCGTCGATATCCCCTCGAAGTCGCTCGGCAGATGGCGAAGAACATCGTGCAGAGCGGATTCCCCCATCCACGACGAGTCCGCCTTCAACGCCTTCGGAATCGGGGGATGATGTGTCGGTCAGAAACGGCGATGCAGACGGAGGTGAGGTCAAGCTGGGCAGCAGAGCCGAGGCCGATAGCGCAGTCGAGGCTGCTGGTGGCAAGGTCGGCAGTAGAAGCAGAAGTGCCAGCGTAGGATCGAATGACGGTAATGGCGAGAGCAAACGCGCTAGCGGGAGCGTAGACGAACTATACCAAGACAGCGGTCTGGCAGATGTCCAGATCGATCACCCGCCAGCGCCACCGCATGAGTCCCGGAATGCCAACACCATGGACATCGTCATCCGCCCAAGCACCCCCAACCAACGACCGCTCCTCGTTATCCAAAATGTCGATATCGACGCCAGCGCCGATGCGCACAGCCCAGAACGAGAACCAGACACGGATACACTGTCGTCGTCTGAATCACCTATGGCGGCGTCGGACTCGTCTCTGTGATTCAAGGCGCTCGGATTCAGTCGCGGTGATTCCCAAGGCTAAGGGCCCCGCTGAAGGAGGCCGACCGTAGGGGCAAGTGCAAGTTTCTTACGCTGCCGGACCCGAAGGCCCAGCTATCGTCCACCCATCGTCCTGTGACCTGCCGCCATACACGTACCTGGCGTATGGGACACATTTGCAAGATGGGAGGAAAGAATTGCCGGCGCTGCACCATTGGAACGGGGTACACTGAATTCTCACTCCAAGTCGCTGTCCGGTTCATTTTTATCCAGAAGCTCGATTCTAAGCGAGTCTTAGAACGAGAAAAGCTGTTGTCTTAGTACGCAACTGCGGGGTTGTTGATGAATCATATGATAATATGTCAAGAAGTCTCGGAAGTGTGAAGAGAAGTCTTTGAGATAACAGGGTGCCTTTCTGCTACTGAGACATAAGATGGTCATTATTGTGAGACTGAGGGATTTGAATGCGTCTCCTTGACACTGAGACAGCCTCTCTATCATAGGCATTCCTGTGGCCATCTGCCAGTGGCATCTGGCGTAATAAGAGCGGCGTCGGCTCGACCCGGTTCGACCCGCAACCAATAGGACCGGACCGCCGGGGACTCCGAGAGTTTTCTTTTTCAGTGAGTGACACGCTCAACAATCCACTTCAACTCCCACCTTCCACCTCCACTTCCACGTCCCCTCACCCGCTTGCTCTTGGACAGGCCATCCAAGCAAGCTAGAAGTATATATCTGTCGTAGACCTATCTTCACCCCCATTTAATCTCAATGTCGCACCTCGCCCCGTCAGGCAAATGGGATGCCCGGTGAGCTGTCACCTTTTTTCTTCCTTGAGAATCACAACAACTGATACGCGTTTGCAGCCATCTTGGCCCAGTTCCCCATGACTCATCCTACTATGCTAAGTGCATGCTCGGCGGTGTTCTTGCGTGTGGTCTCACCCATGCCGGAATCACTCCTCTTGATGTTGCCAAATGCAACATGCAGGTAAGCAGCGTGGTCTTTGGTTTCTGTTTACGCTCATCCCGCCCCGTCAGGTGAATCCTGCCAAGTACAAGGGTAGTATCAGTGGCCTGAAAACTATCATCGCGGAAGAGGGCACAGCGGGTATCTGGAAAGGCTTTGCCCCTACGCTCATCGGATACTCTCTCCAGGGCATGTTCAAATATGGCTTGTACGAGATTTTCAAGGATGCCTACATGAACCTCGCTGGTGAGGAGGCGTCGGAACAGTACAAGGGTGCCATCTGGCTCGCTGGCTCTGCCAGCGCCGAGTTTTTCGCCGATATCGCGCTCTGCCCACTTGAGATGACCAAGGTCAAGATCCAGACTAGCCCCGCTGGTACTTTCCCTGTTCCCTTTGGTGCTGCCTGGTCGGAAATGGCCCGCACAAGTGCCGAGACGCGCTTCCCCTTCGGCTCCCTCGTCCCTCTGTGGTCCCGTCAGGTGCGGTGTCGTTGGATTTACAGTACCAGTACCAGTCCCTCTAACTCTTCCCATAGATTCCGTACACGATGGCCAAGTTCTTCTGTTTCGAGAAGATCGTGCAGCAATTTTATACGCGCCTGCTCACTAAGCCCAAAGACTCTTACAGCAAAACTACGCAGCTCGGCGTCACCTTTGCGTCTGGATACCTCTCCGGTGTCGTTTGCGCTATCGTCTCGCACCCCGCCGACTCGCTCGTCTCTCAGCTTGGCAAGCCGCAGAATAAGGGGAAGAGCCTCGGCGCAATCGTTGGCGAAGTTGGCTTTGCTAATCTCGCAACGAAGGGTCTCGGGACGCGTGTAGTCATGATTGGTACCCTCACTGGTGCGTTCCGTCATTTTTTTCGTAGGCCTACGTGATGGCTAATTGCATCTTGGCGTGTAGGCTTCCAATGGTGGATCTATGATTCCTTCAAGGCTTCAATGGGCATGGGCACGACTGGTGGCAAGTAAACTCATACCCTAATAAAAATGGACTCTTAGGTAGGTGTGTCGTCGATCCGTCTGGAGATACTCTTCTGACTGTTGACTAGAGGGACCGTCACGATACACTATGATGATTGTCTTCGTTCAACTATCTCTTCCTAGTCTGTCTAGTTGTGTGTGATCGGTATAGATTGTGTTCACACATACCCTGATTATTATATTTTGTGAGCGTGAACGCAAGAGAATGCGTGGGTGTTGAGGCGGAAAGTCGGGCCGCATGCCGATTTGCCTGTCCTGGTTGCTTGCCCTGTGGAAGGGATTGTCCAGTCACGGTGAAGCGATATGCCAGATCCCATAAAAACACCCGACGACCTCGTCAAAGAGTAAATCGCTCCATCGCTCTCAGGTTCTTAAACACCAAAGATGACCTAGTCGACAAAACCACACAGATTCAAGAAATCAGGCGAATTCGACCGTCTCAGGCGCGACCTCCTCGCGCAATTCCAAAACGGAGTACGACGGCCTTCCCTTTCTGTAGTGTGTGTGTGCTCACGAGTTTCTCGAAAAAAATAGGCGGGAACGGAGGCGTTCTGGGCGCGCGTGGACGATATTGCGCGTGCGCGGCTAGAGGCGGAGGATAAGCTGCACCTCAAGGCGGACGACACACTCCACCGCGAGCTATTGCAGGAGCTCGACCGGTAAGACGACCCTGCTCATGCTGTCTTGTACGCCGGCTGACTGAGACGCCATAGATTCCCGCTCGTAGAGCGCGCACTCGCGGACGTGCCCGCGCTCGCGGATCCCGAGTTCGCAGCTGGGATACGCAGACATGCTGAGAACCTCGTGCGGCGCTCTCGTGGATTTCCCGGTACGCGTTCCTTCACGCACTTTTTTTTTTGTTTCAGATCAGATGGCTGATGGATGGATGGATGCTAGATGTGGAAGAACCGTCGCGGTCGCGGGTTAATGGCGGGCGGGATGAGCGGCCGCGGCGGAATGGGGTGGCGCATGATGAGGGTCCGCGCGATGAAGGGATGGAGATATCAGACGGGTAACAGCTGTGGGATCGTCCACCCGCTCCCCGAGGCAGCAGATCTAGGAAGGGCTCCGAGGTCATGCCATGGGTGGTGCAACCATCGTCGCCTTTTCGCCTCACTGCAACCATGATGCCGGCGGTGAAGCCTAAAATTACTCAGAAAAAGGGAACGTAGACTTGGGATGTATTCTAAAGAGAGCCTTCAGATGCGGGGGGAGACAGAAATCTAGTAACTTAGAAATTGGTGTGGGCACAACCCAAAGTCTAAATAGGCGCTCGCCCAGGTGTAAATCGGACGAGCTAGAAGCTCCGAAATTCGACGACTCTCTTGGAAAGAGTCCGTAGGTCGTTTGTCGTCGAGGTCGTTGCAGGGGTAGAACCTGATATACGATATGCTGTAATGCGGTCGTGCTGATCTGCTCCATGGCGCTAGCTTGCAAGCTTTCAGGCCTTTCATGCTTCGGCCACCTGACTCCTCCGTCCAACTCCGAGTCAATGTTTGTGCAACTAAACATCGGCATGGTCATCCACGGCTTCGCTTTAGACTATCTTCACACGAGACCAGATACCACTCTAATCTGCCATACCTTTAAATAGGCTGCTGTGTCCTCCGTGGCCGAGTCGCATTGTTCTCTGCGATAGTAACCATGTCCTCTACACCCGATAACAAGGGGTCTGCCGTTGCACTTGGATCTGACAAAAAGGACGCCCTTTTGCTGCCCACGCCGTGTCAGCCCCCTCAGCCTGTTGCGGTGAGCGGAAAGGGGATCTACATCACCCTCGAGGATGGGCGAGAGGTTATCGATGCGGTTGGTGGCATTGCCGTCGCGTGCATTGGGAATGGTCACCCGGCCGTGGTGGAGGCAGTGAAAGAACAGGTCGACAAACTCGCTTGTGAGTACAGTGGCAGGATTTCCTTTGGGAAATGGAGACGGGGCTGACTGTCTCTAGACGTTTACAACATGCAGTTGTCGAATGAACCTGCTGAAGAGCTCGCTAATATGCTGATAGAGTCAGGGAAAGGTGCTTTCGAGCTTTGCGGCTTAGTGGCCGGAGGTCAGTTCAACCCATGATCGATGCATGATCTACTGGTGATACGAAATCACAAACAATTCTTGCTTAGGTTCTGAGGCAATGGAAGCAGCAATAAAACTTTCTCGGCAGGTCAGAGACAGGCTGGCGATTTCCGGGGTGGCGGCTGACAACAACTGGTCTCTTCAGTATTGGTACGAACAGAATCAACCGCAGCGCAAGCACTTCATTTCCAGGCACATGTCCTTCCACGGCAATACCATCACCGCGCTATCTTTGTCTGGACATTTCTCAGGACGCGAACCTTACGAGGAGATCCTACAACACGAGAATGTTCACATGGTATCACCAGCATTTGCCAAGCGCTTCCAACGAGTCGGCGAGACTGAGGAACAATATGTGGAGAGACTCCGGCAGGAACTGGAGGACAAGTTCCTCGAGCTCGGGTCAGACACTGTTATAGGGTGTACGTGACCTATGTCTTGATAGGAAGCAACCTACTGAGCGTGCTTACAGTCGTCGCCGAAACTGTCGTTGGGATGTCTGGCGTGATCCCGGCACCAAAGGGCTACTTCAGGGCCATGAAATCCGTTTGCAGGAAGTACGGCGCCCTCTTTATCTTGGATGAAGTCACATGTGGAATGGGCCGTAAGTCGGCTGCTCTGCGTGGTTGTGCCTCACCGTTGATGACCGATACAGGGATGGGCGTGACACACGCCTGGGAGCTCTACGGCGACAACGAACCGCCAGACATTCAAGCTGTTGGGAAGGGCCTGGGTGGAGGGTCTGTCATTCCTCGACCGCCGCGCTTCAAATTTTCTGGTGTTTTGTTCTGACTATAGCACAGGTATGCCTGCATCGGAGCGGTCCTTATGTCCAAGCAAGTCGCGGACGGCATTCGTGACAAGAATGGTTTCTGGAAGCATGGGCACACCTACCAGGTGTGTAAACGATGACGCTGGTCAGTTTTGTCGTGGCCTGGCCCTGACCTCCTATGATCAGGCGCACCCAATAGCCTGCGCAGCCGCCGTTGCCGTGCAGAAAGTGATAGCGGCTGAGAGCCTTCTCGAGAATGGGCGCCAGATGGGCGAATATCTCGCTCAGCTTCTCCGTGAACGCCTCATGTCGCCCGGTTCACTCGCGAGGCTTTTTACACTTGACCTACGCGGTGGCGGGTCATTCTGGATTGTTGAGTTTGGTTTCACTAGGCTAGGAGGCGAAAGGATAGATCTCAAAGGACAGCTATTCGCGGGGCTCATAAAGGCACGATCTTTGGAGAAAGGGCTGATTGTTTGCACATCGAGATCGGGCGGCAATGCTCAAGGAATACAGGAGGATGAAATAATATTTGCGCCTGCATATAACATCACTCGTGAGGAGGTGGAGAAGGTGGTAGATATATTTGTAGAGAGTGTGGAGGATGTTCTTAGGGAACACCTTGGGGAACACTCCCTGTTGGAATATGCTCATCTGTGTACATGATCTATTTCTATGTTACACCTTTTATTCTATGCGGCCGTGCAAACCCGCGCAAGTCTCGCTTCTTATCTTGGCTTAGAATGACATTCTCAGATTTCCGGACCGCTGTCTCAGAAACTTTCAAGCTTCAAGCTATGAACAAGTGACGCACGTATTAACCGCGAGAGCGACGAAAGAGCGAGTCCCTTCGCTCTACATTACTGGGAACCGACCAGATGGTCCGATTTCGTCAAGGATTCAGCGCGTTCAGTGTAAGTGTCAATACTAGTACATGCGCGTCTATCTTCATTGGCGCTCGCCGATGTTTTGAGAACATGCCAGGAGGCAGTGTTGCGCCCTAAGCCCAGTGGTCACATCCGCCGAATAACTTTATAGCCTCATAGGTTCCTCCACTATCGCAATCTCCTAGCATGTCCCTGACGCCAGCCTCCGAGTCACCCTTCCAAGCTATCTTCCAAGATGCGCTCAAGTCCTACCAAAAGCAGACCAAGAAAGACCTTCTCAAGCATCCGCTTGCTTCCCAGTTACAGTCATGCGAGTCGACTACCGACATCCTTAACATCCTTCAAGATCGAGTTCGAGAATTCGAGGAAAATAGTGACAGCGATGAGCGATTGACGAAGTGGTTGGGCCCAACTGTGAACGTCCTCAACGCGTTTTCTGCCGCCGTCTCTGGGGGCGTCAGTCTGGTCAGTTTTGATTATCGTCCTAATGTAAGCCTTGGACCTCTTATGTATGTTTTGTAGGTCTTTTCGCCTGCGACTGTAATCTTCGCAGGCATTGGTGTCTTCCTTTCGGCGAGTACTATCTCATCTATTTCTTAGGGCAGATCCTTCTTACGTTGTACATCTGATAGGCAGCCCAAGGCGTCGCGGCGAGTAAAGACGTTCTCGCAGAGCTCTTCGAGCGCATTGGATCTTTCGTCGCGCGACTCGAAACGTATACAACCGTGTCACCGACCACAGCGATGACGAACATAATCACGCAGATTCTGGTGGAGGTTCTCAAGATCTTGGGGATTGCGACGAAAGAGTTAAGGCGGGGGTCAGCGAGTGAGTTTCGGAAAATTGGCTGTTTATGCAAAGAATCTTCACTAAACAGCGCGCAGAAAAGTTCCTGAGGAAATTGGCCGGAATGGTTGACCTGGAGGATTCTCTCAAGAAACTCGATAGGTTGACCCAAGAGGAGGCTCGGATGGCGCATACGGAGGTGTTGAGACTCACACACAACATCCGCGATGGAGTCAAAATTGTAGACGGTAAAGTTGAGGAAGTACGCGACAAAGTAAAGGAAGTGGGCGACGAAGTGGAGAGCGTAGGCAACAAAGTGGGGGTCGTAGGTGACAAAGTGGAGGTCGTAGGTGACAAAGTGGAGGTCGTAGGTGACAAAGTGGAGGTCGTAGGTGACAAAGTGGAGGACGTGGGTGACAAAGTGGAGGTCGTAGGTGACAAAGTGCAGTGCGTTGATGATAAGGTCCAAGTGGTCATTGATGGTGTGTGAGGCCTGTCCGGTCAATTGCCAATCCCCTCTAACATCTATACTTTCAGACGGCAGACAAACAAGAGTGGCGGCGAAGGACATAGATGATAAGGTGCAACTGGTCATTGATGGTGCGCGACGCCTATCCGGTCGATTGTTAAACTCTTCTAACATCTATACTTTCAGACAGCAAGCAAGCGAGATTGGTTATTCAACAAGCGGCCAACGACATAGACGAAATCAAGTGTTCGTGGCTTCCTAACCCCACCATTGTTCGCAGCTCACGCCTGACTTACTCGCAGGGAACCAGTTGATACAGCTCCTACGATCCTGGCTCTCTCCCGCTGATCCGTCCACGAATCACAACATCGCACGAAAGGCTCACCACAACGGAACAGCGGCGTGGCTCTTTCAAGGCCAGATTATCATCAAATGGAAGTCTACCAGTTCCTTATTATGGATCCACGGAAAACGTGCGTTTCTTTATCATTTCCGGCAAGCGACTTCTGACGGACTCTGATTATCTCAGCGGGCTCTGGGAAAAGCGTCATCTGGTCCGTTTTTCCTCGATTTTTTCGGGTTGGAACTTATTCTTCTCTAGTTCCTCTGTCATCCAAGATATTATGGCTGTATGCGAAACTGGATCGGCTATCATGGCCTACTTTTACTTCGACTTCAAGGACCTCAAAAAGCAAACCTGTCACGACCTGTTACTTTCACTTGTATCCCAGCTTTCTACTCGCTCCAGTCCTTGCTGTGGTATTCTCCACCGTGTTTACGAGGCACACGACAAAGGCACACGACAGCCGAGTGACGACACTTTGAAGGAATGTCTGAAACAGATGCTGAGACTGCCGGGACAAGGCCCAATTTTCATAGTCCTGGATGCGCTCGATGAATGTCCAGACTCTTCTGGACTTCCCCCTCCTCGCAGTGAGGTCCTTCAACTCGTGAAGGAACTCGTCGACCTTCACCTACGTGGACTATTCATTTGCACAACCAGCCGCCCAGAGATCGACATCCGCGCTGTCCTCGAGCCACTAGCGTTTCGTTCGGTCTCCTTGCATGACGAAAGCGGACAGAAGACAGACATCGCTGAGTATGTTCACAGTGTTGTCAACTCGTCCCCGAGCACGGCGATGAGAAGATGGAGGGCGGACGATAAGAATCTGGTGATCGAGACGCTGACGGAAAGAGCTGATGGAATGTGAGAGCGTCATGCGATTCAATGCTGGTAGCAGGTTCTCACGTTGTTGTACAGGTTCCGATGGGTATTCTGTCAGTTGGACGCGCTACAGCATTGCTTCCCCCCAAACCTCCGCCAATATCTTAACGAATTACCCGAGACCCTGGACGAAACCTACGAGCGGATATTGAAAGGGATAAACAAGGCTCAAAAGGATAACGCGCATCGTCTGTTACAGTGCCTCACTGTCGCTGTCCGACCGCTTCTTGTTGAGGAACTTGCGGAACTTTTGGCGTTCGATTTCCAGGCGACAACTTCCGGAGGAGTTCCTACGCTGAAGGAGGACTGGCGCTGGGATGATGAAGAGGAAGCCGTGCTTTCAACTTGTTCCAGTTTAATCACGATCGTTCCCCGCGATGATTCCCGGGTCGTGCAATTCTCGCATTTTTCGGTGAAGGAATTCCTCACGTCTTCTCGTCTCACTCGGTCTCCACTTGGAGAACTTTCGCGGTTCCATATCGACCTCGAACCAGCGCATACGATCATGGCGCAAGCTTGTCTGGCTACACTGCTTCGACAGGACAGATGCCCTGATAACGGTGACACCAAGGTATCTCCTCTGGTCGAATACGCTGCTCATCACTGGGTGGACCATGCGCAAGTCGAGAAAGTGTCGTCACGGGTGCGGGATGGGATGGATGATCTCTTTGACAGCTCCAAGCCGTACTTCGCAGCGTGGCGCCAGGTGCACGACATGGACAAGGGTTGGCCCAATTTCTCCCCGTCGCTAGATGGTGTTGGTTCACCGCTTTACTATGCTGCATTCTGTGGGTTCTATAACCTGGCCGAACGTCTGATTATCAAGCATCCCGATCAAGTAAATGCACGTGGTGGTCGCATCCTATTCCCGCTTCCGGCAGCATTGTACATGAAACACTTCCATGTCGCTAATTTACTCTACCGACATGGTGCGGTCGTGGATGTTCAAGGTGATTACGAGTATACGCCACTTCACATAGCGTCATTTCAAGGACTCGTCGATATCATGCGGTGGCTACTCGATCACGGCGCAAATGCAAATGCTCGGAGCCGTTCCCACTACACACCGCTGTCTGAGGCAGCAGGAGCAGGGAACTTCGATGCTGTCCAGGTCCTACTCGAATACAACGCAGACACTAACGTGCAGAGTAGCAGTGGCGATACTCCGTTGCATGACGCCTTGACCCACGACGGCACGCGAGGAAATGAAGTCGACATCATACGGCGATTACTGGAGAATGGGGCCGACCCAAATATCCGTAACAACAACCACACAACCCCATTACATCGAGCATCGTCCGGTGGGTCACTCGAGATTGCTCGGCTGCTACTCGGTTACGGAGCGAAGGTAGATGAGAAGGATAAGAATGGCGACACCCCATTCCAAGTGGCCACGTCAAAAGGGCACAATGAAATGAAGAAACTGCTGTTAGAACACGGTGCTGTGCCTCAGTCGTAGTGTATATACGTTCACGTTTTCATTACCCAAACCTGTGAAACCAAATATTGTTATACCAGAAGTCTTTTTATCGCCGCAGGCGCTGTCAATTTCATAGTCCTGGACTCGCACATAGTATCAGTAGGGTCCAGGTCCTCTATTTGAGTCCAGCGCAATCGGTGTTGGCAGTGTGTGCAATCCGAGGAAACGCCAGATTAGATAAAGCGAGGCGATGCCACCTTTCCAGTCTCGTCACACGGTATTTATGCACTCGCAATTCCGCATCGCAGTAGCGAGTTGCTCGCTCCCTTACGCCCACAGTCATCTTGTGACCCACGCACGCCTGGCATCCTCTTCAACGTCATCTCGCTTCCCTTTCCCTTCCCACCGCAACCCGACCCCACACCAGATCTTCCATCTCCTTCCAGGAGCCTCCCAAGCCGACATAAAAGCCCGATGTACGTACGTCTGTCCGTCTGCCCGCTCACCAGTTGACACATACACGACAGACTACGAACTCGCACGGACATTTCACCCCGACTCGCCAGCAGCTCAAGCACTCCCCGCGACCGTACGGCATGCACGTTTCCACGCCGTCACGAGAGCATACGACATCCTCCGCGGCAAACCACACTCCTTGGCTGCAGATGACGACGCTGGCGCCGAGCTCGCGCGGCGGAGACGACAGCGGCAGGTCTATCGCCAGCGGGCGGCGGCGGACTTTGCGGAGGCGGCGGGTGTGGGCGGAGCTGATGAGGCGTGGAAGGACCAGGTGATCATCGTCTTTGGGCTCGCTGTGCGTGCGCTGTCTTCCTCTCTTTATTTTATGCGGCCCTCTGATGCAGACTCTCTTGTAGGCCCTAGTGGTGGGCTTCGTGCCTGCACTGCTGTCGTTGCACGCGATTCCAGATGCGCGGCATCGCGCTGCGTCCGCGAACTTGGCACAGGCTCGTGCAGATGCACGGACATTTGGAGACGAGCGACGCGCTGCTATTCGTGCGCGCGTAGCCGAGCTCGAGCTCGAGCAGGGTAAAGAGGAACCTTCGCTGTAATACAGATGTCCCAATCGCATAGATAGATCATTGCATCACATATATAGCATCGTACTGTACTTTCCTACAGGCCAGGTCAGTAATACAGCACCCATGTCCTCAGTTGGCAGTTAAGCAGGGCCACAATCTGGACGCTGCCGTGTATGTTCTTTGTTTCACTAAGAGCTTGCATATACTGACCAGTCTCTTCTTTTCTCGTAGGTGAACCCATTGTATGTGGACACCACTCTCAATTGTCTTCGGTAGCTAACTACACTTTATAGGGCTGGTGTTTCGATCCCAAAGCCATCGACACAAGTCCCTGCCTTGGCGCCGATTGTCATCCCACCTGCAGCAAGGAGTCCGAAGTTGGAAAAGGCAATGGCTGCAGTGCCCGGTGTCTTATCACCACGGTATGTGATCAGTATCGTCTTTTGAAAGCCAGTTGTTGACGTGCCCCTACTATACTAGGAATCTGTTTGCTTACGATCACCTCAAGGACCATACATTGTCAAAATCACAGTTCAAAACCGTGTGGGACAATATCGATTCGGAAACAAAGAAGGTGTGTTAACGTTTGGTGAGGTGCCGACAACATGCTAACATCAACTTAGAAATACTATGAGGCTATCAGCAAGCAGAAGAAGCTGGCTGCTCGCAACGCCCCTTCCACTGTGCCCGCAGTGTCAAACAGTGACAACAATGTATCGTGATTGGTGCGTTGTCCTCTCATTATCTTGCTCCAACGGATACTCAACATACTTGACCTTAGGCTGCCCAGGATGGTCTTTGCGCCGCGTGGACTTTTATTGGTATCAGCAGGTGGATTGATGGCTCAGTGTCTCTCAGTGGGTTTCAGATGGACTCAGACATGCTCAGATAAGATGTTTAAATAGCATGTATTTGTATAGTAGGGTGTGGACAAATCTGAGAAGAGTCGGTACAACGCAGTAGAGCGCGGTTGAGCGCAGTAGAACACTGAAAATCTCTCAGATCTGACGCAGACGGACTCGGATCTCATCTGAAAAGCGGACAAAATCCGGTCTCTACCCGGGTGGTCTGAGTACTCAGATTGACGCTGACAAACTCGGTCAAACTCGGACTATCCCGGTGTGGGTTTTCACTGGGCGTCAGGTTTCAGAGGTCGATGTGAGTTATAGATTTCTGCCCATAATGGAGGAAATGAAGACCTCTAGGATAGCGTGAACTCGGAGGCAGGCAGTCATCGGTAGCATGAACGATAGCGTTTAGGAAGTGCATGAGAGGTTTATAAGATTTTCCTTCCTTCTGGAAACCGGTGTTCACAGACGAATCGCTGTCGTTCAACAAGCTGGTACTGGTAGTGCCATACTAGTGATTCCGCAGGCGACCAAGCACCGCCTGAACGGTGTCCGAGTCCGCGTGAAAAAGTGCACCCTCAGCAGTCAGATCGACGAGAAATGTGGCACGCTTGAATTCTCTCAGTATCTGACTCTTCATAACTTCTTTATTGACTGACGGATGGATGTGAGAAGTGGAGGGTGACTGGACGACGCTATTATGTCGGACACTTGTCTGGTGTGGGCTAACAGCCTGAGCGGGAGAGGGGGTATCCGTGGCCATGGCTTGGTGCGGAGACTGAGTGTGGTAGCAGTGTACCACCGTACAGGACTTTCAGCGCTTCAGATCAGAGCTTAAGCAGCGACGACCACACGCGACCATCCGCGACCTCGCGCGAGCAGCGACCCACGCGATGTTCTTCATCGTAACTCCCAATGCCCTCCTTCTCACACGCGTAGCTGACGGCCCCCCCGCCCACAGAAAGAGCTAACGCACACGATCATGCTGCACCCGTCCTACTTCGGGCCGCGCATGCAGCAATACCTCGAGTCGAAGCTCTACTCCGACGTCGAAGGGACCTGCTCAGGCCAGTTCGGCTTCATCATCGCCGTCGTCTCTATATCCGACATCGGCAAGGGCATGGTCGTGCCGGGCAATGGCCAGGCCGAGTTCATCACGCGCTATCGCGCTATTGTGTTTAAGCCGTTCAAGGGAGAGGTCGTCGACGGCGTCGTACATAACGTCACACGCGTGCGCATCCTCACCCTGTTTCCCTCGCGCCATGCTGATTGTCCGTCCGTCTGCTAGATGGGCATTTTCGCGGAGGTTGGACCTTTGAATTGCTTCGTCTCGCAACAGGTGCGCGCGACGCGTCCGCTCCCGAACGTCCTTGACCTCATAGCAATCCCGAACTTCCCGCAGCTCCTCCACCCGGACCTCAAATTCGATCCATCCTCGAACCCACCATCGTACACCTCCCAGGACCAGGTGAGTGCATCAGATCATCCTCTACAGCGCCGCATGTGGAACAACGCCTACAGGTCATCGAGAACAACACTAAAATACGTATCAAAATTATCGGCACGCGCGTGGACGCGACGGAGATCGTGCGTGTCGTTCCCGTTTCTCTCACCATCCTGCCCTTATTTCATGTCTTGTCGCTCTAGTTCGCAATAGGCACGATCAAGGAGGACCATCTCGGCGTTATCGAATGAAGTACCTATCCTTCCCACTTTGTTCTTGTTATCTGTACACCCCAATAGCATTTTCCCTTCCTGTCATAATGCAAAGCAGCTCGATCCGATTATAGCGACATGCAAATAGCGATCTGAGAGATTCAGGATAGACATTGTACGGACTCCGATTGCATTTTCTTTACCCAATCCGATTACAGCGAAGTGAGAGATAAAATAATAATTATGACATGCAACAAATTCATACGACAGAGAAATCAAAAGAACTATACATCCCATACGTGTAGCTAGGAACGCCTCCATAGAGAGAGAGAAAGAACCACGAAATGTCCTACTCCGCTTCCTCATCCGCAAAGCGTAAGATCTGCGCGTCCTCGTCGACAGGCACGTCCCTATATCCCCTCCTCGTACGCAACGGCAGCGTCGCTCCGCGCACCCACTCCATGACTGCCTCAACCGCCACAGCCGTAACGCCAATGACGAACCAAGGTACACTCGCGAGCGTCTCGACGAACCCAGCATCCGACGCCGCGAATCGCGGGCGGAGCTCGCTGCCTGGTAACCGGATCGTGCCAGTGGCTCTTCCGGAGCGCTTATAATACCACATCGCCACGAGCGTGGTGAATCCGAACGGGACGAGCAGCACGAAGAGCCAGAAGAATAAGCCGTGCGCGGCTACGCCTGGGCACAGGTGCCGTCGACCGCGGTCTGGCCGCTCGCCGTCCTCGCAGGATGAATGTGGGATACGCCGGTACGGCGTGCGCTCGTACCAGTATTCGTCGTTGCCGCGGCAAGAGTCGTCGTCGGGGAGAGGCTTGGTACCCTCGACGAGGACGCACTCGTCGACTGCGTTGCGCTCGTGATTGAATTCGCTGACAAGGCGTAAGAGTTGAGCGGCCATTCTGCACGGGAGGCCAGGTTTGGCTCACCATTCAAAGTCCGAGGAGATACACGGACAGTTCTTCACGATATTCTCTTTCGCTTTCGGCTGGGTCCCCACGACACAATTGCGATCGCGCCTGCGGCGATGATAAAGCGTCTGCATGGAGGATGAGTGGGTTCACCCATTAGCAATGAGGCTAACGCTTTACCTGGCGACCGAATAGACACCGTTCCGACCGCTCCTCGCTCGGGCTCCACAATTCGAAATCGTCATTACCAGGGTCGTCAACATCCAATTTACCTGTAGACAACTGCGTCAGCGGGGGTGACAGAAGAAAGGGAGTAAACACGCACATTGTATACTCGTGAGCGACGAAAAGTCGATATGCACCACGACGGACGAGAACGAGCGTCCATAAGTCCCAAACAGGATGAAGCGCCGGCTGGTGTCGGACGGTACGGTAACGATAGAGCGCACGCGGATTTTTTCGTCCGTGAACGTATACTCGCGCCATTTGAGGCCTTCGTCCGTCGTGAACAGCACATGGTCTGTCGGTTCCTCGTCGTTCGCCATCACGAGGATCGAGCCCGAATCTCCAAACTCCCACAGGTGCGCGTCCTTATGTACCTCTTCCCACGTGAAGCCCGCATCGCGGCTCAGGAACGTGTCGCTCTCCTTGTACGGCGCGAGTTTCTCGCCGACGTTGCCGACCGCCATCATCAGCCCGACGACCGATGGGCTGCTGTAAGTTGCACGGGGGTCTGACCGCTCCGTGTACCCGTGCACGTGAAGCGCGCAAGTCTGCCATCCCAAACGGACATGAGCGTCCCGTCCCCGCGTGAGAAAAAATCAAACAGTAGCGCACCGTGCTCCGACAGTCGAAGCGTTGTCCGTGAGAGTCCAATTTGGGTGGGTTGAGCCTCTTCCAGCTGCCACCATCGTTGTGCGTGATGCGTGTTTGTAGCTCCTTGGTGCCCGTGACGGATGCAGTATCAGCATTAGAGACGATGTTGATAAGCGCGATGCCGTCGAGCCCGATCATCTTCTCAAAATCGACATACCCGCGCTCGTCGCGGTTCACGTTCTGGACCGACGTGCCAAAATACGTCCCGTTCCAGTTCGACTTGAGGATCTCGCCGAAGTACGGGTTTGGAGGCTCGGAGGTCGTCATGTGCAAAAAGATGGAATCGGTGCTCGACTCAAGGACGGTATACGCCTTTGTTTGCAGATGGTTAGTTATGGCATAGGTGGAGTGCAGTGTAACGCTCACATGTTGTGCGGGACGCATAGTAGGAGGGAACTGACCTGTAGCAAAATTATGGCCATCTAACGATACCTGCAAGTCCAGCGAGCGTTGTGAGGGCAAGTACTGCACACAGAAAAATCTCGTCAGTTTACAATCGCAAATCGTAAACAAACATGACTTTACCTCTGCAACGATCAGGTACTCAGAGAACTTGGTAAACCCAACGACCTCGTCGAATATCTTGAACTTTTGCGCATAAAAGTTCGACCCACCGACAAGCTGCAGCGGGTTGGAGCCCATCTGGAAGAAGCGTTGCGAGCCCGTCTTGTCGCGGTACGACTCGCACAGGATCTGCGACGAGTCGACGAGCAGGTTTTTATCACGCGCCCATGCGCAGTTGCGCACGTACTTCTCCACC
The DNA here is from genome assembly GCA_963281015.1 of Lactarius tabidus. NCBI lineage: Eukaryota > Fungi > Basidiomycota > Agaricomycetes > Russulales > Russulaceae > Lactarius > Lactarius tabidus. Next base: position 206,865 of record OY725475.1, on the reverse strand, counting down.
AGCGTCCACTTCCGCCCGTTGTCGCGTGAAAAGTATGCTTCGGCATGACAGTTGTTCGCCCCGCCACCGCAGTCCTCGTCCCCGGTCCAGATGATCCAGTCGGAGTTTTCCGGATGGAAGTGCAGCACCTGCGCGCCGAACGTGTTAGGCGGATTTGGCGCGTTCTGGTTGTTCCACGAGCGGCCCGTGTCGGTCGTGTAGAAGAACCGGCCCGTGTTGGTGATCAGGTATGCACGGTCGGGCGTAAATGTGTGGTGGTAGAACGCGAGGATGGTTTCTTCGGGGAAGAGACGGTTCCAGGTGTACCCTTCATTGCTTGACTGATACACAGACGCGTCTTCCAGTCGGACAAGGATCGTCGTTGACTCCTTGAAATACGAATATTGCATAATTGGCGCTGGGAACTCGAACTGCCATCAGTCGAAGACTTGTTAGCATCTATCCTGTGCGGAAGAAACACGATCGTGCATACCGTTTGATGGATAACATTGCCCTCCTCCGGTTGTGCTGTAGTAGAAACAATCACGAGTGAGCGTCGCGCGGAAAAAGCAAGCGATGCACCCACCCTGGGAACAAGGCTTCTCTTTGGGTTCGTCCTTCTTGACTCCCCTGTCCCGATCGCACGTGTTCCCCGGGATGATACGGAACCCAGATGAGCCCTTGTAAGTCTGATCCTGGGTTTTACAAATGCCCGCAGGAATCGGCTCCGGACCGACGGGAACGCAAGTATCGCCGTCACGGACATAGTTGTAATCACTGCATGCCTTTCGTCATCACGTGCTCAAGAATGAACGCCCAGCGCGACGCACCATTCATAGTCATCGTCCTGACACGGGCAATTCTCCTCGTGCTCAACGGGGTCCGAGAACTTCTCACCAACGTAGCAGTCCGAACCGGCCTTGCGGCGCTTGTACCATTGCTATCGTCCCAGTTCCCGTCAATGCGCATACATACCCGGCAAAAGAAGGTCGACAGCATACCTTGTGACCCATGAGACAATCCTTGTTATTTGTCGTGCGCGCATACCAACGTTCAAAGTCGTCCTCACCGCACTTACGCCTGCCCAACGGCGCAAAGTCAATAAAGATGGCGGCGACGCGGCCCTCTTCCGTCGCGTCCTGGCGGGAGAGCTGTCCAAGCAGTAAGAACTTTTGTGATGTCGAGTCCTGGACGGTCGATAGCGCACGCGCACGAACGCGCACACCAAGCTCTAGAGTTTTCCTGCGTTGGCGATAGGTAAGTATCGAGAGTGTATACTCGTTGCATTGTACGTACCACGTCCTGCCGAGATCGGTGGAGTAGCTCACAGTGTCGACCGTCTCTTCGTCGTTCACGGCGAGGATAATTCCGCCTTGGTCACCGAACTCGTACTTGTGCGCCTCGGGGAGGACCATGGACCAGGTGACGCCTGCGTCCGTGCTCAGGAATGTGTCAGACTCTTCGTACGGGCGCAGCGAGTCGCCGATTGAGCCAACGCCCATCACGAGCCCAGGTGCCGGGGAAGAGAATATGCGTCCAAAATTATGCGGGATCGTAACGGAGTGCAAGTGTAGCGAACAGCTGTCCGAGTCGGACGGGTCGCAGCTGATGCGACGACCTTGACTGTCTTCCGACGGGGGGCGAAGCGGGGACCACCCACTCCCTACAGACAGTCAGAAAGTCAGAAAAACATATCGCAGACTGGAGAGTAAACGGACCATCATCGAAGGTGATGACTGTCTTTAACTGCTTGGGTATGTTACGCCTTTCCACATCCTGGGCGTTGGCGACGACATTGGCCATACCGACGCCATCGACACCGTAAAGCGTCTCGTAGTCGATGAACCCGATCTCATTCCGGTTCGTGTCCTTCAGGCTCTGGACAAAGTAGGTACCGTTCGAGTTGCTCACGAAGAGGGTGCCCACTGCGCCCGAATCGTTGAGCACGACATCGACAGCAAGCGAGTGGGTCGTGCTCTCGAGAATGGTGTATGCGTTCTCGCGGAGGCGTGCACTCGTCGCGTGTGGGAACTGTGCCTGAGCCCAGGTGACTGTGTCGACGGTGACATAGAGGAGCATTTCGCTGCCCGCTGAGCCGGTTAGATCCTTCAAGGCGACAACAGCGAACTTGGAGACGATCGCGAACGCTACGACGGCGCGGGCGCCGCGAGGAATGCCCAGATCCTCAATGCGTGTCACGTCTGTGAAGAAGTCGGTGGAAGAGTAGAGACGGGACGAAGCGATGGAATGGTAGCCAGTGGAGGAAGTAGAATCAAAGCCAACGCAATAGATCAGATCGGAGTGAGCGTCGTGTTTGAAATCCTTGGAACTATGTGCAAAGGAGCATTGAGAGGTTTCAGAAAGTAGCAATCGCGGTTCATCTGAGAATGCCTCTCTTGTGTAGTACGTCTGTGCAATGGGTCAGAAGCTTTCCTTTATTGACAAAGGGTTAGATCGGGACGCACTTCGTCGTGGCACATTGATGGCCAACCGCCGTCGCGCTCACACTTTGTACCCTGATAGAGGACATAACCATATTTTGAGGGATCGGAATGAAACGATAGAGGACGTGAAACGTAGGATGGGGATACGGGCATCTCGAAGGAGCGCCAGGTTTGACCGCGATCATCTGTCCTGTAGTGTGTTGTTCCTTGGGTTAGGACGAAGGCCTAAGTGAGAAGAGTCGTCAGCAACCATGCATACAAGTATATACACCGAAGTCAAGAGGCCCCCGTGTGGGATCACACGACCGAATATGCGGCGGATTAAGCTTGTCTCGAGTCCTAGTGCTTCCAATGCCAAGAACATGGTAAGATGAGAATGAAAGTCGCGCAGGAAAGCATTTTTGCAATCATTGCCTCGTGCGCAGCACGATCAAAACGAGCCGAGGAAGTGCGGCACATAGGGGGGCAGGTCGAAGGGGAGACGCTTACCATACGATTGTTGAATGGGTGCTCTATGAAGAGGACAGTATCTCCTTGAGGTATATCTGTTACGCGCTGCCAGTTTTTACCCTCGTCGCTCGAGATGTAGAGGTCGCGCCGGTTCATGTCTTGATACGCAACGTACTTGGGTGCAAAAACGTCGTCAGTTGATTATCGTGACACGTATCATTTATAACATACCGTGGCGTCGTCGAAGAAATATAGTCTTGCGGGCAAGCTTTCAAAGTAACTTGTCTTTACTTCGGGTGCATTTTGTGCATGGACGAGGGTGGAGAGGAGGAGGGTTGCGAGCGAGAGAAGAAAGCGCGCCCGCATCGCTGGTTATAAGCCCCCTTCTGGGACGTTGAGAAGGAAACCGAGGGATGTTGTGGAAGGAAAAGAGAAAGAAACAGCAAGTGGAGGGACGAGTATAGCAGCACCACCAGAGGATTGACTGACGTGTACTGTACCGGGATGTCCGCGCCGGTGACCCTTCTCGGTTCGTTGAACACAGCACACGCATATAGGCAGGGTTCATAGAATCAAAGCGGGAAATTGGATGTCTACTTTCAAATGAACCATCGCTGCCCAAATTCCCCACGCCCCAACGATGAAAGTGTGTTTTGAAACTGACACACGAATCAGTGCGACCGGAGCGGAGGGTGTTACTAACGTGGATAAATTAGGAAAGGTGTCGTGGTGCCAACTCCCGGTTCGTCGAATCGGGTCACTCGTAAAAGAATAAAAATGGTACGACCCACCCGCTGGTGCGCATATACTTACACTCTCACCTCTTCTCTCTTTCATAGACACCCCCATCTCCCCCCAGTCATGGGCGTACTCGAAATAGTCACACTCGCTCTCACACATCCGCAAGAGTTTCGCATCCTCTTACAGTTCTGGAATTACCACGAACGAAAGCGAGACATCACAAGAAAGGAGGAACATGCCTCCTCGGGTTGGGACAGACAGACGATGCGCAGGTGCTGGGAATTACTCGACTTTACCAGCCGCAGTTTCGCCTCGGTCATCAAGGAGTTGGAAGGCGATCTCGCCCGAGTGGTGAGTTCTTTCGCCCGGTCACTTCCACTGCCTCTCGTCGGTGCACTCTGCATACGGAAAAAGAACCAATCAAATTGAGATCCGTGTCTTCATCAAATGCGCTCGCCTGGAGCTAATTCCGTCTTGCAAACTACGCCCTTGTCTCGACTCGGCTATAGCTCACGTACAACTCTGACATATGCGCACTCTTAGATCTGTTTATTCTATGTTGTCCTCCGTGGCCTCGATACCGTTGAAGATGACATGACCATTCCGGACGACGTCAAACAGCCCCTCCTCCGCTCTTTCCACGAGAAGACCGTCACCCCCGGTTGGAATTTCAACGGCAATGGCCCGAATGAGAAAGACCGCGTTGTGCTCGTGGACTACCACGTTGTTGTCGAAGAGCTCTTACGCCTTGATCCTATGTACGTCCATCTATCCTATTTGGAACGCTGATTGATTGATTTCGTCTATAGCTGCCGCGACACGATCGTCGATATATGCCGCAAAATGGAGACGGGTATGGCCGATTTCGCTCATCGCGCCGCGCTTTCCCCAGATCCTCTCACCCTGGAAACCGTCGAAGAATACGACCTTTACTGTCACTACGTCGCCGGCCTTGTCGGCGAGGGCCTCTCACGGCTCTTCTCCGCAACAGGCAAGGAAGTGGAGTCGCTCGCAGACCAGCTCGAGTTATCCAACTCAGTCGGTTTGCTCCTTCAGAAGACCAACATCATCCGCGACTTTCGCGAAGACGCCGACCAGAGCCGCTTCTTCTGGCCGCGCGAGATCTGGGGTTCCGCCGAGTACACCGCCGACGGTCGTTCCCCATCCGGAGACGTCCTTGAGCTGCTCCACGACCCACGCCGCGCTGCGTGGGCTCAGAGCGGGATGATAGTCGACGCGCTTCGGCATGTATGCGACGCGCTCGACTACCTCCGCCTTCTCCGAAACCAATCCGTGTTCAACTTCGTCGCCATACCAATAACCATGGCCATTGCGACGCTCGATCTCTGCTTCATGAACCCAACGATGTTCGAGCGGAACATCAAAATCCGCAAAGCCCGAGCGGCCGAGGTGCGTACCCACCCACTTTCGCATCTCCCACGACCGTCTCAACCCCATTTAATAGCTGATCATGCGCTCGACGAACCCGCGCGAAGTCGTACACATATTCAAAGAACACGCACGCTCCATCCACGCCAAAGCATCACCCGCCGACCCCAACTTCCTCCGCGTCTCCGTAGCATGCGCCAAAATCGAGCACTGGGCCGAACACAACTACCCCTCCTTCGTCCGCGTCATCCCTTCCGAAGACGCGAGTCCAAGCATCTCATTCGACCCCGCCGACGCACGCTCGCGCATCGCGTTCGCAGAGGCTGATACGGACCGACGAGCGGTGGAGGAAAAGCGAGCTGTCGAGATGCGCGAGCGGATCGCGGCGGGCAGAGCGCCGGCCGCATCGAGTGCGAACCAGGGCCCGCCGTGGGACGTCTTGCTTGTGGTCGGTGGTGGTGTCTGCCTCGTCCTCGGATTCTCGTTTGCGATCGTGTTCGCCGTACTACATTTCACCGCGTGAGGTCTCCGCAGACGTACACTCTTGACCTTTCGTTTGTGTGTCCGTACATCATATATATTTTTTACTTCTATCACTATCTTAAGACTAATTCGGACGTCATATTTTAACCGTTGAGGTGGCGCGGTGTGGGGAGAGGGAGGGAGCAGCAGGAGACTGGGGCTGCTCTTACAATATCTGCCTAGAAAGTACTTTAGTCAGGAGATTCCGCGGAGGTCTGGGACTTCTACAAAATAAAAAGGGCATTCAAAGATTTCGGCGACGTTTTCCATGTTCTGAGCAAAGCGTTTATGTATGCACATGCTATTATACGGGATAGACACCAATGGCTGTTGGGAAGTACGGTACGTAAAGGCACTGTATGTAGATCGACTCGGATGTGGGTTTTATGTTCAAGTACGCTAACCTGTAAAAATGAAATCGACACATAATTGCTGGTAGGTTCAAAAAAGCCGAAGAAAAAAAGGCACATTAGTAAGTAGCATGGGGGTTTCAAAAACAGCCAGAAGAGATAGATTGGAAGATAGGCACTGAGAGGTGTAGTAAACACCTAGACGGCCGGACGCGCTGTCGTCCTACTTTTTCCGCTTCGACGCTGCACAGATCCAGAATCAAATCAGCACTACACCGCATCGAGTTTACAGTACGACGAACCTGCTCCGCGCTTCGCCGGCGCCTTACGTTTCCGCCCAACGTCATCCTCGTCGTCCTCATCAAACTCACCGTCCTCATCTCCATCACCATCGCCGTCTTCGTCCCCATCGTCGTCATCATCCTCGTACTGCTGCCTAGCACGCACGGGCGCCTTCTTGCGCGAAGGCGCCACGGCCTGCGGCGCGTTGTACCCTGCGCCACCGACGGGCGCACCAGGGTAGCGCACGCAGTCTGGACAGAACCACTCGCCGTCTGGGATGGCGGCGAGGGGCGGGTTGAGGCATGTATGGTGGTACGGATTATCGCACTGCATGTATGTGTGTTAGCGTATGTCGACGCAATGGGCAGGGGGACGCACCTTGTCGCACGCGAGCGGGTCCCCGTTGTCCTGGTGACATATCAGACACTCCTCGGGCGTGTCGAGCTCGGCGGGGTGTCGTGGCAAGTCGGAGTACTTCTCGTTCGGTGTTACGAGGAAGAACGCTGTATTTTGGCCTGCTGCGATACTGCGACGCATATATTAGCACTTTGCGTTACGTAAAGCAGGGGAGGGGATACAGACTCGAATACGTCGATACCGATAAGTGGCTGATTGCGCGTTGGTTTGGTGGCACTCTTGGGTTCTTCGGGACCGAGACCGAGCTCGCCGTTGGCTGCGTTTTGGCCCCAGGCGATGGTCATCACTCCGCCTTCCTCTTCGTCTGGGGACAGCGCGAAATGCGTCACTCCGCCGCTGCACATCTGCCTTATCTTGCATCCCATGATATCTTGTAAAAGCCGGAAAGAAGAGTATGGTTGTCCCCCCGAGCCTTCCTAACCGTCAACGACGAACACGACGCAACGGATGATACGCGCTTACCATCACCCGTGTTTTTCCACTGAATGAAAGTCAGTGCACGTTGACGATAAAAAAGACCCACAAACTAACCTTTCCTGCTACATAATACATGCCTTGTCGGTCGATCACCACAGAATTCGAAGGACCTGCAGAAACCTTGGCAGCGAGATATTGCTTATTTGGCCCCGCAAACTTTGCACGCGCGAAAATATCATGAGCCCACACTAACAGCGATAAGTGTAACTCGTGACTTACCTGGGGAACAACCTGAGGATTTAACCCATCTTTCTGATTCCCAAGGCCCAGGCGGCAATAGCCATTGTAACCCCAGACATATACAAGACTGCATTAGGAATCCCATCAGTCACACTCCCAAAACGAGACGAGCAAGCCGTACCCCTCATCGTCGAGAGCGATGCTATGCTGCTGCCCGCACGCTATTTGTACTATCTTCTTTTCGTCCAAACCCTTGACGGGAACTAACGCAATCGTTATGAGTGTCAAACACGGATCTGGACAGGCAGGCTTCTCACTTGGTTCGCTTTCGACGTCAAAACCCGTTCGATTTCCTGTGGCGATATGCTCCCCTGTACGCCCATTTCCAAGCTGGCCCTTCTCTCCGCTCCCACACGCATAAACTGTGAGACACATCAGCCACCGGTTCGCAAAACAAAAATGGGTATCACGTGCTCTTTCCGCTTCCGGTAAGGAATAGCGTAAATGTAATCCCAGCTGCTGCGGCATTGACGTGCTCCAACTCGCCCGTTACCGGATTCAGTGGCCCGTTTACGAGTGTGAACGTGCTGACTTCCCCACAGGGCGTGTGTCCGCACTGTTAAAATTCAAGTGTGTGGCGTATACGTCAGCGTGTCGGAACGGCGAGAACTCGACGGCTTTTTTTACCTGACCGAGGGTGTTCAACCCCGCTGTCCATACGCGTCCATTGCTGCCAATGAGAATAGAGTGACTCCGGCCACACGCAGCGTTCACAAATATCGTTCCAGGGGGCGCGCCAAGGTCGGTTGCTCGAAGTGGGCGCGGCGCGTTTTCCGAAATGGTGTCGATGCCGGGTACGCCCAGCGCGGGAGGTTGGTTGCGTCCGAACATCCACGCGGTGCCTTCGATGTCGAGCACGATCGTGTGACAGCCAGCGCAGGACGTGTGTACGCTGACAGCCTTCACGTTGCTCAGCGAGCGGAGGATGTGGGGCTCGAGTAAGTCGGGGTGTCTGAGTGGGAAGCAGAGAAGAGGAAGGCGGTCAGCGAGCACGTATGATGGCCCGAAAGACTACTACCGCGCACTCAGCATCCTCTACGCGTCCACCTTTCTCCTTGCGGCCAAGCTTTGGCCTGTTCTCGAGATCAACAAAACTTGAAATTGCACAGCCTCGTGACTCGTGGATACACACCAGTCTGTCCCCCCCGCGATCAGAACTGGTAGAGAGCCTTAGTGTCGGGTCCTAGATGCGAAACAAGGCGATATGCTTACCCCTTCCCCATTTCTGTGTGCCTGGGCTACCGTCCGAGGTTTGTGTGTTGGACATGGTTCGAAAGAAGAAGAACAAGGACAGGCGTCTATTATTGGCGCTAGAAGAACCGCCCTCTCGGCGACGGGATCCGAAACGGTGACGACAAAGAGGGGATGGTTGAGTCCACTTCGCTCCTCAGAAACGCTCTTTTGCCAACTTGCTATGATGTTTCTTCGTCTGGGTAAAGAAACCGAGAAGAGAGGCAGCGGTCGTGGTGGTGGCGACAGCGGTGAACGCACTTGCCAGAATGGGAACTGCCAGTTGCCACTGCGGTACTGTGACCAACCATTTGACCATATTACAATGATCACGTTCGACTCGAGATTAACTGCAAATTCTAGGCCCCCACACAATCCAGCATAGTTGAAAATGAGGGGGTGTACATGGCGCAAATAGAGGTTTAAAGTGGTGAAAGGCAGAAACTGACCCAAGTCATCGGAACGGCGTCTCGTCGATTCGTCGAATGCCGAATGAACGATCTCAATAGTCAATCTCTCTCTTCCACGATACGTTGTCTATCAAGTCTACATTGAGTTTGTGTGCCTGGGAATCTTAACTTCCGAGACCTCGGGTTTTGCAATCATGGATCGACGGGCGCCGCGCCGCAAATCCTCCGAACACCACTGACTCCCGCCCAGGGATGTACTATCACGCCCAAGGAGTTGAAAAGTCCCATGGAGTTGAAAAATCGAGTTTTCTGGCTCAACTGCTTCATTTTTTGTGAAACTTTTTGCAGATCCAATTAGAACTATACTATGTAAATACCCTTTCAAAAAATCAGAGATCTCCCTTAACCCGATGTTCTAAAAACTGGGGATCAGTTGCGGAAGAATGCAGATTTCAGGTACTTCTCATTCATTCTGGCATACTTGCTCAAGCTATGTACACTAAAATTCAGAATATGGTTAAGCTATGTTACATTACTGTACAGACAAAGTTTTGGGAAGCCTGGATACATATTTCGCTGTCAAAATGGAGAAGAGTGTTTGGGCGTGACATCAGAGCGGGAGATCTTGAGAGAGTTCAAACCCCGCCACATTCGATTCGAGCATGCCCGCGTTCACGCTGGATTGAACCGAGCGGGGTCTCAAACGCCAACACGAGCCGGCGTGACCCGGCGTGACCACGATTTTTCAACTCCCTGGATTCAGACCATGTGCATCCGGAAATGTTCCGCTCCAACCCCAACGCATCCTTTGGTAATAAAAACTTGTGGAAGTATAGAATAGATGTCAGGCTACTCGTGTATGGAGTTTGAGTGCTATCCGTGCTTCCGATCCCAAGATATCCAAACTCCTTTGAATTTTTTTTCAACTCCCTGGGTGCGTTAGTAATACGTTCCATGCAAGAAAGTCGGTTGGAGAAATATACTGGAACGTATACCATTTCCTCATTTGAAAATATGAATTTTTGTCAATCAAGTCTTCAGCGATACGCATCAGTTCATCAGTTGACAGGTACAAAAACCGATTAAGGGAATGGGCGAGGAGGGTTCTGTCATGTCGGCTTACGGGGGGATCTCGTGGCAAGCCGCACCTACTAAATACCGGGGAGCCTGCCATACCAGACCAGAAACGCTCGGCGGTTTCGATTGAAGAACGAAGCGTGCCATAAGCCTGCCCAAATTTGTGCAGAGGAGTTCTTCCTCCGCCGCATATAAGCCTGCGCAGTTCAGCTTTAAGCCCAATGCGGTATAATTCAGCGCAAAACATGGAGATCCTTTACTGGGAAGCGTCGAACTTTTTTCTTGGTCACCTGGAACCTTAGGCGATAACCACGAGGCTTCAACTCAGAGGGGTGACGCCCAGGCTCCACGGGCCAGTCAAGACTCGAAGATGGTTTGGCAGCGACCGACATCTTCGTAGGAAGCGCACGAACGTTTAAGTGAGACTGGGAGCTAACGGGTCGTTGACGTGCGAGAATACCCTTCCAGAACTTCTTTCAGGTCGGCGCGTGGGAAGTGGAGTGTATAAATTCGCAAACAAGCCTGAGCTCAGCGTACCCACGACCTAGCGTACTAGTAAGCCAGATCCTAAGTCACTCGATATCTCCACACGGATAGGTTTACGTCCTTGGTGTGAAATCGTGAGCAATACAATCGATTTGTACACGCGGCAGAGGATCGGAGGTGACGCTCGTAAGGTATGATAGGAAGCAAACACAGCCCACAGTTAGAGAGGCACATCGTGGTGGTCTACGTATGTACGTCCTCCATAGACGCGCGCCAATTGTTGTCCAAGCTTGTGAGATAATGTATTGGGAACCAAGGTGGCAGCTCCCACTCTTCGCCGGAAATCTTTGCAGTGACCATCCGGGCCACCACGTCCGCACTGAGATAGATAGTTAGCAGAGTGGGGCATTTAGGACTGAGTATACGAACCAGCCAAAGGCACGCGGCATACCGTGGCCTGAGAATCCTGCAGCGATGTACTGTCCCTCAATAGCATAAGGCACTCCTCCGATATCGAATCGGTTAAGTACAGGTCCAACCTACAGTAACAGGGGAGTGGCTTATACAAGGGAAAATAACCAAAATCAAATAGGAACGTACGAATGGATCTCCAAGTTCCGTGAACCCCATGATACCCGTCTAGGCCGCGTGAAGTTGTAAAAGGCACGATCAACGATCATAGCTCATAGACGCACCCATTCCATCTCCGGCTCTACGCCCCTCTCAAATTTCTCAGGGAACACTCCGGGCAGGAACTCCCTAAGCCGTGTCCCGACAACGGGGTCTATGACCGAGTCGTCCGTCGTCGCACCACGCGCTGCGCCCTCCGCAAGACGCTCACCACCAAGGATAACAAGCGGGCGCTCGTCGGGCGCCGAGCCAGGACGCACGAACCAGTAGTCCTTCCTGCGGTCGGCCGTAAAGCCCGATAGTGTGAGCTCGCGCGCGGGTACCGCCGCACGGACCGCGATGGCCTGCCCGCGCGTTGGCACGATGCCAGTGCGTCCGGCGAGCTGTGGGAGTAGGCCAGATGCATACGCATTTGTCGCGTGCACGACGTGGGTACATTCCACAGGCCCGCGCGGCGTCTCTAGTGTCCACCGCCGCGCATTTCTGTACTCGGGGGAGCGTTTGACTGCCGTTACAGGCGTGTGCGTGTGGAGCTTGAGGGTGAGAGCCTTCGGGGCGTTCTGTGCGAGCTTGAAGAGCTGGGTTACGAGTTTGACAGGCCAGATCGTGTTTCCTGGGAGGCGCACTGCACGATAGTGCGCTCCGTACGTCTGTGAGGATGGTTGAAACCACGAGGACAGAGTGGCCGTAATCTGGCGTACCTCTTCGACTTTTCTTTGAGAGAGCCACTCTACTGAAGAGACATCGACCCCTGCTGCTCTTGCAGCATCGTACTCGTGCCGAGCCTCTGCTTCCTCTTTGGCTGTGAAGAATAGATTCGTGCGCACCCCCTCGACGAAGTCCACCTCGTTCTCCAGTCCTGCATTTTTCACGAGAGATGTAATCGCGCCAACGACATGTTCTTCGATACGGACGGACTTGATTGCATCGAAGATGCCCCATGTGGCTGTGTCATTCACGAAACCCAGAAAATTGTGCGCCGAAAGGTGGCCTCCATTCCGACCTAGAAGTATAAAGCATGAGCGTCAATCGCCAACTTGGGGTGATACAGCACCTGTTGCCCCAGAACCTGAAAGAAAACACAAAATAACAATAACAATAAGTTGTGCTCAGAAGAATGGAAAGGAAGCTCACAAAAATCCCGTGCCTCAAAAATGACAACGCTCAGCGGATCTGATCGTGTCTCATTATCCTCCTTCTTCAACATCTCAGAAAGGTGATACGCGACCGATACGCCAGTGATTCCTGAGCCGATGATGCAGACATCCGCGTCGGTTGTGAGGTGCCCACTACTGCCTTCACGAGCGAGGGGGTTCACACCAGGAGCGCTCGCCATCCAGAACGAGCGCGAGGCATTGTGCACGGGGAACGGTCTTGAGTCCGAGGGTGTGGCTTGGAACGACTCTTGCAATAGATCATGGTGGCCCAATGGGGAGAATGCCACCGAGTTGCCTAGGGCAGCGGCTATGCCGAGGGCTAGGATATTGACTCGTGTCATGGTTGCAGGTGTACAAAACGCCCCGCGGAACACATGTCGCCCACGCTTGCTGCCGATAGGAGGCGCGGGCGGCGTCTAGGCTTGTGGCCGCTCGTGCCAGTGCTACGTCAGCGAAGCTCATGGTTTATCACCACTTCAATCAGCGGCGCCGCAAACTCGGAAAATGTGCAGCGACATGTCGCTGTTGAGGTCGCTTGGTGGTTTCTCTCAGGCTGGGCTCTGGGCTCTCAGAAAACACAACAGAATTCCGACCCGAGTCTGACTGCTGTACGCGAGCTCTTTACGCAGGTTACTGCATGCGTCCAACTAATCAATCGCTCCTCCTGTCGAGTTCACAAATTCTCTAGGTGCAGCCCGTTCGTCGCAGTTAGCTTTGGGCGAGAACCCTTTGCCGAGACTCGGACTACTCACAGGGTCTCACCCTGGTTGCTGCTAGAGAGGTTGTCAACACATGCAGGATGACGACCTTTTTCACTGCAGCGCTGGTGGGGGCAAATTGAACCTGATGGTACGAAATTACAAGGATGCTCTACCGTTTTCGATCAAGGGTATGGTTGGTTTGATTGCTAAGGGGTCGCGATATAATACCCTGAGGTCCAGGGATACTGGAGGAGTACCCCTACCGTAACCAATGACACTCAGGATGTGTGCCTTGCTAGCGAAGAATATACAGTATACTGTACCCGGAGTCAAGGAAAGGGTTGGCAACCGCTACCAGTCGTGGGATACGCGGGATACGTGGCCAAAATCTTTCGTCAGAGGGAAATCTCTTCCCCAGAAAAACTCGATGTAAATACTAGTACACCTCATCATAGTTGGGTAGATGAAACACGTATCATGTTAGTGGCAGTTGTGAACAGAAGTAAGGAGCCAGAAGAGCACACCGTCATCGTGGTGACCTTTTGCCTAGATTTGGACGCTAAGATAGTATGGTTATTTTGGCTAACTAGCTCAGCTGGTTAGAGCATCGTGCTAAACAGTGCGAAGGTCTTGGGTTCGATCCCCAATTTGGCCATAAGTTAAACGCACGTTCGTGCTGATCAGCGAACGTGCTAGTTAACTCTTTTTTCTCAGTGAGAGCTGAGGGCTTTCTTGGTGGCCTTTTGCCGAGATTTGAATGCTAAAAGAATATATATATTTCATTGGCCGACTAGCTCAGTTGGTTAGAGCGTCGTGCTAATAACGCGAAGGTCTTGGGTTCGATCCCCACGTTGGCCATATCAACTTTTTTTCTTATCTCGTACATTATGGGCAAGAAGTCACGCCAAACCAACTTATCAGGCCTTTCCCACTTCCTTGAGGCTTTGGCCGATGAAACTATCTCCAATTCAAGTACTGGTACTCCCTCCCCTGCTGTCCGAGGGCCATCGACGCCACGCCCTGCAAAGTCTAACCCAGAACATCAGCCGCCTCTCAAGAAACGCGAGACAGGTCTCTTAGGGCCCGGGAATGAGGCCTACGATGCGACGGGGCTCGTACCTTTCTACACAGATGCGGCGCAAGTGCCTGCCCACCTTCAGAAGTGTACGCATACATACTCGTAGCCTTCCTGTCCTGTGAAATATAGCTCACCAGCATCTGTCGCCAGATTTTGCCCAGCGGACACGTTACTTCTCAAGATATGACGAGGGATGCCTTCTGGACGAGGAAGGGTGGTACAGCGTGACGCCCGAAGCTATCGCTACGCAGATCGCAGAGCGCTGTCGCTGCGACGTCGTCCTAGATGCGTTCTGCGGTGTCGGCGGCAACGCGATTGCCTTTGCCCGGACCTGTGAAAGAGGTACGTCCCTCTTCCCTAAATTATCGCAACCACCTCACCGAATATAACCCAGTCATCGCGCTCGACATATCCCCGACGCGCCTCGCACTTGCACGACACAACGCCGCGCTGCACGGCCTCTCATCGCGCATCGAGTTCGTGCTCGCCGACTTCCGCTCGTTCGCCGCGCGCATCCTGAACGCCACGTCATCATCCACGTCCGCGTCCTCGTCGCTCACGCGCAAGATTGACGTTGTGTTCCTCAGCCCGCCATGGGGCGGTCCCGAATACCTCTCTGGCCCCGAGTATCACCTCGCGCGCACGCAGCCCGAGCCAGCATCAGAGCTCTTCCGCCTCGCACGCCTGCTCTCACCAAACGTCGCGTTCTACGTACCGCGCAACACCGTGCTGGCAGACATTGCAGCTCTGCTTCCAGCCCCTGCTGGCGGTAGCGTGGGTGTGGACGGCCTGGAGAAAGTGGAGGTAGAAGAGGAGTGGATGGGGAACAAACTCAAGGCGCTGACATGTTATTATGGCGGACTTGCGCAAGGGCAGGAGCATCTGTTTTGAATGCAGTTCAACTTGCTGGACAAAGAGTATAGTACGATGCTATATATGTGATGCAATGATCTATCTATGCGATTGGGACATGTGTATTACAGCGAAGGTTCCTCTTTACTCTGCTCGAGCTCGAGCTCGGCTACGCGCGCACGAATAGCTGCGCGTCGTTCGTCTCCAAACGTCCGTGCATCTGCTCGAGCCTGTGCCAAGTTCGCGGACGCAGCGCGATGCCGCGCGTCTGGAATCGCGTGCAACGACAGTAGTGCAGGTACGAAGCCCACCACTAGGGCCTGCATGAGAGCCTGAGCGTCAGAGTGCGAGAAAAGGAGGAAAACAGTGTACGCACAGCTAGCCCAAAGACGATGATCACCTGGTCCTTCCACGCCTCATCAGCCCCGCCCACACCCGCCGCCTCCGCAAAGGACGCCGCCGCACGCTGGCGATAGACCTGCCGCTGTCGTCTCCGCCGCGCTAGCTCGGCGCTAGCGTCATCATCTGCAGTTAAGGAGTGCGGTTTGCCGCGGAGGATGTCGTATGCTCTCGTGACGGCGTGGAAACGTGCATGCCGCACGGTCGCGGGGAGTGCTTGTGCTGCTGGCGAGTCGGGGTGAAATGTCCGTGCGAGTTCGTAGTCTGTCGTGTATGTGTCAGCTGGTGAGCGTGCAGACGAACGGACGGACGTACATCGGGCTTTTATGTCGGCTTGGGAGGCTCCTGGAAGGAGATGGAAGATCTGGTGTGGGGTCGGGTTGCGGTGGGAAGGGAAAGGGAAGCGAGATGATGTTGAAGAGGATGCCAGGCGTGCGTGGGTCACAAGATGATGACTATGGGCGCAAGGGAGCGAGCAACTCGCTACTGCGATGCGGAATTGCGAGTGCATAAATACCGTGACGAGACTTTGGAAAGGTGGCTTGGAAGCGCTTTATCTAATCTGGCGTTTCCTCGGATTGCACACTGCCAACACCGATTACGTTGGATTCGGATTGAGAACCTGGTCTCGACTGATATGTGCGACTTCAGGGACTATGAAATTGACAGCGCCTGTGGCGATACAAAGACTTCTGGTATTACAATATTTGGTTTCACAGGTTGGGTAATGAAAACATGAGGGTATATACACTACGACTGAGGCACAGCACCGTGTTCTAACAGCAGTCTCGTCATTTCATTGTGCCCTTCTTCCGCGGCCACTTGGAATGGGGTGTTGCCATCGTTATCCTTCTCATTTACTTTCGCTCCGTAACTGAGTAACAGCCGAGCGGCCTCGAGTAGCCCACGGTACGATGCTAGATGTAATGGGGTTGTGTGCTTGTTGTTACGGATATTTGGGTCGGCCCCATTCTCCAGTAATCGCCGTATGATGTCGACTTCCTTTTTTCGCGGGTCGTAAATCAAGACCGCATGCAACGGAGTATCGCCACTGTTACTCTGCCAGTTAGTGTCTGCGTTGTGTTCGAGTAGGACCTGGACAGCATCCAAGTTCTTTGCGGCTGCTGCCTCAAACAGCGGTGTTAAGTCGGAACGGTTCCGAGCATGTGCATCTGCGCCGTGATCGAGTAGCCACCGCATGATATCGACGTGTCCTTCACATGACGCAATGTGAAGTGGCGTATACTTGTAAGAACCTTGAACATCCACGACCGCACCATGTCGGTAGAGTAAATTCGCGACATGGAAGTGTTTCATGTACAATGCTGCCGGAAGAGGGAATAGAATGCGACCACCACGTGCATTTACTTGATCGGGATGCTTGATAATCAGACGTTCGGCCAGGTCATAGAACCCACAGAATGCGGCATAGTAAAGCGGGGAACCAACACCATCTCGCGAATGGTAGAAAGAAGACCAATACTTGTCTATGTCGTGCACCTGGAGCCACGCCTCGAAATATGGCTTGGAGCTGTCGAAGAGATCATCCATCCCATCCCGCACCCGTGACGACACTTTCTCGACTTGCGCATGGTCCACCCAGTGTTGAGCAGCGTAGTTGACCAGAGGAGATATTTTGGCATTGCTATCTCCGTGTTCGTCCAGCCGGAGCAGTGTCGCCAGGCACGCTTGCACCATGATCGTATGCGCTGGTTCGAGGTCGATATGGAATCGCGAAAGTTCTCCAAGTGGTGACCGAGTGAGACGAGAAGACGTGAGGAATTCCTTCACCGAAAAATGCGAGAATTGCACGACCCGGGAATCATCGCGGGGAACGATCGTGATTAAACTTGAACAGGTTGAAAGCACAGCTTCCTCTTGATCATCCCAGCGCCAGTCCTCCTTCAGTGTAGGAATCCCTCCGGAGGTTGTCGTCTGGAAATCGAATGCCAACAGTTCCGCAAGCTCCTCGACAAGAAGCGGTCGGACAGCGACAGTGAGGCACTGTAACAGACGATGCGCGTTATCCTTTTGAGCCTTGTTTATCCCCTTCAATATCCGCTCGTATGTTTCGTCCAGGGTCTCGGGCAATTCGTCAAGATATTGGCGGAGGTTTGGGGGGAAGCAATGTTGCAATGCGTCCAACTGACAGAATACCCATCGGAACCTGTACAACAACGTGAGAACCTGCTACCAGCGTTGAATAGCACGACGCTCTCACATTCCATCAGCTCTTTCCGTCAGCGTCTCGATCACCAGATTCTTATCATCCGTCCTCCATCTCCTCATTGCCGTGCTCGGGGACGAGTTGACCACACTGCAAACATACTCAGCGATGTCCGTCTTTTGTCCGCTTTCGTCATGCAAGGAGACTGAACGAAACGCCAGTGGCTCCAGGACAGCGCGGATGTCGATCTCTGGGCGGCTGGTTGTGCAAATGAATAGTCCACGTAGGTGAAGGTCGACGAGTTCCTTCACGAGTTGAAGGACCTCACTGCGAGGAAGGGGGAGTCCAGAAGAGTCTGGACATTCATCGAGCGCATCGAGGACTATGAAAATTGGGCCTTGTCCCGGCAGTCTCAGCATCTGTTTCAGGCATTCCTTCAAAGTGTCGTCACTCGGCTGTCGTGTGCCATTGTCGTGTGCCTCGTAAACACGGTGGAGAATACCACAGCAAGGACTGGAGCGAGTAGAAAGCTGGGATACAAGTGAAAGTAGCAGGTCATGACAGGTTTGCTTTTTGAGGTCCTTGAAATCGAAGTAAAAGTAGGCCATGATAGCTGACCCGGTTTCGCATGCAGCCATAATGTCTTGGATGACGGAGGAGCTAGAGAAGAATATAAGTTCCAACCAGAAGCAGTCGAGAAAAAACAGACCAGATGACACTTTTCCCGGAGCCCGCTGAGATAATCAGAGTCCGTCAGAAGTCGCTTGCCGGAAATGATAACAGAAACGCACGTTTTCCGTGGATCCACAATAGGGAACCAATAGACTTCCATTTGATGATAATCTGGCCTTGAAAGAGCCACGCTGCTGTTCCGTTGTGGTGAGCCTTTCGTGCGATGTTGTGATTCGTGGACGGGTCAGCGGGAGAGAGCCAGGATCGTAGGAGCTGTATGAACTGGTTCCCTGCGAGTAAGTCAGGCGTGAGCTGCGAACAACGGCGGGGTTAGGAAGCCACGAACACTTGATTTCGTCTATGTCGTTGGCCGCCTGTTGAACAACCAATCTTGTTTCCTGTGCCGCTACTCTTTCTTGCTTGTTGTCTGAAAGTATAGATGTTAGAAGGGCTTAACAATTGACCGGATAGGCGTCGCGCACCATCAATGACCAGTTGGACCTTGTCATCAACGCACAGCACTTTGTCACCTACGTCCTCCACTCTGTCACCCACGTCCTCCACTTTGTCACCCACGTCCTCCACTTTCTCGCCTACTTCCTCCACTTTCTCGCCCACGTCTTCCACTTTCTCGCCCACGTCCCCCACTTTCTCGCCTACTTCCTCAACTTTACCGTCTACGATTTTGACTCCATCACGGATGTTGTGTGTGATTCTCAACACCTCCGTATGCGCCATCCGAGCCTCCTCTTGAGTCAACCTATCGAGTTTCTTGAGAGCATCCTCCAGATCAACCATTCCGGCCAATTTCCTCAGGAACTTTTCTGCGCGCTGTTTAGTGAACATTCTTTTCATAAACAGCCAATTTCCCGAAACTCACTCGCTGATCCCCGCCTTAACTCTTTTGTCGCAATTCCAAAGATCTTAAGAACTTCCACCAAAATCTGCATGATTATGTTCGTCATCGCTGTAGTCGGTGACACGTTTGTATACGTTTCGAGTCGCGCGAAGAAATATCCAATGCGTTCGAAGAGCTCTGCGAGAACGTCTTTACTCGCCGCGACGCCTTGGGCTGCCTATCAGATGTACAACGTAAGAGCGATCTGTCTTAAGAAATAGATGAGATAGTACTCGCCGAAAGGAAGACACCAATGCCTGCGAAGATTACAGTCGCGGGCGAAAAGACCTACAAAACATACATAAGAGGTCCAAGGCTTACATTAGGACGATAATCAAAACTGACCAGACTGACGCCCCCAGAGACGGCGGCAGAAAACGCGTTGAGAACGTTCACAGTTGGGCCCAACCACTTCGTTAATCGCTCGTCGCCATTTTCCTCGAATTCTCGAACTCGATCTTGAAGGATGTTAAGGATGTCGGTAGTCGACTCGCACGATTGTAACTGGGAAGCAAGCGGATGCTTGAGAAGGTCTTTCTTGGTCTGCTTTTGGTAGGACTTGAGCGCATCTTGGAAGATAACTTGGAAGCGTGACTCGGAGGCTGGCGTCAGGGACATGATAGTAGATCGCGACAGTGGAGAAACCTATGAGGCTATAAAGTTATTCGGCGGGTGTGACCACTGGGCTTAGGGCGCAACACTGCTTCCTGGCATGTTCTCAAAACATCGGCGAGCGCCAATGAAGATAGACGCGCATATACTTGTATTGCAGTGAACACTTACTGAACGCGCTGAATCCTTGACGAAATCGGACCATCTGGTCGGTTCCCAGATCAGGAAATGGTTAACAGTTAACACCAGCAAAAAGTCAAGGGTCTGATAATGAACAGATACTAGAAGCTGTGCATAACTTGGCTCACAAATTAAATTTCCAAGGTTCAGTCGATGAGGTCAATACCTGGTAATACAATCACGGGACAACCCGTGGGTCCACCCGAACCATGATTGCATGATTGGGCTGATCACCTCGACTGCCAACTATGACATCGGAACCTATGACTTTATTCACAAAGGATCGTGAGCGACTGATCTGAGCCGCACTTGAAGATACGCTATACCAGCTCTTCGCTTCCTTGGCTCCCGGCTGATTTTCACAACATACAGCCAAGGACGGCACATGCGCCCCATACTCCAAATTCCGCGTTGGCGCAGCCTTCGGCTGCCTTCCTCACTCCTGATGGTCAGATAGTGAAAGGGGGCTAATGTGGAGAATACCTCGTATGGTGCGTTTCTCTCGTGAGAGTGACGCTCTGCGTTGGTTTGACATTCTCCACGTCGACCTCACCTGAGTAATGTAGAGCGAAGGGACTCGCTCTTTCGTCGCTCTCGTGGTTAATACGTGCGTTACTTGTTCATATCTCATCGGGTTCGACTGAAACCCAAGTGTATAGAGATGTTGCACAACCACTTTCTCCCTGCGCATATGTCGTCAAGTCATTCGCGAATTCTGTGCACTCAAGATGCCAATTCTGCTAGTGCCTGCCGGATATCCATCTACTGACAATGACGTAGATTCACTCAAGACAACTGTTGAGGGACTACTCCCTTACAGTTTCGGGCCCGATGCTTTGGACCTCCCGGGAATACCAGCCTGACATATATTGCAACAAGACTCCTAAGGTTGTTTTTACGATACGGGATGGTATGTAGCCCCCTTCTTGGATGAAGGCACAGGAATGTCGCATAGTACCCCGATATTGGAATGATATACTAACGAAAAAACGGGGTTGCGGTTACCTACAAGGGTAATATTCCGCGAAAGTACAGCCATGAATGAACAATTTAGTAATCGGAACCAAGTCCCAAGTCGCCTCATTGTGCGAACTAACTTGACAACACTTCAGCACTTCAGCGCCCCACTGATCATGATGGCGTGTCTGTGCAAAGGGTCTGATTATGGACTGTGATACTATAAATAAGAAGTGAAGGTGTGGGATACCTGCCAGCCTAGCGGAGGAGTGAATCGACTAGACACCGGGCACGGACTCGGCACAGTTAAAGTTGCTACGATGCACGAAAGATCAGCTGAACTCCCGCAGGTCGGAATTTCACAGCCATCAGGAAGCGCTCAGTTCGTCCTTTTCTGACACTGGCGCCTATGATCATTTGCCCATTTCACTGGCAAGCCGCCACTTGAGCCGACCTGTCTCCATTCCAAGGCAAGCACATCACAGTACTTCAGTTACGTTGATATGTGTAGTTGGGTCGACATTAGCCCATGTAACGTCGACTAGCAAGACCTATATATTTGAAGCGGACAAACCCTCCTACTTTCTGCACGTTGGTGTTCAAGTAGTCGTGTCGGTCACACTTCTTGCTTTCATTCCTCCCCATGCACTCACTCAGGACATTCGCGGCCACAGAGGCAACACCGATTTGGCCACTATTCCAAACTGTCTGCGGTGTGAGTGCCTGTCCTGTTGAATGACATCTCATCGATTCAGACATTCGTCACCACGTCAGATTTTGCCCAGCGGACACGATATTTCTCAAGGTACGACGAGAGGTGCCTTCTATATGAGGAAAGATGGTACAGCATGATGCATGATGCCTGAAGCTATCGCGACGCGGATTGCAGAGCGCTGTCGCTGCGACGTCGTCCTAGATGCGTTCTGCGGTGTCGGCGGCAACGCGATTGCCTTTGCCCGGACCTGTGAAAGAGGTACGTCCCTCTTCCCTAAATTATCGCAACCACCTCACCGAATCGAACCCAGTCATCGCGCTCGACATATCCCCGACGCGCCTCGCACTTGCACGCCACAACGCCGCGCTGCACGGCCTCTCATCGCGCATCGAGTTCGTGCTCGCCGACTTCCGCTCGTTCGCCGCGCGCATCCTGAACGCCACGTCATCATCCCCGTCCGCGTCCTTGTCGCTCGCCCGCAAGATTGACTTCGTGTTCCTCAGCCCGCCATGGGGCGGTCCCGAATACCTCTCTGGCCCCGAGTATCACCTCGCGTGCACGCAGCCCGAGCCAGCATCAGAGCACTTCCGCCTCGCGCGTTTACTCACGCCGAACGTCGCATTCTACGTACCGCGCCACACCGTGCTGGCAGACATCGCGGCTCTCCTTCCAGCCCCCTTCCCGGGGTAGCATGGGTACAGATAGCTCGGAACAAGTCGAGGTAGAAGAGGAGTGGATGGGGAACAAACTCAAGGCGCTGACATGTTATTATGGCGGACTTGCGCAAGGGCAGGAGCAACTCTTTTGAATGCAGGCTCAACTTGTTGGACAAAAAGTATAGTACGATTGTATATATGCAATGTAATGATCTAGCTATGCGATTGGGACACGTGTATTACAGCGAAGGTTCCTCTTTACCCTGCTCGAGCTCGAGTTCGGCTACGCGCGCACGAATAGCTGCGCGTCGCTCGTCTCCAAATGTCCGTGCATCTGCTCGAGCCTGTGCCAAGTTCGCGGACGCAGCGCGATGCCGCGCGTCTGGAATCGCGTGCAACGACAGCAGTGCAGGTACGAAGCCCACCACTAGGGCCTGCATGAGAGCCTGAGCGTCAGAGTGCGAAAAAAGGAGGAAAACAGTATACTCACAGCTAGCCCGAAGACGATGATCACCTGGTCCTTCCACGCCTCATCAGCCCCGCCCACACCCGCCGCCTCCGCAAAGTCCGCCGCCGCACGCTGGCGATAGACCTGCCGCTGTCGTCATCTGCAGCCAAGGAGTGTGGTTTGCCGCGGAGGATATCGTATGCTCTGGTGACGCCGTGGAAGCGTGCATGCCGCACGGTCCCGGGGAGTGTTTGTGCTGCTGGCGAGTCGGGGTGAAATGTCCGTGCGAGTTCGTAGTCTGTCGTGTATATATGTCAGCTAGTGAGGGTGTGCACGGACGGAAGGACGTACATCGGGCTTTTATGTCGGCTTGGGATGCACCAGGAGGAAGATGGAAGATTTGGTGTGGGGTCGGGTTGCGGTGGGCCGGGAAAGGGAAGGGAGGAGTCTTTGAAGAGGATGCAGAGGTGGATGCCAGGCGTGCGTGGGTCACAGGATGACTATGGGCGTAAGGGAGCGAGCAACTCGCTACTGCGATGCGGAATTGCGAGTGCATAAATAGCGTGACGAGACTGGTCGGGTTTGGAAAGGTAACATCGTCGAGGCGCTTTTATCTAATCTGGCGTTTCCTCGGATTGCGCACACTGCCAACACCGATTGCGCTGGACTCGGATTGAGGACACAGTCCCTACTGATGCTAGCAGGGGCTATGAAGTTGACAGGGCCTGCGGCGATACAAAGACTTCTGGTATTACAATATTTGGTTTCACAGGTTCAACCTTTGGGTAATGAAAACATGCCAGTGAGGGCATATACACTACGACTGAGGCACAGCACCGTGTTCTAACAGCAGTCTCGTCATTTCGTCGCGTCCCCTTAACCCGGCCACTTGGAGTGGAGTCCTGCCTTCCTTATCCTTCTCATCTACCTTCGCTCCATAACTGAGTAGCAGTCGAGCGGCCTCGAGGAACCCACGGGACGATGCTTGATGTAATGGAGTATTGTGGTTGTTGTCACATATATTTGGGTCGGCACCATGCTCCAGTAGTCGCCGCGCGATGTCCACCACGTTTCCCTCCGAACCGGAGTGGGACAAGACATAATATAACGCTGTCGCGCCTTCATCACCCTGCGAGTTGACGCCTGCGTTGCGCTCGAGTAGGACCTGGACAGCCTCAAGTTTCCCTGCGGCTGCCGCCATGAACAGCGATGTGAAGCGGTAAACGCTCCGATTATTTACGTCTGCGCCGTGATCGAGTAGCCATCGCATGACATCGAGCTGTCCATGAAATGACGCCGCGTCAAGTGGAGTACAATTATACGTGCCTTGAACATCTACGACCGCACCATGTCCGTAGAGTAAATTCGCGACATGTAAGTGTCCCTTGAACAATGCTGCCAGAAGTGGGAATAGGATGTGACCACCACGTGCATTTACTTGATCGGGATGCTTGATAATCAGACGTTCGGCCAGCTCATAGAACCCACAGAATGCAGCATAGTAAAGCGGGGAACCAACACCATCTAGCGACGGGGAGAAACTGGGCCAACCCTTGTCCACGTCGTGCACCTGGCGCCACGCTGCGAAGTACGGCTTGGAGCTGTCAAAGAGATCATCCATCCCATCCCGCAGCCGTGACGACACTTTCTCGACTTGCGCATGGTCCACCCAGTGTTGAGCAGCGTATTTGACCAGAGGAGACACCTTGGTGTCACCATTATCAGCGCATCCGTCCTGTCGAAGCAATGTAGCCAGACAAGCTTGCGCCATGATCGTATGCGCTGGTTCGAGGTCGATATGGAACCGCGAAAGTTCTCCAAGTGGTGACCGCGTGAGACGAGAAGACGTGAGGAATTCCTTCACCGAAAAATGCGAGAATTGCACGACCCGGGAATAATCGCGGGGAATAATGGTGATTAAACTTGAACAAGTTGAAAGCACGGCTTCCTCTTGGTCATCCCACCGCCAGTCCTCCTTCAGCGTAGGAATCCCTCCGCAGGTTGTCGTCTGGAAATCGAATGCCAACAGTTCCGCAAGCTCCTCGACAAGAAGCGGTCGGACAGCGACAGTGAGGCACTGTAACAGACGATGCGCGTTATCCTTTTGAGCCTTGTTTATCCCCTTCAATATCCGCTCATATGTTTCGTCCAGGGTCTCGGGCAATTCGTTAAGATATTGGCGGAGGTTTGGGGGGAAGCAATGCTGTAGCGCGTCCAACTGGCAGAACACCCATCTGAACCTGTAAAACAACGTAAGGAACTGCTACCAGCATGGGATAAATGACGCTCTCACATTCCATCAGCTCTTTCCGTCAGCGTCTCGATCACCAGATTCTTATCATCCGTCCTCCATCTCCTCATTGCTGTGCTCGGGGACGAGTTGACCACACTGCGAACATACTCAGCGATGTCCGTCTTTTGTCCGCTTTCGTCATGCAAGGAGACTGAACGAAATGCCAGCGGCTCGAGAACAGCGCGGATGTCGATCTCTGGGCGGCTGGTTGTGCAAATGAATAGTCCACGTAGATGAAGGTCGACAAGCTCCTTCACGAGTTGAAGGACCTCACTGCGAGGAGGGGGAAGTCCAGAAGAGTCTGGACATTCATCAAGCGCATCGAGGACTATGAAAATTGGGCCTTGTCCTGGCAGTCTCAGCATCTGTTTCAGGCATTCCTTCAAAGTGTCGTCACTCGGCTGTCGTGTGCCTTTGTCGTGTGCCTCGTAAACAAGGTGGAGAATACCACAGCAAGGACGGGAGCGAGTAGAAAGCTGAATTACAAGTGAAAGTAACAGGTCGTGACAGGTTTGCTTTTTGAGGTCCTTGAAATCGAAGTAAAAGTAGGCCATGATAGCCGATCCGGTGTCGCATACAGCCATGATGTTCTGGATGACGGAGGAACTAGAGAAGAATAAGTTCCAACCAGACACAGGCGAGGAAAAACGGACCAGATGACGCTTTTCCCGGAGCCCGCTGAGATAATCAGAGTCCGTCAGAAGTCGTTCGCCGGAAATGATAAAGAAACGCACGTTTTCCGTGGATCCATAATAAGGAGCCGGTAGACTTCCATTTGATGATAATCTGGCCTTGAAAGAGCCACGCTGCCGTTCCATTGTGGTGAGCCTTTCGTGCGATGTTGTGATTGGTGGACGGATCAGCGGGAGAGAGCCAGGATCGTAGGAGCTGTATGAACTGGTTCCCTGGGAGTAAGTCAGGCGTGAGCTGCGAACAATGGCGGGGTTAGGAAGCCACGAACACTTGATTTCGTCTACGTCGTTGGCCGCCTGTTGAATAACCAATCTTGTTTCCTGTGCCGCTAGTCTTGCTTGCTTGTTGTCTGAAAGTATAGATGTTAGATGGGTTTAACAATTGACCGGACAGGCGTCGCGCACCATCAATGACCACTTGCACCTTATCATCTATGTCCTTCGCGGCCACTCTTGCTTGTCTGCCGTCTGAAAGTATAGATGTTAGAGGGTTTGTGCAATTGACCGGACAGGCCTCACACACCATCAATGACCACTTGGACCTTGTCATCAACGCACTGCACTTTGTCACCTACGTCCTCCACTTTGTCACCCACGTCCTCCACTTTGTCACCTACGACCCCCACTTTGTCGCCTACGTCCTCCACTTCCTCGCCCACTTCCTTTACCTTGTCGCATACTTCCTCAACTTTACCGTCTACGATTTTGACTCCATCACGGATGCTGTGTGTGATTCTCAACACCTCCGTATGCGCCATCCGAGCCTCCTCTTGAGTCAACCTATCGAGTTTCTTGAGAGAATCCTCCAGATCAATCATTCCGGCCAGTTTCCTCAGGAACTTTTCTGCGCGCTGTTAAGTGAAGATTCTTTGCATGAACAGCCAATTTCCCGAAACTCACTCGCTGATCCCCGCCTTAACTCTTTCGTCGCAATTCCAAAGATCTTAAGAACTTCCACCAGAATCTGCGTGATTATGTTCGTCATCGCTGTAGTCGGTGACACGTTTGTATAAGTTTCGAGTCGCGCGAAGAGATATCCAATGCGTTCGAAGAGCTCTGCGAGAACGTCTTTACTCGCTGCAACACCTTGGGCCGCCTATCAGATGTACAACGTAAGAGAGATCTGCCCTAAGAAATAGATGGGATAGTACTCGCCGAAAGGAAGACACCAATGCCTGCGAAGATTACAGTCGCGGGCGAAAAGACCTACAAAACATACATAAGAAGTCCAAGGCTCACATTAACTCAATAATCAATACTGACCAGACTGACGCCCCCAGAGACGGCGGCAGAAAACGCGTTGAGGACGTTCACAGTTGGGCCCAACCACTTTGTTAATCGCTCGTCACCATCACTTTTCTCCTCGAATTCTCGAACTAGATCTTGAAGGATGTTAAGGATGTCGGTAGTCGACTCGCACGATTGTAATTGGGAAGCAAGCGGATGCGTGAGAAGGTCTTTCTTGGTCTGCTTTTGGTAGGACTTGAGTGCATCTTGGAAGATAGCTTGGAAGGGTGACTCCGAGGCTGGGGTCGGGGACATGATAGGAGATTGCGACAGTGGAGGAAACTATGAGGCTATAAAGTTATTCGGTGGATGTGACCACTGGGCTTAGGGCGCAACACTGCCTCCTGGCATGTTCTCAAAACATCGGCGAGCGCCAATGAAGATAGACGCGCATGTACTTGTATTGAACACTTACTGAACGCGCTGAATCCTTGACGAAATCGGACCATCTTGTCGATTCCCAGATCAGGAAATGGTTAACAGTTAACACCAGCAGAAAGTCGAGGGTCTGATAATGAACAGATACTAGAAGCTGGGCATAACTTGAAAGATCAGCTGAACTCCCGCGGGTCGGAATTTCACAGTCATCAGGAAGCGCTCAGTTCGTCCTTTTCTGACACTGGCGCCTAATCATCATTTGCCCATTTGGCTGATATTCACTGGCAAGCCGCCACTTGGGCTGACCTATCTTCATTCCAAGGCGGGCACATCAAAGTACTTCAATTACGTTGATACGTGTAGCTGGGTCGACATTGGCCCATGTGACGTCGACTAGCAAGACCTATGTATTTGAAGCGGACAACCCTCCTACTTTCTGCACGACGGTGTTCAAGTAGTCGTGTCGGTCACACTTCTTACTTTCATTCCTCCCCATGCACTCACTCAGGACATTCGCAGCCACAGAGGCAACAGTACTTGTCCTGTGAAATGACGGCTCATCGACATTCGTCACCATGTCAGATTTTGCCCAGCGGACACGATATTTCTCAAGGTACGAGGAGGGGCGCCTTCTAGATGAGGAAAGTTTTGTGATGAGGTCGACATCGTGTGAGTAGGTTCAGAGGGGACTACGACAGGTAAGATATCTTCCGGTTCCGATTCGGAAGGAGGGAGCAGCTGCGGGGCTTTACGCTTGGACTTAGTCCGGGCTATGGTGGGCTAAAAGGGGGCACGGGAACGTGCACACTCAGTCTGGAAGAAAAGGACTCAGATATGCGGATGTAAAGTACCTAAAAGGGGGCACGGGAACGTGCACACTAAGTACGGATTAATACATGCGTTCTGCTAAGCGGGAAAGCGTTACTACTCACCTCAGTCTGGAAGAAAAGGACTGAGGTGTCTACAATCTGGTCTACGGCTTATAAAGTAAAGTTTTGGAACTGTACAGTTACACCATCTCCGACCTTTGACTACATATACGGGTTCATTCAGTCCGAAAGCGAAAGAGTAAAAAAAACGCGTGCTACGAGAAAAGTCTGTTTAGCTATCTAGTTTCCTTATCTGCTCAATCACGGTCCGCGCTCCCGGACGGTTGAATTCCAACACTCCCCCTCAAACGTTTGGGAGCCGGGCAAGACCCAGCATCCGCGAGAACGTTTCGCATTTTGCTCGTCCAAGTGCCTTCGTGAAGACGTCGGCCAAGTTCGAGTCGGTCTGAACGTAATCGAGTCGCAGGTCTCCGTTCTCCACGGCTTCGCGGACGTAATGGTAAGGGATATCGATGTGTTTTGTGCGGGAGTGGAAGGCGTTATCTTTAGTGAGAGCGATGGCCGATTGATTATCGGCAAGAATCGGGAACGGCCGAGGTGCCTCTTCTCCGATTTCCGAAAGTAGCATCGTCAGCCACTTAGCTTCCTTCGCCGCATGCGTGCTGGCGATGTACTCAGCCTCTGTGCTCGACAACGCGATAACGGCCTGCGTCTTCGACGACCACGACACGGCTCCACCATGCATCAAGAACGCGTAGCCCGACACAGAGTGCCGGTGCTCTTGCGACGCGAAATCTGCGTCAGTGTAGCCCATGGGTTTCCCCTCTGGCATTCCGACGCCGTCAGCAATTCCATACGACAAACCGAAGTCCGCCGTGCCCTTCAAGTACTTCAAGACCCTTTGCGCGGCATGCCAATGCGCGCGTCCAGGATTCTCGAGGAACTGCGACAGGGCAGTGACTGCGTGGGCGATATCGGGACGCGTTGCCACGGCAGCGTACATCAACGAGCCGATGAGCTCGCGATACGGTACGTTTGCCATGTCTTCTTTTTCTTCTTCTGCGGACGGTGACTGGGACTTCGATAGGTGTATGCCTGGGTCCATGGGCGACGTGACGGTGTTGGCGTTTTCAAGGTTAAATCGCCCCAGGATCGTCTGCACGTACGCGCCTTGCGATAGGGACAGGGTCCGTTTCGCGCGGTCGCGACGGATCTCGACACCTAACAGCCAGCGCGCCTCCCCCAGGTCAGTCATTTCAAAATGGTTCTCTAGTCCCCGTTTGACCGCCTCCAGCCGTTTCAGACACTCGCTAATCATAAGCAAGTCGTCTGTCGACGCGGCGACGATTACCTTCGGTTCGGGCTTACGCGACACGAAGACGGCGTGGTCAACGGCGCATACATCGAACCCGAGGAGCTTGAAGGCTTTTGCGAGGGTTTGGTACCACACACGTCCGGACTGTCGCAGGCCGTAAAGGCCGCGCGCGAGTCGGCACACGTGCTTGGGTTTCTCTTTGTCAACAAAACTCGGGGGTTGTTTCATGTAGATCGTCTCGGTGAGCTTTCCATTCAGATAGGCGTTCTTCACATCCATCTGATGGATCTCCCAGTCATAGGAGGCCGCGAGCGCGAGTAGGACGCGAAGTGTCGAGAACTTGGCTACGGGGGCGAACGTGTCAATGTAGTCAACCCCGGGAACCTGTGTGAACCCTTGTGCGACCAATCTCGCCTTGTACCTGCTCACTTCACCCTTCTGATCGCGCTTCACCTTGTAGACCCACTTGCACCCGACAATGTTCGTGTCCGCTGGCTTCAAGACCAACTCCCACGTACCCAGCTCGTTTATGCGGCGCATCTCCTCTTCCATAGCCGCCAACCACTGCGGCCATTGAGGTAGCGTCATCGCATCTTTAGGGTTCCGAGGTTCTCTGATGATCTCCCCAGATAGTGCCCAGTAGGCGCCACAGCAATCCAAGACGCCGGTGCCCAGGTCCCACGGGGCCGCGGAATCGAACGCGACAGCGGCGTTTGCTGCTCGGCGTGTCTGTAACCCCGTTGGCAGGACAGGGGCTTGCGGTGTTTGTGGCGCGGGGTTTTGAGGTAAGGGCTCTATAAGTTCTGGCGGTTCTGCCTGATTGACCAGGTTACCTATCTCCCCCTCAAGCTGTGCAGGGCCGCCTTTCGTCCATTGGATATTCCGCTCGACACTGATAGAGTGTTTCTTAGGCCAGTACATCCGGTACCCTTTCGACTGGTGGTCATGGCCGACGAAGAACGCGGGGTCAGCCTGCGGCTCAAGTTTGCCGCGGCCTTCAACCCGAACATAACCCTTGGTTCCCCACGCGTGGATATCACGCAGGTCGGGCCTTATGCCCGTCGCCATTTCGAGTGGGGTTTTGTCTTTTAGGGTGCGTGTGGGGGTCCGGTTCTTGGTCCAGACAGCGTACTGAAGGGCCTCAGCCCACAGGAAACCGGGGAGGTCTGTCTCTATCAGACATGCGCGGGCGCGGAGTACTAGGGTTTTATTCAGGCGTTCCGAGACGCCGTTCTGGGAAGGGGAATGGTGGATGGTCTTCTCGTGGTGGGTGCCGTTCTTGTCAAGGTAGTTTTTGAATGCGTTCGACACGTACTCCCCACCGCGATCTGTGCGTAGGATTTTAATCTTCGCCTGCCGATGGACGCTCACCCATGCTTCGAATATTTTATAGTTTTCGAATGCGTCGGATTTCTTCGCCATGAAGTAGACGGTCACCTCGCGCGTGTGCTCATCCGTGAAGGTAAGCATGTACTCGCGTCCTCCGATGCTCTTTACTGGTGCATGGCCCCAGACGTCCGAGTGTATGCGACCGCCATATTCGGTCACGCGTGGCGTCGAGCTTTCCTTCGGGAACGACTTCTCAGCAGCCTTCGACCTTGCGCATGGCTCGCAATCTGTAGCCGGCGCATTAGCGTCCACGAGCTTGACTCCATCGACCATTCCGCGTCGCACAGCGTCACGACATGCGTCGACTCCGAGGTGCCCTAGCCGACGGTGAAGCTCATCAATACGAACGGTCAGCTCCCCCCCGGCTGCGATAGACGCAACGTGGGTATTCATGGGGATCCGGTACAGCCCGTTTTCGAGCGGTATGTTTGATATTAGAGCTCCCACCGGCGTGTACACTGACAACCAGCTGTTCTTCAGGGTAAATGAATACCCAGCGCGGTCCATAACCGACATGGATATGAGCGTGAAAGCGATGCCAGGGCAGTGGAGGACGTTCCGCAAGACCATGCGGGTTGTCTCCCTCCCGTGCGGCAAGGCAATCTCAACGTCTCCGCGCCCGATAGCTTGGAAGTAAGTCTTGTTCGCTGCTGTGATGGGGATCGAATTTATGGGGGTGTAATTCGTGAATAGGTCTCGGTACGGCGACACATGCGCCGTGCAGCCGCTATCCAGTATCGCGACTCTCGTCTCCGCGGTGTAACCGCTGAATGCCACCGCCGAGAAAACGCTCGAGGCCGGTGACGTGTCTTTTATCTCCACGATGTGAGCCGAAGACTGGATGGCCTTGCTTGATCCGGTACTTGCGCTTTGGCTCGCGCTTCCGTTCCCGGACTCCTTTGGCTTATCCCCTTCTTTCTTCGGTTTCTTACAGTCGCGCTTTAGATGACCTGCCTCACCGCAGTTGTAGCAGGTTCGTTTTTCTTCGCCCTTCCCTTTGCGCCCGCCACGCCGCCCAGAGCGGTTGGAGTTCGTCGCGAAGGTATAGAGGGCTGTCTCCCCCGTTGTCTTATCGCGCTGCTTCGGTGCGTTCTCGATCTGCCTCCGGTCAAACTCGCTGACGGCATAGTCCATTACTGCGTCCGGTGCAAGCGTGTTCCCAGAGGCGTGCGTCGCGGCCAAGATCGCTGCAAAGAAGTGTCCGTACGATTTGGGCATCGACTTGGTCAACATGGCCACGTATTCGCCGTCCGCAATCGTTACACCCATTCCGGCCAATTCTTCGTGCATATACCGCATCCGGTCGATGTGCTCACGCACGTTCTCGTTTTCACCGCACTTTGCCAGCGCGAGCCTGTTTCGTAGCTCGTTTTGGACAATTTGGTTGCGCCCTTCGAAGTCTCTTCTTAGGGCCTCCCACATCTCTGCGGCGGTCGAGAAGTTCTGGATGCGTATGAAGACAGAATCGGGAATGTTGTGAACGATCTGCCGTTGGACGGCAAAGTCATGAGTTCGCCATAAGTCCACCGCGCTGTCGTATCTTTCTCTGCGCTCCTCGAAGTCGTCTTGCTCCTGTTGGGTAGCTTTCGCTTTTAACGGTGCAGGAGTCTTCGGATATGGAGCCTTCCCCTCAAGGTGTCGCAGCAGCGACGGCCTTGAGCCTACATCAATGAACATTCTGCGCTTGAACGAGACCCAGTTCGCGCCATTCGGCATTAGCTTGGGAATGGAGGTCGCGTCGAGGTTGGGCGCAGGGCCCATAACCTTTTGTGATGAGGTCGACATCGTGTGAGTAGGTTCAGAGGGGACTACGACAGGTAAGATATCTTCCGGTTCCGATTCGGAAGGAGGGAGCAGCTGCGGGGCTTTACGCTTGGACTTAGTCCGGGCTATGGTGGGCTAAAAGGGGGCACGGGAACGTGCACACTCAGTCTGGAAGAAAAGGACTCAGATATGCGGATGTAAAGTACCTAAAAGGGGGCACGGGAACGTGCACACTAAGTACGGATTAATACATGCGTTCTGCTAAGCGGGAAAGCGTTACTACTCACCTCAGTCTGGAAGAAAAGGACTGAGGTGTCTACAATCTGGTCTACGGCTTATAAAGTAAAGTTTTGGAACTGTACAGTTACACCATCTCCGACCTTTGACTACATATACGGGTTCATTCAGTCCGAAAGCGAAAGAGTAAAAAAAACGCGTGCTACGAGAAAAGTCTGTTTAGCTATCTAGTTTCCTTATCTGCTCAATCACGGTCCGCGCTCCCGGACGGTTGAATTCCAACAGAAAGATGGTACAGCATGATGCCTGAAGCTATCGCGACGCGGATTGCAGAGCGCTGTCGCTGCGACGTCGTCCTAGACATGTTCTGCGGCGTTGGCGGCAACGCAATTGCTTTTGCCCGGACGTGTGAACGAGGTACGTTCTTCCTCTCCAAAATTATCATAACCACCTCACCAGATGGAACCCAGTCATCGCGCTCGATATGTCCCCGACGCGCCTCGCACTTGCACGCCACAACGCCGCGCTGCACGGCCTCTCATCGCGCATCGAGTTCGTGCTCGCCGACTTCCGCTCGTTCGCCGCGCGCATCTCGAACGCCACGTCATCATCCCCGTCCGCGTCCTCGTCGCTCACGCGCAAGATTGACGTCGTGTTCCTCAGCCCGCCGTGGGGCGGCCCCGAATACATCTCTGGCCCCGAGTATCACCTCGCGTGCACGCAGCCCGAGCCAGCGTCAGAGCTCTTCCGCCTCGCGCGTCTACTCACACCGAACGTCGTGTTCTACGTACCGCGCAACACCGTGCTGGCAGACATCGTGGCTCTCCTTCCAGCCCCTTCCCGGAGTAGCGTGGGTACAGATGGCTTGGAGCAGGTCGAGGTAGAAGAGAAGTGGATGGGGAACAAACTCAAGGCGTTGACATGTATTTTGGCGGACTTGCGCAAGGGTAGGAGCGTCTGTTTTAAATGTGGGTTCAACTTGCTGGACAAAAAGTATAGTACGATGCTATATATGTAATGCAATGATCTATTTGCGCGACCGATACGCCAGTGATTCCTGAGCCGATGATGCAGACATCGGCATGGGTTGTGAGGGGCCCACTACTCCCTTCATGAGCGAGGGGATTTACACCAGGAGCGCCCCGCCATCCAGAATGAGCGCGTAGCATTTTGCACGGGGAACGATGTTGAGTCCGAAGGTGCGGCCTGAAACGACTCTTGCAATAGATCATGGAAGCCCAATGGAGAGAACGCTACCGAGTTGCCTAGGGCAGCGGCTAGGCCGAGGACTAGGATATTGACTTGTGTCATGGTTGCAGGTGAACGTCCCGCGAAGCACATGTCGCCCACGCTTGCCACCGATAGGAGGCGCGGGCGGGTAGAACCAGCCGACGCTACGGTGCAGCCACTTCTGCGGTGGTTGTTCTTGTGCAAGAGGCTGCAGAAAAAAGTCGTAGACATAGATGAAGAGCACGGAGATGCCATTTAGCATGAACGGCTTGAGCGCGTGAGCGCGGACCTCTGCATCGCTGCACGAACCACGGCGTCGTAAGTAAGAAAAAGCAGAACGAGTTATTATTGGAAAGAAAACCGATATTCCTAGTTATGAGACGGACGACGATATCCCACCGGAATGCATCCACGAGGCCGCGCCATGCCCAACCAACTTGCAACGCGAGGGTGTCCTGAAAAGAGAGAAACACCGGGTACAATTCACGTGCGGACACGGATCTGGGCAAGGGCGGTGGCGGTGGCGGTGGCTGTGGAGGGTAGCCATGTGTACGGCGGGACTCGTGCTGATGTCTTAGGATGGGTTTCTGCATCGCAAAGGAGAGCACACGAGCACGACTTAGACACGAGGCTACCTTTAAGGTGAGTGTAAGCCACAGCATCTGGCTCCATTTGGTAATCTATGCCAAAATGGGAGGCATGGCTCGTTCACTCGCGTGTTACACGCAGTTCTCACGCGATTGGGACACGTGTATTACAGCGAAGGTTCTTCTTTACGCTGCTCGAGCTCGAGCTCGGCTACGCGCGCATGAATAGCTGCGCGTCGTTCGTCTCCAAATGTCCGTGCATCTGCTCGAGCCTGTGCCAAGTTCGCCGATGCAGCACGATGTCGCGCGTCGGGAATCGCGTGCAACGACAGCAGTGCAGGTACGAAGCCCACCACGAGGGCCTACATGACAGTCTGTGCATAGAGGGCCGCATAAAACAAAGAGAGGAAGACAGCGCACGCACAGCGAGCCCAAAGACGATGATCACCTGGTCCTTCCACGCTTCATCAGCCCCGCCCACACCCGCCGCCTCCGCAAAGTCCGCCGCCGCACGCTGGCGATAGACCTGCCGCTGTCGTCTCCGCCGCGCGAGCTCGGCGCCATCGTCATCTGCAGCCAAGGAATGTGGTTTGCCGCGGAGGATGTCGTACGCTCTAGTGACGGCGTGGAAGCGTGCATGCCGTACGGTCGCGGGGAGTGCTTGTGCTGCTGGCGAGTCGGGGTGAAATGTCCGTGCGAGTTCGTAGTCTGTCGTGCATGTGTCAGCTGGTGAGGGTGTGCACGGACGGAAGGACGTACATCGGGCTTTTATGTCGGCTTGGGAGGCTCCTGGAAGGAGATGGAAGATCTGGTGTGGGGTCGGGTTGCGGTGGGAAGGGAAAGGGAAGCGAGATGACGTTGAAGAGGATGCCAGGCGTGCGTGGGTCACAAGATGGCTATGGGGGTAAGGGAGGGAGCAACTCGCTACTGCGATGCGGAATTGCGAGTGCATAAATACCGTGACAAGACTGGAAAGTTGGCATGGAGGCACTTTATCTAATCTGGTGTTTCCTCGGATTGCACACACTGCCAACACCGATTACGTTGGACCCGGATAGAGGATCTGGACCCTACTGATAGACTCTCAGGGACTATGAAATTGACAGCGCCTGGGGCGACACAAAGACTTCTGGTATTACAATATTTGGTTTTACGGGTTTGGGTAATGAAAACATGAGCGTATATACACTACGACTGAGGCACAGCACCGTGTTCTAACAGTAGTTTCTTCATTTCATTGTGCCCTTTTGACGCGGCCACTTGGAATGGGGTGTTGCCCTCCTTATCCTTCTCATCTACCTTCGCTCCGTAACTGAGTAGCAGTCGAGCGGCCTCGAGTAACCCATGGGACGATGCTAGATGTAATGGGGTTGTATGGTTGTTGTTACGGATATTTGGGTTGGCCCCATTCTCCAATAATCGCCGTATGATATCGATTTCCTTTCCTCGCGTGCCGTCGTGGGTCAAGGCGTCATGCAACGGAGTATCGCCACTGCTACTCTGCGCGTTAGTGTCTGCGTTGTGTTCGAGTAGGATCTGGACAGCATCGAGATCCCTTGCGTCTGTTGCCTCAGACAGCGGTGTGTAGTGGGAACTGCTCTGAGCATTTACATCTGCGCCGTGATCGAGTAGCCACCGCATGATATCGACGCGTCCTTCGAATGACGCTATGTGAAGTGGCGTATACTCGGAAGAACCTTGAACATCCACGACTGCACCATGTTGGTAAAGTAAATTAGCGACATGGAAGTGTCCCTTGCACAATGCTGCCAGAAGCGGGAATAGGATGTGACCACCACGTGCATTTACTTGATCGGGATGCTTGATAATCAGACGTTCGGCCAGCTCATAGAACCCACAGAATGCAGCATAGTAAAGCGGGGAACCAACACCATCAAACGATGCGGAGAAATTGGGCCAACCCTTGTCCATGTCGTGCACCTGGCGCCACGCTGCGAAGTGTGGCTTGGAGCTGTCAAAGAGATCATCCACCCCATCCCGCACCCGTGACGACACTTTCTCGACTTGTGCATGGTCCACCCAGCGTCGAGCAGCGTATTTGACCAGAGGAGATACCTTGGTGTCACCGCTATCAGCGCATCTGTCTTGTCGAAGCAGTGTAGCCAGACAAGCTTGCGCCATGATCGTATGCGCTGGCTCGAGGTCGATATGGAACCGCGAAAGTTCTCCACGTGGTGACCGCGAGAGGCGAGGAGACGTGAGGAATTCCTTCACCGAAAAATGCGAGAATTGCACGACCCGGGAATAATCGCGGGGAATGATGGTGATTAAACTTGAACAAGTTGAAAGCACGGCTTCCTCTTGGTCATCCCACCGCCAGTCCTCCTTCAGCGTAGGAATCCCTCCGCAGGTTGTCGTCTGGAAATCGAATGCCAACAGTTCCGCAAGCTCCTCGACAAGAAGCGGTCGGACAGCGACAGTGAGGCACTGTAACAGACGATGCGCGTTATCCTTTTGAGCCTTGTTTATCCCCTTCAATATCCGCTCGTAGGTTTCGTCAAGGGTCTCGGGCAATTCGTCAAGATATTAGCGGAGGTTTGGGGGGAAGCAATGCTGCAATGCATCCAACTGACAGAATACCCATCGGAACCTGTACAACAACGTGAGAACCTGCTACCAGCGTTGAATAGCACGACGCTCTCACATTCCATCAGCTCTTTCCGTCAGCGTCTCGATCACCAGATTCTTATCGTCCGCTCTCCATCTTCTCATCGCCGTGCTCGGGGACGAGTTGACCACACTGCGAACATACTCAGCGATGTCCGCCTTTTGTCCGCTTTCGTCATGCAAGGAGACTGAACGAAATGCCAGCGGCTCGAGAACAGCGCGGATGTCGATCTCTGGGCGGCTGGTTGTGCAAATGAATAGTCCACGTAGATGAAGGTCGACAAGCTCCTTCACGAGTTGAAGGACCTAACTGCGAGGAGGGGGAAGTCCAGAAGAGTCTGGACATTCATCAAGCGCATCGAGGACTATGAAAATTGGGCCTTGTCCCGGCAGTCTCAGCATCTGTTTCAGGCATTCCTTCAAAGTGTCGTCACTCGGTTGTCGTGTGCCTTTGTCGTGTGCCTCGTAAACACGGTGGAGAATACCACAGCAAGGACTGGAGCGAGTAGAAAGCTGGGATACAAGTGAAAGTAACAGGTCGTGACAGGTTTGCTTTTTGAGGTCCTTGAAATCGAAGTAAAAGTAGGCCATGATAGCCGATCCAGCTTCGCATACAGCCATGATGTCCTGGATGACGGAGGAACTAGAGAAGAATAAGTTCCAACCAGACACAGGCGAGGAAAAACGGACCAGATGACGCTTTTCCCGGAGCCCGCTGAGATAATCAGAGTCCGTCAGAAGTCGTTCGCCGGAAATGATAAAGAAACGCACGTTTTCCGTGGATCCATAATAAGGAGCCGGTAGACTTCCATTTGATGATAATCTGGCCTTGAAAGAGCCACGTTGCCGTTCCATTGTGGTGAGCCTTTCGTGCAATGTTGTGATTGGTGGATGGATCAGCGGGAGAGAGCCAGGATCGTAGGAGCTGTATGAACTGGTTCCCTGGGAGTAAGTCAGGCGTGAGCTGCGAACAATGGCGGGGTTAGGAAGCCACGAACACTTGATTTCGTCTATGTCGTTGGCCGCCTGTTGAACAACCAATCTTGTTTCCTGTGCCGCTACTCTTTCTAGCTTGTTATCTGAAAGTATAGATGTAGAAGGGCTTAACAATTGACCGGATAGGCGTCGCGCACCATCAATGACCAGTTGCACCTTATCATCTATGTCCTTCGCGGCCACTCTTGCTTGTCTGCCGTCTGAAAGTATAGATGTTAGAGGGGTATTGAAATTGACCGGACAGGCCACGCACCGTCAATGACCACTTGGACCTTGTCATCAACGCACAGCACTTTGTCACCTACGTCCTCCACTCTGTCACCCACGTCCTCCACTTTGTCACCTACGTCCTCCACTTTGTCACCTATGTCCTCCACTTTGTCACCTATGTCCTCCACTTTGTCACCTATGTCCTCCACTTTGTCACCTACGAGCCCCACTTTGTCGCCTACGTCCTCCACTTTGTCGCGTACTTCCTCAACTTTACCGTCTACGGTTTTGACTCCATCACGAATGTTGTGTGTGAGTCTCAACACCTCCGTATGCGCCATCCGAGCCTCCTCTTGTGTCAACCTATCAAGCTTCTTGAGAGCATCCTCCAGATCAACCATTCCGGCCAATTTCCTCAGGAACTTTTCTGCGCGCTGTTTAGTGAACATCCTTTTCATAAACAGCAATTTTCCGAAACTCACTCGCTGATCCTCGCCTTAACTCTTTCGTCGCAATCCCAAAGATCTTAAGAACCTCCACCAGAATCTGCGTGATTATGTTCGTCATCGCTGTAGTCGGCGACACGTTTGTATACGTTTCGAGTCGCACGAAGAAATATCCAATGCGCTCGAAGAGCTCTGCGAGAACGTCTTT
The DNA here is from genome assembly GCA_963281015.1 of Lactarius tabidus. Lineage (NCBI taxonomy): Eukaryota > Fungi > Basidiomycota > Agaricomycetes > Russulales > Russulaceae > Lactarius > Lactarius tabidus. The sequence goes on along the minus strand of OY725475.1, from coordinate 167,759 downwards.
ACTCGCTGCAACACCTTGGGCCGCCTATCAGATGTACAACGTATGAGCGATCTGTCCTAAGAAATAGATGGGATGGTACTCGCCGAAAGGAAGACACCAATGCCTGCGAAGATTACAGTCGCGGGCGAAAAGACCTACAAAACATACATAAGAGGTCCACGGCTTACATTAGCTCAATAATCAAAACCGACCAGACTGACGCCCCCAGAGACGGCGGCAGAAAAAGCGTTGAGGACGTTCACAGTTGGGCCCAACCACTTTGTTAATCGCTCGTCACCATCACTTTTCTCCTCGAATTCTCGAACTCGATCTTGAAGGATGTTAAGGATGTCGGTAGTCGACTCGCACGATTGTAACTGGGAAGCAAGCGGATGCTTGAGAAGGTCTTTCTTGGTCTGCTTTTGGTAGGACTTGAGCGCATCTTGGAAGATAGCTTGGAAGGGTGACTCCGAGGCTGGGGTCGGGGACATGATAGGAGATTGCGACCGTGGAGGAACCTATGAAGTTATTCGGCGGATATGACCACTGGGCTTAGGGCGCAACACTGCCTCCTGGGGCCGGGCATGTTCTCAAAACGTCGGCGAGCGCCAATGACGATAGACGCGCGTGTACAGGGCGCGCGGAATCTTTGACGAAATCGGGTCGTCCCTCAGTCTCCCAAATCAGGAAGTGGTTAACAGTTAACACCACCAGAACGTCGAGGGCCCTCAGGATAAGCAGATCCTAGAAGCTGGGCATAACTTGGCATAACTTGGCTCACAAATTAAATTTCCAAGGCAAGGAAGGTTTCAGTCAACGAAGCATGTAACGAAGTCGACACCTGGTCATACAATCACGGGACAACCCGTGGGTCCACACCCACGGGTTGTCAAGCATGATTGGGCTGATCAGCTCGACTGCCAACCATGACAGCGGAACCTATGACTTTATCCACAAAGGATCGTGAGCGACTGATTCAAGCCGCAATAGAAGGTACGATACCTTCTTCGCTTCCTCGGCCCCGCGACTGAATTTCGCACTGACAACAAACAGCCAAGGACGGGGCATACGCCCCGTACTCCAAATTCCGCGTTGGCGCAGCCTTCCTCACTCCTGATGGTCAGATAGTGAAAGGGGCTAATGTGGAGAATGCCTCGTATGGTGCGTTTCTCTCGTGAGAGTGACGCTCTGTGTTGGGGTGTGACGTTCTCATGTACTAGGCGGTACGATATGCGCCGAACGTACTGCTATCGTGAAAGCCGTGGTGGGTGCTTACTTTGTCCAACACGTTGCTTTGACCCACGTCGATTTTCGTGACTACCTCACCTGAGTGATGTAGAGCGAAGGGACTCGCTCTTTCGTCGCTCTCGCGGTTAACACGTGCGTTACATGTTCGTATCTCATGGGGTTCGACTGAAACCCGAGAGGCCATTTATAGAGATGTCGCACAACCACTTTCTCCCTGCGGCATATGTCGTCAGGTCATTCGCGAATTCTGTGCACTCAAAATGCCAATTCTGCTAGTGCCCGCCGGATATCCATCTGCTGACAATGACGTAGATGTACTCGAGACAACTGTTGAGGGACTACTCCCTTACAGTTTCGGGCCCGATGCTTTGGACCTCCCGAGAATGCCGGCCTGACGTGTGTTACAACAAGACTCTCCTAAGGTTGACCTTACGATACGGGATGATATGTAGCCCCTTCTTAGATGAAGGCACAGAATGTCGCATATCCCGATATTGGAATAATATGCTAACGGAAAGACGGGGTTGCGGTTGCCTATAAAGGTCATATTCCGTGAACGTACAGCCATGAATGAACAATTTAGCGATCGGAACAAAGTCCCAAGTCGCGTGAACTAACTTGACAGCTCTTCAATACTTCAGTGCTCACTGACCACGATGGCAGGTCTGTGCAAAGGGTCGGATTATGGACGTGTGATATTGTAAATGAGAATGTCGCAGTTTTGGAGTACAGTACCTGCCAGCCCAGCGGACTCGGAGTGAGACCATGGAGTGAGAGTGGAGTGAATCGACCGGACACCGGGCCTGGACTCGGCAAAGTCAGCTGAACTCCCGCGGTCCGGATCACGGTCATCAGGAATGTTCCCGCGCGCTCGGTTCGTCTTTTTATGACACTGGTGCCTATCTTCTTTGCCCATTTCGCTGATATTCACTGGCAAGCCGCCATTTGGGCCGCCCTATCTTCAATTCCAAGGCAGGCACGTTAAACATTAAAGTACTTCAATTACGTTGATATGTGTAGCTCGTGATGTTGACAAGCAAAACATATATATTTGAACTGGACACCCTCCGACTTTCTGCCCAACATCTTTGGATAGTGTTCAGGTAGCCGTGTTGGCTACACTTCTTGCTTCCAATTCTCCCCATGCACTCACTCATAGCATTTACGACCGCAGAGGCGACACCGATTTGGCCACTCTTCCAGACAGTCTGCAGTGTGAGTGCCGAATTCTGATGTCTTCGATACCATTCCCTCTTACATATTATTCCTACCACCATGCCAGTCCATCGCCCAGGTCATTCTCGTGTGCATTGCTGGTTATTTTCTTTCTCGAAGAGGCCTTTTGGACAAGGCCACGCAGAAGGTAATGTTCTCTTCTTCGTCTGACTCTTCTCTTTTCTCATGCCACCGACAGCAACTGAACATCATTAACGTGAATTTCTTCACACCATGCCTCCTTTTTTCGAAAGTTGCCTTTTCTCTGTCAGCGGGTGCGTCATTACCATCGCTTGTCTGCCTCTCTCATATTATTATTTCCAGATAAATTAAAAGAGCTTTGGATCCTACCGATCTTCTTCGCGGTTGTTAGCGGCGTCTCCTTGGTGGTGGCAGGGATGCTTGGTTCGCTGCTTAGGCTTGACCGTCCACATCGGTGCGCCTCATTTGAGCTGTCTCTTTTGATACCCCTCAAAACTTTAATATCCTCCTCCCCACAGAAATTTCGCCATGGCCGCAGCCATGATCATGAATTCGAATTCTCTCCCTGTGGCCCTTCTTCAATCCCTTGTGGTTACAGTTCCGGGGCTTCAATGGGATGACGATGATACCCTGGACACAATGGTTGCGCGTGCTCTCAGTTATCTGCTCCTTTGCGGCACTATGGGACAGTTTGTCAGTTTGTCGCTTTCCTGCCGTATCGTCGCTTATCCTACAACAATCGCAGCTTCGCTGGAGTTATGGGGTCCATCTGCTTACCAAGTCTGTCCCCCCGGATGAGACCTGGTCCCCTTCGCCGCTGCCCGACGAGATTGGCCCAATGAGTGGGGGCGCAGCCTCTCAGACTTTCCGGGCCGATGCTCCTCCACCCTCCGACAGTGACGTCTTAGCCGCTTCACCCTACTTCGGTTCTAGGGGTTACGATGCCAGAGGACCGGCGTGGTCCCGACCTCCTCTCACATTTATTCAACGAGTTGTACGTACAGGACGCTCGACCTGGAGAAAAGTGAACGATTTCATGACGCCTCCCCTGTGGGCGTCTGTTCTATCCCTTGCCGTTGCACTCAACCAGCCCTTGCAACACGTTCTAGGGGTGAAGTTGCGTCCCATCCGAGACGCCATTACCCAGGCGGGCGACTGCTCAATCCCCCTTACCCTTGTTGTACTCGGCGCTTATTTTCACCGCCCCCCGGATAAGTCCGAGTTACCCTTATCCGAGCCAACTGGGCCGCAAGTGTCGCTTGTGGGTAGTTTGCGCAGAATATTCAGTCTTGAGGGATGGAAGGCGGACGGTAGTATTCCGTCACACGGAACACACACACAGGAGGGGAGGACAGTCTTCGTGTCCATACTCGCCCGTATGGTGGTTGTACCCGCATTGCTGCTCCCGCTCGTGGTGTTCAGCCGGCTTCAAGGCTACCCGCAAGTGATTCAAGAGTGCGTGCCCCTCATTTCCAATATATTGAACATATTGATCTTATCTCACCTACACGCGTCTAGTCCGGTTTTTATACTGAGTAACGTGCTTCTCATGGCATCGCCGCCCGCGTTGACTCTCGCTCAGGTAGGTCATTTGAGTTTCGCGGCTCGCAGTTGTCGCATGTTCATCGCTGCTCTGTCAGATCACGCAAGTCACGAGCGATGCATTTGAGCGCCTCATAAGTCGCACCATTTTCTGGTCCTACTGTATCGTCGCGCCTCCCGCTACGGTGGGATTTGCATTGATAGCCATGTTGATTGCGAGATTGTGAATATCACTTACCTTTGTCCTGTCGACTTTGACACCTTGTCCGGGGTTGGGTCGACTTCGGGGTAATTAAAAATGTAAGATTATCTACTAGTAGCACACCACAATGAGAAATTCCCACGAAGCTGCAAGATGTGCAGCAGAAGTTGCGGGATGAAAGTACGAGAACCCTCTTTTGAGGGTGGGATCTTTATACCTAGTTACCAAGTAAGTTAGACTCGGAGGCAAGTGTTAGGTCATTGAAAACCGACCGGACCGTGTAACCGGGACTCTGTTGTGTTCGTCACATCTTTACGGCGAATCAACTTAATCTAAAGAAAGCGACCATGTCGCTACAAGTCAATTTATCCAGCCCGGACATCACAAAAGCATATCAAGATGTAGTCAATGCACGAGGGATGGACTGGCTCATCCTCACGTATGAGAAGGCTTCCAATGATCTTAGAGTGCAGTCAACCGGTAATGGCCTCGAAGATCTTCAAGAAGAGTTCTCGGACGGCAGGCGCGCACCCCTTTATTTTAAATTCTCACTCTACACAATGCTCACCGTCTCGCTACAGAATTCAATACGCATTTGCTCGCGTGACGGACCCGAATGTGAGTGCAGATCAGACACCTCATGACACTTCAGAGCTAATCCGTATATGATCAGAGCAATCTTCCCAAGTTTGTGCAGATTAACTGGTGCGGAGATGGTGTCCCCGAGGCGAAGAAAGGCCTGTTTCATTCACACTCCTCTGCCGTTGCCCGCTTCTTCCGCGGAACGCATGTCGTGATCAGCGCACGCAATGAGGTCCGTCACCCATTCCACTCATTCTACCATCGCAACCTGAGTTCGCCTTACCCGTAAATAGTCTGATGTGACCCCGTCTCTCATCATGTCGCGGGTCGAGTCCGCTTCCGGCGCTAGGTACTCTGCGCACAAGGAGCAGGCCCGCAAATTTGAGCCCATCGCACCAGTCGGTACGAACTACACGCCCGTAGGAAAGGTCGATATCGCCGCTCTACGCAGTTCGCCCTCCGCAGCACCTAAGCCCACCGTTCCTTCTGCCCCACGTCCTTCCGCAGTCGCCTCGACCCCATCAGCACAGCCCGTCCGCTCCGCAGTCAACTTTGGCAGTACGGCCGCCGCGTCGCGCGTCCCTGAGGGCTCCTGGGATGCCCCAAAGCCGACGGTCGTTGCTCCTCCTCCGCCGACAGCTCCACGTCCTTCCCCGGCAGTCTCGTATATACAGCGCAGTGCTGCAGCACCAGCGCATTCCTCAACCGTCGCTAGCTCGAATGCACCTACGAAGCCTGCTGAGGACGACCGTATTGGCCCGGTGGTAAGTCCCACAGAATGACGATTTGAACACCCTTCTGGATCTACTCACTGACCTACACAGGGCACTGCTTACAAACCCGTATCACTCCCTGCCCCCAAGAAACTCAACAACCCCTTCGAAGCGCGCGCACAGGCTTCCTTGACCCCACAATCAACTCCTGCGCCGCGCCCCGCGGGTGGTTCTGGCGGCAAGTTAACGTGGAGCGAGCGTCAGGCGCTGGCTAAGAAACGCGCCGAGGAGGAAGAGGCGACCAGCCGCGCAGCTACGGCCCCTGAAGTCACACGGGCGGTCCCGCCAGTGTCTTCCACGAGGTGGGGCTCAGCCGCAGCCACGGGAGGCGTCGCGGTTGGCGCTGCTACAGTAGTGAGTGCCGCCAGTGCTTCTTGGGAACCGGAGCCCGAGGAGGAACCTGCGGTACGTGCTCTCAAGAATTAATCATAGGATTAGACTGATCGTGAGTCTTGCGCAGCCTCCTCCGCCTCCGCCTCCTCCTCCGCCGCCACCTCCAGTGGCGACGCGTCCACCTGTCGCACCGGAGCCCGAAGATGAACCTGAACCGGAGTTCGAGGCCCCGCCTCCGCCGCCACCACCGCCACCACCGCCTCCGCCGCCACCTCCTGCCCCAGCTGCACCCGTTGCTCAGGTACCTTATCGCTCTGTGTCTAGAGAGTTATCGATCTGACACGTCCGCGGACTTGCAGCTTGCACAACTGAGCGTGCACGAGCCCGAGCCCGAGCCTGAGGAGGCAGCTCCAGCTCCGGCTCACAGTGACCATGGCATAACGGCGCTCGCACAATACGACTACGAGGTGCGTTGTAATATCATCATACCCGCCATAATCTCGCTCACGCGGTACCTGCAGGCCGCAGAAGACAACGAGCTGTCGCTCAGAGAGGGGGAGCTTATCGTGCAGATCGTGCAGGAAGATGCGGACTGGTGGTCTGGGACGAGCGCGGATGGGACGCGTACCGGGTTGTTCCCCGCGGCGTACGTTGCGCTTATCGAGGCGGAAGCGGAACCCGAGCCTGAGCCCGAGCCCGAGCCCGAAGCGCCGCCGCCTCCTCCGCCTCCGCCTCCACCACCTCCACCGCCGCCTCCACCAGTGGCTCCTGCTGTGCCAGTTGAGCCTGAGGAACCCCCCGCGGCAGCGGACGAAGGCACCGTCGCGACTGCGTTGTATGAGTACGTACGAGGATCGACGGTTCATGCACACGGCTGATCATGCTCTCTTGAAGCTACGAAGCGGCAGAAGACAACGAGTTGTCGTTCCGCGAAGGTGACCGAATCATTGAGATCGAAGCCGCTTCGGAGGATTGGTGGTCTGGCCGTGACCAGCATGGCAATGTTGGGCTGTTCCCGGGTAAGTGATTGCTTTTTTGCTTCCTCTCACCGTAGAACCGACCTGGTGGCTTTTACTCTAGCGGCGTACGTCGAATTATTGCAGTGAAGTAAGAGCTAAGGTTAAGTGGTGTTTGCGTATTAAAGAAAGAGTAGATCCTAAGATCGTCATTGTAAGTAGTCGTGCTGCTTGAAAGAAGATGTGTTTTTCTGCTCCTTGATCATGTCGTCTCAGTCGGTCCCCCTCGCGCTCGCCACTAGCAAACCTACTGTACGTGATGAACAAGGGGTGCCTGCTCGTTTTACGCCTGCTCCAAGGCGATAAAGCAGTGACCTGCGGATCTCAGGTACGATTACACCGTGACAACTATTTCCTGCGCAACAACACAAATCGTGCGCCGCGGTGGTTAGGCCTTCTACTTTTTCACGGGCTGGGTGCATGCCGCAGGCCGACGTACTCTCGCTGATAACCTGCATCATTCTGCAAATATAATATTGCCAAGGTCTTATAGTGATAACGCAGTCGAAATTATTATTTTAAAAAGAAAGCCCCGTAAGTTGATGTTAATCTTGTGTTAGAATACTTTATCATTCGGATAGCTCATAATCTTATTTTAAAGGCTTTATACAAATAGGGCTTGTAAGTTAATCAGTTTCAACATAGCCCCAACGTAGATGCGAATGCGCTTCGCGATCGAGACACGCCGCACGAACTTCTCGGAGGCAAAGTAATCTTCTAGGGCAGTGGGACCGCGTGCGATTTGAGGGCCGTCACGAACAGCGACGTGTGCGCCTCGGCGTCGGAAAAGTCCTAGCCACCCATCGTGATCGCTTTACACGGACGAAGGAATACGCGCAAATCCGGCACCTCGTACGTACAACGTGCTTTGTGTGAGAGTGATATCGGAGCACAGGTAGCAATCGGTCGTTTTTGCAAAAAAGGGATTACCAATATCACTCCGAGTCTGGGAAGGACTCCCGACTTTGCACCTTGCATGGTACAGTAGTTTTATCATACAGAGATGAAATTCCTAGGCTCGGTGAGCTTGTATAGTCATAAAGTGAGTACTACTGTAAAAAACACACACACAAAAGTGAGTAGCGGAGAAGCGCGAAAGAGTATACAATCCAGCCGACTACTGTATCAACAACAACGACGATCAAAACGAACAGGAAAAATAGGCCGTTGATTAAACTAAAACGTTTGATGTTTCCTCAATCTCATGCGCCGGCCGCGGCACCCTCCTCATCCCGCGTGTCCTCCCATCCATCCTCATCCCCCTCCGCGCCAGCATCAGTCAAAACCAAACTGTTCTGTAGTGGGCTAGTAGACCCCACACCAGTCCTAGAACAGTTGCTGGTGCCGGGCACGGGAACGGGCGGGTTACGCGTGCTGCTGGCGCGGCCCTTGAACGTGAATGGCAAGCTGCGCCGCCGCGAGCGCGCGCCGCTCGAGCCGAAACTCAGTAGTTCGCTGATACTCCGTCTGATCTTTGCGCCTGCCGCGTGGCGGTGGTGTTTCCCCGCGTTGGCCGATGGAGAAGGCAAGTCGAGCGAGTGGCCACGACGCGCGATCTCCAGTGCTGACGTAGTTGTTGTTGTCGTCGTCGTATCTATAGTCGTTGATAAAGAGGTAGTGGTAGCATTGGCGAATATGGAAGCAGGGTCGGGGATGTAGTCTGCTAGTGCTGCTGAGCTGCGAAGGTGTGAGTCTGAGGAAGTTGGAAAGGTCGGTGTTGATGATACGGAAAGCACAGCGGGGCTCGAGGGTGTTGAATCTGACGAGCGCCGCGTGCTTTCCTGCTGCAGTCCAGGAGTTGACAAAGGCGCTTCAACGCCCATAGTCGACGCCGACGGCGTGCCGTTGGGTGCTTCCGGGAGCGGCTTGGAAGGGACGACGACTGTATACAACACGAAAATCACACGATCACTTCCGCCTGCAACGTTTATCGGTCCAAAGAATCACGCACCTGTCTGCGGCTCGGCATCTCGAACCTCGTCCCCATCTGCAGTCCCATCAGCCTCGGCTTCAACCTCAACCTTGCCCTCAGCATCAGCATCAGCATCCGCGTCCGCGTCCTCCCCCGCAGGCCGACCTTCCATCTCCAAAAATGAATCGGAGACGTCGGTAGCCAACCACGGCAACATTGACGCCGACGCGTCCCGATCCTTGCCCTTCCTGCTACGGCTCTTACTGCGTGTCTTCTTACGCGACACGCCCTCGCCGCGCAAGACCGAGCGGGAGCGGGAGCGCACGCCAGAGGCGATAGACGCAGGGAGACGCAGGCTGGCCTTGGACTTACGCGTGCTGCGTCTACGCGCGGCGCTGACGCGGCTCACCTGGCTCGCGGATGACGGCAGCGGGGGGTCCGAGGGTGGCGTTGCAGGCGAAGACGGCTCGCGAGGAGCGGCGAATGCCGAGGGCGGTGGTCCCGCGCTACGTGGCGTGCTGCTACTGCTGCCTGGGCCTGGACTCCGGCCCGGATTCGGGGGAGATGGCACCGTGGTGAGCCGTGCTTGCGCAGCGACGGCCCTGCCGGTAACGTCGACCACTTGGGCGCGTGAGGTGAGATAGATACTTGCACCGTCGGGTAATGCGCTGTCGCTTGCGTCGTCCTCAAGCGTTGTATTCTCGTCGTCTGTCGCTGGGTCTTCTGGTAGGGAGGAGGATGTGGTGTCAGGCAGGTCCTGACCGTCCTGTAGCTGCAGCTGTGCGGCAGTGTTGGCAGCTTCTGATTTGAGTTTGTCGACTTCGGCTGCTTGCTCCTCGGCAACTTTCCACGCCTCCTCGACTTCGCTGCGCAGTGCACTGATGTTCGCTCGTGCCTTGTCGAGGTCCCGCGTGCGACGCGCATAACTGGCATTGAGCTTTCGGAGAGCAACAGCGAGTGCGCTCGCGCGGTGGGTGTCCTGCGCAGCTGAGATTTGATTGCGGTGCGCAGCGGCTTGGAGGAGGTCCTGTGCATGTGAGTCGAGCGTGCCAAGGGTGCCGGAGAGCTGGGAAAGCAGGTCAATATCCGCACCGGACGCTGCAAGCGCTCGGAGGAGCATGTTGCGCCGGTGCGCCTCGAAGCGCCAGCGCGCGGCGGCAGTTTCCCATGAGCGCTCGATGCGCGCGACGTCCTCGGGAATTTGCACGTCGACGATAGATAGCGGGAGCAGACGGATGAACTGTTCTTTCGCACTTTCCCGGATTGCGCTGGAAACGAGCGATTGGAGCTCGGTCGACGTAAGCGTCCAGTGCGCAGCGTCGAGAGTGAGGTACTTGTATGGGAGGGGCTCCGGCGTGAGGCTCAGTTGTGCGGCGGGAAGATTTAGTGGTGGTGTAGTGGTTGAATAGACTGTTGCATGAGAAGGCTTCCGAGAAGCAGAGCCAGTCGGGAAAGGAGAGACGGCTGCGATGGGCGTGGGAGTCCCGGGTCGAGAGGTGGTAACGTTATGGTCGTCCGGATGGTGTTGAGTAGGCGATGAGAAGGCATCGGGTTGATGAGGGGCAGGAGGGGCAGGAGGGGGGAGGTTGACCGGCTGAGGAGTCGATAAGTGAGGGACGGGTGTTGGAGGAAAAGGGTTGGTCAGTTGGACATCAGCCGTCCAGGCAGGAGGGACTGGGAGAGGTGTGTTGTGGACATGATCTCCGTTGTGATCCCCCTTCGAGGACACCAGATTCGTCGTTTTGCGCGTCCTTGGGCCAGCAGGGAGGCGAGGGCGAGCACGCACCCCGGGAGATCTCACGGAGGAGTCCGGAGAGATGGCCTTCGCTGACGAGGGAGAAGCTGAAGTGAAATAGCTTGAATCTGGCGCGTCCTCAGACTCAAGAGAGGTAGCGGTGGGTCCGGGTGCATTGAGATGGTCAGCCATGGGCCGCCGAGCGCTGGTGCAGCCTGAGCTGTTTAATGAAGCTGAACGAAATGAAAGAAAAAAATATTGCAAATTATATTATTACTTCAACCGAGGCGGTGGCAGCGCCAGGTACAACACCACATTCCATCTCCCACAGCCATAACTTGTTGGCCCACCATCATCTGCGACCCTTCTGTTAGCCCAAGGAAAGGCGCACTTTCGATTCGGCCGACTTACCTCGGCGACATCCTTCGCCGCATACTCGGCCGCATGTTGAGGAGAACCGCAAGTGAGGGTAGGATGTACAGGTTCATGTAGGATTTTCTTCAGGATACCAACTCTCGGTTGTACACCCTGGACTATTTATCGCTCCTTGCTCACGATACTATAGCGTCAGCGCTGGTTGGAGCTTGGATTGGAGACACGCCGCGAGACACGCATTCTGATTCATAGCAACTTCAATTTTTATGCTAAAAATATAACGAGATCCCTCCAATCCCATAATATATAGCAATAGCATAGGTGTTCTTACAATTGTTTTTGAATTTTCCCGGAATACAGATACAGAATACTGTACGTACTGTATGGTCTAGTATCGTGTCGTTCGTAATCTGGCAAGACAATTCGGAAAAAGACCGATTTCCAAACCGGTCATCCCAGCTGTTGCCGCGGTCACGGTCTTGTCGGAGAGCGACTGACACACACTCTCGCTATCGAACGCAACGCAATATCTGGAATCACAACTGCACTGGGTGCCGTATCTCTGTTCTTTCTCAATCTCTTAGTTCCAGCTGTGCGGCTCAGGATCAAGGAATGATCGTGGGGCTCTTGTGATGATATCACGGCCTGATCACGGCCTGCAACATCTTGTCAGTGGTTTCTTACAGGCAACAAGTCTCCTTCCAGGCCTACTCAGACTTATTTTGACACGATATGGGCGCGCCGAACCCATCTAACTGCAGCACAACGACCTGAATTCTCCCACTCTGACCTGAATGACTAGCGCTCAGCTATTCCTTTATGAATGTTTCGTATATTTGCGGCGAGACAGGAAGCACCTTGCGAAGCACAGTGTACGCTTACCAGGCACTCCCCAGTCTCATTGTCCGCTGTAATATATCAGTATTCGGTTCTTTTCACGTGGTTCCATTCTCATGATGACCGACGAACGGGCTTCACGACCCCAAACCTTCGAGGAAACGGTCATAAAATTTCGGCAGTGGCTGAAAATTGAACACTCGTCGTTTTGCGCAGCACGATTGAACTACAGCCATCTTGTCTTAGCCTCGGTGCAGGGAATCAAGACAAACAGTCCGGTGGATCTAATCTGTATATAGTTCACCCCGAGCGTGCCCTATTTATTTTTTCTGCTTCACATCCTTGCTTCGCGCCATCACAGTACGTACTGCATCACCACCACACTGCCAGTGGTTGAGGACGTTATTATTGTCCTGATGGACTGACTGTCATGATACGATGTAACAGGGTGATGATGCACGGTGAGGCCCAGCTAGCCCCACACGGTGCCGACGCTCCCCCGCCACCCACGCTAAGCCACTTGTGCTTGAACTGGCTGGACCTGGACTAACATCAGACCCTGAACCTGAGCTGTCTCATCACTGTAAACCTGTGATTCTCCGACGACACCCTCCATCACACAGGGTCCCCCTGTTCGCGGGACCGACCCGCCTTCAGTTGCCAGGAGTAATGATCTACGAGTAGCCCATTGGAAACCGCGCATGGTGGAAGCACCCCCATTTCTTTTCTGACGCGGTTCGTGCACCGCGGACTGTATGTGCTTCTGTGTAGCTTCAAGTTGTGCTTGCTTTGCGTGGGCTGCTCCGAGTCCAGATCTCGCGATCACCGAGAAAGCTTTCACCCGTTGATGTTGTACGTGTGGATGGGATGAACGCTCAGGCGCCTTCTTCAGGGTATTCGTTTGCGCTCATTCTATGGAAACAATGATGTCTTAAGATAGGCCAGGTCCGAACTTTGTTCACCTTCGTACGGGGCCTCGTCCCGACTGACCATAGCAGCCGTCCAAACTGTACCTCGTTCTGCCTCAGGAGGCACCACACTAATGTCTGGTTGATCACTCTTGACCATGGGCAAGGGACAGAAAGTAGATAGTTATTCTCGGAATGCCGTATTCGAGTCCTGCACAAATACACAGACCTACTGTATGTATGCTCAAGGAAAAATTCGAACTAAAATATTATTACTATCTGGGGACAAAACATTATCTGATCTAGTACAAAGAAGATTGAGTCCATTGTTGGCACGCCAACAAAGCAATTCCGAGAATCCATCACGGGTAGAAGCCTTCAAATCGGAGGCTGCGTACAGTAGTTGTAGCCACCTCTAACGAAATAAGATAATCCGATAATAACAATAATAACAACAGAGCTGCTGCGGAAACTGTGAGTTTAAGGTGGACAGGCTACCACGTTACGATGATAGAACTAACCATCGTCTATCAGCTGGTATGAGACATTTAGAAAATTAAGTTCTCCTTGTAGTCAACCGTAAGAGCATCGGCTGGTGGAACATGTTAGCAGCCAGTTCAGTAGCAAAGATAACTCGCCCTCGTGGGACGTACTTTCAGCTTCCGCGCGCTTGAGAGGAGCATCTGGGTAGGGGGCAGGAACGGGGACTGAATAGGCGAGCTGGAAGAGCGAGCAGGCGAGGAGGACGAGGGAGGATGTGGTTGCGAACTTCATGGTTGTGGGATAAAGCGGGAATGTAGGTGAGTGTGCGAGTGAGAGTGTGAGTGAGAATGAGAGTGCGAGATTGTTTGTTGGATATCGAGAGTGATTTCAGTATGCTCTATATATCCCCCACGGGGAGTCACGATGACGAAAATAAATGAATTCGAGCGGGTCTTACTGTAATCGAGATGCTGCGATCCAGCACGGTCAGCATTTCCGAAATGCATATCCAATGAAACAGATCCTGTGTATCTGAATTTAGTTTCCGGAAAACGCACTACAACAAAAGAGAACTCAATGAAACAGGTCTCACGTCTCGTCTCACGCATAGCCCCAAGCTCCAAACTCTGCATAGTGGCAGTAGTAGGGTAAGTGGGCAGGGACGGCCAGGCCCGTGAAATGTCGCGATGATGATGAATGACTAGATGCTGTGGTCGTCACGACGATGTTTCGGAGACAGGAAGGATCATTCTCACCGTAGCCTATACATTCGACACATGAGGTCAGCAAAGGCTTCGGATCATGCACAGCAAGCATGAAAGCGCCAGGTCTGACTCCTACCTCACACCCCATCTACAGTTACATCGGCACTTGTGGCTGTGGCAGTCCTTTCATGTGCCTGACAGGGGAACTCGTATCCAAGGTTCATGCCATAGAGCTCTGAGCGCAACTCACGGACTTTCGAAGCTAATATGTCCTTGGAGACCGCAATTGTGTCATAAACAAGAGCAGCAGCTAGTGGTGTTGGTAGTTAGCAGCTTAATTCTTGCATCACAGTTCCAATAGAGGAACGGAAGGGAAAGAGAATCTCGAAGAGAACCATACCATTTTACAAGCCATTTTACCTTCGCGGTTTCCCAACCGACTTCAACCCCCATCAGTTTCGGAGACCTCCTGGCCTAGCTACTTCTATCCATTTTTCCCCATGCCTTGATGGACAGGTTTCCTGCTTGTTGTGAATTTATGACTAGTGGCTTCAACTTGAAAAGGGTTGTAATTTGTGGCCTTGTCGCTGTCGCTCGTATGACGTGACTTTGTGGCGTTGACAGCTCCTCGGCCCCGAGTGAGCCGCCGAGGTGTAATGTGGCGTATTTAGGGTTGTAAACAAGGCCAACCTCGTAGCTTGGTGGAATGGGGTCGCACACTATGTATGCGTCTCTCGTGGGTGACTCGGGCATACGAAGGAGCGGACTCGGACTGAGAATCCCGCCGCAGCCATAGTACACCACTCATACACCACAAGGCCATGACCGGCTACGCTACCACCGGGGGTGATTTGATGGGGAACTAACCGAGTGGAGCACCGTACTGTAGGCTGTCACCATGATACCCTTTGGCAGGGCAGGCAGAACGTCGACACATTGACACGCTATGGAAGAAGAAGAACAGGACGGTCTTGGATCGCCGATCGTCCTGTTTTTGCTACTCGCTACTCGCCGCCGCGGTGCTCACTGTCAAGCTTTTTTTCCTGACTCGGAAGAATCCGTCCTTTATCCACGGGTGAATGATACATGCAGTGGATATACTGTAATCATGGGAAGCTCCCAGACGCTCACTCTTAGTTGATGGCCACCACCGCCCGTGGAGATTCGACGAGTACCGAGGACCCGGCCTCTCGCAACACGGTTTTTGCCCGATGTTTCGGACCGCATTCCACATCTATCTTTGGCCTCTGCTCTGGGTCCAAGTTACTGCCCATAGTTGTCTCATGATCATGCAGATTGCTGTTTTCATATTGTTTCGGTGATGTCCACTTGATCAAACCAACGCCACTTCTCACACTAACAGCACAGGTCCATCTGTTCTTGAGCTCACATACAAGTTCAGTGCCATCTCTGGTGATAGTGGGCGGCACTTTCTCACCATCACCTTTGTGGCGGGCACAGACGTCTCCCCTGAGGCCTGAAGGTTCATACGCTCTACCAAGTTCTCCGAGCAACGTGCATACTGTTTTCCCGTAATGTCTCACACACGCGGTGAATACGCGTCTCTTCCTCAGGATGACGATGAGGGTCATCCAGTTCCAACGGGACCAAGTCCGCAAAGTCGTGGTCAGTCCGATTCTGACCACGACTCTGAACCAATACCAGCCAACCCCCGCCAAAGCCCGAGGAATGACGTCCGGGCACCCACCGTTACCTTCTCGCAGCAACTCATCCGCTGGTCCATCCTATTCGTCATAGTTTGCACGGTAATCGACGGCATGGCCCTAGTTTATCTCGCGCTCCTATCCGTCCAAAGTGCGCTCTCCACTCGAAGCGGGAACTGCGCCGCAGCCGCCGCGGAGGAGGCAGATCTCGAGCTGCGTAGTTCTTACATCAACTTCGACCGTCTCTATGGGAAGGACAGCACGCTCCGCCCGACGCCGCACGCGCCGATCGTCAACCACGTCCTTGCAGTCGCGCACGTCTCGCAGGCGCGTCCGCACGAAGTCATCACGCGCGACCTCGGCGGGGGCATGACGATCAACGGTTACGTCCCGCTCGACGCGCGCAGGCTATGGGTAACCGACGACGTGAGTCCCCCCCTCCCTCCCTAGTATATGGCCCTGTAATCGTTGACGACGCCTAGGTATCGACGATCGTGCAATTCCGCGCGATCGACTATGGGATGGAGAATTGCTCGCTTGTGCTCGCCCCTTCTGTTGAGGGAGCGGCGGCGGCGGACGTTGAGCTGGACGTGTGGGCCCTCGCTGATGCGCCGCAACGGCCTGGTCGGCGGTTGAATGCGAACCTCGACGTGCGCACGCTTACTTGGGCGTCGCGTCCTGCGCGCAAGGAGCACGTTGGCGTGTTGAAAGCAGTTGGGGGGGCTCCGGGAGAGACACGCATGTTTGCATGCCCCTCGGGGTCATACCATACGCTCGAAATAGCCTGTGTGACGCACGGATGCGACGTGGATATCCTCGGCGTCGGACATGGTGAATCTGGTGCGTCCCTTTTTTTTTGGCGAAGTGGATACGTATTGATTTCCTGAGCTTGTTTGGCGTTTTTCCTCTCAGGGATTTACGTGAAGCAATATCAAACGTTATAAAGCAGCTTCTGTGCCGTACTCATCAGCCGTAGATGTTGTATCGTACACAGCAGCACGATTGGAATGTTTTCGACGATTTCCATTTAGAAACTGTGGGATGGATGGTGGATGGTGGCGTTTGACACCCGACCGTTATGTGAATTTCGGTACGGTTACTGTTGAGCTAGAATACATTTTGTGACTACCGACAAGCTCTAATCATATTGAAGGGCTCATCAGACAATTGATACTACTTCAGTCTGGAAGGTGCTGCGCTGCTTCTTAATGGACGAATCCGAGCCCTGCGCGAACGTTCTCAAACCGAGCGTCGGGCCTTCCGAGCTATCCATCGTCGTCTGTGCTCCACTACTGCTTTTTTCGGTATGCCGAGCTGGTCTTTCCGCAAAGACGAGACCCGTGCTTATCTCCTCGATGGACTCCTTGAGCAATCCATGGCCCATCGCGACACGCAAAATGATCATCTGTGGGGAAAGCGACTGTTGGACAACCAAATGGCCCGAAAGTCAGGGCTTTAGTATGCGGCAAAAGGGAAAGCACACTCAACGCAAAACATTCCCCAGACGTAGGAGAAGGCAATTGCGAGTGGGCCGCCCTGCGCCTCGGTGACGACGAGGCCGATACCGAGCGCAGTGAAGGGCGCGGCGGACTCGATGAGCATCGCAGCGACGCTAGTATACGTCCTGGACAGCTCTGGGGCGAGTATCTCGCGCGTGAGCGAGCGCATGCGCAGGAGGCGAAAACAGATGAGCGTCGTGACGAGCACGTTGAGGCTGACGCTCAGCGAGACCCACGGCACCCCAAAGTTTGCTGGTTTTCCGTTCAGCAGGAACGAATTAGGCAGGGCGCTCTCGACAATAGTGATGATCACCAGAACTACGGTGCGTGAATTATGAGCCGCGCGCGCCAAATTAGCTGTGGGGTGAAATAAAAAATACGGACCGGAGGAGGCCAGGTAAATGAGGGTTGGGAGGAGGACTATGTACCACCGTGATCCCCAAATAATGTAGCACCGATATAGCTACACGTGTGTGTCAAAGTCACGTCAAGAACTCCTGCTTCCATTTGTTGTAGAGAGACGTACGAGGAGTCCATCGCCAAGAATGTTCGCTGTGGCGTCCGCCGCGGACCCGAAAACATTGTACCACGCGTTTTCACTTGCAGCAAAGAAGCCGAGCGGGCCGCCTGCGTAGTTGCGCCGATCTATCCACATGTACTGTCCCCAGAGCCCGTCGGTGACGACCGCGATGGTGACGAGCGTGAGGAGCACGCCGCCGTATACGATGTAGAAGATACGGCCCTTACGGTAGCTCGCGGACCGACCCAGGACACAGTAGGCAGCTGCGAAGAACGTGAAGAGCTCTATGCCTATCCACCAATTGTGCGTGCGTGAGTGGAATAAAGAAGGGAAGAGGGCTTGGAGGTCGACTTACCATAAAGGATTGCGCGGAAAAAGTTGCCTACGTAGAGGGAACGTTCGAGCGGGAGGTCGATGGGCGTTGCGGTCGAGACGTCTGCCATGTTCACTAAGTGGTGGTGTGAGCGCAAGAGCAGGTAGGCAGCGACAGTAGCCTTAGGGCCGAACAGAACTTTAAAGCATGGACTCGGAGAAGCACGCGAAGATCGACGAATATGGGAGATAATATATCAAAGACTGTCTATCATAGTACCTGGGGCTTCCGCGATTTCTGCGGAGAATGGCGCCACATACACATGCCTACGCCGCCCACGGGCGAATGCGCGAAGCACGGGCGAAGTAATGGAGAAGGACAATAGGCGCCGGGGCAAGTGCCGGGGTCCCAGGCTGGTCGCAATCTGGAAGACTTAGAAGGTGCAGATTCTCGAATGAGGTAGTGTACCTACCCTTGTATCATGGCAGTGATGCCAGTGGAGGACACTGGCATCATGGCATCAGGACTTGGAAGCTGTGCGTGAGGACTTTGACGCGCCCTAGGAAGATAAAAGCGGTCAATGTGCCCGCAATCGTGTGAAACCCCTCATCCACTCGCTTCTTCATCCTAACTGTAGTGTTGGCACGTTGTGTCGTTATCTTTCCAGAACTTGTCGCTCTTCTTCCTGTCTTTCTACTTCTCCGGGGTTTCTTTTCTGCCGCTCTGCGCTTTACGCTCTTTGGGTTGTCGATGATCGTTGTGACGACAATGCCGGCGATGATTACAAGAATGACGGGGCGATATCCACGCTGCGCGGTTTTGCTGCTCGTCGCGCTGAGCGTTGCCTCAGCAACCTGGACGACCACCCTAATCGCATCCATGTCGCATGTCAAGTTCGTTGTCGCGCCTTGTGCGCCATCATACTGTAAGCCCGCAGCTCTTATCGCTGCATGACGTCTGATGGGCGCGAATACGAGAACAGCATACGAGGGCCTCGACTTTCCTGCCTCACTCCCTCTCCCGTCTGGTGCAGGGCAACTGCAGGCCGTAGGTCTCGTCGCAGAAGAAAGCGTGCACTACGCACTCTCCGACGACGCGCCAGAGGCACACGACGAGTGGATGGGGTACCTCCCGCCCGGCGCAGGCGTCGTGCGGTTCAGCCCACCCACCAACACCGACATGAATCGCGCGTTCATAGTCGCAATGTTCCACGAGTTGCACTGCCTGCGGTACCTCCGCGACGAGCTAGCAAGCGCCTCTAGACCCGCCAGTGAGCGCAAGGGGAAGGAGCCGGCATGGGGACACGTGCAGCATTGCTTGAACTTGCTCCGGCGCGCGGTTCTCTGCGGGGCGGACACGACGCTCGAGCGCGCGGACGCGGAGCATGACGTTTTCGCACAGTATGAGAGCAACGATGGACCTGCAGTGAGGCGCGTGGGCGCGTATCATGTGTGCCGTGACTGGGGTACCGTCTATGACGAGATGGCGCGGAGTTGGATAAGGTGGTGGGATTACGGTAAAGAACACAATATCACTGGTGGGTCTCACAATCGGTTTTTCTGGTGCCTGAAGTGTTGATCTCTCGCAGTTTTGGGTAAACCAAAAGAGAACCGCGGGTGATGATGAGATGGTGCCTACTTGGCCTGCGGATTTAAGATTAAGATTATGTACCCCTACATACAGTCTTCGAGGACCCTGTACTATACCACGGTGGGATAAATTATAGTCACTGTTCAAAGTGGTGAGCATCACATCGAAGAATGGTACAGTAGATTAGACTGACCTCTCCTGGCGGTTTGTGGAGGTACTCCTGGTTTCGCCTGACCTCGGTATAAACGTGCTCCCAGTCGTTGCATATGGCGACATCCGGAAAGGGATGGGCGTTATCTGGATTGAGGACTTGCACGAGGGTGGTATCGGCACGACAAAGGGCCGTCTGACGGAGATAATTGAAACAGTGGCGGCTAAGCTCCGAGGGGGGGAGTGGAGTGTCCAAGCCGCGGGTGCTCAACAGCTCCGTGCGGATAACATCGAGGCAACGAAGTTGGTGGAACATGGATATAGTGAATGGGCGCTGCTCGGGACCAAGGTGTATCGTCCCATTGACTGGAACGAGCGCTCCCCACTCTAGGTCAGCTTCGGGAGTGTCGAGCTGGTAGTGGATCGACTCCTCGGAGGACATCAGAACCTTCTGTTTGCCGCTGATGTCCCATGAACGAGGATAATCGTCACCCCCAAAGCCTGAGGAGGCCGGGCATGTCGGCGAAGGGTCGGAGAACGAATTACGCAACCAAACGGTGCCACAGAGCTTCAAGATGATTAACAGAACGGCAAGGGAGGCGAAAAAAGCCGGCGACGATTTAACGGTGGGCGTCATGACTGCGTATTGCTTACAGGGGAGAGTCTGGGGCTTTTATTAGCTCTTCGAGTGATCACACGTGTGGGATAAGACTGAATTTTTTCCATCATCCATCATCCCGTAGCTGCTGTGCTCACTGCTGACACCTATATATTCACGATTCATGTCTCAGGTTCATGTTCGCAGACTCGAACAGCCAACTCGTGCGTCCTATTCCCGCAGCATTAGAATTGGTGACTCATCCGTTCCATGCATCGCAATGGCAGCTGCACAGCTAGACGCGGTCGTGGCCATCGTGACAAGAGCCTATGCAACTGGTGCGCATATCACCCATTTCGACAGCCGACAGTTTGGTGATCAAACGTACAGACATTGCCGAAAGCATATATACTGGCGGCGATGGGGCCCTCGTAGATGCCCTCTGGCGCTCGATGATCAATGCTGGCGTGCACAGTGGCGTTTTGTATGTCGCATCAGCCACTATTCCGGCAGGGTCAGAGATACGGCCAGAGGCGATACACTCCATCGGCCTTTGGTTCCCTCCCGGAAAGCTTCTCTACTCCACGTGAGCTGTGACGGATTTATCCTAACGTCTCTTTGAGACCTATTACCGTCCTGTCATTCATGATTGTAGACCCGAGCAGCGCGCACTTGGCTTTACGGATCTACTAGCGCGACTGGCGCCAGAGTACCGAACCTGGTTCTTGAATGACGTGGGTCTCCATTGCTGTGAACATGATTTTCCTCGATTTGATCGATTACAAGCAGTTTTCTGCGAGGACCCGTGAGTTGAAGACCCGTATCTTCGGCCCGACGGTAAGTTTCTCTCTTCCCACAAATACCAGGTTCATCCCTGTTCTAATAATTCTGTCAGATGGAACGCGACACATGGTACGCCAACTGTATTGCGACGGACCCACCGTACCAAGGACGCGGACTGGCTACTGCAATCGTCGATCACGTGCTTGCAGATGCAGCAACAACACGTAGCGTCGTTGCCCTCGGAACGCAGAGCGAGGAGAATGTGAGTGTATTGAGTGACCTCTGATGTTTTTGCAGGCTAAAGAGGGTGTCATAGGCCGCGTTCTATCGGGACCTTGGGTTTATCGAACGCGGCAGGCTGGACGCCAACACACCATGGGGTTCCTTTACTGGAAGTATATTGACACACGAGCCTCGTACGTGGCGCAGTGGAAGCGAGGACAGTAGCCCTTCACCGTGACGCGAGCCACTTGTACGTAGCCATTTATCTTCGATTGGCGATAGTGCTTCTGATAAATGGCAGGACGTCGCGTAGATGTTTTGGATTCGGATTTTGTTAGCGAAAGATTATGGGTCGGATTGTGCATGTTTCTCGATCACACAACTCGATACTTCACCAGCCAGACTTTAGGGTGGTTTCACTTGCGTTTTATGCCCACTCAGGGCGACTCCTAGAAACCCCACTTCTGCACTGTTTAACCTTTTGTCCACGCACGTTGCATGTACGGTAGCCGTCATCGGAGCACCTCACCCCTTTAGATTGTATGATTTGGTCGTTTTTGAGTAGGGTTATACTTTCCTGGAAGAATGAAAATAAAACCTTGAATAAAACATGCATATTTCCACGTAGTAGGCTTCGTAGTAGGAACTCAAAATCCTTCCATCATTGTTTGCAATCGCTTGGTGGAAGACTCGTCTGAGTTGCAAAGTGTATCCAACCAGTGGTCACCATCGATATAAATAGCTCACCGTAACTGACACCGCCAGAGGTGAGGTGGTGAGTGAGGTCGATCGTACAGACGTCGTCGTCGATTCGTACTTAATATATTTAATCCATAAGCGGTAAAGCGGGACCGTCGTGACGCCCACCAATGCTTGGATAGGCGCACACCTAGACTCGCGTCCCCGCATATAACCCAATACACTCTGCTCCATAGTCACATGTCGTTACCAGCCTCCAGTCAACGGTCAGCGAAACAACGTTGCGATTCGTCGTCGCTTCATCTTGCGCACTGTATTGCAGTGTATTCTCGAGTGTATTCGCCCTCTGGTCGCTTCCGCGCTCCTGTCAAACATTAACGGCACCAGCGTCTCTGGGTTTCGGTTCTCGTCGTAAGGGTCGTGCGATACACCAGCCAGAAGGGGACGCTGTCAAGCCTTAAATCCTTTTAAACCGTGGCGAACACGCAACCCCAGGCATACCGTATCGCCAGAGATGTTGGACTCGGACTTTGATGTCCCTCGAGAAGACGCGGGCACTGTGTTCTTCATCCGATCCTCAATTGCCATATCTGCCCCTAAGCAGAAGGTTTGGGATGCCTTGGTCGACTTTCCGTCCTACAGCGAATGGTGCGATAGTCAACTCCGAACGCTCTGCTCATACCCCCATACTAATCTCGCTGTTCCGGCGCACTCACAGGAATCCATACATGTACGTGCTCCCTCATCTGCCCTATCCCTGCCCCTCAATTGCGCGTTGACCCTCGTACCGTAACGCAGACGCACTATAGAAGTCATCAGCGAAAAGGACAAGAAGCCTATCGCATCACACACGGTCGTACCCGGTCAGCACGTCCGCCTGCGACTCCACACCCCGCCAACGATGAACGACGACGGCACCAAGGCATCCGTCACCGAGGAGATAATAACGCATTTCGATAGCGACACCTTCCGCTTCGCATGGCGCTTTGCGACTCCCTCACGATGGTTGATCACCGCGCAACGATGGCAAGTCCTGCGTGACGGGCCTGAGGGGGAGACGATTTACGAGTCGTGGGAGTTCTTCGGCGGCTTGGCCGCCTATGCCATTCGGTTTTTTATGGGTTCGAAACTCCAAGCCGCGTTTGACGCCATGTCGCACGCGCTGAAGGAGCGAGCCGAACGTGCTAAGTAAATCATAATTTACTTGGGATTGTATGGTTTGCTTACTATCCTACAGGAAATGATGGATGTTCTGAGTTTGCAGTACGAGTACTGTAACTTATATAGCCCGGACCCGAGCAGGCTTCCGTTTTGTGTTGCAGTCTCGGAAGTCAAAGTATATTATATGAATCACTTCTTGCAGTTATTTAATCAGGGTGTGAATGACGGCGACCTACAGCCTGGATACAAGCAGGGTTCTGAAACGTTTCGCTACTCCTCTCGCTTGCAGGTGATGGACTTTGGAAGTCGAATCTCAATTGTTTTATGGAACCCATTTACGTGCGTCTTGGATGCATGGTTCAATGTATCATTCACTGAACTAAATGGTATCGGTTAACACTGTGTAACTGAGGATATCAGAGCAGGTTTGAAAGAGTGGGAACGAAAGGTTCGAAGGCGTAGTCAGGTGAGTAGTCAAAAAATATCATGTTTCTTGCTGTGCGAAATTGACAATCAACTTTTGCTGGTGCCTCGTCGCCGAAGATGTCCTCACATGCTGCTGCGCGACCAACAGGCATAATTGACTGGCCTCTGAGCCCCTGACACCAGGTTGAGATCAATTTTGGCTTCCTCGTGCAACCATGTGGATACTATGGCTTCAAAAGGCGTCTCTACATCGATCATTGAAAACTAGTTTTTCGCGGAGAACCTCTGAGTTGGACGAGAAACCCCTTGCTAATTTTCAAAGACCATAACCGGGTCTGAGTGTTGGGTCAATATCGCCCAGGAGACTTCGGTAAGGTTCACATAAGTGCAGGACTTGGAACATCCAGCTCTTTGAGATTCCTCTGCGGATCGAAAACACAGTCACTGCAAAGAGAAAAACAGTTGTTCGCACCGATTTGAATGTTGCCGTCCCAGGCGTCATTGCCATTCCTGTGTGGAATTGTATGGGGCTCTGACTTTAGCGCAAGCAGCACAACCTATATTTAATCGGTTTTGTTTTCCACAAACGCGAGTTTGTGTCCCAAAAATTTCTTTTGGGAGCTTTATAATAATTCATTGTACACTATGTTTCTCAGAACTGAAAAGTAAGTTAATCATTAATTAGTACTTCTTTTAAGTGGCTTATATTTTAGCTTGAACTTGTATTCTTTAGTTATTTAATTATTCAGCTACTTTTGTCACATAAGACTCTTGTATATCTTATACTGTAACTCTAAATCTTATCCCAAGACCAAACTAGAAAATTCTTATAAGACAAGGCAATCAATTACGTAAGTCAATCCAAACCGACATTCTCCGGTGGCAGTACTGTAAAGCTCCCGGTGGTGGCCAAGACATCATTCATCCATTTGCTCAAGGTGACTGATTGCACCGTTCCGTTCCCTTTTGCCTTATTTGGTACGAAGGGTCTGAAGAGAGTCCAAATCGTTTGCGCCGTTGTACACCACACCTTGAAGTACCCCAAGGATCTTACATAAGAAGCCACTTCCTTATTGTTCCCAATTGTTCTAGTTGACACGAACTTTTGTAGGATGTTTCTGGCATAATGTGTACAACGTGGTGAAGCAATGACAAAAGAAAAAGACCTCTGACACACGCTATTGTTGTCCCTCCCTCTGGCTCTCGTGGATCCAGTCTTTGTACTCTGGATGCTCATAAGCTGAACATGACCCCCTACTCGCTATTTTCTCTCTGATCTACTCGCCATTTCCTGTACAAACAACGATCTCCACTACACCTCCGCTATCCTAGTAATTTCTGACTCGCCACGCGGTTTCTTGCTTTGACTTAGTTGGTGGCGTCTCTGATCGAAGCATGCCTCCACCACTGACAATTACCTTTTCAGATTCAAATACGATACTTCAAGTTCTAATTGTATCCTTTCCATCTCCGCGTCTCGTGTACTGTTGTAACGGTCAGCCCCCACGTTTCTCCCGGGCTTCTTTGCCGTTCCTGATGCCAACCTCAGCCCATCATCCACGCTCTTGGCAAACTGACAACTTGTATAATAGTAGTGCCCAAATGTCCACTCTGGCCGTCGTTCGTCTTTCCCCCGAACCCGCATCCCGCTTCGTGTACGATTTTCTCGCCCACTCTCCCCCGCCGCGTACACGACTCGTAGAGCCGCTGCCGCCAACGCCTACTGTACGAGCTACTGTTCGCTCTGTTCCTCGCCGCCGCTCCAGCACGGTATCTGCTATTGCTTCCTGGACCACACCTGGTTCACACGCGTTCGCGCCCGTGAACTCACCCGCAGTCTCGCGCCGTCCTTCCCTTGTTCGCTCTCCACGTTCCGCACGCCGACATTCAGCGACCTTCCACTCCTTCTTCTCCACCCCTACGCACACGCACACGCACACGGCCGATCTACACGCACCAGGTTACACATCTGCCATCATTCAGCTGCCAATTACGCCACGCGCTGCCGCACCACGCCTGCCACCGTCTTACTTCCCCTCCAACATTGACAGCGACATGAAGTTCACCCTCGCCGCCACACCGCGCCAACGCGAAGGCTCGATCACCGTTCATGCTTCTACCCCGTTCCCGTCTACCCCAGCAAAGAGAAAGGGGCTCATGCGCTTCCTGCGCCCGGGCTCACATCCCCGCTCGACGGTAAAGCCTCCGACCCACCGGCAAGTTCCGCGTCCCGCGCGGCCGTCTGACTCACCCCCTTCTCCAACCACCGACGCCTTCCGCATCGCACATAAAAAACGTGCGCACTACGCGAAACATGGCGCGCTCCCGCTGCCTCTCGAAGCCGAGGTCGAGATAATGCTATTTGCGGACGGCGGATCGCGCGCGGACGCTATAGACCGCTTGGGCCCCACTTATACTGACGCGGCTGGCGTCGTCTATTCGGACGAGACCGAGGCGGCAGAGTGTTTACCGTTGCTTCTTGCCCCCGAGCTGGATAACCAGGACGAAAACCATTCTGACGTGTTTGCGTTCGCGTCGTCGCCGCCACCTTCCCCTTTGGCACCCCGCACGCCTCCGGTGCTGCCCTCGGCACCACTGACGACATCTGCACAGACTTTCGTCATCGCGTCCTCCCCTCGCACCTTGCTCTCGATCCCTGCGCGTGCCAGCTCTCCCGGTGGAGATGCTGGCGCGGCAGCATATCTGCACCTCGCTTTTGATCCTTCTTCTGTCTCCCCGGCACGAGGTAGAGCACGAAGGAGTCGGCCCGCACAACTTACGCTGCCTCTGGCTGTACCGACGTGTCTGCGCCCCACTGTTGTAATCGGGTTCGATGACTCGTTTCTGCCCAGTTGCGGTGCTGTCAGTGAGGCTTCTGTTGTGCGGGACGCCGAGAGAGAATTCCGCGGTATGAGGGCCATGCGGAGAGAATAAGCAGAAATGGTGCTGGATTTTGTTCATACTCTGGAATCTACGTGTTGTTGTTCTTACGCTTGTAACCTGATGTACAATCGCTGTATCATTATTACCGTATTTCATCGCTTCTTTAATTGCTGTTGGCCACTTTGGAATTTGAATGTATACCCCGCACAACACACCACGCGACGCCGCGACTTTGCCATACGTCAGCGATGAGAGCATGAAACCGTGTTTCCATCTAGTTATTACAGCAATTAATGGCACCTTCTTCCCGAACCAAAGATACATCCGAACAACCTCAGGCCAAATGGGAATCCCGCTCACCCACGTACAACTATTTCAGTGCGCCCCTTCCCCTCGCCCTCATCACGTTGACGAGCACCCCTCGCGGAATACCACGCGAGTGCGCACCTCCTCGGGCAAGGAACCCGGCTCTAGGCGGCGGGGGCACAAAGCCCCCCCGTCCCCTGCCTCCCCTACCCATACCAGCCCCACCTCCTGGTCTACCCCTCCCGCGCCGCCCTCGTGCAGATGCCGGTGGGGGCTTATCCGCGACAGCAATCACGTCCTGCTCCATGACATCCGAATCTTCTGCATCGATCAGGTTCTCGTTCTCGTTCTCGTTTTCTTCGCTCGCTTCTCCGACTGCCGTGGTGGTGGTTGTGGTGGCAGCTTGCGGTTGCTGCCGCGGATGGGTCGGGTGCGATGCATGGCCCAAGTGGCGCGCGACTGGCCGCCCGTTGCGCGTGGCGAACCCCACCCTACCACGGGAAGCGCCGCGGCCAAAGCGAATCGAGGAAGGCACGAGGCCGAGGGCGGACACACCGTGTGTGAGCTCGTTCACGGCATCATCGCCTGCATTATCTTCGCTCATCTTCTCTCCTTCCGCTTTTCCGTCTCCGTTGACAGCGGGGGAAGCCGAAGAAACTGCCTCGACTCCCTCCGCGTCATTGTGGTCTTCATCAGCTCCATCCGAGTCGTCCGAGTGTAGAGTCGACGATGGGGGCAAAGATGCACCGTCGTCCTCTGCGCCGTCTTCCTCGTCCTCGTCGTTGTTATCGCGCGGGAGCCACTGCCCACGGAGCAGGCTTGCGCCTTCACCCCAGCGGCGCAGCAAGCCGCCGATGCCCTTGTTGGTGATGGCAAAGAAATATTCCTTTGGGTATGCATGCGCGGATATGAGGTGCAGTCTCCTCGTTTTCGGGGTTGCGAATACGCGAGGACAAGAGGACAGGTGGCACGCGAACTGTGGCGAAGGGCAAGAATAGGTGAAAGGGTACGGGTGTTTGTGCAGTAAGAAGGAAAGGGAAGAAAGAAAGATACAGGGATACTCACAATCCTGTCTCCGCGTTCTCTGTGGAGTGCGGCCAGTGGGTCGTGGTTCTCTGTGATGTGCTGCAGAAGGTCCGGGTTAGTGGATCCGATGGCGGGAGAGGTATATACGGGCGTACGAGTTCGAGCATACGTGCATCAGGGAATACACAACTACAACCTGGTGAGGAGCAGACGTGCGCGTGGTAGGCCGCATAGTGCGCCTCGAGAGCACGCGTGTCCGAGAGAGGTGTGGCATGATTGGGGAGATGACATGTTGGTGGCAAGGTGCACAGCAACGGTGATTGCAATGGCGCGCTCACTCTCTGTGCCTTGGGTGTTCCAGCTGGTGATGATGTTCGAGAAGGCGATGGTGTGTGTTGCCTTTTTATGGAGGACATCATCAAAGCGTCGCCCTTACGTTGTCCTGGGATTCCGAGACGGAAAGAGTGTCAGTAAACCCTAACCACAAGCTTGGCGCCAGGCTCGTCCAGTTCACCTTGCCCTGTCCTTCTAACCCACGCTACACCCTTTGTCCACCACTGCACCGCTATTTGGTACGAGTCAAGAGGTTTGCCTGTTGGACCGCCAGTCGCGGCCCCAGGTTCCAACGCTCCACTCTGGTAATATCACCCGTCTCCATACAGCGCGATATCCCGATATCCTCTTGTGAAAGAAGCATCTATCGAAGCGGGTTCTTACTCGTGTCTCTGCCCACTTGCCAAAGAAACCTTCCTTCCACTTTATCTCTAACTCTCTCCACAAAGCCCTCTTAGGACGGTACTTCCATCTGAGGGGTTTCCGCCAGTGCCTGTATCCCAGAGTGTATATACCGACCTAGGTGTTCTTTTCGTCCGTGTTCGCAACTGTACTCGTTATTCCCCCATCCTGACTGGAACTCGGACTAATTCAACGATGTCGTCATCCTCCTTTGACATTCCGAGTCTCGGCAACCCTTCATCATCATTCAAGCCAGAGGCAACCCCCGACTACCCGTCCCCGACCGAACCCTCCCACCTCTACATGCCGGTGATGCGACCACCCACCCCAGCTCCATCTCCACGCCCTGTCTCCCCCTTGCAGAATGCCATACCTCCCATGCCTCACACCTTCTCACCTACGCCCCCACCAGTTGCATCACCTTTCCAAACCTTTCTTGGCGAGTTTCAAACTCTGAGTCCCATGGCTCGGCAAGAGTACCTAGCAACTCTACTTACCCACTGCAACTCCCGCGAACTCTTTTTCATCTCTACTCGAATTGCGCCGCTCCTCAAACGCGACTTTCTCGCCGACCTACCCATAGAACTCGCCCTTCACACACTCAGTTTCGTCGATCACCCGCGTACCCTCACACGCATTGCATGTGTCTCGCGAAAGTGGTACGCGTTAGTGCAGGACGAGCATGCTTGGCGAGGACTTGCAAGCGCATATCACTTCAACCTCGCACTCCATGGTCCGGCCGAGCGGGACACTGAAGAGAGAGATGCCATGGGTGTCAGTCATTCTAACCTACCACACGTGCTAACGCTCCCCCGCCTTCCGCGACTCCAGCAAACGCAAGGCTCGCAACCACTCTTTAAATACGCCTGGTCCACCCGTACGCTTGCTTTTCTCTGAGGGCTAATTCATGACTAATGCAGCCCGGCAGTGGTCAATTGGAAGCGCGGTGGGCGGTGCCTGCGCACCCACCGGATCCCCGTGCTCGACCCTGACAGCGGCGTCGTCACCTCAGTCGCGCTTGACGCCAACTGGCTCGTTGCGGGACTCGCCAATCACCGCATCCACGTCTTCTCCACGCACACCGGCTCGCTCGTACGCACGCTCGTCGGGCACGACCTGGGTGTCTGGGCCGTCGATCTAGTCTCACACGGCGGCACGCTCGATCCCTCCCACCCACCCCCACCTTCATCCAACCTCGGCGGGACAATGGGAGGGAATGGCGTACCAGAGGTACAGGACGGCCCAGCGCTACTGTTACACAACCGCGCGCCAGCTGGTGCCCAGGTAATCGACCCACAAGGACTCGACCATCTCCTGCCGCCGTCGATGCGCGCTGCGCTGGCGCTGGATGCACAGTGTCCTCCAGTTGCGCCAGCACCTATGCAGCGAAGCGGCTCTGGCTGGTCGGAGAGCGTGCGCAGTGATGTGGCCGGCGCAACGCGTGGGTGGGGTCAACCAGGCGCGCTCGTGGTCAGCGGCGGATGCGACAAGGACGTGCGGGTGTGGGACGTACGGACCGGGTAACATCCTTCTCCCTACCTTGTGTGGTAATCTGCCTCTGACCAACGACCCCGGGTCTCGGGGAATGGTTGTTCAGGCTTACGTTGTATGTCCTGCGCGGACACACGTCGACCGTGCGATGTCTCAAGGTGCTGCATAACCGACCCGTCGCGGTCAGTGGCTCACGCGACGGAACCCTGCGCGTGTGGGACGTGCAGCGTGGGCGGATGCTACGTCTCCTCGCCGGGCATGCGGGAAGTGTGCGTTCTCTTGATGTATGCGGTAATCAAGTCGTCAGCGGGAGCTATGACTGCACTTGCAGAGTACGTCCCAATTATGTCTTCCTCTCCTCCGGTGGCGCTGATCGGCGAATCAAGCTCTGGGATATCGACACTGGCAAGTGTCTACAGGTTTTCCGCGGACATTTCAACCAGATATATACGGTCGCGTTTGACGGCAAGATCGTCGCGTCTGGGGGGTTGGATACGACAGTACGCGTATGGGACGCTCAGACAGGGTAATCAACCTCCTCTTGCCACCTTGTCCATTCCAGCCCAGATTAATTACATTCATATCTCAGACACTGCACCGCGATGCTCCACGGCCACACCGCTCTGGTATGCTCGCTACAGCTGACGACGCACACCCTCGTCACCGGTGGGGCCGACGGGCGTGTGCTAGCGTTCACACTGCCGGACCTGCACATACACACGCGAATCGCGGCGCACGATTCATCTGTGACCTCTCTACAATTTGACGAGCAGTTTCTCGTCACTGGCGGGAACGACGGGCGCGTACGCCTCTTCGATGTCGGCTCGGGCGTGTACCTCCGCGATATCACTGCGCCGAGCGAAACAGTGTGGAAGGTGGTCTTCAGACGTGAGGTATGCGCGGTCCTGTGTCGGCGTGCGGGAAAGACGACGGTCGAGATCTGGAGCTTTAGACCGCGCGAGCAGACCGGCGAGGGTGGGCGCATCACTGCGACGTGAGGGGTTGATATCTAGGACTGGGAGTATGTCGCGCATACTTGCGGTCGAGTTAAGTGTATTTTCATATGCATAGATGGACATAGTTTTCGTGCAATTTGTAGTTGTAGTACTTTCCTGTATACATTGCAATTTACTGTAAGGTAAGGCATCCACGTTGCACTGCAAAGACGGCGATCATCAATCCTGTACAAAGTCTCGATCGTTTTAGTTTGTGAGGCGGTGCGATCAGTCTTAGGCTGGGCGATGACCTCCGCACTAGGTGTGCCATCATGCATGATTCTCACCGGCAATCGCGCAGATCTCTTGCAATTTATCGTCTTTGATTTGATGTGCATTGGGGCTCTGTTCCTCAGTCGGAGAAGGAGTGTGCGAGAAATGGGCTGCCTTGGTGCCTCTCCCCTTCGGCAATGACGCCGAGGTCTCCGTATCCGGAGACAGTCATACTGTAGGCAGTCTGTAGGCATTTTGAACTGGGAGCACGGAGCTGGTGTTCGAGTTTGAGTCGCGTGGCAAGGGTGGGAGGGAATGGCCCGAGTCGGGTTCTCAAAGGAAATGGCCCAGTACTCACAGTGGGGTCAAGGAGAAGGGAGGTCTGTAGACCGGTCTACGAAGCCAAGCCAGGAGATGGATCGGGCCAGTGAGTATACTGTATAAGCGGCATAGGCGAAAGGGCCTGCGGCGGGCTCGCAGGCTCGCGGTGAATGCTCTAAGTCAACACTGGGTTCGAGAACCTTTCGCGAACTGAGCAGAGTTCGGATGTGAGCTTTTTGTGACGACGGAGAACAGGGACCAGTCGAGAAGAGTCTAGAAATCAAAGAAAAGCGGGGTGAACAACCACACGTGTGTTTCCAACCTAATAGGCGGGCTGTTGCTGCGTAGCTGCGCAGTGGTTACTCTGGTCAACGACGAGGGCCGTTTCAAGGCAGTTGGTTTGTGGCCCGTTCTCACGCCCTTTGTACTCGATCTCAAGCTCGATCTTGAACTTGTTTTGACCACAAATTGACCATTGTTACCGCATTTGATACTGTAGCTTGATGACTACTCAAGGGAAAGGTTGAAGATATTTATTTGACGTGCATCAGCCCGAGCTGCATTCAACTTTTTCCTAGTTAGAACCAAGATCAGCACCATGACTCCCTGCGATGGGTTACAACTGCGCTACTGCCTCTCTCACCTCACGGACGCTTCAAGGGGGCTAAAAAGACCGCGGACATGGCTGCCGACTACCGCTAAAGCCCGTCACCTGGCAATCAGTAGCTGCACTGTCCCTGCTTTGTTCTCCTCACTGGCACTATCGTTCAAGTTCTTCCACAGGTTGTACCTGCTTCAAGTTTCTACCTTGTTTTCAACATTCACAGTCCCATTGTACTAATCTCAAGATACGACTGTCCTACACAGAAAGGCACACCTCTGCCACCCTCACCTGGCTCGTCCCGATTGCTGCCTTTGCCGTCCCTTTAGGTCAAAGACTCCAGCGGCAACGATCAAGATACGGGCCCTGTGCCTGCACAAGAACATTCTTCCAATTTTGTGAGACACGGCGTGTTCTTCCCAGATCGATTATTGCCAGAGAAACCTCGTCCAGGCGTGGGAATGCGGTAACTCGTGTCAGCGCCTTGGGTTGGGCAGTTTGACCCTACTTCCCGCCAGGGGGTGCGTTTCCCTTCACAACTACTATACGCGTTCGCAATGATCCGTTCTGCGATAAGACGGCAGCAGGATTCCTCATTGTAAGCTTTACTCACAGGTCAGGCGAGTAGATAATGCGGATCCATGGTGGTTCCTTAGTTTTCGTTGGACATGATGGTCAGAGCTTCTGAACATCACTGCGCTTTAAGTGCCTTCCATGTTGGTACTGACCGAACCTCCGTCTATGTCCGCCCTCTTCCAGGCATTCTATCCTCTGAGTTCTGAGAGTCTTCCAGGAGGGGATAGATACTACGTTCTTTCCCAATTCCGGGCCCGGACACGCTCTCCAAACCCAAGTGCTCGGTTACCCCACCTCATTCTTCGCGCATGTGACCCGAAGACACACGAAGACTTTGATGCGCACAAGGCCGGGCCCCTGATACGTTCTCTCTACAGTCAAGTCCTGGCTGCGGAACGCGATGACCCGGAACGTAGGGCACAGCCCTGCTGCGGTGATCATTGCAATCTTAAAACCTCGCCAGCATCTTGACTTGTCCGTCTCTATCAACATCGCCTTCGCTCGTTCACCTGGTGGAGACCAAGCTTTTAGTTTACCCACTGACTCAAGAGACAGTGCCCACTCAGTTGTAGGCGATCGTGCCGCTCGCTCCGTTCTGACTCTCGCCGCAGCGCGTATGAGATTCCTCCCAGTTCCCGTAACAGATTAGCAGCCAGTACACCTACATCACATGCCACTGCCCGGGAATGACTCTGTGCTAAAATCTTCCTCCCTGACTCATAGCATCACCGTTCCGCGCGGACGTACACCTCCTGATGAGCGGCGAGGTAGACACCGGGGCCTATCCTGGGAAAGAAAAGAGAACAGTCAGAGCGGGCACTGGCAACTCAATCGCCCGTACGTTCATGAGGGTCGGTACTTCGCTGAGGGGGAATGGGTCGATAGTATTGCCCTCTAGAAACCTGAGCACCTACGGTATCTGTTTATCACGTGTTAATTTATGGTGTTTGCTCTGAAACTGTGATTCTGTTGTCCATTCGGCAAACTATTTGAGTGTTGGTGCCACCATTCTACCAGAAGTAGCGTCGGAAACCGTCGCATCATCAGTCCATACCATAAACCTCGTCGTTTACTTTCAGTACATACATGGAAACCTCACATCCAAGATATACGCCGGCAAATTCTGATTGACAGACGCACGTTACAGCTCCAAGTGAACGAGCTTGAGACCATTCTTGCACAATTTAGGAGCATACTCGGTGCAGTGAACAACTGTTTTTAGTTTGAACAATCGCATTCATATTCGCAGAGCAGCGACGAGACCGTCCTCAGACATACAGTACAGTTCAGTTGACTTAGCAGAGCAGCGTCATTTCGTCGCAATAAGACTGTAAACACGCGAGTAGAGTGAGAGAGCGCTGGTCAAACAACCACGACTTCACATTAGACGAATAACGTACACTGAGGCTTCATCGAATGACCCACTGGGGCGAGCATGTAGCAGCGTTGATGGATGGCATGGCGAGGACAGATTCCTGGGTTGCGGTTGCGGATTCGACGCGGCCCTGCCGTTCCACTGGCAGCAACAATGCCTAGAAGCTTGCCCAAGAAGCATGTCTAGAAGTTTATGTCAATCTAACCGGAGATAAGTTGCCATCGGAAAAATGGTATCAGGCTCACTTGACTGATGGCTGGTTTAAGGCTGGAGGATTAATATATTCCGATGTTGTCCCTCAAACAGTAATGAGAGCCAACGTCGCAGTTTGGGTACAATTCGAAAGCTTGCGACCATCATCGGATGGGACCGAGTCCTGGTTTCATAGTGATTGCGGGTGCAAGTGAATTGTGTTAAACCACAGAAGTTGATCTCGCGGAAACAGTGCGGAGTGAGTTTCAGTTCCGAGCCCGATTTACCCTTGGATGCTTGCTTGGATGTACCAGGCATAGTTACTACCGTACTGTGCAAGGTCTGTTAGTGCACACGTGTTGGGTTATGTACGTATTGAGGTCGTCGTGTTGTAATGGATCATGTAAGTGGCTTTCCCTAGGTCCAGCCTTTGCGGTTTCATGCCCGAAAGGCGCACTTTCATGAACAAATAACACGTGACAAAGGGAAGAGGTTCGTTCATGTCGATCGGAGATAAGGGAAAGAACGTCCTGGCGCTTGATGGTGCCAGTTCGTACTGCACGTACAGTACAGTAGCCTGTAGTGTAGTGCACGAAGCTCACCCTACGGTTGGTCCGGCAACAATGTTGTACATTCCGTAAAGTGACATACAGTATTGACACTGTATCCAGCGTGCGTGTAACTTACATTGGAAACACCTCCTGACTGTAATTCGTAACTGAAGACCGCTACTGAAGTTGACGCCAAGGTTGGACGCTGAAGCACTCAAGTACGGCATGCTTGATTACGTTTTGATCCACGTGTGGAGGAGGTGAGTAGTTAGACTCGGTCATAGAGTAAATCTCCGCGCACGGGTTCTATCAATGTCGCATTTTTGAATGAATTTTGGGTCGCCCTGGTTCGTAGATTCCTATGAATGCGATACTTTTGGTGCTGCTCAAATATAATAAGGGCCAATCG
Organism: Lactarius tabidus; assembly: GCA_963281015.1. Lineage (NCBI taxonomy): Eukaryota > Fungi > Basidiomycota > Agaricomycetes > Russulales > Russulaceae > Lactarius > Lactarius tabidus. The sequence goes on along the minus strand of OY725475.1, from coordinate 132,634 downwards.
CCGAAATGGTGACGCTCGCAAAAACTCAACACTCGCCGGAATGTCCGGGATGGGGATACATTTTCATAAGCCGCTGTTTTCCGTGCGCGGTACGCCGGTCGGTCTATAACTTAGAGCGGTGATCGAGCGTGTGCCAGTGGTCAAGGGGCCACTTTGGCGCCCATGTGACTGGTGTAAGGGTAGCAGAGTAACCACTGTAACCGGACAACCACGGGGAAATTCCTTGGTACCTTGGGACCGGATGAATAGAAAGGGATTGCGAAGGCAAATAAGTGGTGATGAGTGTATCCAAACACCTTGCCAAACACCATTGATCCAAGTGTGCATCACACCGGCCACCCGGCCACAAATGGAACAACAGTCAGAATTGGAAATGACCAGGTTTGGGGCTGTTTGTTGTCAAGCCGACGAAGGAGACGCTGGCCGGATCTTAGATAATCTAACCTGACGTGTTCTGAGCTCAGCTGAGAAAAATGTGGAGCCAAACCCAATAAATGACGATTCCAACACGACGAGGCTGTCCTCTCTATTCCTTAACCTTCTCCTCTTCCAACTCATCTTCCTTTTCCCTCTGTTAATCTACGACCTCATGGCTGGCTACTCTTCCATATTCTCCTCAGGCCTTCTTGCTACCCCACGACCACCCAGGCATGCCAACCCTTCAGACTACAACGCACCGTCCCAGCCTAGCAGTCCTTTAAGCGTCGACTGTGATCTAGACATGACGCCCACAAAGCTGAACACACCGTCGGTCCCGTCATTCGACGACGTGATGGATTATTTCATGCCTCGTAGCCGCACATCTAGCAACGCGAGCACCAACGACTCAGTGCTCAGCGGGTTACCAAGAGTGCGAAGGCGACGAAGCAGCCTCAGCGTCGCCAACAATGGGCTGGTCGCAGTCAAGAGTCCTCAGCGAAACGCCGGCATCGCTTTGCAACGTAGCGCGCTCATCAGTCCTGGTGGACGCGCGCGCAGTGGCAGTGTTGACGTTGGCCCGGCCGGTGTCCCTCGCCCTGAAGAGCTATGCCATGTACCTGTTTCAGGCAGGGTCGGAGGTCGTTCTCGAAGCGGAAGCACAGGTGGTGCGCTCCGGTAAGGACCCATTTCCTATTCCGACGGATAAGTACTCACCCAGTTCGTTGCTATCAGATCCCGTCGTGGCCTCCGGAAGCCTCCCCCCATTCCCCCACCGAATGTGCCCCTCCCTCCCCTCCCACCGTTGGCCACCACAGCAGAGCTCTCACCTCGCCGTCCATTCGTGCACCGTGCATCGACGACAGAAAACTATGTTTCGTTCGCCGTTGCACTCGGACCGGACGCGACTCCACCCGCTTTTCGCATGCCTGATTTCACGAACAACTTGAAGGCCATGGCCAGCATGGACACCACACCACCATCTTCCAGCCCGCTGGCAGAGCTATCCGCGTTCTGGGGCTCTGGCGCGCGGACGAACGAAAACTGACGAACTTGATTTGTGCACAGGTGCATTCATCATGCCCCAATACCGCTCCTTTTTTCTTTGTTAATGCAACGCGTCGTACAATTCCCTGGACAGTGCCCCCATACTTTTTTTGTTTTCCGGGACTCATCTGCCATTATCATTTACCCATCATTTACCCTAATTCCCATTAATTTTTCAAATCTTACTTTAGAATCAATTGCCCGACTGGCCTCGTTTACCTACACCGCATTTTCTTTTCATCTCTCATCGACTGAGTGCTACTACCTCTGCTTTCACATCAAAACTTCCGCAACGGAGTACTTTTCTTTGACACGGAAATATGTTTGTACCCAGCTCCATATCTAAATGATTATTTGAACGACCACGTCGATATGTCACTGTTATATATATATAGCCTTACCATCGATATCAGCTTTAATTAGGAACGCAGAAGATATCAAAAGGAGGTGTTTTTCTTCATTGAGTTGGATGAAAAAAAATCCATTGTCCCTGAGCGGATTCGAGCCGCTGGCTTCACGGTATTGCAGCGAGACATGTCTCGTGACCACAACGTGATGATTTAACCACTAATCGACAGGGACTTGTTGTTTGTAGTTCTTTCTAATCTTCCTGTACAGAGATAATTAAACCGACTAGCAGTCATCTCGGTCATGACGCGAGGAAAATCACAATTTGCTTCACTCATCTCTGCGCTGGGATAAACGCTGGATGGAGAAGAGAGAAGAACTCGGGTTTCCGAGAGAAATGAGCTACGCTCAATCTCGGGGTCTCACTGTTAGCTGCTGACCGACCTGGCTTTCGCCCACACAGATCAGTTATCACCACGTTCTACGTAAAGTATTACTTTCCAACCGATTAGTATGCGGTCTATCGAATGTCCATCCCAGTACAGTCAAAGCAGAGGTGGCTCTGGCTTCCATCAGAGAGGGGTACTACCGTAACCAAAGCCTGCCTTGCCTCGTCTTGCCGTGCCATTTTCATGTACCACAACCAACGGATCCTCCGAGCATCAGCACTATCAGTCCCAGCGGTACAGTTCGAGTTCTAGTTAACGCACAACTTGCGTCCGTTGTCGAACGATGTGAAGAGCACATTTCTGCTTCGTGATCTGCAGCAGGCACGTGACGATTGCTCGGTGTCCACGGTCCACGCTTTGATCACACCAAGCGCGTTTCATTTTCAATGAGGGCTATGCCGTCATGACGGTCGGCATATTCTATGCCAGAAATTTTACGTCGTCCAGGCGTTCGCAGCTCGATATGTGTCGTGATAATTGCTCGACGTAAGAAAAGCGCATACACTCGTACCACTGCGTGACTACTTATGCACTTATGACTAGCAAAGTGTCCATTCATCCTGTCATGATCGTGAGAAGTTTCCGCGCTGAGATCGAGCGCGAACCCAAAAGATTTCTGTGACCTGTCTTACTTTTTGCCTTCTTACCACCACCAACCGCATTCCCCCACCACCGCGAGTTCCCACTATCTGCGTGCTTTGTCTCATAGTCAGAGTTCGCTCATTCTCATCCCTTCAGCAACCCTCTATCCCAAAGGCAAATGCGTGAGGTCATTAACATACACGTCGGGCAGGCCGGAGTCCAGATTGGAAATGCTTGCTGTAAGTCAGGCTGAAGAGCTGTCTGTTCTCCTCAGCTCCATTGAATACTCTTCAGGGGAGTTGTACACTGCCGAACATGGGCTGGGTGTGAGTCCATGATCTTAATGCTCTTTCGACTGCACCTCTGATGCCTTTGAACTCAGCCAGACGGCCGGCTTGGAGGTAACGACACCGTGCGAGGAAATGGCGCCGACGGCTTCAGTACTTTCTTCGCCGAGACCCCGTCTGGGAAATACGTCCCGCGGTCTCTTTACATCGATCTCGAGCCAAATGTGATTGACGAAGTCCGCACCGGCAAGTACCGTGAGCTCTTCCACCCGGAGACCATGATCACAGGGAAGGAGGACGCCGCGAGTAACTGTAAGTGCATGCGGTGTCCTTGTCCTGCGTGACGTGTTTTTTTACAGTATTCACAGACGCACGTGGTCACTATACGGTCGGGAAGGAGAAGATTGATGTCATCCTTGACAAAGCCCGCCGTCTCGCCGACAACTGCAGCGGTCTCCAAGGTTTCTTTGTCTTTCATTCCTACGGTGGCGGCACCGGCTCCGGTCTTGGGGCTCTGCTTTTGGAGCATCTATCTACCGACTATGGCAAAAAATCAAAACTCGAGTTCTGCGTGTATCCAGCTCCTCAGTTGGCCAACTCCGTTGTCGAACCGTATAACTCTGTGCTGACGACGCATACCACGTTAGAGCACGCTGATTGCTCATTTATGGTGAGCGGATTAACGTCCAATGGTGCTGGCGGTGGGCCTGATATTTCCAGGTCGATAATGAAGCAATCTTTGCAATCTGCAAGAAGCATCTAGGGATTTCCCAACCGGGCTTCACCAACCTGAATCGTCTGATCGCCCAAGTCGTTTCTTCAATCACAGTTTCTCTCCGGTTCACTGGATCTTTAAACGTTGACCTGAATGAATTCCAAACAAACCTTGTTCCGTCTGTCATCTTTTGTCATCTTTCGATACGGGGGGTTCTAACATCTTCATTTAGATTCCCGCGAATACATTTCCCGCTGGCCACGTTGTCTCCCATTTTACACGTGGACCGGGCTCAACACGATATGAACGATGTCAGTACAATCACCAATGCCTGCTTCCAACGCGGTAACCAGATGATCAATTGCGATCCAATGGAAGGAAGATACAGTATGCTCTACCCTACAATGTCGGATGGCCTGTCCTTTAACGAGACTTTGCAGTGGCATGTGCACTTCTGTACCGTGGAGACGTGGTGTCGAGGGACGTCACCGCCGCTGTCGCCCAATTGAAGACCCGCCGCACCATCCGGTTCGTTGACTGGTGTCCAACGGGTTTCAAGATCGGTATCTCCAACGAGCCACCGGCAACCATCCCAGATGGTGATCTCGCCCCCGTCGTCAGGAGCGTTTGCGTGCTGTCTAACACGACCGCTATCGCTGATGCATGGACCCGGCTGGATCGCAAATTTGACCTGCTTTACTCCAAGCGCGCCTTCGTGCACTGGTATGTCGGCGAGGGAATGGAGGAGGGCGAATTCTCCGAGGCTCGTGAGGATCTTGCAGCACTCGAAAAGGATTACGAAGAAGTGGGGATCGACTCTGCAGATGTGGAGGAGGACAGGGAGTACTAGGCGTGCGCGCGTCTTACAGCTTCTTTTCCGACTCCATCAGCTATTCACACAGTTACGACCTTTCCGTTCTATCGTTTCGTCTCTATCTTCCATAATACCTGGTGTTAATCGTCCTGTCCTTCATGATACCCGTCGCAATTGTAGTTCACGCACTGCGTTCTGTAACCAGTTCTCGGACAGTTCGGTTCAATGAATGAAGAGAACACAACTGTGACGATCAGTCATCAGTCATATAGTACTTTGCCGAGTCCATTGATGGGATGATCGAGTGTCGTTGGATGTTGTAAGCCACCTCAGGCTTTTACTTCTACTTGAAAGGCGTAACTGTCCCAACCCACAGCACAGTACTCACCCCCAAACCACGCGAATTGGCGCAAAACGTAACTTGGCTTCTTTAAGGCTCGTGGGAAGGCATCGATCTGGTTCGATGATCTCTAGAACTCGGACTTTCGCTCCCTCTTCGAGTCAATTCCAAGTCACTACACACTGGCAATGGCACACCAAGTGGGACACTGTGACCTATCGTCACCACCTTGCAATCAAGCATCCCGCCTATGGGCATGCCCCTTGGGAGCCGAGTAGAATATCCCGCGCCCGTGAGAGTCGGCGACTTTGGTTTCGTTCGCGAAGGCAAATTTCACCGTCTCTTCAATGTTTTTCTGCCTACAGAAGATCCGTCACACTTAAAATATGGTGTCCTAGAGTACCACGAGCAACTCGCACTCCCCATGAAAGAACATATCGTCCTTGGTACGCTTGGCCCTAACAACCTGTGTTCGGCTCGAGTCACATCAGAGCCTGTTCCGAAGGTAATGGCTGCTAGGCAGTTGAAACTCACGGTTTAGTGGATTGTCACTCAGATTTCTTTAGAAACATAGAAAGATTTGGAAAGGCAAGATACACGTATCAACATTGTCCCCCACCGTACCTGTAACTTCCGACCCGACGTCTAGGCGTAGGGGTACCCATCGCTAAGGGGTTCGAATCCTTCCGGGAAGTAGCCCTTGTCGATCGGGTTCACGGTCTGCCGCATTCCTTTCGTGGCTTCCTCGTCATCGCTGTCTTGCAAGAGATTGGCAGGCAGATTCTCGAGAGGTGAATAGCGAATACCGATGACGTCGCGGAAATACTTCTGCGCCGTGGTACAAACATCCTCAACGAGGTGGGCGGCCTTCCAGGCCTCAAAGGCTTCGGCGCTGCGAAAAGGAAGGTAGAATTAGTAACGTGAATGGTTGTGTGTGAATAAATCGCGTACGCGAAGTGCCGACAACCAAGGAATGCGAATCCGAGCTTCCGGAAGTAGAAGGGAAACATACCTCGCGTAACGAGCGCATCGAGGAAATGGCCAAAGGTCGGCTCATCGATGATATGGAAGGTGAAGACCTCGACCGCCGAGATGGACTTGCCCCCGTAGCCGCGAACTTTGATATCGAACCGCCCGAGTGCTGGGGCACCTTCAGGGAGGGGTGCAAAGATCGCAGAGTCGGTGCTGTCAGAGCCTGCGTCTTGAAAACTGCCATCCCTGGGGGCGCTGGAGCTGTTGTCGGAAATGACGCTGGGGCGTGTAGCGATGCTGGAGGTATCGCTGAGGGGAAGTGGCTTTCCTCGGGTGGAGAAGTCGGAGAGGGAACTAAGCTCACTACGGCCGATACTAGCTGCGTATTGAGCCTCGTTGGAGCCAACGCTCGCCGTCGGATTTAAGACGTTCATGGCCCAACGGATCGTGTTGCAGTCGTTGTTGGCATCGTCTGGGTGCACATTGGCGAAGTATGAGATATGATTCTTTCACTTCTTAAGGTTGGCGTCGTCTTGGAAGGGGTTGTTAGTGGATACCATCGGACCGACCCCAAGGACCTCGATGGTGAGCACGCCCACGAGGCGGATTTTCCGGACTTCGTCGGGGACGTTCTCGAGGGTGTAGTCGGGCATCTAGGAGCAAAAGGAGACGGCAAGGAGAAGAAATGCATTGGTAGCGTACTAATGAGTGATAGAGAGATACGGGCGCACCTTTCAAAAGCTCAGTTGCTTAGATGCTTTAAGTGGGGTTGAGGGCTTTGGTGGTAGCGTTGGGTATACGATTATATATTTTGGGGCTGCCAGCATGAAATCGTTTGTGGTGCCAGCTCTGCAAAGGCATCACCACATGGCCTGGCGTGAAATCGCAGCTTGTGAGAGGTCACTAGATACAAGGACCCACGTGCACTATCCTCAGCAGTAACAATGCAGTCCTACGTTGAGCCGACGAAATACCGACTTAAGCTTAAGGAACGAGGAGTAATCGTAGTGAAACATGGCTGGTTTTCTGTATGGAGCTGGCGTAGAACTGTGCTCCGTGAAAGGTCATCGGATGGCTATATGAAGAACGTACAGTGTACGTAGCACCAAAGATACAGTCTTATGTTGAGGCGACGAATTACCGAACTTAAAGAACATGGAATAAGCGCGGTGATACTTGGCTGGGTTCTTTGTCTGGAGTGGACGTAGAACTGTACCGCGTGAGAGGTCATGCGATAGTTATATGACGATCGCGCAAAGTCCGCAGAGAAAGAGAGGGAACGGACATGTATAGACACGGTGTGGGCACTCAGAGGGTGTTTGATGGGCCGGAGAGTGGAGTAGCGCTTAATTACAATAAGTGCCCCTGATAAGTAGCGCAGCGCGTCTCGCAACCGCATAGAACGCTAGCCTAACATCATCAGAAACCACTCCTCCAACTTGAAGCTAGGGCCAGGCGAACTTCGACCCCACTTGCTCCTATACGTCTATCCCACCATCGCCACCTTTTGTTTGCACTTTGTGCACTTCTTTGAGGATGTGTGAGGCCATCTCCCTTCTCCCCTGTGCTTTGACTTATATGTGTTCTAGCTTTGGCAGACGACCAAACCGAGCTTTATGTCGCGGACGTCCCCCAAGATCTCCCATCTTATGACACCATCGTCAAATTGTGTGCCGCCGCCGGTTACAACAAGAACGGCATCTCCATCGAGGTCGCAGGCAACCCTCGATTTTGGGTGAAATATGGGAGTGGGGTCACCTTAGGGGAGGCCCGCACACAGAACCAGGTAGCCCAGATCGTGAACGTCGACCCTGAGAGCGTTGTGGGCGTCCCCGAGGTTTACCTTTTCTTCTTGCGCGGGCGGTGTCGATACCTCGTCATGGAATACGTCGATGGCTTGACGGTCGAGAGTCGCCAGCAGACCAAGGGCAAATATGCAGAGGGCGACCTGGAAGCCGTTGCTGCTGCCTTCAAGCAGCTCACTAACCTCCGAGTGCCTGCAGACACCTCCCCGGGCCCCGTCGGCAGCGGGCCCATCGGCCATGATTTCTTCCTTGAATGCAAGTCGACACATGTATACAACACGGTCCAAGAACTCCAGAATCAGATCAACAAGGTATGCTTTCATCACTTTCAGTTCCTCGCATTGACACTCCCGCTCCGGGTTGGCAAACAAGTTGGTTGCCCCTCAGAAGCTCAAGGTTAATTTCCTCAGCGAGATCAAGAATGGCTTGGTCCTGTGTCCATCTGACATCGACCCTTCCAACTTTATCATCGACACCACGGGAAAGGTCTTCGCCATCGACTTTGGCCGCACTGGCTATATGCCGACCTCGTTTGTGTCTTACTCGTTGACGACGTCGACGAAGCCCTTTACGAGAAGGATTGCACGTCTCGTCAAGTATCCGGAATCTGACAACTTACGTGCGATGCAGGTAGCCTCAGGCCTGCTGGTGATTAGTGGCCAGAACTCCTTAGGTAAGTGGCTGTTGTCGATCTTCGATGCGCGACACTGATCGTCAATCTCATAGGTATTGACCCTCAGCCTCTGTCTGGCCGTTAGGAGGGAGTACTTTTTTCCCCCTGTGGCTCTGCCGAGCGAGGCGAAGGGTAGACTTCGTTTGAGGTAGGACGTGCTGCATGTAACGCAATATACTCGGTTTAACCCTGCTTGTCCCAATGGAGCAAAAGTTATCTGATGGATAGGTGAGGCAATGGGCGTAGGAGTTGATTGTCGTTCTCGGCGACCTTCGGGAGATCTGGATATCTCAGATATAGATATCTTCTACTGTTGTCCTAGTACTAGCAATTCATGACAGCCCTTGAGGCTGTCATTCAGTCAGGGTTCGCATGCGAAGTCAAATAAAATTTCCTCTCTGCAGCATATTGTCATACGTGCCAACGAAAGCATATACATGTTTAAAGTACAGTAGCAGCGGAAGTAAGGCCAAGTGAAGAGTTCTCTGGAGAAGTGAACAAATTTGTTCATGACTGGAAGGTGTTTGGCAGGATCTGGCCACTGTAGGGATGCCCTTAGAAAAGTGAGAATGATGAGTGTAATGGGAGCAATGATGCTGGTCATAATCTCTGAGTTTTTGCAATGACTTTGTCACTGAAGGCCCACCATGACTTAGTTTGCAGCCAATGATCAGCCATGACTTTCATGGTTGATACATGGATGGGTCAGCCATAGGGCTGCACACCATACAGTATACGGTATATGGCTGTAACTTGACAGGTGCAAGATGGTATATGGGGCCCTAATAGCCGTACTGTCAACACAGCGTGAAAATCAATGACAGTACGGTACAGCATGTCATACAGCTGTAAACAGTATGGTATGGTACCTTGTATGGAGCTCTTCTGTAGGGTCACTCATTATCAACAAAACATCTCTACAGGGACAGTTGGGATGGCACATGGCTGATTGGGTGAGAACAGGGAGCTGAGGGCATGGATTACCATGCCTGTGTGATTGTTTGGACTATAAAAAAGTGCACATGGTGGGAATTGAACTGTGAGCACAACCAAAAAGGCAAGTTGCATTTAGCCAATACACCACACAAGCTAACCTTCTCTGTAACGCTTTGCTAAGTGTTTGTCCGACTTGGACTGGGGATGTGGTGGTGCAACTTGTAACTGGTGTTCTTGGACACTATGCTGGCTAACACTAGGTCCCCTTAGAGTGAAAAGGGCGTGACAGCACCTCCACTAAGTCGATGATGAGAGAGAAGAGATGGAAGAGAAAGAGGAAGAGAAAGATGACAATGAGAAGAGGCAGACTGGAAAGAAAGAATGAAACAAGATAGTGAATTGAAGAAGACCAGGATAGAGATCCCTGGTCTTTACTAGTTGACTTATATACATGTGAGACTTGCTTTAAAGCGGAGTCTGAACTAAGTAATGAGTCACAAACCCTAGTACAGCTATCCTAGTATGATGTAGTGTCCATCAGCACCTGATACTACAAGACAATAAGAAGCTCCACAGTGTGTGAGTCACTGCTACAACAATCAACCGGTACCTGTCCATGACTAATATAAGCTGACAGTCGTAGTCATAACTGATATGTCAGTCCACTTCTGAGGCAGTCTGTGACATTATCCCCTTTTCAGGGTAAACACCCATGTTCTACTGACCATGCAGTGAGTGCAGTTACTTGCCTGTCCTGCCTCATCTCTTCTTCAATCTGATGTACGGCCCATGCCTCCTCCAGGCACATGCAACATGCCCGTTGATCCACTGCCAAAGCAAAGAGTTGATCCTCAATTTGCCAGATCAATTCTTGTGCTGCCTTCATCCACTTCTGAAGCCCATGCCACCTCATCACTTCTGTGGTAAGCGAGCGGTCACCTACATGGGCGATGGCCTTGTCGACCATTATCCAGTCTTGATAACTGCGGTCTAGCAGGTGCAGTTCATCCGACCTGATCTCTGGCATCTGTCCGACCTGGTCGTGGATAGCAGCCGCATGGATTTCCCCCGATGAATGGGTCCATCCATTGCCATCTGTGCCTCCACATAAGGGTTGTCGGTCATATGGACCTTGATGTACCTGGTGGGAACCTGTCAACCTGTCGTGTCTAAAATGGTGAAAGGGATGTAACTTGTCCCTTGGTTGTTTTCATACCTCTGCACAGCTGGTGATAGGGGTCAGTGCAATGCTTGAGTGCCTCGGTTTGCATGGAGCAGGTGAGCGGGTGGCACAGCATAGTGTACAGTGACAGGCTGCCGTGGTCTTCCTCTTTGACCTTGGCCACGTTGTATACCCATCCCTTTGGCAATTTGTTGGTCTTTGGGGTAGGGAGGCGGTACTTCAGGGGAATCTTGACAACGGACTTCGAGGGCATTGGCAATGTTGTCTGCCAAAGACATGGCTTCTTCACAAGTGAGGCAAAAGTGTGCCATTGCACTGGTGCTAGTGGATGGTGTGGGGACAGGGACTGGGTTGATGGGAGCTGGGACTGGCATGGGGGCTGGAGACTCATGGCCATGGCAGTATTCTCTTGGTCCATGGCATTGAGTGCAGAATCTGATATCAGATGTCACAGACTGCCTCGGAAGTGGACTGACATATCAGTTATGACTACGACTGTCAGAGTATATTAGTCATGGACAAAGGCCGGAGTATTGTTGTAGCATGGACTCACACACTGTCAAGCGTCTTATTGTTTTGTAGTGTCAGGTGCTGATGGACACTATGTCATCCTATGATAGCTGTACTAGAGTTTGTGACTCATTACATAGTTCTGACTCCGCTTTAAAGCGAGTCTTCCGTGTATATAAGTTGACTAGTAAAGACCAGGGATCCCTATCCTGGTCTTCTTCAATTCGCTATCATTTCTTGTTTCCTTTTCCCTTCCAAGTCTGCCTCTCTTCATTGTCATCTTCCTCTTCCTCTTTCTCTTTCATCTATTCTCTCTCATCTTCGACTTAGTGGAGGTGCTGTCAAGCCCTTTTCACTCCAAGGGGACCTAGTGTTAGCCAGCCTAGTGTCTGAGAATGCCGGTCACATGTTGCAAGCCACCTCAAGTAGTCCAAGTCGGACAAACAGTTAGCGAACCGTTACAAGTCTGAGCATATGCAGGGGATACAACTTAGGCAGGGTGTAATATGACACCGAAGGTGTCGTGAACGCACTGGGGGTAAGTGGGAAGGGACCAAGGGCTGGTTGACGTACCAAGCCAGAATCCCTTTTGCTTATATAGCTCATCAGGGAGGTAGTAAAAATACCACCAAAGGGAATGATAGTAATAGCGATGGGGCCAAGAGCGGGTAAGTAAACTTATCCCGCCGCCCTTTCGCTTATATGCTCATCAGGGCCCACATTCAAGAGGAGTTTCAACCTTACCAGCCGCCCTTTGATTGGAGCGGTATCTGGCTAATTAACCGAGTCAGTGCACGGACCATCGGAGTTACTAAAATCCATTGGGGCGTTACCCCAACCAGTGGCTATCATACAAATGGCCGCCCCAACGGATTCGATGGAACAAGCACGTGACTAGAAGGAAAAGTCGTTCGTAAGTTTACTTTTCATATTTCCACAGGGTCGCCTATATGGGTCGACTCTAGTCATTAAATGTGCTTACCTTGGAACATTCGAGAACGTCACGTGATATCGGTAATCAAAGAAGTAAGCGCCTCAATTATAACGGCATGATTACATACCACGGTCACGTGACTATCAGGGCGAATTTGGGCAACGGGCGCCTAATCTGAAATCGGCTTTTCCCGAAGCTTACATAAGCTAAGATCACATGACCCCTATTCCTTATACCCTGCGTCCCCTTCACCGTTCTTTAGGTTCGGTTATGAGCACTTTATGTCGAGCATAGGGGTGACCCCTACGGCCATATATGGAAGGAGGGAGTCAGCCCTTTGTACTGAGACAGACACATACAGTGACTGCATGAGGTGTTTAGGGGTAGCACTACAGCTAGGGACTAGGGTCACACCCACGGCACATACAGTCAGCACACAAATCGAAAATAATGTCTATCATTTGATTATGTACACATCACGCATGCAACACCAGCAAAAGAGCGTCCTGGACGCCTCCACACACACAGGCTAGCATCGGCCCGCCAGACCATGGCAGCCTGCCGTGTCACAGGTGTCCTGGACGCCTCCCACTGCACAAGGGTGCTATCTAGAGGTGCAAAGCACATGCATGCATGTACTATATAGTGTGTGTGTGCATGCAGAGTGCTTCTCACATCACTAAAATTAAGGTGTGCACTATACTGAAGGCGTCCTGGACACCTCCACATGAACAAGGCTCAAGCCAGCCCGCTCAGCCCGCATCATCTCACTCTTGATGATGTGCATACTGTATATTGTGAATACTTCTGGTCCACCGCACTGTGCATGTGTGAGGCATCCTGGATGCCTCTTGCACAGCTGCAACTCAAGTTTAGTAGCATTTCGAGCAACCTCCATGCATGCATACACTAAATACTGTTTCTCAGTATATAATGCGTGCGTGCATGTAGAATGCTTTGCACTGCACAAGAATCAAGGTGTGCACTACACTAAAGGCGTCCTGGACGCCTCCACGTGCACAGAGGTCAAACCGGCCCGCTCAGCCCGTTATGTGTCACTCTTGCTGTTGTGCATATATTGTGAATTCCACCGGCCTGCGCCCGCCAGAGTGGGCTGTGCGTGTGAGAGGCGTCCAGGACGCCTTTCACACAGCTGTACCTCGATTTTGGTAGCATTTCGAGCAACTTCCATGCATGCGCACACTAAATACTTTTTCTCAGTATATAGTGCACGCATGCATGCAGACTGCTTTGCACCACACAAGAAATGAGGTGTGCACTACACCAAAGGCGTCCAGGACGCCTCCACGTGCACGAGGCTCAAACCGGCCCGCTCAGCCCGCTATGTGTCACTCTTGCTGTTGTGCATATATTGTGAATTCCGCTGGCCCGCGCCCCCCGGAGTGGGCTGTGCGTGTGAGAGGCGTCCAGGACGCCTTTTGCACAGCTGCACCTCGATTTTGTTCGTATTTCGAGCAACCTCCATGCACGCACACACTAAATACTGTTTCTCAGTATATAGTGCATGTGTGCATGTAGACTGCTTTGCACCACACAAGAATTGAGGTGTGCACTACACCAAAGGCGTCCTGGACGCCTCCACATGCACGGGGCTCAAACCGGCCCGCTCAGCCCGTTATGTGTCACTCTAGATGTTGTGCATATATTGTGAATACTACTGGCCCGCCCCCACTGGAGTGGGCTGTGCATGTGTGAGGCGTCCTGGACGCATTTTCTACAGCTACACCTTGAGTAGGATGTGCTTTTGAACAATTTGCATGCATGTGTGCACCAAATACCACTATTCAGTATTTAGTGTGTGTGTGCGTGCACATTGCTTTGCACCTCACCAAAATTGAAGTATGCATCGCACCAAAGGTGTCCAGGACGCCTCCACATGCACAAGGGTCAAAAAGGCCCGCTCAGCCCACTATGTCACTTTTGATACCTTGCATATATTGTGAATATCACCGGCCTGCCACACCAGAATACTAGGCCGTGTGTATGTGAGGCTTCCTGGACGTCATTTTTGAACCCAGGTCTTGAGTTTGGTGCCATTTCAAGAAATCTGCATGCACGCATGCGCAAAATACCATGGCACACTGGAAAGGTTGTCGGCATCACACATCACACATCAAATGTCACACAAGAGGCCCATGTCACCGGAGGCATCCAGGACGCCTTTCAAGGCCTGTGTCCCACTGTCACCTCCAGCCACTTGAGTGACATCTTGTGTAACGTGAATCCCATCATAGCAATCATTTTCTGTAAAATCCAAATAATTTCTGTACAAATGGTCCCATAAACTATTTATTCTATGTCACTATGTGCATAGTAGCAATCAAAATAACTCCTCGCTGTCACGTGACAAAAAGGCCCACTGTCAGTGGAGGCGTCCAGGACGCCTTTCATGCTGTGTTACATATATTCAAAGGCAACAACATCACCCTTGCAACTTTCATCCAATGCATTTTTTTGCCAGCCCCCCTGTCAAGATCCTGCGGGATCCTGAGGACACGCGACGTGCGTCAAGGTTCCTGTGTGGGCAATGGTTCAGTGATACAGAGGTTCGAGGTTCGATGAGGCTTCACAGCCAACTTAGAAAGAGATGAGAGGAGCGGTCAATGGAACTTGTAGATTCGCAGGTAAAAGACGAAGGACAAGATGGGACTTCCAGGTACATCACCCAGTCCTTATATACTAAGATACCTCACAGCATGAGTCGTGCATAGCCTCGTAGCCTAGTAGAACAGTCCTAGGAATGAGTCACGTATAGTACAGGGGACAGCCCCAAGGGACAAGGATACGAAAGGAGAACAAAGGATAGCGCAGCCTTAAGGAACTAGTAGGTAAAAGGGGAAGTAAAGGGATAGGTAACGATAGTCTGTGGTCAAGTGAGAAGGGGCTAGAGGGAAGAAGAGAAAAGAAAATAGCGTCCGAATCATAGTCGCGTGGTAGAATCATGACACCGCCCCATTGCTAGATTGAGACTTCCACGTCTCAAGACTCTCCGTCTCCTTCCTCGTCTTCGTGGCCTACATACCCTTCTTCTTCCAACGCAGGGTTGGAGGCGATAGGGTCGCGGTGATAGTAGGGACACACGTCTCCATGATAAGGGTGACGGCGGGGGATGAGACAGCGAGGCAGGGTGTGGCACTTGGAATGGGGTCGGTCGCATTCTGGGGGGGGTATGCTCACGACCGTGACAGTAGGTGCACTGGCGTCGGAACTCGGCGTCTGGGAACCTATACTTGACTCCCCAGCAATCTTCATACCACGGGCGCTGGGACTCTAGTTCTCCGGCCTGAGCGTCCACTGACAGGCACGACGACATAGTGAAAGTTTGGTTGATTAGGGACGACCCCGGGGTGCGATACTGGGAGGGACGAGCGATGGGTTCGCCTAGGTACAGGTAGGGGTGGAGACGGTTTCGGGCATGGGCTTTAATGAGACGGACCCGGGGTCCAAGCGACTTAGTCCTCCAGCTGGTGAGCTTCTTGTCTAAGAGTCTCTTCTCTTCTAGTAGTGCCTCGTACTCCAGCATGTGGCCCCTGTATCTGTCGACATCAGTGGTAAGCCCGTAGTCTCTTAGTTCATAGAGGGCTATGTCAACTTCCGCTGCTCCTGGGTAGCCTGCGTCAAAGATCCCCAGGGCTTCGTTGTCGGAGCGGTTGGTGGAGAGGCGTGGACCAATGAAGGGGGCTGCCTCCAGGGGCCACCCGTATGGTGATAGGGGGGGTATAGAGTCATTGCGGAGTCCCAGCACATAGTGTTGATGGGTGCCGAAGTCAAAATCGAAGCGAACATAGTGGGGGGGCTGTAGTTCCCCAAAAGGGGGGTTGAGTGCGACGTTTCTGACGTAGCGGTCATGATTGGGGTCCCCAGGTTCGTACTTAATGTAGGACGAAGGTGCTAGTTGTCCTAAAGCGGGCGGAGGAGGAGGCAGGTCATGGTATATGACCCGGGGCCCATCCCCTAACGCTGCTTCACACACTTCGATGACCTCTTCGAGGGTGAGGGGGACAGTTGGAGGCGAAATGCGATGATAGAGTGAGAGAGGGGGGGGTGGGTCCCGGATTCGGGAAACAAGAGTGGGGGAGGGGAGAGTGGAAGGGGGAACCATAGGCAAAGTGGTGAATGTAAGGGGGGGGTCTCGTGTTGGCGTCCTTGGGGAGTGGGGAGGGAGTCCTGGGGGACTGATGGGGTAGACGAGTGGTTCTGGTTATGAGCATTTTATGTCGAGCGTAGGGGTGACCCCTACGGCCATATATGGAAGGAGGGAGTCAGCCCTTTGTACTGAGACAGACACATACAGTGACTGCATGAGGTGTTATGAGCACTTTATGTCGAGCGTAGGGGTGACCCCTACGGCCATATATGGAAGGAGGGAGTCAGCCCTTTGTACTGAGACAGACACATACAGTGACTGCATGAGGTGTTTAGGGGTAGCACTACAGCTAGGGACTAGGGTCACACCCACGGCACATACAGTCAGCACACAAATCGAAAATAATGTCTATCATTTGATTATGTACACATCACACATGCAACACCAGCAAAAGAGCATCCTGGACGCCTCCACACACACAGGCTAGCATCGGCCCACCAGACCACGGCAGGCTGCCGTGTCACAGGTGTCCTGGACACCTCCCACTGCACAAGGGTGCT
This sequence comes from Lactarius tabidus, assembly GCA_963281015.1. Taxonomy (NCBI): domain Eukaryota; kingdom Fungi; phylum Basidiomycota; class Agaricomycetes; order Russulales; family Russulaceae; genus Lactarius; species Lactarius tabidus. The sequence goes on along the minus strand of OY725475.1, from coordinate 115,954 downwards.
ATCTAGAGGTGCAAAGCACATGCATGCATGTACTATATAGTGTGTGTGTGCATGCAGAGTGCTTCTCACATCACTAAAATTAAGGTGTGCACTATACTGAAGGCATCCTGGACGCCTCCACATGAACAAGGCTCAAGCCAGCCTGCTCAGCCCACATCATCTCACTCTTGATGATGTGCATACCGTATATTGTGAATACTTCTGGTCCACTGCACTGTGCATGTGTGAGGCATCCTGGATGCCTCTTGCACAGCTGCAACTCAAGTTTAGTAGCATTTCGAGCAACCTCCATGCATGCATACACTAAATACTGTTTCTCAGTATATAATGCGTGCGTGCATGTAGAATGCTTTGCACTGCACAAGAATCAAGGTGTGCACTACACTAGAGGCGTCCTGGACGCCTCCACGTGCACAGAGGTCAAACCGGCCCGCTCAGCCCGTTATGTGTCACTCTTGCTGTTGTGCATATATTGTGAATTCCGCCGGCCCGCGCCCCCCGGAGTGGGCTGTGCGTGTGAGAGGCGTCCAGGACGCCTTTCGCACAGCTGCACCTCGATTTTGTTCGTATTTCGAGCAACCTCCATGCACGCGCACACTAAATACTGTTTCTCAGTATATAGTGCACGCATGCATGCAGACTGCTTTGCACCACACAAGAATTGAGGTGTGCACTACACCAAAGGCGTCCAGGACGCCTCCACGTGCACGAGGCTCAAACCGGCCCGCTCAGCCCGCTATGTGTCACTCTTTCTGTTGTGCATATATTGTGAATTCCACGGCCCGCGCCCCCCGGAGTGGGCTGTGCGTGTGAGAGGCGTCCAGGACGCCTTTCACACAGCTGTACCTCGATTTTGGTAGCACTTCGAGCAACTTCCATGCACGCGCACACTAAATACTGTTTCTCAGTATATAGTGCACGCGTGCATGCAGACTGCTTTGCACCACACAAGAATTGAGGTGTGCACTACACCAAAGGCGTCCTGGACGCCTCCACATGCACGGGGCTCAAACCGGCCCGCTCGGCCCGTTATGTGTCACTCTAGATGTTGCACATATATTGTGAATACTACCGGCCTGCCCCCACCGGAGTGGGCTGTGCATGTGTGAGGCGTCCTGGACGCATTTTCTACAGCTACACCTTGAGTAGGATGTGCTTTTGAACAATTTGCATGCATGCATGCACCAAATACCACTATTCAGTATTTAGTGTGTGTGTGTGTGCACATTGCTTTGCACCTCACCAAAATTGAAGTATGCATCGCAACAAAGGTGTCCAGGACGCCTCCACATGCACAAGGGTCAAAAAGGCCCGCTCAGCCCACTATGTCACTTTTGATACCTTGCATATATTGTGAATATCACCGGCCTGCCACACCAGAATACTAGGCCGTGTGTATGTGAGGCTTCCTGGACGTCATTTTTGAACCCAGGTCTTGAGTTTGGTGCCATTTCAAGAAATCTGCATGCACGCACGCGCAAAATACTATGGCACACTGGAAAGGTTGTCGGCATCACACATCACACATCAAATGTCACACAAGAGGCCCGTGTCACCGGAGGCGTCCAGGACGCCTTTCAAGGCCTGTGTCCCACTGTCACCTCCAGCCACTTGAGTGACATCTTGTGTAACGTGAATCCCATCATAGCAATCATTTTCTGTAAAATCCAAATAATTTCTGTACAAATGGTCCCATAAACTATTTATTCTATGTCACTATGTGCATAGTAGCAATCAAAATAACTCCTCGCTGTCACGTGACAAAAAGGCCCACTGTCAGTGGAGGCGTCCAGGACGCCTTTCATGCTGTGTAAGCCTGTGTTACATATATTCAAAGGCAACAACATTACCCTTGCAACTTTCATCCAATGCATTTTTTTGCCAGCCCCCCTGAGTCTTCCAATGATCTTTCGGATCGTTTGTTGCCATAAACACTTCCAATGCTGATCTCTCAGTGAGTCGTGACATTGTCAGTCTTGCATTGCAGGGAATCGTTTTGTATGCCTGTGGGAAATAAATCTAAAACTCTGACAGCAGAAGCCAAAGTCCAACCCGAGTGACAACAAGTCTCTTGCTATCAATTTGCTTTTGTCATTTGTATGGTAATAAAAATACTGCTTACAGAGGCAAACAACAAGTAAGCGTGAGGGTGCATCTAAGCATCACGGACTGCTTCGATGCTTGTCGTGTGTCACGCGTCATGCGTCACATGTCACAAAAGAGGCCAGTGCAGTGGAGGCGTCCTGGACGCCTTTGGCACCCACTTGAGTGACATCCGATATCACAACTTCCCCAGTGTGTACCAATGTTGACATCACCTTGCTTTATCCAATCTGCATATCCTGATATCCATCTCTGCTTCAAGTTTCAAGTTCTTCCCTTGGTTCTTCCCACCCTTTGCCACCCTTGTACTGTCGTCATCTCTCACCTTCGCTTGTTCCACATCCTTGCCACTACTGTATTCAAACAAGGTTGCAGTCGACCCAGTTGACATATATATTTCTACATTTATTATTTAATTTATGTGCATACTGAAGAATGTGAGAATCATAACACCATAACTCTCCACTAGGAACGTTGTGTTGGATGATAATCATCCATCTTTGGCTGTCACACGTCACGTGGTCACCCTTCTGTTCCAGCACCGGATGTAACTGCCCGCATTCTGATCCTGTGGAACTAGTATCGGCATGACTTGGCTACCAGGTTCTTGTGGCTACACAGTGCCGAGGATGAAAGTGGTCGCACGTAACTTAGTCTTCTTCCAGTCTCGTGGGATCCAACCCCTGGTGATTGCCGAATGATAACACCATATTGTATCATCTATGCATCCGCTGCGCCGCCGTTTTCTTCTCTCCACCCTCTCATCTCTTCCCCCATGTCTAATGTTGGAGCACCTGAGCCAGACTGGATGGCTTCCATTGACATCATGTACTGCCACATCCATCTGTGGAATGAGGTCCCATCACACTCCACAGCCGTGACCGTTTGGCTCGCCCACTTGGTTGAAGTGGAGGTGTGTCGCTTATCCATGTGTCTTGGCTGGGCTTGACGATTCTCAGGAAGTTATCATTTGGCTCCTCAAGTTCAACAAACGCTCTGAGGAAGAGTTGGATGCTTGGTTTGTTGCCCATAGCATCCCCCGCGCTGAGATAAGGGCCCGCGTCAGTCCATATGCCACCCTGGATTGGCCATCGCACTTTCCTCGATATGCTAAAATGCTTGAGGGTGACCTTTTGCATTATGAGATGGTCGTGGGCGCTGCTCTGCAACGCCATGGGGGGACTCGCCGTCAGTTGCCTGGGCCAGTGCAAGCTGCTGCCTTTACAGAAGCGGGAGAGATCTTCGCTGCACGCACCGCGGTGGGGATGCGGCCTGACTGCTGCCTCCCTACTTTTTCATGTCGCCTTGCTATAGAGCGTGCTGAGGCGTTTGGTCCTCGCATCGAATATGAGACATACAAGCCACTGCCCCTTGAACACCCTGCATACCGGACACGCGCTCCACTGCCTGAGCGTGGCGACATTCTGCCCCCCCCGCAACTCCGCATGGAGGACTCCAAGATCAGCACCTTCAATGCCACCCTCCGGGAGTGTATTGCACGGACCACCAAACGCTCTCCCTCGCCTTCGTCTGCCAGTGTGGATGCTCCTCATGCCACGCATGGCAGCCATCGGAGCAGTCCTGGTGGGAACCCTGGAGGTCACAGAGGGTCACGTGCTGGGTCTCCCGCTGGTAGCGAGCCTCTGCCCGGGCACGGGCATTAGTGAGGTAGCAGGAGCACGCGGGGTCGTGGGCATCATAGTGTATAACATACTATGCTATCCTAGTGTACTTATTCATACTGAGTGACATAACCTTGTGCAACGAGAATCCCATCATAGAAACCACTTAAAATCCAAATAATTTCCACACCACCAATGATCCCATCAATTATTTATTTTATGTGCGTACATAGCAATCAAAATAACTCCTGGCTGTCACGTGACAAAAAGGCCCAGTGTCAGCAGAGACGTCCAGGATGCCTTGCACCAATGCATGACATGAAACCAAGCATGAATTCAATCATGACCATCTACTCATCACGCTCACGCAGCACCAAGGCCAGCATATCATTAACCAGAATAATTTCTGTAACTACACTTAACTTCGTACCCAATGATCAATTTACAAGCCAATTTCTGTGCATAACTCGAGGCCTTCCACTCTCCATCTGTCTAACCACGGTCTGAGATAGTTGTGTACTTTTCGCATCATTTCCACGGTCTGGCCCGCCTTGATCCGGCCACAAATTTAAATTTCGCTTCAATACATATTTTCATGTGCGATCAGTCAATTTTATTTACTTAAAAGCAAAGTAGATATATTAGTAAATGTAAATTACATAAACTATGGACTTTTTTTGTCTAAGTCGATACAGAGCAAACCTGGGAGAGGGGTGTGAGCACGACCCCGCGTGCCACCCCTGTGCACACTGTCCCGCATGCGGGACGGCGTGTGCGTGGCATGCGAAAAGGTGGGGTATGCAGGGGGTCATGCACCCCACAGCGCGCGGGGTCGTGCTCACACATGCCCCCGGTGTGTGCATACCCTGCTTGCAGAGCAGGAGGGAGGGCGCCACCTGCTGGGTTCAGGCCCGCCCCTGCATGGTGCATGGCACGGAATGGGGGAGGGGTGCTGCCCCCCTCCCCGGTTTGCGACTCGTCCTCGGGTTCCACACAGCCCCCATTCGCGCGGCCCCTTTGCATGTGCATGGGGGCAAGGTGAAAGGGTGAGGGGAAGCCCCACACACAAACGGAGGGAGGGGCTGCCGTGCCGCTTGCATGCCGGCTCCCGTCCTCGCAGCCCCTCCTATCGCACACCCCAATGCCCTTGGGGGTTGTGCACAGATGGGGTGCAAAAGCGGGGCGCACACGTCGCCCCCTGCTCACGTGCCTCTCCCGGTCCATGCCTGTATGGGCACCCTCCTCCTGGTCCCATCCGCCAAACTGGGGAGGGCGTGCACGGGTCCCCCTCATCCGCGGTGCACCCTGTTTCGCGCGCACAGGGCAGGGGAGGGGGTGGAAATGGGGGCGGCACCTTCTCCGCACCCTGTTCACCGGGCAAGGAGGGGACAGCAGGGGGGACGGTGCCATATCCCACGTAGCGGTCCACCCCCACGCCCTCTTAGCGAAAACGCGGGAGTGAGGGAGGGGCCATCCCCACCTCCCCGTTCGTGGGCCCTGCTCGCGTGTGTGCGTGAGCGGGACGCAAGGGGGCGGGGGTGGTACCGTGCGCCCGCATTTCCGTGCCCTGTTGGGGCCCAAACGGGGCAGGATAAAGGGGGAGCGGCGCAGGGGCGTCCTGCGCTCGCGCTGTTCTGTTCGGCTGAGCGGGGGCGTACCTTTTACACGCCGCCCTACATTCCCCGTTTGCGCACAGAGGCAGGGTGGCGCGAACCCCGCGCGTGGAAGGGGGAGGAAACAGGGCGCCCCCACCCAGCACAGGTGGTGCACAGGGGAGGGGCGCCAACGGGGGTGCACACAGGTATGGGCCACGCAGCAAGAGGGGGAGGGGGCATGCAAAGGCAATTTGCATGCCCCCGCCCCCTCTGTACACCCCCATTCACATGCCGCGTTGCATGCGAAGGGGGGTGGGCGCGCACAAGGGGGAGACGTGGGGGGCGCGCTAGGAGGGGGGCGCCACGTCTCCCGTGGCAGCCCATCCCTGTGCCCTCTTCGGAAATGGGGGAGGGGGGCGGCATGTCGCGCAGACCCACTCCCGTGCCCTTTAGGGGGGCAAACGAGAGGCCCCAGTTCGTGCATGAACGGGGGCGGCGGCCAAAGGAGTGGTGGGCGGTTCCGCGCTCCCTGTCCTGCGAGTCATCGGGGGCGAGGGCCAAAGGGAGGGGGGCGTACCTTTCGCGGGCTGCCCTGCGTCCCCGGCTTGCGCGCAGAGGCAGGGTGGCGCGAACCCCATGGAGGGAGGGGGAAACCGGGTGCCCCTACCCAGCATGGGGGGCACCAGCGGGGGGCGTGCAGAGGCGGGGCCATGCAGCATCAAGGGGAGGGGGCATGTTTGCACCCCCACCCCCTTTGCACACCCTCTTGCATGGGCGTTTTCCTGCATCGCTGCCAGCGGGTGGAAGCCTGGGGAGGAGGGCGGCGTTCCCACGCGTCTCACCAATACACGGAAACGCGTTTTTGTTTACGCGCTGTTTTTCTTTATTTTTACTTATTTTTACTTTGTCTCTTCACGGAAATACAGATAGATAAAAAACTTAAAAAGCGGACTTTTAACCGGTAACCGGGGAAACCAGACCGGGCCGTGGAACGGATGCGAAAAGTCAAAGACTGTCCGAAATGGCCCCGTGTCAGCAGAGGCGTCCAGGACGCCTTTTCGCTGTTTGCACCGACTCGGACTGACGAGCAATATCCTATCATGACCATCTCATCTTGATCTGATCACAGTTGCCCAGAACGCCGATCGCATTAGATTGCAATAGCCACTGAGATATAGTAAAAAATGTAACTTGGTACAGGCTGATGCATCTTATATGCGTGCGAGGCACAGTATCGATCACAAACATAGTAAGACATCACTGAAATATGTGCTCCAACATGTCTATATCGTCGTCAGATTTTATCAGCTCACCGTCGGACACACGCTCCGGCCTCCAAAGTTGCGTTTTGTTGACGTTCATAGGATAGCACACCTCACCGATGACTCCTGACCAGTCAAAATCAACCAGCATGATCCCCGGCTCGCCGTCCTTTCTAATCATGATGTTGACATCTCGTACGTCGCCGTGCACAAAGTTGGCTTGATGAAGATCGACCAATCGTTCCTTGATCAGTTTGTATGTATCCGTTGCACCCACAGCATCCATTTTGTCGAAGGGCTTGTATTCCTTGTCGAGAGCGTCCATGATAACCATCGTCCATCCCGCTCCGATGACTTCGAAACCTCTCAACTTCGGAGCGATACCCATCTTTGTGCATTCCTCGTGAACGGCTCGTGAGTACCGACGTACGAACTTAATGCAAATTCGGTCTCCATCTTTGACGGTCTTGCCAATAAAAAGCGACTTCTTGTCGTCGATCAAGTCCACGTACTTGAACTTCACTTGGGCTTCACTCAGAGTATCGAGGGAGCGGTAGACGCGAAGATCTGGATATTCTGGGTCCAAGTCTTTGAGAAGTTCGGGGGTCTTCAACTGCTTGTAGCATCCTTCTAATGACTTGATGGCTTTCCTGAAGGCGCCGAGATAACGAGCGAGAGATTCACGCATATTGGTGTCGGTCTGATGATAGAACAGAGGCATGGTGGGAGTAAGAACTTGAAAATGCAGATGAGCCCGCCAAACGGCACCAGAAAAGCTGATTTGGGGTCCTGAGAATATCACGTTAGTATTTTACAGCAAGAGATGATAAGAGAATCAAACCAAAAACGGTGACGATCAAGCACAGAAAGTTGAAGGTGGAGTGCTGTGCCGCCGTCTCCCGGCCAAAATGGGTGTAATACAAAACCGTCAGAGCGTAAGGTTCGCCACCTTTGCTGCTGATCTCTGACTTGACATCAATAATCGAAATAAGTTCTTTCCCGCACTCGATCGCCCAATCAGGCCGTAAGACTCCCCGACTTTGAGGCCTTTGAGGGCGCGTTAACGAAGGTTCAATAACCGATATTCCATTCTCTATCAGAATCCTTTGAAGGGTCTGTGCTCGGTGCTCTTTTTTATCGAAGAATTGAGACATCCCAACCGCCAACTCTAGAGCCAGCTTGTTGTCCTCGTAAATCGGCTCATGGTTGGCACAATCGTCAACGAACTTGCGGAGGATCGAATTGTATAATGTGACGGGAATCGTCGCATCCGCAGCCGGGGGTCGACTCCATATGATTTTCTGACTCTCCTTTTGCTGATCCTTCGAAAATGTTGTAGCAATTGCCGAACTTGAAGGTGCATTATCCCACAAAAAGTGCTTGATGAACTGTTTACGTCCCTCTCGTATTCCCTGAGAAGGCAAGACAACCTGAGAGCCTGCAGAAAGATCCATGCTTCAGTCTCTGAAAAGAAAATACAGATGCCACACTCACCATCTCGAGGTCGTATCTCAACAAGGATGTGGAGGGATTCCTGACCTAACGTTGCAGCTTCAAAATACCTGGATATTTTATTACAGGGATACGCTAGGTGTTCAACAACAGACGTGGAACGATCGAGGCCATCCGAACGAAGAGTGTTTAAAGTTTCGGATAATTTGGGGAGGCCGGGAATGGGTTTAGTGAACTTCCAAAGGACGAGATCGGACTCGTGGACGTCTTTGTACCTAGGGGGCAGCGACTGTTTGATCTTGACCCTGAGGTTGATGACAGATTGGCTGCTTTTGATTTCGATCGAAGACATGCATTCGGGGTCTTTGGGCCAGAGAAGATACATAAGAGTGATCTCAGAGTCCTCGGACATGGTGGGATTGAACGGTGCAAACACAAGGACGGCTGACAGTGGTGGTGCGGCACAAAGTAGAAAACGGTGTGATACTATAGCCGGGCAGCCGGGAGGCAACCCGGCCCAGGCCATCACTTAATTTGGATCGTTATCTCACTTGGTGGCCAATTATGGGCCAAGATAACTTACAGTAATCTACTGTAAGTTACAGTACAAGTTTTATCGGTGAGTGGTTTTTTGCTCAAACAGTTTTCCAGTCAAAGACTTCCGTCAACGAAGAAATCACTAACTAAGTCCATACTATCACGTGTCCTGGCTTGCAAAATGGTGGGGAGGCAAGTCGCAAAACACGATTTTTAAGAGAAGTCCCTCACTACGCCTCTCTCAATGCCAGGTAAGGACTTGACCACAGCATCTCCTCAGAGTTCACGAGGAACTATCAGAGTCACCAGTGACTTGCTCTACATGAGTCCCTTCAAATTATATACCGTTTCGAGCTTTAGAGACACCTTCACAAAGCCGAACCATGTCCACTGCTTGCTGTGTCGCACATGTGCACATTGCACACCTAAGTTACTGGACCCTGATCTATCAGCCGAAACGTGAGCTTGGTCAAGTGCCTTGCAGTTCACCAAACGGCCGTCTGTTCACGGTGCACCCGTGCCGTACCGTAGATTAACCAAGACCGTGAGGGTGCACATATGTATGTACGGCTGTCGGGGCGGGGACTGCTCTATACACTTGGAACCGGAAACAGCAAGCCAGTCAACAAAGGCATACACAAGTGGGTCGGACGGACAGGTCCAAGCCCACCCGATATCCCTTGTGCAACGCCCGGGACCATGTGAGGGCGATATGTGTCTGTGGCAGGAACATTACCAGTTCATCACCACATATGGTGCATCATGTGGGTTGGCTTCAACCCAAGCTTCGACCCGCACCCATGATACCTGAGTCTCAGATCCAAACGTGGCCTAGAAGCGTGAATGCAAATCTGCAAACACGACGACTAGCCGGGACAATCGTCCCCCACGGTGGTCGTCGACCGGTGATGGTGGTGCGAGTGGAAGAAAGAAGAATCGAGTCGCGTCGCGCGACGCGTTTTGTATGGCCGTGAGAAATATATTTCACACTCCGACATAAGCAAAGGTCCGACCAAAACGAATCATTGGTGCGTTCATCACACAGATTCGCTTCGTGCTCTTCCATATAGTAATAAAAACAGTGTTAATGGTGTACTTTAGTAACCAAGCAGTAAGCATGAAGGTGCATCTACAGTGACGGAGGCGTTCTGGACACCCGGGCCTCCGCCCCTGTTGTGACGTGTGATGCATGTGATGTGTGACCGTGTGACGCGCGACGACCTTCGTGTGCGTGCAGCGTCCTGGACGCTTTTGCTTGTGCGTGGCATGCAATATGAATCCAATAGCGACCATCTCATCACACTTTCCCAGCACATCATTCACATTTGATATCCAGACCAATTCTACATACATAGCTAATTTACCAATACGTGTTACATTTATGCAAGCATTTATGATTTAATTTATGTGCATAACTTACTGTTTATGCCAACAACGTCTATGCTGTCACGCATCACACATCACACAGTGACACGCACGAGGCCCAGTGTAAGTGGAGCGTCCCGGACGCATCTGCTACTGGATCCTGCTGTAGATAAATCCTGACTCACACTGACTCAGGCCTGTCGCTTGCTACTCATCATCGCTTGCATCAACGTATCAACAACGTATCGATAGTACAGTCTTGAGTACAGTAACAAGGCTAACAAGAACAATATCTGTAACATGCATACAAACAAACCCTCGAAACGAATAGGATGTAACAATACATTCAAGGATGCATTCAAGGATGCATTGGAATATCATGTTTTCGGCTGTCACGGGCCAGAAGGAGCCAACTGTCAGCGGGCAGCGGGCAGCTTGGCGGGCAGTATCCTGGACGCCTTTCTACTGAGTCGCATGATATTATATGAATTTGATCACGACCATCTCATCACATTTTCACAGAATATTAACTTGGGATATCCTGAATAATTTGCGTAAATACTTTTCACACAAAGTAATTCTTCTAACTCTCATGCGTCACGTGCAAGAAAGGCCTAGTGTCAGTGGAGGCGTCCAGGACGCCTCCGAGCTGAGTATCATGCGATATGAATGAATCCTACTACGGCCATCTCATCACTCATTCACATTTGATAACCGGAGTGGCTCTATGTAACTTAGCTACAAATAGGCGTTTGAAACCATGTACTAGTATTTCAAGATACATTTATTATTTAAAGTTATTTACCCGCATACACATACAGTAGTGAAGTCAATGCGTCCAGCTATCACGGGCCATAATGCATAAGGGCCCAGTGTCAGCGAAGGCGTCCTGGACGCCTTTGCGCTGTGTGACATGCATTCAAAGGCAACCTGAGGCCGAGTGACATGTGATATGAATTCCAATCGTAACCGGTTGACCCAGCACATCATTATTTCACATTGATTTTAGGAATGATCAGCATCACTAATGCCTGATGCATTTCTTATCTAATTTTTGCTTGAACTTTCATGCATACTGATACTGACTATGTGTCCGGCTATGACGGGCCGGGAAGTCTCAGTGTCAGCAGAGGCGTCCTGGACGCTTTTTGCATTGAGTGGCATGTGATATAATCCAATCACGGCCATCTATCTCAACACTTTCCTATCACATCATATTTCATATCCAGGATTATCCCACGTAGCTACCGATATGTGTTTGAAATTGTTCATCTGGGAAGAGCCTATGGCTGCCAAAGTACTACTAGTACGAGTACAGTAGTAACTTAGTATCAAGAGTAGTGTGACGGTGCTGTTCTTCTGTCACGCATCACGCGTGACAGAGAGGCCCAGTGTCAGTGGAGCGTCCTGGACGCCTTTGCCGCGGTGAGTCATGTGCAACCTGTATCCGAATTCAAGGTCTGAACAGATCAAAATAAATCTTAGAATCTTGCACATTGATTAAATTACATCTCTACAATCTGTAAATGTTACAGTAACATGGATTCAACAGAGTGTACCGTGGTACCCACTGGTACCCGGTGACGATCTAGTAAGCCATAATCAAGGCGCCATTTAATCTAGGCCATAATATATGGTGCACTCTCTCTGTCCTTGCGGGTCTTTCCGGAAAGACCCAGTGTCAGCAGAGGCGTCCAGGACGCCTTTGCTCAACTCACATGCAACTTGAATGATTCAATCGTGAGCCGGGCATGGAACCTTTAGCCATCTCATCGCTCTTTCCAGTGGCACTTAAGTTACCTCCATATCTATTTTGTACTGTAGTATGATCTCCGTCATTACTAAGTTAACATACGCTCAGTACAGTAGCTCACAATTGTAAATTTCATTTTCGAATATGCTGTATGTGCACACTTGCCAAGGCTCTTCTTGCATGTGTGGGCTTCCGTTTTGGCCCAGGCTAAGATGACCGTGACACAGTGTCAGTGAGGGCGTCCTGGACGCCTATTCATGCGCTTATGAGACATATTCAAGTTTAGTCTTCTATTACGGTCAAGTTTGCAGTGCACAGCATACTGTACTCTGAAGTTACCGCAACATGTCCCCATTGTCGAAACTAAACGGCTCTCCTTTCCTGCCTGTTGAAACTATTCCCTGAGAAGTCAATGACGAGTCGACAACATTCACACGCGTGAGAAAATGATGCAGTGAGGGTTACTCCTCAGCAAACGGGAAAGACACCAGAGAGAGAAATCATAGTAACATATGTAAGTTGCATTATGTATGCGATGAGACCCTGAGCGATTGAGAAAAGAGAAAAGATTGCCGACACACAAAAAGTCCAGGTGGTCACGTTCGAATGTTTGGTTATTTGTACAGCACTCTGATTTACATGATGATCAACGTCGACTATGGCTACAGCTACTTTGACCACTACGAGGTTGGCGACTGGTGCTCCTTGGGCTGCTCGGTTGACTGCCGCCACCGCTGCCGCCGTCACCCTTGTCCCAATTTAGGCGCATGTCCTCAAACGAGCGAGTCGGGTCGTCAGCGAGACCAAACAACGACCCTGTGCCTGGCTTGTCCTTCCTTGGCTTTGAAGGCCCCACCCTCTGCACATGCAACAGCTGCAAATCTACCGCTGCTGGAGACCGCTGAGACATGTTTGCCCGGTTGTATGCACTTCGACGCGCCGGACCCTCGCGATCATATGATACCTCGCTCACCTCTATCACCTCGTTGCTGTCGTCGTCGGAGGGTTCACGGCTGCGCTTGGAGCTCGTAGCTGCGGACGAACCATCTCCCGATTGACTCTCGGTCAAGTCCTCTAAGCTGGTCAGCGGTGACGAGGTCCTGCTATATCCACCCTCAAGCCCTTGAAATTTCTGTCAGCCCTCGTAAGAGATCGAGTCAAGTTACTCACCGGCCATATCCAGATCGCCATCACCATCGTTGATCTGAGGCACAGACACGGAAACCAATGGGACTTCTGGGTCCTGAAGGAATTTGATGTCTTCCTCGATTGGCCTCCCGGTGTACTTCGGCACGAGAATTTGTATCGCTTTGGCGTGTGCGTTCAGTTCATCGTAGGCGAGCGTGTCAAGAGCATAATCCAGATTCGCTGCTCTCAGTGCACCATACTGGGTAGTTACCCGATCCAATTCCAATGTAAAGTACCGAACATAGTCCGGCTGGGCTGACATGTTCAGCTGCTCGAGTTCCTCGTCAAAGTCGGGATCCATCTCGTCTATGATGCCGTATTTGGCTGCGACAAACTGGGGAAGGATCGCCTCTATCCCGGCGAGTGAGCGCAGAAGACTTGAACTTGGCTCCGGAGTCGGCTCCTGAGATGTTGTGCGGTTTGACGGGCCAGCTTCGACACCCGGCGCACTGTCGCCAGCCTCGCCGGTGGCCTCGGCGGCGACGTGTTGTCCCACCTCCTTCGCCTTCCCTTTCCCTCGCACACATGGGGCAGCTTTCTTCTTCGACTTCGGCTTCGGCTCTGTCGTCTTCGCTTTGCCTTTGCCTTTGCCCTTGCGGCCTGAGCTTCTCCCCTCCTCGTTGTTGTTGTTGTTGTTGTTGTTGTTGTTGTTGTCTTCCTCGCCGCCTTCGTCCAAGGGCTCCTTTTCGCCGAGCTGCAACGCTTCCCCTGTGCATCGCCCTTGGTCATTCCTCCATCGCACCGGCAACATCGACATCACACTCACTGAGCTTGTTGCCCATGTTGGAGAACATGTCTTGTATGAACCCCTTGCCAAACGAGATGTTGTTTAAGAAGATGTCCGGAGATCTCACCCCGATCAGGCGATAGACGTGAACTTGTTTGGGCTGCGGAAATCTCCAGACGCGGCCAATCAGCTGCTGCTCGCTCAGCACAGACCAAAGCACGTCCTAGCACATGTATGCAAGTCGCGCCCGTTGTCAGTCGTCTCGGATGACCCTCTGCACAATTCCGTGTACGCACCACGATCACCAATATGTGCGCGCATGCGATGTTTAGCCCAACCGAGCCGACGTTCGATATTAGAAGCACACGTGCTCCATCACGGTTGCACAAACGGAATTCGTTCAGCAGGTCCACCCGCTTCTTCTGACTCATGCTCCCGTGCATGGTCACCACCTTGATTCCGTTCGCCGACAACACCTGCTCGTGATCAGTTCATCGCCGCCCACATCTTTTGACAAACAAAACGATCGTGGCTCACCACCTTAATCAGCTCAAATGACGACGGGAAGTACGAGTAGACGATAATCTTATCAGGCGGCAATTGCCCTGCTGGTTCCAGTCACTGACGCCTCGGCCTATCTTGCGACAACTTTGACTCCGCCACCACCACTGCAGTTTCTGTCTGTCGCGCCGGGGTGATTGCCGGTGCGCCGTCCTTCGCTAAATGGTGTTGAAGGATCTCCACAAGCGAGTCCAGTTTTGCTGAGCGTGCCGTTCTGTACTCCTCATATGTATGAGAAATAGGCGTCGTCTTACCGACGGTCCCCTTTGGTTGGACACACCACGGGTGCAGCAGCGTTTTCCGGATGTCAAGGTAAAAATTCTATGTTCCACGACATGACCTCGTCAGCTCGCTCTCAACAAGTATCCCTTTGACTCACCTCGCTTGCGAACCGCCGCACGAACGACTCACTGTCAACCGCCCTTTCCGCATGCCTCTCAAGCGCCTCGTACTCGTGCTCGTACATGTCCAGCACGCACAGATGCTCATCGTATGGCTCCAAACCGTTGATAGATTCCCCCTCGTAGTCCGTGGAGAGTGCTGTGCGCCGTATCACCGCGCCCTCGTACTTCTCCCGAATCTTCGTCAACCACCACCCACTCCAGTACTGCGTCTGCGTCTCGAGGCCCACTTGCTCTACCTTGCCCTCCAGATACGCTCCCATCTGCTGGTTCAGCACTTCATTGTCCGTAGACCTCATCGATTTCTTGTCCTCCCGCTTTGCACGTGCCAGTGCCGCGTTCATCGTATTCAGCTCGTGGTCATGGCTGTCGTCAAATCCCTCCAGCCCGATCGCCGTCCCGATGTTCCAGAGGTCCTGCGTAAGTGCCATATATTAGTTACCGTAATATAGTATCTGCACACGTCACGAAAGACTTGCCGAAGGATGCGTTTGCACCGGCGTCGCCGTCATCGCCACAAATATGTCCGTCAACTCTCGCAGCGCCCGCACCGCACCGAACAGCTTGTTCACGTTGCGGAAGCTGTGCGCCTCGTCGACCGCAACCCCAAGGTACCGTCTTCCAAATATCGTCTTCTTCTGCTCGCGACCCAAGTGCATCGCCGGCTTCCCCCGACCACGTAGTCTGTGGATCTTGCTGGACTCCGATTGTAGGGCCTATCGCCATTCAATCTCTCTTAGAATACCCTTCGTAGCTCGTGAATTTCACACTCACCGTCGTCGTCGCGATATAAATCCTCATGTGGGCTGGCACCTGCGCTCGCTCATCCGCCTCCTCCCATAAGTCCATGTGCTGTTCGAACGATCCCGTAATCTTGATGATATCGAATGAGCCACCCCGTAAGAATCGTTGGCACTCCCGCGTGGCTTGCTCCACCAGCATCGGGGGCACCACAATCAAAAATGGCTCCTCAGGCAGCTCTCCCGTTCCCCCCTGAAAGTTCTTCCACTGATCCTGCCCTGTCACACACGTCAACTTCCCCTCGACTCGTACACAATAAACGCTCTCGACTCACCCCACAGCCCCGGGTATCTCCCGTTCAGTTTGAAGTACGTCCGATAGTATGCCAACATGGAAAACAACGCGATCACCTGTTCCGTCTTGCCTAGTCCGACGTCGTCCATCAGGAGCACGGGCTCCGACTTCTTCGCTCGGTCCAGCATCTTGACGACTCCCACCAACTGGTGCCACCGAAGGGAGTGCCCTTCGGTCGTCGTCGCGCTCGTCTCCTGCTCTCCCAGCTCCTGAGAAGCGTCCCGCTCGGTGACTTGACCCGACCTGAAGAACGGGATCGCGTGTCGTTCCAACCCGAGCATCTTGTACAGCTCGGCTGGCGTCTTCTCCTGCAGGTGCTCCACTCCTTCGGACCATTCTTTATTCGGCTCGGGGTCCCAGTCGATCTCCATCCTGTCCACCATCTCCGCCTGCTCAAGCTCGAGCCGCTCTGCCAGCTCCAAGCTCATCATCTCGGCTTCCTTCTTCGACGCCATCCTTCCCAACGCGTCCCTCAGGTTTTTACTGAGACCTGATCGCATCCACTCGTCAGCACTCTATTCCATCCATGTCGCAGCGCGTGCTGTCCCACGACCCGTCGCTCTGCTCACCTTTGACTAAGTGAGGCGCTTGCACGCCCGTGAGGATTTTGTACATGTCTTAGGGTTATGAGTACTTTCTTCCACAAAACCCTAGGGTTGGATCCAGGGTATGGCTTAGGGTCCAGCCTAGGGTAGGGTGGAGGCAGCATAGGGATCTGCCTAGGGTGGATGCTTAGGGTTGGCCCAGAGTCAGCCTTCAGGTGCATGCTCATAGATATTGAGAATGCTTATATGACTAATGCACTCAAGCATATGCATGCACTTTGCATTCCTGGTTGTCCTTCACACCTGCAAATCGCATTCAGTGTGGATATGACCAAATATATGTGTGCACTTCACTTTCCTGGGCGTCCTGGACGCCTGTGCATCGCATCCAGTCTGCCATGCATGTATATGACTGAGAATGTCAAGCATATGTGTGCACTTTGTTTCCTGAACATAGTGGTTACCCACACATCGCATTCATCTGAAAAGCAAGCATAACTTAAGTGCGCATTTTACTGAACCAGGCGTCCAGGACGCCCACACATCGCATCCAGCCTACATCAGTCAGTTGCCAGCACTGTGGGCCGGATGCGATGTGCAGGCGTCCTGGACGCCCATGTATCGCATCCATTGCACAATGAATGCATATGACTGACTGCACACTGGATGCGATGTGCAGGCGTCCTGGACGCCCATGTATCGCACCCAGTGCACAATGAGTGCATATGGCTAATGCACATGTGCCTGTGTGTGCATTTTACTTTCTTGGGTGTCCTGGAGACACAGAAGCATCGCATTCAGTTTGCTGCTGTGCATGTATATGACTGGGAATGTCAAGCACATGTGTGCACTTCGCTTCCTGGGTTAAATGGATGCCCACACATCACATTTGGTCTCCTATGCGAGCATATGAGTGCACTTTACTCACCTTGGTGTCCAGGATGCCTTCACATTGCATCCAGCCCATAGTGCTGGTAAATGACTGGTGCAATTTAGCTCACATGAGAATTCACTAACTGGGCGTCCTGGACGCCCAAGCATCGCATTCAGTGCACAATGTGAGCATATGTGCGCACTCTACTTATGCAGGCGTCCAGGACGCCCATGCATCGCATTCAGTGTGCAGTCAGTTTATATGATCAAGAATGTCAAGCATATCTGGTACACATTGCTCCCTGGGTTAAATGGATGCCTTCTCATCGCATTTGGTCTGCAATACAAGCATATGTACGCACTTTACTTATGTGGGCGTCCAGGACGCCCACATATCGCATTCAGTGCACACTCAGTTTGTATAATTGAGAATGTCAAGCATATATGTGCATGCCTTGCTGCCTGGGATAAATAGATGCCTGCACACTGCATCCAGCCCATAGTGCTGGTAAATGACTGGTGCACTTTAGCTCATGTGAGAGTTCACCTTAATGGGCGTCCTGGACGCCCATGCATTGCATTCAGTGCACAATGTGAGTACATGTGCGCACTTTACTTACACAGGCGTCCAGGACGCCCATGCATCGCATTCAGTGCGCATTCAGTTTATATAACTGAGAATCTCAAGCATATGTGTGCACACTTTGCTTCCTGGGCTAAGTGAATGCCTGCAAATTGCATTCAGTCTGCAATGTGAGCATATGTGTGCACCACACTTTCCTTACCAGGATGCCCATACATGGCATCCAGTACATAGTGCTGGTAAATAAGTGGTGCACTTCAGCTCCTGTAAGAGTTCACTTTCCTGGGCGTCCTGGACGCCCAAGCATCGCATTCAGTGTGCAGTCAGTTTATACAACTGAAAGTGTCAAGCATATGAGTGCACACTTTTCTGGGCTTAGTGGATGCTTTCAGTGTGCAAAGTGAGCATATGTGCACACTTTACTTACTTGGGCATCCAGGATGCCCAGCATTGCATTGAATGCGCATTTATTTTATATGAGTGAGAATATCAAGTGTATGTGTGCACTTTACTTACCCGGCGTCCTGGACGCCCGCACATTGCATTGAGTCTGCAATGTGAGCATATGTGCGCACTTTACTTACCTGGGTGTCCAGGGCGCCCTGCATCGCATTTAGTGTGCATTCAGTTTATATGATTGAGAATGTCAAGCATATGTGTGCACTTTACTTACCTAGGCGTCCTGGACGCCCGCACATCGCATCCAGCCCACAGTGCTGGTACATGACTAATACACTTCAGCTTATGCAAGAGTTCACTTTTCTGGGCGTCCAGGACGCCCATGCATTGGCATTCAGTGCACAGTCAGTTTATACGACTGAGAATGTGTGCAATTTGCTTCCAGGGTATTGTAGATGCCCACACATCGCATTTGCAGACCCAAATGCAAGCATATGTGCGCACTTTACTTACCCAGGCGTCCTGGACGCCTGCACATCGCATTCAGCCCACAGTGCTGGAAAATGATGGATGCACTTCAGCTTGTGTGAGATTTCACTTTTCCAGGAATCTAGGATACCCATGCATCACATGTAGTCTGTTCACATATATATGCAATGCACTTGAGCTATGTGACACTTCACTTTTCTGAGCATCAGGACACCCCTGCATCAACATTCAGTGTTGTGCTGTGCAATGACTTCACATTAGTGATATGCACAAGCATCTGTGTGCACTTCACTTCTGGACACCCTTGGGATGCCTCACACGTCAATATTCAGTCTGCAATGTCCATATATGACTGAGAATAGGTCAAGGAATAGTAAGTGCTGATGTCCATGAGAAAACAATGCTGCCAGCGATTGCTGAGACAAACTTCTGTTCATATCTAGAAAAAATGTGCTCTTTCAGTCAATGTTTAATTTACTCTCCTTTGCACTTCACTGTCTGTCTCAGTGAGATAGCACACACCTTTTTGCCCTTGTGGATGCCCATGCATTGCCTATGCTTTAAGTCAATGCACACACATTGCATTCAGTCTGCAATGCGAGCATATGTGCACACTTTACTTACATGGGCTTCCAGGACGCCCATGCATCGCATTCAGTGCACACTCAGTTTATATGACTGAGAGCTTGTGCACACACTTTACTTACCTGGGCGTCCAGGACGCCTGCACATTGCATCCAGCCCACAGTGCTGGTAAATGACTAATGCGCTTGGATTTCTATGGGAGTTCACTTTCCTGGGTGTCCAAGACGCCCATGCATCACATTCAGTGTGCAGTCAGTCATATGCACTCATTGAACAATGGATGCAATGGGCACCCATACATTGCATCCAGTCTGCAATAAGTATATATGACAAATGCACTGGTATGTACTTTAATATCTGGGTGTCCAGGACGCCCACGCATTGCATTCAGCCCACAGTGCTGGTACATGACTAATGCACTTGGTTTTCTGTGAGAGTTCACTTTACTCAGTGTGCATTCTTCAGTTTATATGACTGAGAATGCCAAGTATATGTGTGCACTTTGCTTTCTGGGCTAAGTGGATGACACACATTACATTCAGTCCACAATGTAAGCATATGTGCGCACTTTACTTACACAGGCATTTTAGACGCCCATGCATTGATTCAGTGCACAATGTGAGCATATGTGTGCACTTTAGTTACACAGACGTCCAGGACACCTGTGCATTGCATTAAGTGTGCATTCAGTTTATATGATCAAGAATATCAAGCATTGCTTCCTGGGCTAAATTGATGCCTCCCCATCACATTTGGTCTGCAATGCAAGCATATGTGTGCACTTTGCTTACCTCGGTGTCCAGGATGCCCGCACATCGCATTCAGCCCATGAGAATCAATGCTGCCAGTTCAGTGATCACCCTAAAACCATTACACCATCTCAATTTTGAATCTTAATGACCCCAAATCCTACAACAATCCATTGATGCTGAAATACAAGCATTGGACAAAATCCCTCCAGGTGTTGCAGCTTTACCAAAATTTACTCCAGCCAATCTCATCTCTACCTTCTGAAATGCTCACTACTATATTCTCCTTTTCGTGCTTACCTAGCATACTGTCAATGGGTGGAGAGCCAGACCACAATAGAACACAGTTTCACATCACCCATGTCTGTCATCAATGGAACAATATTGCACTCAATCAACCCCAGTTGTGGAGTCACACCAACTTCAACACCCTCAGTTTGGCCAGTGCAACTGAAATTCTCATGCATGACTAATGCACTGAAGCATAGCTAGGACAAGCTTCTGTCCATATCTAGAAAAAATGTGCACTTTCAGTCAAGGTTTAATTTATTCTCCTTCACACTTCACTGTCTGTGTGATAGTGAGATAGCACACACCTTTTTGCCCTGGTGCGCAAAGGGGAGGGGATGCATTGGAGAGGTGAGGGGAGCCCCAGGTGGTCAGCACCCCCTCTGTTCTGCGCTGGAGCGCAGAACAGGGAGGAGGGGGTGCTGACCACCTGGGGCTCCCCTCACCTCTCCAATGCATCCCCTCCCCTTTACGCTCCAATTGCTGTGCAACCTCTGCTCTCTGCTCTTGTGAGTGTTGAATGCTCAGTCAACACAATTGTTGGAAATCATAGGAGGTGCCTTATAATTGATTGATCTTAGGCTGCCATTTTTAGCACATTGTAAAGCCTTATAATAATGTTTAAAACAAAATTTAAAACAAATAAATAAGAAACCTTATATATTTTAATTTGACTATAATGAGCCTCATAAGCTCCCTTACAAGTAAATTAAAATGTTGTTTATAGTGAATCCAGTCTTGCTTATAGTAATTTTAAGCCTCAGAAATCTTATATCACTTTTATGACATTATAATATATTATAAACCCAACATGTCAGCACTCTGAGGTTACTTGATCTGGGGGCAGAGGGGTGCTTAGAATGAAATTGTTGTACCAGGAGACATGCATACTTCATTTGAGATGCTGGGAGCCATGGATTTTCAGATTGTGGTAACCTTTCCACTTGACCAGGACAAAATGCCTTTCTTGTTTCATGAAACTTTTGGATTGAAGGACCACTTCAAATTTATAGTACTCATCTTCCCCTTGTACAATGTCTGGGGGTAGTTGGAGTTTACAATTGACTCCCCAAGTAGATAGGACTTTGAATGAGCTTGATGTCTGGGGCTAACTTGGCCTTGAGGTGGTTTGTATGGATCTTAGCCCCTTCTGGCCAGACCAGATCTCCTGGGTTGAATATGTGGGTAGCTGTGAAAACTCCATGAAGGGTGTCAATTCTACCCAGCTGTCTTGCTGGAAGTTGCAGGAGATGTGGAGATGCTGATTGACTCATTCTGTTTTGTAATCAGTTGTGGGTGGAAGGCTGTGGACATAGTACATTTTGTTGGAATGTAATAAGTATGCATGTATCTTATCTATAGCAGTTATGACATAAGTAGGTTATGCAAGTATGTTTACCATATTTAGTAGCTACATAGTGTACAGTAGTGGGTGTAAACCTCATCAGAATCATGTGATGTTCTGGGGTGTTCCACATCAGGCAACTGAAAACATGATATAGAGGACACCTTTAGTCATCACATATCAATCACTCTTCACTCTATCATTTAGTCCATCCATTGTGTTGAAATGTAATAAGTACATATGTATCTTATCTATAGCAGTTACAACATATGTAGACTACACAAGTATGATTACCATATTAGGTAGCTACATTATGCATGTCCATGGGCATAACTCATATCAGGGTCATGTGAATGATTCTGAGATGTTCTAGGGTGTTCCACATCAGGTGTCACTGAAAACACAATATAGTAGACACCTTTACTCATCATAGTTGCACAAAGGGACATGGTTGGACCATAGAGGTCACTTTTCCCTATATAAGGAGGGGTGAAAAGAGACCTACCCTCCCCAGCAGAATATCACTTGTATTCACTTGTGCTCTATACACTGCACTTAAGACTATCAACACCTTACTACAAAAGGTGAGTCTTCTGTAGCCTGCATGCTGCACCATGTGCTGCACAACACATTGTAGTAAGGAGAAGAGACTCTAACTGTGACAATTGCTGCTGCATCAATGTGTTGACTGTCTCAAATTGTGGGGCCATCACTCACACAGGATGGTAACAAATAGGCAGCACAGTTGCTCACCCATCTGCAGCTAATCATTGAAATGCCGGTGAAGAGTGAGCAGCTTTGAGGGGCTTTTCAGATTCACGGGCATATGACACAGCCAGTGGGTCATGCTCAGTAAAAAAGAAAGTCGAGCAAAAGTCGCTATCAAGTCAGCAAACACCACCAAAAGTTGGGAAAAGTCAGGAAAAGTCAGGAAAAGTCAGGAAAAGTCAGGAAAAGTCAGGAAAAGTCAGGAAAAGTCAGAATTCAGTCAAAAGTCAGTTGCAGTCATTGATGACTAGGCAATGACTTTTGTTGACTTGGTGCAAAAAAACTGCTTTGACTGCAGGTAAAATTCCAAGTCAGGCAAAAGTCAATCAAAGTCAGTCAAAGTTGGTTTGACTTAGTAGAAAATTTGGCATAAATCATTTGGCTGGGATAGACAACAAAGTATGCCAAAGTCCATGGCAGGTGAGGGTATGGAGAAGGGTGGCATGGTGGCATAGGGATGAGAATCCAAGACAGCCATGGGGAGCATGGGGAAGGGGGTGGGGGAGATGGGGAAGGGGGGCATGGGGAAGGGAGTGAGGGAGATGGGGAAGGGGGGCATGGGGAAGGGAGTGGGGGAGATGGGGAAAGGGGGCATGGGGAAGGGAGTGGGGGAGATGGGGAAGGGGAGCATGGGGAAATGAGTGGGGGAGATGGGGACTTGGATGGGGAAGGGAGTGGGGGAGATGGAAAAGGGGAGCATGGGGAATGGAGTAGGGGAGATGGGGAAGGGGAGCATGGAGAGGGGGGACATGGAGGTGGGGAAGGGGAGCATGGGGAGGGGGGGGCATGGAGATGGGGAACGGGGGCATGGGGAAGGGGGGCATGGGGAAGGGGGGCATGGGGAAGGGGAGATGTGGAATGGGGGCATGGGGAAGGGGGGCATGGGGAAGGGGAGCATGGGGAAGGGGAGCACGGGAAGTGGGTGGGAGAGATGGGGAAGGGGAGCATGGGGAAGTGGGTGGGGGAGATGGGGAAGGAGGCATGGAGAAGGGGGTGGGGGAGATGGGGACGGCAGTGGGGGAGATGGGGACGGCAGTGGGGGAGATGGGGACGGTGGTGGGGGAGATGGGGAAGGGGAGCATGGGGAAGGGAGTGAGGGAGATGGGGAAGGGGGCTTGGGGAAGGGAGTGGGGGAGATGGGGATGGGGAGCATGGGGAAGGCAGTGGGGTGAGATAGGGAAGGGGGTGAGGCAGGTGAGGAAGGGTGTGGACAAGATGGAGAAGGGGAGCATTGGGAAGGCAGTGGAGGAGATGGGAAGGGGAGCATGGGGCCATCCCTTCTCTCTCCTCTACCACCACCATCTCCTGGTGTTGGTCCCTAGTTAAACTCACAACAGAGATACTGCCTGGAATCCTCGTGACCTCATCTGCTAACACAGCTTAACTCCCCGTCTTCTCACACAGAATGCCTCCTCGTTGTTGTCTCGGACACAATGCCCCCCCTGATGATGACAACCCCCATACTAACCTTCCCCCTAGCTTTCCTGCTAGATTTATGACAGTCCTGGAACTTTACAGAGCTCAAAGGGATACTCAGTCCCAAGTCCAGGCCGCTCCTCCCTCACCCACTTTCTGGGTGCAATATCAACCAGATGCCCCACCGGTGTACCACACCCTTTTAGCCATCCTCAGCTCCCAAGCTACAGTGGTAGCCCAAGAGGAACTAGATGCTATCAGGGAAGCTGTCCCATCACTGCCTAATACCCCTAGTCCTGAAACTATACTGGAGGCTGTAGAATGTGTCCTCCCTTCCCTTTTGAACAAAGTAACAGCAATGTCGATTCATGCCATGGAACAAGTACTGGCTCAGAGCTCGGCTCCAAATAACCTCAAACTCAACGATGTGCCACCGGAAGTTTGGGCAGCACCTCGTTCTGCAGTTCCTGTCAGAGGTAGTTCCCTCAATGACTCAATTTCAAGATCATCCTCCTTTGCAGAAGCAAGAGAGTCCATCCAGTCTGGTGCCTCCTCCCCAATGGACAACTTGCCAACAAACATTGTTAACACACCCCTATTCTTAGCTGGCTCCTCAAGTGAAGGACAACTTAGCACATCCTATCACCCTCAAAGCATCGAGGCAGTCGACAATTTGCTGCATGTGATCGGCGATCACAATCATCCAATTTCTGTCTATTCATCTACTGACTCAGCTGCTGGACATCAGGCTGCCATCACTTCACACCTACAACATGCCCCTGCCTCACTGGATGTGCAAGGTGATCGACTCACACCCGTCTATCAGGTGGGGCTAGACACATACAATGCTTCTCTCAGCATCCGCTCCATGGTGCAATCAGACATTAGGGGCAATCCCATCTCGATCATCACAGGGGAGAACAATTGATACTTCGATGCTGTAGGGGCCTTGAACACGATGAGGGATGAACTCAACCAAGCGGTGGAAGGACATTCACATTACTTCCTTCGAGAACTGCTCACTATCATGGAAGATCCAGTGTTCCCAGTTCAATCAAATGAGCTTCGCCACATCCTAGACCTGGCAGCGGCAGCCCTCTCCCCTGGCCCAAGGCTAGAAAGTGATGATGATTTCTGGTGCCTGCTAAGGCCTAGCGATTGGTACTGTGTGGCCACGCACACAATGGCTGCTATACTATGAGGTTGCATCCGTACCAAGAACGTGGGTCGTCTGGGAGATTACCTGCTGCACCCCATGAGGGATAATTATAGGCAGACAAACACACTCCCTGCTCTTAACACGCAACACGATCTGCTCGAAGCTATGGCACTTCAAATTGCAGAACATCTCAACATAGATAACGGTCCATATCTCCCTCAGGATAGTATTGACAGCATCAGGGCTATGGTATGGAGGGCCCATGAAGCACAAATCAGGGCAGCAGTTGCCAACAAGGCCAACAAAGTCGAACATCAGCTCACCACTATGGGACTGTCCGAACTCATAGATGGGTTACTAAATGAAGTACCAATGAACAAAATCACGTCAACCATCAAGGAGGATATCAAGCTTCAGATATGCAGCAAGTACAATAACAAGTGACTTGTTGAATCAGACAAAGCATACCGCACTATGATTAAAGAAGCCACTGCTGAGGGCAAAGCAAAAGCTGCTGCGGAGGCGCTTCAAATCTATGCATCTGAGAGCAAGAAACTGTGGGAGCAGAAAGAGCACCAAGCTCAGGCTGATGCAGACAAATACTATCTTAACCTACTGGATAAAGTGAAGGAGCAGGCATGCCTCAAGGCAGACAGCGAGTTTGCCTGGCTTTTGGCAGACAAGCACGTGCCATAGCCCTGAAGGTGGATATCAAAATAGTGGCAGAGCATGCTAAACTAATCGAGGAGCGCTGACTGGCCACAGTAGCTCAGCTCAACACATTAACTCTAGATGCAGAGATACAGGTATATACTATTCCTTTAGTAACACTTCAGAATATACAATGTTTTTGGTTTTCCCCTCTCTGTCTTCCTCATCCCATATCACCTTGATCTTATTCCTTGAAGTTACCCTTGACACCCCAACATAGAACTGCCCATGTGTGAACACAGGTGACCTAAGATCCAACCCAACATGCTTTACTGACTGTCCTTGAGACTTGTTGATTGTCATAGCAAAGCAAAGTCACACTGGGAATTGCTTTCTTGTGAACTTGAATGCCACTTGGTCCTCAGTGGGCTGGTTTGAAATACGTGGTATGAACACCCTTGTTCCTGCATGCTCCCCAGTGAGAAGTTCCACCTCCAGCACCCTGCTCCTGCAGTCTCTCAAGATTCCTCTGCTCCCATTGCAAACTCCATGAGCTGCATCCAGATTTTGCAGTATCATCACTGGGCATCCAATCTTTAGCTCCAGTTTGGCAAGTGGAAGTCCAGAACAGTTGATCTCATTCAAGTACTCCACAGGGTAGTTCAGCATAGGGTCCTCCTCTCCACTTTGCTCAGAGCTGGGAATGAAGTCTGCACTGTGGAACACTTTTACTGGCCCAGGGAACTTTGCAAGCACCAACTTGTTCAAGGCATCCACATCCACATTCAGGCTTGACAGCACTGTGCGCTGTGAGAAGTATGAAGCTGGAAGGTTGGCAGTGCTGATCCCAGGATAAATAGTGTCAATCAGGCAATCAACACTGTTCACCCTGCACTTCATGTGATCTGGAATCCTGATGTTGCCACCATCATCTGTGTGCTTGCCCTGCCCCACCTCCAGTTGCCACTCTGCAAACTCCCTCTCAGCTGCAACTGTGGTGTCAAGTCACATGTTTTTATGCAGCTGAAGCACAATGATGGATCTCCACAGGGCAGAACGCTGAATGCAGGCACCCACAGTCTGGCCTCTTGATGCACCAACAATCACAGGCAGGATTTGCTGAAAGTCCCCACCAAACACACATGTGAGTCCACCAAAAGGCTTGTCAGAATTCCTCACATCCTGGAATGTCCTATCCACAGCTTCCATAATGTGCCTGTGCTGCATAGGTGCTTCATCCCAGATCACCAACACTGTTGCACGAATCAGCTCTGCCAGCTCTGATGACTTGGGGATGCTGCAAACAGAAGACTCATGGCAGGGGATAGGGATTTTGAACCTTGAGTGAGCAGTCCTTCCACCTTTCAGCAGAATGGCAGCTATCCCAGAGGATGCAACGCAGAGCACAATCTTGTGTTGGGAGCAAAGGTGGTGGCAGAGGGTGTTGTACAGGTATGTCTTCCCAGTGCCCCCTGGCCCATGCAGGAAAAAGATGTCCCCTGATTTAGTGCTGACTGCAGTGGTGATCTTCTCAAAGGCAGCAGACTGATCTGGGGTAAAGCTTGCAATCTGGTCTGCAGCATCCCCAGCCCCAGTGAAGTACTCCTGCTGCTCCAATATCAGACGATTCCCAAGCAGCTGCCCCCAGTTCCCCACAATGCGTGGCATGCAGTCCCAATCATGAAGCCTCTTCCCAGTCTGATAAAGAAGCTTGTCAATCAGGTACAGCCCATAGTCCTGACGCTGTGCATCTGTGGGGTCTGCAATATCATGATGCTGAAGGCGGCGTCTGAGGTCATCACAGATGTCATCCCAAAAGGTGTCCCAGAGGTCCCTGGGGTTTGCAGGGGTGCACTCCCTCAGGATGGTAACAAAGAGGCGGCACAGTTGCTCACCCATCTGCATGTGCTTTGCCTCATTCAGGCACTGGTGCCACTCGCAGTCATCATCTAGAAGGCCACGTGCTATGCAGGCCTCTCTGAAAGAAGGATGGTGAACACCTTCAAAAGAGTAGAGGTGTTCAAAGGAGGTGGCACCCTTGACACAGGTGAGAAGAAGGCAAAGGTAGAACCGCTCTCCACAGGTGGGGTGGGCATGGTACATCCTCCCAAGGGCAAATGAGTCCCGCTTCCTGGTAGTCCACTTGCACTCTTTTTTGTTCCAGACCATCCTGGAGGGAAAGTCTTGATAGAGCAGGTCATGATTAGCAGCACTCTCAGAATTAGACTTGAACAATTCAGTGAGTGTGGTAGCTTGGTTTGCACATCGATTCACCACATCCTGCATGTTGCCAACAGCATCAGGGTTGAATCTGACAGGTTGGTGATTGGGGAGGTGAACCTGAAGGCACACAATGGTGGGGTGATGCTCCTGCATGGCAAACATATAGAGACACCAATGAGCTTCACAGCTGCTAACATAGCACGCATCAAGATACTGCTTGATCTCATCACCGCAAGTGCCAAACTCCATGGTGATCCTATCATGGCCCTTGTACACATACTTGTAGATGTACTTGATGGCCTTGACAGATTCAATGGACTCCACATTGATGTGGCACCTATACTTCCAGATCAAGTACCTGGAGTGACACACAACCCATCTATTGTCCACCTGCTTCCTGCCAACCTCAACAGTCCTGCCAGTGTTGCGACGCCTGGTGCAAGCATAAGAGTCCTCAGTGATGGAAGTCTCCTCCTTGAACTGCTTGGGAAAGCCTTTGGAGCATTTGCCATTGACCATGCAAGGTGCATTATGATTCTGGTCACTGCAAGGCCCATGAACCATGAACTTTTTGATCAGCTCAAGCAGCTCAGGATTGTCCTCTGGAAACTCAGAGGACATCAGGCTATCAATGTTCTCTGGTGAGCGCAACTTGGCCTGGGACTGCAGAAAGACAATGATGTGGGCATGAGGGAGGCCGCGCTTCTGGAACTCAATGGTGTACAGGTAGGCATTGGCAGCACCCAGAACTCCTTCATTGATCTCCTTAATGAGGGATCTCAGCTTGGCTCTGAAGACATGCACCACCAAGTCAGGACGGTCAGAGGCAGACTGGCCCTGAAAGAGTGCATCCTGGATCTCAGGCCAGGCAGGGTTGGCAGTCATGGTGATGAAGAGATCTCCACCTCCATAGTAGCGGTTGATGGCCAAGGCATCTTGACAGAGCTGCTGCATGTGGCGAGTGCTGCCAGAAAATGAAGAGGGAAGGATGAACCTTGTGCCCAACTGATTCCAGTCAGTATCAGCATTGGCAGCCACTGCATCCACCAAGCCTTGATAAAGCTCACTGTGAAGCTTATCCTGGTTGTGCCTCAGGTAGTTCAGGCGGTTCTGCTCAGCAATTGCCCATGTTTCACAGACATACTCTTGAAAGAGATTGCCTGTGAGGAAGATGTGGTTGGACTCTATATCTCTGGGGCAGATGAAGAGGCGGTAGTGCTGATATTCAACCATGGAGATACGCTTCCGACTTGTATCATGTGGTCCATCTGCATGCCCCTCTGGCTCCTCCTCAACATCCCGATAGAAGAGGTTGTGATACCAACCAAGCTGGCCAGTGGGAAAAAGGAGGACATAGCACAGGGAAGGATAAAATGGGTGAATATCAGAGATGCGCTGCAGAGGTTCACCATGGAGGCGATATAGAACAATGTCCTGAGAACCTCTTATCTGATCCCCATCACCTGGCAGAATGACAGCAACCTCCCTGACAGAGGCATCAGGGGCCTGATAGCGACGCCTATCACATCCAGCAGCAAAGCGAAGGGCAATGCGGCATTGCTGCTCTTGAGGAATGGCATGTGTCAACTCAAATGCCTGCCTGTAGAGGTGCACTCCAGGATGTGAATGCCAGAGCATGTCTTGCAGTATATGCAGAGTGACAGGATCCAGGTTAGAGTTCCAGGCATTTGCCACACGATGTGCATGGGCAGTGTCAGCAGCCTGAGCAGCATCAGCACTGTCATGGAAATAGAGCTGTGAATAGACAGGTGCTTGGCCATCTGGAGGCAAAAGAGAACCAACTCTGTGAATGAGCTCGCCATCAAGCCTAAAGGAGTAAGGTCCTCCTCCTCTGTTAAAAGTATCATCCAACTTCCGACCCACAGAAGTCATTGCAAGGGCATTGTTGTAGTTGTGAATGTGCCTGCAAAAGTTCTTCCCATCGTGCTCTTGGGAAGTCAGCAGCTGCAAGAGCTCAGGAGGAGGATGTTGGAGAGGAGGGAGGGAGATTTTGCCTTGAAGGCAACAGGTGCCAAACCTGGGATTGCGACATAAAGAGTTGACCAGGCGCTCATCCAACCAATGAAGAGCCCCACAACCCAGACAGCGAACATTGAGGGATCCAAGGTCATGGACCTGCCAAGCAGGATCAAAGGGTTGGCGTGCCAGAGGAAGAACAAAGGGAACATGAGCTGGAGGCTGTACATCATAATTAGAATGTAAAATATATTCAAAGTACAGATTTACACTTACAGGATGAAGAGGTAGAAGTGCAGCATATTCAGCAGCTAACTGAGATAGATCCAAATCTTCATCCTCTTGAGGAGGAACAGGAGGAACAGGGCCAGCAGCAGGGGCAGGGTCAGCAGGGGGAGGAGCAGGGGGGGGAATAAAGGGTATAAAACGCAGAGGAGGTGGGTCCACCTTGAAAAGCACACAGAAGTCAGTATAAATACTTTAAAATACAAACAGCTAAGACTTACAGAAACAGGGGCAACATGATTGTGTTGAGGAAGGGGAGGAAGTGCAGCATATGCAGCTGCCAACTCAGCAGGATTGAGGGTGTGTCTGGGAGCAGGAGGGGGGACAGGAGCAAGGAGATCAGGAGGAACAGCAGCAGCAGGGACAGCAGAAGAGGAGCTAGAGCCAGGAGCCAAAGTGGAAACAGGAGCAGGGGGAGCAAAAGAAAAGGGTTGCATCTGGTAAACACAATATAGTCAGAACTTCAAAAGAAAAATTCACATTAAAGATCAAAGCTTACAGATGGAGCAGCAGCAGTGCCATGAGAACAACGAGAGTGCCTTAAAGGTGGTGCAGGAAGAGGAGGAAGTGCAGCCAGCTGAGCTGCTAAATGTGCAGGCAAAAATTGATACTGGTTGGCTGGCTGTACAGAATTGTTAGGGGGAGGAGGAGGGGGCACTGGGGTCCTGCGACCATCAGGACTGCGCATAACATGCCTACTGTGCTCAAGCTGACGTGCTGTGTGTTGGCTATGATGAGAGGATGCAGAAGCATCAGCCAAGTCAGGTTGTGGAGGCAGGGCAGTGTCAGGGAAAGGTGGGAGAGCAGCAGAGGAAGAGGAGGGAACAGTAGAGCCAGAGGTAACCACAGCAGAGCCAGAAGCCAAGCCAGAGTCAAGACCAAGAGCAGAGGATGGCATTCTAACCTCAGTATAACAGTGAACACCTCTCCAAAGACAATGTGAAATCGGTGAAAGCAGTGGCAGTTGAAAAAGGAGTGACTTCCAATAATGGAAGGGGAGGTACCTTAGTGGTCAAAAAGACCACCCCACCAACCCAATCTCCCTGCACGCTGCGCCCAGAGAGAGGTCCGGTCTTAAAAAAGACCTTAGCAACCGGCAAACACCCTGTTTTCACAGGGAAGCCAAGGAGGTAGGACTTCACAGGGCATCACCTTGGTCTACAAAGTCTCCAAGGGTCACCGCCAACCAAAGAGAGGCAGCACAGTCACTCTGGAGCACCAAAGAGCCAAGAACAGACCCTAAAAACAAATTTATTATTTCAGCCAATTTAACAAAATTTGAGGAAAACATACAGAAAAAAGGGCAAAAGGCCTAAAGCAGAGGCCACACAGTCACTCTGAAGCACAGAGGAGTGTAAAAAGGTCCCTAATAACATATTTATATCAGCCAATTAAACAGTAGTTCAAGGAAGCATACGGGAAAAGGGAGAAAGGCCCTAAAAAAAGCTGTGGGCAGTGTCAAAAAACCTATAAGTTGATATTAAAGGGCACACACACCTTTGAAGGGGGTAAAACAGTCACTGGAGGAGTGTAAAAAAGGCAGAGATGGAGTTAAAACACCAATTGAGATGTTAAAAAGCCAAGGGAAGGTCTTTTTCAAGTTTGTGTGAGAGTTTGATGGGGGGGAAAGTGCTTCGAAATTCCGTTGTCCTCGTTGTGACATGTGATGTCACGGAATTTCCCTTCTGAGAGCTTCAGCCACTTGAGAGTTTCGAAGCTACGCTTTTTTGCTTACAAACAGATGATTTCCTTTTTGAGGAGCCAGCCACATCAAGTGCAGGAAAGCTTAGCTAAGTAGCCTTTTTTGGTTTCTCTGACTAATCTCAGCCACCTCAGTTTCCTTTTTTAGAAACCTTTCCTCTTTTGTATTATTGACAAGCTTCAGTCCGTGCCTTCGGCACGGTTCACTCACTTCGTTTGCTTCACCTGCCTCCAGCACTTGACTTCAGCTTGTTGGGGGCTGCGCCCCCAAACCCCTGCTTTAGCATCTAAGTATATGCATCTCAAAGCTTAGCGGTGAAGCATGCGTAACAGCTTAGCGGTGAAGCATGCGTAACAGCTTAGCGGTGAAGCATGCGTAACAGCTTAGCGGTGAAGCATGCGTAACAGCTTAGCGGTGAAGCATGCGTAACAGCTTAGCGGTGAAGCATGCGTAACAGCTTAGCGGTGAAGCATGCGTAACAGCTTAGCGGTGAAGCATGCGTAACAGCTTAGCGGTGAAGCATGCGTAACAGCTTAGCGGTGAAGCATGCGTAACAGCTTAGCGGTGAAGCATGCGTAACAGCTTAGCGGTGAAGCATGCGTAACAGCTTAGCGGTGAAGCATGCGTAACAGCTTAGCGGTGAAGCATGCGTAACAGCTTAGCGGTGAAGCATGCGTAACAGCTTAGCGGTGAAGCCTGCGTAACAGCTTAGCGGTGAAGCCTGCGTAACAGTGTAGCAGTGAAGCCTGTGTAACAGTGTAGCGGTGAAGCCTGCATGGAAGTGTAGCTGCAGAAGAGCATAGTGGAGAAGTCTGCATGGAAGTGTAGCAGAGAAGTCTGCATGGAAGCATTGTGGAGAAGCCAGTGTAGAAGCATAGTAGAGAAGTCAGCAAAGTGTAGAAGCCAGTATAACAGCATTGCAGAGAAGCCTGCATCAAAGGGCAGCAAGAGAAGCCTGCCTCAAAGTATAGAAGAGAAGCCAGCCTCAGAGCATAGCATGCAGCCAGTATAGAAGTGTAGCATACAGCCAACACAGAAGTGTAGTCCCAGTGTGGAAGTGTAACACAGTACTGCTGCCAGTCCCACCATTAAAGCACATACTAACCCTGCCCCTAAATGCCAACAGAAGTTGCCCAGAAGGGAGCAAGCCTGGAGGCCTCAGCACTGTTTTTATTTTATTTGGTATCATGTAAAGCTGCTGTCTAACCCAGTCCAGACCTGTCCAATTTATTTTATCCTCTTTTTTCCTGTGCTGTGCTTACATTTTGACTGAGAAACAGTCCAACTGCCACTGGTGTGGCATGCAGGTTGCGCTTTTTTGCTTATAAATAAGGATTCTCTGACTAATCTCAGCCACCTCAGTTTCCTTTTTTAGAAACCTTTCCTCTTTTGTATTATTGACAAGCTTCTGTCTGTGCCTACAGCACGGCTCACTCACTTCGTTTGCTTCACCTGCCTTCAGCACTCGACATCAGCTTGTTGGGGGCTGCACCCCCAACCCCCCGCCTTACCATCTAAGCATAAGCATCCCAAAGCATAGCATAAACACCAGCGTTGGAGCATAGCATAAACACCAGCGTTGGAGCATAGCATAAATGCCAGTGTTGGAGCATAGCATAACTGCCAGCATTAGAGCATAGCATAAATGCCAGCTTTAGAGCATAGCATAGAGACCAGCATGGGAGCATAGTGGAGAAGCCAGCATGGGAATGGGACTGTAGCAGAGAAGCCAGCCTAACAGCATAGCGGAGAAGCTGGCATGGGACTGTAGCAGAGAAGCCAGCATATCAGCATAGCAGAGAAGCCAGCATAAGTGAGCATAGTGTAAATGCCACCATGTGAGCATAGCATAAATGCCACCATGTGAGCATAGCATAAATGCCACCATGTGAGCATTGCATAAATGCCAGCTTGTGAGCATAGCATAAATACCAGTGTGTGAGCATTGTGTAAATGCTTGCATGTGAGCACAGCGTAAGCACCAGCTTCAGAGCATAGTATAAGTGTCAGCTTCAGAGCTAGAGCAGAAGCCAGTGTAGAAGCATAGTGAAGCATATATAAGCCAGCACAGAAGCATAGCATAACAGCCAGCCAGAGAAGGGTCAGTGTAACAGTGTTGTGGAGAAGCAACCATAAAACTATGGCAGAGAAGCCACCTGGCCTGAGCCGGTTATACAGAATAGAGAAGGTTCCCTTGCTTACCTGTAACGGTCTGCATTTGGCCGCAGCTGACTCATATGTTTGACCTAATTGGTCACTTTGCTGTCCAGTTATTTTTTTTTCTTAATTTAATCTCTGTTGTGCTTTCATTTTGACAGAGCCAGCCTTGAGCCACTCAGTCTGGCCAACAATGTGGCAACCCATCTCGATTTGGAGCTCAGCCAGCCTGGGCCAAATTCAGCCCACATATACAGAAGAGAGAGGGGTGCCCTGCTTACCTGTAACAGTCCGCTTTTGGCCCCAGCTGACTCAGATTTTCGACCTAATTGGTTATTTTAGGAAGGAGCTTATTTTGGCCTTTTAGGAAAGGTTGGCACACTCTCCCATGCACACTTTTCTATTGTATATAGGATTAAAAGCCTCAGATATACTTTGTTGATGTAATTATGGATTAGATACTTGTAGAATAGATCCTTATGATCTAAAACAATCTTATCTGTAGCAGTACAAATAAAGGACTCCTTGTAATAGCTGCCGAAGCCCTTTGTAGTAGCCAAGTAGCTGCCAAAGGAACTTGTTTTTCATTGTAGTTATTATACTTTTTGACAGGACACTTTATTCTCCTTGTATTGCTCTCAACTATGTACATTCCTTTATTGCTGTATATAGAACAATATGTTCAGACATGTATAAGTAGTATAGCTTGTACACCCTGGTTCGGCAGTTCTCATCTGCTCTACCAGGTCAGTAGTATATTATATCTCTAATGATATAGTTCTCATCTGCTCTACCAGACACTATCTACCTGCTCTACTTGCTTAACACACCCTGTGCTGCTGCCGAACAGACCTAGTGACTCTTATGTGAGTCTTGCTAGCTTCCCTGTTCATCAAACACCATATCGATACACGTGCAAGTATATGTATATGTGCGCGATTGGATGCTACAGCAAGATTTGGTCAGAGCCGGCTCTTGTCTTCATCCATGTCATCAAAAGGCGCCTTATCTTGTGACACTCGCGTGCATTACCCTGACAGGAGGCACTGCTTCTTTGGCCGTACAACTTTTGACGATTGTCTCGAGCGTGACTATGCAGTTTCCGAATACGTGCTCGCCGCGCTTGTTTGCTGCCTCTTCCTCTGCTTGTCACGTATGATATCTATGGTCCCAGAAGAGCGCCTATATGGTGGCGCGCATTTCTTGCTCCATGGAAACAGAGTCGCAGTCTTTATAAATGTTATAGTGTGATGTCAATGATAATTATAGGTCAACGTGATGGCTCAGGGGTAGGATTTACGCTGAAGATTGTGGAGGGCTGAGCGGAGGGTTGAGCAGATGGCTCTGGGGAGGGCTCTGGGGGGGGCTGAGTGGAGGTAATTTCATGGGCGCTATCTGCTGAATAAAAATGCGATAAGACGAATAAAAAATAAATAAAATGCGAAAGAGACACTCACCTAGTGGAACGAGCTCACATGTCACATTCCTCGTCTCACAGAGTTTGTGGACGCCCAGGGTGCTGCTTGCTACGCACTTCCGCCTTGCAAATTGACAAATTTTGCACTATCATTTAATGGTAAGCTTACTGTTATGTGTTAAATAGCAGTACTCACACGAGCCGAGTATTTCTTCGCTGGAGATCGCCCACGCTTTGAGCTTGAGCGAGACGCTGGACTCTGTAGAGACTGATGTGAAAAATATGACAGGAATGCGTGCATTAATGAAATAGGCGCATATAAGTACCTCGGTCGCACTGTCTACAGCACGCGTGACGGCCGCACGCAGAAGAACACCGGCTTCTCCCATTTCAACCTCATGCGAGGTTGGAGACGGATCTTGCGATTGGGGAAGAGATTGGAAAAGAAGATATCGCGCGGCAGGTGTTTGAGAAGACGGAAGCGCTTGCTGATAACGAAATCAATTGCTGGGAGGCTCTGTTCCGCGATAGGAGGACTATTAGCATTATTTGATCAATGTCGAAATTTTAGAGCATTAGTGCGGCGTGATTGTGAGGCGACATAACGATTATTCACTATGATTTTCTTTCGTACAACAGGACTTAGGCACGTCGCGCACTCGAATGGACCTGACCCTGCGCTCTCCCATATCCATGTCCGCGCCCCTGACCACGGCCACGACCACCACGTCCACGCCCACTTCCACGGGTATTCCCTCGGCCATGACTACGCGTCACGCGTGCAGATTGCCTATTGGATGATGGTGCGACACCAGCCCGCCCAACACGACGCGGACGTCCCCTGCTACGGTTATGCATGACGCGCGGAGGCTCGCTATCATCAGACGAAACTGATATAGCGCGGGCCTGGAAAGTTGCGTCAGCCTCATCACTATTGCGGATTGTTGTAGCCAACTCACAAGATCATGGCGCTCAGGCAGTGGAGCGCGCACGAGGTAAGCCGAAGATTCGATGGGGCGGAGCTCATATGTCTCGACTTGAGGATCAGAGAGCCTTGCCTGGTCCATGGCAAGGCGATACGAAAATCGCAAGCGGACAGTTGCTGTGAGTCTACCTCTAGCACACCGAGCAGAGAATTCATTAGCCGCCGCTGTGAAAGCGGATGCTTGCTCCAAAGCATCCAACGTATCCCGGTTCCCTCCCTGGCACGCCATAGCATCACCGACGACCTTGTCGTACATGGCAAGCTCTCCTTGAAGCGCTCTGGCATACAAAGGGAATCTTTCTACCCAAGTCGAATCTGCGAATGGCTGGATGCGGACCCTTATCTCAGCCCGCGGAAAGCCGTGCAAAGCGCACCAGGTGTCGATCTCCTCCTCCGTGCTTGCTGACAGTCCTGTCATGTCAAGCAAATTGTTCTTGATGGTGTCAAATTTTGTTCACGCATAGAAAACGTGTCACATACCTCAAACTGGACCAGGCGCTCCATCCAAAGGGCTATCGCCGATGAGCGTGCCGGGACTTCAGGCCACAGGAGATGATGACTGTAAATGCGGTCGAAAACGAGCATCCATGGATTTTCTTCATATTCGTGTTCCGCATGGTTAGAATTTGCGTCCATGATGAAAGCGAGAAAGGGTGCAGATGAAAAAGAAAAAAGAACGACTTTTGGTGTTCACACTACGGCGCAATCACTCGGCAATCACCGATCCGCACTCCACGGATGGAGACTGAGCACATTGTATTTCACGGTGAGACGGGGGGCAATGGAGAAGGGTTATGCCAGAATATTAGTAACAGGAGATGAAGCGACGCCACCATGCTAAATGCTGATGTGCAAACTTGATAACGACGTCTCTATTGTTGATCGCCTTGTTCTACCGTCGACCTCGCTTTCCATCATGTGCTCCTTTTGTAATCCTCTGCTTAGATCGCGCGATATTTACCCCTCTTTCTCGGACTTGATGGCGCTGTTAGATTTGGTTTGGATGGCGACTAAGTCCAAGCCTTTCCAATACTGCAACGTATCCCTGCGTCGTAAATGCCACTGCTAAGAGGTCTCTTTAACGCGATTGTGTTCCTTTGGCCAGTAGTTAGCGAGCGTGCATAGCTCCTCCACCTGCACCTCCTCAAAAATGCGCTTGGTGCTACATCGTAGTTAGGTCGGATCATGAGCTGGTCGCGCATATTGCTCTTTCCCAGCAGAGAGACTCGCGCGCAGACTTGGGTGGCCCATCACAGATGGTTTTATTTGCGAACGCACGGAAAATCTTTCGCGCGCGTTTCGCAGCGGGCACCTTGTCCGAGCGCCTCTATGAGCGCTTTTGTTTATAGCCTAGCTATGAGCGCGCAGAGGATTCTGGTTGCCAGCTCGAAGTTGAGCCGTACGCGCTACTAGCTACTATCACTTGGTTAGACTGAGTACATAGAACGTGGCCCATTCCCCGAGCGCAGTGACATCGCGCGCCCCTTGTAAGGCGACCTCGCAGATGGCATGATCCGCCACATCGATGAGACAATTGTAGAGTACCTTACTCCTACTAGGACGTTCACTCGCTCTCCCTCCCTGCTGACAGATGAAGATGGTCATTTCCTCAGACGGTGAGGATCTGCAGGTATATTTTGGCTGCGGGAGGGGGCACCGCCGCCAGTCTGGGTAGCTGCAGGGTGAATGGTCGCGGTCGCTCTGCCGCGCGTGGAATCTAGCGAGATAAAAAATGATAGCACATGTTTGTACATAAACGTATGCATGAAGATGCGACGTGAAATGGAGAAGGCTTGTGGTTATCCCCGAGCCAGCGCGCGCATACAGGGCGAACACCCTTGGACATTGTAATACATATTTATTTTCCTGTTTGATACGAAGAATTAGAGTTCTGTACGCACTGCATTATGGCTGCGCTCAAGAGCCGAATAAAACAGAATCCACAGATTGAACACAGAGAAGGCGATGGACTTTGAAGTATCCACAATGGGGAGAGGTGGCACAAGGAAGGGAGAACTAGGCGCGAGGAGAGGAGAACGGGGGAGGCGCTATGCGCGAGGTGCAAGAAGAAAGACGCGATGAGGGAAAGTAGACGAGAGAGGGAGAAGGCTGAGACAGAGGGAGCGAGAGGACAGAGGCAAGAGGAGGGCCTCTCACCGCGCTTCGTATGTATAATGTTATGCGCTGTCTACTCCACATTTTTTGGAGTATGCGTCGATGATTGCTTTCGACCTCGTTAGCTACCACGCACCGCCGAGTGACCTTACCGTACACCCTGCGGCTACCCACGCTGGCGGCGGTTCCCCCTCCCGCGGCCACGATTGACCGGTGGATCCTCATCGTCTGAGGAATGACCACTACTTCATCCTTCCGCAGGAGGGAGAGCAGATGAGAGTCTTAGTAAGAGCCAGGTACTCCACGATGGTCTCATCGATGTGGCAGATCATGTAGTCTTCGATATCGCTTTATGAGGGGTGTACGATGTCAGTGCGCTCGGGCAATGGGGAGCATTTCATCTACACAGGCTCATCCAACGATATACGGCTCGACTTAGAAATCGTGACTAGAAGCCTCTGCACGTTCTGTAGCTAGGAGATAACAAAGGCGCTCACAGACGCTCGGGAAAAGTGCCCGCTTAGACTCGCGAGGGCAAATAATTCCCCTGCGTTTGCAAATGCAGCCAACCATTCCAGGCCACCCAAATGAGCGCGAGTTCCTCCCTGCTGAGAAATAGCAATATGGGCGACCAGCTTATAAACTGCGAGCTCGCTTTACAATCGCGAGGGAGGCGTCACCCACTCCGAGGTGGCATACGGACGAACGCGAGCTCGTATTTCAGCGTGAGGGATACCACAATCAGCGAATCGGTCATCGATCGCCTCCTCTGGAAGGTCAGAAATCTGGCGAAGAACAAGTACGTCGTGCTAGATAGTGTCAGAACCTGACCAGCACACGCAGCGCGGCGGCGCACCTCAAACAAAACCAAGTGGGTCATCCAAACCGATACCACTCATTGAGCGCGGCGGGATGTCGTTCCACAAGAGTATGTGTGAGAATACAAGATATCAATGGATTCCATCAAGTGGGGGTCTCGCAGTGTTGGAAAGGCTCATACATAGTCGCCGTCCAAACCTGACAGCGCCATCAAGTCCGAGGAAGAGCGGCAAACATTGCACAATCGAGGCAGAGGATGACAAAGAAGCGCATAATGGAAGTCGAGATCGACGACAGAGGAAGGCGATGGAAATGAAGAGGGCATTATCAGGTTTGAGGGAAGGTAAAAGGAGTACGAGGTACAGGACAGATGCATGGGAGCGCGTGAC
Organism: Lactarius tabidus; assembly: GCA_963281015.1. NCBI lineage: Eukaryota > Fungi > Basidiomycota > Agaricomycetes > Russulales > Russulaceae > Lactarius > Lactarius tabidus. The sequence continues at coordinate 76,374 of OY725475.1, read as the reverse complement.
AGTGCCTCCCATGCATCTGACTTGTACCTCAACCTGTGTGCACAAACCAACTAACACATGTTTCTCTAACATAATCAAATCCAATCACATAGGTATGCAGGCATCCTGTCCCATTGTAATGCACTGAATAGCTGTGCCCGAGCGCCTGGTGAATCCTCGTCCACAGATCTGAACGCGGGTGCGTTAAAGGCTTTGAAATAGCAACATAATGGTGTCGCATTTTGTTTTAACATATCAATATCAAGTTACAATGAGTAAATAGTACAAGAGCGCATTTCAAGCATGATCTTCAGGGCAATCCCGTCCAAATGTCCATGTCATATGCGATCACATGATCGCAAATTCCCTTATCTGATCGTCTCGAATTCCCAGAGCGATCGCACATCCAGCCTTTACTCTGCTGCCATTCCAATCGCTTCACTTGTTATTAATATGTCACAAACACTCTACGATATTTCTCGCCAAGTACTTCTGCTAATGGGAGACTCATTAGTTGACATTGAAAACGCTGAGCAAGCAGAGAATTGGGCAAGGTCGTTCTCTGCGAATTTGGTGCGCCCACACCGTTCTCTTACTCTCATGCGAATCTGACGAATACAATCGCCTTAGGCTGAACTCATACGTGAGAGAAACGGAGCGCTTAGAGAAACGGAGCGCTCAAAACTGGTAGCGAGGATGAAGGCATCTAGCAGCTCATCAAGAACGCACGCCGCATGCTGTCGTGCTATGCGCACAGCTCATGGGCGGCACATTCACCACTCATCATTAACTCAGAGTGAGAGGTTCAGCTCTGTGAGGAGGAAGATATGGCTTCACAGTCGCCGGTGCGCCAGCAATCATCTCCACTCACGATTTCTCGATAATATTCTCACTTACAGATAGCGCGATCTGCATCAGAGTCACGCTCAAACCACGCCCGCTCTTTTGTTGGTGAAGCATCACAAGAGAGCATACATCTTCTAAAGAGTAAGTGTCGCACCTTAATGTCTGCAACTTATATCATAAGCCTCCACTAGTCCCTCATGCCAGTGGCAGCACGAGGCGCACCTCCACCACTTCCGAGTCGGAGGCTACTCCGTCCCCTTTCCCATCCTTCCAGAGCTCTCGTGCAGAGATGATGCACAAGTGTGCCCATTGGGAAACGCAGATATTGGCTCGCCGTAGCTCGCTCTGAAGAGGCGCAGCTTCGCCTCAAATAGCAGAGGAGCAGTATGCTGTGGCTCTGGAACGATTTGCTAATGTTCACGACGGCTGGAAAGAAGCTGAGTGCATGATTAATGTCAACAGCGACGGCCACGATTAAATCGGAGGGCCAGGGAAACGAACATGCGGTTTATGATGGGGATATGTACCATGAAGATGAGGAGGACGTCGTCTGAGTCTTGGTGCAATCGCATATGCATGTCCATTCATTCATGCACTCATATGCGTATGCTATATACTTGTACCAAATGTTGATGCTCAGTATATATATTGTGTTGTGCATGAGCTGGCATGAGCACAGTTGGTACCTGGTGCACACTGCACTCTTCCTAGGATATGGCCCCAGCACCTTTCATGGGGTATTATTATATACAATTCCAACGTGGATAAGAGATCATATCATTCGGGCTTTCATTTACTCATTCCCCCTTTCCTCATCTTTCTCTCACTCCTATACACACATTTTTCGTTTCGCAGATCCACACCATGGACGCTTACAGCGTTGGACTGCTTAACATAGTAGGCTGGAAACACTACATATAAATATGCCTGATATGGAGAATTAGGCGCGTGCTTTCGCAAAGGCATTAACGCGCACCGTACGTTTCTATGGCGCACATCTATATGACTACTACGAGCAGAGTATTGTGGAAAAAGCTTCCATAAACGTTCCAGGAAGGGGACTCGAGGATACGGATGTCAATGCGCTGCTCGTTGAAGCGCGCACCTGCCTCTTGCAATTTGTGTCTCCAGTATGGCAGCAACACTCGCCCCACCTCGTTGCTGGTATGGAGGATGCCTTTCGCGAGCTTGAGGCCTGCAAGCTGAGCAGGGTCAGACTCAAGCACACGGTGATTGCCTTTCGCCTGCATCCACCTCCTCTACAAGGGTCCACTCCCCTTATCTACTGCTTCTGTGATCTCCAGCGAACGGGCTGCATCCAAGATCGTGGTCGCACTCCTCACAGGCGTTCTGAAACAGCACCACCTGTGCCGCCTGCGAAGCGCTCACCGTTTGGGTTGTCCTCTCAGCCTCCTGCTCGCGCTCCATCCAAGGCGCCACCCAGCCACCTCACCCTGCGGCTATCGTGCCTTCATCTAAACATTCGTCCAAACCAGCTCCTCGTTCAATTTATAAGACTCCTTCTTCCCAACCTAGTCCCCGCGGAACGGCTACAGCTCCCTCCCCTACCATCACCATCACTGAGCCAGCGATGCCCCCGCCAACCAAGGTCTCTATAGCTATATATTCTCTCTGATTCATATCATTCGAATGTTGATGAAGTCATTTAAAAGCATGGCCGTGCTACGCGCGCTACTTCCAAGCGTGCAAAGGCGCTGTCCAGCGATGATGGAGGAACCGATTGAGGACAAGGTTAAGCGCAGTATTTGCCGCCTCGATGCCAGCTCCATGATGTCGATCTGGGCGGCCGAGAAGCTTTCTGCCCAAAGATATAAAGGCCGCACAGGACCGGATCGCCTATTCAGATAGACAAATCAAAAAGTGTGCCAAAGTTTTATCTGATTCGCCCTCGTCGTCGGAAAGTGAGCCTCAACCTAAGTGTGCTAAGTTAGAAAGCACGAGGACGACAAGGGCAAAGTCCAAGGCAAAGGCGAGCCCAAAGGTGCGCGTGGCGCAGGTAGGGGGCGCTTATGGGGCAGGGGCAAGAATATGCCGATGAAGCGGTTATTGCCGAATGATTGCACCATGCCACATGTTTTTTTTTCGTCTTTTATTTCTCCCACCGAACACACTCTTGATGAGCTCAGCTCCTGCATGCACAGAAGCAAGTTGGATGTGTACCTTCGATCTATATTTCCACCACACCGTCTGTGGCCTGAGGTCCCATCGCGTTTGACAGCAGTGGTTCACTGGATGCATCATCTCGTCGATCTTGAGGTATGCCATGTGACTGTCTGTCCCCAGCCAGCTCTGACGACACCAAGGAGTAGATTATCGAGCTTGCCTATTTGTCTGACCGTAGTGATGTTCAGCTTAATGCTGGTTCGCCATGTATGGCGTCTTCCGCTCTGAGCCAAGGATCCACATCCTACCGTATGCCAATGTGTAGTGGAGGGTGTGCTTCCCGCGGTATGTCGTGCATCTCCACAACAAGCCTGTCTTAAGCGACACAATAATGTGCCGCAGCGGTGAAAACGTTGGCGAAGTTATTGCCAATTGCAATGCTGTAGTCAGCTTATCAGACGAGCCCAATCTCGACATTTTGTTCCACCTCACCATAGAGCATTCCAAGGTTAGTGGTCCCTAGATTGAGCTGGCCCCCCTTTGAATTCTGATCTTACCAGGCTGCTGTGCTACTTCCAATACACATATTTCCTAATCTCGCCATTTGTGGTCTTCGCGATAGAGCTCAGGATGTTGTCAGCAGTCCATTATTGCACTGCGTATCATCGAACAGAAGCTATGCCCCACGCGCGGTACATGGACATGGTCACGGTCATGGATGTGGGCACCCTCATGGTCGTGCAGGGGCGAGGGGTTGTTGTTTTTCGAGCGCACATATGCCGCATAGTGATTAATCATGGCGATGAAGCTGGATGCATGTAAACGCCACGAGAATGAAACATTGCAATGTGGCCAGCCCACCATCTGTCGTATAGAACACGCACATGCAACGCGACTCATTCAAACCTTACTTTATACCGACATTGTAGTGCTGCGCATTTTTCGCGAAATAAAAATGAATCGTTTGCACATATGATTTGATCGATTATACATGGCATGAGTTCTACAGAAGATATGCATACTAATATCGCTTTTCAAGTTATGCAGATGAATGGAATGCATATTTTACCCCAGCATCCCCAGGACAGCTCCTTTAGCTCGACCTCTGCCGCTCCCACGGGGACGACCACGGGGACAACCCCGACCACAAACCCCGCGACCCACACCCGTTGATGACAATGACGAGGAAGCGCTTGTAGTGGAGGTCAGCGCAGCTTGAACGTGCGAGGGAAGGGGGATATCGAATCCCTGCTCTGGCAGCCGGGCGATGTTTTCGTAATCGTCAGAGTCTTCCGGTGGAAGTACGTAGCTCAGTAAAGGGCTTGCAGCCTCGGCTCGAGCCAACGCTAACCGAAATGAGTATCTGGTTAGCATGTCTCCATCGATCTCGCCGGCGATCGCGAGTGTAAAGAATGTCTCGCCGGCCCGCACATATGCGCGCATGCAGCGTGCCGAGCCAGGCGGTTTGTTTTCAGCTAGATCCATCTTAATGGCAGCTTGGACCTCATATTCGTACTGATCCAGTTCTTTTTTCATGCCTGCGGCGTAACGCGGGAACTTCTTTGACCAGTCGGAGTTGGCATAGGGTTGGATGCGCATGCGAAGCTCAGTGCGATTTATATTATGCCCGATGAACCAGAGATCGATGTCCTCTTCTGTAGGAGAATTGGAGGGCCCTGCAGACCGAATGGGCGCAGAAGAAATCACTTTATCCTATAAGGTGTCAGTCATAAGTTCTGAGGATCATGGAACAGTTTTGCGCACCTTGTACTTCACCAAACGCTCCATCCATTGCGTAACCGCCCCCGCACGGGGTGGGACTTCGGCCCACAATTTCAGATGACAATGATATTTGTCAAAGTCGCGCTTCCAGTCCCCGTGGTTCATAGTGGAGGAGGTAAGAGGAGATGGGAAAGGCGATAAAGGCGATCTGACCTGGTAGACGGTAGGGCACAATCGCCTGGCTATCTCCGACTGAATGCGTGGACATAGTCGGAAGTGCAACACTCCGTGTTGCATTGTTCACAGCAGGAGCAGCAATGCATGTTTCTTAAGCGCAGATACTGGCATTTCTCTGAGGTGGTAGTAGGTAGAACCCCATTTGAGTAAGCATTAAGATAATTTATAATTAATGCAATAGCATGCTTGGGTGTCACATTTTGATGAATACAAGCTTCAGTCCATGCCTTTGGCACAGTTCACTCACTTCATTCACTTCACCTGCCTCATAACAGTGTAGCAGTGCATGTTCATGCTACATATGTATCTGGAGTAGATAAAACAGACAATCCCTTAATTTGACCAATTTGGAGGACACACCAATCAACCCAGCAATAAGTGACTGGAAAGATAATTTGATGCAGATCATTGACAATGGGCATTGGACTGATTTTCACCCAAGTGAACAGATGCATGCCTTAGGATTGCTAAATCTGCTGATCCAATACCCGGACTGCTGAACCTGCTGCCAGGCTGATTGGAGGTATTGCTGCCCGATTCTTCTTGAAAAATATACTTCACAACATCAAATGTGACCATTCTGAACTCCACATGGCACCCAAAGGAATAAAGGCATCAAAAATCCTCTGGAAAAAATCAAAGGCTAAAGCAATTGAGTGGGTATCTCAGGAATGCTCCTGAGGAACTAAATACATCCTGGTAGAAGTGAAAGAAGTGAAATCCTCCAAAAATCGGCAGGCACCAGCGAGAGATACTGTTGAAATGGAGGTGGATGACCACCAGGCAGAATTTGAGGAAGCAAGCCTCCCATCCATGGATGTTGACGAAACATTCTGGGTAGAGGAGCTGGATGCACCCAAACAGAGAAGAGTGCATTGACCCATATGTCCTTCTTTAATGTTTAATGTTGCCCCTAGTCCCAGCACACCTTCATGGAAGAATTTATTCCAAGAATTGGCTCCTATTTGAGTTGCCTCCTCCAATCTGAGGGCATCCCAGCTACAACAATGTGCCAAAGCTGCAAGTCTACTCCATTTGAGTGGAAGTGCACTGACTGCTTTCCTGCACTTGTACTCTGCAAAGGCTGTTGCTGAAACTTCCACAGGTGGCTCCCTTTCCACAGAGTTCAAAGTGGACAGGAAAATGCTTTATTCCTTTGTGGTTGTGGGAGGTGGGGATAAGCTTGCACCTTGGGCACTCTGGGGAATTATGCCCAATTTACAGTGTGCATTGCCAACAAGTTTATGGTTTAAATGGTATTATTTACACCACAGTCACAGAACAACTACCATGATGAGAATGCCAGGTTGGTGGTAGCAATGACCATGATGCCACTTCCAACCTTGGCTTTGGCAGCCTAAAACCTGGGTGCCACAACAAAGAAAGAAATCTTATCATGACTATTGTCAATCAGTCTGGTGTTCACAAGATTGGTGTCAGCTGGTGTTGCTGCCCTGGCACTCCCAAGCATGATATGCAGCTGATGATGGCAGGCCTCTTTCCTGCTACATTTCACAACCCAAAGACAGCATTTACATTCTGGGTTCTAGAAGATTACCATCTAGACAATCTGGAATGCAAGACAACTCCAAGCCAGTTTTTCAGTTGCTTTAGAAGACTCACAAACAATGAGTTTCCAAATACCATACCAGTGGGATGATTCAGTATCTCTGTTGAACCAGGACTGACAGGTAGATTCAGGACTGATATTGGGAGCTGCTGAGGGTCTGCCAACAATGGAGAGCTCTCATTTCTCGAAAGCAATTTGGCTTTGGATACAGAGAAAATGAAGATCAAAAGCCAGGATCAATGGCTGTGTTCTGTGCCTTGTGTGCACAACCTGGGATCAACCTCCTGGAAGATTGGAGAGAGTATGAAAATAGGTTTGTCCATAGACATCTGTATCTCATGGTTGCTGACACATTACTTTAGCAAAGTCCTCTTCATGAGAGGTTTTATGATGGATGGGAACTTCCAGGCAGAGCACATGAAAATGAGAAACCCAGAGAATGATGTTCCAGTCTCTGAAGGTGCAGGATTTATGGTCAGTCAAAAACCCTATGAATTGCATCTGCAGTCGGCATTTGAGAGGCAGCAGGTAAGCTCTATCTCCAATATGTCTGCTAGGAGGAGCTCATTATCAAAAAGCAGTCAACATGCCATGACCACCATGCAGTAAATAATGTAAACAAGCATGGTGGGCAGCTTGAGTCAACCGGAATTGGCACAACAGCATGCATTCATGGGGCTTTAGTGCCTGATTCTGTTGTTGACTTTCAAAAGGGAGAAGCATGAGTCTCCATATTGCATGGTATACACTTTTGCCTTCTGAAAACCATCCCCACAAAGCCAGAAGAATATGGACTATTCAATATTCAAGGCACTAAACTTTAATATGGAGGGAGCACAGGCCACCCTCATATCCTATGATGTCATGTGCCAATGGAGCATCCATATGATGGAAAGGGTGAATGGCAGCAACTATCTCAAACTTCCCAATAATCTAGAGCTCAAGCTGGCAATTGGTCTTTTTCATATCCATGGGCACCAGGACACCTGCCTGGCTAGGTACTCACCAAGCTTCATCAAAGGCAGTCAACAAATAGATGGCAAGACCATAGAAATGTTTGGGCGTCACTCAACGAGATTACTAGAATTATGAGAGGAATGTTGACATTGCATTGTCAGGAGGTCATAGATGACCATATGAATGATTCAAATTGGAAGAAGCTCATCAACATAGGCAAGTTCTCTTTTAATGATACCAAATCAACATTTACATTGGTCAGTAGTAAATTCTGTGCCTAGACACTACTGAAAGGCAATTTTGGGGGCAGGACTTAGCACAGCAGCATTCAAATCTATAAATGAATCTGCATGTCCAGAATCTGTTGATGTTTGGTGTGCCAAAGAGGAGAAAGTGCAAAGGGAGAGGGGGTCATGATATCAAAGTTATGGATATCTATGACATCAAAAATGAAACAACATGAGTCTAAGTCAGGCTAAGATGGTTCTTACCTAACATAATTTTTCAGTCCCCTCCTGTGTGGAAATACTCCTTGAATTGACAGAAAATGAGATAGGCACCTCTGGCTGCAACAAACATGCAGAGTGGATAAGCAGTGGATTAAAAATTCAGGAGACACAGTATGGATTTCAGCAGCTTCCCAGTGATAGATACCTCTGATTATGATTGTTACAAAGGTTATCCCTTCAAGCACTAGTCAGGAAGGTTGGGTCCCATCCAACACCAGATCAACAAAGAGATATCACCATGAAGCAGGTGTGCCTCCAAGAGAGAGTTGACACATTCCAAAGGCAGACCGCTAACTTTTTCCAGGCTGTTACCAAAGGTGAAGATGATGACTCTTGGGATAGCACCCTGGTCAGGGAGCCCTATATTGGCATGGAGTTTGATGGAATTGGCGAAGATGATGATAGTGAAGAGTCTCCTTCAGCTGCCGAAGAACATGATCAAACTGGCCATGCAGACACAGAGACTATGACATTGCATCTTCCATCACATGTTGGACACGACTGGTGCAATAGAAATTCTGCCAAAGACCTGGCAAAGGCAGAACTATGATTAAGGGAGGGTCAACTCAATGACTCTCTGCACCACATCTGAATTGCCCTGGGACACAAATCCTATCTGTTTCGAAATGACATCTGTCCTGCATGCATGCAGAGACTAAAAACACGTGCTTGGGCAGGAGTGCATGTGGTTGAATCAACAGTTCAGCAACATGCTCGGGTTTATACCTGCAGACAGCAGGCAATGGTAAACCTTGGAGCCGGTGCTGATCTCCTTGATCAATACAAAGTCTTGAGGCACAAGGACTTGAGTGTCAAGACTTCTGTAATTTCACCTCAAGAATGAGAGCAACAGAACAGGTCATTGCCCTGGTTTTGGACACTGGATGTCCAGTGGGACTCTGATGTCAGGGAATGGATGAAAGATTGTACATGCTTCCCAGCTCATACCACTTTAATAAACATGACCTTTGATGCAGTTTTTCAAGTGCATTGGCTTCGAGCAAGAGCCCAAAAAATGTGATGGATCGAAGAGCTTCAGTGCCTTCAAGTTGAAATGGAGTCTGCGGTCAGGTACTTTAGGCATCAAGAACAAGCTTGGAAGGGGAGGGGGGATGTTGTTGATTCTCAAATACAACCAGGGCATTCTGCATGGGCAGCCAGACAATGTGCAATGTGGCATTCAATGGCCATCATGTTAAGACCTTGCGGGGTCTTAAGTTGTGCGACATGCGTGTAGTGAGTCTGTGTGTTCAAGGCAATGGTCAGTGTGTCACTTGAGGTTTAGAAGAGGCTGTGAGGCCAATTGAGACAGAGTTGAGAGGAGTGGGTCAAGGGAGCTATGATTCGCAAGTATAAGTCAAAGAACAAGCTGGGGCTGTAGGACACATTGTCCAGCCATTATATACCAGTACATGCACAGCCTGAGTCACCTATCCTAGGAGAGTGATATATGGAGTGAGTCAGAGATAAGAGACACAGCCTCAAGGAACACCAGTAAGAGTACAAGGAGCACATGGAGAACAGCCTTAAGGGCACAGTATGAGTCGCTAGAGATTAGTAAGTATCAATAGTCCGAATGGATGGGGAATGGGGCAACAATTGGGATGGGTAGAAAAAGAAAGATGCATCCGTATCTTAGCCGCGGGTGTTATCATGACATGACCCCCTTTTTAACCTGAGACTCCCATGTCTCAAGACTCTCCGTCACCTTCTTCATCTTCGTGACCAACGTACCCTTTGTCTTCAAGAGCAGGGTTGCCTTCCTCTGCGGGGTGATAAGCTTCTTCGTCGTTATTGTCTGTCAGGTGGTGGTTGGTGGCAGGACAATTAGCTCCAAAATGGCTGTGATAGGAAGGGATGATACAACTGATGGTGGTGTGACAAAGGGCGTGAGGGGTAGTGCATTGCATGTTTGTGTGGCCGCTTTTGTGACAATAGGGACAACAACGGTGGGTGCTTTTGCAGAATCTGCGAGCAACTCCGAACCTTCTGTGAAACCATGGACGCTCTTCTTCGTCACTCCCAGCTGCTATGTCTATAGCGAGAGCTTCATCCAGAGAGAGAGAAGGGGGGGTAGTGACGTTAGTATTCCATGAGCCTAGGTACCCTGGGGGAGCTGGGAGTCGTTCTTGTCCACTGAGGTAGGGGTGGAGTCTGCTTCTGGCCTGGGCTGTGTAAAGATGTTTACAGAGGGTTGTCGACTTAGATCTCCAGATGTAGAAATCTCTGTCGAGTATGCTCTGTCTAGAGAGTAGGGCTTTGTATTCAGTCATGGAGTGTCTGTAGCGGTCGACATCAGCCGTAAGACCATAGTTGTCTAGGGCACAGAGAGCAGCGTCTACACTTCGAGTGTCCAAGTTGCGAGAGTTGAAGAGGTTCAGCACCTCGTTGTTGGCTACAGCAGGGGACAAAGGGGGCCCTATGAACGGAGCAGCTTCCAGAGGCCACCCGTATGCAGTTTGGGGGGGCTTAGCATCGTCTCGCATCCTGTGGACATAATGTTGGCGAGAACGGAAGTCATGGTAGAACTGGACGTAATGGGGGAATACAGGCTCATCCACAAAGGGGTTGAGGGCAATTTTGCTGACGTATTTGGAATGGTTGATATCAGCAGGATCATATCTAGTGTATCCTGTAGGCACAATGATGCCCATGGGAGGAGGGGTTGGGGGAGGGACGCGACACATGGGGGATCTCCATGGGTCGTTATATAAGTGCCTCTAGGCCCGTCACCTAGTTCTCTTTTGCAGGCAGCAATGACTTCTTCTAGTGTAGCGGAAGAAATTCGTTGCCTAAGAGTGAGTGGAACGGGAGGATCTGTGATTTGTTCTGAGAGTGGGGGGGGAATAGGAATGGCAGGAGGATTATCGGGGTAGGTGGGCGTGACAGGTTCTGGGGAGTTGACAAGGGAGAAAGAAGGGGGGGAGGATGTGTTTGGCATATTGGATATGCTTCGGATAATGATGGGGGAATGTGGAAGAGGCATTTTATAGGTAGTGTGGACAGCAAGGGGGTTTTCTTGGTAATACTGTTTTATGAGGTTGTCCACATTGATGTTTGTAAGGGGCTCCCAGCTGTCATGTGCCTCGGAGAACCCCTTCCATCTGACTAGGTATTGGAGCTGGTGGCGTCTCTTCCTCGCTCCTAAGATCCTTTCAACTTCCCACTCTGGTTGGCCATTGATAAGGTCTGGAACGGGTTCCTGATATCGATTACCATTTGTGGTAGTTTCTTTGTAGGGAGTAAGGAGGGATCCATGGAAGACGTTGTGGATTTTCCATGTAGAAGGGAGTTTGAGTCTAAAAGAGGTTCGTGAGATGACCTTAGTAACTCGGAAGGGCCCATATCTCTGGGGCGCAAGTTTAGCTGATGGGTGTGTGGTGTTTAGGTTCTTGGCTTCGAGCCAAACGCAGTCTCCTATGTTGTAAGGAATAAAGTTTGATGGAACTTCTAAGGCTTGTGATCGCCTCATGGCCTCTGCGGCATCTTTCCTTGCTTGGCTTATCAAGGTCAGGCATTCGTTCAAAGGGGGAGAGGAAGTGATTCTGAATGTTTGGTGGACACGAGGGATGTGACCCATGATGAGCTCGAAAGGAGCTTTCTTGGTAGTGGCATTGGGCCAGGCGTTGAAGGTGAATTGGGCCAATGGTAATAAGCAGTGCCAATTGTTTTGATAGAAGTTGGTAAAGATTCGGGTATATTGCTCCAGTTTTTGGTTAGACTGTTCTGATTGTCCGTCAGTTTGGGGTCGATATGCTGTACTGGCATTATGATGGATGGATAAGATGCAACAGAGTTCTTGGATTATGGTGGCCATGAAGCGGGGATCTCTGTCGGAAATGAAACATGAAGGTAGTCCATAATGGGGGAGTACGTAAGTGGCGTATAGTAAGGCAACTCCTGCTGCATCTATGGTTTCTTTGCAGGGGAGGAATATGCAGGCTTTTGAAAAAGTGTCTGTGATGGTTAGTATAGAATCATATCCTTCTGACATAGGTAATTTAACGATGAAGTCCATTGCTACTGATGTGAAAGGGAGGGTGAAGTTATCTGATGGGATAGGGAATAGGGGTGGTTTGGGTTTCGTGGGATTGTTTTTTCGTGACTGACAGATGTGACAGCCCTTGACATATTCGGTGACTGTCTGTTTCAGGTTAGGCCACCAGTAATCACGTGCTATTGCCCATGCCGTGTTGGATATACCCGGATGCCCTGCTGTAGGAGAGTCGTGATATAGTGAAATTACCCCCCTTCTTAAGGGTAGATCGTCCATGACTACCAGTCGGTCTCCATACCAATAGAGGTCGTTGATGACTTTGAGGGGGAATGTAATGGCCCACTTTTTTAGGAGGCTTGGTTGTTGTAATTGGCAGGCTCGGGTTCTATCGTCTATGGAGGAAAAGGTAGTTGCATGAGCGAACAGATGTGGTGGAAGGACTGTTATGTTATCATTATCTTCTGACCCTTGCGGATAGTCAGGGCATCTAGATAACACATCTGATTTGTTGGCTGTTCCTGGAAAATGGACTAGGGTAAAGTCGTAGTCTGCCAATTGTGGTATATAACGAGCGACTCGGCAGTTAATGTGACATGGGTGGTGGTAATATTCTAGATTCTTATGGTCTGTGAATACCATGGTGGGAAAAGGGGAACTTAGGAGGAGATGGCGGTGATGGGTGAGACCTCGGAATACAGCTAGGAATTTGCGATCATGAATGTTGTAATTCCTTTCGGCTTCATTAAATGTCTGTGAATGGAATCCTACAGCGACATGTTTTCCTCTGTTGTCTTTCTGTGTGAGAATGGCCCCTGTAGCAAATGCCAAGGTGTCTACTTGTAGGAAGAATGGACAACTAAGGTCTGGTTGGTGGAGAGCAGGATTGTTTAGAATAACTGCAATAAGAGAGTCGAGAGCTTTAGTGCATTCTGGGGTCCAGAGGAACAGATGATCCTTTTTTGTGAGTGCAACTAAGGGGCGTGCAAGGTTGGCAAAATTGGGGATGAAGGGGCATTGATAACCTAGGACTCCTAGGATGCTCCGGACTTCTTTTACTGTATGGAGAGTGCGTGGCCAGTCTCTAAGAGCACTCATCTTTTTAGGGTCAGGCCTTAGTTGGTCTCCGTCGACAATGATTCCTAGATATGTTATGGAGCGCTGCTCAAATTTGCACTTAGCAGGACGGAGGAAGTAGGATTCTTCTTCTAAAAGATCTAAAACTTCGTGAACGATTTGTCGGTGTCTTTCTATGTCATCTCCTGTTGTGATGAGAATGTCATCCATGTAGACGAAGAGTTCCATGGGGTATTTGTCCAGTAGACGCTTCAGGAGTCGGCTCATAGCTCTGCAGAAGGTGCTGGGGGCGTTGTTCATTCCAAATGGCATAACTCTGGGTTTGAACAGACCATAAGGAGTCTTGAATGCAGCTTTCCACTGGTCCTCCTCTTTGATGTGTATGTTGTTAAAACCCCATCACAGGTCTGCTTTGGTGAAAATCTTTTTCCCTTGGAGTTGGTCGATGATACTTCCTATTAGGGGCAATGGGTAGACATCTCGTACTGTCCACACATTGAGCGCTCGGTAGTCGACAATAGGGCGGAGTTTGCCATCCTTCTTGGCACAAAAAAAGACAGGGGATGCATAGGGGGAATTAGTTTCGACGATGTATCCCTTAGCTAAGTTTTCGTCAACATATGCTTTAAGGGCTTTGAGTTCTGCTTCTGTCTGTCTGTAGAGTTTACAGTCTAGTTTAGTAGGGGCTCCCGGTTTAAGTTCGATAGTGTGGTCGTCTAGGCAAGAGGGGGGGAATCTCTGGGCAGCTTCTTCACTAAATACCCTCCAATGGCGGTGATATTGTACAGGAATTAATTCTTTCGTATCCATTTGGTCAGAGGGGTTGGAAGAAGCAATGACACGAATGAAAGGTTTTGTCTTGGATTGGTAACCCACTGTTTCAATACTGAAATCGTCCCCTTTTAGACAGTTGGTGTTCCAGTCGATGGAGGGATTGAAGGTTTTGAACCATGGGTGGCCCAATATGATACAATCGCTTCCTAGGTTCACGACATAGAAACCCAGCTTTACTACTTTGTTCCCCTGACGGACCCATAAGTTACAATATTGAGTGATGTTTCCTTCCTGGTTGAGGGAGCCGTCAACATTGTTGACTTGTAAGGGGTAAGGTAGAGTGCGGGTTCCCAAACCCAAAGAGTTAATTGCATGTTTGTCAATGAAGTTATGAGTAGCTCCACTGTCTAGGAGAGCTTTTGTTTCGGTCTTTTTGTGCCACATGAGAACAGAAATTTGAATTGTCATTGAATCCTTCTTTTTACTGTACATGTTAGCTACAAGTGGTACCGGGTTTGCGACTGTCAAAGCCTGGCAGAACAAAAATCCTCGCCCATGTTGCGGGCGTCGAGGTAGATAGAACATTCTTCGTCACTCATTTTTGCTTCGAGCGCTTGTATTTGCTGTGTGTAGGACAGCTTGGGGGGTGGGGATGGTGGAACGTTTGACATAGGTGGCGGGGTAGTAGTTGAGACAACTAAAGCTTCTCGAACGTTTGAGTTTTGTCAATTCGAAACATTCTGAGCATTAGCGTTCTTTGGGCAGTTGTGAGCCATATGGCCTTGGGTTCGACACCTGAAGCATCATCCCTCGGCCCGGTACTGTGCTCGCTCCTCGTCGGTAAGTTTCTTAAAAGGAGTAGTAATTTTGGTAGCATCGATGTCCATTGGGATGTGTTGACTGTTTGATGAGTTTGAGTGAGTACGTTGACCAGTGTTTTGGTATGAGTGTCTGTCACGTGATGTTTGGTTCAGGCGAGGCCCAATAAGTCCCAAGCTCTGAAGCTCCTTGACTTTCAACACTTCTTTTCGTGCCGCATTTTGCCATTCTTCCATAGTGTCCAGCATGGAGTCCCGATTGATAATACGACATTGGATGGCCTCTCGCAACCCAGATCGGTAACGATCAATAGTGCCTTTGGCATCAGCCTCCCATCCGGCAGCGTTTGCAAGTCGAGCAAAGGTGGTGTTGTAAGTGTCTATGTCCAGATCCTTCATTTGAAGTTTCATTAGTTGACTGTATGCGCTCTGGACTTTCGTAGTGTCGGTCCAGGTGGCTTTGAAAGCAGTCTCGAACTCTTGCCAGAGGGACTCATTGTCCTCATGGATGCTTCCGGGTCTGGTGGGATCGGTGCGTTGTTCAAGTTCCTCGTCTTGGGCGTTGACCCAATCTTCGACTAGGGGACCTTTGATGTACGATAGCGCCGTGAGTACTCGGAAGAAAGGTATGTTTATTGAGTCATTGTTTTGGTTTAACAACCGGTAATGTCTGAACTCATTCCAGAATGCTTCCGATCGGCTCCGATCACCAGTAAAAACGGCGGGTGCTGTGCCTTTCAATCCGTTGTGTGATGGTATGTGAGTGGGTGCAACTGTAGTGGCGGCTGCTGACATGTCAATGTCGGGAGTTTCAGTGGGAGGATTGATTTGTACTGGGGCAAATGATGCAGTGACCGAATCGATAGATACAGTAGGGGTTTCGATGGCTGGGGAACCTGGTTCGTGGATGCTTTGTATGCTGACGGCGGAATGTGCTGACTTGGTACTGGATCCCTCAGATGAATCGTTTGGATCATTAGCTCCGGGAATAAAGCAAAATCTGGTACGTGAAGCAGTGCGATGTATGGGTTGGTAATCTGGGTGTTGAGGGTCTGTTTCGTGCCAATATCCGGCTCTGACTACATTGCTGATGGGGACTTTTAGGTTGTTTCTGGTATGATACTGTCGATCTCTGCTGTTGATGAGCAGAGCATACCACACATTGTTGATAAATTCGACAGGTTCGGGTTGTCCTGAGGTAGTTTTTTCTTGGGGGATATAATATCCTGTGGTAATGGCTTTGCGGGTGTGTCTTGTGTTATGATTCAGCCGGAAGACTTCTCCTTTTACGTGGGGAGGGAGGTTGTCGTTGTCTCGACGGACGATGGGTATGGGGGTTTGGTCAGCGGGGAATGAGACGTTGAGGGAAGCCACGATGGATAGAGGTTTTAGGGTTGTGCGGGTGTTCTGGGTAGGACACTACTTGGTTGTGTCGGTGGGTAAGAGCTTGTTCTTATGTTAAGTGTAGCAGATGACTATCGGCTACATCAAGCAAGCTGAAAATAGAAGCGGGCTTGTCAAGGACTGCTCAAGCTTGACGCAGAGATAAATCACGTGCCGAACTAACCAGTGTGGAGTGTGCTGGACTTGATACCTTTATACAAGGTAATAACAACTGTGTCACACAAAAGATCAGTCTGAGATAGAACCAAGAGGACAAGTTAGATTGGTGCTATGGAAGACAAGAGGAATGCAAACCTGAGATAGAACCAAGAGGACAAGTTGGCTCTTCCCAGGATGCTACAGGGTGTCTTATATACTACTAGGGATGAGTCACTTACTAATCTACTGAGTAAGTACTGATGACTACAAGCTGACGTGTTGTGTATCTATATTTAGCACTACTATTGTGATTACTGATCACTGTGTCATAAGTGCTTACTTGTGCTGACACATTGCCCTAATAATAGAACAATGCTGACTGAAACCTAATACAGCATGTAATCTACATTACCCTATTGTTCTGCAATGTTCCATGACATTCCAACCAATCATAACATACACATGTCTAACCGTTGATAAGGCAGGATATGCCTTTTATGACGAATACAAATGCACATGTTGGCATCATGTGACTAACCATCTTATCATATCTAATGATAAGGACTTCAACACAGAAAACAGAAAAAGATATATGTGTCTGTGACATTACCCCCCTTCTTAGGGATTAATGTCCGTGTTAACTTCTGTAAACTGGTTTGGCGACTGCCAAGGCAAGGACGTGTATAGGAGTGCTGCTATCTTTCTAGGTGCTCCCGGGTTTCTGGAGTGGAACTCCATGACTTTCTCCGGTGCATGAGCTAGATTTTTAGCTGGTTCCCATGTATCCTCGCCCTCCCCATAACCTTTCCAGTGAACAAGATACTTGAGTGTTTGACCAAAGAGTTTTGAATCTCTAATATGGTCGACCTCATATTCTTCTTCGCCTTCCACTGTGATTGGTTCTGGTGGGGGTGGCTCCTGTCCATTGACTTCATTCCCTTTGTAAGGGCTGAGACGATCTACATGAAATACATCATGTACCCTAAGTGCAGGGGGAAGTGCAAGCTTATAATCGACGTCACTTCTGACTTCAGTGACTTCAAAAGGGCCCAACTGTTTTGGTCCAGGCTTGGATGACCGTTGGTGAACCTTTATTTGCTTTGCTTGCAACCAAACTTTATCCCCGACATTAAACTTGTATGGCTTCATATGTTGTTCGATGTCTGTCTGCATTTGCTTTTTACTTAAGCGAAGGGCTGCCTCTGCATCTTTCCTTACAGATTGTAGGTGTGAAGACATTTGTCTAGAACTGGGATTCCTGTGGTACGGCCTATAGGAATTGTGAAATCTGGCGTGTAACCATACAGCATCTCAAAGGGCATATGCCCTGTAGCTGAATTGAGTCTACTGTTGATCACAAATTCTGCCGTAGGTAACAGGTCTACCCAATCATCCTGGCGTTTGTCAATGAAGAGACGTATATAAACCTCAACTTCTTGGTTTTTACGCTCGACTTGGCCATTAGCTTGTGGATGATAGGCTGTAGTAAGACCTGAGTCTATCCCTAGTCGCTTGTAAAGGGCATGCATGCTTCTTGCCGCAAATTGGGGTCCCCTATCACTAATGATTTTCTTAGAGATTCCATGAAGTGGGAAGACTTGCTCAAAGTAGATGGATGCAACACCATCAGCCGTAAGTTGTGTTGTCACAGGAAATAGATGGATCTGTTTTGTATAGTGATCCACTATGTTAAGGATAGCGTCCTTTCCTCGTGACATTGGAAGCAGTCCAATCATGTCTATACCAATGATTTGCCATGGACCTTCCGGAACTTCCTGAGGCTGTACCTGCGCTTTAGGATGTATATCTCTCCTATAACGCTGACATTTATCACACCCTTCTACATATGCAGAAATAAATCCTGTCATGCGTGGCCACCAATAATAGCGGCTAACCAGTTCTATGGTTCCATTTTTACCAGGGTGACCGGTGGTTAATGAGTCATGACATGATCGTACCACATCTTTATGCAGCTGCCTATCATTTGGCATGTAAAGTTGTCCCTTGTAATAAACGAAACCATCATCTTCTTCCCACATTGCAACACTGTCTGTGAGAGCTTTTGGAGCGATCTTATCTATACTTTTGAGACCTTCTATAACTTCTGCTTCTCGCAGACTTGCCCAGCATATGCGATCCCCGAGTCTACTTCAGGACAGAAGTGAACTTGTGCAGCATTTAGGAAATGCTGTGGTCCTAAGACCTTGACTTGGTGATTGTCGTCTCTATCAGAAACATGGTCCTTTGAAAAACGACTTAATGCATCTGCTTGCATTGATTCCCCTTTGCGATAGATTACTTTAAAATCGAAACGACTTAGGTAGAGTGATCATCGTGCTTGTTGTCGATTTAGATCTCGCATTGTTGCCCACCACTCTATATTCTTGTGGTCGGTAACAAGTTCAAAAGGAATTCCTTTGAGGAAATGTCTCCAGTCCTCGAAAGCTCTAATGCAGCCTAGCATTTCTCTGTCATAGATTTCGTAGTTATGCTCTTCTTTACTCATAGAGTCAGAGCAGTAAGCTACAGGGTGCCAAAGACCATCTATATGTTTCTGAGACAATATGCCTCCAGTAGCAAATCCTGAAGCATCGACTTCAACTCACGTGGGCAGTTCTGGATTGTAAACCTTGAGAATAGGTTCGCAACAGAACTTCTCCTTGAGCCAGTCGAATGCTTTTTGCTGTTCTGCATGCCATTGCCAAGGCATGTCTTTTTTAGTGAGGTCATGGAGAGGACGCGCTACAGTAGCAAAGTCCTTTATAAACCTCCTATAAAAGTTGGCGAACCCTATAAACGCTCTAACTTCCTTCAGCGTGGTGGGTGTAGGCCAATCTTTAACTGCGGCGACCTTGCCAGGGTCCATCCGCACTTCTCCAGGTCAAATAATCATGCCGAAATACTCCATTTCTTGTTTCTCAAATTCGCATTTTTCAGGCTTTAAGTAATGGTCGTACTCTTGTAATCTCTTTAATACCTTGCATACAATTTTGTGATGGTGTTCGAGATCACGGCTATAGATGAGGATATCATCCATATAGACTGCAACTTCAGCCTTAGCGATTAGATCAACCAGAATTGAATTCATGAGGGCTTGGAAAGTAGCTGGGGCGTTATTGAATCCGAAACCCATAACTGTGGGTTTGACCAGTCCCCTATTGGTTACTATTGCTGCTTTCCATTCCTCTCCCTTACGGATTCGAATGTTATGATACCCCCATCGAACATCAAACTTGGTGAAGTATTGTGCTCCTGTAAGTCTATTGATAATATCCGAGGCGAGCAGTAATGGATAATGGTTCTTAATAGTGATTTTATTAAGACGCCTATAATCCTGGATAAGTCGCAAACTTCTGTCTTTCTTCTTGATAAAGAATACGGGTGAGGCCATTGGTGACTTTGATGGTCTCAAATATCCTTTTGTGAGGTTTTCTTCCAAGAATTTATCCAATGCTTCCTGTTCTATTACTGACATGGGATACGTTTTGACCTTCCAGTGTGTTACTGCATCTGGTTCTAAATCAATGGCATGATCCCAAGGCTGGTGCCTAGGGAGTCAATGAGATTCTTCTTCTGAAAATACTTTTGCAAAGTCACAATAGTGTATAGGGATCATCTCGTTGAATGTTTTCTTTCCTTTAGCTGCTATAGCTTTCTCAGCAATTGCTTGTGAGTAAGTAAAGCCTGCTAAACAGAATACATCGTCTTGAGAAGTTTCCAACACTTTCTCCGCGAGGAGACAACGGCGTTCCATCCGGTTTGCCATGATGTGTGTCACCTCTACCTCAATTTGCTCAGGACCCATTCCCTGATCTGCATTGAGGTGCATTGTGCCTGCTTGCCAATCTATAACAGGGTTCCGATGTCGAAGCCATGGTAGACCCAAAATAACTTTTTCTGGTCCTAAGCTGGTTACGAAGAAGTCAAACTTTTCTTCGTCTTGGCCAACTTGCAGAATAAGCGAAACTTTATGGGTTATACTTCCTGCTTCGTTCAGAGTTCCGTCAATATTGTGAAGACGAATCTGCTGGGCTAGAGGAACCTGCCACATCTTTTGGCTGTCGGTGTACTTTTTGTCAATAAAGAGCACAGTTGCTCCTGAATCGACCATGGCTGCTACTTTTGTAGTACGATGACGTCCTTTTAATATACACAAAATATGAAAATGGGATTTTGCATGTTTTGTTTCGGGAATAATTACAGAATTGAGTGCAGCATCAGAAGACTTCACTTGCTGCACTGCTTCAACTGGAGCGGTAGGAACAGTATGTACATTGTTCATCTCCGAGGCAGATGTAGATAGGGTTGATACAACAGAAGAAACACTACTACTATCTAACTTACAAGCAGAAACCGAAAAACTATGAGTACATAAGTCCGAAACTGAGTCATATGGTACTACTAAGGAACTATCCGCAGCTATTGATAGTTCCGACACTAAAAAGACCCTTTCAGAGCTTTGATCTGTTCGTCTTGTTCTTGGATTTTCGCCATAAGCTGGGCCAACAAGTCTGCTTGCGTCTTGTTATCTTTGGCCGGCGATGGTTTTGAGGATGATGAGGCGGCTGCCGTGGCCGCTGGTTGTGATGATGTAGACGGGGTTGAGACTGTTCTGTCTGTGGTAGCCTTTGCTGAGGCAGATTTGCCAGGCTTCCCAACGTACTTGGCGAAGCAAACCATTGATCTGTGGCCAACTTTGCCACAGTGGTTGCATATGTCTCGTTCATGTCCTCTGTCTTTCTTGGTATGTTGTGTCGAACCGCACCCATAACACTTCCCTTGCATGTGTTTCATATAAGAAGCCCTATCTTTCTTAGGGCCGTTGCTGTTGTTGTTGCCGGTGCTACCAGTGCGAGTGGCATCTACCTGCATTGTGTTTGGATCTGATGATGCCCCAAAGGGTGTATGGGAAGTGGTATGGCCCTTCTTTTCAGCTTGGCGCTGCCTATATCGCTGGTCTATAACCTGTGCTGCAGCTCGTAGCTCTTTGAAGGTGCCTATAGGGCGGTCCGTAAGTGCCAATCCGTCCTTGATGAATTCAGAGAGTCCATCGTAGAAACATTGGTGGTGGTTGGCATCTGACCATCCTGTTTGACCTGTATGCTGATCGAACTGTGCCATGTACTCTGGCACAGAACCTTTTCCTTGTCGTATTTTCTTCAGCGCCTCTCGCACTGCTTCTGCTGTATCAAGAGGGGTGAACCTTCTTGAGAATTGGTCGACAAATGTCTGCCAAATCCCACCAAAGGGGTCCCGGCCATGCTGCAATTCTTCTAAATGGGGGAGAGCCCATGTTCGTGCATCACCTTCCATTAGATTCAATACTGATTGAATCCAACTGGTCTGGTTGATAATCCACGCATTCGTGGTTTGATTGAATGTATTGAGTGGGTCTCCTTGTGCTTGTGCATAGTTGTTGAATGCAGCGAGGAAATGTCTGGCTTTGACACTTCCTCCTTTGCCATCCCATGCTTTTGGTTTGGGAATGACATCCCTATTGCCTGATCGTCCTCCCAGGTGTGCAGCCATTATGGTAACCTGCTGTGCTAGGAGTCCGATGGCATTGCCAATATCTGCGACTAATCTCGTGAGGTCGTCTAATGTAGGCGGGGGGGCAGGAACGATCGGTGGTAAACCACCACCACCACCGCCACCTCCACCTCCTCCTGGTGCACCTCCTCCACTTCCTCCTGCTGCTGGGTTTCCAGACATACTTTCGTCTGAATCTGGTTCGTTGATATCCTCATCTGAATCAGGTGCTTGTGGGCCCCAAGTCATACTGTCTAGCTCCTTCCTTTGTTCTACTGATAATTCTGCCCAATCGACAATATAAGCTGAGAGATCTCGAGCTTTTGCTTTATTGTTCTTTGATTTGGCTGGGAGATTCTGGCCGCAAAGCTGAGCTTTCCGCCTGGTTTTCGCCACTGTTTACTTCGGTGGACAAAAGCGTGGGCTCTACTACTACTGCGGTGAAGTATGAAGAGTTTGAAGGAGTGTTGACAAGGTTGGGGTTGTCTGGACCTGCGAGGGATGATGATGAAGAGGAGTGAGCAGAGGGTTCATACTCATGCTCTCTGGTTTCGTGGGGATGAAGTAGGTCTCTTTCTGAGTAAAGAGCCAGTCTGATGTTGACGTTTCCTTCACCAGTCCACTCGTGTGTAAGGAAATGTGTGAGGTAGAAGTCGTGTACTCGAAATGGGGATGTTCCAATGAATCCGCCTGGTCCACCAAAGTCCCTTTCTAATAGATGGTATAAGAACCGGTTTGCTCTTATTTTGCTGTTGATGTGCTCAGCAAATTGTACAGCAGCTGGTGATAGCTCCTCCCCTTCGTCCTCCTCAAAGACATACTCGTCTTCAACAAGCGTGCTAACCAACAATTCACTAGAAATGTTGGGTGTTTGGTTGTTTAAGGTGGAGGATGATGATAGGGGCGAGATTGGCAAATGACTTGGTGCCGGTGGTGATGGTGTACGTGGGATGGGTGAGGGTGTGCAGGTAGGAACATGTACTTCGAGTGATGTGTGTGTGGATGAAGGAGCACTTCTCCTTTGACGGAACGTGTGGTATGCCTGTATTAGGCGGGAAATGATGGTAACCAGTTTGTCGAAACTGGGGTGGACTATAGTGCAAGGGTACGATCGGCGTGCAATGCTAACTGAAAGGTGATGAGCAAATGTCTATCAAGCAAGACCAATACACCCTGATCGATGACACAGGACGCGAGGCTGCGGCGATAAAGACAAAAGCAGGAATGGGGTTGAATGAATAGTACAAGAACACAAGGCTGTCTGCCGCAGTCTCCTCGACCTGTTGGCTGCCTCTCACTCCGAAGAGCTCTCACAAGTGTTCTGGATACAGAGGGTAGCTGTCATGTATACAGGTCTTTCACTGTATCGGCTGTTCTGCTCTGGTCCCCAGGCACACAGGTAAGGTGTATGTACTAGGACTATGTGTGCACTAGCCACCTAAAGGAATAAGGGATATGTGTCGCTGGTGAGCGAAGATATGTCAAGAGCAAAGTATAGAACTTGTCCTAATGTAGCAGATGACTATCGGCTACATCAAGCAAGCTGAAAATAGAAGTGAGCTCGTCAAGGACTGCTCAAGCTTGATGCGGAAATAAATCACGTGCCGAACTAACCAGTGTGGAGTGTGCTGGACTTGATACCTTTATACAAGGTAATAACAGCTGTGTCACACAAAAGATCAGTCTGAGATAGAACCAAGAGGACAAGTTAGATTGGTGCTATGGAAGACAAGAGGAATGCAAACCTGAGATAGAACCAAGAGGACAAGTTGGCTCTTCCCAGGACGCTACAGGGTGTCTTATATACTACTAGGGATGAGTCACTTACTAATCTACTGAGTAAGTACTGATGACTACAAGCTGACGTGTTGTGTATCTATATTTAGCACTTCTATTGTGATTACTGATCACTGTGTCATAAGTGCTTACTTGCGCTGACACGTTGCCCTAATAATAGAACAATGCTGACTGAAACCTAATACAGCATGTAATCTACATTACCCTATTGTTCTGCAATGTTCCATGACATTCCAACCAATCATAACATACACATGTCTAACCGTTGATAAGGCAGGATATGCCTTTTATGACGAATACAAATGCACATGTTGGCATCATGTGACTAACCATCTTATCATATCTAATGATAAGGACTTCAACACAGAAAACAGAAAAAGATATACACGTCCGTGACATTAAGACCTTGCGGGGTCTTAAGTTGTGCAATGTGTGTGTAGTGAGTCTGTGTGTTCAAGGTAATGGTCAGTGTGTCACTCGAGGTTTAGAAGAGGCCATGAGGCCAATTGAGACAGAGTTGAGAGGAGTGGGTCAAGGGAGCTATGATTCACAAGTATAAGTCAAAGAACAAGCTGGGGCTGTAGGACACATTGTCCAGCCCTTATATACCAGTACATGCACAGCCTGAGTCACCTATCCTAGGAGAGTGATATATGGAGTGAGTCAGAGATAAGAGACACAGCCTCAAGGAACACCAGTAAGAGTACAAGGAGCACATGGAGAACAGCCTTAAGGGCACAGTATGAGTTGCAAGGAGCACATGGAGAACAGCCTTAAGGGCACAGTATGAGTCGCTAGAGATTAGTAAGTATCAATAGTCCGAATGGATGGGGAATGGGGCGACAATTGGGATGGGTAGAAAAAGAAAGATGTGTCCGTATCTTAGCCGCGGGTGTTATCATGACAATGCATGCAGATTCTATATTTACCACTTTGCTTAGGAATGACCCACCTCCAGAGATTGCTCAAGTCTTACAGCCCAGTTAAACATGTAAAGGTCTTCAGTTAACTGTACATAGTAAATTCAAACTGCTTTCAGTGGACAGTAAGTGTTTGTAAAGAAACCTGAGAGGCAAGATACTGAATTGAGTGAGTGCCACACAAGAGCCGCAAAGCTTGTAGAAGAGCTGCCAAGAAAAAGCCTCATATGATGCACATGATGTGACTGTGGTGTGATACCTTTGGAGCTTCCCATTTGGCTGGAAGTTTCTGTGCTCTGCATCCCAGAGATTGACAGGCTTCTCAACTTTCATTTTTCTACTGGGAGATATCAGCAACTGCCGATGGCATGTCCAGGTCATGTCCATTGCAGAAATCAGTCATTTAAGTGAAACAAGTATCTATAATTGGTTATCATTTTGGAATCAGCAGTTTTAAATGGAGATATCTCAGGAATCTCCACCTGACATGGCATTTTGCAAAACCTTATCTTATTGGCAGACATCAGTTGCTTTTCACAGGCTGCCTCTTAAACCTAGAATTGCATACCATTCACTTTTAACTCCTATTCACAGACCATGTTGTCTGAAACCAGGATCTCAATATTGAGTGCTGTGCTCACTTGCATTGGTGAGAGAATTTGTGCAATTCTACTCCAACCTGGCAATAAAGCTGAAACCTACATCACCAGCTTACACAATGAGGTGGTAAGCAGTATTCAGTGCTGCATAATGTGTATGGTCTCTTTTCACCTTGGACTTAGCTTGCTGCCATGTGGATCATTGGTATTCTGTCATCTGATGGTGCCTGACCTTCTGTGCCAGAGTCAATCAGGGTTGTGTTTCACAGTTTTTTGGACATTCAGGTCACAGGCAGCTACATTGCACCCAACAGAAGCCAGCTGCTGACAGGTACAGCCTCACAATCAGACTCTCTTCAATTTAATTTTACAGAGTGGTGGAAAATTGGAGAAGGGGAGAAAATTGGGGGTACATTTGATGTTCAGAATGAACTAATTCCAGCACTGCAACATGCTCTGGAGAAGGTGTGCACCTTTTTCCATTTATTAACCCTCAGTTAACCAGATATACAGCATGAAGCTGGTGTGCAGCTTTGTGCTAGGATAATAGGGAAATTCAAAGAATGATCTCCTTAGATAGGAAATCTACAAGTGTCATTTCATCTTCCAAATTATGCAATGTAAGGACCATGTCCTCTCTGGGCTCGATACATTCATCTCGATTACTAAGCTGAATGTATATACTCAACATCCTGATTTGTAAAATGTTCATGTTACCTTTCGTCTTGCATTAGTCTGCGTCTGTGTTCCCATCAGGCCTGCTGCCTGAGCTTGCATTTCTGTTTTCATTCCAATCTGTCTCCTCTTTCCATTCCTATTATCCAGCTCTCTTGTCTACCCTTCCCCTTGGGACAACACCTACACCAAGTACTCGCAACTATCTACAGCATGCCAAGGAGGGGGTCATAAATTCTCACTCACAGCCAGGGCATACTGTGTGGGCAGCCAGACAAAGCACAATGTGGTATTCAATGGCAATACAGGCAGAGTCAAAAATTTCCACTTTGCTGGAGAATAACCCACCTCCCAAATTTGCCAAAGTATTACGACCATGATTAAGCACTTGAGCTAGCTAATTGCACATAGTATGGCCACCGGTAGTCAATACAACCTTCTGACTGTCTCTGTTTGGAGGTATAAGATTTATTTTCTATAGTCACAGCATAGTTCTGGTTCAGCAGGGATATTTGTGGGCCCATACATGATATATTCCCTTCCTTATTTCCTAGGCCAGCATAGGTTTTACTGATGCACTAGGCATAAAATTTCAGCCATTGCAATTGACCCATACATGCACATTGACAGTGTCACATAGCAATAACACTGGGCCCATCCAACCATTTTGGCAGCTCCATATCTTTGCTCACCTTCTATCCTCATTTGACTGCAGGTCCAGCATGGTTTCAGCAATGGACTCAGCAAAAATTGTTGGCCCTGGTATGGGCCCATCCATGTACATTGGCAGCATTGAATAACAATATTGCCAGGCTCACCCAATGGCCTTTAGCAGGGTTCTCCCTTCCCCCATTGTCTGAGTGGAAACACACATTCTCCAACAGGATATGTGCAAGACTCATGCCTTGAAAGTGTCCTGAAATTGCCAATCTGTCACTGAAAATGTCATCAATGACCTTGATGGAATTTTAGATGATCTATCTGCTAGTCCATTTCTCCAAAGATTTTAGCATTTATTTTAGCCTCCTGGCAGCTTCCAATGGCATACCTGAATCATGTGCACCAAGGATAGTTTGGGAGGCACATGCTTATAAGCAGACATTAGCAATTTCCATATGAGATCCACATGACATGTATGATGTAGGCTCAGCTTATAGAAAATCATTGGCAGCTTCAATAGGCAGCTTACCCATACATTCCATTCTACACACATAACATGTCCTCAGAAACCGGAACCTCAATATTAGATGCTGCACTTGTCTGCATTGGCAACAGAATATCCACAATTCTACTCCAATCTGGAAATAAGGACAAAAACTATATCACCAGCTTACACAACAAGGTGGTAAGCATTATTTAGTGTTCCTATATCAGTGATATGTTTTCAAATCTGAATATGAACTTCAGCTTGCTGCTGTGTGGATTGTTGGTCTTCAGTCATCTGCCGGTAGCTCTCCTGTTCCAGAGCCAATCAAGGTTGCCTTCAGTAGTTTTTCAGATATCGGGAACCCAGGCAGCTATACCTCCTCCCCCTTTGGAAGCTTGCTGCAGCAAGGCAAGGAACAGTCATCAGACAGTGCCAAATTCAAATTCACTGAGTGGTGGAAAATTGGAGAAGGGGAGACAATGGAAGAACCATTTGATGTCCATGATGAGCTAGTGGAAGGGTTGTTGCATGCTCTGGACATGGTATGCAACTTGCACTAATTACAGGTCCTCTAATTAACCGGTACTACAGCAGGAAAGGAGTGCACAGATTCATGTGTATGTGATCAATCAGTTAGGGGATGTGTATGCAATGGTCACTCAAATTGAGGGCCAGGTTGAGTCAATTGAGAAAATGTTCAATGATGGCTATTGCAATCTTTCTAGAGAGTTTGGACTTCAGGAAAAAGTGAGGTCAGACTAAATAATAGCATTCATACATCTTCTATAGCTACTGATCTTTGCACTCATCCTGAATCAAAGACATTGCCCAGGTCATCTCATCCTCCAAGTGCTCAAGAAGTACTTCCATTTTTTCTTTCTTTCTCATCTCATTCTTTTGAAGCCATTCAAGCTTTGGCCTGGCCACTGAATGCCATTTGGCAGAAGCAACCTTGGGGTGATCCTGTGTTGTGCTAGTTAGCTAAGGCAGCTCAGACTGCTCATCAGATACCTTGTCCATGAGCCTGCCGATCTCATCTTCAAGGAGCATCACATTTTTTGGGAGCTCTGTGAAGCCTTTGGTATTTGTTGATGAGCCAGCAGATGTTATTGATTCACCCTGGACCTGATGTTGGCCCACATCAGGGTTCAATGAGTCTGGTCCTTTGAGGAGCATGACTCCTCTCCAGAAAGCAGAGTGCATCTGCAGCTTTCAATAATGGCTCCAGTCTAGGGACATGCTAGTCTTTGTACACGTACCTCCTTCTCAAAATTGCTGTTATTCACCTGAGATGCCCCTTGTTCCATTGCATAAAAGTTTTTTCATATGGCTGATGGCAGTGTGATTTTTGATTGGACATCAGCAGATGTTCCTTGATGATATGACATCACAAGTGCTTATTTATGTGTGTGAAGCCTATCATGCATGTGAATTCAGAGATGAGATTGCTTGGCAGGATCAATTTATAGAACTCTTGGTATTTGGACCTATGCAAACACTATTTTAAGCTGTGCCAAGTATATTTTAGACAGAACCAATGAACTATATTTGAAGAGCTCCTGAGGGGGGGTGGCCTGATTCCTCGTGTCCATCCACTGTTATTAAGCCTTATGGCAGTGATGCACAAGTCAGAAACTGCTGCAAACAAGGCTGCAAACATCAGCTCTGTTCGTGAAGATGATCCAAGGGTATTGAGAAGCAAATTTTATACATCACCAGATAATCTTCCATCACTAGATATACAGTTTGATGCTAGAAATGGTGCAGCTCAATCTGTGAACCAGGATTCTTAGCTTACATCAGCAGGTCCCTGCCAAGAAAATATAGCACCTGGACTGCAAGAAACCTTGCCAGCTGCAGGAGATCTATCAATAAACACACTACCAATAGCTTCCAACCTAGAAGCTATGGAAACACAACCTGAACACAATACAGAAGAAATTGAGCCTGCAATAAGCAATATTGAAAAGAAGGGGAAGGAACATCAGTGTGCATTCAGTGGCATGGCTAGAGTAAGTCACTTATTTTTATAGCACTGTCTCGCTGAATAATGTAATTGCTGCCAAAGCAATTGTAACACAATCAGCATCAAAATGGCAAGCTACTGGAAGAACTGTTGCTGCACTATCCAAGGGAAATGCAGGGAATGATGGAAATGTAAGGAATTCAGCCGAAATATATCCCAACAACTGGAGGAGGATGCCATTGAAGCCTGGCAGGATGAGCCTGAGAATGAAAACTCTAATGAGCCCAAGGGGGGGAGGAATGAGGAGGTGCCTTCAAGTATGTTAGCTCCAGTTTATATCTGAGTCACACTTATAAGTTATAATATATGCTGCCATCTCAAGATGAAATGGCAATAAAATAGTTAAGCTCAACAAGGAGCTTGTGGACCTGAAAGACAGATGTGCTGGGTATGAGAGGGTGATAAAAGATCTTGAAGCTAGATGTGATATGCATGAAATACTTTGGAGATGCTTTGGCAGCAAATTGTATGTCTTCATGTTTCTCAAGGTACCCTAAGTTCCAGTTATCATGGGGAGAACTATGAAACTATGATCTCCTGCCATAAATACAAACTATGTTGTATACCTTGTAGGCCCATTCGTGGCCATTGCCAGCTTTCCTCATGAGCAACAATGGGTCCATTCATGGCAATTCACAGCTTTCCTCATAAGCAACAGTGGGCCCATACAAGCTCATCAGCAGTTTTCATAATGAGAAAAAATGGGCCCATTCAAGCCCATCAGCTGTTTTTCCATGAATGAGAATGGGCCCATTTGTAGTTGTTGGCAGTTTTTCTCATGAGCAAAAATGGGTCCATCTGTGGCAATCAGCAGGATTTCTCATGAGCAACAGTGGGCCCATTCAAGCTCATTGGCAGTTTTCATAATGAGAAACAGTGGGCCCATTCAAGCCCATCAACCCATTTTTCCATGAATGAGAATGGGCCCATTCATAGTTGTTAGCAGTTTTTCTCATAAGCAAAAATGGGTCCATCTGTGGCAATTGGGAGGATTCCTCATGAGCAACAGTGGGCCCATTCAAGCTCATCATCAACTTTTTCACAGGCAGCAATGGGCCCATGCTTGGTCATTGGCAGTTGTTGTCATGAACAAGAATGGGCCCATTCATGGTTATTGGCAGTTTGTCTCATGGGCAACATTGGGCCTATTCAAGCTCATCAACGGTTTTTCCATAAATGAGAACAGGCCCATTTGCAGTTATCAGCAGTTTGTTTAACGAACAAAACAGGTCCATTTGTGGAAATTGGCAGGTTCCCCATGAACAACAGCTGGCCCATTCAAGCTCATTGGCAACTGTTTTCACATGCAAAAATGGGCCCTTTCATGGTCATTGGCAGTCTTTTCCATGAACAAGAATAGGCCCACACAAGTGTTTCAGCAACTAATTATCAAAATTATGGACAAAAATTCCCAATGGGCCCATCTGTATTCTATGCACTATCTGCCCTCAATGGGCCGACATGGGCTTTCTCAAGATGCTCAGCAAATTATCACCTGGGCTTTACTGAGCCCTACAACAAGATGGTGTGTCATGGGCTCCACTTCTGCCACAAGATGGTCAACAGCATGTCTATGCCCAGCTGTTTATACATGACAATGCTGACACTACACGTTATTGCCATGAAGCAAATGCCTGGAACTCCAACCTGAATTCAGGCACTTTACATGTACTGCAAGACATGCTCTGGCACTCTCATCCTGGAGTTTATCATTTCAAGCAGGCATTTGAATTGACTTGAGCCCTCCCTCAAGAGCAGCAATGTCACATTGCTCTTTGCTTTGATGCTGAATGTGATAGGCATCAATATCTTGCCCCAGATGCTTCTGTCAGAGATTGCAGTCATCTTGCCAGGAGATGGAGATGAGATAAGAGTTTTACAGGACATCATCCTGTATCGCCTCCATGGTGAACCCCTGCAGCATATCCCTGATTTTCACCCCCTTTATCCCTCCCTATGCTATCCTCCTTTATCCAACTGGCCAGATAGGTTGGTATCCCAGGATCCTCTATCACAATTTTGAGGAGAATGGCCCACAGAAGCGCAAACATGTCACCTTGGCTGAATACAACCACTACTGCCTCTTCATTCATCCCACAGAGATAGAGTCTAATCGCCTCTTTTTCACTTGTGACCTCTTTCAAGACTTTGTATGGACTATTGCTGAGCAGAGCTGGCTTAACTACCTCAGACACAACCAAAAAAAGCTGCATGTTGAGGTCTATTCAGGCTTGGTGGATGCAGTGGCTACCAATGCTGATGTTAACCAGAATCAGTTGGGTCAAAGGTTGATTTTACCCTCCTCTTTTTCTGGCAGCACTTGGAATGTGCAGCAACTCTGTCAAGATGCCTTGGCCATTAATAGCTCTTTTGGTGGAGGAGACCTGTTCATCACTGTCTCTGCCAACTTTGCCTGGCCTGAAATCTAATCTGCACTTTAGCCAGACTGCCTCTGACCATCCTGACTTGGTGGTGTGTGTATTCAAAGCCAGGCTTAACTCCCTCATCCATGACATCAAGGGACTCTAATGCATGCACCAGGTGTTGTGACACAGGGTGATCACTTGAGGTTAGAGGAAAGCAGGTTGACAATTGTTGGGTAGTCTGCCACTCCCAGTATCTCATCTGGGAATATTGCTGTCATATATATCAATGTAGAGTTGATTGCCTCTGTTAAAGCCATCAAGTACATCAACAAGTATGTGTACAAAGGCCATGATAGGATCACTATGGAGTTTGGCACTTGCACTGATGAGATCAAGCAATACCTGGATGCACAATATGTGAGCAGCTGTGAGGCTCTTTGGTGTCTATATCTCTTTCCCATGAAGGAGCAAACCCCTGCTATTGTTCACCTTCAGGTTCACCTTCCTAATTACCGGCCTATTATCTTTGAAGAGGATGATGATGGAAATGTCCAGGACTTGGTGGATACAGACCCAGATCATGATACCACACTCACTGCATGGTTTAAGGCTAATGCTTAATTGGCAGATAATTATGAATTTGTGATCTTCTCTACCAGGATGTTTCCTCCAGGATGGTTTGGAACAAGGGCACACACAATGTTACATCATGGTAGGGATGTTCACCAGATGTGGGTTATGTGTACAATGACAGGAACACTAAGGAGTCTGATGTGGGTTCTTATGTAAGAGATCTAAGTTCGATGAGAACTTAGAGTAGCTTCTGATGACGAGTAACTCTCTGCTAAGTCAAACAAGGACTTTGAGAAGAGTTATGAGAGGAGATCACACAAAGTGATTTGGAGTGGGGATGGTTCTGCTTGTTGTCTCAAAGTACTGTAAGATACAAAGAAGTCAAGTTTAAGGAAATGAGCTACCTAGCTACTAGACTTTATAGTAAAAGAGAACAATAGAGAACTGAAGTCTAACATGTCACTAAAGTAAGTACACATCACTGAAACAGTAAAAGAACAATAGAGTACTAGGACTGAGTCACAAAAGGTATCCTAGTACTGAGTCATATGGGTAAAGATGACCTGTCACCTAGCTAAGGACAATGTGTCCTAATAGAGTCATCATGAGTATTAAATAACAAGAAAGGGTGAGAAAGAAAGAGAAAATATGTGTCAGAGTGACATGTCATAACACACAAGTGGTCTGTCAGGAAGAAGGGTGCATTTCCATTGGCAGGATGTATCATGCCCACCCCACCTCTGGAGGGCAATTCTACCTTTGCCTTCTTCTCACCTGTGTCAGGGGTGCCACCTCCTTTGATGACCTCTACACCTTTGAAGGCATTCAGCATCCATCTTTCAGAGAGGCCTGTATAGCATGCGGCCTTTAAGATGATGATTGTGAGTGGCACCAATGCTTAAACAAGGCAGCAGATGGGCGAGCAGCTGCACCACCTATGTTACCATCCCATGTGAGTGCACTCCTGCATGGCCCAGGGAGCTATGGGACACCTTTTGGCCTGAGATCTGTATTGACCTCAAATATTGTCTTCAGCAACATCCACATATTGCAGAGCCCACAGATGCACAGGTTCAGGACAATGGCCCCTTCCTAATTTGACAAGCTCCTTTCTCACACTGGGAAGAGGCTTCATGAGTGGGACTGCATGCCACAGATTCGGGAGAACTGGGGGCAATTGGTTGGAAATCACCTGATCTTGGAGCAGTGGGACTATGAAATTCAAAAGATGGCTGATGATGCAAATGATGCTGCAAGGTGTATGGCAAGTCTGAACCCAGATCAGTCTGCTGCCTTTGAGAAGATCACCTCTGCTGTCAGCAATAAATCAGGGGATATCATCTTCCTCCATGGGCCAGGAGGCACTGGGAAGACATACCTTATAACACCCTCTGCTATCACCTTTGTTCCCAGTCACCCAATGCATAATTGTTCTCTATATTACATCCTCTGAGATAGCTACAATTCTTCTAAAAGATAGACAGACTACTCACTCACATTTCAAAATCCCCATCCCATCCCATGAGTCTTCAGTGTGCAGCATCTCAAAGAGATCTGAGCTGGCAGAGTTGATCTGTGAGGCAGGCTTGATCTGGGACGAGGCACCAATGCAACACAGCCAAGCAGTTGACCACACATTCCAGGATGTCAGGGACTGTGACAAGCCTTTTGGTGGATTCACATTTGTATTTGGTGGAGACATCCAGCAAATGCTGCCAGTGATTACTGGTGCATCAATGGGCCAGACTGTATCTGCCTGCATCCAGAAGTCTGCCCTTTGGAGATCCATTGTTGTCCTTCATCTGCACCAAAATATGTGGCTGAACACTAGCATTGAGGCCAAGAGGGCATTTGCAGAGTGGCAGCTGGAGGTGGGGCAGGGAAAGCACACAGATGAAGGTGGCATCATCTCTCTTCCAGATCACATTAAGTGCAGGGTGAACAGTATTGATTCCCTGATTGACACTATCTACCCTGTGTCATGAACCTATGCCTTAGGTTGTGACAAACCCAAGGGGATCAAGAGAGCATGAGGAATAGCATTTCCAAGGCTTAGCAAAGCAAGAGTTTGAACAGTCTGGATCAGACTGCTCAGAACAATGCATCTCAAGAGATCAGATAATCACCCTCTGGTTCAAGATACCCAGCTGGAAGTTGGATATTGGGAAACCTTAGTAACAAGGTTTTGGAGTTATGTTCATTGACCAATCAACAAAGTATTGTTGATTGATAAACAGACTTCTTTGATCCGTAAACAAAGTCATAGGGATTAATGCCATTGGCTACTATACTTAGAAACCTTCCATGGTGTTCTACCAGGTTCCATTCCACAGCACCTGTGGATAGGATAGTGACCTACTCTAAACTATGCACAGACCATGTACCCAGGTATATAAGCTAGCTCAATACCTCAGACTGTCCACTTGTGACATCCCCACTTGCATCCTTCCTAGTCTACTGTGCAGGACACCTTTAGGCCTCTTCCACATCCTTGTCTGCAACTGCTTGTGGTATCCAAGTTCTCCAAGTTATCCTCAGTGTTCACTGTTGATCCCTGATCTGCCCCCCTGCTCCTCGTATGCTTAGGACGTACTATCAAGTTGCATAGTAAGTCGCCACACCCTGGGATCTGCACTCCAAGCCTTCAAAACACATACTTCTCCAACCACACAGTGCTATCTAGCCTGAATGTGGATGTGGACAGTTTGAACAAGTCAGTGCTTGCAAGGTTCCCTGGGCCACTGAAGGTGTTCCACAGTGCAGACTTCATTCCTACTGCTGAGCAAAGTGGGGGAGAGGATCCAATGTAAAACTACCCTGTGGAGTACTTGAATCAGATCAACTGCTCTGGCAGCCAATGATCAGCCATGACTTCCATGGTTGATGGGTCAGCCAACAGTAAGATTACCTCATGGCTCATGGGCCAACTGACATCAGCCAATCCTGGAAAATCTTCCAAGATTCATGGGGTAGCCAATATCAGCTTGGGATAGTTGTCTGCAGGCTGGGAATCTGGGATGATACACTTTTAAAATAGATTATGGGGACTCAGACACATTGAGAATCTCAGCCATTTACCCTGCCTCAGATTCTAAGGCTCGGAACAATGTATGTTTGTAGGCAGAATGATGGTAATTGGAGAGATGTGACCAGAGGTGGGCTCTGGATTGGGCTGGGATGGCAAAGATATGAAATGTGTGCTAAGATGTGTTCTGGTGGGGTAATAAAAGAATTATTCCAATATTCAGAGCCCCAAGTAAAAGCTAAATGCAGAACTCTGAATTGGAGGGGACAGAGGTTTTAACAAATTGCAAGTCAGGATGGTGGTACCTTGAAGAGGTTTATTCTGATAATATCCTGGGATTCATAGTGTTAGAGCCTACTCAGGCCAAGCTGCCTACTCAGGACTGTGTATGATGCAAGTTTGAGCTTTTATTCAGGGTATATCTTCATCTCTTTAAACTGGCCCCAGATTACAGCTTAGGACTGAGGGACGACTTATAGGACTTTTCCTGAGCATTTCTGAGGGGTGGGCAGGTGTGCAAGGTACTTCAAAGTCGGCACCTACTCAGGGTCATGAATCTCAGGAATATTTCAGTATATCGTCCCTATGATCCAAGTTGCAGATTGGGATTGTTGGACACAACAGAGTCCTGACATAGATCTGTGATCCATGAATGAACTGTCAATTAGTGATGCTGCCTCTGAGATCATATGACGAGCCCAGTTCGGCTTGGACCACTCCAAGACATGCAGTCCCAACTCAGAACTTGCAGCTACACCAGGTGATCTGTCAAAGTTCTATTCATATGGATGCAAACTTGGATAGAGAGAGTCAATTAAAAATGAGATACTCATTGAGCACCTTTGGGTTCCTCAGGAATGTATAAAGAGGCAATGCAGAAACATAGGATGAGTTAGAACTTTATCCCAATTAGGGTACATGAATCTTGGTACTCCTGAACTTGTTGATAAGTACCGAGCACAGGTAGCGGCTCTTACAGACTTAGGGACTATGGACCCTCAGATTAGATACTTGTAGAATAAATCCTTATGATCTAAAACAATCTTATCTGTAGCAGTATGAATAAAGGACACCTTGTAATAGCTGCCGAAGCCCTTTGTAGTAGCCAAGTAGCTGCCAAAGGAACTTGTTTTTTATTGTAGTTATTATACTTTTTGACAGGACACTTTATTCTCCTTGTATTGTTCTCAACTATGTACATTCCTTTATTGCTGTATATAGAACAATACCTTCAGACATGTATAAGTAGTATAGCTTGTACACCCTGGTTCAGCAGTTCTCATCTGCTCTACCAGACACTATCTACCTGCTCTACTTGCTTAACGCACCCTGTGCTGCTGCTGAACACACCTAGCAACACTTATGTGAGTCTCGCTAGCTACACTGTTCATCAGAACTTTGACTCAGGAGCAGGTCACTCGGGGTAATGAATCTTGGAGTAAATCATACATTTGAAGGATAATCTAACCAGAACCTCAGTAAAGTGACTAGTGTATATAATATGGCAGCAGCACAGTAAATATACAGTCAGTCCAGTGATGAATGTATATAATATGCCCAGAAGTATGCTAATAAACATGGGATGTATCACTAGCCTCTTACAAGGCACTAATTGTGAAACTCTGGCCCATGTCCTGTATTCATTCATGTAGATTGTCATGTCAAGTGTAATCCATGCACAATGCAAGCAAGTTTTATGCTTTTCTAGTACTTGTGAATCTTCATCTATAGCAGGTGGAAGGCTTTCAGGGCAGTCAGGGCAGTCAGGGTGGGCCATGATTGTTCCTGGAATGCTCTGACCACCTCCTAGATTGTGGATGTTGCAGAATGCCAACAGAGAGATCCCATTGAGTGGTAAGATCATACTCCCATGCAAGCTCTGCAGTTCATGGGTTGTGTGTGAGATTGCATTTGCCATGACCCCATTACCTAGGATAGCTGGAATTTTCTATCCTGGAAGGCATGTGGGAAGCCTGTCATCAGTTTGCAGAGTTAGCATGGATATGTCTTGGAGTGGTCTATTGTGAAACCATGTTGGGATGGACGGCCAGATGAGAGCTGATCCTGATAAGTGCTTCCTGATGTTTTAAATGTCTGGAAACATATTACACCGTGTTCCAGCATCTCTGATAGCAATACCCCAAGATATACAAATGTCTGTGCTGCTGGCTCATACTGATTAGAGAATATTCTTGTAAGTCGGGATGAATTGTGGTTTGGACCCAGGAGCAAGGTTTCTGCCTGGCCAAACATATGATTCCAGTTTGGGACAGATCATCCTATGTTTATGTGTACATAGCATTCCAATCCAGGACTAATTACAGGCATCCAGTAACAGTGGATAAAGAGATAGAGTAGTTGGTGCTATACTATGGGCAGCTAATGCCCCACCCTGCCTTTCCCAGTAACCTGTCTGCTTGCCAAGAGTTAAAATGAAGTGTGATATGTAACAGAGATCTCATACCTGGCTTTCTCTGTCAACTCATACTTGCCTTTCTCTGTCAATGTGACAGTTCAGGTGCTTTGCTGAACTGGTGATGTAGATTTACAGTGTATTCGTGGGACTACAACACCTCTGCAACTCCAGAACACCTTTTTTGGGGTCGTCTGCTGAGGGGAATGAGATGGGCCTAGTTGTCACAGATCGGCCCGTGACACGCCGGAAAAGCGTGACATTTGACAACAAGGCAAAGGTTGGAGTGCTGGTTCAGAGAGCACGCACCTTTAAGAAGCAGAAGTTGGCAGAAGAAGCAGAAGAAGAAGCTCTAGGAGAGCAGCAAGTGCTGGCACATGCAGTGAGTACCCAACAATATGCAGTTGTGCAGCGCACTGGCAGTGTTACAGGCAGAGCAAGGACCACGTGATGGAATCACATGACAATAACCCAGACTATGGAAGTCTAACAAATAAGTCATGGGTCACGAGTTCGGAGCAAGACCACCAGAAGAAGTCATGTGACCAGGTCATGTGATGGACGCCCAGACCCAGAGGCCAGACTTGAGCCTAGAGGGGTCTAACCAGATAAGTGATGGGCAGCTGATGATAAGTTATGATGTCATGTTCTAGACAGGGTCTAGGGTTGGTCTACCAGTAAGGTCTGGAAGGATCTGGAAGGATTCTGGCTGGGAGTTGGAAAGGTTCTGGATGGATCTAGGTGGGCTTGGCGAGAAGGCCATGAGGCATGTGGTGCGCAGAGGTATTTATCCTATTGGTCAGAGATATGGCCATGGGGTGGACATGTGTTGGATGCCCCTGGCATGAGGTATGCCTTGAGGCTGTAATATATGACTCATGTGAGATAAGCCCCCGTGGCTTGATGAACACTTATTATTGGACAATTACTATAGGGTTTCAGGTTCAGTAGGAGCCTGAATGTGTATATCTATATGTATATAAGACTCTGTAGCTCGAGCAGTAGTCTTTAGCTTAGTTCCTTGAAACTTCCACCCAGTTAGCTCAGAGTTGTCCCTTCCTGTGTAATTC
Organism: Lactarius tabidus; assembly: GCA_963281015.1. NCBI lineage: Eukaryota > Fungi > Basidiomycota > Agaricomycetes > Russulales > Russulaceae > Lactarius > Lactarius tabidus. The sequence goes on along the minus strand of OY725475.1, from coordinate 38,085 downwards.
CCTTTCAACTTCTTTGGAACCCAAGCAGATACAGTTGTTGCTTCACCTTTAACCTAGGCTGTTGTGATCATCCACTTCTGTATATTTCACCAGCATTCCTATCCCTGTCTGCAGGTGATAGAGGTCAAGACCGTCAAGTGTAGCCGTTGTCATTCATCAAGACCCCCCCTATGCCTAAGTTAGGCAGTACGATCGGTGGATCGTAACACTAGTGTAAAGTGCTCAGATCAACTGGTGTATTAATTCCGTTCTGATCTGTGTACTAGGCTGTTCCCTGAACTGTGAAAGCCTCCCATGTGGAGAAACAGGTGTAGTATGTTCTTGGGATAGCTGTGCTGCACAGCCTATAACTAGAACAAAATCATATTGTTGAGCAGACCTACAAGAACGGGAGGAGTGATCTTGGAGTGATGGTGGTGTATCTCCCGGGGTTCCACTAGTCACTTGAGGGTTCAGGACACTGGGGCTGCCATGCCAGGGATGGGGTGATGGCAAAGGTGGATCAGAAAGGTCATTATCCAACTCACTGTCAATGATTTTGGCAAGGTATGCTGCAAAGTCCTCTTCTGCTTCATCATCTTCAGGATCAGAGATCAGTGGATTGTTGCTGGAAGATGAACCAGAGTCAGATGATGAGGGGATCTTGTTCCGATTTGCAGTTGCAGTGCTCTGGGAACACAATACATCATTGTTGAGGAGCTCACAGGATGGATTCCAGATAAGTGGTGTCAGACCATCTTGCTCACACTGTCTCCAATGTTCCAGCAGCCGGAACATATTGGCTATGCAGATCTTAGATGGGTCGGCCCAAGGAAAGTCCTCTGGATAGCATTCCTCCAAGGTCCATGCCGATGGTATGCTGCAAAGATTTGACCATTTTATGTGAGCTCATTTCTTTCTGGATGTGTATCCTGAGTTTAATATGATCAAAGGGTGTGCATGTGATGAGGTTCAGAATGCACAGATATGAGCAGTAGCAAATTTGCAGAGCATGGTCTGGAGGCTCTTGCTATGATATTGGTCAGCTGAGGTCACAGGGGGGATCTCGGGCTTCCTGTTGGCATTGTTCTTCACTTCTATCCACCTCTTATTAGTCTTCATTCCAAACAGGCTTGGTTCGGGATCTATGGCAGACATGAGATAGAGAATTGGAAGTGCACCAATGCTATCGGATACCTTTAGAATAACACATCATAGCATACTTCATCCATTGAAGCCAGATGTTAGCATCTTTCCAGTCTGGGCAGAAGTGTGTGAAGGCCACTCCATTGTCCAGGACATTATTATACTTGTCTCTGCAAAGGCATTACTGTCCATGTATGGGAGATGGTACAGAAGACATACAAGCATGCTTGAACAGTTCCAGTGTCATCTTCATAGGCTACCAATACTGCAGACTGTATTTGCATGTCTTGAAAAGCTGGGTCTGGAAGTCCTGAATGTTCCAATGCCTATATCCCACAGTAGCCATTCTGAAGTTGTGCATAAGTTGACAAATACAGGGATAACATATTCACATACTTTGCTTGAATGTGCTTTGGAGGTCTCTCATTGGACCACTGGTTTGCAAGATTGGCATATGTTGCCTGTTCATCACTAGACAACTTCTTCCATAGACAGGTAGTTGCATCCTGCAGTGCTGCAAGGTATGCCCGAGATCCTGGGGCACTACCGGATATCTGTTCAGTCAGTTCCCTGATATCATCCTTGTTTTCATGGTAAAAGGCATTCTGAGCAGACCACCTCCAAGTAAATCTAATGAGCTGCCAATGGGGGTGATCATAATGGTTATAGAACCATGTTCTGACTTTCTACAGCTCCTTATTAGTGCATGAACTGTCGAATACCATCCACATGCTTACATGCATAGCCTCCTTTTTGTCAAACATAGAGTTCTGGGGCCTGAGAGCATACAATGTGCCAACAGCAATCCTGATGACTTTAATCCAAGATTCAGTGTCAGCATCTTGAAACTGCTTAACATACTCCCTCAAAACACTAGCCTCTGTTGAAGTAATTGTGAACCCTTCCAGACCAGTGGGAACCTCTGGGTCAGACAGTTGCTCTTCCTCCCCAGAAGGTGTGTTGGAGTGTGAAGGAGATTGCATGGATATGAAGTGTTGAGACTATAGAGCTGGGTATGCAATATGAGGAGCACAGGAATATTTCTACTAGAGCATTCTGGTACAACATATATATCCATGAATACCTTTATGGATGCCTTTTCAAGCAAACACTGGGATCCTTCAATATGTTCTGAACATCAACCCAGTGGATGTGTGTGTAGAATTTTGGCATTACCATTCAAAAATTTCCGAGTATGTCAGAACACACTGCAAAGGATTTACACAATCTATACACCCACCTGAGTGATCCCAACAGCCAGAACCATTTAGGCCCCATGGGTGCATTATGTCATTGACTGGTCAATGACTTAAACTTGGGTCCTGAAGTGTGACTCATCCCGATCCTGACTAGACTGCACATACATCTGAGGGCATTATAGTATCGGTGGAGCTAATAAATATATGCATGAATATGTACTGACACTATTATCATGCATGCTTGACATACAAGCATTCCAAGTATTTGCAGATATACTGGGGGTGTTAGCTTGACAGATCCCAATAACGGTAACCCTTCAACCCTGATGAGCATTTACATCTGGATTCTGGATTGGAACTCCCAGAATATTTTGGGATTTGTCTCGCAATGTAAAACATAAATCTGCCAGTTGAAACCTTTCAATCATGGATATGATCTCACTCTGACGACCACAATATTACATCTGAGGGCACTATAGTATCAGTGGAGCTAATAAATATGTGCACGAATACATACTGACACTATTATCATGCATGCTTGACATACAAGCATTCCGAGTATTTGCAGATATACCAGGGGTGTTAGCTTGACAGATCCCAATAACAGTAACCCCTCAACCTGGATGAGCATTTACATCTGGATTCTGTGTTGGAACTCCCAGAATATTTTGGGATTTGTCTCACAATGTAAAACATAAATCTGCCAGTTGAAACCATTTGATCATGGATATGATCTCACTCTGATGACCACAATATTATCTTCAATTATGGGATCACACCATATCAGTACATGGGTGATGCCAGAGGTTATCAGGTGTTATGTCATGGTAGGGATGTTCACCTGACTTGGGTTACATTTACAATGACAGGAACACTAAGGAGTCTGGACTGTGGATTTGGCACTGGATCCAAGCTTAGACAATTGGTCCCTGAATGAAGCCTAGAAACAGTGCTGCATGTTTCATGGGGTTGGTCATGTGGTCTGTATCATGATTTGTGATCCTATAAAGGTTGAACTCTGTCATGAAGTTATTGGCCTTGGATCAATCCCCATCAAAGATGGCAGGCAGGTTTCCCCCTAACTTGCTTCTGCCACCTCCTGCACCTCTGGCACCTGGGTGTGCAAAGATGGTTCCTGGACCGCCTGGTGGTCCTTCAGGTGGTCCTCCTGTTCTGTGTCCTCCAGATCCTCCTGACAGTCCTTTGCCAGGTCTGAAAAATGAGTGCACCTTTCCTGGTTTTGTGTTTGCAAGGGTAAGGGCTGCTGCTGCCATAACTGTTGGCATTGTCTGGGTTGCCATTGAGAGACTTTGATTATGCTCTGTAGCAGTGGAACTTTGATTATGTCTAGTTTCTGTGTCATTGACTTCTGCTGCAGTGACTGTTGTAAGAGCAATTGACTGTCTTCTGAGGTTAAACTGGGAAGGGACTGGTTGCATGGCTACCCAATGGTGAGATTTAGTGTTTTGCTGTATAAAGTACCACTGTCTGTTGTCCTTGTCATATTTGACTTCAAGGTAGTGCTGACTAAGGAGATCATAAACTTGATATCCTTCTGTGTTGTTAAATTTGTTCCAATGGGCTGCTCCTCTGATGTGTGCTGGTAAGTTGTCTTTGATTCTTCTTTCGATGACAAATGGGATAAACCCTGCTATGCTTCTAGACTGGGCAAGTCTTCTGTTTTGTTTCCCCAGTGTGGCTGTCTTCTAGAGACTTGACTTAATGTTATGTTACAGTAGGGACATTCACCCGACTTGGGTTACATTTACAATGACAGGAACACTAAGGAGTCTGGACTGTGGTTCTGTGTGAGAGTTCTAAGTTCAAAGTGAACTTAGATAGCTTCTGATGACAAGTAACTCTCTGCTAAGTCAAGCAAGGACTTTGAGAAGAGTTATGAGGGGAATCACATGAGTGAGAGAGTGGGGATTGTGCTGCTTGTTGTCTCTAGTACCATAAGATACAAGAAGTCAAGTCTAAGGCTACAAGCTACTTAGAGACCAGACTATATAGTAAACGAGAACAATGGGGTCACAACAACAGTAGATGTCATGACAACAATGGACATCACGAGAACAATGGTCACAAGAAAAATAGGGTCACAGGAACAATAGGTCACAAGAACAACGGGTCACGAAAAGACAATAGAAAGTAAAGTGGTGATCTATCAGTCATGTGACTGTGAGTTATTGGAGGAAATTAACGTAAAATCTGTATCATAACATTGGGCCATAAAATGTGAACTAACTGGGACACAATTCACGACTGCTATCCATCCCGACCATGTATTTGTGAGCCTGGTGAATTGGACAATGTACTATCCTGAGAAATACCAACAAGGATACTATATTCATGGAAAATGTGATAGCATGCCACCACATACAGTGACTTCAAAATATGTCTTTACTTACACCCCAAGTGAACGGGTGTTCCAATCCCACAGGCATGTACATTAAGACAGTCACACCCACAATGGAGTATGAGTAGCCAGCACAGACTGGTATATAACAATATTAGTTGAAATGTGTGCTGCAGGGCAGGTACCCGATCATATCCCAGTCCTAAATGCCAATACCAAGTACTCAAAATATTGATGGCACTCAGCTAATCTTGGGCACTCAACGGAGGACACAGATGAACAGAATATTGTATTTTTATCGCAGGACAACTCGGGCTATGTAACATAGATGTATTTACTTATTCTTCTTCAACTTCAACTTCTGGATATCCGCTTGAATAAGCTGAATTTGGGTGTACAATTCTTGCATGTTTTCCACAGCCAGCTCACACCTCTCTAGCATGCTGTCCTCTGTCGGGGAGGGTGAGCTGTCCCGATACTTGGGTTCCTGAGAGTCATCATCATGAATGACAACCACTTCCTGTATACAGCAAAGTAATCTTTGCATCAGTGCTAGCAATGGGAGTCATGGAATATACTCAACTTTCCTTTCCCAGAACAGGATGGGCCTGTGACTGGCTCCAAGTCCACTGCCATGTTATGTACAGTACAGCGGGCTGATATGTTTAGATTAGACAATGAAAGGGATCAATTAATTGAGAGTGCACTTCTTCTACTTTGACAGTGGGTTCTGAATGCACAGCACGCTCAGAACACTGACCGGGGCCTGAGGCATTTGCCACAGTTGCCAGCATCACAGTGTTCTGTCTCAAAAACCAGAACATTGTTAGGAGCAGAACATCCACTAATTTGGCTGCTAGAGAAGGTGGGCATGGAGGATCTAGCTGTGGTGGCTGAGATGCAGGGGTAGAGTGTATAACAGGACGGGTGCATGGAGGGGCCATAGAGGCAGCAGTAGAGGCTCGGGATGCCTTCTTAGAGGTCGAAGGGTGAGGAGGAGCCTTTCCCACATATACCTGTTGCCCTAAAAATTGTTTTCAGTCCAGGGGCATGGGTACCACATGCCAAATAAAGTTATACTTGATAGGGTGTTTTTCTCACTCATTCTGAGGTATTGCAATGATGGGAGACGGCTGGTGGGAGTGAGTGGGGAAAGCAGTTGACTGCCACTATTTTTTTGGATTCTGGCTGAAGATTGGGCCTGGCAGTAATAGAACATTATCACCAGGCCCAGAATACATGTCAGAATACATGTACATGCAGCTAGTGATCTAGATATTTGACATCTTATGACCTGATATGAATCATCATGCTGATCATATTTGAATCAATATGCCAACCACATGGCATGATCCCATTTGATCTGTTCTGATTGGAATGATAATCTTACTACATTCTATTAAACATAAACTGTGCATTCAGGGCTATACTTGCATTGTTTATTCATGTTTAATCACCATCTGGCTGCTCCACTTGATGGGCGCCAGATTCTGAGTCATACTGCAGGCCATAGGAAATGAATGGATCAATTTGACATCTAAAGATGTGTGCCAATCTGGTGTCCCAATCTGTGGTACCAATCTCTTATGATTTGAACCAATTGGACCGATGATCATGGAGGTGAGGCTAATCAAGCTCCAATCCAAAGTTCAGCCCCATATTATTATGTATTTGCTTGTGCAAATGCTCCTTCAATATGATTGCCCAGAACTGACTCATGTAGAGCCCTGGATAGCCCCCAGTCCTGGGGGTCCTGGAATCATTCCCTGAACTGCCAAGGAGTTGGAACATTTTTCAAGTTGTTCCACCCCATTCCCTCCACTCAGAATGCCTCCTACATGTCCATTGCACACCCTCCCCCCCCTCCCCCTGAGCCAACCCTCCTGCCTTTCCCATCTCTTTCTTTCGACAGATGAGGAAGAGCTTCTTGATATTGCCATATGCCTAGACTCTGCAGTTCAGGAGTTTGTGGCACAAAATGAAGAAATTGACGAGGAATTCTATGTGCAAGCTATCATAGAGGAGTTGGTAAGTTGTTAATTGGCCTGACATGTAAGTACAGATGCAGAGTGTATCTGCATGGAGTCCACAGCTCCTGGTGGTCCCAGAATGCATGCCATCATTGAGCACATCAGTGCAGAGGTTGCAGCAGCAGGAAGTGCCAGACGACCACTGGATCTTAACACTCTCAGCCTTGGCACTGTTGAGGAGTGGTGTACAGAGGCGGGAGAGAACTGCCCAACTGAGACTGGGGTGATCCACATCCTGGATCTCAGGCCTTTCATCCACCAGATTCCATCAGAATATTGCTGGTGGCTCCCAGCAATTTTGCCCAATGCTTGTGAAGATACAGGTATGTATGGGCTCTATCTTACCATTCAACCTGATCCTGACACACCATTGCAACTATGAAGAAATGGCTCCACCTGCTGTTCTGCCTCCTACCCAGGACAGGGCTCCCACCACCACTGCTGTCCACACATCATCCTGTACACATGCCTCCACCTCCTCCATGGCCCCTCCAGAGCCTGAGGAAGATGTTGACATGGAAGAGGGAGGGGTCACTCCCTGCCAGCAGACGAGGTCCTCAAAACAGGCCATCACATCACCCAGCTCTGGTGCCCCTGAGGCTCAGCACACTTGGGTAATCAACCCAGTATGTAGATGGTTTCTCATTACAAACACAAGATTAACATTCCAATTTAGGGCACCTGCAGACAATGTGCTGCGAGCTACCAGGCATGTGAGCCGTTCGAAGGCAGAAAAACAGCATTGACCTGCAACTTTTGCACAAGACAGAGGATTTGCTGCTACCCAAAGGCTAAGTGGGCCCAGGAAGAAGAAGCTGAGCAAGAGGCACTAAAGCAAGAGGCTCAGAAGCATCAGCCAGAAGCACCCAAGCAGTCCAGGCAGTCCAAGGGTAAGGGTAAGAAACAGAATGTTGCTGGTGTGAATTTATTTCACTCCTGAGGGATATTTGTTAATTGCAATTATTCAGAAGCTGTTGATGATCTTGCACCAGTCATCGAATCACTCTGGGACAATGTCTGGAACGAGACCACCCAGCTGCAGGAGGATGTTCAGAACAAGACCTCTCAGCTCTGTACCAACCTTTGCAAGGAGATTGCACAGCTCCACTCTGATTTCTGGAAGGTGATTGGCAAAGCACATAACAAGTTTGCCAACATCTGGGCATTTTCACATAATCAGGATCAAATGCTTTGTGGGATGTGTGAGCAGACCAGAGTAAATTTATCTTCCCTCAGTCTTCAGATTCCACCTTCGGCCACTGTATCCTCTGTCTCCACCTCTGCCACTATCGAGGAGCAGGCTGCCTTGACTCCTTCTGCATCATCTGCAATCAGCAATGTCTCATCAACCTCTTTGGCTTTCCATCTGGGCTCCCTCACACTTGATAGTCTCACAGTCACTCCTGCAAACCTCCCAGTTGCAGGACCTTCAGGATTGGGTTGGGAGCTTCCATCAGTGCAGGGTAAGCCAATTCAAAAATGTCAATCTATTCACTTACCAATTGAACCATTTCACATACTTTGCAGTCTCTGCTGATTCTTCAGGACCAGACCAGGAAGCTCTGCCAGTGCAGGGTAAGAAGATGTTCACATCATCTATCAATTCACTTACTAATCCAACCATATTACATTTTAGTACCAGGGCAGATGCTTCGGAGCAGTTCTGGCCAAGGTAATGCACAAGGCAAACAGGCATCAAAGCCTCCCTTGAGAGCCCCTAGTATGCTGGGATCCCACAGAGTGTCATCACATTCCCATACACACATCTCAAACAGGCCTATATAATTGGTACAAGCAGCTTCTAAGAGCATCCTGACAATGGCAGGACCTTAAAACCCGAAAGGAAAGTGGTATCAGACACATGAAAGAAGGGGAGCCCATTCCAGATGGCTCCAAGGCTGTCTTCTGCCTGGCATGCCCACAACCTGGTATTAATCTCCCTATGGAGTGGAAAACAAAGTACACTCTGTATGTTGTTTCCTTTAAATATCACCCTTTGTCCACTAATAGCAAATGTCCAGTGATGAGCTCATCCGGACTTTTATTATGGATGGAAACTTTTCTGCAGAGCATATGCAGCATCAGTCTGGGGAGAGGGATGTTCTGCTGTCTGCAGGGATGGCTTTTATGGCCAATCCAGAATCCTACAAGCCCATCTTCAGAGCGGTAAAGAAATCATCCATGTATGTATGCCATGATTCCCAAGATTATCCCAGTTAATATTCCAATAGCCAAGTACATGCAATACATATTGGGCAATTGAACAGGCCAACTCTAGTCAGGCACATCTTGATGTTACAGGCATCGGTGCAACCACTTGCTGCCATGGTTTCTTTGTTCTGACTTCTGTGGTGGACTTTCAGAAGGGTGAAAGGTCTGCATGGTTTCACCTCAGCATCATTTCCTGAGCTCTAATTGTTTTCTTTCTAGGCAAATCAATATGGACTACAGTATTTGCAGGGCCCTCTCATTCAACATGGAAGACATTCCAGTTGCACAGGTTATGTACGATATCATGTGCCAATACCAAGTACACTTCCAGAAGAGGGTCATGAATAGTCCCGAGCTTTCCATTCCCAGCTCCCTGGAACTCCAGAACAGCATCAGGCTGTTCCATATCCACAGACACCAGGATTCATGTCTACCCAGGACCTACCCTGATACTCCCCCAGCTACATTCCGGGTGTGAAGCAAGTTGACAGTGAGATCATAGAAACATTATGGGCTCCATTAAACAACATACCCTGGAGCCTTTGAGGGATGTCCCTAGTTCATTGGCAGGAGGTTCTGGATGCTCACATCAATCATTCAAATTGGAAGAAGCTGGTCCAGATTGGTATGTCTGATCCCTCCTGTACTTTAACATAAGTCTAATATCATGAAATAGTCCCTTCTCTGCTTCAGCAATGGAATCACCTAGAAATTGGATTTGATTCCAGTGCTCAGGCATATAAGGCTCTCAGCAAGCACTACAAGGATAAGACAAAGAAGTAGCTCAAGGAGGAGGAGGATGCTCAAACAAATTGTCAGTCTTCTCCATCTGCTATGGATATATAGGATACTGTTAAGGCAAAAGGTCTGCACATATACCCAGGATTCTGCTATTTTGGCTAACCTACACTTCCAGCTCCATCCCATGCTATAATCCAGCAAGAGCTCATGGTAAGACTGGGGAACACTCTATTCAGGGTCAGACATCATGGATCTCGACTGGCATGAAGATTCAGGAATTGCAGTGAGTTCTGGAATGCACTCCATAATGTAATATATCAATATTTTCAATAGGCTGGCTATTAGATATCAGCCCCAGAGTCAAGGTTCCCAGCTGCTCACTGTGGAGGATGCACAGATCCTTGAAAACAAGCAGACCTGTCTACAAAAAATGATTGATATTTTTGCACATCAGTCAGACTCATTTATTCTGAACCATGAGCCCACTGAAGATCTTTTGATGTCTTTCCTTGGGGATTATTTGGAATATGACCATGCTGATAATATAGATGAACATGGAGTCCCAGAACATTCAGAGCCAGCTCACATTGGCCCCTTTCTGAATTGAATGTCCCTGACAGATCCAGAGTCAATGCCGAAGACATCCCACTCCTCCTCCCATTGTCCCTTGGATGGGATTGGTGTCTTTGTCATGGTCACAAATCCCTTGCAATAAAAGAGGCTACACTATGCTATGCTCAGGCAACTGATGCAATCCATAGGATTCGCTTAGTGCTGGGGTTTAAGTCAGTACTGTTCCGAACTCAGGTCTGTCATGCCTGGACACAGAAAACCAAGTCCTGGGCCTGGTCAGCAGTTCACACTGTTGATGCAGCAGCAAGCATGCTCAGACTTACAGTATGGCAAGGGATGCTTACACCAAGACTGTGGACCCATCTGGAGAATCCCCACCACTTCTGTCTCTCCAGCTGAAGGACCTCTGGGTCAATACTGCCATTCTAGGTGCGGCAGAAGTTGGACAACAGAATCAGCAACTTTCCTGGATCTGGAGTTTTGGGACTTCAAACCATGAAGATGGAACATGGATGGATGACTGTGAGTACCTACCTATCCCAGACATAATGTATGCTTAAGAGTGTAATAGTTAACAGAGTCCATTGGCTCTGAGCCAAAGCACAGTTTGAGAGATGGAAGGAAGAGCAGTACAGCATTCATAATGAGGCTGCATGGGTTCCTGCTTATTTTCATACCAAAGTGGAGCTCTGGAATGATTGAAGGAATTTTGCTGTACAGAAAAAGCTTCAGGGGCATGCAGCATATGCATCACATCAAGCTCATTCTTGGGAGGAGCTCTCCTGGAGTTCAATGAAGGCACTGACTCTGATTACTTCTGCTCCACTGAAACATGTTTAGTTTACATTACATCTGTAACTGAGTTGCTATATATCTGTTGTGAAATGGTTCCAGGATGTGGTGTTTAGATTAGAATTCTGATGTTCACCCATTTGGAACAGTGGCTAAATGCAGTTTCAATATCCATTACTATATCTCAGGACTTCCATCTGGTCCTCACATATTATCTGACAGAGAGAGTCGTTTCATCCTGAACAATACTATGGCTTTCGATGCATGCATGACATGTAACAGTTCTGAGTCTGTAACAGGCCCGAGCCGGTAACAGACCCGAGCTGTCCTGCTATCTTATAACCACTCCTGTGTGTCAAATATTCTGACTTGGACATTTGTTATCATAAAATTTCAATTTGGTTTGGGGTCATCCTGGATCATCTCTTCAACATATATTATTCTGAATTATGTCCATATTCTGTTAAAGCAATTTAGCATATCATCCACAGTCCATACTATCCAGATCTAATTCCAAGGCATATTATTCTGACTACAATGCACTGACTCGTAGCAGTCCAGATTCATTCTGGCATGATTATTTGATTCGGAGCCATCTCCAGAGAGTCAGTGCCAAGAAACTCCTGCACAAGGTCCCGAAAATATGTTTGTCTCGCTCAGAACATTGTTCTGATTGCTCTCTATGCTATTTATATATTCCTATATATGTTCAATAATCCAAGCTACTGATAGATTCTATAACCTGAATCAATATAGTTCTGAGCTGATGTCGGCTACCCCATGAATCTCAGAAGATTTTCCAGGATCGGCTGACATTGGTTGGCCCATGAGCCATGAGGTAATCTAACTGTCAGCTGACCCATCAACCATGGAAGTCATGGCTGACCATTATGTGGCTCTAGGCCTCCACTTGCAAGACTGGAGCAGAAGGTTGGATACCTGCCCTGTGATGATACTGGATGCAGTTCATAGAGTGTGCAATGGGAGCAGAGGGATCTTGACACAGTGTCAAAACAGGGTGCTTGAGGTGCAACTTCTTACTGGGGAACATGCAGGGACAAAGGTGTTCATACCACAGATTGCCAATCAGCCTACTGAAGACCAAGTTGCATTTAAGTTCACTAGAAAGCAATTCCCAGTGAGACTTTGCTTTGCTATGACAATCAACAAGTCACAGGGGCAGTCTGTGAAGCATGTTGGGTTGGATCTTAGGTCACCTGTGTTCCACACATGGGCAGTTTTATGTTGCAGTCTCAAGGTGACTTCACAGGAGAACAAGGCAATATGGGATGAGAAAGAGGCAGAGGGAAAAACAAAAAACATGTTTATGATGAAGTACTACTGAAGGAATAGTATTTATACCTGTAGATTTGGATGTACATAATGTATTTGTTTGGTTGTGAGGTGTGGATATATTTAATATGATTATGCCTTAGATGGAAAAGGGGGTTTGGGGGCTGTGCCCCCAACAAGGTGAAGTTGAGTGCCAAAGGCCAGTGAAGTGAACAAAGTGAGCAAGCTGTGCCAAAGGCACAGACTGAACCTTGTGCTGAAAAATGCTGAATAGACAGATTTAAATTATCAATAAGCATGACAAATGCAACAAGAAAAAAATACTACAACAACTTGGCACATGCAAAAGAGATCAGGGCAATATGCACACAATATTGTATACTTAGATCATGATCAGACCAGCTGGGTCATCTATCCACCCATGTTATTAAGAGGGCACCTCATCATCTGATGGCATGTTCCTTTGCCTTTTCCTTCAGATGAGATGCATCCTCTAACATATTGCATGCCTTTCCCTTTAACTCTGATTAAAAGCCTCAGATATACCTCATTGACATAATTATGTACCTGTGAGCAATGCCATATCAATACACATACAAGTATGTGTATATGTGTGTGATTGGATGCTACAGCAGGATTTGGTCAAAGCCAGCTCTTGTCTTCATTCATGGCATCAAAGGGCACCTCATCCTCTGACGGCTCGTGCACCTTTCCCTTTCCCTTCCGATTCAAAGCCTCCACCAAAGACTCACTCACCTCTCCCTTTCCATCTACATGACAGGAGGGCACTGCTTCTTTGACCTGGTTTTGTGCGACTCTTGACAATTTTCTCCAGAGCGATTAAGTAGTTGCCTAATGTGTGCTCGCCGCGCTTATTAGCCGCCTCTTCCTCTGCTTGGCAGGTACGACATCTCTGGCCCCAGAAGAGCGCCTCCACGGGGGCGCGCACTTCTTGCACCTTGGATGCAGGGTCGCGGTCTTCAAAACTGTCATCTTGTGAAATGTCGACGAGAATGGAGGGTAGACGCGATAGCCCAGGGGCAGTATTTGCGCTGAATATTGGGGAGGGCTGAGCGGAGGGTTGTGCAGAGGACTCTGGAGAGGGCTCTGGGGAAGGCTGAGCAGAGGTGATTTCATGGGTGCCATCAGCTGAATGTAAATGGATAATATGGATGAAGAATAAATAAAATGCGAAAGAGATGCTCCCTAGTGGAACGAGCTCGCACGTCACGTCCCTCGCCTTGCAGAGTTTACAGACGCCTGGGATGCCGCTCGCCACGCACTTCCGCCTTGCAAACATTTAATGGTAAGCTTACTGCTACGTATTAAATAGCAGTACTCACACGAGCCGAGTATTTCTACGGTGAGGATCGTCCATGCTTTGACCTTGAGCCAGATGTTGGACCCTATGGAGACAGATGCGAGAAGTATGACATGAATGCGTGCCTTGACAAAATAGTTGCATATAAGTACCTCGGCCGCACTGTCTACAGAACGTGTGATGCCGCACGCTGAATAACACCGGCTTCTCTTATTTCGACCTCATGCAAGGTAGGAGACGGAGCTTGAGATTGGGAAGGAAATTGGAAGAGAAAAGACGGCGCAGCAGGTATTTGAGAAGACGGAAGGTAGAGCAGGCGCGATAAAGCTCGTGCACATAACACCATCGTCCGAGTTGTTTAGCAATAGGGTGTCTTCTGGCAATGGTACACTATCTGATGGCGGAGTGCACCCATCGTCGATGCTGCAGAGGTCATTGTCATTGTCTTCGACGAGGGAAAGCGAGAAGACCAGGTGGCGTCTGCAAAGCAGAGAAGTGTTCGGCGCACCGTTTTAACAAATAGTATTATTTATGGGTCTTGCTGACGCAGTTGTGAGCCATTTTGTATGTCCGCGTCAATTCCAAGTTCAATTACGATCAGTGGTAATATTAGCTGCGATCGCGAGTAAAACACATATGCGCACCATGTACCTCGAAAAGAAGGTCGCCTAACTCTCCGCGCTCTCAGCTATATTGAGACCGCCTAACGGACTTTCCAGCTGTAGGAGAAGTGTACGCATTGCGAGATATGCAGGATCGTCATGTCCGTCCATCGTTTACAATGCGAGAAAATAGGAAGTGCGAGTCTTAGTAAGCGTTAGGAGGGCGAGGCTTGACTTTCTCACGGGTCAAGGCGCATGCAATTGCCGATGCGTACATTTATTTATGCGAAGCCTTGAAGCATCAATTAATCTGCGCGATTACTTGTCAATACCGTAAGATATTAACATCGCTTTCACTAGCTTTTCTTCAAGGGACACTTCAATTTTGTCGCATGTTTTTGCGACACATACTTATAACGTGCCATGCGCATCCTCTATATTATTTGTCACAATAGACTTCTCGGAATGGAAATATCGCCTCTGGCACTGCCTGTGCCATATAAGCGGGCGCGGGGACTTGAGCGATGGATGTTTCCAAACAATCAATGCACTCGTGTCACTCTCGCGTTTTCTTACCCTGCGACAACATTCACATAATCATAGATACCTCAACGACATATATATGTACATGCGAGCGACACAAGCTTGATATGCGCGACAATCACATGTGTGTCAGAGCTGGCTCCTCATCCATGGCATCAAAGGGCGCCTCATCCTCTGACGGCTCGCGTGCCTTTCCCTTTCCCTTTCCATCGGACGCACCCTCTGACATATCACGCGCCCTGCCCTTTCCCTTTCGATTAACAGCCTCCGCTAAAGGCCCACTCACCTTCCCCTTTCCTTTCACATCGGACGGGGAGGCATTACTTCCTTGGCCTGGTTTCGTGCGACTCTTGAGGATTTGCTCAAGTGCGATATCGTATTTGCGCAATGCGTAGGCGCCTCGCTTATTAGCTTCCAGTGCGTTTGCTATGCTGTCCTCATATCTCTGGCCCCAGAAGACCGCCTCCACTCTGGCGTGCATTTCTTCATCTTTGGACGCAGGGTCCCGGTCTTCATAACCGTCATCGTATGAAAGGTCGACGACGGTTGGGGAAAGTGACGGCCCAGCGGCAGGATTTGCGCTGAATATTGGAGAGGGCTGAGCAGAGGGCTGAGCGGAGGACGACTCTGGGGAGGGCTGAGCGGAGGTGTTTTCGCGAGTTCCGCCTGTTAAATAAAACCGCGCGATGATGAAAGTAAACTCTGAAACACAAAGAGACGCTCACCTAAGAGAACGAGCTCACACTTCACATCCCTCGCCTTGCAGAGTTTGCAGACGCCCGGGGTGTTGCTCGCTACGCACTTCTGCTTTGCAATTTTACAGACTTTGCACTATCATTTGATGGGGACATTACAGTTACATATTCAATCTTAGTACTCACATGTTTCGAGTATTTCTTCGCTGGGGATCGTCCATGCTTTGAGCTTGAGCGAGACGTGGAACCCTGTGGAGACTAATGCGAATAATAAGACATGAGTGCACGCATTAACGAAATAGATACAGATTAAGTACCTCTGCCGTACTATCCGCATCATGCGTGATAGCCGCACACTGAATATTACCGGCTTTCCCCATTTCTACCTCAGGCGATGTTGGAGACGGAACTTGAGATTGGGAAGGAGATTGGAAGAGAAGAGATCGCGCTGCAGGTTGCTGAGCGGCCGGAAGCTGAAGCGGGAAGCTGGTAGCGTGAGCAGATGTGGGAATAGATTGGGTTTGAGCGTAGGACTGTGTTGATTGCAGGGAGTGCACGATAGAGCTTGTGACTGTGCCGCCGTCGTCTGAGTCGTCAGGCATCACGATATCCGCTGGCAATGGAACATTATTACGCGGCAGGGTGCGCGCGGCGTTCATCCTGCGGAGGTCGTCCTCATATTCTTCGACGAGGATAGGAAAGCGTGAAATCCAGGTGACATCTGCAAAGCGGAAAAGTGTTCCGCGTGCAGCATGAACAAATGGTATTATGTGCGGGTCTTGCTGACGCAGTTGTGAACCATTTTGTACTGCCGCGTCTATTCCAGCCTGCCAGTTTGAATACGATTGGTGGGGATATCTGTGATAAAAGCGAAACTTATGTGCACCATGTACCTCGAAAACAAGCCGGCCCAATTCTCTGCGTTTTCAGCTGTATCCACTTTGTGTAATGAGTTGCCCAGTCCCAGGAGAATGTTGCACATTGAAACATATACAGGATCTTCATATCCGGTCATGTTTGCGATGCGATTTAAAGGAAAGGTGGGTCTGAGGGAGAGTAGCTGGAGCGAGAAACGCATCAATTTCTCACGGTTGATGCGTATTCGATTGGCGATGCTTGCCTTTATTTGTGCCAAGTATCTACGCATTCCCACGCGATTGTTATCTGTTTGGCGATACATATAAATAACCTTTGTGCGGCCAATATGCGCGCGCGACGGTTTGATAAAGGCGACGATTGATACACCACACATTTGGGGTTTTTATATAAGAGCAGCAAAGAAAAAAGACAGCATTTCAAAGAGACACACAGGACAACGCAATCCAAATGCGTATGAACTAAGTGTCCTCTGGTTTAACTTTCGCCCTCGTCACCCTCGCCTTTCCCCCCACCCTCACCTTTTTAGGGCGGGGTTCGTCTTCTTCGGAGGACGTCAGCGAAATCACCGCTTCCTTGATGTCCCTGATTTCCTTCTCGGCATTTTTTATGCGCACATTCCCGGCCTTAACCTCAGCTTGGCCAGCGACGATTTCTCCTTCCCAGTACTTTATCAACACGCGTGCATTGGGCTTCTCAAACACGCGCTCGTGCTCCTGCCTCATGCGTTCCACAGGCGTCTGAACCTTTTCTCCTGCAGATTTCGTTGGCGGGGCATGTGCCTGGAGACGCTTCGCGGAACCGCGTGTAATAGGGCCAGACTTCTGAGGATTGGGACGTCAGAATGCGATTAGTGAAGTAGATGAGACATACCGCAACGGCCCCCTGAGTCGGAGGAGGCATTATCTCTGCATCTGTAATTGTGACACTCGATTTGACGTCAAGAGCTGCAGACACGCTCCGTGCAGGACGAGAAGGGAGTTGAGAGGGAGCTGCCGCAGAGCCAGTACGCAGAATTGAGCGAGGAGATGGGGAGATGAGCGCTGCGCGAGGAGGAAGTGCGGAAGAAGGCGAAGGCAAAGGGGCTGAATGTTGCGTTTGCAAAGGCGATGCATCAGTTGAGTTCGCTTGCAAAGGTGAATTCTTTATAGCAGCTACTGCTGCAGGAATAGTAGGCGGGACTTGCTGTATGGTTCTGCGGAGATCGCACTGTGCAGATCCTTTGCTGACACCAACAGAGGGTTCTTTGCTGACGAGCGTAAAACTCGCTGACAGTGGGGTCGACGAGGAAGGGGAAGGATGTGCATGCTGTCCTTGAGCTTGAGCTAAAAGTTTAAAAGCTTCCTCAAACCCTGCAAAGAGAATCGGAGAGTGTTGGACCCATTCAGGAGTCGCATATTGACATATCTGATTGCGTGCTTTTCCTATTAGCGCTTGGACATCGGGGTCATTGGCTCCTTTATCATGATCTCCTTCGCTGAATGACTCCATTACTTTCTACACATGTCACTGTAAGCATGAAGTGAAACGCGATAGTATAATAAACGCACCAATTGATTGGAAAATTCCTTCGCCCAAGTCTCTGCGGCCGCTGACGATGCAGGCAATTCCTGAAGCGATTTTTCCATTGTGAGAACCTGTCTGCGAGACATAATGTAAGCGTAGTTCACTGCCATAATCAAGCGTTGCAAGGAAATGCGAGCGTTGTAAGGGAAGGTTTCCGGTGAAGAAAATCGAGTGAAAAAGCGATGGTGTCTTAGTTGGAACTCCGCCGTCGACCGGATTCGGATTCACGATTTCTGGGGCGTGCGTCACGCTCACTTTCGGGCGCTCGATTTGCACTTGGGTTCACACTTCGCCCGCTTTCTCTCCCTTTCCTGGCTCGTGGGCTCCCTCGACTTCGGTTCGCCCTGCCAGACTTCGGTTTGGCACGCCTCGACTTCGCAAACGCCCGACACCACGAACGTGACGGGCTCCTCGTCCCACTGGCTTGCTGGTTCGTCCCTCGTCCCTCTCCCCCCACTCGCTCGCGCTACAGCCAAAATCCCAACGCCAACGAGGGAATCGTTCACGACGCCCACTCGCTCCCGACGTCACGAGTGTGACAGGCTCGTACCCCACTGGTGCCTCCCTCCTCCCTCCCCCCACTCGCAACGCCCCACACAAGCCCAAGCCAAAAGCCAATACTGATGTGGGAACCGTTCTAGTTCCCGTTCCCAACGCCCGCTCGCACTGGCATGTGTCGACTTTGCAAGTGCCTCAACATCGCGAGCGTGTCTGCTCGTTGCTGGCTCGTCCCTCCTCCCTCCCCCCGGTTTCGAGGGGGGCTCATGGTGCATTGCCACTCACTCGCTCGCGCTGCAGCCATTCCCGTTCCCGATGCCCACTCGCACCCGAGTTTACGAGCGTGGCAGGCTCGTTCCACTGGTTCCTCCTTCCACCCCACTCCCTCGCACTGTGGCCGAAAGCCCAACGCCCCCACGCAAGCCCAAGCCAATGCTGATGTGGGAACCGTTCTCGTTCCCGTTCCCAACACCCGCTCGCACTGGCATGCGTCGACTTCGTAAGCGCCTCAATGTCGCGTGCATGACTGGCTCGTTGTTCTGCCCCCTCCACCCCGCATTTTTGAGCCCTGTGAGACGCCGATGCAACCGCTGCAAGCTGTGGAACGATCGCACGCGCTTTGGACCCAGGTCGAATCGCCTTTTTTTTGCACCCACCACCTTGTCTTTTTCCACGTGCGCTCTCGATTGTTTGCCCGTTTCTTCTGGCCCCTACTGACCCTTGACCCGACCACCCTCACGTCCGACTGCAGTCTCGAGCACTTTTTCTTTTTCTTTTGTTGGGCCACTCTCTGCCCCTCCCTTGCGACTGTGAGTGGTCATATATTCTTCCTCGTGCCTCGTATGCTGACCCGAATTTGTCCCATCCCAGCAGCCAACTGCTCCACCATCCCTCTCTCAGTGCACACCACCACTCTCGTATTCACACGGCCCCTGCAATCTGATTTTGAGTTGAGGTGAGTGGTGACAAGATCAGCACAGCTGCACGGCCACATGGTTCACTCATTTCAGCATTTATCCTAGTCCCCGATCCACAAGCCCACAAGCCTGTGCACAAATTGGTTGTGTCTCATCACCAGTCCAGACATGTTCATGTCTTACAAAAGATGCCAAGTCTGCGAGGCACCCATCAGTTAAATGGCTCCCATCACCTCAAGCCTCAACTTACTGCCACCCCTGCTGCACTGCCACACACAATGGGGACACAACCTGCTGCCCCCGTCATGCACCAGGGTATGTTCTACAGCTTGTCACCACAGGCCATGCTAACACACCTTTGCTACTGCAGCATGAGCCCATTGTAGCACCAGGTTGGCCCTGCTATGGTTGCCACATTGCCATGATGCATGCCTTGCTGCACCCACTGCACTTGTGCCCCTTCACACTGCTCCCACTCACTCTAAACATTTACTCTTACTCCAAGTCCTACCTCTGAATGACTCCGGAAAGGAGAGTAAATATTGATATGAGACTTATATATATTTCTCTCCTCATCATTGGCACTGGTCTCAGTAAGTCCAGGTGCAGGCTTCTTGCAGTTTCAGCAGGTTGAAAACCCCAGGTGGGTTTGAGGGTGAGCAAGACAATAAGCTAACAGGTGACAATTAAAAGAGTCAGTGGTGAGCTGGCCCAAATGGAATAGTTTGAGAATCAAGATAGTGTCATATCAAGTGAGGGTCCAAATGAAACACAAGTGGGTGGCCCACAACAACTGACACCCTTTCACACTACTCCCACTCACTCTGAACATTTACTCTTACTCCAAGTTCTGCCTCAGAATCAGCCAATGTTTAGCAGTGGCTTATGTAATTGATAGCTTAGCCAAGGCTTAGATTCTTCTATGGTTGATAGCCCAGCTGACACTGGCTGACGCTTAGATTCTTACATATTTGATAGGTCGGCTGATGAGCAGTCTGTCTGCAATTTTTATTACCACATAGATGATCAGGCAGACACTCTCAAAATGAAAGTCAGAAAGAGCAGCCTGTCCAGCACAGAATGGCAAGTTGAATCAATATAGAATTATATGGATCCCAGAAATATGTGACAGATTTGGGATGTATTGGAATGTACATGAACAAGTGCAGAATAGTGCAGGTGGTCTGGAAATGTATATTGATTAAGATAGTGATAGTCAATGTGAACAAATGGAGCTTCCAGAAGCCAGTTATAAAATATTTATAAGGCAAGGGTGTTCCAGTAGAATGGCAATGATTGTGTGGTGCATGTCACTGCCAATGACACTAATAAACAGTATATGATTATATGTAGCATTACTCTAGCATGTCTATATGGACCAGGACTCAAAGGACGGACGGTCCGACTCACCATTGTACCAACTCTGTTGGGATATGTTATCACTGGCCAGATGCTCTGACACTTTGTATATAGGTATTCTTAGATTATTCCAATGCAACATATATGCACACTGATGTAAACCAGAGCTCTGACTGCAGACAAATGAGATATGTGGATAGGTTAATGGGATTCTGCATGATTTCATCCTCAGAACATATACATAATATGCTGCATCATTATGATGCAATCATATACAGGTTGAAAGACACAGATCATCCATCCACAGCTTTGGGCATGAAGCAGCATGTTAAATGTAAAGGCTATATACTGTATCCATGTAGCATCATTGAATGTGTATATATTCAACTCACAACTAAATGAAGGTCAAGTGATATAGGCAGACTGCCCTCTGCCTTCAGGAATACACCAATGAGCAATATATGAAGGCCATGTACTAACATGTTGCAGACCGTCCAGGGATGATGTGGAGAAGGTGATCAAAGATGGAAAGAGCTTTCTGAACTTCTGCCCAGACTGGAGGGATTCTGCTCTTTGGGAGCAATGGAGACTATTTGGAATACAATGCTTTTCAGAAGGTATTTTGTTTCTCATTTGAATGCCATGTCCTGACCATACATTCAGCTGTCAATGTGGACCCCCCTGTTTCAGATTGTGCAAAAACTATCAACAAGAGAATCCCCATTGTGAGGGAGGTGGGTGGGTGTCCTGCCCTTCCATCTATTACCCCATTGCACAACTACAAGACGAAGATCATACAATCTATGCTCAGGGAGTACTGCACCGCACATATATGTGAGATAGTCATCATTTTAAGATGTTAACCTTAAAAGTATCACTCAGGATTTGCTGCCAGAAAGCAAGGAGGAAGGATATCATGGAGTGGACTTGTGTCTAACCCAACTCTTTGGATTGTAGCAGACTGCACTCCAGATAGGTTTGAATGGAAAGACCCCTCCAAGATTCAGATTGATGAAGTATTCCTTCTACTTGACCACTGGAGGGCCTGCCAGGGTATGGGACTTGATCCCCTCATTTGGGTGTCAACATGCCCCCTCTTCCAAGATGCTGAGAAGATTGCAAAGAATATGCAGGCTGGCCAACAGGCCAGGGCACTGCAACCTCCTGACTCTGATGAGGAAGTGTTTGTCCTTCCAGATGGTGATGGCATTGACTTAGATAGCAATGCAAGTCATTATAACCATTCTGAGGATGCTCCTCAATACAGCAACATATCTTCTGATGAGCAGGCCCTGCCTGCAGACACTCCGAGAAATGACAATGATGTAGATAGTACCATGTCTGGCAAGTCCCATTCATTTCATATTTCCTTTGACATAATTGTTTCAACTGCACCGTGTTGCACCATCAGTGGCCATGGCCAGTGATGCCTCCATCCCATCCAGCAATTCAAACACTCCTATCCCAGGTCTGTACCCATTCATATTACTAATGATCTATAGAGATGTCTGATGTATGTGACAGTCTTTGCATCATCATGTACACTTCCAGCAGGCTATCTGTCTGTCCTCACCATCACCACTTGCACAGCCTCACCGTGCCAAGGGGTTGTGGTACATTGAAGTTCCAGAGAGATGACATGAATAATATATAACATGCTGTATTTCTAATGTATTGCAGATGTGGGGAAATTATTGTTTAGTCCATGGGCCTGATATGTCATTTGCTGTGTTTATGTGCCTTATTTATATCTGCAGATATCTCAAGTTCACTATCCATGTCTGTCTCACAGGTGTCACTGTACCTATAGTGACCATTATGGGACCACCTGCCTTATTCTAATACAATGTATCAATCATGCTATTTGTCTCACAACCAAGCATTGTTCATGAACATACATCATGTCATGATGTGATCTAATTCATAATGTAGTCGTTGATGAATTCCACTTACTATTGGTACACCATTCACCATACTCACACATCTCCCCATCATGCAAGTGGGTGGTCTGTCCACTGTACTATGCAATTATTCACAATGATAGTGCAAATGCATACCTTTACCTTCCTGTCAATCACAT
This sequence comes from Lactarius tabidus, assembly GCA_963281015.1. NCBI lineage: Eukaryota > Fungi > Basidiomycota > Agaricomycetes > Russulales > Russulaceae > Lactarius > Lactarius tabidus. The sequence continues at coordinate 15,305 of OY725475.1, read as the reverse complement.
CACCATTATTCAATACATGTCCATTATTGACAAGGCTTACTTTATGCAGAAGGCCCACCCACTGGCCAATGCAGCTATTCTTGCTCCAATTATACTATCAATGTTGTGAATATGCCACCGGACTGACCGTCACTTGTTGTGTCATCTGGTACCAATACTCATCATTCATCTATATCATATTGTGAAACACATTACCAAGTAATATAGTTCTACTAGTTAAAGGTGAATACATGAGGTTTGCACCACCATGCCATCTGCATGACTGAAATGCCCTTCGGAGCACCTGCTCGTTCTCATCACTTGTCTTCATCCCCATGTAAGTTCATTATGCAGAGCCATGAGTGTGTCTTTTATTCAGTATATTCAGTACTATATGAGCTTCCCCAAGACATCCATTCATTATAACCCTCTCAACATTGGGGTGGACCACCCAAGTTTTTTTGGTGTCAGCTGACCTATCAAATATGTAAGAATCTAAGTGTTGGCCAGTGTCAGCTGGGCTATGTGTTATGTTCACACTCCACAGACTGTCAGTGTATCACATGAGTTAGAACTATCATGTGATTATGACATCATTAGTTCTGGACAGTTCTACTACCTTCCATATGATGTCTATGTGATGTCAAGTCTTACTCATTCCTACTACAGAGACTATTAGTATTAGTGGAGTCATAGTGTCATAGGTGACTCATCCTAGTATTATGACTCAGTAGTAGTGACTCATGCACTTAGTATATAAACTGTACCACTAGCAAACTTAGACCTTAGGTCTGAGTTCTTGAATCAATCAGACACTCTATGAAGCCTTCTAGGCTAGGAACTGCATAAGTCCAGTCGACTTCCCAGTCTATCCTCTCACAGACTTAGCTCTGTCATCACCGAGTCTGCGAGGGTATTAAGTCCCACACCATCATCATAGGGTCTTACAAACCTTATCAATGTCCTGGTTACCTGCATCCATCCGATGTCACACACAAGTTGCAGACCCAGTTGATCTGTATCCAGCAGAACAACTTTCGTCACAGTACTATAGCTCAAGCCAAGCAGAGCAGTCTGTCTAACTGTAACACTATGAATTATATAAGAATCTAAGTGTCAGCTGAGCTATCAATTACATAAGCCATGGCTGACCATTATGTGTCAGAATGACTCTAGAAAGGAGAGTAAATATTGATATGAGACTTACATCCATTTCTCTCCTCATTGTTGGTGCCAGTCTCAGTAAGTCCTCCCTATCACATCACATTAATCAGGGGTCAACTCAACCTTTGTCATAACTAGCACAAGTGGCATTGAGAGCAATTTGAAGAGGGAGAGAGTGAGAGGCAAAGGTGCATCAGGAGTCAAGGAACAAGGCAGTGGTGAAGTTGGTAGAATTAGTGATTGCCCTGGGAAACCTCAGGTTTTTTAGGAGCAACCCATACCCATGACAAGTGTTCAGGTTTCTTTGGGTTTGGGTGTGGGTTCTTGTGGGTTGTGTGGGTACACAAACCAACACAGGTAACAGTCATGGGTACACCTATGAACAATGACAGAAATCAATACTTCTATGTAAATAAGATGTGTGACAGTCCTTAGATGGTATCCCAGTTGCTGGGAAGCTCATCTTCCTCACTGGCCACCTCATCTCCTAGTGCCACCTTAATATCCTGACCCTTTGCCAACCCTAGTTGACACCACACTCCAAGACACAGGAGAGTGCATGTGGACTTGACAGAAAGGCAACTCTGGATGTGTGAAAGAACAAGCTGACCTTGGCTGAAAACTCATTCAACATCTACTGTGGTTGCTGGAAAGGTGTAAATAGCTAGAGAAAGACAGGGGTAACCCCAGGGTATCAGAACTCAACCCATACCCCCACTCCTTCAAGGGGTAGGGGTTTTTAGCATGCAGGGGTATGGGTTGAGCGGGGGTAGCGGGGGTAGGGGGTTTAGAGTAGGGGTACAAGGCAATGAGCACATTTAGGCATAAAAACATATTAAGCATTCTTTTGCATTGTGTAAAACTTTGCACAAATGCTTTTGGCATCAGGGTAGATGTATATCTTAAGTATCTAGGTCCGCGCGCGCATGCAGCATCCTCACGAGTGCAGAATGTAAAAAACAGTGATTAGCAATATAAGATGCCGTGCAATAATCTGCACACCATGAAATTTCACATTCGTAATCGCCTTTGTTATATACACGCCCTATATGAATTTATAAGGGTGCACAGAGGTGCCACAGATTGGGCAATGCAGACAAGGGGATGCCCACTGCAGAACCTTGCTGAGAAAGTTACTGAGAACTGTCTGATGCTAGTGATATTAAAGAAACCCCTCTTTATTGTTGGTATTGTACCTACATAATACATGCATAAGGGAGGGGGGATGAGTAAATACTGGCACCAAGGACCATATTGAGCTGTAGCAGGAGTTTGAGGGACCTGGAGTAAGAGCTCCTTAGACCCCTGAGACCCCCGAGAGGGGTAGGGGTTTGTAGGGGGTAGCAATATCTGTACCCTTACCCCTACCCTCCCATACCCCTTAACCATACCCTCAGGGTTTTGAAAACCCCTGTCCTTCTCTATAAGTAGCATACTTTGGGACTGGAAGAGAAACTTGACTTACCTGGAATGGAGAGGTAATCATGTGCCATCAGTGAGAGGTGAGGGAAGGTCCCACAATGCTCATACCACCACATCAGAGGGCCCTTTGTGTCCTTGATGTTTGCAGCCAGGTAGCAGTGCAGTCAAGTTTGTTGCCAAGATCAGAGGACATGGGTGCAAGGTCAGGTAGATTGTTGAAGATATTGTTGTGCTGACAGAGATCAATAACAAGTACAACAGATGATTTAAATGACTTATGAGCCAGTATTAGCTACCTGCATGCCATCTCTCTGACCCTGAATTGTCACAGACAAGTATATCTTTTTCATTTTCTGTGTTTTAAAAGTCCCTTATCATTAGATGTTTAGTCACATGACAGCAATATGTGCATTTTGTATTACATCATTCATCACATGACCCTGAGAGGGTCCTGCCTTATTCACAAAGGACACATGCATGTTATGATTGCATAGAATACTATAGAAGGTCATAGAACAATCAAGTCATCATGATGAGTAGTTATTAGGCTTTACTCATCCAAGTTCTATTATTAGGACAACACATCAGTGCCTGTAAGCACTTATGACTAAGTGATCAGTCATCACAATAGAAGTGCTATATTCAGATACATGATGCATCAGCTTGTAGTCATTCATACTTACTCAGTAGATTAGTAATGTTATGTCACGGTAGGGACGTTCACCCAACATGGGTTATGTTTACGATGACAGGAACACTAAGGAGTCTGGTTTGTGGTTCGGTGTTAGAGTACTAAGTTCAAAGAGAACTTAGGAAGTTTCTGATGATGAGTAACTCTCTGCTAAATCAAACAAGGACTTTGAGAAGAGTTATGAGAGGAAGTTCTTATGGGGATGGTTCTGCTTGTTGTCTCTAGTACTGTAGGATACAAGAAGTCAAGTCTAAGGCTATGAGCTACCTATGGACTGGACTTTATAGTAAATGAGAACAATAGAAATCTAAGAGACCAATGTGTCAGTATCCAAGTCCATGTCACTGAAACAGTAGAGAACAATAGAGTACTAGGACTGAGTCACAACAAAGTGTCCTAGTACTGAGTCACTTGGGTAAAAGATAATGACCTGTCACCTAGCTAAGAACAATGTGTCCTTCTAGAGTCATCATAAGTCATAAATATCAAGAAAAGGGTGAGAAATGAGAAAGAAAATGTAGGCGTCATAACATAGCCCCCCTTTCAGATGTGCAGTTGCCCCAACTGCACCTAGTCTCTACCCTGGAACATGTCATAATTGTCATAGTCTTCATGCATGAAGACTTCAGGCTCGTCTGCCCACATCTTGCAGACATGCCTCCTGAGGTATCCTGCTGGACCTGAGCCTCTGCAGGACCAGCACATCTCCTTCTGCCAACACTCTGCCTCCTTATGCCCTGGGTTCCCAACCCAGCAATAGGTGCATACTTGTGGCATCCACTCCCTGCTCCACATTAGCTCTACCTTCTCCCTCAGTGATAACTGTGGGAGCCCCTGGGCCTTCTTCATCAGTTCTGGGAGCTCTGGCTCCAACTGAGGACACTCATTATCCTCATGGCCAATACTCCCACAGTAGGTGCATAGTGGTTGTCACCTAGCTGTCTCGCAGTCCTTCTTGAGATGGCTCCCTGAGCCGCACTTGAAACACCTCTTGGGCTCCTTCTGCCCACTCTTCATAGTGGCATAGGGAGCAAACCTCTTCTTCTTTCTCTTAAGTGGCACAGTGTGTCGTGCCAACTGGGGTGGAAGGGAGGGTGCTGGGGTCCCCTCTGGTACATTAGAGGGAACTGGTGACTGGGGTGATGTGAGGTTCCAAGTGGGGGAAGGGAGTCCTTCTGTCCAGTGGCATACTGGACTGGACAGGGATGGTGGGAGTCCCTCTTCCAAAACTGGACTAATTTGAAGAGGTGACTCAGGTGGTGACTGATGAGAACTAGGGGTAGATGGGATGGATGGTGAGTCTGGGTACACCAGCTCAAAGGAGGATGAGGTCGTCGACATTCTTGTTGATAATGTCAAGGGGTTTAAACAAAGGATGCAGGATGAAGATGGTGGAGAAGAGTTGTGGTGGAAAGGAACTGGTGGAGGAAACTGGTGGTAGAGGAAACTGAGTCTTTTGACGTTGTCTTGTCCCTTCTTTTATCACTTTCTCTTGTTTGTCTTTATTTGGTCTTCTTTGTACTTCTTGATCAAGTCTTTTGCTTGTATTTTTTCTGCAGGTTCCCAGGAATTGTCACTTGTGGGATATCCTTTCCACTTGATCAGGTAGTGTATCTTGTGCCCTCATCCTTTCTGTTTCATGTCCAGTATCTTTTCTACTTTGTATTCTTCTTCGCCATTGATCAGATCTGGTGGTGGTCGGGTAAAGTTAGGGCTGTGGAGTTTTGTTTCCTTATATGGTGTTATTAGATCTGCATGAAACACATTATGGATCTTCCATTGTTTTGGCAGTTCCACACAATATACTGTGTTTGATAGTTGTTTCAGCACTTTGAACGGTCTGTATTGTCTTTGCCCTAATTTGCTTGTAGGGTCTAGGGTTCTGAGATTTGTCCCCCCGATCCACACTTGATCGCCTTTGTTATAGGGTTTGAACCCCTTGCTTCCTGACTGAGTTCTTCTCATGTCTGCTTGTGCCTTTGCCATTGCTTTTAGGGCATTGTCCCTTATTTTGTATAATTCTTCTATTTGTGCTGTTACTGCTGGTACTTGACTGGGAATAGACGACCAGTTGACTTGTGGTGTATATCCCATAATCAACTCATAAGGCGTTTTCTTGGTTGTAGCATTAGGCCATTGATTGTGCACGGCTTCTGCTATTGGTAACCACTTGCGCCAGTCCCTCCGATGTTCTTTGCAATAACAACAAAGGTATCCTTTAAGCCATTGGTTTGTTCTTTTGGATTGTCCATCAGTATGTGGATGGTAAGCCGTGGAGATGTTCTGGTAAATCTCCAATGCTTGGCATAGTCCTTTTGCGAATTTCAATGTGAATCTTGTGTCTCTGTCCAAGATCACTTTCTTGGGGATTCCAAATTGCGGATAGACATATTTCAGGTATAGGTTTGTGACTCCTTCTGCTGTGATTGTTTCTTTGCAGGGGATAAAGATGGCCACTTTGCTACAATTGTGATCGGTGATGGTGAGGATCGTGTTGTATCCTTCTGAAACCGGTAACTTCATGATGAAGTCCATTGCAATCATCTGAAATGGCAAGGTGTGTTCTGGTGTGATGGGGATTAAATTAGGTTTGAGCAGCCTTGTGTTTACTTTGTTTGCTTGACACACAGTGCAACCTTTGATGTATTGCTCCACATCTTGTTTCATGTTTGGCCACCAGAAGTCTCGTTTTGCCAATTTGAATGTGTTTGAAATTCCCGGGTGTCCGGCTGGTGGGGAGTCGTGGTAAAAGTTAATTACCCCCCTCTTCAGATTGTTGTCTCCGGCAACAACAAGCCGTCCAGATTCGCCTTTCCACCAGATTGAATTTAACTTTATCAATTGGTGGGTATTGGTCCATATCTTGATCTGCAGGATACTAGCTTGGTTTTCCTGCTGATCTTGCTCAACTTTGTCTTGAATCGACTGGTACACCCCTGTTTTTGTCATTCGGGCATATGCATGACTAAAGAACTTTGGTGGTAATACCACAAGTTGCTTATTATTGTCATCTCCTGCATCGTGGTCCGGGTGTCTAGATAGGGCATTGGCACATCTGTTCTTCTTTCCGGATATGTGAACCAATTCGAAGTCGTATTCCATAAGTTCTGCATGCCATCATGCCACCCTTCTATTATGTTCCCCTGGATTCTCCCAGAATAGTAGGTTGGTGTGATCTGTATGCACCTTGACTTTGTGCTTGGCTTGATGCAAATATGGCCTCCATGTCCTAAGTGTTTCTCTTAACCCTAGAAGCTCCCGATTATAGACATTGTAGTTTCTTTGAGCTTTGTTCATGGTTTTTGAGAAGAATGCGACTGGGTGGAGGATATTTTTATCGTCTCTTTGCATTAAGACAGCACCAATGGCATAATTGGATGTGTCCACTTCGACTTCGAATGGTTTTGTCTGATTGGGTTGTAACAGGACTGGTTCTTCACATATGCACTGTTTGAGCTCTTGAAAGGCCTTTTCTTCCTGTTTGCCCCATGTCCATTGGGCGCCTTTCTTGAGGTGTTTGTTGAGCGCTTTTGCAATTTGCGAGAATCCCCAGATAAATCATTGATAGAAGTTGCAGAATCCCAGGAATTTATGTATATCTTTAACATTCTTGGGTGTCTTCCATTCTTTTACTCCAGCAACTTTGACCAGGTCCATAGTGACAGTGCCATCCTCCAGTAGTACTCCTAGGAATTCGACTTTCCTAGTTTTGAAGATACATTTGCTGGGTTTGAGGTAAAGGTCTAGCTTTATCAGCCTTTCCAGGACTTTGTGAACCAGTTTTCGATGCTCCGTAATATTATCTGCGGTCACAATAAGAATGTCATCCATATAAATGATGACTTGGCCTGTTGCAGTGAGATCCATGAATTCTATATTCATGAATCACTGAAAAACTGCTGGTGCATTCTTAAGACCGAAGGGCATGACTGTGTTTTTGTAAAGTCCCATATTGGTTTTGAAGGCTGTTTTGTGTTTGTTGCCTTCCCTTATTCAGATGTTGTTGTATCCCGAGCATACATCCACTTTGGAGAAGATCCGTGCCTTACAGACTTTGTCCACTAATTCTTGGATGAGTGGCAAAGGGTATCGATCGGGCACCGTAAATGAGTTTAGCTTTCTGTAGGCGACCACTGGGCATAGTTTCCCATCTTTCTTTCCCACAAAGAAGAAGGGAGAAGAGTATTGCGATTTTGATGGTCAGATATATCCCTTTTCCAGGTTTTCCTTGATGTATTCATCAAGTTTTCCCTGCTCCGTGAGCATAAGGGGATATATTTTGCAATCCAATATCTTGGGTGCATCTTCTGTAAAATCGATTTCGATGTCCCAAGGTTGATGTTCTGGGAATCATTTTACCTCTTCTTCCGAGAAGACCTTCTTCCATTTGTGGTACTGTGGAGGGACTATCTGATCCCAGGGTTTTTCTTTTCCCTGTGCATTAGCCACCATTTGTGCTGCTGTAGATGTTTTCTGGATTTTTGATTGATCCATATATGAAACATAGATTTCTTCTCCGGGAGTTGCCAGTGTCTTTGCTTGGCGGATCCACACTTTGCATACTTGTGTAACTTCATCTTCTATTGGCAGTCCTAAGGTTTTGATGACCAAAGGTTGCATGCTTTCATTGAGTACTGCTTCTTTCCAATCAATGATTGGTTTGAAGGCAGCTAGCCAGGGGTACCCAAGGATGATTTTGTCTTCTCCAATATCGGTTACCAGGAATCTCATGTCTTGGACCTTGGCTCCGACTCGTACTTGTAGGTCCACATAGTGCGTTATTGAGCCTGCTTTATTGTGTGTTCCATCAATATTCCAGATGGTCCGCGTTCTTTGAAGCAGAACTTGTCTGATCTTCATTCTTCTGAGGAGCTTTGGGTTTATGAAGTTGTTGGTTGCTCCAGAATCGACAAGAACTTGTCTTTCGGCCTTTGAATGCGATGATTGTAAAAGAGTTGGGATTCATAGACTTTTGTATTTACAAGCAAAGACATTCTTGAGTCCTAATGTGCATGCCCAGGCTGTTGGGGTTGCACTTCTTAAAAATCTGCATTGTCACCTTCTGCCCCCTGGTCTGCCTCAATGGCCTCCCTTATGATAGCGATCTTGGTGTCTTCTGGGAGTGACTTCCCAAGTCGTACATAGGTATCCAGGTCCATGGGCTTTGGGTCTTCGACTTCTTTTTCTGTGTTTTATTGGGACAGTTTCGCGAAATATGCCCTTGTTTATTACAGGTGAAACAACAGCCTTCTGCTCGTTGCTTCTGGGTGTCTTCTGTGGTGGATGCATGTCCGTGGCTTCCTTTGTTCCTATTATGGGAATGGGATCTATCTGCCCTAGTGTCCATTGCATTGGGATCCAATGGCATTTTGACATTTAAAATCTTGGCCCATTGTTGAGGTGAGAACCCTGTTTTGTTGAATGGCTTGTTCTTTCTTCCCGTTCCATCTGCTCCAATTGCTGCCACATTCTGGATCAAAGTATTGTCCTTGTGGTAGTTTCAGACTGCTAATGCCCAATCTTGGAAGCCAACGGGTTTGACAACCAACAAAATGTGTTGCATCATTTTGTATGGGAGTTTAGCAGCGAACATGGTAATGGTGTTATCAGTGTCGATGGGGAAGTTGGCCTCGTGTGCCAGAGTTTCGAATTGCGCAATGAACGTGTCCACCTCTCCTGGAATGAAGGGAAGGTTGTGCAGTTTATCCTGAGCGCATTCCTTGGCTCCGGTGTCCTGGAAGGCGGATTGGAACTCCACAGAGATGTGAGTCCAATATCCTTCGTCTGTATCGGCCCTTCCCATAGTTAATTGATCCACTATCCACTGGGTCTGGCGCTGAATCTAGGCTTAATGGTCCCTGAATGAAACCTAAAAATAGTGCTGCACATTTCATTGGGTTGGCCATATGATCGGAGTCATGATTGGTGATGCAGTAAAGGTTGAACTCTGTCATGAAGTTATTGGCCTTTGATCTATTGCCATCGAAGATGGCTGGGGGGTTTCTGCCTAACTTGCTTCCGCCCCCTCCACCTCTGGGGCCTATGTGCCCGAAAATGGATCCTGGTCTGCCTGGTGGTCCTCCAGGGGGTCCTCCAGGGGGCCCACTTGGTGGTCCTCCTGGTCCGTATCCTCCAGATCCTCCTGGCGGTCCACTGCCAGGTCTAAAGAACGAGTGCACCTTCCCTGTCTTAGTATTTGCAAGGGTAAGGGCTGCTGCTGCAATAACTGCTGGCATTGTCTGTGTTGCCATTGAGAGACTTTGATTATGCTCTATAGTGGTGGAACTTTGATTATGTCCAGTTTCTGTGTTGTTGGCTGCTGCTGCAGTGACTGTAGAGGGAGTGATTGACTGTCTTCCGAGGTTAAACTGGGAAGGTACTGGTTGTGTGGCTACCCAACGGCAAGATCTAGAGTCTTGCTGTATGAAATACCACTGTCTGTTGTCCTCGTCGTATTTGACTTCGAGGTAGGTCTGGCTAAGGAGATTGTAAACTTGATATCCTTCTGTGTTGTTGGATTCGTTCCAATGGGCTGCTCCTCTGATGTGTGCTGGTAGGTTGTCTTCAAATCGTCTTTCGATTGCAAAGGGAATAAATCCTGCTATGCTTCTAGACTGGGTGAGTCTTCTGTTTTGTTTCCCCAGTGTGGCTGTCTTCTATAGACTTGACTTAATGTTACATCACGGTAGGGATGTTCACCCGATGTGGGTTATGTTTATGATGACAGGAACACTAAGGAGTCTGGTTTGTGGTTCGGTGTTAGAGTACTAAGTTCGAAGAGAACTTAGGAAGTTTCTGATGACGAGTAACTCTCTGCTAAGTCAAACAAGGACTTTGAGAAGAGTTATGAGGGGAAGTTCTTATGGGGATGGTTCTGCTTGTTGTCTCTAGTACTGTAGGATACAAGAAGTCAAGTCTAAGGCTATGAGCTACCTATGGACTGGACTTTATAGTAAATGAGAACAATAGAAATCTAAGAGACCAATGTGTCAGTATCCAAGTCCATGTCACTGAAACAGTAGAGAACAATAGAAGAGTACTAGGACTGAGTCACAACAAAGTGTCCTAGTACTGAGTCACTTGGGTAAAGATGACCTGTCACCTAGCTAAGGACAATGTGTCCTTCTAGAGTCATCATAAGTCATAAATATCAAGAAAGGGGTGAGAAATGAGAAAGAAAATGTAGGCGTCATAACAAGTAAGTGACTTGTGCCTAGTAGTATATACAACTCCCTGTAGTGTCTTGAGTGAAACCAACTTGTCCTCTTGGTTCTCACTCAGACTTCCCTTGCATGATCTTGCAGTTAGCCCCTTGTATAAAGGTGTCACATCTCTGTGCTCTCCACAATTGTTTGAAGTCTAGGCACATGATTTATATCTGTGTCAGGCTTGGGTCAGACCTTGATGAGCCCACTCAATCTCTTTCAGCTTGACTGACATAGCAAGGTAGTCATCTGCTACATGAATGGCCACTGACACATGGGAGAGGTTAAATTTGCACCAAATGATCTTGTGCACATCTTGAATCCACAGGACTTCCCACTTCTGTTTTTTGAAGTACTGGAGTTTGTGGCAAGGGTGGAGAACTAGGAGCATTTTTAGCAATAAGAATAGTAAGGAGTAGGAGAACAATACTCATGGCAATCTGGTAGACATTGGAGCAATTGGTCTTGTTGTAGTATCAGTTCATAGCCTTCTTGCCAATAGCAAGAGCTGCATGGATAGCAAGGGAAAATTGGTGTGGGCTATCAGATGATGCAGCAGGGACCTTGTCGATGTGGTCCATTGCAGGTGTAGTGGTATGACTATTGACTACATCAAGCAAGCTAAAAGATTGTTGCAGGCTTGTCAAGGACAACTCAAGCTTGATGTGGAGATAAATCACACGCCTGACAATCAAGCAGTGTGGAGCATGCTGAGACTTTCTACCTTTATGCAAGGTGATAACAGCAGTGTCACACAAGGGATAGTCTGAGTAGAAACCAAGAGGACAAGTTAGATTGGTGTAAGGAATACAAGAGGAAAATGCACCTGAGTAGAAACCAAGAGGACAAGTTGGTTCTACTCCATCCCTTCTCTTCCTCTTACCACCACCTTCCCCTTGTGAAAACGACTCTTAGGCCTGAGGTGACCCTCCCATCTCCATACTAAGCTTTCCCTTCAATGCAACTTAGGGAGCTCTGAATTAGTTGGGGCCAGCACAATATGGAGTGGCATCTGGGGAGGTAGCTTGCTGTGGAAAACGGTGCTTAGGCCTGAGGATACCCCCTAGGGGGTCCAGCAGGGTATGGCATGTTGTCTAGCAGGGTGCTTGAGGTTCAGTCAATCACTGTGGGCTCTGAAGGGTGTCTCTGGGTCCACTCTGGTCACCTTCACTGGTGACCTTCACCCTCTCTCTGTGTCGCCTCACAGTGGCACTACCCACTCTCCAGGGGACTCATCCTCCCCTCTACCCTAACTTCCCAGCCTGGCTCCACAGCCAGGCCGATCATCGACTCTTTTGGGGCTACGCAGCCCTTATCACCCACCTTGCAGCATGCACAAGGCCCCAGGAAAGGGGGGCTGCAGTCAGCCTGCCTTTAATCACTGTGCCTAGTGCACACTTCTGGGCCTCGCCCATCACCACCCCCCCACCCCCCAGCGGCCTAGCTGTTTTAAACATCATTTGTTTACAATTAAGCATCACTGAAACGGATGCCCCCACTTCTTACCCCCACAGTCCTTTCCTGGGCTTTTGCCCACAACTGTTGTTAACCCCGTTCATCCCCTTTGCTTATCCAACACAACTCTATCTCTTCCCCCTTATTAACCCCCCTCTAATCCCTCTCCCCCACATAATGGGAAAGCTGCCGTGCTCGAACTGGAACATTACGGGAACACATCCCCAAGGACTGACAGGAGGTGATATCTAGGTGCCAAAAACTCAAGTGGTTCAGTAAGAGCACTGTGTCATAAGTGCTTACTTGTGCTGATGCATCGTCCTAATAATAGAACAATGCCGACTGAAACCTAATACAGCATGTAATCTACATTACCCTATTGTTCTATGACATTCCATGACATTCCAACCAATCATAACATACACATGTCTAGCATTTAGATAAACAGGTTCTTCCCAGGATCACATGCCTTTATGACAAATACAAATGCACATGTTGGCATCACATGACTAACCATCTTATCATCTAATGATAAGGACTTTAACACACAGAAAGCAGAAAAGATATATGTGTCCTATACACATCTGTGACAGCAGGGATCAATCTCAGTAAAAAAGAAAAGTCAGCAAAAGAAAATGAAAAGTCAGTTGACTTTTTGTCGACCGACATCCTATTTTTTGACTTCAAAATTGACTGACAAAGTCAGATTTCAGTCAAACAAAGTCAGGGAAAAGTCAATCAATAGTCAATTGGTAGTCAATGACTTTTCAACAGACTTTCAACAGACTTTTCTCGACCATCACTTGACTTTATCTGACTGACTTCTGACTGTAACTTGACTATTGAAGTCAAGCAAAAGTCAACCAAGAGTCAGGAATAAGGTCAAAGAAAAGTCAAGGACAAGTCAAGCAAAGTCAAAGAAAAGTCAACAAAAAGTCATGTAATAAGTCAATTAAAAGTCAGGCAATTGTCAGTCACAGAATGTGACAGTCACACCAAATATTTATGTAAAATAATATTATTACTTGCAATTGATAGGGATACTAAAATACATTTAATAATACAAATCACTGTCACTGTCCTTGCCGCCGCTGCCGCTGCCTTGTCACCACCGCCCTCCTTGCCAAACTCACCACTGCCTCCTCCTCCTCACCCCATCCTCATTGCCGATGTGTGATTCCACATCCTTGGTCAGGATGTGTGGCTGTTGTGGTGGCAGCCCAAATGAGCTACCCTTGCTCCTGTTCAAGTCGATTGGAACAGCGTGTGGCATGGGGTGGTGGAGGGAGTGGGAACCATGCCCTGTGGTGGCGTGGTATCCCAAGGCAGTGTGGTGTAGCGACATGTGGGGAGCAGAGACTTGCATGGCTGCAGTGGTGTGGGTGAGCACATGTGGTGCATGGTGCCCAAGGTGGTGGGGTGGGGTGTGATGTGACATGATGTGGTGAGAGACATGGTGGCATGGTGTGGCATGGTGAGACGGGGACCTTGCACAGCCATGGGGTGGGTTGACTGGACTTGCACACTGTGGTTGTGTAACTTGGCACTGACTCACACGTCATGGTGACATGGCATGCCAAGATGCTGGGACTTTGGGTGCTCTGTAGCCTGTGTCACAAGATCTTGGCTAGAGGGAGGGTGAATGTGGCTGAACATGGCCTGCAGGGCACATGAAGGACAGCACTGACTGCTGTTGTCCTGCAAGTTCAAAATATCAAATACAAAGACAAAAAACCAAAAAAAAAACCAAAAAACTTAGTTGTAGAAGAGACAATGATGGCTGCAGGGCTCTGTGTACTCCCAGCTGGTAGTCATCAGCATGTGATACATTGTACCTACCACGCTGCATGTGCTTCCTGAGTGCTTGCATTTTGTGTGAGAAAAAGAGAGGGAGGGGAGAGATGGGGAGAGAGAGGGACTTGGAATGAGAAGACAAAAATGGCATGTTCAAATTTGAATGAATGCTGCGGCACAATTTTGCACGCCACAAATTAGGCCACCAACCAGAACTGGGCATTTCTTGTCTAAGTCACTCCCAAGTTTGCCTGCCCAGCCTTCTAACCTGGGAAATAAGATAGACAAAATTCTGAAAATATTTCTAGGACTAGAAAACATAAAATAATGAAGTTTCCTGCTAGCTTGAAGGTATTTAATCAGCACTTCCTTAGGTATTTAACAAAAATAGGGATGGGGGATATGGGGGATCTCTGAATCAGGGGATTGGAGATGGAGGAGGGGATGAGGGGATGAGGAATGGGAACATAAGGAACAGGGATATTGAGATGGAGAATTGGGACATGGAGAAAAGGAATGTGGGAAGGAGGGGATATCCATGCTGGGGCTGTTGGCCCGGGTCTCCAGATGGAACACAAAAGGATCAACCCAAACCTGGGCTTGCATGGCAAGGATGACTTTTTTGCCTAAGCCACACAGCTAGAAAGCTGATATTCTTAATATCCAAGTCTCAATAATAAGAAAAGGGGGTGAAAATATTATATTTTCCTTCATATTTTCATTACTGTTCTATGTAGTAATGGGGAAGGGGAACAAAAGGATGAGGAATATAGGAATGAGAGAGAGGTATGTGAAGAGGAGGAAATAGGAGGGGATAAGGAACATGGGAGGGAGGGGAATATGGGGCTGAGGAATGGGGGATGTGGGGATGACTCAGATGGGAAACATGTGGTGTGTGTGTGTATGGGGGGAGGGGAGAGGGTAGCATAGGGGGATTGGGAGGATGGGAAGTGGGGAGGGTAGCATGGGGGGGATTGGGAGGATGGGAAGGGGGATGGAAGGATGGGAAGGGGATGGAAGGATGGCAGAAAGCCAAACAACACTTAGGAGGGGATTGGTTAAGGCAGAAACCAAGAAAGAAGTATATTTCAGACTTGTTATGCTTACCATGAGCATAGAGTGTCAAAGGTAAGTGGATCTGATCTCCCCCACTTATGTGAGGTAATGAGGGTGTGTGCAACGACTCAGGCCTTAGATATTTGGTCATTTGTCAAAGGGTGAATTAATGGGGATGACAAAAGTCCAAGCAAGTCAACTTCAAGTCAGGGCAAGAACATTGGAGGCAAGAACAGGCAAGAGTGGTCAAGATTCAGGACTGTATGTGGATGGAGAGGGGATGTAAGGGTGATGTGGAGTGATGTAGAAGTTGTACAGTATGTAGGGACAGTTGTAATGGTTTGCTAACTTAGGGTTTAGGGTTTAGGGTTTAGGGTTTAGGGTTTAGGGTTTAGGGTTTAGGGTTTAGGGTTTAGGGTTTAGGGTTTAGGGTTTAGGGTTTAGGGTTTAGGGTTTAGGGTTTAGGGTTTAGGGTTTAGGGTTTAGGGTTTAGGGTTTAGGGTTTAGGGTTTAGGGTTTAGGGTTTAGGGTTTAGGGTT